>OY726517.1:98726097-101394719 GCA_963383655.1 Bathymodiolus septemdierum | reverse complement strand
TTTAATAATTGTTTAAGTAATGTCGTTAAGACTTAGTTGAGATGTTTGTATTGAAGGGTATGACTGTGTATGTATTAATAATTGTTTAAGTAATGTCGTTAAGACTTAGTTGAGATGTTTGTATTGAAGGGTATGACTGTGTATGTATTAATAATTGTTTAAGTAATGTCGTTAAGACTTAGTTGAGATGTTTGTATTGAAGGGTATGACTGTGTATGTATTAATAATTGTTTAAGTAATGTCGTTAAGACTTAGTTGAGATGTTTGTATTGAAGGGTATGACTGTGTATGTATTAATAATTGTTTAAGTAATGTCGTTAAGACTTAGTTGAGATGTTTGTATTGAAGGGTATGACTGTGTATGTATTAATAATTGTTTAAGTAATGTCGTTAAGACTTAGTTGAGATGTTTGTATTGAAGGGTATGACTGTGTATGTATTAATAATTGTTTAAGTAATGTCGTTAAGACTTAGTTGAGATGTTTGTATTGAAGGGTATGACTGTGTATGTATTAATAATTGTTTAAGTAATGTCGTTAAGACTTAGTTGAGATGTTTGTATTGAAGGGTATGACTGTGTATGTATTAATAATTGTTTAAGTAATGTCGTTAAGACTTAGTTGAGATGTTTGTATTGAAGGGTATGACTGTGTATGTATTAATAATTGTTTAAGTAATGTCGTTAAGACTTAGTTGAGATGTTTGTATTGAAGGGTATGACTGTGTATGTATTAATAATTGTTTAAGTAATGTCGTTAAGGCTTAGTTGAGATGTTTGTATTGAAGGGTATGACTGTGTATGTATTAATAATTGTTTAAGTAATGTCGTTAAGACTTAGTTGAGATGTTTGTATTGAAGGGTATGACTGTGTATGTATTAATAATTGTTTAAGTAATGTCGTTAAGACTTAGTTGAGATGTTTGTATTGAAGGGTATGACTGTGTATGTATTAATAATTGTTTAAGTAATGTCGTTAAGACTTAGTTGAGATGTTTGTATTGAAGGGTATGACTGTGTATGTATTAATAATTGTTTAAGTAATGTCGTTAAGACTTAGTTGAGATGTTTGTATTGAAGGGTATGACTGTGTATGTATTAATAATTGTTTAAGTAATGTCGTTAAGACTTAGTTGAGATGTTTGTATTGAAGGGTATGACTGTGTATGTATTAATAATTGTTTAAGTAATGTCGTTAAGGCTTAGTTGAGATGTTTGTATTGAAGGGTATGACTGTGTATGTATTAATAATTGTTTAAGTAATGTCGTTAAGACTTAGTTGAGATGTTTGTATTGAAGGGTATGACTGTGTATGTATTAATAATTGTTTAAGTAATGTCGTTAAGACTTAGTTGAGATGTTTGTATTGAAGGGTATGACTGTGTATGTATTAATAATTGTTTAAGTAATGTCGTTAAGACTTAGTTGAGATGTTTGTATTGAAGGGTATGACTGTGTATGTATTAATAATTGTTTAAGTAATGTCGTTAAGACTTAGTTGAGATGTTTGTATTGAAGGGTATGACTGTGTATGTATTAATAATTGTTTAAGTAATGTCGTTAAGACTTAGTTGAGATGTTTGTATTGAAGGGTATGACTGTGTATGTATTAATAATTGTTTAAGTAATGTCGTTAAGACTTAGTTGAGATGTTTGTATTGAAGGGTATGACTGTGTATGTATTAATAATTGTTTAAGTAATGTCGTTAAGACTTAGTTGAGATGTTTGTATTGAAGGGTATGACTGTGTATGTATTAATAATTGTTTAAGTAATGTCGTTAAGACTTAGTTGAGATGTTTGTATTGAAGGGTATGACTGTGTATGTATTAATAATTGTTTAAGTAATGTCGTTAAGACTTAGTTGAGATGTTTGTATTGAAGGGTATGACTGTGTATGTATTAATAATTGTTTAAGTAATGTCGTTAAGACTTAGTTGAGATGTTTGTATTGAAGGGTATGACTGTGTATGTATTAATAATTGTTTAAGTAATGTCGTTAAGACTTAGTTGAGATGTTTGTATTGAAGGGTATGACTGCGTATGTATTAATAATTGTTTAAGTAATGTCGTTAAGACTTAGTTGAGATGTTTGTATTGAAGGGTATGACTGTGTATGTATTAATAATTGTTTAAGTAATGTCGTTAAGACTTAGTTGAGATGTTTGTATTGAAGGGTATGACTGTGTATGTATTAATAATTGTTTAAGTAATGTCGTTAAGACTTAGTTGAGATGTTTGTATTGAAGGGTATGACTGTGTATGTATTAATAATTGTTTAAGTAATGTCGTTAAGACTTAGTTGAGATGTTTGTATTGAAGGGTATGACTGTGTATGTATTAATAATTGTTTAAGTAATGTCGTTAAGACTTAGTTGAGATGTTTGTATTGAAGGGTATGACTGTGTATGTATTAATAATTGTTTAAGTAATGTCGTTAAGACTTAGTTGAGATGTTTGTATTGAAGGGTATGACTGTGTATGTATTAATAATTGTTTAAGTAATGTCGTTAAGACTTAGTTGAGATGTTTGTATTGAAGGGTATGACTGTGTATGTATTAATAATTGTTTAAGTAATGTCGTTAAGACTTAGTTGAGATGTTTGTATTGAAGGGTATGACTGTGTATGTATTAATAATTGTTTAAGTAATGTCGTTAAGGCTTAGTTGAGATGTTTGTATTGAAGGGTATGACTGTGTATGTATTAATAATGGTTTAAGTAATGTCGTTAAGGCTTAGTTGAGATGTTTGTATTGAAGGGTATGACTGTGTATGTATTAATAATTGTTTAAGTAATGTCGTTAAGACTTAGTTGAGATGTTTGTATTGAAGGGTATGACTGTGTATGTATTAATAATTGTTTAAGTAATGTCGTTAAGACTTAGTTGAGATGTTTGTATTGAAGGGTATGACTGTGTATGTATTAATAATTGTTTAAGTAATGTCGTTAAGACTTAGTTGAGATGTTTGTATTGAAGGGTATGACTGTGTATGTATTAATAATTGTTTAAGTAATGTCGTTAAGACTTAGTTGAGATGTTTGTATTGAAGGGTATGACTGTGTATGTATTGATAATTGTTTAAGTAATGTCGTTAAGGCTTAGTTGAGATGTTTGTATTGAAGGGTATGACTGTGTATGTATTAATAATTGTTTAAGTAATGTCGTTAAGACTTAGTTGAGATGTTTGTATTGAAGGGTATGACTGTGTATGTATTAATAATTGTTTAAGTAATGTCGTTAAGACTTAGTTGAGATGTTTGTATTGAAGGGTATGACTGTGTATGTATTAATAATTGTTTAAGTAATGTCGTTAAGACTTAGTTGAGATGTTTGTATTGAAGGGTATGACTGCGTATGTATTGATAATTGTTTAAGTAATGTCGTTAAGGCTTAGTTGAGATGTTTGTATTGAAGGGTATGACTGTGTATGTATTAATAATTGTTTAAGTAATGTCGTTAAGGCTTAGTTGAGATGTTTGTATTGAAGGGTATGACTGTGTATGTATTAATAATTGTTTAAGTAATGTCGTTAAGACTTAGTTGAGATGTTTGTATTGAAGGGTATGACTGTGTATGTATTAATAATTGTTTAAGTAATGTCGTTAAGGCTTAGTTGAGATGTTTGTATTGAAGGGTATGACTGCGTATGTATTAATAATGGTTTAAGTAATGTCGTTAAGACTTAGTTGAGATGTTTGTATTGAAGGGTATGACTGTGTATGTATTAATAATTGTTTAAGTAATGTCGTTAAGACTTAGTTGAGATGTTTGTATTGAAGGGTATGACTGTGTATGTATTAATAATTGTTTAAGTAATGTCGTTAAGACTTAGTTGAGATGTTTGTATTGAAGGGTATGACTGTGTATGTATTAATAATGGTTTAAGTAATGTCGTTAAGGCTTAGTTGAGATGTTTGTATTGAAGGGTATGACTGCGTATGTATTAATAATGGTTTAAGTAATGTCGTTAAGACTTAGTTGAGATGTTTGTATTGAAGGGTATGACTGTGTATGTATTAATAATTGTTTAAGTAATGTCGTTAAGGCTTAGTTGAGATGTTTGTATTGAAGGGTATGACTCTGTATGTATTAATAATTGTTTAAGTAATGTCGTTAAGGCTTAGTTGAGATGTTTGTATTGAAGGGTATGACTGTGTATGTATTAATAATGGTTTAAGTAATGTCGTTAAGACTTAGTTGAGATGTTTGTATTGAAGGGTATGACTGTGTATGTATTAATAATTGTTTAAGTAATGTCGTTAAGACTTAGTTGAGATGTTTGTATTGAAGGGTATGACTGTGTATGTATTGATAATGGTTTAAGTAATGTCGTTAAGACTTAGTTGAGATGTTTGTATTGAAGGGTATGACTGTGTATGTATTAATAATTGTTTAAGTAATGTCGTTAAGACTTAGTTGAGATGTTTGTATTGAAGGGTATGACTGTGTATGTATTAATAATTGTTTAAGTAATGTCGTTAAGACTTAGTTGAGATGTTTGTATTGAAGGGTATGACTGTGTATGTATTAATAATTGTTTAAGTAATGTCGTTAAGGCTTAGTTGAGATGTTTGTATTGAAGGGTATGACTGTGTATGTATTAATAATTGTTTAAGTAATGTCGTTAAGACTTAGTTGAGATGTTTGTATTGAAGGGTATGACTGGGTATGTATTAATAATTGTTTAAGTAATGTCGTTAAGGTTTAGTTGAGATGTTTGTATTGAAGGGTATGACTGGGTATGTATTAATAATTGTTTAAGTAATGTCGTTAAGGCTTAGTTGAGATGTTTGTATTGAAGGGTATGACTGTGTATGTATTAATAATTGTTTAAGTAATGTCGTTAAGACTTAGTTGAGATGTTTGTATTGAAGGGTATGACTGTGTATGTATTGATAATTGTTTAAGTAATGTCGTTAAGACTTAGTTGAGATGTTTGTATTGAAGGGTATGACTGGGTATGTATTAATAATTGTTTAAGTAATGTCGTTAAGGCTTAGTTGAGATGTTTGTATTGAAGGGTATGACTGCGTATGTATTAATAATTGTTTAAGTAATGTCGTTAAGACTTAGTTGAGATGTTTGTATTGAAGGGTATGACTGCGTATGTATTAATAATTGTTTAAGTAATGTCGTTAAGACTTAGTTGAGATGTTTGTATTGAAGGGTATGACTGTGTATGTATTAATAATTGTTTAAGTAATGTCGTTAAGACTTAGTTGAGATGTTTGTATTGAAGGGTATGACTGGGTATGTATTAATAATTGTTTAAGTAATGTCGTTAAGACTTAGTTGAGATGTTTGTATTGAAGGGTATGACTGTGTATGTATTAATAATTGTTTAAGTAATGTCGTTAAGACTTAGTTGAGATGTTTGTATTGAAGGGTATGACTGTGTATGTATTAATAATTGTTTAAGTAATGTCGTTAAGACTTAGTTGAGATGTTTGTATTGAAGGGTATGACTGCGTATGTATTAATAATTGTTTAAGTAATGTCGTTAAGACTTAGTTGAGATGTTTGTATTGAAGGGTATGACTGTGTATGTATTAATAATTGTTTAAGTAATGTCGTTAAGACTTAGTTGAGATGTTTGTATTGAAGGGTATGACTGCGTATGTATTAATAATTGTTTAAGTAATGTCGTTAAGACTTAGTTGAGATGTTTGTATTGAAGGGTATGACTGTGTATGTATTAATAATTGTTTAAGTAATGTCGTTAAGGCTTAGTTGAGATGTTTGTATTGAAGGGTATGACTGTGTATGTATTAATAATTGTTTAAGTAATGTCGTTAAGACTTAGTTGAGATGTTTGTATTGAAGGGTATGACTGTGTATGTATTAATAATTGTTTAAGTAATGTCGTTAAGACTTAGTTGAGATGTTTGTATTGAAGGGTATGACTGTGTATGTATTAATAATTGTTTAAGTAATGTCGTTAAGGCTTAGTTGAGATGTTTGTATTGAAGGGTATGACTGCGTATGTATTAATAATTGTTTAAGTAATGTCGTTAAGACTTAGTTGAGATGTTTGTATTGAAGGGTATGACTGTGTATGTATTAATAATTGTTTAAGTAATGTCGTTAAGACTTAGTTGAGATGTTTGTATTGAAGGGTATGACTGCGTATGTATTAATAATTGTTTAAGTAATGTCGTTAAGACTTAGTTGAGATGTTTGTATTGAAGGGTATGACTGTGTATGTATTAATAATTGTTTAAGTAATGTCGTTAAGACTTAGTTGAGATGTTTGTATTGAAGGGTATGACTGCGTATGTATTAATAATTGTTTAAGTAATGTCGTTAAGGCTTAGTTGAGATGTTTGTATTGAAGGGTATGACTGTGTATGTATTAATAATTGTTTAAGTAATGTCGTTAAGGCTTAGTTGAGATGTTTGTATTGAAGGGTATGACTGTGTATGTATTAATAATTGGTTTAAGTAATGTCGTTAAGACTTAGTTGAGATGTTTGTATTGAAGGGTATGACTGTGTATGTATTGATAATTGATTAAGTAATGTCGTTAAGACTTAGTTGAGATGTTTGTATTGAAGGGTATGACTGTGTATGTATTAATAATTGTTTAAGTAATGTCGTTAAGACTTAGTTGAGATGTTTGTATTGAAGGGTATGACTGTGTATGTATTAATAATTGTTTAAGTAATGTCGTTAAGGCTTAGTTGAGATGTTTGTATTGAAGGGTATGACTGTGTATGTATTAATAATTGTTTAAGTAATGTCGTTAAGACTTAGTTGAGATGTTTGTATTGAAGGGTATGACTGCGTATGTATTAATAATTGTTTAAGTAATGTCGTTAAGACTTAGTTGAGATGTTTGTATTGAAGGGTATGACTGTGTATGTATTGATAATTGATTAAGTAATGTCGTTAAGACTTAGTTGAGATGTTTGTATTGAAGGGTATGACTGCGTATGTATTAATAATTGTTTAAGTAATGTCGTTAAGACTTAGTTGAGATGTTTGTATTGAAGGGTATGACTGTGTATGTATTAATAATTGTTTAAGTAATGTCGTTAAGACTTAGTTGAGATGTTTGTATTGAAGGGTATGACTGCGTATGTATTAATAATTGTTTAAGTAATGTCGTTAAGACTTAGTTGAGATGTTTGTATTGAAGGGTATGACTGTGTATGTATTAATAATGGTTTAAGTAATGTCGTTAAGACTTAGTTGAGATGTTTGTATTGAAGGGTATGACTGTGTATGTATTAATAATTGTTTAAGTAATGTCGTTAAGACTTAGTTGAGATGTTTGTATTGAAGGGTATGACTGTGTATGTATTAATAATTGTTTAAGTAATGTCGTTAAGACTTAGTTGAGATGTTTGTATTGAAGGGTATGACTGTGTATGTATTAATAATTGTTTAAGTAATGTCGTTAAGACTTAGTTGAGATGTTTGTATTGAAGGGTATGACTGTGTATGTATTAATAATTGTTTAAGTAATGTCGTTAAGACTTAGTTGAGATGTTTGTATTGAAGGGTATGACTGCGTATGTATTAATAATTGTTTAAGTAATGTCGTTAAGGCTTAGTTGAGATGTTTGTATTGAAGGGTATCACTGTGTATGTATTGATAATTGATTAAGTAATGTCGTTAAGACTTAGTTGAGATGTTTGTATTGAAGGGTATGACTGCGTATGTATTAATAATGGTTTAAGTAATGTCGTTAAGACTTAGTTGAGATGTTTGTATTGAAGGGTATGACTGCGTATGTATTAATAATTGTTTAAGTAATGTCGTTAAGGCTTAGTTGAGATGTTTGTATTGAAGGGTATGACTGTGTATGTATTGATAATTGATTAAGTAATGTCGTTAAGACTTAGTTGAGATGTTTGTATTGAAGGGTATGACTGCGTATGTATTAATAATTGTTTAAGTAATGTCGTTAAGACTTAGTTGAGATGTTTGTATTGAAGGGTATGACTGCGTATGTATTAATAATTGTTTAAGTAATGTCGTTAAGACTTAGTTGAGATGTTTGTATTGAAGGGTATGACTGCGTATGTATTAATAATTGTTTAAGTAATGTCGTTAAGACTTAGTTGAGATGTTTGTATTGAAGGGTATGACTGTGTATGTATTAATAATTGTTTAAGTAATGTCGTTAAGACTTAGTTGAGATGTTTGTATTGAAGGGTATGACTGTGTATGTATTAATAATTGTTTAAGTAATGTCGTTAAGACTTAGTTGAGATGTTTGTATTGAAGGGTATGCCTGTGTATGTATTAATAATTGTTTAAGTAATGTCGTTAAGGCTTAGTTGAGATGTTTGTATTGAAGGGTATGACTGTGTATGTATTAATAATTGTTTAAGTAATGTCGTTAAGACTTAGTTGAGATGTTTGTATTGAAGGGTATGACTGCGTATGTATTAATAATTGTTTAAGCAATGTCGTTAAGGCTTAGTTGAGATGTTTGTATTGAAGGGTATGACTGCGTATGTATTAATAATTGTTTAAGTAATGTCGTTAAGACTTAGTTGAGATGTTTGTATTGAAGGGTATGACTGCGTATGTATTAATAATTGTTTAAGTAATGTCGTTAAGGCTTAGTTGAGATGTTTGTATTGAAGGGTATGACTGTGTATGTATTGATAATTGATTAAGTAATGTCGTTAAGACTTAGTTGAGATGTTTGTATTGAAGGGTATGACTGCGTATGTATTAATAATTGTTTAAGTAATGTCGTTAAGACTTAGTTGAGATGTTTGTATTGAAGGGTATGACTGCGTATGTATTAATAATTGTTTAAGTAATGTCGTTAAGACTTAGTTGAGATGTTTGTATTGAAGGGTATGACTGCGTATGTATTAATAATTGTTTAAGTAATGTCGTTAAGACTTAGTTGAGATGTTTGTATTGAAGGGTATGACTGTGTATGTATTAATAATTGTTTAAGTAATGTCGTTAAGGCTTAGTTGAGATGTTTGTATTGAAGGGTATGACTGTGTATGTATTAATAATTGTTTAAGTAATGTCGTTAAGACTTAGTTGAGATGTTTGTATTGAAGGGTATGACTGCGTATGTATTAATAATTGTTTAAGCAATGTCGTTAAGGCTTAGTTGAGATGTTTGTATTGAAGGGTATGACTGCGTATGTATTAATAATTGTTTAAGTAATGTCGTTAAGACTTAGTTGAGATGTTTGTATTGAAGGGTATGACTGCGTATGTATTAATAATTGATTAAGTAATGTCGTTAAGGCTTAGTTGAGATGTTTGTATTGAAGGGTATGACTGTGTATGTATTGATAATTGTTTAAGTAATGTCGTTAAGACTTAGTTGAGATGTTTGTATTGAAGGGTATGACTGGGTATGTATTAATAATTGTTTAAGTAATGTCGTTAAGACTTAGTTGAGATGTTTGTATTGAAGGGTATGACTGTGTATGTATTAATAATTGATTAAGTAATGTCGTTAAGACTTAGTTGAGATGTTTGTATTGAAGGGTATGACTGTGTATGTATTAATAATTGTTTAAGTAATGTCGTTAAGGCTTAGTTGAGATGTTTGTATTGAAGGGTATGACTGTGTATGTATTAATAATTGTTTAAGTAATGTCGTTAAGGCTTAGTTGAGATGTTTGTATTGAAGGGTATGACTGTGTATGTATTAATAATTGTTTAAGTAATGTCGTTAAGACTTAGTTGAGATGTTTGTATTGAAGGGTATGACTGTGTATGTATTAATAATGGTTTAAGTAATGTCGTTAAGACTTAGTTGAGATGTTTGTATTGAAGGGTATGACTGTGTATGTATTAATAATGGTTTAAGTAATGTCGTTAAGACTTAGTTGAGATGTTTGTATTGAAGGGTATGACTGTGTATGTATTAATAATTGTTTAAGTAATGTCGTTAAGACTTAGTTGAGATGTTTGTATTGAAGGGTATGACTGTGTATGTATTAATAATTGTTTAAGTAATGTCGTTAAGACTTAGTTGAGATGTTTGTATTGAAGGGTATGACTGTGTATGTATTAATAATTGTTTAAGTAATGTCGTTAAGACTTAGTTGAGATGTTTGTATTGAAGGGTATGACTGTGTATGTATTAATAATGGTTTAAGTAATGTCGTTAAGACTTAGTTGAGATGTTTGTATTGAAGGGTATGACTGTGTATGTATTAATAATTGTTTAAGTAATGTCGTTAAGACTTAGTTGAGATGTTTGTATTGAAGGGTATGACTGTGTATGTATTAATAATTGTTTAAGTAATGTCGTTAAGACTTAGTTGAGATGTTTGTATTGAAGGGTATGACTGTGTATGTATTAATAATTGTTTAAGTAATGTCGTTAAGACTTAGTTGAGATGTTTGTATTGAAGGGTATGACTGCGTATGTATTAATAATGGTTTAAGTAATGTCGTTAAGACTTAGTTGAGATGTTTGTATTGAAGGGTATGACTGTGTATGTATTAATAATTGTTTAAGTAATGTCGTTAAGGCTTAGTTGAGATGTTTGTATTGAAGGGTATGACTGGGTATGTATTAATAATTGTTTAAGTAATGTCGTTAAGACTTAGTTGAGATGTTTGTATTGAAGGGTATGACTGTGTATGTATTAATAATGGTTTAAGTAATGTCGTTAAGACTTAGTTGAGATGTTTGTATTGAAGGGTATGACTGTGTATGTATTAATAATTGTTTAAGTAATGTCGTTAAGACTTAGTTGAGATGTTTGTATTGAAGGGTATGACTGTGTATGTATTAATAATTGTTTAAGTAATGTCGTTAAGACTTAGTTGAGATGTTTGTATTGAAGGGTATGACTGTGTATGTATTAATAATTGTTTAAGTAATGTCGTTAAGACTTAGTTGAGATGTTTGTATTGAAGGGTATGACTGTGTATGTATTAATAATTGTTTAAGTAATGTCGTTAAGACTTAGTTGAGATGTTTGTATTGAAGGGTATGACTGCGTATGTATTAATAATTGTTTAAGTAATGTCGTTAAGACTTAGTTGAGATGTTTGTATTGAAGGGTATGACTGTGTATGTATTAATAATGGTTTAAGTAATGTCGTTAAGACTTAATTGAGATGTTTGTATTGAAGGGTATGACTGTGTATGTATTAATAATTGTTTAAGTAATGTCGTTAAGGCTTAGTTGAGATGTTTGTATTGAAGGGTATGACTGTGTATGTATTAATAATTGTTTAAGTAATGTCGTTAAGACTTAGTTGAGATGTTTGTATTGAAGGGTATGACTGTGTATGTATTAATAATTGTTTAAGTAATGTCGTTAAGGCTTAGTTGAGATGTTTGTATTGAAGGGTATGACTGTGTATGTATTGATAATTGTTTAAGTAATGTCGTTAAGACTTAGTTGAGATGTTTGTATTGAAGGGTATGACTGTGTATGTATTAATAATTGTTTAAGTAATGTCGTTAAGACTTAGTTGAGATGTTTGTATTGAAGGGTATGACTGTGTATGTATTAATAATTGTTTAAGTAATGTCGTTAAGGCTTAGTTGAGATGTTTGTATTGAAGGGTATGACTGCGTATGTATTAATAATTGTTTAAGTAATGTCGTTAAGACTTAGTTGAGATGTTTGTATTGAAGGGTATGACTGCGTATGTATTAATAATTGTTTAAGTAATGTCGTTAAGACTTAGTTGAGATGTTTGTATTGAAGGGTATGACTGTGTATGTATTAATAATTGTTTAAGTAATGTCGTTAAGACTTAGTTGAGATGTTTGTATTGAAGGGTATGACTGTGTATGTATTAATAATTGTTTAAGTAATGTCGTTAAGGCTTAGTTGAGATGTTTGTATTGAAGGGTATGACTGTGTATGTATTAATAATTGTTTAAGTAATGTCGTTAAGACTTAGTTGAGATGTTTGTATTGAAGGGTATGACTGTGTATGTATTGATAATTGATTAAGTAATGTCGTTAAGACTTAGTTGAGATGTTTGTATTGAAGGGTATGACTGTGTATGTATTAATAATTGTTTTAGTAATGTCGTTAAGACTTAGTTGAGATGTTTGTATTGAAGGGTATGACTGCGTATGTACTAATAACAATATATCATATAAGTAATATTAAATGTTAATGTATAATCACAAATATTATTATATTTTCGCTGAAATAAAACGGACCATTTTATTGTCAAGTTGACATAGGCATTCAGAATGGACCACTTCACTGTTAAGCTGACACATTGGTCTCTTGATTAGGATCTGTGTTTATTTTATTCATAATTCCAACTGTAAATTGACTAAAATGTTTATTAAAATTTAAATGTTTGTAGTGTTCGAAACACAATTTAAAAGTCAATTTGACAAATTGCCTGCTTAAGATTAGCGGAGGAGGCAATCAAAATATGACTGAGACATGGTGTACACTTTTTATTCAGATATGTTAGAATAACATAGTCTTTCATGTGTATGAGTAGATTAGAGAGAAAATTCGTATAGTGTTAAATTAGACACCGAACAAACTGGAAGTGTTTCACCACTTAGAGCATCAAAGGTGATAGATTTTACAGAAATATGTATAGGATGTGCGCGGAGATTCTACATAATAAAATCATAAGATTATTTCCGTTCGAAATTATGCTTTTTATTTCTTCTTCTTACTACAAGTGGGTATATTTCTGGTCTTCAATATATAGAATTATCCGGTATTTTCTAGACTTGGTTGGGGGGAGGGGGGGAGGTGGGGGTCGTACACAATAAATGTTAGAGAAAACCAAAAGCGCAATCAAGAATTGACAATCCAGAGATCCTCACCATATTGGACACACAAGATGTCAATCCAGAGACCCTCACCATATTGGACACACAAGATGACAATCCAGAGACCCTCACCATATTGGACACACAAGATGAAGATAAACAAAGCACAAGAAAAAAACTAAAAAAAAAACAACTAAAAAGATGAGCAACACAGACCCCACCAGAAAATGTTGGGCTAAGTGCTTGCGAAGGGTAAGCAGTTCCTTCCTCCCAAAAGGCACCCGCCATGTTACTTCCTCCTATAAGACATCCGCCATGTTACTTCCTCCCATAAGGCACCTGCCATGTTACTTCCTCCCATAAGGCACCCGCCATGTTACTCATATAGTGAAGGGTAAGCAGTTCCTTCCTCCTATAAGACACCCGCCATGTTACTTCCTCCCATAAGACACCCGCCATGTTACTTCCTCCTATAAGACACACGCCATGTTACTTCCTCCTATAAGACACCCGCCATGTTACTTCCTCCCATAAGACACCCGCCATGTTACTTCCTCCTATAAGACACCCGCCATGTTACTTCCTCCCATAAGACACCCGCCATGTTACTCATATAGTTAAAACGTGTTGGACACCACTATACACGAACAAACACAAATAACACATAAGCCATTATCCCTCTTACAAGCAAATGTGGGTAACCCTCTTTGGTTGCTGCGGATTTTATGCTTAATAATACACGTGTTTTTATCATTCCGCGTTTTCAAACCTTCGATATAAGAACTATTGATACCACAGTAATTGTAGAAATGTCCATCTATTATTTATGTAACCATGGTCCCGTCAGTTAGTATAAGTTTTACTTTCACATAACAAGATAAAAATTGAAATACCAAGTAGAGGAGTACAAATAAATGACAATCTGGAGAGACGAACGAACAAGAGAGAACAATAAGATAACGCTTTTGACTTGTAGAAAAACAACACTAACTCACACGGTAGATGGGAGTGAAATCAGATACAGTACTTCGAATGGAGCAGAATTTCCTGTATCATGCATGGCACTCCCCGAGCACAATAACACCTCGACATTCATTGCAACGCAGAAATCGTTGTGAACATGATAATAAACAAATAAACATACGAAAGTATGACATAAATACCCCCCTTTATCATATAATTACCACAATGCAAATGGAACAAACGAATCGAAAATAATTGTTTTTGTCGGAATTTACACAACATAAGATATTTAAAACTAAAAAGCACTTTCTTCTAAAGGGTTAATTTATCCTACTACATACATGTGTCTCATCATGAACTCAACATTTAGAAAGTTGGTATTTAGGCACCATGAGAAATGGATATGTCTAAATCCAAAAATGTACAAGAGTCGTTGTAATGTTAGCCTTATTCATCATACGATCGTTGGTATACAGTTGTTTTACAAACGCAAGCCAATTGGGATGACTTACAGTTAATATATTGTCTAAGCATGTGCAGTTATTGTTGCATACTGGATATGTAGACTGTATATAAGAGGGAGAGACAGGAGTAACCCTAATCACAAGTGGAATTGTTAGATAACATATGTGGTTCCTATCAGGACTTCCTTGATAGAGGGTTGCTGCAAACAAGAAAGCTACTGCACAAATTGTTCCTATTGGTAAAGTGTCATAAATGACCACAGCTATGTTGCAAACACTCCCCGGTCCTATCCACTTTCATGACTTATCACCGGGTTTGCCATTGGAACAACTCGACGGGTGCCACTAGTGGAGGAGGAACTGCTTACACCTCCTGAGCACGTGAGTTCATCCCCGGTTTTAACTGGGGTTCGTGTTGCGCGATCTTTAGTTTTTGTGTAGTGTTTTGTTTGTCCTTCTGTCCTTTTTTTTTTGCCATTGTATTGTCTATCTTTCTTTGATTTACGGCTTCCGGTTTCCCTTTTGGTATCTTCAAATTTTTGGCCATTACATGTCTGTCCTATGATTTACAGCTTTCGATTACACCTTTGGTATCTTCAAACGTTTGACTATTGCATTGTCTATCCTTATACGATTTATGGCTTTCGAATACCACTTTGATATCTTCAACCTTTGAGCCATTGTGTTTTCTGTCCTTCTACGATTTACGGCTTCTGATTACTCCTTTGGTATCTTCAAACGTTTGGCCATTGCATTGTATATCCTTATGCGATTTACGGCTTCCGATTATCCCTTTGATATCTTCAACCTTTGAGCCATTGTGTTTTCTGTCCTTCTACGATTTACGACTTCCGATTACCTCTTTGATATCTTCAAACTTTGGGCCACTGTGTTGTCTGTCCTTCTACGATTTACGACTTCCGATTACCTCTTTGATATCTTCAAGCTTTTCATTGACAACATAGTTAAGAGAAGTGCTATACACCATGTCACACATTTAATGTAATTCCTTAAACGTCCACGTTTCAATTAATTTGGAACTTGTGATAATTTCTGCATACGCTTCCCATGAAGATATCATTATACAATTGATAATTAAAAACTGATCAAAGAGGTTGGTATTTACAGTGGTCAATTTAAACGTGGGGTTGTTCAAACTATAAAAGAATGTCGTTAAGTATAATGGACACGTGGTAGGATACAAAGAGATTATGTATGAATAATATCACAGGAAGTGACCATCACCTTAAAATACAATTCAACCTTAAATCTAATGTCATCCTGACAAAAACCAATTGACCTAATGCATTACGAAAATATGTTACATAATTGTCTTCAGATGGATGGCCTCTAAAATGACCTCTCTTGAGGTGTCGATGTCAAATCAACGTTAACCAGGTGGATTAATTATTTAGTGAAAACATGTTCTATGGACAAAGTTTCAATTTTAATTGAATTGCATTGTCCATTATTAATTGTATAACTTTCTTTCAATTGAATCGGAAATGGGCTTGGATTTACAGAACAAACATTTCCCGAAATGTTTTAAAAATTCTTCTTACAAACATCGGTCATATTAAAGGTAATTCGCAAAATAGCCCACAAAAATATAATTGAA
Source organism: Bathymodiolus septemdierum (assembly GCA_963383655.1). Classification (NCBI taxonomy): domain Eukaryota; kingdom Metazoa; phylum Mollusca; class Bivalvia; order Mytilida; family Modiolidae; genus Bathymodiolus; species Bathymodiolus septemdierum. Next base: position 101,378,963 of record OY726517.1, on the reverse strand, counting down.
GTTGGCAATTTATGCGTCTTAAATGATAATCTACAAAATAGAAAATACCCCACTGTCGCAACAGCTCCAAAACCCAATTGAAATATGTGAGGAACTGACTAAGTTAAGCTTCTTCCTTTTCCTGATACACGCTATTGAAGAGTTAATGAACGATAAAGTATCGCCTCGAGTACCTCGAAGACAGCTAGAAAGATAGAAACAAAATATTCATTAAATAAATATTTGTTTCCTGTCTATCCCTAAGGTTAGACAGTTAAGACTGTCATCTCTGTCAGCTATTTTTATATATTATCAAATTCTCAATTGAGATTAATTTATATTACTTCCGGTCAGTCATGATGAGAGAAGTGAAATTATTATCAACGTAAACAAAGGCAATATCTGCAATTAAGGATACCCTGAGAGAAGATAAAGATATCCCGAAATAGTATATTCTATTACACACACATACTCGTACCTCACTTACACAAACCACGTGTCACGCCTGATGAAACATGTGTTTCGTGTTTGATAAGCTAGAAAAGCTCAACATGCAACAAGTTTTAGATTTGTCTGTTTGGAAGAACTCTGATAGTGATACTGTGAAGTACCACCTACCAACTGCCCTTAAACCTCCTACAGGGAAAAGCTTGCATGCCCCCTTCGAAGATGCCGACAGTGGAGATCTTTACATGCCGGAGGCAAAACTAACAGCTTTTAGAGTAAGATCAAAAGAAAGGTTTATATCATGGATAAAAGCTTTTGAATTTCGTTATCACCATCAGTTGGTGAGTCTAGAAGATCATACCTGTACATGGGTTGATAAAAATAAGACAGACAATGGTCCAATTGTAGAAATTCTGATACAGATGCTAAAAGGAACAGTGGAGAAAACAAAAGCAGAAAATAAACTATTAACATTTCACATCTATCCTACAACATTTTTTATCACGGCACAAGGAAATCTGCACCAAACTTGGTCACAAAAAGAACTTAAGTACTTGAAATCAATCGTAGATACAAACTGTGATGCCCCAGTGATTCATGAACATATTCTTACAAATGACATTCAGTTTAACTCTAGTGAAACAATTTATTCTGAATTTCTTTCAGTCTTTCAGTCACCAAGAATCATTATATCAAACCTAATATCTCCAAAGAGCAAGGAAAATATTGATAAGCTCATACTGTCAGTACAAAAAGCAGAAGAGAAAATCTGGGCTTTATCACAGACTGTTGATTCACTATTCAAAACAGTAAACATGAAACAGGATCAACTGAATAAACAAGACCAACAAATTCAAGAATTGACAAAACAATACAATAAATCTTGTCCCATCAATCTAAAACTTGAGAACCTAGAACAAAACTCTACTGAAAATAATGACAATTTCAAGCAGCTAGAAAACTGGCTCAATTCACTAGAGCTGACAATTAGAACGTCATCAGAGTCTAATACTGAGAGACAAATGGACTTACATAGTACAAACAAAGAACTAGTTATGGAAAACAAACAGCTGAAATTTAAAGTTGTAGAATTAGAACAACAGCTCACTAAGAAATCAAGACTAGTAGATGGAAACAAAGTGTTGGTAACAGAGAACACTGAATTGAAGAGAAAATACTCAGAACTGGAAAAGAGGCTTAAATCAACACTAGAAATTAAAGCCAGGGAATATGTTCCACAAATATCCACTCAAAATTTGTATTCACCATTACAAACATGCCCAACAGTAGATCAGGAGGAAATGCACCATTACAAGCATGCCCAACAGTAGATCAGGATGAAATACACCATTACAAGCATGCCCAACAGTAAATCAGGAGGGAATGCACCATTGCAAGCATGCCCAACAGTAGACCAGGAGGGAATGCACCACTACAAGCATGCCCAACAGTAGATCAGGAGGAAATGCACCATTACAAGCATGCCCAACAGTAGATCAGGATGAAATACACCATTACAAGCATGCCCAACAGTAGATCAGGAGGAAATGCACCATTACAAGCATGCCCAACAGTAGATCAGGAGGGAATGCACCAGTACAAGCATGTCCAATAGTAGATAAGGAGGAAATGCACCACTACAAGCATGCCCAACAGTAGATCAGGAGGAAATGCACCATTACAAGCATGCCCAACAGTAGATCAGGAGGGAATGCACCAGTACAAGCATGTCCAATAGTAGATAAGGAGGAAATGCACCACTACAAGCATGCCCAACAGTAGATCAGGAGGAAATGCACCATTACAAGCATGCCCAACAGTAGATCAGGAGGGAATGCACCATTACAAGCATACCCAACAGTGGATCAGGAGGAAATGCACCATTACAGGCATGCCCAACAGTAGATCAGGAGGGAATGCACCATTACAAGCATACCCAACAGTGGATCAGGAGGAAATGCACCATTACAGGCATGCCCAACAGTAGATCAGGAGAGAATGCACCATTACAAGCATACCCAACAATAAATCAGTAGGAAATGCACCATTGCAAGCATGCCCAACAGTAGATCAGGAGGAAATGCACCATTACAGGCATGCCCAACAGTAGATCAGGAGGAAATGCACCATTACAAGCATGCCCAACAGTAGATCAGGAGGGAATGCACCAGTACAAGCATGTCCAATAGTAGATAAGGAGGAAATGCACCACTACAAGCATGCCCAACAGTAGATCATGAAGAAATGCACCATTACAAGCATGCCCAACAGTAGATCAGGAGGGAATGCACCAGTACAAGCATGTCCAATAGTAGATAAGGAGGAAATGCACCACTACAAGCATGCCCAACAGTAGATCAGGAGGAAATGCACCATTACAAGCATGCCCAACAGTAGATCAGGAGGGAATGCACCATTACAAGCATACCCAACAGTGGATCAGGAGGAAATGCACCATTACAGGCATGCCCAACAGTAGATCAGGAGGGAATGCACCATTACAAGCATACCCAACAGTGGATCAGGAGGAAATGCACCATTACAGGCATGCCCAACAGTAGATCAGGAGAGAATGCACCATTACAAGCATACCCAACAATAAATCAGTAGGAAATGCACCATTGCAAGCATGCCCAACAGTAGATCAGGAGGAAATGCACCATTACAGGCATGCCCAACAGTAGATCAGGAGAGAATGCACCATTACAAGCATACCCAACAATAAATCAGTAGGAAATGCACCATTGCAAGCATACCCAACAGTAAATCATGAAGAAATGCACCATTACAAGCATGCCCAACAGTAGATCAGGAGGAAGTGCACCATTACAAGCATGTCCAATAGTAGATAAGGAGGAAATGCACCACTACAAGCATGCCCAACAGTAGATCAGGAGGAAATGCACCATTACAAGCATGCCCAACAGTAGATCAGGAGGAAATGCACCATTACAGGCATGCCCAACAGTAGATCAGGAGGGAATGCACCAGTACAAGCATGTCCAATAGTAGATAAGGAGGAAATGCACCACTACAAGCATGCCCAACAGTAGATCAGGAGGAAATGCACCATTACAAGCATGCCCAACAGTAGATCAGGAGGGAATGCACCAGTACAAGCATGTCCAATAGTAGATAAGGAGGAAATGCACCACTACAAGCATGCCCAACAGTAGATCAGGAGGAAATGCACCATTACAAGCATGCCCAACAGTAGATCAGGAGGAAATGCACCATTACAAGCATGCCCAACAGTAGATCAGGAGAGAATGCACCATTACAAGCATACCCAACAATAAATCAGTAGGAAATGCACCATTGCAAGCATGTCCAACAGTAGATCAGGAGGAAATGCACCATTACAAGCATACCCAACAGTAAATCATGAAGAAATGCACCATTACAAGCATGCCCAACAGTAGATCAGGAGGAAGTGCACCATTACAAGCATGTCCAATAGTAGATAAGGAGGAAATGCACCACTACAAGCATGCCCAACAGCAGATCAGGAGGGAATGCACCATTACAAGCATGTCCAACAGTAGATCAGGAGGAAATGCACCATTACAAGCATGCCCAACAGTAGATCAGGAGGAAATGCACCATTACAGGCATGCCCAACAGTAGATCAGGAGGAAATGCACCATTACAAGCATGCCCAACAGTAGATCAGGAGGAAATGCACCATTACAGGCATGCCCAACAGTAGATCAGGAGAGAATGCACCATTACAGGCATGCCCAACAGTAGATCAGGAGAGAATGCACCATTACAAGCATACCCAACAATAAATCAGTAGGAAATGCACCATTGCAAGCATGTCCAACAGTAGATCAGAAGGAAATGCACCATTACAAGAATGCCCAACAATAGATCAGGAGGAAATGCACCATTACAAGCATGCCCAACAGTAGATCAGGAGGAAATGCACCATTACAGGCATGCCCAACAGTAGATCAGGAGAGAATGCACCATTACAAGCATACCCAACAATAAATCAGTAGGAAATGCACCATTGCAAGCATGTCCAACAGTAGATCAGAAGGAAATGCACCATTACAAGAATGCCCAACAATAGATCAGGAGGAAATGCACCATTACAAGCCTGCCCAACAGTGGAAACATGAGGAAATGCACCACTACAAGCATGCCCAACATTAGATCAGGAGGAAATGCACCACTACAAGCATGCTCAATAGTAGATCAGGAGGAAATACACCACTACAAGCATGCCCAACAGTAGATCAGGAGGGAATGCACCATTACAAGCATGCCCAACAGTAGATCAGGAGAGAATGCACCATTACAAGCATGCCCAACAGTAGATCAGGAGGAAATGCACCACTACAAGCATGCCCAACAGTAGATCAGGAGGAAATGCACCATTACAAGCATGCCCAACAGTAGATCAGGAGGAAATGCACCATTACAGGCATGCCCAACAGTAAATCAGGTGGAAATGCACCACTACAAGCATGCCCAACATTAGATCAGGAGGAAATGCACCACTACAAGCATGCTCAATAGTAGATCAGGAGGAAATACACCACTACAAGCATGCCCAACAGTAGATCAGGAGGGAATGCACCATTACAAGCATGCCCAACAGTAGATCAGGAGAGAATGCACCATTACAAGCATGCCCAACAGTAGATCAGGAGGAAATGCACCACTACAAGCATGCCCAACAGTAGATCAGGAGGAAATGCACCATTACAAGCATGCCCAACAGTAGATCAGGAGGAAATGCACCATTACATGCATGCCCAACAGTAGATCAGGAGGGAATGCACCATTATAAGCATGCCAAATATTAGATCAGGGGAAAATACTCCATTATATGCATGCCCAAAAGTACATCAGGAGGAAATACACTATTACAAGCATGCCCAACAGTAGATCAGGAGAGAAAGCACCATTACAAGCATGCCCAACAGTAGATCAGGAGGCAATGTACCGTTAAAAGCATGCCCAACAGTAGATCATAAGGAAATGCACCATTATAAGCATGCCCAACAGTAGATCAGAAGTTAATGCACCACTACAAGCATGCCCAACAGTAGATCAGGAGGCAATGTACCGTTACAAGCATGCCCAACAGTAGATCATAAGGAAATGCACCATTACAAGCATGCCCAACGGTAGATCAGGAGAGAATGCACCATTACAAGCATGCCCAACAGTAGATCAGGAGGAAATGCACCACTACAAGCATGCCCAACAGTAGATCAGGAGGAAATGCACCATTACAAGCATGCCCAACAGTAGATCAGGAGGAAATGCACCATTACATGCATGCCCAACAGTAGATCAGGAGGAAATGCACCATTACAAGCATGCCCAACAGTAGATCAGGAGGAAATGTACCATTACAAGCATGCCAAACAGTAGATTAGAGGGGAATGCACCATTACAAGCATGCCCAACAGTAGATCAGGAGGGAATGCACCAGTACAAGCATACCCAACAGTAGATCAGGAGGGAATGCACCATTACAAGTATGCCCAACAGCAGATCAGGAGGGAATGCAGCAATATAAGCATGCCCAACAGTAGACCAGGAGGAAATGCACCATTACAAGTATGCCCAACAGCAGATCAGGAGGGAATGCAGCAATACAAGCATGCCCAATAGTAGATCAGGAGGAAATGCACCATTACAAGCATGCCAAACAGTAGATTAGAGGGGAATGCACCATTACAAGCATGCCCAACAGTAGATCAGGAGGGAATGCACCAGTACAAGCATACCCAACAGTAGATCAGGAGGGAATGCACCATTACAAGTATGCCCAACAGCAGATCAGGAGGGAATGCAGCAATATAAGCATGCCCAACAGTAGACCAGGAGGAAATGCACCATTACAAGCATGCCCAACAGTAGACCAGGAGGAAATCCACCATTACAAGCATGCGCAACAGTAGATCAGGAGAGAATGTCCCATTACAAGCATGCCCAGTAGTAGAGCAGGCGGAAATGCACCATTACGAGCATGCCCAACAGTAGATCAGGAGGGAATGTACCATTACAAGCATGCCCAACAGTAGACCAGGAGGAAATGCACCATTACAAGCATGCCCAACGGTAGATCAGGAGGAAATGCACTACTACAAGCATGCCCAACAGTAGACCAGGAAAGAATGCACCATTATAAGCATTCCCAACAGTAGAGCAGGAGGAAATGCACCACTACAAGCATACCCAACAGTGGATCATGAGGAAATGCACCACTACAAGCATGCCCAACAGTAGATCAGGAGAGAATGCACCACTACAAGCATGCCCAACATTAGATCAGGAGGGAATGCACCATTACAAGCATGCCCAACAGTAGATCAGGAGGAAATGCACCATTACAATCATGCCCAACAGTAGATCAGGAGGAAATGCACCATTATAAGCATGCCCAACAGTAGATCAAGAGGGAATGCACCATTACAAGCATGCCCAACAGTAGATCAGGAGGAAATGCACCATTACAATCATGCCCAACAGTAGATCAAGAGGGAATGCACCATTACAAGCATGCCCAACAGTAGATCAGGAGGGAATGCACCATTACAAGCATGCCCAACAGTAGATCAGGAGGAAATGCACCATTACAAGCATGCCCAACAGTAGATCAGGAGGAAATGCACCATTACAAGCATGCCCAACAGTAGATCAGGAGGAAATGCACCATTATAAGCATGCCCAACAGTAGATCAGGAGGGAATGCACCATTACAAGCATGCCCAACAGTAGATCAGGAGGAAATGCACCATTACAAGCATGCCAAACAGTAGATCAGTAGGAAATGCACAAATACAAGCATGCCCAACAGTAGATTAGGAGGTAATGCACCACTACAAGCATGCCCAACAGTAGATCAGGAGGGAATGCACCAGTACAAGCATACCTAACAGTAGATCAGGAGGGAATGCACCATTACAAACATGCCCAACAGTAGATCAGGAGGGAATGGAGCAATACAAGCATGCCCAACAGAAGATCAGGAGGAAATGCACCATTACAAGCATGCCTAACAGTAGATCAGGAGGGAATGCACCATTACAAACATGCCCAACAGTAGATCAGGAGGGAATGCACCAGTACAAGCATACCCAACAGTAGATCAGGAGGGAATGCACCATTACAAGTATGCCCAACAGTAGATCAGGAGGGAATGCAGCAATATATGCATGCCCAACAGAAGATCAGGAGGAAATGCACCATTACAAGCATGCCCAACAATAGATCAGGAGGGAATGTCCCATTGCAAGCATGCCCAGTAGTAGAGCAGGCGGAAATGCACCATTACGAGCATGCCCAACAGTAGATCAGGAGGGAATGTACCATTACAAGCATGCCCAACAGTAGATCAGGAGGAAATGCACCACTACAAGCATGCCCAACGGTAGATCAGGAGGAAATGCACTACTACAAGCATTCCCAACAGTAGACCAGGAAAGAATGCACCATTATAAGCATTCCCAACAGTAGAGCAGGAGGAAATGCACCACTACAAGCATGCCCAACAGTAGATCAGGAGGAAATGCACCATTACAAGCATACCCAACAGTGGATCATGAGGAAATGCACCACTACAAGCATGCCCAACAGTAGATCAGGAGAGAATGCACCACTACAAACATGTCCAACATTAGATCAGGAGGGAATGCACCATTACAAGCATGCCCAACAGAAGATCAGGAGGGAATGCACCATTACAAGCATGCCCAACAGTAGATCAGGAGGAAATGTACCATTACAATCATGCCCAACAGTAGATCAGGAGGAAATGCACCATTATAAGCATGCCCAACAGTAGATCAGGAGGAAATGCACCATTACAAGCATGCCCAACAGTAGATCAGGAGGAAATGCACCATTACAAGCATGCCAAACAGTAGATCAGTAGGAAATGCACAAATACAAGCATGCCCAACAGTAGATTAGGAGGTAATGCACCACTACAAGCATGCCCAACAGTAGATCAGGAGGGAATGCACCAGTACAAGCATACCTAACAGTAGATCAGGAGGGAATGCACCATTACAAACATGCCCAACAGTAGATCAGGAGGGAATGGAGCAATACAAGCATGCCCAACAGAAGATCAGGAGGAAATGCACCATTACAAGCATGCCTAACAGTAGATCAGGAGGGAATGCACCATTACAAACATGCCCAACAGTAGATCAGGAGGGAATGCACCAGTACAAGCATACCCAACAGTAGATCAGGAGGGAATGCACCATTACAAGTATGCCCAACAGTAGATCAGGAGGGAATGCAGCAATATATGCATGCCCAACAGAAGATCAGGAGGAAATGCACCATTACAAGCATGCCCAACAATAGATCAGGAGGGAATGCACCACTACAAGCATGCCCAACGGTAGATCAGGAGGGAATGTACCATTACAAGCATGCCCAACAGTAGATCAGGAGGAAATGCACCACTACAAGCATGCCCAACGGTAGATCAGGAGGAAATGCACTACTACAAGCATTCCCAACAGTAGACCAGGAAAGAATGCACCATTATAAGCATTCCCAACAGTAGAGCAGGAGGAAATGCACCACTACAAGCATGCCCAACAGTAGATCAGGAGGAAATGCACCATTACAAGCATACCCAGTAGTAGAGCAGGCGGAAATGCACCATTACGAGCATGCCCAACAGTAGATCAGGAGGGAATGTACCATTACAAGCATGCCCAACAGTAGATCAGGAGGAAATGCACCACTACAAGCATGCCCAACGGTAGATCAGGAGGAAATGCACTACTACAAGCATTCCCAACAGTAGACCAGGAAAGAATGCACCATTATAAGCATTCCCAACAGTAGAGCAGGAGGAAATGCACCACTACAAGCATGCCCAACAGTAGATCAGGAGGAAATGCACCATTACAAGCATACCCAACAGTGGATCATGAGGAAATGCACCACTACAAGCATGCCCAACAGTAGATCAGGAGAGAATGCACCACTACAAACATGTCCAACATTAGATCAGGAGGGAATGCACCATTACAAGCATGCCCAACAGTAGATCAGGAGGAAATGTACCATTACAATCATGCCCAACAGTAGATCAGGAGGAAATGCACCATTATAAACATGCCCAACAGTAGATCAAGAGGGAATGCACCATTACAAACATGCCCAACAGTAGATCAGGAGGAAATGCACCATTACAAGCATCCCAAACAGTAGATCAGTAGGAAATGCACAAATACAAGCATGCCCAACAGTAGATTAGGAGGTAATGAACCACTACAAGCATGCCCAACAATCGATCAGGAGGGAATGCACCAGTACAAGCATACCCAGCAGTAGATCAGGAGGGAATGCACCATTGCAAGTATTCCCAACAGTAGATCAGGAGGGAATGCAGCAATACAAGCATGCCCAACAGAAGATCAGGAGGGAATGCAGCAATACAAGCATGCCCAACAGAAGATCAGGAGGAAATGCACCATTACAAGCATGCCCAACAGTAGATCAGGAGGGAATGCACCGTTACAAGCATGCCCAACAGTAGATCAGGAGGGAATGCACCAGTACAAGCATACCCAACAGTAGATCAGGAGGGAATGCACCATTACAAGTATGCCCAACAGTAGATCAGGAGGGAATGCAGCAATATATGCATGCCCAACAGAAGATCAGGAGGAAATGCACTACTACAAGCATGCCCAACAGTAGACCAGGAAAGAATGCACCATTATAAGCATTCCCAACGGTAGAGCAGGAGGAAATGCACCACTACAAGCATGCCCAACAGTAGATCAGGAGGAAATGCACCATTACAAGCATACCCAACAGTGGATCATGAGGAAATACACCAGTACAAGCATGCCCAACAGTAGATCAGGAGAGAATGCATCACTACAAGCATGCCCAACATTAGATCAGGAGGGAATGCACCATTACAAGCATGCCCAACAGTAGATCAGGAGGAAATGTACCATTACAATCATGCCCAACAGTAGATCAGGAGGAAATGCACCATTATAATCATGCCCAACAGTAGATCAAGAAGGAATGCACCATTACAAGCATGCCCAACAGTAGATCAGGAGGAAATGCACCATTACAAGCATGCCCAACAGTAGATCAGGAGGAAATGTACCATTACAATCATGCCCAACAGTAGATCAGGAGGAAATGCACCATTATAAGCATGCCCAACAGTAGATCAAGAAGGAATGTACCATTACAAGCATGCCCAACAGTAGATCAGGAGGAAATGTACCATTACAAGCATGCCCAACAGTAGATCAGGAGGAAATGTACCATTACAATCATGCCCAACAGTAGATCAGGAGGAAATGCACCATTATAAGCATGCCCAACAGTAGATCAAGAGGGAATGCACCATTACAAGCATGCCCAACAGTGGATCAGGAGGAAATGCACCATTACAAGCATGCCAAACAGTAGATCAGTAGGAAATGCACAAATACAAGCATGCCCAACAGTAGATTAGGAGGTAATGAACCACTACAAGCATGCCCAACAGTCGATCAGGAGGGAATGCACCAGTACAAGCATACCCAGCAGTAGATCAGGAGGGAATGCACCATTGCAAGTATTCCCAACAGTAGATCAGGAGGGAATGCAGCAATACAAGCATGCCCAACAGAAGATCAGGAGGAAATGCACCATTACAAGCATGCCTAACAGTAGATCAGGAGGGAATGCACCATTACAAGCATGCCCAACAGTAGATCAGGAGGGAATGCACCAGTACAAGCATACCCAACAGTAGATCAGGAGGGAATGCACCATTACAAGTATGCCCAACAGTAGATCAGGAGGGAATGCAGCAATATATGCATGCCCAACAGAAGATCAGGAGGAAATGCACCATTACAAGCATGCCCAACAGTAGATCAGGAGGAAATGCACCATTACAAGCATACCCAACAGTGGATCATGAGGAAATGCACCACTACAAGCATGCCCAACAGTAGATCAGGAGAGAATGCACCACTACAAGCATGCCCAACATTAGATCAGGAGGGAATGCACCATTACAAGCATGCCCAATAGTAGATCAGGAGGAAATGTACCATTACAATCATGCCCAACAGTAGATCAGGAGGAAATGCACCATTATAAGCATGCCCAACAGTAGATCAAGAGGGAATGCACCATTACAAGCATGCCCAACAGTAGATCAGGAGGAAATGCACCATTACAAGCATGCCAAACAGTAGATCAGTAGGAAATGCACAAATACAAGCATGCCCAACAGTAGATCAGGAGGTAATGAACCACTACAAGCATGCCCAACAGTCGATCAGGAGGGAATGCACCAGTACAAGCATACCCAGCAGTAGATCAGGAGGGAATGCACCATTGCAAGTATTCCCAACAGTAGATCAGGAGGGAATGCTGCAATACAAGCATGCCCAACAGTAGATCAGGAGGGAATGCACCATTACAAGCATGCCCAACAGTAGATCAGGAGGGAATGCACCAGTACAAGCATACCCAACAGTAGATCAGGAGGGAATGCACCATTACAAGTATGCCCAACAGTAGATCAGGAGGGAATGCAGCAATATATGCATGCCCAACAGAAGATCAGGAGGGAATGCAGCAATACAAGCATGCCCAACAGAAGATCAGGAGGAAATGCACCACTACAAGCATGCCCAACAGAAGATCAGGAGGAAATGCACCACTACAAGCATGCCCAACAGAAGATCAGGAGGAAATGCACCATTACAAGCATGCCTAACAGTAGATCAGGAGGGAATGCACCATTACAAGCATACCCAACAGTAGATCAGGAGGGAATGCACCATTACAAGTATGCCCAACAGTAGATCAGGAGGGAATGCAGCAATATATGCATGCCCACCAGAAGATCAGGAGGAAATGCACCATTACAAGCATGCCCAACAGTAGATCAGGAGGAAATGCACTATTACAAGCATGCGCAACAGTAGATCAGGAGGAAATGTCCCATTACAAGCATGCCCAGTAGTAGAGCAGGCGGAAATGCACCATTACGAGCATGCCCAACAGTAGATCAGGAGGGAATGTACCATTACAAGCATGCCCAACAGTAGACCAGGAGGAAATGCACCATTACAAGCATGCCCAACGGTAGATCACGAGGAAATGCACTACTACAAGCATGCCCAACAGTAGACCAGGAAAGACTGCACCATTATAAGCATTCCCAACAGTAGATCAGGAGGAAATGCACCATTACAAGCATACCCAACAGTAGATCAGGAGGAAATGCACCATTACAAGCATACCCAACAGTGGAAACATGAGGAAATGCACCACTACAAGCATGCCCAACAGTAGATCAGGAGGAAATGCACCATTACAAGCATACCCAACAGTGGAAACATGAGGAAATGCACCATTACAAGCATACCCAACAGTAGACCAGGAAAGAATGCACCATTACAAGCATACCCAACAGTAGATCAGGAGGAAATGCACCATTACAAGCATACCCAACAGTGGAAACATGAGGAAATGCACCACTACAAGCATGCCCAACAGTAGATCAGGAGAGAATGCACCACTACAAGCATGCCCAACAGTAGATCAGGAGGGAATGTACCATTACAATCATGCCCAACAGTAGAACAGGAGAAAATGCACCATTATAAGCATGCCCAACAGTAGATCAAGAGGGAATGCACCATTACAAGCATGCCCAACAGTAGATCAGTAGGAAATGCACAAATACAAGCATGCCCAACAGTAGATTAGGAGGTAATGCACCACTACAAGCATGCCCAACAGTAGATCAGGAGAGAATGCACCACTACAAGCATGCCCAACAGTAGATCAGGAGGGAATGTACCATTACAATCATGCCCAACAGTAGATCAGGAGGAAATGCACCATTATAAGCATGCCCAACAGTAGACCAGGAGGGAATGCACCATTACAAGCATGCCAAACAGTAGATCAGTAGGAAATGCACAAATACAAGCATGCCCAACAGTAGATTAGGAGGTAATGAACCACTACAAGCATGCCCAACAATCGATCAGGAGGAAATGCACCATTACAAGCATGCCAAACAGTAGATCAGTAGGAAATGCACAAATACAAGCATGCCCAACAGTAGATTAGGAGGTAATGAACCACTACAAGCATTCCCAACAGTAGATCAGGAGGAAATGCACCATTACAAGCATGCCAAACAGTAGATCAGTAGGAAATGCACAAATACAAGCATGCCCAACAGTAGATTAGGAGGGAATGCACCACTACAAGCATGCCCAACAGTAGATCAGGAGGGAATGCACCAGTACAAGCATACCCAGCAGTAGATCAGGAGGGAATGCACCATTGCAAGTATTCCCAACAGTAGATAAGGAGGGAATGCAGCAATACAAGCATGCCCAACAGAAGATCAGGAGGAAATGCACCATTACAAGCATGCCCAAGAGTAGATCAGGAGGAAATGTACCAATACAAGCATGCCCAACAGTAGATCAGGAGGAGATGCACCATTACAAACATGCGTAACAGTAGAGCAGGAGGAAATGCACTATTACAAGCATGCCCAACAGTAGATCATGAGGGAATGCACCACTACAAGCATGCCCAACAGTAGATCAGGAGGAAATGCACTATTACAAGCATGCCCAACAGTAGATCAGGAGGGAATGCGCCATTGCAAGCATGCCCAACAGTAGATCAGGAGGAAATGCACTACTACAAGCATGGGCAACAGTAGAGCAGGAGGAAATACACCATTACAAGCATGTCCAACAGTAGATCACGAGGAAATGCACCATTACAAGCATGCCCAACAGTAGATCAGGAGGTAATGCACCATTACAAGCATGCCCAACAGTAGATAAGGAGGAAATGCACCACTACAAGCATGCCCAACAGTAGATCAGGAGGTAATGCACCATTACAAGCATGCCCAACAGTAGATCAGGAGGAAATGCACCATTACAAGCATGCCCAACAGTAGATCAGGAGGAAATGCACCAATACAAGCATGCCCAACAGTAGATCAGGAGGAAATGCATCATTACAAGCATGCCCAACAGTAGATCAGGAGGGAATGCACCATTACAAGCATGCCCAACAGCAGATCAGGAGGAAATGCACCATTACAAGCATGCTCAACAGTAGATCAGGAGGAAATGTACCAATACAAGCATGCCCAACAGTAGATCAGGAGGAAATGCACCATTACAAACATGCGTAACAGTAGAGCAGGAGGAAATGCACTATTACAAGCATGCCCAACAGTAGATCATGAGGGAATGCACCACTACAAGCATGCCCAACAGTAGATCAGGAGGAAATGCACTATTACAAGCATGCGCAACAGTAGAGCAGGAGGAAATACACCATTACAAGCATATCCAACAGTAGATCACGAGGGAATGCACCACTACAAGCATGCCCAACAGTAGATCAGGAGGGAATGCACCACTACAAGCATGCCCAACAGTAGATAAAGAGAGAATGCACCATTACAAGCATGCCCAACAGTAGATCATGAGGGAATGCACCACTACAAGCATGCCCAACAGTAGATCAGGAGGAAATGCACTATTACAAGCATGCCCAACAGTAGATCAGGAGGGAATGCACCATTGCAAGCATGCCCAACAGTAGATCAGGAGGAAATGCACTATTACAAGCATGCGCAACAGTAGAGCAGGAGGAAATACACCATTACAAGCATGTCCAACAGTAGATCACGAGGGAATGCACCATTACAAGCATGCCCAACAGTAGATCAGGAGGGAATGCACCACTACAAGCATGCCCAACAGTAGATAAAGAGAGAATGCACCATTACAAGCATGCCCAACAGTAGATCAGGAGGGAATGCACCATTACAAGCATGCCCAACAGTAGATCAGGAGGAAATGCACCATTACAAGCATGTCCAACAGTAGAGCAGGAGGGAATGCACCATTACAAGCATGTCCAAAAGTAGATCAGGAGGAAATGCACCATTACAAGCATGCGCAACAGTAGATCAGGAGGAAATGCACCATTACAAGCATGCCCAACAGAAGATCAGGAGGGAATGCACCATTACAAGCAAGCCCAACAGTAGATCAGGAGAAAATGCACCATTACAAGCATGTCCAAAAGTAGATCAGGAGGAAATGCACCATTACAAGCATGCCCAACAGTAGATCAGGAGGGAATGCACCATTACAAGCATGTCCAAAAGTAGATCAGGAGGAAATGCACCATTACAAGCATGCCCAACAGTAGATCAGGAGGGAATGCACCATTACAAGCATGCCCAACAGTAGATCAGGAGGAAATGCACCATTACAAGCATGTCCAACAGTAGAGCAGGAGGGAATGCACCATTACAAGCATGTCCAAAAGTAGATCAGGAGGAAATGCACCATTACAAGCATGCCCAACAGTAGATCAGGAGGGAATGCACCATTACAAGCATGTCCAAAAGTAGATCAGGAGGAAATGCACCATTACAAGCATGCCCAACAGTAGATCAGGAGGGAATGCACCATTACAAGCATGCCCAACAGTAGATCAGGAGGAAATGCACCATTACAAGCATGTCCAACAGTAGAGCAGGAGGGAATGCACCATTACAAGCATGTCCAAAAGTAGATCAGGAGGAAATGCACCATTACAAGCATGCGCAACAGTAGATCAGGAGGGAATGCACCATTACAAGCAAGCCCAACAGTAGATCAGGAGGAAATGCACCATTACAAGCATGCCCAACAGAAGATCAGGAGGGAATGCACCATTACAAGCAAGCCCAACAGTAGATCAGGAGAAAATGCACCATTACAAGCATGCCCAACAGTAGATCAGGAGGAAATGCACTATTACAAGCATGCGCAACAGTAGAGCAGGAGGAAATACACCATTACAAGCATGTCCAACAGTAGATCACGAGGGAATGCACCATTACAAGCATGCCCAACAGTAGATCAGGAGGGAATGCACCACTACAAGCATGCCCAACAGTAGATAAAGAGAGAATGCACCATTACAAGCATGCCCAACAGTAGATCAGGAGGGAATGCACCATTACAAGCATGCCCAACAGTAGATCAGGAGGAAATGCACCATTACAAGCATGCCCAACAGTAGATCAGGAGGAAATGCATCATTGCAAGCATGCCCAACAGTAGATCAGGAGGGAATGCACCATTACAAGCATGCCCAACAGTAGATCAGGAGGAAATGCACCATTACAAGCATGTCCAACAGTAGATCAGGAGGAAATGCACCATTACAAGCATGCCCAACAGTAGATCAGGAGGGAATGCACCATTACAAGCATGTCCAAAAGTAGATCAGGAGGAAATGCACCATTACAAGCATGCCCAACAGTAGATCAGGAGGGAATGCACCATTACAAGCATGCCCAACAGTAGATCAGGAGGAAATGCACCATTACAAGCATGTCCAACAGTAGAGCAGGAGGGAATGCACCATTACAAGCATGTCCAAAAGTAGATCAGGAGGAAATGCACCATTACAAGCATGCGCAACAGTAGATCAGGAGGGAATGCACCATTACAAGCAAGCCCAACAGTAGATCAGGAGGAAATGCACCATTACAAGCATGCCCAACAGAAGATCAGGAGGGAATGCACCATTACAAGCAAGCCCAACAGTAGATCAGGAGAAAATGCACCATTACAAGCATGTCCAAAAGTAGATCAGGAGGAAATGCATAATAGTGAATTGGAAACGTTTGACAAAACTATTAATGAAATTGATGAATGTGAAATCAGGTTTATAATGGACTCGCATGGTAATGGTTTAGATGCCAAGAAAATATATCGCTACAAACAGACCGAAATTATTATTCTTAACAAAGGAGAAAAAAAACATCAAAGGAGCAGGAAAATACTGCAATGCAAACAAGTCCTCCTAATCAGTTAATCATAGGAGTAGGAAATAATGACCTTGAAAAGAAGGACACATCCCAGCATTTGAACGGGTTGGCAAAACGGAATACAATCTGAAAGCTTCAATTTTCAACTCAGAGATCAAAGAATTGTGCATACATACAGAAAAGTGTAAATTCATAGAAAACAAACTCATTTCATCACTTGACCCATCACAAATCACAGATGGAGTTCACTTTAGTAATAATGGAAGCAGAAATTTAGTGTGCATTGTAAAGGCTCATCTGAATCCGTTTATTGGCCTGAAAACATATGATGGTCGATCGATAAGAAAGCCGAAATTAAAGAGGCTCAAGGGGACCACGCTGGAATGAGACCAGAGGAGAAAAAAATGGAACACGCTGGAATGAGACCAGAGGAGGAAACAACGGAACACGCTGGAATGAGACCAGAGGAGGAAACAACGGAACACGCTGGAATGAGACCAGAGGAGGAAGCAATGGAAACAATAGAAATAAGGAACGTGAAATAAACAATATAGTGCGCTATTTGATGGAGCTCACTAGATAATTTTTCAATGCTAAGCTCGAATTAGGGCTATGAATTAAATGTTAATTATTTTTGCTAGTCAAGCAGTTACAGATTTACTTTGTTATCTGAAAGAAAGTGGTTTTGACTATGTTATCCTTATTTGAAAAGAACCAATACTATTATAAGTAATTCAAACTCAAAAATTACAAATGAGTCACAATAAGGTTAGTGTAGTGGAATTTACAATATTAAGAAACAATATCTTACCAGAAAGAATATCTATTTTTGATATATATAAAAAAAAAATAAAAAAAAAAATAGAATGCTCATGTATATATGCTACATTTTGATGTTTTATGACCTTTTGACAATCTTATCATCTCGGTAAAGTGCATACTTATTCGAACTTATAAAAGTTAAATGAGTAAGCTTAACATATGTTTTTGGAATGTTCATGATCTGAACAATGGAAAGTTAAATGATCCAGATTTTGCATCATATATAGATAGTTTTGATGTTATTGGTTTTGTAGAAATGTTAAAGTCTGAGTCACCTGGAGGTCTCCCAGGGTTTTCTACACCCTTTGTAGTGAAGCCAACAAGGCGTAAAAGAAGGGGAAAACCCTCTGGTGGAATAGCAATTTATATTAAACCACATGATAGAAATGGAATAAAAGAAGTACACAGGTCAAACTTTACCATTTGGTTAAAGCTGGACAAAAGTTTGTTAGGTTTATCAAGCAATATATTTCTATGGTTTTTTTTTTACATTAAACCTTATGAAAATAAGGATAAATCAGAATTGATATTTTCTGAACTTCAAAATGAAGCTTTGAAATTTAATAAAAAATGTGAAGTTCTGATCTGTGGCGATTTTAATGGGGGCTACAGGACTTTATTTTAAATGATGATGCAAAAGAGAACTTTGTTGATTGCCCTTTACCAAATGACTATATATCTGATGTATCTATCAATAGATATCAATTAGATGAGATTTCAAACTTACATGGTAATCTTTTGGTTAAACTTTGTAACGATTTGCAAATGAGGATTCTAAAAGGGAGATTTCTAGGAGACTCTTTAGGGTTTTTCACTTTTTTTGTTGACTCTAATGGGCAAAGCACAGTTGATTATATGCTATCAACAACTAGGTTGTTTTACTATGTACAGTATTTTAATGTTAAACCTCCAGTTGAATTTTCCGACCACTCTCTATTGTCAGTGTGTTTCAGTATTAGTACACAAAGAGAGACAACTCATATGTCAAACAATGACTTTGGCAAATTCTTATGGGAAGAACAAAAAGCCGATTACCAAGATACTCTATTACAAAATGAACATCTTGATCAGATTGTAAATGCTATTGAGAAGTTAGATGATGGAAATTTTATGGACATAGATTCCATTGTAGGTAATATTAATAGTATTTATAAAAATGCTGCACTACAAACATTGAAATTTCAAAAGAAAGGGAACCACCCCTCCAACAAACCAAGGAAGGCTAGGCCTAAGAAACTTTGGATGTCTTACGACTGTTTAAGATTAAGAACAGAAGTTCGATTTATTGGTAAAAGACTTCAGAGAGAACAAAACAACTCTTTCCTTCGTCAAACTTTTTCAACCTGTAAAAGAGAATACAATATGTTAAAAAAGAAACCAAAATCAAACTTTTTAGTCATTTATGAACAAGATAGATGATTTTGATCAAAAAGATTCAAAATCATTTTGGAAATCTATAAATAGTCTTAGACATTCAAAAAATAAATCTGTAAATCCAATTTCAGCCTCAAAATGGGTGGAACACTATAAGTTTTTTTTATTAACAGACCCCAGTAGTTTTGATTTTAGTCTGTCCAGTGACTTAGAGGAAACAAAAGACGATGTATGTTCACTGGATTATCCTTTTAACTGCAAGGAGGTCAAGAAAGGTAGATCTATAAGTAAATTAAAATCCGGAAAAAGTAACGGACCGGTTCTTATACTTAATGAATCTATGAACAAACATGGTTTTAGTAATTGTCAAATTATTTAAAAAAATTCTTCAGCTAGGTAAATTTCCAAAACAATGAAATATATCACATATTTCCTCTATTTTCAAATCAGGTGACTCAAATGACTGTAATAATTATAGAGGGATATGTGTATCCAGTTGTCTAGGCAAACTTTTTACTTCTCTGTTACAAAATAGATTGACTTTGTTCCTTGAAGAAGATGATTTACTTAGCCCTAATCAGGGTGATTTTAGGGCAGGTTACAGGAGAAGTGACCGCATATTTATTCTAAAAACCTTAATAAATAAGTATGTATATAATAACAATAAGAACTTATTTGTATGTTTTGTAGATTTTCAAAAGGCGTTCGACAGTGTTGCAAGAAAGGCCATGTTGACTAAATTACTCAAAAAAGGAGTTGGGGAAAAAAATTTGACTTGATAAAAAATATGTATTCAAATACCTTATATTGTTGTAAGACCGATGAATATATAAGTGATCCCTTCCATGCGAACTTAGGAGTAAAACAGGGGGACAGCTTAATTATTTCAACCCTAATTTTCCCAATCCAGTTTCACTGGACCAAATACAATGTAATCACCTTCTCTATGCAGATGATTTAATATTAATTTCAGAGTCACCCTCTAGCTTGCAACATTGTGTAGATGCCTTGCAATTCTTTTGCAGTGATTGGGGACTTAAGGTGAACACCCAGAAAACAAAAGTTATGATCATGTCAAAAAGTAAAAATAGGACAGTAATTGACAAGTATGATTTTTATTTTCGTCCTCTACCCCTAGATTATACAAATGAATACAGTTATCTTGGAATAATATTTGACAATAAAGGTAAAATAAGGATAGCAGCTGAACATTTCGCTGACAAAGCACGCAAAGCATATTTTGCACTGAAGTCAAAACTACCTTATTCAAATTTTATATCGGTAGAAAAATGGATGAAGTTATATGACTCACTCATTTCACTTATCCTTACATGTGGGTCTGAGGTATGGATATAATATTTTAAGTTGAACGTTGATTCAGTTGATAAACTCTCTTTTGAAAAGGTTCAGAATATGATCATAAAAGATATTATGGGTGTTCACAGTAAGGCTTTCAACCCTGCAGTGAGAAATGAACTTGGAATTTACCCACTATGTATCAAGTTATATGAATTGATGCTTAAATTTTATGCTAGACTAGCTGACATGGAGTCTAAGAATGAAACCAAATTTAAATTATTAAAATCTGCATTTGCAGAAGATAAAAAACTATACTTAATAAAAAGTACATGTTGGGTACAACCCTTACATCAACTTAAAGGGCTATTAAATTTACAATCTCTAGATATTTCTTTCCTGGAATTTAAATTAGCAATAGAAAACTACCTTAGAAATAAAGTACTTGATCAATTAGAGCATATAAAGTCAAGTAATTAAGGAAAATTACGTTTTTATAACAATATTTGCTCATCCTTTTATTTAAAAGATTATCTTAAATTTAATTTAACAAGATCAGAAAGATCATTATTGACAAAAATAAGAGTAAGTGCACACTCCTTAACAATTGAAACTTGGAGGTACTCAAGACCGAAAATTCCAGCCTCAGAAAGATTTTGTAAATTTTGCAAACAGTAATGGAAGATGAAAAACACTTTATTTTGAATTGCCCACAATATGAAACTCTGAGAGGAAAATATAAAATCTTTTTGGGTGTTGATAATGACATCCATTCAATCAGAAAGTTACTGAACCCAACTAACTCTAAAAGTGCTAGAGAAATATGCTCTTTCTTAAAAGAGGCCTTTGAAATTAACAAATTTGCCTTCGTGTCAGCTGGACCTACTTAGATATAGGTATATGATATTAAAGGTCACCTATAAGATCAGTTAATTTGAGCATTCATGTGTGAGTATATATATGTTTTTATTGGTATCTAGTATTATGTCTATTTTGTCTTTTGTGTATTGCTTGGATTACGCCAATATCTTCTGGGCTTTATCCAATACACATTTTGAATTTGAAGTAACTGATAAATTGGTAGAGGTGTTATTGACACGGTCATACGTTAGATTGCAGTCACAGTAAGGTTTAGTGAAAACAATTAACATGTAACTCAGGAGAATATCTCTTTTTACCCCTCATGACAGACAGTAAATCTATGGGAAAGTTTACAAAAAGGAGCTTGGACAATCTACATAAAGGATAGATAATTGTTCTGTAAATTTGGCGACTTTTCATTCGTTAATTTTCTCTATTATACACTTCTGTGCGTCCTGCTTAATATTTGCCTATGACAATGTTCAGTTTTTTATTGTTAACTATATCATCTTATGACGAAAAATGTGTTGGAATCTTAAGACAAGTGTTATACTCGTCTTAATTAAATGACAAAAGCATAAACGAATCACGCGATAAATAAATACATTCTACTGATATTTGGAATAACACTAGGAATCGAAGGTTTCACGTATGTCGACTTTTTTGTTTTTAAACCATTGAATGGTTAAAAAAGAAAATCATTAAGGTATCCCTAATTATATTCCCAAATCTTTCCTGATCATTTATAGGTTTACAACAATTTTGTTCGAATGAAAGTATTTCATGGCTTTTTAGGAACAAAACTTAAATCGTAATATCGACATTTGTTCATTTGTTGTAAAAAGGACAAGGTGCAGTAAGGGTCGATTTAGGCCCCTGCTCTGATCTTTTTAGTCTTTGTATATATTGTATACATATAACCTTATTTTGTCTTAACACAAAAATTGAAGTGTTGTTGTGATGCACGTGCCCTTAAATGAGGCAGAAAAAAAGGGGGGGGGGGAGGGATTTTGGTGAATTTTGGATTTTGGATTTTTGGATTTTTCCGTCTTTTTTATTAACAAATAAGAACCTGATATTGATCTTTTTTATTTTTATATATGCATATTGGTGCCTTATAACCGAATTTTATTTTAGCATCAATCCTGGAATGTTTCTACAATGCACGAGATCATAAATGAGGCACAAAAGGTGGCATAGATTAGTAAATGTTGTTTTCTTATTCTTTTGTTAACACAAACACCTGGTATTTATATTTTTAATTTTTAACTAGAATATGATTTCCATAAATTTTATTACAAAACACATACCAGTACTGGAATGTTGCTATAGTGCACATTCCTGTACATGAGGTGCAAAAAGGGGAGATAATATGGTTTTTCGATAATGTGAAAAGAAATTGGAATTTTGATGCCTTCTTGAGTAATCTTGTATTTTTGCTTTTCTTGGATAAAATTAAAAGGAATTTGAATTTTCACACCTTTTTCGGTAATCTTGTATTCTCACCTGAGATTTAATTTGTTTAAATCTACTTAAAATTAGTCATTCCTTGGATCTCATTGAATTTTTTTTCTCCAAATCAGGCGTTCTATTTAAATCTAATATCTTGAATGATGTTTTTCTCTGTACCATTGTTCTGTTATGGTTTATGAGAATAAAGATCTTGTCTTGACAGCATTTTGTTATTGGAACCTCTAATATTTAATAGGATCATTAAAAATGTTGAATAACATCAATATTATAAAATGTTAAATAAACCTCATTATGTAAAAATGTTTGATAAACCTCATTATTTAAACATGTTGAATAAACATCATTATTAGAATATGTTGAATAAATGTCATTATTATAAAATGTTGAATAAACATCATTAAAAAAATGGTCGAACAAACATTATTAAACATCAATATTAAAACATGTTGACATTGAATTGTTTTTATTGAATAAACATCAATATATTTTTTTTTATTGAACGATGTTATATTTATTTTGAATTTGAATAAAATCATGTTTAATATGCTACACATCATTATTCTAACATTCTGGTGTTATTTAAATTAACCAATGAAAATGAAGTGATATTTAAATTAACCTATGAAAATGACAGTTTTCCTTTAATTGCGGGCCAGTTGTTAATTTCTAATTAAAAAAAAATATTAAGAAAAGAAAGAAATGAAAATGTTCCCAACTGAACAGAAGACAGATTGATAAATTCTCAAATGTGGGTTTCCCTATATTATCTCCCTTGATAGATATATCAATTCTTTCAGATGGATTTCCATATATTAGCTCCCCTTTTCTAATATTTTATTATCCCCCTTTTTCTAATATTTAAGAAGTGACAATAAATAAGAAATAACCAATTATGTTTTGGTCTTCTATGTTAGGAGAGGAGCTAAGTTTACTGTTGCGTTTTTAAATAGATTATAAACAGGACTTTTGCTTTTAAGCAAGTTAAATTAACTATTCAGGATCTAAGACTCGATCTTCATAGATCCTTTTTGTAAATAATAAAAAATAAATGATATTTATTACTATAATGACTTAAGAATATCACAATTTTAACCATTTCATTACTAAACTAAATTATATACAAACGTTTTCAGAGCGTCTTTTCCTTAAATCTTTAAATACTTTTGTCACATATATGTAGATCTGTGTTTTTTAACTTTAAATACTTTTGTCACATATATGTAGATCTGTGTTATTTAAGTCCTCAAGACATGCAGGCCCTTTTTTTGTCTTATAGACAATCATCTTTTATTTATTCCATGAATATCACTTGTGCAATCTCTTTTCTGAATATAGTAAAATATGATTATAACAAACAAATATAAGATAAATTTTACAATGAAGCACGTTTTTCTTGTATCGGAACATTGAAAAATGTATTTATATGTAGATAATACCAGCTGGTTACTGACCCAATATTTGTAGATTACCTCCTGAAAACTCAAAAATTTACCTTTCAAGTTTTGTGTGCATTGGAGGTATTTTTATATTCAAAAGTTTCCAAGTCCAGAATTCACCATTTTCATTTTCAAAGTCAGGTTGTTTTTCCAGACATTCAGAACAAGTTTATGAAAAGTTATATCCTGTTCAGTCCTTTTGGATTTCTTTCTCCCAAAGACTTAGGGTAAACTGTTGCTCCCTAAGACTTAGGGTAAACTATTGCTCCCTAAGACGTAGGGTAAACTATTGCTCCCTAAGACTTAAGGTAAGCTATTGCTCCCTAAGACTTAGGGTAAACTATTGCTCCCTAAGATTCAGGGTTAACTATTGCTCCCTAAGACTCAGGGTAAGCTATTGCTCCCTAAAACTTAGGGTAAACTATTGCTCCCTAAAACTTAGGGTAAACTATTGCTCCCTAAGACTTAGGGTAAACTATTGCTCCCTAAGACTTAGAGTAAACTATTGCTCCCTAAGACTTAGGGCAAACTATTGCTCCCTAAGACTTAGGGTAATTTATTGCTCCCTTTGACTTAGGGTAAACTATTGCTCCGTGAGACTTAGGGTAAACTATTGCTCACAAGATTTAGGGTAAACTATTGCTCCCTAAGATTTAGGGTAATTTATTGCTCCCTTTGACTTAGGGTAAATTATAGCTCCCTAAGACTTAGGGTAAACTATTGCTCTCTTTGACTTAAGGTAAACTATTGCTCCCTGAGACTTAGGGTAAACTATTGCTCCCTGAGACTTATGGTACTCGTAAGCTATTGTTCCCTAAGACTTAGGGCAAACTATTGCTCCCTAAGACTAAGAGTAATGTATTGCTCCCTAAGCCTTAGGTTAATATATTGCTCCCTGAGAGTTATGGTACTAGTAAGCTATTGTTCCCTGAGACTTAGGGTAAACTATTGCTCACAAGACTTAGGGTAAACTATTGCTCCCTAAAATTTAGGGTTAACTATTGCTCCCTAAGACTCAGGGTAAGCTATTGCTCCCTAAGACTTAGGGTAAACTATTGCTCCCTAAAACTTAGGGTAGACTATTGCTCCCTAAGACTCAGGGTAGACTATTGCTCCCTAAGACTTAGGGTAAACTGTTGCTCCCTAAGACTTAGAGTAAACTATTGCTCCCTAAGACTTAGGGCAAACTATTGCTCCCTAAGACTTAGGGTAATTTATTGCTCCCTTTGACTTAGGGTAAACTATTGCTCCCTGAGAATTAAGGTAAACTATTGCTCCGTGAGACTTATGGTACTAGTAAGCTATTGCTCCCTAAGACTTAGGGCAAACTATTGCTCCCTAAGACATAGGGTAATTTATTGCTCCCTTTGACTTAGGGTAAGCTATTGCTCCCTCAGACTTATGGTACTAGTAAGCTATTGCTCCCTAAGATTTAGGGTAAGCTATTGCTCCCTAAGGCTTAGGTTAATCTATTGCTCCCTGAGACTTATGGTACTAGTAAACTATTGCTCCCTGAGACTTAGGGCAAACTATTGCTCACAAGGCTTAGGTTAATCTATTGCTCCCTGAGACTTATGGTACTAGTAAGCTATTGCTCCCTGAGACTTAGGGTAAACTATTGCTCACAAGACTTGGGGTAAACTATTGCTCCCTAAGATTTAGGGTTAACTATTGCTCCCTAAGACTCAGGGTAAGCTATTGCTCCCTAAAACTTAGGGTAAACTATTGCTCCCTAAAACTTAGGGTAGACTATTGCTCCCTAAGACTTAGGGCAAACTATTGCTCCCTAAGACTTAGGCTAATTTATTGCTCCCTTTGACTTAGGGTAAACTATTGCTCCCTCAGACTTAGGGTAAACTATTGCTCCGTGAGACTTAGGGTAAACTATTGCTCACAAGACTTAGGGTAAACTATTGCTCCCTAAGATTTAGGGTTAACTTTTGCTCCCTAAGACTCAGGGTAAGCTATTGCTCCCTAAGACTTAGGGTAAGCTATTGCTCCCTAAGACTTAGGGTAAACGATTGCTCCCTAAGACATGGGGCAAATTATTGCTCCCTCAGACTTGGGGTAATTTATTGCTCCCTTTGACTTAGGGTAAACTATTGCTCCCTGAGACTTAGGGTAGACTATTGCTCCCTGAGATTTAGGATACTAGTAAGCTATTGCTCCCTAAGACTTAGGGTAAACGATTGCTCCCTAAGACTTAACGTAAACTATTGCTCCCTAAGACATTGGGTAAACTATTGCTCCCCAAGACTTAGGGTAAACTATTGCTCCCTAAGACTTAGGGTAAGCTATTGCTCCCTCAGCCTTAGGGTAAACTATTGCTCCCTAAGACTTAGGGTAAACAATTGCTCCCTAAGACATAGGGTAAACTATTGTTCCCTAAGATTTAGTGTAACCTATTGCTCCCTAAGACTTAGGGTAAACTATTCCTCTCTAAGACTTAGGGTAAGCTATTGCTTCCTAAGACTTAGGGTAATGTATTGCTCCCTTTGACTTAGGATAAACTATTGCTCCCTGAGACTTAGGGTAGACTATTGCTCCCTGAGACTTAGGGTACTAGTAAGCTATTGCTCCCTAAAACTTAGGGTAAACGATTGCTCCCTAAGACTTAAGGTAAACTATTGCTCCCTAAGACATAGGGTAAACTATTGCTCCCTAAGACTTAGGGTGAACTATTCCTCTCTAAGATTTAGGGTAAACTATTGCTCCGAAAGACTTAAGGTAAGCTATTGTTCCCCAAGACTTAAGGTAAACTATTGCTCCCTCAGATTTAGGGTAAGCTATTGCTCCCTGAGACTTAGGGTAAACTATTGCTCACAAGACTTAGGGTAAACTATTGCTCCCTAAGATTTAGGGTTAACTATTGCTCCCTAAGACTCAGGGTAAGCTAGTGCTCCCTAAGACTTAGGGTATACTATTGCTCCCTAAGTCATAGGGTAAACTATTGCTCCCAAGACTTAGGGTAAACTATTGCTCCTTAAGACTTAGGGTAAACTATTGCTCCCAAAGACTTAGGGTAAGCTATTGTTCCCTAAGACTTAGGGTAAACTATTGCTCCCTAAGACTTAGGGTAAGCTATTGCTCCTTAAGACTTAGGGTAAGCTATTGCTCCCTAAGACTTAAGGTAAACTATTGCTCCTTAAGACTTAGGGTAAACTATTGCTCCCTCAGACTTAGGGTAAGCTATTGCTCCCCGAGACTTTGGGTAAACTATTGCTCCCTAAGACTTAAGGTAAACTATTACTCCCAAAGACTTAGCAATTCGAACCCCACTAAAAACCGGGATGAACTCAGGTGCTCCGGAAAGGTAACCAATTCCTGCTCCACTAGCAGAATCCGTCGTGTTACAAACCCGGTGATGTTAAAAGGCGCATTTATTGATTACGCTGGCTGGATAGAGGTAAAACAATGCATGTCTTCGATACGTGCTGCTAAAAATATTATAACTGACAATCAATGATATAAATAACTGGTACCCTAGACAATTGAAAGACAAATACAATGTACAGAAGTATGAATATATTTTCAAGTATAAGTCAGAAACAAAATGGACAAAATGAACGTTAGAGAAAACCGAAGATGTATATGGCTGTGGAGTCATAATTCCAGTTGTTAGATACGGGAATAAAGAGTGACAAGTTTACTCTGGAAATAATTCTGTCATCAGCTGAAATACAGAAATATTGTATGACTTAATCTATTACATAGTCAGTGGATATCGTAAAAGTCCACAGAAAAGATACATCATTTAGAGATTACCAAGGTTGTCGGACCTCATCATAAATGATATAGATAAACGTTAGAGAATACCGAAGGGGCAATCTAAAAGAGACAACCCAGAAAAGCTGGAAGACACAGTGTACACAAGACGACGACAAAACAAAAACCTCACAACACTTGTACAATATGTGTTGGACACCAATATACACAAATAGCATAAATAAGAAATGATATATCCATGTGAATGTAATACTATACGTATATAAAACAAAACGTGTACACATATGGACAAAACAACGTATAAGGGTGATACGCAGTGAAGAATCTACAAGTTGAAGTGTATTCTCTTACATAATACATTTCCATCTGCAACAGTGTTTTCATTTTATATTTTTACCTTTTTAATGTTCAGAAAGATAAATAAGTCACAATTAACAAAAATTAAACAACAAAATTTTATCGGCATTCGTGCTTTCGATTCTCGTTTATATTTAGATATTTCAAGATCTTTATGATGAAAAGAATCGTTTATATTTAGATATTTCAATGTCTTTCAAGTGTCCCAAATGTTCACCTGTGGTCTGTCTGATTTGTTAAGTTGCGGTCGGTTCGTTGGTTGTTTTTATATTGCGAGAATACTCGTCAGTTGTGAACATAAATTATGTCAGATCTGAAACACTTGTATCGTGTCTTGTATATATTGATCAATTGCTTTTTTAAGCAAATTGTTGATATTTTTTTAACAAAGTTTACCATCAAGAGTTATATATACTAATTATAGAATATATCAATATGGTCACCTTAGCCGAGTGGTAAGAAGGAAGTTTTGAAAGTCTAAGTAGACTTTAAAAAGCCCAGCAGTGGTTCGGTACCCGAAAATCACAAAATATGTGTATCACGTTTTTAAGTCTAAAACAATAAATGGTTAAAGTTCATATATTCAAAAACAAAAGAATGAACTAGATTCTTAAAAATAATCCTCTGTTATATTAATGGAACACATTTGCAATCTTTACTATCACAATTTCGCTTGCTGGGGGTACATGTATTACTAAAATTATTATAACTCACAATCAATGATAGAAATATCTGGTACCCTAGACAGTTGAAAGACAAACACCGAAGTCAGAATATATTTTCAAGTGCAAGTCAGAAACAAAATGAACATTAGAGAAAACGGAAGATGTATATGGCTCACACTGTGGAGTCATAACTCCAGTTGTTAGTAACTGGAATAGAGAGTGACAAGTTTACTCTGGAAATAATTCTGTCATCAGCTGAGATACAGAAATAGTATATGAATTAATAGTTATATTAGTTAATATATTAATAGTCAGTAGATATCGTAAAAGGCCATAACAAAGATAGATTATTTAGAGATTACTAATGTCGGACCTCATCATAACTGATATGAATAAACGTTAGAGAATACCGAATAGGCAATAAAAAATGGACAATCCAGTGAAACTAACCACATAGGGTATGCAAGACGAAGAAAAACAAAACAAAAACACAACACAATATGTCTTGGACACCACTATACGCAAACAAACACAAATAACGTAAATAAGAAATGATGTATCCCTGCGAATGTAACAACATACGCATACAAAGCAAATCGTGTACACATATCATGGACAAAACAAACGTGTAAAGGTGATAAATTGTGTACACATATCATGGACAAAACAAACGTGTAAAGGTGATACATTGTGTACACATATCATGGACAAAACAAACGTGTAAAGGTGATAAATTGTGTACACATATCATGGACAAAACAAACGTGTAAAGGTGATACATTGTGTACACATATCATGGACAAAACAAACGTGTAAAGGTGATACATTGTGTACACATATCATGGACAAAGCAAACGTGTAAAGGTGATACATTGTGTACACATATCATGGACAAAACAAACGTGTAAAGGTGATACATTGTGTACACATATCATGGACAAAACAAACGTGTAAAGGTCATACATCGTGAACACATATCATGGACAAAACAAACGTGTAAAGGTGATACATTGTGTACACATATCATGGACAAAACAAACGTGTAAAGGTGATACATTGTGATAATATGAATTTTTTTCTATCAAAACACAATTAAAATATTATAATCCTTCTGGCCTGTATCGTCATGACTACAGCTGCTGGTCGTTACAAGTTCTTTAAAATGCACAAAACAGAACAAATTGACATCCAAGAATATGACATAGGGACGAAAGCGCTTGACAAAAGTTTAAGTAGTGATGTGCATGAGATACGCGGAAATTTAGCAAACTGTGGTAAGGTTTATTCAAGGAATATGTTCAATTTTTGAACAGGTTATACGATATAACATCAGTTGGGACAGTTTACGCTTAATAAACCACGAAGCGCCTTATGAAAAGCATAAACTGTTCCAAACCAGGTCATACAAGTATAACCTGTTCAAAAATTGAACATATTCCTTAGAATTTAATTTTTGCAATCAATTTAATGATTCCTCAAGATATTTTCAATTCAGGGACATTAAATTGGTTAAAAACATCTTATTGCACCAGAATTCACCCCGGTTTTTAGTGGGGTTCGTGGTACTCGATCTTTAGTTTTCTATGTAATGTTTTGTAGATCGTTGTTTGTCCTTTTGTCCTTTTTCTTTTGGGCATAGTCCTTCTTCGATTAAACTATTCATCTGATTACCTCTTTGGCGGTACTTTCAAACTCACTTCTCACAACATTTGTCTTCGAAGTATGTCACATTATTACAAAGTCTCACGTTTTATTCAAGAAAGCATGTGACAAAATATTTCATTTGAATTTGATATAGTAATTTTTAACATATATACCAAATTATAAAAAAAAATGACGCAGGTCAATACTTTCAAATCTCACCTTCAAGGTGGACGTCATAAGACAATCGCTTAACAAGACTGTTTAGAATGATGATAATTTTGAATTTCCAATTAACAAATATAAACACAGTCCAATCTTGTTTTAAGGAACGCCCATATCAAGTACCAATTCCATCGCATATGTGGCTCCTGGGAAGATTTTTGAGATTTCAGAGAATAAAGAATTGTTAATGGTCTAACAGCCATGTTGAATTTTTAAGTTAAACGAAAATCACATAATATGGTAAGAAACACCCAAGTAACAAATACATTTTAAATGGTATATTGCCAAGCACTTTTTTAGAAATGGAAAAAAATGGACATCTATTGTAATATTTCTAACAACAAAACCATTTGTCTATCATTTATTTTCTCAACCATTTATTTGGAAATAAATGGTAGGACAGAATTTGATTAGATCATTGTTTTTTATTGATAATTGTACATGTATGTCCTTTGAAGGGTCCATGATCATGACGATTGGTTAATACAGAATCTTGAATATATATCTATCTTCATTACTGTGTTGTTCTGATCATGGGCCCTTTGGAGAAGTAATTAATTACTAAATGGACGTGTCCACTTCTCCAAATGTAAGACATCGTGAACGAATATAGTACATTTTGTATCAACAAATTGTCAAATTGTTTACTTTCAATACCAATGCAATAATATAAATAACAAGACAAGAACAGTTTGAGAGTTATATTGGAGACAACTGAACGGTTGCTTTACCGTATTTTCAATAGCAAAACAAAACAATAACAAGAAAAGAACAGTTTGAGAGTCATATTGGAGACAACTGAACGGTTGCTTTACCGTATTTTCAATAGCAAAACAAACAACAATAACAAGACAAGAACAGTTTGAGTGTCATATTGGAGGCAACTGAACGGTTGCTTTACCGTATTTTCAATAGAAAAACAAAACAATAACAAGACAAGAAAAGTTTGAGTGTCATATTGGAGGCAACTGAACGGTTGCTTTACCGTATTTTCAATAGAAAAACAAAACAATAACAAGACAAGAACAGTTTGAGTGTCATATTGGAGACAACTGAACGGTTGCTTTACCGTATTTTCAATAGCAAAACAAACAACAATAACAAGACAAGAACAGTTTGAGTGTCATATTGGAGGCAACTGAACGGTTGCTTTACCGTATTTTCAATAGAAAAACAAAACAATAACAAGACAAGAAAAGTTTGAGTGTCATATTGGAGGCAACTGAACGGTTGCTTTACCGTATTTTCAATAGAAAAACAAAACAATAACAAGACAAGGACAGATTGAGTGTCACATTCCAGATAGTTGAGCGGTTGCTTTACCGTATTTTCAATAGCAAAGCAAAACAATAACAAGACAAGAACAGTTTGAGAGTCATATTGGAGACAACTGAACGGTTGCCTTACCGTATTTTCAATAGGAAAACAAAACTATAACAAGATAAGAATAGTTTGAGAGTCATATTGGAGACAACTGAACGGTTGCCTTACCGTATTTTCAATAGCAAAACAAACAACAATAACAAGACAAGAACAGTTTGAGTGTCACATTGGAGACAACTGAACGGTTGCTTTACCGTATTTTCAATAGAAAAACAAAACAATAACAAGACAAGAAAAGTTTGAGTTTCATATTGGAGGCAACTGAACGGTTGCTTTACCGTATTTTCAATAGAAAAACAAAACAATAACAAGACAAGAACAGTTTGAGTGTCATATTGGAGACAACTGAACGGTTGCCTTACCGTATTTTCAATAGCAAAACAAACAACAATAACAAGACAAGAACAGTTTGAGTGTCACATTGGAGACAACTGAACGGTTGCTTTACCGTATTTTCAATAGAAAAACAAAACAATAACAAGACAAGAAAAGTTTGAGTTTCATATTGGAGGCAACTGAACGGTTGCTTTACCGTATTTTCAATAGAAAAACAAAACAATAACAAGACAAGAACAGTTTGAGTGTCATATTGGAGACAACTGAACGGTTGCTTTACCGTATTTTCAATAGAAAAACAAAACAATAACAAGACAAGAAAAGTTAGAGTGTCATATTGGAGGCAACTGAACGGTTGCTTTACCGTATTTTCAATAGCAAAACAAAACAATAACAAGACAAGGACAGATTGAGTGTCACATTCAAGATAGTTGAGCGGTTGCTTTACCGTATTTTCAATAGCAAAACAAAACAATAACAACACAAGAACAGTTTGAGTGTCATATTGGAGACAACTGAACGGTTGCATTACCGTATTTTCAATAGCAAAACAAAACTATAACAAGATAAGAACAGTTTGAGAGTCATATTGGAGACAACTGAACGGTTGCCTTATCGTATTTTCAATAGCAAAACAAACAACAATAACAAGACAAGAACAGTTTGAGTGTCATATTGGAGACAACTGAACGGTTGCTTTACCGTATTTTCAATAGAAAAACAAAACAATAACAAGACAAGAAAAGTTTGAGTGTCATATTGGAGGCAACTGAACGGTTGCTTTACCGTATTTTCAATAGAAAAACAAAACAATAACAAGACAAGAACAGTTTGAGTGTCATATTGGAGGCAACTGAACGGTTGCTTTACCGTATTTTCAATAGCAAAACAAACAACAATAACAAGACAAGAACAGTTTGAGTGTCATATTGGAGACAACTGAACGGTTGCTTTACCGTATTTTCAATAGAAAAACAAAACAATAACAAGACAAGAAAAGTTTGAGTGTCATATTGGAGGCAACTGAACGGTTGCTTTA
The DNA here is from genome assembly GCA_963383655.1 of Bathymodiolus septemdierum. Taxonomy (NCBI): domain Eukaryota; kingdom Metazoa; phylum Mollusca; class Bivalvia; order Mytilida; family Modiolidae; genus Bathymodiolus; species Bathymodiolus septemdierum. The sequence goes on along the minus strand of OY726517.1, from coordinate 101,345,054 downwards.
CCGTATTTTCAATAGAAAAACAAAACAATAACAAGACAAGAACAGTTTGAGTGTCATATTGGAGACAACTGAACGGTTGCTTTACCGTATTTTCAATAGAAAAACAAAACAATAACAAGACAAGAAAAGTTTGAGTGTCATATTGGAGGCAACTGAACGGTTCCTTTACCGTATTTTCAATAGCAAAACAAAACAATAACAAGACAAGAACAGATTGAGTTTCACATTCAAGATAGTTGAGCGGTTTCTTTACCGTATTTTCAATAGCAAAGCAAAACTATAACAAGATAAGAACAGTTTGAGAGTCATATTGGAGACAACTGAACGGTTGCTTTACCGTATTTTCAATAGCAAAACAAACAGCAATAACAAGACAAGAACAGTTTGAGTGTCATATTGGAGACAACTGAACGGTTGCCTTACCGTATTTTCAATTGCAGAGCAAAACTATAACAAGATAAGAACAGTTTGAGAGTCATATTGGAGACAACTGAACGGTTGCCTTACCGTATTTTCAATAGAAAAACAAAACAATAACAAGACAAGAACAGTTTGAGTGTCATATTGGAGGCAACTGAATGGTTGCTTTACCGTATTTTCAATAGCAAAACAAAACAATAACAAGACAAGAACAGTTTGAGTGTCATATTGGAGACAACTGAACGGTTGCTTTACCGTATTTTCAATAGCAAAACAAACAACAATAACAAGACAAGAACAGTTTGAGTGTCATATTGGAGACAACTGAACGGTTGCTTTACCGTATTTTCAATAGAAAAACAAAACAATAACAAGAAAAGAAAAGTTTGTGTGTCATATTGGAGACAACTGAACGGTTGCTTTACCGTATTTTCAATAGAAAAACAAACAACAATAACAAGACAAGAACAGTTTGAGTGTCATATTGGAGACAACTGAACGGTTGCTTTACCGTATTTTCAATAGAAAAACAAACCAATAACAAGACAAGAAAAGTTTGAGTGTCATATTGGAGGCAACTGAACGGTTGCTTTACCGTATTTTCAATAGCAAAACAAAACATTAACAAGACAAGAACAGTTTGAGTTTCATATTGGAGACAACTGAACGGTTGCCTTACCGTATTTTCAATAGCAAAGCAAAACTATAACAAGATAAGAACAGTTTGAGAGTCATATTGGAGACAACTGAACGGTTGCTTTACCGTATTTTCAATAGCAAAACAAACAACAATAACAAGACAAGAAAAGTTTGAGTGTCATATTGGAGACAACTGAACGGTTGCTTTACCGTATTTTCAATAGAAAAACAAAACAATAACAAGACAAGAACAGTTTGAGTGTCATATTGGAGACAACTGAACGGTTGCTTTACCGTATTTTCAATAGCAAAACAAACAACAATAACAAGACAAGAACAGTTTGAGTGTCATATTGGAGACAACTGAACGGTTGCTTTACCGTATTTTCAATAGAAAAACAAACCAATAACAAGACAAGAAAAGTTTGAGTGTCATATTGGAGGCAACTGAACGGTTGCTTTACCGTATTTTCAATAGCAAAACAAAACAATAACAAGACAAGAACAGTTTGAGTGTCATATTGGAGACAACTGAACGGTTGCTTTATCGTATTTTCAATAGCAAAACAAAACAATAACAAGACAAGAACAGTTTGAGTGTCATATTGGAGACAACTGAACGGTTGCCTTACCGTATTTTCAATAGCAAAGCAAAACTATAACAAGATAAGAACAGTTTGAGAGTCATATTGGAGACAACTGAACGGTTGCTTTACCGTATTTTCAATAGCAAAACAAACAGCAATAACAAGACAAGAACAGTTTGAGTGTCATATTGGAGACAACTGAACGGTTGCCTTACCGTATTTTCAATAGCAAAGCAAAACTATAACAAGATAAGAACAGTTTGAGAGTCATATTGGAGACAACTGAACGGTTGCTTTACCGTATTTTCAATAGAAAAACAAAACAATAACAAGACAAGAACAGTTTGAGTGTCATATTGGAGGCAACTGAATGGTTGCTTTACCGTATTTTCAATAGCAAAACAAAACAATAACAAGACAAGAACAGTTTGAGTGTCATATTGGAGACAACTGAACGGTTGCTTTACCGTATTTTCAATAGAAAAACAAAACAATAACAAGACAAGAAAAGTTTGAGTGTCATATTGGAGGCAACTGAATGGTTGCTTTACCGTATTTTCAATAGCAAAACAAAACAATAACAAGACAAGAACAGTTTGAGTGTCATATTGGAGACAACTGAACGGTTTCTTTATCGTATTTTCAATAGCAAAACAAAACAATAACAAGACAAGAAAAGTTTGAGTGTCATATTGGAGACAACTGAACGGTTGCCTTACCGTATTTTCAATAGCAAAGCAAAACAATAACAAGATAAGAACAGTTTGAGAGTCATATTGGAGACAACTGAACGGTTGCTTTACCGTATTTTCAATAGCAAAACAAACAACAATAACAAGACAAGAAAAGTTTGAGTGTAATATTGGAGACAACTGAACGGTTGCTTTACCGTATTTTCAATAGAAAAACAAAACAATAACAAGAAAAGAACAGTTTGAGTGTCATATTGGAGACAACTGAACGGTTGCTTTACCGTATTTTCAATAGCAAAACAAACAACAATAGCAAGACAAGAACAGTTTGAGTGTCATATTGGAGACAACTGAACGGTTGCTTTACCGTATTTTCAATAGAAAAACAAACCAATAACAAGACAAGAAAAGTTTGAGTGTCATATTGGAGGCAACTGAACGGTTGCTTTACCGTATTTTCAATAGCAAAACAAAACAATAACAAGACAAGAACAGTTTGAGTGTCATATTGGAGACAACTGAACGGTTGCTTTACCGTATTTTCAATAGCAAAACAAACAACAATAACAAGACAAGAACAGTTTGAGTGTCATATTGGAGACAACTGAACGGTTGCTTTATCGTATTTTCAATAGCAAAACAAAACAATAACAAGACAAGAAAAGTTTGAGTGTCATATTGGAGACAACTGAACGGTTGCCTTACCGTATTTTCAATAGCAAAGCAAAACTATAACAAGATAAGAACAGTTTGAGAGTCATATTGGAGACAACTGAAGGGTTGTTTTACCGTATTTTCAATAGAAAAACAAAACAATAACAAGGCAAGAACAGTTTGAGTGTCATATTGGAGGCAACTGAATGGTTGCCTTACCGTATTTTCAATAGCAAAACAAAACAATAACAAGACAAGAACAGTTTGAGTGTCATATTGGAGACAACTGAACGGTTGCTTTACCGTATTTTCAATAGCAAAACAAACAACAATAACAAGACAAGAACAGTTTGAGTGTCATATTGGAGACAACTGAACGGTTGCTTTATCGTATTTTCAATAGCAAAACAAAACAATAACAAGACAAGAAAAGTTTGAGTGTCATATTGGAGACAACTGAACGGTTGCCTTACCGTATTTTCAATAGCAAAGCAAAACTATAACAAGATAAGAACAGTTTGAGAGTCATATTGGAGACAACTGAACGGTTGCTTTACAGTATTTTCAATAGAAAAACAAAACAATAACAAGACAAGGACAGTTTGAGTGTCATATTGGAGGCAACTGAATGGTTGCCTTACCGTATTTTCAATAGCAAAACAAAACAATAACAAGACAAGAACAGTTTGAGTGTCATATTGGAGACAACTGAACGGTTGCTTTACCGTATTTTCAATAGCAAAACAAACAACAATAACAAGACAAGAACTGTTTGAGTGTCATATTGGAGACAACTGAACGGTTGCTTTACCGTATTTTCAATAGAAAAACAAAACAATAACAAGACAAGAAAAGTTTGAGTGTCATATTGGAGGCAACTGAATGGTTGCTTTACCGTATTTTCAATAGCAAAACAAAACAATAACAAGACAAGAACAGTTTGAGTGTCATATTGGAGACAACTGAACGGTTGCTTTATCGTATTTTCAATAGCAAAACAAAACAATAACAAGACAAGAAAAGTTTGAGTGTCATATTGGAGACAACTGAACGGTTGCCTTACCGTATGTTCAATAGCAAAGCAAAACTATAACAAGATAAGAACAGTTTGAGAGTCATATTGGAGACAACTGAACGGTTGCTTTACCGTATTTTCAATAGCAAAACAAACAACAATAACAAGACAAGAACAGTTTGAGTGTCATATTGGAGACAACTGAACGGTTGCTTTATCGTATTTTCAATAGCAAAACAAAACAATAACAAGACAAGAAAAGTTTGAGTGTCATATTGGAGACAACTGAATGGTTGCCTTACCGTATTTTCAATAGCAAAGCAAAACTATAACAAGATAAGAACAGTTTGAGAGTCATATTGGAGACAACTGAACGGTTGCTTTACCGTATTTTCAATAGAAAAACAAAACAATAACAAGACAAGAACAGTTTGAGTGTCATATTGGAGACAACTGAATGGTTGCCTTACCGTATTTTCAATAGCAAAACAAAACAATAACAAGACAAGAACAGTTTGAGTGTCATATTGGAGACAACTGAACGGTTGCTTTACCGTATTTTCAATAGCAAAACAAACAACAATAACAAGACAAGAACAGTTTGAGTGTCATATTGGAGACAACTGAACGGTTGCTTTACCGTATTTTCAATAGAAAAACTAAACAATAACAAGACAAGAACAGTTTGAGTGTCATATTGGAGGCAACTGAATGGTTGCTTTACCGTATTTTCAATAGCAAAACAAAACAATAACAAGACAAGAACAGTTTGAGTGTCATATTGGAGACAACTGAACGGTTGCTTTATCGTATTTTCAATAGCAAAACAAAACAATAACAAGACAAGAAAAGTTTGAGTGTCATATTGGAGACAACTGAACGGTTGCCTTACCGTATTTTCAATAGCAAAGCAAAACTATAACAAGATAAGAAAAGTTTGAGAGTCATATTGGAGACAACTGAACGGTTGCTTTACCGTATTTTCAATAGAAAAACAAAACAATAACAAGGCAAGAACAGTTTGAGTGTCATATTGGAGGCAACTGAATGGTTGCCTTACCGTATTTTCAATAGCAAAACAAAACAATAACAAGACAAGAACAGTTTGAGTGTCATATTGGAGACAACTGAACGGTTGCTTTACCGTATTTTCAATAGCAAAACAAACAACAATAACAAGACAAGAACAGTTTGAGTGTCATATTGGAGACAACTGAACGGTTGCTTTATCGTATTTTCAATAGCAAAACAAAACAATAACAAGACAAGAAAAGTTTGAGTGTCATATTGGAGACAACTGAACGGTTGCCTTACCGTATTTTCAATAGCAAAGCAAAACTATAACAAGATAAGAACAGTTTGAGAGTCATATTGGAGACAACTGAACGGTTGCTTTACCGTATTTTCAATAGAAAAACAAAACAATAACAAGACAAGGACAGTTTGAGTGTCATATTGGAGGCAACTGAATGGTTGCCTTACCGTATTTTCAATAGCAAAACAAAACAATAACAAGACAAGAACAGTTTGAGTGTCATATTGGAGACAACTGAACGGTTGCTTTACCGTATTTTCAATAGCAAAACAAACAACAATAACAAGACAAGAACAGTTTGAGTGTCATATTGGAGACAACTGAACGGTTGCTTTACCGTATTTTCAATAGAAAAACAAAACAATAACAAGACAAGAAAAGTTTGAGTGTCATATTGGAGGCAACTGAATGGTTGCTTTACCGTATTTTCAATAGCAAAACAAAACAATAACAAGACAAGAACAGTTTGAGTGTCATATTGGAGACAACTGAACGGTTGCTTTATCGTATTTTCAATAGCAAAACAAAACAATAACAAGACAAGAAAAGTTTGAGTGTCATATTGGAGACAACTGAACGGTTGCCTTACCGTATGTTCAATAGCAAAGCAAAACTATAACAAGATAAGAACAGTTTGAGAGTCATATTGGAGACAACTGAACGGTTGCTTTACCGTATTTTCAATAGCAAAACAAACAACAATAACAAGACAAGAACAGTTTGAGTGTCATATTGGAGACAACTGAACGGTTGCTTTATCGTATTTTCAATAGCAAAACAAAACAATAACAAGACAAGAAAAGTTTGAGTGTCATATTGGAGACAACTGAATGGTTGCCTTACCGTATTTTCAATAGCAAAGCAAAACTATAACAAGATAAGAACAGTTTGAGAGTCATATTGGAGACAACTGAACGGTTGCTTTACCGTATTTTCAATAGAAAAACAAAACAATAACAAGACAAGAACAGTTTGAGTGTCATATTGGAGGCAACTGAATGGTTGCCTTACCGTATTTTCAATAGCAAAACAAAACAATAACAAGACAAGAACAGTTTGAGTGTCATATTGGAGACAACTGAACGGTTGCTTTACCGTATTTTCAATAGCAAAACAAACAACAATAACAAGACAAGAACAGTTTGAGTGTCATATTGGAGACAACTGAACGGTTGCTTTACCGTATTTTCAATAGAAAAACAAAACAATAACAAGACAAGAACAGTTTGAGTGTCATATTGGAGACAACTGAACGGTTGCTTTACCGTATTTTCAATAGAAAAACTAAACAATAACAAGACAAGAACAGTTTGAGTGTCATATTGGAGGCAACTGAATGGTTGCTTTACCGTATTTTCAATAGCAAAACAAAACAATAACAAGACAAGAACAGTTTGAGTGTCATATTGGAGACAACTGAACGGTTGCTTTATCGTATTTTCAATAGCAAAACAAAACAATAACAAGACAAGAAAAGTTTGAGTGTCATATTGGAGACAACTGAACGTTGCCTTACCGTATTTTCAATAGCAAAGCAAAACTATAACAAGATAAGAACAGTTTGAGAGTCATATTGGAGACAACTGAACGGTTGCTTTACCGTATTTTCAATAGCAAAACAAACAACAATAACAAGACAAGAAAAGTTTGAGTGTCATATTGGAGACAACTGAACGGTTGCTTTACCGTATTTTCAATTGCAAAACAAACAACAATAACAAGACAAGAACAGTTTGAGTGTCATATTGGAGACAACTGAACGGTTGCTTTATCGTATTTTCAATTGAAAAACAAACCAATAACAAGACAAGAAAAGTTTGAGTGTCATATTGGAGGCAACTGAACGGTTGCTTTACCGTATTTTCAATAGCAAAATAAAACAATAACAAGACAAGAACAGTTTGAGTGTCATATTGGAGACAACTGAGCGGTTGCTTTACCGTATTTTCAATAGCAAAACAAACAACAATAACAAGACAAGAACAGTTTGAGTGTCATATTGAAGGCAACTGAACGGTTGCTTTACCGTATTTTCAATAGCAAACCAAAACAATAACAAGACAAGAACAGTTTGAGTGTCATATTGAGGACAACTGAACGGTTGCTTTACCGTATTTTTAATAGCAAAACAAAACAATAACAAGACAAGAACAGTTTGAGTGTCATATTGAGGACAACTGAACGGTTGCTTTACCGTATGTTCAATAGCAAAACAAAACAATAACAAGACAAAAACAGTTTGAGTGTCATATTGGAGACAACTGAACTGTTGCTTTACCGTATTTTCAATAGCAAAACAAACAACGAATAATATTATTATTATTATTATTACAAGGCATTTTTATAGCGCATTATATAACAATACAATTACTCTAAGCGCTTTACCTGTTTAAAACATACACAAATTGTACATAGATAAGAAAAATAAGTCAAGTAAGAACAATACATTTAAAAGCATGCTCAATTTAATCAAATACCGGTATACAAACTTTAAGACTCAAAAAGATTAACCAAATTAGGGAAAACATGTCTGAAAATATTAATTAAAATAAAGGTAAAAAAATGGACAAGAAATTGAATAATAAATAAAGATAGCTATCGACATCAGTGAATGTAACTAAAAATTAATAAAAATATATTACGCAAAAACAATGAATCACAGTAAGAATTAATACTCAACTGTACAAAAAGACAACAAATTAAAATCAAAAGTATAAAACAATATTGTAGTACAACAGCACCAGTTAAAACAGTCAATCACAGATCTAAATCTATACTCATTTCACAAAAGCGATTTTGAATAAATGAGTCTTTAGTCCCTTTTTAAATGCCTCAAAAGATTGTTCATTTCGAAGACTTGCTGGAAGGCTATTCCACAGAGTCCCGGCCGCCACATCAAACCTCCGCTCACCATATATTTTAGTTCGTGCGTTTTTTTGGCATTTCAATTAACGCAGCACTTTGAGATCGCAAGGATCACACCGGTTTGTAAAAATGTATGAGTTCCCCAAGATAAGAAGGAGCAAGTCCATGCAAGGTTTTGAATGCGTACAATAACAGTTTATACTGGCATCGGAGTTTAAATGGTATCTAGTGAAGAGCCACAAATGTGGGAGTTATATGTTCATATTTCTTTTTGCGAGTTACTAGCCTAGCAGCAGTGTTCTGAACACGCTGAAGTTTGGATACAATTGAGGCGTTCACACCATACATTAATGCATTACCATAATCCATTCGGGACGTTACATGAGAGCATACTAAAGTTTTGCAAGCGTCCACCGTTATATAGGATCGAATCCTTCCTATGTTCCGAATCTGATGAAAACATGATTTGGTAATTGCAAAGGCATGTTGCTCCATACTGAGGGTTTGGTCGAAAAAAACACTTAGATTTCGAACTCTGGACGATTCACTAAGAATAGCTCCATCAAAATTAAATTGTAACTTAATATGACTTTTGACTTTGTGTTTTGGAGCGAAAACGATCAATTCGGTCTTATCTTGGTTCAACGTTAACATATTCGTACACATCCAAGATTTAATATCAAATAAACAAGCCTCCAGATGATCAGAAATGTCATCCCAGTTATCTAATGGTTTGATGACTTGGTAAATTTGAGTATCGTCTGCATAGCAGTGGTATGCCATACCATGTTTCTTACAGATGTTACCAACCGGTTTGGAAAACATGGAATTAAGTCTCGAACCAAGCACGGATTCCTGTGGAGCGCCATGTTTCAGAACCATATTGTCCGAGTGAACAGATCCAATGGAAACACACTGTGACCTATCCGTAAAGTACGAGCGAATCCAAGACAACGCTGAACCTAATATACCAAAAGAATACTGAAGACGATAGAAAAGAATGTCGTGATCGATGACGTCAAACGTTGCTGAGAGATCCAACATCAGCAAGAATACACAAGCATTATTGTCTAGTGCATAGGTAATGTCATGATGAACACGGAGCAGTGCTGTTTCAGTTGAATGACCGGTACGATAGGCTGACTGTATATCGTCGTGTAAAGAGTTCAACATAATATGAGATTCAATTCTTGTGGCGGCAACTCTCTCGACAACCTTTGGACATAAATGGCAAGTTTGACACCGGGTGGTAATTTTTTAGAACTTCTTTGTCGAGGCTTGGTTTCTTTAGTAATGGCCTCACAACTGCTTTTTTAAAGTTGAAGGTACGCTCGATTCAACCAACGACATGTTCACTAGCCTTGTAATTACAGATGCTAGAGTATCTAAGCACTGCTTGAGAAGGTGTGTCGGCAAGGGGTCCAGTTCTCAAGTTTAGATGACGCTTTCAAAATAATCTTTCTGACTTCTTTAAGTGTTGCAGGAGATAAAACATGTAAATTCTCACCCTCGAATTTGTGCTCAGCTGATAAAAAATCCCTTATTCCCGACATTTCGCCGATCGATGCACATAATCCACTACAAATAGTGTCAATTTTGCAAAGAAAGAATTCACAAAATCTGTTTGATAAATCCTTTTCATTCTGATACGACGGCAAAACCACTACACGCTTGTTTCCTATTAGATCACTACTTATTGTGTAATTTTTTCTGATTGTTACTGATCTCGGCAATTTTGTTGGAATAATAGTCCTGCTTACATTTCAGAAGCTGTTTGTTAGTCTGAATGCATTTTACTTTGTACAATTGCTGATGAATAGTCAATTTGGTTTTCCGCATTTTGCGCTCCGCCCTCCGACATTCCCTTTTATAATTTCGCAGCTCGTCGGTATACCACTCAGTATTAGGTTTAATTGTTATTGTCTTAGACTGAATTGGAGCGTGCTTGTCGATTACTGATTCAAGTTGTGAGTTGTAGGTTTTTACCAATTGTTAAACTGACTCTTGGTTGGTCTCAGGATTTGATATGTTTCGTAAGTCATCAGTTAAATCAGATATGTCGATGTCACGGTACTTTCGGTATGTGATTGTTTTTCGCTGTTTCGGTGGTTTTGAAACATTGATTTTGGTCATAAGTGCAAGTGATCGCCCGATGGATTTCCTTTTTTATCACAAATATTTGGATCTTGAACAAACGGTGTTTCAAACAAGATTAAACTGTCCTCTCTTGTTATAATTACATCAAGTATATGCCCACAAACATATGTCGCACTTCGAATGTGTTGTACTAGTTCGTGTTCTGTCAATGTTTCGAGAGGCCGGCCGCAATACTGGTATTACCAGTATTGTACACAATACTGGTATTACCAGTATTTAACCAGAATCTTCTAGTATCTGCAACACTGGTACAGATACTGGTAAATACTAGTATCCCAGTATCTTACAGAATTTTCCAGTATCCGCAATACTAGAAGATACTGGTCATTACCAAACTATGAGTATTGCAGATATCGGAAAATTCTGGGACATACTGGTTATACCAGTATTGCAGATACTGGAAGATTCTGGAAAATACTGGTTATACCAGTATTGCAGACACTGGAAGATTATAGAAAATACTGGTTATACCAGTATTGCAGATACTGGAAGATTCTGGAAAATACTAGTTATACCAGTATTGCAGATACTGAAAGATTAGCTGCGAAGTTGCGGAATGTACTTGTATATTTTCTTGTTGGTCATATCTGTGCGTCTGTTATGTCTGTTTTCAACACCGATCTTCCAACTTTTGCATATAACGTTTGTATACAGTGAAGGTGGGATGGACAGTCAGGGGTACGCTTGGTCAGTTGGACACCAAGCATTGGTTAATTTGGCACAACTTTTCAAGCCTTTTGTTCCAATGGGTGGATGCCCCAGACACGTCGTGCATGCACACTAACTGGTTCAATCCAGTGTATGTGCCTGCTCCAAGCTTTCGTAATACGCCAACAATACTGGTAATACTAGTATTGTAAAGTTTACCAGTTGTTTGCCCAAGGTCGGGAGTTTTGCTGATGAATTCAGGATACTAGAGTTTTCAGTATTGTGTGCTTTACAATACTAATATTACCAGTATTGCTGGATGAAGAATACTGGAGCTTCCAGTATTGTGTATAGATCAACGATTCTGGTATTCCAGTATTGTAAATGCACGATACTGGTACATCCAGTATTGTATATATACGATACTGGATTTCCGGTATTGCAACATTACGATACTGGTACCGTATTTTCAATAGCAAAACAAAACAATAACAAGACTAGGACAGTTTGAGTGTCACATTCAAGATATTTGAACGGTTGCTTTACCACAGAAACATGGTTGATTTTTGTCATTGGTAATTTTCACTACTATTACGGTATGTAATTTCCCTGAAATAGAAGAACATTCGATTGAAATAAATTATTACAAAATAATGTGAAGGTTTAAGGTGTAGAATATCGTATATGCCACATATGTCTTCTCTGGAAGTGTGTGCATGAAGTATGACATTTCAAATGTATACAACCGCATCGGTGGTGTAATAGTTAGCGTACTCGCCTCGAGTGTGGTAGATCCCGGGTTCGAGCCCCGATCGGGTCAAACCAAAGACTATAAAATTGGTATCTGTTGCTTCTCCGCTAAGCATGCATCATTAAGGAGAAAGAACAGAGACTGGTTCGATCGGAATCAGGATAATGTGTCCAAGTGCACGACGCGTTTCTGGAATAACCTTCATCAGGTACGCTCAAAATCGAAAGAATGGAAAATTAAATAATTTTGTTTTGGGAGTAACATGTTGGATACAAGATAACATTTCCATGGCGATATAATACGGAATCTAAATTAAACAAAAAACACCCAGACATTCAAACATTAAATAATATCTTAATATACAATATAAAATGACGTACCTCCCGGGGTACATTGTCATGCCTATGAGCCAACAATTACTCATCTTTGACCTTAGTATCTAAAGTTGCGCGCTTTCTGAGGAATCTTCAAGTATTTGTTGTCCATGTTGTTTATTCGAAACACAAACTGTTGTCCAAATGGTGTTTAAACATGTCTCACTGTTGTTCTACTTTAGACTTGGACTTAGATCTTTTGTATGGCGATACGACACCCCGTTTGGGTCATGCGAGTATGCACATTTGCAATCGACAAATCAGCGACGAGCCTTCCAAATCAGAGACACATTTGCAATTGACCAATCAGCCACGAGCCTTCCAAATCTTGAAATGCTAAAACTACGCACATCATGTGAGTTGTTGTCCAATAGACCATTTGCCAATTCCCGACTTGATTATAAAATTATACGCTTTTAAAAGTTTATTATTCGAGTTATTTCCCTTACAGAGGAAAAACGGGTTCCCGTTCAATGCAAGAACAACAGAAAGGATTAAGAATTTGAGTATAATTTTCTTAAATTTATAGATAATTGAACCTTGTAAAATTATAAAAGTTAACTTTATCGCAATTGTTACAACATTTAAATTTTATACAGAGTATGAGCAAAATATATGTCATTTTGGTTGAATAATACATGAAATTGACACTTTTATAACATAAATACCTTACCACTATAAATTCTGAGATAGTCCCTAAGCGACACCCGAACAGCAGGAAATACCAATAATAGTATGACAATATTTTGAGAAGATCCCCCAGCGGACCTAATAAGACTTTCCCATAATACAACTCATTCAATTTCCTGCTGCGACCAGAATAGCACGCTTTTCTTGAAGAACAGATGAAAACGATTTTTGTTTGGTTTTGATACCCTTATACATTTATATATATGTATATATTGTATATTATATTTATATTGTGACACAATTTTACTTTAATTTCAGGTAATTTACAGTATATTTATTTATTATTTTTGTTCAAATTGTAAAATTATGGAATTGAGCCCGTTCAAATACATCACAGGCAGTGACACTTTTTGGGATGGTTCCATACCTAACCCTCTGAGTGTGAGAATTCCTACCTCCGTTTCCCAGACTACTCCTGAGATTTCAGTAGCAGGATTGAGAAACCACCTAACCTCGGACCTGGTTCCGAATAGGTCAGTTACCTGGGTTGGAATTCCCATTGTGTCTTCAGTGACCCACAATGTTTCTCGGCCTCTTGATACGGTTGTGTCTAATATCATTGCCCCATCTTTTTTTAACGGGCTTGAATGCTATGCAGCATAGACCTCCAATTTCTTCACTGCAACCTTCCAATAGTTACCCAGGTTGGCCTTGTCCTCCTTGGACACCTCAGTTCCAAGCTCATCCTGGTTTTCCTTGTAACCCTTCCTATCCTTGGTCAACTTTTCCTGGTAATCCTTCCAGTAACCCCAGGTTACCTTCTGATACTTCCTCTTCTCAGATTTCACTAGCCAGAGAAGTAAGAGAAACCTTAGGGGAGTTTAAGAAGTCACTTATGTCTGACCTGAAGGTTGTCTCGGATATGTTGTGTGCTTTTGAGTCTCGGTCAGGTGCACCGGTAGAGCCTTCTTCTCCTAACCGGTGTCAGGAAGAAGAAGATGACACTCTATCCATGGCCCCAGGGAGTCAGAAGGCTTCTTTTCTCACTGTAGAGGAAGAAACTGTTCCTACTACTTCTGTTTCGAAGAAATATGTTTCTTCCGCTCTGAACAGAGCTGATACTCCTGAGAAAGTTAGTTCTAGTGAATCCGAATCTGAAGAGTTTCTGGCTTCTAGGGATCAGCTAAAGGCTAGGGTTTATTCTCTCCTCAGAGAAAAAGCCCATGTTCCTTTTGATTCACCTCCTAGAATCCAAAAAACTTTGTCCACGTTTGAGACGTCGTGTGGTTTATCTCAGGAACTTTCCTCTTCTTACAAGTTTTTTCCTGAATCTAAGCATGTTTCCACAGCTCTTTAAGTGATTCAGGATAGTTTGGCTTCACCTCGAGGCTCTTCTTGTAACAATAATGGAACATTTCCTGGTTTTGGTCCCTCTCCTTTTCCAGGCAGGTTTAGAAGTAAGGATTTCGAGATACACAATTCGTCTATTGGAAAGTCATCTCCTACTTGTAATAAATCTAAGGCTTCCTTTCTAGGCTCTAAGTCAGTAGATGGGTTAAGACTTACACAATCTCTTTGGTCTAAATCAGAGAACTTTCTTAGGAGCTCCTCTCATGCAATGGGCACAGCTGAACACTTTCTGTCGGCAGCTGGGTCTTTACTTCAGGAGAGAGGGAATGCTTTTTCGGAGCTTAAGTCCTTCTTACTCAACTTCTTCTTATGGGCACTCTCGGTAATTTCACTCTTTCTAAAAGAAGTGAAATTTTAGAGAAATCAGGTAACTAATGGCAAGCGTTCTGTGGCAAATAATCATTCTTCTGGTTCTGCCCACACGTTTCCCAAGAAGAGGAAAAGTTGACCCACCAACCACCTCTTCTGCTTCCAAGCCCAATTTTCCTCACAGGAAAAAATGTGTCAAGAAGACAGGGAATCGTAAATAGGAAGTTGCCCTCTCGTTTATTTCTGACACCTCCCAAGAGGGAGGAACAGTTTTCTATTCCGTTCCCCTCTATTCCTGTAGGAGGGATACTTACTCACTTTCTGAGTCAATGGGAGAAAATAGTCAGTGGGTTCTGTCAGTAATTCGGGGGGGGGGGACTTCATCTTCAGTTTCTGAGGTCACCTCCACTGTCAGAGATTCCCATCTCTTTGTCTCACACGTCAGACAAAGAGAAACGGATTCTTCTGTCGGAGGAAGTTCAGTCTTTGATCTTGAAAGGAGCAATAGAGAGGGTTCAGGAACCTTTTCAATCTCCAGGTTTTTACTCCGGTCTTTTCGTAGTTCCCAAGAAAACTGGGGGTATGAGACCAGTTATAGATCTTTCTATCCTGAATACGTTTCTCTTGGTACCCCATTTTAAAATGGAAACCAATCGTTGCATCAGGTCTTGTATCCACCCTGGTATGTGGACAACAGCCTCGATCTCATGGATGCGTACTTTCACATCCCTATTACTGCTCCTTTCAGGAAATTTCTTCGGTTTGTTTGTGACAATACAGTATAACAGTTTCGAACACTCCCATTCGGGATCTCAACGGCTCCCCTAGTCTTCACAAGAGTGTTTCAAACAGTAATAGCTCATCTGCACACACTGTCTGTTTAAATTCATTCCTATCTACACGATTCTCTGATCAAGAATTTCAATCAACAAACTCTTGTTTCCCAAACGGAAATGGTAATTCAGCTTTTTCTAAATCTGGGGTTTTTGATATCTTGGAAGAAGTCGGAGTTGACTCCTTCTCAGAATTTTCTGTTTCTAGGGGAACACTACAGAACAGACCTGGGTCTCATTTTTCCACCAAAGGAAAAATTGGTATCCCTCTGTCAGAGAATTTTGTTGTTCCAACACTCAGTTCTTAACAGTCAGACAGTTATCTCAATTGCTAGGTTTCCTCAACTCACTCGCGGAAGTGGTTCTGCTAGGGAGTCTCCACATTCAGCTCCTACAGTTTTATCTTCTTCAACACTGGCTTCCGGCCTCTCAAGACTGGGAAGCAAAGATCCCTATTTGTCCTTCACTGTTACCTCACCTACAGTGGTGGATAAACAGGGAGAATGTGATGAAAGGTCTATCTCTGTCAGTACCAGTTCCTACCCTAACTCTCTACACAGATGCTTCCAACCTGGGTTGGGGAGCTTATCTAGAGGGAAGTTGGGCCTTAGGGTTGTGGCCCCCTCTACAACAGAAGGAACACATCAACTTGTTGGAGATGAAAGCAGTTCATTTGGCCTTGTCTCATTTCAGAACAACTCTCCATCTCAAATCTGTGGTTCTGGCAACAGATTATACTACCGTAGTAGCTTATCTGAAAAACCAGGGAGGCACTCATTGTTTCAGCCTGTATGCTCTTTGCAGGGAGATTCTCCTTCTTTGCTCGGAACTTCAGATTCAACTGGTAGTGAGGCATATTCCGGGTCATCTCAATGTACTAGCAGACACACTGTCTCGCTCTCTAGCACCAGTGAACACGGAATGGGAATTACTACAAGTAATGTTCAATGCATCAGTCTTCTTTGGGGTCGTCCTCATCTGGATCTGTTTGCTACGTCACTGAACCACAAGCTCGACACTTTCGCTTCTTCAGTTCCAGATCCTCTAGCATACGCTGTCGACGCAATGTGAATTTCTTGGAAATAAAGGTAATAACAAAATTACCGAACTCCGAACAATCTTACAAAGGGAAAGTCAAAACTCATAATTATATAAACAGACAAAATCAGTCAACAACCGGAAAACTGTGAAAACCGTAATGACCCTGACTTGGTAAAGAAATGGTGGGTTGAATCAGATTTTAAGGCGCTAAACCTCCCGCTCTCATTACGGTTCAAAGGTTCCGGCTGTCACTGTAACAGTATTTAAATACAGGAACAAAATAGGTAAAATAGTTGTCAAAGCAGTACCATATTCGGTGACGTAAATGTCAAAAATATTTTTACGTCACACATTGACAACAAAAATTCTTGACATTTTTGACTTCTTTATCTTTATACATTTTCACTATATGAAAATGCATCGCTTATAATTTTTTCTGCAGAGACGGAATATATTTCGACAAGATATTGGTATCTGAATATAAACTTTTTAAGAGATCGAATAAGGCGAATCTTTTTTTAGCCCTGGTCCAGTAGCCTGTTTCTCAGATGAAGATGACGTTTCAGGAAATCAAAATAATTGCTACTGGCCCTTGCATAGCGAATCAATTGCGAGATGTAAACACCATATGCAGGAGAAGCTGGTATATTGCTGCACATGTTTGGAAAATTTATGATTTTAAAATTGAAGTCGTCCCGCTTATCATAAATTTTAGTACTGAGTTGACCACTGTCGTCAAATTCGAGGTATAAGTCCAAAAATTATGCGGACGAAGCTGTATCGGTGGTCTTTTTAACTTCCAGCTCTGGAGGATATATCAATGGAAGAAATTCTGCAAATCTAGAATTATTGATAGATAAAACGTCATCAATATACCTATATGTGAAATTAAAGGCTCTAGCCTCATGAATCTTCTTATCTTTTACAAGCTTTTGAAGAAACTCCGACTCATATGAGTATAAAAATAAATCGGCTAGAAGAGGGGCACAATTCGTACCCATTGGTATGCCGACGACCTGCTGAAACAGTGTCCCTCCAAAGGAGACAAATATGTTATCGATGAGGAACTCCAGCATACTGATCACTTGTTCCTCGGAGTAGCATGTTTTACCTTTATGAATTTTGTTTGAAAAATATGTGGAATTGTAGCCTAACACAACAAATTTTGAGCCATAGTTTCTATGACTAAAAGCTTTATGAATTGTTTCTTTTAAGCGGGTTTTTAATTTGTCAAGCGGTAGGGTGGTATTTAGAGTTGAAAAATCAAAAGTTTTGATGGAGGATACCTGAGAGAAAGATCTTGATTGAAGGTTATCCAAAAGATCTTTAGAGTTTTTCAAAATCCACATGTGATTTATGCCACTACGCGAGTAAACAGTTTCACAATATTTCTGTTGTCCCTCTTTTACTGCAGACAGAATCTTTGTCAGGTGAATAGACAATTCTTTCGTCGAACAAGTTGATGATCCCGCTATGTACCTTTCTTTGCATGGTGTCTTATGGAGCTTAGGTATCCAATATAAATAGGGTAAATCCTCAGACTCTTTACCAGAGGGAATGTTTAAAGAGGTCATGAATGATCTGTGGTTAGCTAGGATTTCATCTTTGTCGAACTAAGTTGGTTTGTATGTGGTATTACTAGAGGTGTTGCTATTTATGCCTAATTCCTTGATTAGGCATTCGAAGTAATATGATTTACATACAAACACGATATTGTTGGAAGCCTTGTCCGCAGGAACGATAACATATTTGTCATGAAGAGAGGAAAGACACTTAACAGTTTCTTGGTCTTTAAATACAGACTTAGGTCGACTATTAACACAATTTTTGAGTTTGTGAATCCGACCTTGTACTAGAGACCTAATTGTTCTAACCCAGCCTGACAAGGACTCTAACTCAGGATCTTGGTCTACTTCTCTCTTTATCCACCTTCTGGCATAATCTTCAACAGCATCCATAATTATCTTGAAATTATGTTTCCAATTGATGTGTTGAGGTTCTCTGAATTTAAGACCATGAGAAATCACCTTTCGGAGACTCTCGTGTTGAATGATATGCAGATCACCAGTGATTACATGTCCAGATGGGTTGTATTGAAAAGGAGAGTGGGAGCAGTCACAAGTCAGAGGGTTCTTAAGGTACTCTTCTATGTTAATATCTTGCAATGTTTCTTTGTAGTTGAAAATTTTACGGCCAATGCTGTTAGTGTAGCTATAGCAGACAATGGGAACAGATTGATTTTTGAAATATGGTGGAATTTCTTTTACGACCTCTTTTCTATTAAGAATGTTGCTGAAAGGAATGTTTTCTTACGCATTCCCTCCCTTCAAGTTTCTTTCCCAAGTCCTTCAAAAGGTGACTCGGGAATCTTGCAAGATCATTCTTATTGCACCGGCTTGGCCAAAACAAGCCTGGTTCACAGAACTGCTGCGTCTCTCGTGTGCAAGACCAATTCTTCTTCCTCTCAGAGTGAATCTACTGTCTCAACTGAAAGGATGAATACTGCATCCAAATCCAGAGAACCTGCATCTGCACGCATGGTTACTCTCCAGAAGGGAATCCGACAGAAAGGTTTTTCTGTCAGAGCAAACAACCACATATCTAAGGCTGTCCGACAGTCTACAGAGATTGTCTACGATGCAAAGTGGTCAATCTTCGTTAATTGGTGTGTTGGACGGGAAATTGATCCTATCAAAATCTCTGTACAACAACTAGCAGATTTTTTTGTACATCTTTTTGAAGATAAAGGTCTCTTACCATCAACCATTAAATATACGTGAATTATTTTTATGCATTTAAATTGCAATTTAAATGCTTAGGAATAACAATGTCTTTTTTCATAACGGATAACGATATGTATAGCTGAAATATTATTGAAAGTGGCGTTAAACACCAAAATCCTTCCATCACGCGGCTATTGCCTCCTCTTCAACCAGCTTGGCTCTGTGGTTCTAGCTTAGCAGATACAGCGCAATATGGTCAAAGTCAATCCTGCGGCTGACTAAAATAGCTATTTGAATAATTGTGCTCCCTCATAATGTCTCCTTCTAGTCTGATATTTTTATTGCCAGCATGCATAGCTTTTTTTTAAATTATATTGATTCATTATTGACAATCGACGGCATCACAGCCTACATCGACTTTTGGACCTTGACAAGTGTTTTTCCCTACCATATGTTGTTGTGACTTTCATTTTAATAAAAGTGGTGAAGAGTTATTCCAGGGCTTGTGCCCAGTGCAGTGACTTTCTTCATAGAGATAACTGTTAACATGAAGAGTTAGTCTAGGGCTTGTGCCCAACACAGTGCCTTTCTTTACAAAGTTGAACCCAAGCAAGGCTATGTGCTCCTACGATGAAATCATCCAACGGACATCATCGCGAACTGGTCATCCGTTGAGAAATATTAATTTCTCAAATGGCAGTCACTTTTTACGTATATTTGTTTCTTTCCTCTATGACTGACAAGATTTTGACTGGACTTAACTATAACTAGCACAGCGGGTGTCTTGTAAGAAACAGGAACTGCTTGCCTTTCTTGAGCACCTGGCTTTACCTTTTGTATTTCTTTGTTTCTCTTCATTCTTTGTATTGTGTCCATTCTTGAATTGGCTTTCACTAACGTTTATTTAATATACAAAAACTCTTATTCTGAATTTGTCTAATGGACCAGGAACTGCTTACCCTTTCGGAGCTCCTTAGTTCATTTTCAGTTTATACTTTTCTTTGCAGTTTGTTATGGATCATTGTTTGTCTTTTTGTTCATTTTGGGGGCATTGTATTGCATGCCCTTCTTCTGATTACCGCTTTGGTAACTACAATTTTTTTCTTGTCAATATATCGAAAAATTTAAAACAATTTGAAAGAAGTTTTTTTTTTGTAATTGTAAGAAAATAATATATGTATCCAAAGATAATCAACCATTTATTGCCGCATCAACATTAAGCCATTTCTTTTTATTAATTTGCTCTGTCTGTTTTGGGGACATGTAAAAAGTGGAATTTTTCCCTATTTTAATATAATATTTTAGGTATTGAAGACCTCTGTGTAAGTGTGTACTTTCCCTCCTTATATCTGCACCTATATATATATAACATTTTAAAATTAACACGATATTATTTACTGTATTTTGATTCTCAATATAACTCTCATGTATTCCAAAAGTTATCTCCCCTGCAGTTAATGGCAGAGCAATACCACAAATCATTAACAAGTCTTTAACAGGAAACCACATTTTTTTAACTAAATTACAATTCCAAAATAAATGCAACAAGTTTTCCTTAGTTTCCATACAAAAAATACATAATTCTGTTTCTTTAAGACAACTGAATGGTTGCTTTACCGTATTTTCAATAGCAAAACAAACAACAATAACAAGACAAGAACAGTTTGAGAGTCATATTGGAGGCAACTGAACGGTTGCTTTACCGTATTTTCAATAGCAAAGCAAACAACAATAACAAGACAAGAACAGTTTGAGTGTCACATTGGAGGCAACTGAACGGTTTCTTTACCGTATTTTCAATAGCAAAACAAACAACAATAACAAGACAAGAAGAGTTTGAGAGTCATATCGGAGACAACTGAACGGTTGCTTTACCGTATTTTCAATAGCAAAACAAACAACAATAACAAGACAAGAACAGTTTGAGTGTCATATTGGAGACAACTGAGCGGTTGCTTTACCGTATTTTCAATAGCAAAACAAAAAATAACAAAGCAAGAACAGTTTGAGTGTCATATTGGAGACAACTGAGCGGTTGCTTTACCGTATTTTCAATAGCAAAACAAAAAATAACAAAGCAAGAACAGTTTGAGTGTCATATTGGAGACAACTGAACGGTTGCTTTACCGTATTTTCAATAGCAAAACAAAAAATAACAAGACAAGAACAGTTTGAGTGTCATATTGGAGGCAACTGAACGGTTGCTTTACCGTATCTTCAATAGCAAAACAAAACAATAACAAAGCAAGAACAGTTTGAGAGTCATATTGGAGACAACTGAGCGGTTGCTTTACCGTATTTTCAATAGCAAAACAAAAAATAACAAGACAAGAACAGTTTGAGTGTCATATTGGAGACAACTGAACGGTTGCTTTACCGTATTTTCAATAGCAAAACAAAACAATAACAAGACAAGGACAGATTGAGTGTCACATTCAAGATATTTGAACGGTTGCTTTACCACAGAAACATGGTTGATTTTTGTCATTGAAAAGTTTCACTACTATTATGTAATTTCCCTGAAATAGAAGAACATTCCATTGAAATAAATTATTACAAAATAATGTGAAGGTTTAAGGTGTAGAATATCGTATATGTCACATATGTCTTCTCTGGAAGTGTGTGCATGAAGTATAACATTTCAAATGTATACAACCGCATCGGTGGTGTAATAGTTAGCGTACTCGCCTCGAGTGTGGTAGATCCCGGGTTCGAGCCCCGATCGGGTCAAACCAAAGAATAAAATTGGTATTTGTTGCTTCTCCGCTAAGCATGCAGTGCTATGGAGAAAGAGCAGAGAATGGTTCGATCGGAATCAGGATAATGTGTCAAGTAGGGCGACATGTCTATCCGCGGACTGTTGTTTCAGTGAGCTAGCAATATAAAAATTCAACTAAGCGTGTTGCTATAGTACAAAGCGGATTTCCTCATCATCTCATTGATAATTAACTTGTTCTCGCCATCATATAGCTGAAAAATTAAACAACAATCACTCATTGTTGAGGTGGCGTTAAACACCAATCACTCACTAGTGTTTCTTCCGAAAGGAAACAATGTCGGTATTGGATTGATTACGAAAACACGTATAGCCACGTACGAGATGATACAGAAGTTACAAATATTACTTTCGGGTCTTTGATTATGTCAAAAGTTAAATAAAAAACAACACATTTTAACCAAAACAAAATGTGATAGTATATTTGTTACTGGTTTATAATTCCCTACCGAAATATGTGTCGCACTGTCTGTTGGGGGCGTCGTGGTCGTGATAGTTATGTAGTTGGATTTACAAATACCTATGCAATCAGTGCCTCTCAGCACTAATATTGTGAGTTCGAATTTCGATCAGGGCGAGGTGTATAACATTATGTGATAAAGTTTGTGACTTGCGACACGATATAGCTGAAATTTTGTTGAAAGTGGCGTTAAACACCATCAAACAAACAAACAAAAAAACTTACTGTTGGTAGTCTGGTCAAATCACTGACTGTTGTTGTGCCCTTTATTCCGGCTGAAATTGTGTAGTTAGAATATTTTATTAAATAAAATAAAATAAAAATAAGAACATACTTTTATTAGGTTTAATTATTTGTTATTCCTGATTTCTGATTTGACATTGTCTAATTATAATCTAGAAAAGGTCAAAGGTGGAAATTTGCATATCATATTGACTTCATAGCATGTTTGAGACAAGTAATACAAACGTAGATATCAAATTTAGTGCGCACGACGCGTTTCTGGAATAACCTTCATCAGGTACGCTCAAAATCGAAAGATTGGAAAACTAAATAATTTTGTTTTGGGAACAACATGTTGGATACAAGATAACATTTCCATGGCGATATAATACGGAATCTAAATTAAACAAAAAACACACAGACATTCAAACATTAAATAATATCTTAACATACAATATAAAATGACGTACCTCCCGAGGCACATTGTCATGGCTATGAGCTAACAATTACTCCTTTTTTACCTTAATATCTAAAGTTGCGCGCTTTCCGAGGAATCTTCAAGTATTTGTTGTACATGTTGTTTATTTGAAACAAAACACAAACGTTTGTCCAAATGGTGTTTAGACATATTTCACTGTTGTTCTACTTTAGACTTGGACTTAGATCTTTTGTATGGCGATACGACACCCCGCTTGGGTTATGCGACTATACGCATTTGCAATCGACAAATCAGCGACGAGCCTTCCAAAGCTGAGACACATTTGCAATTGACCAATCAGCCACGATCCTTCCAAATCTGAAAATGCTAAAACCGCGCACATTATGTGAGCTGTTGTCCAATTGATCAATATATATTTACTATCTTTGTATTATTGGACAATCGAAGATGAATGAAGGCCATGATCCCACATGAAATGTTTGTAGATGTTAGTGTATTGTTACAAGAAAATTAACCGCCGGGATATAACTGAAATATTGTTGAAAGTGACGTTAAACATCATAAACCAACCAAATTCACATTCATCGAATTATAATTAGATCGGTGTCACTGTATAAATATCACAGTCCTCTGTTCAACATGTTACTGGCGAATGCCTAATTATGACAACGTTTTCTCAAATTTCAATCTTAATGGTCGTTGAAATAAATATATAAGATGGTGGAGGCAGTCGGTCTCCTTTAATAGAACTAATATTATACATATGACAACTTCTGTTTCGCTAAGATTACATATATTTTAATGTATAATGTTCAAGATTAGAACGTTCTATGAGATGGTTGACATTTTGTGGACAACACTTGCAAGATCGCATCATTTCCTAAAAGAGGGAGGTTTGGGTCCATCAAACTAGTTTAACTCCGTCATTTTTTTTATTGAAGTGTCTGTACCAAGCCAGGGATGTGAGGGGTATCCGTTTTGTCTCTTTCTACGATTTTTCAATGGGATTTTGAAACAGTTCCGACAGGGAGGTATTTCCCTCTTTTTCATTTATTATAATGTACTCATTAATAAATTAATTACATAGTAGTAATCTCCATTCGCTTGGAATTTTAACAGACGATGGCAATCTGTTTTCACCTTGTTTAATTATTCTTACCGTTAGCTTTGATTGGACATACTAGATTGGGTATATTCCTCTTTAAGTCGTCACATGACCCTGACTGGTCCAATGAAAATATAGGAGTGTCTGGTAATTGAGGGAGAAACACGTCAAGATGTCCTTTACCTTTGTCACACTCATTAGCTGAATATACAAAAGAAACACAGAACCTATTTCTTCATAATGAAATAAAGAGTACATATAAAAACATTTTGTTCGTTGTTTTTATTCACATTTCATATATAGCTTTAACTGTGGTGTATTCATAATTTCAACGTCTCAATAGTGGAAGGCACTATCAAATGCCACCTATTATAATTATCTTAAAATTAAATCTGAAAATTGACCAACAATTTATGCCCAGCAAATAGCATGCAATGTCTTAGTATTTAATCAATCGTTAAAAAAAGTGTCGTTTTCAAAAGAAATATTTAAATATTAAGTTTGCTTAGAGTACATATTGCGAATATTCAAATGTTCTAGGGACCGTCGTGGTCGTGATCGTATGGTAGTTGGATTTATAACTACCTATGCAAACAGTGACTATCACCAATAACGCTGTGAGTTCGAATCCCGTGTATGCGATACAACATTAATTGATAAAGTTTGTCAGTGACTTTCAGCAGGTCGTTAGTTTTCTCCGGGCACTCCGGTTTCATCCACCAATAAAACTGACCGTCACTATATAACAGAAATATTGTTGAAAGTGGCGTTAATCGCCATACCCCCTCAAATGTTCTGTTCTCTTCATATCTTTAGTTGATTATTGACAGTTGTAACCACTTCATTCTTACATTTAAGTTACGGGTTTTTTGGGGGTTTTTTTTTATACTCAGCTTAAAACTATGTAGTAAATAAAATAATAGCCACACATGACATTTAAACATATTTATTTTTCACTTTTATTATTAAAAAAACAAAGAAACAAACAAAAATTCTTGCTTTATGCTACCATTAAAAAAGTGTGTCTTATTCAAACTGTTTTCTAAAAAAAAAAACAAAATAAAAGAAGCAATTATACTCACGTGTAACAAAGTCCCAATAAAAAGTGACGACACCTTGTGTATTAAGAGTAAGCGGCGACCACTGGACAGAAAACTTAGTTTTAGTGTCATCTGACAAATAAAGAATGCTATTTTAGAGAACATAATACTATATATATAGGCATCGATTATTAAAAAAATCAAACACACCTTTGTTACTTTTATTTTATTATTTTGGGGTTAACGAATAATTGTTGTTTAACGCAAAAGTAAATTTGATGTCATGATAATGATCTCCGCTTGTACTAGACCAACACGCATTCGTTTGATTTTTTGAAACAACTATCAATGGGTAGAAATGTATCTCCGCTCAGACACATTATCATGATTCCGAGCCAACCAATCTTTTCTCCTTGATGCTGCGTGCCTAGCGGATAAACAACAAATACCAGTTTTATATTCTTTGGTTTGACCCGATCGGGACTCGAACCCACGATCTACCACACTCGAGGAGCGCACGCTAACCCTTATACACAGTCGATGCGGTTTGTTTATTTTTGATCTTTTATTTTAGACTTGTTTTACCTACATTATTATTTATTTGACCTATTCGGTGGTCTAACGATCAGAGTGTGGTCCATCACCATTCGGGTTAAACCGGATACTGTAACAGATCGGTAGTGTATAGCTTATATTTCGAACCATTTTTTTCAGATTGATTGTTGATTGAGTGATTGAGTGATTGTTGTTTAACGCCAACGCAGCAATTTTTCAGCTATATCATGGCGAGAACAAGTTAATTTTCGATGGGATGATGATGATGTCTGCTTTATACCAGACCAACAAGCTTAGTTGGATTTGTATAGTGCTAGCTCACTAAAACGACCGTTCGCGGATAGACTTGTCGATTACCAACCAATCTTTCATTGTTCTCCTACAAAATAATACACATTGAGTGTCCAATCAAAATACAGCATTTACCAAATATATCTAGTTATATTGGGTTAAACCAAATGGTCACAATATTTATTTACCATATCTGTCTTCATAAATAAAAAAATGTCTTAATGCTGACACTTTTGCAGAATAATGAGGGGAATAAAACCAAACAAACAAAAAACATGCAAAAATTCTGTCAATATCTGTCTGACATCTGTATTTATACGTCGTAGAATCCCTGCTGGGCTATGAAACGACTGGGGGGGGGGGGGAGAGAGAGCGCAATTAGTCGCATATGGGGCTGCTACATGTAGCTAGTAGCCCTTTGAACTCCTCTGTGGTTTTTGCTGTTACGAGACTGTTTTCCAGGTGGTTCCAGTCAATGGCTGTTCTTATGAATAAGGAGTTTTTATATTGTTCAGTGTTGGGATGTTCGACTACTACAGCGTGTGTGTTGTTTCTGACTTGTGAGTTTACAATGTTCGTGGTTTCACAGTCCTGGAATGTTCTAGCTCTGATGTGTCGCTTAGGTTTTTGGTGGCTTATATATTCATGAGGAGGAATCGCTGGTATCTGCCCCTCAACCACTTTGTTAAAGAATATCAGTCGCTGGTGTTGTCTCCTGGTTTCCTAGCATTTTAGTCATGATTCTTTCTTCTCGTGACTTTAGTCATCTTTAGTAATGAAACGGGCACCCCTCCGTTGTAGATTTTCCAATTTGTTAATATCATTTTTGTTATACGGGTCCCAGATGATAGCTCCGTATTCCATTATTGACCGGATCAGTGCCATGTAGACTGTTTTTTCTACATTCTCTCGGACAGTGTTGTAAAGTCCTTCTTAGGAAGCCCAAGGTGGAACTGGCTTTATTAGTAACGTTGTTAATGTGTTCCTTCCATTTAAGATCTTCTTGTATTTGTACTCCAAAGTAAGGGTTGGAAGGTACCTGTTTCAGAGTATGGCCATCTAGTTTGGATGAACCTTGTATTTTCTTTCTGAGACTTAGCATATAACATTGTTTAGCATTAAATCTCATTCGCCAGTTTGTAGACCATTTTGCCAGGTTTTGTAGATCTATCTGCAGGGTGTTTTGATCGTTTTCGTTGTTTTTTTCCCGGTAGAGTAGGCAGTCGTCTGAGAAAAGTCGTACTTTGGAGGATACTGCATTTGGGAGATCATTAGGGATGGACCATTTAACTTGCAGGGGGGGGTAGTTATGTTTATTTTTGCTTCGTTCAGAAATGTTTTTCCGGACAACACCAGTTAGAATATTATTTTTTTGTCCAAAGTTTAACACTAGGCTATATGACAAAATCTCTGAATCAGATTATTTTTTTTTCCCCACCAAAATCAGACTATTTTTTTCAGCAACATTGGGAATCAGAATATTTTTTTAGAAAAAAACCATAACCCCCCCTTCAAATTAAATGGTCGTTCCCTTAATGTGACAAAGGAAGAGTATGGGTCCTAGCACTGTCCCTTGTGGTACTCCTGATTCCACTGTAGCTTCATTTGAGAATTCCCCTTCTAGGGCTACGCGCATTTTCCGCTTTGTTAAGAATGTAGTTAGCCATGCGTGTAGAGGGCCTCTGATGCCGTAATTGTTCAGCTTATGTGGGAGTCTGTCATGGGGGACTGTATCAAATGCCTTAGAGAAATCTAGGATGGCCATATCCAATTGTGTCTTTCTGTCGAACGATTGTAGCATATCGTGTATTGTCACTGCTAGTTGGGTTTCACATGAGTAACCCGATCTAAAGCCATGGTTTAACGATGTTAGTATGTTATGTTTTTCTAGGTGGTTCATCATGTTTCTACATTAATATGCTCTAGGAGTTTACATCTTACTGATGTGAATGAGACGGTTCTGTAGTTTTCTGCCGAGTGTTTATCTCCTTTTTCTTTAGATGCTGGATATATTCGCATTTGGCCATTCTTTTGGCCAGTGTCGATGGAACTCTGGAATATGATGGCTAGTGATAGTGCTAGTTGTTTTGCACATTGTTTTGGTATCCTGTTTGGGATGTTGTCTGGTCCCGATGCTTTAGACGGATTGATGTTTCTTAGTAGTTTTTCCACTCCTTCTGTTTTTATTTTTATCGATGGTATTGTCGATTTCAGGTTTATGTGGATTTCTGGTATGTTATCAACGCTTCCTCTTGTAAATACTGAAGAAAATTGCTTTATTAATATTTGTGTTTTTTCTTTGCTATGGCTTACTAGTTTCCCTTTTTCCTTTAGAGGTGCCACTGCGATATTATCTTGTTTACAGGATTTTACATATTTCCAGAATGAGTTGCTGTTATTATTCTTCATTCCCTCTGTGATGACATTATTTATGTAGTTCCATTCTTCTTTCCGTATTTGTCTTCTCCATTCTTTTTGAAAAAATCTGTAGTTTGACCATTTTTTTGTTCTTTTGGCCTGATTATAGAGTCTTTGTTTTTTCTTTAACATTCTCTTTATCTTTTTGTTGAACCATGGTAGTTTATTGTTTGATCTTATTTGTTTGGATGGTATGTTTTTATCCATGCTCTGTTGTAAACTGTCTTTGAATATTATCCATAGTTCCTCTGTATTGGCTTGCTTCTTTGTTTTTTTTATCTCGTCAGCCAGAACTGATGTTCTAGATCTTCTTCTATTTTTTGCCAATTTGCTTTTCTCCATATGTAGCTTTTTCTTGGGATGGTTTTTTGGTAGTATGGTTTTATGTCCATGTCTGTTATTATTATGGCGTGATCTGATATGCCAGATATGTTTGTCAAGGATTTTGTTAGCGTTGCGTTTGATGTAAATACCAGATCCAGGAGGTTTTTTTCTCTTGTGGGTTCCTCATGTATTTGGGTGAGTCCTGCTTGAGGTGTAATTTCAATCAGTGATTTCTGAATTTCTTTATCATTGGCATGTATTTTGGTAGTCATGTTGGTCCATTCAATGTCAGGGCAATTGAAATCGCCAGCTAGTATGATATTTTTGTCGTTTCCATTGTAATGGTATCAAGTGATTTTTGCAATTCGTTTAGGTCATTGATGTTTTTATGTGGCATGTAGAATGCACCTATTAGTAGGTCTTTTGCATCTTTTAATTTGATTTTGATCCATTTAATTTCACATTTTGTTATGTACTGGACTTGTTCTGTTGCTATGATGTTGTTGTTTACAAGTATAAACACTCCTCCTCCTAGTGATCCTCTATAAACACTCCTCCTGCTAGTGATCCTCTATAAACACTCCTCCTGCTAGTGATCCTCTATAAACACTCCTCCTGCTAGTGATCCTCTATAAACACTCCCCCTGCTAGTGATCCTCTATAAACACTCCTCCTGCTAGTGATCCTCTATAAACACACCTCCTGCTAGTGATCCTCTATAAACACTCCTCCTGCTAGTGATCCTCTATAAACACTCCTCCTGCTAGTGATCCTCTATAAACACTCCTGCTAGTGATCCTCTATAAACACTCCTCCTCATAGTGATCCTCTATAAACACTCCTGCTAGTGATCCTCTATAAACACTCCTCCTGCTAGTGATCCTCTATAAACACTCCTCCTGCTAGTGATCCTCTATCATTTCTATAGGCTGTATAGTTTGATAGAAATATTTTTGATGACTTGATTGCATCTTTGGTTGAATTTTCTCCAGGTTTGATTCCTTTTAACCAGGATTCGGTGCCAATAATGATGTCAGGTATTGTATAATCTATAGTTATTTTTAATTCTGATGTTTTATCTTTAATACTTCTGCAGTTTATTGCAAGTATTCTAATGTTTCTCTTTTTTGGGATCTGATGGTTTGCAGTTTGGTTTCTGCTATTTGATCTGTGCATACCATATTCTTGTGTGTCGTTGGCCTTAAGTGATTTTGGGCTACTAGTTTTCAATGGACTGAATTTTGATGTAAATGATTCAGTGAAGCTTGCTGGAGTTGTCAATGGTTCATAGCAGCTGGTGTCATTTCCTAGCTTGTATGTGTGGTATGTGAAAGACGATACATTTATGCTGTCACATTTACAGCAAAGCCATTGCACATTTAACCTTTGAAGTAGTTCGTAGTCTGTAGTACATAGTTCAATGCACGATATATGGTGCCTTATGTCGCAACAGTCACAACATACCCCATCATTTTTCCATGTGACTGGTCGTTCGCACATACCACAGGGAAAGATACTTCTTTGTCTGGGCCCTGTGTTTAGCTCTATATGACAATAATTACGTTTTCAGTCGTGATCGAAAAGCAAAGTATGACCTATCTTCAAATTTACGTACTATATATATTTGTACACAATGCCGTCCCTGAGCCGCCAATAGGTTTCCCTCCCCTTCCCTACGATTTTGCAGGTGTAATTTTCAATTGTTTAGATGTCTAAAGTCAATCATATCGTTGTGGATGTCGAAGCTAATAAACACATTTCACACTATTAAATCACAACATGGCACTGACACAGGAATGTCACTAGGAATTTATTTTTATTTTTGTTAAATATTTGTAATAATAAATCATACCACAGTTGGTAACATTTCCTCGTGTCTCATACAATTTCCTACTAAACATTTTGTCCAATTCTTTCGTTCCCATTTCAGATTCTCGGACTGCAACCTTTTCTGTTTTTTCCATCTTAAAAAGTTTGTAATTTCCAGCCGCTGTAGTCATGACAACACATGCCAGAAGGATTATTATATTTTCCATCTAAAATTAAACAATTTGTTTAAATGAAAAGAAAGTTTAAACAGAGATGGTGATCAAATCCATCGATATCAACAAAACGAACATTCCTCGTTCACCATAGATGAACTCACTGAACATGTGGTGGGATTAAACCGGTAAATGTGACCCCAATCCTCCCCTCTTGACAACTGGATCTCCAACGTGAATACATACATAAACAACCGATAAAAACACCTGCACAGATTCGCTTATCTTTAATAACAAACATCGTACTATATCAATTTCCCAGTTGATAATAATCTTCCTTTATAAGGAAATATCAAGTGGCGTTAAAGACCATAAACCAAACCTATAAGGAAATATCACATCTGTTATTGTTTATGTTCTGAGTATGTGTATACCTCTTGTTTTATTCACGAATATAATTACATTCATAATACAGGGGGGAATGATTTGATTTTTGGTGTTTTAACGCCATTTTCAGCAATATTTCAGCTATATCATGGCGACCAGTTTTAATGGTGGAAGAAGCCGGAGTACCCGGAGAGAACCACCGACCATGGGCAAGCAACTGGTAAACTTTGTCACTTGCGGCTGCGAGTCGAGTGCACCGTTTTTGTAATTTATAAAGCCGGGCGTGAACCCACGCCGTATTGGTGATGGGCTTGTATGAGTTGTTAGATAATCCAACTACCTAACTAATTTAGCCACCCGGGCCCCAGAGGGGGGGGGGGGGGTAAAATAACTAGAATTATTACTTAACAGTGTTAGACCTATGTGGAGTAAGATATTTTTTGTGAATATTAGAATTATC
Organism: Bathymodiolus septemdierum; assembly: GCA_963383655.1. Lineage (NCBI taxonomy): Eukaryota > Metazoa > Mollusca > Bivalvia > Mytilida > Modiolidae > Bathymodiolus > Bathymodiolus septemdierum. The sequence continues at coordinate 101,313,532 of OY726517.1, read as the reverse complement.
TAAGCGTTTTAGTGGATATTGGAATTACCGGAGCGTTTTGATGATGTTAGAATTTGCTTGTACGTTGCACAGGCGCTGGTGGCACGGACTTACCCACCCACCCACCCCTCCCCTTTTTCAAACTTTCTGATTACAAATTTATTTTCAATACTATTTCTTTATTTCTTTATTATTTCATCTCTTTTACCTTCTTTTAACTTGTTCGTGTCAATATACATATAGAGATCTCTATATAGGGTCGACACATGCAATTTGGTGTTAACATAAGATTGTATGAATAGACACGAACAAGTTAAAAGAAGGAAAAGGAGATGAAATAATAAAGAAATAAAGATATTTAAACAACATTATTAAGAAAAAACTGTTGGAACGTGCTGGGTCACGGGTCACTGTAATCGGGCGGCTGTATCGAGAAACAGATACGGTGTTGAAAAAACTGTTGATACTCATAAAATATTGATAAATGCAATACAATTTTATGTTTGTTTTCAAGAAATATGATAGACAAAACCATGTGTGAAGTTTTATGACGAAATATCTCCGATTTCTATGTAAATTTACGAGTTGAAGTTGCGGCTGTATCGAGAAACAGATACGGTGTTGAAAAAAACTGTTGATACTCATAAAATATTGATAAATGCAATAAAATGTTATGTTTGTCTTCAAGAAATATGATAGACAAAACCATGTGTGAAGTTTTATGACGAAATATCTCCGATTTCTATGTAAATTTACGAGTTAAAGTGGGAAACACCCACAGGTAATTTTAGCGATGCATTTTTATCTTGGACAAGAATAATGAGCGTCCTGATTGGATGATCGATTTAAAACACACTAATTCCGCATGGTAAAAAGATGATGAAAATTTGAAATAAAAACACAGGACCGGACTTTAGGCAAATATAATAATCCAGTATTTGTTTTTTATTAAAAAAATCCAAGACCCCTGTGTCCATGATTTTTTTTTCTTTTAAGTTAATAATATGCAATATTGACATCCACACTTGCCTTTTGGACAGCACATTTCTGTGTCCACACTTGTTAATTAAAAATAAATGTGTAAACAGAAAGTTAGAAGGGGGGGGGGGGGTAAGTCCGTGACACGAGCGCCTGTGGTGCGTTGTACTCATAAATATCTTCAGACTTCGGTATTCCGTATTTTATTTTCATCTGTGTAGGACTGAATTTATACTTTCATCGTTTACTGTGGGTTGACGAGTGGTCGTCTTTGTTCTATTTTTAGATAACACGCATTTTCAGACGAATACATGTCGTTTAGTACCTCTATAAAATATCTAAAATGTTATATATTGTATCTACGACACCTACCTTTTCTTTCTGTCACTAGTGTTCCCGGGTGCGGCGAAGAGTCAGCTAGTTATCAACGTGATGAGAAAATTCATAAACAGATATACTTCCTCTTTGTAGGAATCATTGGACAATTTAAAAGGTCTTATGTAAAGGATACCGTACATTTCAAACAAAAGAACAATCCTTTATTGAATCTTTTTCCGCACGAGTACACTGACGTTAAAGAGCTCCTATCGATAATGTTTGGTTAACATCCGTGATATTTTAAAGCGGTATTTTTAAAAAAGACACAGATAATTATCGTAAGTATTTATGCATATACTGTGTATATAATGTTTTGAATTATGATGCTTTATGATTGTTATTATTATTAATTTCATTTTTTGTCCAAATATCATTTATTTTTGCAGTGTAAAATTAGATTTTTCTATAAGTTATAAGGAATCCTGCATTAAAATCATTACAATCAACTGAAATATCGCTATATCTTGCATTTACGAATGAATTAAATGTTGCCAAAAAAGAAAACAGTATTGATGAATGATTGATTTTACTTAGAAATATTATTTTGTTGAGGAAAAGTCAATTAGTAACTAGTTATACCCTAAAACTTGATGTCAACAGATGTTTTTGAAATCCAGCTTGGTCAAAATGTAAACATGTATGCAAACCGGTTGTGTCATTTATTAAGAAACGGATTTGTCAGTATGTAAATACGACTGATCGTATTATTATTGATCATTATATTGCAATTTAACAATAGTTATGATTAGGAAATATCTCAAAAGCGATAAATACTTATCCATAGTATGAATATTCGCCATGGCTGCTAATTTCAGCTACTTTGTACAATAAAAAAAATGTTAAATTGCTACTGTTGCAAACACTTGATTTTTGTTATGCTTTTTGTGGCACTGGCATCACGGTTGGTGCTCAATACGCTACACTCACTTTAAGTCGCTGTCCAGGCGCATCAATTGAGTAGTGGGAGATTCTTTTTATAACACAATATTTTAATTGTATACTCGTTGATAACGAAGTAAGTCACTCTGTGGAAATAATTTCGTGGATACGATATTTAAATTTCTTCACAGTATAATGTTTACATTAACATTACAGATAAGCAAATTAACAAAGGCTGTAGTATTGAATTCCTTTCCGCACGGACGATTTTGGCAGTTTGTATATAAAGAAAATGTTAGGTGTACTCGATTAATGCAACGTTCGTTGCAAGTTGTAATACGACAAATGTTCTTGCTTTGTATGTTATAGTCCCCCGCCCATCCACCAATATTAATGCCAAAAGAATTTCCACTGTCGTGTACCCGATACGGAATGGTCATTTCAAGATGGCGGATTGTACATCGTCAAAAAGGTAGGTGTGAAGATTTTGACTATTATCGTTCTTTATAGGTTATCTTAGTGCCTATGAGTTACACGTTTAGATAGGGCAGCCTTTTTTCTACTTCATTAAGTCAGTAAAGCTCGAGCCTTTTGTTTTTATCGTAAACTGCCTTCGCTAGTTGATCAATGCATCGACAAAGATATCGAGGCGTAGAATCCAATTTATTTCACCAATTCCTACCGCCTAGTGACTTTTTATATTAATATGTTGATGTCAAAATTAATCAAGCTTGTGAAATGTTCAACAAATGTCATTTCAGCCTTTGACAAGCCTTGTATCCCTCTTAAAACGTGTAGGAAAATGTATGGGAATGGTCTCATTTTGTGGACTTTCAAGCAAAGGCATGGTCTTTTTTATTTAGGAATGGTCTCCATCATTATATATATGCTTATTAATAATATTATTGAAGTTCATTTCCGTTTGTGGTCTTTAATGTAAATCTTCTTATTTCATATGATCAATCATGCCTTAAAATACCCGATTGTCTTATTTGCTATTTAATTGTTATAATCTTTTCCATTTCATGCAATATTTCTTTTATCTATAGGTACAAGTGTTACTACTGCCAAGTTGATACATGTACTTCCAATCACCAAGCCATAGTGGATCACTGCTGCCAGAATTATCGGGATGAAACATTAAAATTTAGATCTTTTGAATTTAACACTAATGTGGGTAAATTTGGTTAAGAACTCTTTCAGCAATTGTACGCATATTGTAATCGTTTACACTTTGTGATATTGACAGGGAGTCATTTTTTACATTAAAATATTTTTGTTAAAATAAATATTCATTGTTATTTAGATAAATTTTATGAAATCAACTCTTTATATCTTTATTATCAATTTGCAAACAATTACAAATATAGTCATTTGATCCAGAGAAAAATGTCAGTAGTCCTGAAGATATAATCCTCTCCGAACATGTGGAAGAATCTCTGCCTCATGAGCTCTGTGATATTCCCTGACAGTTTGTGGTTTTCTCGCAGGTTCTTCTGGCTAACTAGCTTTTCCGCTTTCGGGTACCCCTCGCCCTCTCTGGTAAATCAAAAGCATGGTTGCTAAAAAAAAAAAACAACAAAAATAACCCAACGATTTACTAAATTTATGTATGGTTAAATATTTTTTCATTACGATATGATTGTTCCAATGGTTCAGAGGACTAGTGATTCTGTATCAATAATAAATTTAATAAAAACGAGCCGGTAGTCATAATGGATGCTCCGAAATGGTAAGCATATCCTGCTTCGCATGCGACACCCGTGGTAAAAATATTACCCAAAGGTCAAAGCCGGTATTAAGTCAAAATCGATAAGAGAAGAAGAAGCACACTGGGAAATATGTCCACGATGATTTGTGACACACTCACCTGATATCAATAGAATAACTCGTGATGATGACTGTAATATTTTTGAAGAATTATTTTAGTCTAGGATGAATATATCCCTGATTGAGCAGTTTAAGCTTCAGAGTTTTAGCTCTCTCCAGAAAGTCACTGTATGGGACGCAAGCTCTGGAGTAGTGGATCAGCTGTACTATGCATACACCATACGCTGGAGATGTAGGTATATAACTGCTCAGAAAAGGATAATTCATTATTTGGAAACTGAAATGGTCACGTTTGTCCTTAAATTTTGTGTACAACCGTCCTATGGTGTCTACTGATTGGTGTAAATCTAGGTACGAAGCAGATTTAGCTGTTATGGTAGTGTCTTTAATTTCTAGCTCACTGGGATAGATCAAATGTAGATTATCTCTTATTACCTTATTATTTAAAGACAGAACATTGTCTATACAGCAGAAGCTGAAATAAAAGGACTGGGCTAATTATTTTCCCCTTCTTTTGTAATAACCACTGTATTAAAAAATCTACAAGCATATCTTAAATGAGGGAGACCATTCCTAAACAAAAAAGACCACTCCTTTACTTGAAAGTCCATTCCTACACCCAAGAAATGAGACCATTCCCATACATTTTTGTCATGTTTTTGTCGTGACCGTTCCATTCATTAACATTAAAAATAATAAATATAAAGATTTGAAAGAATGCTATTATTACTATATAAGTCCTATGCAGAAATTGTGACAAGTTATTAAAGTTGATTTTCCACACGAGATCAATTGAAATATGTTTTTTTCTCCATATAGTCAGGATTCCCTTACATCACCACCTGACTAAGGTTTTCATAAATTAATTAATAAATTTGGCGACTACATGGAATTTAGAATCGAAATATTTGTCTTTTGTCATCCGAACCCAAATGGCATCGCGTAGAAAAGGCCTATTAGTTCATTGATTGATAGATTTTAGCTTAACGTCATTTTGGTAAGATATGACACTGGAACCGACCCGAAAGCCACACGGAAAAAAAGGGATGGGTGTCTTTAGAACAAAATGTTGCCACGGGCCACCAAAGACCAGCCATAAGCTATTGTTCTTTCATATCTTGCAAGTACAAACATGTATAGATCTATGCATGTTGTACGGTGACATTCACCACACAGAAATCACGTACAAACATGTATAGATCTATGCATGCTGTACGGTGACATTCACCACACAGAAATCACGTACAAACATGTATAGATCTATGCATGTTGTACGGTGACATTCACCACACAGAAATCAATCAATTTCGGGGGCCATCGTTGCCATGATCGTATGGTAGTTGAATTTTCGACTACCCATGCAATCAGTGTCTATCACCACTGATGTTGTGAGTTCGAATCTCGACCAGGGTGAGGTGTACAATATTATGTGATCAAGTTTGTCAGTGACTGGCGACAGGTCGGTGGTTTTCTCCTGGTACTACGGTTTCCTCCACCAATAAAACTGACCACTACGATACAACTGAAACATCAAAAAAATCAACAAACTCAATTTCGTCTCGTATTATAATTAATAAAGGAACCTACATGTGTATTTCATTTATCGAGCTTCCCTAATTGCTCGCAATTGAAATCGTGCTTAAGGGCCCTGCGCTAGTTATCTCCCCTCGATTGTTCCAGTACACACAACAAGACACTGCAGGTTTTACAGAGAATAGCAATGCTTATATAATTGCATGGAACCCCGAACCTCCTAAGGCCAGCCCTGATTATTGGTGTTTAATGTCACTTTTAGCTTTATTGGTTGAAAGACCGAAGTACCCGGAGAAAATCACAGATCTGCCACTATTCGCAGACAAACTTTATCAGGTGATGTTGTATAGAATACACATCCACATGAGAATAATTACTCTCCGGACACAGAGAGCATAACCGGTTCCGCATAAATATACTCAGTTGTTGAGTCGAATCCGGCACTGTAATGATATTGTTGAATTTGTTGACCATCTCTCTCTAAACTTTCCGTTGAGGTATCCAGCGACTTACCTCTTTTTTCTTATACATAATCTACCATTGATAAGAAAAGTTTGAAGATACCAAAAGGGTTATCAGAAACCGTAAAGCGAAGAACAGACAATACAATGGCCAAAAAGAAAACGTACAAAAGGATAATCAACGATCTACATGTACAAAGCATTACACAGAAAACTAAAGATCGAGCAACACGAATCCCACTAAAAACCGGGTGTGAACAGCAGCAGCATCAAACCTTATTTTAAATTTGAGAAATTTCATCAGGTATTAGTAAAGTGCCATCAAAATGAATAAACAATGAACTGTTTAATGTCTGCCATAAAACTAATTACTGAAGTACCTGTACCAAGAAGAGTTTGAAGATACCAAAGGGGTAATCAGAACCCGTATACCAACCTAGGAAAGTGAGTTGTCATGTATATGTGTGTTAGGAGAATAGATTTTTGACTCTTTCTAGGCGATTTTTTAAATTGGATGTTGGATTTGATTCCACAGTGTGGTATTTTGTTTTTTTCATTGTATTGCAGAAGTTCATAAAGGTGAAATAGTAAACGTCATTATCAACCAATTATAACTTGACGATTTATTTTCAATGTCGTGATCGTATGGCAGTTGGATTTACAATTACCTGTATAATCAGTGCCTATCACCATTACAGTTGTGAGTTCGGATCTCTCTAAAAGCGAGGTGTACTCGATTCAAGATTATGTGATAAAGTTTGTCAGTGACTTGTGACAGGACGGTGGTTTTCTCCTGCTACTCCAGTTTCCTCCACCAATAAAACTGACCGCCACGATATAGCTGAAATATTGTTGAAAGTGGCGTTAAATATCATAACCCTCACCCCTATCTTTAACATCTTTCATAGTACATAACTTTGCCACATAAATTGTGATCGCATGAAAAATGCAACGTCTTCTGTCTAATAATAAAACCGATATATGTGATACATGTATCCTTAGCGTTTACAAATGAAAATTTAGATTTATTCATTTAGTATGGTTTGTTATTAATATCTTTTATTTACCAATGTGGTGCAACATATCTACATGTATACAATAAATAGTTCATCAGGTCTCGAACCCACAATCTACCGCACTCAAGGTAAGCACGCTAACCATTACATCACCGATGCGATGCAGTGTTAAGGAGCAAGAGCAAATACTGTTTGGCTCGGAAATAGAAAATGGTATCCCAGTGCCTTATTTGGCGTAAGACAACATTTACTCACCCACTTACTGATAAATACCGTTGGAAATCTTACATTGAACTAGATAATGAATAGAATGCAACTCCATGTTTTCGATACCAAAAACTCAACTACATACTAACAAAGTCAATTAATATAAAATGATATGTCTATAACATTTAGTGAATTTCGATTATACTTTCAAGGAATAAACTGCAGAGTAAGAGTGTTGTAGATATGTCTTAAAAGGTCAAACTTAAAGAACATAGTCATTGAAGAATGGAAATAATTATCTGATTCAACTTTTTATAAGATTAATCATTTAGCCTTCAAAATAAATTTCGAAGAACGTTTAAGTGTTTTAATCAATATGCAATTGTACTAATTCAATAGTGACATCCTGGTGATCTGTTTCCCTCTGAAATATAAATATCCTTTGACTGATCAATCTTATTTAAATTTGTTTCCGAGTTCTTTTCTCACACCGTCGATTAATTTTACAACAACGTGTTACCAGTAACCGGTCATTCATATTCGGAGGGCCCGGGTGGCTCAATGAGTTAGGTAGTTGGAATACCTAAAAACTCATACAAGCCTATCACCAATACGGCGTGAATTCGCGCCCGGCTTTGTAAATTACAAAAAAGGGCGCACTCGATTCGCAGCCACAAGTGATAAAGTTTACCAGTTGCTTGCCCATGGTTGGTGGTTCTCCCCGGGGACTCCGACTTCTTCCACCACTAAAACTGATCGCCATGATAAAGCTGAAATATTACTGAAAGCGGCGTTAAACACAATAAATCAAATCAAATCCTCTTCTTAAATAATTTATGGACTCGTCGCCAATTTATTGGTTTCTTGAGATAAGATCTGTCTGTGACGTGACCCGCTATTGGAGATGCTGTTAGATGTTATTGGATCGCCATTATAATAATAATAATAATAATAATATTCAAATAAAAGTTGCAAATTCCAGGTGCACACAATTAGCATATGGGTTTGATTTTAATTTTGGAAATCTGGACGTTGTTGTTAGCGCATGTAACTGTTAATCTGCTGGAATATTACATTCGTTCGTTTCATCTACTTGATTGATTCTCTTTAATACGATATCCTAATGTATTCTAACCGTTCTGAAAGACCATACAGAAAAACTGGATTATTTTCCCGGAATAAAAACTGCAAACTGTTATTTGACGTTGTCTTAGAAAGAAAGACTTTTACGATTTCGCGATAACATATAAGGGTAATAGCAAAATTACCGAACACCGAGCAATCTTCCAAAGGGAAAGGCAAAACTCATAAGTCAACAAACAGACAAAATCAGTCAACAACCGGAAAACTGGGAAAAGCGCAAGGGCTCTGATTTGGTACAGGCATTTCCAAAGATATGGTGGGTTGAATCAGATTTTACGGCGCCAAACCTCCGGTTAAACGGTTCCAGTTGTCAACTCTTACATCTGGTGCAAGTGTGTGCATGTTATGACTATTGCAAATCACATGGTCTTGTTGCTGTTTTTGTCGAATATTATATTGCCATATGCTATATTATTTTATGATATTTTTTATTTAATGTTATATCACCACAGTGGTGGCAGAATGGTTAGCGGTGTCTCCCGAATGCGGTAAATCGTACGTCGGATCGCCGATCAGGACAAGCCAAAATCTGTAAAATTGCTATTGTCTGTAATTCTCTGTTAGGAAACATTAATAAAAGCATGGCCAGGTTGGCACAGAGACCGCATAGCGTATTCAAGTGATGCGACATCTCTACTTGTGGACTGTTGTAGCAATGACCTAGCAATATTAAAACACAGCTAAGCATGGTGTAGCAATGACCTAGCAATATTAAAACACAGCTAATGCGGACTGTTGTAGCATTGACCTAGCAATATTAAAACACAGCTAAGCATGGTGTAGCAATGACCTAGCAATATTAAAACACAGCTAATGCGGACTGTTGTAGCAATGACCTAGCAATATTAAAACACAGCTAAGCATGGTGTAGCAATGACCTAGCAATATTAAAACACAGTTAATGCGGACTGTTGTAGCAATGACCTAGCAATATTAAAACACAGCTAAGCATGGTGTAGCAATGACCTAGCAATATTAAAACACAACTAATGCGGACTGTTGTAGCAATGACCTAGCAATTTTAAAACACAGCTAAGCATGGTGTAGCAATGACCTAGCAATATTAAAACACAGCTAATGCGGACTGTTGTAGCAATGACCTAGCAATATTAAAACACAGCTAAGCATGGTGTAGCAATGACCTAGCAATATTAAAACACAGCTAAGCATGGTGTAGCAATGACCTAGCAATATTAAAACACAGCTAATGCGGACTGTTGTAACAATGACCTAGCAATATTAAAACACAGCTAATGCGGACTGTTGTAGCAATGACCTAGCAATATTAAAACACAGCTAAGCATAATGTAGCAATGACCTAGCAATATTAAAACACAGCTAATGCGGACTGTTGTAGCATTGACCTAGCAATATTAAAACACAGCTAAGCATGGTGTAGCAATGACCTAGCAATATTAAAACACAGCTAATGCGGACTGTTGTAGCAATGACCTAGCAATATTAAAACACAGCTAAGCATGGTGTAGCAATGACCTAGCAATATTAAAACACAGCTAATGCGGACTGTTGTAGCAATGACCTAGCAATATTAAAACACAGCTAAGCATGGTGTAGCAATGACCTAGCAATATTAAAACACAGCTAATGCGGACTGTTGTAGCAATGACCTAGCAATATTAAAACACAGCTAAGCATGGTGTAGCAATGACCTAGCAATATTAAAACACAGCTAATGCGGACTGTTGTAGCAATGACCTAGCAATATTAAAACACAGCTAAGCATGGTGTAGCAATGACCTAGCAATATTAAAACACAGCTAATGCGGACTGTTGTAGCAATGACCTAGCAATATTAAAACACAGCTAAACATGGTGTAGCAATGACCTAGCAATATTAAAACACAGCTAATGCGGACTGTTGTAGCAATGACCTAGCAATATTAAAACACAGCTAAGCGTGTTTGAATTGTACAAAGCAGACACCACCATCATCAGCATTTCATCAAACATACTTAGTTCTCGACATAACATTATATACTCAACTGGGGTTAAGTAAAACAAAAAAACAACGCATTCTTTCACGTTATTTAATTCTCCTTTATTTGTCTTTATTAATTATCGTAATTGATTGGCTTTCCAGAAATAACCAGACAAACCAGTCTAAGAAAACACTGCTAAAGACATTACGAACAACACCACACCTGCTTTCTAAATCATGAGCTTTCAGACAATAAATATATTATGCTTGCTAGTTTATTCATAAAGCTAAGAACCAATGAGTTTTGTCTGCGATGTCTTTATTAAATTAAATGAGCTAACAGTATAGCAATGATTATCTTGTCTCATTACATCGAAGTCAACTTGATGAATACATTATTTGTTCCTGTATTGGTATAATCTATTAGATGGACTGATGCATTCATGTATAATATGACTTATTTTCTCGTTTTGACGCCATTAAAGAGAATAATTGAATGGTATTTATAGTCTTTGCACTGACCAACCTCTTATGTTTCGTACCGATCTGTTTATCATAGTCCCGTATCTATGCAATATATGCACTTTGTCAGAGAATATAAAATTGCAGGATTAGAAACAGGTAAACTAAATCCCAATTCCTCGTACACAATTCCACCATACACACAAACAATACCCACCATTCCATATTTACCATTTCCCAGCTTACCATTACGCGTTACATACATCGCCGTAGACGTTATTCCAAATAAAAATCAGAGTAATATTATACTTATATTTGTCTACAGAAACGACTTCATTGAGTTGAAGATAAAAATGTATATATATCTTAACATGAAGCCCTCCATGATATTGGTTTATATATATAAACGTCTAAAATGGTTTGCAAAACAACACCAAGTACACAAAGCAAAGTGATAAAGAATTAAGCACTTTGTTGAATGACAAAATGTTCGTCCCACCGAGAGACTTTATCAATTGATAAATATATATATATAAATATATTTAAATTATAATATTAAGTATATATGTACCATCTACACACGCTTATACACATGTCTTACGTCTATCCCTAGATTTGCCTTACGAGAAAAGGTAACACTACGATTATTGAAACTCCTTTTTTTAAGGAGTGGATGTGGTCGAGTGGTCTAGGGCGCTGGACGTAAGGCTAAGCGAATGGTGCTGCAGTGTATCAATGGTGTGGGTTCAAATCCCGTCGAGGGAAGAACAAAAATTTGACAGCTCTAAAATCTAATTCTAACACTGTTTGGTTTAATTTTCAGACGTATATGTAACAAGAATGTTGTGAAAAATCCGTTTTGTTCTTTTTTTACTAATTTCTTTTATATATATATATATATATATATATATATATATATATATATATATATTGATTTATCTTGGTATTAAATTTCAATGGAAGGATTTTTGAATTTGACAGTGCTTTTAAAATTATTGTGTTCATGCTTTGTTTTATTGTTGTCGGATTTAAAAGTTCACTAGAGATTGTGTTATAATTGTTTAATTCTTTCCGACTCTAAATGGTGTCTTCAACCTATGCCAACATTTTGAAATATCATATTCAAGGTATGCCAACAAACATTTTATTACAGGTGTTTATATAGCAATTAATGATAGTTACAGGTAAGTAAATTTGGAAATGCAGGTCTCAAAAGTGAAATTTAGAAAGTATTTTTTTTAATCTAAAGATATAAGAATAAGTCAGTTAACATTTCACAAGAAAAGCTTTCTATATTCATTTTTACTATCACTTACAGGACGGTAATAGAGGCCGATGATACAGACCGCTAATAGGGGCCGATTATACAGGTCGCTGTATTTTAATAATTTTATCCATTTTTGTGACAAGGTTGATATTGACCAATTCAAATGACAAAAGAAAAAAACTCGTAATCCATATTTGATATTTTTTTTATGCCCAGTTCGTTCTTTTTTTAAATGTTTCATCTGCTGTTTATAGTGATCTGAAAAAATATATAGAAATGCACATTTAGTTGTATATTAATCCAAAATATTAAATTTAAACAAAAATGAAAACGCGTAAAAAAATATTTATAATTCTTTAAAAAAATAAGTGATTGTTAACTGGAAAAAAAATTAAGTTTTGTAAAAATTTATTTATAAAATAATAATTCTGTTATAATTAACCAAAAAAGTTTTGTAAAATTTATAGATAAAATAATAAGTCTGTTAAAATTAAACAAAAATCTGTAAATAAAAAAGATGAAAATCTAAAATTTTAGAATAATTTAAATAAACAAACTTATTAAAAAGTCATAATTTAAAATATTATATGATACTTATGCAATTAAAACAATTTTCTTAAACTATAAATTGAATATTTTAGAATAATATTTATTTATAAATTTAGAATTACTAGAATTTTGGAGAGTATTTTTTAATTGCTCACTCCAAGCTAATTAATCAGATGATCAGTCATTTTCGCATTGATGTGATTGTGGATAAGATTTGATTACCGTAATTAATGAAAAAGGTTCACTACTTTAAGGATTTGACCAAGCTAGCAAAGGGTATATATGGTAACCCAGTAAGAGTCCAGTAAGTTACAATAATGTCCTGATTTATTTTCATAAAGTTTGATATTAAGATATATGTGCTTATAATGTCCTGATTTATTTTCATAAAGTTTGATATTAAAATATATCTGCTTATAATGTCCTGTTTTTTTTCATAAAGTTTGATAATAAAATATATGTGCTCATAATCATAAATGTCGTGATTTTCATAAATATTTACTTCTAACTTAGTTTATTCACTCAATACTCACACAAAAACAAGACAACTTCTACATTTAAAAAAAGTTAATTGTGGACTTGGAGTACATTGATATCTCCCCCGATTTTACACTAATTAAACATGACTAGTCATGTTTATATAACAATTAACCTATTCAACGTATGCCAACATTTTTTTCTTACCTTTTTATACATATTTTTCAAAATGTTGGCATAAGTTGAATGAACCCTCTAAATAAAGCTTATTGCATTGTATTGTATTGAAATACCTATGATCCATATTCTTTTAGTTTCGCAGCACAATCCGGAAGGAAAAGCAGTTCCTGTTCCACTAGTAACTCACGTCTTGTTAATCTACTTACAAACCCGATGATAAGTCATAAATGAGGAAAGGACCGGGAAGTTTTTATGACAAGTGGAACATATCCATGGTCATTTGTGACACAGATATTCCATAACGGTTGCTACATATAAATGGAAAGTTCACAATGGGAAAATTGAAATCATTCCTTTTGCCGTAAAGTTTCGTTCTTAACCACCCCTCACTGTCATTTTCAACGCGTAGATCAAGGTATGAAGCAGACCTATATGTATCTGTGGTATCCTTTATTTCAAGTTCAATGGGATAGATGCGATCAACGAAATCACCAAACCTATAATTATTTAGTGAAAGGACATCTTCTATATAACGGAACATGAAATTAAATGATCGGACTAGCTTCTTTTCGTTTTTCTTGAGAATCCCCTGTATGAAGTCTGCCTCATACGAAAAAGGAACAAGTCGGCGAGAAGAGGATCATTGTCCTTTTATCCTTTTTCTTTTGGAAATTGTATTGTCTGTCTTTCTTTGAATTAAGATTGTTTATTACCCCTTTGGTATCTTCAACCTTAATAATGGGTACTGAAAATAAATAATTCGTATTTTCTCAGAAACAACAAACTTATTTGGAATTCAAACCATACATGAATGATCATCAGGTGGTCCTTTGCCAAGTTTACCTTTCTATATAGATCTGCAAGATTGCAACAACCACAGGATCGTGAGTTCAAGCACTGGATGGGTCAACCCAACAACTACAAAATTGGTATTTGTTGTTTCAGGTGCTCCGTGACCTAGCACTGTAAAAATCCAACTAAGAGTGTTGGTCTAGTATAAAGCTGACATCATCATCATCTCGTCAAAATGAAACTCGCTCTTGCCTTGGTATGCTGACTAATTACTTATTTAGTGTTAAACAGCACTCACTTACCATTGCATTTGATCGAAAATACTGATTTAAAATGATTACTTAAAAATTGGACTCGGAGGGACCAGATCCCATATACCCTGTGACCTTCATTTGTAAAAGATTAAATCTACAGATCATTCTGATTTCTACCATGTATAATTGCATTTCCATCACTTGCTATTTAGAAAATGATTTTTTTTAATTCCTGATTTATTTAAACATATTCCATGTCAGATGATGTTTGTGGCGTTTAACAGTAACACAACGGGCGTCATGTGGAGTAGGAACTGCTATCCCTTCCGGAGCACACGAGTTCACTCTCAGTTTTTAATGGGGTTCCCGTGGCTTGATCTTTAGTTTTCTATGCAATGTTTTGTATATCATTGTATTGTGTGTCCTTCCATTTACGTCTTCTGATTACCCATTTGGTATCTTAGATTTACGTCTTCTGATTACCCATTTGGTATCTTGTAGTCATTGTATTGTGTGTCCTTCCATTTACGTCTTCTGATTACCCATTTGGTATCTTAGATTTACGTCTTCTGATTACCCATTTGGTATCTTGTAGTCATTGTATTGTGTGTCCTTCCATTTACGTCTTCTGATTACCCATTTGGTATCTTAGATTTACGACTTCTGATTACCCATTTGGTATCTTGTAGTCATTGTATTGTGTGTCCTTCCATTTACGTCTTCTGATTACCCATTTGGTATCTTAGATTTACGTCTTCTGATTACCCATTTGGTATCTTGTAGTCATTGTATTGTGTGTCCTTCCATTTACGTCTTCTGATTACCCATTTGGTATCTTAGATTTACGACTTCTGATTACCCATTTGGTATTTTGTAGTCATTGTATTGTGTGTCCTTCCATTTACGTCTTCTGATTACCCATCTGGTATCTTAGATTTACGTCTTCTGATTACCCATTTGGTATCTTAGATTTACGTCTTCTGATTACCCCTTTGGTATCTTAGATTTACGTCTTCTGATTACCCATTTGGTATCTTAGATTTACGTCTTCTGATTACCCATTTGGTATCTTCAAACTTTTCTCATTTGTAAATAAACATGCGAAATGAATACGACACTAGTAATTCTTACTTATGAAGTCTACTCTGGTTTACAAAGCGTATAACTGTTAAACATTCTTGTTGGAAAGCAGGAAAACGTTGAATAGGTACATAACAGACACAGAATTTGAGAAATATGTTAAATAATTAAAGGTTGTTTTTCCATACAAAAACAAATGGACCCCATGTTCTCAATTTTCTGTCTTTTACAAATGACCAGATATGTTCCACATGTCGTAAGCACTTCCCTGTCTTTTCATCATTCATGAATTATCAACGGGTTTGTATTTAGAGTACAACGACGGGTGCCACTAGTGGAGCAGGAACTGCTTACCTTTCCGGAGCATCTGAGTTCACTCCCGGTTTTTAGTGGAATTTGTGCTGCTATTTTTTTTGTTTTTGTGTAATGTCTTGCAGATCGCTGTTTGTCCTTTTTTCTTTTGGCCATTGTGTTGTCTGGTCTTCTTTGATAAGGATTATGATTACCCCTTTGGTATCTTCAAACTCTTCTTACAAAAAGAAATTTAAAGAAAGATGGTCAACAATTCCACCAATATCAACAAAACGAACAACCACCTCAAACAATTGAACAGTTAACAAAATGAGATAAAAAAAAAAAAAAACGACTTTGGTTGGTTTAATTTTTGTGTATTTTAGTCGAAATGTGAAATTAACTATAACTTATACTTGTCTTGCACCTAATATATATAAGACTGTGACAAACATAAAAAAACAAAATAATCAACAAAATTCAATAATGAAAATATTTTCTACAAGAAATGGCGACACTAACAGTACTTGGTAAACTTAAGGTAATGCTAAGTTGCTTAAGCTTGACCTAGATGTTTTCTATTATGCTGCTTGAACAAGTTGGATCAGGATCTGGGAATATTTTTTATAAGCTCATCATTAACAAAAAATATTGCAGTTTCAACTATATAAACTTACTACATCCACTTCAGTTCTATCGGCCTGATCCACTTGTAGTTCATCACAGTAGGTAACAACATCCACTTCAGTTCTATCAGCCTGATCCACTTGTAGTTCATCATGGTAAGCAACTACATCCACTTCATTTCTATTGGCCTTATCCACTTGTAGTTCATCATGGTAAGTAACTACATCCACTTCAGTTCTATCGGCCTTATCCACTTGTAGTTCATCATGGTAAGTAACTACATCCACTACAGTTCTATCGGCCTTATCCACTTGTAGTTCATCATGGTAAGTAACTACATCCACTTCAGTTCTATTGGCCTTATCCACTTGTAGTTCATCATGGTAAGTAACTACATCCACTTCAGTTCTATCGGCCTTATCCACTTGTAGTTCATCATGGTAAGTAACTACATCCACTTCAGTTCTATCGGCCTTATCCACTTGTAGTTCATCATGGTAAGTAACTACATCCACTTCAGTTCTATCTGCCTTATCCACTTGTAGTTCATCATGGTAGGTAACTACATCTACTTCAGTTCTATCTGCCTTATCCACTTGTAGTTCATCATGGTAAGTAACTACGTCCACTTCAGTTCTATCGGCCTTATCCACTTGTAGTTCATCAAGGTAGGTAACTACATCCACTTCAGTTCTATCGGCCTTATCCACTTGTAGTTCATCACAGTAGGCAAACAGTTTCTGTAAAATAATATTAATATAATATTCATAAAAACTATATTATTAAACTATTGACAAAACAAGATGAACTGTGAGTTAAGACTCACTTATGATACCCCCACATATATGTTCAATGTGTATAAAAACCAACTTAGTCGGCAAACAGGAAGTAGGAATCTGACGGGTCCAAAAACGCTTCCCACAATATGGTATACCTATATGAAGCTTGTGACCAAATATCATATTTCTGCCATCAATAGTTGCTAAGAAAAATGCGACGAAAAATATCTTGGACGGACGGACAGAGGTAAAACAGTATACCTCCTCTCCGGTTGAGCGGGGTTATAATAAAAAAAAATATATGAAAGATTAAAAAATCTTCCATAGAGCATTTGTTATTAAGAGGTGTACGAGTATTTTTGAGTGTGGTAAATTTTTCCCTTTATTGAGTGGAGTACAGCAGAACAAGGGTGGTAAAATATCTAAATTGGCTAAAAGGAGGCAGGTATTTCCTTTGATTTTCTATTTATTGCTAGGTAAAGTGAAAATATAAACCGCAAATTCTTCACTGTTTGCATTCTGTAATTTTAACATTTTAAATGAGCAAGTATGCAAATGTTTATAATTCAAAAATGCATATTTAAAATTTTAAGAAAAAGAAATATCAACATGTTGTGGGCCATCATCGTGGGTAGCCTTAAATCATCAATCTTAATAGGAGAATGGATAAAAAGACAGAACTTGATAAGAAAAGTCAACTTTTTGTTGCTTATTAATTGTAATATTTAAATACTCACAACCACCTGTCATGTCTAAATCTATTATTGAAGAAAGTACCAAAAAAAAACATTTTTCTCTTCATCTCAATATAAAAATACATTGAATATGTTTCAAGTGAAAAAAAAACTTTATGAGACAACTTCCCTTTTTTTTGTTATAATATTCTATTTAAATTTAAGCATGTTTATTTTACAGATGAAGAAATTCATCTTTTTTAATACCTCAAATTATGAAAAAAAACTTTTAACATACATACACACACAAAACTTTTCTACACAACAATTATACCCAAGTGCTATAACAAAAACAGGATAAATTTTAACACAAATGTTTAACATGATTCCTAATTCCAGTCAGGTTGAAATAAAAAAATAAAATGCAAAAAAAAGCTTTAATTTTACATGGCAAATAATATTTCTGGGAATTAATTCAAAATGAAAGAATTTACCAAATGTTCAGCAACTGAAACATTTTACTTATTAAAAATGGACAACATTCCTTAAATGTATATGAACCTGAAGTACCAAGATTGTATACCATAGGCAACATTTATACAAATTTTAAAATTTGACATCAGCTTAAGTTTGGGGAAGAATGTTCTCTTTGTGAATAATTTCATCAATTTCTTCAACCATATAAAAGTTTTATAATAACAATATTGTCTATTTTATATTCTTAATTAAACATTAACAAAATCAATGAATGATAAAGCAGCTTAAATCTAGATATGTAAGCATGTTAAGAAAGTGAAAAAAGAAAGAAATTAATCAGGCGACACATGCAAGTGAAAGTACAGGTGAATAAAGGTAAAGCAAGGGAAAAAAAAAGATATATGAACTCAATCAAAATAGCATAGCATGTTTGACATCAATGTCGGACCACCTTCAACTTTTTTGTTCTTGAACCTGTTGCCATAGCAATCCAAAATAAAGTTTACTCTGATAATAGCCTCAATACTGGTGGATTTTGGAAAACACTGATTCCAAATCCTGTTTGTAAAATTACACAGTAAAATAGTTGTTATTTTCATTATCCTTTGATGATTTCAGAACAAAAATGTTTTAAGGGATTTTAAAAGTATTAAGTACCTTTTATTCCAATCTGCAACCTACAAGATTCATATTTTAAATATCATAGATTAAAATGCAGCAGATTTTCTTGCATTTTATAGCTTTCCATACTAACCGTATCCTTAAATCCTGCTGATTTAGTTAGTTCTAACGGAATTTCTACAGGTTCTGATTGAACCTGTACAAACGGAATTTCTACAAATTGTATAGCCTTTATCTTTAGATCTTCTTCCATAGTAATGATGTCCTCTCTGATATCATGCTGTTGATCATTGACAACATAAGCCAGATTCCTTGTTTTATCAGGTTCATTTTGTAAAAATACATTCCTTATTTCTTCATCATACTTAGTACCATGTTTGATTTCCCATCTTGTACTGTCATGCTCAATCATATCCTGAATCTGGTAGAGATCATCTTCCAACATGGCAAATTTCATTTGTAATTCGGTTATGGTTAAGGTATGCATCTCATGCTCATGTCGTAGAAGTTGATCTTGTATTGGATCACTCATCTAGTAGTTAGGATAGAGAGAAAGAATTAATACAAAGTTGAAGTGTTAGTGCATAGAAATAATAGTTAGATTAAAATGATGGTTAATGATGATAATATTAATAGAGAGAAACCTGTCTAAACCAAACCCAGAATCCCATATAAACTGAACTTTAGATTCTTTCTAAGATTCCTTATTTCATAATTAAGATATGCCTCCTTCTGAGGATCAGTCCATATACTACTATTAAACAATTTAAATTTGAATCAATTCTTGTCAAACTAACACCATAATTTTAAAACATTGTACTCCAAAAATATAAAAGATGTTTCTCGAGATAAGCGCTATTGTAACAACAATATCATTGAGTCAAAACAGAAATTATTAATATACATGTACAGGTACCCGTCTAATTATCATGAAAAAAAGGTTTGAAAGAGAGAAATACAATGTCATACAGATAATATATTTAAAGATCAATTTAGTACATAATTATACCTTATCAATATGTTTGTCCTGAAATTAGATGTTAGTTCTAATTAAGCAAATTCAAAACATTGCAATCTATACCAGTGAACAAATGTAATTACAATAAATTCTATGAACTAATTTTAAACAATTATATCTGCCAAGCTTTTGTTCATGAATAGCATCTGCTATATAGTATATATAATTTCACACTATTCAATAGTTTTAAAACAAAATTTAAATTTACCTTTTACCTCGCAGCTGCTAGGGCATCAACTTGCTCTTTTAACTCCTGAAGTTGATCTAATATCTCTGATGATACATCTGTAATACAAAGGGAGGCAATAAATGTCATATTTAAGTAAAATTTTCTAAACACGCTGTAGGATACTTCTAAGATAATTATCTCTAGGCCTCAACAATAGTCAAGCTAAGGACACTTCACAATGACATCAAATGAAAATTAGAAGACAAATATGATTCAGTCTCATTATCTTAAATAAGTCGTTTTATTGGATAATTCAAAGTAAAAATTTAGTTCATTTGTAGTACAGTAGCTTTCAGGAAATAATTCATTACAGAACTCAGATACTCAGCTGGTCCCTTCGACTTCAACCTAAAGAGATTTGACTGTAATGTTATATTAGATAAAACCAGTTTTGTACATATATATAAGAGATTGACAAGGTTTCATTACTTACTCAACCCATCTAAGGCACCTGGATCCAACTTCTTCCTCATGTCAGCCTAACAAAAAAGACAGAATAAAAATCCTTAGTATATAGTCATTGTTTAATTAAGAAATAAATCATGGAAGCCAGAATGTGTTTAGCGTTTTAACATGGGTTGGCGGACATTAGTATTTTATCCCGAGCAGTAACGATGTTTTCTTTCAACTGGCTAGCATGAGTATGTTTTTCTTATTACCCCTAATCCCATCTGGTAATCTTGTCTTTTTTCCTACAAAAAGATATACCATACATATATATATAAGCAGTCTTTACGCTAACCCACTTGCCCGAAACAAGTAAAACTGGATTCGGACAAGTGAAAATTATAAAAGAATTTGCTTGAATAATTTTTTTTTCTTTCTAAATTTGGTTTTGGGCAAGCATGAAAAAAAATGAAGGCAAAGATTGTATAAGAACACACACTAAAGCAGAATCTTACCTATAACAACATACACTAAAGCAGAATCTTACCTATAACAACACACACTAAAGCAGAATCTTACCTATAAGAACACACACTAAAGCAGAATCTTACCTATAAGAACACACACTAAAGCAGAATCTTACCTATAACAACACACACTAAAGCAGAATCTTACCTATAAGAACACACACTAAAGCAGAATCTTACCTATAAGAACACACACTAAAGCAGAATCTTACCTACAACATACACTAAAGCAGAATCTTACCTATAAGAACACACACTAAAGCAGAATCTTACCTATAACAACACACACTAAAGCAGAATCTTACCTATAACAACACACACTAAAGCAGAATCTTACCTATAAGAACACACACTAAAGCAGAATCTTACCTATAACACACACTAAAGCAGAATCTTACCTATAAAAACACACACTAAAGCAGAATCTTACCTATATGAACACACACTAAAACCAAATCTTACCTATAAGAACACACACTAAAGCAGAATCTTACCTACAACAACACACACTAAAGCAGAATCTTACCTATAGGAGCACACACTAAAGCAGAATCTTACCTATAAGAACACACTAAAGCAGAATCTTACCTATAAGAACACACACTAAAGCAGAATCTTACCTATAACAACACACACTAAAGCAGAATCTTACCTATAAGAACACACACTAAAGCAGAATCTTACCTATAAGAACACACACTAAAGCAGAATCTTACCTACAACATACACTAAAGCAGAATCTTACCAATAAGAACACACACTAAAGCAGAATCTTACCTATAACAACACACATTAAAGCAGAATCTTACCTATAACAACACACACTAAAGCAGAATCTTACCTATAAGAACACACACTAAAGCAGAATCTTACCTATAACACACACTAAAGCAGAATCTTACCTATAAAAACACACACTAAAGCAGAATCTTACCTATATGAACACACACTAAAACCAAATCTTACCTATAAGAACACACACTAAAGCAGAATCTTACCTATAAGAACACACACTAAAGCAGAATCTTACCTACAACAACACACACTAAAGCAGAATCTTACCTATAGGAACACACACTAAAGCAGAATCTTACCTATAAGAACACACTAAAGCAGAATCTTACCTATAAGAACACACACTAAAGCAGAATCTTACCTATAAGAACACACTAAAGCAGAATCTTACCTATAAGAACACACACTAAAGCAGAATCTTACCTATAACAACACACACTAAAGCAGAATCTTACCTATAAGAACACACACTAAAGCAGAATCTTACCTATAAGAACACACACTAAAGCAGAATCTTACCTATAGGAACACACACTAAAGCAGAATCTTACCTATAAGAACACACACTAAAGCAGAATCTTACCTATAAGAACACACTAAAGCAGAATCTTACCTATAACAACACACACTAAAGCAGAATCTTACCTACAACAACACACACTAAAGCAGAATCTTACCTATAGGAACACACACTAAAACCAAATCTTACCTATAAGAACACACACTAAAGCAGAATCTTACCTATAAGAACACACACTAAAGCAGAATCTTACCTATAAGAACACACTAAAGCAGAATCTTACCTATAAGAACACACACTAAAGCAGAATCTTACCTATAAGAACACACACTAAAGCAGAATCTTACCTATAACAACACACACTAAAGCAGAATCTTACCTATAAGAACACACACTAAAGCAGAATCTTACCTATAAGAACACACACTAAAGCAGAATCTTACCTACAACATACACTAAAGCAGAATCTTACCTATAAGAACACACACTAAAGCAGAATCTTACCTATAACAACACACACTAAAGCAGAATCTTACCTATAAGAACACACACTAAAGCAGAATCTTACCTATAAGAACACACACTAAAGCAGAATCTTACCTATAACACACACTAAAGCAGAATCTTACCTATAAAAACACACACTAAAGCAGAATCTTACCTATATGAACACACACTAAAACCAAATCTTACCTATAAGAACACACACTAAAGCAGAATCTTACCTACAACAACACACACTAAAGCAGAATCTTACCTATAGGAGCACACACTAAAGCAGAATCTTACCTATAAGAACACACTAAAGCAGAATCTTACCTATAAGAACACACACTAAAGCAGAATCTTACCTATAACAACACACACTAAAGCAGAATCTTACCTATAAGAACACACACTAAAGCAGAATCTTACCTATAAGAACACACACTAAAGCAGAATCTTACCTACAACATACACTAAAGCAGAATCTTACCAATAAGAACACACACTAAAGCAGAATCTTACCTATAACAACACACATTAAAGCAGAATCTTACCTATAACAACACACACTAAAGCAGAATCTTACCTATAAGAACACACACTAAAGCAGAATCTTACCTATAACACACACTAAAGCAGAATCTTACCTATAAAAACACACACTAAAGCAGAATCTTACCTATATGAACACACACTAAAACCAAATCTTACCTATAAGAACACACACTAAAGCAGAATCTTACCTATAAGAACACACACTAAAGCAGAATCTTACCTACAACAACACACACTAAAGCAGAATCTTACCTATAGGAACACACACTAAAGCAGAATCTTACCTATAAGAACACACTAAAGCAGAATCTTACCTATAAGAACACACACTAAAGCAGAATCTTACCTATAAGAACACACTAAAGCAGAATCTTACCTATAAGAACACACACTAAAGCAGAATCTTACCTATAAGAACACACACTAAAGCAGAATCTTACCTATAAGAACACACACTAAAGCAGAATCTTACCTATAAGAACACACACTAAAGCAGAATCTTACCTATAGGAACACACACTAAAGCAGAATCTTACCTATAAGAACACACACTAAAGCAGAATCTTACCTATAAGAACACACTAAAGCAGAATCTTACCTATAACAACACACACTAAAGCAGAATCTTACCTACAACAACACACACTAAAGCAGAATCTTACCTATAGGAACACACACTAAAACCAAATCTTACCTATAAGAACACACACTAAAGCAGAATCTTACCTATAAGAACACACACTAAAGCAGAATCTTACCTATAAGAACACACTAAAGCAGAATCTTACCTATAAGAACACACTAAAGCAGAATCTTACCTATAAGAACACACACTAATGCAGAATCTTACCTACAACAACACACACTAAAGCAGAATCTTACCTATAGGAACACACACTAAAGCAGAATCTTACCTATAAGAACACACTAAAGCAGAATCTTACCTATAAGAACACACACTAAAGCAGAATCTTACCTACAACAACACACACTAAAGCAGAATCTTACCTATAGGAACACACACTAAAGCAGAATCTTACCTATAAGAACACATTAAAGCAGAATCTTACCTATAAGAACACACACTAAAGCAGAATCTTACCTACAACAACACACACTAAAGCAGAATCTTACCTATAGGAACACACACTAAAACCAAATCTTACCTATAAGAACACACACTAAAGCAGAATCTTACCTATAAGAACACACACTAAAGCAGAATCTTACCTATAGGAACACACACTAAAGCAGAATCTTACCTATAAGAACACACTAAAGCAGAATCTTACCTATAAGAACACACACTAAAGCAGAATCTTACCTACAACAACACACACTAAAGCAGAATCTTACCTATAGGAACACACACTAAAGCAGAATCTTACCTATAAGAACACACTAAAGCAGAATCTTACCTATAAGAACACACACTAAAGCAGAATCTTACCTATAAGAACACACTAAAGCAGAATCTTACCTATAAAAACACACACTAAAGCAGAATCTTACCTATAACAACATACACTAAAGCAGAATCTTACCTATAGGAACACACACTAAAACCGAATCTTACCTATAAGAACACACACTAAAGCAGAATCTTACCTATAACAACACACACTAAAGCAGAATCTTACCTATAAGAACACACACTAAAGCAGAATCTTACCTATAGGAACACACACTAAAGCAGAATCTTACCTATAAGAACACACTAAAGCAGAATCTTACCTATAAGAACACACACTAAAGCAGAATCTTACCTATAAGAACACACTAAAGCAGAATCTTACCTATAAGAACACACACTAAAGCAGAATCTTATCTATAAGAACACACTAAAGCAGAATCTTACCTATAAGAACACACACTAAAGCAGAATCTTACCATACTTTTTTACACACTAAAGCAGAATCTTACCATGCTTTTTTACACACTAAAGCAGAATCTTACCATGCTTTTTTCCACTGCATTTATTCTTTTCATTACATCATCAATATTTAACTAAAAATAAAAAAGAAATATCATTGAATAATATATGAAAGAAAGATTGGATTGTATCTTGAAATGTTATTGTAATTTTTATGGTCTATCCAGAGTTTACTCTCTTTTAACAGTGATGGGATTACCATTATTGTATAAAAAAAAATTATGAAACTGAAATGTGTTGTACCTAGAGGTTCACATGATCCTGTATGAAAATGTGAAAAAAGTTAACGACAACAGACTATGAATGGTCCAGTGTTTTACGTTTCCACAAGATAATAGTCATCTATTAATAAAAACGTAGATATCAATTTGATAATCTAATTTAGTGAGCACGACATGTTTCTGGAATAACCTTCATCAGGTACGCTCATAATCAAAAGATTGGAAAGCCAAATAATTTACAGTTGTGGAAGAAACAAAACCAAAGACCCTCCACAGAATAGTCAAAATCTGATAAGGTCACCTATGCCCTAGGGAGGAGAACCGTAGTTTTATTAATAATTACATTATTTAGGAACTGTAAATTTCAGTAATAAATATATCTAATAAACCATGCCAGCGTCGAAGCACTGATTACTGGGTGGATGATATCCTTGGAGACTAATAGTCCACCAGCAGAGGTATCAACCCAGTTATAGTAATAAAAATGTAGATATATAAGCCAACCTATCAATATTACAAGAATATATGACAAGAAATAGTTTAATTTGGGAGCCATGATTCACACCTTTAACATCATCCATATTTGTTGGTATATCTCAAGCTTATTATCGGTTGGTACATTTGTACTTACTCCTTTGATCTGATCCATTTGTATTTTGTGTTCATCTCTAACATCCTGCATTTCTTTGGTCATATCCTCTATCATTGACATACACTGGAAAAAAATACATGCAAAATAAAAAGTTTCTAAAGATTCTGGAAATTTGTTTCCACAACATTGAGCAATTCATATTGATCAGTTATAATATACATATATAATATATATATAATAGGGAGTTTATGTAGTCAAGTGGTCTAGGGCACTGGACGTAAGGTTAAGCGAATGGTGCTGCAGTGTAACAATGGTGTGGGTTCAAATCCCGTCGAGGGAAGAACAAAAATTTGACAGCTCTAAAAATCTAATTCTAACACTGTTTGGTTTAATTTTCAGACGTATATATATTTATATATATATATAAACGTCTAAAATGTTAGCACAACGATATCAAAAAAATATCTATAAGTCTACAAAAAGACTATAATTATAAATAAATCGACGGATATTTCGCTTGACCGACAAGCTTCATCAGCGTCTGTAATCTGATTTGAAAAATTGTCACGTGACCATCAGTTATCGTGACGTAAATTACTAAAAATCATAATCTTGAACTTTATACTTTATATTATTCAAGTATATTGCACACTAATTTATAAATATGAACAGAATGAGAAAATGTAATGATGAAGTTTACCAACTAGCTTAAGACCAGGCACTGGTTAAAATGTTAAAAAACAAAAGATTTAGGCCTTTTTATTTATACCTTCCGGGTGTAATGTTTGTGTTTTAAACTTCCAGTCACGATTGTAATTCCGGAATGCAAAAATGGATATATTTCCGGACAGACATGGAACATAACATTTGTCGACCGGTGAACAACAGTGATGTTTCCCTGGGGTACCAATTTTGAAAAAAACATCACTTTTATTTTATATATAATATATAATGTTAGGTATAATAACAGAATTTATTTCACGGATAAATCCCCATAAATCACACCTATCTATATAATAAATTGTATTTTTTTTATGCATATCAAAATTCCAAGATAATAAACTTAATCAATCTTACTATTATTGTACATTTTGTACATGTACCTGATTGACTTTCAATTATTTAGACATTGACATCTTCTGTGTAAAGGGAAATTGTACATGTACACTCCTCGGGATTGGGGGCAGAATTTAATGTTTTTAAAAAATCAAACAGTTTATCCAAAGGTATATTTGAAAGTTCTCTGTTTGTTCGTTGTTTCTGTAACATCCAGTATTGTTTCGTGTTGCTTGACTTTAACAATTTTAATTTTTCTTAAATATTCCTTCTGTGAATAACCAAAGCTCTGTCCATGTATTTTTTATACTCTAATTCTGCCTTTTTCATTTCATGTTTTACATGTTTTGAAACAACAATCTCTAAAAATTGTAAATTGTCTGATCATGAGACAACTTTTAAGATTTCATTTATGGTACATGTATGCCCCTTTCACATAAATTTATTGCATTTTGATATACGTGTATAAGAAAATAAGACATTACAAGAGTCAATTCAGGTAAAATCATTCTTGTATGCACATATTTGACAAAAAAGATGGGATCTTTTACTTTAGATGACAGATTAAATCCAGGACACATTGAAAGGCTGTGAAAAGTTGGACTGGTAATTATTGGTGTGATAATAATATGTAAAAGTATAAAGTTTTCTACATACATGTATATAAGACTGAATGAATTAAAAGATAGATCTAATTACTGATTTATTATGTACTTGTATTGTATTAATAACACTACATGTAAATACTGAATTAGAATTCTAAGTTCCAAGTATGAAATACAGTAATTGGAGAAGAGGAGATATAGGACAGATGACACAAAGCTACATACAACAACAAAATAATTAAATAATCAAAATAATATTTAACTATATTAAAAACCATAAAAACTCATACTGGCAACCTTAAAAATTTCAGTTGTTTTATTACATACTACTTTTTCTAGGTAAGTAAAAATGAACAGGAGTCAATATGATTTTAAATCAACAAAAAAGACTCAGTAAAAAGTCTGGAGTAAAAGTAAAACAGCATCAATAAGTTTTTTAGTCAATTGTCAGAATTAACAGAATGTCGCCTCTTAAGTTCTAAACCAATACAAGTATCCTTACTTAATAACTGTAATATTGTACATATACCAACTTAAAGAGGCATTTGCGGTAGTGCCTACTGACAAAATTTGTGTGCAGGGCTTATCATAAAAAATCCCTGTTGATATGAACAGTATTTATGAAACGTATCGTATGTCTCAGAAATTTGAATTTTCGAAGTGATTTTTGTAGTTTTTAAATCGATGAAGAATATTATTTTTAATAAGACTGAAAGTTTCGTAGGGAGGAACACTAGTAACCATGTCTGTCAAATATTTTTCTTCAAAAGTAACTGAAACTATGTACAGTGTATCATTGATTTTTCCTCCTCGAGATAACTGTGGTCAAAATAATGAGCAATCTGAATGTTTGCTCTGCCCACAGCTATTTATACCCACAGTCCCAGTTTAAGCATACAAATAAAAAAAATGAAACATGATCACAAAGAGAAAGAACAGAGCAAACTTGAATTGGTTGTCAAGGCATTAAATGTAATCAGTAAATAATGTAATCGATTACATTTAAAAATAATTGTAATTTAATCAATTACATAAAGTGAAAATTGATGACTGATCATGATTTAATTGTAATTTAATCATGAAAACCAGGAAGAACTGTTTTAGATACCTAAAACTTATGTCTCCCCTTAATGTTATGGCCCGGACAAGTAAATACTATTTAAAAAAGAATTATTTGACCATGAGGTCAAAGGTCAAGGTCCCACGAAGGTCATTATGGTACACAACAAAACGCCTTATGATCATGCACCCACATACCAAATATAATTGACCTATGTATCTGGAAAGACAAAAAAGTTATGGTCCGGACAAACTTCGCTGAGAAGAAGTAGAAGAAAAAATCAGACTAAAACAATGTCTCCCTTCGTTCGAAGGGGAGACATAATTAATTGCAATGTATTCAATTACACAAGTTACAACAAAGAAGACTCAACCCAATCAATCTATAAATGTGTGGTAATGAATCAAGGATTAACCATACCATATCAATGCCCTTTTCATTGGTTTGCACTCGAAACAGGAGCGTGCTTAACCACATTTCTGCAATTGGGTTTCCCTTGAATGGAGATGTGGGCTTTTTGGGAAGATGTTTGTTAGATGGAACTGATGTCATGTTTTTTAGTTCCTCTTGTATGCATGCAACTTGATGATGGGGTGTCCTCTTTCCAGTTTTTAGTCTGGGTGTAGGCATGGAATAGGACCTCTCGCTGTCAATGCCGAGCCCGAGACTGTGAGTATCTTCTGCATCATCACCCGCACCACTGTCAATATCACTTAAAACTGATAATTCTCTAGCTTTTGAAGCTGATAAAAAATCCCTGTCATAATCACTTAAATTCGTTTCGGCTTGAACATCTACAATGTTTAGCCGTCTCAGTATGGCATGCAACAGGGTGTGTAAAACATTGGAATTTACTGCACCTACCCTTGGTGTTAGTACGGCTAGATCAACCAATTGAGAAAGATTAACCTTAGTTGCCGGCATTTTGATTGTAATTTTTCTCACTGACACTTGACACAAATTACATTTGTAGCAGCTATTGTAAATATACTGGCTCCGCAAATTATTCGTGTACTCCTGTCGGAATTGTCTTTTGACAATAGCATACCTACGCAATACTTCCGTTTTAATCACAAATAAAAGCCATTGTGTTACGAAGAGTGATGAAAATGAGAGAAGTGATTAAAAATGATATATTCAAAATAATCCTTCTTCTTTAGGTATACAATACTCCTTCAAGACGTTGAAGATTACGTACTGTTGCATGCGTGGGTATTTACAAAAATATTTACATAAATTTCATAAAGTGAAATAAAGTGAAATCAAAAGTGTGAATAAAACAAAACAAAAAAATTAAAACTATGTACAATTGTATTTGAAATTTAAATGTTTAAGAGAACAGCGGGTGTTAGCTGTTCTCTGAAAGAGTCTATAGATGGACTTGAGATAATTGTCTGTGGTAAGATGTTCCATTGTACTATAGTGTGTGGAAAAAATGACCATTTGTATGTATCTTTTTGTGTTGTTATATGCCTAAATGTCTGATTGTGTGATTTTCTAGTTCTGCTGTCAGTTGGGATCAGTATGATGTTTGGGATAGCAATTAAAGCGTGTGTTATTTTAAACAACATGATCAATCTGGTTTTAAGACGGCGCTCAGCTAAAGTTGGCCAACCTAGAGTGTCAATCATTGAAGTGACACTGCTAGTATTATGGTAATTGTTTTGAACATAGCGAGCAGCTCGTCTTTGAACCATTTCTAGTTTGTTTATGTTGTCATGTGTATAAGGGTCCCAGATACTACAGCTGTATTCAAGTTTTGGCCTCACTAGTGCTTGATATGCCCGAGATTTTGCTTCAGGGTTTGATATCTGTAAATTTCTTTTTAAGTATCCGAGAGATTTATTTCCATTTGAAGTGATATTGTCGATGTGGGTGTTCCATTTAAGGTTAGATTGTAGTGTAACTCCAAGGTATTTTGCTGAAGTTACTGGTTCGAGAATGTGATTGTGAAGTATATAGTCATGTTTGAATTTTTGAGTGATGGTGAGTACTGTACATTTATCTGGGTGGAAAGCCATAAGCCAATCGGCTTATGCCAATTAAAAAGATAACATAAAAAAAATACAGAGTCTAATTTAGGAACTACATTTTGTATCAAAAAACGTGGATGTTTTCAAGATGTCATCGTTAGCAACAGTCAATCGTAACTACTCGGCCATTCTCGCTACCCTGCAATGCAAGGGTAGCGAGAATGGCCGAGTAGTTACGATTGTAGCAACAGTAGCATTCCACGTGATATTTTGCTATAAATAGAGGGAATCCTTGGGAAATCCATAATTTGAAGATTTATTTGGAAGGAGGGTTTAACCCATATGTTTTAACTCATAACTCGATAATGGTTGAAGCTATCTTAAATATTGAAACTGATTATTGAAACCGAAAGTAATAACTAATTGATAATTATAATAAAATAAAAAATTGCATTCTTATAAAATAACTAAAAGTTGTCGTATATATATGTTTATTTTTGGACAAGACATTTCAAATTTGAACTCGTATTGCAGTATTGCTTTAATTATACTCCAGTGAAATATATTAGCCAACAGATTGACTAGCCGTGTCTCTATGTTTTTTTCATTTATGAAATTTAAATGAATAGTTAATTAGGGTTAGAGTTATCATGCTTTACACCATTTTCAACAATATTTCAGTTATATCGTTGCGGTCAGTTTTATTGGTCACAATTTGATGGAGGAACCCAGAGTACCCGGAGAAAACCACGACCTGTCGGAAGTCACTTTATAATGTTTTATTGAGTATTTCTCACAATATTAGTGGTGATAGGTACTGATTACACAGGTAGTTATAAACCCAACTACCATCCATCACGACCACGACGGACCCTAAATAGTTTTTGAAGAAAACTGGTTACATTGCAGTAATCTGGGGGCGCATATGGCGAAACTTCTAGTTGCTATTTTATAATTGTTGCTACAAAGGTTAGCAAATCATATTGGTCGTGTCATGGTTGTTGTGTTGATCGTTGGTTCAAGAAGAGTTTGGAGATACCAATTAAGGGGCAATCAGATTTGAAAAATTGTCATGTCGTTTCTTCGCTAAGCACGCAGCATTAAGAAGAAAGAGTAAGACTGGGTTGGCAATGGCTGTGAAGCAGGATAATACGTCGCAGGGGAGCTATACTATAGATATACCTACAGACTGAGCTAGTACAATAACAAATCCAACTAAGGGTGTTGATCTAGTGCAAAGACGACATCACATCGAAACTGATATAGCTGACAAATTGCTCACAACAGTTCTTGTTTTCATCGCTACTTTCAGTAATATTTCAACTATATCATGGCGACCAGTTTTAGTGGTGGAAGAAGCCGGAGAGAACCACCGACCATGGGCAAGCAACTGGTAAACTTTATCACTTGTGGCTGCGAGTCGAATGCACCCATTTTTGTAATTTACAAAGCCGGGCGCGAACCCACGTCGTATGTGTGAGTTGCTAGGTAGTTCAACTACCTAACTCATTGAGCCACCCGGGCCCTGCAGGTAAGGAACCGGATTCGTTATTCGAATGTATTTGCTCCTCTCGAAAACTTTGTGCAGTGTCCGGCAACATAGCAAGTTCTCTATAAACTATTTACATCTAAAACAATCTCCAATTTACAATTTAAATTATTTACACGCTATGTTGTTCATTTTCTTCCAGTGCTTGACTTTAGGACAGCTCTGAATCCTTCAATTGTGTCTGCCGGTGTTGTATTAGCTGATGGTCTTGGGGAAGAATGATTATCCGTGTGTATCTATCTGTCTTTGATATTTCTTGGTAGACATATTTCTACAGCAAATGACCTTTGGGCTTGTCTTATAGCAGAAACTATGCTATTATAGTTAAATAAATTAACTACTATTTGTTTTTTCCCTTGAAACTGATCTAAAGTTAGATATATTCCATCCTCATTTATTAAATCATTAATAGATCGTACACCTTTTTCAAATCAGTCTTTGTAGAATATAGATTTATTGTCAATCATTATCTTATTATTAAACCAGATTGGGCTAACAAGGAAAAGATGTCAATTAAAATGTTTCGATTTTATCTGCACTGATGAGACAGAACTTGTCGAAATGGCCATATGCATCTAACTTAAATTTACTGCAATTTCGGTACTTTGTTATAACAACATTTCTTCTTGAATAGATTGAACAGACATAAATATTAACCTCATATTTACTAAGAAATTTGTATGAGTCAATAGAATACATCATTTGTATCATTGTACATTCATATCAGGCTGAACTTTAAATAAAAATTTATCTATCTATATGAATAAGTCTGACACATCATATTAAGTTTACCTTTCTCGAAATCTGCAATGAAGGCCTCTACACTGGTTGGACGCCAACTGACCTGATTCAAGTGCTGGAAAACCTGAAATATATAAAATAATAAAATATCAATATTGATCAATATTGTTACAATAAAATGTGGTTCAATACATTGGATAAATACTATATTTTTTTTTATTCATATATTTATACCACATAATTTATTAAAATTAGTTTCATTAATGTGAAAACGTTAATTGATTTTTTTTTTTTTTTTTTAATTCGAAAATGCTTGCATTATGCTAATCTGTATTGCCATTTAAGTCAAAAACTCGATTTCATGAACTTTGTAGACTATTATATAATACAAAAATACTTACAGCAGTATAATCTCTGGTCTTTCTCTTTGACATGAGACAGATGACAAGGGGGTTCTGCTTTAGACTGTCACCACCACGTACAAAGGCATGGATGGACCACATCTGTTCAAATGGATCAGCTACTACTTTATAAAAGTACCATCGAGGAATCACCTCTTTGCTTGCTGTAGAATCTGTAGCTGGATCAGAGTGGCGAACATGAGGTGTCTCTCGCTGTCTACAGGGATGTCACCAATCAAGAAGTCTTGGCATTGTAGATACTCTGTGTCAATCTATAAAGAGAAAATAAGATAAGATAAGAAAACTTTATTTGAATTCGGTTTTTGTGTAACAATAAACACAAGCTCTCATGAGCTTTTTACCGAATATACATAGCAGCACAAGACACATACAAATTATCCAACATAATCGCATATACACACATACATACACATAAAGCAGGTATTAACATACAGTTAGCAAATGCAACATAAAAATCACAAAGATAAAGGACATACTAAACATGCTGAGGCCATATCAAGCAAACATAAAAATAACTAAGCAGATTAAAACTTAGAAAAAGCACTAGAAATAAGACAGAATGCTGAATAGGTTATCTGCATGCAGAACAACGACATACTGAGACATTTCAGTACTGAATCAAACGTTTACAGTGGTTGAAACTGTTTTCAGTTCTGAAATGGTTCGGAATGTCGTTCCACAGAGTTGCACTGAGCTGCAAACATGAATGATTGTTTGCCATACCTTGTAGTTCTAACTTGAGGTACATCTAATATGGTCGAATACCTGAAAGCATATTTTGAATTTTTCACATTAACTAAATCATGAAGGCATACAGGAGCTAATTTGTTAACGATTTTATATGTCTCCAAGGCCATTGTTCTAATACGCCTGATCTGTATGGAGGGCACCTGAGTTTTTTCAAGAAGGTTGATATACGAACTGGTGTAGTCATCGTATACAAAGCGAAGTGCTCTTTCCCCCACTTTCTATTTTTTTGGAATTTTTATCGGTACAAAAATGCCAAGCCAAAGGGCAAAAGTTAAAGTTACTGAGAACGAAAGTGTGGAATATAGTTAATTTGCTTAATCTGTCTAAATATGGGCTCAAACTTTTAAGTATATTCAGTTGCTGTGATGCCTTCCTACAGATTGAACTGATATGAATGTCAAGATTTAATTGATAATCTATTTCAATTCCTAAAAGTTTCACTGTCTCTTCACATGAAAGTGTAGAATTCTGTATACAAATTTTCATGTTTTTGTCAAAAGTCTTCTTCCCAACCGCAAGTACCTGAAATTTATCTGGGTTAGCCTGCATTTTGTTTACTTTAAACCAATTAATAAGAACATTTGACTCTGATTTTAAAACTGAGGTAAGTACATTAAAATCAGGATGACCATAAGACAAAGTATTGTCATCTGCATAATTATATAAAGTACCCTTTTTCACAAAATAAAAAATATCATTAATAAAGACATTAAAAAGTAAAGAAAATATTAAAATCTTAAGAATGTGTAGCGATTAGAGTGGTCACATTCCTAGACTTATATCATTTATAACACACATGATAATGAAATTAGAATTCAAAACAATCGGTAAAAATGTATATAATCATATTGAGTTACGTGTATGAGATTTGTCATATCATATTTCTTCAAAAGAACGCTTTTATAAGAGTTACAAGCACCATAGATGCGAATATTTCTTTTATCACCATTAATGAATATACAAAATTACTGCAATATCAATGCATACATTATAATAATAAGAAAGTTTCATACCAAATGTTATAAAATTTGAAAATTCTTTTTTGTTATATAAGGGTAATAACAAAATTACCGAACACCGAGCAATCTTCCAAAGGGAAAGGCAAAACTCAAAAGTCAACAAACAGACAAATTCAGTCAACAACCGGAAAACTGGGACTTGGTACAGACATTTCCAAAGAAATGGTGGGTTGAATTAGATTTTACGGCGCCAAACCTCCCGCTTCCATTACTCTAACTTATAGTTATAGCGATCTATTGATCA
Organism: Bathymodiolus septemdierum; assembly: GCA_963383655.1. Lineage (NCBI taxonomy): Eukaryota > Metazoa > Mollusca > Bivalvia > Mytilida > Modiolidae > Bathymodiolus > Bathymodiolus septemdierum. Next base: position 101,277,977 of record OY726517.1, on the reverse strand, counting down.
TGTAATCATTGCAGAATAAAATATAATCCGTGGTAATGATTGATTTCAAAAAACAGAACAAAAGAATTTTAATTAATTTATTTGACAATTTTATAATTATATATCACATTAGAATAGATACTAATTATGATTATAATAAATATTTCCATGGTCTGAGTTTGCACACCTACATTTTGTTGTATTTTAAATCTCCTAATATTAGTGGTCCGAATTTGTTATGGTCCGAGTTTGTTATTGTCCGAGTTTGTAGAGTCCGAGTTTGTTATGATCCGAGTTGTCCAGTTATAGTCTAGTCCGAGTTGTCCAGTTACCGCCATAATTGGTTAGTTCAACGTACTCGTACAGAATACCAAAATATTAATACAGTTGTACTTAAAAAAATATATAGAAATAATAGCATTATAGATTTTAATAAATATTAAAATTATTAAAACCTTGCAAAATATGATTAATGTTTTTTTTTATTGATGTGCAGTGAATAATAATTTCATACAATAACTTAGTCCGAGATTCCTCTGTTGTCTAACGGCGTATATGGATTTGCTGTAGCCGTTGGACGTCAGAGCGCAATATATACGGATTACAGCGGATTTGCCTCTCCAGCTCTGGGTCGGCACATTTCCACGTTTCGTGGCTATCGGATTTTATTTTCTATCATAAACCCTTATATAAATCGCTTCACCAATCATTTTTCTATTCATTCATAACCATCTTACCCTCAGAAAGTGGTGTTACACTCCATTACAGCTCGATTTTGCCTTAGATCCTATTATTCCGCCATTTGACTTCCATTTTCGAATCTACAAACGTGATCTCGCGATACTAACTGAATGATAACAGTAAAGCATTGCATGATGGGAGCTACTTAACTCAGCGCGTCAAATTATTTGAGAATTATTTGCATACGTAAAGAGTAAACAACATTAAAATCACATGGAAGACGATACATTGAAGCGTATTCTGCAGAACAAACAGTCCATCTACAGATCAAAGCAGAGCAGAAGGAAATTTTTTTTTTTTTTCATTTCAAATATTTTATTGATAAATCAATAGGATTGGATAACAGGCTATGCCTATACAAATCCTCTCCAACAACAAGATGGAACCATTTGAACACAATTTACATAAGACATAGAGCAATCTACCCATCATGTATACATGCAATTCATCTTAATTACCAAGCATAAACACATGTATATTAATAGCAGAATAATACAAACAAAACAAAAAAGATTTTTCCCTTTCTTTTCTTTTTTTTTTGTTAATAGGTATGATATAATATGTATATTAATAGCAGGATCATACAAAATAAAGTTTTTTTTCCCATTTTTTCCCCCTTTTTAATAGGTATGATATAATTTGGAATAGCCAAATTATGGCTTTACATTTAGGCTATTATTATTCATAATATTAATGATGATGAATTGGCATAGCATGATGGATAGACTGAACTTACATTTAATCACACAATATATACAACATGTAAACTGAAATTTATATGATATCAAAATCACTAATTAAGTGAGGTCCACCATATCAATATGAATTAACTCTTTTTCAGTATATATATTTATGATTGAATAAAGGGAATTTGGGAGAGATGGAGGAAGAAGAGACAAATAAGTAAATAAGGGGGGAAATATCTAAACAATAATAGTGATTGCGATTGAGATAAGCAAGTACAAATTGGGTAAAAGGGGGAGGAGGAAGGGAGACTTGAATAATTGAAAGATTTACAGCTATTAATTAAGCTGAAAAATTTAAAGATTTGGAGCTACATGTATATATAGGAAGACTTTTCAATGTTATATAAGGAAATAATACAGAATGTGTTGGAAAGAAAAGATTCAATGACAGAGTGTTACCAACGGGCTTCGGAAAGAGCATGTGTTACTTCCCCCTTTTTGGACAAGGTATTACAACATTTTTTTTTCTTATGGTTATCTGTAATTCACTAAATTTGCTGTTAAAATCATTACCAATCAATATAATCAACTGTATTAAATCTTATGTTAATTGTTCTGCCTTAACAGGCGCCTATGATTGGCAATAAAAATATTTGTTTGTATGTTTATATGCAAATCATCTCCCATGATACATTGCGGTAATCGTAGTTTTCTCGTAGTCACGTGACAAATGTTTGAAAAATGGAAGTCAAATGGCGGAATAATAGGATCTAAGGCAAAATCGTGCTGTAATGGAGTGTAACACCACTTTCTGAGGGTAAGATGTTTATGAATGAATAGAAAAATGATTGGTGAAGCGATTTATATAAGGATTTATGATAGAAAATAAAATCCGATAGCCACGAAACGTGGAAATGTGCTGACCCAGAGTTGGAGAAGCAAATCCGCTGTTTTCGTATGTATTGCGCTCTGACGTCCAACGGCTACAGCAAATCCATATACGCCGTTAGACGACAGAGGAATCTCGGACTAACAATAACTGTGCATAAAATAACACGATTGTTTTATCGACGTTTCTCATTTTTTTTTTAAATTTCTGAATTAAATTATACTCTACTGCCGTGGATGCCAATTCAAAAACAAATTCTTCCTACAACTTTAAAATTCACTTTAAAGCATTCACGAAAATTCCTCAGAGCCAATGGTTTATAGACATTTTTTTGGTACGTCAATTTGTCCACTAAGAACCGCGGATCAACTTGACTGAAAGAATGACACTCGGAACGCGGGCTTTGGCCACTAGAAACAGCAGAGTATCATTTTTCAATACGATATAATATGTCAAACAAAAGACTATAAAAATTGGTATTCTTGCTTCCTCGCAAAGCACGCAGCATTAAGGAAAAATAACCAAGTCTATCCGCGGACTGTTGTTTCAGTGAGCTAGCACAAAAAACAAATCCAACTAGGCGTGTTGGTCTACTACAAAAGCGGACCTTATCATATCTCACTGAATATTAACTTGATTTTTTTTTATGAAATACCATTTGTTTTTACCATAAACTGTTATAAATTACTGTTTATATCTATTGTGGACACTAAAATCACAGTCGTGCTACAATGTCGAAATCTGATATTACCGTATTAATACACATTACCGTGCGTAACTAACGTCAATACATATAAAATCACAGTCGTGCTACAATGTCGAAATCTGACATTACCGTATTAATACACATTACCGTGCGTAACTAACGTCAATACATATAAAATCACAGTCGTGCTACAATGTCGAAATCTGACATTACCGTATTAAGACACATTACCGTGCGTAACTATAACGTCAATACATATAAAATCACAGTCGTGCTACAATGTCGAAATATGACATTACCGTATTAAGACACATTACCGTGCATAACTAACGTCAATACATATCATAAAGTCACGGTCGTGCTACAATGTCGAAATCTGACATTACCGTATCAAGACACATTACCGTACGTAACTAACGTCAATACATATAAAATCACAGTCGTGCTACAATGTGGAAATCTGACATTACCGTAGTAAGACACATTACCGTGCGTAACTAGCGTCAATACATATAAAATCACAGGCGTGCTACAATGTCGAAATCTGACATTACCGTCTTAAGACACATTACCGTGCGTAACTAACGTCAATACATATTAAACTCACTAAACACAAATCAAATTTCCTTATGAAAGAGTGATTGATAATCAATGATCAGATATCTGTATTTCTTTTAATTATATAGACAATAACAATCAATGGCCATACGTATTCGTCATCCTCGATTTTACGTTATATATTTCATATAAACTATATATTTCATATAAAACCACATTTAAAAATATAAAAAAAATATTGTGAAGTCATTTCTAACCAGATTTTGATCATTTTTGCACCAGAAGAAGCAGAAATATTTAAAGATTATTTGTTTATTTTAGCATGATTTCCCGTTAGATTGTCTTTATTTTCTTATGATTTAAAGACAATTTTTGTTTCTGACGTCAAATTTACTATATATTTTAACAAAAATAAAATCGTAAAAATCAACAAAATATTTTTTTGAAAAAATGTGGTTTTATATGAAATACGATATAATAAAAAAAAATCGAAGGTGACGAATACTGATGGCCATGGACTGTACATATAACATATTATATGATTTGGCATTGGGCCGATTTGACTTAGGACCGATTTGACCGGGGACGATTTGACTTGGGGGCCGATTTGACCTGTTACCTTTGGATGTATCAATTGACTGGATTATCTCCCATACAAAATGGCTGCGCCCATGGCATGTTCAGCTCCCCTGGCATGTTGAACCAAGGGAGATAGATGAGAAAAGTGACTTTAGAATGCTTAACAAACGTCAGAAACTTTTTAAATATTTAAATAATTGTAATATGTAAGTAAACTATCCCCTTTTCGTCTCAAAAGGCCCATAGTACCAGATAAATCGGGTACCTATAAAGTGCGAAACGAAATAGAAACGAAACGAAACGAAATCAACGAAAACGAAACGAAATCAACGAAATGAAACGAAACCAACGAAAACAAAACGAAATCAACTAAAACAAAACGAAATAGACTGATATGAAGAAAATGGAAGGAAAAAAATATGACAAAACGAAATAAAGAAATAAAAAAAAAATGATAATTCGATTTTTTAAATACAATAATTTTGATTAATTATAACCCATCTTGCATGTCTATCCGTTACAGTACTCCTCACATACATTACCCGCAACTCAATTCAAGCCAGGTTTGCATGCCGACAAACTTTCAGAAGTTCAAATGTCATATTTTTATTTCTGTTTGTGTGTGTGTCAGTATTATGAATTATAAAGTTTCTGCGGTAGGCATATAGAAAAAAGGGGGGGATATGAGGGGGGTCTGAGCCCGAAACCCCAAACTTGAAAACTTGAAACTCCAAATTTCTTAATTTAAAAAAATGCAATTCCGACTTCCCGAAATCTGAATGAGGAATTCCTGGATCTTGAATTCCAGAGCTTTAAATGGCCCGATCCCGGAGTCCCGGAAAAAAGATCCTACCCCACATCCATCCTTTTCTGGGTGGGGGGGGGGGGGGGGGGGGGGGAGGATGTAAATTTATGAAACACGAGTAATCTGAGGAAAAGAGGTCTCTCAGGGAAGTTTATATGAATCTGTTTCTAGCACAAATTTTTCACGTCAGGTGAACCAGTGGTCAATGTATTGGATCAACAACTAGTTTGAAAAAATGCTGCAATATACAAAATAAGGGTAATAACAAAATTACTGAACTCCGAACAATCTTACAAAGGGAAAGTCAAAACTCATAAGTATATAAACAGACAAAATCAGTCAACAACCGGAAAACTGAAAACCGCAATGACCCTGACTTGGTACAGGCATTTCTAAAGAAATGGTGGGTTGAATCAGATTTTATAGCGCCAAACCCCCCCCTTTCATTACGGCTCAAAGTTTCCGGCTGTTACTATAACAGTATTTATAACAATACTTGAACAAAACAGGTAAAAACCACCCTTTACGACCGCAAACAAAATGTTGTCAAAGTATGGGCCTGTCATCGTAATTCATATGTAGGTTGTTGCACTGTTCCGTGCAATAACTTCAGTTCAATTTAACGCATATCCATGAAATTTAAGCGCAGTGATCCTATAGGTACAAAATAAAGGCTATAACTTTGAAAAAAGAGGTTTTGGTCCCTTTTGTTTAAGAACTAGAGGCTCCCAGGAGTCTGTAAGCGCTCAACTGGTTTTCAATTTGACATCTAAAGTTGATAGAAAATGGGGGTGTTACACATAATTTTGAAAGTGGGCCACCCAAAGATCATTTCAACTCGAATTTCTGAGCAAAAGATTTTGATGTGATTTTTATCTCATAATATTCCTAAACGGAATAAACTGGCTGAAAAATCTCACAGAAAAAAACAGAACATATGTTAAACTATTCATTGCCATGTAGCTGCAATTAAAATTTGAGTTCATTTTGATTTGTAATAAAGCAGAAATTGACAACTAAAGAAATTTCTATTTTTAGTAACAGCAGCCATCTTGAATGGAGGGCGGGTCTGTCGGACACAATTTTGAAATGGACCCACCCAAGGACCATCCCTGCCAGGTTTGGTTTAATTTGGTTCCAGGGTTTCAGAGGAGAAGATTTAAATGTGAAAGTTTACGACGTACGACGGACGGACAGACGCCAAGTGATGGCAAAAGCTCACATGGCCTTTGGCCAGCTGAGCTAAAAACGAACAATGCAACAAACACGGTATTTTCATAGATTGGGATATTGAGGGTTCATTTTTCGTCTGATTTTATCACATTTTTTTTTTGTATTCTTCTTAAATTTGCATTTTCGCAAATCGTACAGGATCGTCTTGAGTTTCAGATTCTGGGCACTATTTGACTATTGGATTTTCCCGACTTGTCACATTCAATCCCCCTACACCGTTGTTCTTTCCAAGAAATACAGGGGTCAAAAAGACCCAACACTATAAACTTTTTATTTCAAATCCTATTGTCCTATTTTGAAGAACTAAAAAAAAAATCCAACAACAACAAAACAGGACGTACAGTGAGCCCCCTCCTTACAGAAGAACTTCTGGAAAAATTAATGCTTGCAAAAACTAAACATAAGAACCTCTGGAAGTTTTATTGAAATCCATTCTGTTGTTTAGGAAGAGTTATGGATAATGCAACAGTATCCTTTCTCTATTATATGATAATTACATAGCCTTAAATGACAAAGTCAAAAAGTGAATAAATTTTAGCAAGAACTGTTAAAATGGGAAAACAAAAATAGAAGGTGCACAATGCTATTTGGTACTAAAGAATTCATGAAATTAATGAACCTTGCCATATGGAATTAAAGATTTCCTGTAAGATTCATTCAATTCCATCAAGTTGTTAAGCAGGAATTGCATAGGCAGTGAGGGAAGCACTCATGGACAAACGGACATATACCATATACCCCCCCTCCCCCGCCGGATAGAGGGGAGGGTATAAAAGTATGTGCCGTATCAAATTTTATTTATACTGGAAGTTTTTTTTTGGAGGGGGGGAGGGGGTGATTTGGGTTTTTTTTATGAAAAGGGATCAAAGGGAAAAAAGGTATTTTTACAAGATATGTAGATTTTTTAAAATTTGTTAAAGTTAATTTTTGATAGGATTTTTATACCTCCGCCAAAAAAGATTGGGGTATATAGGACTTCTGCTGTCTGTTTGGTTCGTTTGTCCGTCCGGTCGTCACACTTTTTCGTCTCTCCGACACACTTTTAAATTTTGCTCGGACGGGGTTATCTATTAGTGAACTTTAACTACTGCACTTCTGTTTTTTATTTTAATTCCTCTCCTTTCAACAGACTTGGCGTTGCTCTTATGGTTCCCAAATCTAAAAGAAGCCACCAAGTCAAAAGGACAGACTCCCGCTGAATAAATGGATAGTATTCTTGTTCAATGGTGACAAATCCTGTCCTCTCCTGATGAAAGACAGACATGTGTGGGAAGTAGTCTAGCATCGTAATTGTGAAAATAGGTTTGATTTCTTTTAGGCCTCTATTATTTTTTCTTCCATTTTCTATTTCGTTTTGTGTTCGTTGATTTCGTTTTGCTTTCGTTGATTTCGTTTTATTTCGTTTTCATTTTGTTGATTTCGTTTCGTTTCGTTTTCGTTGATTTCGTTTCTATTTCGTTTCGCACTTTATAGGTGCCCAGATAAATCGACTAATAGAACCTAACACGTACTCCTACTTGCCTATCTCAATCACTATTTTGTTTAGATATTTCCCCCCTTATTTACTTATTTGTCTCTTCTTCCTTCATCTCTCCTAAATTCCCTTTATTCAATTATAGCGAGCATCGCAAGATGCAAGCTAAACAGCAACATGTGTGTAAGGAGATGAATTAATATATGATCAATACCAACCGGAAATGGATTCTAAGTTTCGGCATAGAATGGACAATCGGAGTGAAGTACAGGAAATAGCCTTTTAATTTGAATAAAAAATAACTATCCAGTTTAAAAATAACCCCAAAAAAATTAGAAAGGAAACCGTATAGCTTCTTTACATGAAACGATTAATTTATTTAAAAAATGGACAATCGTTAGACCTTCTTGTTTCGTCCCTAAAGAACGATCGGCCCTAAAAAAAAAAGCCGTCCCTGATATATCTCGGCCCTAAAAAAAAAGTCGTCCCTGATATATTTCGGCCCAAAAAATCTCCTCTGCAATAGAATTAACTGGGTAAGTCGAATTGAAGAACAAAGAAAAATAATCAAGAATAATGAAGGAAAGAACCCAAAACTACTATTTGTACATTTACATGCGATGCTCGCCTGTAGGCTGTGCCTAATCCATATTAAATATATATACTGAAAAAGAGTTAATTCATATTGATATGGTGGACCTCACTTAATTAGTGATTTTGATTTCATAATTTCAGTTTTCATGTTGTATATATTGTGTGTTAAATGTAAGTTCAGTCTATCCATCATGCTATGCCAATTCATCATTATTAATATTATAAATAATAATAGCTTAAATATAAAGCCATTATATGGCTATTCCAAATTATATCATACCTGTTAACAAGGGAAAAAAGAAGAAAAAAGGAAAAAAAAGAAAAATTTTTTTTTTGTTTTTTGTATGATTCTGCTATTAATATAAATGTGTTTATGCTTGGTAATTAAGATGAATTGCATGTATACATGATGGGTAGATTGCTCTATGTCTTATGTAAATTGTTTTCTAATTATTCCATCTTGTTGTTGGAGAGGATTTTTATAGGCATAGCCTGTTATCCAATCCTATTGATTTATCAATAAAATGTTTGAAATGAAAAACATGTACTCCATCAATATACTCTCCAAACTGAATCTTCAACAAAATATCTAGGCGTCACAATCCAATCGGATCTTAAATGGAATAAACACATAGACAACATCAGTTCAACAGCAAGCAAACTTCTTAACTTTATTAAACGTAATCTAAAAGTAAATTCAAAGTCAGTGAAAGAGAAAGCATATACATCTATGATGCGACCAAAATTAGAATACAGTAGCTGTGTCTGGGACCCTCATACCAAATCTAACGTCAGTAAACTCGAAATGGTCCAATGCAGAGCGGCCAGCTACACCTGCAATAGATTCCCTAACACCAACTCTGTCACGAACATGCTTACAGAACTCAAATGGCCACAATTACAACTGAGAAGAACAAGAACATGCCTCATATTCTTCTACAAAATTATATATCATCTAGTTGCTATATATCCAACCAACCTACTAGTACCATCTGACAGTAGAACACGACAATACACACACAGCCACTCATATAGACATATCCATACAAGCTTAGACTCATATAAATACTCCTTCTATCCGAAAACCATTGTACAGTGGAACCTGCTCCCAGCTGCTGCTGTACAATGTCCCACACTTGACAGCTTCAAAGAACAGATACCACTATCTGTTCTCCAACAACACATCTAATTATCAGTCAACTGTACATAGTTTTAACCACACTGCACCACTGTATATAGTTATCACCTTTATTTGAACGTTATCATAATTTTTTTTACCCCACGCATGCACGGCACATAATCGTCAGTAAGATGACGGCGTGCGGAAATTGAAAGAAGAAGAACACTTTGACTTGGTAAGAGTTCCTTATGGCACCCCCACCTAAGAATCTATGGAATTTGTATATTTGATAATAAGCATATGATTTTGATCATAAAGGGTTAGGGTTAAAGTTAAGGTTCGGATATTTATACTATTTTTGGGTGGGGGTGCCATAAGGAACTCTTTCTGATTATGCAGGTAATAATAGTAACTATGGAGAATCACAGGCACACAAGACTTGACCCTACCCCTTTTACGAACATCATACATGCCCTTCAAAATGGCATTAACCCCAAAAATATTTCTTCAAAAATGCATGTGTTAAAAAAATATTGTGGCTCAAGAATTTTGCCTATCTTCCATTATTTTGGAATAATATTATTTTTTTAGTTGTTTGTGTAGACACAGATTCCAAAACAATCAAAGATTAGCAACATTTAACGGTATCGGTGGTGTAATGGTTAGTATCCTCATCTTGAGTGCGGTAGATTATGGGTTCAAGCCCGATCGGGTAAAACCAAAGACTACGAAATTGATATTTGTTGCTTCTCCACTAAGCACGCAACAATAAGGAGATATAGTGAAGACTGGTTGACTCTGAATCAGGATAAGGTGTCTGAGTGGTGCGACATGTTTATTCGCAGACTGTTCAGTAAGATAGCAATATAGAAATCCAACTAAGCATGTTGGTCTAGTACAAAGTGGCCCTTTTCATTATCTCATTGAAACTTAACTTGTTCTGGCCATGAAATAGCTGAAAAATTGATAAACAACAATCAATCACGTGCACTCTCTCTTATACAAATTATCCAGAATAAATTTGGCTGAAAGCTGAGTACTATAAAACAGCTAAATTTATACTTCCAGTTCACCGAAGAAATTGTTCATGTATGTTCAAGATAAACATTTGATTGTACTGTGAAAACGAAGTGGATGATAATGCAAGATGATACATTGTACCTGGTAGTGAAAAAATTAAAATACTTCTACTTTCTACATTGTAGATATAAACATCTTATACTCTGTAGAGGTCGTAAGAAAATTGTGAGGTTTGGACAAGGAAACCGTCCAAGACATATGAAGACTTTTTCTTATGAAAACCAATATACTAGGTTTGTATATTTCTAATTGTTTATGTTACTATAGTAATCATGTATGCCTTGGGAAAATAAAGTACAGGGGTCTTCATTCATTGACTCATATTTTAAAATTTATCTAAGATATTGTTTAACAGATATTGAAATGAATAGCTGCAGTTTTAAAGGTCGAGACAGACATTATCACTAGTATCACAGCGAGTCTGATAGGACAAGCTGCTATCCTAATTATAATGCATGACGTTGATACTGAAAATATCAATTGATGATATAAAAAGAAAAACGTCCAAATTACCAATAATTATGTTCATTATACTGTCTTAATTATATGGTATGTTGATTGTTGGACTGACTAGTTATGTGAAAATCTGTATTGTTGTGTACTAGGTCATAAAGTAAACAGGGAAGATATTGATGGCATGTACAGAACTTTAAAGACGTAACATCCGATCAGCCTGATCGGGAGACATGCGCATTAAAATGTCATTATTTATAGTAAAGTGAAGTGGGAGTTACTGATAAACAACAGCTGATAATGGTATACATAAGTACAATGACATGGATGAGGACTCTTATGTGAATATATAAACACAACATCAACACATAAAATTAGATTTCTAAATTTTCATACTTAAAAAGTTACGTCTTTAAGTAGATCATCACAAATCTGATACAACATTTTACAATCTTTGTATTTCCAGATTATCAGACATATTTGAACCATTATGGAGAAAATTTTATGAGGATCAAATATCAGTGAGTTATAATATTTATTTTTACTTGGTTGATTGAGATATAAATATCAAGTCGGTGTCCATTTATCTAATTTAACCCAGCCACATTGTTGTGCCTGTCCCAATTCAGGACCTAGATTTTTGTCAGTTTCTGTCATTGTCATTGTCTGAGGTTTGATAGAGGAGTGGTGTGTATTGTTATGGTAGGTTATTATGTCAATCATGACTGTTTGAGGTATAACCGAGGAGTTGTTTGTATTGTTATGGTAGGTTAATGTTATTATGTCAATCATGACTGTTTGAGGTATAACCGAGGAGTTGTTTGTATTGTTATGGTAGGTTATTATGTCAATCATGACTGTTTGAGGTATAACCGAGGAGTTGTTTGTATTGTTATGGTAGGTTAACGTTATTATGTCAATCATGACTGTTTGAGGTATAACTGAGGAGTTGTTTGTATTGTTATGGTAGGTTAATGTTATTATGTCAATCATGACTGTTTGAGGTATAACCGAGGAGTTGTTTGTATTGTTATGGTAGGTTATTATGTCAATCATGACTGTTTGAGGTATAACCGAGGAGTTGTTTGTATTGTTATGGTAGGTTAATGTTATTATGTCAATCATGACTGTTTGAGGTATAACCGAGGAGTTGTTTGTATTGTTATGGTAGGTTATTATGTCAATCATGACTGTTTGAGGTATAATCGAGGAGTTGTTTGTATTGTTATGGTAGGTTAATGTTATTATGTCAATCATGACTGTTTGAGGTATAACCGAGGAGTTGTTTGTATTGTTATGGTAGGTTATTATGTCAATCATGACTTTGAGGTATAATCGAGGAGTTGTTTGTATTGTTATGGTAGGTTAATGTTATTATGTCAATCATGACTGTTTGAGGTATAACCGAGGAGTTGTTTGTATTGTTATGGTAGGTTATTATGTCAATCATAACTGTTTGAGGTATAACTGAGGAGTTGTTTGTATTGTTATGGTAGGTTATTATGTCAATCATGACTGTTTGAGGTATAACCGAGGAGTTGTTTGTATTGTTATGGTAGGTTATTATGTCAATCATGACTGTTTGAGGTATAACCGAGGAGTTGTTCGTATCGTTGTTCTAGGTTAACATTATTATGTCAATCATGACTTTGAGATCTGACAGGTGTGGTACGTATCGTTGTGGTTAATCTAATTAAAATCAGCTGTTATACATACACTACCCCCTCTAACATCTGGGGGGAAATTCAGAATTAGAACATTATTATGTTTCATCCAATTTTAATACCAGTACATTTTTTTGGCAAACTGCTCATCTTTATGATGTATTTTTTTCGATGGAAAAGGGGCCCAAATTCTGAAATTTTGCTTATTTGGAATATATACTCAATTTTAATGTTTCATCTAATTTTGATGTGGTTATTTTCTTTGAATTGATTATGACAAGGAATTCAGGTAGTATTGCAGTAGATTTCCCTTATCAGTTAAGGTGTGGAGTTAATCTTGATTGCTGTAAAACTGGTGAAGGAGGAAGCACCTGCTGTGGTTGCATTATCCCTTTATTTTCTCTAAATTCCATATGAAATTCCTTCCTGCACTTTTCAAACAGATTTTATATAATAATGACTGCTACAGAACAATAATAATTTTCAAGTAAACCTGTTAACATGCTTTGCTGGATTTTGATAGTGATAGTTCACCGAAACAAGAATCCACAAGTATACATGTCTCTCTGCCATTACACATTATGCTGACTCAACTTATAGTTAATCTCCAGTCTTTAAGGGGGAGGTTTGTGTTGTTTTGTGCCACTTTCAACAATATTTCAGTTATATCATGGCAGTCAGTTTTATTGATGGAGAAAACCAGAGAACTTGGAGAAACCACAGACTTGTCGCAAGTAACTGACAAACTTTATCACATAATGTTGTATCGAGTACACCTCACCTGAGCTGGATTCAAACTCACGACATTAGTGGTGATATGCACTGATTGCATAGGTAGTTATAAATCCATCCACTATATGATCATGGCAACGACAGCCTCTTCCATTTTCTTAGTCTGTAATTCTGCATACTAAGCTCAACAACAACAATACCAATTTTATAGTCTTAGATTAGACCTGACTGGGGATATTTATCCCACCATCTAACAGACATTCTAACCCTGACAAAACTGAGGCATATGTATGCAACATAAAATATGTCTTTGAAATGCAATTTAAATTTTTTAAATAATTTTATAACAGATAAAGAAATATAGAATTGGACTATGTATGAAAAAAGCATTCAACATTCTGAACATGAGGACTGATGTTAAAGAAGAAAGCCATATAATAGAGACAATGAAGACTAAGTATGACGGGAAAATCTGTCCAGTGAATGACATAATACAATCGGTAACTTTAGAGCATTCAAATAAAGACGATATTAACCAACATTTTTTTGTCCAGTGAATGACATAATTCAATCGGTAACTTTAGCGCATTCAGATAAAGACGATATTAACCAAAAATAAAATGTACAAACATCCTTTAAAATGTAATATGGTAATGAAACTTGAATATTTCAATAGACCTTTAGCACATTACTGATTTGATTCTAAGATTATACATTTGTATATCTTTTTATACCCCCGCTTGACGAGAGTCGGGGATATATAGGGATCCTCATGTCCATCTGTCCGTTAGTCAGTTCGTCCTTCCGTCACACTTTTGGTTACCGGATAATAATTAAAGTACCGCTGAACCAAATCTTTTCAAACTGTCACACATTGCTGTGTTCCATAAAATACAGGTTAAGTTCGATTATGGTATATTTCACATTTAGCATTCATGAGTTATGGTCCTTTTTCTCTTAGTAAATAGGGACTTTTTAGGTTTCCGGATGATATTTAAAGTATGGCTCAACCGAATCTTTTCAAATTTTAACACAATGCTGTGGACCATTAAATACATGTTATGTTCGATTACAGTGTATTTCACATTTACCGTTCCTGAGTTATGGCCCTTTTTCTCTTTGAAAATAGGGACTTTTTAGGTTACCGAATGATATTTAAAGTACCGCCTAACCAAATTTTTTCAAACTTTAACACAATGCTGTATACCATAAAATACAGGTTAAGTTTGATTATGGTGTATTTCACATTTACCATTCATAAGTTATGGCCATTTTTCTTTTTTTATTTCTCTTAGAAAATAGGGACTTTCTAGATTTCCGGATGATATTTAAGGTACGACTCAACCAAATCTTTTCAAACTTTTACACAATGGGATGTACCATAAAATACAGATTAAGTTCGATTATGGTGAAATTGACATTTACCGTTCATGAATTATGGCCCTTTTTCTCTTAGAAGATAGGGACTTTAAAGGTTTCTGGATGAAAATTTGGAATGTGGAGGTATCTGTGATCACCAGATCAACTTTCTCTAGTTTTATATGAGTTATTTCCCTTACCACAAGCAAAATCGTACCTGGTCTAGCAAAATTAATGGAAAGGACAACAAATTTGAGTAAAATTTTCTCATAATTTTATATATTTAAAAATTGTAAAAAAAAAAATCTGTGGATAATTTTGTAGCAAGTAGAAAATTCACAAGTTGTTACAACATTAAAATATTGTACAGATTATGTGAAAAAATATATGTTTTTTTCATTGCATGAAAATGGACCCTTAAAAGGGAAATAACTCTTGTAAAATGCATAATATCTTAGAATCAAAGTCAGAATGGTGCCAATGGTTTATTGTTGTGTTGTTTGTGCAATTATAACAAACAATCTGATTAACAAAAAAATTGTGCTTGCATGTGAACCCGAATTTTTAATCATAAAGAATAAATTCAAATTTAAATTGTAAATGATTTATATATTTAAGGAATAACAATCACTGTACTTAATTTAAGCTCTCATCTCTAGGAGTGAGGGTTATTGGTGTGTAATGTCATCTTCAACAATAATTCAGTGAAAGTCAGATTTATCAATGGAGGAAATGTATGTATCATGAGAAAATCATGCAAGTTAAACCTGTATTAAGAAATCACTTTTGAGACAAAGAAAAAGTGACCTTATAAGACAAGTGACTCCTAAAAGAGGTTCAATTCATATGAAATTTTCTATGACTGGACAAGAAAGGAGTGACCTTTTAATACGGTTGACTGCTTAATAGTGGTGAACGCATGGGCAGGTTTTCTATATAATCTGACAAACAAAAGGCATATCACATAGACGTGTCACAAATACATGTCAGCTTGTCATGGACAGAATGATTATTTCTATCTAGGATTTAATATGATACTTCATCAGGGCCCCGCTTCACAAAAGGTCATAAATCGTAAGCTTGGTCGTACAACTGTCTTTACGATTTACGACCGTTTCACGAAACTTACTGACTTCCGATATACGACATTTTTTGGTCGCAAATTACCGACTGGGTCGGAGCAGTCGTAAATCGTTAAAAACAAAGGTTGAATGTACATCATTATAATGAGGAATCATGCTATTCCATCACTTCTGCAGGTTAACAACTTGTAAATATCATACCCAAAATAAAATTTATCTCCCTTTACGTTGTGTATAATTTTCATATCGATTCATGTATTGCAATTTCCGCATAAGTCATATTTACAAAAGGGATATTTCTTTTGTGTTTATGTCGTTGCTAAAAAGAACCTAGTATTGGTTATAAGAATATTTCTAAATAAACAGCAAAATTTTACTTCAAAAATCGACCTCTTTTTCTCTTTATTGCAAGGAAATCTATCCAGATAAAAAAAATGGAACCGCCACGATATAACTGAAATATTGTTGAAACTGGCGTTTTAAACACCATCAAACAAATAAACAAGCATAAAAACGGCAGAAATGTGCACTTCATAAAACGTAATTATGAAATATACAAGGAAAAATCTCAGTGACATGATACTTTTTGGCACGCATGCAACTACATGCATGTAGATTTCGACTGACCAAGACAAAAGCCACACTGAATTTGTGCTACAATGTTCAATTTTCAATTTCTTGACAGTATTTGACATCAAAGTTACAAAAAGTCCCAGAATTCCAAATTTAAAGCGTAAAGTCAATATATCATAAAATTTTAATGGGCTGTTCCATTAGTTTAGGTTGGAACTACTTATAGACATTATATTCATGGAAAATACTGAGATGTGAAATAAATGTCCATCAGGAAACGATCTACTGAAATGTATCGTGCTTACTCACAGGTGTACAGGACAGACGAGTATTTTGAAAGTGGGGGGAGGGGGCACAACAAATTGTTTACCTCCAAATGTAGGGAGCAACAACATATTTTTTTCATTGTTATCTCAAAAGCTTGGGGGCAACCACTCCCAGTACTTGCTGCATAGAAATAGTACCCGTCAAGTATATTCGTCTCAACTAGAAGTTACATAAAGCAAATAACTACATGTATTCACTAAGTATTAAAATTAGCTCTGCGTTATGACCCAATATGGTGGTTTCAATTTTTGAAACCTATTGATATAGGAAAATATTAAAAAAATTGCTTATATGCTATAGCTATAGCTATTTTGTTCAAGTCAACGTTTTGCTATATATTAAAAACCTACAATAAATTTTATTCAAAGAGTCATGTAAATTAACTGGTGCTAAATACATGCATCTGTACACATGTACATGTATACTTAAATATTTGAAAAGTTTCATTTGAATAATGTCTTTCTTAGATAAATCATAGCTAAATCTGACCTAAGTTATGATATTATAAGGTTAAATATATGGTGCCTGATGTGGGGCAAAGGGCTCCAAAAAAGGTGGGCAGATTAGAATTTTGCAAAAATTACCAATGACAGTCATTGGAAAATATTTGTATCATTGCTGGTGAGGGATGGAGTGAACTTTCTCTTTATTATTGTTGACTTTTCTGTCATCAGCCTTATCAAAGCGGATATTTTCTCCTTATTCCACCGCAAAGCTTTCCCTGAGAAAGCAGTCTCCACTTTGAAACTGTCGTCTTCTACTTTCTTAGGGTGTCGCGTGATTTGTATCTACAAAGACCAATAAAATAACTATATTTAATATTTTGTATCTACATAGACCAATAAAATAACTATATTTAATATTTAATATTTTGTTTAGACAAATATATGAATTTATCTAATAGGTGCGCGGCCTGGGTAAATTGACTGATTTTTGTACCTCCGCACAAAGAAGACAGTCATAACCACAAGTCGGAAATCGGAAATCGTAAAAATATTCCGACCAGTTTTGTGAAACTTTCGCAAACTTAGTTGGTAAGTGGTCGTAAGATAGGTTGGAAATGGTACGATTTACGACCTTTTGTGAAACGGGGGCCAGAATTTCAAAATTAAGACTTAATTCTGAGGTTTATTAAGAAATCTGAGCCATGACTCATACAGTAATTCAGTAATTTATTTCAGTCTTCACTCTTGGTATATTTTTTTCAGCCATTAACTAAGGGGTATAGAAATAAAGACTCATTTAGCATAGGATCAGATATAAAGGGAGATAAGCGGACTGTAGGATTTTATATTGGCAGTGGTTATGGTAAGAATGATTTTACTTTGAGGTAAATAAAGAAGTTCAATGTTATAAATAAGCACACAATATTTCTACATTTAGACTTGTACTTCAGTAAACATTTGACAGTAAGATATTGAGGATTTATACTGAAATAAACAATGTATTTGGGGCTGTCATGATCGTGATCGTATGGTAGTTGGATTTAAATCTACCTATGCACTCAGTGGCGAGGTGTACTCGTACAACATTATGTGATAAAGTTTGTCGGTGACTTGTGGCATGTCGATGGTTTTCTCCAGGTACTCTGGTTTCCTCCACCAATAAAACTGACCGCCATGATATAACTGAAATATTGTTGAAAGTGACATTTAACACCATAAGCCTAACCCTTACAAGGGATTTGTGAGGTTTGTATAGTCATTATGAATAATGGTCTGATGAAACATTAACTATGGTCTTCAGGTTAATATGGCTATTGCTATGAGTGTAACACTTTTGACATTATTTTATAGTTATTTCGTGCTGGTTAGTACTTTGTGAGAGTAACTAACCTGCCGCAAGCCACTGATAAACTTATCACAAAAAGTAGTATCTAATACATGGACAGGAATTCCTCTCCCCCCCCTTTAAAAAAGATAATTTTTGTATTCAGTTCCGACCATCACTGTCATGATGTCTAAAAGAAAAACACAAATATTTTGTATGTTTTTTGTTTTAGGTTTATCACAAACCTTGTCTCGAACAACACACCACAATATAGCTGAAATACTGCTAATGTTGGCAGTAATCATTAATCAATCAATCAATATCTCTAATGGTAACATTACTTTATGACAACTACATTTCCACAAAAAAAAAATCAGAAATAAATACAAATTGTCTATCAAAATTATTTCAAATCGACTCTTGTCACAACCCTTGGCAGTTTTATCATTGCAAAAGTAATTCATTTGATGATAACATGATTATTGTGACTAAAATGTAGATAATGTATGCCTAAGTGTAAAATTGAATAAAATGTAGATAATGTATGCCTAAGTGTAAAATTGGATAAAATGTAGATAATGTATGCCTAAGTGTAAAATTGGATAAAATGTAGATAATGTATGCCTAAGTGTAAAATTGGATAAAATGTAGATAATGTATGCCTAAGTGTAAAATTGGATAGTCTCTCATGTTCATTTACACAAGCATATAATTTCTAACTAATGAATATGATTAACTAATTGTATATTTAATGTCTTTTTATTTTGTAGATAAAACCTGTGTTCAGGCCTACTTCCTAAATGTTACAAAAGAGAGACATAAAGAGATATCCAGGGTAAATAAAGCTGTATAACACTGTCAGTGCATGGTACAGGAGATATTGATCATCTAAACTCCTGGTCTCACTCCTTTATTGATGTGCAAGTTTTTTAATGTATAGACCAATTTAAATCTGAGTCAAATCTGCTCTTATATTTTAATTTAAGTTTCTTTCGAAATAATCAAGCTGCATCGATGGTGAAATGGATAGCATACTCAAGCTGCATCGATCGTGTAATGGATAGCATACTCAAGTTGCATCGATGGTGTAATGGATAGCGTACTCAAGCTGCATCGATGGTGTAATGGATAGCGTACTCAAGCTCCATCGATGGTGTAATGGATAGCGTACTCAAGCTGCATCGATGGTGTAATGGATAGCGTACACAAGCTGCATCGATGGTGTAATGGATAGCATTACTACTCAAGCTGCATCGATGGTGTAATGGGTAGTGTACTCAAGCTGCATCGATGGTGTAATGGATAGCGTACTCAAACTGCATCGATGGTGTAATGGATAACGTACTCACCTCTAGTGAGGAAGATTGTTGATTCGAACCTCTTGTGAACCTCTTGTCGGGTCAAACCAAAGACTATAAAATTAGTATTTGCTGCTTCTCCGCTCACAGCATTAAAGAGTAAGAACAAAGACTGGTTGGCATGGAAACAAGATAATGTGTCAGAATGGAGCTATATGTCTGTTGTTTCAGTGAGCTGGCACTATAAAAATCCCACTAATCATGTTGGTCTAGTACGAAGCAGACATCTTCATCATCTCATTAAATAATACTTGTTCTTGTAATGATATACCTGATCAATTGCTCCCTTGGCATTAAATAAGAATCCCTCACTCCTTGACAGCAAAATTTACAGGTATTCAAAATTACAAGTAGTAAATGGAAAAATATCAAGTTAAAGATGTATATATTTCTATGAAGAAATTGAGATTCTATGTATGTATTTTTATCAATAGGTCTCTCTCTACCCTAAAACATAAAAAAGACAAAACCATTTCCTTGTAAATATTTAAGGTATGTGTATTTCTATGAAGAAATTGAGATTCTATGTATGTGTTTTTATCAATAGGTCTCTACCCTAAAACATATAGGACAAGGATCTGACTTTAACTGTGTTTCTCCAAAAGTGGCAATACAAATATGTGGGTATACACTTAAAATTAGGGTCTGTAGGGTTTAAAGTAGCAATACAAATATGTGGGTATGCACTGAAAATTAGGGTTTGTAGGATTTAAGCAGAAAAAACACAGGTATTTATTTTATTTAGCCTCAGGTAACCTTTAAAAAAAAAACATTTCTGAGGTAATTTACTAAAGCGATTGATAATTAAGAGGGGATAGAGGTATAGTATTTAATGCCACTTTCAACAATATTTCAGTTATATCGTGACAGTCAGTTTTATTAAATAATTAAGACATGTAGCATGATTTACTTAATTATTATATTAGAGCTAAAGACAGATGTGTATTTTATTGGTAGGTATTACAAGACTTCATCTATCAATCATCTTATGAACCGTGGCTTAAGACTGAGTGTGGTGGTACAGGTAGCTGGAAATCTATTGTAATAAGATCAACAATAAAGGGCGATGTCATGTTAATATTTGAATTTCATCCACAGAGAAATCCTCAGGTCAGTTATAATGTTAAGGTTTATTATTATTGTTACACTGTGTATAGACTTAACATCATCAACATTAATAATCAGTACAAATGACTTATATTTCAAATAACCAACTTTGATGTTTTGTAAAAATCACTTTGATGTTCTAAGGTGGTTATGGTTGTGATCATATGGTAGTTGGATTTACAACCACTTGTACATAAATGCCTATCACCACTAAATTTGTGAGTTCGAATTCTGCTCGTGGTGAGGTGGACTCGCAACAACTTTATGTGATCAAGTTTGTCAATGAATTGCGGTAGGTCATTGGTTTTTTCTGGGTACTCTGGATTCCTCCACCAATAAAACTGGCACTACAATTTAACTGAAATATTGTTGAAAGTCGCATTATATACCATAACCCCATGATCCCAAATTAAACCCACTTTGATTTTCCTGAATGAAGCTGAAATACTGTTGACTGGACGTTAAGCTACAGGCTTTCAAGCAGGCCCTTATTTTCCTAATTTTCCTTATTTTTTGACAGCAGCCCTAATATTCCTTATTAAAGCTTCAAAATCCTAAAAAAAAAAGCCCTAATTTTTTGGTGAAAATCCTAAATTTTAAAATTTTGAAAATTTTTGATAAATGAAACAGAAAATAAGTGTTGGAATTAATGAAATCTAGCATTAGTATACATTCAGATAATGAATATGTTGAATTAATGTATTTCTCAGAAGACATCTTGGTGGTTATCAGCATCATATTCAGCATGGATTTGCACCATTGCATATCAGATTATTTTAATCTGGTGTATTGATGGGTCATTATCAAAATACACACACTTTTTTGTTATTATGCAATTAAAAGACAAATATCAACCAAACTGATTGGAGAAAACATGTTTTGCATGAAGGCACATCAGCCCTCTATAGTTTTACCATCTAAATCCAGATTGGTCCAATTGCGAATTTATACTTGCTACACGAAGACCTGTTTTTTCCTTGGTGTTACGTGTTATTTTTCCAGAATGACTTACTTCTTGTCAAATGTACTATTCAGATGTAATGATTTTATTCGATCTTTATATTGTTTTTGAACTATTCCTAAAATTCTAATAGGCTTAGCACAACATTATTTTTGCTTGATATATATTGAAATTTAAAAAGAAAATTAGCAAAAACCTGCTGTTATAGATTTTCATGTCTGTGGTGTTACCCTTCCTAATAAGGCTGGTAAGAGTCATCTGTCTTGTCATATTTGAAGCAGAAATAGTTTCTCCCTTTGTTTATTTCCTGTTTCATGACATGGGCAGACGACAAACACAAAAGTGATCCATAAACTAATATAGAGCCGAAAAGGTACGTGTGATTGGTATAGTATATAAATTTTATGTCTGTGGTGTACTTCTCACTACTTCTTTTTGTTAGAATTGAAGAAAATGTAAAAATATACAATACATTACATTTGGTATTCTTCACAGGATATACGTACATATAAAATATAGTCAGGGAGATATTATTTTCCTTTTATCCCGAAAATACCTACCTGTTTGTCTGTGGTGCTACCATAAAGATTGTGTAACACCACAGACATTTAGCATTCAAATTGTGAATAAACACATTATTCCATGAACAGTAATATTCAGAGCAAAATATTGCTTATTAACCTATGCAGAAAAATGGTTCAAACATCATCATTTACTTATAAGATATAGTTTAAGGAGCTGATATATATTTTATATACTGTTTTACTGTATACTGTTTAGACCTGGTAACACCAGCGACATATCTTCATAACACCATGGACAAAACTGATATTGTTCATGCATTAAACCAATATGTTGAAAAACTGAATATTGTGCTGAAAACATTTAAGAAAACAACAAATATAGGTTGATAGTTGATAGTTGTGTTTTTTTCTTGAATTAAATGTTTACATTCATGAAGATGTCCCTGGTGTTACTTTTGTTATCTGTGGTGTTACCTCTTGTCAATGGTGTTACCTCATGTAAATTGTTTCATAAAAAGGATAAATGACATAATTGAAGTAAATTATATTATACAATGTAGTTGAATAAAGTTATCTTTGATATCTACATGTACGTATAAGTCATCTTTTCTTTATATAGAGTGAAACAAAATACAATTATCAAAACTTGTTTGTTTCATAATGCAGCTTAAATGGAACTCCGCAACTACATATCCAAATATTGTGGAATAAAATAGTGCTCCAAAGAAAATATCCAACACTATACATAATTTCCCTGTATATTATGTATGTAACCACTTTTTACAGAAAATTTTTTTTTCATTTTCCTAAAAAGAATAATTATGTCTCTCCTTCATTCTTGAATTACGATTTATGTAAAGTAAAAATGTTATCAAATGCTTCCTGTAACTGTGGCGCACCATGTGAAAATTCTCACCATTTCTTTTTTGATTGTGATAAATATACAGATAATAGGGAAATAATATTTAATAACTGGCTACCTTCTAACATTAATATTGATGTAAATCTACTGACAAAAGGAAGTGATCTCCTAACATATGAAGAAAATATAACCATTTTTAAACATGCTTTTAAATATATTAAAGACTCCAAAAGATTTACAATTGTCTAAATGATCTAAAGAACCAACACACATCTTCAAAAGTATTTCTTCTCTTTTCTTTTTTCTTTATTCTTTTTTTTTTCGTATATTGTCTAAACTTATGTTCTTGTACATAGTCATTCTTTGTATATTTAACTCTATGCTATTATATACATATTATATCATTTCATTGTGCATGCTAATCCATATTGTAAATTATTGTATTCGGGAGAAGACTTCATAAGTTGGAAAAACTTGTGTCCGATCCCTATTTGTTATATTTAGCAAATAAAAATATGTTTAAACTAAAAACGAAGGGAGACATATTGTTGAGACATATTGTTTTAGTCTGATTTTTTCTTCTGCTTCTTCTTCTGCTTCTTCTCAGCGAAGCTTGTCCGGACCATAACTTTTTTGTCTTTCCAGATAGGTCAATTATATTTGGTATGTGGGTGCATGACCATAAGGCGGTGTGTCACATACCATAATGACCTTCGTGAGACCTTGACCTTTGACCTGAAGGTCAAATAATTGTTTTTTAAATAACATTTTCTTGTCCGGGCCATAACATTTTTGTCTTTCGAGATAGGTCAGTGATATTTTATATGTGGGTGCATGACCATAAGGCGGTGTGTCACGTATCATAATGACCTTCGTGGGACCTTGACCTTTGACCTCAAGGTCAACTAATTGTTTTTTTAAATAGTATCATTCAACTCATAATGTGTAACTTATTGTTGTACAGATGGCTGCATTAAGGGGAGACATAAGTTTTAGGTATCTAAAACAGATCTTCCTAATTTTATGTTGGTAACACCACGGACTGAAAGGTATGAGGGGGTGCTACATATCTAGAAATATTTATTTTCATGGTGGTTTTCCAGACTGCATATTATGTGAATATGTCATTGTAATGTAGGAAAAACTAATAGGCTAAAGCAAAACGGGAATGAAAATATTTGATGTCACCAAAATATGAACAGGAAAAAGTGTGTGTATTTTGATAATGACCCTGATATGCTGAATATCGCTGTTGATGACCATTGGCATGATCTTCTGAGTTGGTAATTAGCTTTTGTATTTATGTTCTCCCTGGAGGTGAGTACAGAATGTTTTTCTTTTATATTGATTATTAAATTTCAGCCCTTATTTTTGTCAAAAAAGTCCTAAGAATTCCTAAAAATAGTCCTTATTTTTTAAGAATTTTGCCCTAAAAAAAAGCCCTTATTTTTCACAAAATCTTGCTTGAAAGCCTGTACAATATGAGACGCATGTCCTATGTGAGACACAAAAATGAGAGACATTTTCCATATGAAACACACAATATGTGATGCACTTCCCATATGAAGAGAGACACTTCTTTAGGGAGGAATATTCAATATCAGAAACATGCTTAGGTGAAATATTCTAAATATAGATTCTTATCATTATCTTTCAGTAGGAATTTGTTGGTGGAGCTAAGAATGAGATTGTACAGTATTTTGTGCAGGGACCAGGGAAACAGCTGGGTATTGATTCAATATATTTTCAATCCAGGTAAAGTTTTTTTCTATTTTGAGTCTACATTTATTGAGAGACATGTGTTTTTGTGTCAAAAATGACATTTAATTATCCTTGATTTCTTGACTTCATAAACTGGTTTTTTTTCCTTTTAGTGCTTTATATACTGTGTATAGAAAATATAAAGAATACATTGTAAACAAAATAAACTTTCTTTTCTTAATTTTTAGCTCACCTGGCCTATTCCCATCACTTTTCGTCCGTCCGTCGTCCGTCCATCAACTTTTCACATTTTAATCTTCTCCTCAGAAACCACGGGGCCAATTGCAACCAAACTTTGGTGGAATGGTCCTTGGGTGGCCCCCTTTCAAAATTGTGTCCGGTGATCCCGACTTCCAACCAAGATGGCTGCCAAGCTAAAAATAGAAAAAAGGGGGGATGAAATTTTAAAAAAATCTTCTCCTCTGAAACTACTGAGCCAATCTCAACCAAATTTGGCTGAAATGATCCTTGGGTGGTTCCCTTCCAAAATTGTATCCGGCATTTCAGACTTCCGACCAAAATGGTCGCCACAGCCGAACTTAATTTAACATAGGACCATATGGGAAATTCCCATAAAAGTCTTCTTGTCTGAAACCATTTGCTCAATAAGAACTAAATTTTGATGAAATAGTCATTGGATGGTTCTCTTTCAAAAATGTGTTCGGCGGTTCGGCCCTTTGACAAAGATGGCCCCCACAGCCGAACGTAGCTTAACATAGGACCCTATGGGAAATTCACATAAAAATCTTCTCCTCAGAAACCACGGGGCCAATTGCAACCAAACTTTGGTGGAATGGTCCTTGGATGGCCCCCTTCCAAAATTGTGTCCGGTGATCCCGACTTCCAACCAAGATGGCCACCAAGCTAAACATTGAAAAAAGGGGGGATGAAATTTTAAAAAAATCTTCTCCTCTGAAACTACTGAGCCAATCTCAACCAAGCTTTGCTGAAATGATCCTTGGGTTGTCCCCTTCCAAAATTATGTCCGGCATTTCAGATCTCCGACCAAGATGACCACCACAGCCGAACTTAATTTAACATAAGAAATTCTCATAAAAATCTTCTTGTCTGAAACCATTTGCTCAATAAGAACTAAATTTTGATGAAATAGTCATTGGATGGTTCTCTTTCAAAAATGTGTTCGGCGGTTCGGCCCTTCGACCAAGATGGCCCCCACAGCCAAACTTAGCTTAACATAGGACCCTATGGGAAATTCACATAAAAATCTTCTCCTCCGAAACTACGGGGCCAATTGCAACCAAACTTTGGTGGAATGGTCCTTGGATGGCCCCCTTCCAAAATTGTGTCCGGTGATCCCTACTTCCAACCAAGATGGCCACCAAGCTAAACATAGGAAAAAGGGGGGATGAAATTTAAAAAAAATCTTCTCCTCTGAAACTACTCAGCCAATCTCAACCAAACTTTGCTGAAATGATCCTTGGGTTGTCCCCTTCCAAAATTATGTCCGGCATTTCAGATCTCCGACCAAGATGGCCACCACAGCCGAACTTAATTTAACATAAGAAATTCTCATAAAAATCTTCTTGTCTGAAACCATTTGCTCAATAAGAACTAAATTTTGATGAAATAGTCATTGGATGGTTCTCTTTCAAAAATGTGTTCGGCCCTTCGACCAAGATGGCCCCCACAGCCAAACTTAGCTTAACATAGGACCCTATGGGTAATTCACATAAAAATCTTCTCCTCCGAAACCACGGGGCCAATTGCAACCAAACTTTGGTGGAATGGTCCTTGGATGGCCCCCTTCCAAAATTGTGTCCGGTGATCCCGACTTCCAACCAAGATGGCCACCAAGCTAAACATAGAAAAAAGGGGGGATGAAATGTAAAAAAAATCTTCTCCTCTCAAACTACTGAGCCAATCTCAACCAAACTTTGCTGAAATGATCCTTGGGTGGTTCTCTTCCAAAAATGTGTCCGGCGGTTCGGCCCTACGACCAAGATGGCCTCCACAGCCGAACTTAGCTTAACAAAGGACCCTATGCCATGGGAAATTCACATAAAAATCTTCTTGTCTGGAACCAGTTGCTCAATTGGAACCAAACTTTGATGAAATAGTCATTGGCTGGTCCTCTTCCAAAATTGTGTCTGGTGGTCCCGCCCTCTGACCAAGATGGCTGCACAGCTGAACTTAGTTTAACATAGGACCCTATGGGAAATTCACATAAAAACCATCTTATCTGGAACCAGTTGCTCAATTAGAACCAAACTTTGATGGAATAGTCATTGGATGGTCCTCTTCCAAAATTGTGTCCGGCAGTCACGCTCTCTCACCAAGATGGCCACCACAGTGCAGTTGCATTGTTATTGAAAGCAGATTTGATCCAGGTGAGCGATTACAGGCTCCCGGGAGCCTCTGGTTAATATTAAAAATACATTTTTATACCTATATATATGTAAATTACTTTTGTTTTTCAAATTTGAAAATATTTCTGATCCAAATAAGTTAAACATGATGTAGTCTAAAGGTTTTTTCATTGAAAGATCATTTGAATTTTAGACATATAATGACTTGTATTTTATTTTTAATCTTTCTAGCTGGCTAAGGCTAATCATGAAGTGTGTCCATTTGAACTGTATTTTATTTTTAATCTTTCTAGCTGGCTACGGAAAGTAATCATGAAGTGTGTCCATTTGAACTGTATTTTATTTTTAATCTATCTAGCTGGCTACGGAAAGTAATCATGAAGTGTGTCCATTTGATCTTGTATTTTATTTTTAATCTTTCTAGCTGGCTAAGAAAAGCTAATCATGAAGTGTGTCCATTTGAACTGTATTTTATTTTTAATCTTTCTAGCTGGCTAAGGAAAGCTAATCATGAAGTGTGTCCATTTGAACTGCTGCATGGAAGTACAACAATAACAGAATATATACTAGGCTTAAAATTCCAAATATCACCGAATTCATTCTTCCAAGGAAATACTCAATGTGCAGAACTTCTATATTTAACTGCACTAGATTTAGGAAAGGTTGGCATAGAAACAACAGTACTTGATATATGCTGTGGTACAGGTAATAATTAGGTTGAATGTAGTTTTTGTTGTACAGTGAAACCTGTCTAAACCGAACACTGAATAAACAGAAATCCTGCACAAACCAAACTTTAAATAAGATCTGTAATGTAGGTAATCTTTGTAAGCTTAACCTGTATAAACTAAACACCTGTCTATTCCTCTGATCTCCTGAGCTGGTCCCAAACCAAACTTTAAATAAGATCTGTGATGTAGGTAATCTTTGTAAGCTTAACCTGTATAAACCAAACACCTGTCTATTCCTCCGATCTCCTGAGCTGGTCCCAAACCAAACTTTCAATAATATCTGTGATGTAGGTAATCTTTGTAAGCTTAACCTGTATAAACCAAACACCTGTCTATTCCTCCAATCTCCTGAGCTGGTCCCAAACCAAACTTTAAATAAGATCTGTGATGTAGGTAATCTTTGTAAGCTTAACCTGTATAAACTAAACACCTGTCTATTCCTCCAATCTCCTGAGCTGGTCCCAAACCAAACTTTAAATAAGATCTGTGATGTAGGTAATCTTTGTAAGCTTAACCTGTATAAACTAAACACCTGTCTATTCCTCCGATCTCCTGAGCTGGTCCCAAACCAAACTTTCAATAATATCTGTGATGTAGGTAATCTTTGTAAGCTTAACCTGTATAAACCAAACACCTGTCTATTCCTCCGATCTCCTGAGCTGGTCCCAAACCAAACTTTCAATAAGATCTGTGATGTAGGTAATCTTTGTAAGCTTAACCTGTATAAACTAAACACCTGTCTATTCCTCCGATCTCCTGAGCTGGTCCCAAACCAAACTTTCAATAATATCTGTGATGTAGGTAATCTTTGTAAGCTTATCCTGTATAAACTAAACACCTGTCTATTCCTCCGATCTCCTGAGCTGGTCCCAAACCAAACTTTCAATAATATCTGTGATGTAGGTAATCTTTGTAAACTTAACCTGTATAAACCAAACACCTGTCTATTCCTCCGATCTCCTGAGCTGGTCCCAAACCAAACTTTCAATAATATCTGTGATGTAGGTAATCTTTGTAAGCTTAACCTGTATAAACCAAACACCTGTCTATTCCTCCAATCTCCTGAGCTGGTCCCAAACCAAACTTTAAATAAGATCTGTGATGTAGGTAATCTTTGTAAGCTTAACCTGTATAAACTAAACACCTGTCTATTCCTCCAATCTCCTGAGCTGGTCCCAAACCAAACTTTAAATAAGATCTGTGATGTAGGTAATCTTTGTAAGCTTAACCTGTATAAACTAAACACCTGTCTATTCCTCCGATCTCCTGAGCTGGTCCCAAACCAAACTTTCAATAATATCTGATGTAGGTAATCTTTGTAAGCTTAACCTGTATAAACCAAACACCTGTCTATTCCTCCGATCTCCTGAGCTGGTCCCAAACCAAACTTTCAATAATATCTGTGATGTAGGTAATCTTTGTAAACTTAACCTGTATAAACTAAACACCTGTCTATTCCTCCGATCTCCTGAGCTGGTCCCAAACCAAACTTTCAATAATATCTGTGATGTAGGTAATCTTTGTAAACTTAACCTGTATAAACCAAACACCTGTCTATTCCTCCGATCTCCTGAGCTGGTCCCAAACCAAACTTTCAATAATATCTGTGATGTAGGTAATCTTTGTAAACTTAACCTGTATAAACCAAACACCTGTCTATTCCTCCAATCTCCTGAGCTGGTCCCAAGCCAAACTTTAAATAAGATCTGTGATGTAGGTAATCTTTGTAAGCTTAACCTGTATAAACTAAACACCTGTCTATTCCTCCGATCTCCTGAGCTGGTCCCACTCCCAAGGAGGTTCGGTTTAGAGAAGTTTCACTGTATTTGAACAAAATTAAAACTTGACTGGAGTAAACAACAGAAATACTAGACCATAATATTGAGTGAAGTGTTATCTTAATATATTGTTGGTGATTGCGTCAAGTATTATCTTAATATATTGTTGGTGATTGCGTCAAGTGTTATCTTAATATATTGTTGGTGATTGAGTCAAGTATTATCTTAATATATTGTTGGTGATTGCATCAAGTGTTATCTTAATATATTGTTGGTGATTGAGTCAAGTATTATCTTAATATATTGTTGGTGATTGCGTCAAGTGTTATCTTAATATATTGTTGGTGATTGAGTCAAGTATTATCTTAATATATTGTTGGTGATTGCATCAAGTGTTATCTTAATATATTGTTGGTGATTGGGTCAAGTGTTATCTTAATATATTGTTGGTGATTGAGTCAAGTGTTATCTTAATATATTGTTGGTGATTGAGTCAAGTTTTATCTTAATATATTGTTGGTGATTGAGTCAAGTGTTATCTTAATATATTGTTGGTGATTGAGTCAAGTGTTATCTTAATATATTGTTGGTGATTGAGTCAAGTTTTATCTTAATATATTGTTGGTGATTGAGTCAAGTGTTATCTTAATATATTATATTGTTGGTGATTGAGTCAAGTGTTATCTTAATATATTGTTGGTGATTGAGTCAAGTATTATCTTAATATATTGTTGGTGATTGCGTCAAGTGTTATCTTAATATATTGTTGGTGATTGAGTCAAGTATTATCTTAATATATTGTTGGTGATTGAGTCAAGTGCTATCTTAATATATTGTTGGTGATTGAGTCAAGTGTTATCTTAATATATTGTTGGTGATTGAGTCAAGTGTTATTTAATATATTGTTGGTGATTGATTCAAGTGTTATCTTAATATATTGTTGGTGATTGAGTCAAGTGTTATCTTAATATATGGTTGGTGATTGAGTCAAGTGTTATCTTAATATATTGTTGGTGATTGAGTCAAGTGTTATCTTAATATATTGTTGGTGATTGAGTCAAGTATTATCTTAATATATTGTTGGTGATTGCGTCAAGTGTTATCTTAATATATTGTTGGTGATTGAGTCAAGTATTATCTTAATATATTGTTGGTGATTGAGTCAAGTGCTATCTTAATATATTGTTGGTGATTGAGTTAAGTGTTATCTTAATATATTGTTGGTGATTGAGTCAAGTATTATCTTAATATATTGTTGGTGATTGAGTCAAGTGTTATCTTAATATATTGTTGGTGATTGAGTCAAGTGTTATCTTAATATATTGTTGGTGATTGAGTCAAGTGTTATCTTAATATATAGTTGGTGATTGAGTCAAGTATTATCTTAATATATTGTTGGTGATTGAGTCAAGTATTATCTTAATATATTGTTGGTGATTGAGTCAAGTGTTATCTTAATATATTGTTGGTGATTGAGTCAAGTATTATCTTAATATATTGTTGGTGATTGAGTCAAGTATTATCTTAATATATTGTTGGTGATTGAGTCAAGTGCTATCTTAATATATTGTTGGTGATTGAGTCAAGTGTTATCTTAATATATTGTTGGTGATTCAGTCAAGTATTATCTTAATATATTGTTGGTGATTGAGTCAAGTGTTATCTTAATATATTGTTGGTGATTGGGTCAAGTGCTATCTTAATATATTGTTGGTGATTGAGTCAAGTGTTATCTTAATATATTGTTGGTGATTGAGTCAAGTATTATCTTAATATATTGTTGGTGATTGAGTCAAGTATTATCTTAATATATTGTTGATGATTGAGTCAAGTGCTATCTTAATATATTGTTGGTGATTGAGTCAAGTATTATCTTAATATATTGTTGGTGATTGAGTCAAGTATTATCTTAATATATTGTTGGTGATTGAGTCAAGTATTATCTTAATATATTGTTGGTGATTGAGTCAAGTATTATCTTAATATATTGTTGGTGATTGAGTCAAGTATTATCTTAATATATTGTTGGTGATTGAGTCAAGTGCTATCTTAATATATTGTTGGTGATTGAGTTAAGTGTTATCTTAATATATTGTTGGTGATTGAGTCAAGTGTTATCTTAATATATTGTTGGTGATTGGGTCAAGTGTTATCTTAATATATTGTTGGTGATTGAGTCAAGTATTATCTTAATATATTGTTGGTGATTGAGTCAAGTATTATCTTAATATATTGTTGGTGATTGAGTCAAGTGCTATCTTAATATATTGTTGGTGATTGAGTCAAGTATTATCTTAATATATTGTTGGTGATTGAGTCAAGTGCTATCTTAATATATTGTTGGTGATTGAGTCAAGTGCTATCTTAATATATTGTTGGTGATTGAGTCAAGTGTTATCTTAATATATTGTTGGTGATTGAGTCAAGTGTTATCTTAATATATTGTTGGTGATTGAGTCAAGTGTTATCTTAATATATTGTTGGTGATTGGGTCAAGTGCTATCTTAATATATTGTTGGTGATTGAGTCAAGTGTTATCTTAATATATTGTTGGTGATTGAGTTAAGTGTTATCTTAATATATTGTTGGTGATTGAGTCAAGTGTTATCTTAATATATTGTTGGTGATTGAATCAAGTGTTATCTTAATATATTGTTGGTGATTGAGTCAAGTGTTATCTTAATATATTGTTGGTGATTGAGTCAAGTATTATCTTAATATATTGTTGGTGATTGAGTCAAGTGCTATCTTAATATATTGTTGGTGATTGAGTCAAGTATTATCTTAATATATTGTTGGTGATTGAGTCAAGTATTATCTTAATATATTGTTGGTGATTGAGTCAAGTATTATCTTAATATACTGTTGGTGATTGAGTCAAGTGCTATCTTAATATATTGTTGGTGATTGAGTCAAGTATTATCTTAATATATTGTTGGTGATTGAGTCAAGTATTATCTTAATATATTGTTGGTGATTGAGTCAAGTGTTATCTTAATATATTGTTGGTGATTGAGTCAAGTATTATCTTAATATATTGTTGGTGATTGAGTCAAGTATTATCTTAATATATTGTTGGTGATTGAGTCAAGTATTATCTTAATATATTGTTGGTGATTGAGTCAAGTGCTATCTTAATATATTGTTGGTGATTGAGTTAAGTGTTATCTTAATATATTGTTGGTGATTCAGTCAAGTATTATCTTAATATATTGTTGGTGATTGAGTCAAGTGTTATCTTAATATATTGTTGGTGATTGGGTCAAGTGCTATCTTAATATATTGTTGGTGATTGAGTCAAGTGTTATCTTAATATATTGTTGGTGATTGAGTCAAGTATTATCTTAATATATTGTTGGTGATTGAGTCAAGTATTATCTTAATATATTGTTGATGATTGAGTCAAGTGCTATCTTAATATATTGTTGGTGATTGAGTCAAGTATTATCTTAATATATTGTTGGTGATTGAGTCAAGTATTATCTTAATATATTGTTGGTGATTGAGTCAAGTATTATCTTAATATATTGTTGGTGATTGAGTCAAGTATTATCTTAATATATTGTTGGTGATTGAGTCAAGTATTATCTTAATATATTGTTGGTGATTGAGTCAAGTGCTATCTTAATATATTGTTGGTGATTGAGTTAAGTGTTATCTTAATATATTGTTGGTGATTGAGTCAAGTGTTATCTTAATATATTGTTGGTGATTGGGTCAAGTGTTATCTTAATATATTGTTGGTGATTGAGTCAAGTATTATCTTAATATATTGTTGGTGATTGAGTCAAGTATTATCTTAATATATTGTTGGTGATTGAGTCAAGTGCTATCTTAATATATTGTTGGTGATTGAGTCAAGTATTATCTTGATATATTGTTGGTGATTGAGTCAAGTATTATCTTAATATATTGTTGGTGATTGAGTCAAGTGCTATCTTAATATATTGTTGGTGATTGAGTCAAGTGTTATCTTAATATATTGTTGGTGATTGAGTCAAGTGTTATCTTAATATATTGTTGGTGATTGAGTCAAGTGTTATCTTAATATATTGTTGGTGATTGGGTCAAGTGCTATCTTAATATATTGTTGGTGATTGAGTCAAGTGTTATCTTAATATATTGTTGGTGATTGAGTTAAGTGTTATCTTAATATATTGTTGGTGATTGAGTCAAGTGTTATCTTAATATATTGTTGGTGATTGAATCAAGTGTTATCTTAATATATTGTTGGTGATTGAGTCAAGTGTTATCTTAATATATTGTTGGTGATTGAGTCAAGTATTATCTTAATATATTGTTGGTGATTGAGTCAAGTGCTATCTTAATATATTGTTGGTGATTGAGTCAAGTATTATCTTAATATATTGTTGGTGATTGAGTCAAGTATTATCTTAATATATTGTTGGTGATTGAGTCAAGTATTATCTTAATATACTGTTGGTGATTGAGTCAAGTGCTATCTTAATATATTGTTGGTGATTGAGTCAAGTGTTATCTTAATATATTGTTGGTGATTGAGTCAAGTATTATCTTAATATATTGTTGGTGATTGAGTCAAGTGTTATCTTAATATATTGTTGGTGATTGAGTCAAGTGTTATCTTAATATATTGTTGGTGATTGAGTCAAGTGTTATCTTAATATATTGTTGGTGATTGAGTCAAGTATTATCTTAATATATTGTTGGTGATTGAGTCAAGTATTATCTTAATATATTGTTGGTGATTGAGTCAAGTGTTATTTAATATATTGTTGGTGATTGAGTCAAGTATTATTTAATATATTGTTGGTGATTGAGTCAAGTGCTATCTTAATATATTGTTGGTGATTGAGTCAAGTGTTATCTTAATATATTGTTGGTGATTGAGTCAAGTGTTATCTTAATATATTGTTGGTGATTGAGTCAAGTATTATCTTAATATATTGTTGGTGATTGAGTCAAGTGTTATTTAATATATTGTTGGTGATTGAGTCAAGTGTTATCTTAATATATTGTTGGTGATTGGGTCAAGTGCTATCTTAATATATTGTTGGTGATTGAGTCAAGTGTTATCTTAATATATTGTTGGTGATTGAGTCAAGTGTTATCTTAATATATTGTTGGTGATTGAGTTAAGTGTTATCTTAATATATTGTTGGTGATTGAGTCAAATATTATCTTAATATATTGTTGGTGATTGAGTCAAGTGTTATCTTAATATATTGTTGGTGATTGGGTCAAGTGCTATCTTAATATATTGTTGGTGATTGAGTCAAGTGTTATCTTAATATATTGTTGGTGATTGAGTCAAGTGTTATCTTAATATATTGTTGGTGATTGAGTCAAGTGTTATCTTAATATATTGTTGGTGATTGAGTCAAGTATTATCTTAATATATTGTTGGTGATTGCGTCAAGTGTTATCTTAATATATTGTTGGTGATTGAGTCAAGTATTATCTTAATATATTGTTGGTGATTGAGTCAAGTGCTATCTTAATATATAGTTGGTGATTGAGTTAAGTGTTATCTTAATATATTGTAGGTGATTGAGTCAAGTGTTATCTTAATATATTGTTGGTGATTGAGTCAAGTGTTATCTTAATATATTGTTGGTGATTGAGTCAAGTATTATCTTAATATATTGTTGGTGATTGAGTCAAGTATTATCTTAATATATTGTTGGTGATTGAGTCAAGTATTATCTTAATATATTGTTGGTGATTGAGTCAAGTATTATCTTAATATATTGTTGGTGATTGAGTCAAGTATTATCTTAATATATTGTTGGTGATTGAGTCAAGTGCTATCTTAATATATTGTTGGTGATTGAGTCAAGTGTTATGTTAATATATTGTAGGTGATTGAGTCAAGTATTATCTTAATATATTGTTGGTGATTGAGTCAAGTGTTATCTTAATATATTGTTGGTGATTGAGTCAAGTATTATCTTAATATATTGTTGGTGATTGAGTCAAGTGTTATCTTAATATATTGTTGGTGATTGAGTCAAGTGTTATCTTAATATATTGTTGGTGATTGAGTCAAGTATTATTTTAATATATTGTTGGTGATTGAGTCAAGTATTATCTTAATATATTGTTGGTGATTGCGTCAAGTATTATCTTAATATATTGTTGGTGATTGAGTCAAGTGTTATCTTAATATATTGTTGGTGATTGAGTCAAGTATTATCTTAATATATTGTTGGTGATTGAGTCAAGTATTATCTTAATATATTGTTTGTGATTGAGTCAAGTGCTATCTTAATATATTGTTGGTGATTGAGTCAAGTATTATCTTAATATATTGTTGGTGATTGAGTCAAGTATTATCTTAATATATTGTTGGTGATTGAGTCAAGTATTATCTTAATATATTGTTGGTGATTGAGTCAAGTGCTATCTTAATATATTGTTGGTGATTGAGTCAAGTGTTATCTTAATATATTGTTGGTGATTGGGTCAAGTGTTTTCTTAATATATTGTTGGTGATTGAGTCAAGTATTATCTTAATATTTTGTTGGTGATTGAGTCAAGTATTATCTTAATATATTGTTGGTGATTGAGTCAAGTGCTATCTTAATATATTGTTGGTGATTGAGTCAAGTATTATCTTAATATATTGTTGGTGATTGAGTCAAGTATTATCTTAATATATTGTTGGTGATTGAGTCAAGTGCTATCTTAATATATTGTTGGTGATTGAGTCAAGTGTTATCTTAATATATTGTTGGTGATTGAGTCAAGTGTTATCTTAATATATTGTTGGTGATTGAGTCAAGTGTTATCTTAATATATTGTTGGTGATTGGGTCAAGTGCTATCTTAATATATTGTTGGTGATTGAGTCAAGTGTTATCTTAATATATTGTTGGTGATTGAGTCAAGTGTTATCTTAATATATTGTTGGTGATTGAGTCAAGTATTATCTTAATATAT
The DNA here is from genome assembly GCA_963383655.1 of Bathymodiolus septemdierum. Taxonomy (NCBI): domain Eukaryota; kingdom Metazoa; phylum Mollusca; class Bivalvia; order Mytilida; family Modiolidae; genus Bathymodiolus; species Bathymodiolus septemdierum. Next base: position 101,241,244 of record OY726517.1, on the reverse strand, counting down.
TGTTGGTGATTGAGTCAAGTGTTATCTTAATATATTGTTGGTGATTGAGTCAAGTGATATCTTAATATATTGTTGGTGATTGAGTCAAGTGTTATCTTAATATATTGTTGGTGATTGGGTCAAGTGCTATCTTAATATATTGTTGGTGATTGAGTCAAGTATTATCTTAATATATTGTTGGTGATTGAGTCAAGTGCTATCTTAATATATTGTTGGTGATTGAGTCAAGTATTATCTTAATATATTGTTGGTGATTGAGTCAAGTATTATCTTAATATATTGTTGGTGATTGAGTCAAGTATTATCTTAATATATTGTTGGTGATTGAGTCAAGTATTATCTTAATATATTGTTGGTGATTGAGTCAAGTGTTATTTAATATATTGTTGGTGATTGAGTCAAGTGTTATTTAATATATTGTTGGTGATTGAGTCAAGTACTATCTTAATATATTGTTGGTGATTGAGTCAAGTGTTATCTTAATATATTGTTGGTGATTGAGTCAAGTGTTATCTTAATATATTGTTGGTGATTGAGTCAAGTATTATCTTAATATATTGTTGGTGATTGAGTCAAGTGTTATTTAATATATTGTTGGTGATTGAGTCAAGTGTTATCTTAATATATTGTTGGTGATTGGGTCAAGTGCTATCTTAATATATTGTTGGTGATTGAGTCAAGTGTTATCTTAATATATTGTTGGTGATTGAGTCAAGTGCTATCTTAATATATTGTTGGTGATTGAGTTAAGTGTTATCTTAATATATTGTTGGTGATTGAGTCAAGTATTATCTTAATATATTGTTGGTGATTGAGTCAAGTGTTATCTTAATATATTGTTGGTGATTGAGTCAAGTGTTATCTTAATATATTGTTGGTGATTGGGTCAAGTGCTATCTTAATATATTGTTGGTGATTGAGTCACGTGTTATCTTAATATATTGTTGGTGATTGAGTCAAGTATTATCTTAATATATTGTTGGTGATTGAGTCAAGTATTATCTTAATATATTGTTGGTGATTGAGTCAAGTGTTATTTAATATATTGTTGGTGATTGAGTCAAGTGTTATTTAATATATTGTTGGGGATTGAGTCAAGTGCTATCTTAATATATTGTTGGTGATTGAGTCAAGTGTTATCTTAATATATTGTTGGTGATTGAGTCAAGTGTTATCTTAATATATTGTTGGTGATTGAGTCAAGTATTATCTTAATATATTGTTGGTGATTGAGTCAAGTGTTATTTAATATATTGTTGGTGATTGAGTCAAGTGTTATCTTAATATATTGTTGGTGATTGAGTCAAGTTTTATCTTAATATATTGTTGGTGATTGAGTCAAGTGTTATTTAATATATTGTTGGTGATTGAGTCAAGTGCTATCTTAATATATTGTTGGTGATTGAGTCAAGTGTTATCTTAATGTATTGTTGGTGATTGAGTCAAGTGTTATCTTAATATATTGTTGGTGATTGAGTCAAGTATTATCTTAATATATTGTTGGTGATTGAGTCAAGTGTTATTTAATATATTGTTGGTGATTGAGTCAAGTGTTATCTTAATATATTGTTGGTGATTGAGTCAAGTTTTATCTTAATATATTGTTGGTGATTGAGTCAAGTGTTATCTTAATATATTGTTGGTGATTGAGTCAAGTGTTATCTTAATATATTGTTGGTGATTGGGTCAAGTGCTATCTTAATATATTGTTGGTGATTGAGTCAAGTGTTATCTTAATATATTGTTGGTGATTGAGTCAAGTATTATCTTAATATATTGTTGGTGATTGAGTCAAGTATTATCTTAATATATTGTTGGTGATTGAGTCAAGTGCTATCTTAATATATTGTTGGTGATTGAGTCAAGTATTATCTTAATATATTGTTGGTGATTGAGTCAAGTATTATCTTAATATATTGTTGGTGATTGAGTCAAGTATTATCTTAATATCTTGTTGGTGATTGAGTCAAGTGCTATCTTAATATATTGTTGGTGATTGAGTTAAGTGTTATCTTAATATATTGTTGGTGATTGAGTCAAGTATTATCTTAATATATTGTTGGTGATTGAGTCAAGTGTTATCTTAATATATTGTTGGTGATTGAGTCAAGTGTTATCTTAATATATTGTTGGTGATTGAGTCAAGTATTATCTTAATATATTGTTGGTGATTGAGTCAAGTATTATCTTAATATATTGTTGGTGATTGAGTCAAGTATTATCTTAATATATTGTTGGTGATTGAGTCAAGTGCTATCTTAATATATTGTTGGTGATTGAGTCAAGTGTTATCTTAATATATTGTTGGTGATTGGGTCAAGTGTTTTCTTAATATATTGTTGGTGATTGAGTCAAGTATTATCTTAATATTTTGTTGGTGATTGAGTCAAGTATTATCTTAATATATTGTTGGTGATTGAGTCAAGTGCTATCTTAATATATTGTTGGTGATTGAGTCAAGTATTATCTTAATATATTGTTGGTGATTGAGTCAAGTATTATCTTAATATATTGTTGGTGATTGAGTCAAGTGCTATCTTAATATATTGTTGGTGATTGAGTCAAGTGTTATCTTAATATATTGTTGGTGATTGAGTCAAGTGTTATCTTAATATATTGTTGGTGATTGAGTCAAGTGTTATCTTAATATATTGTTGGTGATTGGGTCAAGTGCTATCTTAATATATTGTTGGTGATTGAGTCAAGTGTTATCTTAATATATTGTTGGTGATTGAGTCAAGTGTTATCTTAATATATTGTTGGTGATTGAGTCAAGTATTATCTTAATATATTGTTGGTGATTGAGTCAAGTGTTATCTTAATATATTGTTGGTGATTGAGTCAAGTGATATCTTAATATATTGTTGGTGATTGAGTCAAGTGTTATCTTAATATATTGTTGGTGATTGGGTCAAGTGCTATCTTAATATATTGTTGGTGATTGAGTCAAGTATTATCTTAATATATTGTTGGTGATTGAGTCAAGTGCTATCTTAATATATTGTTGGTGATTGAGTCAAGTATTATCTTAATATATTGTTGGTGATTGAGTCAAGTATTATCTTAATATATTGTTGGTGATTGAGTCAAGTATTATCTTAATATATTGTTGGTGATTGAGTCAAGTATTATCTTAATATATTGTTGGTGATTGAGTCAAGTGTTATTTAATATATTGTTGGTGATTGAGTCAAGTGTTATTTAATATATTGTTGGTGATTGAGTCAAGTACTATCTTAATATATTGTTGGTGATTGAGTCAAGTGTTATCTTAATATATTGTTGGTGATTGAGTCAAGTGTTATCTTAATATATTGTTGGTGATTGAGTCAAGTATTATCTTAATATATTGTTGGTGATTGAGTCAAGTGTTATTTAATATATTGTTGGTGATTGAGTCAAGTGTTATCTTAATATATTGTTGGTGATTGGGTCAAGTGCTATCTTAATATATTGTTGGTGATTGAGTCAAGTATTATCTTAATATATTGTTGGTGATTGAGTCAAGTGCTATCTTAATATATTGTTGGTGATTGAGTTAAGTGTTATCTTAATATATTGTTGGTGATTGAGTCAAGTATTATCTTAATATATTGTTGGTGATTGAGTCAAGTGTTATCTTAATATATTGTTGGTGATTGAGTCAAGTGTTATCTTAATATATTGTTGGTGATTGGGTCAAGTGCTATCTTAATATATTGTTGGTGATTGAGTCACGTGTTATCTTAATATATTGTTGGTGATTGAGTCAAGTATTATCTTAATATATTGTTGGTGATTGAGTCAAGTATTATCTTAATATATTGTTGGTGATTGAGTCAAGTGTTATTTAATATATTGTTGGTGATTGAGTCAAGTGTTATTTAATATATTGTTGGGGATTGAGTCAAGTGCTATCTTAATATATTGTTGGTGATTGAGTCAAGTGTTATCTTAATATATTGTTGGTGATTGAGTCAAGTGTTATCTTAATATATTGTTGGTGATTGAGTCAAGTATTATCTTAATATATTGTTGGTGATTGAGTCAAGTGTTATTTAATATATTGTTGGTGATTGAGTCAAGTGTTATCTTAATATATTGTTGGTGATTGAGTCAAGTTTTATCTTAATATATTGTTGGTGATTGAGTCAAGTGTTATTTAATATATTGTTGGTGATTGAGTCAAGTGCTATCTTAATATATTGTTGGTGATTGAGTCAAGTGTTATCTTAATGTATTGTTGGTGATTGAGTCAAGTGTTATCTTAATATATTGTTGGTGATTGAGTCAAGTATTATCTTAATATATTGTTGGTGATTGAGTCAAGTGTTATTTAATATATTGTTGGTGATTGAGTCAAGTGTTATCTTAATATATTGTTGGTGATTGAGTCAAGTTTTATCTTAATATATTGTTGGTGATTGAGTCAAGTGTTATCTTAATATATTGTTGGTGATTGAGTCAAGTGTTATCTTAATATATTGTTGGTGATTGGGTCAAGTGCTATCTTAATATATTGTTGGTGATTGAGTCAAGTGTTATCTTAATATATTGTTGGTGATTGAGTCAAGTATTATCTTAATATATTGTTGGTGATTGAGTCAAGTATTATCTTAATATATTGTTGGTGATTGAGTCAAGTGCTATCTTAATATATTGTTGGTGATTGAGTCAAGTATTATCTTAATATATTGTTGGTGATTGAGTCAAGTATTATCTTAATATATTGTTGGTGATTGAGTCAAGTATTATCTTAATATCTTGTTGGTGATTGAGTCAAGTGCTATCTTAATATATTGTTGGTGATTGAGTTAAGTGTTATCTTAATATATTGTTGGTGATTGAGTCAAGTATTATCTTAATATATTGTTGGTGATTGAGTCAAGTGTTATCTTAATATATTGTTGGTGATTGAGTCAAGTGTTATCTTAATATATTGTTGGTGATTGGGTCAAGTGCTATCTTAATATATTGTTGGTGATTGAGTCAAGTGTTATCTTAATATATTGTTGGTGATTGAGTCAAGTATTATCTTAATATATTGTTGGTGATTGAGTCAAGTGTTATTTAATATATTGTTGGTGATTGAGTCAAGTGTTATTTAATATATTGTTGGAGATTGAGTCAAGTGCTATCTTAATATATTGTTGGTGATTGAGTCAAGTGCTATCTTAATATATTGTTGGTGATTGAATCAAGTGTTATCTTAATATATTGTTGGTGATTGAGTCAAGTATTATCTTAATATATTGTTGGTGATTGAGTCAAGTGCTATCTTAATATATTGTTGGTGATTGAGTCAAGTGTTATCTTAATATATTGTTGGTGATTGAGTCAAGTGTTATTTAATATATTGTTGGTGATTGATTCAAGTGTTATCTTAATATATTGTTGGTGATTGAGTCAAGTATTATCTTAATATATTGTTGGTGATTGAGTCAAGTGTTATTTAATATATTGTTGGTGATTGATTCAAGTGTTATCTTAATATATTGTTGGTGATTGAGTCAAGTATTATCTTAATATATTGTTGGTGATTGAGTCAAGTGTTATCTTAATATATTGTTGGTGATTGAGTCAAGTGTTATTTAATATATTGTTGGTGATTGATTCAAGTGTTATCTTAATATATTGTTGGTGATTGAGTCAAGTATTATCTTTATATATTGTTGGTGATTGATTCAAGTGTTATCTTAATATATTGTTGGTGATTGTGTCAAGTATTATCTTAATATATTGTTGGTGATTGAGTCAAGTATTCTCTTAATATATTGTTGGTGATTGAGTCAAGTATTATCTTAATATATTGTTGGTGATTGAGTCAAGTATTATCTTAATATATTGTTGGTGATTGAGTCAAGTATTATCTTAATATATTGTTGGTGATTGAGTCAAGTATTATCTTAATATATTGTTGGTGATTGAGTCAAGTATTATCTTAATATATTGTTGGTGATTGAGTCAAGTGTTATTTAATATATTGTTGGTGATTGAGTCAAGTGCTATCTTAATATATTGTTGGTGATTGAGTCAAGTATTATCTTAATATATTGTTGGTGATTGAGTCAAGTGTTATTTTAATATATTGTTGGTGATTGAGTCAAGTATTATCTTAATATATTGTTGGTGATTGAGTCAAGTATTATCTTAATATATTGTTGGTGATTGAGTCAAGTATTATCTTAATATATTGTTGGTGATTGAGTCAAGTGTTATTTAATATATTGTTGGTGATTGAGTCAAGTGCTATCTTAATATATTGTTGGTGATTGAGTCAAGTATTATCTTAATATATTGTTGGTGATTGAGTCAAGTATTATCTTAATATATTGTTGGTGATTGAGTCAAGTATTATCTTAATATATTGTTGGTGATTGAGTCAAGTGTTATTTAATATTTTTTTGGTGATTGAGTCAAGTATTATCTTAATATATTGTTGGTGATTGAGTCAAGTATTATCTTAATATATTGTTGGTGATTGAGTCAAGTGTTATCTTAATATATTGTTGGTGATTGAGTCAAGTGTTATTTAATACCAAAGGAACAAATTTGCATTTTTATCATAGCAAATTACTTTGATGCCTGCTTTATACTGAGATGTATTTTTGTAGTGCTAGATGACTGAGCCAACAATCTGTAGGTAGACATGTTACTCAATTCAGACACATTATTATTCTAACTCTTTACTTTAACTCATTAGTACTACATTATTAGTGGAGAGGCAGATTTCAAGTTTTGTCTTCAGTTTCACTTTAACAAGGGTCAACCCACAATCTTCTGCATGCTAACCATTTGACTTGAACGAGGGTCAACCCACAATCTTCTGCATGCTAACCATTTGACTTGAACGAGGGTCAACCTACAATCTTCTGCATGCTAACCATTTGACTTGAACGAGGGTCAACCCACAATCTTCTGCATGCTAACCATTTGACTTGAACGAGGGTCAACCCACAATCTTCTGCATGCTAACCATTACACCCACCCCCTGGCAAGCCTAGAAACTGATGGAATTATAGGTCCAGGTTGAGGACAAGTACAAAGAGGTGGCAGATTTAAACTGATTATTAGTACACAATTCTCTCCTTTTGATATTTTGATGTCCAGTGACCAACCATACAAATGAATATAAACTACACAGATTTACATCAACTCTAATTTAAATAGATTGTAGGTTTAGTCTCTTGTTAATTTAACTGTCAAAATTGGACTAAATACACCATGTTACATTCAAATTTCTACATTTACAGATTTCTGTGAGGTATTTAGTCTAAATAGGCATATGAAATAGTTTACCTAATCTACAATTTGTGAATTAATGTGAGAAACAAATTAATTTATAGGAAAAGTTTTGATTTGTTTATCTCATTTGTTTGCAGTGAATAAGCTGAAAGGTTTTCATTGGTTAAGAAGCTGAATGGCTTTCATTGGTTAATAAGCTGATTGATTTTCATTGGTTAAGAAGCTGAACGGCTTTCATGAGTTGATAAGCTGAAAGGCTTTCATTGGTTAATAAGCTGAAAGGCTTTCATTGGTTAATAAGCTGAAAGACTATTGTTGGTTAATAAGCTGAAAGGCTTTCATTGGTTAATAAGCTGAAAGGCTTTCATTGGTTAATAAGCTGAAAGACTTTTGTTGGTTAATAAGCTGAAAGGCTTTCGTTGGTTAATAAGCTGAAAGGCTTTCATTGGTTAATAAGCTGAAAGGCTTTCATTGGTTAATAAGCTGAAAGGCTTTTGTTGGTTAATAAGCTGAAAGGCTTTCATTGGTTAATAAGCTGAAAGGCTTTCATTGGTTAATAAGCTGAAAGACTTTTGTTGGTTAATAAGCTGAAAGGTTTCATTGGTTAATAAGCTGAAAGGCTTTTATTGGTTAATAAGCTGAAAGGCTTTCATTGGTTAATAAACTAAAAGGCTTTCATGGTTTAATAAGTTGAAAGGCTTTCATGGGTTATCCTTGGTTGACAACATTTATTAAGTGGTATGAAAATTTCATTTAATAATTAAAAATTTAAGTTTTATTTTTTGATGAATTAGAAATTTTTAATCACTTGTGTGTATTGTTGATATATTTTAAACCTAAATATATTTTACCTTTTACCTTTTTACATGTGTAGATAAAAGTAATATTATTTAAGAAATAGTGTGATCTTCATTATATATGTTTTGGTATTGAAAGGTACAATTGGACTAATAGCAGCTAAAAGAGCCAAGAGAGTTATTGGTGTAGAGATCAGACCACAAGCTGTTGATGATGCTAATTTGAATGCTAAATTTAATGGTATTATTTTACTAGTAATTCTATTAAATATATTTTTGATATATTCAGTTTCTTAATAATGATACTGATACCCAATGATTTTGTCAGATATATCATGACACAAACCCCACAAAGACAATTAAAAAAGACAGGGGTGAAATCAGGTGCTCCTGGAGGTAAGCAGTTCCTGCTCCACTAGTGGCACCCATCATGCTATTTTTGTTACAAACCTGGTGATAAGTCATGAATGAGGAAAGGACAGGATTGAGATTATGACAAACGGAACATATCTGTGGTCATTTGTATATATTTATTTATTGTGTATCATACTTAATACAAGCACATGTGGGATCAAATTGATGTAGAAAAATGATCTAAAATAAGAAATCGAAGAAGAACAGACAACACAATGGCCAAAAGAAATATAAAACTAAAGATCGAGTAACACGAACCCCACTAAAAACCGGCGCTTCAGAAGGATAAGCAGTTCCTGCTTCACTAGTGCCACCCATCAGATTAATCTAGTTACAAACCTGGTGATAAGTCAGGAATGTTATGTCAATGTTAACATTAAATGAAAGGTATAAATTCAGTACCTAAATGTTTAGCTGTCAGCTATTATTTAGGTATCAGACCTCTAATTCTGTTCTTCTATATTGCTCTTGATTTTTCCCAAAAAAAATTCCAAGGTATTTTTTGACAATACATGAATTTTTATTAATTTGCCATGTCACAAAACCAACACCCAGATTTTCATTAGATTCTGCCATTGTATTCTTTGTTTTATTGTTTGGAGTGAACTGGAGATGTGATTCATGTTGTAGTTTTTAAGATTATGAACCATCACTTTTTTTCATGACCAATGTTGTTTCATTGTCAGATGAGTATATTGTGAACATTTGGTTGATAAAATTGATATATTTTGTCAAAAATGTTGTATTTTTTTCCAGGTATCACAAATGTAGAATTTGTATGTAAAAAAGCTCATCATATGTTAAAAGAATTAGTAACTAGTGATGAATTAAAAGAAGAAGAAGATATTGTAGCTTTTCTAAATCCAGGTCGTGCTGGTGTTAGTAAGTAATCTTAGATAATATAACAGTTTTTGTGTTAAAACAAATCTCTTTCCTAGTAAATTCTTCATCTCTCACATAACTGGTAGATTTGTTAAGGGACCAGGACTTGCTGTCATAAAACTTTTCTTTTTTTGTTATTGGTGTTTAATGCCACTTTCAACAATATTTCAGTTATATCGTGGCGGTCAGTTTTATTGGTGGAGAAAACCGGAGGATCCAGAGAAAACCACCGACCTGTCGCAAGTCACTGACAAACTTTATCACATAATGCTGTATCGAGTACACCTCGCCATAACAGGATTTAAACACACAACTTTAGTGGTGATAAGCACTGATTGCACAGGTAGTTGTAAATCCAACTATCATACCATCACAACCACAACGGCCCCTCATAAAATTTTTGAGTACAAGTTTTCTACTCGTGCCCATTTATAACGTCATATATGATTAAAACAGCATTATGATTGGATGATTATGGAATATGGGTACGAAATTTGTCCTCAAAATTTTATGACTGCAAATCCATATCACAATAGAATTGTTGAAGTTTTGGATTAAAGGAATTTACTTTACTTTTATAGTTTGGTTTTTAAATCCTATGCTCAATTAAATGGAGAGGGGATCGTCACGGTCGTGATCGTAATCGTACAGTAGTTGGATTTACAACTAACTATGCAATCAGTGCCTATCACCACTAATGTTGTGAGTTCAAATCCCACTCATAGTGAGGTGTACTTGATACAACATTATGTGATGAGGTTTGTCAGGGACTTGTGGCAGGTCTGTGCTTTTTTCTGTGTACTCCGGTTTCCTCTACCAATTTAGAACTAACATCCACGATATAGCTGAAATATTGTTGACAGTGTAGTTAAACACCATAACCAAACCAAACCCTCTGCATTATATTTATTGGGGTTGTCCACCAGATTGTCTCCTTGTCAGATAATTTTCCGTACGACATCCAAATTGTCTTAATATTTTTGTAAAGAAATAAAGAAAAAAAAATGATGTCAGGTATTTAAAATAAATATGGTTAGTGTTTATCTTTATATTTCAGATAAAAAGTTGATACAATCAATAAGAGACTGTCCTAAGATAAAGAAGGTTGTATATATATCATGTAAACCTTTAGGAAATGTACTACGTAATTTTGTAGAGTAAGTTGTCAACTTCTGAGAAAAATGTCGAGTATGGTGTAACTTGTCTTGTGAAACCTCCTTTATTGGTGAACTTCCGTTTTTGTTGTACCACTTTAGAATTTCAAAACATTATCTATATAAATCTAAGCTCTTTTTGATAGACAACTTGTCTTGAAATGCCATATTATGCTGGCAGAAAGAAGGGTCACTCAAGAGTGAGTGATTGTTGTTAAACGCCAACTCAGCAATTTTTCAGCTATATCATGGCGAGAACACGTTAATTTTAAATGAAATGACGATGAGGTCCGCTTTGTACTAGACCAACATACTTAGCTGAATTTTTATAGTGCTAGCTCACTAAAACAATAGTCCGCGGCTAGACATGTTGTCCCACTCCGACACATTATCATGATTCTGAGCCAATCAGTCTTTGCTTTGGTTTGACCTGATCGAACACATGGTCTACCATACTCGAGGCAAGCACCCCGACCATTACACCATAGATGAGGTTGGTGGTCATTAAAGACAGATATCATTGTGCCTATATTTTACAACAAAAAAATGTTAAGAATATAAATGAAAATTCATGGGAAATTGCACAAGTATCTTCTGAAGATGAGATTGCTATCATTTTTATGTTATATGGGTTTAAAAGTTTATAAAATTGTATACAACTGTTGCATTTCTATTGATGCTTCTTATACAGATCCCTCCAAGTGTATCAACGATCAAACACTCAGGTCGGACACAGAGTTTTGTCGGACTTCACTCTTAAAATTGTCCGACCAAATTGTCCGACCAAATCCTCCCAGGTCGGAGTGCGAGTCTCCACTCTCAGATAGTTAAACTGTAAACAGGAAACATCCCCAAATTCTGTTAACCAATAAATTTGTGCATAAAGAAACATGCGTATCTTAGTAAAGCTGAAGTAAATAAATGATATACAATGGTACGGAAAATATAGATATGTTAACGGCTGTCACGGGTGATATATATACAATAATATCCATGAATAAAATGTATTAACATGCAGTACCCATGTTTTAAGTGGACTAGAAGTGAATATTAATATGTCCCTATGTACTCGCGACAATCGATGCTAAGGCCCTTTCACTTGTTGCAGACAGTTGCCGGTTTACGATATCGGGTGTGTTTGCTCTTTTACGTGTTTGTTAAATGTAGGGCGAACGAACCCGGGTAAATAATTCTAATTTATACATTTATTTCTTTAAAGGCAAATTTGGATTAAAATTAATCAGTAAAATTTAAGTTTTATTTTGTTTATGGCGAATGGTCATAAATCCGTAAATCCCGTTTTTTTTTCTTGAAAATTGGCAGTCTGCGGAGTCCTGATATAGGTGAAATAATATTTTATTAGTGTATTCTACGTTGTTTTTTTTACAGTTTACCTGTCAAAACATCACCCATCTCAGCATGTTGTCGCATCGTGCATTCATGATATACAAATACACCTATCACAGGTGGGGAAAAAAACGTTGCTCAAGACTCTTTTTACTAAGACTTATAAACATAGATAACTATTCTACGTTTTCGATTTTCAAGCCGTCTTCCAATTTATTTGTACTTAAAAAATAAATTTATATCTTTTTTTCTTATATATGTGTATACATATCTTAATAAAATAAATACATTTACGGTGAGAAATTATTATACGTCATGATATCGTTATTTAGGTAAATACTTATTAGACAGATTTTTTTTTAAAACCATTTTTGTCTTTTTAATTGATAACTGACCCAAGCTAAATAAATGAAATGTGACTTAATGTGTTAATTATATAAATCCTTGCCTTCTATAAATTTTAATTTCTTATCTAATTCTTATTCTTATTTAACTAAGAATCTTTATTCTCAAATAAACCATACATTACAATGGTATAGAACAATATGGTCAGGTTGTTATTTTCATTGAATGGCTTCACAGTAGGGGCTCCTCCTGTATATTGGTTACATCCTGTATATTACAACTGACAGCTAATGCATGACAAACAATTTTAATCAGCCATCATTATCATGAAATACATTTTTTAATCTTTATTTTGATGATGGCACCTAATTCCCATCACCTAATCCAAATTAGTATAGTAGAGGAGTACCGTATTTTTCGGACGATAAATCTAGATAAAAATGACGATTTTGTTCACAGTACAAAAAATGTATACCTTTATTTTGCTGTAGGTTTATTTCTGAACAAAAAGACTTGTATCATCGATGTTCTTGGTGTTATTTTTTTTTAAAATAAAGCAATAAAATTATACTAACAGGGGGTGCAATTCTGGGGATAAAATATTCAACATCCGAAAAAATCAATATTCAATGATTGAAGTGTTATCGAAAATCAGTTCAATATTGTATTTTATAATAAAATATATACTATAAAAAATGTATCTTGTTGAAAAAAATCACAGGGTGGATCGATTTACAATATAAAATTATTATCACAAAATATCTAAATATAGCTATAGCTTTCCATCAAACACGAGCATGCGCACGTGATTGTAGTAAAAAATGGCAGTTGCAATACATCTCACAGTGAACGTGTAGAACAAGCTTTTTATACTAAATATACTGGAAAATAATTTATATCAATTTCGTTACTTAATCGATATTTTATTGCAATAATTTATATGAGGCTATGGGTGTTTAAACGTCACTTTTCAACAATATTTCAGTTCTATATTGACCTTTGAGCTACCTTTCCCGGCGCGAATATGGTGCAAGGTAGAAATACACTAGGGTATTTACGTAACCGGACATTCTACATACCGGAAAGAAAGTACACTTACAAATATGCATCGATCACAAAATGTTTGACATGTTCACCTCGAGAAATGTAAAAAAAATCTTTAAATATCCACTCTCACGTCCGACCAATAAGTCGGACTTTAGTCGGACTTAGAGAGTGTTGACTCTCAAATTAAATTTACTTCAATGATTGCAAATGTACCTACAAACAAATAGTAATAAAAAACAACAACATTAAATAGAATTAATTATAATTGTTCTCCCCCTGGCACCTGAAAATTTGTGTCAACAAGATGTTTCTTCCATTATTGACACCTGTAACCTGAGCTAATTAATTCATATCAAGCTGGCTGTAATACCTAGTCCAATACACATATTGCCGTCACAGATGAACAAGTATAGGGATTTGAAATATTTGTAAACGGAATATTGTGTAACTTTAGCCGGTGATTTTTGCATCCGTTATTTCACCTTTATATGGATATCACACTCCGAAATGATTATCTCTTATTCATTCATGTACACAGCCGTACCAGCCTCACTGACTCTGTTTTAAGTGACAACAGATTATTTTTTTTTAAATCGTCAGTGATTTCTCCAAACAAACAAAGTCAAAACGCAAACTTAAGTCGAGTTTTTACTCAAATTTAATTTGGTTTGTTAAGAAAACTTTTTTTGAGAAATCCAAGCCAGGCTGGACTCGGCGTATATAATTTTAAAGTTTAGATTTCTAGCATTCCGATTGTAATCGTAAAATTTAAATGTACTAGAAAGATCTATTAAAATTGAACAGATTAAAGAAACACAAACGGTGTAACTCAAAATTATTGTACAATTCTTTGATTATGAGGTGCTCCTATGCATCGAACGACTGTTGTGCCCGAGCGTGACAAATATTGACCTTGGAGCTACCTTTCCTGGCGCGAATATGGTGCAAGGTAAAAATACACTAGGGTATTTACATACCCGCACATTCTACACACCGGAAAGAAAGTATGCTTACAAATCCGCATCGATCACAAAATGTTTGACATATTCACCTCGAGAAATGTAAAAAAAAATCTTTTAATATCCACTCTCACGTCCGACCAAAATGTCCGACCTAGACCAAAATGTCCGACCAAATAGTCGGACTTAGAGAGTGTTGACTCTCAAATTTGTCGGACATTTTGGGAGGAATATGTCGGACCTGAGAGTATGATCATTGATACACTTGGAGTGTACTGTAGCTTCTGTATACAAGCTAATGTTTGTTTATTAACCTTATTGTATACAAGCTAATGTTTGTTTATTAACCTTATTGTATACAAGCCAAGGTTTGTTTATTAACCTTAGTGTATACAAGCTAAGGTTTGTTTATTAACCTTATTGTGTACAAGCTAAGGTTTGTTTATTAACCTTATTGTATACAAGCTAATGTTTGTTTATTAACCTTATTGTATACAAGCCAAGGTTTGTTTATTAACCTTATTGTATACAAGCCAAGGTTTGTTTATTAACCTTAGTGTATACAAGCTAAGGTTTGTTTATTAACCTTATTGTGTACAAGCTAATGTTTGTTTATTAACCTTAGTGTATACAAGCTAAGGTTTGTTTATTAACCTTAGTGTATACAAGCTAATGTTTGTTTATTAACCTTATTGTATACAAGCTAAGGTTTGTTTATTAACCTTATGGTGTACAAGCTAAGGTTTGTTTATTAACCTTAGTGTATACAAGCTAAGGTTTGTTTATTAACCTTATTGTGTACAAGCTAATGTTTATTATTAACCTTATTGTGTACAAGCTAATGTTTGTTTATTAACCTTATTGTGTACAAGCTAAGGTTTGTTTATTAACCTTATTGTATACAAGCCAAGGTTTGTTTATTAACCATAGTGTATACAAGCTAATGTTTGTTTATTAACCTTATTGTATACAAGCTAAGGTTTGTTTATTAACCTTATTGTGTACAAGCTAAGGTTTGTTTATTAACCTTATTGTATACAAGCTAAGGTTTGTTTATTAACCTTATTGTATACAAGCTAAGGTTTGTTTATTAACCTTAGTGTATACAAGCTAATGTTTGTTTATTAACCTTAGTGTATACAAGCTAATGTTTGTTTATTAACCTTATTGTGTACAAGCTAAGGTTTGTTTATTAACCTTATTGTATACAAGCTAAGGTTTGTTTATTAACCTTAGTGTATACAAGCTAATGTTTGTTTATTAACCTTAGTGTATACAAGCTAATGTTTGTTTATAAACCTTAGTGTATACAAGCTAAGGTTTGTTTATTAACCTTATTGTGTACAAGCTAAGGTTTGTTTATTAACCTTATTGTATACAAGCTAAGGCTTGTTTATTAACCTTAGTGTATACAAGCTAAGGTTTGTTTATTAACCTTATTGTGTACAAGCTAATGTTTGTTTATTAACCTTATTGTATACAAGCTAATGTTTGTTTATTAACCTTATTGTGTACAAGCTAAGGTTTGTTTATTAACCTTAGTGTATACAAGCTAAGGTTTGTTTATTAACCTTATTGTATACAAGCTAAGGTTTGTTTATTAACCTTATTGTGTACAAGCTAAGGTTTGTTTATTAACCTTATTGTATACAAGCCAAGGTTTGTTTATTAACCTTAGTGTATACAAGCTAAGGTTTGTTTATTAACCTTATTGTATACAAGCTAATGTTTGTTTATTAACCTTAGTGTATACAAGCTAAGGTTTGTTTATTAACCTTATTGTGTACAAGCTAATGTTTGTTTATTAACCTTATTGTGTACAAGCTACAAGCTAAGGTTTGTTTATTAACCTTAGTGTATACAAGCTAATGTTTGTTTATTAACCTTAGTGTATACAAGCTAAGGTTTGTTTATTAACCTTATTGTGTACAAGCTAATGTTTGTTTATTAACCTTATTGTGTACAAGCTAAGGTTTGTTTATTAACCTTATTGTATACAAGCTAAGGTTTGTTTATTAACCTTAGTGTATACAAGCTAAGGTTTGTTTATTAACCTTATTGTGTACAAGCTAATGTTTGTTTATTAACCTTATTGTGTACAAGCTAAGGTTTGTTTATTAACCTTATTGTATACAAGCTAAGGTTTGTTTATTAACCTTAGTGTATACAAGCTAAGGTTTGTTTATTAACCTTATTGTGTACAAGCTAATGTTTATTATTAACCTTATTGTGTACAAGCTAATGTTTGTTTATTAACCTTATTGTGTACAAGCTAAGGTTTGTTTATTAACCTTATTGTATACAAGCTAAGGTTTGTTTATTAACCTTAGTGTATACAAGCTAAGGTTTGTTTATTAACCTTATTGTGTACAAGCTAATGTTTATTATTAACCTTATTGTGTACAAGCTAAGGTTTGTTTATTAACCTTATTGTATACAAGCTAAGGTTTGTTTATTAACCTTATTGTATACAAGCTAAGGTTTGTTTATTAACCTTAGTGTATACAAGCTAAGGTTTGTTTATTAACCTTATTGTGTACAAGCTAATGTTTGTTTATTAACCTTAGTGTATACAAGCTAAGGTTTGTTTATTAACCTTATTGTGTACAAGCTAATGTTTGTTTATTAACCTTATTGTGTACAAGCTAAGGTTTGTTTATTAACCTTATTGTATACAAGCTAATGTTTGTTTATTAACCTTATTGTGTACAAGCTAAGGTTTGTTTATTAACCTTATTGTATACAAGCTAATGTTTGTTTATTAACCTTATTGTGTACAAGCTAAGGTTTGTTTATTAACCTTATTGTATACAAGCTAATGTTTGTTTATTAACCTTATTGTGTACAAGCTAAGGTTTGTTTATTAACCTTATTGTAGACAAGCTAAGGTTTGTTTATTAACCTTATTGTGTACAAGCTAATGTTTGTTTATTAACCTTAGTGTATACAAGCTAAGGTTTGTTTATTAACCTTATTGTGTACAAGCTAAGGTTTGTTTATTAACCTTATTGTATACAAGCTAAGGTTTGTTTATTAACCTTAGTGTATACAAGCTAAGGTTTGTTTATTAACCTTATTGTGTACAAGCTAATGTTTGTTTATTAACCTTATTGTATACAAGCTAAGGTTTGTTTATTAACCTTATTGTGTACAAGCTAAGGTTTGTTTATTAACCTTATTGTATACAAGCCAAGGTTTGTTTATTAACCTTATTGTGTACAAGCTAAGGTTTGTTTATTAACCTTATTGTGTACAAGCTAAGGTTTGTTTATTAACCTTAGTGTATACAAGCTAAGGTTTGTTTATTAACCTTATTGTGTACAAGCTAAGGTTTGTTTATTAACCTTATTGTGTACAAGCTAAGGTTTGTTTATTAACCTTATTGTAGACAAGCTAAGGTTTGTTTATTATACCCCCCGCAAACATAAATTGGGGGGGTATATAGGAATCGGTCTGTCTGTCCGTCTGTCCGGACCAACTTCCACATCTTTTGTCCGATTTCCACCAAACTTTGTGGAATTTAAGATCATGATGTGTGAATTTTGAGACAATTCAGTATGCACTTTGTCATCGCAAATTCTCCTACATGATTAAACAGAAGTTCATGAAACTTTGTACATTGCAAGGTCCTGATATGAAGATGTGCACATTAGTTAGATATCCCGGTCCATTGAGTTTTACCCCTGTTATGCTTCTTTGGACTTAGAAATTTTGAGATTCAGTATGCACTATACCACAAACATGTGTTATTATACCTCATGATATCATCTACTGTGTACTGTGTTAATATTACTACGTGTGTTTGTTTTTGTAGTTTAATCAGCCCATCAGATGTAGATGTAGAACCATTCACACCTGTTGTAGCCGTACCTGTTGATATGTTTCCTCAAACTCTACATTGTGAACTTGTTGTTTTATTTGAAAGATAATAAAAATTAGAGAGAAAATTCATCTTTGTTTAATTAGTCCACACTAAGGGTACAATTATTTGTATCATCGAGACGTAAACGAAGATTATGTTGATGTGTACATTAGATATTACACAAAATCATGCAAGAAGCACTTTTAGGGTTAGGATTGTGGTGTTTAATGCCACTTGCAACAATATTTCAGTAATATTGTGGCGGTCAGTTTCATTGATGGAGGAAACTAGAGTACACCAAAGAAAACCACCGACCTGCTGCAAGTCACTGAAAAACTTTATCATGTAATGTTGTATCGAGTACACCTCACCATGACCGGGATTTAACTCACAACTTTAGTGGCGATAGGCACTGATTGCACAGGTAGTTGTAAATCCAACTAGCATACGATCATGACCACGACAGTCCCACAAGAAGCAGAATGTACAACACACATTGTACATCAGTAGACTATACATTTGCCTTTTCGCCATGTCAAAGGTGCAGGGAAAAATTCACTCAAGCAGATAAACGGTCTAGAAAGGTTCCTACCACCCATATTCAAATTCAGTATTTAATTCCAACTGTTAAAACTTTTGAAGAACTTAGTCGTACCTGCAGGATTATATTTCAGTACATATTGTACAAGGGTTGTCTCCCCTTTCTTTGACCTGTGTATTGGTACTGTTGTTTGTATCAAGATCATGTGTTTGCTGAAATAATTTGTATTCTGTAAAAAGCTGCAGATTTCTTACTTTCTGATTGGAAGAAACTAACAATTGGTTTTTTTTGGCATTTCTGATAACTGGCTCATCAGTACATGTATCTCCCTGCATGAATTGGTATTAAAGACTTACCAGAAGATGAAATAAGAGAAGGATGATTTCATAGGATATAGATGCCCCTGTTTCCAGTTTACAACGTAGTCCACCATTATAAAGAAAAACAACTAACAATCACCTCTCACTTCTAATTCATTTAACATAAAATAGACCATGACATGTTATGTTGGATATCTAGGTCTTGCCTTTGGACAGGCCAAAAAATGTGGCTGGTTTAAACCAAGAATGAAATGTTACAGTTGACAGAAAAGCCTTTTCAATGACAATACAGTTTAGTTGACCTGATTAAAAAGTATGAAGTATATACAAGGACAAATTGATCTGTAAAGAAATGAAACACAACTTCAATTTCATGAATTATTTATTACGCACTATGCAATAACTGTTCATGATAAACTATAATAAAAAAAATTAATATTGGTAGGTGGTTCACATAAAAATTGATAACAATAGCTCACATGAGTCTTACTCACAGTTGAGCAAAAATGTAATATTCATGTATTTGTTTACAACTAAAAGCATTTTATTTACAAAAAAAAAACATTCTTCAAAAATGTTGCTGGCAAATTATATAATTTTCATTTGTACAATACATGTATAGTGATATAAATCTAGTTCAAATTTGTTTTTCCAGCAGTAAGGGAAATAAATCATATAAATCCTGTTAAAACAAGTATAATTTTGGAATAAAATAGGGAATGTAAAAAAATGTCTATTGGATTTATGCTATAAGATATATTTACAATTTTTATTCATTATGACCAAATTGCAAAATTGCATCATTAAAAATTGTCCATATTCGGTAGTTAAATTTTATCACACCATTTATGCTTACAATGTTGAAGTATGGCTTTTTGAGGAAATTTCCAAAATGATTTGATTCAACACCTTTGGATGTACAACTATGACAGAAAAGTGATAGAGAAATCTTGTCTATCCTTTGAGAACATAGCAATAAAAAAAAACATACTTTCATGTGAAATGGAACAAAGATATTTAATACAGCATGTATTTTCTGACAAAAAAAATGCCATCTGCCATATTTTTTCAGTTTATTTCAGTGTAAAGCTCTAGAGCATCTGAAATAAGATATAAATCTGAAGAATTGGTTTGATCAACATTTCTACATGGTTCATTATCAAAAATATTGCACATAATAAACATATACTGCCAATACAACTAAAATTCATAAAATTAGTTTTTTTTAAACAAAATAATCCCATCTTAATTTATATATTGCTGTCTTCTTGCATTTCAATAGATGAAACAACACAAATTTAAACTTTAACATACAGATCCAATCTGCTACGGTGTATTCACACACGCTTGTATCCCAATTTGAATTTCAATTAAAAAAAGCAATATGCATCATTTCAAATGCACAGTTGGGAAAGTCAGCGAAAAAGTGGAATGTTGACAAGTTTAGTTTAAACATATTTGATTAATTAATTCAATATAACATTACAATATTCAGCTATATACATTACATAATAAGAAGTAATTAATAGGATTGGTAAACAAGTTACAAGAACTTATATTAATCCCTATCCGTAAAATGTTGACAAGATTACAAGATCACCCAAATAAATAACCTGCACAGTTGAATAGAAACATAGGTAACTGGCATTACGTTTATAAACCTTTCATACACATCAAATCAGGATTTTTAAAATGTAAGCTTTCTACCTTTCTGACTTTAATTGAAACTCTGCCTTTCACTCACAACTTATGAAAGACAAAGTAGAGTTTACACATTGATAAACTCATACAAAATCCTATTTTATCCTAAATTTTTAAAAAATCTGTGCTTGACTGATACTTTAAGTGTGAAACATTACCAGCAGTACTTACAAAAGAAGAATGGTTTTTGTGAAGTACAGCTTCATAAACCAATTAAAATGGTGACAGCAATGTAAAAATAACAATTCAATGTTTTATTCTATATACATGTAGGTTGTCAGATCAAACAATTAACAGAAAGCACAAATCAAATTGTATTACACAGCCACTTAATAACAGAACAACTTTTACAAATAATAAACGTTGAGTTTTACAGTTACAATGTATATGTACAGAAAAACAAACAACTCTCTGCCTATTTCTGATAAAAAAAAAACTTTAGTAAAGTTTTATACTGTACATTAACAATGCACAAGTTTATTTACAAATAAGGAAATTTGTAAGTGACTTGCTGAAGGTTGAAGATTTTCTCTGTGTACTCCAGTTTCTTCCACTAATCAAACTGATCGCCATGATATAGGAAGAAAATTATAACATATACTTTTAGTATAACAAATTTGGTTTAGCAAAATATAAAATTATTGATGAAAGGTTTTACACCAGAAGTAGAAAGATCTAAGGTATGCAATTTTCCATAACCAACATTTATCTCCATATCCCATTTGATTTTTATATACAAACTTTCTTTCCTCTTATAGACAGAATAACAGTTTTATCTTCCATTAAATAAAATGCATGGATTCTCTACAATAGCTATATTGATTGAACCATTACATAAGTGTTTTCACATTACAAGTCTAGAGAGGATATTCTTTGATCTCAATTAGTGATATTGTCAGTATTAACTCAGTGACATTAAGTCACTTACATGTAGATACTGGAAAATATCGGTCAGTATGACGTCACATTATAACGTTTAATACAGGTAAAAACAATAACGTCCATTTTGAAAATTTCGACAAACATCACTAGTATCACAACTCGTCCTTTCGGACTTGCTGTGATCCTTGTGATAATGTCTGTCTCGACCTTAAAAACTGACATTATTCTATATGTATCAAATAGATCTATAGTTCACAGACTTGTATACATGGAACTGTCTTCACATATACATGTAGTCCACATATACCTGTAGTCCACTTATACTTGTAGTCCACATATACCTGTAGTCCACTTATACCTGTAGTCCACTTATACCTGTAGTCCACTTATACTTGTAGTCCACTTATACCTGTAGTCCACTTATACCTGTAGTCCACTTATACCTGTAGTCCACTTATACCTGTAGTCCACTTATACTTGTAGTCCACATATACCTGTAGTCCACTTATACTTGTAGTCCACTTATACTTGTAGTCCACATATACCTGTAGTCCACTTATACTTGTAGTCCACATATACCTGTAGTCCACTTATACTTGTAGTCCACATATACCTGTAGTCCACTTATACTTGTAGTCCACATATACCTGTAGTCCACTTATACGTGTAGTCCACTTATACTTGTAGTCCACATATACCTGTAGTCCACATATACCTGTAGTCCACGTATACTTGTAGTCCACATATACCTGTAGTCCACTTATACCTGTAGTCCACATATACCTGTAGTCCACTTACACTTGTAGTCCACTTAGACATGTAGTCCACCTATACTTGTAGTCCACTTAGACATGTAGTCCACTTATACTTGTAGTCCACTTATACCTGTGGTCCACTTATACCTGTAGTCCACTTATACTTGTAGTCCACCTATACTTGTAGTTCACTTATACTTGTAGTCCACATATACCTGTAGTCCACATATACTTGTAGTCCACATATACTTGTAGTCCACTTATACCTGTAGTCCACATATACCTGTAGTCCACTTATACTTGTAGTCCACATATACCTGTAGTCCACTTATACTTGTAGTCCACATATACCTGTAGTCCACTTATACTTGTAGTCCACTTAGACATGTAGTCCACTTATACTTGTAGTCCACTTATACCTGTAGTCCACTTATACTTGTAGTTCACTTATACTTGTAGTCTACATATACCTGTAGTCCACTTATACTTGTAGTCCACATATACTTGTAGTTCACTTATACCTGTAGTCCACTTATACCTGCAGTCCACTTATACTTGTAGTCCACATATACCTGTAGCCCACTTATACTTGTAGTCCACTTATACTTGTAGTCCACTTATACTTGTAGTCCACATATACCTGTAGTCCACTTATACCTGTAGTCCACTTATACCTGTAGTCCACTTATACTTGTAGTCCACTTATACGTGTAGTCCACTTATACTTGTAGTCCACATATACCTGTAGTCCACTTATACTTGTAGTCCACTTATACTTGTAGTCCACATATACCTGTAGTCCACTTATACTTGTAGTCCACTTATACCTGTAGTCCACTTATACTTGTAGTCCACTTATACCTGTAGTCCACTTATACTTGTAGTCCACTTATACTTGTAGTCCACTTAGACATGTAGTCCCCATAGACCTGTTTTCCACATAGACCTGTAATCCACTTATACTTATTATATGCAGCCCTACTGAGACAAATCTGAATTGCTTTGATGTTCCAGTGGTGTTAATCATCAATTACAATGATAGGATCCGCTTCCTTTTGATCATCAATATATGTACCAGTTTTGTTGGCTTCCCTTCTTGTATTATTAGACCCCTCACCATCACTGCTATCCAATGAGATGTAGTCATTTATTTCATTTTTTACCACCTCATAGTCCAGTCTAGGTTCCTGATTTCCATTCATTGAGGAAGTGGGCTCATGAGGCCGCAAAGAGGTGTTCGTTGGTCGTATAAAACTCATTGTAGCCCCATCACTTATACTTATTATACCAGAAGGAACCACATAATTGTTTCTATATGAGTCAGACTGCTGTTCAATCTTTATCTTCAGTGCATCTTTTAGGGCATCATTTAAGGTTTGTCGTTGATGAGCACTATTTTCTGGCTGTGATTGAGCAACATCAAGCTGACGCTGTGGTCGATGAACACCATGTGTTGGTAGTGGTTGAGCAACATCAAGCTGTGGTTGTGATCTAGTAGCATCATGTTCTGGTTGTGACAGAGAACCACCTTGCACTGGTTGATATTGTGGGGTATTATGTACTGTCTGTGAATAAGCAGGATACCGAATGGGCTGTGATGGAGTATAATGAACAGGCTGTGATTGAGGAGCATAATGTGGTGGTACTGTTTGTGATTGAGGAGTATAATGTATTGGTACTGCTTGGGATTGAGCAGAATCACACACTGGCAGTAAATGAGTGTTTGAACTGACATTAACATCTGGCATGGGATGAACTACATCAGAAATATTACCTTGATCACTAATTTGAGCGAGACATTTTGAAAATGGTCCAATTTGAGTTGCTAGTTTGACTTGATTTCTCGATGGACTTGAAGTTGTACTAGAAGACATTACAGTAGATACCATAGGACTGTATGTTGTTGATGCTGAAGGCACTTTATTAGATGGCTGCACATTACTTGTAGAGACATGAGTAACAAGTCTAGTTGAATCTTGTTTTCCACCTGCATTATCCTGTAAGTTTTTCAGTATGTTCTGCTCAACTTCCAGTTCTTTTGTTACGAATCTGTCTTCATACGGCACACAAACTCCATTTTCAAAATTGTCAATTTCTACAAATGGAGCAGACATATTTTCATTTTCGTCACATCGGTATAAATGAATCGGTACGGCAATGTCTGGTTCAGTGGATGCAGACAATGTACTAGAATTACCAGACGACAAGCGGTATTTTTTATTTGGAACAAAGTCTTCTTCATTATTTTCATTTTCAGAATTATGCCTTTTTCTACCCCGACCCCGACCCCTACCACGATTGGATTTTGAGGTGTCTTTATTTTTATCCATTATTCTTTTATCTAGCACAGAAACCACATCAACTAATTGTATGAAACATTTATCTTCTGTATTCTCAGAGTTTTCTTCCTTAGTTTTCACTTCCTTTTTAATTATTGATTTATCTTTTAATTCCCACGTATGAAATTTAAATTTTTTACCAGACACATTTGTGTTATTCCCTGGTAAGGTAGTGGTTAGAGATTTTGTTTTCACATTTTTGGGGGAATTTTCAGAGGACTTGTCTTTGAACACTGTTGAATTAGGTCTTAATGCAACCTTCCAGTTTCTAATCTGTCGTCTACCTCTGCCTCTTCCTCTGCCCCTTCTGCACCCCCTTCCTCTTCCAGAGTAACCTCCCCTTTTCTTAGAACTTGATATTTTTTCATCATCTTCAGTGCTAGAATTACCTCCATCATCATCAGTAGAGGAAGAGTTGGTTGATGATGAATCATCTGCAGTAGTATCCTTCACATATACCTCTGTAAAATAACCATATGTCAACAAGATAGTACTATGTTTTACAAAAGTCTACATTCTATCTACGTCTGCTAATTTTATGATAAATATAGGTCAAAATTTAGATTTGTAAACTTTGTAAGTGACCATCCGATGATCATTCAATTTAAGTTCAATCAAGTTTGAAGTATTTGAGAAAAAGTTTTTACACATTTTCTAATAAGGTTCTATGTTAAACTAAGCCTTGCACTGGTGGCCATCTTGGATTTCTGACTGGCACAATTAATATAGCTATTTTAGAAGGCAATCTAAGAAACAATCCAGCAAAGTTTCTTTTTATATAGTTCAGTATTTCCAGAGAAAAAGATTGATTAAATGTTTTCCCATAAGATCCTATTTTAAACTATGACCTGTAATGGTTACCATCTTGAAATTCAGATCTGTAAAAAAATGTGAACTTTCCAAAGGGCCAACCAATCATCATTCATATACACTTTGGGTTCAATGTTTGTATTTTATGAGAAAAGCATTTATTTCATTTTTCCATAGGCTTCCTATGTTGAACTATGTGCTGCTGGCTGCTGTGGCTGCCATCTTAGAATTCAGACCAGCACAAAAACAATAAGTTTTGATGCTCAACCAATCAATTGTATTATTGGTTCTGAAGTGGCCATGTTGAATTTTGATCATAACCAAAATAACGAATTATAATATGGTCAACCAAAGAAACATTCCTTTAAAGTTTCTATCCATTTATCACAAGTCAACCAAAGAAACATTCCTTTAAAGTTTCTATCCATTTATCACCATAGTTTCAGTGAACTTATTACAGCAGACATCAATGACAGCAGATGCATAGTAATGAAAATACTTCAAGTATTCCTTTGGACCAGGTCAGCAAAAAATCTGAATATTTGATGCAAAATTGCTCTTAAAAATCTGAAAAATATATCTGTCATGTCAGCAACTACACCTGTTGTTAATTCTCCTCTACGTACCTTATACTATTGAAAAGTCATAGTTTGATGATTTTCGACTTTTTGGGAAATTTACATCCACATACCTGTTCATTTCAATCTTATATCGGCTTGAGGAAATGCATATTTTGTTGTAATATCACAATACAATACAAATACTAATAGTTAAACTCACTACCCCATCTACCTGCTCCTTGTACTCCACAATACAATACAAATACTAATAGTTAAACTCACCACCCCATCTACCTGCTCCTTGTACTCCACAATACAATACAAATACTAATAGTTAAACTCACCACCCCATCTACCTGCTCCTTGTACTCCACAATACAATACAAATACTAATAGTTAAACTCACCACCCCATCTACCTGCTCCTTGTACTCTACAATACAATACAAATACTAATAGTTAAACTCACCACCCCATCTACCTGCTCCTTGTACTCCACAATACAATACAAATACTAATAGTTAAACTCACCACCTCATCTACCTGCTCCTTGTACTCCACAATACAATACAAATACTAATAGTTAAACTCACCACCCCATCTACCTGCTCCTTGTATTCTACAATACAATACAAATACTAATAGTTAAACTCACCACCCCATCTACCTGCTACTTGTACTCTACAATACAATACAAATACTAATAGTTAAACTCACCACCCCATCTACCTGCTCCTTGTACTCTACAATACAATACAAATACTAATAGTTAAACTCACCACCCCATCTACCTGCTACTTGTACTCTACAATACAATACAAATACTAATAGTTAAACTCACCACCCCATCTACCTGCTCCTTGTACTCCACAATACAATACAAATACTAATAGTTAAACTCACCACCCCATCTACCTGCTCCTTGTATTCTACAATACAATACAAATACTAATAGTTAAACTCACCACCCCATCTACCTGCTACTTGTACTCTACAATACAATACAAATACTAATAGTTAAACTCACCACCCCATCTACCTGCTCCTTGTACTCCACAATACAATACAAATACTAATAGTTAAACTCACCACCTCATCTACCTGCTCCGCGTACTCTACAATACAATACAAATACTAATAGTTAAACTCACCACCCCATCTACCTGCTCCTTGTACTCCACAATACAATACAAATACTAATAGTTAAACTCACCACCCCATCTACCTGCTCCTTGTATTCTACAATACAATACAAATACTAATAGTTAAACTCACCACCCCATCTACCTGCTACTTGTACTCTACAATACAATACAAATACTAATAGTTAAACTCACCACCCCATCTACCTGCTCCTTGTACTCCACAATACAATACAAATACTAATAGTTAAACTCACCACCCCATCTACCTGCTCCTTGTACTCCACAATACAATACAAATACTAATAGTTAAACTCACCACCCCATCTACCTGCTCCTTGTACTCTACAATACAATACAAATACTAATAGTTAAACTCACCACCCCATCTACCTGCTCCTTGTACTCCACAATACAATACAAATACTAATAGTTAAACTCACCACCCCATCTACCTGCTCCTTGTATTCTACAATACAATACAAATACTAATAGTTAAACTCACCACCCCATCTACCTGCTACTTGTACTCTACAATACAATACAAATACTAATAGTTAAACTCACCACCCCATCTACCTGCTCCTTGTACTCCACAATACAATACAAATACTAATAGTTAAACTCACCACCTCATCTACCTGCTCCGCGTACTCTACAATACAATACAAATACTAATAGTTAAACTCACCACCTCATCTACCTGCTCCTTGTACTCCACAATACAATACAAATACTAATAGTTAAACTCACCACCCCATCTACCTGCTCCTTGTACTCCACAATACAATACAAATACTAATAGTTAAACTCACCACCCCATCTACCTGCTCCGCGTACTCTACAATACAATACAAATACTAATAGTTAAACTCACCACCCCATCTACCTGCTCCTTGTACTCCACAATACAATACAAATACTAATAGTTAAACTCACCACCCCATCTACCTGCTCCTTGTACTCCACAATACAATACAAATACTAATAGTTAAACTCACCACCCCATCTACCTGCTCCGTGTACTCCACAATACAATACAAATACTAATAGTTAAACTCACCACCCCATCTACCTGCTCCGCGTACTCTACAATACAATACAAATACTAATAGTTAAACTCACCACCCCATCTACCTGCTCCTTGTACTCCACAATACAATACAAATACTAATAGTTAAACTCACCACCTCATCTACCTGCTCCGTGTACTCCACAATACAATACAAATACTAATAGTTAAACTCACCACCTCATCTACCTGCTCCTTGTACTCCACAATACAATACAAATACTAATAGTTAAACTCACCACCCCATCTACCTGCTCCATGTACTCCACATAACTTCAGTTTTTGCATCCAAACCAGCAACTGAGCAAATCCTTGACGTTTTAATGACACTCTGGCTAATAACTTTAAAATCTCTGTTTTAGCTTCTGTCAGATCTAAATATAAAAGCACATGATTATCACTAAATATTAGTACACAAGGTAATACAATGATAAGCATGTATACACAAACTAAATGGGTGGGAAAATGTATGACTGCTATAAAGATCTTGTATATACCGGTAAATACAATCCTACATACAGAGAGCTGATCATGTGGGTAGACATGTCACTCCACTTGGAAACATTATCCTGGCTGATCATGTGGGTAGACATGTCATTCCACTTGGAAACATTATCCTGGCTGATCATGTGGGTAGACATGTCACTCCACTTGGAAACATTATCCTGGCTGATCATGTGGGTAGACATGTCACTCCACTTGGAAACATTATTCTGGTTGATCATGTGGGTAGACATGTCACTCCACTTGGAAATATTTTCCTGATTTGAAGCCAAGCACTCTTTGCTCTCACATTTTTTATACCAAAATCTCACCATAAATATAAAAGCTTCAAAATAAGATGCATTTTCATTAAAAAAAATTGAAATAGATATATATATATGATATGGTATTGAGAAAATATTAACAGTGAATATAACAGAAAAATGGTACTGGATAGTCTGTTGTCGCTCACAAACTTATAATTGTAGTGTCCAGTGTCCTTTAACATTATTTTAACAAAGTCAGTAGACCATGAAAATGAGGTCAAGGTCAAGTGACACATGTCTAGCTGAAATGTTACCTCCCTGATCAACGTATGGACCAAATATAGTGAATCTAGGTTATATGGTAATGGAGCAACTGACCTAATCATGAAAACTTGATGTAAAATTTAACAGTCATTAAACAGTGAAAATGAGGTCAAGGCCAGGTGACATATGACCGGCTGACATGCACCCTCCATGAACAATGTGTGGACCAAATATAGTGAGACCAGGTTATATGGTATTAGAGAAACTGATCTAATCATGAACACTTGACATTGTTAACACTGTTGTCACTGCAAAAGCAATATTATGTCTCACCTTCAGTGATTTTCATTGAAGGTGATACAAAAACTGCACTCACTAAAGAATGATCAACACACAACACACAGTGGATTTAGTCAAACCTGCTTTAGTGACCATTCCTATTAAACAATAACTTACCATCACAATGCATTTCATATTAATTAAACCTCTATTTAGTGACCACCTGTCTTATAGTGTCCCTATTTCAATATTTCATTGGAAGGTCACTCTAGACAGGTTTGGCTTGATTTTCTTGATAAAAATATCAATACAGATGATGTTTCTCACATCATAACAGGTATATAAGATGTGCAGTCTTTGCCTCAAGTTTTTTCACCTACTTACCCGATAGCCAAATTTAGAAAAAATGTCCATTTCCTCAAACAGATTCTTTCATAATTTTCACTTGTCCAAATCCAGTTTTACTTGTCCCAGGCTTCGGGCAAGTTGGTTAGCGGGAAGACTGGATGTGTATATTTAAATGATACTGTGCATTACCTGTAACAGTTGTTAGTATGGCTGTTGAGCAAACTGTTTTTCTCGTCTTCTTTGGTGATACAGGTGGTGGTGATAAAGCTAAATTCCTTAAAAATAAAAACAATAAACATTTATAATGTATAATGATAATGAGTCATAAAAAGTTACTGTAAATTAACTCATTTTTTAGATGACTTTCAATATTGTGATTTTTGAAGGGTTAGAGTTATGGTCAGTGGTTTTCTCCCATTCAATATTGTGATTTTTGAAGGGTTAAGGTTATGGTCAGTGGTTTTCTACCATTAAATATTGTGATTTTTGAAGGGTTAGAGTTATGGTCAGTGGTTTTCTCCCATTCAATATTGTGATTTTTGAAGGGTTAAAGTTATGGTCAGTGGTTTTCTCCCATTAAATATTGTGATTTTTGAAGGGTTAAGGTTATGGTCAGTGGTTTTCTCCCATTAAATATTGTGATTTTTGAAGGGTTAAGGTTATGGTCAGTGGTTTTCTCCCATTAAATATTGTGATTTTTGAAGGGTTAAGGTTATGGTCAGTGGTTTTCTCCCATTAAATATTGTGATTTTTGAAGGGTTAAAGTTATGGTCAGTGGTTTTCTCCCATTAAATATTGTGATTTTTGAAGGGTTAAGGTTATGGTCAGTGGTTTTCTCCCATTCAATATTGTGATTTTTTAACGGTTAAGGTTATGGTCAGTGGTTTTCTCCCATTCAATATTGTGATTTTTGAAGGGTTAGAGTTATGGTCAGTGGTTTTCTCCCATTCAATATTGTGATTTTTGAACGGTTAAGGTTATGGTCAGTGGTTTTCTCCCATTCAATATTGTGATTTTTGAAGGGTTAGAGTTATGGTCAGTGGTTTTCTCCCATTCAATATTGTGATTTTTGAAGGGTTAAGGTTATGGTCAGTGGTTTTCTCCCATTCAATATTGTGATTTTTGAAGGGTTAGAGTTATGGTCAGTGGTTTTCTCCCATTCAATATTGTGATTTTTGAAGGGTTAAGGTTATGGTCAGTGGTTTTCTCCCATTCAATATTGTGATTTTTGAAGGGTTAAGGTTATGGTCAGTGGTTTTCTCCCATTCAATATTGTGATTTTTGAAGGGTTAAAGTTATGGTCAGTGGTTTTCTCCCATTCAATATTGTGATTTTTGAACGGTTAAGGTTATGGTCAGTGGTTTTCTCCCATTCATTATTGTGATTTTTGAAGGGTTAAGGTTATGGTCAGTGGTTTTCTCCCATTCAATATTGTGATTTTTGAAGGGTTAAGGTTATGGTCAGTGGTTTTCTCCCATTCAATATTGTGATTTTTGAAGGGTTAAGGTTATGGTCAGTGGTTTTCTCCCATTCATTATTGTGATTTTTGAAGGATTAAGGTTATGGTCAGTGGTTTTCTCCCATTCAATATTGTGATTTTTGAAGGGTTAAGGTTATGGTCAGTGGTTTTCTCCCATTCAATATTGTGATTTTTGAAGGGTTAGAGTTATGGTCAGTGGTTTTCTCCCATTCAATATTGTGATTTTTGAAGGGTTAGAGTTATGGTCAGTGGTTTTCTCCCATTCAATATTGTGATTTTTGAAGGGTTAGAGTTATGGTCAGTGGTTTTCTCCCATTCAATATTGTGATTTTTGAAGGGTTAAAGTTATGGTCAGTGGTTTTCTCCCATTCAATATTGTGATTTTTGAAGGGTTAAAGTTATGGTCAGTGGTTTTCTCCCATTAAATATTGTGATTTTTGAAGGGTTAAGGTTATGGTCAGTGGTTTTCTCCCATTAAATATTGTGATTTTTGAAGGGTTAAGGTTATGGTCAGTAGTTTTCTCCCATTCAATATTGTGATTTTTGAAGGGTTAAGGTTATGGTCAGTGGTTTTCTCCCATTCAATATTGTGATTTTTGAAGGGTTAGAGTTATGGTCAGTGGTTTTCTCCCATTCAATATTGTGATTTTTGAAGGGTTAGAGTTATGGTCAGTGGTTTTCTACCATTCAATATTGTGATTTTTGAAGGGTTAAGGTTATGGTCAGTGGTTTTCTCCCATTCAATATTGTGATTTTTGAAGGGTTAGAGTTATGGTCAGTGGTTTTCTCCCATTCAATATTGTGATTTTTGAAGGGTTAAGGTTATGGTCAGTGGTTTTCTCCCATTCAATATTGTGATTTTTGAAGGGTTAGAGTTATGGTCAGTGGTTTTCTCCCATTCAATATTGTGATTTTTGAAGAGTTAGAGTTATGGTCAGTGGTTTTCTCCCATTCAATATTGTGATTTTTGAAGGGTTAAGGTTATGGTCAGTGGTTTTCTCCCATTCAATATTGTGATTTTTGAAGGGTTAAGGTTATGGTCAGTGGTTTTCTCCCATTCAATATTGTGATTTTTGAAGGGTTAGAGTTATGGTCAGTGGTTTTCTCCCATTCAATATTGTGATTTTTGAAGGGTTAGAGTTATGGTCAGTGGTTTTCTCCCATTCAATATTGTGATTTTTGAAGGGTTAGAGTTATGGTCAGTGGTTTTCTCCAATTCAATATTGTGATTTTTGAAGGGTTAGAGTTATGGTCAGTGGTTTTCTCCCATTCAATATTGTGATTTTTGAAGGGTTAAGGTTATGGTCAGTGGTTTTCTACCATTCAATATTGTGATTTTTGAAGGGTTAGAGTTATGGTCAGTGGTTTTCTCCCATTCAATATTGTGATTTTTGAAGGGTTAGAGTTATGGTCAGTGGTTTTCTACACATTCAATATTGTGATTTTTGAAGGGTTAAGGTTATGGTCAGTGGTTTTCTCCCATTCAATATTGTGATTTTTGAAGGGTTAGAGTTATGGTCAGTGGTTTTCTCCCATTCAATATTGTGATTTTTGAAGGGTTAAAGCTATGGTCAGTGGTTTTCTCCCATTCAATATTGTGATTTTTGAAGGGTTAAGGTTATGGTCAGTGGTTTTCTCCCATTCAATATTGTGATTTTTGAAGGGTTAAGGTTATGGTCAGTGGTTTTCTACCATTCAATATTGTGATTTTTGAAGGGTTAAGGTTATGGTCAGTGGTTTTCTCCCATTCAATATTGTGATTTTTGAAGGGTTAGAGTTATGGTCAGTGGTTTTCTCCTATTCAATATTGTGATTTTTGAAGAGTTAGAGTTATGGTCAGTGGTTTTCTCCCATTCAATATTGTGATTTTTGAAGGGTTAGAGTTATGGTCAGTGGTTTTCTACCATTCAATATTGTGATTTTTGAAGGGTTAAGGTTATGGTCAGTGGTTTTCTCCCATTCAATATTGTGATTTTTGAAGGGTTAGAGTTATGGTCAGTGGTTTTCTCCCATTCAATATTGTGATTTTTGAAGGGTTAAGGTTATGGTCAGTGGTTTTCTCCCATTCAATATTGTGATTTTTGAAGGGTTAAAGTTATGGTCAGTGGTTTTCTCCCATTCAATATTGTGATTTTTGAACGGTTAAGGTTATGGTCAGTGGTTTTCTCCCATTCAATATTGTGATTTTTGAAGGGTTAGAGTTATGGTCAGTGGTTTTCTCCCATTCAATATTGTGATTTTTGAAGGGTTAAAGTTATGGTCAGTGGTTTTCTCCCATTCAATATTGTGATTTTTGAAGGGTTAAGGTTATGGTCAGTGGTTTTCTCCCATTAAATATTGTGATTTTTGAAGGGTTAAGGTTATGGTCAGTGGTTTTCTCCCATTCAATATTGTGATTTTTTAACGGTTAAGGTTATGGTCAGTGGTTTTCTCCCATTCAATATTGTGATTTTTGAAGGGTTAGAGTTATGGTCAGTGGTTGTCTCCCATTCAATATTGTGATTTTTGAACGGTTAAGGTTATGGTCAGTGGTTTTCTCCCATTCAATATTGTGATTTTTGAAGGGTTAGAGTTATGGTCAGTGGTTTTCTCCCATTCAATATTGTGATTTTTGAAGGGTTAAGGTTATGGTCAGTGGTTTTCTCCCATTCAATATTGTGATTTTTGAAGGGTTAGAGTTATGGTCAGTGGTTTTCTCCCATTCAATATTGTGATTTTTGAAGGGTTAAGGTTATGGTCAGTGGTTTTCTCCCATTCAATATTGTGATTTTTGAAGGGTTAAGGTTATGGTCAGTGGTTTTCTCCCATTCAATATTGTGATTTTTGAAGGGTTAAAGTTATGGTCAGTGGTTTTCTCCCATTCAATATTGTGATTTTTGAAGGGTTAAGGTTATGGTCAGTGGTTTTCTCCCATTCAATATTGTGATTTTTGAAGAGTTAAGGTTATGGTCAGTGGTTTTCTCCCATTCAATATTGTGATTTTTTAACGGTTAAGGTTATGGTCAGTGGTTTTCTCCCATTCAATATTGTGATTTTTGAAGGGTTAAAGTTATGGTCAGTGGTTTTCTCCCATTCAATATTGTGATTTTTGAAGGGTTAAGGTTATGGTCAGTGGTTTTCTCCCATTCAATATTGTGATTTTTTAACGGTTAAGGTTATGGTCAGTGGTTTTCTCCCATTCAATATTGTGATTTTTGAAGGGTTAAGGTTATGGTCAGTGGTTTTCTCCCATTCAATATTGTGATTTTTTAACGGTTAAGGTTATGGTCAGTGGTTTTCTCCCATTCAATATTGTGATTTTTGAAGGGTTAGAGTTATGGTCAGTGGTTTTCTCCCATTCAATATTGTGATTTTTGAAGGGTTAAAGTTATGGTCAGTGGTTTTCTCCCATTAAATATTGTGATTTTTGAAGGGTTACGGTTATGGTCAGTGGTTTTCTCCCATTCAATATTGTGATTTTTGAACGGTTAAGGTTATGGTCAGTGGTTTTCTCCCATTCAATATTGTGATTTTTGAAGAGTTAGAGTTATGGTCAGTGGTTTTCTCCCATTCAATATTGTGATTTTTGAAGGGTTAGAGTTATGGTCAGTGGTTTTCTCCCATTCAATATTGTGATTTTTGAAGGGTTAAAGTTATGGTCAGTGGTTTTCTCCCATTAAATATTGTGATTTTTGAAGGGTTAAGGTTATGGTCAGTGGTTTTCTCCCATTCAATATTGTGATTTTTGAAGGGTTAGAGTTATGGTCAGTGGTTTTCTCCCATTCAATATTGTGATTTTTGAAGGGTTAGAGTTATGGTCAGTGGTTTTCTCCCATTCAATATTGTGATTTTTGAAGGGTTAAGGTTATGGTCAGTGGTTTTCTCCCATTCAATATTGTGATTTTTGAAGGGTTAGAGTTATGGTCAGTGGTTTTCTCCCATTCAATATTGTGATTTTTGAAGGGTTAAGGTTATGGTCAGTGGTTTTCTCCCATTAAATATTGTGATTTTTGAAGGGTTAAGGTTATGGTCAGTGGTTTTCTCCCATTCAATATTGTGATTTTTTAACGGTTAAGGTTATGGTCAGTGGTTTTCTCCCATTCAATATTGTGATTTTTGAAGGGTTAGAGTTATGGTCAGTGGTTTTCTCCCATTCAATATTGTGATTTTTGAACGGTTAAGGTTATGGTCAGTGGTTTTCTCCCATTCAATATTGTGATTTTTGAAGGGTTAGAGTTATGGTCAGTGGTTTTCTCCCATTCAATATTGTGATTTTTGAACGGTTAAGGTTATGGTCAGTGGTTTTCTCTCATTCAATATTGTGATTTTTGAAGAGTTAGAGTTATGGTCAGTGGTTTTCTCCTATTCAATATTGTGATTTTTGAAGGGTTAGAGTTATGGTCAGTGGTTTTCTCCCATTCAATATTGTGATTTTTGAAGGGTTAGAGTTATGGTCAGTGGTTTTCTCTCATTCAATATTGTGATTTTTGAAGGGTTAAGGTTATGGTCAGTGGTTTTCTCCCATTCAATATTGTGATTTTTGAACGGTTAAGGTTATGGTCAGTGGTTTTCTACCATTCAATATTGTGATTTTTGAAGGGTTAAGGTTATGGTCAGTGGTTTTCTCCTATTCAATATTGTGATTTTTGAAGGGTTAGAGTTATGGTCAGTGGTTTTCTCCCATTCAATATTGTGATTTTTGAAGGGTTAAGGTTATGGTCAGTGGTTTTCTCCCATTCAATATTGTGATTTTTGAAGGGTTAGAGTTATGGTCAGTGGTTTTCTCCCATTCAATATTGTGATTTTTGAAGGGTTAAGGTTATGGTCAGTGGTTTTCTACCATTCAATATTGTGATTTTTGAAGGGTTAAGGTTATGGTCAGTGGTTTTCTCTCATTCAATATTGTGATTTTTGAAGGGTTAGAGTTATGGTCAGTGGTTTTCTCCCATTCAATATTGTGATTTTTGAAGGGTTAAGGTTATGGTCAGTGGTTTTCTCCCATTCAATATTGTGATTTTTGAAGGGTTAAGGTTATGGTCAGTGGTTTTCTCCCATTCAATATTGTGATTTTTGAACGGTTAAGGTTATGGTCAGTGGTTTTCTCCCATTCATTATTGTGATTTTTGAAGGGTTAAGGTTATGGTCAGTGGTTTTCTCCCATTCAATATTGTGATTTTTGAAGGGTTAAGGTTATGGTCAGTGGTTTTCTCCCATTCAATATTGTGATTTTTGAAGGGTTAAGGTTATGGTCAGTGGTTTTCTCCCATTCATTATTGTGATTTTTGAAGGGTTAAGGTTATGGTCAGTGGTTTTCTCCCATTCAATATTGTGATTTTTGAAGGGTTAGAGTTATGGTCAGTGGTTTTCTACCATTCAATATTGTGATTTTTGAAGGGTTAAGGTTATGGTCAGTGGTTTTCTCCCATTCAATATTGTGATTTTTGAAGGGTTAGAGTTATGGTCAGTGGTTTTCTCCCATTCAATATTGTGATTTTTGAAGGGTTAGAGTTATGGTCAGTGGTTTTCTCCCATTCAATATTGTGATTTTTGAAGGGTTAGAGTTATGGTCAGTGGTTTTCTCCCATTCAATATTGTGATTTTTGAAGGGTTAAGGTTATGGTCAGTGGTTTTCTACCATTCAATATTGTGATTTTTGAAGGGTTAGAGTTATGGTCAGTGGTTTTCTCCCATTCAATATTGTGATTTTTGAAGGGTTAGAGTTATGGTCAGTGGTTTTCTACACATTCAATATTGTGATTTTTGAAGGGTTAAGGTTATGGTCAGTGGTTTTCTCCCATTCAATATTGTGATTTTTGAAGGGTTAGAGTTATGGTCAGTGGTTTTCTCCCATTCAATATTGTGATTTTTGAAGGGTTAAAGCTATGGTCAGTGGTTTTCTCCCATTCAATATTGTGATTTTTGAAGGGTTAAGGTTATGGTCAGTGGTTTTCTCCCATTCAATATTGTGATTTTTGAAGGGTTAAAGCTATGGTCAGTGGTTTTCTCCCATTCAATATTGTGATTTTTGAAGGGTTAGAGTTATGGTCAGTGGTTTTCTCCCATTCAATATTGTGATTTTTGAAGGGTTAAGGTTATGGTCAGTGGTTTTCTACCATTCAATATTGTGATTTTTGAAGGGTTAAGGTTATGGTCAGTGGTTTTCTCCCATTCAATATTGTGATTTTTGAAGGGTTAGAGTTATGGTCAGTGGTTTTCTCCTATTCAATATTGTGATTTTTGAAGAGTTAGAGTTATGGTCAGTGGTTTTCTCCCATTCAATATTGTGATTTTTGAAGGGTTAGAGTTATGGTCAGTGGTTTTCTACCATTCAATATTGTGATTTTTGAAGGGTTAAGGTTATGGTCAGTGGTTTTCTCCCATTCAATATTGTGATTTTTGAAGGGTTAGAGTTATGGTCAGTGGTTTTCTCCCATTCAATATTGTGATTTTTGAAGGGTTAAGGTTATGGTCAGTGGTTTTCTCCCATTCAATATTGTGATTTTTGAAGGGTTAAAGTTATGGTCAGTGGTTTTCTCCCATTCAATATTGTGATTTTTGAACGGTTAAGGTTATGGTCAGTGGTTTTCTCCCATTCAATATTGTGATTTTTGAAGGGTTAGAGTTATGGTCAGTGGTTTTCTCCCATTCAATATTGTGATTTTTGAAGGGTTAAAGTTATGGTCAGTGGTTTTCTCCCATTCAATATTGTGATTTT
The DNA here is from genome assembly GCA_963383655.1 of Bathymodiolus septemdierum. Classification (NCBI taxonomy): domain Eukaryota; kingdom Metazoa; phylum Mollusca; class Bivalvia; order Mytilida; family Modiolidae; genus Bathymodiolus; species Bathymodiolus septemdierum. The sequence goes on along the minus strand of OY726517.1, from coordinate 101,203,278 downwards.
TGAAGGGTTAAGGTTATGGTCAGTGGTTTTCTCCCATTAAATATTGTGATTTTTGAAGGGTTAAGGTTATGGTCAGTGGTTTTCTCCCATTCAATATTGTGATTTTTGAACGGTTAAGGTTATGGTCAGTGGTTTTCTACCATTCAATATTGTGATTTTTGAAGGGTTAAGGTTATGGTCAGTGGTTTTCTCCTATTCAATATTGTGATTTTTGAAGGGTTAGAGTTATGGTCAGTGGTTTTCTCCCATTCAATATTGTGATTTTTGAAGGGTTAAGGTTATGGTCAGTGGTTTTCTCCCATTCAATATTGTGATTTTTGAAGGGTTAGAGTTATGGTCAGTGGTTTTCTCCCATTCAATATTGTGATTTTTGAAGGGTTAAGGTTATGGTCAGTGGTTTTCTACCATTCAATATTGTGATTTTTGAAGGGTTAAGGTTATGGTCAGTGGTTTTCTCTCATTCAATATTGTGATTTTTGAAGGGTTAGAGTTATGGTCAGTGGTTTTCTCCCATTCAATATTGTGATTTTTGAAGGGTTAAGGTTATGGTCAGTGGTTTTCTCCCATTCAATATTGTGATTTTTGAAGGGTTAAGGTTATGGTCAGTGGTTTTCTCCCATTCAATATTGTGATTTTTGAACGGTTAAGGTTATGGTCAGTGGTTTTCTCCCATTCATTATTGTGATTTTTGAAGGGTTAAGGTTATGGTCAGTGGTTTTCTCCCATTCAATATTGTGATTTTTGAAGGGTTAAGGTTATGGTCAGTGGTTTTCTCCCATTCAATATTGTGATTTTTGAAGGGTTAAGGTTATGGTCAGTGGTTTTCTCCCATTCATTATTGTGATTTTTGAAGGGTTAAGGTTATGGTCAGTGGTTTTCTCCCATTCAATATTGTGATTTTTGAAGGGTTAGAGTTATGGTCAGTGGTTTTCTACCATTCAATATTGTGATTTTTGAAGGGTTAAGGTTATGGTCAGTGGTTTTCTCCCATTCAATATTGTGATTTTTGAAGGGTTAGAGTTATGGTCAGTGGTTTTCTCCCATTCAATATTGTGATTTTTGAAGGGTTAGAGTTATGGTCAGTGGTTTTCTCCCATTCAATATTGTGATTTTTGAAGGGTTAGAGTTATGGTCAGTGGTTTTCTCCCATTCAATATTGTGATTTTTGAAGGGTTAAGGTTATGGTCAGTGGTTTTCTACCATTCAATATTGTGATTTTTGAAGGGTTAGAGTTATGGTCAGTGGTTTTCTCCCATTCAATATTGTGATTTTTGAAGGGTTAGAGTTATGGTCAGTGGTTTTCTACACATTCAATATTGTGATTTTTGAAGGGTTAAGGTTATGGTCAGTGGTTTTCTCCCATTCAATATTGTGATTTTTGAAGGGTTAGAGTTATGGTCAGTGGTTTTCTCCCATTCAATATTGTGATTTTTGAAGGGTTAAAGCTATGGTCAGTGGTTTTCTCCCATTCAATATTGTGATTTTTGAAGGGTTAAGGTTATGGTCAGTGGTTTTCTCCCATTCAATATTGTGATTTTTGAAGGGTTAAAGCTATGGTCAGTGGTTTTCTCCCATTCAATATTGTGATTTTTGAAGGGTTAGAGTTATGGTCAGTGGTTTTCTCCCATTCAATATTGTGATTTTTGAAGGGTTAAGGTTATGGTCAGTGGTTTTCTACCATTCAATATTGTGATTTTTGAAGGGTTAAGGTTATGGTCAGTGGTTTTCTCCCATTCAATATTGTGATTTTTGAAGGGTTAGAGTTATGGTCAGTGGTTTTCTCCTATTCAATATTGTGATTTTTGAAGAGTTAGAGTTATGGTCAGTGGTTTTCTCCCATTCAATATTGTGATTTTTGAAGGGTTAGAGTTATGGTCAGTGGTTTTCTACCATTCAATATTGTGATTTTTGAAGGGTTAAGGTTATGGTCAGTGGTTTTCTCCCATTCAATATTGTGATTTTTGAAGGGTTAGAGTTATGGTCAGTGGTTTTCTCCCATTCAATATTGTGATTTTTGAAGGGTTAAGGTTATGGTCAGTGGTTTTCTCCCATTCAATATTGTGATTTTTGAAGGGTTAAAGTTATGGTCAGTGGTTTTCTCCCATTCAATATTGTGATTTTTGAACGGTTAAGGTTATGGTCAGTGGTTTTCTCCCATTCAATATTGTGATTTTTGAAGGGTTAGAGTTATGGTCAGTGGTTTTCTCCCATTCAATATTGTGATTTTTGAAGGGTTAAAGTTATGGTCAGTGGTTTTCTCCCATTCAATATTGTGATTTTTGAAGGGTTAAGGTTATGGTCAGTGGTTTTCTCCCATTAAATATTGTGATTTTTGAAGGGTTAAGGTTATGGTCAGTGGTTTTCTCCCATTCAATATTGTGATTTTTTAACGGTTAAGGTTATGGTCAGTGGTTTTCTCCCATTCAATATTGTGATTTTTGAAGGGTTAGAGTTATGGTCAGTGGTTGTCTCCCATTCAATATTGTGATTTTTGAACGGTTAAGGTTATGGTCAGTGGTTTTCTCCCATTCAATATTGTGATTTTTGAAGGGTTAGAGTTATGGTCAGTGGTTTTCTCCCATTCAATATTGTGATTTTTGAAGGGTTAAGGTTATGGTCAGTGGTTTTCTCCCATTCAATATTGTGATTTTTGAAGGGTTAGAGTTATGGTCAGTGGTTTTCTCCCATTCAATATTGTGATTTTTGAAGGGTTAAAGTTATGGTCAGTGGTTTTCTCCCATTCAATATTGTGATTTTTGAAGGGTTAAGGTTATGGTCAGTGGTTTTCTCCCATTCAATATTGTGATTTTTTAACGGTTAAGGTTATGGTCAGTGGTTTTCTCCCATTCAATATTGTGATTTTTGAACGGTTAAGGTTATGGTCAGTGGTTTTCTCCCATTCAATATTGTGATTTTTGAAGGGTTAAAGTTATGGTCAGTGGTTTTCTCCCATTAAATATTGTGATTTTTGAAGGGTTAAGGTTATGGTCAGTGGTTTTCTCCCATTCAATATTGTGATTTTTTAACGGTTAAGGTTATGGTCAGTGGTTTTCTCCCATTCAATATTGTGATTTTTGAAGAGTTAAGGTTATGGTCAGTGGTTTTCTCCCATTCAATATTGTGATTTTTTAACGGTTAAGGTTATGGTCAGTGGTTTTCTCCCATTCAATATTGTGATTTTTGAAGGGTTAAAGTTATGGTCAGTGGTTTTCTCCCATTCAATATTGTGATTTTTGAAGGGTTAAGGTTATGGTCAGTGGTTTTCTCCCATTCAATATTGTGATTTTTTAACGGTTAAGGTTATGGTCAGTGGTTTTCTCCCATTCAATATTGTGATTTTTGAAGGGTTAAGGTTATGGTCAGTGGTTTTCTCCCATTCAATATTGTGATTTTTTAACGGTTAAGGTTATGGTCAGTGGTTTTCTCCCATTCAATATTGTGATTTTTGAAGGGTTAGAGTTATGGTCAGTGGTTTTCTCCCATTCAATATTGTGATTTTTGAAGGGTTAAAGTTATGGTCAGTGGTTTTCTACCATTCAATATTGTGATTTTTGAAGGGTTAAGGTTATGGTCAGTGGTTTTCTCCCATTCAATATTGTGATTTTTGAACGGTTAAGGTTATGGTCAGTGGTTTTCTCCCATTCAATATTGTGATTTTTGAAGAGTTAGAGTTATGGTCAGTGGTTTTCTCCCATTCAATATTGTGATTTTTGAAGGGTTAGAGTTATGGTCAGTGGTTTTCTCCCATTCAATATTGTGATTTTTGAAGGGTTAAGGTTATGGTCAGTGGTTTTCTCCCATTCAATATTGTGATTTTTGAAGGGTTAGAGTTATGGTCAGTGGTTTTCTCCCATTCAATATTGTGATTTTTGAAGAGTTAGAGTTATGGTCAGTGGTTTTCTCCCATTCAATATTGTGATTTTTGAAGGGTTAAGGTTATGGTCAGTGGTTTTCTCCCATTCAATATTGTGATTTTTGAAGGGTTAAGGTTATGGTCAGTGGTTTTCTCCCATTCAATATTGTGATTTTTGAAGGGTTAGAGTTATGGTCAGTGGTTTTCTCCCATTCAATATTGTGATTTTTGAAGGGTTAAAGTTATGGTCAGTGGTTTTCTCCCATTCAATATTGTGATTTTTGAAGGGTTAGAGTTATGGTCAGTGGTTTTCTCCCATTCAATATTGTGATTTTTGAAGGGTTAGAGTTATGGTCAGTGGTTTTCTCCCATTCAATATTGTGATTTTTGAAGGGTTAAGGTTATGGTCAGTGGTTTTCTACCATTCAATATTGTGATTTTTGAAGGGTTAGAGTTATGGTCAGTGGTTTTCTCCCATTCAATATTGTGATTTTTGAAGGGTTAGAGTTATGGTCAGTGGTTTTCTACACATTCAATATTGTGATTTTTGAAGGGTTAAGGTTATGGTCAGTGGTTTTCTCCCATTCAATATTGTGATTTTTGAAGGGTTAGAGTTATGGTCAGTGGTTTTCTCCTATTCAATATTGTGATTTTTGAAGGGTTAGAGTTATGGTCAGTGGTTTTCTCCCATTCAATATTGTGATTTTTGAAGGGTTAGAGTTATGGTCAGTGGTTTTCTCTCATTCAATATTGTGATTTTTGAAGGGTTAAGGTTATGGTCAGTGGTTTTCTCCCATTCAATATTGTGATTTTTGAAGGGTTAAGGTTATGGTCAGTGGTTTTCTACCATTCAATATTGTGATTTTTGAAGGGTTAAGGTTATGGTCAGTGGTTTTCTCCTATTCAATATTGTGATTTTTGAAGGGTTAGAATTATGGTCAGTGGTTTTCTCCCATTCAATATTGTGATTTTTGAAGGGTTAAGGTTATGGTCAGTGGTTTTCTACCATTCAATATTGTGATTTTTGAAGGGTTAAGGTTATGGTCAGTGGTTTTCTCCCATTCAATATTGTGATTTTTGAACGGTTAGAGTTATGGTCAGTGGTTTTCTCCCATTCAATATTGTGATTTTTGAAGGGTTAAGGTTATGGTCAGTGGTTTTCTTCCATTCAATATTGTGATTTTTGAAGGGTTAAGGTTATGGTCAGTGGTTTTCTCCTATTCAATATTGTGATTTTTGAAGGGTTAGAGTTATGGTCAGTGGTTTTCTCCCATTCAATATTGTGATTTTTGAAGGGTTAAGGTTATGGTCAGTGGTTTTCTCCCATTCAATATTGTGATTTTTGAAGGGTTAGAGTTATGGTCAGTGATTTTCTCCCATTCAATATTGTGATTTTTGAAGGGTTAAGGTTATGGTCAGTGGTTTTCTCCTATTCAATATTGTGATTTTTGAAGGGTTAGAGTTATGGTCAGTGGTTTTCTACCATTCAATATTGTGATTTTTGAAGGGTTAAGGTTATGGTCAGTGGTTTTCTCCCATTCAATATTGTGATTTTTGAAGGGTTAGAGTTATGGTCAGTGGTTTTCTCTCATTCAATATTGTGATTTTTGAAGGGTTAGAGTTATGGTCAGTGGTTTTCTCCCATTCAATATTGTGATTTTTGAAGGGTTAGAGTTATGGTCAGTGGTTTTCTCCTATTCAATATTGTGATTTTTGAAGGGTTAGAGTTATGGTCAGTGGTTTTCTACCATTCAATATTGTGATTTTTGAAGGGTTAAGGTTATGGTCAGTGGTTTTCTCTCATTCAATATTGTGATTTTTGAAGGGTTAGAGTTATGGTCAGTGGTTTTCTCCCATTCAATATTGTGATTTTTGAAGGGTTAGAGTTATGGTCAGTGGTTTTCTCCCATTCAATATTGTGATTTTTGAACGGTTAAGGTTATGGTCAGTGGTTTTCTCCCATTCAATATTGTGATTTTTGAAGGGTTAAAGTTATGGTCAGTGGTTTTCTCCCATTCAATATTGTGATTTTTGAACGGTTAAGGTTATGGTCAGTGGTTTTCTACCATTCAATATTGTGATTTTTGAAGGGTTAAGGTTATGGTCAGTGGTTTTCTCCTATTCAATATTGTGATTTTTGAAGGGTTAGAGTTATGGTCAGTGGTTTTCTCCCATTCAATATTGTGATTTTTGAAGGGTTAAGGTTATGGTCAGTGGTTTTCTCCCATTCAATATTGTGATTTTTGAAGGGTTAGAGTTATGGTCAGTGGTTTTCTCCCATTCAATATTGTGATTTTTGAAGGGTTAGAGTTATGGTCAGTGGTTTTCTCCCATTCAATATTGTGATTTTTGAACGGTTAAGGTTATGGTCAGTGGTTTTCTCCCATTCAATATTGTGATTTTTGAAGGGTTAAGGTTATGGTCAGTGGTTTTCTCCCATTCAATATTGTGATTTTTGAAGGGTTAGAGTTATGGTCAGTGGTTTTCTCCCATTCAATATTGTGATTTTTGAACGGTTAAGGTTATGGTCAGTGGTTTTCTCCCATTCAATATTGTGATTTTTGAAGGGTTAAGGTTATGGTCAGTGGTTTTCTCCCATTCAATATTGTGATTTTTGAAGGGTTAAGGTTATGGTCAGTGGTTTTCTCCCATTCAATATTGTGATTTTTGAAGGGTTAAGGTTATGGTCAGTGGTTTTCTCCCATTCAATATTGTGATTTTTGAAGGGTTAAGGTTATGGTCAGTGGTTTTCTCCCATTCAATATTGTGATTTTTGAAGGGTTAAGGTTATGGTCAGTGGTTTTCTCCCATTCAATATTGTGATTTTTGAAGGGTTAGAGTTATGGTCAGTGGTTTTCTACCATTCAATATTGTGATTTTTGAAGGGTTAAGGTTATGGTCAGTGGTTTTCTCCCATTCAATATTGTGATTTTTGAAGGGTTAGAGTTATGGTCAGTGGTTTTCTCCCATTCAATATTGTGATTTTTGAAGGGTTAAGGTTATGGTCAGTGGTTTTCTCCCATTCAATATTGTGATTTTTGAAGGGTTAAGGTTATGGTCAGTGGTTTTCTCCCATTCAATATTGTGATTTTTGAACGGTTAAGGTTATGGTCAGTGGTTTTCTCCCATTCAATATTGTGATTTTTGAAGGGTTAAGGTTATGGTCAGTGGTTTTCTCCCATTCAATATTGTGATTTTTGAAGGGTTAAGGTTATGGTCAGTGGTTTTCTCCCATTCAATATTGTGATTTTTGAAGGGTTAGAGTTATGGTCAGTGGTTTTCTACCATTCAATATTGTGATTTTTGAAGGGTTAAGGTTATGGTCAGTGGTTTTCTCCCATTCAATATTGTGATTTTTGAAGGGTTAAGGTTATGGTCAGTGGTTTTCTCCCATTCAATATTGTGATTTTTGAAGGGTTAGAGTTATGGTCAGTGGTTTTCTACACATTCAATATTGTGATTTTTGAAGGGTTAAGGTTATGGTCAGTGGTTTTCTCCCATTCAATATTGTGATTTTTGAAGGGTTAAGGTTATGGTCAGTGGTTTTCTCCCATTCAATATTGTGATTTTTGAAGGGTTAAGGTTATGGTCAGTGGTTTTCTCCCATTCAATATTGTGATTTTTGAAGGGTTAAGGTTATGGTCAGTGGTTTTCTCCCATTCAATATTGTGATTTTTGAAGGGTTAAGGTTATGGTCAGTGGTTTTCTCCCATTCAATATTGTGATTTTTGAAGGGTTAAGGTTATGGTCAGTGGTTTTCTCCCATTCAATATTGTGATTTTTGAAGGGTTAAGGTTATGGTCAGTGGTTTTCTCCCATTCAATATTGTGATTTTTGAACGGTTAGAGTTATGGTCAGTGGTTTTCTCCCATTCAATATTATGATTTTTGAAGGGTTAAGGTTATGGTCAGTGGTTTTCTCCCATTCAATATTGTGATTTTTGAAGGGTTAAAGTTATGGTCAGTGGTTTTCTCCCATTCAATATTGTGATTTTTGAACGGTTAGAGTTATGGTCAGTGGTTTTCTCCCATTCAATATTGTGATTTTTGAAGGGTTAAGGTTATGGTCAGTGGTTTTCTCCCATTCAATATTGTGATTTTTGAAGGGTTAAGGTTATGGTCAGTGGTTTTCTCCCATTCAATATTGTGATTTTTGAACGGTTAAGGTTATGGTCAGTGGTTTTCTCCCATTCAATATTGTGATTTTTGAAGGGTTAAGGTTATGGTCAGTGGTTTTCTCCCATTCAATATTGTGATTTTTGAAGGGTTAGAGTTATGGTCAGTGGTTTTCTCCCATTCAATATTGTGATTTTTGAACGGTTAAGGTTATGGTCAGTGGTTTTCTCCCATTCAATATTGTGATTTTTGAAGGGTTAAGGTTATGGTCAGTGGTTTTCTCCCATTCAATATTGTGATTTTTGAAGGGTTAAGGTTATGGTCAGTGGTTTTCTCCCATTCAATATTGTGATTTTTGAAGGGTTAAGGTTATGGTCAGTGGTTTTCTCCCATTCAATATTGTGATTTTTGAAGGGTTAAGGTTATGGTCAGTGGTTTTCTCCCATTCAATATTGTGATTTTTGAAGGGTTAGAGTTATGGTCAGTGGTTTTCTCCCATTCAATATTGTGATTTTTGAAGGGTTAAGGTTATGGTCAGTGGTTTTCTCCCATTCAATATTGTGATTTTTGAAGGGTTAAGGTTATGGTCAGTGGTTTTCTACCATTCAATATTGTGATTTTTGAAGGGTTAGAGTTATGGTCAGTGGTTTTCTACCATTCAATATTGTGATTTTTGAAGGGTTAGAGTTATGGTCAGTGGTTTTCTCCCATTCAATATTGTGATTTTTGAAGGGTTAGAGTTATGGTCAGTGGTTTTCTCCCATTCAATATTGTGATTTTTGAAGGGTTAAGGTTATGGTCAGTGGTTTTCTCCCATTCAATATTGTGATTTTTGAAGGGTTAGAGTTATGGTCAGTGGTTTTCTCCCATTCAATATTGTGATTTTTGAAGGGTTAGAGTTATGGTCAGTGGTTTTCTACCATTCAATATTGTGATTTTTGAAGGGTTAGAGTTATGGTCAGTGGTTTTCTCCCATTCAATATTGTGATTTTTGAAGGGTTAGAGTTATGGTCAGTGGTTTTCTACCATTCAATATTGTGATTTTTGAAGGGTTAAGGTTATGGTCAGTGGTTTTCTCCCATTCAATATTGTGATTTTTGAAGGGTTAAGGTTATGGTCAGTGGTTTTCTCCCATTCAATATTGTGATTTTTGAAGGGTTAGAGTTATGGTCAGTGGTTTTCTCCCATTCAATATTGTGATTTTTGAAGGGTTAAGGTTATGGTCAGTGGTTTTCTCCCATTCAATATTGTGATTTTTGAAGGGTTAGAGTTATGGTCAGTGGTTTTCTCCCATTCAATATTGTGATTTTTGAAGGGTTAAGGTTATGGTCAGTGGTTTTCTCCCATTCAATATTGTGATTTTTGAAGGGTTAGAGTTATGGTCAGTGGTTTTCTCCCATTCAATATTGTGATTTTTGAAGGGTTAGAGTTATGGTCAGTGGTTTTCTCCCATTCAATATTGTGATTTTTGAAGGGTTAGAGTTATGGTCAGTGGTTTTCTCCCAGTACTCTGGTTTACACCACCAATAAAACTGACTGCCAAGATATAACTGTAACATTGTTGAAAGTGACATTAAACACCATAACCCTAACCCATAATGAACAGTCCCTGTAAAAACTTTGGTTCAAGAGAACATTCTTAAATGTTTTTTTTCCTTCAAAATCAGCCAATTTGCACATTTGGAAAAATCAACGAAACTATAAATATCACAAAAAACCTTGACTTCACTCGTTTGACTGAAGTCATATAAAGATTATTTGTATTTAAACAGTAATTACATTTGTATGAGCAACAGAACATAAATTTTATAATATTACATATTCTGAAATGTCTATTTACACTTACTTCAATTCTTTGGATAGACCATATTTGCTAGTTTTCTCTTTTGATTGTTGATCCATTCTTCATAATGAAAAAAATACATTGCTATAATGAACAGAAGGTTTCGTAACAAAAGAACTGGATATTATAAGACCCCTAACTGACCATGGTGCAAAAAAAGAATAATCTCTGATACATAATTAAGGAGTTACTACAAGTCCAGTGGTTCATGTGACCTGTAATAACAACAATCCTAATGTAGTTAATTCCACGGTTGAAATATCATGAGATATTTTTAGAATTTTAGCCGATTACCGCTTACGTCATCTTGTCAATAATGTGGCAATACACATCTATACACATGATTACATTAGAATGGAGATAAACTTAATTTGCGACCATCAAATCTCTAATTGATGCCATGAAATTTTCAAATACAATACAGTTATCTCCTAATTGTTCATTCATCAAAGAAGTACATGTTGTATCATGCTCATCACAAAGCATGATCAACTTATATATATGTAAGACTCAGATCAACGTCCAGCCTCTAATCGACATCCAATCCTCAAATCCATGTCCATTCTCTATGTCACAGACATCTGTACCCCAGATCTATGTCCTTTTTTCAAATTCTCAAAACGGCGTCCAATTCTCAAATCAATGTCCTTTTTCAAATTCTCAAATCTATGGCCACTTCTCACTTTCTAAAATTGACATCTAATGATGTCACTGACATATGCCCTAACCCTAACCTTAACCAATAAATAGGCCATAGATCTGAGAATTTGGAAAGGACACTGATTTGAGAATACCCTAAATCGGACCATGATTTGAGATAATGATGTCAGTGGAGTGGACACCGATTTGAGTCCGAATGCTAATCTGAGTCTATCATATATAAAGTAAGAAAGTTTACTGGCCAGAGAACTTGATCACCCAGATAATGCTGAAAAATTCTGAAAAAGGCATCAAGAAAATATACCATCAATTAGATGTATCATTTGAATGTTTACAAATTGAACTGTGTTCCATGAATATCCCCAACATGAATGGTGATCCAATATATCTCCCTCCACAGCCGTACATGCTTAATTTATCTCAGTACCAATATTCCTCTATAATATATGTGTATAGATAACTACATGAAGAAAGAAGGTTCAAAGATGTATTATTGAGATTAACAACTTAAGATATGCTGAACAAATATTAAAATTTTCTAATGACAGTCATTTTCAAACTTATTTTGAAAAATTATGGAGGTAAATTAAAGCTTCTATATAAATTTTATCAACTCTATTAATTAGAATATGAAAATAAAATGACCTGCCTTTTACATATGACAATAAAATTACCTGACTTGTACATATGACAATAAAATTACCTGACTTTTACATATGATAATAACATTACCTGACTTTTACATATGACAATAAAATTACCTGACTTGTACATATGACAATAAAATTACCTGGCTTTTACATATGACAATAAAATTACCTGGCTTTTACATATGACAATAAAATTACCTGGCTTTTACATATGACAATAAAACTTTAGATCTACAGATACAGGTAGACATATGTCTGGGATCTGATCTTGTCATGTGGAACAGAAGAGGGTAGAATTCCTTTCTTACTTTCCTCATTTCTTTTGCTGCATCATAATTCACAAGGACCTTAAAATAATTCAATGTTCTTTGAAAAAAATCCTGACATTCAATTTGTGAAAACTTATAGTAAAGATGTATTAATACACCACACAACATTTGCATATTGAACTACAATAAATAATATTGTTGAAAATAAAAATAGCAATAATTACACTTGCATTTAAATCACCAGTAACCGAACAACAAAGTAATTTACGAATGCATGTTTTATTTCACTGGGAATAGAACAAAACTGACATCATTATCCTTTCATAGTATGTAACTTGTTCTTTCCATGCAATCTTTTAAGGATGTAAAGTGCTTAGTGTAATTTTTATTAGATATGCACTATATAAATATTGTATATAATAATAATAATAGCTGAAATACTGCTCATTTGGTGCTAAACAACAATCATTCACTCATATTTGCTGTAGTCAAATCATTATTAATCTTTTGCAATTGATTTAGGTGTTTTAAGATCTTGTGAAATTGATTTCAATCTATAAATAGAAACTGTTCATTTCAATCTATAAATAGAAACTGTTCATAAAGATTACGTACCCTTATAATAATGTTTTGCTATGATGTTCAATATATTAATATTATTTACACGAGACCTTGTCCAATTTTGAAGGGCCCGGGTGGCTCAATGAGTTAGGTAGTTGGATTTCCTAACAACTCATACAAGCCTATCACCAATACGGCGTGGGTTCGTGCCCGTCTTTGTAAATTACAAACTAGAGGCTCCCAGGAGCCTGTAATCGCTCACCTGGTTTTCAATTTGACATCTAAAGTTGATAGAAAATGGGGGCGTTACACATAATTTTGAAAGTGGGCCACCCAAAGATCATTTCAACTTAAATTTCTCAGCAAAAGATTTAGATGTGATTTTTATCTCATAATATTCCTAAATGGAATAAACTGGCTGAAAAAATCTCACAGAAAAACCCAGAATATATGTTAAACTACTCATTGCCATGTAGCTGCAGTTAAAATTTGAGCTCATTTTGACTTATACTAAAGCAGCAATGGACAATTGAAGAAATTTCTATTTTTAGTAACAGCAGCCATCTTGAATGGAGGGTGGGGCTGTCGGACACAATTTTAAAAGGGACCTACACAGGGACCATCCCTGCCAGGTTTGGTGTAATTTGGTTCAGCGGTTTCAGAGAAGAAGATTTAAATGTGATCTTTTATCAAAATAGGCCTAATTTGCATAATCGGCATAAATCGACTGAAAGAAAAATTTCACAGAAAAACACGGAATATATGCTAAACTACTCCTTGCCATGTAGCTGCAATTAAAATTTGAGCTCATTTTGAATTATACTATAACAGCAATGGACAATTAAAATTTCATCCCCCCTTTTTTCTATTTTTAGCTTGGTGGCCATCTTGGTTGGAAGTTGGGATCAACGGACACATTTTTGGAAGAGGGCCATACAAATACCATTCCACCAAAGTTTGGTTGCAATTGGACCAGTGGTTTCTGAGGAGAAGATTAAAGTTTACGACGTACGACAGACGCCAAGTGATGGCAAAAGCTCACATGGCCTTTGGCCAGGTGAGCTAAAAAGGGTGCATTCGACTCGCAGCCGCAAAGTGATAAAGTTTACCAGTTGCTTGCCCATGGTCGGTGGTTCTCTCCGGATACTCCGGCTTCTTCCACCACTAAAACTGGTCACCATGATATAGCTGAAATATTGCTGAAAGTGGCGTTAAACACAATAAATCAAATCAAATCAAACCAATTTTGAAGAAGAACAAAATTTGATATACAATTTACTATAAAATTGATCTGACCTCTACAGATGTATCCATTGGCCATGTGGTTCCTTTGATGAACATTGGTAGTCCTGATTCTTCTTTTTCTGTTTTTGGGAACATTTCATCCTCTGAATCTGACAATTCTTTTTTTTTCTTATCATTGACTTTTCTCTATAAATAGAACAAAACAAAATAAGTTGTCATAAAGATATCAGTTTTTTCCACAAAATGTTGTACAGTAGCAATATAGTCCCCCTGTTATAAGACCCTCCCACCAAAGGCCACCCCTCCTATCAGACAAGACTACAGATACACAGAGATACCTGCAAGGCCCCACCCACCAAAGGACACCCCTCCTATCAGACAAGACTTCAGATACACAGAGATAGTAAAATACTACTAAATAGTATTTCAGGATTGGCCTTATACAGTAAGTTGGAAAGTATAAGTAGTGGAGATTGACAACAATCTCTTTAAAATGTTTTTTTTAATAAAATTCAGAATAAAACTCTATGGTGGTGACTGTTAAAGGGTTACGGCGGTCACAGCATGATATGACTGCAGCAAGTACTTCCTCCTACACCAGGTTTACATCAGTTGTAAGTTTATGATAGAGATACAATCCGATCAAACACAAAATGTGGATCTACTGTGCAAAACTTCCACAAACATCCTTCATTTTGTTCTCATAAATTGGGATTTTCATATGCAAATCTATTCAATTTATTCACGATTTGAAAAGTGTGATGTCACATAAATGGCAGTCTCCTTATAATTATCTCATGGAAAATTTGTGATTTGATTTGATTTTTGGTGCATAACGCCACTTTCAAAAATATTTCAGCTATACAATGACGACCAGTTTTAGTGGTGGAAGAAGCCGTAATACCCGGAGAGAGAACCACCGACCATGGGCAAGCAACTGGTAAACTTTATCACTTGCGGCTGCGAGTCAAGTGCACCCTTTTTTGTAATTTACAAAGCCGGGTGCGAACCCACGTCGTATTGGTGATAGGCTTATATGAGTTGTTAGGTAATCCAACTACCTTTGTTAGGTAATCCAACTACCTAACTCATTGAGCCACCCGGGCACTGGAAAATTTGTGTAACATCCAGGTAGTGAAAAAGGCCATATGTGGATACTAGAATATTGTTAAAGATATATATTTAATTTGTATTTTTGAACCATATCTTATGATTCTTGTCAAATAAAATGGTGTAATTAAAATCCTGTAAGAATATACTGTATGTATAATCATATCATGTACAAATAGTCAGTGAGTGATTGTTGTTTAATGCCAACTTTTTTTCTCTCAGCTATATCATGACTAGAGCAAGTTACTTTTCAATTAGATGATGATGAGGTCTGCTTTGTACTAGACCAACACAATTAGTTGGATTTTATAGTGCTAGCTCACTGAAACAACAGTTCGTGTATAGGCAAATCGCTCCACTCAAACACATTATCCTGATTCCGAGCTAATCCGTCTTTGCTCTTTCTCCTTTAAGTTGCCTGCTTAGCAGAGAAGCAACAGATATCAATTTTATAGTCTTTGGTCTGATCCAACTAATCATTATTCCACCAATGCGGTTTGCATAAATAGAATACATGTACAGCGTGTGATCATATATGGCGTCGGTGTTTTCCAAATATTTTTACTTTCATTTTGATGGTGCATTATTAGAAGTGTCAAGGTTAGTTATTAATAAAATTATGTCAGGTAGATTTTGTGACGTCATTACAAGCTTATGTCATATTTCACGTGAATTTAGGCGTCATCTGTCAGTTGGAATAAAGTGTAAACAAAAGCAATGGGGAAATCAAAAGATTTGTCATCAGATGTGAAAACTATCATTATGATTATACGAAATTATGAAGCTGGAAAATCGTACTCCGCGATAGGTAAAAATCTTCAGCTAAACAGGGCAACCGTGTATGCAGTGGTAAAAAGATATCGTGAGCGAGGTGACATCGCAAATTGAGCGTGAAGTGGCAGAAAGAAAAAGCTGGACGATAGGGATACTCGCAAGATCTTAAGATTAGATAAGAACAATAGATCGTTGCCGTTGCAAGACATAATCAGAAAATTTAATGAAAATCGGGAAGATGTAGTTTTTAGCGTCACTGTTAGACGTTGTTTGTACAGAAATAATTTCCACAGGCGAGTTGAACGGAAAAAAATTAGAATCCGAGATGCAAATGTAAGAGGCCGCCTTGCTTGGGCTCGAGGAAAGAGATACTGGACTGTAGAAAGGGACTGGAGTCGGGTAATATTTTCTGATGAGTGTAAGCTCATCGTTGGTGAAAATAATCACGTTTTCGTATGGTGAAAACCAGGTGAAGAGTGGCTACCTCAATGTCTCAGTCCAGGCTGCAAAGCCAAAATGAGTTTGATGATTTGGGGTTGTATTACATTCAATGGGGTTGGCATTTTAACGACTGTGAATGGAAACATGAATGCCGCAAAATATATAGAAATACTGGAAGACAATATATGGCCCGTAATTGTGCGTCATTATCCAGAAGAAAATTACATTTTTCAACATGATAATGCCCCTGTTCATAGGGCTCGAAGTGTGCAAAATTACAAAACACAGAATAATATAAATGGTATGTTTTGGCCGGTACAATCTCCGGATGCGAACATTATTGAAAACTGTTGGCTCCTGTTGAAGAATTCTCTGCAGAAACGGCTTTACCGTGTTCACAATGTTACCAACATGGAGCGCGAAATCATGGACATTTGGCAAACCATTCCATTACATTATATTAGGAACTTGTATAGGTCACTTCCAACACGAATGCTGAAAATAATAAGGTCCAAGGGCTACATAACCAAGTATTGAGGCGAGTCATTTATTTTTTCTTGATGTTATGAAACTTAGAAGTGCATGTTAAGTTTATTTGTTGTATGACGTCAGCCATATTTGTTTATAATAATATGATCACGTGCTGTATATTAGCATAGTCTTGTATAAAAATGCATGTACACCTAATTGGTACATTCTCCATAACTATAGACTTACCAGTACAATAGGAAAAGCATCTCTCATATGTTAAAACTTGACCTACATGTATATTCACAACAACACAATTATAAATATATTAAAGCTTACTGTTACTTACATTTTTTTTAGATTCTTCTAGCTTTTTTTCCTAAAAATACGAATAAATGCATTTCTATGGACAAGTATAACTAATTGTTATTAAATCTATTACATGCACCAACTTTTACACAACTAACCACTTTATTATTAAATAGACTAGTGGTCAACAGACAAAGGATAAAACTTATCAAACGCTTCCAATTTTCCCCATTTATTTCATATAAAATTACAATGTTTAAAAAAAATACCCAGAAGTCAATTCATATCAAATTTAGATTAAAAAATTAAAAAAAATTATCAACAAAACCAGAATTACAAGTAGTTTTATTTAATGGCTTCAATATAATTTCATAAACGAAAAATTTTGAGAATCTGCAAATTTAACACACAACTAAATTAATTTCGTCAAAAACACAATACAATGACCAGGTACATGTACTGTACAAGTCATTTTTATGAATTTCTCAATAAATTAAACAAAATGCAAATAAATGAGAATGACTGGTTAAAAGTAGTTCTCCTAACAGACTTACAGTACTGTAAACATTTAATTTACCTTCTTAGTTTTCTTCTCTTCTTCCTTGTCCTTGTTTAAAACTAAAGATTTAGACCTGGCCATAATTGCCTTTCCCTGCAAAAAAAATGTATGTCGAAAAATTCTCAGAGGGCAAGAAATATAATATTCATACATATATAACATTTATATACCGGTATTGAAATGACCTAAAGGATCATATAATCTATTGCCTTCACTTGGCATCCATTGCCCATCATTTGTAGCTTTACATAGGATCCAATATCTCATGCAATCCTTGAAAACACTTTCAACAAAAAAGTCAAATTTATTCTAAATTAAGCCTTTTATGGCTACTTGTAAAACCAGGTGAGCAATACAGGCTCCTACATGTACAATGTAGGATCCTTCAGTTTATAATTTATTACAAATTAACCAATCATATATTTAGCACATAAACCCTTACATATGATCACTTTCTTACTTAGGTCATTATCAACAAATTGTTTGCCCCAACTTGACATATATAAGATACCAGAAAAAAAGGTGCCCACTTGAATTCTTTATTTATTTTCAAAAACAGATGTATTATTCTTCTGGATATTTCCAAGTTCCATAGTGATAAAGAAGACAATTGTAGAAAAGCATGATCTGAATAGAACAATTTACAGAGAAAAATATACAGTCTTAGATGTGATAAAATAAGTATTTCCCCTGGAAGACATCCACATGAAGATTTGTAATCCATCAGTTTTAAAAATTGTTTTATAATTGCATTGATGAAATACACTGCTAAACCGAGCACAGCATGACATGAGTGCAGCATGTCGACAATGAAAAAAAATTAAAAAAAATAAATTAAAATTGGATGGAAAAATAAAACCATTCAAATTTTTAAGATTTTGGCCGAGTTTATCCAGGAAACCTTAAAATATAGAGGAAATCTGTATACATCCCTCCAGAAGCTCTCAGCACAAAGAAAAAATCTTCAGCAAAATTGGATGAAAAATAAAAATTCTATACACCTTCTAAATATGAGACAGTTCTATCCATCTCAGACCCCTTTCCCAAATGAAATAGCTATCTTGGTTTTATAGCCCATCAATAACCACTAAAGATCAAAATTTTGCAAAAATGGTTACAGTTAAATATTAATGCTATGATTTTTCTGAATGGGATTTTCCTTAGGCAATCATTAAAAAAAACTTTATCACAAACAGATAAACAACGAACACTCCACAAACAAAAAACAGAAAACACCTTGGTCCTCTTGTTTGGAAACAGATAAAGCTAGAATCCCCCCATAATAATTCCCAACCATTATTCTGTGTCTAGGTGTCAGTGTTAGAATTTCAGAAGGATTTAGTAAATTAGATAAAAGTTATTGCACGGAAACCATTATGTCTACAGACGGATGGACGACAATGATTCATAACATGATGTCAAAATCTTTGCAGTTGTACAATAAAAAAGAGACCCTTATCACCAGGCCTGATTAGCGAGGTGGTAGAAATTTGTCAATGAAGTTGAGAAGGAAAAAATCTGATTTATCGAAAATTGAGGTTTGCAACTATATTTAGAGAATGTATAATATTATTTAGCAATATATAAATCAATTATATGTACGATTATTGATCTATTAAGCTGTTTCCATATGTTTTGTATGATAGCCGTACTATTTACACATTTCAAAAATAATTATCTCTTAAAAACTCAATGCTGGTTATTTGGAATTTTTGCACCATAGACTGGCATAGCACACAATGAATAATATCATTTAATGAGAAATGTACAAACATTTATATTATTTCTAAATACAATTGACTATACATGAATTTGTCCAGAATAATGAATTAAAAGGAATTAATAGGGAGATAATCGAACGTGACCATCATATCAGTGTCTATCGAATACACGTTAAACTCCCCTATCTACCGGTATTTCCCCTGCTTATCACCTGCAGCAATCCACACTCTATGCACTGACTTAGGAGTCCCAGGAAAGAGATTATAATGAAAATGCAAAAAAAAAGGTAAAGCACGCTAAACGCAAATCATAGCTACAGAAACATCTTTAAATCAATTGAAAAATCTTATCAACACATGGAATGGTAGTTCATAATAGTGCTTTGCCTGCAAACCAACATAGTTTATCAACTCCTACTATGTACTGCTCATGCTTATTTTATTTTGTTTTACTTTGCCACGATATAGCTGAAATATTGTTGAAAGTGGCATTAAACACCATAACCCTAACCCCTTTTACTTTGCTGTTTTAGTGTGTTAGGGTTAGGGTTAGGGTTTGCAGTGCTTGCTTATTTTTAGTTCATATTTATTTGCTTGATTATTTTTAGTTCAAATGCATATGCTTGCTATAATTCTCATGCTTTGCTTGCTATATTTTACATATATCTGTTTTGAATGGCATGACAGAAGAAAATAAGACATTTTCATTTTACTTATCAAATGTAAACTACCTTGTATTGTATGTAATGTGTTTGTAAATCGCATGCTTTGTTTTTATATATTATTTATGCCGACTCTAAATAAAACTTATTTATTTATTTACTCTTAACAGCTTATCATTTGTCGTGCAACATTCTTTACCAATACCTTGTCTTTGTAAATATATTAATTATATATTTTGGTTCCTATCTAAGCAAACGAATAAGGATTAGGATATTTTATACAGAAAATATTTGTGTGCCATATTTCGTTTCCAGTTGGGACCCTTTCAGTTTATTTCCGGTCTTTGGTATTTAGGTGAAATATGCTGGTAATGCTAGAGAACTCCCGAATTGAAACAAAAATGTCCGCTTCCATGATTCAAAGAAGAATATATTCATATTTAAAACGTTTTTATAGTAACACTAGTGGTCACAGAAAGACTGTTAAGTTATTGTTTAAAAAGTAGTAAACCATATTGCAAAACAACTATTCCTTGCGTCTTGTCAATTTGTTATTGTATAGAAATAAGTGATTTCTATATATTTAAAAATAAGGGAGGTAACCACAGTTACTTGTTTCTATCGATTGGTTGATTGATTGATTGATTGGTTGGTGCTTAACGTCCAGCGAGCAATTTTTCAGCTATATTCAGGACGAGAACATTTAAAAATTTAAACGCCACAGGACTCGAAACAAGGAAAGGTGATGGGTATGGACGGATAAATTTGCCAGTGCAACAGGTCTCTTATGGACCACTCATTATGAGCATAATGCTCATAATGAGCTGTAACATTGGGTTCTTTAACGTGCAGAGAGGGTGGCAATCTCTCAACACGGGACCTCGGTTTTATTTACGTCTCATCCGCAGGACGGGTTGGTTGTGAATTTCTACATCCCGCACAACCGACGGACGCCCCTTCAAGCCGAAGAAGCTCTAGATCCCATTTCTATACACCGGGGTTCCCGCTGGGTTGACCCCTTTTAGAGGACTAGTGCCTCTGGGGTGGAGAAACCTGGTGCCTATTCTACCCCCGGCACACCCTCTATGAGGGGGGTCTATCGATTGGAAGGTCGATACTATCCATGAATTTAAAAATGATAATTGATAGACACAGGTACCTGTGGGTGTAACCAACTTTTTTTAGACATAAATGCACATTAGATAATATGAAACCGGCACGGCCATGAATGCTCGCGCATCTGAAAATTATCTGGCAATTTCACGCTCATCCATAGATACGATAACGTAACCCTCAGTCCACATTTGCTCCCAGCGAGGGTTGCGAATCGGCCCCATTCAACGTAATGGAGCAAATTAAAATTTTCGTTCCGCGAATATTTCAACTTTCTTTTTACATATGTGGTCATAACTTATTACTTCCTACAATTTTTAAGTAATGGTGATACGAAATAAGTGTTGCAATACCTGTTTCTACCTTCACGATCGATTTCGTATTCGAAATTGGTTCTTGTCCACCATGACACCTTACGTAGACTCTTGTGATGGGCGGAGCCTATCCATATATGGATCTGAATGCCAAATATGGAAAACTTTTACTACGATATGTACGTATCTTGTACGGCAATCGATCCAAATAAGGATATCTCCATAACGAGGCAAGTGCACGTGAAATAGCAACTTGTAAACAAAATGTCGGACAGAAAGAAGATCTCATGCATTCAAATTTTCAGATGGATATAAGTCTACCATGGATTGATGCAGCGTTTACTTAACACCTCAAGCTTTATCTAAATATGCTTATCTTTCACCCCCGTTAATTTTTCCAACCACTTCAACGGAATTAGGACAAAAAACCGCCCGGTGTGAATCATTCCGTGCGCTGCTCCCATACGTTGGATGGGACCGATTTGTAACCCTCGCTGGGAGCAAAAGCGGACTGAGGGTTACGTTATTGTATCTAGCTCATCCAGTGCATCAAAGTGTCGAGATTTTTTGGGCCAAGATATATTGGGGACGACTTTTTTTTAGGGCCGAATCTAGTCTCATTCAATCGAGCTGTCGTTCCTTACGAAATCTCAAAAGTTAACTTCCGCGTAGAAACAAAAATTCTTGTCAGTATGTCAGAAGAGATTTAATAAATTAAAAAATATCAATATAAGTAAAACAAGCTAACAAAATGACTTTTATTACACACAGGTTCCGGGTTTCAGTGGTATCGGACGTACGAGAGAGGGTACAAGACTTCAGGATCACCTTTGCGGTTTATGTTAAGAAGATCTTCATTAATTGAGTGTGTTACACGGAACGTATTTACAAAGCGTCGAATTTTTTTTTATTCGTCAGTAATGTGCAGCCAAGTTTGTCAAAAAATCCTAAGTACACATTTTATACCATAAAGAGCTCGCTAACGCTCGCATATAAACATCCAATATACTTTGTATTCTACATCTATATTGTTGAATTGCAAAGGATCTAAGACCCATCATGCAAGTATTTCATGTTCTGTTACCCAATATGGTGCTCATTAAAAACATATTTACATGTTCAGTTTAAAAACAGTGTTTCTTGCACGCTACTCTCTCAAATATGATGTGAGCTGTTCTTGAATGCCTCTAAATCATCCATATTCAACAATTTTGATGGTAAATTATTCCAGTCCTTGATGATCCGAGGAAAGAAGCTGTATTTATAAGTATTACTGGATGTTTGTACATTTCTGAATTTCCATGGTTGATATTGCCTGGTTGTCCTGCTTTGTTATTTTATATAATCTGGGATGTTTATCGCTACCTGATGGTGAAAAGCTTTGTGAAACAAGCATAGCCTTTTAGTTTTTCGTCTGATTTCCTGTGTTGGTAATTTTAAATCTTTTAGTATGTTGGTAACTGAACCCGGCTCTCTATTGTACTGGTGTTTAATGAAATGGGCTGATCTTCTTTGCACCATTTCAATCTTTTTTAATATAATTTTTCTGATATGGATCCCAGGCACTACTTGCGTATTCAACATTGGGTCTTGCTATCGCTTGATATGTTCTTTTCTTTATTTCTTCTGGGAATTTGCTGATACAGTATTTCTCCTCAAGAAGCCTAGTGATTTATTTGCTTTAGCTAATATGGTGTTGATATGTGTATCCCATTTGAGCGTGTTGGTAAATTGAACTCCTAAATATGGGTTTTGGTCTACATTTTCCAATACTTGGTCGTGCATGGTGTAGTTATGTAGAACAGGCTTTTTCTTGTTGGTAATTCTTAATACATAACATTTGGAAGCATTAAATTTCATCTGCCATTCTGATGCCCATTTTACTAATTTGTCCAGATCTTTTTATAACTGTTTATAGTTATTAATACAATCTATTCCCAGGTAGAAAAGGCTATCATCTACAAATAAACCTATATTACCATGATTAATAGTTGGAAATTGTTTTTTTTTTTTTTTAATTGGGAATCAAATTTAGGCCCACAGTGCACAGACCCTGTAGAGTCCAGAGGCTTTCATTTTCCAAGTACATTTGTTGTATTAGAGAAAAAAAATGTAGCGAAATCCCTCTCTTCCGAAAATCTGAATCAACCAGAGGTTAAAGTGTTTAGTAATTTGTTGAGGTTTTTTTTTTTATTGAATAAAAGAAAAAAAAAAAAATTACTAAACACTCAAACCTCTGGTTGATTCAGATTTTCTCTGCGATTACTAATAGAACTAGGAATAATATTCCTAGTTCTATCAGTAATCGCAGGGAAAATTGATATAAAATAAGCAATTGTTTAACCAGGAATATGGAGCTTAACAGAATCCAACACATTAGGAACCAACAATTTTCATTTCTGGAAGGGGAGAGGTGCTTGGATTTTTTTTGTTTTTTTGGAACTGAAAGATTAATCCGACCTTTTGGGTTTTATCAAAATTTGTAAAGGACATAGGAAATCAGGGATGTATTGAATTTGTTTTTGCCAGACAGAGATAAAATGCAGTCGAACTTGTATTAAGAGGTCACTTTTGGGACAAAGAAAAAGTGGTTCTCTTAAGACAGGTGACCTCTAAAAAGAGATTAAAAAAATTCATATGAAATTTTCGATGACAGGACAAGAAAAAAATTATCTTCTAATAGAGGTGACCGCATGGGCAAGTTTGACTGTATTTATTATTATTTTTAATAATGCCAGACACAACACCCCACTACGATAAGGTTGGTGACTAATTTTGGTAATAATATTTTATATATTTTTTTTCACAGACACCCAGAGTTTTATCAGGAATTCAGCCAACAGGTATTCCTCACATTGGCAATTACCTCGGTGCTATAAAGAACTGGGTAGAACTACAGGACCAATATGATGATGTATTATATACCATTGTAGATCTTCATGCCATCACTGTACCTCATGATCCTCACACATTAAGGTGTTGTACTATTATATACCTGTATGTTTATTGTTGAAACATAACAATTACTACAGTAATACTTCAGTCCTATAGAATACATGTATATTACAAATCAACTGATATTTTGACCATGTTTGGGGAGAATCTGGATGCCTGTTGGGGTACATGGAAGTCAATGTTTTAGAATCTGGATATTATGGTACATGGAAGTCAATGTTTTAGAATCTGGATAGGGTTCATGAAAGTCATGTTTTTATAATCTGGATAGGGTTCATGAAAGTCATGTTTTTATAATCTGGATAGGGTTCATGAAAGTCAATGTTTTAGAATCTAGATATGGAAGATCCAAAAATTCAGATTCATAAATCTCTTGAAGAATCTAGTAAATGCTATTAGATGTTTGTGGGGTTGAACTTCCTGATGAACTAGAACAATTATAACTAGAAATGATCAGACACATGGTTAAGAGAAACCTACATGATGGACAAAACAAAGGTTGATTAAGTGTGATGTTTATTATTCATGAAGACAGCCATTCTTAAGCAAAAATTTCCTAGGGAGTGTTCGTTAATAATGTTATAGTAACTTAGGCCCAATCCCATTGCTGCTATTAGAGCAGCAAAATATGTTTAATTCAAAAACTTTCTAGTGCAGAAAGTTTCAGAAATCTTGCCAAATCAACCCTTTGGATATGGTGTGAAGTAAACTATTTCCTAATATAGATTAACGATGATGTACCCTTCAACACTGTATTTCAAATGATTTACTGTATAAGTGTTTTATTTCGTTTGTACCTAATTTTCGCTTTATTCACGATAGTCTATCAATCAGTTAAAAAAAGAATCTGCATAAATTTCCACCCTTTACTACATAAATATCTTTATTTTCTTAAATAATTGTACAAGATCCCCTAGTTTGACTGTATATATATTGAATATTTGATAATAATATGGTCCCTGCCATTCTTAAAGTTGTTTAAATGACACTTAAAATATTTAACAAAGGGGAAAAAATCCTCCCCGAAAACAATGCATATGGTGACAAATAACAGGTAAATTATTTTACATACAAGTAACTTATTACCCTTTTATCTTTAAAATGCTAATTACCCTGAATAGTTGTTGCTGTATAAACACACCTTTTTAAATTAATATTAGCATTTTCATTCAATGATTTTTACTTATAGATCTGTAAGTTAAAAAAAAAAAATTTGTTAATTAATTGATCACATTTTTTGAGTCTGTTAATGAGACTTATCTGTGTTTAATTTTTCCAAATGTGTTGTAATAATACATGTATATTGAAATTATATTAATTGCCCTTACACAATTTTCTATAAATGAACATTTATACAATTTTAAAATACTGCCGATCGCATACTACAAAAAGCTCTTACTCAATTTATTTAAAAACGTTTCCTATTTTGAATAGTTGGTCAAACAATTAAGATAATGTTATTCTAATATAAGGGTCAATCCGTTAAAATTTGATTTTGGTTAAAACTCAGGATCGTGAAAATTAAATAATGATAAAAAAATCACGAAATTTAGCTCCCGCAGAAAAAATCACTTATACAGTATGTGTTATTTACTCAAGATTCATTGTTTATGTCGGGGTAAAAAAAAACTGGAAATAATAAGAAATTTTATTTAAAATAAATATGCATAAACAGAAAGGTGAAAAAAGTTGGTGAGTGTTATTCCATGACACAAGTGCATGTGCTATCATGTTGTTAGCACCTAATAATAAAAGACGTGCCAATAGCTGATGACGATTTGCCGTTATTATTTTGTTTATTTACACCTTTCAGTTGATGATGTTCTGTTATTATACTGTATATTTATTTATATCAAATTAAACAACACTTTTTGCCATGGAAACTGAAAATTTAGTTATCAGCTATTAGGTATATATACATATTTTTGCAACTACATTTTTATGAAACTTTACAGCAATATCCTATGTCTTATGTTTTATTTGATACATAATATCTTCATTTGTCATGTAAACTTTTATTAACCTATTTAGTTACTTTAATAGCTTTCTCTGTTTTTGAGACTTTTGATGTTATGAAAGTATTTTTTTCTTGAGAGTCAACACCTAAATTTTTTTCGCAAAATTTACAAAGAACCTTTAGGGGCAAACATTATTTGGTTAAACAGGCAGCATATTTGTATGCATTTTTTTGAAAATCATACAATATGTGTTTATGGTACATTCTATAATATTGTAACTATGAATTTTACAGGAAGGTATAGCAATATTTACATTCAGAGCTTGTATATCTATAAACATTTTTTTTCAGAGCAAATATTTACAATATGGCAGCTTCTCTGTTGGCTTGTGGTATAGATACAAGTAAAAGTATATTATTCCAACAGTCACAGGTAAACCTAAATTGTTGTCATATTTATGGTTTGGTTTGGTTTATGGTGTTTAACGCCACTTTCAACAATATTTCAGTTATATCTTGGTGGTCAGTTTTATCGTTGAAGGAAACTGGACAAACTTTATCATATACTGTTGTATCGAGTACACCTCGCCTGAGCGAGGTTCAAACTCACAACTTTGGTGGTGATATGCAGTGATTGCATAGATAGTTGTAAATCCAACTACCATACGATCACGACCACAACGCTCCCTTCATATTTATGTGTAGTCAAACTGACCCAAATTTAAGGGGACCGTCGTGGTTGTGATTGTATGGTAGTTGGATTTACAACTACCTGTGTAATCAGTGCCTATCATCACTAAAGTTGTGAGTTCTAATCCTGTTCAGGCGAGGTGTACTCTATACTACGTTATGTGATAAAGTTTTCAGTGACTTGTTTTCTCTGTGTACTCCAGTTTCCTTCACCAATAAAACTGACTGCCACGCTATAACTGAAATATTGTTTAAAGTGGCATTAAACACCATAACCCTAACCCTTTAAATTTAAGGAATTCTTAGGCTGTGATGTATATTTCAATAGTGTGAGTTTGATTTGTGCTCATTGGCAACAGTATGTGATAAAGTTTGTCAATTACTTGTGACCAATCTTGGTTTTTGTCTGGTACAGTCAAACTTGTCTTATGTGACCTGCCAAGGGAACTGTGACATAGGGTCACATTAGGCAGGTGGTCACTTAATACAGGTTTAATTGATATGAAATGCACTGTGAAGGGAAATAAAAATTATGGTCACTTAATAGAAGTTATTGCTTAATAGAGGTGGTCACTAAAACAGATTTGACTGTATTCAATTAAATTGACCACCATAACTAAAATATTGTTAGGGCGTGGGTGGCTCAATGAGTTAGGTCGTTGGATTACCAAACAACTCATGCAAGCTTATCACCAATACGGTGTGGGTTCGCGCCCGACTTTGTAAATTACAAAAAAAGAGTGGACTCGACTTGCAGCCACAAGTGATAAAGCTTACCAGTTGCTTGCCCATGGTCGGTGGTTGTCTCTGGGTACTCCGGGGCTTCTTCCACCACTGGTTGTCATGATATAGCTGAGATATTGCTGAAAGTGGCATTAAACACCAAAAATCAATCAATCAATCAATCTAAAATATTGTTAATAGTGTGGTTACACATCCAGAATCCTATAATTCCTGTATTAAATTTTGTTTAAAGTAGAGGAAGATATATTACTGTATAACAGTCTACTCTAGTAGTTTTATACTGGACTATTTTGTAGATTTTGTGTTACCACAAAGGTTGACAACAGCTTTGATTACTACCACAAAATGCCTTCAATATTATGATTAACCCTGACTTACACTAAATGTAGCAAAGCAATTTGTCAACAGAAAAAACATGGGTATTGTTATCAATCAAATTTTCCTTTTATTGGAATTAAATACCAGAAAGTAAATAAAAAATATTTTAAAAGATTTAAGGAGAGCTTTAATATTCGAAAATTTAGTCATTGAGAGTGTAGAGATATTCTAATTCGATCACTTGTAGCAGAAAGGAAATCTGTTTCTTCTATCACCAAAATATCAAAAGTATTCTCAAGTCGTTAATTGCCATCGTTAATGACCATTGAAGGGAAATTTGCAGAAATTCTCCAGGAGAAATTTAACTAATGTGTTGATTAAAATATTACGAAATTTAACAAATGGGTTGATTATGCTAAAAATATATATTTATATCAAATGTTTATGACAGGTACCTCATCATACAGATTTAGCTTGGCTGCTAGGGTGCATGTGCACTTTACCAAGGCTACAACATCTACCACAGTGGAAGGTAAGCTTATCTAGAAATTAGTTATACTTTGTGCCTCTCCCAAGCCAGGACATGGATTTCCAACATCATATATCACAGTTTTTTTATGTTCATTGAGTTGAGGTGAAATGTGATTGTTAGATTTGTTGATATTGGTGGAATTGTTGACAAATATTGATAAAACTTTCTTTTCATAATCATCATACATAAATCAGATTTTGATCTGAAGTTTGCATTTCCAAACTTGAGGATTTTTTTTCTAATGTGATAAAGTTGGTCAGTGACCTGTGTGAGGTCGGTAGTTTTCTCTGGCTACAAAACTTTCATCCAGCAAATAAAACTGATTGCCACAACATAAGTGTTTTGTTGAAAGTTACATTAATCAATCCACCCCTAAATGATATATATTATTTCTATAAAATCTTTCAGGAAAATAAGCTACACAAGTCTAGTGTGTTTTTATGATGAACTGGGGATATTTACATTATTTGAAGAAGTGTTAAGATCAGATTGACATTTTTGTTGTATTTATTTCTAGGAAAAGTCAAAACCTGACAATTCTGGTGTTGGATTGTTTACTTATCCTGTTCTACAAGCAGCTGATATACTAATATACAAGTAAGTATAATCACATTTCATAGGGTTACGGTTATGGTGTTTGACGCCACTTTCAACAATATTTCAGTTACCGGTATATCTTTGCGGTTAGTTTTATTGGTGGAGGAAATTGGAGTACCCAGAGAAAACCACAGACCTGTTGCAAGTCACCTACAAACTTTATTACATTATGTTGAATGGAGTACACCTTGTCATGAGGGGGATTTGAACTCACAACTTTAGTGGTGATATATATTTCATATACCTTACTACTAAGTATATAAAACAAATCGGACAACTGGAAGGCTATGTCTGTTTGTGACACAATCTCCTCTTCATAAAACTACTATAATACAGTTATTCAAGTTGGCATTAACAGATTAAGTGACAGCTGTTCGCTCAATTTTGTTGCATTCACACGTACATTTAATGTGAATTGAATTTGCATCCAATGCGAATCGAATACACTACTTGCGTTCACATGTAATTATTTTTCTAATGCGCATCAAATTCGAATCGGCTAATTTGCATTATCCAGTTCGCTTCAGGAATACATTTTCGTTAATGCAAAGTCGTTAATTCATATTCGATTCGCATTAAACTGTCATGTGGACACATGCTATTGCAATAGCGAATTATCAGAGCAAGTGCTTGGACGGAATTTTGTTGGAATTTAACAAAAATGATTAACATTATCATGTGTAAGCTTTCTCTTGGTTGTTCATATTTATTTTTATTAATAAATGACGTCATACGAATTATGACGTCATGTGGCTGGTGATCAATAAAGCTGGTTTAGAGTATATTTTTTTTAATTGTTAATTTGGCTTTTAAAATTGTTTTCTTTATAATTAATATTGCACAATGTTGTTTTGTTTTGAATTAAAAGTTAATTGATATTGCAAATATAAAGTTAACGTCTTTCGGACAGTGAAGCGTAGATTCTATTTGATGTGCGTTGCAATTCACATTAAAATTTAATTCGCATACGATAATGCAAATCAAATTTGTATTACGTGTGAATGCAGCAAGAATAAAATATGAGGTCTGTGATAAGGACTTTTTTATGAAAGTGAATGGTCGTATTTGTTTGTTAAGGTATAGATTTTGCATCTTTCTATGATTTCTGTATTTGATTTAAGAACTGACCGTGTGGTATGTTTGTTTTGTTTTCCACTTTATTAAGAACTATGCTATTGTCCCTATTTTTCTCTCTGTAATACCTATACATCCATTATAATCTCCCCTAAGAGATGTCATGACAATGCATTTAAAGAGAATCAGTAATTAGAACAAGGAAGTCAGTTGTTTAAATGAGTGTTAAATAGTGTTTAGCAATAAATCAGTAAAGTTTCAGCTGTATCATCTGGAGAATAAATTATAGTTTGAGTTTGCTTCTATTAGATTAGCATCCTGAAAAAATGTCTGTTTTTAGTGCTATCTCACAATGTTAATTAACCATAGGAGAACATGTCTTCACACAAAGACACATTGTTTAATTCTCTTTATTATTCTCAGTAGAAAGCCATCACACCAGACCACATTAAAAGTGCTTGCGAACTTTGGTCATTATTCCCAGTAGAACATGTAATTCCAAAACGACATATTGTTCTGAATCCCAGCTTACTTTTAATTTAACAAGAAACAGGATAATTAATAAAACTCATGTTGACTCCTCATTAAGAAAGAGATCTTTTGCCTTTTATGTAGATATTTTCTTTCCTGTATTACCAACAAGACTTTTACTGGACTTGACTATATCAGTAACACGATGGATGTCATACTGTTTTGTTTGTCTTTGTTCTGTATCTCTAGATGTCCATTCGGTTTTCTATAACATTTTTATATCAAAAAAGTGAAAAGTGTAGAAAATCTAAATTCAGATAGACAAAGCAACACAAAACATGAAATGATGCTGACAAAGCAACACAAAATAGGAAATGATGCTGACAAAGCAACACAAAACGTGAAATGATGCTGACAAAGCAACACAAAACATGAAATGATGCTGACAAAGCAACACAAAACATGAAATGATGCTGACAAAGCAACACAAAACATGAAATGATGCTGACAAAGCAACACAAAACATGAAATGATGCTGACAAAGCAACACAAAACGTGAAATGATGCTAATGATGAAAATCTAAATTCAGACAGACAAAGCAACACAAAATGTGAAATGATGCTGACAAAGCAACACAAAACATGAAATGATGCTGACAAAGCAACACAAGACATGAAATGATGCTGACAAAGCAACACAAAACGTGAAATGATGCTGACAAAGCAACACAAAACATGAAATGATGCTGACAAAGCAACACAAAACATGAAATGATGCTGACAAAGAAATACAAAACATGAAATGATGCTGACAAAGCAACACAAAACGTGAAATGATGCTGACAAAGCAACACAAAACATGAAATGATGCTGACAAAGCAACACAAAACGTGAAATGATGCTGACAAAGCAACACAAAACATGCAATGATGCTGAGAAAGCAACACAAAACATGAAATGATGCTGACAAAGCAACACAAAACATGAAATGATGCTGACAAAGCAACACAAAGCGTCAAATGATGTTGACAAAGCAACATAAAACGTGAAATGATGCTGACAAAGCAGCACAAAACATGAAATGATGCTGACAAAGCAACACAAAACATGAAATGATGCTGACAAAGCAACACAAAACATGAAATGATGCTGACAAAGCAACACAAAACATGAAATGATGCTGACAAAGCAACACAAAACATGAAATGATGCTGACAAAGCAACACAAAACGTGAAATGATGCTAATGATGAAAATCTAAATTCAGACAGACAAAGCAACACAAAACGTGAAATGATGCTGACAAAGCAACACAAAACATGAAATGATGCTGACAAAGCAACACAAAACGTGAAATGATGCTGACAAAGCAACACAAAACGTGAAATGATGCTAATGATGGAAATCTAAATTCAGACAGACAAAGCAACACAAAACATGAAATGATGCTGACTAAGCAACACAAAACATGAAATTATGCTGACAAAGCAACACAAAACATGAAATGATGCTGACAAAGCAACTTAAAATATGAAATGATGCTGACAAAGCAACACAAAACATGAAATGATGCTGACAAAGCAACATAAAACATGAAATGATGCTGACAAAGCAACACAAAACATGAAATGATGCTGACAAAGCAACACAAAACATGAAATGATGCTGACAAAGCAACACAAAACATGAAATGATGCTGACAAAGCAACATAAAACATGAAATGATGCTGACAAAGCAACACAAAACATTAAATGATGCTGACAAAGCAACACAAAACATGAAATGATGCTGACAAAGTAACACAAAACGTGAAATGATGCTGACAAAGCAACACAAAACGTGAAATGATGCTGACAAAGCAACACAAAACATGAAATGATGCTGACAAAGCAACATAAAACATGAAATGATGCTAATGATGAACATCTAAATTCAGACAGACAAAGCAACACAAAACGTGAAATGATGCTAATGATTATTTAATTTAAACCTAAATTCAGACAGACAAAGCAACACAAAACGTGAAATGATGCTAATGATTATTTAATTTAAACCTAAATTCAGACAGACAAAGCAACACAAAACATGAAATGATGCTAATGATTATTTAATTTAAACCTAAATTCAGACAGACAAAGCAACACAAAACGTGAAATGATGCTAATGATTATTTAATTTAAACCTAAATTCAGACAGACAAAGCAATACAAAACGTGAAATGATGCTAATGATTATTTAATTTCTTACAGAGCGTCACATGTACCAGTTGGTGAAGATCAACTACAACACTTAGAGTTAACTAGAGATTTAGCTAAGCTCTTCAACCATAAATATAACTTTGATTTTCCACAACCAAAGTCTATTATGGGTAGGTACTTATACTTCTACCAAATACTGATCGCCTTCTACAAGTTGAAGATTATGTCAGAGGTCGTTACGATAAAAAAATATTATGTCAGAGGTCGTTAAGTTAAAAACAAATTATGCCAGAGGTCATTAAGTTAAAAAAAAGATTATGTCAGAGGTCTTTAAAAAAAGATTATGTCAGAGGTCTTTAAAAAAGATTGTCAGAGGTCGATAAGTTAAAGGAGAATGAAGCCAACTGATGATTGGGGTTTTTACAGAATTTAGAACTAATAAAAAATGAAAATATGACTTTTTTAATGAAAATTTTACAAGGACTGGTGTTAAAGCACGTTTATATCGTATTAATTTCTCACTCATGTGTGACGTAAATCCATCTATTCTGATTTACCTGTTCAGCTAAACTGCATCAAAACAATAATATCAGTTTTGGAATTCCGTCATAATGGATAGAAATGCTATGGATTTACGTCACAGATAAGTTAACACCAGCCCTTGTAAAATTTTCATTAAAAAAGTCATATTTTCATTTTTTTATTAGTTCTAATTTCTGTAAAACCCCAAATCATCAGTTGGTTTCGTTCTCCTTTAAAAACAAATTATGTCAAAGGTCGCTAAGTTAAAAAAAGATTATGTCAGAGGTTGTTAAAAAAAATTATGTCAGAGGTCATTACAAATGTAAGTTAAAAAAAAGATTATGTTAGAGGTCATTAAAAAAAAGATTATGTCAGAGGTCTTTAGAAAAAAGATTATGTCAGAGGTTGCACATGACAATTGAAAAGGTTAAGACTATTGACAGTTTAAAAAATTAGTATTTGTTAGAGAGGAGACAGCAGACTTGAATGTCTCAAATGAAGGACTGGTAACTTTGGACTGTGGCAGCTGGTTCCAGTCAGATATCATACAAGGAAATAAAAAGTTGTTGTCTTTGTTAAGTCTTACAATGAAGGATATTAAATGACGAAGAATACATGTTTCATGATAGTCTAAGGTGTGTTTTAAGTCTGTCTTTTTTGTAAATGGCCACTTTACGCCAGTGTAAGTCTTGTAACATGTCACCATATCTTGATGTGAATTTATTGATAGAATGGCAGGTTACAGTCAAAACTTTAATCTGGCTGATAAAAGTAAAAATATTAGATTGGCTGTTGAAAGTCAATACATTGGACCATGTAGACTGACTGTTATAAGGCAACATTATACTGATAGTTTAATATCAAAATTAGAATGTTTACCTTATTTCAATACAGGTGACATAGACAAGAATTCTGGTCATGGTGAGGTGTACTCGATACAACATTATGTGATAAAGTTTGTCAGTGACTTACGGCAGTTCGGTGGTTTTCTCTGTACTCCGGTTTCCACCACAATAAAACTGACCGCCATGATATAACTGAAATATTGTTGAAAGTGGCATTAAACACCATCAAGCATCTTTTGGTAATTGTATAACCATCACAGGTCGGTGGTTTTCTCCGGGTCCACCATTCCTCCACCAATAAAACTGACCGCCACGATATAACTGAAATATTGTTGAAAGTAGCGTTAAACACCATTAAACATCTTTTGGTAATTGTATAGCCATCACAGGTCGGTGGTTTTCTCCGGGTCCACCGTTCCTCCACCAATAAAACTGACCGCCACGATATAGCTGAAATATTTTTGAAAGTGGCGTTAAATACCATAACCCTAACTCATATATAATATAATTAGATTTAATACTTGTTTTGAGCTCCATGATCTATAAAACTGTTTTATATTTGGTGTGAATGACATGGTATATTTATAACAAGTAAAATGAAGGGTGTCAAATTTATGATGACGTCCTTTTGAGGAAAAGTGTTTGTGGAATCAATTCTGGTTTAATTTGGAGAATGCTTACAAAACATTGTAGGTCTCTGGTGGTTGTGATTGTATGGTAGCTGGATTTATAACTACTTGTGCAATCTGTGCCCATCACCACTATAATTGTGAGTTTGAATGCTGCTCATGGTGAGGTGTACTCGATACAACATTATGTAATAAAGTTTGTCAGTGACTTGTGTCAGATCAGTGGTTTTCTCCAGGTACTCCGGTTTCCCTCACCAATACAACTGACCGCCATGATATAACTGAAATATTGTTGCAAGTGGCATTAAACATCTTAACCCCTCACCTCAAAGCTCATAATATTTGTCGAAATTATAATAACAACCATTTAATTACCACAAGCAAACATTGATGCTATTAAATAGAATTTGTTAATATGTTTAGACAACATTTCTGCATGATATTGAACATAAATGAATCTTACAAATATATTAGTATTACACACGCGTCATGATTTCTCATTTTTTATAGAATTTGAAGTCAATTAAGATCTGTTGTTTTTCTTGTTGCTCTTGTGTCTTTAGCGTCACGTTTATAACTAAGTTAATTTATCTATAACAGACTCAAAAATATAATATATTATTTATTACAGGGGAAGGCCTACGAATAAAGAGTCTGCGAAATCCAAGGGCGAAAATGAGTAAATCAGACGGAAATATCCGTAGTCGAATTGATATCATAGACACACCTGATCAAATAATGGAAAAAATCAAAAAGTCACATACAGACATGATAGATGGAATATCTTATGATCCTGATAACCGACCCGGTGTTTCTAATTTACTAGACATACAATCTTCAATTACTGGAGAATCTATTAGTAACATATGTGAACAGTGTATTTCTTTAAACAAAGTAGAATTTAAAACAAAACTAGGAGAAATTATCGTAGAACATTTACGACCAATCAGACAAGAAGTTGAAAGGTTACTTAATGATAAAAGACATCTAGATAATTTATTGACAGAAGGAAACGAAAAAGCAGCTGTGATCTCTGAAAATACGTGGAAGGAAGTTCAGAAATGTATTGGGTTCTTGTAAAGCCATTTTAGTAAACATAAGAAAAATTACAACACCAACAACAGTGGATTATTTGTAATACTAATCTATTTAATTCTGTCTGTAAATAGTTTATGGCTTGAAGTTGAACATTTCAATCTGGTAATATTTATAAGTATTAGGAGGTGCAGGGCCCAGTTGTTCTATGTAAATCCTGCAGTGTGTTGTGTTTGTGTACTTGAACAACTAAGAGTAGATAACTCCAGTATGGGGAGCAAATGATCCAATTGCTTTAAGGCCTGCCCTGGCTTCAATGTTGCATAATTCCAAATTTTCTAACCTATTAAGTCAACCATTCCTACGCTTATCTCAATGCCATCTTCTACCTACATTGTATATTAACTTCTGGTTCATGATTATTTACCTACATTGTATATTAACTTCTGGTTCATGATTATTTACCTACATTGTATATTAACTTCTGGTTCATGATTATTGATGGTTAACTTGTTTTCATCCTGAATATAGGTTGAAACCGTCGTGATCGTATGGTATGAGTTTGAATCCCACTCAGGCGAGGTATACTTGGTACAACATTCAGTGATAAAGTTTATCAGTGACTTGCAGCAGGTCAGTGGTTTTCTCCAGGTATTCCGGTTTCCTCCACCAATAAAACTGACCGCCACGATATAACTGAATATTGTTGAAAGTGACGTTAAACATCATAACCCTAACTCTAACCCCCTGTATACATTTGTAGGTTAAATACTGCAAACTTGATGTTACATAACAATTAATCAGTCAAGCACAATGTTAGGAATGTCATTTTTATGGTTGCCCTTTTTGTATCTTTAAACTTTTCTTGTGGCGACATCTTGTAATAGTAACTTTCTGTCCTTTCAGTTAATTTGTGTATAACTAGCCATGTGTATTATTTAACTTATTTAATGTAACAAATTGTAATATGGAGAAGACTTCATAAGTTTGTTTAACTTGTGTCTAATACATTTTGTCAATTCAATTGGCAAATAAAATATTTTTAAACTATTGTTTAACTGCTTGATTTTGTATGAATTTTGTGGGGTTCCATGTTTCTCATCTTTTTGATTTTGTTTTGCTTGTCTTAGGTTCCTTGTACCCAATGTTGCCTGTGTCTGTGGATTGTTCATTCTTGTATTTCACCTTCAGGCTTTCTCTAATGTTATTATACCCCCCCGCAACGAAGTTGTAGGGGGGTATACTGGTTTCACCATGTCCGTCCATCTGTAGACAAATCCTATGTCGTACGATAACTTGAGTTGTGTTTCTTAGAATCTTTTAGAATTTTATCAGCTGTGTACTGGTGAAGAGAGGAGGATCTCTTTCATTTTTGACGATTTTCACTTTTGCTGTTCCAGAGTTATTGGACTTGATATGACGGAAAATAGGATTTTTACCCTATGTCGTACGATAACTTGAGTAGTGTTTCTCAGAATGTTTTGAAATTTTATCAGCAGCTTACTGGTGAAGAGATGAGGATCCCTTTCATTTTTGACAATTTTCACTTTTGCCGTTCCAAAGTTATTGGACTTGATATGACAGAAAATAGGATTTTTACCCTATGTCATATGATAACTTGAGTAGCGTTTCTCAGAATGTTTTGAAATTTTATCAGCAGCTTACCGGTGAAGAGAGGAGGATCCCTTTCATTTTTGGTCGGAACAATCAGTAATGTTTTGGTTATGGAAATAGGTTGGACACATGCGGGGGGTATATCTTAGTGAGCTGTGCTCACAGTAATAGTAGTTTATTATTAAATAACATTTTCTTTTTCGTTCAGAATTTGATACCTTAGTATAAAACAGTACATTGTCTAGTTCTTCTGATATCCTCATGTTGCTGTAGAAATAGATAAACTTCATGACTAATATATTTTGGCTCCAGCTGATGAATCGTTCAACAATGCAGTATTCGTATTCAAGACACATCACGTGGACTGACTGACTGTATATTATTTATACATCTAGCAATTGAACCTATACACAACTATGTGAGAGAAAGAAATCCTAGAAAATCACAAATGTTTTCTTAATTCTTCTATTATTATTATTATTAACATACTGCCCTTGGATGAAGGTGTTAGGGTAGATTAACACACGAGGGGAAAAATTATCACCCGAGACGAAGTCGAGGGTGATAATTTTTTCACCGAGTGTGTTAATAACTGTGATAGAGGTATCACTCATCCTAGTAATACTGATACAGTACAGTCAGAAACATACCACAATAAATCACTGTGATAGAGATATCACTCATCCTAGTGATACTGATACAGTACAGTCAGAAACATACCATGATAAATCACTGATAGAGGTATCACTCATCTTAGTGATACTGATACAGTACAGTCAGAAACATACCACGATAAATCACTGTGATAGAGGTATCACTCATCTTGGTGATACTGATACAGTACAATCAGAGACATACCATAATAAATCACTGTGATAGAGGTATCACTCGTCCTAGTAATACTGATACAGTACAGTCAGAAACATACCACGATAAATCACTGTGATAGAGGTATCACTCATCTTACTCTTAGTGATACTGATACAGTACAATCAGAAACATACCACGATAAATCACTGTGATAGAGGTATCACTCATCCTAGAGATACTGATACAGTAGTCAGAAACATACCATGATAAATCACTGTGATAGAGGTATCACTCATCCTAGTGATACTGATACAGTACAGTCAGAGACATACCACGATAAATCACTGTGATAGAGGTATCACTCATCTTAGTGATACTGATACAGTACAGTCAGAAACATACCATGATAAATCACTGATAAGAGGTATCACTCATCTTAGTGATACTGATACAGTACAGTCAGAAACATGCCACGATAAATCACTGTGATAGAGGTATCACTCATCTTGGTGATACTGATACAGTACAGTCAGAGACATACCATGATAAATCACTGTGATAGAGGTATCACTCATCCTAGTGATACTGATACAGTACAGTCAGAAACATACCACGATAAATCACTGTGATAGAGATATCACTCATCCTAGTGATACTGATACAGTACAGTCAGAAACATACCACGATAAATCACTGTGATAGAGGTATCACTCATCTTGGTGATACTGATACAGTACAGTCAGAGACATACCATGATAAATTACTGTGATAGAGGTATCACTCATTCTAGAGATACTGATACAGTACAATCAAAAACATACCACGATAAATCACTGTGATAGAGGTATCACTCATCTTGGTGATACTGATACAGTACAGTCAGAAACATACCATGATAAATCACTGTGATAGAGGTATCACTCATCCTAGAGATACTGATACAGTACAGTCAGAAACATACCATGATAAATTACTGTGATAGAGGTATCACTCATCCTAGTGATACTGATATATCTTTTTAGTTCACCTGGACCAAAGATCCACGTGAACTATTGCCATCACTTGGCGTCCGTCGTCTGTTGTCTGTCGTCTGTAAACTTTTCACATTTCAAGCTTCTTCTCCAAAACCATTGGGCCGATTGGAACCAAACTTAGCAGGAATGTTCCTTGGATGGTCCTCTACAAAGTTACTGTTTTTCGTTCCTGTCGGATATTCAATATGGCTGCCAGGGCCAATAATATGCTCTGATTGGCTGAAATTTCAAAGATCTTCTTCTCTGAAACTAATGAACTGACTGAACCCAAACTGTAAATGAATGATCATTGGAATGTCCTTTACCACGTTACTGTTTTTTATGCCGGCAAGATTTAGTTTAACATTGGACCCTATGGGAATTTTTTTTCAAAATGCTTCTTCTCTGAAACCACTTGGACAGTTGAAACCAAACTGCCCAGGAATGATCATTGGAAGGTTCTCTACATAATTTCTGTTGTATATGCCGATCGGAAATCCAAGATGGCCGCCACCGCAATACATAGATTAACATTGAACCCTATGGGAAAATGTTCAAATGCCTTCTTCTCAGAAACTACAAATATGATTAAAGCCAAACTGTACATGAATGTTCATTAGATGGTCCTCTACAAACTTTAGGTTTTTTGTTCCGGTATGAAATTCAAAATGGCGGCTACGGCAGGACTTAGTTTAACATTGGACCCTATGGGAAAAATGTTTCAAAACGCTTCTTCTCTGAAACCACTTGGACAATTGAAACCAAACTGCCCAGGAATGATCATTGGAAGGTCCTTTACATAATTTCTGTTTTATATGCCGATCGGAAATCCAAGATGGCCGCCACCGCAATACATAGATTAACATTGAACCCTATGGGAAAATGTTCAAATCCTTCTTCTCAGAAACTACAAATATGATTAAAGCCAAACTGAAAAAGAATGTTCATTGGATGGTCCTCTACAAACTGTACGTTTTTTGTTCCGATATGAAATTCAAAATGGCGGCTACGGCAGGACTTAGTTTAACATTGGACCCTATGGGGAAAATGTTTCAAAACGCTTCTTCTGTGAAACCACTAGGACAGTTGAAACCAAACTGCCCAGGAATGATCATTGGAAGGTCCTCTACAATTTTTTTTTATGCCGATCGGAAATCCAAGATGGCTGCCACCACAGGTCATAGTATTAACACAGGACCATATGGGGAAAATACAGAAATATATACTTCTCTGAAGCTATTGCACTGATTGAACCTAAACTGTGCATCAATCATTGGAATGTCCTTTACAAACTTTGTGTTTTTTATGTTGATCGTAATTCCAAGATGACTACCACTGCAGGACATAGTTTTTACATAGGACCAATTGGGTTTTTTTTATAACCAGGTGAACGATACAGGCTCTTGAGAGCCTCTGGTGTTCTATTAAATATATCTTGAAAATTTCTTTCGTATTTAGAGTGTTACTTGCCCAAAAGGCACAAGAAAGTAAGTAAATAAATTAAACAGCAAAAAATATATCAGTATCACTAAGAAGACTGAAGAGTGATACGTCTAGCACAGTGATTTATCATGGTATGTCTCTGACTATACTGTATGCATTGGTGATTATTTTGCATTGCAGATCATCTTGCATTGGGACATTTGAACACCTCAGATAAATGCAAAACATTAATTATGTAAACGATGTTTAGCTTTGTGTACTGGTATCTTTTTGGTTCATCAGCCTGTACAATGTTTTAACAGTTTCCAGTTGGGTCATATATGTTAACTTACGTCCTCCTCTAACTGGTACTGATGGGTCAAAGTGTTGAGAGTTTACTTACTATTGGTTACTCATGGTGGTTGTCCGGTAAGGATCCCTAAGGTTCCTCTTCACCAGACTCTTGTATTTCCTCTATTTCTCTGTACGTCACGCGACTTCCCGGTATATCAGCTTTATAGTTTGCGTAGTACGTGTTCTTAGTCTTTCCAATGTTTATCCAGTCTGTTTTTGAACCAGTTAATAGATGGTGCATTCACAATATTTTCTGGCAGTTTATTCCAGTATTTTGCTATTCTATAAATGCTGAAGGAGTTTTTTCTGATGTTAGTGTTTGCTCTATTATATACCACTTTCTTGCTATTGGTTCTTGTACTAAATCTTTGCTCTGTGTCATTCATTAGTTTTATTATTGTACTTGCTTCTGGATCATAATGTCCCTGTATTATTTTGCATACCTCTATCATATCTCCTCTTAGCCGTCTATATGATAGTGTGGGTAACTCAAGCTTCCTCAATCGTTCTTCATATGGTAAGTTTTTCATCCCTGGAATTTGTTTGGTTGCCCTTTTCTGTACATTTTCGATCATATCTATATGTTTCTTTTTATATGGTGCCCAGACTGAGCTGGCATAATCTAGTTGTGTTCTCACCATTGTTTTGTAAAGAGGTATGAATAACTTCTTGTCTAAGTATCTAAATGCTCTTCTTAATGCTCCAAAGATTGATGTAGCTTTATTTAATTTTTCACATATATGGCTTTCAAATGTTAGCTCTGAGTCTATCGTTACTCCTATGTCCTTCTCTTTCTGAACCCTCTCAATATTTTTTTCAGATAGCTTGTATTTAAACTCGTCCGTCTTTTCAACTCTAGCTATATTCATATGCTTACATTTTTCAGGGTGGAATTTTAGTAACCAAATGTTGCTCCAATTTTCTAGATTTTCCAAGTCATCCTGTAAGATTTCTTTGTCTTCTCCATCTGTTATGTTTCTAGAGATTTTGGTATCGTCTGCAAATAGGTATACGTCTGATTTTATTCTATCAGGTAAGTCGTTAATGAACAGTATGAACAATAAGGGTCCCAATACTGAGCCTTGTGGTATTCCTGATGTTACTTCTTTCCAGTCAGATGTTGATCCATTAATTGATACCCTAGGTGTTCTAGCTGCCAGTTAGGAAGTCCTCTATCCATTGTAATGTTTTGCTTTTCTTATAAGTCTTTTGTGCGGTACCTTGTCAAAAGCCTTCTGGAAATCCATGTATATCACATCAATATCTATACCATTGTCTATTGCCTTAGTCCATTTGTCTACGACTTCAAGTAGCTGCAGTGATGTAGACCTTCCTGATATAAATCCGAACTGTTTGTTTGAAAATAATTTATTGACTCGTATGTTTTATAATATGCTCTCGGATATTTTTTTCTAATAGTTTGCAGACTACGGAGGTTAAGCTCACGGGTCTGTAATTTCCAGCCATCGATCTATTTTGGTTGGCTGCAAGGTTTAAAATAGTGTCTATATCATACAAAATGTATGTTATATAAAAAGATATTTGTGTCGATTTACAGTAGAATATTAAATAGGAATAATGTTGAGGAAGCAAAATATGCACTATGAAAATTGCCTTACATAACATGGTCTCTGAGGTAACGCCACTCGAAAGGTATTCGGAGGATGAGTCCGCTCCAAGGGTGTTGATAGTATAAAGATTGTGGATTTGCAGACAATCTAAACTGATTCTGCATGTAAAAGAAAGAAGTAAATACACAAATAATATAATAAATTCACAAGAATAGCAAAAAATGTGCTTTGTTTTTCAGAAGTGTCCTTAATTTCTATTTGGCTGACATTGCCTCCGATTGGTTAAAACATTTTTTGTCACCTTTCTATTCTTTTTTCTAAGAACTATATAGCACCAGAAGTCAATAACGTAGTCTTAGCATTAATGTTTTCTGTGTTAATTGAACAAGTGTGAACCATTAGGATCAAATACAAATTGAGGATTCTCTCGTGATCCTTAATTGAACTAGACACTTTTAGCTCAGAATTACGTTGAAAACATGTAAAAAAAAATATAAAAAAAATAGCAAAATAATTGGAAAACATTTCTTCATTTTGTTTGAAAATTATTATTTTCTCCGATTCAAGAATATCATAAATTCGTTCATTACTTATATCTGTATCTGTATCTGTATGACTACGTTGAAGATACCAAAACTGGCTTTAATTCAACGGGAGATAGAGCACCTATTGATGGTGTCGGTGAGCAGATTTGAAGCTCTCAACGGAGGTAGTGCTAACAA
This sequence comes from Bathymodiolus septemdierum, assembly GCA_963383655.1. Classification (NCBI taxonomy): domain Eukaryota; kingdom Metazoa; phylum Mollusca; class Bivalvia; order Mytilida; family Modiolidae; genus Bathymodiolus; species Bathymodiolus septemdierum. Next base: position 101,160,538 of record OY726517.1, on the reverse strand, counting down.
TATTTTCCTCCAGGTGGTTCCACTCTAATATAGTTTTATTGAAGAATGAATTCCTATATATATTGCTCAGTATTACACTGGATTCTGTCGAAAGACTTTGTATTGTTCTTGACAGAGTTTTCTACGATGTTCGTATTGACGTAGTCGTCAAATCGTTTAGGTTTGATAGTTCTCCTTTGTCTGCTTTTGGTCAGATAATCTTCTGGCTTGATAGCTGGAACCAATCCCTCAACCACCTTGTACAGAAGTATTAATCGCTGGCTAGTTCTTCTGGATAAATACTTATATTAAGATATTCTGATATACATGTGCTGTATATTTTTTGATTTATTAAATGCTGTTCATTCGGTGGCGGGACCAAATATTGTAAATACATGTATATTAAAGGATTGCTCAAGTATTGCAATAAATATTTTGCAAATGATTGTTGTCAAGATTCAAATGAGTTTACATTAAAGACACAAAGTGCATGAATGAAATAAGTTGTTCGGATGAGAGGGGTCGTGATCGGATGGTAGTTGGATTTACTACTACCTGTGTAATCAGTGCCTATCACCACTTAAAGGCGTGAGTTCGAATCCCACTTATGGCGAGGTGTACTCGATACAACATTATGTGATAAACGTTTGTCAGTTACTTGCGACAGGTCGGTGGTTTTCTCCTGGTACTCTGGTTTCCTCAACCAATAAAACTGGCCACCACGATATAACTGAAATATTGTTGAAAGTGGTGTTAAACACCATAACCCTGAACTTCTTTTTCGAATGAACAATAGATGTTCTAGATCATGTGTAAAAAAAAAATGTGTGTCCATATTGCTCGAATGGAATGTTTATCGAATTCAATTTCTCAAAGTTCAGATAAAATTCTCATTATCACCTAAACAAATGATTTTATACATAATATTTGTTCGTACCTAAGAATGACGTTGTTACTCTGTTCATTTTGAAGCGGCATATCCGAGGTTTCTTTTTCGCAATTTAGTAAGAATTTCTTAAACAAATATTTTCATAAACTGAAAATAAGAAAAGGTTAATTTTATAAGGAAATAAGTTAACATTACATCCATAAAGGCCAAAGAGTAATTTAACTATCACATTGCACACTGTTACATTATTTCCTTATTTCACTTTCATCAAACAAAAAATGTCCGTCATGTTTGTTTTCTTTTCAAATTCGTATTGTAACACGAGACTACAACTTCCATTGAACTATATATTACTTTCTAACAGAGAGATTGTTTATTTTCCCAACAATGCATTTGTTTATTTTTCCAACAACTTGAACCACTTTTTCACAAACAGTGCTATATAAATTTGTATACATGAACCGAACATTCTATTTTAATTCTCTGAATGTAACGCATTTGACCGACAAAATTGAGCGGTCATTAAAGTGTTACTTATTTTTTTTTTTTTTTTTTTTTTTTTATAGTTTTGACATAAACTTGCAAATATAGCATCATGATTAAGTTTCAGAATCTTGGATTTTTCTCAGGCAATGAACTATTCGCAATGAAAAAGAATGTTGGTGAAGACGCAAAATTACGTGAAAAACTGGGAAGTTTGTCTCTTGAGTTACATCTAACAAACAGTGCCATGAGACACGATATAAAAACTGTACGACAAGATCTGAAGGAAATATACAGATCAACTGGACGTAGTCCTCAGGGTATACCAACAATTCGACAAACATCGAAGACGTCTGTGTCGAATTCGTTTCCTTCTCGAGTTGTTCCGCAGCGAATATTTGAACAGATAATAAATTCGAATTACGGGCGAAATTTTGATATATACGATCGGAATATACAAACACAAGAAGGGAAATCAAAGAAGATCCGAGCAATGACAGAAACTGTTCATAGTTATAATGACCTCGAGATTTTCTTGAGGAACATAAGGCACAGGAAAATTAAATCGGACGGTGAAACATCGAAACGGTTGTTGTCAATCGAATATTCGCCCATTAAATCCAGAAATTGTGTTCCAAATAGAACTTCGTATACATCATCGCCCCTTGAAGATGATGTGTTTGATAGCTCCGATTCAAATCATAAAGAATCTCTGCAATCTGCCTCCATAGTGAAAAACGTTGATCAACCAAATGTTAACGTCGACGAAAGTGATTTTGAGAAAATAGAAATCTCTCAAGACCAATCTAATCCTGGTAATATTTCTCCTCTTTACAATCCATGGAAAGTTCACCATAGAACTGGAAAAACGGTTGATCCACTGGAAATCCCACAGATTAAGGATTGTTATCGTCCTGTGTGTAGACCAAATTGTTCTACTTGTCTGGCGAGGAAAAAGAAAATGCCATGTTTCTTAGTTCCAGGAATAAATGTTAGTCATGACCATTTTAATATTAGTGAACAGAATACAACAGAAGATGAAGGTAAAAAGAAACAAAAGAAGAAAAAGAAAAAGAAACGAAAAATAAACAGTGAATACGAAGTAAATGGACATTCAAGTCTTCATATTGACCATTTTCATGATTCTGGGAATGAACAAAATCAAACTGGAGTTGAAAATGAAAGTTTTATGTCCGAATGCTTACAAATTAAGAAGAATACAGGTAAACGAGTAATAAACAAAAGAAAATTAAAGGAACTTTCTATACCTAAAGATGGATTCAGAAAGGAACTGAGATTTTCTAAGACATTTATTAAAAAGGGGCTTGAACGGATGAAAAAATCTGACCCGTTATCGCAATTAACCGTTGCTGAGAGGAGACGATTACACAAAGTCCAAGGTCAGATTTCAATATTCATGGCCGTGTTAAATGAGCGACGACTTAGTCAAATTAAGCCAATTAATGAAGTATTAGACATTCCAATTATGGAGGATCATAACAGCGATTTCTCACATTTGCACCAACCAGTTTCTTTGCCAAAATTTGACACACTAGGAACCATTAGACGACGGAAAGTGTGTTTTAAATAACATTGAACTTATTAGAGTTATCCTTCTTGGAAAGACGTACTGTTTTGTTTCTATTTTGTATGTAAAACAACTTTTTTTTCTACAGATATATTTCATTATTGTTCACCTCCGTTTTTGAATAATCATGCAATTAGTGTATACATTGAATTACAGTTTAGTCGACTTTCTAGTGAATTCAGTATATTCGTATATAACCAAGGATACATATAGATATCTCATTTTTTAACAACCAATATAAGTTTCATTACAATAATAATAATAATAAACGCGCCCTTATACTTGAATAAAAACACAACTAAAAAATATATTTTTGTTTATAAATACAATGTACTGTGAATTCATAACAATTTTTGTGGATTTCGTATATAGTATCAAATCACGAAATCAAAATTTCAATGTGTATGTACTGGAAATAGCAGGTGATCCACGAATTTACATATCAAGGGAAATATTTTTTTAGTAAAACCACGTAAATTGAAATCCACGATTCTATATGACTTCACATTGGGCGTTAGATAGTTGTAAGGAAACATTAAAAGATCAAACAGGAATAGACAGATTACCAATAGAAATTAAATAGAAACAGACAAAGAGCATGTCCCATCTACAACGTAATATAATTAAATTAAAATGTCAGTTCTCTCCTCAAAACCGTTTGGAAGGAAAATACTATTTTGCTATAATTTTTTTTAACTCTGTGAATACTAACCGTTGAACTAGTATTTAAATATGGTTCAAACGGATATTTGACACGGTTCATAACTCTCAACTTAGCGGTTCTTTGATCTATAAACACTATACATATATGGACATTTTGTCATTTCGAAATAAATTGGAGCATAGGAAATATTATGTGCTATCACTAATATTGTTTAACACCAAGTGAACAAATTTGATCTATATACATGTATCAAGTTACTTTTTTGATGGGCGATGGTGTCTTCTATATTTGACCAACAAGCTGGGTTTAGTTGTATAGTGCTAGCTCACTGAAAAAACAGTTCACAGTTCATATCGCTTCACGCAGATACATTATCCTGACTCCGAACCAACAAGTCTCTGTTCTTCCTCCTAAATGCTGTGTGATGTACGCTTTGGTCTGACATGTTCGAGTGTCGAACTGGTGGACTATCCCGGTCTACAACACCTGAGACGAGCACGTACGGTATATTTTTACACCACCAAGGCCGTCCATGTTATGCAGAGTAGTGATTGCTTACCAAACGAATTGACAACAAATTCACTTTAAACAATGGCTTCAGATGATGACAGTTGGAGAGATGGTTATATAAAATAACCTAAGATTGATAAAGAAAATAGAGCAAACGACAATTTGATTCTGAGATGGGATGGGGCTGTCAAATTTGGAAGGGTTCGACTATTTCTTTCCAATCCTGCATGTCTTGGACATTAACTTTATTTTTTCAAGATTCTTTTTTTTTGTTTTTTTGTGAAAATGTATATCTTGATACCAAATGCGGGTTAATTTAATTGTCAGAATTGTTTTTCAAATTTGGTATTTAACTAAGTCAAGATTAGTCTGCAAAAATGATATCCATTGTCACAGAAAATGCTGAAATCTTTCTAAAGCATCTTAGCATTTATAGTCATATAAACCTTTACTAGAAACGTTTCGCCCGATGAAAGTTTGAAAATCGTAACCTTTTTTTCAGTGAAGAATGCATGCATTTTATAGACGGAGGAAACTATTGATTTCGAGCTCATTATACTCCCAGTGACTGAGTAGTTTGAACCCTCCTTGCCTCTCCCAGTGACTGAGTAGTTTGAAGCCTCCTTGCCTCTCCCAGTGACTGAGTAGTTTGAAGCTTCCTTGTCTCTCCCAGTGACTGAGTAGTTTGAAGCTTCCTTGCCTCTCACAGTAACAATACAAAAAAAATCTAAATACCATGTAGAGGCTTAGGTCATGTTTTGACATATTTTTTTTCAAATTTGAATGACTGTCAAAATTGATCCTGCATACATGAAACAAACGTTAAAGAATACCGAATGGACAATCAAAAAAGGACAATCCAGAGAAACTGGCAATATATGGTACACAAGACGAAGAAAATCACAACACAATAGTTGTTGGACACAACTATACGCAAACATAAATAAGACATGCTTCATCCTACAAACAATTGGAGGTAAAGACGAACCGAACATCGTTATTATGCGGAAACCTATTAAGTTCTGTTACAAAAAGTACATCTACATGTAGCTGTAAAGCCGTCTACGTGTAGCTGTAAAGCCGTCTACATGTAGCTGTAAAGCCGTCTACATGTAGCTGTAAAGCCGTCTACATGTAGCTGTAAAGCCGTCTACGTGTAGCTGTAAAGTATGAAACGAAAACGGAATGTCATCAAAGAAACAAGCTCTACAAAATCAAAGAGGTTAAACGAAATAAGAGGGGCCTCCACGAAAACAAATAATTCAATAAATAAAATGCAGTAAAAGAACGAATTCTAAGAAACCCTAAATAGTACTTTTTAAAACGAAAAAAGCATAATAAACGAAATGAGAATACAATCTAAATAATGTTTACAAACGAAGTCTACATAAATTGTGATCTAGTTCAAGGTGCCTATTTACTAATAAACAACAAACGATAGAAAACAACAAAAGTCAAAAACAAAAACAACTGCAAAAACATGCACTATACTGGAATAAATCATCAACACAAATAAATCAAATAATCTGATACTACAGTACATATATATATATACTATCTTGTTAATTTACATGAATAAACTCAGAGTGAATCTCTCATTTAGTTGTAAGACATTTTAATGTCGTTAAAGAACGGTTTAATATTATTCACAGAAAAACACTTGTTACAGTACATGAGGTAATATTGTTTCTAAATCATGTGGATATCGCATGTACAAGTCCAATCTAAACATTCAGTAAACTACATAGTGTATTGTATCACATGTATAATTGATAGTATTTACTCTGTAAGTGCAACAAACAGTAAATTTGAAATATCAAAGGTCAACACCCGTACCTGTAATACTATATCTTAAAAATTTTAAATCGATTTTTACACCATTTAGTTGTTTTGTTATTTCCGTTTCTGTATACAACACCAGAGAAACCAATGAAATCACCTCATGGCATAAAAACAACGAATTCATCGAAATAAACACTACAGAAACTTAAGGTTAGGGTTATGATGTTTAACGTCATTGTTGAAAGTGACGCTATAAACACCATAACCCTAATCCTCGTTTCTGCAATAATTCGTTGTTTTCATGCCATGAATAAGGGTAATAACAAAATTACCGAACTCCGAACAATCTTCCAAAGGGAAAGTCAAAACTCATAAGTATATAAACAGACTAAATCAGTCAACAACCGGAAAACTGTGAAAACCGTAATGACCCTGACTTGGTACAGGCATTCTAAAGAAATGGTGGGTTGAATCAGATTTTAAGGCGCCAAACCTCCCACTTTCATTACGGCTCAAAGGTTCCGGCTGTCACTATAACAGTATTCATAACAATATTGGAACAAAATAGGTAAAATAGTTGTCAAAGCAGTACCAAATTCAATGAACTGATTTCATTGGTTTCTCTGATGTCGTTTGTAGAGTTTAAACAGGGATGGTTAACAATTCCACCAATATCAAGAAAACGAAAATTTACTTCTCAACTGCATCATGTTTTTCCAAAAATATCGTGACTGTCCCAATAGAAAAGAAAATCTCGACATTCAATTAAAATAACGATTTAACCGTCTTGGGCAGGTTTCTGGTAATCTCCACTCTTTCATTGGGTATCTGGCCGCGCACCCATGTCAATATCAATTGTTTATTAAAACGATACTTGAAGGTAAATGCTATGGGCCATCGTGTATCGTAGTTACTATGTAGCACAATTCCAACAGCACCTGCATATATAGTATATATCTCTCAGTTGATACGATATTCCAGAGCTTGTGGTTACTACCAGGATTTCCTTGATAGAGTGTTGATGCTAACAAGAAAGCTACTGAACCAAGGATTCCTGATGGTTATATTGAAGTGATTGCTTCAAATACCTTGATGAATGGCTAACCCTTACGGAATATCTGCATCACATATATGACCACGAGTGTGTTCAGTTTGTCGTGATCATAATCCCGTCCTTTCCTCATTCATGATCAATCGCCGGATTTGTCGTGATCATAATCCCGTTCTTTCCTCATTCATGATCAATGGCCGGGTTTGTCGTGATCATAATCCCGTCCTTTCCTCATTCATGATCAATGGCCGGGTTTGTCGTGATCATAATCCCGTCCTTTCCTCATTCATGATCAATCGCCGGTTTTGTCGTGATCATAATCCCGTCCTTTCCTCATTCATGATCAATCGCCGGGTTTGTCGTGATCATAATCTCGTTCTTTCCTCATTCATGATCAATGACCGGGATTGTCGTGATCATAATCCCGTTCTTTCCTCATTCATGATCAATCGCCGGTTTTGTCGTGATCATAATCCCGTCCTTTCCTCATTCATGATCAATCGCCGGGTTTGTCGTGATCATAATCCCGTTCTTTCCTCATTCATGATCAATGGCCGGGATTGTCGTGATCATAATCCCGTTCTTTCCTCATTCATGATCAATCGCCGGGTTTGTAACAAGAGTAACACGACGGGCACCACTAGTTGAAGCAGAAACTTCCCACCCTTCCGGGGCACCTGAGTTCACCATCGTTTTATCTGGTTTGGGGTTTTGTAGTAGGTAGTCATTTTTGTACCTTTTTCATTGGCGATTGTAGTGTCTCCTTCGAGTTACAGTTTCTGAATACACTTTTGGTATCTTCAAACTTTTCTTATAAGTAATGCAAGGGTGTTCTGACAATTCATGCATGACGAGTACAGTGTACTCGTGCTTATAGTCAACCATGGGTCCATGGCATGCAAAGCCCTTTCTTTACGTTTAAGGTCCATAAAACTTATATATAGCGACATTACTAGGAGATTAATTAGAATCCCAACCCCCCTCTTGATAGTTAGATCTCCAACGGCAATACAGATTTAAACAAATAATAGAAATCCTCACAGATTCGCGTCTACACAAAAAGACCACACACTAACATCAACATGGACATGCAGTACTATAACATGGTCAGGTAACTGAATACTTACTCGCTAAGCTGATGATATTGGTTGATTATAGATTATTACTTTCAGGACAAAAAATTCGTAACTGATACTTCTAAGAGATTTAATATCAATTACTCATAAACATCTAATGAAATTAATATTCTTTTTGGAAGACCAGAATTAATAAATCTAAAAGAGCAAGAAAACCAAAAGGGCCTCAACAGGATATAAAAACAAATCAGTCAATGTCACCTATGTCTGAGGTAGGATGATAGCATCAAATCAGCCAATGTCACCTATGTTTGAGGTAGGATGATAGCATCAAATCAGCCAATGTCACCTATGTCTGAGGTAGGATGACAGCATCAAATCAGCCAATGTCATCTATGTCTGAGGTAAGATAATAGCATCAAAACAGCCAATGTCACCTATGTCTGAGGTAGGATGTTAGCATCAAATCAGCCAATGTAACCTATGTCTGAGGTAGGATGATAGCATTAAATCAGCCAATGTCACCTATGTCTGAGGTAGGATGACAGCATCAAATCAGCCAATGTCACCTATGTCTCAGGTAGGATGATAGCATCAAATCAGTCAATGTCACCTATGTCTGAGGTAGGATGATAGCATCAAATCAGCCAATGTCACCTATGTCTGAGGTAGGATGATAGCATCAAATCAGCCAAAGTCACCTGTGTCTGAGGTAGGATGATAGCATCAAATCAGCCAATGTCACCTATGTCTGAGGTAGGATGATAGCATAAAATCAGCTAATGTCACCTATGTCTGAGGTAGGATGACAGCATCAAATCAGCCAATGTCACCTATGTCTGAGGTAGGATGATAGCATCAAATCAGCTAATGTCACCTATGTCTGAGGTAGGATGACAGCATCAAATCAGCCAATGTCACCTATTTCTGAGGTAGGATGATAGCATCAAATCAGCCAATGTCACCTATGTCTGAGGTAGGATGATAGCATCAAATCAGCCAAAGTCACCTATGTCTGAGGTAGGATGATAGCATCAAATCAGCCAATGTCAACAATTTCTGAGGTAAGATGATAGCATCAAATCAGCCAAAGTAAACTATATCTGAGGTAGGATGATAGCATCAAATCAGCCAATGTCACCTATGTCTGAGGTAGGATGATAGCATCAACTCAGCCAAAGTCACCTATGTCTGAGATAGGATGATAGCATCAAATCAGCCAAAGTCACCTATGTCTGAGGTAGGATGATAGCATCAAATCAGCCAATGTCACCTGTTTGAGGTAGGATGCTGGCATCGTGGTCTAATATCAGCAAATGTCACCTATGTCTGAGGTAGGATTATAGCATCAAATCAGTCAATGTCACCTATGTCTGAGTTAGGATGATAGCATCGTGGACTAATATCAACCAATGTCACCTATGTCTGAGGTAGGATGACAACATCGTGGACTAATATCAGCCAATGTCACCTATGTCTGAGGTAGGATGATAGCATCGTGGACTAATATCAGCCAATGTCACCTATGTCTGAGGTAGGATGATAGCACCGTGGACTAATATCAGCCAATGTCACCTATGTCTGAGGTAGGATGATAGCACCGTGGACTAATATCAACCAATGTCACCTATGCCTGAGGTAGGATGATAGCATCGTGGACTAATATCAGCCAATGTCACCTATGTCTGAGGTAGGATGATAGCACCGTGGACTAATATCAGCCAATGTCACCTATGTCTGAAGTAGGATGATAGCATCGTGGACTAATATCCGCCAATATTACCTATGTCTGAGGTAGGATGATAGCACCGGGGACTAATATCAGCCAATGTCACCTATGCCTGATGTAGAATGATAGCATCGTGGACTAATATCAGCCAATGTCACCTATGTCTGAGGTAGGATGATAGCATCAAACCAGCAAATGTCACCTATGTCTGAGGTAGGATGATAGCACCGTGGACTAATATCAGCCAATGTCACCTATGTCTGAGGTAGGATGATAGAATCGTGGACTAATATCAGCCAATGTCACCAATGTGTGAGGTAGGATGATGGCATCAAATCAGCCAATGTCACCTATGTCTGAGGTAGGATGATAGCATCGTGGACTAATATCTGCCAATGTCACCTATGTCTGAGGTAGGATGATAGCATCGTGGACTAATATCAAGCAATATCACCTATGTTTGAGGTAGGATGATAGTATCGTAGACTAATATCAGCCAATGTCACCTATGTCTGATGTAGGATGATAGCATCGTGGACTAATATCAACCAATGTCACCTATGTCTGAGATGGGATGATAGCATCGTGGACTAATATCAGCCAATGTCACCTATGTCTGAGGTAGGATGATAGCCTCAAATCCGCCAATGTCACCTATGTCTGAGGTAGGATGATAGCATCATGGACTAATATCAGCCAATGTCACCTATATCTGAGGTAGGATGATAGCATCGTGGACTAATATCAGCTAATGTCACCTATGTCTGAGTTAGGATGACAGCATTGTGGACTAATATCAGCCAATGTTACCTATGTCTGAGGTATGATGATAGCATCGTGGACTAATATCAACCAATGTCACCTATTTCTGATGTAGGATGATAGCATCGTGGATTAATATCAGCCAATGTCACCTATGTCTGAGGTAGGATGATAGCATCAAACCAGCAAATGTTACCTATGTCTGAGGTAGGATGATAGCACCGGTGACTAATATCAGCCAATGTCACCTATGTCTGAGGTAGGATGATAGCATCGTGGACGAATATCAGCCAGTGTCACTTATGTCTGAGGTAGGATGAGAGCATCAAATCAGCCAATGTCACCTATGTCTGAGGTAGGATGATAGCATCGTGGAATAATATCAGCCAATGTCACCTATGTCTGAGGTAGGATGATAGCATCGTGGACTAATATCAGCCAATGTCACCAATTTCTGAAGTAGGATGATAGCATCGTGGACTAATATCAGCCAATGTCACCTATGTCTGATGTAGGATGATAGCATCAAATCAGCCAATTTCACCTATGTCTGAGGTAGGATGATAGCATCAAACCAGCAAATATCACATATGTCTGAGGTAGGATGATAGCACCGTGGACTAATATCAGCCAATGTCACCTATGTCAGAGGTAGGATGATAACATCGTGGACTAATATCAGCCAATGTCACCTATGTCTGAGGTAGGATGATAGCATCAAATCAGCCAATGTCACCTATGTCTGAGGTAGGATGATAGCATCGTGGACAATTATCTGCCAATGTCACCTATGTCTGAGGTAGGATGATAGCATTGTGGACTAATATCAGCCAATGTCATCTATGTCTGAGGTAATATGACAGCATCGTGGACTAATATCAGCCAATGTCACCTATGTCTGAGATAGGATGCTAGCATCGTGGACTAATATCAAGCAATATCACCTATGTTTGAGGTAGGATGATAGTATCGTAGACTAATATCAGCCAATGTCACCTATGTCTGAGTTAGGACGATAGCATCGTGGACTAATATTAGCTAATGTCACCAATGTCTGAGGTAGGATGATAGCATCGTGGACAATTATCTGCCAATGTCACCTATGTCTGATGTAGGATGATAGCATCGTGGACTAATATCAGCCAATGTCACCAATGTCTGAGGTAGGATGATAGTATCGTGGACTAATATCAGCCAATGTCACCTATGTCTGAGTTAGGACGATAGCATCGTGGACTAATATTAGCTAATGTCACCAATGTCTGAGTTAGGACGATAGCATCGTGGACAATTATCTGCCAATGTCACCTATGTCTGATGTAGGATGATTGCATCGTGAACTAATATCAGCCAATGTCACCAATGTCTGAGGTTGGATGATAGTATCGTGGACTAATATCAGCCAATGTCACCTATGTCTGAGTTAGGACGATAGCATCGTGGACTAATATTAGCTAATGTCATCAATGTCTGAGGTAGGATGATAGCATCGTGGACTAATATCAGCCAATGTCACCTATGTCTGAGGTAGGATGATAGCATCAAATGAGCCAATGTCACCTATGTCTGAGATAGGATGATAGCATCAAACCAGCCAATGTCACCTATGTCTGAGGTAGGACGATAACATCGTGGACTAATATCAGCCAATGTCACCTATGTCTGAGGTAGGACGATAGCATCGTGGACTAATATTAGCCAACTTCACCTATGTCTGAGGTAGGATGATAGCATCAAATCAGCCAATGTCACCAATGTCTGAGGTAGGACGATAGCATCGTGGACTAATATCAGCCAATGTCACCTATATCTGAGGTAGGATGATAGCATCGTGGACTAATATCAGCCAATGTCACCTATGTCTGAGGTAGGATGATAACATCAAATGAGCCAATGTCACCTATGTCTGAGGTAGGATGATAGCATCAAACCAGCCAATGTCACCTATTTCTGAGGTAGGATGATAGCACCGTGGACTAATATCAGCCAATGTCACCTATGTCTGAGATAGGATGATAGCATCAAACCAGCCAATGTCACCTATGTCTGAGGTAGGACGATAGCATCGTGGACTAATATCAGCCAATGTCACCTATGTCTGAGGTAGGACGATAGCATCGTGGACTAATATTAGCCAACTTCACCTATGTCTGAGGTAGGATGATAGCATCAAATAAGCCAATGTCACCAATGTTTGAGGTAGGACGATAGCATCGTGGACTAATATTAGCCAATTTCACCTATGTCTGAGGTAGGATGATAGCATCAAATCAGCCAATGTTACCTATATCTGAGGTAGGATGATAGCATCAAATCAGCCAATGTCACCTATGTCTGAGGTAGGATGATAGCATCGTGGAGTAATATCAGCCAATGTCACCTATGTCTGAGGTAGGATGATAGCATCGTGGAGTAATATCAGCCAATGTCACCTATGTCTGAGGTAGGATGATAGCATCAAATCAGCCAATGTCACCTATGTCTGAGGTAGGATGATAGCATCGTGGAGTAATATCAGCCAATGTCACCTATGTCTGAGGTAGGATGATAGCATCAAATCAGCCAATGTCACCCATGTCTGAGTTAGGATGACAGCATTGTGGACTAATATCAGCCAATGTCACCTATGTCTGAGGTAGGATGATAGCACCGTGGTCTAATATCAGCCAATGTCACCTATGTCTGAGGTAGGATGATAGCATCGTGGAATAATATCAGCCAATGTCACCTATGTCTGAGGTAGGATGATAGCATCGTGGACTAATATCAAGCAATATCACCTATGTTTGAGGTAGGATGATAGTATCGTAGACTAATATCAGCCAATGTCACCTATGTCTGATGTAGGATGATAACATTGTGAACTAATATCAGCCAATGTCACCAATGTCTGAGGTAGGATGAAGCATCGTGGACTAATATCAGCCAATGTCACCTATATCTGAGGTAGGATGATAACATCGTGGACTAATATCAGCCAATGTCACCTATGTCTGAGGTAGGATGATAGCATCAAATGAGCCAATGTCACCTATGTCTGAGGTAGGATGATAGCATCAAACCAGCCAATGTCACCTATTTCTGAGGTAGGATGATAGCACCGTGGACTAATATCAGCCAATGTCACCTATGTCTGATGTAGGATGATAGCATCAAATCAACCAATGTCACCTATTTCTGAGGTAGGATGATAGCATCATGGACTAATATCAGCCAATGTCACCTATATCTGAGGTAGGATGATAGCATCGTGGACTAATATCAGCTAATGTCACCTATGTCTGAGTTAGGATGACAGCATTGTGGACTAATATCAGCCAATGTTACCTATGTCTGAGGTATGATGATAGCATCGTGGACTAATATCAGCCAATGTCACCTATTTCTGATGTAGGATGATAGCATCGTGGATTAATATCAGCCAATGTCACCTATGTCTGAGGTAGGATGATAGCATCAAACCAGCAAATGTTACCTATGTCTGAGGTAGGATGATAGCACCGGTGACTAATATCAGCCAATGTCACCTATGTCTGAGGTAGGATGATAGCATCGTGGAAGAATATCAGCCAGTGTCACCTATGTCTGAGGTAGGATGAGAGCATCAAATCAGCCAATGTCACCTATGTCTGAGGTAGGATGATAGCATCGTGGACTAATATCAAGCAATATCACCTATGTTTGAGGTAGGATGATAGTATCGTAGACTAATATCAGCCAATGTCACCTATGTCTGATGTAGGATGATAACATCGTGAACTAATATCAGCCAATGTCACCAATGTCTGAGGTAGGATGAAGCATCGTGGACTAATATCAGCCAATGTCACCTATATCTGAGGTAGGATGATAACATCGTGGACTAATATCAGCCAATGTCACCTATGTCTGAGGTAGGATGATAGCATCAAATGAGCCAATGTCACCTATGTCTGAGGTAGGATGATAGCATCAAACCAGCCAATGTCACCTATTTCTGAGGTAGGATGATAGCACCGTGGACTAATATCAGCCAATGTCACCTATGTCTGATGTAGGATGATAGCATCAAATCAACCAATGTCACCTATGTCTGAGGTAGGACGATAGCATCGTGGACTAATATCAGCCAATGTCACCTATGTCTGAGGTAGGACGATAGCATCGTGGACTAATATCAGCTAATTTCACCTATGTCTGAGGTAGGATGATAGCATCAAATCAGCCAATGTCACCAATGTCTGAGGTAGGACGATAGCATCGTGGACTAATATCAGCCAATGTTACCTATGTCTGAAGTATGATGATAGCATCAAATCAGCCAATGTCACCTATATCTGTGGTAGAATGATAGCATCAAATCAGCCAATTTGAGCTATGTCTGAGGTAGGATGATAGCATCGTGGACTAATATCAGCCAATGTCGCCTATGTCTGAGGTATGATGATAGCATCAAATCAGCCAATGTCACCTATATCTGAGGTAGGATGATAGCATCAAATCAGCCAATATCACCTATGTCTGAGGTAGGATGATAGCACCGTGGACTAATATCAACCAATGTCACCTATGCCTGAGGTAGGATGATAGCATCGTGGACTAATATCAGCCAATGTCACCTATGTCTGAGGTAGGATGATAGCACCGTGGACTAATATCAGCCAATGTCACCTATGTCTGAAGTAGGATGATAGCATCGTGGACTAATATCAGCCAATATTACCTATGTCTGAGGTAGGATGATAGCACCGGGGACTAATATCAGCCAATGTCACCTATGCCTGATGTAGAATGATAGCATCGTGGACTAATATCAGCCAATGTCACCTATGTCTGAGGTAGGATGATAGCATCAAACCAGCAAATGTCACCTATGTCTGAGGTAGGATGATAGCACTGTGGACTAATATCAGCCAATGTCACCTATGTCTGAGGTAGGATGATAGAATCGTGGACTAATATCAGCCAATGTCATCTATGTGTGAGGTAGGATGATGGCATCAAATCAGCCAATGTCACCTATGTCTGAGGTAGGATGATAGCATCGTGGACTAATATCTGCCAATGTCACCTATGTCTGAGGTAGGATGATAGCATCGTGGACTAATATCAAGCAATATCACCTATGTTTGAGGTATGATGATAGTATCGTAGACTAATATCAGCCAATGTCACCTATGTCTGATGTAGGATGATAGCATCGTGGACTAATATCAACCAATGTCACCTATGTCTGAGATGGGATGATAGCCTCAAATCCGCCAATGTCACCTATGTCTGAGGTAGGATGATAGCATCATGGACTAATATCAGCCAATGTCACCTATGTCTGAGGTAGGATGATAGCCTCAAATTCGCCAATGTCACCTATGTCTGAGGTAGGATGATAGCATCATGGACTAATATCAGCCAATGTCACCTATATCTGAGGTAGGATGATAGCATCGTGGACTAATATCAGCTAATGTCACCTATGTCTGAGTTAGGATGACAGCATTGTGGACTAATATCAGCCAATGTTACCTATGTCTGAGGTATGATGATAGCATCGTGGACTAATATCAGCCAATGTCACCTATTTCTGATGTAGGATGATAGCATCGTGGATTAATATCAGCCAATGTCACCTATGTCTGAGGTAGGATGATAGCATCAAACCAGCAAATGTTACCTATGTCTGAGGTAGGATGATAGCACCGGTGACTAATATCAGCCAATGTCACCTATGTCTGAGGTAGGATGATAGCATCGTGGACGAATATCAGCCAGTGTCACCTATGTCTGAGGTAGGATGAGAGCATCAAATCAGCCAATGTCACCTATGTCTGAGGTAGGATGATAGCATCGTGGAATAATATCAGCCAATGTCACCTATGTCTGAGGTAGGATGATAGCATCGTGGACTAATATCAGCCAATGTCACCAATTTCTGAAGTAGGATGATAGCATCGTGGACTAATATCAGCCAATGTCACCTATGTCTGATGTAGGATGATAGCATCAAATCAGCCAATTTCACCTATGTCTGAGGTAGGATGATAGCATCAAACCAGCAAATATCACATATGTCTGAGGTAGGATGATAGCACCGTGGACTAATATCAGCCAATGTCACCTATGTCAGAGGTAGGATGATAACATCGTGGACTAATATCAGCCAATGTCACCTATGTCTGAGGTAGGATGATAGCATCAAATTAGCCAATGTCACCTATGTCTGAGGTAGGATGATAGCATCGTGGACAATTATCTGCCAATGTCACCTATGTCTGAGATAGGATGATAGCATTGTGGACTAATATCAGCCAATGTCACCTATGTCTGAGATAGGATGCTAGCATCGTGGACTAATATCAAGCAATATCACCTATGTTTGAGGTAGGATGATAGTATCGTAGACTAATATCAGCCAATGTCACCTATGTCTGAGTTAGGACGATAGCATCGTGGACTAATATTAGCTAATGTCACCAATGTCTGAGGTAGGATGATAGCATCGTGGACAATTATCTGCCAATGTCAGCTATGTCTGATGTAGGATGATAGCATCGTGAACTAATATCAGCCAATGTCACCAATGTCTGAGGTAGGATGATAGTATCGTGGACTAATATCAGCCAATGTCACCTATGTCTGAGTTAGGACGATAGCATCGTGGACTAATATTAGCTAATGTCACCAATGTCTGAGTTAGGACGATAGCATCGTGGACAATTATCTGCCAATGTCACCTATGTCTGATGTAGGATGATTGCATCGTGAACTAATATCAGCCAATGTCACCAATGTCTGAGGTTGGATGATAGCATCGTGGACTAATATCAGCCAATGTCACCTATATCTGAGGTAGGATGATAGCATCGTGGACTAATATCAGCCAATGTCACCTATGTCTGAGGTAGGATGATAACATCAAATGAGCCAATGTCACCTATGTCTGAGGTAGGATGATAGCATCAAACCAGCCAATGTCACCTATTTCTGAGGTAGGATGATAGCACCGTGGACTAATATCAGCCAATGTCACCTATGTCTGAGGTAGGATGATAGCATCAAATCAACCAATGTCACCTATGTCTGAGGTAGGACGATAGCATCGTGGACTCATATCAGCCAATGTCACCTATGTCTGAGGTAGGACGATAGCATCGTGGACTAATATCAGCCAATTTCACCTATGTCTGAGGTATGATGATAGCATGAAATCAGCCAATGTCACCTATATCTGAGGTAGGATGATAGCATCAAACCAGACAATGTCACCTATTTCTGAGGTAGGATGATAGCACCGTGGACTAATATCAGTCAATGTCACCAATGTCTGAGGTAGGATGATAGCATCAAATCAGCCAATGTCACCAATGTCTGAGGTAGGACGATAGCATCGTGGACTAATTAATATCAGCCAATGTTACCTATGTCTAAGGTATGATGATAGCATAAAATCAGCCAATGTCACCTATATCTGTGGTAGGATGATAGCATCAAATCAGCCAATTTCACCTATGTCTGAGGTAGGATGATAGCATCGTGGACTAATATCAGCCAATGTCGCCTATGTCCGAGGTAGGACGATAGCATCGTGGACTAATATCAGCCAATGTTACCTATGTCTGAGGTATGATGATAGCATGAAATCAGCCAATGTCACCTATATCTGAGGTAGGATGATAGCATCAAATCAGCCAATGTCACCTATGTCTGAGGTAGGATGATAGCATCAAATCAGCCAATGTCACCCATGTCTGAGGTAGGATGATAGCATCGTGGATTAATATCAGCCAATGTCACCAATGTCTGAGGTTGGATGATAGCATCGTGGACTAATATCAGCCAATGTCACCTATATCTGAGGTAGGATGATAGCATCGTGGACTAATATCAGCCAATGTCACCTATGTCTGAGGTAGGATGATAACATCAAATGAGCCAATGTCACCTATGTCTGAGGTAGGATGATAGCATCAAACCAGCCAATGTCACCTATTTCTGAGGTAGGATGATAGCACCGTGGACTAATATCAGCCAATGTCACCTATGTCTGAGGTAGGATGATAGCATCAAATCAACCAATGTCACCTATGTCTGAGGTAGGACGATAGCATCGTGGACTCATATCAGCCAATGTCACCTATGTCTGAGGTAGGACGATAGCATCGTGGACTAATATCAGCCAATTTCACCTATGTCTGAGGTATGATGATAGCATGAAATCAGCCAATGTCACCTATATCTGAGGTAGGATGATAGCATCAAACCAGCCAATGTCACCTATTTCTGAGGTAGGATGATAGCACCGTGGACTAATATCAGTCAATGTCACCAATGTCTGAGGTAGGATGATAGCATCAAATCAGCCAATGTCACCAATGTCTGAGGTAGGACGATAGCATCGTGGACTAATTAATATCAGCCAATGTTACCTATGTCTAAGGTATGATGATAGCATAAAATCAGCCAATGTCACCTATATCTGTGGTAGGATGATAGCATCAAATCAGCCAATTTCACCTATGTCTGAGGTAGGATGATAGCATCGTGGACTAATATCAGCCAATGTCGCCTATGTCCGAGGTAGGACGATAGCATCGTGGACTAATATCAGCCAATGTTACCTATGTCTGAGGTATGATGATAGCATGAAATCAGCCAATGTCACCTATATCTGAGGTAGGATGATAGCATCAAATCAGCCAATGTCACCTATGTCTGAGGTAGGATGATAGCATCAAATCAGCCAATGTCACCCATGTCTGAGGTAGGATGATAGCATCGTGGATTAATATCAGCCAATGTCACCTATGTCTGAGGTAGGATGATAGCATCGTGGATTAATATCAGCCAATGTCACCTATGTCTGAGGTAGGATGATAGCATCAAATCAGCCAATGTCACCTATGTCTGAGGTAGGATGATAGCATCGTGGACTAATATCTGCCAATGTCACCTATGTCTGAGGTAGGATGATAGCATCGTGGACTAATATCAAGCAATATCACATATGTTTGAGGTAGGATGATAGTATCGTAGACTAATATCAGCCAATGTCACCTATGTCTGATGTAGGATGATAACATCGTGGACTAATATCAGCCAATGTCACCAATGTCTGAGGTAGGATGATATCATCGTGGACTAATATCAGCCAATATCACCTATGTCTGAGGTAGGATGATAGCATCAAATCAGCCAATGTCACCCATGTCTGAGGTAGGATGATAGCATCATGGACTAATATCAGCCAATGTCACCTATGTCTGATGTAGGATGATAGCATCGTGGACTAATATCAGCCAATGTCACCTATGTCTGAGGTAGGATGATAGCACCGTGGACTAATATCAGCCAGTGTCACCTATGTCTGAGGTAGGATGATAGCACCGTGGACTAATATCAACCAATGTCACCTATGCCTGAGGTAGGATGATAGCATCGTGGACTAATATCAGCCAATGTCACCTATGTCTGAGGTAGGATGATAGCACCGTGGACTAATATCAGCCAATGTCACCTATGTCTGAAGTAGGATGATAGCATCGTGGATTAATATCAGCCAATATTACCTATGTCTGAGGTAGGATGATAGCACCGGGGACTAATATCAGCCAATGTCACCTATGCCTGATGTAGAATGATAGCATCGTGGACTAATATCAGCCAATGTCACCTATGTCTGAGGTAGGATGATAGCATCAAACCAGCAAATGTCACCTATGTCTGAGGTAGGATGATAGCACCGTGGACTAATATCAGCCAATGTCACCTATGTCTGAGGTAGGATGATAGAATCGTGGACTAATATCAGCCAATGTCACCTATGTGTGAGGTAGGATGATGGCATCAAATCAGCCAATGTCACCTATGTCTGAGGTAGGATGATAGCATCGTGGACTAATATCAAGCAATATCACCTATGTTTGAGGTAGGATGATAGTATCGTAGACTAATATCAGCCAATGTCACCTATGTCTGATGTAGGATGATAGCATCGTGGACTAATATCAACCAATGTCACCTATGTCTATGATGGGATGATAGCATCGTGGACTAATATCAGCCAATGTCACCTATGTCTGAGGTAGGATGATAGCCTCAAATCCGCCAATGTCACCTATGTCTGAGGTAGGATGATAGCATCATGGACTAATATCAGCCAATGTCACCTATATCTGAGGTAGGATGATAGCATCGTGGACTAATATCAGCTAATGTCACCTATGTCTGAGTTAGGATGACAGCATTGTGGACTAATATCAGCCAATGTTACCTATGTCTGAGGTATGATGATAGCATCGTGGACTAATATCAGCCAATGTCACCTATTTCTGATGTAGGATGATAGCATCGTGGATTAATATCAGCCAATGTCACCTATGTCTGAGGTAGGATGATAGCATCAAACCAGCAAATGTTACCTATGTCTGAGGTAGGATGATAGCACCGGTGACTAATATCAGCCAATGTCACCTATGTCTGAGGTAGGATGATAGCATCGTGGACTAATATCAGCCAGTGTCACCTATGTCTGAGGTAGGATGAGAGCATCAAATCAGCCAATGTCACCTATGTCTGAGGTAGGATGATAGCATCGTGGAATAATATCAACCAATGTCACCTATGTCTGAGGTAGGATGATAGCATCGTGGACTAATATCAACCAATGTCACCAATTTCTGAAGTAGGATGACAGCATCGTGGACTAATATCAGCCAATGTCACCTATGTCTGAGGTAGGATGATAGCATCAAATCAGCCAATTTCACCTATGTCTGAGGTAGGATGATAGAATCAAACCAGCAAATATCACATATGTCTGAGGTAGGATGATAGCACCGTGGACTATTATCAGCCAATGTCACCTATGTCAGAGGTAGGATGATAACATCGTGGACTAATATCAGCCAATGTCACCTATGTCTGAGGTAGGATGATAGCATCAAATCAGCCAATGTCACCTATGTCTGAGGTAGGATGATAGCATCGTGGACAATTATCTGCCAATGTCACCTATGTCTGAGGTAGGATGATAGCATTGTGGACTAATATCAGCCAATGTCACCTATGTCTGAGGTAAGATGACAGCATCGTGGATTAATATCAGCCAATGTCACCTATGTCTGAGGTAGGATGATAGCATCAAACCAGCAAATGTTACCTATGTCTGAGGTAGGATGATAGCACCGGTGACTAATATCAGCCTATGTCACCTATGTCTGAGGTAGGATGATAGCATCGTGGACTAATATCAGCCAGTGTCACCTATGTTTGAGGTAGGATGAGAGCATCAAATCAGCCAATGTCACCTATGTCTGAGGTAGGATGATAGCATCGTGGAATAATATCAGCCAATGTCACCTATGTCTGAGGTAGGATGATAGCATCGTGGACTAATATCAGCCAATGTCACCAATTTCTGAAGTAGGATGAGAGCATCGTGGACTAATATCAGCCAATGTCACCTATGTCTGAGGTAGGATGATAGCATCAAATCAGCCAATTTCACCTATGTCTGAGGTAGGATGATAGCATCAAACCAGCAAATATCACATATGTCTGAGGTAGGATGATAGCACCGTGGACTAATATCAGCCAATGTCACCTATGTCAGAGGTAGGATGATAACATCGTGGACTAATATCAGCCAATGTCACCTATGTCTGAGGTAGGATGATAGCATCAAATCAGCCAATGTCACCTATGTCTGAGGTAGGATGATAGCATCGTGGACAATTATCTGCCAATGTCACCTATGTCTGAGGTAGGATGATAGCATTGTGGACTAATATCAGCCAATGTCACCTATGTCTGAGGTAAGATGACAGCATCGTGGACTAATATCAGCCAATGTCACCTATGTCTGAGATAGGAAGCTAGCATCGTGGACTAATATCAGCCAATGTCACCAAGGTCTGAGGTAGGATGATAGTACCGTGGACTAATATCAGCCAATGTCACCTATGTCTGAGTTAGGACGATAGCATCGTGGACTAATATTAGCTAATGTCACCAATGTCTGAGTTAGGACGATAGCATCGTGGACAATTATCTGCCAATGTCACCTATGTCTGATGTAGGATGATTGCATCGTGAACTAATATCAGCCAATGTCACCTATGTCTGAGGTAGGATGATAGTATCGTGGACTAATATCAGCCAATGTCACTTATGTCTGAGTTAGGACGATAGCATCGTGGACTAATATTAGCTAATGTCATCAATGTCTGAGGTAGGATGATAGCATCGTGGACTAATATCAGCCAATGTCACCTATGTCTGAGGTAGGATGATACCATCAAATGAGCCAATGTCACCTATGTCTGAGATAGGATGATAGCATCAAACCAGCCAATGTCACCTATGTCTGAGGTAGGACGATAGCATCGTGGACTAATATCATCCAATGTCACCTATGTCTGAGGTAGGACGATATCATCGTGGACTAATATTAGCCAACTTCACCTATGTCTGAGGTAGGATGATAGCATCAAATCAGCCAATGTCACCTATGTCTGAGGTAGGACGATAGCATCGTGGACTAATATTAGCCAGTTTCACCTATGTCTGAGGTAGGATGATAGCATCAAATCAGCCAATGTCACCTATATCTGAGGTAGGATGATAGCATCAAATCAGCCAATGTCACCTATATCTGAGGTAGGATGATAGCATCGTGGAGTAATATCAGCCAATGTCACCTATGTCTGAGGTAGGATGATAGCATCAAATCAGCCAATGTCACCTATGTCTGAGGTAGGATGATAGCATCGTGGAGTAATATCAGCCAATGTCACCTATGTCTGAGGTAGGATGATAGCATCAAATCAGCCAATGTCACCCATGTCTGAGTTAGGATGACAGCATTGTGGACTAATATCAGCCAATGTCACCTATGTCTGAGGTAGGATGATAGCATCGTGGACTAATATCAGCCAATGTCACCTATGTCTGAGGTAGGATGATAGCATCGTGGAATAATATCAAGCAATATCACCTATGTTTGAGGTAGGATGATAGTATCGTAGACTAATATCAGCCAATGTCACCTATGTCTGATGTAGGATGATAACATCGTGAACTAATATCAGCCAATGTCACCAATGTCTGAGGTAGGATGATAGCATCGTGGACTAATATCAGCCAATGTCACCTATATCTGAGGTAGGATGATAGCATCGTGGACAAATATCAGCCAATGTCACCTATGTCTGAGGTAGGATGATAGCATCAAATGAGCCAATGTCACCTATGTCTGAGGTAGGATGATAGCATCAAACCAGCCAATGTCACCTATTTCTGAAGTAGGATGATAGTACCGTGGACTAATATCAGCCAATGTCACCTATGTCTGATGTAGGATGATAGCATCAAATCAACCAATGTCACCTATGTCTGAGGTAGGACGATAGCATCGTGGATTAATATCAGCCAATGTCACCTATGTCTGAGGTAGGACGATAGCATCGTGGACTAATATCAGCTAATTTCACCTATGTCTGAGGTAGGATGATAGCATCAAATAAGCCAATGTCACCAATGTCTGAGGTAGGACGATAGTATCGTGGACTAATATCAGCCAATGTTACCTATGTCTGAAGTATGATGATAGCATCAAATCAGCCAATGTCACCTATATCTGTGGTAGAATGATAGCATCAAATCAGCCAATTTGAGCTATGTCTGAGGTAGGATGATAGCATCGTGGACTAATATCAGCCAATGTCGCCTATGTCTGAGGTAGGACGATAGCATCGTGGACTAATATCAGCCAATGTTACCTATGTCTGAGGTATGATGATAGCATCAAATCAGCCAATGTCACCTATTTCTGAGGTAGGATGATAGCATCAAATCAGCCAATATCACCTATGTCTGAGGTAGGATGATAGCATCGTGGAGTAATATCAGCCAATGTCACCTATGTCTGAGGTAGGATGATAGCATCAAATCAGCCAATGTCACCCATGTCTGAGGTAGAATGATAGCATCGTGGACTAATATCAGCCAATGTCACCTATGTCTGAGGTAGGATGTTAGCATCGTGGATTAATATCAGCCAATGTTACCTATGTCTGAGGTAGGATGATAGCATCGTGGACTAATATCAGCCAATGTCACCTATGTCTGAGTTAGGATGACAGCATCGTGGACTAATATCAGCCAATGTTACCTATGTCTGAGGTAGGATGTTAGCATCGTGGATTAATATCAGCCAATGTTACCTATGTCTGAGGTAGGATGATAGCATCGTGGACTAATATCAGCCAATGTCACCTATGTCTGAGGTAGGATGATAGTATCGTGAAATAATATCAGCCAATGTCACCTATGTCTGATGTAGGATGATAGCATCGTGGACTAATATCAGCCAATGTCACCTATGTCTAAGGTAGGATGATAACATCAAACCAGCAAATGTCACCTATGTCTGAGGTAGGATGATAGCATCGTGGACTAATATCAGCCAATGTCACCTATGTCTGAGGTAGGATGATAGCATCAAATCAGCCAATGTCACCCATGTCTGAGGTAGGATGATAGCATCGTGGACTAATATCAGCCAATGTCACCTCTGTCTGAGGTAGGATGATAGCATCAAATCAGCCAATGTCACCTATGTCTGAGGTAGGATGATAGCATCGTGGAGTAATATCAGCCAATGTCACCTATGTCGGAGGTAGGATGATAGCATCAAATCAGCCAATGTCACCCATGTCTGAGTTAGGATGACAGCATTGTTGACTAATATCAGCCAATGTCACCTATGTCTGAGGTAGGATGATAGCACCGTGGACTAATATCAGCCAATGTCACCTATGTCTGAGGTAGGATGATAGCATCGTGGACTAATATCAGCCAATGTCACCTATGTCTGAGGTAGGATGATAGCATCGTGGACTAATATCAAGCAATATCACCTATGTTTGAGGTAGGATGATAGTATCGTAGACTAATATCAGCCAATGTCACCTATGTCTGATGTAGGATGATAACATCGTGAACTAATATCAGCCAATGTCACCAATGTCTGAGGTAGAATGATAGCATCGTGGACTAATATCAGCCAATGTCACCTATATCTGAGGTAGGATGATAGCATCGTGGACAAATATCAGCCAATGTCACCTATGTCTGAGGTAGGATGATAGCATCAAGCCAGCCAATGTCACCTATTTCTGAGGTAGGATGATAGTACCGTGGACTAATATCAGCCAATGTCACCTATGTCTGATGTAGGATGATAGCATCAAATCAACCAATGTCACCTATGTCTGAGGTAGGACGATAGCATCGTGGATTAATATCAGCCAATGTCACCTATGTCTGAGGTAGGACGATAGCATCGTGGACTAATATCAGCTAATTTCACCTATGTCTGAGGTAGGATGATAGCATCAAATCAGCCAATGTCACCAATGTCTGAGGTAGGACGATAGCATCGTGGACTAATATCAGCCAATGTTACCTATGTCTGAAGTATGATGATAGCATCAAATCAGCCAATGTCACCTATATCTGTGGTAGAATGATAGCATCAAATCAGCCAATTTGAGCTATGTCTGAGGTAGGATGATAGCATCGTGGACTAATATCAGCCAATGTCGCCTATGTCTGAGGTAGGACGATAGCATCGTGGACTAATATCAGCCAATGTTACCTATGTCTGAGGTATGATGATAGAATCAAATCAGCCAATGTCACCTATATCTGAGGTAGGATGATAGCATCAAATCAGCCAATATCACCTATGTCTGAGGTAGGATGATAGCATCGTGGAGTAATATCAGCCAATGTCACCTATGTCTGAGGTAGGATGATAGCATCAAATCAGCCAATGTCACCCATGTCTGAGGTAGAATGATAGCATCGTGGACTAATATCAGCCAATGTCACCTATGTCTGAGGTAGGATGTTAGCATCGTGGATTAATATCAGCCAATGTTACCTATGTCTGAGGTAGGATGATAGCATCGTGGACTAATATCAGCCAATGTCACCTATGTCTGAGGTAGGATGATAGTATCGTGAACTAATATCAGCCAATGTCACCTATGTCTGATGTAGGATGATAGCATCGTGGACTAATATCAGCCAATGTCACCTATGTCTAAGGTAGGATGATAACATCAAACCAGCAAATGTCACCTATGTCTGAGGTAGGATGATAGCATCGTGGACTAATATCAGCCAATGTCACCTATGTCTGAGGTAGGATGATAGCATCAAATCAGCCAATGTCACCCATGTCTGAGGTAGGATGATAGCATCGTGGACTAATATCAGCCAATGTCACCTATGTCTGAGGTAGGATGATAGCATCAAATCAGCCAATGTCACCTATGTCTGAGATATGATGATAGCATCGTGGACTAATATCTGCCAATGTCACCTATGTCTGAGGTAGGATGATAGCATCGTGGACTAATATCAAGCAATATCACCTATGTTTGAGGTAGGATGATAGTATCGTAGACTAATATCAGCCAATGTCACCTATGTCTGAGGTAGGATGATAGCATCGTGGACTAATATCAAGCAATATCACCTATGTTTGAGGTAGGATGATAGTATCGTAGACTAATATCAGCCAATGTCACCTATGTCTGATGTAGGATGATAGCATCGTGAACTAATATCAGCCAATGTGACCAATGTCTGAGGTAGGATGATAGCATCGTGGACTAATATCAGCCAATGTCACCTATATCTGAGGTAGGATGATAGCATCGTGGACTAATATCAGCCAATGTCACCTATGTCTGAGGTAGGATGATAACATCAAATGAGCCAATGTCACCTATGTCTGAGGTAGGATGATAGCATCAAACCAGCCAATGTCACCTATTTCTGAGGTAGGATGATAGCACCGTGGACTAATATCAGCCAATGTCACCTATGTCTGAGGTAGGATGATAGCATCAAATCAACCAATGTCACCTATGTCTGAGGTAGGACGATAGCATCGTGGACTAATATCAGCCAATGTCACCTATGTCTGAGGTAGGACGATAGCATCGTGGACTAATATCAGCCAATTTCACCTATGTCTGAGGTATGATGATAGCATGAAATCAGCCAATGTCACCTATATCTGAGG
Source organism: Bathymodiolus septemdierum (assembly GCA_963383655.1). Taxonomy (NCBI): domain Eukaryota; kingdom Metazoa; phylum Mollusca; class Bivalvia; order Mytilida; family Modiolidae; genus Bathymodiolus; species Bathymodiolus septemdierum. The sequence goes on along the minus strand of OY726517.1, from coordinate 101,132,951 downwards.
TAGGATGATAGCATCAAACCAGCCAATGTCACCTATTTCTGAGGTAGGATGATAGCACCGTGGACTAATATCAGCCAAAGTCACCAATGTCTGAGGTAGGATGATAGCATCAAATCAGCCAATATCACCAATGTCTGAGGTAGGACGATAGCATCGTGGACTAATATCAGCCAATGTTACCTATGTCTAAGGTATGATGATAGCATAAAATCAGCCAATGTCACCTATATCTGTGGTAGAATGATAGCATCAAATCAGCCAATTTCACCTATGTCTGAGGTAGGATGATAGCATCGTGGACTAATATCAGCCAATGTCGCCTATGTCCGAGGTAGGACGATAGCATCGTGGACTAATATCAGCCAATGTTACCTATGTCTGAGGTATGATGATAGCATGAAATCAGCCAATGTCACCTATATCTGAGGTAGGATGATAGCATCAAATGAGCCAATGTCACCTATGTCTGAGGTAGGATGATAGCATCAAATCAGCCAATGTCACCCATGTCTGAGGTAGGATGATAGCATCGTGGATTAATATCAGCCAATGTCACCTATGTCTGAGGTAGGATGATAGCATCGTGGATTAATATCAGCCAATGTCACCTATGTCTGAGGTAGAACGATAGCATTAAATCAGCCAATGTCACCTATGTCTGAGATAGGATGATAGCATCGTGGACTAATATCTGCCAATGTCACCTATGTCTGAGGTAGGATGATAGCATCGTGGACTAATATCAAGCAATATCACCTATGTTTGAGGTAGGATGATAGTATCGTAGACTAATATCAGCCAATGTCACCTATGTCTGATGTAGGATGATAGCATCGTGGACTAATATCAGCCAATGTCACCAATGTCTGAGGTAGGATGATATCATCGTGGACTAATATCAGCCAATATCACCTATGTCTGAGGTAGGATGATAGCATTAAATCAGCCAATGTCACCCATGTCTGAGGTAGGATGATAGCATCATGGACTAATATCAGCCAATGTCACCTATGTCTGATGTAGGATGATAGCATCGTGGACTAATATCAGCCAATGTCACCTATGTCTGAGGTAGGATGATAGCATCAAACCAGCAAATGTCACCTATGTCTGAGGTAGGATGATAGCACCGTGGACTAATATCAGCCAATGTCACCTATGTCTGAGGTAGGATGATGACATCAAATCAGCCAATGTCACCTATGTCTGAGATAGGATGATAGCACCGTGGACTAATATCAGCCAATGTCACCTATGTCTGAGGTAGGATGATAGCATCGTGGACTAATATCAGCCAATGTCACCTATGTCTGAGGTAGGATGATAGTATCGTGGACTAATATCAGCCAATGTTACCTATGTCTGAGGTAGGATGATAGCATCGTGGACTAATATCAGCCAATGCCACCAATGTCTGAGGTAGGGTGACAGCATCGTGGACTAATATCAGCCAATGTTACCTATGTCTGAGGTAGGATGATAGCATCGTGGACTAATATCAGCCAATGTTACCTATGTCTGAGGTAGGATGATAGCATCAAATCAGCCAATGTCACCTATGTCTGAGGTAGGACTATAACATCGTGGACTAATATCAGCCAATGTTACCTATGTCTGAGGTAGAATGATAGCATCAAATCAGCCAATGTCACCTATGTCTGAGGTAGGATGATAGCATTGTGAACTAATATCAGCCAATGTCACCTATGTCTGAAGTAGGATGATAGCATAAAATCAGCCAATGTCACCTATGTCTGAGGTAGGATGATAGCATCGTGGACTAATATCAGCCAATGTCACCTATGTCTGAGGTAGGATGATAGCATCGTGGACTAATATCAGCCAATGTCACCTATGTCTGAGGTAGGATGATAGCATATTGGACTAATATCAGCCAATGTCACCTATGTCTGAGGTAGGATGATAGCATCGTGGACTAATATCAGCCAATGTCACCTATGTCTGAGGTAGGATGATAGCATCGTGGACTAATATCAGCCAATGTCACCTATATCTGAGGTAGGATGATAGGATCGTGGACTAATATCAGCCAATGTCACCTATGTCTGATGTAGGATGATAGCATCGGGGACTAATATCAGCTAATGCCACTAATGTCTGAGGTAGGATGATAGCATCGTGGACTAATATCAGCCAATGGCACCTATGTCTGAGGTAGGATGATAGCATCAAATGAGCCAATGTCACCTATGTCTGAGGTAGGATGATAGCATCGTGGACTAATATCAGCCAATATCACCTATATCTGAGTAGGATGATAGGATCGTGGACTAATATCAGCCAATGTCACCTATGTCTGATGTAGGATGATAGCATCGGGGACTAATATCAGCTAATGCCACCTATGTCTGAGGTAGGATGATAGCATCAAATGAGCCAATGTCACCTATGTCTGAGGTAGGATGATAGCACCGTGGACTAATATCAGCCAATGTCACCTATGTCTGAGGTAGGATGATAGTATCGTGGACTAATATCAGCCAATGTCACCTATGTGTGAGGTAGGATGATAGCATCGTGGACTAATATGAACCAATGTCACCTATGTCTGAGGTAGGATGATAGCATCGTGGACTAATATGAACCAATGTCACCTATGTCTGAGGTAGGATGATAGCATCGTGGACTAATATTAGCCAATGTCACCTATGTCTGAGGTAGGATGATAGCATCAAATCAGCCAATGTCACCTATGTCTGAGGTAGGATGATAGCATCAAACCAGCCAATGTCACCTATGTCTGAGGTAGGACGATAGCATCGTGGACTAATATCAGCCAATTTCACCTATGTCTGAGGTAGGATGATAGCATCGTGGACTAATATCAGCCAATGTCACCTATTTCTGAGGTAGTATGATAGCATCAAATCAGCCAATGTCACCTATGTCTGAGGTAGGATGATAGCATCAAATCAGCCAATGTCACCTATGTCTGAGGTAGGATGATAGCATCAAATCAGCCAATGTCACCTTTGTCTGAGGTAAGATGATAACATCATGGACTAATAGTCCATCAACAGAGTATCGACCCAGTGATAATAATAAAAACATAGAAATGCTATTTAATGCGTACATCATGTTTCTGTGATAACCTCTATCAGATACATTCAAAGTCAAAATAATGGAAAGTAAAATGATTCAAAAGCCCTTGGGAAGAAGAAACCCAAAATGGCTTAACCAGGATAGCTAAAAATCGTCTATGATCACATATGCCCGAGGAAGTTTTGTTAATAATTCGATTATTTAAGAACAGTAATTTCAATAATAAAATGATATATCTAATAACTCATGGCAGTGCCGAAACACTGACTACTGGGCGGGTGATACCCTTTGGGAGTAATTGTGGAAAATAGAATTAATACTAAGGGGAATCCAGTTGTATTTCTAATTTTCAGAATTAGTTCAAAACATCTAGTTAGGTCAACTCGATTTAGTGATGACTTTTATTTCTACGGTCATAATAATCTGAATATGTTATGCTCACTCTATTATGGTCATTTTATATTCATGCGTAAGTGAACGCATTAATCTTCAGGAGCACCTGTTTTAGATTATACCCGTGTTGTTCATTCTTAGTTGTCTTTGTTTGTTCACGTAGAATGTCGTTTTTTGTTTTTTTTTATTTAACTTTATATTTATCTTTCTATTTTGATTTACGATTTCTGATGGCTTGGTATTTGCATGCCCTTCTTATTATTGGAATGTTAATAAAGCAATTCAAAGGTGATACATGTACATTGTTGTATATAGAATTGCCATAAAGACCCAATGTAAAAACAAAGTAAAAAGGATTGTAATAATAAAGGTATGAAAACAAAGTAAAAAGGATTGTAATAATAAAGGTATGACATTTCATAACTGAATTGTGATAATAAAGGTATGAAATTTCAGAACTGAATTGTGTTAATAAAGGTATGAAATTTCAGAACTGAATTGTGATACGTTCTGTCATTGTGGACAATCTAACACATACTATAGGGGAATTCAAATAATATATTATTTCAAAACTGGCTAAACCATTTAGTTAGGTCAACTCTAATTAAGTGATAACTGTTATTACATCCGTATTCATCTGTTATGCTAATGTTATTATTGCTCATGACATATCCGGGCGGAAAAGCCGCGGTGTGTCTCTAGAAATTATATAAATTATGTTTATTTTTTTTTATTTTAGGGAAAAGAAAGTAAAACAATATTCTAAAAGGCGGACGTTTCGGGATCTTCCACGACAATTGGTATTCACACAGATTTTTAAACCATTAAGACATATCGAAAGGCTTTGAGTCAAATTGTGATATGTTTGGTTCGCTTAAACCCCCCTCCACTGAGAATCCAAATTCATTTCGTTATTAAAGATCGCGATAATACATTTTTTCCACAGCAACCATTTAACTCGACACAACATTAATATGTGACAAAGTTTGTCAGTGACTTGCGACAGGTCGATGTTTTTCCCACCAATAAAAAGGACCTCCACGATATAACTGAAATATTGTTGAAAGTGGCGTTAAGCACCATAAACCATAAACCCAACATAATATAATTTGCTGAATTTGTTTTTTCTGTATTGATTGGGACTTTTATTTTCTTTTCTCTCAAGAATTTCGTCCTCCCGGTGTGTTCGATGCAATGCTCTACGAGATTCTTCGAATTTGACGCCATCTTTATGTAACGTTTTGGACTCGGTGACGTAACATAAAGTATAATCCGGGTGCATGGGTTTTGTACGCACGTGTCATTCAATCAACAACTGACATTTTTATCAAGTCGGGAATAATTAAGTTTGATACGTATACCATCAGGCAATAAGCACGTGCTTATGGCATCAAGGAGCAAGAGGGCACCACACAAATCCGGCCACGATGTAATTTATTTTATCAGCCAGATATTAGGCAAAAAAAAAACACCAAAAATGTAAAAAAAAAAAAAAAAGTAGGAAAAATGAATTTAAAGTCAGGCATTTGACAATTATGTTGAGTTTTGGCATCAAGGGGTCGTGTTAGTTTTTACATGATGTCAGTGGAAGATTGGGGGATATTTCGTGTGAAAAATCACGATTTTACGCAAAAAAAAACATATTTTTTCCAATTTTAGGGGCGGGGGTGGGGTACGCGCTCCTGGATCCGCCCCTGCATGCATTAACAATCTAATTAAAATTTGTTTTCATTTTTTTTTTTTTTATTGTAAAAACAAATTATTTTACAAAAATAAAAAATATTATATATTGTATGGTGTAAAACTGGTTATTTTCTTTAACTCACAGTCACAATTATAAATTGGTTTCAATTTCTGATAGGTTTCTATTATTTATATTTCAACTTTCACTTTAAAAGGCGAAACAAAAATAAGAAGTCTGTGTGTCATCATCTTGTTATCTTTCACCTGATTATATATCGGCTACTGGATATTTGCGGTAATTTTATATTGAATGAAACAATGCAATCGATCCCGTTAGCCAATAAAGACATAAGGATATTAATAATCATTTTTGACAATCAATAATAGCCACTACCGTTACAGCAAAGGTGATTAGTCGTAAGGTAAATCTCCCCACGTGTTTCGCTACTGTTTATAGGATTAGTGGATTGTGGGTATTGCAGTCCGCCATTTTGTTGTGTGTTTGTACTGTCTTGTCTGTGTGTGTTTTCACGTGGAAATAGGTAAGTTTATTGTTTATTTAATTCTTAATTAATATAATCAAATCACAGTGATTAACTTGTTCAATTGGACAGACTTTTATATATGAACTGACAGTCGTCTATTTTTTCATACGGATTTCATAAAGCGATTGTCGTCGCGCTTTGTACTGTTTAGAATTTTTCCCGCAGTTTTTCCATAATTGGTTAAATTATCTCTAATTCACATCTACAATATAAAACATATTTTTTAAAATACATGTTGCATGTTATTCTAATCTTTTCATCGAGATCTTGTACTTTAAATTATGGATATCGATTCAAAAATATAGAAATTCGTCTGCACACCTTTGAAAAAATATTTAAAAAAAACAAAAGATAATTTAAACCACGTGCTCATTTTTATTTCACTAAAAACGATTTTTATGCGGAATCTTATATGAACCTGTTGAATGAATTGATTAATGCCCTTTTCCTATTTCTAATTATAACTGTTAAGGAACACGAGTGTATTGCATTTTTGTGTATTGCTATTCAGGTGAGAAACAATCAATTATGACATTTATTTCTACCAGGTTATGACATTTCTAATGGCTTGTTCTCACGTCCTTGTCATAGGTTATCAATGTTTTATTCATTTCTGAGTTGTCTGCATTTGGTTATAACAGAAATTTGATTAACAATTCTCTGGTTATAACAAACATTTATTTATTGACAGATTCTGTCAATTATTTGACTGTTATTTGTTTTTTATGCAAATGAATAGAAAATGAAAGTCATAATTTGTTGCAAAATTATCGCAAATTATAAGTTTGTTTTTAGCTTATTTACAGTACTTTGCATTTTCATATCATGAAATAATTAATTGTATTATTATACTGTTAAAAATAGTTACAGTATAAATTATTAAGCCTACTGGAAAATAATAAAGAGGACAAAATGTTATATATGAATACAAAATATGTACATAATTTAAACACAACAAATAAAAATTGACTTTGATTTTCCTATATATTTCAACTAAAAATAAATCCTAAAAATAAAAAATCATGGAAAAATTATGTACAAATAAAAACCACTCATAAAATAAATATAAACATAATGAGCAAATAAACAAACGAAATATAGACAATTCCGAATGTTTTTGTGTAAAATATGTTAAAATTTATCCAGAAATGACTTCACAACAATTTTTTTTTTTAAATATGGTTTTGGTTGATTACATAGGGATTTTTTTACATTTCTGAATACTTTTGACAGATGACTGTGTATAATATAATTACAGTTTTGGAAAGGTAGAGAAATACAATTGGTTTGGACTTATAAAGTTTGTGTAGTCGGTCACAAATTCATAAAAGATGTTCCTGTCAATTAAGGGGGAAATGATTCACTGTATGTACCGAAATCGCGATTATTTTGGGGACGGTTTGGTTCACGATACGTGGAGACTGCTTACGATGCAAACGATATGATGCTCATTTTTTGAGAAAAAAAAGTAGTGTTGAACTTCCGTTTTCTTCTTTTGGTGATCATTTGATTAATATTTTGAGAAAAGTGAATCGATTAATTTACGCTTTTAAAATTAATTAATCAAATATCAAATATTTATAATTTCCGCTAGTACGTAAGCGACCTCATATAAAAAAAAAACATGGCAACAGCCATGTCGACCAGCATGGACTACAAGGAATAGTTACAGTATCGTAATACATATCAAATATCGCGATACGTATCGCTTGTGGAAAAAGTGTATCGTTGCACCCCTACCATCAATAGTTGGTTGCATTACTGAATTTGCCCATTTCAGAAAAAAATACTGATTATGAAATTACTGCAAAAAAAATATATAAGATCCATTCCAATGCCGGGGCCCGGGTGGCTCAATGAGTTAGGTCGTTGGATCTAACAGCTCATACAAGCTTATCACCAACAGGGCTTTCAATATTTTCAAGTCTACCAGTTCTTCACCATTTACAGGCGGTACTTTTTATTAAAATTGGACCAATTGTCATGCATATCTTATACTACACTCTTTAAAATCAGGAGGTACTAAAGACCATTTTAGGCAGGTAAAAGTACCTGGTACCACCCCTTATTGAAAGGCCTGCACCAATATGGCGTGGGTTCGTGCCCAGCCTTGTAAATTACAAAAAAGGGTGCACTCGACTCGTAGCTGCAAGTGATAAAGTTTACCAGTTGCTTGCCCATGGTCGGTGGTTCTCTCCGGGTACTCCGGCTTCCTCCACCACTAAAACTGGTCGCCGTGATATAGCTGAAATATTGCTGAAAGTGGCATTAAACACCAAAATTCAATTTCAAATTCATTCATTCCAATGCCCAATTTGTCAAAAACTGTAATTTTTTTTGATAGATTATTAAACAATAAAAGTCAATGTACATGACAAGTTGGTTTTCTCAGGACTATAGCCTCAAAAATTGACAGAATGGATACCACTTGAAACTGAAACAAAAATGTTTTCCAATCCCAAATGTCATTTGTTAATTGTATAATCAAATGATTTATTTACCAAGTACCACAATATTTACACTAAACAAACATTTTAGAATGTATTGGAATGTTCATTCATCTGAAGAAAAAAGGGCATTTTGCAAAAATTACTTTAGCTTTTCGAAACATCAAGAAATGGACAGAAAATGAAAGAACATATAGAAACTAAGCTGATCAAATGTTATTTATTTTGTTATATGCAACAATTTTAATTTGTGCTACATTTTCAATACAAGTAAGTCATTTAGTGTTAGCCTCTTTTTTTATGTAAATATTTCGGGATGTTAATTCAAAGCAGCTTTTCCTGTGTTTTAACCTCTCAACAATGTTTTACTAGTATTTTATTTTTAATTTTATATTGAATGCAAAAAAAAAATATTCAGTTGAAACCAGTGTAAACAAAAATCTGTTATATGTTAGCATTAAAAAAACCAGTGTTACGAGATTTGTGATTAAATACCTAGAACATAATTCAGGAACTTCTGTGAGGAGACTTTTATATTGGGTAACTGCCGTTAAATCTTTTTGGTTCATTGATCCACAGTAATTCGTTTGTTGTAAAGGTTTAGCTTTACAGTTTGTTAATTTGATAAAACATTTGTTTAAAGATTCAATGAATTAAATGTATTAAGGAATACAAATTTGTACAATGAATATATTTATCTTTATATCGAACTTTAAACACATAATACTTTAAAAGACAAATTGGGAGAGATATTATATTTTATTGTGTAGAAATATGAGAATTTGTTAGATATCACACTGTGGGATAAACAAATATGTTTCTCAGTAATTATGCCTAATGTTTTATCTTTTCCCGTTGGTCTTTAAACATCCATTTTTGAACAGTGTGTATTGACGTCCTATTGAGAATCATTGGGTTGCAACATTTGATTATATAGAGTTAAGGCTATTTGATTGCTAATAATGTGTATTCTAAAAAAAAAAACATCTTTTTTTTTTAATTACCAATTAACAAAGCTTTCATTTTGTAGAATTTTTTTGTTACTATTATTTTTGTATATAATCTGTTGTAAGTTGTATGTTGAGGAAATTGTTCAACTAAATCAGTAAATGTTTTATTTCTTATATTTATATCCATTCAGATCCCATAGAAAAATAACACATCTGTACTAGATACAATTTGCATAAAATATGTGTCTTTATGTTGTGAAAAAAACAATACAACATTGTTTATTGTTCTGTTGTTGAATAAATGTCCATAAAATAACAATAATAAATATAGTTTTATGTGAAAGATAATTTCTGATTTAAGTTTTAAAATGCAAGAATTGTACCAAAGTAAATTGTTTTTGAACATTCAACAGCAAACCTTATTTACCTGTTTCCTTGGTCACCTTGACTTGTCATGACATAAATGGTTAGTACTCCAAATTTTCATGTTTAAAATCGTCAAGTTCAGGATTTGTAGAAAGGTTTGACAGAAACAATGATAGAATGTTTAAAATCGTCAAGGTCAGGATTTGTAGAAAGGTTTGACAGAAACAATGATATAATGTTTAAAATCGTCAAGTTCAGGATTTGTAGAAAGGTTTGACAGAAACAATGATAGAATGTATAAAATCGTCAAGTTCAGGATTTCCACGTTTCGTTGCTATCAGATTTTATTTTTAATAAACTCCGATAGCCACGAAACGTGGAAATGTGTCGACCCGGAGTTGGAGCGGTAAATCCACTGTTTTCCTTATGGAGAATGTTCTGACGTCACACGGCTCCAACAAGTCGAACAAAATGCCGTTGGACGGCAGAGGAATCTCGGACTAAGCGAACTTAACCATCTCATTGAAATGAAACTTGTTCTCGCCATGATATAGCTGAGAAATTGCTCACATGGTGTTAAACAACAATCACTCGCCCACTGGCACCGCTGTAGTCATTCATGTACAAATGTATATAGCATAAAATGATACACCACGCTTGTTATGTTCAATTTCAAGTAATATTCTTTAAGCTAATTTGGTGCTTACAAAAAATTAATATATCTTTTGATACAAAGTAAGTTTCCAAGAGCTAACACATGTTGACAATAAAAATATCCTGGTTTCCATGATAAATAACTTTACTTTATCAGATAATATGAGTTTGTACTGGTTATTTCTCTAGTTCAGTCCATATTAAGTTTCTACAAGTCAATATTACCATAGTGAATTGAAGTAGTTAGAAGGAAGCAAGTCTTTGGTCAAGATTTGAATAGATATGGATTTTCTGTCTATTATTTTTCATATTTCTGCACTGTTTATAAATAACACAATTCCTTCTCTTTATGAGGTTTATAGTTCATGAATGTGAAAGACAGTTTCAAAATAGCACAGAATGTGACTTTGAAAATATCGAGTCTTTCAATAAGAGGCGATACCAGGTATTTTTACCTGCCTAAAATGGTCTTCTGATACCTCCTGATTTTAAAGAGTTGTATAAGATATTCATGAAAATTGTTCAAATTTTAATAAAAAGTACCACCTGTAAATAGTGAAGTACTTTTAGACTTGAAAAATATTGAAAGCCCTGCCATTGAGTTTTTGATATAATCCTATGTATAAGCCATTTGGTATTAAAATACCACGAAGATGCTTTAACTAAACACATCTTTTACAGTCTGTAACCCAATTACCCATTCATAATATGAATAATAAATACTGTTCATCTTGTAAACAAAACATACAGTTTCCCATTAACTTCTAATATTAGAGCTAGGAATTTTTACAGAACAAAATGTATTATAACTTGGTACATGTTTAGTATTTCATTGACACAGACATATAAATTAATTATACAGTTCTATCTTTATTAACTTAAAGCTAAAGAAAAAGCAAACAAACAATACCAGAATAATGTTTGAAAGAAAATTTTGGACATACCGAAAGGGGTAATCGGAACCTGTAAATCAAAGGACTGACAATAGAATGGCCAAAAGAAAAAGGACAAAAAGACAAACAATGATCTACAAAACACTTCGACTTAGAAAACTAAAGATTCAGCTATAGATACTAATTTTATAACCCCACAGAAACTAGAAAACTAAAGATTAGCTATACTAATTTGATAACCCTGCAGAAAACTAGGGTAGAAAATGCTCTTGAAGGATAAGCAGTTCCTGCTCCTCTAGTTGCACCAGTTCTCTTAAAAAAACATTTCCTCAAATGCTTGAATTTAAATTCAAAGAAATCTTTCGTAGGGCGGAAAATGATTAAAAAAAAGAAGAAAGAAGATAGAAAGCTGACATGCTTTGTAAGATTGTTTGAAAACAGAGTAATCTAATTAGATTTTGATAAGGAAATTAGATAATAAAGGGGATACATGATGTATCTGTTTTACTACAAGAAACAGTTATCTGGAAGGGTAATTAAACCTATCGCATAACACAAATGTATTTTGGCAGTGTGTTTCAGTTGTGTCTGTTTATGCTGCTTTCAAAGTCAGAGGTCTACAGCATTCAAAATCCGATCAACAGCAGCAGTAATAGTTTTTACAGAAAAAATAATTGGGTGATAAAAGATTGTACATAAACTGATAATTGGAAATGTTTTTTTGCTTGTTCCTTTGATAAATGGACATATAATGGGGTTTTTGGTGGTTACATAAGGTACTTTGATTAAGAAATTCCTAATCTGTAAATAATTTTTTATCTTTCAATCTGACACAAATATTCCTTAGCCTCTTTGAAACAGCAAGTAATAAAAAGTAATCAAGCATTAAAAAAAAGTTAATGTGCAAGTCGCCAAGTGTGTCATGATGCTGTTTTTACTTGGTTTCAAACTAGACTAACAGTTTTGTTCTCTTATTAGAAAATAAACATAGTATCTCTGTACAGTGAAACATGACTAAACCCAACCCAGAATAAATCAGAATCCTGTATGAACCAAACTTAAAATATAGTCCCAATGTAGGAAATCTTTGTTAATTTAACCTCTATAAACCAAACATATGTCTATTCCGAACACAAAAGTTGTTCTCAGAGAGATTCGACATCAATACAAAAACATCACAAACAAAAGTGTTTAATACTTGTATTCATTTTAGCTGATGATAACAATCGGACAAACTTATTTGGCTATTATCAAAATGGCATTCAAATACATTAATTTGAATTTACCTTTTTTTTTTGCTTTTACAGAATCATGAATTCACAAACTCAAAATGGCCATAGGGAAGAACCAGATCCAGACACAATCAAAATGTTTGTTGGTCAGATTCCACGGTCTATGGATGAAAACGAGATACGGAAAATGTTTGAAGAATTTGGACCAGTATTTCAGTTAAATGTGTTACGTGACAAGTTATCTGGACAGAGTAAAGGTAATAATTTTGAAGAATTTGGACCAGTATTTGTCAGAATTAAATGTGTTACGTGACAAGTTATCTGGACAGAGTAAAGGTAAAAAATTTGAAGAATTTGGACCAGTATTTCAGTTAAATGTGTTACGTGACAAGTTATCTGGACAGAGTAAAGGTAAAAATTTGAAGAATTTGGACCAGTATTTCAGTTAAATGCGATTGAGTCTTGTAATTCAGTCTCCCAGTCGAATGGTGCTAGTTAATCTGAAAATAGACAGTCCAAGTTAAGCATATAGACAGGGATTAAGATTAATTTTTACAGACTAGTAGCCAACTGGGATACAAGGGAAAAAAAGTAGCCCAGACAAAAAGACAGAATTTTTTTTGGGTATATTCCTCCATCGGACCTGTCCACTCGAACTCCAATTCCTGAAATTTTGTTTTGATTTTATTTTAAACGATCGATAACGTTACGGAATTGACTAGACTAATATTACGGATTTGGCAATTAAAACAAAGAAAAAAGCAATTTTACCTAAAAATATCAATGAAAACGGAAACGATATATTAATAAAAGAAATATTTTATTAAAATTTCTGTCAAGAACTTTTTCATAAACGACTACTGTGAAAATAACACGGAAGTATGTTAAACGTCAATAATGAGAACAGCGGCTGTTCCTTCTATTTTACCCAAAACATCTCGGAGCGCAATATAATGGAACAGCCAAAAAATGTTCTATCAATAATCAGACTTACTCGGGAGGTCTCGGTTTTATTCATTTAATATTCACACAAAATACAGAGAATCATGCGATAAACCTATTTTGACAAAAAGGGGAATTCCAAGATGTTGATTTACGACCAGTGGAACTTCGATCTGCACCTGACTCAATTAAATTGTGCAATCGCCAACAATACGTATTGTATGTCGCCCAACACAAATGTTGCTCGCATTTGCGACTGGGCGACCGCTAATCTTAATCCCTGATAGAACAGAGGCACCTCTCCTCAAAAGCCATTGCATTGATATCTGAAAGGAGTCGACTATTTTATTGGTTGTCTGATCTATTCAGACTATTACTGTTTTAACATATAAGAGTTGATTAACACTCCAACGATTCCTGCAGGTTTAAGAGTCACTTCACACTTGAGAAAACATGTAAATGTAACCATTTTTTTGTTTGGTGTTTGGCCTATTTGCATGTATAATTGTATTATGTTTAATTTTAAATTTTAATTTGTAAGAAAAAACTCAATCTTCTGTAAAAAGGAGTGAAACCTGTTTGGATCAGTTGTTTTGTTTAGTTTAAACTGTATAATAAGTATGTATTTGATAATACTAACTGAGGTCCAGAGCTGTATTCTAAATGTGTATGCAGACTTCATTTACTGTATAAAATATAGAATGAAACCTATTTGGATCAGTTGTTTAGTACATGTATAATAAGTGTGTCAATTATTTTAATACTAACTGAGGTCCAAATCTGTATTCTAAATACGTACGTCTACTTCATTTACTGTCTAAAGTCATCATATAGAGTGACGTTTATTATGAGAAGATGTCACATACATGATGGAATCTCTAAAGTTCATGGTGATATCAACGTGTTAATGCTATATTGATGTTAGATCTAAAGTGTTCATCTCATTTACCTATGTCAGATACACTTAATTCATAGGCTTGATTCTGATCTTAGGAGGGTAGTCTCAAGGTTTCAGTAAGCTTTTATAGTCAGTTTCTGTCTTACATTCCTAGATAGCGTACATGTACATGTAGAAGGTAGTAAATACCTGGTCTTACTATCTTGAAGTTTTAAGGTGCATCTACGTAAAAATTGTCATTTTGATTACCTCCAATTGGTTGAAAGCCAATGGTGTCTTGTATGTGAAGATATAGCATTTGACCAGGGTCAAATACACTGCCACTGGAATGAAAGAAAAAAAGAAAGAATTGTCTTATCCACTACAGTCTTCGCGCTAACCCACCAGCCCGAACTTGGCGAAGCCCGTGACAAGTAAAACTAGATTCGGATAAGTAAAAATTATCAAAGAATTTGTTTGAATAAATAGAATAACATTGACAACATAATTTTGATAGTAAAGTAAAAATATTGAAAAAAAAATTTGTGACCTACGGACCAATTGAAATTTTAGTAATGAAATCTTGCTATCACAATTTCTAAATGCCAGATAAGTAACCAAACAACTCCAGTCTTTGCCGCTAACCCACTTGCCAGAAGCCTGGGACAAGTGAAAATTATCAAAGAATTTGTTTGAATAAATAGAAAAACATTGACGACACAATTTTGATAGTAAAGTAAAAATATTGAAAAGTTTTTTTGTGACCTACGGATCAATTAAAATTTTAGTGATAAAATCTTGCTATCACAACTTCTAAATGCCAGATAAGTAACCAAACAACTCCAGTCTTTGCTGCTAACACACTTGCCAGAAGCCTGGGAAAAGTAAAACTGGATTCAGACAAGTGAAAATTATGAAAGAAATTGTTTGAATAAATAGAATTTTTTTTTCTAAATTTGGCTTTTGGGCAACTAGGTGAAAAAAATTAAGGCAATGGCTGTAATTCTGAAACAAATGCAATTGTTTCAAATGACCCATGGGTGACGAGTGGAGAGTATTGAAGTGTGGTCAGCTGTGGGTTATTGACGATTCCCAAACTTATAGATGGGTTTTCAAATTATCGCCCTTAGTACTGCACGCCACCGCTAGGTGACATACTTGTTCCGTCCGCCATTAAGGTCATGAATGTACATGTAGATACACGCAGAAACAACAAGCATTACATACTCGCAGAAGTTTACGATTTTTGAAGGAAAATGTTATCCTAATCTTAATAAAAGACACTGGATCCACACTATATAAAAGTGTTTGTTTATATTGAAATTGTGTGTTTGTTGACCTAAATAATAGCGTAACATAAAATCAATAATGTCTATATATTTATGATAAATTATTCCAAGTGGTGATTTAATAAGATTATACACTTCATACAGAATATTTGTAAAATTACGTTTATTTAGTAAAATCATTAAACACACAGGTCTACATATTTATATATGCACAAACAAGAACAACAATCAATGTTTTATTTATAACCATGACAGGGTATTCCCTATGTGTACACAAAATCTATATATACACAGGTAAACATGAAATATCTTTGTAAAAAATATCATACAAACTGCAACTTTGTTCTAATGCTCGACTGCTCGTATAGTTTCACGCGGCAACCAAACTACCAAGCCTTGAAGCTTTTCAGCAAGAACTGGCATCCATGAATTATACATTCTACTGGCTAAACCTTTTGAAATTCCAAATCTATGGGCTAACTCATTAAACAGTAAATTTAATTTTAGTTTCATTAACAGTCGAGGAAATTAGGAATTTGAGGAATTACAGGACCGAACTAGATTTTACAGGACCGACAATAAAATATTGATTGCATTAAACTTGTCCATAAATATATTATTGTATACAGCATGATCATATTCATTAAAGTATATTTCCACTCTAAAATTACAAAACTATTTGTGACGTAACAAATTACTAAATGAAATATTCATTCTATCTAAACAAATGAATCCTTATACAATGTATGTAAAAAAATAATTTAGAATTACAAAAGAATATATATATATATATCTCTTTTGGTCCATTGGCTTCAATGCACCAGTTGCAGACCATAACATTTTGTTCAACGTGATGAAGCCAGGGCCGGCCCTGCTTCCAAGAATCAATAAATTTACGTTCTCTGTCTTTTTCATACTGTTTCTTCTGTTCTCTCGTCTCCTCTTGGGTTACTTTTCTCTTTAATGGCTTTCCTGGTATGGCTTCTGTCTTATACTGCAAGAAAGCCATGACCACCGTGTTTTGAAGTGATAAAATGTTCCGAATTAACGACGATTGTTAATGAAGAAAACTCGAGAGAATAATATTTTTCCGAAATACCACGATCACTGTAGTCACACAAAATATTTTACGACATCAAAGTGTTACGACAATAACTGTCGTAAATAGTTCCTTGCCAAAACTCGTGATTATCAATTATGATATGTATTATTTATTTTAGATTTTTCTTGATCTAAAAATAACAAATAAAAGAGAATTTGAAATATTTTTAAGTTGAATTTACCGAGAACTTCGATTTATCTATTCTTAAAGGCAGCGGCTGACAAAACAATTTACCGGACAGTCGGTCCGGTGAGTTAACGAAAACTACCGGACCGCCAGGAAATTTACCGGATGCGGTCCGTCGGTCTGGTGCCAATTTCCTTGACTGCATTAACACAAGAAGCAACTGATAGGCGACATCGAGTTGGAAAGAAAATGTATTTTCTATTTTCATTAGTTTAGCCAAAGTAAAAAATATCTCTTTCTTTACTCCGGTATACAACAAAGAGTCGCAATCTGTCACTATACTGCCTTTTGCCGACATCGTACCGGTTTCAGTCATAACTTGAACACCCTTTTCGTCCATGCAAAGTATTTTTGTCTGTAAACGTAGTCTGGTTGTCATTCCATGGTTTCACGTATGTGTGATCATCTCTTCCCAAAAAATCAGAATATTTGTATTGTGTCCCAGCGCTAACACATGACGGTTCAAGAACATTAAACTCACAGATAGCTTCTGGAAGGTGTTCCGTTTTATGTCCTGAAGATGTAGAAACAGTATCACTGGAATATATCCCTGCACGCTTTCTTCCTTTATTAGTTTTTCGTTTTTTACTTTCAGGTTCATGTCTCATAAGTTTTCGCCAGGAGTTGTCTTTTTTTCATACCCCAGCTTAAGTTGTGGAATTGGGTTTCTTTCTGTCGCCTTTCCGTCCAAAAAAATTTACGAGCAAACCAATACCTGCTTAGGGAGGGATTTTCTATTTAAAGCGTTTGCCCACTGTAATCGTATTGACTTCTTTTTTAGAGGGCATTGTATGTAGTCTATATGTAATCATACAAGAACAGTCTTCATGTTTTTGTTTATGTAATTCACAAAAAGTTTGGTTCCATTCATTTAATTTACGGCGATTATTTGAACAACCGTTGACGGCACACAAATTACCACCACCTTTTTTTATATTTTACTTGCCATAATATAAATACAAGAAATAATACAAAAAAATCGATGTGAAAATAAAAGACAGCTAATGTTTACTAATGATATACTATAGATTATTGATGCACGTGTGTTATGGCCAACGCAGCAGCACGTGACCTCTTAATGGCAGCGCACATGGTTTTGAGATAAGCTGTGGACACAAGGTCCCTACAACATTACAGAATTCAGATCTGAAACTGACATGTAATTGTCACCTATGTAATATTAGACCTACTACATCATACCACGTCCTATAATGTTGTAGATAATTTACACCAGGTCTGTAATACTTAATAGTCAGATACAAATTATTGCTTATCCATGAATATTATTATCTACAAATTATACAGCTCTTGAAAGTTGGGGATTGTCAAGCAATTTACAGAATTACCGTGGAATCAATCTTTCTAACGGATTATAAAACATGTCTTTCAACAAAATCCATATTGTCTAGTAGTCAGTAGAGTTTATATTGATTAACATTCCATATCTGTTCATAGTCCAGTACATTTTATGACTAAATAAATACATGACAATTAAAAAAGTAATATTTCAGACATCTTGTACTCCAGTTCTTCTTCCATTTCAAAGAAATCTCAGACTTTGCTGGAATTTAATTTGGACGTTTATCTTATTCTATAAAGCCAAACAAACCATGGGAGAAAATAAGATTTTACAACAATTTTCCAATACAACATCCAGAATATTTCTCGTAAAATTGAATTTTAAACTTGTTAGTTGAAATGTTAAGTACTTGTTAAATAAATTCAGATGACAGAGTTAACATAAGTACAAAAAACTTGTTTTAAGATTATCATGCTGAACTTTTAAAACAATAAAAAAAAATATGGAATGAGACCAAATAGAAATGAAAAATATGTACTTTAATAGTTGTATTAATATTAAAAATTAATGAAAGTAACAAGAGTTTTTAAAAAAAAATTATGACTGTAGGACAATAGGTCCTACACTATATCAGTTTCTGCTGAACCTACTAGTTTTCTGCCAGACCTAAACACTTTTAACAGAAATTTCTGAAAGCATGTAATTTTCATTGCATACCAATCTACATGTATTGGGCATATACACAAGTGTTATTAAGATGTAACATTTTATTTCATTCAATACATTTAATTCAAATAAATTCTCTTTCAATTTCATGCTCCACCTCCAGAGCTAATTTTTTTAGATTTCCAATTTCCCCTCGGTTACCATACTTTGTACATATTGTACATGTCATGACATTTTCATCACGGTCATATTTTAACCAGGGACGACCTTCGCACCATTTTGTGTTGAAAATCCGTTCAGATCTTTTCTCCTTTTCATAATTAAATCTTTTTTCTGCATTTGTTGCACTGTCACTTGTGCCAGCCTTTTTAATACAGGACGAGCACCCTTTATAAATTTGATGGACCACGAGACACCTATGAAGCTGGTAGGACATTCATGTAAGATATTAAGATACAAATCGTCATCGGTACATTCGTTCCGTGAAAAATACAGGAGTAGAGAAAATAAACATTTTTAATCATTGCTGGTAAATTAAAAAAATCAAAATTCAAAATGGGTAAACGGTTTTGATGATGGTGAAGTCAATAAACAATCTGTTACAAAAATAGAATCGCTTTTTTATTAGAAATCGACGTCATCGCCTTTAAGCAATTTCCATTGGTCGGAACTATTTTTAAGTTCTATATTTGGTAACTGTTGGCAATCACGAGATTGTACGCGATATTAAAGGGATTCCCCTAATCCCACCAATCAACGATAATGTTACAGAACGACTGCGGATAACTTTGTTTACCAAATTTGCTATTTATGAAACCTGGACAAATACGACCATTATATTTAGAACCAAGGTTGCATAAGCAATCTGTTAAACAAGAAATCAATAACCACGGGACATGTTTGGCAAAGCCATTACATACAAAACAACAACAAAAATGTTTGGCGGACAATAGGACCGCCAAGTAATTGAATTATGAGGCTTCTGTCGAACCTGTTGAAAATTTGCCCCCTTTGGTCCGATGGTCCGACGTATTTCAAAAACTCTGAAGTAACTGTCAAGATGTCAAGCTTAAATTATGGTTTGAGAAAAGATACTGCCCTGATTTTAGTATAAAAATGGTAAAGAATGCATTACGAAACAAAATTTTAACTTTTAACTTGTCATCTTTAATTTTGGTTATCTGAATGAGTTGATTTTTCTTATTCAGTTATTGTCTGAAAAAGGATGAAAGATTTTCGTGCCATTGTTCTCTTTATCGGGCCTCTACAATAACTTTTTTTCAAACTTGTCCCTTTGGGCAAGTAACTTTCTAGATTGACTTGTCCGAATTAAAACATCACTTGTCCAAAAATTTTGACCCAAAGACCAAAAAATGAAAGAGTTTTAGTTATTTGGTAGAAACAAGACATAGGCTTTTCATGAAATTCTTGAAAATGTTCTAAAAGTACTTAGGACTTTGGTTTTTTCATAAATATGAATCAAAAGACTATAAAATAATTAGTACCCTGGTATTTTAAACAAAATTTGAAAACATCTATAGATCCAGTAACCACCCAGGACTGAGGTATTCCAGAATTTACTAATTAAGCAATTTGTTATATGTTATTAATAAAGATTAGTTATTTCATATTAATAAAGATATATATACTGAACATCAGCAATTAGTTTTTATTAGATAGGCTTTCCTAGCCTATTATAATTATTAACAAAATCAATGATTCAGACAAACAGTGATTGGGAAACCCATGCGCCATGTGCAATTTGCGCATATTCGTTAAAATGGCGCATTTAGATGTGTAACCAATGCGCCGTAGTGCGCATAGCTTTTCGCCGCACGTTTTGTCACTGATAACTCCCGGTAGATTTTCTGTAGTTTTGTCTGAACTGTTTCCTTACTCTCATTGTCTACGAACATATTGTTTGTTTTCAGTGGGAACCAGTTCTTATCTGTTCTGTATGGTATCCTTTATCGTATCTCGATAAAACTGAAAACCGAAACCCATTAATTGGTTTGAAAGGACGTTATTTACTACTTCAATAAAAAATAATACTTTATTGAGACAAGTTTTTCTTAATTGTATGTCAATCGATTACGAAGAAAATTGTTTATTACATAAAAAATCAAAAACCAATTTGTAAATCAAATCAATTAAAACTATTTTTGGTCGTTACAGTTCTTTATTGATTTTGGGTCTTTTGTTGTACCAATTTTTGTTATCATGCCACCAAAGAAGCGTATTTTTGCCCCAAAAGGTAAAAAAACTTTGTTTTCTTTTATAAATCACGAAAAGGATAGAATAATAATAATGCTCGTAGTCACATTGATATGGAAATAGGAGATGAGTCTCAGGATTCCGTCACTGATGACGCTACGGACATGGAAAGTACACCGACTGTCAATGATATGTCTGTGTCTGCCACTGCAGACTGTGAACGTACCTTTTCTATCCAGAATCAGATTCTCACAACAAAGCGCAACAGACTTAGTCCTGAGATCTCTGATAAGCTGATTAGAGTTAAAATACATGGAAAAGGTTTAAAAGAAGAAAACTTCCAGGGGATTCTTGAAAAGTGGCAAAAAAACAGTCAGGAAGTTGAAATCCAAAACTTAAACTTGCTTAAACTTGATTACTTCAACTCCTGGTTTTGTATCAAGAGATCTCAGGACTTAGTCTGCTCTGTGGAGTGACAGACACAGACATATATACATTTTGTAGCCTCAGGAAATCACAGATGTGACTGTGAAATGTGACAATCCAATGTGACATTTATCTAGTCATAAATAAATCTAGTCCAATACAGTTTTTGTTTAGTTTGACTTTCTTTAATTGATTATTGTGTGTTAAAAAGTTGTACTCATTAGTCATTAATGATTACTGTTGTTTGTTCTGTTATTAAATGAAAGAAACTGATGCATGAGTTTGCAATGTATATTTATTTACAATCACCACAAGGATACAAGTATAACATTAAAAGCAAGTGCAGACATTACATACAACAATGAGCAACATGTATGTATTAGTTTGTTTGATGCAAGTTCTTGGCCCATTGTAATTTGAAGAGAGGGGCCATGGGCCCATTGCAAAAAAATCTTTCCCAATCACTGAAAATGTTTACAGACAGTCATGATAGGTAACGATTGATTGTGAAGCCAGGTTCAAGTGTCAGTCCTCAACTGATTCATCATCATCATTCATTAAGCAAAGATACATGAAGTATCTCACATTAACAGTCAGTAGTAAGTCTCTTTTTTATTTTTTGTTTGAATATCTGAAAGTATTTTTTTTTTTTTTTTTTTTTTTTTTTTTTTTTTTTTTTTTTCAATTCACCACTGGACATTTATCACTATCACATGCTTGTATTTTTCAAAGCTTTAGATTTAATATGGATATCCCGAAATAAAAACAAGAGTTACAAGGGTCTCGCCTTTGACAAGCTTGATGAATGATTGTGAAATATTGAACAACATATTGTTAAATGTTTAGTACCTCCTACATGCATTATCAGACATACTGTATAGAAATTTCCCATGTCTAAGCCATTTACTTCATGCAGAAGAATCAGTCTGGGATAATCTGTTAAAGGTTTTTCATACTTTGCCACAAAGTAGGCTGTATTGACAAGTCTGATAATTTGTTCTTGAAGGCCATGTTCCATCTTTTTCACAACTTCAACTAAAGGACCACTGGAAGATGCAGTACTATCATCTGATTTGGATTTTGTCTCTAATTTCTTCTTGTCCTCGCATCGTTTATGAGATACACTTTTCCAGTGAGAAATGAATGTGTCCTTTCTGAATGCACTAGTACCATTACAGGGGTTGAAAAGTCCTCAAGTCCGACGCCCAGGATTAGAAAATTGAAACTTCGGGCTTGCCGTTTTTCCATGGAAAAAGGGCGTCGGGCATGCCTTTAATAAAATAAGAACTCCACTTTTTTCTAAGCGTCTTGTTTTCAATTCAAATCATATGCAAGTTTTTGTCAATCGTCTCCTTTCACTGTAAATAAGTACTAAAAAGCTATTTTAAGAACGGTAATACACATCCTGGACGGATCGATATTCCTCAGGAATATTAATGAGTTCCGAATCACCACATACCTATGTAAAGTCAAGTGTCGGAATAACATTGATCAATGGTATGTTTATGTTGACAACTTTGGAGAAAAATGTCGTTGCTTAATTTAAATTTTAGTCAAAAAAGCGGAAAAATGGAAAGCGAACGACGAGCCAACTGATCCTGAAACTCCTAGAAATAAAGATCTTAAGTATGATGGGGAGAAACGAACGAGAACATTTCAAAAGTCATGGATAGATAAATTTCCTTGGGTTGTCTTTGACGAGAATGCTCAGGAAATGTACTGCAAGTACTGTAGAAAATTTCCACACTTGTCAGATAGGAAAGATGCCCTTACTCGGGGAACTAAAAATTTACGCATTGATGAACTTAAGTTACACGATAAACACCAGGAGCACTTGTTATGTGTCAAGCATTGGTTTAAGGAACTTGATGATCCCCAGGCAGCTGCCTGTCCTTCACAGGCCTTTGCTGACACCCCAATAGGCCAGTCATTATTGAAATTAGATGAAAGTCAGAGAAAATGTCTTGAAAGTTTGTTTAATACTGCCTACAGTGTTGTCAAAGCTGGAAAACCATTTTCAGATTATGAATTGATATGTGAAATACAAATTAAAAATGAACTTTACCTGGGTGAAAACTATAGAAATATTAATGGTTGTAAAACTTTGCTGCATCAATTGCACAACTTTAGTTGACAAGCAAGTAAAATTTCAAATTTTATCCTACAAATTGGGACTTGGCAAATTACTGACCAGACTTGGGTTTAAAAAGCCCTGGGCTTGGGACTGCCCAAAAAATATTTCAACCCCTGACCAAGGTACATAGAACTGTTCTTGTCCACCAAGTCTGGGTAATCACGACAAGTCTGGCAAAACATGACTTTCGGTGTTGATTCATCTATGTTCCCCTCCTTGTCAAGTGGTACTGCATGCCTGACACCTGGGAACTCGTCTGCCCAATTTTCCTGTAAGTTTCTCTCCCTCTTTGTTTCATTTTGTTTTTTCTTTTCTTTCTTTTCATCGTCAGTCTTTTTTTTTCTTAGACGTCGTAAATCCAAACATCGTAAGATCCATGTTTGTTTATGTTTCGATGTCAAATTAATTGTAAATGTATAGCGAGAAGGTTCCATTTCTCCGAGCGTTTTCTTGATCAGGAATCAGATTTGTACTGGTCCCGTCACAGTTAACCTACAAATGTATGTCTACCATACGTAGTATCGAGGAAATATAACCAGTAATACAAACATGTACCTAATTTGCATATACGTTATCGGCAATGATAAAAACAGATTTTGGAGCTATTTAATATGAAATTAAGTAAAACTATTGACCAAACTCGCATTTGCAAGAAAAGTTACGATGATCCTTTAGGGTATGGGCTTATTTTTTTTACTTGTCCCAATGGACAAGTGACCAACAAATTTCACTAACCCAATGGATGTTTCCACTTGTCTCGGACAAACGTTATTGTCGACAGCTGTTTATTATAAATTACTCGGACACAGATTGCTAATTTAGCTCTGGTAGATTTAACAACTGAAAATGAAAAAAAATATTGGCTAATGTAAAAAAAAAAAAAAGTTAATTTCTGTCCCTTCTGTAGTGTATTTGACAAAAAAAAATTCCACACACTATATTGATGTATGTACCATAGAACTAACATCGTTAGTAAGTCACAAAGTGAAATTATCTTAATTAATCAATTATAAATCAAATCAAATAATTAAAATGTAAAATTAAATGTTTAATCCATTTTGGTTTTTGCTGTTTCTGGGGTAATGGGCCGTCGTGATCGTATGGTAGTTGGATTTACAATTACCTGTGCAATCATTGCCTATCACCACTGTTGTTGTGGGTTCGACTCCCACTCAGGGCGAGGTTTACAACATTATGTGATAAAAGTTTATCAGTGACTTGCAACAGGTTGGTAGTTTTTCTCTGGATCCTCCGGTTTCCTCTACCAATAAAACTGACTGCCACGATATAACTGAAATATTGTTGAAAGTGGCGTTAAACACCATAAAACCATAAACCCATATGGGGTAATATTTTCAATTTATCAATCAGCGAAAATCATTCCAAATTTCAAAATATTTAATTCAATGATGGCAAACTCCCTTGGACAAAACATACATGTAGGTACAATATTTTGTGTTGATTTGTCTGTTTTAAAATGTTGTTGACACCACATATTGTTTACGAACGCTTTAAAATGTTGTAGACACCACATATTGTTTACGAACGCTTTAAAATGTTGTAGACACCACATATTGTTTACGAAAGCTTTAAAATGTTGTAGACACCACATATTGTTTACGAACGCTTTAAAATGTTGTAGACACCACATATTATTTACGAATGCTTTGAAATGTTGTAGACACCACATATTGTTGACGAATGCTTTGAAATGTTGTAGACACCACATATTGTTTACGAATGCTTTAAAATGTTGTAGACACCACATATTGTTGATGAATGCTTTAAAATGTTGTAGACACCACATATTGTTTACGAACGCTTTAAAATGTTGTAGACACCACATATTGTTGACGAATGCTTTAAAATGTTGTAGACACCACATATTGTTTACGAATGCTTTAAAATGTAGACACCACATATTGTTTACGAACACTTTAAAATGTTGTTGACACCACATATTGTTTACGAATGCTTTAAAATGTTGTTGACACCACATATTGTTTACGAACGCTTTAAAATGTTGTAGACACCACATATTGTTGACGAATGCTTTAAAATGTTGTAGACACCACATATTGTTGACGAACGCTTTAAAATGTTGTAGACACCACATATTGTTTACGAACGCTTTAATATGTTGTAGACTCCACATATTGTTTACGAACGCTTTAAAATGTTGTAGACACCACATATTGTTTACGAATGCTTTAAAATATTGTAGACACCACATATTGTTTACGAATGCTTTTAAATGTTGTAGACACCACATATTGTTGACGAATGCTTTAAAATGTTGTAGACACCACATATTGTTTACGAACGCTTTAAAATGTTGTAGACACCACATATTGTTTACGAACACTTTAAAATGTTGTAGACACCACATATTGTTTACGAACGCTTTAAAATGTTGTAGACACCACATATTATTTACGAATGCTTTAAAATGTTGTAGACACCACATATTGTTTATGAACGTTTTAAAATTTTGTAGACTCCGCATATTGTTTACGAATGCTTTAAAATGTTGTAGACACCACATATTGTTTACGAACACTTTAAAATGTTGTAGACACCACATATTGTTTACGAACGCTTTAAAATGTTGTAGACACCACATATTGTTTATGAACGTTTGAAAATTTTGTAGACTCCGCATATTGTTTACGAATGCTTTAAAATGTTGTAGACACCACATATTGTTGACGAACGCTTTAAAATGTTGTAGACACCACATATTGTTTACGAATGCTTTAAAATGTTGTAGACACCACATATTGTTTATGAACGTTTTAAAATTTTGTAGACTCCGCATATTGTTTACGAATGCTTTAAAATGTTGTAGACACCACATATTGTTGACGAACGCTTTAAAATGTTGTAGACACCACATATTGTTTACGAATGCTTTAAAATGTTGTAGACACCACATATTGTTTACGAATGCTTTAAAATGTTGTAGACACCACATATTGTTTACGAATGCTTTAAAATGTTGTAGACACCACATATTGTTTACGAATGCTTTAAAATGTTGTAGACACCACATATTGTTGACGAACGCTTTAAAATGTTGTAGACACCACATATTGTTTACGAATGCTTTAAAATGTTGTAGACACCACATATTGTTTACGAATGCTTTAAAATGTTGTAGACACCACATATTGTTTACGCACATTCTACTTTATGTGGGTTTACATCTGTCCAAACTGAAATTACATTATGTGGAATGTTTTTGCTGTAGCAGTTTCTATTATGTCTGTGTCACTTAGTTTATAATTAAATCCAGCACTCGGTGAATGTTGTTTTGACCGATTGGTCAGTATAATTTTACTGATTTAAATATGATTAGTCTTGTCAAAGATGAATGTAAGGTTATCTTTACTTGACTCCTCACAAAAAGTTGTTAGATAAACAAATTTATCTGTGTTACTAAATCACTTAAAAAAAAGAAAGATGTACAGCAGATATATTTTTTTCAGTTCGATTAAATATCGAATAGGCCATGGAAAAACCTATTCTTTTTTATCTTTTTCCTTTTTAAAATTTTTATCTACATTTTTTTTTCATGACAAGGATCTGACTTAAACCGTGTCTGCGGGTCGTGCACTGACGGACAATTTACAAGCCCAGATTTTATTTCTCTAGCTTCAGACTACCCCCTAAATTCGAAGACTGCCTATTATTATTATTATTATTATTATTATTATTTTTACCTACATAGATGTTATACAGGATAAGGATCCAAAAATGCCAATGAAGACTTTAGGCTAAGCACAAACAAATTAGGGTTAGTAGTGTCAATAGAAACACAGATACATGGTTTTTTGTGTGCCTTGCTTCATATCTTTGTCCATTTTACATTTAATTAAGTTAAGAATTCTGTCTTTTTTTCTCTGTCTTAAGGGAAAAGTCTTGAGCATGTTTACAAAACAATGATGAGATGTTGCTGCCAATACTACAAGGAAATCATATACCTATAGATCTTCTTTGATTAGTTACAATTCTACTTATTTATAAAAATAATGAAGTTTTTGTGGTTGATATTAGATGATTGACAGTATAATTTGTATGTCTTAACATTTTAGTTTGGTTGCCAAGTTCCTACAAATTATTGACCATATGTTTGTATCCTGCAGTGTTTCATAAGTAACAAAAATGTTAGCAGTAACATGGTAATAAACAATGTATACTGCTCTAAGGCTCATTTATTCTGCTGTTTTTAGTGATTTAATCCACATAGTAAGGATGGTTTGTAGGATTATGTGTCTGTAATCCCCCCACAAAGTACTGTTTGGTGAATCATTGCTGTTATATCATGGTGTAAGGTTTCACTTAGTGGTACAACAGTTTCTGTTGATTAAATAAAAAATATTGTACAAGATAAAAGATAAATGGCTGCTATGAAACTTGAAAGTAAAATAAACAACATAGATTTCTACTTCTATTCCTTAAACCATAAATTTGAAGAAAAAAAAATCTGTTTTAGCTCACCTGGCTCAATGGACCGTGTGAGTTTATATTGTTGTTATTTTAACCCATTGTAGTCAGCATTCTTCATCGCATGTTAATGTTCTCAGATGCTTCTTGATCAAATGGAAATAGACTTGAACCTTTGTAAAATTGTTCCTTTGGTGGACCTTATCAATATTGTGATGTTGGTTGGATTCAATATACAACATGGCCACCAGAGCCAATAATGAAATTAGATTTGCTGAGCCTCAAAAATACTTCTCGGTGGTATTGTGAGAATGATACTTGGGTTTTTCTCTTCAAAGTGTGTTATTTTTGTTGGTATTTATAACAAAGGTCACAATGGGCAAATGAATAAAAGCTTTTTCTTAATTTATAAACTACAAACATGACTGAACCCAAACCGTTAATGATGGCTATGGTATGGATGGAAATCCAATATAGCCACTGCTACAGGATAGTTTAAATTGGGTCTATGTAAAAAAATCCATTTCTCTGGAACCACTGAAGAAAGATCTACTTCGTCATTTTTTGTTAGCTGAATAGCTCACCTTGCCAAACCAAAGGCAAGGTGAGCTTTTGCCATCACTTGTCGTCCGTTAACTTTTCACATTTTAATCTTCTCCTCTGAAACCCCTAAGCCAAAGGAAGTGAAACTTGGTAGGAAGCATCTATGGAAGGTCCTTTCTAAAAAGTGCTTATTTTGTCCCAATCCATTAACAAACATGGCCACCATAGGCAATTCTTGTTTCTGATTGGCCGATTAAAAAAAATCTTCTCTGAAACCGCTTTGCCAAATGAACTGAAACCTGGTAGGAAGCATCTATGGCAGGTCCTCTATAAAGATTGCTGATTTAGTTCCGATCCATTAACAAACATGGTTGCCACAGGCAATTCTTGTTTCCGATTGGTTGATTTCTAAAAAAATCTTCTTCTCTGAAACTGCTTTGTCAAATGAATCAAAACTTGGTAGGAAGCATCCTTGGAAGATCATCTATAAAGATTGTGCATTTAGTTCCCATCCGTTAATAAACATGGCCACAACAGGTCATTCTTGTTTCTGATTGGTAGATTTCTAAAAATCTTCTTCTCTGTAACTGCCTAACCAAATGAACCGAAACATGGTGGGAAGCACCTATGGACGGTTCTGTATTAAGTTTCCTCAAAGCAGAATGAAAGGTGAGCGACACAGACTCAGCCCACTGAGCCTCTTTATATTATTGTTGTATTTTATGTCTATTTAACATGTATAAAGATCAAACATTGTAAGATAAATATTGAATTCTGTTATAACATCACTACAACTGAACATCAGTATTAAAAGGTGATAATTACAGTGTAAAATAGTGTTACCTGCATCTAACCTACAACTACATAAGGTATTTTGACATGATTGATTGTAATGAATAACTTCAGTTTTACAACAGAATCAATATACCTTGATTGATTGCTAAATAATTTAACAGGTATCTTTTGATCAGAAGATATACTTTACACTATCAATTAGGTGACACGTTAAGAACAAAGCCTGTGTAATATTCACAATGGCCGTCTTTGTCCGGATCTGAGAAGATATGTGGCTGTAACATGAAGACAGAGAATAAAATATCCATCACTGTATTAGAAAATTATGGTTGACGTCATAAACATTCATTTTTCAGTCATTAAAAGTCGGGCTGCAATTTGGTTTGAGAAATTGCGTTTTCGTCTCTAGACATTTTTTTGTGTGTTGTTGACGTAAAACACTACCACTTTTACCTGATATTGCATGCCTTTGGTATCTAAGCTAATATTATAGCTTTTAATTAATAATATTTTACATTAATAACATACACAAATATGTTTTGAAACCAAAATGCAGTTTCTCAAACCAAATTGTAGTCCATTAATAGTTAATCCAAAACATGTCATTCAACCTCTGTTACAATGTATCTAAAAATAAATTGTAAGCTATACACAGTAAAATCTGTCTTGTGTAACCTTCCAAGGGAACATTTAAGACAGGTGGTCACTTAATAATACAGGTTTAATTAATATTATAAAATGCACTGTAAAGAGAAATTAAAATTAAGTTCACACAATTAAAGATACTGTTTAATAGAGGTGGTCACTAAAGCAGGTTTGACTGTATTACACAATATATAATTTATCCTGCAATGACAGCATTTACCGACCAATATAGATAGCCTGCCCAATATTTTTTTTGATATTGGTCAGTTATAAATAGAACATACAAATGTAAGCTCCGCCCACATCGGGGGATATTGTTTTCAAATACATACACAAAATTATTTCAAATACTTTTATCATCGTCCAGTAAACGTTTATTTACGATTTAAAATTGCAGGATAAATACAATACATGTGCACTGTCGAAGCATATAGGTAAATATGTGTATTCGGCGGGAAAAGGCTCGGCGAAGCCTTGCCTTTTTCCCCGTTTCTAAGCCTCATACACATATTACCTATATGCTTCGACAGTGCACAAGTATTGTATATGTACGATGTGGCTACATTGAGTGATAGTAATGTATTTGTTACATTATAAAAGTCTGTCCTCCATTTGGTTTCCACTCAATAACTTCAGTTCCTTTTAAGCAAATCATTTGAAATTTATACACAAGGTTAGAGTCTGTAAAAAGCAATGGAAGATCGATTTTTGACTATTTCACCTTTTTCCATTGTGGATTTATGTTACTTGATGTGTGTCATGCCCAAAGAATATAAATTGTCTAGGTTTCATTCAATAACTAGATTTCCCCTTAAAAAGTCATTTGAAATTTATATACATGTATTAGGCCAGGGACTTAAAAGTTAGTCCAAGTTCTATTAGGAACTTCCCTAAATTTGTATTGCTATGGAATTATGCCCCTTGAAATGACAGTCTCAGGTTTCTATTTAACAACATTTAGTTCTGCTTATGCAAATCATTTGAAATTCATTGAACAATAGTTTTTACTACAAGACTTCCCTAAATTTGTATTGCTATGGAATTATGCCTCTTGAAATGACAAAGTCTCAGATTTCTATTTAACAACATTTAGTTCTGCTTATGCAAATCATTTGAAATTCATTGAACAATAGTTTTTACTACAAAACACAGGTCAAGTTCGAATTTGGTTAAACATGTAATTCCTTTAATGATTTCAGAGTTATACCCCTTAAGAGACAAGTTCCAAATTTATTGGATCTGTCGTCTAAATTGAGTTTCCCTTAGCCAAATGTTTGATGTTTTTACACAATGTTTTTGACCACATTACACAGGCCAAAATGGTGATAAGCCAAGACCCTTTGTGCAAGATGGCTATTGAAATTTTTTTCTAACACTTACACAGATATTAGAAATTTTCAATAACATTTACATGGAGGGACAAAGAGTCAAAAATGCTATTCTTTTGTTTTGATAAACAGAATCCAAATTAACAAATCCTTAGTGAAAAGACTTGTCTGAACAACAAAAAACCCATTACTTTTGTTGAAATTAAACTTCTTTGGCCATTCAACCTTGAATAAAGGATTACATATACTGTTAAAAATGGTGGTTACTTAACAAAGAAATGCAACATGAACTGCAATGAGAAGTAAAATTTTAGAAAACTACAGGTTAAACCAATATGGCTATACATGTACTGCTGGTTTTACAAACTGGAAATTGTTTATGTAATAACCTGACAATTATCAACAAAAAGTTCCTGTTTTACTGTTTAAAGGTCAAAATGAAGGATATCAAATAAATTTACACATCGTTTCCCGAACTACATGTATAACAAAAGTTTAAATTTTCACTCAATTATGAAAAGAAAGTTTAAACAGTGATGGCCAACAATTCCACCAAGTTACTTTTGTTGTAAAAAGTCAGTATAACCTTTGCCTGTGTGACACAGATTGACTTGATGTGGGGGAATTCTTCATCCTTTATTGTACTGACTACAGGGTTCGACATTAACTTTTTGACCAACTTGTCCATTCGGGCAAGTGCCATATTGATTTTACTTGCCCGAAACTTTAAACTACTAGCCCGAATTCTTAAGTGCCATATACAATGTATGCATGTAGTGCAGAACTATGCAATCTACAATGACCGTTCATAGAGTAGAATAACCCCTCATATTAATTATTTACACATTATGATGTGGGCATAGTGTTAGTGCATCATTTGGCTAAAAATTATGTACCTATCAATTTGCAGGAATATGAGTTTTATAAATACGGCTGATTGATGAGGATTTCTGAAATATTTTTGTTAGAAAATTTAAGTATAAATGTTCCTTATCATAAACTGACGACTGTATAGTTTGTTTGAATTTTTATTCCAGTTTTGGCAGTCTTCACGAAAAACTTTTCAGACCACAAGCCAACTGAGCCAGTAAACCATCAATATCCACAAGCCCAAATTTTATTTTGCTGGCCCGAAAAAAAATAGAAATTTTTCAAATTCTGTTTGTTATTCTTCTTTCATTGTTTTTTTTTTTATTATTTCAAACACTATTTATTCCTCTAGCCACACACATTGTGGATACATAAGTTCATGGACTTTCGGGAAAAGTAAATATCCTGCATGTGCTTTGTTGTCTGACATCATCACTTGCATGTTTTAACAACTTGAGGATTTCTCTAGTATGCTATAACCTGCAATATGAATCTGGTCATTTCTAGCACTGTAGCAGGGTCAGATTTATTCTTTAATTATATGTTTTACAAAATGGCGTATTTTTCTTATTCCCTAATTCTTGCAATTTACACCGGCCTGAATATATTTTACCCTAAGCTGCAATCCCAAACCCAAGTGTTGTATGGCTTCTCCATTTTCTGGTAAACAAAGTCACATGAATTTCTTGGAGATTCCCGGTCAAAATAAAAAATCTTTGAAATGCAATGAGTGCCATAATCTAATGTTTTTGGAGTTTTTAAGCGATGTTCATCAAAGAAGAAAATAAAATGTGTATGTTGGTTTCATGTACACAAATATAATTCAAAATATGAATTGAAGCACTATCTTGAATAAATTAAAGAGATAGGGAAGTGTACAATATTAAATTATACAATTATTATAGTTTAAAAAAATGCAATGCATTATATATATATATGTGTATTTCATTTATAGCTTCCAGGTATCATTTAAATTAATATTACACCAGTTTTGGGTGAAGAAATTTTTCCCTGAAAATTCAATTTGGAATACGGCAGTACCTTTACTAAGCTATTCATGCATGTTTCAAGTCGAAATATGTTCTCAACCAGTGATATTGTTTGCCTTTAATTACCTCCGAAATTCGGCTGTTTCCCCTAGAGAAAGTTTCCCAATTGTCAAAAAAAATGCCTTAAAATTATCCCCAATAAGATGTACAATTTTCCCTATCGGTGATAGTCTCGGTAGTGAAACTAAAGTACATGAATATCGTGTTTCCATTCGAAATGTTATTTTTTAATATCGTAAAAGTGCTTTTGAGTTCCGGAATTTAATATCAGAATCCATGCAGTGTTTGTAGCGCACATGGTTTTCAATGGTAAGATATAGTCGTTTTTTCCGTTTCTTTCCCCTTTCCGAAAATTTCCCTTCCAATTGAAAATGTTGCACAATTCGAAATACTATGTTAAAAAACTGCATACTACTGCATGTGTATATCATCATCAACCGCAGTAGTAGAGAGAAGCTTTTCCTTGATGTCCAAATTCTAACAGCCAAAAGGAATAGGATGACTCAACGGAACATAGATGCAACAATGAAAATTTGCTCATTCAATCATGTTCTAACGGATGACAACTTGAATGAACTTGTACATATGTTCAAGGGCTTAAAAGACAGGAGAATGGACCTTTAAAAATTATGAAAATTAAATTGATGAACTGTTATGACTTGTCTTGTTATCCATTATATTAACTTCAAATTCAAGTTTTAGTACATTTAATTCATTATTCGAAATTTCCCAATTTTCAAAAAATGATGCATATTTTCCCTCAAAAAAAGGGTGGGGGTAGTTTTGAAAAAAGCCAACAAAATCACTGCCAACAACTAGAAATCTGCAAATCTGTGTGCATGTTTATCATCCTCGCCTCGTGAAGAAAAGTTTTGGTCGATGATTGCCGATCATGACCTTGTGAAGAAAAGATAAAACAATCATGGATGCTGTGGTAAGCACGCACACATTCCTGACAATGATTATTGAGGAATCTGTCTGTTTCATGTCGTGTGAACCAATTTTGTTTTGCAATTATTCTTATGTGGTACACAGAATATATTTATACCCCCGTTCCCTGTCTGTCCTTCCGTCCTTTCGTCTGTCCAAGATACTTTTTGTCACATTTTTCTCAGTAACTGTTGATGGCAGAAATCTCATATTTGGTCACAAGCGTCATATAGGTATACCATGTTGTGGGTAGCGTTTTTGGACCCGTCGGATTCCTACTTTCTGTTTGCCGACAGTTGGGTTTTTTTACACATTGAACATATATGCACATTTTTCGTCACATTTTTCTCAGCAACTATTGATGGCAGAAATCTGATATTTGGTCACAAGCTTCATATAGGTACCCCATATCATGGGAAGCATTTTTGGACCCATTAGATTCCTACTTCCTGTTTGCCAACTTTGTTGATTTTTTATATACATTGAACATATGCTCATTTTTTGTTGCATTTTTCTCAGCAAATATTGATGGCAGAAATCTGATATTTGTCACAAGCTTCATATAGGTACCCCATATCGTGGGAAGCGTTTTTGGACCCATCAGATTCCTACTTCCTGTTTGCCGACTTAGTTGATTTTATACACATTGAACATATATGCACATTTTTCGTCACATTTGTCTCAGCAACTATTGATGGCAGAGATATGATATTTGGTCACAAGCTTCATATAGGTATCCCATATCATGGGAAGCGTTTTTGGACCCATCAGATTCCTACTTCCTGTTTGCCGACTTTATTGATTTTTATACACATTGAACATACATTTTGTATATGCCCATTTTTAGTTGCATTTTTCTCAGCAACTATTGATGGCAGAAATCTGATATTTGGTCACAAGCTTCATATAGGTACCCCATATCGTGGGAAGCGTTATTTGACCCGTCAGATTCCTACTTTCTGTTTGCCGAAGAGCAGGGTATCATAAGTGAGCATTAGCTCACAGATTAGCTCACAGTTCATCTTGTTTTATTTTTTTTTTCATCAACCGAACATTGCACATGAGCGATAATCTCCACGAAAGAATTCAAATCTTGTGTCACGCGCATATCATTTGCATTACTGTACTGAAATGGAAATCAGAATTTTCTGCTGTCAAATATTTTGCGATTTGCTTTTAAAATCTACTTTTGAGCAGATTTTTAATGTTATGCAGTTGATTTTAGTTAATATTAAGTGAAAATATTTAATCCAAAAATTCCACGATATTTTCCTTTCATATTACTTTAAAGCAATATGATCAGTTAAAATGAATGTGAAAAGCTTAAAAAATATACTTATAGTAAATCATAATTTTGTGGTCACCATTGGGCTTCCATACTGCTACTTACCTTTTAAAGTTATTTTTAGAACAAACTATTTCCATGAAATTTTGTGACCTACTTGACATGCAAAGAAAACAAAGGTCACAACTACTACTAGTGAACGACAAAGCTCTTATAATCAAAACAACTATTATTTTAATGAAGTTTAATAGAAACAATGTAGGCATTGAAGACAATTTCCAGGTTTCTAGTTTTAGCTCACCTGGCCTTTAGGCCATGTGAGCTATTGTCATCACTTTTCGTCCGTCGTCCGTCCGTCAACATTTCACATTTTAATCTTCTCCTCAGAAACCACTGGGCCAATTGCAACCAAACTTTGGTGGAATGGTCCTTGGATGGCCCCCTTTCAAATTGTGTCCGGTGATCCCGACTTCCAACCAAGATGGCCACCAAGCTAAAAATAGAAAAAAGGGGGGGATGAAATTTTAATTGTCCATTGCTGCTTTAGTGCAAGTCAAAATGAGCTCAAATTTTAACTGCAGCTACATGGCAAGAAATAGTTTAACATATATTCCGGGTTTTTCTGTGAAATTTTTCTTTCAGCCGATATATACCGATTATGCAAATTGGGCATATTTTGATAAAAGATCACATTTAAATCTTCTCCTCTGAAACCGCAGAACCAAATTAAACCAAACCTGGCAGGGATGATCCCTGGGTGGGTCTCTTTCAAATTTGAGTCTGACGGCCCCACCCTCCATTCAAGATGGCTGCTGTTACTAAAAATAGAAATTTCTTCAAATGGCCAAAACAGCTCTATTTTAAGCCAGAATGTGCCCAAATTTGAACTGTATAAGCATAATGATGAGCTTTTTAACATGTATTACAGGATTTTTTTATGAACTTTGAACTTTTGCCGATTTTGACCGATTATGCAAATTAGAAAAAAGGGGGAATGAAATTTAAAAAAAATCTTCTTCTCTGAAACTACTGAGCCAATCTCAACCAAGCTTTGCTGAAATGATTCTTGGATGGCCCCCTTCCAAAATTGTGTCCGGTGATCCCGACTTCCAACCAAGATGGCCGCCAAGCTCAAAATAGAAAAAAGGGGGGATGAAATTTTAATTGTCCATTGCTGCTTTAGTGTAAGTCAAAATGAACTCAATTTTTTGTTGCAGCTACATGACCAGAAGTAGTTTAACATATATTCCGTTTTTTTCTGTGAAATTTTTCTTTCAGCCGATATAT
This sequence comes from Bathymodiolus septemdierum, assembly GCA_963383655.1. Taxonomy (NCBI): domain Eukaryota; kingdom Metazoa; phylum Mollusca; class Bivalvia; order Mytilida; family Modiolidae; genus Bathymodiolus; species Bathymodiolus septemdierum. The sequence continues at coordinate 101,096,411 of OY726517.1, read as the reverse complement.
ACAGATTATGCAAATTAGGCATATTTTGATAAAAGATCACATTTAAATCTTCTCCTCTGAAACTGCTGAACCAAATTAAACCAAACCTGGCAGGGATGATCCCTGGGTGGGTCTCTTTCAAAATTGAGTCTGACAGCCCCGCCCTCCATTCAAGATGGCTGCTGTTACTAAAAATAGAAATTTCTCCAAATGGCCAAAACTGCTCTATTTTAAGCCAGAATGTGCCCAAATTTGACCTGTATAAGCATAATTATGAGCTTTTTAACATGTATTACAGGATTTTTTATGAACTTTGAACTTTTGTCGATTATGCAAATTAGAAAAAAGGGGGGGATGAAATTTAAAAAAAATCTTCTTCTCTGAAATTACTGAGCCAATCTCAACCAAACTTTGCTGAAATGATTCTTGGATGGCCCCCTTCCAAAATTGTGTCCGTTGATCCCGACTTCCAACCAAGATGGCCGCCAAGCTCAAAATAGAAAAAAGGGGGAATGAAATTTAAAAAATCTTCTCCTCTGAAACTACTGAGCCAATCTCAACCAAACTTTGCTGAAATGATCCTTGGGTGGTTCCCTTCCAAATTTATGTCTGACATTTCAGACCTCCAACCAAGATGGCTGCCACAGCCGAACTTAATTTAACATAGGACCCTATGGGAAATTCCCATAAAAATCTTCTTGTTTGAAACCATTTGCTCAATAAGAACTAAATGTTGATGAAATAGTCATTGGATGGTTCTCTTCCAAAAATATGTCGGGCAGTTCGATCCTTCGACCAAGATGGCCCCCACAGCCGAACTTAGTTTAACATAGGAACCTATGGGAAATTCACATAAAAATCTTCTTGTCTGGAACCAGTTGCTCAATTGGAACCAAACTTTGATAAAATAGTCATTGGATGGTCCTCTTCCAAAATTGTGCCTTGTGGTCCCGCCCTCTGACCAAGATGGCTGCACAGCTGTACTTAGTTTAACATAGAACCCTATGGAAAATTCACATAAAAACCATCTTGTCTGGAACCAGTAGCACAATTAGAACCAAACTTGATGGAATAGTCATTGGATGGTCCTCTTCCAAAATTGTGTCCGGCAGTTGCGCTCTCCCGCCAAGATGGCCGCCACAGTGCAGTTGCGTTGTTATTGAAAGCAGCTTTGATCCAGGTGAGCGATTACAGGCTCCTGGGAGCCTCTGGTTCTGCATTCAGGTTGAATAATCGTATGTCCATGAACATGTGTGACACTACCGTAAAAATTCAATCTATCTGTCTGTTTCCTCGTCATGACATAACCAGGGGCGATCCTTCATCCAGCTGGTTTGAAATTTAATAGTCCTTTTGTTAATACCGCCGCACTGGCATCAGGGCTCCCACTACTTTGAAATCAGAGGGAGTAATAGTCCTTTTGTTAATACTGCCACACTGGCATCAGGGCTCCCACTACTTTGAAATCAGAGGGAGAAGTGACTTCTCTTTCAGGTGCTGACAAAAGAGAAGTGGTGAGAGTACAGGGAGAAGTCAAAATATTTCTATAATTAATTGTACCACATTTCACATTCGTGGGGCATTATCGTGGCATTCGTATGTTATAATGTACTTGTTATGCATTGAGGTATATTCAGTAGCTGTTTAATTCCTTGTTTTTGTTAGCATATCATCTCTCTGATTTACATATGTCCTTGTATTTGTTTTTTGTTTGTTTGTATTAAGTAAACCCTTTTCAGATTCTTTGTTTTGTCTTGCACAGATGATAAAGGCACATATATGATTGTCAACTATTGTCCAATAAATAAATAAAATTGAATAATAAAATTTATTTTGACATCAGCATTGTTTCAAACAAGTCACACATAGATAAAATGACAAAACCTTAGATAAGATAAATATGTGCCAAAAAAAAACAACCATAAGCTGTGAAATTGCTAATTATTTAATCAAATTTTAATGAGTGTATATTATTTACATTGCTTCTCTTTAATCACTGATTGATATTAATTAAGAAACTAATCATATCCACAAAGTTAACAATCCCTTTGCCGGCTTTGGATAGCCGCCATCAAACCCCAAATAAATGAAATGAAACAATACCGATGTTATTTTCCCGAGTTCGGATCCGTAGTACAGTTTTTATATTCGTAACTGTTTCGATTACGTCCCTTTACAATGGCGGTTTGAAAAACGGAAATTTCTTAGTAAAAATATACAGATGTTTTTTAACAGTTAAAATTAGCAAAGCGACTTGGTAAAATCACAGGGCGACTTCCACTTCTCTTTTGGCACTAGTATAAAGCGAAGTGAGCAGCCACAAGGCGACTTCTTCGCCCGAATCGCCCTCCAACGTGAGCCCTGACTGGCATCATAAATTTCTTCTGCTGATCTCTTTAGCGTCTGCAGCTTTTTACCTGGGCGGACACCTTCGGTAAATTTTATGGAAAAAGCCATAACCGATGTTTGTCCTAGTTAAAATAATTATTCAATGTCAAATCGGATGTTTATATCAACAAAAAACGCATGTGTCATCAAATGTTTCAAAAACCAAGTAAATATTTCGGAACCTCTATCGGATGACTCTGTACTTAGCTGTACAATTCAATAGCATATGCGGTTCTCCAAAACATGGAGATATTTGCGACTGCAAATTTTCCTTTCTCGAGAGGGCAAAATTGTTTATCTTTATTTAAAAAATAATTGAAACAGCAACTTCACAAAACTTTCAACAGCTGAAACAAAAATATTTACCACTTCTCAGACAAAAAATGCACAAGCCAGGCTTCTAGTTTTGGGATTTTTACAAGCCAGAGACTGATTTTACTGGCCTCGGGCACCGGACCACCGACTAATTTCGAAGACTGCTGTTGTTTCATATCTGTGATGTCTATAGTTGTGGTGTAGAATAGGTTTATAAATGAACAGGTGAAGAATTATTTTTTAGATTTTTCACCCCATTTTCTTATGAAATTGAAGCCTGTTGGACAGACATTATCAGGGTTTGAAATTAGCGGTCGCCCACTCACCAATGGCGAGTGGTTTTCCGTGTGGGCCCCTTATTTTCAAATCTGTTTGCCCACCTGGCGGGTAAATCCTAGAAATTGAAGATATAGTTTTTAATAAATTCGCGATATTTCTTTAACTTGGGATCCTGGCTGAATCAATATTTGGGCTCTACGTATTTCTTCGGACGTTTTGCATGTGATTGCCAAAAAAATCCAAAGAGTAACGATTGTTTTGTATCCTAAAATCGGCTGTTCAATTATGCCTTTGCGTGCAACATTTGGCTATTCCTTCTAACAGTGTTAGTTCCGGAAAATAAAATTTCTTAAAGAATGACTCGTTCACAATTTATGTATAATTTTATTTTAAGCATATTATATATCTGAATAAAATGTCTTTAATAACATTTAATTGCATCAGTTATAATATTATCTCATCCATTCTAATTTTTTCTTCAAGATTGTTTTATATCTAAAAATATTAATTACGGAAATCAACCGTATTTTTCCCGATCAGATTTCAATTTATATTCATTTGTTATTTTCCGTTAATCAGATTATGATTTTACTGATCTTTCTGACTAGCGTACTATATATGTCACGACATCCTAATCGTAACGGGAACTCTCACTTCGTGAAACGGAAGGTCGAAGATAGAAATGATTATTACAAGGACTAATGACAAAGTAAAAAGGTCACAGCAGTTCAGCAAATTATGTCCAACAGATCAACCATAAACCCTGGTCATCCAGGAAACTGATGCAGTTAAAATAATTAAGACATTAAAGAAAGATATATACAGTAAATTAGAGAAGATGTTCCCTACTTGCCATTATTTAATTAAACATGATAGACCTGTTAATGACTTTCTCTGGTTGTGTGAAGTTGACCAAATGTGTATTGATTAAATAAATTCAAATGTAAATTGATTTTATTTCAATAAATTTCAGTGAATGTTCACAAGGCAAATTCCTACAAACAATGCCCTGTCAACACACACAACAGTTCATAAATTACAGTAAAAACACTCAAATCAAACACAACAAAAAAAACACCTAAAATATGATATGGGTCATTATTTGCTCTAGGGACCATTTGTGTGGACATGCAGTGAAAATTTAAAACAGAACTGAAACTAGAAAACTTCATAATTTTTATACAGCTACATATTCACTGTAACTGAAAAAAAAGGTGCAATGATAATAAGAGTATCAGACTTTTTTCCCCGTATCATCAAAGGAATCCTCCTATTTTCACGTAACATGGACAGACATGATCAAATTAATAATTTCTGTGATTTTTAAATATTTAAACCCACTAATAACCATCAATTACCAAGCACAAGCTTACAATTATTCATTATAAGCTATTTATTTCATCAAACAGAAAATTTGATGGTCTTAATGATGGAAACCAGTTGTACATTTTCAAGAAAAATCTACCATGAAATATAATTTTGCTACAACACCATTTAAGTGGTAGGACTCTTTCAATCTGTTGAAATTTTGAAAGACCCTGATTGGTAGCAGAATAATATAGCTTATAACACCACTTTACAGTCCGAATAAAGAATAATCAGGTTGTTGAAATCACACTGCACTACAAGTCGTTATCATGTAACATGGACAGACATGATGGAAAATAAAACTTTATACAAACAGAATGATAAAGATTGTTTTATATCATCTTCAACTGACCAAAAAGGTTCCTCCAGCAGTTTAGAAAGATCCACATACATCAAATTTCAACTCCAGAAAACATACAATGGCTTAATTTGGGGGCCAAATACAGAGTGAACATTTTCAAAATCTGCGAAAAATATCAATATTGAAAATAATAAAATAATTAAATTTATTTTTATTAGTATAATAATTAAATTAAATTTTATTTAATTGTCCTTATGAGTGTCTTTATCTAGATCTGTGCAAGCTAAGTCAGTCTAAGCTGGACCATCCTTGAATGTACTGTCTGGAAATAAAATAAAATATCTGTCCAGTTACATGATATGACAAAGTAATTAACAGATTTAATGTCAGTTAATCATTTTTGTCCTAGCTAGTAGAAGATGCTTCAGTAATTTTTAATATTGTCACAGGGTGACTAATTTGATTTACAGGTTTTCAAATTTGTATATTCTGACTTAATCTGTCTGTCCTTGTTACATAATTTTTTTTAGCAATGTCTGTCCAAAACAACTTATCTCGATTGATGATCGTCTGCATTTTTACCACACTGCGATATTTTTGTAATCCAAGTGTCCACAATATTCTTTTACAGTGAATGATGTGTAAGAACGTTAAAATCAATTAAAACCTGGTGTCCGCTATCGTTTTTGTTTGATTATTTTCACATTAACGTAACTTAGATTTTTAACGTAGCAATTTGGACAGACAAACTTCCTTGTTGTCGAGCTGTTATCCCCTGAACTGGAGGATTCCATCAACTGGATATAATAGATAAAGAGACGTATGCGCAAACTCGAACCTCGTTTTAACGTGCCTATTTTTATCGTTACCAAATTTAACAGTGGGGATTTCGCCTTAACGTAACCACCTAAAAATGGACAGAACTTTCCATCAACATTTCAAAGTTGTTTTGAGACGTAACGAATGACAGTTAATAGCTTTCATAAATGAAGGTGAACGAGATAAATAAAACAGAGTTGACTGAGATAAATTTTTAAAGCAAATGACTTCTAAATAATTGGTATTAATACAAATCCTATCCAACAAGTAATGGACAGACGTTACGTTAAAATTGTCAACAACTTTGCGATCTTGTAATTCTTTAAATAATTGAAAAATTATTTTTTTGAAAGCTGAGATTTGATTATTATAACCTTATTTGAGAATCTTTTCAAGCATGACCTGGTTTTTTAAACAAAACATGTGTAATTAATCCGGTGCATACAAGTACAGGGTCCCAGATTAACTTTTTGTACATAAATTTTGAGACTGCTAGCCCAGATTAAAAAGCAGTAGTCCAGGTGAAAATGATGAGGGTCGTTAGGAGCGTTGTGGGTTATTTCTCTCTCTCTTCCCCCCCCCCCCAAAGAAAATTTTGTATTTTTTAAGCCAAATCCTGCATTTTACACACATTTTTGAAAGAAATAAAACTAGTTGAAAAAGTGGATTTTCCCCAATATATAAACATTTGGTACATTTTTCTTGATTTAAAAAAAAGTCAACTACCAGAATAGTAGTATGGTCTCATTATCTTAATTTGTGTGAGTTGCAAATAGAAAATAAATAAATAAAACTTTTTTTATTGTTTTCAAAGCAGAATATCAAACATTTTCTGTCAACACAAATACTCAGTCTCTAGAAAAGTCAAACAGTTTGCCAAACACTATATCTTCTTCAAGATCACTTTCAATTTCACTATCACTAAGGTCTTTCTCATTCTCCATTTCATACTTGACCCCCGATAAATAATTCCACATCACTAACTGCTAACTTTAATTTTCGATAGACTTAACACGGATGTTGATAAAAGATTAAAGATAAAAAAAACAATTCCGGAATTGTCTCGATTTAATTCTGTGTTTTGGTACATTTTAATATATTAATGACATACTATAATCGTTTAATAACAATTAATTAATTACAAAATATAAAAAAAACTTGCCTTTTCTCGAATCCTTCTGTATGCTTTATGACCGCACTGGTATGTTTTGAACTTTGGAAATTTACCGAAATTTAGAGTGCTCCTTAACCGGAGGATTATTCTATAAACTACGCATTCTGGTTCCCTGTTTTAAAAGCCATAACTGATGTTCCTTTGAGTTAGAAACATTTCAGTTGAACAGGCAACAGAAAAACGATACAAACGGACAAACGATAGTTTAGGGATACAGGGTTACTGGAATTTTTAATAGCCTGTTGGGCTATCTTTCTACATTTTCAAGTTTCCCAGGTGACATTTTGGTTGCCATGGGCGACTGGGCGACCCGCTAATTTGGACCCCTGAAGTACTGTTCATGTGTCCCTTTTCATGTCGGTAAATTCGGACAATTGAGCAAGATAACGAAAGTATTGAGAAATAACGAAATATGATATGAAGATGAAATTATGTATTTTATTTCTTCAAGATATAAACTACACATCTGCAACAGTTTTGCCAGCCTCAATAATATTGTACCTGTAAAAAACTATTTTTATGAGCATGCAATAGAAGTGCTGTAGACCGAAGAAAGGGCCATATACATTTGTACATGTAATACAGTACAAAAATGTGGGCTCCTAAATTTTGGTGTGGGTCCCCAATTTTATTACTTTAGGGGCCCACATGACTGCTTGAAAAAAAAAGTTAAGTTCAAACCCTGCATTATGATATCCTACATTTTCATGTATTGATGTTAGATATTTATATAGTAAATAAATAGTTTTTTGTTTTGTTTTGTAGCATGTAACTTGGCTACAAGGGCTAATTATGGTGCCCTGATTGATTGTAATTTCAAAAATATTTTCTCAGTAATTTCTAGGTTTATTGAATTGAAACGTGTTAGGAATGCTTCTAACAAAGTCTTCACCAAGTGCTGTTAAAATTAGGAGATAACTATATTTTTTTCTTCACCTGTTCATTTAAAAACCTATTTTGAACAATTAAAAATCACATAAATCACATAGTCGTATTTCAACAAAACATCATCATGAAATCAACAATCTTATAAAGAATGGTTACTTAAACAAAATAAAAGAATTATATATCCTTCTTGGAATAATTCATCATTTTAAAACTAACTTAGTGTTATAAGACTTTCAAGAGCCTCTGGTTTGTGCATGTAGATCATGTTTTATTTTCTAAGCGAAAAAGAAAAACTGAAAGTATATTTGTTTGTTCGTATTCTTTATTTACATTGCTATTCCATTATTAAAATTAAAGGAAAACGCCATGGTCTTAACAAGTTAGCTTGAAAATTTAAATGACAGTAAATATCTGTGTTAATGAATGTTAAAAATAGTATACCGTAAGGTAGAATTTGGTCATTGAAGTTGCATGTAGCACCAAATAATGGGGATCACCATTTTTCAGAACTCTTCAATGTGAGGAGACAAAAGGCATAATCCATTCTCGGATTATACCTGCAATTAAAGCTCTTCCGAAAGAGCTGTGACGTCACGGTGTCGGTATCGTCTATTATATCAGCATTGATCAGTTGCAATTTTATCATTAAAAATGATGTAAATCGTAAAATAACGTATATTTATCTTTTGATATTTACAAAATCATTATGACTTCATGTCAAACATTTTATTGCACTAGCGAAAAGGGAAAGTGTGAGAAGAATTTTTTTTTGTAATTACCGATCAGGGCTACCCTTATCAACACATCGACCCGTGACCACGAAAAACAGAAAAACACGGGAAAGTACGACAGCATTGGCGACACAAAAGAAGAAGAAAAAAACATGTGTACGCATAAAGCGAGTTAAAATTTACAGTTATTTAACCTACGGTCAATCATGTAAAACATACATGGAATTATACGTAGATACCACCCCCCCCCCCCCCCCCCCCAAAAAAAATACCAATAAACTCATTTGTTTTATGAAAATGTAACATGAGATGGGAATATTAAGAAAAATATTAGGACAATATACAAATTGTTAACATTGTATTGCAGTTGATCTGATATTAAAGCATAACCAAAAGGGCTCGATGTTGGGTAGAGTCAGATACATTATTTATTCAACTAACATGATCCGTCTCCGTGACGTCACATGAAGAGGTGTCATGGCCGCTTACACTACGACAGGAAATTTCAAATATTCATATTTCTAATTGGGTATATTAATGTTAATAAAGGTGTTTTTTGTTTAATAATTAGTTATTTATGAATAAAAAGTTACAATGTATTGAATTATAACAATTGTTCAACTGACTGGAGTTTTCCTTTAAGATTTACAATGACGGGAGTGATTTTTGTAACAGTTACATCATAATTTATCAGGGAGAATGTTTTTCAGTTCAACATACAGTGTAGATTTCATGTCATTAAAACACAACCTGTCATTTCTGAAATGTATGACTTGTAACAATAATGTTTCAAAGTTTTGACATTTTATTATACAATGTGTATAATTATGTTAAATGGATGTTGTCCTTACATAGGTTGTTGTAGTCACAAGGAAAACAAAATGTGAACGACATAATATTATTTTAGGTCTTGTAGTGGTATTATCAATATGACTGTGGCAGTCGTTTTATTGTATTGGATGAAACTGTACTGACCAAATAGAATAGAGTAGTGATAAGCAAGCTCCATAGATAGTTAGCTATCCATCTACTGCACGAGTACTTCCAAGTTGCCCCTAGGTCTTATAAAAATGTAAATGAACTATTATTGGAGTTGTAACCTGAGAGTTGAAAATTTCTATTTTGACCTTCGAACCATGTGTAGTTACCATTTGCATACTCAAATATTTTTTTTTTCCACAATTGCATTTAAAGTTCTATTTGACCAATCCTTCTGACATTTTAACACGATGATCCTTTGCACAGAATAATGGTTCTGATTTTGGGGATATCACTTTCCGTTTCCAAGGGAGAGGTCAAAATGTGCCACAAATGGTAGACTTTCTCTGGTTTTATGAAAATGCTACCAGGCAGTATTCTAATCAATGTTGATTTCTTTTATTGATGATGATACATCTGATTCAAAAGCCATTGTATTTACTATGCTAGATACATGTAGATGAATTTTAGTGCCAGATTTAGTAATTGATAAGCAAAAATTTCAGTAGTAAGATCTTTGGCTATTTTTATGGCTGGTTATACATTTAATGTACATACAAATATGACTTTTGTTTTTCAGGGTGTTGTTTTGTTACATTTTTCACACGAAAGGCAGCTTTAGATGCACAGAATGCACTACACAATATAAAAACAATGGCAGGGGTAAGTTTTGTACTAAATACAATTTTTTTTTTTCTTCTTTCGAATGTTTCTGCATGTGTTCCTTGTAGGAATTTAATATAATTAGCCCCCAAAAAATGAACCATACCTCACTGAGGCTGGATGAAATTCTTTAAGCAAAGGATACATTTTACACAAAAAAACCTGTTCTGTTTATTGTAGAAATTCAAAATTTACTAACAGGTAAATATTTTTAGGGATTTATTTCTGGATGTGATTTGTATTATAACATTGCATGTATTGCTTAGTTGAGCCACAGCTGAATAATGTTCTTGACAAAAAAATAAATAAAACGGCAGGCCATTCAATAAGAGGAGGTACCAGCTACTTTTACCCATTTAAAATTATATCTGGTATCCTGATTTTAAAGAGTATTCAGTCTTCACGCTAATTTTTTCAGACCACTTGCCAAGTGACATTAATAGCCTACTTGTCCGAACCATATTGTACTAGCCCGAAAAGAAAAAATATATTGGATGATATTACTTAGCAGCTCCAAACAACAATAAAAAACATGTGACATCAGTGTTTTTGCTGCTACAGTATCATGTACAGGTGTAGTTTGTGCTAGTTTCTTTTCAATCGCCCTTTTATGTCTGTCACTGACTTCATGGTATTTTATACTGTCTTGTCTCATCACGGGCGTCACAGCACTGCCTTTTACAAAAACAATCTTTTTCCGTTGCTCCATCTTCCTTACATGCCATACAGAACAATGTTCCCATCTGTATATTTCAGCCACGGTCGGCCCTGCATCCAGCTGAGCTAGAACGACCTCTCCCGCGTTTCTTCATCTACTTTTTTACAATCAACAGTCGTCGTGTCATCTTTTATTTTCCGTTTTTTGCCAGATATGGCATCTTTGTGATATTTCAGAAACATTTTGAATTTTCAAACTCAACTTTTAATGTTCGGAACGTTTCTATTTAAATCGCTATCATTTGGGTAAAATCAGGAAAATATGTGCTTACGTCACTTTATGTTTCAATACATCATACACAAATATGTGACGTGTTTTGGAAAATACATTGTCAAAAATGTTCGAAATTGTCATTATAAAATCAAATTCTTTTGAAAAAACATTCTGATGATCATGTAAATATAAATCAAGAAGTAAAAAGTTTACTTGCCCGTTCGGGCATGTGCCTATGAAATTTCTCTTGTCCGACGGACGAATTACTTGTCCTGGGCTTCGGGCAAATGGGTTACATCGAAGACTGGTATTGTATAAGATATTCATGAAAAATGTTCAAAGTTTAATACAAAGTACTGCCTGTAAATGGTGAAGTACTGGTAGACTTGAAAAATATTGAAAACCCTGTTCATTGTAGAATTTCAAAATTTACTAACATATAAATATTTTTTAAGGGATTTATTACTGGATGTGATTTATATAATATTGCATGTATTTCTTAGTTGAGACAAACTGAAAGGTGAACAATGTTTTTGACAGAAAAAAATAAACAGCTACGTTTGTTTGTTCTTAACACTGGTAGTTGACAGATGCAGGTCTTGACTCTCCTACAAAGATAAGTTGGTACTTATTACTGACTCCTGGAAATTTAGCATTGATTTAACTTGCCAGAAAATCTGGTCTTGTTGAAACACAGTCGGTATTGATCTTATTGTATCAAGGTGTGGAGTCTACAGATGTGAAAGGTTTATGACTGAAATATGAACATAGAATTCTCTGATAATCAAACTAAAATCAATATACCCTTAATTTGTCTGTAATAGATTTCATTTAGAAAGATAAGATAAGGAAATAAGTAATATGGCCAGTTTTTACCATCACAGAAATAGAACTTGTATGTGGTTTGACTTGGTGACAAAGGTGTATTGCAGGGTTTTCAATATTTTTCAAGTCTAACAGTACTTCACTATTTACAAGCTGTACTTTTTTTTAATCAAAATTTGAACAATTTTCATGAATATCTTATACAAAAATCTTTAAAATCAGGAGGTACCAAATACCATTTTAGGCAGGTACATATACCACCCCTTTTTGAAAGGCCTGTTTTATGTAGAGGAGAAGTTACACTATTTCTTCTTTTTTTTAAACACCTGTAATCTTTGCAATCTCACGATTATTTTAAATGCAAATATATTTTGAGGAAATTTATTATCTGGTTGTACAGTGATTTCAAAGATATTTTTTTTTATATTGTTCACACCAGGATATAGCTGAAATATTGCTAAACTTGGCATTAAACATCAATCAATCAATCAATCAATATATTAACCAGACTGTACCATAATATACAGATCTGAAATTGCCATTACTCATCCAAAAAATCACAAGTACCGATATTACTGGACATTTGATCCAATTTATAAGTACACTTAACTGTACAAAACCAATTTTTACTGGATTTTGCACAATGTCTTGACGAACCTTCCGAAAGACTGTGGTATCTGCTGGTTTGCAGATAAAGACAGTTTTGATCTATAATACATGTATTTTTAATGTCCATATCACAGACATCTATCAAGGACAAACTGGAATTGCATGGAAAATCTCTTCACATATCAATATTTTGAGAGTTGATGCAACCGTGCAAGACCTACAAAGGCCTATCTTCAGATTTCCTACATTTGAATATGAAATTTCATAAAATATCAAAATGTTGGCAGAATGATTTTCAAAATTTGAAGTAAAGTTCTTGCAATATCTATTGTAGTGTAAAACAAATTCATAAGTTGAATATTTGATTTTCTGTTTGTCTTTTTAAATGGTTGTTGTGGAATTTTCTTTAGAATATCCAATGTTGTTTTAGCAAGTCATATTTGTTTACTCAACCTTTGATCTACATGATAGCTTAATTAAATATTTAAAAATTTACCACCTAATTAAGTATTTAAAAGAATCACAAAATAACAGTAGGTTAAATACAATGGACCAGAGGTACACACTTATACATCAGATATATTATTGATAGCCTGGCAAATATAGTAGTTTAAATGTTTGGTTGATAAGTTGTTTGTCTGATCAGATCTCCTGTCAAGTCAGACTATAACATTTTGTTTGTTATTGTGTAAGGTATCAGTGGGTCATCAGAGTTAGATCATTGACATTGTTTTTCAACTACAGGGTTATTGTTAAACCTATCTTGCTAATCTTCTAATTTGAAAATAAATACCAACATGAACCATGTCACTTTGTATAGAGTGGTTGTAATACTCTAACTGTAATTAACAGAAAAGAACTAGATCATTTTGTTTTGTTTGGCGTTACGTTTGATTGGATACCTAATCTATCGTAAAATCAGAATGGATTTTTAAACTGTGTCATATTCATTAATTCTTAATCTGTTCAGTTTATTTATTGTTAAGTTTGGTTTAAACATAATTAAGACCATATGTTGTTTAAAAGAAAAAACTTTTCTTGAAGTACACATGTAGAGAAATGTTTAGATTTATTAGATTAAAAATTTTAAAAATTAAAAATTATATCTTAGATTAAAATTTGTCGGTTGTCCTCTATAAAAATATAATGTATTTCAACTTACTTCCATTAACTTTAATTTAATAGTCCTTGCAAATTGTTTTAAACCTTCAAAGAAGAGTTTGAAGATACCAAAGGGGTAATCAGAATCTGTATATCAAAGAAAAACAGACAACACAATGGCCAAAAGGACAAACAACGATCTACAAAACAGTTGTGCTGATATCCTCATTAACACCCTCTAATTTTTTGCTCACTCGACCCAAAGGTGAGCTATTGTCATCGATTTGCGTCCTTCATAATTTGTAAGCTTTTCACATTTTAATCCTCTCTGAAACCACTGGGCCAATTGTAACATAACGTAGTTGGAATATTCAATGTTCAAGGTTTTTTTGGATAAAAAATCCCCAAAATAACAAGAGTTCTAAGTTGTCAAAAAGGGTGTCGACTATTTTTGTTTGTGCAGCATTTATTCTTCAACCAAATTTGAATTTTTTTTTGGATTTTGTTCCTTATAAAATTCCCTGTATTAAGTATCTTAACACAGATTTTGTATGGCTCTTACCATAGACATAGTGTTGTACTAGACATACAGACAATCCATTCTTAGCTTTATAAGTTATAGACATACAGACAGTTCACCACATTGGTGGTGTAATGCTTAGCGTGCTCGCCTCAAGTGCGGGAGATCGTGGGTTCAAGCCTTGATCGGGTCAAACCAAAAACTATAAAATTGGTATTTGTTGCTTCTCTGCTAAGTACACAGCATTAAGGAGAAAGAGCGAAGAGTGGTTGGCTCGAAATCAGGATAAATTGTGTCCCGAGTGGGGAGACATGTCTATCTGCGGACTGTTGTTTCAGTCAGCTAGCACTATAAAAATCCAACTAAGCGTGTTGGTCTATTACAAAGCATACCTCATCATCATTTCATTGAAAATTAACTTGTTCTCGCCATGATATAGCTGAAAAATTGCTGAGTTGGTGTTAAGCAACAACCACTCACTCACAGAAGTTCATACTTAGCTTTATAAAACTAGTACATTATTGAACTTGTGTGAACTTGACAAGATTTGAAATGGATGTGATAAAAATTCAATAATTTGTATGAAGCAGTAGTTATCTGGCAGTAAAAGTGGTAAAGAAATAATCAATATTAGAATACCTTGATTTAATTACTTGGTCAGCTACAGGTTTTATATAGACTAATGTGTGTTATGTAATGTTATATGAAACCTATAACAAGTCGGGTTTTATTGCCTAACAGGTCTAGTTTACCTTGATTTGTCAACATTAACAGTCTTTGTCTTAATTTTTTTCACCTGCTAGCCCGAAAGCCAAATTTAGAAGAAGAAAAACATTTATTCAAGCAAAGTCTTTCATAATTTTCACTTGTCCGAATCCAGTTTTACTTGTGGGTTAGTGCGAAGACTGCATTCAGGACCATGGTAAGTCATAGTCCTAATTGTATGGTAGATGGATTTATATCTACCTATAGAATCTGCCAATAACTCGAGGGGCCGTCATGGCCGTGATTGAATGGTAGTTGGATTTACAACTACCTATGCAAGCAGTGCCTATCACCACTGATGTTGTGAGTTCGAATCTCGATGAGGGCGAGGTGCACATTATGTGATAAAGTTTGTCAGTGACTTGCGACAGTTGGTGGTTTTCTCCACCAATAAAACTGACTGCCACTATATAACTGAAATATTGTTGAAAGTGGCGTTAAACACCATCAAACAAACAAACCAATAACTCTAAAGTTTTGAGAGATTCCCTTGAATGGATTCAACATTCTATGATAAAGGTTGCCAGAGACATGCAGCAGGATAAAGATTTTCTCAGGGTACCCAGATATCCTTCCCCAATAAAACTGACCACCAGATACAACTGAAATATTATAATGTTGAGTGGCCTTAAATACCCTATGCCTTAACCATTTATCCACATGCTCAGTCTGCTAAACAAAGATAAGAGAAATGCAGTAAATTATCCAATGCTGATAACTGTAATTAATTTGACTTTTTAAGACATGAAAATTGATTTGAGCTGGCTGTGATCTTTCAAAATATTTTTTTTCAAAATTGAAGAAGAAAAAAATAAGTTTAACAAATCATGGTGTATCCATAGATTCAGGGACAAACATAATTAATATAAACAAAATTATTTTTATAGAATTGATTAACCATTTTATATTGGAGTAGACAATTGACAGTTGATGACCCACAAATTACCAGGGTTCCTTTTGACCATTATCCATATTGATTATGACTATAATTGTTTAAAGTAGGATTCAGATATCAGTGATAGAAAACCCCTACCTGGGATTTATAGTATTGACAATGTAATTATCATGTCATATGTAAAATATCCTCCAAGAACAACAGATTAATAGGTAAACAAACGGCATGATTAGGTACCAAGAAAGTTAATAGACAAGACAAAGTACCTGTCATTAATCGATTGGTGTTTTACCGCCAACACGAGCAGTATATCAGCTGTATCTGGTACTGTATCATTTGCTCAGTAACTGTCATGAATCGATTGGTGTTTTACTGTCAACACGAGCAGTATATCAGCTGTATCTGGTACTGTATCATTTGTTCAATAACTGTCATGAATCGATAGGTGTTTTACCATCAACACGAGCAGTATATCAGCTGTAACTGGTATTGTATCATTTGCTCCTTTCAGTCAACTTCTGAGAGTTTTAACTTAAAAAGTGGTGGTGTACTGGAAAACATGTTTGACATGAAGTTAAAAGCTCTGTTCCATTTGTTTTATTTGTTTAAAACTTGCAAAAATTTATGAAATTTCATGGTTGGATTTTATTATTTCATTTCTTTGACCGGGTTTTTTGCTGCTATATGATAATGAAAAATGGATGCAGACATAATTATAATAATTATGAAAACTTCTGGTTGAAGATACAGTCAGGTTTAATTCAGCAGATGACTGTCTATAAAAGGGCAGTTTCATTTCCATTTAATGGAAAGAGCATCTAATTTAAACCTGTATATAAAGGACATTATCAGATTTCCTTTAGTGTTCTTTATATACAGGTTTGACTATAATATTTGTTTTCCTGAGAATTTTTCATTTTAATGAAATCTGAACTACAAGTGCCGCAAGAAGTCTTTTCTGTCATGTCAAGAAATAATCGTTTATTTTTAATTTTATTTTTAGACCAAAATGATTTACCTGTATATCTCTTTTCCATAGATTTTAGACCATGGTTAGAAATTTCATAATTTATAAGTTGATTGTATTTCAAATTTTTAATAGCAAGTCTGAAGGTAACTCCTTGTATACTGTCTATTATGTTTTTAATGTCACATATTGACTTTCAATCAGGAAAGGTGATATATCTGTAATTACCGGGACTGAAAATTCAATAACCCGTTTCTTTATATAGTTTCAATTGCTCAAGATTTATAAAAATGAGTTGCATAATGGCCACATATTAGAATTAGGTTTAAGCTGTGTATTGTGAAAATTAATTACCTCTTATTTAATTTAATAATCTACATTGCTGACATTTTTACATGTAAAACTTGTAGACTGCATGCAGTTAATAAGAGAAATTAGTTGTTGCTAAATATAATTATCTGATAGTGTAAAATTTGGCAGCATTTTGTTGGTTCAGTTAGAATGCTTCAGAACATGTCATAAAACATGTGTAAGGGATGCTTTGATGTTTTTTAAATGTTGGGAAATAAAAAGATGTTAATGATTCCGACTCTCTTTGTAGTGTTTTGAATAAATAATAAACATGCTATAAATAGAATGTAAGCAAGAAAATAGAATGTAAACAAGATGATGATTGATTGATTTTGATTTTTGGTATGTGTTTAACGCCACTTTTAGCAATATTTCAGCTATATCATGGCGACCAGTTTTAGTGGTGGAGGAAGCCGGAGAGAACCACCGACCATGGACAAGCAACTGGTAAACTTTATCACTTGCGGCTGCGAGTCGAGTGCACCCTTTTTGTAATTTACAAAGCCGGGCACGAACCCATGCCGTATTGGTGATAAGACTTGTATGAGTTGTTAGATAGTCCAACTATCTAACTCGTTGAGCCACCCGGGTCCCTGATAAGAAATAGAACCTCTAACAGAAAAAAGATACTTTTCATTTGAAAAATCAAGACATTTTCCAATAAAACGGATCTGAACTGTACAAGTCAAAACCTAATACTGGTTATAACATGCAATGAATTTCATTAAAATTATATTGGATAAACATTAGATTATCTTTAAAACTCAGTAACTTTACACAAACAACAGATTAGAAAACGCAATTATGAAAAACTAGCTTTCAGCAGAAACGTGAGAAATTCTGCAAAAAGATAAATTGCCTAATTTTTTATGTTTCCATTATATAAATTTTATAAAGTTACAGCAGGAAGTGAATGAGTTAGAAAGAGAATGAATTTGATAAGAATATTAGATTCAACCAAATACGAACATCATACAAACAACAGTAGACAAGTGCAATTATTTTTATGATTAGAAAACTCAAAAATTGAAATAAGTTTTAACCGCAAGTCACTAACAAATTTTATTTAAATATTTTTTTAAATTGGCCTATTTTAATCAACCACATCGGTGGTGTAATGGTTAGCATGCTCGTCTCGAGTGCGGTAGATCGTAGGTTCGAGCCCCAGTCGGATCAAACCAAAGACAATAAAATTAGTATTTGTTGCTTCTCCGCTAAAGCATGCTGCAATAAGGAGTAAGAACAAAGACTGGTTGGCTTGGAATAATAATGTGTTTGAGTGGAGCAACATGATGGTCTAGTATAAAGCAGACAACATCATCTCATCAAAATGTAACTTGTTCTCTCCATGGTAAAGTTGAAAAATTGCTCATTTGGAGTTCAACAATAATCGCTCCCTATTTTAATATACATGTATAGTGATTCCAATTTTGTCACATTTCAGATGCACAACTGCACTTATTTACCTCAAGTTTCTGATTCCATATGTGGACACAATGTACCTGAAAGTGCAATGTGTTCTGCTTCCTACATTTCAAATAGGAATCATTTTAATTCTTAAGGGAAAAAACTAGCTTTTTTGTGAATGGAATATTTTATTAAGCTATAATTCTTAATATTGAATAGAGAAAAAACTAGCATTTTTGTGAATGGAATATTTTATAAAGCTATAATTCTTAATAAAAAAAAACCTAGCATTTTTGTGAATGGAATATTTTATTAAGCTATAATTCTTAATAAAAAAAAAAACCTGATAATTTGTTAGGAATGAAATATTATATAAAAACTAGTTTATTTAAACCTATGCTATCTGTTCAGGGTATCAATATTTACATAAACATTTGTTATATATATTTATAATATTAAAGATTGTTAGCATTACTTATGTAAACAAAAATGAAGTGTTTCCCATTTGTACCACAACACCTGTTCTTTACACAGTCATTAAATATTTAGCTTCCTATTATCCAGGGTGCTATTTTATATATCTGGGGTTTTTTAACAATTGGCCAGTTAAATGTCAAATTATTGTGATCATGACAAATGTTATTGGGTGGAAAGACAGATTATACATAAATGCTTTACACATTTATTTTTGAATGTATTTATTGATAATTATATGAGATGATTACTGACATAAGCTTTATGTTTGATATGATTGATTTATTGATTTTTGGTGTTTAATGCCACTTTCAGCAATATTTCAGCTATATCATGGCAACCAGTTTTTGTGGTTGAAGAAGCCGGAGTACCCAGAGAGAACCACCGACCATGGGCAAACAACTGGTAAACTTTATCACTTGTGGCTGCGAGTCGAGTGCACCCTTTTTTGTAATTTACAAAGCGGGCACGAACCCATGCTGTATTTGTGATAGGCTTGTATGAGTTGTTAGGTAATCCAACTACCTAACTCATTGAGCCACCGGGCCCTTTCATGTTTGATAACATTAAAATCTTGTTGGCATCACTTTAACTCTGTTGTATAAGTCCCGATTCATTGTGCTTTGTGGAGAATACAATGATACTACACTCCCCCACCCACTGTATAGACCATCTCTTTTATAATGTCACTGTTTAAATGATGGGTATAACCCCCTTTGTCATGTAATCGTAGCATGCTTCGTCCGAGTGCTGTAAATCTTTGATCTCCATTCGGGTCAATCCAAAGACTAAATCTTGTATTATCAATAGTTTTTTTCCCACTTCCTGGGCAAGTTGGTTTTTCTTATGTATGTTCAAGTGGCAAATTATTAAAACTCTTTTTAGAGGCCTGTAGTTTTGTTAATAGGCAAGGCTAATAATTTTGTTGTAAGTTTGTTAAGTGTTTTGTTTATTTGTTCAGGCTAATCAAGATATCATTTATTGTTTGCAATGTAAATAAATATCTAGATAACCAACCAAGCTAATTACACCTTGGTAAAGTGTTCATTCAACCT
Organism: Bathymodiolus septemdierum; assembly: GCA_963383655.1. NCBI lineage: Eukaryota > Metazoa > Mollusca > Bivalvia > Mytilida > Modiolidae > Bathymodiolus > Bathymodiolus septemdierum. The sequence goes on along the minus strand of OY726517.1, from coordinate 101,076,628 downwards.
GTCTTATTGTAACTTCTGTCCAACAGTTATACAGCCATGGCTGAATCATGGAATACAATAAGTTTGACAATCTTGTGAATGGGTTTGAATTATACCAGTTGTTAATGTATTGTACATGACATCATGTTCTGTGAGATCCCCCTACACTATGATTTAGGTACATTCTTCCACAATAATGGTGAATTTTTCCTAGACCACCTGGTTCTGCTGCCCATTATCTATGCATGTGGAAATGACTTTTGATGATGGTATTTCTTATCATACCTGACATTTATCTAATACATGTTTATCTACATGTTTCTCTATCTATGCTTGAGGAAGGTTCTGTGGGATCTTTCAAGGTCAGATTAAAGACTGATACTGTTGATTAAATGTGGCAGAGTTAGTTCCCCTTCACTGACTATATCTGGTCCTTGGGTACAGAAACATTATGGTCAGCTGATGATGAGAAGTCTATCCCATGTGCTGATACTCATCTTCATCAGATAACTCAATATAAATGTCTGATGAAATTAAAGAGTATACTGTTTCATTTGTATGTCATCTTGGCATGTATGTCCAAACATGTCTAGCTAGCACAGCTCTAAAAAAAAGGCTTAATGTCATGTGACATGCAATGTAAGATTTGTAGAGCAGGTCATTCACATTTCGTTACAGTTACTTACTGATATCTGAGGCATGATACATCTTACAACTTGAAGGGTAAAAGAGATTTAATGCAAAAAATAATCTCTTTGATGTTTAGGTGAAATTTTTGTACTGCCTTCCAAACTTTTTTTTACATAGTAAATAAAAAATATTGTGTGTGTGGAAGCGAATTATTTCAAATATTTCAATGTGTCAAAATGTCTGGTATCAGACATAATGGATTACATGCATGACATTTAAAGATCCTTCTAATATTTAATAAGAGAACCACTGTGATCATTTTGTTCACACATTTGGAAGGGTTTTTCATGCTGCTTAACAACAAATTTCTGAAACTATAGTAGCAAATAAGATAAAATAAATGTTCTAGAAATAATTCAAAGATGCATGAATTTCGACTGCAATATTTATCAGCAACCATTTCTGAAATAGAACTGTAAATTAAGTAATATTTAGGAACAAAAGTAGACCAAGAATGAATTATATTTAAATTCAAGATATTATTCAGGAAACGTTATGGGAAGAGTATAAAAGCAGTAAATCTATATAAGACAAATGACAATTTTAATTTCTATACAATTGTCATATTTGTCTATTCCAGGATTAGGGTTATGGTGTTTAATGCCACTTTCAACAATATTTCACATATATTGTGGCGGTTATATTAGTGGAGGAAACCACCGACCTGTCGCAAGTCACTGACAACTTTGTCACATAAGGCCAAAATTGAAAAAAATAGTTTGTTTCCTGCACCTGACCGACCGTTAGAAAACGTTGCGACTCGAAATATTTTTTTGCGTGATTTGCGACGACTTATTTTTATTTAAATTTTTTTTGATTACCGGAAGTTCCGATATTGTTCCAGAATTTACGTTCGGAACTGGTTTACGCTTTTAAATGAACAAAATCCGTTGCTCGACTTTGAAGGAAACAGATTTGTGAATGAACGCAGTCTATTTTGAAAAAAATTGAAAATCCTCCTACCTACCGACCCATAGGTGAAATGGAGGGTCGGGTGCGGGAAATGAACATATTTTTAAGGGTGGCCTAATGTTGTATCAAATACACCTCACCATGAGTGGGATTCGAACTTACAACTTTATTGGTGATAGGCATTGATTGCACAGGTAGTTGTAAATCCAACTACCATACTATAACGACCACAAAAGCCTACTGTCTATTCCAAAATGATGAAAAATATTATTAAATTATAATATGAATATTTAACTTTGCTAGATAAAATTTCAATTTTGTGCTCTTCTGAAGCAACTTGAAATCAAATACTTGAAGTAGGGGGTATATTGGATGGTTGTCACTTACTTAAATATATAGATATACAATGTATATCAGTGTTTCAGCTAGACTTTGAAATCTTCAGGACAATTGCCAATTTTAACAAAAATTTCTTCAGGACATTCTTTTAAAATTAAACTAATTTTTATGAAGTTCTTCAGGACAATTTGAGAAAAAGGTGGGCAAATGTCCTGAGGCAGGTGCCTAGCTGAATCACTGATGTATACAAATGTCCTCAGGCAGGTGCCTAGCTGAATCACTGATGTATACAAATGTTCTCAGGCAGGTGCTTAGCTGAATCACTGATGTATACAAATGTCATAGCAAGAAAATGTGTAAAAGGTGGGTCATCATGAGCTGTTGCTCCCAAGATCTGCCATAGATCGATCATACGTAATATAGCATTGTAAAGTAGTGTACTATTTTTGTATTTACAGATCATACGTAATATAGCATTGTAAAGTAGTGTACTATTTTTATATTTACAGATGCATCACCCTATACAGATGAAACCAGCTGACAGTGAGAAAAGAAGTGGTGAGACAAATTATGGTGGATATCAAGTCTCAAGCATAATTTCCTGTAACCTACAATCCTATTGATCTCCCTACAAATTTCACTTTGAAATGCATCACATTCAGCCATCATCATGTATTTATTTCAGTTTGGTTTTTTTTTGCACCCTAGAGAAGTTAATTGGTAATTTCAATCTTGTTTTAGAAAATGTGGGTGTCAAAAAAATAAAAAAGAAAGAAAAAAGGAAGCCATCATGGTTATCATTAAATTTGCATCAGATAATTAAATTAGCAGTATTTTATAGATCTTTTAATTAAGGTGACTGATATGTTTTGTGACTTTGAACAAACAAACATGTGACCATAAAAACACATGTATATCAGACTTTTTGAAATTTGTTTTCATTTTGCTGGACACCCAGGAATTTTCTGCTGGACCCTCTGAATTTTTGCCGGACCTACATTTTTTATGTAAAATTGTTTTAAAGCCAAGCAATGTCATACCGTTATTATACCCCCCGCAACAAAGTTGTAGGGGGTATACTGGTTTCACCATGTCTGTCCTTCCGTCTGTAGACAAATCCTATGTCGTACGATAACTTGAGTTGTGTTTCTTAGAATCTTTTACAATTTTATCAGCTGTTTACTGGTGAAGAGAGGAGGATCCCTTTCATTTTTGACGATTTTCACTTTTGCCGTTCCAGAGTTATTGGACTTGATATGACGGAAAATAGGATTTTTACCCTATACAGTACCTGAAATGAGGGCCAGCCAAATTTTTTTTTGGGCCAGTAAAATATTAGTCACTGGTCCAAATGGCATAATGGTGACCCAAACATTTTGTGACATTTTATTTATGAAAAAAAGACGTCAAATATCAATATATAAACAGTTTTCAGATTAATTGTTTTTTATCAATAACAATAACATTCATTCTTTCACTAGTCTCACGAAGGGGGGGGGGTGCTCTTCAAGGTAATTTTGGTAGGTACAAGTGTGCAGCTGAAATTGCGAAAACACCCCAATGCATATATTGCTAGCAAATGAAACCTGAATTTACTTGCTATAACCTTTTTGACAACCTTTACGCCATTGGCTAGGGTGGTCTTAAGAAACGATGCTAGTCCATCGGATGGGGACAATAAAAGGCTGGTTTGTGTAAGGGGAGATCAATGCCATGATCACATTAAAGACATCCGGCAAAGAGTAGACTAATGCCACTACAAGGACCGCTCTTGCACTCCCCAGAGTGAAGAGTGACATCACTTGTTTCAATTCACTATGAAGAAGTGATTTTAAAGTAAAATAACTTCTCAGTTCGGGGTAATGTTAGTTGGTTATTCATTCCAAATAAGTATCTCACTTTGTTGAAATAACAAACGATGCTAATTTGTAAACAAAAGTTCTGGTTCCAAAAAAGAAAACCACTCCCAATTGTCACTAAAATGTAGCCGTGTACATGAACTATGAAAAGTTTAAAAGAAGTGACAGGCCAGATCGTTTCCGTAGTTTGTCAACTGTCAACGATTTTCTCTCCATTGTTGGGGAAACGTTTTTCAATGATTACCTAAGGATTGACACAAAAAGGTTTCCGATTTCTGTAAAATGAAATTTGTACATGTACATTATGCAGCAGAATGAATGAATAAATTTCCGAACCGTGGAAGATACATAACATTTGATCAGATCGCAAACATTATAAGTTGACAGAATTCTCTTTATAGTTCACAACTTTCCACTTCGTCCGTGATTTTTAACAATTTTAATAATTAAATCATAAAGAAACAAAACAACACGTTTCTTTTCTAATATTTAGTGAATACTTGTGTATTACATGAAAACGTGTAGGAAACGTGTACATGTATTGATTGGCTCGATAAAAATACATAATTGGGGAAGAACAGTAAATTACATTAGCTGTGTATTCATTGGCTACACAAATGTATTGGGACCAATCGCTGTGCTCGTAACAAACTTTTCGACCGTTGAAGTTACAGTAAAATATGTCCGGTTTCGGTAAAACAACAATTTTTAACGGTCTTTTAGGCAATCGCCCAAACGCTTTTTGTTGAGCCAGTGACTACCTAATTTGGAGCAGCTTTTGGTCGCCCGAATAAGATATTAGTCGTACTGGGCGACAGTCCATTTCAGGCACTGCCTATGTCGTATGATAACTTGAGTAGTGTTTCTCAGAATGTTTTGAAATTTTATCAGCAGCTTACCGGTGAAGAGAGGAGGATCCCTTTCATTTTTGATGATTTTCACTTTTGCCGTTCCAGAGTTATTGGACTTGATATGACAGAAAATAGGATTTTTACCCTATGTCGTATGATAACTTGAGTAGTGTTTCTCAGAATGTTTTGAAATTTTATCAGCAGCTTACCGATGAAGAGAGGAGGGTCCCTTTCATTTTTGGTCAGAACAATCGTAATGTTTTGGTTATGGAAATAGGTTGGACAGATGTGGGGAGCGAGGGGTATATCTTGGTGAGCACACAGCTCACAGTAATACTAGTTTTTATTTTAGTCTAGCAGAGCGCTTTCTGTATTTAACTTCATTAGTACTGGTAAAGACCTAAAAATAGGAAGACCAGTCACCATCCAGAATAAACCAAAAAGTTGAAACCATGCACCAAAAAAGAGTAGCCAAATCCAGCTAGGGATACCCTCAAACTTTGAAAAATTTACCAGATTTAAAACATAATTTTTGAAATTTTTATTGAGATTACAATAACAATATTCTAAAAGTCATTAGACTCTCTCAATCTCCAGTTCAATTTCCCTATGCAGTCTCTCAATCATGTTCTCAGCAGGGGGTGACACTGGCCGTTTTACGTTTGCCCGGCTGAACTCAGTCGTAATGCTTCAGGAACGACCACATTTTTATGATCGACACATTGCCATGTTGCCGGAACTATAAACAAAATTCTAAATAGAAACGGATTCGGTGAAGGGAACGATACAAATCTGAGACGTCGTGTTTTTTAGCTCACCTGGCCATAGGCCATGTGAGCTTTTGTCATGGGTAAGTGTCCGTCCGTTAGCTTTTCACATTTAAATCTTCTTCTCTGAAACCGCTGAACAGATTTTAACCAAACTTGCCAGAAATGTTCACTGGATGGTCCTCTACCAGATTTTTGTTTTTGGTGCTGATTTGAAATCCTACATGGCTGCCAGGGTCCATAATGTGTTCTCATTGGCTGAAATTTTAAAAATCTTCTTGTTAGAAACCACTAAGCCAATTGAATTGTGACTTTGCAGGAATGATCATTGGGTGGTCCTGTACTAAACTTGTATATCGTTTGCTGATTTAAAATTCAAGATGGCCACCATGACTCGACTTAATTTTAACATAGGACCCTATGAAAAAAATGTTTAAAAGTCTTCTCCTCTGAAACCAGTAAGTCAATTTAAAGCAAACATGGCATGAATGGTACATAGGTGGTCAACTTTCAAAATTTATATCCTGTGACCCTGACCTCCATCCAAGATGGCCACCGTCATAGGACCATATGGGAAAAATGTGTAAAAAAAATTTCCTCTGAAACCAGTAAGCCAATTTAAAGCAAACATGGCATGGATGGTCCTTAAGTGGTCAATTTTCAAAATTGTGTCCGGTGACCCTGACTTCCATCCAAGATGGTCACCTTCAGTGGACATACTGTAGTTTTAACATAGGACCCTATGGGAAAAAATGTTTTAAAATCTTCTCCTCTGAAACCAGTAATCCAATATAGCAAACATGTCATCGATGGTCCTTAGGTGGTCAACTTCCAAAATTGTGTTCAGTGAACCTGATCTCGGTTCAAAATGGCTGCCGTCAGCGGACATTGTTTTAACATAGGACCCTATGGGAAAATTGTTTAAAAGTCTTCTCTTCTGAAACCAGTCAGCCAATTTAAAGCAAACATGGCATGGATGGTCCTTGGGTAGTATACTTTCAAAATTGTGTCTGGTGACCACAACCTCCATCCAAGATGGCTGCCATGAGCAGACATAGTTTTAACATAGAACCCTATGGCAATATGGGATTTGAATAGTAACTTAGATGTATTTGGCATGCAGACATTCTTAAGAGGACTTATTTATGTCAGGTGAGCGATATAGGCTCACCTGAGCCTCTAGTTTATTTTATTAATTTTTTGGGGGCTTTTCACTCGAAAACATCATCTTACGCATCACAATATATTCAAATATATTTATTTTCATGACAGTTACGAATAATATTTACCAAAAACAGATAAAATATCATGTATTCAATGCGGTTACGAATTCCGAGTTGACCGAACTTGTTCCGGTATTTACAATGCGACCTGCATTTCCGAATTCCGTTAAAAAAGTAAACACATCATTCAAAAATGTTTGGCGGACACGGGGACCGGCATTACCGACGTTGGCGGACCTCATGATTTTCTGCCCCCTAGGTTCAATAGGTCCGACGAATTTCAAAAACTCTGGTATATAATATAGATATTAAGGATTCTGAATATTCAGACAAAGCTTTACTACTGCATGGTAAATTAAGCTCCTAATTATGTCTCTCCTTCGAACGAAGGGAGACATTGTTTTAGTCCGATTTTTACTTCCGCTTCTTCTGCTTCTTCTCAGCGAAGCTTGTCCGGACCATAACTTTTTTGTCTTTCCAGATATGCCAATTATATTTTTTATGTGGGTGCATGACCATAAGGTGGTGTGTCGCATACTGTAATGACCTTCGTGAGACCTTGACCTTTGACCTCAAGGTCAAATAATTGTTTTTTAAATAGTATTTTCTTGTCCGAGCCATAACATTTTTGTCTTTCGAGATAGGTCAATGATATTTGGTATGTGGGTGCATGACCATAAGGTGGCGTGTCACGTACCGTAATGACCTTTGTGGGACATTGACCGTTGACCTCAAGGACAAATAATTGTTTTTTAAATAGTATCATTCAACTCATGTGTAACTTATTGTTGTACAGATGACTGCATTAAGGGGAGACATAAGATTTAGGTATCTAAAACTGTTCTTCCTAGTTTAAGTATGTGTCACTCGTCACCTACAATTTTCAGACAGTTGCCCAGGGGAGTGAATACTAGAAGAAAAAAAATGACCTTAGATGGTGACCAATTCAATTTTTTTGGCAAGACCACCAGAAGTTACTATGGTAACTGAATTTTTTTTTTTAGATGTACATTCCAAATTTATCTTAAGAAAGGAAACAATCTGGATAATGTTTAATGTTAGCGTTTTATTGAGTTATGAAATAGCTGAATTATTTAATTTTAAAATGATGGCTGCTGATTGTTAAATTCTCTTTGAATATTAATCATCAATGGAATATTGACAAGCTTGGGGGAAATAAAAGATGACAGTCAATTAATACTAAATAGGATATTCATTTGACTCTTTTATCTTACTATACAAAACGGTTAGATGGTAATTCAAAAGTAGACACTAAGTTGTTTATACTGTTATAGTCAAGTTGGGAATTCTTCCAATGTTTAAACTTATTTATATCAGGTTTAGAGTTGGTCATGAAGCATGGGCTTTTGACATTTGGAAATAAAATTTGCCGGGAGTTGAATGTTGTTTCTTGTAGAGTTTTGTAATTTAGAACCATAAGCATCTGGAAATTTGATTCAAATTATTGATTATATGTACAAAATAGATTAATACAAAAGTGGAGAGCTTGATTTTCTGATTTATAAAAAGAGAAAATTGAAGGGAAAAAAATATAAATAATATATATAAAAATATGAAATACAAAAAAGGCAATTTAGCAGGTTTTGTTTTACAATTTGTCATTCACCATCAAAAATGACCTTTAAAAAATATTTATAATGTTTTTTCCTTTCTTGAGTAGTGACCTCATCAATTTGTTTATGAAAAATAAATTGTCAATTTAGAAATATAAATCAAGTCAAACAGATGGAAGGGAATTGATATTTTTGTTCAAAAGAGAAAAATTCTTGTCAGGCATTACTGAGTAATGTTATAAATAAGGAGAACTTGTAAATATGGATGTACTCTATTTCTTAGTACACAGGGTATACCAGGCCTCATGGTCAAAACTTTTATTGAGTTTTTTATACGTCTGTCTTTAAGAACGCTCTAACTTAAGAACCCCTTGGCCAATTCACTTCAAATTTCACAGAGTTAATAGAATTGATGGTCTTACGGTCTGTATACTTTATGGTGAAATTTTCGAATTTTCATTCCAGAGTTGTGGAACTTTATTCATCAAATTGTAGGTTATTTTTCATATGTCACGCTGTAAATTGAGAACCCCTTGGCCAATTCACTTCAAACTTCGCATAGTTATTGGAATTGATAGTCTTATGGTCTGTATACTTTTTGGTGAAATTCCAATTTTTCATTCCAGAGTTATGGGACTTTATTCATCAAATTTTAGGCGATTTTTCGTATGTCGTGCTGTAAATTGAGAACCCCTTGGCCAATTCACTTCAAACTTCGCACAGTTATACAATTGAAAACAACATTTTTTGAGAAATCAGTAAAGACTATCAATTCCAATAAATGTTCCAATTCATGTTTATGGTCCATCTGTTGGTGAAATTTAGATTTTTCATTCAAGAGTTATGGGAAAGAAAGTCTTTACAAATATTGTATGAATGTTGATGACGGGCGTATCATGCGCTTTTGGCGCAGCTGTTTATTTACTCATACTCTAAAATTGTCCAATCAGAACTCTTTATTATTTGGATACCATGTTTTGATTGGTCTTTCTTTAGAGCACTGTACAAAAATCATACTCGAAACTAATATGATTGCAAGACCAGGTCTTAAATTACTTGAAAATGGAAAATAAAGGCACTTTGTATAAATTTGTAAATGCAAATTATTTTTGATTTATTCATAAGGAACAAAAGCATATCAACATCTAGTAGAACATGATACTGCTGATAGCTTTAATAAGTTCATATTATCATTAGCTTTCACAATCATCATCAAAACATCATGCATTTCAAAGTGAAATTTGAGTGTTCAATGCTTTATCTTTGAAAACAAAAACTATCTTGGATAGCTTATTTGTCTTAAAAAGAAATTGTTTTTTTTTTATACCATTGTCACGTAAATATCATAGATATCATGCATTAATTACGAAAAAAGTGACATAGTGTATGCATGCCTTTTGAATAATTCATATAATACTTTAAGACATAATAAATATTTGACAAGTTGCATTGTACAGGGGATATCTTGACAGGAGAATATTCTTGTGAATGATTTCTTCCTTGTTTGCACAACAGTTGATGTTATAGCATGTTTACATTCTGTTCATTGATGTTATTGTTGTGTTAATGTCTTTCTGTATTGACAATAGACCTTCTGCATATTCCCCATTGGATTCTAAAATTATAGGTTTGTATACCTTTTTATGGGAGTTCTTTCCCTTGTGACAGGCAAAGTTGTATCTGATTTTGCCAAAGCAGTGGAAAGGACAGTGAATTTGAATATAATTTCACATAATAAGCAGACATTTGAACCTTGTAAGAAAGTCCAAGAAATATTTTATAGCCAATAGACAATTTCCTAGTTTTTATATCAACAAAATTTTTAGCAGATTATGGGAAAATTTTTCATTGAACTTTGTACGGAAGGGTTTAGTTTGCATTAAAGGGAAATAACTCCTGTAAGATATATAATTTTGGAATGGTTTGGTTGGTTTATGGTGTTCCACGCCACTTTCAACAATAGTTCAGTTATATTGTGGCGGTTAGTTTTATTGGTTGAGGAAACTGGAGAAAACCACCAACCTGTCACAAGTCACTGACAAACTTGATCACATAATGTTGTATCTAGGACACCTCTCCATGAACAGGTTTCGAACTCACAACTTTAGTGGTGATAGGCACTGATTGCACAGGTAGTTGTAAATCCAGTTACCATAGGATCACGACCACGATGGCCCCGAGCCAAATTTGGGAAATGTGCAAATGGTCAATAAACTTGATTGAAGTTTTAACATTAGTTTTTATTGTTCTTTTTTAATTTCTTGATTTTAATATGTGGATTGTACAAATGTTTATCAATTTTCTTTAGTAATATTAAAGGAAGGTCTTTTTTTATGCCCTGTTGGTTGCATTAAGTTTTACCCATGTCTGTATAGCCGTCTGTGCCGCAGACACTTTTTCTTAAGCTGAAAGTGGAAGCATCCATATCCTATGGTGAGGCTATGAACATATTCTTCCATTTTGTTGTAAAGATGGAGATGTATACTTTTAAGATTTATTACATTTTTTTTTTTGTGATGGAAGGAAAAAAAAAATCATGTACAGCATATATTTCAAATGAAATTCACATTTCATGTGCAGATTGTTCTTTTCTGGTATAAAATCTACTTTAATTGTTTGTACAGGGAATAAAAATGTCACAAATAAATTGCTTATTTTCAAAGTTTTGTATTAGACAGTGAAGTTTATAGAGATAAAGCTATTTTATTTTACCAAATGAGGAAAGTCTTTTCAATGAAGGGGAAGTTAATTACTGATCATCGCTTTTTTATTGTTTTCGTGTCATGCAAGGCTGCATAGAGACTATTGATAAAATAATGTTGGTTTGCTGTTGTTATGATAGTCCTATCTTCTTGTGAAAATTTTGTCAGCCCATATTTTTGTTTTTACATTCAACAGGTTATTGTTATAACCCACCCTTAGTGAGGTAGGGATATATAGTATCCATGCAGGAGTTCCATTTTCCTTCCAGTTTTTAGCCATCACTTGGCATGGGTCATACATCGTAAGCTGTCTCATTTAAGTCTTCTCTTCAGAAACTACTGAACCAAATTAAACAAAATTTTGCTTGGGTGGTCCTTTCAAAATTGTGTATGCCAGCCCTGACCTCTATTCAAGATGACTGCTGTTACTAAAAATAAAAATGTCTTCAATTGTCTATCACTAATTTATTATAAATCAAACTGAGCACAAATTTTAACTGTAGCTACATGGCAAGGTTTTTCTGTGAAAATTTTCTTTCAGCTGATTTATACCGATTAAGCAAATTAGGCATAAAAGATCACATTTAAATCTTCTCATCTGAAACTGCTGAACCAACTTAAACCAAATTTGGCTGGGATGGTCCCCTTTAAAAATTGTGTCTGTGAGCTCACCCTCTATTCAAGAGGGCCATTGCTAAAAATATCTTAAGGTTTTTTTTTCCAGCAAATTTATACAGATTAGACATAATGAGAAATAAAAGGACATCCAAATCTTTTTGTTCTAAATATTTTTGGGGTTTCCTTGGCTATTTCTGTAATAATGTGACATGTGGAAGGATAACCTCCTTAGAATGATGTTGGTGGGGGGGGGGGGGGGTATATGTGACTTGTTTGTCATATCTTAGCATTGAAATTAGTGATCATTTTGGAATTCTGTTGTTCATTCAATTTGAAATTGTTCTTTGGATCACATAGGATTTGTTCAAATTTTCTTTCCACCAAAATAAATATTAAATTAATACGGTGAAACCTGTCTAAACCAAACTCTGGATAAACCGAAATCCTGTATAAACCAAACTTCAGATAAAGTTCTAATCTAGAAAATCTTCATTAATTTAACCTGTATAAACCAAACGCCTGTCTATTCTGAACACAAATGTTGGTCCCTTGGAGGTTCTGGTTTAGACTGCTTTCACTGTATACATTTGTATTTTACAAAGAAATAGTTTACTGTGTCCCTCATTGTTAATAGTTTTAAGGTTGAATTTGGCAATTAATAATTATTACCATTCTGAATAATAGCTCATTATTCTAACTTTAATTATTATTTCTTAATTGTTCCACTTGAAACATCAAAGTCAAATTCATTTAAGAATTCATTATTGTGCATGAAAAAAATTTGAAATGTATCTTTTTAACAGCAAGCCAACATTGTTGCTATAAATAGGAAGTACCAAGAGTAATGTTAGGTATCGCAATCAAAGGAATGTTAATATTTTGTCTTAAATTGTCAAATATAAATATATAAACATTGTAGGAGGCCAGTTTTTGTTATGTATTGAACTATTCCTTTACGGTAGTGTTGTCTTGGTAATAAAACAATTATTTTGACTATATTATGTACTTTTTAGATGAAAGAAAATTATTTGTCGGAATGATATCAAAGAAATGTACTGAAAATGACATTAGAATGATATTTTCACCGTTTGGTAGTATAGAAGATTGTACAGTTTTACGAGACCAGAATGGCCAAAGTAGAGGTACGTAGTATAAAAACAAAAAGTTGTTCCCCCTGTGCACTGCTTGTTAAAAGTAGAAGAAACATTACTTGTCTGTAAAAGATTACAACTCTTTCTTGATTTAGTAAATAAGGGTAATAACAAAATTACCGAACTCCAAACAATCTTCCAAAGGGTCATAAGTATATAAACAGATAAAATCAGTCAACAACCGGAAAACTGGGAAAACCGTAATGACCCTGACTTGGTACAGGCATTTCCAAAGAAATGGTGGGTTGAATCAGATTTTACGGCACCAAACCTCCCGCTTTCATTACGGTTCAAAGGTTCCGGCTGTCACTATAACAGCATTTATAACAATACTGGAACAAAATAGGTAAAATAGTAGTCAACGCAGTACTAAATCCAGTGAGGAGGGTGGAACATCTATCGTGAACCATCTCCATCGCAACCACGAGTCCCCTGAAGTATTTTAACTACGAAGTTAAATGTCAAAAACACTCTTACGTCACATATTGACAAAAAATATCTTTGACATTATTGTTGACTTCCTTATCTTTATACTTTTTCACTTTATGAAAATCCATCGTGTATACCAGATGGTCTTATTTAAAGATGTGATGATGGAAAAGAAAAATGAAATAATCAGTCGCTTGACGTAGTGTCTGAGGGATTATCTTGTATATTTACTTTATACAGTGAAACCTGTCTAAACCAAACCCTGAATAATCTGAAATCTTTGTTAAAATGACATGAATAAATCAAGCACCTGTCTATTGCAAGCACACAAGTCCAAAGGAGATTAAATTTAGACAGGTTTTATCGTACAGTCCTCGAAATGAAAATTTGGATTAACTAGTCTCTATCAATTTCTAGAATTTATTTTATATATATTCCTAAATAAAAACTGAAAAACTTACTGGTCCGAACAAAGTTTTACTGGTCTTGGGCCAGAGGACAGGTGCTCATCATGAGGACTTCATTAAAGGAAAACTCCAGTCAGTTGAACAATTATTATAATTCAATACATTGTAACTTTTTATTCATAAATAACTAATTCTTATTAAAAAAAACACCTTTATTAACATTGATATACCCAATTAGAAATATGAATATTTTGAATTTCCTGTCGTAGTGTAAGCGGCCATGAAACCTCTTCATGTGACGTCACGGGACGGATCATGTTAGTTGAATAAATACTGTATCTGACTCTTCCCAACATGGTGCCCTTTTGGTTATGTTTTGATATCAGATCAACTTGATACAATGTTTACAATTTGTATATCCTCCTAATTTTTTTCTTTGTTGTATGTAGTAGTTTCATATGAGTGATTCAGTAAAGTGTTTTACATCTGGTAGAAGTTATCATGCCTTTGAGATAATAAAAATGTTAACTATTGTATACTTGTACAACCCCTCATTTACATACAAGTTTTATAATTAGAACAATATGACTTGTCATTAGTACTACTTCTAGACCAGGTGACCTGATAGGGTTATATAACATATAGATCTTCTTCCCCTGTCTGTGTTAAGTAAGACATATATTAATGAAATATAATTTGTTTGTTGTTTACATATCTATCCACCAAAAAAATGTCCCCAAAAAAATGTCCCAATTCGAAAACATTATTGCAGTTTCAATGAAAAAAAAACAACATTAATTTTACCCTGTTTTGTTTTTGAAATAAAGATTTGTAAGCGAGTGATGAAAATATGAAATTAATTTCTGTTTTAATTACTCACTAACGAAGATAGTTGTAAGTTGTAAATAAGGTTGTTCCTTAATTAATTGAAAAATGGCAAATGTGTGGTTTCCATGCTGAAACTTTAGTTTCCTTTAATTTGATCACCGGAATGCTACTGTCTGCTTCACAAGGAATAGCTTTTATTTTGAAAATAGCTAGAAGCAGGGGCATCTGTGTTCAATGGCACATTCTTCTTTTATTTGCATGGTAATATTCATTATCTCTTTATGTGTACTTTCCACTTTATTTAAAATATTTTATACAATAATGTAATTAGTTGAAATATTAGTATCACTAACCAACTAATGAATAGGTCAAAACTGCAAAATACATGAAAAAAAGGGATTTGTTGAAAACAAAAAATTAATAAAAATGATATTACATTAATTCGGTGATAACTACAAGTCTAATTTTATGTGTGCCTCTGTTTGTCCTTATTGAATCCACACTTTATTGCTCAGTAGCATTAGTATCCAAACAAATATATACACGAGCTTTCTCATACATCAAATTCATTGGAGTTATGACCCTTAAAAGCCAGCCACGAAAACTTTATGCTCACACAAAATATTGTGTTTTATGCAATTTATTAATTTTTAAGGAAAAACTATAATCATATAGTTGAACATAATTGTCAGTATAATTACAAGACATTTACATAAATACTGACTATTTATCACATATTTACAGACATATATAACACATTCAATATTATTCATGTATTCATATTTGTGTAAACAAGTAATTTTTAAGTTACCGAGGAAAGTTGAACTTTAGTTATTCAAATCTGCCTCAAGAGGTAGCCAGCTGCATAGGAAAGCTTCAAATACTGCAGCAACACTGTATTTAGATTTGGCACCAATTTCTTTAATTTATGAGCCTACAAGTAATGTTACAGAATTTATATGTAATTTATAGCAAATTATTTTCATTCAATATGTATTTATTTTAAAATAATATATTTTTACAAGTCCATCATACATGTTTATTGTTTAAATCCAACAATATATTGGGGGGAAAAAAGTTAGAAAATCATATTAAAAGACAACTATGCAACTTGAATCGATTGAAGATGTACAAATAGAAATACCACCAAAATATATGTGGTAGAGTATTAATAATTAACTGATTTTAACAAAATTATACTTCGTGCCCTGAAATAATTCAGTCAAGATTAAGATATTTTATCCATTTAATCTATAAAAAAAAAAAATCATTTGAATTCATGAGCGATTCTAGAAAGGTGCACAGTATTGATAAAGTAAAGACCTTTAAAATGTGTTCACCAGAACAGGTGTCTTTGCTGGAGAAATTATTTATCTGGGTTTCATCAGATGTGCCTTACAAATAAATAGTCATAGAAACACTTTTCATGCAGCTGCTCTGCTGTTTGGCTACTTCAGCAAGAATTTAGAACGTCATCATAAATGTATATATATGCATTTCTCATTAATTTATTGCATAGATTTTCATTCAAATGTTTCATAATTGACATAAACTGTACAGCATATGTCGTATGATAACTTGAGTAGTGTTTCTCAGAATGTTATGAAATTTTATCAGCAGCTTGCCGGTGAAGAGAGGAGGGTCCCTTTCATTTTTAGTCGGAACAATTAGTAATGTTTTGATTATGGAAATAAGTTGGACAGATGTGGGGGGTGGGGGGTATATCTTTTAACACCAGCTCAGTAATTTTTCAGCTATATCATGGCGAAAACAAATTAATTTTCAATGAGATGATGATGAGGTCCGCTTTATTCTAAACCAACAAGCTGAGTTATATTTTTATAGTGCTAGCTCAAAGAAACAATAGTCCGCGGATAGACATGTTGCTCCACTGTGACACATTCTGATTACGAGCCAACCAGTTTTTGTCTCTTTCTCCTTAATGCTGCGTAATTAGTGAAGAAGCAACAAATACCACTGTTATAGTCTTTGGTTTGACCCGATCGAGGGTAGAACCCACTATCTACCGCACTCGAGGCGAGAACACTAATGCAGTTAAGAAACTTAAGTACAGTGCTCCCTCGGTCTATCCCCCCCCCCCCCCCCCCGTTTTCTCGCCTATCTCCAAAATTCTCGTCTGTCCCGATTTCCCCCATTAAAAATACCCCGTTATACTGCCAAACTCAGCTACCGCCACGGGTTTTCAGACACAAAAGTCGTAAAACCAATTTAAATTCCCCCGTTAGTATCTTAGTATCGCCCACAACTACTTTTTGACAGCTGTGTATTGATTGGTAATTATGGAATGTCAAGACTGGTCATCGGACACGGTCATTGATCTCATAGTTGAGGGTTGGAACAGGTGAGTTGTTTTGATTAGAATAATTACCTGTATTTACTTTTCTAGTGATCACTTTTAATCCTGAGTAAAAATTGTAATTTAATTAGTTGTCATAAAAATGTCGTCCTTAGATCATTTTCAGAAACCATGTAGCTTAATTTGGGATATGATGCAATAATGTCATATTATATCTACGTTTTTATTATATGTATTTAGAAACATAATAATACAGTTACACTTTTTATACAACACAAGATGATTCAATCTTTGGTTCATAAAGGAGTGTCATCATTCGTTGCATAACGAGCATTTTCCATGTTTTCTTCGTAATCCATTTTGACAGTACCAGACGACGGAAGTAAACAACGATACATTAATAATGAAAACTGATCGGACCTATTCTAATTTATTTATTTATTAAACATGTATTATTTATACTTATGTCTTTGTACAAGTGCAAAATGTACGTCAGTCGAGTTGAAACAATTTGAGAAAGTTTATCTTTTCATTTGATCACATGACTTCCGGTTTTCAATGTCCTTCAGTTTATCGCCAAACTCGTTATACTGCCAAACTACCGACTGCACAGAAGGTGGCGGCTTAACGAGGGAGCACTGTAAATTTATTCATTGTATACAGTAGGTGTCACTAGTTGACATGTATGCAAGTTTGCAAATCATGAAAAATATATAAAAATGATTGATGACATACTAGCAGTTATCTTATCCTGTCCATTTTAGATTTATTTGGTTTTAATCATTTCTAGAAAATATAAATTTGATCTTCATAACAGAAAGATTGGCCTACATTAATCTGTTTGTAACATTGAAAATTTAAAAATATCAGTGTGAAAATGTACCCAAAAATGTATGCCCTGAGATGAAAGTCCACAGCATATTGTTTTACCCATGTCAGTTCATCTGTATGTCCTCTGTATGTGTATCATCTTGTCCCATACTTTGGGTATTTGGACGCTGGTCATTTCTGCCTTAGCTCAATAAGTAATATAAATGACATTTCAACTTGCACCAATTTTATGAATATGATTTGGTTGGTTTATGGTGTTTAACGCCACTTTCAACAATATTTCAGTTATATCGTGATGGTCAGTTTTATTGGTGGAGGAAACCGGGTAAAACTACCGCCCTATCACATAATGTTGTATCGAGTATACCTTGCCATTAACAGGGTTCAGACTCACAATATGATTTGGTATTCTACACACCAGCTATTGCTGTAAATCATGAACAGTGCATTTAGGAGATAACTGTATTGTATTTGAAAATTTCACGGCATCAATTAGAGATTTGATGGTCGCAAATTGAGTTTACTGGCGATGCGACAGCAGAGCCAGTAAACGGATATTTGCGATCATTAAATCTCCAATTGATGCCATGAAATTTTCAAATACAATACAGTTATCTCCATTCTAATGTAATCATGTGTATTGCCACATTATTGACAAGATGACGTAAGTGGTAATCGGCTAAATTTCTAAAAATATATCATGATATTTCAACCATGGAATTGATACCTTGAAAATTACAACATTTTCCAATCACAAACCAGAATATTAAACAACTACATTAAAATTAGAACTGACTACCATGGAACCTTTTATAAATAAACAACAGTTAAAGAAGACACTGACCATGTTGACCTCCAAATGTTGTTAATCCTCTTATTTTCATCCCATGAGATTATAATATTGTTACATCTGACACATGATATAAATTAGAATTCATATGGGCAAGTGAATGGTCTTGTCTTGCTACATGACTTTCAAATCCTAGTATTAATTTATATAATAGACAGTCTTCATTAGTATAAAGACACTTATAAAGGATGTCAGTGGATCATATGTACATTTCTATCTGTTATAAAGCCACTTACATGTGATGTGGCACACAGTAGAATGAGAACTCTTAATTATGTTATAATTACATCAGTTATATGTATATCTTGTATTTTTCAGGCTGTGCTTTTGTAACATATTTAAATAGACAGTCGGCTCAAAATGCTATTAAGAGCTTGCATCATTCCCAAACAATGGAGGTATGATACACCATGGTTAACATTCTCAACTAATTACATTGTTTACTTATCATCATTATGACAACATTATTGTCTTCAGTTTTTGTTTCTCATTAATTAGACAACATTGTCTTGTTCCAAATTTCTGTCAACTTTTTTTTTAATTTATTTTATTTCTCCTCAATGAATTCATCTGTATAGGAATAGCTGAGAATGTAAAGAGGAAAAGGAGAAATATATTTAAATATATATCGAGCTGTTTTACTTGGAGACAAATTTTTACTGAAACGATTATAATAATTCCATGGTAACTTGTCAGTATCTTGTAAAATACAGGAATCCTACAGTTTGTTTGTTTATGGTGTTTAACACCACTTTCAACAATATTTCAGTTATAGCGTGGCGGTCAGTTTTATTGGTGGAGGAAAACGGGGTACCACCGACCTGTCGCAAGTCACTGACAAACTTTATCACATTATGTTATATTGAGTACACCTCGCCTGAGCGGGATTCAAACTCGCAACATTAGTGGTGATAGGCACCGATTACACAGGTAATTGGAAACTACCATACGATCACGACGGCCCCGGAAACCTACTGATATAAAAATAGATAAAATTGTGTCAATCAATTGTAGTATAATTGAAATCCCTAAAACTTGTAATCTCTGTCTATGAGGAATTATTTATTGATTGATTGGTGTTTAACACCAGCTTGACAGTATTTCAGTTAGATTGTAGCATTGGCAAATTTTTTTAAAAAGAATTGAGACATGTAAGTAATATGAGGTTGCTAAGGAAACGGAATACAAATGTTTTTTTATTCAGTCAATTACCTCTAATATGATACCTGAATATAGCTGTAATACTGCTCACTTTGTATTACAATCAATCAATCTGGAGTAACCTCCCTTGAACGTAGAAAGTTATATTATATGTAGTGTATGCCTGTTCCTTGTATGATCAATGGATCATTCCATCAAATTTAAACTAAAAAAAAAAAACCTGGTACATCTCTTCTACAAATAGTGAAGTAACCATTGATTAAGAAATGGGCTTCCATTTCAGATAAGACAATAATTTGAGGACATTTCAGATAAGACAATAATTTGAAGACATTTCAGATAAGACAATAATTTGAAGACAGTCGTTGGGAGTAGCTGATTCTATATAAAAATTAATAAAATATATATTCAGCATTTTTTAGCTTATTTCGGTCTTCCAAAATTGCGAGTATGGCGACCTTTCCAGATATCCAACATGGCTCCCCTATTTTTGTTTATTATTCAAAATATTGGAAATCTGAAAATCTTCTTGAGAACCACTATGGAATGAAATAGAATTTGGTCCCAATAATCCATGGGTGGTGTCTGATTGACCCATCGACAAGTATCCAAGATGTCTGTCTGCCATGGCAGATCACGAAACTTTTGGTTTTAATGTATTATCTTAAATATCTGATATCCCATGTATTTAATACAGCCCAGTTGCATGTATAATGAAAAATTGGTTATTTTGAACAGAAAAAAAATCTGAAACTGTAGTGATGATGAGCAGCATTTCTCCGGCCCAAGGCTAGTAAAACTTTGTTTGAACCAGTTTTTATTTAGATATATAGAATCTAATACCGGCAAAAGTGCAAGACAGGGAAATCTCCGACACCTCGGGTGTCAGAGATTTCCCTGTCTTGCACTTTTTGTCGGTGTTTGATTTTATTTCTCACTTTTATCAGTAGTTGTGTATTGTTTGACAGCTATGTACTTTTAGCAGACGATCATGTAAACAATGTGAGTTATTTCCCCTTCATGTCAATCGAAACAGTAATTCCATATTTTTGTGTATTGAGTGAAGGTTATTATGTAATAATATGGCTGATTGTTAGGATTTGCATGTTTATAAAAGATTGAAAACTTATATACAGTGAATTGTTTATTTTAAAAAGGAAAAGCATGGATAATTCGGGGGGCAGTTGACATAAACTGTACAGCATGTATTTGCCGGTAAAACGCACGTGATTTTTTTGTCTTGCACTAGTGCAAGATAAGAAAATCTCACATCGCTAAAAATAGGAACTGGTCTGTCTCAAAAGTGAGAAATATATATTTATAATAAATTAAAGAAATTGATTCGGACCAGTAGATTAAAATTTTCAATTTCAGGACATACTAATGTAAAAATATCTTTGTTGATCAATTTTGTTCTCTCATTAGAATAGATGATAAAATATGTTGCTTATCTATTCCAGGGTTGTAATGCACCAATAGTGGTAAAATTTGCAGACACACAGAAAGAAAAGGAACAGAAAAAATTGAATAACATGACGGCAAACTTGTGGAACTTATCAGTTGGGGGCTTAGGTGCTCTAGGGCCACAATACATAGCAGTAAGTGATGATGACATTTATATCTGTCTTTGATGAATGTAGAATTGGTGATATTAGGCTAAATATGTAACTACATACCATGAATTGTTTTTCTTTGTAATATTAGGTTAAGTACGTAACTACATGAATTGTTCTTCTCTGTAATACAGTAGAACCTGTCTAAACTGAACCCTGAATAAACCTGAACCTGTATAAACAGAACACCTGTCTATTAGGAACACAAATGTTGGTCCCCAGGACGTTTGGTTTAGACAAGTTTCACTGTACTTGTAGATCTGTCTGTTCTATTAAAAGAGTTAATTTGACAAACTTTGTTGTCAACTATCAACAAAAAGTAAAATAAAGATATTGAAGTGTTGCCATGATTACCAAGTTGACAAAATGTTTGTATAGAGTAATATCTATGCTGTCAAAAAATTTACTAATTTTCTGTTCATACAATACAACATTTGTTGACCAAATAGACAGATTTCAAATTAATTCATCATTATGTAATTCAATGTTGTTTGCTTTTTTGATCCCACAAGTACATCTAATTGTCAGTAGATTGAGTCAGAAAAAGGGATACAGTTGGTGATTCCTATCCCACAAGTACATATAAATGTTCCTAATTGTCAGTAGATTGAGTCAGATAAAGGAATAAAGTTGGTGATTCCTATCCCACAAGTACATATAAATGTTCCTAATTGTCAGTAGATTGAGTCAGATAAAGGGATACAGTTGGTGATTCCTATCCCACAAGTACATATAAATGTTCCTAATTGTCAGTAGATTGAGTCAGATAAAGGGATACAGTTGGTGATTCCTATCCCACAAGTACATATAAATGTTCCTAATTGTCAGTAAATTGAGTCAGATAAAGGGATAAAGTCGGTGATTCGAAAATTGAGGTAAATAAAGAATCATTTTATTCAATGACCCATTATCACTTAAAACAGAAGCAGTTGCCTTTCAGGTCTTTCCATAAGGGGTGGTAACAAGTACATTTTCCTGCCTAAAATGGGCTTTGGTACATCCTGATTTTAAAGAGTTGTACAGTCAAACTTGTCTTAGCGACTTCCTTTGTTGGCCGACCTTATTTATTCCTCCCCAGCGTTTTCCCGTGCATTCGACCTTTATATAGCGACCCACTGTCTAACGCGACTAACGACCGAGTTCTTTGCCTTTGGGTAAAAATCCTTCATATAACGACTATTAGAACATTATTATCAAACCGGAAGTTAGATAATAAATAAACATACACAGTCCCGACTTTGGAAAAATGTCCGTTTTGCCCAGCTGATGCAGCGATTGTTGCCAATATCCCTCTAGCTGATATTTGCATGATCTACTGACAACATCTTACTCCCAAAGTCCATACCTGTTACTAGTTCATAATAATAAATTTTTCATATTAAATGAAGTCACGATTAGCATTATTGTGTAAGACCCCATTTTTTTTTACAGGTAAGTTGTTCACGTGATGATTTATTATTGTTGTTTTGATTTATTTGGGTTTATTTCTTATTTATAATTAAATATTTTAAATTGCTTATTATAGAAGATACCATTTTAATCTTTCAGTTTTATTAATAAATAATCGTGATTTTGAAAATTATTGTATGAAGTACTGGTTCCCAGCATATATTTCTGTCAACATTCGTTTAACGTGCGGTAACAGATCAAGGTAAACACATGCTGATCGTGTGATTAGGCTATTTATAGCTTTCGGCGAGTGATTGAAGTTTGAAAACATTTTGGTCAGAAAATTTCATTCTGCTAATCATAATGATTAATTCTAATTACGATAACAATAGCTGTTGAAAGAAAGTAAAAAACTTGATCATTTAATATTATTTTTTTTTAATTTCACCCACAAAGGACGGAAATATTTAGCGATAATTGAACATATTTTTTATTTCATTATATGTTTTTCTTGCCAGAATTTAAGCTCTATTCATGCATTTGTCCTCCACACGAACGGGTTACAAGTTGATGCGGATTATATACCCGAACTAGGTTTTTCCTCTCGACATTTTGGGAGCAAATATCACAATCTCTATTCAACGACCCCTGTCTTGTGCGACCTTTTTTCAGAACTCCCTTCAATGGTCACTATAGACAAGTTTGACTGTGTAAGATATTCATGAATATTGTTCCAATTTTAATTTTTTTTTAAAGTGACCGCCTGTAAATAGTAAAGTACCGGTAGACTTGAAAAATATTGAAAGCACTGCCTAACTTTATGTAAATAAAGAATCACTTAGTTGCCCTACATTTTGACAAGTTCATATGATGCCATTGATAGAAATGGTAGAAATATGATATTATAGAATAGAATAGAATACTTTTATTTTCCAAATCAGGTCTCCAAGGGGACATTTACATTTAACAGTCATGATTGTTTAACATATGTAAAACAGCAAAATCAGTACATAACAAGGACTAAACAATAAAATGAATTGTCAATTAATACTGATCAATAAGGTATGTGCAGCTGTGTTGCTACTCTGGGTAATGGAAGCAATGTTTAATAGAATATTGTTTTGCTGCAATGGGCACCAAGGGACGGTGCTAAGGTTTGTTGAAATTGTAGCAAAACCTCCTCGTGTCCAATGCAGGAAAACAATATGTATGTAATAAAATAATTAAAATTATCATAAGACACAACAACATATGTTAGAAATATAGAAAAATGATACTGTACGTCATTGGTGAAATCAGTATGAGGCACATCAGATATTAATCACAAAACACTTATACCAGTAAAAGACTGACAATCTATACCAAACATTTTAAATACAAGTTATCTATTAAAAAAGTCAGGATCATCACATTGTTGACATCCAGTATAAATTTACAGATGACATGTTATTTTATACACGATAAAATATTGTTGAAAGTGGCGTTGAACACCATAACCCGTTATTTTGTTAATTTTTTAACAAATTTTCTTAGGGCTGTTCCAGATTTAAATGTGGGGGAGGGTCGGGAGGCACATATTTTTCACCCCCACCACCCACCAAAAAAAATTGTGAAAGGCCCCCATCACCAATAAAAAAAAATTGTAACCTAAAAACCGCCACCCGTAAAATTCAATTTAAAAAATTGCAATTTTTGAATCACGTTTTTGGTTTATAGTATATGTCCCCTTGTTGTCAATTACAACTCTGCATCTTCGTTGTGGGACATTAGAATATATTTTATTGTCGATTTAAGAAGCCCACAAAGGGCATTAATCTTTCCCTTCAAATGCTTCGAAAATCCAATGATGTAAACGTTATCCTTCTTTTATTTACCTTGCTATGTTGCTTCTCGGTCGCCTGATCACTCACATGGCTCCACGACGAAGGGGAGGTAAATCAATTTCCGTTTCCGGTGACAGGGGAGATAATGCAATTACAAAAAAATGAGAGAGAGAGAAAAAAACGTGAAACGTTTCGGATTTCTTGACGGTTTGTCAGCATTCTCGGTGGCATAAAAGCGGCAGTAATTGTAAAACTGAGGAAGAACCACACAAATTAATTGTGTAGGTTTTAATTTACCAACCAGGCATGGAATTTTTATTTTGATGCCCCCTACCACCCACAAAATTTCATTTATCAAAAAACCAACCACCCATGTTAATAAAAATGAAGCTGCTGCCTGACCCTCCCACACATTTAATTCTAGAACAGCCCTTAGTAATATAATTCCACTATTTGTATTTTGGCATATATATCAGTTAAACAAGTTTAGCCCTGCTACTTTTTAGTGAGGTACCAGGAAAGTGAGCAGTCATGTATACGTGTGTTAGGAGTATCAATATTGCCTCTTTCTAAGATTTTTTGATTGGATTTTGGAACTGTTTTGACGGTGTGCAGTCTTTGCCTTAATTTTTTTCACCTACTTGTCCAAAAGCCAAATTTAGAAAATTTTCTATTTATTCAAGCAAATTCTTTCATAATTTTCACTTGTACGAATCCAGTTTTACTTGTCCCGGTCTTCGGGCAAGTGAAATAGCACGGAGACTGCAGTGTGTCATTTTTTTTCTTCATTTTATTAATTATTGAAGGCCTACCATTACAACATGTGCAGTATAAAACTTTTCATGCCTCTTGTTTACATTTAAATCAATCACTATTCTCTGTGTTACATTACAAAACATATAAATTATTTTCATCTATTTTAAGATCTGTTAGTTATCTTATAAAACTTTATACCAATATAATTCAGGTTTATCACCTACGTTAAAAAAACCTGACATGTTTAGTATTTATTTAGTTGAAGACACTGTTGGCAGAGGGATTTAAATCATACACAAAATTACATCATTTCTAGAGGAAACAAGTAGCTGCACACCTTCAAATCATTTAGTTCTCAAAAAAACAAGTTTTAACATTTTTCACTCCCTATTTATGCCAGTACAGGGAAGATATATGGTTTATTTAGTTCATAAGAAACCACAGCTATTATGAATCATGTAAACTGGAAAATACTTTTGATACCAGCCACCAAATTTGCCTACAAAATATCAAATAAAATGTTGGGAATGATATTTATCTAGTGTAGTAATTAGTAAGTTTTGTTTGTATTCTATGAGGAAGTGACTTTCATGTGTAAAATAATGACAGAGAATTGCACTGAGTGTATTACTACAATTATTAGTAACTAGTGGATTATTTACATGTAAAATAACAATGATATATATTTCTTCCAAATTCTTTCTTTTTTATATATATATAATATGTTTATGTTTTATTGATATGAAATGCACTGTGAAGGGAAATAAAAATTAAGGTCACATAATACAAGTTATTGCTCGGTGGTCACTAAGGCAGGTTTGATATCAATCCATACATACTCTTTAGAAGTCAGGATATCCTAAACAAAATGTTTGTAGTGGTGCTAGAATCTTATGTGCAACCGTGATCAAGAAAATAAAGGTTCATACTCTAGAATTCTGAAAATGTTTTGTTTTGTTGCTAGAATCTTTGTATACTATAGTCAACAAAATGAAAGTCTGTATTCTTTAGAATTCAGAATATGCTTTGTTTTATTACTAAAATCTTGTATTTACCATGATCAAGAAAACTGAAATATCTCAGAAATGACACCAAATTTGCACATGAAAATAACATCTGAAATAGTACAAAATTTATATTAACCTGGTCCATCATTTTATTAATCAGAAGACTTGCATATCAATTTAGCATGACTTAAAGTGTTAATAGGTACTCATATCATACAAGAGAACCTTATCATAGATTTAATGTTTCTGGTCTCATGTGTTTGTTGATTAAAAAAATGCAGCCATGTGGGGTTTTATGAGGATATAAAATTTATCAGATTTTTATGTAATTCATCAAAAAACTGCAAATCTAGGGTGTAAAATATAATTTTGATTGAAATATTATTGTTAAATGACAAGTGGTTAGTTTTTATATAGACCATTTCATTATCTGATAACACACACACACATATATATATATAGGGGGAGAGAGCAAAAGAAGGGTGTATGGGTATTGAATATTATCCATTTATCAACTTGACCTTCGAACCCCATAAAAAAGAGATTTTCTGCTGATCTTGACTTCTCAGGGCTTTTCCATAGTAAATTATTGTTGATGGTTGGATAGGAATGACAACTTATATTATATAATGATTTTGCCATATATTCAATGGGCACAATACTATACTGATGGCCTGCAGCTCATGATATACAAATTTATATCCATATTCTATCAAAGACTTTTTAATGTAAATTCCCTTACTTATTTTTAGATGTCATTTCTGATTTCTTTATAGTCTTTAATTTATACACTTTGAAAAAATGAGATTAGTGATTAATAATTTATCAGTCTCTCCTACAACATCACCTCTGCTTGTTCAGTCCTTCAAGGTCATTTCAGAAAAAAATATAGGAGGAAAGGGAGAGAGAAGGATGGAAGGCACTTCTTTCCAAGACCCACCACCCATACTATTTAAAAAAAAAATTGACTAGGGTGCAGTGAAATAATGCTTCATGATGAAGTGACATGACAAACACAGTTTGTTACTACAAATTAGTAGATGCTATAACAATACTGAAGTTAACCCATCGGTTTGACACTTTGAGAATACAGTAGCCTTCCTCTTATAAGGCCACCCTTTCTGCAATGGAAATGTGGTCTCATAAAATTTGTAGCCTTTTTGACAATTTAGTAGCATTTTACTATTTAGGGGATCTGATATCTGGCCTGAAAATAAGGGTTGCCTTTGGTGAGAGTGGCACTTGCAGTTTTTTGTATATTGTTTTTAATTTCCACCTATGGATTAGATTTAGTGTATGTTGGCCTTTATGTTATATTATAATACAATTCTAAGAATGTAGCATGTTTTAAGTGATCAAAAATAACGATGTTTAAATGATTTAATTACAGTTGCTACAACAGGCTGCAGCAGCAGGAAACCTGGGAATGTTTAACCTAGGAAATATTGGTAGGTAGACGTTACTAATTAGCTTGATTATCTTGTCTCTTTGTATACAGAGCAAAACCTGCTGATGTTGATTTGGTTCGGTAAACTTCCGTATTATCTTATGTAACATAGAGGAAATATGCCAACAGGAAATACTGATGATATTACAACTTTTATTAAATAACTGACGTTGAATTTAATGTTAGTTTCGTTTACTCCTTTGATGAGATGTTAAATAATTCTTTTCATGTTCAAATTTTTTTAATTTTTTTTTTTTTATGCAACTAGAATTGTGTAATATTTATTAAAATGTAGAGCCTTTGAAAAACCTTAGGAAAAAGAATTAGATCTAAAACACAAGATAATTTAGATTTGAAATATAAAAATTCTTTTGAAGAATTTTTATGACTGCATATATATATGTAGGAATTTTTATCTATTTATAGTTTACCCAAAACACCCAATGAGAATGTTCTAAAATTTAAGATTGGTTTCCACAACATTAAGATTGTGTTAATTACATATGTGTAGACAAAAAGATAAGTAATTCATTCTAAAAATTCAGATCTTTACTACTACTACAAGAAATTCTATTATAAATTCTTGTTTGAATAATCATGGCCTGTTTGGTGAGCTTAGTGGGAAGACATTTTGAATGATCACTAATATTATCCGCTATCTCCTTATTATCATGTCGTTTAATTCCCATTTGCTGAAACCTTTTGCTCGTTAATTTCTCATTTGATCTATCTAAATAAAGTGTCCCTTTAGTTTGATGACAAAGTAAAGGAGTTGTTTGAGTATGTTAACATGTCTTGAGCATGATGTAGAATCTATTAACATAGGTAGTCATACTTAACTCAAAACAGTCTTCATTTGAACATCAAAGCATGAAAACGTGTATGTGTTACTATATATAGCTGTACTAAAAACAAACGTAATCACTTTTGGTTCCGACAGACACATTTTGTCAAACAATTTTCTGAATATTTAAATCAAGCTTTCTATTAAAAAGAGATGAGAATTAAATATTAAACTTGTTATTTTGGTTGGGTTTTTTCCGATAATTATTTTTTTTGGAAGATAATGTGAAGGTGTGAGTTTGTTTATTCTATCTCATTTTATAAATAAATTGGTTAAGGAGTATTTTTACTTTTTAAAGGAGTAGCGTGATAATGAAATAAAGTGAGAGAAAAAAATAATGTTGCTCAATAGGTTTTCTGGTAATTATAGAAATAAAATAAAAATTATGTAACCTAGGGGTATCGACAAGTAATATACAAAAAAAAGATGGAAGAGAATTTGTTTTCTCTCCTAACATTCTTTATATACCTATCCTATTGTGCACTTAAATGTCCAGAGAAGAAGAGCCTTATATCTCTTGGATAATGGAATTTCCAGAATTATGTAAATGATTTTGCCCAGTCATTCAACTTTTTATCTTGTGACAGGTGGTAACAACGGGTTGCAGCATTTAATACTAGCATTAGCTGCAGCCGCGGCAGGCAGTAATCCAGGTATTATCCCCCCTCATTGTATGCTCTTGCTTTTGTGTTTTTGCCAGTAATAGAACTATATTTGTAGTTGACAATATTCTATTCTATTTCATTTAATTTGTTCAATTATTTTTTGTGTACTTTTTATTTGTCTTTGGATATTGTAAAACTTTTATTGTGCTTTTTAGCTCACCTTGCCAAAGGCAAAGTGAGCTTTTGCCATCACTTGGCGTCCGTCGTCCGTTAACTTTTCACATTTTAATCTTCTCCTCTGAAACCCTTTAGCCAAATGAACTGAAACTTGGTAGGAATCATCTATGGAAGGTCCTCTGTAAAGATTGCTCATTTCGTCCAGATCCGTTAACAAACATGGCCACCACAGACGATTCATGTTTCTGATTGGCCGATTTTTAAAAATCTTCTCCTCTGAAACCGCTTTGCCAAATGAACCACAACTTGGTAGGAAGCATCTTTGGAAGGTCATCTGTGAAGATTACTCATTTCGTCCCGATTCATTAACAAACATGGCCACCACAGGCAGTTCTTGTTTCTGATTGGTCGATTTCTAAAAAAAATCTTCTCCTCTGAAACCGCTTAGCCAAATAAACCAAAACTTGGTAGGAAGCATCTTTGGAATGTCCTCTATATAGAATGCTCATTTTGTTCCCATCCATTAACAAACATGGCCACCACAGGCAGTTCTTGTTTCTGATTGGTCGATTTCTAAAAATCTTCTCCTCTGAAACTGTTTTGCCAAATGTACCGAAACTTGATAGGAAGCATCTATGGAAGGTCCTCTACAGGTATTGCTCATTTCGTTTTGATCCGTATACAAACATGGCCACCATAGGCAATGCTTGTTTCTGATTGGTCAATTTCTAAAAATCTTCTTCTCTGAAACTGCTTAGCCAAATGAACCGAAACTTTGTAGGAAACATATATGGAAGGTACTCTATAAAGTTGGCTAATTTTGTGCCGATCCATTAACAAACATGGCTGCCATAGGCAATTCTTGTTTCTGGTTGGTCGATCTTCTTCTCTGAAACTGCTTAGCCAAATGAACCGAAATTTGGTGGGAAGCACCTATGGAAGGTTCTGTATTAAGTTTCCTCAAAGCAGAATGAAAGGTGAGTGAAACAAGCTCAGCCCACTGAGCCTCTAGTTAAATATAACTTGTGTATACTTCACCATCTCTTTGCTGGTACCTTTTTTTTCTTTTTTGTATGAAAACAATCTAAAGCTGAAAGGAAACCAGTTAACCTTAATGTGACATGGTATTAAATAATTCATTTTCCATATATTTTGTCCTTAAATTCTCAATAGTTGGATTATCTGTGTATGTTGTTTCAAAAATTGCATGGTCATATGACGGTATAGCTGTTTGTAGTTGTTGGTCAGTTTCGGTGGATTGTTGGTGGTAATTTTTTTATCAATAAATGCTACCCATTTTCTAACTTTACGATATCCTTGCTCTTCACAGGTGGATGTTGGTCCCACAATATATCCAAAGTTAATTGTTTTGGTGTTATCTTGACATGTTTAAAACAAAGTGCCCTGAAAAACGTTAGGGTTATGGTGTTTAACGCCATTTTGAACAATATTTCAGTTATATCGTGATCGTCAGTTTTAATGGTTGAGGAAACAAGTACCTGGTGAAAACCACCGACCTGTCAGTATGGCATGCTAAAACATCAGGATTAGGATTATATTTTTATGCTGTCTTCTCTGACCTCATTTTTCAATTTAAAAAAAAATATTTTCAATATGTTGAAGTTTCTTTGTTTTTATGTATTACATATGACAATATGAACTTCATGTTGGGTTTTAATGTGTTTTTCATTGGTGTAATTAAGTAATGTATATGCATCAGATCAGTTTTATAGAAAATGTGGACTACAGTTAAATTTCAGTAAAACACTGTCAGTTTTTCCTTATTTGTAATAAGGATTAAGTCACCATTTCCACAGACATTGACAGACGTCAACGACAAGGACATTGTCTGTAAAACTGAATTTTACTTTTTGAACCCCTTTATAGTTACTAAAGCTTGTTTAACATTGGATATTGACAAGTATGCTGGCCGTAAATGATAATAAGTCTAATTATACAACTTCTCTTACTTTGTTTAATACCAAGTTTGACAAGTGAAACAAATTGGCAAAGTCTGGATTTTTAAACATTTTAAATATTTATTTGTTATGTTGTACTTTTTGTCAGTTTGTGAGTTGAATGTACAATATACAGTTGACCATATACAGTAGACATTGATACTTGGAAATTTTTGTTTGTTTTTGTTCTTTAATTTTCATGTTAATCTTTTTGAAGAGTGTGAAATATAAGTTTGTAGTATGAAAACTGTTTAGATTATTACGACTCTTTGAAGTGTCTATATACTTGTTTGTATAAAGTGAATGAAGTGTTTACTAGGCAAATAATGAATAAATTTGGTCTTATTCTGTTCAAAGGGAGATAACTCTAAATAGATAATAGTAGATCCTAAGATGACAAACCCAACATGTTTAAAAGATGCATTATGTTTGTTAAGTTGATCTTGTAATAGTAGTCACTGACAGAAATGACACAGGATTTATCAAAAAAAAAATAATAATAATAAAGCAATAACATAGTTGGAATGTTATTTAATAAATTTGTGTTTCTTTGAATTGCATGATTTGAAAAAGTAATGAAATAATAAATCAGTAATGCTGTTTTACAAACCAAATTGTTTTGCTGTTAAGATTATTTCAAGATTGTATTCTATATAGGTTTAATATTTACTAGAAGTGGGTTTTGATACACATTTCCCTTTTGGTTAATACAGGACTTTTAGCTGCCCTTGCTGGGCTCCAGTTCAATGGTGGAAATTTATCCACCCCAAATTCACCGAGTGGATCAAATTCATCCAACACAAACAACAGCAGTACAGGTACAACAGCATCAGTGTCAGTTTCGGACATTTCTAAAAAAATAAAATGCTCTTCAACGGTCGCTTGTTTTTATGTTCAGCAATTTACTAAATCATTTGAATTAGATGATTGTTAAAATAAAGTGACACTGAATGTACAGTGCAGTGAAACTCGTTTCTGTAGTCAAGCGATTGGATAAAAATATGAGATCGATTTAAAAGTTAACATTCTGAAATTAACAAAGGTCAAAGTAAATGTTGGTTAGCTATATGTCCAAGTGGTTTGTGCATTGATGCAAATAATGTATGCGAGGTTGACCATGGAAAATTTCATTTAGTATGGATCTGGTAAAAATCATGGCCACCATGGGCAATTCTTGTTACTGATTGGTGGAAATTTATCAAATCTTTTCCACTGAAAGTAAACATTCACATGATTTGTAACTTAGGAAAAAAGATGTTTGTGTGGTCCTCTTCAAAGATTCTTTATTTTGTCATGATATAGCAAAAACATGGCTTCCAATGGCAATTCTTGCTTCTGTTTGACTGAAGATTAAAAAATCTTTATCTGAAAGTAGAAATCCAAATAATGTATAGCTTAATATAAACTATATTTGTGAGGTCCTCTACAAAGACTATTATGATCTGTCAAAACATGGCTACTATTGACAAATCATCATTCTGATTGGTTGAAACTTTAAAAATCTTTTCTGAATCTACAAGTCATAATGAAGGTTTAGATGGTACAAATAATGTCTGCCATGGGCCATTCTTGTATCTGAATGGCTGAAATTAAAACAAGATTCTCAGAAACTACAGGTCAAAATGATTTGTTGCATAGAACAAATGATGTATGTCTTATTAAATAATATCACATTTTATCTTGTTCTGATGAAAAACGTGGTGACAATTGGCAATTCTTTTTTTTTTTGGAATTTATAAACAGTGCCTGAATATACAGATGAGTGATTCTGGCTCAGCCTCTAACTTGTGCTTATATTTCACACACAAACAAAATATATCCAAATGTATTTTTCTACAATATTAATGAAATATTTGTTAAACCTTTCTGATAGTGCTTCAGAAAATAGATTGGATTAAAATTAATTCCTTGAAATTTTGTTAAACAGGTATACCAGTATTATATTTATGTGAAAAAAAATGTGTAAATTTGAAGCTGAATGAATATACAAGTGTTTTTTTTTAGCAGTTAATGTTTTTGACTATCCTCTTTATACACAAGCCTGATTGTTGAAGAGCATTTTTTGTTTTTGACTTTCCTGTTTATGTGCAAGCCTGGCTGTTATTCTCTCTAAGTTTTACTACATTACCGCATGATTATTGTATTTTATATTACATTTATTAATATATTCATTTGCAAACAAATTTAACCAATAATACATGTATATTTTAACAAATAACTGTGGCTTCGCTTTTTTGGCAAAATTCTTCTTAAAAAATAATGACGATTATCCAATACTCGTCTCATTACACTTCATAAATATTGGACAATCTTTACAGAATTAACCTGTTATAATTATTATTCTGCTATGCCATGATAAAGCTGAAATTGGTTTTAAGCACCAATCAATCAATCAATCAATCAATTAACCTGTTTTATTATTATTATGCTCTTTTAAACAACCATGAATCTTGACTTTTTTCAAGATTTGAGTTTTCTCTAGATTATAAGGTGTTGTACTGCTTTACATAGAGAATAACGACAGTGAGACATGAAGATCAAAACACATTATCGCTAGCATAACAATGTGTCCGATAGGACAAGCTGTGTTACTAGGGAAAATGTCTGTCTCGACCTTCAAAATTGACATTGTTCTATATGTATCGGTAACGTCATAATGTGTTTGACGCCGCACTGACCGATAATTTTCAGTGTCAGAGTCCATCCGTTAATACCTGGTCACATGATTCAAGTCCATTAAAACTTTTGATTGCTATGTGAACATGGTAATAATTTTGATTTTATTTAAAATATTTAACTATGTAAGCATCTTCCTGGGTAATTTAAAGTCTAGGATCATGGTTGTTTTAAAGGTTGATGTAATTTGTTTATTGTAAACTTGTTTTAAGTGTAAACAGACTGATTATTCCAAAGAAATATTTGATCTTTAATGTTTGCAGATGAATATATTTTCACAAATGTTGATATTTATGAAAAAACAATATAAGAATATGTGTGAGATGAAAGCACGTTCAAATGTCTGGTCAGTTTAGTGGTGTTTATTTGTGGAAACAAACCAGCAAATACTGTCGAACCTGTATATAAAGGCCACTCAAGGGAACTTGAAAAAGTGGCCTTTATGAGCACTTGCCCTTTATATACAGGTTAAAATTATATGTACTATTCATTAATGGGAAACATGAGACTGCTCTGTATAGACAATCTGTATAGACAGGGATTTGTTTTGCATGTTTAATTCTTTTTGACCGAAAAAAAAACACCTTGTCCTTCCAGGGAAAAGAGTTTTTGTCAAATTCGTAAATGAAAGATATTTTAGCAGTGCTTGAATCGAGTATTATTTCTTGAATGTATGCAGCATGTGTATTAAATTCTGACATTTTTTTGGCTTTTAATTTTATTATTTTGTTTATTGGAATGCATAACAAAAGCAAATGGCTACAACTGTTGATAGAGCTAATGGATTTGCTTTTTTTTATTTTTTTATTTAATGTTGTTTACACTTTGACCTTTGCATGTCCAGTTACTTGGCATTTTTGATGTTGTGAAAGTACATCACAGCTTCTGACACTAATATATTCTTGTATCACTCTTATACTATTTTTTTCTGAATTATAAAAAAAATAAACATGGCGTCTTGTTTTTTCGATATTTTTTTCTTCATTTGTAATAATGGTTTTCTTTCTGGTAATAATCCTATGTTTTATATTATTTGAATATTTTTTTTAATTCTTGTTTATTTTATTGACAATTTATAACATTTTCTCTGTAATTACTAATACATTGTGTGTTAAATAAGAGAAATTATTTCTATTTTGTCACTTAATTTTCAGTAATATTTTTGTGGGGAAAGGATAAAAGTCATTTTAAAGAACTTTCTTCAAGGCATAAAAAGGCAACAATTTATAATGTAAAATATTTTTAGATTGAGATCTTGTTAATCTGTTTTCTGTTTTTAGACAAAGAAGTTTGTAGAGGGTGTTATTGTCTGGGTTTTTTTAGTTTTGTTTTCTGTCATGTTTTTCAGGAGAAGTAGCCAGTAATAACCTACATCTACAGAACTTACAGGGACTAATGGCTTTAGCTAATGCTAATAATCCAGGTAATTAAGTCTGTCAATTGACTTGTTTAGTTATTAATCTTTATTCACCAAAGTCATATCAACTATAGATATCCAGCTTGAAATATACATAGCATATGCATAGAATGACAGAAGCTATTTTGATACAAATAATAATATGTCAGATCTTAATTAAACTTGATGTATTTCTTTGGAGAACATCATGTTTTAAGAAGCATTGTTCAATGTTGTGACATGTTAAACCTAGTGAATAGTATTTCAGCTATACTCATCATGAGAGTAGTTTAAAAGAAAAAAAAACCAAACAAATAAACAAAAAGTAAAACAAAGAAATTCACAATAACAAAAATAACATAAAATATCTGAGATGTAAGATTACTTAACAAACCAACTGAATCAGCAGACAAGCTGTTAAAACAAATAAGAATCAATAATTAGAATTGTCCTGTTGTTCTGAAATAATGTAAGGTTAAAAATGGTGTGAACAGAGATGTTAAAATTCATCTGACCTGTCGATCATAAGAGCATAGTTTTAAAGGATATGGCAAATGCTTCATGTGTGGCAAACCTAATGCTTGGTTAAGATTTGACGGGGTGATGTGGGTCTGTCCTTCTAATGCTTGATTAAGATTTGATGGGGTGATGTGGGCCTGTCCTTCTAATGTTTGATTAAGATTTGACGGGGTGATGTGGGTCTGTCCTTCTAATGCTTGATTAAGATTTGACGGGGTGATGTGGGCCTGTCCTTCTAATGTTTGATTAAGATTTGACGGGGTGATGTGGGCCTGTCCTAATGCTTGATTAAGATTTGACGGGGTGATGTGGGCCTGTCCTCCTAATGCTTGATTAAGATTTGACGGGATGATGTGGGTCTGTCCTCCTAATGCTTGATTAAGATTTGACGGGGGTGATGTGGGTCTGTCCTCCTAATGCTTGATTAAGATTTGACGGGGTGATGTGGGCCTGTCCTAATGCTTGATTAAGATTTGACGGGGTAATGTGGGTCTGACCTCCTATTGCTTGATTAAGATTTGACGGGGTGATGTGGGTCTGTCCTAATGCTTGATTAAGATTTGACGGGGTGATGTGGGCCTGTCCTCCTAATGCTTGATTAAGATTTGACGAGGTGATGTGGGTCTGTCCTCCTAATGCTTGATTAAGATTTGACGGGATGATGTGGGCCTGTCCTCCTAATGCTTGATTAAGATTTGACGGAGTGATGTGGGTCTGACCTCCTAATGCTTGATTAAGATTTGACGGGGTGATGTGGGTCTGTCCTAATGCTTGATTAAGATTTGACGGGATGATGTGGGTCTGTCCTTATAATGCTTGATTAAGATTTGACAGGGTGATGTGGGCCTGTCCTTCTAATGCTTGATTAAGTTTTGATGGGATGATGTGGGCCTGTCCTCCTAATGCTTGATTAAGATTTGACGGGGTGATGTGGGTCTGACCTCCTAATGCTTGATTAAGATTTGACGGGGTGATGTGGGCCTGTCTTTCTAATGCTTGATTAAGATTTGACGGGGTGATGTGGGTCTGACCTCCTAATGCTTGATTAAGATTTGACGGGGTGATGTGGGCCTGTCCTCCTAATGCTTGATTAAGATTTGACGGGGTGATGTGGGCCTGTCCTCCTAATGCTTGATTAAGATTTGACGGGGTGATGTGGGCCTGTCTTTCTAATGCTTGATTAAGATTTGACAGGGTGATGTGGGTCTGTCCTCCTAATGCTTGATTAAGATTTGACGGGGTGATGTGGGCCTGTCCTCCTAATGCTTGATTAAGATTTGACGGGGTGATGTGGGCCTGTCTTTCTAATGCTTGATTAAGATTTGACGGGATGATGTGGGTCTGACCTCCTAATGCTTGATTAAGATTTGACAGGGTGATGTGGGTCTGACCCCCTAATGCTTAATTAAGATTTGACAGGGTGATGTGGGTCTGTCCTTCTAATGCTTGATTAAGATTTGACGGGGTGATGTGGGCCTGTCTTTCTAATGCTTGATTAAGATTTGACAGGGTGATGTGGGTCTGGCCTCCTAATGCTTGATTAAGATTTGACAGGGTGATGTGGGTCTGACCTCCTAATGCTTGATTAAGATTTGACGGGGGTGATGTGGGTCTGTCCTTCTAATGCTTGATTAAGATTTGACGGGGTGATGTGGGCCTGTCCTAATGCTTGATTAAGATTTGACAGGGTGATGTGGGCCTGTCCTAATGCTTGATTAAGATTTGACGGGGTGATGTGGGCCTGTCCTAATGCTTGATTAAGATTTGACGGGGTGATGTGGGCCTGTCCTAATGCTTGATTAAGATTTGACGGGGTAATGTGGGTCTGACCTCCTATTGCTTGATTAAGATTTGACGGGGTGATGTGGGTCTGTCCTAATGCTTGATTAAGATTTGACAGGGTGATGTGGGCCTGTCCTTCTAATGCTTGATTAAGATTTGACGGGGTGATGTGGGCCTGTCCTTCTAATGCTTGATTAAGATTTGACGGGGTGATGTGGGCCTGTCCTTCTAATGCTTGATTAAGATTTGACGGGGTGATGTGGGCCTGTCCTTCTAATGCTTGATTAAGATTTGACGGGGTGATGTGTGCCTGTCCTTCTAATGCTTGATTAAGATTTGACGGGGTGATGTGGGCCTGTCCTCCTAATGCTTGATTAAGATTTGACGAGGTGATGTGGGTCTGTCCTCCTAATGCTTGATTAAGATTTGACGGGATGATGTGGGCCTGTCCTCCTAATGCTTGATTAAGATTTGACGGGGTGATGTGGGTCTGACCTCCTAATGCTTGATTAAGATTTGACGGGGTGATGTGGGTCTGTCCTAATGCTTGATTAAGATTTGACGGGATGATGTGGGTCTGTCCTTATAATGCTTGATTAAGATTTGACAGGGTGATGTGGGCCTGTCCTTCTAATGCTTGATTAAGTTTTGATGGGATGATGTGGGCCTGTCCTCCTAATGCTTGATTAAGATTTGACGGGGTGATGTGGGCCTGTCCTCCTAATGCTTGATTAAGATTTGACGGGGTGATGTGGGCCTGTCTTTCTAATGCTTGATTAAGATTTGACAGGGTGATGTGGGTCTGTCCTCCTAATGCTTGATTAAGATTTGACGGGGTGATGTGGGCCTGTCCTCCTAATGCTTGATTAAGATTTGACGGGGTGATGTGGGCCTGTCTTTCTAATGCTTGATTAAGATTTGACGGGGTGATGTGGGTCTGACCTCCTAATGCTTGATTAAGATTTGACAGGGTGATGTGGGTCTGACCCCCTAATGCTTAA
This sequence comes from Bathymodiolus septemdierum, assembly GCA_963383655.1. NCBI lineage: Eukaryota > Metazoa > Mollusca > Bivalvia > Mytilida > Modiolidae > Bathymodiolus > Bathymodiolus septemdierum. Next base: position 101,038,147 of record OY726517.1, on the reverse strand, counting down.
TTAAGATTTGACGGGGTGATGTGGGCCTGTCTTTCTAATGCTTGATTAAGATTTGACAGGGTGATGTGGGTCTGTCCTCCTAATGCTTGATTAAGATTTGACGGGGTGATGTGGGCCTGTCCTCCTAATGCTTGATTAAGATTTGACGGGGTGATGTGGGCCTGTCTTTCTAATGCTTGATTAAGATTTGACGGGGTGATGTGGGTCTGACCTCCTAATGCTTGATTAAGATTTGACAGGGTGATGTGGGTCTGACCCCCTAATGCTTAATTAAGATTTGACAGGGTGATGTGGGTCTGTCCTTCTAATGCTTGATTAAGATTTGACGGGGTGATGTGGGCCTGTCCTAATGCTTGATTAAGATTTGACGGGGTGATGTGGGCCTGTCCTAATGCTTGATTAAGATTTGATGGGGTGATTTGGGCCTGTCCTTCTAATGCTTGATTAAGATTTGACGGGGTGATGTGGGTCTGTCCTAATGCTTGATTAAGATTTGAAGGGGTATAACCTGTTCAAATGTTCTTTATAATTAAATTTTTACAACAAAATTTAACGATTCCTCGATTTTTATTACAAATGTTTCAATAGGACTATTTGAATTTGTCGTTGCCGACTGAATATGTTGGTGACGACACAATACCAACCCAGGTTGTCAAGTACAACCAATTTTTCTCCAGACGGATCAACCAATCAGAATGCAGTATTCAGATCAAATAAAAAATATTTCTAATTATAGGTGCATTAAATGCTTTAGGTATACAGAATCTATCAGGATTAAGTGGTTCTAATGTTTCAAATAGTACAGGTATGTTGTTGTAATAATTCTGTCCTCCATGGGCAATAACTTGTTTACCAAAAGTAAGCAGAACAACTAGGTGTGGGCCTATTTAACAATCGTTAGTTTCTGGTGATCGTAGAAGTCTCCTGTTGACAGTAAGATAAAGAACAACAAAGAGCTATTTAATCGCCTTTATTTTCATTTCAATTTTCTTCCTCTCATTTACATCTGATATTTATGAAATGAACTTAATAAAAAAAAAAAACAGACAAATATTTTCACAATTTTCATTAGAAATGTTCTCTAATAATATTTAATGGTACAGAATTTCATGTATAAATAGAAAGATAGCCAGCTACTGGTAAAGATCTTATTTTGTCACTGATATCATTACACATTATTTTTTTACATGTTTAGCTTATGGACCAAGACCAAATGGAAATATAGGTGAGAACAAGCCACCTCCTTGTCTGTGTTGATAAAGGAGGCTGACAACATAATAAAGAAAAACACTTAACATAATCACTTTTATCACATTCCTGATTTGGAAGAATGTAGAGCACAAATGCCTTATAACAATGATAGATCCTTCATGTGTTTTTTTGGGTGGTACATTCACATTTATGATGCAAGTTTTTTCTTAATCAATTTTAGAACTTGGAAAACTATAAAATTTTGTTTTATTCACAAAAAGAGTTGTGTGCGAATGCGGTGTACACCAAATATGATTCTAATTGTGATTAATATGGTTTAATGTTGTAGAACTATATTAAACTATAGACTAAGGATATACAATAATATAGTATTTCAGAGCTGTCGAAATCTCTTTCCTGTCTGTCAGAACAATAGATCTGGCAGATGTGGACAATGTGTCAGACCTATCAAACATTTGCCAGACCTACATTTTTTTACAACTTCAACTGAATTACACATATACTGGCTAAATCCATAAAATGGTTTGTTTACAGCTTCAAGTGATACCTTGGAATACTCAAAGTTAGTACAACACATTTTTATGTGACATGTGGAAATATACATACAATACAATAGACTTGTGTATGAAATAAATAAAGATACCAAGTTTGCATAATGCTAGCTATGCGCATGTTTCAAGGTCTTACCTCTTATAAGTAGCATTAGTTCTGGACGGAATCAATTGGAAGACTGACAACCTAGGCCTAAATTAAAATTAAGTTTGTTTCCCCTTTCACCGACCGACCCTTAAAAAAGCCGCAGAGTCAAAAAAAAAATCGTAATTTCCGGAAAATCGATGCGCGTCCGTCCGGAATCGGTTACACATTTAGTAGTCCAATTCTTCGATGTATATCTTTCTGGGAATTTTACCTTTTAAACATAACATAAACTGTTGTATTTTACCTTTTAAACTTATAATAAAGTCTGTTGCATTTTTGTAGTGTATATTTTAAATTTAAAAAAGAAAATGATCTGTATGTCAATAGCTTCATATTGGCACAAAATTTTAAATTATCTCTAATATTTTTAATAGGTAAGAAAGTATATCAAAATACTTTCTTACCTATTAAAAATATTAGAGATAATTTAAAATTTTGTGCCAATATGAAGCTATTGACATACAGATCATTTTCTTTTTTAAATTGTAAAAAAAAAATTAACACGAACTTGACATAACATAACTTAAATATAAATCCACTGTATATAGTGCAATTGCCAGCTAAATATGAAAGAGTAAAAACAAAACTTCCCCATGCCAAAAAATACATGGAAAATCCATGGTGTTCCTACTAAAGGAAGCTGATACAGAGAGAAGAAGAAGAAGTCAAAATTTGATTTATATAGACAAAAATAAACACAAATCGGAGATTGCAAACAATGACAAGTTTGAGAAGCGAAAATAAGTAATGATGCTGGTCATCTTCAAGCGTTTTGTCGGTCCCAAGTTACTGAAACATTGCTTCGGACATCGGGTCTGACGCGAAGTAGTTTAAATCGGACCTAGTCAATATTTTGTCCGACGGTCCGATAGGTCCGACGATTTTCGACAGCTCTGCTATTTACAAAAAGTAAGGAATCCATTTAATATGAATTTCATGTTTCCTTGATATTGAAAAGATTACAGGTGTTAACTACCCAGTCAACAATATTTTAGTTCTATCATGGTCAGTTTTAGTAGTGGAGGAAACAAGACCACCTGGAGAAAACCACTGACATGCCACAAGTACCTGATCAACTTTATCACATGAAGTTCTATTTAGAACACCATAGCATGGGTAGGAATAAACTCGCAAATCTTAATGATGGTTGGCAAGGTTGCACAGTCGGAATATAAAATCCAACTATCAAAAGCTTACATCTAATGGTAGGAAAACAAATGATTAACGTGCAATTACTTTTTCTTTTTTTTCCTTTACATATCTTTCAGTGTACATGTCTTGAGGTTTCAATATGGAAAACAATGACAATGGATAATATAAACTTGATAAAAAAAATCCTTTTAAATTTCATTTTATTCTCCTCTTTGTTTTTGCTGATGGGTATATATAGAATAAGATTCACAAAAATCTGTAGTTTTTTTGTATCTGTGTTATTTCTCTACCAACAATAGTAGGGAAAGTTAAATAAAGAGATGCATTATAGGTCGACGAATGACGACAATTTGTCATTAGATACAAACTTTCTTTGCAGGTTCACTGACAGGTACTACAACCACATCATCATTACCAGGACTTGCCAGCTTACAGTCTCTCGGAAATAATAATATTAGTGCCCACAATCTCCAGAATGCAGTTAATGGATTAGGTTCTACGAATCATTCAGGGATGGACACATTAAGTCAAGCCTATACAGGGATACAGCAATATGCAGGTTTGTCTGGTTTAGTCAGCCAAGGTAAAGGTTCGTTAATTTTTCCTTCATTTTCAGGTGTGACGGCTATTGTTGTGCTTCCCAATTTCAAACAGTAACTAAGCATTGTGTTATGCACATGAACTTGCCAATTATTTTATTAGTGATATATAGTTATATATTTAACCTAAATAAAAATGTTTATGTTTTTGGAATTTTTTGGATTTGAAAAATAACTTTAATTGTTTATATATAAAAAATGGTTGGTAATTCATACTTGTTTTGTTTTGACACTTCAGGGTGAAAGAAGAATTGATTTCCAGAGAAATCTACAGATATTTACTAACAATCAATTATTCTGTTTAACACCACATTAAATGTCACTTTATCAGCAAATATATATATATATATATATATATACATCTAAAAATTAAACTTGACACTTTTTTTTTCTTCTTTTTTTTTTTTTAAATAGATTTTTGAGCTTACAATTTTTTGGGGTTCTACCCTCGATGGGATTCATTTCAAAACCACACATTTTATACACTACAGCATCAACTGCTTAGACTTGTATCCAGCATCACAGACTACCGATGCCACCTCTCCTATATAGATATAAGATAATAAATGCAAAATCAAATTTAAATATCGGTAGAACAGTCTTGTTTCATAGATCAAATAAATTTGAAATGTATGGTATCCTTCCAGAACCAATTTGTACAGTTTGTATTTTTTGTGATGATGTGAATTCAACATGTCAACCAGGATCAGTTATTTGTTCTAATTATTAAAAAGTTTCTCAGGAACGGCATCACTGACAAAAATATTACTTGTTAGGAATATTATATACCACATTTGTTGGTTGGAAAAACTAAAAATAGCAACCAACACGGTACATGCGTAGAACCAAATGGCAACATATTAAAAATTGATCTTCTTTGAGATTACAGACTAATTGAACTGTACATGAGTATTCAATAGATGGTCCTTTGTCAAAATTTAATGTGCTTCAGAAATCCAAGATTGCTTCTATTTCATGCCATTCCATATATCAGACATCGTCGGTAACCCACGGCTGATAATGCTTACTCGTCACATGTAGGACACTTCATAAGGCCAAGTGAGCTTTTAGTATTGAGTAGCAGTACATTTTTCACACTTTTAGTCTTCTGCAAAATTGCTCACCAAATAGAATCAAACCTGGCAGGGATAATTCCTCTGAAGAGGAGATTCAAATATTTACAAAGGTAGTTGATCTTCTATGAGTAGATGCTAGTAGGGGGCCTCAAGGGGAGAAATTATGTAAGGCATAAAAATGATACATAAATATTTTTGACTATCTTAGTTGTACAGGCATCATGCTCACAAGTCTCTAGCTGGAGTATTTGTAAATGTTGAATATACTGAAAGACCACTTTAAAAAAAATAAGCAAATACAAATAACTTGTGTATAGACATTTTCCTTTTTTTCCCAAGAATTTTTGCTGATAAATGTGACATTTTTTGTTTATATATAAATATATTTGCATTTTATGTATTTATACACACATTGTTAGCCATTCTTTCATTTGGGTGTGTCATGTCATCTTAGTTTGTTTGTTCACTTCAGGGAACAGAATATTTTTTGTAAGAAAAAATGTCCTTGTTCCTTTCTTCAAAGTCCCAATAACTCTGCCCACCTCCCTGTTTTATAAATTTGAAGCTCGAAGAAAATTTGCCCGGTAGTAGAAAAAAATATGAGTTGAGATTTGATGGACTATCATGTTTCATTCTTAGTAGAATAATGAAGAAACTTAGATAAAACATATTCAATGTAAAATTAAAAATAAAAAACGAAGTTGTAGGGGGGTATACTGGTTTTACCATATCCGTCCGTCTGTAGACAAATCCTATGTCGTACGATAAATTTTATCAGCAGCTTACCGGTGAAGAGAGGAGGATCCCTTTCATTTTTGACGATTTTCACTTTTGTCGTTCCAGAGTTATTGGACTTGATATGACGGAAAATAGGATTTTTACCCTATGTCGTATGATAACTTGAGTAGTGTTTCTCAGAATGTTTTGAAATTTTATCAGCAGCTTACCGATGAAGAGAGGAGGGCCCCTTTCATTTTTGGTCGGAACAATCCGTAATGTTTTGGTTATGGAAATAGGTTGGACAGATGTGGGAAGCGGGGGGTATATCTTACTAGTTTGATAATTGATGTCATATGTAGTCTAGTATTCAAAAGATGTTTTCTTGTTCTGTGTACTGTATATATGGGTGGCTAGTAGTACTGTATAGATCTGTGTACTGTATATATGTGTAGCTAGTAGTACTGTATATATGGGTGGCTAGTAGTACTGTATATATGTGTAGCTAGTAGTACTGTATATATGTGTAGCTAGTAGTACTGTATATATGTGTAGCTAGTAGTACTGTATATATGTGTAGCTAGTAATACTGTATATATGTGTAGCTAGTAGTACTGTATATATGTGTAGCTAGTAGTACTGTATATATGGGTGGCTAGTAGTATTGTATAAACACTAAATAATTCTGTGAGAGACTACTTTTGTTTATCAGGGATGATTTGTTCAGTTATTTAACTGATTTTAGCTATTTTCCTCTGATAAACAAATTCCGAAAATTGCAGGACGTGGTCAGAACATATTTAAAAAAAAAAAGATCTTTTGAAACTGGATGTAGATAGTTTCAGCTGTTTTCATTGATTTTCAGTTATTTTATTTTCATTGATTTTCAGTTATTTTATTTTCTAATCAGAATCATCCCTGATTTATATTGTACACACCTTTATTACACGAAATGTGCATGTATTCAAGACACCAAATGTATGGGGATGATTTATCCTGCAAAATAAAATTGAAAAAAAAAATGTTTCTCTAGTAGGGGCCTCAAGGGGAGAAATTATTTAAGTCATGAAAATGATAAATAAATATTTTTGACATAAATTTGATCAGAAGTTGTGAAAACATTTCATTTTCACATTCAGTAACCATGGTAACATTGATGACAGAAATAATTATATTTATAAAGCTTGCTAGATATCAGTAGAGTAATAGAAGATGAATTAACAGGTTAAATTAATGACTAATAACGTGTAATAACTGTGTATTAAGGCTAATATGTTTGTTATACAACTAAATGATAATTTAAACTTGGTTCATCTTTTTTTTTAGCTGCCTTCCCAAATTCTTTCTCACAGAATACACCACAGATTCAACAAAGTTCTGCAGCTGGGAAACAAACAGAGGGTAATCTCTTTGTTTATACTTTATGCTTGTTTACTATTGCAATGCGTTTTAACTGGTTGTAATTTTGGCTTCCCTGTACTTACAGAAATCTTTAAAATATAAAACTCAATATAAATATTCTTAGTAAACACATACTTACATTCAATTAATCCTGGGGCCGTCATGGCCATGATCGTATGGTAGTTGGATGTACTACCTATGCAATCGGTCCCTATCACCACTGATGTTGTGAGTTCGAATCTCAATCAGGGCGACGTGTACAACATTATGTGATAAAGTTTGTCAGTGACTTGTGACAAGTCTGTGGTTTTCTCTGGGTTCTCCGGTTTCCTCCGTCAATAAAACTGACTGCCATGATATAGCTGAAATATTGTTGAAAGTGGTGTTAAACACCATCAAACAATCAATTAATCCTTCTATTACATTATGTATAGTGTTCTAAGTATGGCAAAATGTGAATTTGTTTTAACACATCATTACATTTAATTCTTGTTAACCTAAGTTAAATGTACAGAGATATAGATAATATACGTACATTGTCAGAAAATGTATAATTTATTAGTGTGAGCTTTAGAAACAGGTAGAGTGCAAGTTTTTCTGCCCTGTTTCGCAGCGAGTTCAAATGAATTTTATATTGTCTGACAATGTATGTATATGGTGTTTATCCTGCAATATCAAAAAGCCCAAACAACTGCCAAATTGTCTTAAAAAGAGCAGAAACAACCGTTTTTGTAATCGTTTTTGATGGTGCCATCTACACTTATACTGTTACCACTTTTTCACTGTTGCTCAACATGAATGAGTGACCATATATAATAAGTATTTATCCAGTCAATGCAATTTGGCTGCTCAAATAGAACCAGTGTAGGATAAAATATTTTTGTACAATATGGTAGAATATAACATGACATATTTATGATCAAGTAATACTCGCATCTGTATTAAAAACAAAATAAAATAACAGAATGGACCAGATGTGATGTTAGATATTTGTCAACAAGTGAAGAAGAAAAAAATTGTGTAAATGGTCAAGTTAAACTAATATTGTCATGACCATTTATCAGATACAGGTGCTTTATAAGAATTTGATGCTTTAATGACATCACTTAGTGGTGCAAGGGCCCGGGTGGCTCAATGAGTGAGGTAGTTGGATTACCTAACAACTCGTACAAGCCTATCACCAATAAGGCGTGGCTTCGCACCCGGCTTTGTAAATTACAAAAAAAGGTGCACTCGACTCGCAGTGGCAAGTGATAAAGTTTACCAGTTACTTGCCCATGGTTGGTGGTTTTCTCCGGGTACTCTGACTTCTTCCACCACTAAAACTGGTCGCCATGATATTGCTGAAAGTGGTGTTAAACACCAAAAATCAAAATCATTAAAGAATTACCGTAGAAGACTGGTAACATCTCACATCTGGTCGGATGCTTTAGAATTATTGCATAATAGTTTTTGTATTTTAACTTTATAATGAGCAAGGCCCCATATTGTCTCCAAATTCAAAATAAAATCACGTTAATTGGAATATGACCTCAAAATGTTTCAAAGATATGTCAAAATTCAAATCAAAGTGTTTAAAAAATTATCTTATCAATATCTGTTTTAAAAAATGTAGGAATTTATATATGGATACATTATTGAAGGATGGTTTTTTCCCAGTTATTGACCTGATTTCAGCTATTTTCCTCTGAATTTTGTTTTCTGAAAGTTGCAGGACATGATCAGAACAGGTAAAAAATTAACCTGTTGAAAGGGGGTGTAGATGGTTTCAGCTATTTTTCAGTTATTTTATTTTCTAGCCAGAATCATTACTGATGATTTCAAAACATTGCTTAGAATTTTCACATATCTTTTAAACATTTCCCGAACATTTTCCAGTTAGTGTGACTTTTATTTTGAATGTGGGGGACAATTTTGGGCCTTGACACTGTTAATACTGTATATTAATATCATGTTTGTATTAATATTGTAGATTATGACTTCATTTATTTCAGTCTGTTCATTTTCAGGACCGGAAGGAGCCAACTTATTCATCTATCATTTACCACAAGAATTTACTGACAGTGATTTAATACAAACTTTTTCTCCTTTTGGAAGTGTGATCTCTGCTAAAGTGTTTATTGATAAACAAACAAATCTCAGCAAATGCTTTGGTCAGTATTTATAACTTTGATGAAAAGTAGACTATTTTGTTTGTAAAATATACCTTAGACCTACCCCAAAAAAAAATTATACTAAGATTATCTGTTTATTACATTAAAAAAAAAACTGAAAATTGTAAATGAAGAGAATCTCAGAATAATCTGGTACAACTCTGACCTTTGGGACTTGTGATCTTATTTTATTTTTATTAAAAAAGAACATTTCATAAATTTGTCTGAAACATCGTCACAAATTATTCTGATTATTTTAACAGCGATCTTTTTTTTTTTAATGACATATGACCTGGAAGAAGGAAAGTTCTATTAACTTAGAGTAAAAAATCTGCATTATGCATTTAAATATATTGTTAGCTCTTCAAAGGACAATTGTTGTCGTATGTTAACATCTTATTTACTGAAACTACTGGGCAATATGGAATGAATTTTTACAGGAATGTACTTTGGTAGACTTTGTCAGAATTTGTGATTTTAGCACCTATCCAAAATACAACATTGCTGCTAGAGCAAATTTATATAACAAATTGTGTAACTAGATTGGCTGATTTTTAAAGCTTTTGATTTGGAAACTACACAGTGGTTTGAAATATAGCATAGATTTATCAGATAATAATGGGGACTCTAGACAAATATACTAACAATTACACCAAAGACAAATATTACATGACACAGAAATGTATTGATGCAATTTAAAAAACGTTCACCGCTAAAGTTGTGAGTTCGAACCCTGTTCATGGCGAGGTGTACTCGATGCAACATTATGTGATAAAGTTTGTCTGTGACTTGAGACAGGTCAGTGCTTTTCTCCACCAATAAAACTGATCGCCACTATTTAGCTGAAATATTGTTGAAAGTGGCATTAAGCACCCTAAACCCAAACCTACAAAACGTTCCCGAGTCCAAATAAAAAAATATGTCCCTAGTTTATACCCCCGACCCCATCCAAATTTCCGGAACATTTCCCTCACCGATTCCGGTATTAGTTTTAGTTTCAACAATAGCGGCCTCATTGAAAGAGGCCTGGCCAATGTGCAGTGTTTTGTCGCTTACATTTAATAAGTGCGATCACTTAAAAGAAACCAAAAGTATCATCGTCCCAGTCATCAATTCTAGAACATTTAATGACATTTTTGACGAACATCATGACTTTGGGTTCAAAAACAATCGATGTAAAGTAATGAGTCAATCCCATGTGGTAACTCCGGCGCTGACAGTAGGGGAAGTGGTTTCGTTATTCAACGTTAGACAATTAACTTCACATGTCAGAGTGGGCTACAGGGAAAAGATTAAGTTCTTTCCAACTGTTTAAAGATTGCAGCAGAAAAAGCTGATGTACAGGCTGTGAATGCTTTTCAAGTATTGATGGCTGGTGGCAGAAGCAATTTTTCAGCTTCTTTCATGTCAAATGTCAGAAAGTCACTGAATTACAATACCACTCACCTTGCCTATATGTTACAAAGCAGTGTTCATTTAGTTACTTGTTAGCAGTTAATGGCAAATTTTAAAACAAACACTACAAGCCATCTAGCATTAGGCAGAGGGTGACTAAGAACTAAAGGGTTCATACATACGAAACAATAGTGTAAAGTGCAGGCTGTTTTAACATACTACTCAAAATTAGATAAGGATCACCTTCCTTATTTTGAAAAATTCAAATAGATTTAAAAACTTGAAAATGGTTAAAAACAGTATTCTGGGTGAAATGATATTTCCTACCTTCATGTTCAAAAACAGATGATTTTGAACAAATACACCGATAATTTTTTTCAATTGACTTTCTGTCTTAATTATTTTTTTAATTTGAAAAATATATTAGTCAAAACTAGGTGATCCCTATCAATCTTGATTAGTATATAATATCACACCATATATAAATGCATCATGCAAAGAAGTAAAATGTAGTAAAAGAAAATCATTTGTTTCCATCAGAAATTTATAAAAAAAAAAAAAACTAAAAAAAAAACTACCTACCTACCCTATTTTTTTTCGGGGCATAACCGGAACCACACATTTTTTTTATTTGGCCTGATCATTTTGTTGAACTGTCTGATGTATTTTTTTTATTCAGGATTTGTGAGTTATGATAACCCAGTCTCTGCACAGGCTGCAATACAAGCCATGAATGGTTTCCAGATTGGTATGAAAAGGTTGAAGGTCCAATTAAAACGCCCAAAAAATGACGGCAAGCCCTACTGACATAGGAAACCATTTGGTAAGTAGTGTGTACATTCAAAATTACTTTGTTTGACACATCGAGGTGAAACATGTCTAAACCAAATGCCATTTTAATTTCTGTACTGGTCTTCTCCCTCTTAATACCTTGATAATTATGTCTCGCCTTCACTGAAGGGAGACATATTGTTTTACCCCAAATTTTTTGTTCTTTCACTTCTTAATGCAACCCTGTGGTGGGCAGTGCCTTCATATTTTGTATGTAGATATATTAGGACATGACAGAGTGTCACATATAAAAGGTAGGTCATAGTGTTCAGCAGGATTCTTGTGACAACAATACCTCTAGTTTTATTTTTATATTTTGTATGTAGATATATTAGGACACGACAGAGTGTCACATATAAAAGGTAGGTCATAGTGTCCAGCAGGATTCTTGTGACAACAATACCTCTAGTTTTATTTTTATATTTTGTATGTAGATATATTAGGACATGACAGAGTGTCACATATAAAAGGTAGGTCATAGTGTCCAGCAGGGCTCTTGTGACAACAATACCTCTAGTTTTAGTTTTATATTTTGTATGTAGATATATTAGGACATGACAGAGTGTCACATATAAAAGGTAGGTCATAGTGTCCAGCAGGACTCTAGTGACAACAATACCTCTAGTTTTATTTTTATATTTTGAGACCATTTTTGTATCAAAACTTAAGTTCTGAGTTCAGAAGGTTTTTTTAATCAAGGCGAAGGGGATATAGAAAACACACAGGGAATATGAACCTTTATCCCCTGTGAAGATCCTGAATAACAATTATATTCTACTGGAGTTTTCCAATTAAACTAGCACTAGAAAAACCACTCGCAAACTGTGACCCTTTTTCGGATGATGATGAGATTGTTCTGCCATTTTTGTTTACTAGCAGACGACACATTTTGATCATCTCCCCTTTTTACAAACTGAAAAATTAATATCGGAATGGATATGGAGGAAAAATCCGTACAAACATATTTTCTTATCGCAATTTATTTTTCAAAATGAGTAAAAAATATGAAGCGATGATGAGACACCATTTTACAAAAATATCCTGTCCATATCCCTGGCCCTACCACGGGGATATGCGCTCATATCCCCGGCTTGATTAACCAATCAAATTTCAGGATTAGCCAAGATATTTCACTCCAGTAGAATATAATACAATATTCATGATTTATGCAGTATTAAGTTTATACATGTTTCACTCTTAACAATATAAAACTTGGGAAAATCTTAGGTAGGTATGTATAAACAAAATCTCGATCTCTTGGTTACTTGCTTCTTGGAAAGATTTTTGAGTTGTGTGTTAAATATTTTGCTTTCTATTACAACAGTTGAAAATATATTGTTCTTTCAAATTTGACTACATTTTTTTGTGTTTGAATGTTTCTGTGCATTTTAGCATGGGTTTTGTTTTCACTGCTGTACATGTTTTCGTATTGAAAATGTAGAAATTTTAGTCTTGCAAATTGTTGACATAGTTTTTACAAAATTATGATTGTCCTTGAAAGTTATTAGAATTTTGACTTCCATCTAGAAAAGATTTTAGAAGATTGTATAATTACTACAGTTTGGGTGTTATTTTGTTATTTTATCTGAAAGAAGAAGAAAACATTGTTATGTAATATTATCTTTCTATAACACAAATATACACACTCAGACACATCTTGTAACAAAAAAGCATGATACAGAAAATATGTGTTGAATCTTGTGACAAGAAATTTGTATCTACAAAGCATGACACATTATATATGTTATGTTTGTTATTCGAATTTTGACTTCCATCTAGATAAGATTGTATAATTACTACAGTTTTAGTTGCTATTTTGTTATTATACCCCCCGCAAACAAAGTTTGGAGGGATATATAGGAATCGCCATGTACCTTGTAAGCACAACTCCTACTAAGCTGCTTATTGAATTTTTATGAAACTTTACACAGTTGTAGTACACAACCTGCAGATGTGCATGAAGGAATACCGTTGCTGTCTAAAATTTAGAAGGGGAGATAATTCAACTTATACTTTCACGAAAAGGGGGGTTGTGTACCTTGTAAGCGCAACTCCTCTTAAATGGCTTATTGGAGTTTTGTGAAACTTTACACAGTTGTAGTACACTACCTGCAGATGTGCATGAAGGAATATGGTTGCTGTCCAAAATTTAAAAGGGGAGATAATTCAACTTATACTATCACTAAAAGGGGGGGGGGGGGGGCATGTACCTTGTAAGTGCAATTCCTCCTAAACGGCTCATTGGAGTTTTGTGAAACGCTACACAGTTGTAGTACACTACCTGCAGATGAGCATGAAGGAATATGGTTGCTGTCTAAAATTTAAAAGGGGAGATAAATTCAACTTATACTTTCACGAAAAGGGATGGGGGGGCATATACCTTGTAAGCGCAACTCCTCCTAAACGGCTCATTGGATTTAAATGAAACTTTACACAGCCTGCAGATGTGCATGAAGGAATATGGTTCCTGTCAAAAATTTGGAAGGTGATGTAAGCGTAACTATTCCTGAATGAAATAAAATTTTAATTGACCTTTTCACATCTGGATATTTGCTTTCCAAAATGTAGAAAGGGAGATAATTTAAAATCTTTTTTTTTTTCTCGTATAATTATTTATGGATATCTGGGCATGTAAGTTAACCGTTCATTTTTCATAGGTAGCTTGCTAATATACCTGTATTCCAAAGTTTGAACATCATAGTATTGCAAGCGAGGGGTATCACTCAGTGAGGTCACTCACAGTTCTAGTTTTATCTAAAAGAAGAAAAGAAAAACATAATTATGTAATGTTATCTTTCACTAACACAAATGTACACACTCAAGCCACATCTTGTAACAAAAAAAGCATGATACAGAATATATGTGTTAAATGTTATGACAAGTATTTGAGAAAGCATGACACATTTTATATGTTATGTATGTTAGTGTTATATGTGTACTGCCAGATCTTCCTTTTGCTTTCACAAGTCCTCGGTCATACTTCCATTTTAGTGTAATATATTCTTTTATGTTATGTACAGTTTGAATGCACTTTGAAAGATTCAAAATATATCTTTAAAGGCAAATTATGGATCTATAAAATATATACAGCACACATATTTCTCTCTCTCTCTCTCTCTCTCTCTCTCTCTCTCTCCCCCCCCCCCCCCCCCCCCCCCCCCCCCCCCCCCCCCCCCCCCCGGCTTTATAAGAGGAGAAGCATTTAATGGGAATGATCTTGTAAAAAAAAGAAGAGGAAGACAAATATAATACCCCAATGAAATAGTAACACCACATGAAATATGTCATTGCACAGTATGATCTGTTTAAAAGTCCAATAAAGGTGATGACATGTTTCTTGGTCTCTCAAGAGGTTAACAGGTGTGTATATAATGAGATAATGATACAAACCATCCTTGGAATCCTCTTGTGAGCCTTTGGTTGTTGATTCATGAACATTTTCCTCACCTGCACATATAAAATATAATTATACTTTATTTCATATTATAGAAAATGTTTCTGATTTCTTAATATCTGAAGATAAAAACATAAATTAACTATTTATTTGTCTTTTGAATGAGACAGTTAAGTGTGGTCCTTTTGCATGTGAAATATGAATTGTACATTTGACACTTATGCCTGTGGGAGGTGTTTTACACGCATGTGTAACTGATGTTACTTTTGAGTATATAACAAATGTACATATTGGATTCACCATTTGTATGCTTGAAAGCGTAAAAAAAAACTTGTAGCAAAGTACATGTTTCTTCTTTGTACTGGATTATAAGTTGTTAAATAAATTGAAAAATTAACAATCAATTATGTCATTTAACATATTTTGAATCTTATTCGGTACAACCTGTCTAAATCAACCTCTGAAGAAACCAGATTCCTTTCTAAACTGACCATTTAGTTTAACCCCAATTTCTGATTTTCTTTTCCAATTTGACGTGTATAATGTGAAAACCTGTCTATTCTGAACAAAAAAGTTGGTGTTTTTGGTTGAGACAGGTATCACTGCACAATGTTTTACTTTATTTCTTTCTCTACTTTCACTTTTGTCTTTATAGTTGGAACACCCTGTTTTTAGACTTTATTTCTTTCTCTACTTTCACTTTTGTCTTTATAGTTAGAACACCCTGTCTTTAGACTATTTCTTTCTCTACTTTCACTTTTGTCTTTATAGTTAGAACACCCTGTTTTAGACTATTTCTTTCTCTACTTTCACTTTTGTCTTTATAGTTAGAACACCCTCTTTTTAGACTTTATTTCTTTCTCTACTTTCAATTTTGTCTTTATAGTTAGAACACCCTGTTTTTAAACTTTATTTCTTTCTCTACTTTCACTTTTGTCTTTATAGTTAGAACACCCTGCTTTTAGACTTTATGCTGCTATAGATATGTCTTTCCTATCCAGTGGTATTGCTAAAGAGATCTGTTGCACATATGAAAATCATGGGAAAGTAAAAAAATAGTTGCCTTTTCTACTTGTATAGTTGAAAATTCAAATACTTGACTTAGTAGAAATACTTTCAACATAAAGAAGTTGACCTGTCTATATAAAACCTTAAATACAACCTATTTATAGATGTAGATCTAAAAAAAAAAATAAGATTTTAATGGTATACAATATTCTTGAAATAAAGAGAGAAAAAATATAAGTTTAGTAGGGATAAAATTTGACATGGGCAGAGTAAGCCAAGACCTTTAGAAATTGACCTGGGTCCATAAACATTTATAAGATAGTAGCCCAGCTGGCTGCTAAATGTTGAATATTTTGTATGCAAATTAAGTTGCTGTGCTACCTAATTGTTATTGTAAGGAGTCCAATTGGCAACTGTACCAAAAATGCTAAGTTTTATAGCTTTTCAGTATTGTTTATATTGTAGTCATTAAAATCAACAACTCATAGATCTACATTTTATATTACTATTGAGAACCAGTGTCACAATACTAGTAAAACCTATGTTTCTTACCACAATTTTGACAAATATGTTGCTATATCAACAGATATACATTTATTTGAATAGATCATTCTTCATCTTTAGATCAAACTGAAATTTGCTTCGTTTATGTTTATTGTAAAAAGAGAACTAAAACTTTTTCCAAAATAATGTTGTCAAAATTACAACTAATAATAGACTGTTATTGAGATCTGGTTCTACATTAGAGTACCGTCAAACCTGTATTAAGAGGTCACCTTTGGGACAAAGAAAAAGTGGCCTTATAAGACAGGTGACATCTTAAAAGAGATTCAATTCATATGAAATGTTCTATAACAGGACAAGAAATAGGTGACCTTTTAATAGAGGTGACCGTTAGGGCAGGTTTGACTGTATATATTTTCTGATACACACTTCAATGTGCTACAACCTTGTAATATGTCTGCTTCTCTATCTGTAGATTACACAGTGACGTTACCTCTGTCAGTGGCGTGATGTTCTACGTGTTTTATCTTCACATCCTGTCTGAAAGTGTGTGCGTCATGCAGGACAAACAATTAACAGAGACAATATCAATTTATTTTTTTAATAGAAATTTTGTATACCACATGACATTACAAAATATGTGATGAAGCTTTATGTTTTTTGTGGCAGTTTTAAACAAGATATTTTGTTTTTGATTTGTTTTAAATATATACTATTTTACTTTTGTTAATAAGTAGCTTTATCTTCAAGTTTAAAATTTTGAATGTTTCTTGTGGTATATGAATTTTCTTATAAAGCATTTACTCACCGTGGATACCCACGTTTTCAACCATACGGCTTTTTATGTTTTAACTACATGTTTGTAATCAAGAAGTTAATCTTACATGTCATTTTATATATATACCAAAGATACTGTTATAATCAAAAGAAGATTTTTTGTTCATTTTTGTTGACATAATCAGTTTATATCATGTGACCCAATTTACAGATTAAAAAAAGTTTTTGTGCCATTTTTCATTAAATTAAGCAATTTGATACCAAAGTTATATAATATTTTTGTATTTCACACATATATATATATTTTATTTTTCATTTGTAAACTAGTACACTATTTAATAACTGGTAGTAAAACTTAGTGAAGGGTATAAACTAATTTTTTTTTTTGGGTAAATTTTTAGATCTCTTGAAATCAAAATTATATATATTAAAATATAGCCATAGTTACAACTGCTAGCCTTATGTTTTGTTGATATTCAATCTTATAGACTATTCTAATCTTTGTATAGTTCTTAAATAATGTAATTTAACCAGATTTGGCTGTCCTGTTTAGGCCCTATGGTTTACTTGCTCACAAAGACTAGATTATTTGGCTTTCCAATCTTTAAATTATGAACGTACCTGATAAAGGTTATTCCAATCTTTAAATTATGAACGTACTTGATAAAGGTTATTCCAATCTTTAAATTATGAACGTACCTGATAAAGGTTATTCCAATCTTTAGATTATGAACGTACCTGATAAAGGTTATTCCAATCTTTAGATTATGAGCGTACCTGATGAAGATTATTCCAGAAAATTGTTGTGAACACTAAATTAGATATCTATCTATTTATTTTTTTGTAATAGAGTTGAGAGTTATCATGGGAAATTTTCATGCTCAAAATAAGTGAAAATTACCACATTTACAGTTTTAGCAAAAAATAATAAGAATACAATCTTAAGTCAAATATTTGCTACTTTTAAAGATGTATGGAATAGCTTATATCTTGTGACTAGGACATAATAGATAATTTGCATTTAGCAAAAAACTTATACAAAAATTAGACAGCATTACAGGAAAATGTACTTCAAAAATATTTCTTCAACCCAACAAACTTGGCTATTATATAAATTGGACTTGGTTTTCTCCGAGTCTTATGGTTTCCTCCACCAATAAAACTGTCTGGCACGATATAACTGAAATATTGTTGAAAGTGGCGTTAAACACCATCAAACAAACATATAAATGTATTTTTTCATAGTGTGGTTAATGATACAATTCTATTCCGTTCTAAATGAAGATTGTGTTGTCCATATTTGATTTTATTTCTGTAAAACATAAGACATGAACTATGAAATGCACTACTTCTAACTAATTGTGTATGTATATTTTGTTGAGACGTGTTCATGATAAATAACAGCCATATTATTTATTTTTTCTCATCAAATTCACGTGTATTTATATCATTTTGTATCAGTTCAAAGGTTGTGGTTCATGTTTCAAAAGCCGTATGGTTGACAATGTACATGACCTCTTCAGGGTCTGTTGAGGAAGCTTTGTTGTCATAGTGATACATGATAAATATGTAAACATGTTATCAATCATAAATATATATAAAAATGTGGTATATGTTTGCAGTGTGAAACATTTATCATTTAAAAAATGGAGTTGTATTGTTAAATTTTGTTAATATTGTGTGAGTTAAATCAAAAGATGTTGTTTATATATAATCTTGTTTTCTTGTGACTAATTACTTGCACATGATGAAAAAAAATGGTTGTTTTGACACTTTATTTTTTTGTTTTTAGGAAATATTTAGTCTCTATATATCATGTGTGTTGTGTTTGAAGTTTCAAACTAAAAAAATATGGAATCTTGTAAAATATAGGAAAGTAGTTGTTGTGGCCTTTGATTCATCATATATTTCACCTGTCTATTTTGTAATGCATTTCGGTATTGCATTTTTTTTTTCATTTTTTTTTTTTTTTTATTAAAGTTCTAGTTTACATTTTCCTCTTTTATGATATTTATAAATCAGATATATAATACTTCAGCATTTTAAATGTAAAATTTAATTTAAAAAAAAAACAAACAAAACTTTTATTTTGACATATGGTAAATTTTGGTTGAAATATCAGATTACCAAATTGTTTTATTTTTTCAAAGAAGTATAAACCTTTCTTTTTATTTTCAAATAATCCAATCAAATTTTCAATTGTGAAAAAGTAAGAAATAAGAAAATATTGGTAAAAATGGAACCCAAACCTTGAAATATTTGTTTTGTTTTAAATGTTTGTTACACATGTATAAGAATGCAATCAAAATTACTATTATGCAAAGCTATGTTGTCAATAGAAATTTATTTTGATAGTAAAACTTTCATCATGACAATCGAGAATCTTAAAAAACATTGTCTTAAGTGCCTTAACAAGAAGGAGTTATACATGTGATATAAATTTGTTTTTGTTGACAGATGTCGTTAAGTTAAACAGTTTTATATAAATTCCCACTTTATTTAATAAGAAACACACATTTTTGTGTGATATCTCTTGTTCAGAATTACAATTTCATGTCAGTAAAGTGATATCTACCTCTGTTAATTTTAAGACGTCTTGTAGTTTAATTAATATTATTTTAAATATTTTTGTTTAAATTTGCATTGCAGTTTATCATTTGCACTGCAGCTTTGTACAATTTTTCTAAAAGTTTTTTTTTTATTACGACACTTGACAAGTTATCAGTTTTAGAACTGTTGTCTTGATTGGTATATGATGAATCAATGGCCATTAATATTTACATAAATAACTCAGGAATACATGTCAGATGTATTGTTGACCGTGTCGTTTGTAGTCTGTCGCAGACAGAGGCTAGTTATACCAGGGAGGAACCAATCAAATATTGTTTTGTTTTAAAGGTCAGTCAATAAGATATTACAATGCGTCATTTCAAGTCTTATTTTGAGCTTTAATTAGATTTAGTAACTTTTGACAATTTTTATGTTCAGCTTTAATATATAAAAAAAAAAAAATTTTTTTTTTTTTTTTTTTTTTGACACCCAAATTTTGTTCTGTTCAAACAATGGGGACCACTTTGCAATATTTGTTATCCTCAGTGCCAAACTTGAGTTTTAAGCAAAAGTATGGTTTTATTTTCTGTTATCTATTTTATACCAGTAAATGTAACTCGTTTGTGTTGAAATAAGAAAATGAAGTTCTGTTTCCCTGTCAACTTACAAAGTTTTTAGAAAATTTATTGTCATGGTAATCTATGATGTGTGTGGCTTCTAGCTCAAATTTAAAATGGATGAAAAAATATCATTTCTTTACCAAATGAAAAACAAACAAATAAAAATTAAATTAAATTCTTAATTGTGATATTTTATGGAAAATAATATATTTTTTGGGGTTCAGTCAGTTTAAGGAAAAGAATCGTATGAAGTACATTTGTTTTTGAGATCTTAAAGAAAGTGGGGTTTCTTAAATTATTTGTACAGACTTGTGTGTTTTATAAGTTTTATGTCCCTGATGACTTGAAATGACACATTTTGACCATTTTAGTAATATTTTAAGTTTTCAAGAGTCTCAAGTTTTTTTTTGTTTATGGTGTTTTTTTTTAACTTGGTTAGTTTTTGGTTGATTTTTGTTGTATAATACTTATGTTTGTTTTTTTTTTTGCTCAGTTAATAGGTAAGGTTTTATATGTATGATGCAAAGAAATAAGTCCCTTACAATTAAATGAAGATTAAGTAATTTTTTTGATGCATTACTTATTAAATGTGATAAACTGTTAGCTTTTGTTTTAGGGTTGTTTAGAACTTAAATAATAAAATTATTGTTTTTTATGATTATAAAACTACATATCAAAAGGGTCTCGTTTATATGTATATATCTAGGTGCTTTTCTTACTGTATTCTGGAGAGACCCAGTATCAAAAAGTGCTGTTTTAATGTCAGATACAGAAATGCAAGAAGCCTTTTATCACTTTTAGTATTATATGTACCATTGTATTCTGAAATGTTAACATATATATAACAGTTTAATGTCATGTGACACAGTATTTTTTTTAATTTATATCAAAATGGTAGCCGCGTAACCACCCTTTGTTACATATCACCCGACAGATTCATTGGACAATTGTTCTAGTCAGCATTTACCATTCCAGCTCAAAATGGATTGTTTATTTTATCAGTTTGTTGGCTTTGCTTCAATTTTATTTTCAGTAGTTTTATTTTAGAAATAAGTATAAGATTTTAACAGGGTAATTTTTGTTTTGAAAATTACGTTAATTATCATGTAATTAAAGTTAGTAAAAATTGTGAATGTTTTTTTTTTATGTATAAAATTAATTCTTGATGTCACAGTATTTTCTTTACGTATCAATTTCATAGCATTTTAGCACAATTGATCTCGGTTGCTTTTTTTTTTCTCACTTACTTGATTTTTATAGGGCGAAATGTATGTCCATCAGTAACAAATTTTTTGTGCACACAGTTGATATTTTTGTCTAATTATAAGTTTTCTGGCCAAAGTCTCACGTCATTTATCACCCCCCCAAAAAATTTTTTAAAGGGAAGTTCCAATTATTTCAAATATGTCATACAAGAGATTTAGAAATAATTTCTGTCCATTCTTAGTGCTAACTAATTAACAAAAAGCACATTCGTTAAGTTACGTGAGAAATACTAGGTCCACGCTTATTTTATGAAGTTAGCACTAGTAATTTTCATCACTGACACATATACATGAAATTGATATAGTAGGATGTTAACTTCATCTATAAGTCTTTTCCAGTTTTCAAACTTTTTGTTATAATTTAAGTACATGATACAAGGTATTTAGATTTTAGTCTCCTCAGTTTCAGTTTTTATTAAAGTGAAGGTATATTTTCCTGTAAATTAATCATATTTGTCTCTAAAAGTGCAAGACATCCTGTCCATGCTCATGGATACAAATCATGTACACTAGTCCCCATCTTATAAGACCACTCCCACCAAAGGCCACCCCTTTTATCAGGCCAGATTTTATATGAACAGAGATAGTAAAATACTAGTAGATTGTCTCCATCAAGAAAGGCCACCTCTCTTAAAAGGTCACTATCATTGCAGAATGGGTGGCCTTGTAAGAGGACCACTGAAGTTGTGAGTTCGAATCTCATTCATGACATGGCTTACTCTTTACAACTTTATGTGATAATGTTTGTCAGTGATATGCGACAGGTAGATGGTTTTCTCTGGGTACTCCGGTTTCCTCCACCAATAAAACTGACCACCACGGGGATATAGCTGAAATATTGTAGAAAGTGATGTTATACATCATAACCCTAACCCTTGTAAGAGGGGGACTGCTGTATTGCATTGATGAAATCAAAGCTGATTTTATTGGTAATTTTTTATGGGCATGGTCTAAATAAATTTAAAAAAAACAACATAATCTTAGAAATAACATGTGTATTTATGAAGTAAGTGTTCTGTTGTTGAGTGTTATCTGTTGTGAAGAATTAAAATCAAATGCTTACGACAACATGAATATGCCTTGTTCTTTAATATATTGTTTTGGCACTGACACTGTTTTAATTGTTTATAATGTGGTAAATATGCTTAAAAAAAAGGTGCAAAAGTATTAATTTTAGCAATAGATTTAGATTTCTTGGGTAATTTTATTTTCAATGTTTTCCTGTGATGATTATTGTAAAATGTGATTTGCCTTGTATAATTGTTAAAAAAAAATAATTAAAAAAGACTTGACGATCTCTGTGATATACCAAGTTATATATCTACCTATATATGTTAGTACAAATCGAGGGGGGAAAAAATCCAAAAAGTTTTTTGAAAACATATGTGTTCTATGTATTGTTTATATATTGGCATAAACAGGTCAAAGGTCACAAGGTAACAATTGATATTCATACCACCATTTAGAAAGAGGACCGTCGTGATCATATGGTAGTTGGATTTACAAATACCATTGCAATCGGTGCCTATCACCACTGAAGTTGTGAGTTCGAATCCCACTCGGGCGACATGTACTCGATACTAAAATATGTGATAAAGTTTGTCAGTGCCTTACGACAGCTCGGTGGTTTTCTCTGGGTCCTCCGGTTTCCTCCACCAATAAAACTGACCACCACGATATAACTGAAATATTGTTGAAAGTGGTGTTAAATACCATAACCCTTGCCCATTTAGAAAGTATTACCATCTGTACTGGTCATTCAAGCTTTATAGGGTAAATATGTCATGAATATCAATTGTTATTTGATGATATAGAAGCAGATTAGCAAATTAGTATAGTGATGATGATACATGCTGATTTAATCAAAATTTTTGGTGTTCAATTTTATATTTCTTCTTTTAAGAACTTGTGTACTCTGAATTTGTCTCAAACATGTAGTAAAAAAAAATCAAAACATTTTGAAATGCTATTTTTGGAAAGGAAATGTTCTGAATTTCATCATCTTGAGGTTAACATATATGGAAATGTATAATTTCTTGGTATTTGTAAATTGTTGGGGGATGGGGAAGGTATAAAATCAAACAAACATTATTCACATTCAACCTTAAACATATGTACAACTAAAAGTGTGTTATTTTAAATCTTAAGTTATTTGTTATCCTATCAACTAATCAAAACGATTGTTAGAAAGTGCTATATAGCCATTGATTCAAGAATTCATAACCTTTCAAAATCAAAATAAGACTCGCACCTAAGTCCTTCGCTATTGGAATTCTGACAAATTAACATTCAAGAAACTTTGTTTCATCTTTTTCAGAGATTTTAAAATTTTTGTTTGCAGAAAAATAAGGTTGTGGATATGTAAGTATATCAGATGTTACTTGATTTGTCTAAGATAGAGCCTTATCATTGGTTCTTGCTCCCATTTTGCATTCAATTTTAATTCATGAAGGTTTTAATAATTTATGTGGAATCTGGCAGCTTATATCTTATTATAAAAAAAAAAACATTAAGAAAATGGCCATTATGCAAAGTCAATATATTCTTCTGTATTCACTTTTTTTTTTTTGAAATAGAGGAGGAAATCGTTTCTAAAGTAATTATATTTCATGATTGAAATCTATATAACATTTAAATAAAACTTGATTTTAAAAAAGAAAATAATAACATAATTCTATGTAGTCAACTCTTTCAGCATTGGTCAAGTTCTTACATATATGTAGAAGACAAGACACAACAAGGTTTTACCATGTATATTTTTAAGTATTTTTGGGTGGGACAAGCATTATATGTTGAGGTCTTTTTACAAACCACTATTTGGTATAGTTCAGCATTTTGTTGTGGTTTGGCATTGTACAGAATCAATATGCCAATAAACAGTTAAAATGATTTCTTTGTTGTTTTATTTATTGATCCATAAGGTAAATATAATTAAGCCTCCTTTACTTAGGATCACAACCGTATTGGTGGTGTAATGGTTAGCGTGCTCGTCTCGGTGTGGTAGATCGTGGGTTCGAACACCGATCAGGTAAAAAAATTGGTATTTGTTGCTTCTTCGCTAAGCATGCAGCATTAAGGAGAAAGAGCAAAGACTGGTTGGCTCGGAATCAGGGTAATGTATCCGAGTGGACGTGACATGTCTATCTGCAGACTGTTGTTTCAGTGAACTAGGTGTGTTGGGTCTAGTACAAAGCAGACATTGTCATCTCGTTGAAAATTAACTTGATTTTGCCAAAAAAATTGCTGAGTTGACATTAAGCAACAATCACTTACTCACTCTTAGGATCAGATAAGAAAAGTTTGAAGATACTAGAGGGTAGGTAATCAAAAGCTCTAAATTGACAGGTTAGGCTTATGGTGTTTAATGCCACTTTCAACAATATTTCAGTTATATTGTGGTCAGTTTTATTGTTGGAAGAAACCAGAGAAAACCATAGACCTGCTGCAAGTCCCTGACAAACTTTATCACATAATGTTGTATCAAGTACACTTCACAATGAGTGGGATTCGAACTCACAACTTTAGTGGTGATAGGCACTGATTGCATCAGTAATTGTAAATCCAACTACCATATGATCACAACCATGATGGCTGCTGTAATTTGAAGGACAGACAGACAATACAATGACCCAAAAAAGTGAGGAAAGGCAAATAATGGTCAACATAAGCTGTTTCCTTGCATTACTCAAGTAAAAAATATGGTAGTTGTTTGAATTGTTAATCAAATTTGCCCTGATAGCTCCTACAATACCCAGCTAATTAGCAATGAAATACATACCAAATATGACTAAGATGTAGATATAACACAGTCAGTTATATATATAAATCTATAGATGTGTCATCTGTATCAAAACTGTGTGCCAATTGTAACAATTTAAAATTGAGGCTGGAAAAAGTTAAGGTCTCTGCTTTATCAAAATTGGAATTTGCAATACATTATGGGATAGTTTATAACTTATAATACTATGGGTTATTATACCTCGAACACGTAACAAAAGCATACCACTCTATGGGAACAGTTTCAAGCCAATAGAACAACCTAGAAGAGACAAAATCAATAACCCTAACACAAATATGTCGGGCTCACTTTCCTGGCTTTGTACAGGCACTTCAGTAAACAGTAGTTGTGGGGTTAACCTAGTTCTATGGGCCATTGTGGCTTTGATCATATACTAGTAGTAGTTAGATTTACATCTTCCTGTGTTCTCAGTGTCTATCACCATTAAAGTTGAAAGAGTGATTCCTGCTATGCCAAGGAATACTGGATATTACTTTATGATAATGTAAATAAATGACTTTCAGCAGGTAATGGTGGTTTTCTTTTGTTTCCTCTGCCACTAAAATAGACTGCTTTTTGTAGCATAACCCAACACTAACTGCACACAGGAACCTGAAACAATGTCTATGTAAACAACAAATAATAAAAGCAGAAACACAACTATAAAGATTATTGACTTTTTAATCGTACCAAGTCATTTCTATTCATTCTATGGAAGTCCTAAGCATAAAGAAAATATATCGCCCCCACTAATTGCCCCAAGTTAAAATGTACCTGCCGTGATTAGAGGTAAAAGATTTCCTCTGATCAGCTAGAAAATGGGGAGAGTATTTGGGCATTGTATAGGGGGTTTCAATTTGTTAGCTCACCTGGCCCAAAGGGTAAGGTGATGTATTGCCATCCCTTTGCATCCGTCGTCTGTAAATTTTTACATTTAAATCTTCCTCTCTGAAACCACTGGGCCAATTGGCACCAAATTTAGCAGGAATGGTCGTTGGATGATCCTCTGAAAATGTTATGTTTTTTTTTGTTGATTGGAAGTACACAAAAAAGATACCCATAGGTGTCAAAAACTGTGTTGTCTGTTTTTAATCTTCTTCTCTGAAACCACTGAGCCAATTGGAACCAAACTTGGTAGGAATGTTCATTTGTTGCTCAGAAGTACATATAAGAAACAAGAGACCCAAAAGATACTGTCTGTTTATGTATGTGGAGTATATATTTTTCAACCAATCTCTATATTTCGTGTAAAATGATCTTCATATAGTATACCAACAGGTTTTTATCAGGCTTGCTGTTTCCAAGATGTAAGGGGGTCAAAATGGGGCCAACACCCGAAATTTATCATTTTTATTATAAGTCCGTTTGTTCTCTTTAGTTTCCTAATCTCAACCAGATTTGACCTAGCTCTTGTAGTTTCTAAGATAAAAGGGGTTAGATGGAGCCCAATGGTATCGGCACTCAAAATAATAACCTTTTTAATTAAATCGGATTTGTATGCAGTTTTTTTGTTGAATTCCTTTGAAAAATTCTTGTCTGGAGTATGGCAACATATTTGTTGTATCTTTTATTGTTTCAGAGATATGAGAGGAATAAAAGTCCTATTTTATTTAAATGGATTTAAAATTAACATAGGGCCATATGTGAAATGAATAAAAAAAAATCTGAAACTCTAGACTTGATTAAGAAGAGTTTGAAGATACCAAAGGGGTAATCAGAAACCGTATATCGAAGAAGAACAATGGCAAAAAGAAAAAGTACAAAAGGACAAACAACGATCGACAAAGCATACATATAAAACTAAAGATCGAGTAACACGAACCCCACTAAAAACCGGGGTGAACTCGGGTGCTCCGGAAGGGTAAGAAGTTCCTGCTCCACATGAATTGTATGAATGAGCAGGTGAGTGATACAGGCTCTGATGAGCCTCTGGTTTCACCAGTCAACACTCATCTGTGTGTTATAGTATGGTGTCTATCAACACTTACAGACTGATGAGCCTCTGGTTTCACCAGTCAAACACTCGTCTGTGTGTTATAATACGGTGTCTATCAACACTTACAGACTGGTGAGTCTCTGGTTTCACCGGTCAACACTCTCAGCTGTGTGTTATAGTATGGTGTCTATCAACACTTACAGACTGATGAGCCTCTGGTTTCACCAGTCAACACTCTCAGCTGTGTGTTATAGTATGGTGTCTATCAACACTGACAGACTGATGAGCCTCTGGTTTCATCAGTCAACACTCATCTGTGTGTTATAGTATGGTGTCTATCAGCGCTTACAAACTGATGAGCCTCTTGTTTCACCAGTCAACACTCATCTGTGTGTTATAGTATGGTGTCTATCAACACTAACAGACTGATGAACCTCTGGTTTCACCAGTCAACACTCATCTGTGTGTTATAGTATGGTGTCTATCAACACTTACAGACTGATGAGCCTCTTGTTTCACCAGTCAACACTCTCATCTGTGTGTTATAGTATGGTGTCTATCAACACTTACAGATTGATGAGCCTCTGGTTTCACCAGTCAACACTCATCTGTGTGTTATAGTATGGTGTTTATTAACACTTACAGACTGATGAGCCTCTGGTTTCACCAGTCAACACTCATCTGTGTTATAGTATGGTGTCTATCAACACTTACAGACTGATGAGCCTCTGGTTTCACCAGTCAACACTCTCATCTGTGTGTTATAGTATGGTGTTTATTAACACTTACAGACTGATGAACCTCTGGTTTCACCAGTCAACACTCTCATCTGTGTGTTATAGTATGGTGTCTATCAACGCTTACAGACTGATGAGCCTCTTGTTTCACCAGTCAACACTCATCTGTGTGTTATAGTATGGTGTCTATCAACACTAACAGACTGATGAACCTCTGGTTTCACCAGTCAACACTCTCATCTGTGTGTTATAGTATGGTGTCTATCAACACTTACAGACTGATGAGCCTCTGGTTTCACCAGTCAACACTCTCATCTGTGTGCTATAGTATGGTGTCTATCAACGCTTACAGACTGATGAGCCTCTTGTTTCACCAGTCAACACTCTCATCTGTGTGTTATAGTATGGTGTCTATCAACACTAACAGACTGATGAACCTCTGGTTTCACCAGTCAAACACTCGTCTGTGTGTTATAGTATGGTGTCTATCAACACTTACAGACTGATGAGCCTCTGGTTTCACCAGTCAACACTCTCATCTGTGTGTTATAGTATGGTGTCTATCAACACTTACAGACTCCGATGAGCCTCTGGTTTCATCAGTCAACACTCATCTGTGTGTTATAGTATGGTGTCTATCAACACTTACAGACTGATGAGCCTCTTGTTTCACCAGTCAACACTCATCTGTGTGTTATAGTATGGTGTCTATCAACACCTACAAACTCTGATGAGCCTCTGGTTTCACCAGTCAAAACTCTCATCTGTGTGTTATAGTATGGTGTCTATCAACACTTACAGACTGATGAGTCTCTGGTTTCACCAGTCAACACTCTCATCTGTGTGTTATAGTATGGTGTCTATCAACACTTACAAACTGATGAGCCTCTGGTTTCACCAGTCAACACTCTCTGTGTGTTATAGTATGGTGTCTATCACCACTTATAGACTGATGAGCCTCTGGTTTCACCAGTCAACACTCTTCTGTGTGTTATAGTATGGTGTCTATCAACACTAACAGACTGATGAAGCTCTGATTTCACCAGTCAACACTCATCAGTGTGTTATAGTATGGTGTCTATCAACACTTAAGGGTACATTCTCGTTCGTGGTGATGTACTACACTTGTAAAACTTGCTATGTGATAAAATTTGTCGGCTAATTGTTGGATGTCAATGGTTTTCGCATGGTACTCTAGTCAGAACTGGATTATGATTTTGCAGGCCCCTGGGCTGCAAATACTGTGAGGCTCTAGTAATAATTAACAAAAGCACGAATTTCGTATTCTTGAAATCAGTTTATTCAATTTCTACAACATAATGTCAACATTAGGCCGGCATAATATACAACATAATGTCAACATTAGGCCGGCATAATATAGATGAGGAAGTGGGTTATTATGGTTTAACACACAACATAATGTCAACATTAGGCCGGCATAATATAGGTGAGTGAGTGGGTTATTATGGTTTAACACACAACATAATGTCGACATTAGGCCGGCATAATATAGGTGAGTGAGTGGGTTATTATGGTTTAACACACAACATAATGTCAACATTAGGCCGGCATAATATAGGTGAGTGAGTGGGTTATTATGGTTTAACTCAGCAATTTTTCAGCAATATCAAGTTAATTTTCAAGCATCTATGGGTGCAATTGTAACACAACAAAAAGAGAATAGATATTGTGATATTTTCAAAACTAAAATAAGTTTTTGAAATATCAAATTTATTTGTCTAGGCTAAACAAAATTAAAATTAAAACATTTGCTTTGTGTAATTTCTTGATAGCAAATTTCTCCAAAACATCAGTAAATTCTACTTACATCCTAGAACAATGCTACATCATAGAACAATGCTACATCATAGAACAATGCTACATCACAGAACAATGCTACATCACAGAATAATGCTACATCATAGAACAATGCTACATCATAGAACAATGCTACATCACAGAACAATGCTACATCACAGAATAATGCTACATCATAGAACAATGCTACATCATAGAACAATGCTACATCATAGAACAATGCTACATCACAGAACAATGCTACATCATAGAACAATGCTACATCATAGAACAATGCTACATCATAGAACAATGCTACATCATAGAACAATGCTGCATCACAGAACAATGCTACATCACAGAACAATGCTACATCATAGAACAATGCTACATCACAGAACAATGCTACATCACAGAACAATGCTACATCATAGAACAATGCTACATCATAGAACAATGCTACATCATAGAACAATGCTACATCACAGAACAATGCTACATCATAGAACAATGCTACATCATAGAACAATGCTACATCACAGAACAATGCTACATCATAGAACAATGCTACATCATAGAACAATGCTACATCATAGAACAATGCTACATCACAAAACAATGCTACATCATAGAACAATGCTACATCATAGAACAATGCTATATCACAGAACAATGCTACATCACAGAACAATGCTGCATCATAGAACAATGCTACATCATAGAACAATGCTACATCACAGAACAATGCTACATCATAGAACAATGCTACATCACAGAACAATGCTACATCATAGAACAATGCTACATCACAGAACAATGTTACATCATAGAACAATGCTACATCATAGAACAATGCTACATCATAGAACAATGCTACATCATAGAACAATGCTACATCACAGAACAATGCTACATCATAGAACAATGCTACATCATAGAACAATACTACATCACAGAACAATGCTACATCATAGAACAATGCTACATCACAGAACAATATTACATCACAGAACAATGCTACATCATAGAACAATGCTACATCATAGAACAATGCTACATTATAAAACAATGCTACATCACAGAAAAAGCTACATCATAGAACAATGCTACATCACAGAACAATGCTACATCATAGAACAATGCTACATCACAGAACAATGCTACATCATAGAACAATGCTACATCATAGACCATGCCAATATATCCCCTATCGACAATTTTGCCTTTGGTGCAAGTACAACCGCAATGCAATGGCGAAGAAAATGAAAGAACGTTTTAATGGAACGAGCGATTTTTTGTAGAGGCCCTAGGCTAGTACGAGAATATGTCATTGTACTCAGGATTGTCAGTGTCAAAGAGTTGGAATGATGACCCAGCAAAGCAAAAATTCCAGTATATTATACAGTTTATAAAGAGGTAATTCAGCATACTTATCCTCCTTTCATTCTGCATTTACGAATGAAGTAACTCTTCACAGTAAATTGATTTCACCTAATCTATGGAGGCCCTCAACTGGTGAAGGTCCCATGCCTTTATTGGACACTCATTCCAGTTTCCTCCACTAATAAAATTGAAATTGTAATACTGTTTAAAGTGGTGTTAAGCAAACGTTCATATCCCCATCCACCACAGGGGGAAATAAGTGGATTGGTGAAATAAAGTACTGTAAATTGTTATTGATGTAAAAAAAAATATGATAATGTGGGTATACATTTTGTACTATTAAGTCTCTGGTGTAGTTTGCTTAGAATCGCTCACATTCTCACTAAGCTTAATTCTGTGTTTTGTTTTCAATCTTGGAGAATCATTAGTTGTTTCAGAGTGTGACGTACGTTCATACAAATGAAATGCAGTAATGGTTATCATGTAAGCTGTGAGTGTAGTAGATTTCAGGTCAGGTCAAACCAAGTGTGGTAGATTTCAGGTCAGGTCAAACCAAGTGTGGTAGATTTCAGGTCAGGTCAAACCAAGTGTGGTAGATTTCAGGTCAGGTCAAGCCAAGTGTGGTAGATTTTAGGTCAGGTCAAACCAAGTGTGGTAGATTTCAAGTCACGTCAAACCAAGTGTGGTAGATTTCAGGTCAGGTCAAACCAAGTGTGGTAGATTTCAGGTCAGGTCAAACCAAGTGTGGTAGATTTCAGGTCAGGTCAAACCAAGTGTGGTAGATTTCAGGTCAGGTCAAACCAAGTGTGGTAGATTTCCGGTCAAGGTCAAACCAAAGACTGTAAAATTAGCTTGTGTCTCCACTAAGCATGCAGCATTAAGGAGTAAGAGCAAATATTAGTTATCTTATAAATTACATTTGTATATGTTGTGTGTATATTTTAGAGTCAGGATGAGCACGATGTAATACATTAGGATTACTGTTTCAGTGAGTAAGCACTATACAAATCCAGGTACACTGAAAACATAGGTTACTATCATCCGTCATCTTAAATAAGCAGGATGTGCAATTCAGAGACACTGGCAACATTGGGCACACAAGACACAGGACAAACACGCGTTAAAGAAAACAGAAGTGACAATCAAGACTGGACAATCAAGAGATACTGGCAACATTGGGCACACAAGACACAGGACAAATAAACATTAGAGAAAAAAGAAGTGGCAATCAAGACTGGACAATCAAGAGATACTGGCAACATTGGGCACACAAGACACAGGACAAATAAGCGTTAGAGAAAACAGAAATGGCAATCAAGACTGGACAATCAAGAGACACTGACAACATTGGGCACACAAGACACAGGACAAATAAGCGTTAGAGAAAACAGAAGTGGCAATCAAGACTGGACAATCAAGAGACACTGGCAACATTGGGCACACAAGACACAGGACAAATAAGCGTTAGAGAAAACAGAAGTGGCAATCAAGACTGGACAATCAAGAGACACTGGCAACATTGGGCACACAAGACACAGGATAAATAAGCGTTAGAGAAAACAGAAGTGGCAATCAAGACTGGACAATCAAGAGACACTGGCAACATTGGGCACACAAGACACAGGACAAATAAGCGTTAGAGAAAACAGAAATGGCAATCAAGACTGGACAATCAAGAGACACTGACAACATTGGGCACACAAGACACAGGACAAATAAGCGTTAGAGAAAACAGAAGTGGCAATCAAGACTGGACAATCAAGAGACACTGACAACATTGGGCACACAAGACACAGGACAAATAAGCGTTAGAGAAAACAGAAGTGGCAATCAAGACTGGACAATCAAGAGACACTGGCAACATTGGGCACACAAGACACAGGACAAATAAGCGTTAGAGAAAACAGAAATGGCAATCAAGACTGGACAATCAAGAGACACTGACAACATTGGGCACACAAGACACAGGACAAATAAGCGTTAGAGAAAACAGAAGTGGCAATCAAGACTGGACAATCAAGAGACACTGGCAACATTGGGCACACAAGACACAGGACAAATAAGCGTTAGAGAAAACAGAAGTGGCAATCAAGACTGGACAATCAAGAGACACTGGCAACATTGGGCACACAAGACACAGGACAAATAAGCGTTAGAGAAAACAGAAGTGGCAATCAAGACTGGACAATTAAGAGACACTGGCAACATTGGGCACACAAGACAAACAAAGCAAAACACAACACAACACACAAAAAAACTAAAGAGAACAACACGGACTCCACCATAAACTGTGGGTGAATCGAGGTCCTCGTAAGGGATAAGCGGCAGTTCCTGCCTATTATAATTAAGACACCCGCATTACATTGATCTCATCATGACTGCATTAAACATCTAGCATTAAGTTGGATTCGCATGAATACCAACAGCATAGTTACAGAGACTATATATACATGCAACGGATTTTCCAAGTAAATTGTCATTGCCCAATTCTTTTAACTGACAGTCTATGTAATGTGATGTACATACACAAGCGATATTGTTAGCTAGGGGCCAAAGAACCGGTGTGATGTTTTCAAACGCACAGGGTATATTAAACTGGTAGGAAGCAACAGAACTGAAACGGCAGTTGGCCAAAAGAATGTATGAATTATCTAATTAAGTACAGTCAGTTCATGGAAAAACTTATCACACGGGTTGAAGTTATGGTTGATGAACCTGTGACGAAAGTCCCTTTAAATGGTAACAAATAGAATTGAAACGTTTATTCCAAAACAGTATGAAAAATAAAACATTTTTTATTTGGAACATGTAATTTCTTGTTTGATTATCATGATTTATTATTACCATTGAAAGCGGGATGGTTTTTAGGGTTTGTTCAAAGATACTTTTTACAATTCAAAATACATATTTAAAATGGTATGGATACGGTTTGAACACTGGCAAAGTCATTTATAACGTCATTATAAGAATAAAAATAAATGAATGAACATTTATTCATAAAGTGACATCAAAATTTCATGATATGCTTTACTGAAGGATTCTTTCAAACAAACAAAAATTAAAAAATCTATGGAAATAATCCTGATATATTCTATTCAAATTTGAGGAAAATTTCACAAGAAAAGATTCTATAATAACTTTTCAAACATTTGTGATTCATTTATAGGAAATAGATATGAAAAACTTTCTGTGTTTATAATAAATATGTTCACTTCTGTAGACCTATGTCACTTTAAATTTGCGTTTTAACATTTAGGGATTGTTGATAGTCAGTGTTGATTAATTTGTATTTGTTGTTGATACAATTCGTATAATTTCTTAATTTAATCAGAGACATTTCTGTTGTATGCCTCTGATTTAATTACAAGCAATGGAGATAATGAAATTTACCTCACTAATTAATACTTTAAGTAACAAGTGTCATAAATGAAACCACACAGGAGTTATCTACAAATTGAATGAACACTTTATATTACTTTTCAATGTCACGTGTTGATTGATTTATCCAAAACGAGATTCAGGAAGGGAAACAAAGAGCTGGTAATTCTCCATTTTAAAATTTAGATATACGCAATCAAGATGAGCTACGACAGACGACCATCGGATACAGATCGCATGTCATCATTGAAAGTTGATAATCTTTCATATAGAACTTCACAGGACGATCTCAGGAGAGCATTTGACAAGTATGGTGATATTGGCGACATCTACATTCCACGAGACAGATTTACACGGAAAAGTAGAGGCTTTGCTTTTGTCAGATATTATGACAAAAGAGACGCAGAAGATGCAATGGATGCTATGGACATGCAGATGTTAGATGGGAGAGAACTTCGAGTTCAAATGGCTAGATATGCTCGTCCACCAGAGAGAAGCAGAGGCGGAAGACGAGGTGGTTTTGGCGGAGGCGGCGGCGGCGGTGGTGGTGGTGGAGGTTATGGCGGCGGAAGAGACCGTGACTATCAGGATCGTGATAGAGATCGTAACAGGAGATCCTCACGCAGGTATAATGATAATCTTTAAAATTATTTCAAAGAGTATTCACAGATTTTGAAAACATTTTCTTTCAGAGAATTATCTTAATAATGGTAGAGTTTTTTTTTAGTTGCAAACAATTCAATTCAATTCTTTTATTGTCATTTAAGACGCCCATTACTGAGCAGTACAATCATATGAAAAATCTATACATAGAAAAAAGAGACATTATGATTTCAATGATTATAAAATTAACATGTAATGTCAAGAATTTATAACAATTCCCCTTTAAACACAAACATTCATTTATTGAATTCCGTCCTTTACCTGGAAGAAGAAGAAGAAAAAATGACAATAGTATGTTAGCTACAATATAATCAATAATGATCAATTATAACACAACCTTGAAATATCACTCTTAGTCTTTGATGTTGGTCTTCCACCAGACAGAATAGCTTGTGGTAATAATAAAAAGACAGTTTGTTCTTGAAATTCTAAATTTTACTCTCCAAATTATTGGTAAAGCTGCATTAATGATTAAACATCAGTAGAGCCAAGAAAAAAAGGCCTGTATTTCTGCTAACATTCTAAAAGTAAAAAAATGGAGTAGATACAATATACAAATGTAATTAAAAGCGAAACGAACAAGGAATGAAACATGATTTTGGGAAGTTTGTCAGATTTGGGAGCTGTCGACAAGCATTATGTTGTAGCTAACAATGTGTTTGAACATCTCTGTGTACTTTTTTTTTACTTTTAAGCATCTATTTCAGCTGTTTTTCCTTTGATGACCCATCAACTGCATGTGAATAAAATATCATGTAATCCCAGTATATTAAGATAGAAAATTTCATTTTCATGTATGTTAATTTATAAATTTGACTTTTCTAAAAAAAAAATAAACATAATTTTGAGTTAACTGTTGATTTTTTAACCAAGGAAGCCTCACTGTGTGTAGTCAAGTGCTTTATAAATTTTGTAAGTAAACTTCTCTTTTTCTGGTCAAAATACAGTTGACTTTGGGAACCTACCATTCTAGAAATTAGCCTTTATTGATGTTTTTCGGAGGAAGAAAAACTGTAATCTGTAAAATTTCTTTTATCATGCATACACAGTTTGTTTTAAAATTAGACCAAGAATATTTAATTTGATCAATTGTAAATTATAAAAATAAAGGACGGTTTTCTATGGCCGGTGATCCTATAACTGTATGGTACGTGTAATATATATGTAGTGTGAAGTCAAAATTAGAATTTTTGTAGTGTTATTACATGTACATACATACACTAAACATAAAAGGTGTAAAGTTAAAAGACATGGTACTTGTACCAATCTATTTCAAATTAGATGTTTGTTATATCTTTAAGAAAATAAATTCTTTTGCCATACATTGACATCTTACAACATACCGTTTGGTGTCATGTCATGTGACTTTTCATTCATATTTGACTGTCTAATCATATGCAAGACAGTTAAATATAGTGACCATTTGGACAACAGCTCTTGGCATGTACAGTACAGAAAGGGACATACCGTGATCAATCGCCGTGATAGTGGTCATGTCTAGGAGTGATGGGGATTAAAAATTTTAATCCATGTCGGTGATCAGGGGGCAATAAAACACCAGGTGTTAATCTTGTAATCAAGTGTGTCGTTTTACAGGTAAGCTAGTCGGATAAGATGTACAGGTGAAATTACGTTTTTATACCGCCTATTCAGGTACTGTCTCGGATTCTCCTCGGAATTAAAAAAAACATTTTTATCCTGCAATCAGTACATTTGCTGTACAAATATGCTATGCGAATAATTTTTTGCTTTATTCGTACTAGACGAATAAACCTTTCAGCCTACGAATAAACTTTCCTGGTACCCTGTAGCTATGTACAGCGGAGGGCGAAGACAAGTATGAAACTGGTACTAATGTGACGCGAACCACGAAGAAGACACCCTTGACAACATTTATGAAAGGCGATGAATGACGCTTGTTTCTGTCCTTTTTGTTTAAAAGTTTTCCGATTTTTTTGATAATGCAGGATAAACACAATATACGTACATTGTCGTTAAATATAAAATTCATTTGTACTCGCTGCGAAACAGGCCTGAAAAGCTCGCCGAAGGCTCGCTATTCTGCCTGTTTCTAAAGCTCGTACAAATAAATTTTATATTTACTGACAATGTACGTATATTGTATATTTATTTCTTTCCTCAAAACGTAAAATATCATTCAACGTAATCCCGGGAATGAAATCCCGAGATCGAGAAAATGGCACAAGAACGGAGAGTTCATTTGAATTGATGAATAAAATGTAAATAATAAATGATTATTCAACTTCAATTCAGTGAAATCATGGGTTGTGCAAATTTGTTTCAAAGATTGTTAACCGTGGCTGTGTATTACGTATCTACACCTAGTATTTTATTGACACGCGTACACGTGACCTGGCTTGTGCACAAATGAAGTTTCATAAACACATGCGCGATATGCGTGATCTGTTACGTTTTAAAGCGTATTTCCAGTTCAATATTACATTTTAGTTCACTAATATTTTTTATACGTTCAGTAATTTTTTTTATTTTAATCTTAGTAGAAAACCCAGTTAAAACCCTTTTGGTTGTAGAAATACGTACTAAATAATTTTTATACGTTCAGTAGTTTTTTTTATTTTAATCTTCGTAGAAAACCCAGTTAAAACCCTTTTGGTTGTAGAAATACGTACTAAATAATTTTTATACGGTCATTGAAGAATTTGATTAAAAATTAACGAAACAAATATTTATAAACAGATCGTTCAAAGAAGTACTACATGTCCAAAAGTCACTAAATTTACGGATATATTTTGGAAATTAGCGGCTAATCTGCAGAAAGTTTAGAAACGTGAAAGGAAATAAAGAATTAACCTTTATCATGATTTTACCCCTACAAATGTTTGACATTACACAGTATCTGACCAAAATCAAATGTCACCAGTTTATTTATTTATTTATTCAAATTCAAATCTTAATTGGCTTTCAACCCAATAGATTTGTGACAAAATACAGCCAAAAAACCCCCAAAGTTATAGGTTTTTGTTTGCAATTTTAAAGAAAATTATTTTCATCTATAACGGAATTACGTAACAAGCCAAGTGTGTAAAACAGTTTACTTGAATTGTTAATTTTTTTCAATACGAGAGGTTAAAGTCCAAAACACAATAAACCAATAATCAATTTGAAGTCTGCTCTTTACCAACTAAGCACTACAAAACCTGTGCTTGCAAAGTCCGTGCTTCAAAACCCCGCGACTGCGGTTTAACTTGTAAACAAAAAATACATTCATGAAGTAGCCCGTATTTACGAATAATTCAATACATACTGAATTCGACCCAACAGAAGAAAAAAAATGAGAAATTAAAATTAAACAAGATAAAGTTCAGTTGCGGTTTCAACAAAATTCTTAATATAGAACTCGAGGTCATAAAGTAGAACTTTCTAAAGCAAACGAAAACGATAACTAGACAGACATTCTTTGGCAATGAAAAGCAGCAAACAGTCAAATATTAACAGCAAGAGGATACAAAATTAATTGTCAAAAATACATCCTTCAGTAGCAATAATTACGGCTTACGATATTTAAAGTCAACAGGTAGAACAGGTAACGCTAATCTCTTAAGTGGCGGTAAAATATCAATCGGCGCACAAGTGACCTAGAGCCATAAAATTTAATCCCCACCACCTTGTTTTATGGTCCTTTTTAGGTCTATCACAGGGGGTTTATGTCCGTGATGATATGTCTAAAGGATTAAAAATTATGTCTCTCGGAGTGATCAATCACGGTATGTCCCTTTCTGTACTGTACTTGGTTTGATACTTAAAGATTTGACCAGCTATAGGCTTAATGCTGGTTGGTCGGTTAGAAGTATGAACCCTGATGTGACCCCCATACAGGTTGTCATTCTGTTATTGTATTGACAAAGAAAAAAAAATATTACGAACATATAATTTAGATTAGATTGTACATGTACAATAATTGTTGTATCTCTTCTTAGTCTTATTGAAACTATCATTTTCTTTTTGAACATTTAGAAATCACGTAGTTCTGTGAGCAGAAATTGTTATTGCGCTCAGTCCTATAATGCTGTATTAGTAACCTGTCCTGAATAAAGTCAGTAGGCAGTTGCAAGCAGTCCTGTAAAAGTTAGATCCTGTCCTGTTAAAAGTCTTCAGGCAGTTGTCTCCAGTTCTGTATTAGTTAGCACCTGTCCTGAATATAGTCAGCAGGCAGTTGTCTCCAGTCCTGTTAAATTTGGGACCTGCATTATTTTGTTGGGTGACAGTATTTGCTTGCATTGATCGTGAGGACTAAATGAGTCTAGCATACAGTTAATTGTCAGTTTGAACCAGGGAAAGAAAAAAATGAGTTCAGATCACAGTTCTATATCAAATTAACATGTAAATCATAGGTAAGTCTCATGTCTGACAAATAGAGTAAATACAATTGAAGTTATTCTTCTGAGAAATAATGATTACAATTGAAGTTATTGAACAACCAGACCAGACGTACAATTTACAAGTTTTCCACCGGATTTAAAAACAAATATTTCAGATTAATTCTAGTTCTTGTAAGCAATACAAAAAGAAAAAAATGTGTATGTTCAAACTTCATTTACATGTTTGTATCTATTTATCTTGTTAAAAAAGACGACCTGATCCATAATTCCTTAATTTTTAATGATTAAGCCATCAGTCCTACATTCTTGCATTCTTTGATTCTGTGATAGAAAAAATTATTATTACATTCATTCCATCCATATTCTCAAATCTGAATAATTTTCATTTGTAAATTTTGTGAACTTGAGTTATAAAGAATGTTAGTCAGCTTCTAAGACAAAAAAGTAAATTAGGGTTGTCTAAATTTTAAGTCGGGTGAGATTCAGACCCCTGTTGAATTGCTTCTCTTCTTGTTTTTGCTCATTTTGGTCTTTGGTTAAAGTTCAACAATACTTCCTGCTATTAATAGTGTCCTGTTTTGATTAGTGTTAAGATACATAATCAGGTTAAATCATGTTGTCAGGATATATATATATATATACATACAGTGTGTTGTTTAATCTAGTTCATTGCTGCTTAGACATTATTATTGCTTTTGTACATTAAGTTAAGGAAAGAATTGTCTTTTCAAGTAACTTTAAATGGTATCAA
Organism: Bathymodiolus septemdierum; assembly: GCA_963383655.1. Lineage (NCBI taxonomy): Eukaryota > Metazoa > Mollusca > Bivalvia > Mytilida > Modiolidae > Bathymodiolus > Bathymodiolus septemdierum. The sequence goes on along the minus strand of OY726517.1, from coordinate 100,998,010 downwards.
TTATAATTGAATTGTAGAAACATAATTTAAGTACAGAAATGTTAGTTTTTAGTTGATGAACCAGCTAGACATTCAACCTTTATAATAACAAATTCTATTTTCAGATTGACCATGAACTCTTTAACATCTACGGTGACTGATTTATATATATTTACAGCTACAATTTGAATATTTATCTGTTTACAGGTCAAGATCCAGATCTAGAAGCCGATCCAGGGGTCGTTCCAGGTCAAAAAGTCATTCACGATCTGAAAGTTCAAGAAGTCGTAGTAAAAGCAATTCAAAATCCAGATCAAGATCTCGATAGGAATAAAAAAGAATGTGTTATATTGGACCAAAACCATTCTAAATTATGAAACAATTATCTCAAACGTTCATCTTTTATTGTAGTACATGCACATGAAACGCTTATTCTCATCAGAAGATAGCTGTAATCAGACTGTCATTGAACATAGCAGAGTGTGCCATTTAATAGATAACATCTGTCATTTTAACATCTTTTATTGTATATGTATAATAGATATTGTAAATTCATTTTAAAGTTGACATTCAATACATATGGAGTTTATTGTAATTTATAAGATGCAGATATTGTTTATAGAAATCGTGTTTAACTCAAAAGGCATATGACTAGGTGAGCCTTTAACATTAATTTCATATACACTTAACCCTTTTTAGTTCACCTGGACCAAAGGTCCATGTGAACTATTGCCATCACTTGGGTGTCTGTCGTCTGTAAACTTTTCACATTTCAAGCTTCTTCTCCGAAACCACTTGGCCGATTGGAACCGAACTTAGCAGGAATGTTCCTTGGATGGTCCTCTACAAAGTTACTGTTTTTCGTTCCAGTCGAATATTCACAATGGCTGCCAGGGCCAATAATATGCTCTGATTGGCTGAAATTTCAAAGATCTTCTTCTCTGAAACTAATGAACTGACTGAACCCAAACTGTAAAGGAATGATCATTGGAATGTCCTTTACCAAGTTACTGTTTTTTATGCCGATCGGAAATCCAAGATGGCCGCCATCGCAGGACATAGATTAACATTGGACCCTATGGGAAAAGGTTAAAATGCCTTCTTCTCAGAAACTACAAATATAATTAAAGCCAAACTGTACATGAATGTTGATTGGATGGTCCTCTACAAACTGTACGTTTTTTGTTCCGATATGAAATTCAAAATGGCGGCTATGGCAGGACTTAGTTTAACATTGGACACTATGGGGGAAATGTTTCAAAACGCTTCTTCTCTGAAACCACTAGGACAGTTGAAACCAAACTGCCCAGGAATGATCATTGGAAGGTCCTCTACAAATTTTATGTTTTTTATGCCGATCGGAAATCCAAAATGGCCGCCACCACAATACATAGATTAACATTGGACCCTATGGGAAAATATTCAAATGCCTTCTTCTCAGAAACTACAAATATTATTAAAGCCAAACTGTACATGAATGTTCATTGGATGGTCCTCTACAAACTTTACGTTTTTTGTTCCGATAAGAAATTCAAAATGGCGGCTACGGCAGAACTTAGTTTAACATTGGACCCTATGGGAAAAATGTTTCAAAACGCTTCTTCTCTGAAACCACTTGGATAATTGAAACCAAACTGCCCAGGAATGATCACTGGAAGGTCCTCTACAAGGTGTGTGTTTTTTATGCCGATCGGAAATCCAAGATGGTCACCACCGCAGGACATAGATTAACATTGGACCCTATGGGAAAATGTTCAAATGCCTTCTTCTCAGAAACTACAAATATGATTAAAGCCAAACTGTACATGAATGTTCATTGGATGGTCCTCTACAAACTGTACGTTTTTTGTTCCGATATGAAATTCAAAATGGCGGCTACGGCAGGACTTAGTTTAACATTGGACCCTATGGGAAAAATGTTTCAAAACGCTTCTTCTCTGAAACCACTAGGACAGTTGAAACCAAACTGCCCAGGAATGATCATTGGAAGGTCCTCTACAAATTTTATGTTTTTTATGCCTATCGGAAATCCAAGATGGCCGCCACCGCAATACATAGATTAACATTGGACCCAAAGGGAAAATGTTCAAATGCCTTCTTCTCAGAAACTACAAATATGATTAAAGCCAAACTGTACATGAATGTTCATTGGATGGTCCTCTACAAACTGTACGTTTTTTGTTCCGATATGAAATTCAAAATGGCGGCTATGGCAGGACTTAGTTTAACATTGGACACTATGGGGGAAATGTTTCAAAACGCTTCTTCTCTGAAACCACTAGGACAGTTGAAACCAAACTGCCCAGGAATGATCATTGGAAGGTCCTCTACAAATTTTATGTTTTTTATGCCGATCGGAAATCCAAAATGGCCGCCACCACAATACATAGATTAACATTGGACCCTATGGGAAAATATTCAAATGCCTTCTTCTCAGAAACTACAAATATTATTAAAGCCAAACTGTACATGAATGTTCATTGGATGGTCCTCTACAAACTTTACGTTTTTTGTTCCGATAAGAAATTCAAAATGGCGGCTACGGCAGAACTTAGTTTAACATTGGACCCTATGGGGAAAATGTTTCAAAACGCTTCTTCTCTGAAACCACTTGGATAATTGAAACCAAACTGCCCAGGAATGATCACTGGAAGGTCCTCTACAAGGTGTGTGTTTTTTATGCCGATCGGAAATCCAAGATGGTCACCACCGCAGGACATAGATTAACATTGGACCCTATGGGAAAATGTTCAAATGCCTTCTTCTCAGAAACTACAAATATGATTAAAGCCAAACTGTACATGAATGTTCATTGGATGGTCCTCTACGAACTACGTTTTTTGTTCCGATATGAAATTCAAAATGGCGGCTACGGCAGGACTTAGTTTAACATTGGACCCTATGGGAAAAATGTTTCAAAACGCTTCTTCTCTGAAACCACTAGGACAGTTGAAACCAAACTGCCCAGGAATGATCATTGGAAGGTCCTCTACAAATTTTATGTTTTTTATGCCTATCGGAAATCCAAGATGGCCGCCACCGCAATACATAGATTAACATTGGACCCTATGGGAAAATGTTCAAATGCCTTCTTCTCAGAAACTACAAATATGATTAAAGCCAAACTGTACATGAATGTTCATTGGATGGTCCTCTACAAACTGTACGTTTTTTGTTCCGATATGAAATTCAAAATGGCGGCTACGGCAGGACTTAGTTTAACATTGGACCCTATGGGGGAAATGTTTCAAAACGCTTCTTCTCTGAAACCACTGGGACAGTTGAAACCAAACTGCCCAGGAATGATCATTGGAAGATCCTCTACAAATTTTATGTTTTTTATGCGGATCGGAAATCCAAGATGGCCGCCACCACAATACATAGATTAACATTGGACCCTATGGGAAAATATTCAAATGCCTTCTTCTCAGAAACTACAAATATGATTAAAGCCAAACTGTACATGAATGTTCATTGGATGGTCTCTACAAACTGTACTTTTTTTGATCCGATATGAAATTCAAAATGGCGGCTACGGCAGGACTTAGTTTAACATTGGATCCTATGGGGAAAATGTTTCAAAACGCTTCTTCTCTGAAACCACTTGGATAATTTAAACCAAACTGCCCAGGAATGATCATTGGAAGGTCCTCTACAAGGTGTGTGTTTTTTATGCCGATCGGAAATCCAAGATGGCCACCACCGCAGGACATAGATTAACATTGGACCCTATGGGAAAATGTTCAAATACCTTCTTCTCAGAAACTACAAATATGATTAAAGCCAAACTGTACATGAATGTACATTGGATGGTCTCTACAAACTGTACGTTTTTTGTTCAGATATGAAATTCAAAATGGCGGCTACGGCAGGACTTAGTTTAACATTGGACCCTATGGGGGAAATGTTTCGAAACGCTTCTTCTCTGAAACCACTAGGACAGTTGAAACCAAACTGCCCAGGAATGATCATTGGAAGGTCCTCTACAAGGTTTGTGTTTTTTATGCCGATCGGAAATCCAAGATGGCCACCACCGCAGGACATAGATTAACATTGGACCCTATGGGAAAATGTTCAAATACCTTCTTCTCAGAAACTACAAATATGATTAAAGCCAAACTGTACATGAATGTACATTGGATGGTCTCTACAAACTACGTTTTTTGTTCAGATATGAAATTCAAAATGGCGGCTACGGCAGGACTTAGTTTAACATTGGACCCTATGGGGGAAATGTTTCGAAACGCTTCTTCTCTGAAACCACTAGGACAGTTGAAACCAAACTGCCCAGGAATGATCATTGGAAGGTCCTCTACAAGGTGTGTGTTTTTTATGCCGATCGGAAATTCAAGATGGCCGCCACCGCAATACATAGATTAACATTGGACCCTATGGGAAAATGTTCAAATGCCTTCTCAGAAACTACAAATATGATTAAAGCCAAACTGTACATGAATGTTCATTGGATGGTCCTCTACAAACTGTACGTTTTTTGTTCCGATATGAAATTCAAAATGGCGGCTACGGCAGGACTTAGTTTAACATTGGACCCTATGGGGGAAATGTTTCAAAACGCTTCTTCTCTGAAACCACTGGGACAGTTGAAACCAAACTGCCCAGGAATGATCATTGGAAGATCCTCTACAAATTTTATGTTTTTTATGCCTATCGGAAATCCAAGATGGCCGCCACCACAATACATAGATTAACATTGGACCCTATGGGAAAATATTCAAATGCCTTCTTCTCAGAAACTACAAATATGATTAAAGCCAAACTGTACATGAATGTTCATTGGATGGTCTCTACAAACTGTACTTTTTTTGATCCGATATGAAATTCAAAATGGCGGCTACGGCAGGACTTAGTTTAACATTGGATCCTATGGGGAAAATGTTTCAAAACGCTTCTTCTCTGAAACCACTTGGATAATTTAAACCAAACTGCCCAGGAATGATCATTGGAAGGTCCTCTACAAGGTGTGTGTTTTTTATGCCGATCGGAAATCCAAGATGGCCACCACCGCAGGACATAGATTAACATTGGACCCTATGGGAAAATGTTCAAATACCTTCTTCTCAGAAACTACAAATATGATTAAAGCCAAACTGTACATGAATGTACATTGGATGGTCTCTACAAACTGTACGTTTTTTGTTCAGATATGAAATTCAAAATGGCGGCTACGGCAGGACTTAGTTTAACATTGGACCCTATGGGGGAAATGTTTCGAAACGCTTCTTCTCTGAAACCACTAGGACAGTTGAAACCAAACTGCCCAGGAATGATCATTGGAAGGTCCTCTACAAGGTTTGTGTTTTTTATGCCGATCGGAAATCCAAGATGGCCACCACCGCAGGACATAGATTAACATTGGACCCTATGGGAAAATGTTCAAATACCTTCTTCTCAGAAACTACAAATATGATTAAAGCCAAACTGTACATGAATGTACATTGGATGGTCTCTACAAACTGTACGTTTTTTGTTCAGATATGAAATTCAAAATGGCGGCTACGGCAGGACTTAGTTTAACATTGGACCCTATGGGGGAAATGTTTCGAAACGCTTCTTCTCTGAAACCACTAGGACAGTTGAAACCAAACTGCCCAGGAATGATCATTGGAAGGTCCTCTACAAGGTGTGTGTTTTTTATGCCGATCGGAAATTCAAGATGGCCGCCACCGCAATACATAGATTAACATTGGACCCTATGGGAAAATGTTCAAATGCCTTCTCAGAAACTACAAATATGATTAAAGCCAAACTGTACATGAATGTTCATTGGATGGTCCTCTACAAACTGTACGTTTTTTGTTCCGATATGAAATTCAAAATGGCGGCTACGACAGGAGTTAGTTTAACATTGGACCCTATGGGGGAAATGTTTCAAAACGCTTCTTCTCTGAAACCACTAGGACAGTTGAAACCAAACTGCCCAGGAATGATCATTGGAAGGTCCTCTACAAATTTTATGTTTTTTATGCCGATCGGAAATCCAAGATGGCCGCCACCACAATACATAGATTAACATTGGACCCTATGGGAAAATATTCAAATGCCTTCTTCTCAGAAAGTACAAATATTATTAAAGCCAAACTGTACATGAATGTTCATTGGATGGTCCTCTACAAACTTTACGTTTTTTGTTCCGATAAGAAATTCAAAATGGCGGCTACGGCAGGACTTAGTTTAACATTGGACCCTATGGGAAAAATGTTTCAAAACGCTTCTTCTCTGAAACCACTTGGATAATTGAAACCAAACTGCCCAGGAATGATCACCGGAAGGTCCTCTACAAGGTGTGTGTTTTTTATGCCGATCGGAAATCCAAGATGGCTGCCACCACAGGTCATAGTATTAACACAGAACCATATGGGGAAAATACAGAAATATATTCTTCTCTGAAGCTATTGCACTGATTGAACCTAAACTGTGCATCAATCATTGGAAGGTCCTTTACAAACTTTGTGTTTTTTATGTTGATCGTAATTCCAAGATGACTACCACTGCAGGACATAGTTTTTACATAGGACCAATTGGTTTTTAGTTCACCTGGACCAAAGGTCCATGTGAACTATTGCCATCACTTGGCGTCCGTCGTCTGTTCTTTGTCGTATGTCGTCTGTTGTCTGTAAACTTTTCACATTTCAAGCTTCTTCTCCGAAACCACTTGGCCGATTGGAACCGAACTTAGCAGGAATGTTCCTTGTATGGTCCTCTACAAAGTTACTGTTTTTCGTTCCAGTCGAATATTCACAATGGCTGCCAGGGCCAATAATATGCTCTGATTGGCTGAAATTTCAAAGATCTTCTTCTCTGAAACTAATGAACTGACTGAACCCAAACTGTAAAGGAATGATCATTGGAATGTCCTTTACCAAGTTACTGTTTTTTATGCCGATCGGAAATCCAAGATGGCCGCCATCGCAGGACATAGATTAACATTGGACCCTATGGGAAAATGTTCAAATGCCTTCTTCTCAGAAACTACAAATATGATTAAAGCCAAACTGTACATGAATGTTCATTGGATGGTCCTCTACAATCTTAAGGTTTTTTGTTCCGATATGAAATTCAAAATGGCGGCTACGGCAGGACTTAGTTTAACATTGGACCCTATGGGAAAAATGTTTCAAAATGCTTCTTCTCTGAAACCACTTGGACAGTTGAAACCAAACTGCCCAGGAATGATCATTGGAAGGTCCTCTACAAAGTTTCTGTTTTTTATGCCGATCGGAAATCCAAGATGGCCGCCACCGCAGGACATAGATTAACATTGGATCCTATGGGAAAATATTCAAATGCCTTCTTCTCAGAAACTACAAATATGATTAAAGCCAAACTGTACATGAATGTTCATTAGATGGTCCTCTACAAACTGTACGTTTTTTGTTCCGGTATGAAATTCAAAATGGCGGCTACGGCAGGACTTAGTTTAACATTGGACCCTATGGGAAAAATGTTTCAAAACGCTTATTCTCTGAAACCACTTGGATAATTGAAACCAAACTGCCCAGGAATGATCATTGGAAGGTCCTCTACAAATTTTATGTTTTTTATGCCGATCGGAAATCCAAGATGGCCGCCACCGCAATACATAGATTAACATTGGACCCTATAGGAAAATGTTCAAATGCCTTCTTCTCAGAAACTACAAATATTATTAAAGCCAAACTGTACATGAATGTTTATTGGATGGTCCTCTACAAACTTTACGTTTTTTGTTCCGATAAGAAATTCAAAATGGCGGCTACGGCAGGACTTAGTTTAACATTGGACCCTATGGGAAAAATGTTTCAAAACGCTTCTTCTCTGAAACCACTTGAATAATTGAAACCAAACTGCCCAGGAATGTTCATTGGGAGGTCCTCTACAAAGTTTCTGTTTTTTTATGCCGATCGAAAATTCAAGATGGCCGCCACCACAGGACATAGATTAACATTGGACCCTATGAGAAAATATTCAAATGCCTTCTTCTCAGAAACTACAAATATGATTAAAGCCAAACTGTACAAGAATGTTCATTAGATGGTCCTCTACAAACTGTACGTTTTTTGTTCCGGTATGAAATTCAAAATGGCGGCTACGGCAGGACTTAGTTTAACATTGGACCCTATGGGGAAAATGTTTCAAAACGCTTCTTCTCTGAAACCACTTGGATAATTGAAACCAAACTGCCCAGGAATGATCATTGGAAGGTCCTCTACAAGGTGTGTGTTTTTTATGCCGATCGGAAATCCAAGATGGCCACCACCGCAGGACATAGATTAACATTGGACCCTATGGGAAAATGTTCAAATGCCTTCTTCTCAGAAACTACAAATATGATTAAAGCCAAACTGTACATGAATGTTCATTGGAAGGTCCTCTACAAACTTTACGTTTTTTGTTCTGATATGAAATTCAAAATGGCGGCTATGGCAGGACTTAGTTTAACATTGGACCCTATGGGAATTTTTTTTCAAAATGCTTCTTCTCTGAAACCACTTGGACAGTTGAAACCAAACTGCCCAGGAATGATCATTGGAAGGTCCTCTGTTTTTTATGCTGATCGGAAATCCAAGATGGCTGCCACCACAGGTCATAGTATTAACACAGAACCATATGGGGAAAATACAGAAATATTTTCTTCTCTGAAGCTATTGCACTGATTGAACCTAAACTGTGCATCAATCATTGGAAGGTCCTTTACAAACTTTGTGTTTTTTATGTTGATCGTAATTCCACTGCAGGACATAGTTTTTACATAGGACCAATTGTTTTTTTTTATTACCAGGGGAACGATACAGGCTCTTGAGAGCCTCTGGTTTTTATTACAAGGTGAACGATACAGGCTCTTGAGAGCCTCTGGCTTTTTGTCAAAATTGAAATGAGCAATGATTTGACTTAAGATATACCAGACAAATGCAGCATTTTGTGTAATGCATAGAATGTTTGTCTCGAGTGTGGTTGATCTTGTGTTTGAGCACGGTAGAATCAAGCCAAAAACTATAAAACTGGTATTTACTGCTTCCCTGCTGGGTACACAGTATGGAGTAAGAGCAAAGATGGGTTGGCTCAGATTCAGGGTAATGTGTCCAGAGTGGAGTGACATGTTTAAACACGCACTGTTGTTTCAGTGAGCTGGCACAATAAAAATCCAAACAAAAGCGTAGTGTTCTAGTCAGTGTTCTCCATTGCTGGTTATAGCCGGCTTCGCCGACCAGCTATAATTCTCTTCCGACCGGCATTCATTTTTCAAAGCTGGTCGGAAAATTAACATTGTTTTCCCAACTTGCGTATTGATCCCAATTAAAATCCTGTGTTGCATTTCATGTGGCTCTTATGTTACAATCGTCAGAATGTCTTTAAACGTATATTGAATCAGGGGACAGTTGACAATTTTAATGATGAAATAAGTACGAGCATATCTCTTAATGGGTTATAATCCACATGCAAATGTTTTTGAATTATTTGACTTTGTAAAATGAAAGAAATATTTATCAGTGAAAAGATTTTAACAACTTCCGTAAGTTCCGGTAAAAAATTACTTCCAAACTATACACTAACAATGACACACTTTTACATGTAAGTGCTGTATAAACATTTCTCTTTTAAATTATAACACCCTTCGATTAGCATATTATATTTGATCATCTTTCTTTAAACAATTAAGTACAAGTTAACTGTACATTTGCCCCGGTCAGGATTAATTTTGTGACACAGTGGTTTCAATCCGAGACAAGGGTAATGAAAGATCGAACATGTTGAAGTAATTTTACAAGTACAACCTGTCATAATGAGGAAAAAAACCACTTTTTGTTCTTTTTTTTTAGTTGTGAAAAACAAAAATTGGAGATTACATATTTGTAAAATATATATATATATATATATATATTTTTTTACATGTATCGACGGAAATTGCTAATATACATGCTCATAAAGTAATTTCAGATGCTTTTTTTTTATTTTCAAATTCCATGAGATAACACTGATCTATAATTATGAAATTCAAAAACTGATTTTGTTCCGATTCTAAGTTGATATATGCAAATAAAAAAAAAATTGAGAAAATGAACACGTTAATATCCATGTTCCACTTCTGATTACATAATTATACGGCTCGTTTGTCTAATATATTGAATGTGAAAGGGGATTCAGTTGTATGTCTAGAGTGAAAACAACACTGAGGAACAAACAGGCTGACTAACACCATATTACAAGGATTAATGATGGTTTCAATACATGGACCGGATGACTCGGAATTTGATTTCAGGACAGCCATGAACATTTGGGGGAAATTTGGAAAGAAACATATCTTGGTTGAAAAAGCAAAGGAATCAACAGAAAAATCAAAACTTTCGAAAAAAAATGGTGATGAAATCTTTTGCTAAGGAAAATTACAAGAGAAAGAAGAATTAAGAGACATGTTGAAAATAAAATAAAATTGCTTAATTGCTGTAGCAAGTAGTACCATAGAATTGGAAATATAAAGTATTCTTTGTATTATTTTTGTCGCGATTACGCGTACTTGAGTGCAACGATGAAAAAGTAAAAACACTAAAAGTCGGCAACAAAAAACAACCACCTATCACTGAGCAAAAATGGAGAACACTGCTAGTACAAAGCTAAAATCATCTCATGGAAATGTAACTTGTTTATACCATGATTTAGCAGAAAAATTGCTCCCTTGGCATCAAGCACCAGGGGGTGGTCGTATGGATTTACAACTACCTATGCAATCGATACCTATCACCACTGAGTTTGAATCCCACTTGAGTGAGGTCTACTCGTTACAACATTATATGATAAAGTTTGCCAGTGTCTTACGACAGGTCTGGTTTTCTCCTGGAACTCTGGTTCCCTTCACCAATAGAGCTGACTGCCACGATATAACTGAAATATTGTTGAAAGTGGCATTAAACACCATAACCCCACTCCAATGACTCATTTGACCAACCAGAGTATCTTGGTCATCCAGGATAAATTAAGCTGAAAGTTACTTACTACAAACAGACTAATTTTCTATTCAAGTTGTCCAAGGACATAACTTGTCAGAGCTGGAGATAACAAGGTTCTTCTGTATGTCATTAGGCCAAAAAAAATATATGTGTTTACTCTCACATGTCAAAAATATCTAGGGTCGGTCGGGTCAGGATTATTATTATTTTTTTATTATTATTATCGGCAAAACCGGAAATAGTCGTTCCCGGTTCTGGAATCCGATTCCGGTATTTCATTTTCGAAATTTCCGGTAAAATGACGAATTATGCAGTTTTTCTACCTTCTTTGCTCTCAATTTCGACAAAAAGCTAGCAGTTGAATAAATAAAACATTGCTGCTGGTTAAACAACAAAAATGGTTATCCAAATTCTGTGTAAAAATTCATAGGGTGGTTGGCGAAAATTAGGATAGGTCGGGTGACCGTAAACACACATATTTTTTTTTGGCCTTAGCCTTTTATTAAAAACAATCTCGGAATCAACTTGTCCAATTTAAGCCGATCCTGGCTTGCATGGTTTAATTTCGAAATTGTTTCATACAGTCCAGTCTGCTAACCAATATTGTCACTGATTTTGATGATTATGCACATTTGGATCTAAAATGGCAAAAATGATGAGATCTTTGAAAGTACTGAACCAAATTAAAAAAAGTTACGTTTGGGATGGTACTTTTGGTGGTTTTTTAACTCGCCTTGCCAAAAGGCAAAGTGAGCTTTTACCATCACTTGTCGTCTGTTGTCCGTTAACTTTTCACATTTTAATCTTCTCCTCTGAAACCCCTCAACCATATGAACTGAAACTTGGTAGGAAACATCTATGGAGGGTTCTCTATAAAGATTGCTCATTTTGTCCCGATCCATTAACAAACATGGCCACCACAGGCAATTCTTGTTTCTGATTGGCCGATTTTTTAAAATCTTCTCTGAAACCACTTGGCTAATTGAACCGAAGCTTGGTAGGAAACATCTATGGAAGGTTCTCTATAAAGATGCTCATTTTGTCCTGATCCATTAACAAACATGGCCATCACAGGTAATTGTTGTTTCTGATTGGCCGATTTTAAAAATCTTCTCCTCTGAAACCGCTTGACCAAACGAACCGAAACTTGGTATTGAACATCTATGGAAGGTTCTCTATAAAGATTGCTCATTTTGTCCTGATCCATTAACAAACATGACCACCACAGGCAATTGTTGTTTCTGATAGGCCGATTTTAAAAATCTTCTCCTCTGAAACCGCTTGACCAAATGAACCGAAACTTGGTAGAAAGCATCTATGGAAGGTCCTCTATAAAATTTGCTACATGTAATGGTGATATAGTGTAACATGTTTATTCTATACATTACAAGTAGGTATTCACATTTTAATATTCTTTTTAGCAAACCTTGTCAAAGGCAATGTGAGCTTTTGCCATTACTTGGTGTCCGTCGTCTGTCATCTGTTTACTTTTCACATTTTAATCTTCTCTGAAAACCCTCAGTCAAATGAACTGAAACTTGTTATGATCCATTACCAAACATGGCCACCACAGGCAATTCTTGTCTCTGATTGGCCGATTTTTAAAAATCTTCTCCTCTGAAACCACTTGGCCAAATGAACCGAAACTTGGTAGGAACAAGGAAGCATCTATGGAAGGTCCTCTATAAAGATTGATGATTTTCTCCTGATCCATTAACAAACATGGCCGCGACAGGCAATTCTTGTTTCTGATTGGTTGATTTCTAAAAATTTTTCCTCTGAAACCGCATGGCCAAATGAATCGAAACTTGGCATTGAGCATCTATGGAAGGTCCTCTATAAAGATTGCTGATTTTCTCCCGATCCATTAACAAACATGGCCGCGACAGGCAATTCTTGTTTCTGATTGGTTGATTTCTAAAAAATCTTCTCCTCTAAAACCTCATGGCCAAATGAACCGAAACTTGGCATTGAGCATCTATGGAAGGTCCTCTATAAAAATTGCTCATTTTGTCCCGATCCATTAGTAAGCATGGCCGCCACAGGCAATTGTTGTTTCTGATTGGCCGATTTTAAAAATCTTCTCCTCCGAAACCGCTTGCTCAAATGAACTGAAACTTGGTCGGAAGCATCTATGGAAGTTCCTCTATAAAGATTGCTAATTTTGTTCCGATCCGTTAACAAACATGGGCGCCACAGGCCATTCTTGTTTCTGATTGGTTGATTTCTAAAGATTCTTCTCCTCTGCTAAAAGGAAGATAACTCTTGCCTAAGCTGTTAAAAGAAAGATAATTTGCCATTATCTCCCTTAGAAATTAACTAATGCTGATATAGTGTAACATGTTTATTCTATACATTACAAGTAGGTATTCACATTTTAATATTCTTTCTAGCAAATCTTGCCAAAGGCAATATGAGCTTTTGCCATCACTTGGTGTCCGTTGTCTGTCATCCGTTTACTTTTCACATTTTACTCTTCTCTGAAAACCCTCTGTCAAATGAACTGAAACTTGGCCGATTTTTGCCTGTGCCAAGTCAGGGTCATTACGGTTTTCACAGTTTTCCGGTTGTTGACTGATTTTGTCTGTTTATATAATTATGAGTTTTGACTTTCCCTTTGTAAGATTGTTCGGAGTTCGGTAATTTTGTTATTACCCTTATTGGTAGGAAGCATCTATGGAAGGTCCTCTCTAAAGAGTGCACATTTTGTTATGATCCATTACCAAACATGACCGCCACAGGCAATTCTTGTTTTTGATTGGCCGATTTGTAAAAATCTTCTCCTCTGAAACGCTTGGCCAAATGAACCGAAACTTGGTAGGAAGCATCTATGGAAGGTCCTCTATAAAGATTGCTGATTTTCTCCCGATCCATTAACAAACATGGCCGCGACAGGCAATTCTTGTTTCTGATTGGTTGATTTCTAGAAAATCTTCTCCTCTGAAACCGCATGGCCAAATGAACCGAAACTTGACATTGAACATCTATGGAAGGTCCTCTATAAAGATCGCTCATTTTCTCCCGATCCATTAACAAACATGGCCACCAGAGGCAATTGTTGTGTCTGATTGGCCGATTTTAAAAATCTTCTCCTCCGAAACCGCTTGACCAAATGAACTGCAACTTGGTAGGAAGCATCTATGGAAGTTCCTCTATAAAGATTGCTGATTTTGTTTCGATCCGTTATCAAACATGGCCGCCACAGGCCATTCTTGTTTCTGATTAGTTGATTTCTAAAGGTTCTTTTCCTCTGTTAAAAGAAAGATAACTCTTGCCATTATCCCCTTAGAAATTAACTAATGCTGATATAGTGTAACATGTTTATTCTATACATTACATGTAGGTATTCACATTTTAATATTCTTTCTAGCAAACCTTGCCAAAGTCAATATGAGCTTTTGTCATCACTTGGTGTCCGTCGTCTGTCATCGGTATACTTTTCGCATTTTAATCTTCTCTGAAAACCCTCTGTCAAATGAACTGAAACTTGGTAGGAAGCATCTATGGAAGGTCCTCCCTAAAGAGTGCACATTTTGTTATGATCCATTACCAAACATGGCCGCCACAGGCAATTCTTGTTTCTGATTGGCCGATATTTAAAAATCTTCTGCTCTGAAACCGCTTGGCCAAATGAACCGAAACTTGGTATTAAGCATCTATGGAAGGTCCTCTATAAAGACTGCTGATTTTCTCCCGATCCGTTAACAAACATGGCCACCACAGGCAATTCTTGTTTCTGATTGGTTGATTTCTAAAAAATTCTCCTTTGTTAAAAGAAAGATAACTCTTGCCACTATCTCCCTTAGAAATTAACTAATGCTGATATAGTGTAACATGTTTATTCTATACATTACAAGTAGGTATTCACATTTCAATATTCTTTTTAGCAAACCTTGCCAAAGGCAATATGAGCTTTTGCCATCACTTGGTGTCCGTCGTCTGTCATCCGTTTACTTTTCACATGTTAATCTTCTCTGAAAACCCTCAGCCAAATGAACTGAAACATGGTAGGAAGCATCTATGGAAGGTCCTCTCTAAAGAGTGCACATTTTGTTATGATCCATTACCAAACATGGCCGCCGCAGGCAATTGTTGTTTCTGATTGGTCGATTTCTAAAAAATTCCTCCTTTGAAGCTGCTTAGCCATATGAACCGAAACTTGGTAGGAAGCATCTACATGTATGGAAGGTTCTGTATTAGGTTTCTGCAAAGCAGAATGAAAGATAAGCGACACAGGCTCAGCCCACTGAGCCTCTAGTTTCTTATACTAGAAACTTGATGGAATCCGAACGGTACACACATAGTCGTAGAATGTTCTTTTTTTGTGTTTGTGGATCGGAAATCCTAGTTGCATGGCATGCATCACAAGATAGTGTATATGATAATATGAATAAAACCCCTGTTCTCAGAAACTAAAAAAATCATTTAACCCAAAACCGTGTATGGATAACTAGATGAGCCTCTTGTTTATATGTTATGTGTAAATATATGGGTGCAATATGAAAAAAGTATCACATCACAGATATTATGCAAACGAACTCTGATTGCGATATATGCATTTTGATCCATGGGCACTGACATTTTGTTTATCCGTTCATTGAAAGTACAAAATGTAATTATGACTGCCAATCTGAATAAAATCAGATCTCTTACTTGCTCCCCTTAAGCAATATGTTGATGCATGGGAGATTTGAGCAAACTCCATTACGGATCATACGCGATTGTTAGTTATTGAGGTTTAACGTCCGGCTACCTTCTGCAGGTATTGACATTATGTCATGAATATATAATGATATGATAAATACGGTTATGACCTTTTTCGACCAATCGGATTGTTCGTAGCATGCAAAACAGTTAAGCAACACTTTCATAAAGTCGGAATCGCCATTTTCATTGAATGGTATATAGGAACGTCACTCGCACGTGACCCGTAATGGGGTTTCCACATATCACCCACGCCGCGACATGCCTATAAACGGGATATTTGATTTAATTAATATTTGGACTTGGGGTTTAGGATTGGTGTTTAACGCCACTTTCAGCAATATTTCAGTTATAATGTGTCGGTCAGTTTTATTGGTGGAGAAGACCGGAGTACACAGAGAAAACCACCGACCTGCCGCAAGTCACTGACAAACTTTATCCCATACTGTTGTATCGAGTACACCTCGCCTGAATGGGATTCGAACTCACAACGTTAGTGGTGATAGGCACTGATTACATAGGCAGTTGTAAATCCAAATACCATACGATCACGACTACGACGGCTCAATTTGTATGCCGGGATACGCAGTGAGAACGAAATCGTGGACAAGAAAAACATTGAATATTTTACTGCCTAATAGGCAACCATTATGACGCGTTGCATTCACTTTATAATAAACTTTAGTTTCTGTAAGGAAAATAAATAAATATAAAAAATTAGTGAACAGTTGTGAAGATTGGCTGACATACAATTTAATTGCAGGTCAAACATGGGTTAAAATATTATTCTGATCTCTGTATATTAGGTTGATATATTTCCTTAGCAATACATCAAGTAATGTCTTATGAAACTTTTACATTCATTAGAGCATTTTATTGGATGTCGTAGCGGAAGCGAACACAAAATTCAGAAGAATTGAACATTAATGACCTTTTATCACCTATTTCTAATTCTATATCCGGTGGTTCCCGTGAGGGGGGGGGGGGGGAGTACATATATCGACATGCTGAAATCAAATTGTAACCAAGCTTTTATATATTTTGAACCAAGGATTTGCATAGTTCTACACTATTTAAATTTTTGTTTGAACTGAGCGGTTGAATGGTTTACAACTTTCGCTGATTTCGACAAATGAACTGCTTGGAGTTATCTTTCTTTGTTCACAAATACACTTATTCCTTTATTGCAATTGACCACCCCTCAATAAACACAAAACATACATACCTTCACCCTAAATGAATAAAAAGGGACACTAGTGGAGCAGGAACTGCCTACCCTTCCGGAGCACACGAGTTCACCATCCGGTTTTTAGTGGGGTTCGTGTTACTCGGTCTTTAGTTTTATGTGTAATGTTTTGTAAATCGTTGTTTGTGCCTTTTGTCCTTTTTCTTTTTGTCATTGTGGTGTATGTCCTTCTTCGACTTATGGATTCTGCCCCGTTGGTATCTTCAAACTCTTCTTGCTTTTTCCCTCATAAAACGAAGGCCATTATTATTTCAGCATGTCAAGGCATATTTTTAACAATGATTCAGCTTTATGACAACAGAAACATTTTCCATCCATTTAAGGCAAAGAAATACCATAACAACGGTCATTTCATAATGATGATTCAAAAATCGTGGAAGTTGAATCTTTTCAAATGATATGTAAATCTTTAAAGCTTTGAATTTGACATTTTATTTTTATATAATAAAAACATAGATACATGTATCTAATTTAGTGTCGCCATGATATAGCTAAAATATTGCTGAAAGTGGCGTTAAGCACAATAAAATCAATCTAATTTAGTGCACAAGACATGTTTCTGGAATAACCTTCATCAGGTACGCTCCAAGTGAAAATAATGGGAAGCCAAATAATTTTAGAAATCTCTGAGAGCAAATAAAACCAAAGGGCATAAACGGGATAACCAAAATCTGTTGAGATCACACATGTGTAACCAAAATCTGCTAGGATCACACATGTGTAACCAAAATCTGCTAGGATCACACATGTGTAACCAAAATCGGCTAAGATCACACATGTGTAACCAAAATCTGCTAAGATCACACATGTGTAACCAAAATCTGCTGGGATCACACATGTGTAACCAAAATCTGCTAAGATCACACATGCTTGGGCTGAGGAGAACCTTAGTTTTAATAATAGTTGCATTACTAGTATCTAGAAAAAAATATATTTCAATAATACATTGTAGATACATGCATATCTAATAAACCACGTGACTGCAGAAACATTGACTACCGGGCTGATAATACCATTGGGGACATATAGTCTACCAGTAATGGTATCGATCCACCGATAGCTACTTTAGCTCGCACGACACGTTTCTGGACTAGCATTCATCAGGTACGCTCCAAGATAAAAGAATGGAAAATCAAATCATTTAACAAATAAAACTAAAGGGACTAAGCCAGAAGCCTAGGCGGGAGGCCTAAACCAGAGGCAAATCAGAGGCCTAAACTTGTGAAGATAAAAGTGCAGTCAATTTGTATGAGGATTCAATATTCATAGATTTTTAGGTTGTAAAGTACAAATCAGTCAGTTACACTTATATTGTTATTGAGGACAATGACAACATCTAATGTTGTTGAAGATATGAGTGAATGAGTCATTGTTGCTTAACACCACATGAACAATGTTTCAGCTATATCATGGCGAGAGCAAGTTACATTTTGATGAGATGATAACGATGATGTCCGCCTTGTACTAAATCTAACTAAACCAACACGCTTGGTTTATTTTCTTTGTGCTAGCTTACTGTAACAACAGTTCACGGGTAGAAATGTCGCTCCATTCGGACACATTATCCAGATTCCGAGCCAACCAGTCTTTGCTCTTTCTCCTTAATGCTTAGCGGAAAAGAAACAAATATCAATTTCATAATCTTTGGTTCGACTCGACCGGTGCTTGAATCCACCATTTAGCGCAATCGACGCAATCTTTCTAACCATTACATCATCGATGCGGTTATTGAAGATATGGAAAGTTGGCTAATAAAGAAAGAAACCACTGACACTGAAGTTGCTTAATTGTATGTCGGCCATATCTCACAGGCATTGTCTTATCTTTTATTGTATGTCCACCAAATCACACAGTCACGGACTCACATTTAAATTTTATGTCATCAATCAAATCTCAAGTAATCTTAAGTAATATCTCACAATCATTGATTCACGCTTTATTGTATGTCGACAAATCTCACAGTCATTGACTCACATTTTATTGTATGTCGGCCAAATCTCACAGTCATTGACTCACGTTTTATTGTATGTTAGCCAAATCTCACAGTCATTGACGCACGTTTTATTGTATGTCGGCCAAATCTCACAGTCATTGAGTCACGTTTATTTGTATGTCGACCAAATCTCACAGTGCTTGACTCACGTTTTATTGTATGTCGGCCAATCTCATAGTGCTTGACTCACGTTTTATTGTATGTCCACCAAATCTCACAATCCTAGACGCACGTTTTATTGTATGTCGGCCAATCTCACAGTCCTTGACTCACGTTTTATTGTATGTCCATCAAATCTCACAGTCCTTGACTCACGTTTTATTGCATGTCAGTCAAATCTCACAGTCCTTGACTCACGTTTTATTGTATGTCCACCAAAACTCACAGTTTTTGACTCACGTTTTATTGTATGTCAGCCAATCTCACAGTGCTTGACTCACGTTTTATTGTATGTCCTCCAAATCTCCCAGTCCTTGACTCACGTTTTATTGTATGTCCACCAAATCTCACAGTCCTTGACGTACGTTTAATTGTATGTCGGCCAATTTCACAGTCATTGACTCACGTTTTATTGTATGTTAGCCAAATCTCACAGTCATTGACGCACGTTTTATTGTATGTCGGCCAAATCTCACAGTCATTGAGTCACGTTTATTTGTATGTCGACCAAATCTCACAGTGCTTGACTCATGTTTTATTGTATGTCGGCCAATCTCATAGTGCTTGACTCACGTTTTATTGTATGTCCATCAAATCTCACAATCCTAGACGCACGTTTTATTGTATGTCGGCCAATCTCACAGTCCTTGACTCACGTTTTATTGTATGTCCATCAAATCTCACAGTCCTTGACTCACGTTTTATTTTATGTCAGTCAAATCTCACAGTCCTTGACTCACGTTTGATTTTATGTCAGTCAAATCTCACAGTCCTTAACTCACGTTTTATTGTATGTCGGCCAATCTCACAGTCCTTGACTCACGTTTTATTGTATGTCCCCCAAATCTCACAGTCCTTGACTCACGTTTTATATTATGTCAGTCAGATCTCACAGTCCTTGACTCACGCTTTATCGTATGTCGGCCAATCTCACAGTCCTTGACTCACGTTTTATTTTATGTCAGTCAAATCTCACAGTCCTTGACTCACGTTTTAGTGTATGTCAACCAAATCTCACAGTCCTTGACTCACGTTTTATTGTATGTCCACCAAATCTCACAGTCCTTGGCGCACGTTTAATAGTATGTCGGCCAATTTCACAGTCCTTGACTCACGTTTTATTTTATGTCAGTCAGATCTCACAGTCCTTGACTCACGTTTTAGTGTATGTCAACCAAATCTCACAGTCCTTGACTCACGTTTTATTGTATGCCCACCAAATCTCACAGTCCTTGACGCACGTTTTATAGTATGTCGGCCAATTTCACAGTCCTTGACTCACGTTTGATTTTATGTCAGTCAAATCTCACAGTCCTTAACTCACGTTTTATTGTATGTCCCCCAAATCTCACAGTCCTTGACTCACGTTTTATATTATGTCAGTCAGATCTCACAGTCCTTGACTCATGTTTTATCGTATGTCGGCCAATCTCACAGTCCTTGACTCACGTTTTATTGTATGTCCCCCAAATCTCACAGTCCTTGACTCACGTTTTATTTTATGTCAGTCAAATCTCACAGTCCTTGACTGACGTTTTATTGTATGTCCACCAAATCTTACAATCCTTGACGCTCGCTTAATAGTATGTCGGCCAATTTCACAGTCCTTGACTCACGTTTTATTGTATGTTAGCCAAATCTCACAGTCATTGACGCACGTTTTATTGTATGTCGGCCAAATCTCACAGTCATTGACTCACGTTTATTGTATGTTAGCCAAATCTCACAGTCATTGACTCACGTTTTATTGTATGTCGGCCAAATCTCACAGTCATTGAGTCACGATTATTTGTATGTCGACCAAATCTCACAATCCTAGACGCACGTTTCATTGTATGTCGGCCAATCTCACAGTCCTTGACTCACGTTTTATTGTATGTCCATCAAATCTCACAGTTCTTGACTCACGTTTTATTTTATGTCAGTCAAATCTCACAGTCCTTGACTCACGTTTTATTGTATGTCCACCAAAACTCACAGTTTTTGACTCACGTTTTATTGTATGTCAGCCAATCTCACAGTGCTTGACTCACGTTTTATTGTATGTCCCCCAAATCTCCCAGTCCTTGACTCACGTTTTATTGTATGTCGACAAATCTCACAGTCATTGACTCACGTTTTATTGTATGCCGACAAATCTCACAGCCCTTGACCCACGTTTTATTGTATGTCCACCAAATTTCACAGCCCTTGACGCACGTTTCACTGTATGTCGGCCAATCTCACAGTTCTTGAATCACGTTTTATTGTATGTCAGTCAAATCTCACAGTCCTTAACTCACGTTTTATTGTATGTCCCCCAAATCTCACAGTCCTTGACTCACGTTTTATATTATGTCAGTCAGATCTCACAGTCCTTGACTCACGCTTTATCGTATGTCGGCCAATCTCACAGTCCTTGACTCACGTTTTATTGTATGTCCCTCAAATCTCACAGTCCTTGACTCACGTTTTATTTTATGTCAGTCAAATCTCACAGTCCTTGACTCACGTTTTATTGTATGTCCACCAAATCTCACAGTCCTTGGCGCACGTTTAATAGTATATCGGCCAATTTCACAGTCCTTAACTCACGTTTTATTTTATGTCAGTCAGATCTCACAGTCCTTGACTCACGTTTTAGTGTATGTCAACCAAATCTCACAGTCCTTGACTCACGTTTTATTGTATGCCCACCAAATCTCACAGTCCTTGACGCACGCTTCATAGTATGTCGGCCAATTTCACAGTCCTTGACTCACGTTTTATTGCATGTCCACCAAATCTCACAGTCCTTGACTGACGTTTTATTGTATGTCCACCAAATCTCACAGTCCTTGACTCACGTTTTATATTATGTCAGTCAGATCTCACAGTCCTTGACTCACGTTTTATTGTATGTCCCCCAAATCTCACAGTCCTTGACTCACGTTTTATATTATGTCAGTCAGATCTCACAGTCCTTGACTCACGTTTTATCGTATGTCGGCCAATCTCACAGTCCTTGACTCACGTTTTATTGTATGTCCCCCAAATCTCACAGTCCTTGACTCACGTTTTATTTTATGTCAGTCAAATCTCACAGTCCTTGACTCACGTTTTAGTGTCTGTCAACCAAATCTCACAGTCCTTGACTGACGTTTTATTGTATGTCCACCAAATCTCACAATCCTTGACGCACGTTTAATAGTATGTCGGCCAATTTCACAGTCCTTGACTCACGTTTTATTTTATGTCAGTCAGATCTCACAGTCCTTGACTCACGTTTTAGTATATGTCAACCAAATGTCACAGTCCTTGACTCAAGTTTTATTGTATGTCCACCAAATCTCACAGTCCTTGACGCACGTTTTATAGTATGTCGGCCAATTTTACAGTCCTTGACTCACGTTTTATTGCATGTCCACCAAATCTCACAGTCCTTGACTCACGTTTTATTTTATGTCAGTCAAATCTCACAGTAATTGACTCACGTTTTATTGTATGTCCGCCAATCTCACAGTCCTTGACTCACGTTTTATTGTATGTCCCCCAAATCTCATAGTCCTTGACTGACGTTTTAGTGTATGTCGACCAAATCTCACGATCCTTGACGTACGCTTTATTGTATGTCGACCAATCTCACAGTCATTGACTCACGTTTTATTGTATGCCGACAAATCTCACAGTCATTGACTCATGTATTTTTTTGTATGTTGAACAAATCACACAGTCATTGACTCACGTTTTATTGTATGTCGACCAATCTCACAGTCATTGACTCGGTTTGCTTTGTACATCGACAAATCTCACAGTCATTGACTCACGTTTTATTGTATGTCAGCCAAATCTCACAGTCCTTGACCCACGTTGTATTGTATATCGGACAAATCAGACAGTCATCGACTCACGTTGTTTAGTATGTCGACAAATCTCAGTCATTGAATCACGTTTTATTGTATGTCGGCCAAATCTGACAGTACTTGTCCCACGTTTTATTGTATGTCGGACAAATCACACAGTCATTGACTCACGTTTTTTTGCATGTCGACAAATTTCAGTCATTGACTCACGTTCTATTGTATGTCGGACAAATCTCAGTCATTGACTCACGTTTTATTGTATGTCGGACAAATCACACAGTCATTGACTCACGTTTTTTTGTATGTCGACAAATTTCAGTCATTGACTCACGTTTTATTGTATGTCGGACAAATCTCAGTCATTGACTCACGTTTTATTGTATGTCAGCCAAATCTCACAGTCATTGACTCACGTTTTATTTTATACTGGCCAATCTCACAGTCACTGACTCACGTTTTATTGTATGTCAGCCAAATCTCACAGTCCTTGACTCACGTTTTGTTTTATGTCGGCCATTCTCACAGTCTTTGACTCACGTTTTATTGTATGTCGACTAATCTCACAGTCATTGACTCATGTTTTATTTTATGTCGGCCAAATCTCACAGTCCTTGACTCACGTTTTATTGTATGTTAGCCATATCTCACAGTCCTTGACTCATGTTTTATTTTATGTCGGCGAAGTCTCACAGTCCTTGACTCACGTTTTATTTTATGTCGGCCAATCTCACAGTCCTTGACGCACGCTTTATTGTATATCGGACAAATCTCACAATAATTGACTCACGTTTTATTGTATGTCGACCAAATCTCACAGTCTTTGACTCATGTTTTATTTTATGTCGGCCAACTCTCACAGTCATTGACTCATGTTTTATTTTATGTCAGCCAAATCTCACAATCCTTGAATCCAGTTTTATTTTACGTAGGTATTCAAATATCCCAATATCAGTGTCTTTACGCAAGTATTCTGAAGAAGCCATTCCTATGTTAACATAAGTAACCATTCCTCCTATAAACTGAATTGCTTTCCAAATGTGTATTATTAAGAAATAGTTTTGTTTAATCGAGCTATGTTCATTGTACTCAGAATGTGTCCTGTTTTGTATCACACCTACGTATGCAATTAGTGTCTATCACCACTAAAGTTGTGAGTTCGAAACCCGTTCATGGCGAGGTATACTCGATACAACATTATGGGATACAGTTTGTCAGTGACTTGCGACAGGTTTGTGGTTTTCTCCAGATACTCCGGTTTCCTCCACCAATAAAACTGACTGCCACGATATAACTGAAATATTGTTGAAAGTGGCATTAAACACCATAAACCAACCTTAATTTATTTTAATAACCCTTTGTAATCGACAGAGAACAAAATAACACACAATTAAAACGAAATATTTATTAGTAATAAGCATTTTATAACAATTTTGATGTTTCGGAATGTACAAAATACATGTCTCCACAGGAAGTGTCCGCTTAACACAGGTTGTACAATAAAGTATAAATGTAATATAAAATGTATGAAATATATATTAATGATAAAAGTGTAATAATTCGAATGTAGTAAAATACAATAGGTAAAAAGCTTTAAATGTAAGGCGCAATTGGGAGAAATATAAATATGCACGTGTACAATATAAATAAAGTCAAACCGAGATTGTTTTATTTGTAATTTGTATAAATAAATATGATATGTTGGTGTACAATATAAACACATCATCTACAGACTCGTCAACAAAACAATATTGTTTTTCTTTCAAACTGACAATATTTACTAAACATACGCTCAGATACTAAATATATATATATATATAACAGATACAATATTAGGCACATAATACTTAATAAGAATACTCGTGATTTCTGTCCTTATTCTCCTGTTTCTGTTTTAGCTGTGATATTGTAGGTAATTAAGAGTGTAATAGATATTAGAAGTGAGTGAATCAAAGCGCGATAATAAATAAGCAAACATAGACTATACATTTTCCTTTAAAAAAAACACGATTCGTTTTCTATTATTTTCTTATATTTTCTGCTAGATTTGTCACGGACTAACTGTTTATTGAAATTAATACATTTCTTCCAAAAGAAAAGGCTTTAATTATAAGAGAACAGAACAACAGTTATCCCACATTGCTTGAAAAAGTGTCAATGGTGTACTGACGATTATAGTGTAACACAATAAAGGTTGGACAGATAAAATAAGGGAAAAACAGCACAAAGGGAACATGGAACAAGTATGTCAATTAATTAAAATAAATCCTCAAAACACGTCTGGTATACAACATGATAAAGAAACGGAATGACTACCTAGACACTTTGTAGTTAGGTAGTTCTGGGGCAGATTATTAATTTTTTGCATCTTTCAGGCCAATAAATGTTTTTCTGCTTCTAAAACATGTTGCGGCAGAAAATAAATATAAATAACACACCCCTCCCCAAATAAAGGTAAATGGTCGCTCCCTAAGACACACAGACACAAATGTGTCGGGGTATTATTATTAGTAGTAATTGTACTAAGACACATTGAAAAAGTAATAGTCCCCCCCCCCCCCCCCCCGCCCCCCTGATGTAGTTAAGAATTTGTCGCTTGGCGTTAAGCAACAATCACACAATAATTCCCTTAAAATAAAACTTGCTTTACCACTGATAATCATATCATCAAAAGAGGAATGTACCATCAAATTATACTGTTTTCCTAAATCACATTCATTTTGTCATGCCCCTAATCCTTCATTCAGTACACTTAGTTGTGTACTTTCGAATTCATTTTTGTGTTTTGTAGTTAAAGTTGATTGGCTGATGCAAAATATGTTAGAAATACAAATTATAGAATATAACAATAATAACCAATCACAAGTAAGAAAAATTGTTCTATATCTAGATAAAAAATTAATATTACAGTAAATAAAATCAGAAAAAAGCAAAATTTGAGATAACCAGCTTGCTTGATAAGCTACCGGCTTATGAACATCAATGCAACCAGTAATAAAATCACTTACTCTACACACACTAAAACACTCATGCAATGCCCGTTAGAATTTACACACACTCAAAACACAAAGTCACATACTAAGTCTACAGTTATTTAAAACCAACACAAATTGTTTGCTCCTCACATATCAATTAGCTGTGACAGACAAAAGGTAAAATAACAAGATAAAGTAATAATACAAAAACATGACAATCTGGATATACAAAACTTACAACATCAGTGAAACAAATAATCAAACTCACCAAACGTGTCATACCAGACCCCATTACGACATAAATCTAGTAGTACGACGGTTTCGTAAACCCACTGAACACTCGTCCAATCATATTAGGGTATATAAGTATGCTGGAAAAGTGTTCTGATTGGTCATATTTTTAGAATACGATTTCGTAGCCCTACTGCATACTCGTCCAATCAGAAAAGTGTACACAATATAGAACGTCTTCTGATTGGTCGTACATTCTGAGCACGATTACAAACATCGAGCAGAAGAGTTTTATATTCGACAGGACAGGTGAACCTCCTCTATTAGTATGATAGTATCTATCATTTATAATCAGGACAAGAACACCGTCTTTACCCTGAAACCGTGGTGAACACTGCAATAGTAAATAAACACACAAACCATAAAGTTTAACGTACACACCATGTACACAATTTAACGTTACGATATATATAATTAATAAAATAATAAATAGCAAGCAGGAGTGACCGACCCAATATGGCGTTTACATGAAACTTATACTGGAAATTCATATACAACACATATCAAGCAGAGTATTTCATATTTTATGTGGTAATATCATATGAAATCAATAAAGTCTCCCCAATTCAAAACAAAGGGAGATAACTTACTACGTTTTACCATTAATTATTTTCCATACCCATATGACTGATGATTGAAAAGGCCAAGAACTATGGCATGGTAATGGAGTTTTAAGAGATTCAGCATTATTGTGATGCTAAAGGTTAAAAATGTATTTACCTATTCGTTAGCTATTCAATGCTAAATTTGACCACATTGAAGCCTACATTAAAAAAGAATTACCCCACGTTATTAATCCATTCCCCTGTGATGTAAACTACCAAAATAATAGCAAGAAATAATGGAAACACCCAAGAAAATCTCCATTAACAAATATCGTCATAGTAACCTATTATTCTAGATTCAAATCATACATTTCCCAAGAGTAGTTTTCTCAAGTCAGAAATGTATATATCTGGACATTAAAACAATGACGACCGAGTTCTTGTTTGTTCTCACTCACACAAATACATAACATTAAAACACACATTCACAATAATACACAGAAATAGATGAAAACAGTAACATGTATGATTTAACAGTCATGTTTAACCATTGATGTAAAGAGTAACATATATGATTTAACAGTCATTTTTAACCATTACTGTAAACAGTAACATATATGATTTAACATTCATGTTTAACCATTTCTGTAAACAGTAACATACATGAATTAACAGTCATGTCTAACCATTGATGTAAACAGTAGCATATATGATTTAACAGTCATGTTTAACCATTGCTGTAAACAGTAACATATATGATTTAACAGTCATGTTTAACCATTGATGTAAACAGTAACATATATGATTTAACAGTCATGTTTAACCATTGCTATAAGCAGTAACATATATAATTTAACAGTCATGATTAACGATTGCTGTTAACATTAACATATATGATTTAACAGTCATGTTTAACCATTGCTGTAAACAGTAACATATATGATTTAAGAGTCATGTTTAACCATTGCTGTAAACAGTAACATATATGATTTAAATGTCATGTTTAACCATTGCTATAAGCAGTAACATATATAATTTAACAGTCATGATTAACGATTGCTGTTAACATTAACATATATGATTTAACAGTCATGTTTAACCATTGCTGTAAACAGTAACATATATAATTTAACAGTCACGTTTAACCATTGATGTAAACAGTAACATATATGATTTAACAGTCATGTTTAACCATTGATGTAAACAGTAACATATATGATTTAACAGTCATGTTTAACCATTAATGTAAACAGTAACATATATG
This sequence comes from Bathymodiolus septemdierum, assembly GCA_963383655.1. Lineage (NCBI taxonomy): Eukaryota > Metazoa > Mollusca > Bivalvia > Mytilida > Modiolidae > Bathymodiolus > Bathymodiolus septemdierum. The sequence goes on along the minus strand of OY726517.1, from coordinate 100,970,093 downwards.
ATTTAACAGTCATGTTTAACCATTGCTGTAAATAGTAACATATATGATTTAACAGTCATGTTTAACCATTGATGTAAACAGCTACATATATGATTTAACAGTCATGTTTAACCATTGATGTAAACAGTAACATATATGATTTAACAGTTATGTTTAACCATTGATGCAAACAGTTACATATATGATATAACAGTCATACAGTTTAACCATTGATGTAAACAGTTACATATATGATTTAACAGTCATGTTTAACCATTGATGTAAACAGTAACATATATGATTTAACAGTCATGTTTAACCATTGCTGTAAACAGTAACATATATGATTTAACAGTCATGTTTAACCATTGCTGTAATCAGTAACATATATGATTTAACAGTCATGTTTAACCATTGATGTAAGCAGTAACATATATAATTTAACAGTCATGATTAACGATTGCTGTTAACATTAACATATATGATTTAACAGTCATGTTTAACCATTGCTGTAAACAGTAACATATATGATTTAACAGTCATGCTTAACCATTGATGTAAACAGTTACATATATGATTTGACAGTCATGTTTAACTATTGATGTAAACAGTAACATGTATGATTTAACAGTCATGTTTAATCATTGATATAAACAGTAACATATATGATTTAACAGTCATGTTTAACCATTGCTGTAAACAGTACCATATATGATTTAACAGTCATGTTTAACCATTGCTATAAGCAGTAACATATATAATTTAACAGTCATGATTAACGATTGCTGTTAACATTAACATATATGATTTAACAGTCATGTTTAACCATTGCTGTAAACAGTAACATATATGATTTAAGAGTCATGTTTAACCATTGCTGTAAACAGTAACATATATGATTTAAATGTCATGTTTAACCATTGCTATAAGCAGTAACATATATAATTTAACAGTCATGATTAACGATTGCTGTTAACATTAACATATATGATTTAACAGTCATGTTTAACCATTGCTGTAAACAGTAACATATATAATTTAACAGTCACGTTTAACCATTGATGTAAACAGTAACATATATGATTTAACAGTCATGTTTAACCATTGATGTAAACAGTAACATATATGATTTAACAGTCATGTTTAACCATTAATGTAAACAGTAACATATATGATTTAACAGTCATGTTTAACCCTTGATGTAAACAGTACCATATATGATTTAACAGTCATGTCTATCCATTGATGTAAACAGTAACACATATGATTTAACAGTCATGTTTAACCATTGCTGTAAACAGTAACATATATGATTTAACAGTCATGTTTAACCATTGCTATAAGCAGTAACATATATAATTTAACAGTCATGATTAACGATTGCTGTTAACATTAACATATATGATTTAACAGTCATGTTTAACCATTGCTATAAGCAGTAACATATATAATTTAACAGTCATGATTAACGATTGCTGTTAACATTAACATATATGATTTAACAGTCATGTTTAACCATTGCTGTAAACAGTAACATATATGATTTAACAGTCATGTTTAACCATTGATGTAAACAGTAACATATAAGATTTAACAGTCATTTTAACCATTGATGTAAAAAGTAACATATAGGATTTAAATGTCATGTTTAACCATTGATGTAAACAGTAACATATATGATTTAACAGTCATGTTTAACCATTGATGTAAACAGTAACACATATGATTTAACAGTCATGTTTAACCATTGCTGTAAACAGTAACATATATTATTTAACAGTCATGTTTAACCATTGCTATAAGCAGTAACATATATAATTTAACAGTCATGATTAACGATTGCTGTTAACATTAACATATATGATTTAACAGTCATGTTTAACCATTGCTGTAAACAGTAACATATATAATTTAATAGTCATGTTTAACCATTGATGTAAACAGTAACATATATGATTTAACAGTCATGTTTAACCATTGATGTAAACAGTAACATATATGATTTATCAGTCATGTTTAACCCTTGATGTAAACAGTACCATATATGATTTAACAGTCATGTTTATCCATTGATGTAAACAGTAACACATATGATTTAACAGTCATGTTTAACCATTGCTGTAAACAGTAACATATATGATTTAACAGTCATGTTTAACCATTGCTATAAGCAGTAACATATATAATTTAACAGTCATGATTAACGATTGCTGTTAACATTAACATATATGATTTAACAGTCATGTTTAACCATTGCTGTAAACAGTATCATATATGATTTAACAGTCATGTTTAACCATTGATGTAAACAGTAACATATAAGATTTAACAGTCATTTTAACCATTGATGTAAAAAGTAACATATATGATTTAAATGTCATGTTTAACCATTGATGTAAACAGTAACATATATGATTTAACAGTCATGTTTAACCATTGCTGTAAACAGTAACATATATGATTTAACAGTCATGTTTAACCATTGCTATAAGCAGTAACATATATAATTTAACAGTCATGATTAACGATTGCTGTTAACATTAACATATATGATTTAACAGTCATGTTTAACCATTGCTGTAAACAGTAACATATATAATTTAACAGTCATGTTTAACCATTGATGTAAACAGTAACATATATGATTTAACAGTCATGTTTAACCATTGATGTAAACAGTAACATATATGATTTAACAGTCATGTTTAACCATTGATGTAAACAGTAACATATATGATTTATCAGTCATGTTTAACCCTTGATGTAAACAGCACCATATATGATTTAACAGTCATGTTTATCCATTGATGTAAACAGTAACACATATGATTTAACAGTCATGTTTAACCATTGCTGTAAACAGTAACATATATGATTTAACAGTCATGTTTAACCATTGCTATAAGCAGTAACATATATAATTTAACAGTCATGATTAACGATTGCTGTTAACATTAACATATATGATTTAACAGTCATGTTTAACCATTGCTATAAGCAGTAACATATATAATTTAACAGTCATGATTAACGATTGCTGTTAACATTAACATATATGATTTAACAGTCATGTTTAACCATTGCTGTAAACAATAACATATATGATTTAACAGTCATGTTTAACCATTGATGTAAACAGTAACATATAAGATTTAACAGTCATTTTAACCATTGATGTAAAAAGTAACATATATGATTTAAATGTCATGTTTAACCATTGATGTAAACAGTAACATTTATGATTTAACAGTCATGTTTAACCATTGATGTAAACAGTAACAAATATGATTTAACAGTCATGTTTAACCATTGCTGTAAACAGTAACATATATGATTTAACAGTCATGTTTAACCATTGATGTAAACAGTAACACATATGATTTAACAGTCATGTTTAACCATTGCTGTAAACAGTAACATATATGATTTAACAGTCATGTTTAACCATTGCTATAAGCAGTAACATATATAATTTAACAGTCATGATTAACGATTGCTGTTAACATTAACATATATGATTTAACAGTCATGTTTAACCATTGCTGTAAACAGTAACATATATGATTTAACAGTCATGCCTAACCATTGATGTAATCAGTAACATATATGATTTAACAGTCATGTTTAATCATTGATGTAAACAGTAACATATATGATTTAACAGTCATGTTTAACCATTGCTGTAAATAGTAACATATATGATTTAACAGTCATGCTTAACCATTGATGTAAACAGTAACATATATGATTTAACAGTCATGTTTAATCATTGATGTAAACAGTAACATATATGATTTAACAGTCATGTTTAACCATTGCTGTAAACAGTAACATATATGATTTAACAGTCATGTTTAACCATTGATGTAAACAGTAACATATATGATTTATCATTCATGTTTAACCATTGATGTAAACAGTAACATATATGATTTAACGGTCATGTTTAACCATTGCTGTAAACAGAAACATATGTGATTTAACAGTCATGTTTAACCATTGCTGTAAACAGTAATATATATGATTTAACAGTCATGTTTAACCATTGCTGTAAACAGTTACATATATGATTTAACAGTCATATTTAACCATTGATGTAAACAGTAACATATATGATTTAATAGTCATGTTTATCCATTGATGTAAACAGTAACACATATGATTTAACAGTCATGTTTAACCATTGCTGTAAGCAGTAACATATATGATTTAACAGTCATGTTTAATCATTGCTATAAGCAGTAACATATATAATTTAACAGTCATGATTAACGATTGCTGTTAACATTAACATATATGATTTAACAGTCATGTTTAACCATTGCTGTAAACAGTAACATATATGATTTAACAGTCATGCTTAACCATTGATGTAAACAGTAACATATATGATTTAACAGTCATGTTTAACCATTGATGTAAACAGTAACATATATGATTTAACAGTCATGTTTTACTATTGCTGTAAACAGTAACATATAAGATTTGACAGTCATGTTTAACCATTGCTATAAACAGTAAAATATACAACTTAACAGTCATGTTTAACCATTGATGTAAACAGTTATATATATGATTTAACAGTCATGTTTAACCATTGATGTAAACAGTAACATATATGATTTATCAGTCATGCTTAACCATTGATGTAAACAGTAACATATATGATTTAACAGTCATGTTTAACCATTGCTGTAAACAGAAACATATATGATTTAACAGTCATGTTTAACCATTGCTGTAAACAGTAATATATATGATTTAACAGTCATGTTTAACCATTGCTGTAAACAGTAACATATATGATTTAGCAGTCATGTTTAACCATTGATGTAAACAGTTACATATATGATTTAACAGTCATGTTTAACCATTGATGTAAACAGTAACATATATGATTTAACAGTCATGCAGTTTAACCATTGATGTAAACAGTAACATATATGATTTAGCAGTCATGCAGTTTAACCATTGATGTAAACATTAACATATATGATTTAACAGTCATGCTTAACCATTGATGTAAACAACTACATATATGATTTAACAGTCATGTTTAACCATTGATGTAAACAGTAACATACATGATTTAACAGTCATGTTTAACCATTGATGCAAACAGTTACATATATAATTTAACAGTCATGTTTAACCATTGCTGTAAACAGTAACATATATGATTTTACAGTCATGTTTAACCATTGCTGTAAACAGTAACATATATGATTTAACAGTCATGTTTAACCATTGCTATAAGCAGTAACATATATAATTTAACAGTCATGATTAACGATTGCTGTTAACATTAACATATATGATTTAACAGTCATGTTTAACCATTGCTATAAGCAGTAACATATATAATTTAACAGTCATGATTAACGATTGCTGTTAACATTAACATATATGATTTAACAGTCATGTTTAACCATTGCTGTAAACAGTAACATATATGATTTAACAGTCATGTTTAACCATTGATGTAAACAGTAACATATAAGATTTAACAGTCATTTTAACCATTGATGTAAAAAGTAATATATATGATTTAAATGTCATGTTTAACCATTGATGTAAACAGTAACATATATGATTTAACAGTCATGTTTAACCATTGATGTAAACAGTAACACATATGATTTAACAGTCATGTTTAACCATTGCTGTAAACAGTAACATATATGATTTAACAGTCATGTTTAACCATTGCTATATGCAGTAACATATATAATTTAACAGTCATGATTAACGATTGCTGTTAACATTAACATATATGATTTAAGAGTCATGTTTAACCATTGCTGTAAACAGTAACATATATGATTTAAATGTCATGTTTAACCATTGCTATAAGCAGTAACATATATAATTTAACAGTCATGATTAACGATTGCTGTTAACATTAACATATATGATTTAACAGTCATGTTTAACCATTGCTGTAAACAGTAACATATATAATTTAACAGTCATGTTTAACCATTGATGTAAACAGTAGCATATATGATTTAACAGTCATGTTTAACCATTGATGTAAACAGTAACATATATGATTTAACAGTCATGTTTAACCATTGATGTAAACAGTAACATATATGATTTAACAGTCATGTTTAACCCTTGATGTAAACAGTATCATATATGATTTAACAGTCATGTTTATCCATTGATGTAAACAGTAACACATAAGATTTAACAATCATGTTTAACCATTGCTGTAAACAGTAACATATATGATTTAACAGTCATGTTTAACCATTGCTATAAGCAGTAACATATATAATTTAACAGTCATGATTAACGATTGCTGTTAACATTAACATATATGATTTAACAGTCATGTTTAACCATTGCTATAAGCAGTAACATATATAATTTAACAGTCATGATTAACGATTGCTGTTAACATTAACATATATGATTTAACAGTCATGTTTAACCATTGTTGTAAACAGTAACATATATGATTTAACAGTAATGTTTAACCATTGATGTAAACAGTAACATATAAGATTTAACAGTCATTTTAACCATTGATGTAAAAAGTAACATATATGATTTAAATGTCATGTTTAACCATTGATGTAAACAGTAACATATATGATTTAACAGTCATGTTTAACCATTGATGTAAACAGTAACCCATATGATTTAACAGTCATGCTTAACCATTGATGTAAACAGTAACATATATGATTTAACAGTCATGTTTAATCATTGATGTAAACAGTAACATATATGATTTAACAGTCATGTTTAACCATTGCTGTAAACAGTAACATATATGATTTAACAGTCATGTTTAACCATTGATGTAAACAGTAACATATATGATTTATCAGTCATGTTTAACCATTGATGTAAACAGTAACATATATGATTTAACGGTCATGTTTAACCATTGCTGTAAACAGAAACATATATGATTTAACAGTCATGTTTAACCATTGCTGTAAACAGTAATATATATGATTTAACAGTCATGTTTAACCATTGCTGTAAACAGTAACATATATGATTTAACAGTCATGTTTAACCATTGATGTAAACAGTAACATATATGATTTATCAGTCATGTTTAACCATTGATGTAAACAGTAACATATATGATTTAACGGTCATGTTTAACCATTGCTGTAAACAGAAACATATATGATTTAACAGTCATTTTTAACCATTGCTGTAAACAGTAATATATATGATTTAACAGTCATGTTTAACCATTGATGTAAACAGTTACATATATGATTTAACAGTCATGTTTAACCATTGATGTAAACAGTAACATATATGATTTAACAGTCATGTTTAACCATTGATGTAAACAGTAACATATATGATTTAACAGTCATGTTTATCCATTGATGTAAACAGTAACACATATGATTTAACAGTCATGTTTAAACATTGCTGTAAGCAGTAACATATATGATTTAACAGTCATGTTTAATCATTGCTATAAGCAGTAACATATATAATTTAACAGTCATGATTAACGATTGCTGTTAACATTAACATATATGATTTAACAGTCATGTTTAACCATTGCTGTAAACAGTAACATATATGATTTAACAGTCATGCTTAACCATTGATGTAAACAGTAACATATTTGACTTAACAGTCATGTTTAACCATTGATGTAAACAGTAACATATATGATTTAACAGTCATGTTTTACTATTGCTGTAAACAGTAACATATACAATTTAACAGTCATGTTTAACCATTGCTGTAAACAGTAACATATATGATTTAACAGTCATGTTTAACTATTGATGTAAACAGTAACATATATGATTTAACAGTCATGATTAACGATTACTGTTAACATTAACATATATGATTTAACAGTAATGTTTAACCATTGCTGTAAACAGCAACATATATGATTTAACAGTCATGTTTTACTATTGCTGTAAACAGTAACATATATGATTTAACAGTCATGTTTAACCATTGATGTAAACAGTAACATATATGATTTAACAGTCATGTTTAACCATTGATGTAAACAGTAACATACATGATTTAACAGTCATGTTTAACCATTGATGTAAACAGTAACATATATGATTTAACAGTCATTTTTAACCATTGCTGTAAACAGTAACATATATGATTTATCAGTCATGTTTAATCATTGATGTAAACAGTAACATATATGATTTAACAGTCATGTCTAACCATTGATGTAAACAGTAGCACATATGATTTAACAGTCATGTTTAACCATTGCTGTAAACAGCAACATATATAATTTAACAGTCATGTTTAACCATTGATGTAAACAGTAACATATATGATTTAACAGTCATGTTTAACCATTGATGTAAACAGTTACATATATGATTTAACAGTCATGTTTAACCATTGATGTAAACAGTAACATATATGATTTATCAGTCATGCTTAACCATTGATGTAAACAGTAACATATATGATTTAACAGTCATGTTTAACCATTGCTGTAAACAGAAACATATATGATTTAACAGTCATGTTTAACCATTGATGTAAACAGTAATATATATGATTTAACAGTCATGTTTAACCATTGCTGTAAACAGTAACATATATGATTTAGCAGTCATGTTTAACCATTGATGTAAACAGTTACATATATGATTTAACAGTCATGTTTAACCATTGATGTAAACAGTAACATATATGATTTAACAGTCATGCAGTTTAACCATTGATGTAAACATTAACATATATGATTTAACAGTCATGCTTAACCATTGATGTAAACAGCTACATATATGATTTAACAGTCATGTTTAACCATTGATGTAAACAGTAACATACATGATTTAACAGTCATGTTTAACCATTGATGCAAACAGTTACATATATGATTTAACAGTCATGCTTAACCATTGATGTAAACAGCTACATATATGATTTAACAGTCATGTTTAACCATTGATGTAAACAGTAACATACATGATTTAACAGTCATGTTTAACAATTGCTGTAAACAGTAACATATATGATTTAACAGTCATGTTTAACCATTGCTGTAAACAGTAACATATATGATTTAACGGTCATGTTTTTCTATTGCTGTAAACAGTAACATATAAGATTTGACAGTCATGTTTAACCATTGTTATAAACAGTAACATATACAATTTAACAGTCATGTTTATCCATTGCTGTAAACAGTAACTTATAAGATTTAATGTTTAACCATTGTTATAAACAGTAGCATATACAATTTAACAGTCATGTTTAACCATTGCTGTAAACAGTAACATATATGATTTAATGTTTAACCATTGATGTAAACAGTAACATATATGATTTAACAGTCATGATTAACGATTGCTGTTAACATTAACATATATGATTTAACAGTCATGTTTAACCATTGCTGTAAACAGCAACATATATGATTTAACAGTCATGTTTAACCATTGATGTAAACAGTAACATATAAGATTTAACAGTCATGTTTAACCATTGATGTAAACAGTAACATATAAAATTTAACAATCATGTTTAACCATTGATGTAAACAGTAGCATATATAATTTAACAGTAATGTTTAACCATTGCGGTTAACATTAACATATATAATTTAATGGTCATGCTTAAACACTGCTGTAAACAGTAACATATATGATTAAAAAATTAAACAGTCATGCTCAGTGTTAATAGTGACAATACTGATTTAGTGCTGCTTGACTTGAAAAAAACAAAATAAGAATACATTATGGACTTCATACCATCCATATATCTGAATCAAGATTTTAAATGTCCATCCTCTTTATATAGAAAAGTACACGCTTTGCTTAGCTGAGGTACAGTTCCACCACAGGTCTGTAGTACTTCATGTCGGTCTACCCTTGTCCAATTCACCCATGACTGCATGCTAGTATGTCCTGTTAGCACAACATAGGCACTAAATGGTCCGTCATACATCATCCTCCAAAACGCCTTCGCTTACAGATTTTGATTTTATTAATGTATTAAGCAAAAATAGTACTTGGTCTATCTTTTGATCCATCTTCTGCATCTACAATTACAACGAGAAATACAAATCGTCAACAAATATTATAAATGTTTACGATGAAAATAAACAATTTATTCTACTTTGTTTTGTCTTCAGTTATATTTTCCACATATCAAATGAAAGTCATCAATTCAAGCCCTTTCAACAAATCGAAGACTCATCTCTCACCTCAATTCATGGAACATGATAAAAGATCATGTTGGAAATCCATGTCCTGGCCTGGGACAGGCACAAATTGTGAAGGGATTAAACGGTTAATGGGATCCATGCATTTATAATTCAACAGTATAGATATTTCATATTTACAATACATCTATGCTAAGCTTGATCAAAGTGCCAAAAAGACGCATGCAAATCAAGATGGCTACCAAGCTGTGTTTTCTTTTTTTCTGTTACTGTTTCTACATTTAACTATTTTCTCTATTTTCCATATTCATAGAAACATTTATCAAGCATAACTGGGAGCGAATAATATTTCACTGCAAAATCAACAGTTACAGATGAGAGTTTTAAAGTTATAAGATTTCAACCAATAAAACAAGATCTGGTATATGCTTTTTTTTTAAATTTTCCATTGGCAGAGTGCACGTATTACAATGTTCAAGCTAAAACAAGGTTTACTAAATCATTTATTATATATATGTACCTGATTTTCCATTTTAATTATTCTAGCGCTGAGGGTTATACGTTCCTTGTCCCTACCGTTGTAGTATAAAACACCTGGTTTACCCAGTGTTTGGTCTAATCTGAAAAGTAAAAACAATCATAACAATGGAAAATAATTTCTAATCCATGACTTATCACCGGCTTTATATCAAAAGAAACACGAAGGATGCCACTAGTGGAACAAGAACTGCCAACCCTTCCGGAACACGTGAGTTCATCCCCGGTTTTTAATGCGGTTCCTATTTCTCGATCTTTCCTTTTCCTTGTAGTGTTTTGTAGATCTTTATCTGTCCCTATGTTTTGTAGATCTTTATTTGTCCCTATGTTTTGTAGGTCTTTATTTGTCCCTATGTTTTGTAGGTCTTTATCTGTCCCTATGTTTTGTAGATCTTTATCTGTCCCTATGTTTTGTAGTTCTTTATTTGTCCCTATGTTTTGTAGATCTTTATTTGTCCCTATGTTTTGTAGATCTTTATTTGTCCCTATGTTTTGTAGATCTTTATTTGTCCCTATGTTTTGTAGGTCTTTATTTGTCCCTATGTTTTGTAGATCTTTATTTGTCCCTATGTTTTGTAGATCTTTATTTGTCCCTATGTTTTGTAGATCTTTATTTGTCCCTATGTTTTGTAGATCTTTATTTGTCCCTATGTTGTGTAGATCTTTATTTGTCCCTATTCTTTGTAGATCTTTATTTGTCCCTATGCTTTGTAGATCTTTATTTGTCCCTATGTTTTGTAGATCTTTATTTGTCCCCATGTTTTGCAGATCTTTATTTGTCCCTATGTTTTGTAGATCTTTATTTGTCCCTATTCTTTTGGTCAATGTCTGTTCTGTCCTTCTTCAATTTGCTGTGTCTGATTGCAATTTGGTGTCTCAAACTTTTCTTAAATACGGAAGATTCCCAGGTAGACACAAGTTTCCTCACTGTCCCAAAATTAAAAAAATTTCATTGATAGAAGCGCTGCCCTTATTGTCCCCAAAATAACATTAAAGCGTTTGTATTGCCTGGATTTTATTTTGTACTGTGTCTTTTAGATTGTATTGTTGTTTTACATATTCAGACCGTCCATTTACACAAGACTCTCTTCGGAATGTTACTTATCATACCTTCGTTGAAGTTCTTTGATTCTAACCATCATGTTTAGATGACCTTGTGAATATTGTTCTATCACGTCTCTAACGTCGTATGGTTTTCTAGCTTGCTAAAATGTCAAATGTAAACTTTAAATTGTTCAGCATACGGATGATATCTTGTCACAATGGTACAATATATTACAGTGGCAGCGACATGAAAACCATTATATAATATGATACAAAGATACAATTGATTTAAAAAAGAAGTTAAGAAATGTCATGGTATCAGCTTACATATAGTAAATTTTCATTGTGTAAGTGGAGGTGGTATTACATCGCTCTATATGGGACACTCATATAACCGTTAATACGAAACTATAAAATCTGGCCTAGTTATCAAAACTATCTAAACAGGAGACTAAATAAAAACAATTGGTGAGGAAAACCAACCATCCAAACGAAATGTATCTATCAAATTGTTCCACGACCGTCATCATGACTTGTCACTTAGTCAACCAATCGGAAGTTTTCCATCTCAGTTGCCCGCAGACATGTTCCCAATAAGTCGAATCTTTCCTTATTCGATCGATTATTTTTCTTATTCACTGAATTTAGAAACCCCGCAATGATGATTGAATTTGAATGGGGGTAAATCGCTGCCATGGTGACGCGTGCATACTCAAGCTGCACAAAACGGAAAATCTTGCTGAAAATTCTTGCTAATGGTCAGAAGAGATCGTAGACACTTGTTCAGAATAATTGTGCCCACAATCTCTAATCATCCAAACAAGTTCGATAATACTCAAGACCACTGAGCGATGACCTTTTATTGGGAGAAGATGAAAAATGTAAAATGTGGAAGTTAGGAGATAATAATATAATCATAATCTGGACGAGCTAAATCAAGGACAAATAATTTACAAAAAAGAAGGGTTTGTCAAGTGGTTGAATGCTATTTTCTTAATTAAACTATTGTTGAAGTACTGGATCAACAATCATAATTGACAATGGTATGATCAAATATTTGTAACGAGATTGATAACGTTTTATCTTTATAATGTCAATGAAACGACGTATCAATCTACAGAAATAGCAGTTCATACCAGGCAATATTTAGGAGCCGCTATTTAGCTTGAAGAGGTGTTTTGTCCTTTGTTTGATATAACTATGTAATGAACATGTAATTGTATTTAAGGTAATTACCTGAAATTTTCGTCTAGCTACAAAATATTTAATTTTTCTTATCACACGAATTGCTGCTTTATGTGCTTCTGTCAATCTGAAATAGTAAGAATAAAGTATCAATTGACACGAGTTCATAGACAAGTTAAAGGTAGTTCACGCCACTTTTCACAATGTTTCAGTAATATCGTTGTGAGTAGTTTTATTGGTGTTATTATATCCTTCTGCCCTCTTATAAATAAGGGTAATAACAAAATTACCGGACTCCGAACAATCTTACAAAGGGAAAGTCAAAACTCATAAGTATAAAAACAGACAAAATCAGTCAACAACCGGAAAACTGTGAAAACCGTAATGACCCTGACTTGGTACAGGCATTTCTAAAAAAATGGTGGGTTGAATCAGATTTTAAAGCGCCAAACCTCCCGCTTTCATTACGGCTCAAAGTTTCCGGCTGTCACTATAAGAGTATTTATAACAATACTTGAACAAAACAGGTAAAACAGTTGCCAAAGCAGCACCAAGCTCAGTGAAGTAAATGTCAAAGACACCTTTACGTCACACATTGATAAAAAAATATATAAACCATATCTTCCAGTTTGTGGAAAGAAACGCAAAATTGTTAATATGTAAAAATGTAATATGTTCAAGGAGTTGAGATGAGAGGTGATTGTTCTTTTTAAATTGTTGACTATCGCTGTTAAAACATAATGAATTCCACATAATCATTTCTATTTAAGACGATGTGTAATCCAGAAATCAGATGATTGTCCATAAGAAAATTTAGTGTTAATACCATCATGTAACTACTGTTTTGTATGTATAATAAATTTAATGTATTATTTTGTTCATGGAGACTATTTTTTGCTGACAAAGATAAAGATAATATAGCATCATCAATGCAAATAGGTTACTGAAAATAGAAAAGTTGTTTATAAATTGTAATATTTGACATTGCGATTTTATCGGACAGAAAAACAGATGTCATACCTGAAAGTTCTAGATATTTCTACATACCTAAATAAGGGTTAACAAATGTGAGAGCAGTCAGTCAGAAATTTCGGATTTATAAAACAGCTGGAAATTGGATATATTTACGCCTTTGAACTAACGGGATTTGAACAATAAACTATTCCAACATTTTATAAAGAAAGTTTGGGGATTGGAACCAAAGAATGTTATTATTCAAAAGGAATTCAATTTCATAGGAAAGGAATCGAACTACTTCTGGAAAAGGAAAAGGACATGTATTCTAAGGGATTTAACTGTGAACATTCAGGCCAGTTGTAAACTTAATAAATCTATTTTTTGTAATTTTATATTATCATTAAGTACTTTTTGATATTTTATTTAAGCATATAATTTAATTGTTGGTTGTTTCTTCCTGTTACTGGACGATTCTAAATAAAAACATTACGTAACACTACTGAATAAATAAACCTGTATACCTCAAATAAATAAACCTGTATACCTCAAATAAATAAACCTGTATGCCTCAAATAATAGAAGAGCAAGCGTGCAATAATAGTCATACTACATTGTACCATGCTCGCATTTGATTAATTTGAAAATGTAATTATGTACCTACATTTTTGTACACTGTAAATATAAGCGTAAGACAAATACTACATACACACACATATGGCACACAAATGGGTAAATCAATATATAAGTTTCTTCAAACTATTTGTTGTAATTAAGCAACAAAATATTGAAGCTTTTGGGGTTAAGGGATCGTCGCAAAATGTGACAGTTTTTTTCAAATGAAGTTAGTTTCATTTGGCTCAGACCACCCACCCACCCCCTCCCAATGAAAGTGTGAAACACAGAATACCGATGTATTATAAACCAAACTCCACCTGAAAATATAGGGTTTAGAACCATGTATTTTCTATATGCATGTCATGATAAAGGTTCTATCTATGAATCTTTATTCTTTCAAAATCACAGACACTTGATTTCATCTAAGTGTACATATAATTCAACAAGCATACTGTACCAATAAAATGATATTTATAGATTAATATGGACATCTCTGTAATGTGCATTCTTATAATTAATGCAAGGATCTGGACCACTTATTTATTATTTGTGGAGCAGTGTATGCATCTTGTATATCAAGAAATCCAATTAAAGCCCTTTCTATACATATGAACCATAATGAATGTGTATTTTTGAGGACATCTTCTTCTTTTCGTGTGTCCTGCTACCAAATAGTGTTGTCTGCACAAGACGTTTTTTACAGGGCGCTGCCCAATCTCTACCCAGAGTTGTATGTCCTTACACTCTATCCAATCTCTGTCAACGCCTAAAAACCGAGAATATTGTCAAAATCCGTGTATTGAAGGGTAATTTAATATAAACCGGTTATAATGACCCCATATATTGTAAAATATGTAAAGAATACCATATAACTAATATTTGAGAAGCTTCTTTGTTTATTTTCAAACGAAGATAAGGAATTATTTTTTATACGGTGATCAGTCACACAGCGCTGTTCTGGTTCCTTGTTGTGATAGCTTCTATTGTTGCTGAACATTACACTGGTAATATTTTATAGAAAGGAAACCAGTTTAGTACAAAGGTAGACTACTTTTTAGGCGTTGACAGAGATTGGAGAGAGTGTAGGACCGACAACTCTGGACAGAGATCAATCGTAACTACTCGGCCATTATCGCTACCCTGCAAATAACCTCGTATGCGTTAGGCGTATAAATCGCACTACATTTCACATGTCAGTTACATGAAAGTTTGATAAAGTTATATTTTAAACAATTTTCTATATTTCAATTAAAGTTTTAATTAGTTTTGCATGATTAGATTTTACTTAGTATGTCTTCCATATTGGATTTTCGTGGACTATATTTTTGTGCGACTTAACTTAACTTAACTTCCGGCAAACAATTTAAGAAGAATTTCTACTATGTACGTACGAGGTTATTTGCAGGGTAGCG
Source organism: Bathymodiolus septemdierum (assembly GCA_963383655.1). Classification (NCBI taxonomy): domain Eukaryota; kingdom Metazoa; phylum Mollusca; class Bivalvia; order Mytilida; family Modiolidae; genus Bathymodiolus; species Bathymodiolus septemdierum. Next base: position 100,954,217 of record OY726517.1, on the reverse strand, counting down.
AGAATGGCCGAGTAGTTACGATTGGGTAAAGATTGGGCGCTGCCATGTTTAATATTTAATCAATACAATAACAGAATATCGAAAGCAATCAATACAATCACAAACTACCGAAAGCCTATTTCTGCAACGCACACAAGAACAAAAACCCGCCATAAGCATCGTGGTATCTGTTGTTTACTCTCTTTGGTCAAAGCTTGTTTAATACATTATAGTATTATTTTAAATTGACAACAGTATTTTTAAAACATTCCAAGAATCGAAAACATTATTTTTTTTAATTTGCAAAAGAAGACCGTTGCTTTTCGTTGCGTATGATATTTAGTTGTGCCGCAAACAGGAAACCAGAGCTGTGTACATATACACCCATTACTTATTCAGTACTAAAGAAACAGTACAATATACAGACTCGAAAGAAATTAAAACGATGTTCCATTCAATTTTATGCCGTTTTTTAAGTGCATTTTTAAAGATTTATTGACCAATCTCAATGTGCGATTTTGGTTTTTTTCCAGACGTGACAGCTGAAAACTACCCACCTACCAAACGAAACTAACTTCGCTTGAAAAAAGCTGTCATATTTTGCGACGATCCCTAAGGAAATAAAAGTGTCAATATAACTACATAATACGACAAATTTATTATTAGTAAGGCACGGGCAATTACTTCACAACATCAATAGCTATAAATAAAGTCTATAAAGTGAAAGAAAATACATTCAATTCATTAATATAAAAAAGAGATAGGAGATACATGCTTTTTTCGAAAGTCGTTTCCCCAATAAATGACTTTATGGGATTGTGAGATTGAATGAACTTTATTCATCCCTTACAATTTTTAAGAAGTTCCTCGTCATACATTCCAGTTGTTGAGGTGGTCGTGTCGCACGATCTTGTTTAAAAAAAAATTTTGTTATTATTATTTTTTATAATATACATGTATTACGGTTTTTGGCTGGTTCTTCAACAATTGTTTTTATGTATAAATCTTGTCATGTAACTGATAACAAAAAGAAAAAAATTGTATTAGTATAAAAATATCAAACTTAGTCCGACCATGAGATAGTCATATCACGTGTTAACTTTCAACTAAACATCAATCACCAAAGTATACATGTTTTAACAATGTTAGTATAAAAATATCAAACTTAGTCCGACCATGAGATAGTCATATCACGTGTTAACTTTCAACTAAACATCAATCACCAAAGTCTACATGTTTTAACAATGTAGAACACAACACTATGTCATCTGATTCATATTTGACAGTAAATTGAAACTGTTGTTCTTAATTGCTACTCTAGGGTGTGGGGATGAGTTAATTAATATAAACATATTTTATTGTCTAAATAAGGACAAAAGGATCATACACAAGTTTTGGGATGGGTCGTAAAACATCTGTTTTTAATACTATTGAATTCACAGAAAGTGAGACTGAATCATGAAAACCAAATACACTGTGGCGCAATATGATACAGTGTATACTATGCATGGGTGTAGCTTGAGTTGGAATTTTACCGAGGCAGGGTCCCGGTGTCTGGAGGAAGCCCGCAGAAACTATCGACTTTTTGTTGTTGTTTTTTTGGTTAAAATTTTGACGTTTTGATAGTAGTAATATTACCCTAATTTGGCAAATTAGGTGCAAGTAGGTATTATAAAAAAATTATTGGTGGTTTCGAGATTAGCTGCGTGATACCAATATTCCTCTTTTTAAAACTGTGGCTTTTTTCCATTCCCTAAATCCTAATCCAGTGAAAACATCATTCCTATCAGTGTGTGAACCAAAAGCTAAACAGTTAATACAAAATTCTGCATCTTTGTGGTTTGAGAAACGTAGCCGGGGAATGTTTCCTCCCACTTGGCAGAATATCTCCTTCTGTCTTTTCCAGGGAAAATAGCGCCTAGATGTGATGATTTAATATCAAACAGCCGTGTTGTTCTATCACTGTCAAAGAAGGATTTACCGGGAAAAAACCAAGGATCGTTTGATTCAATACTTTTGCTAGTAACTTCTTTGGAATGTGGCTCTACAGAAAATAGAAGATTTTACATTTACGCTTGTCGTGAGATAAATAATTACCCTTGTCCGTCTCGGTAGTTTTCAATTGATCGTATTTTCTTGTTTCCAGTGCTGTGTATTGGAACTTGAGCGTATGAATATTCCCGTGCATCAGTTTTACGAGATAATATATTTCAATGTTAGAATTTTTGTTATTAAGATTTATTTCCTAGTTTTGTGGAACATTGTGTCATTTACATTTATCTCATCTCAGTATTTTACGGTAAATGCAAACTCGTATTTTTTGTTATTCCATTACTTGAATGGTGGTTAACATTTGGTAAATGATAAGACCTTCTTTATTTAATCTTATAGAATAGTATTATAACATTTTCGTAACACGGACAGACAATTGGGATAAAATAATCTAAATTTGGCGCTGACCAAACAGTTATGCATGATTTGCTACGATTACGCAGATTTTCAGGTTATCAAAAGTGAATGTGAAAGTCAAACTCAATTTATTTGTCACTTTTTGCCCATTAAATGCTCTTTTTAACTTTGATGCTAGGGTTGGATTTTGTAGGAAATTCAAAACTAGACTGAGAAATCGATCACAAAAGGGGGCAAACGATAGAAAAAACAAAATGATAGAAAACTGACATCTGATAATATATCCGGGAACGTTACTTCATAACGGTCTACCAGACATAATGGTGTTTACTGACAGTCAAATAGACAAATGGAAAGGCTAAAGGGCTGTCAACGGAACTAAAGAGGTCATTAGGGGCATGAACACTCGTGTAGAACTAAAGAGGTCATTAGGGGCATGAAGACTCGTGTAGAACCAAAGACTTTTACGGACAGACAGAGCGAGACAAGCATACATTCTTCTAATTTTTGTACGAGTGACAAAGTATTTGATGAGGGTTCAAATAAGAAATGGTGAATAGGGATTTCTTACAGAGACTTCAACGTTTGCATACAAACAAAATCTAAAAGGGTGCGTCTAGAATATTCTGGAATTTTCCTACTAATCTTAAACTTGATATCATTATGATTATTCATGAAACAATTAAAGTGAACAATTACAGTATAAGAAGAACATTCTGCTACCTCGGAACTTTCATATATGATATCAGTGCTTGTATTTTCTGAATGTTTGGGGCTGTTACCTAGTCCAGGACCAAACAACGAGGTTATTTTGATTTGTTTTGATCTTTTCGACATCTTTATGTGTAAATGTGTACCGTTGTAATGACATTTGCCGGGAAAAATTTAATACTTTGCAGTAGAACCATTCCGGAACCCCCCCCCCCCCCCCAAATAAGTCCGATTTGCATACAGTACGATACAACAGATGCTAACTTATAACTTACAGTTTATGTTACAATTTAGTTATATCTTAAGGTGTTGTGTTTCCATTTTTTTTTTATTTAAATTTTTTTTACCGAGGCAATTGCCTGGGTTGCCTCAATGGATGCTACGCCTTTGCTATGTATATATGTATGAAAAATGGAGTGGTCATAATTCTAGTATCAAATAACAATAATAAGCTGGTAATCTAAAAGTGGACACATATCAATGAATGTTATCTCTTGTTACAGTGACGCAGTATCATTGTAATCGACAATATTAGTTTAAGACATATTTATTCATTTAATAAATATACAATGTACTACATGTTTGTACAATAAAAACACAAATATCAAATTATATATTGTAGGATTCGAAAACATTATAATTCTAGGACGGGAACAACCAACAAATCTAAGCTTGAATTACATGTTTGTTATTTTCAAATAAGCATTATTAGCGCTCGACTCCAAAGAGTTGGGAGGGCTCGGGTGGCTCAATGAGTTAGGTAGTTAGATTACCTAACAACTCATACAAGCCTATCACCAATACGGCGTAGGTTCGCACTCGGCTTTGTAAATTACAAAAAAGGTGCACTCGACTCGCAGCCGCAAATGATAAAGTTTACCAGTTGCTTGCCCATGGTCAGTGGTTCTCTCCGGGTACTCCGGCTTCTTCCACCACTAAAACTGGTCGCCGTGATATAGTTGAAATATTGCTGAAAGTGGCGTTAAACACCAAAAATCAAATAAAAACAAAGAGTTGGAGTGTGCACAATTCATGTACACAAAAAAGTGGACAGATGAATATGGTATTGTATCGCATATGGCTTTCATTATTTTGATGCCATATCTACAACAAATGCATTATACACCACACAACTGTTCAATCCATAACTTCTGTGTTATAATGTTCAATCTAAAATGTCTCCTTTCTACAAATACAATATACACATTAATTTAAATGATGCAATATTAAGAGGTCTCACAGTTCAGGAGACCAATCACCGAAGATCCAATAAAATCTAGAGGTATTGATTGGTAAGGGTACTATACAATGAGTATATACATTCCGCATGTGAATGAAGGGCATCTGACCTTATCAAAAGTAATGAAATAATCCAATCGTAAGGGCACACAGTAAATGTGATGGTTTTTTGAGCATTGCAATTCATTCAAAATGAATAAAATATAGTTTATAAATTATAAAATTTTGGAAGATAAACATGAAAACTGATAGTATAACAGTTTTGGAATAAATACATGAGAACTGATATAGACCCTAGGCCTTATTCTGCTTACTATTCACAATAATAATAAACTGGGGTATGTCTTCATGAATAAATAACAATTTAATTCAAATTCAAAGACAATGGTAAAATACTAATTGGTGCAAGCAATATAAAAACACAACTTAGATACAACACTAGTGAAACGCTAAATAAAAAAGGAAGGAAAGTAACAAGAGATTAAACACAACACAACAGATTTCATACATGGCACCCGTGGGTGGCACTACAGAACCAGTGGGTGGCACTACAGAACCCGTGGATGTGCACTACAGAACCCGTGGGTGTGCACTACATAACCCGTGGATGGCACTACAGAACCCGTGGGTGTGCACTACAAAACCCGTGGGTGTGCCCTACAGAACCCGTGGGTGTGCACTACAGAGGTGGCATACTTATTTTAGCTTAATCGGAAACATGACTGGAAGCAGAGGACACACGGAAATACCGTAATGACTACCACAATCATGATGCGACTATAAAACCCTTTCAGAGATGACTTTAATGAAGGCAGTAGGTGTTGCTGAACAAAACAAGTTATTTATTGGACACATGTGGTTACCTTTATTTTTTCATTTTACAAAATCAAATAAAAAAAATTTAAATCATACATTTACATTTATTTTGAATACGTCAAAGCAAATATATAGAGATAATACTATTAATTTTTTTTTAATTTCTTTTGCTGTAAAGCCTATATCATTATTGATTTGAACGTAAATCGACAGTTGAAAAATATTAATCAAGCTTATTATATAGTCGATCCTTGCTTTGTCGTCGATGTCAAATGGACCAATCATTTTTCTTCTAAATAGTCGAGTAGTCGAATTGTCTGTGATAAATTAAACTGAAAACTACCACAACGAACTGACCGAATATTTTATAGTTATCGGAGGAAACACATAATCTGTTGACAAAACAAAACCTCGAAATCGTTAATTGTCATTATGATTTCTGTGTGAATTCGAACATGCCTATTATCAAGTCAGACTGTTCTGAAGCAGGGTCAATCAAACTGTTTTGACAATTATAATTTCAATTTCACATATAGCCCTTAAATTCTATAGAATAAAATATCAAAGTGAAGAAAATCTAAATTTGTGAAATACCTGAAGATCTTGTTATTGTAGAAATTACGTGCGTATATGAGTGTTTTTAAAGAGAGCCTATACACATGCTTGTGTTAAGTTTATTTAAAAAAAATAGTCGGTTAAGATGGACTTACGTTGTCGGTCTCTTTGATAATTTACGTTTATTCCTGAAATGATAACAACATTCCAAAATGACAAATAAAGTGGTGATCCATAGTTGGCTTAATTGCTATAATACTTTGACCTACAGATAATACAGTACAATACAATACAATACAATACCAAATATTTAAGAAAATAAGATAAAAGTTATAACAAGCAATATAAAGGGATTTAGATTAAAGTAATAGGATCTGCTCAAGAAATACAAAGCAACATTGCGAAAACATGGAAGGCTTAACATGGTTAGACGATGGTATTCAGAAAGTAAGCTCAAACATTTACAAAAGCTTTAGGCAGTGTATCCAAGCAAAAACTCTCTGGAAATAAATAAGATATAGATTAATATCCAAATGTTGTGTGACTGGTGTTTCTGCTGATGCCTTTTATTACAACAAAATAAGACTGAAAAATAAACATTTGGGTTAGATAACATTTCTTTCAAGCTGATTATACACAGCCTTTCTTAGCTATGTTTATCTATTCAAATTCTGTGCGAAAGCACATTAATTTGGCATTGTATCTTTAATATAACAACCTAGTATAGAATATGGGTGAATTGTGTGTGAAGCCATCTATACCTAGTACATTGTATAATGTTTGACTTACTGTACAACTCTATCTGTATCTTCCATATCAAAGTCAGTATCATCGTATGGCTCACTTAGACTTCCAGCATATGTAGGTCTTATACTCTCACGTCTAACACCTTTTGGTGTACCTGTTAAAATATTAACATATTTTGTATTACTTTTGGACTTTCATATTATGCCTTTTTTCATCATAAAAACGTGGTAGTTAAAAATGTGCGATGCATTCGATAATGGAGTAAAGAGACAATACGCCACAACCAGAGACTTACAGTGAGTAGATATCTCAGTCACAACCAGAGACTTATAGTGAGTAGATATCTCTGTCACAACCAGAGACTTATAGTGAGTAGATATCTCTGCCACAACCAGAGACTTATAGTGAGTATATATCTCTGTTACAACCAGAGACTTATAGTGAGTAGATATCTCTGTCACAACCAGAGACTTATAGTGAGTAGATATCTCTGTCACAACCAGAGACATATAGTGAGTATATATCTCTGTCACAACCAGAGACTTATAGTGAGTATATATCTCTGTCACAACCAGAGACTTATAGTGAGTAGATATCTCTGTCACAACCAGAGACTTATAGTGAGTAGATATCTCTGTCACAACCAGAGACTTATAGTGAGTATATATTTCTGTCACAACCAGAGACTTATAGTGAGTATATATCTCTGTCACAACCAGAGACTTATAGTGAGTATATATCTCTGTCACAACCAGAGACTTATAGTGAGTAGATATCTCTGTCACAACCAGAGACTTATAGTGAGTATATATCTCTGTCACAACCAGAGACTTATAGTGAGTATATATTTCTGTCACAACCAGAGACTTATAGTGAGTATATATCTCTGTCACAACCAGAGACTTATAGTGAGTATATATCTCTGTCACAACCAGAGACTTATAGTGAGTAGATATCTCTGTCACAACCAGAGACTTATAGTGAGTATATATCTCTGTCACAACCAGAGACTTATAGTGAGTATATATCTCTGTCACAACCAGAGACTTATAGTGAGTATATATATCTCTGTCACAACCAGAGACTTATAGTGAGTAGATATCTCTGTCACAACCAGAGACTTATAATGAGTATATATCTCTGTCACAACCAGAGACTTATAGTGAGTATATATCTCAGTCACAACCAGAGACTTATAGTGCGTATATATCTCTGTCACAACCAGTTACATGTATTATGTTCAACAATATCATCATATAAATATACAGTGATTTATGAGGATATTGCATTTATATTTAAATGAAATAGATGAACACATCATTTCACTGTCCTTCTTCGAGTTAAGACTTAGGTATATTCAAACTTTTCCTAGGTTCATACAACTAGTGCCTGTACCAGTTCAGGAGATTGAGCGATTATCTACTTGTATGTTAGGGGTATTAATTATACCACTGTTTTTACCATGTGACCACTATCTATCATAGTATGATATATCCATCGACAGAAATGATAGCAAAGCAGCTTCAGTAGATGTTTTAGAATATATCTATAATTATAATTATTATGTAAAAAAAAAAAAATGACATTCGAAAAATAAATTATGATATTATTTTGTCTAAGTATAACAAAGGGATATCAACATTTTAATCTGACATTTTTTCCTGACATTTGAGAACTGGTTCATTTCCAGTTGTCAGATTTACTTGGTTTTATGACATTAAAAATGGTTAAGTCATATTTTATGTTTATCCTTTTTCGTTTGGCCATTGTGTTGTCTGTTCTTAGATTTACAGATGCTGATTACCCTGCTGGTATCTTCAAGCCCTTCTTAGACCTTGTTTTATGACGTTAGACATTACCCTGTTGGTATCTTCAAGCCCTTCTTAGACCTTGTTTTATGACGTTAGACATTACCCTGTTGGTATCTTCAAACCCTTCTTAGACCTTGTTTTATGACGTTAGACATAACTGAATAGACTTGAACTGAATTTTGTAACATTTAATATTCGATATAGTAATAACAAGCGCACTTATTAAATATATTTACCAATGCGATCTTCCCATGACGCCGAAGTAACACTTTCCCTTGGAAAATGGTTTGGAACAGCCATGGAATCTAGTCTTGACATTCTGCGCTTACGTAAAGTTAAGCTAGCCCGCCTGGCCATTCGTGCTAGCATATTGTGTTCATTTGAAGAGTCATGGATATGAATACTCCAGGTGGCGTCTGATTTAAACGCTGGATCTGCGGCGAAACATCTCCATACACACTGAAAAGGAGCGTTTCTACTTGACTGTACTTGTATATAAAATAAAACCTATAACACAACTTTCCAGAAGTTTCGGCCATATCAACCTTCTTCATTGGAATTTTTATCAATCCTTTTTATACATATATTACGTCACCAATCCGAATTGTTCAAATAACTAATTTTTCAAAGCAATAATTGAATGTTATTAATACATCTGTTACTGCATGTTGTAATTTTCAAATAAACACCAACGGATCATACATGTTTACCGGTTAGTAGAATTCAGCTACGGAGTACAGCTGCCTCTCACTTACTTAGTACAACCTCCTCTCACTTAGTACAACCGCCTCTCACTTACTTAGTACAACCGCCTCTCATTTACTTAGTACAACCTCCTCTCACTTACTTAGTACAACCTCCTCTCACTTACTTAGTACAACCACCTCTCACTTAGTACAACCACCTCTCACTGACTTAGTACAACCTCCTCTCACTTACTCAGTACAACCTCCTCTCACTGACTTAGTACAACCGCCTCTCATTTACTTAGTACAACCGCCTCTCACTTACTTAGTACAACCGCCTCTCACTTACTTAGTACAACCGCCTCTCATTTACTTAGTACAACCGCCTCTCACTTAGTACAACCACCTCTCACTTACTTAGTACAACCACCTCTCACTTAGTACAGCCACCTCTCACTTAGTACAACCGCCTCTCACTTACTTAGTACCCTCTCACTTACTTAGTACAAGCACCTCTCACTTAGTACAACCGCCTCTCACTTACTTAGTACAACCGCCTCTCACTTACTTAGTACAACCACCTCTCACTTAGTACAACCACCTCTCACTTACTTAGTACAACCGCCTCTCACTTACTTAGTACAACCGCCTCTCACTTACGTAGTACAACCGCCTCTCACTTCCAACAATATCGTGTTTGTATGTAAATCATATTACTTCGAATGCCTAATCAAGGAATTAGGCATAAATAACAACACCTCTAGTAATACCACATACAAACCTACTTCGTTCGACAAAGATGAAATTCTAGCTAACCACAGATCATTCATTACCTCTTTAAACATTCCCTCTGGTAAAGAGTCTGAGGATTTACCCTATTTATATTGGATACCTAAACTCCATAAGACACCATACAAAGAAAGGTACATAGCGGGATCATCAACTTGTTCGACGAAAGAATTGACAAAGATTCTGTCTGCAGTAAAAGAGGGACAACAGAAATAGTGTGAAACTGTTTACTCGCGTAGTGGCATAAATCACATGTGGATTTTGAAAAACTCTAAAGATCTTTTGGATAACCTTAAATCAAGATCTTTTTCTCTGGTATCCTCCATCAAAACTTTTGATTTTTCAACTCTATATACCACCCTACCGCATGACAAATTAAAAACCCGCTTAAATGAAACAATTCACAAAGCTTTCAGTCATAGAAACTATAGCTCACAATTTGTTGTGTTGGGCTACAATTCCACATATTTTTCAAACAAAATTCAAAAAGGTAACAAGAGATCAGTATGCTGGAGTTCCTCATCGATAACATATTTATCTCCTTTGGAGGGACACTGTTTCAGCAGGTCGTCGGCATACCAATGGGTACGAATTGTGCCCCTCATTTAGCCGATTTATTTTTATACTCATATGAGTCGGAGTTTCTTCAAAAGCTTGTAAAAGATAAGAAGATTCATGAGGCTAGAGGCTTTAATTTCACATACAGGTATATTGATGACGTTTTATCTATCAATAACTCTAGATTTGCAGAATTTCTTCCATTGATATATCCTCCAGAGCTGGAAGTTAAAGAGACCACAGATACAGCTTCGTCCGCATCATTTTTGGACTTATACCTCGAATTTGACGACAGTGGTCAAATCAGTACTAAAATTTATGATAAACGGGACGACTTCAATTTTAAAATCATAAATTTCCAAATATGTGCATCAATATACCAGCTTCTCCTGCATATGGTGTTTACATCTCACAATTGATTCGCTATGCAAGGGCCAGTAGCAATTATTCTGATTTCCTGAAACGTCATCTTCATCTGAGAAACAGGCTACTGGACCAGGGCTATGAAAAGATTCGCCTTATTCGATCTCTTAGAAAGTTATATTTCGATACCAAGATCTTGTCGAAATATATTCCGTCTCTGCAAAAACGATTATAAACGATGGATTTTCATATAGTGAAATTGTATAAAGATAAGGTAGTTAACAAAAATGTCAAATTTTTTTTTCTATCAATGTGTGACGTAAAAGTGTCTTTGACATTTACTTCACTGAGTTTGGTGTTGTTTTGACAACTGTTTTACCTGTTTTGTTCAAGTATTGTTATAAATACTGTTATAGTGACAGCCGGAAACTTTGAGCCGTAATGAAAGCAGGAGGTTTGGCGCTTTAAAATCTGATTCAACCCACCATTTCTTTACAAATGCCTATACCAAGTCAGGGTCATTACGGTTTTCACAGTTTTCCGGTTGTTGACTGATTTTGTCTGTTTATATAATTATGAGTTTTGACTTTCCCTTTGTAAGATTGCTCGGAGTTCGGTAATTTTGTTATTACCCTTATTTACTTAGTACAGCCACCTCTCACTTACTTAGTACAACCGCCTCTCACTTACTTAGTACAACCACCTCTCACTTAGTACAACCACCTCTCACTTAGTACAACCGCCTCTCACTTACTTAGTACAACCGCCTCTCACTTACGTAGTACAACCACCTCTCACTTACTTAGTACAACCACCTCTCACTTACTTAGTACAACCGCCTCTCACTTACTTAGTACAACCACCTCTCACTTGGTACAACCACCTCTCACTTACTTAGTACAACCGCCTCTCACTTAGTACAACCGCCTCTCACTTGAAACAGGCTTACAGTTACCTGATTGTACGAGTGTCTGAGAGTTCGTTCTATCTGGTTCTATTTTCTTATATTAACGTTGTGTTTATACTATTATTGCTTTCGTATAAGGCTCGTCCATATATTTGTAATATTGTTTTTGATATGAGGATCGCCTATTTATATTTCATTATGATTGTTTCTTTATGGGAAATTATGGGAAAAATCCTTATGGATTTGTATTTATTGTTGGTTTTGTATGGGGATCGTCCATTAGTAATTGTAATCGTGTTATTTTTGTATAGGGGATCCTCCATTTGTTCGGAAATCTTTACTGCCTTGGATTCTCAGCGTTCGTTTTCTTAAAAAGTTTATATTCCGATATCAAGATCTTGTCGAAATATATTCCGTCTCTGCAGAGACGATAATAAACGATGGATTTTCATATAGTGAAAATGTATAAAGATAAGGAAGTCAACAAAAATATCAAAAATATTTTGTTATCAATGTGTGACGTAAAAGTGTTTTTGACATTTACTTTCGTAGTTAAAATACTTCAGGTGACTCGCGGTTGTTGATGGAGATGGTTCACGATAGATGTTCCACCCTCCTCACTGAATTTGGTACTGCTTTGACAACTATTTTACCTATTTTGTTCCAGTATTGTTATAAATACTGTTATAGTGACAGCCGGAACCTTTGAGCCGTAATGAAAGCGGGGGGTTTGGCGCTTCAAAATCTGATTCAACACACCATTTCTTTAGAAATGCCTGTACCGAGTCAGGGTCATTACGGTTTTCACAGTTTTCCGGTTGTTGACTGATTTTGTCTGTTTATATACTTATGAGTTTTGACTTTCCCTTTGGAAGATTGTTCGGAATTCGGTAATTTTGTTATTACCCTTGTTTAGATTGAGGTTGCATGATATCGGATAACATGAAATGCAATCATGCGTTAATGAGCAATATAGTTGGGCATTACTCAGGACAAAGCAGGTGATATGCTTTATAAAGCTTTTGATTCGATAGAAATATTCATTCATATCTAAATGTAAAATACCAAAACTGGGTTCAGTCTTGTCTTAAAGTGTGTTTTGTGCGTGGCGGATGTTTTAAAGTTACTTACAAGCCAATTTAAGGAAAACTGTTCGTTTTGTAGAAGTTGATGAAACGTCACGAACTATGTGCTTAGAAATAGCAATCTTAGTATAACTATTCTAATGTAGTTGTTTAATTTTCCTGGTTTGTGATTGGACAATGCTGTAATTTTCACGTTATCAATTCCAAGGTTGAAATATCATGAGATATTTTTTAGAATTGTAGCCGATTACCGCTTACGTCATCTTATCAATAATGTGACAATACACACGATTATAATAGAATGGAGATAACTGTATTGTATTTGAAAATTTCACGGCATCAATTGTCGATTTAATGGTCGCAAATACCCGTTTATTGGCTCCGCTAACGCGTCGCCAGTAAACTCAATTTGCGACCATCAAATCTCCAATTGATGCCGTGAAATTTTCAAATACAATACAGTTATCTCCTAAATGACAGGATTGAAAATGGTGACATAACATATTCCCAGTCTACGGTTCATAACGTCTTCTACTATACTGAAATATTCACCGACCATAATTTTAAAAAAACTTCTGACGTTACATTTGAAAATTGAAACTCTAAATAAACGTCAGAGAAACCGAAGGGGCAATCAAGAATGGACAATCAAGAATGGACAATCAAGAAGGGGCAATCAAGAATGGACAATCAAGAAGGGGCGATTAAGAATGGACAATCAAGAAGGGGCGATCAAGAATGGACAATCAAGAATGGACAATCAAGAATGGACAATCAAGAAGGGGCGATCAAGAATGGACAATCAAGAATGGACAATCAAGAATGGACAATCAAGAATGGACAATCAAGAATGGACAATCAAGAAGGGGCGATCAAGAATGGACAATCAAGAATGGACAATCAAGAATGGACAATCAAGAATGGACAATCAAGAATGGACAATCAAGAATGGACAATCAAGAAGGGGCGATTAAGAATGGACAATCAAGAATGGACAATCAAGAATGGACAATCAAGAATGGACAATCAAGAAGGGGCAATAAAGAAGGGGCGATCAAGAATGGACAATCAAGAATGGACAATCAAGAAGGGGCAATAAAGAAGGGGCGATCAAGAATGGACAATCAAGAAGGGGCGATCAAGAATGGACAATCAAGAAGGGGCGATCAAGAATGGACAATCAAGAAGGGGCGATCAAGAATGGACAATCAAGAAGGGGCGATCAAGAATGGACAATCCAGAGATACTGGCAACATTTGGTACACAAGACAGAGGGCGAAGACAAACAAAACAAAAAACGCAAAACTAAAAATATGAATAATATGGACTTTACCAAAAAAACCGGGGGTTAAACCCAGGTGCTCGAAAAGGGTAAGTAATTCCCGATTCTTATAAGACACCCGCCGTGATACTTATATATAAAGTCCGGTGACAGTCTTGGCAGTGATAGAAGAAAAAAAAATCTACGTCAAAAGGAAAAGATACATTGTCACTTGAGGGATATTTCGTAACTGTCAAGCAGATCGTAATGACGAGATCCATTGTCATTTGAGATATGTATATTTCGTAACTGTCAAGCAGATCGTGATGACGACTGCATAATTTTTGTAGCGATGACCTCAACATAGGAACAACGTAGCCTTGGTTTGAGTAGCCTCTCTTTCCAGAAAATCGGAAACATTCTCTACTTAACAAACGCTCTAAAAATATTTTGAATTTTTATAGAAGTTAAGAAGACGGGTCATCTCCACCACAAGACAGGTTATCTACACCACAGTACAAACAAGTGTGACAGTCAGTAAAATCAAATACTTAATTGATACGAACAATAATGATACACATAACATATGAGGTGTCACTAGTGGAGCAGCAACTCCTTACCCTTCTGGAGCACCTGAGTTCAACCTCAGTTTTAGTGGGGTTCGCGTTGCTTAATCCGTAGTCTTTCTGTGTAGTATCTTGTAGATCGTTATTTGTTCGCTTTCGTTTGGCCATTGTGTTGTATGTTCTTCGTTGATTTACGGATTCGGATAATCACTTAAGTATCATCAAACTCTTCTTAATAAACACTATGAGTTACCTGTATTCAATATGAGTTACCTGTATTCAATATGAGTTACCTGTATTCACTATGAGTTACCTGTATTAATGTAGCAGCAGCAGGAATCTGTCGATTGAAGTGTTTCTGTCGTTGTTTTTGTTGCACCTTTAAAGCAAAGCCGGAACCTAATATCCCCTGAAATTAAATATATGACAAATATTAAGTACACATCATTAATACACATGGGGAATTTCATTTTTAGAAAATCAAAATCTCCAATTTTAACATATATTCGAATTTTATGATTTGAAAACCAAAATGTCTTTCAAAACGTTTATGGCGTGTAATTGAAATGACAAAAAATGTATATTTGTTTTGTTTTCACTAAAGAAAAATCAAATATTTACCCTGATTATAAAATGATTGATTTCTTAGATATAGAATGCTAAAGTTATTGCAAGACCTTTATTTTATATCCAATGGAACATTGGAATAAAATAAATGATAGATACAAAATTGCAGACTGAAATTACAAAATCCACAATATCTGACATTGCATCAGTGATATATGTATACATTGGAATGCGATTCCATTAATATATGGTGTGTAAAGACAAAGGATATTTCCTCCAAGCCTTGTATACGACAATTAAAATGTCAACTTGTAGACGATAATAAGATTGTCCTTCTGCAGACGATAATGGAACTTCCGGTTTGCAAACAATAATATCATTGTCCTTTCGCAGACGACCGTGAAATCAGGAAGTATATGTGATAATGTTTGATGACATTTCAAATAATTATGTAAGCATGTAGTTAAGATATCAAGTTCAAAGTCGTTTAAATGTCTTTATCAATGCTCTTTAAGATGAAAACAATGAAAGGGGACACCGACAACACAATAGTCTAGCAATCCCACGACGATTATTCCCGAAACAATTAGTTGCTGGCGAAGCAGAACATTTTGTTTTTCTCAAAAATATATATATCATCACGGATACAGTGTATTACGATTGCTCAAGCAGCACTGTGACCTTAATATATCAGGATATCACCGACAACCGGAACTCAGTGTAACAATTCCCCATTTCCTATTTTGCTATGTTATACACAATGCTGCAGTCTGCTAATAACAGTATTTACAAAACTTGTATGTGTAATTTAGCTATATTACTAAAGAAATTTAAGAATACAGAGAAATTACAATATAACTCCTCAAAAATATAAGCACATGTATTATATCTAAAGAGTTCAAGGACAGCTCGATTGATCGTGTCCCTTATTATTCTCTCCTAAAATCTTTTAATATATTATAGAATTATCCTCTTTACAATGATTTACACTCAATATAGAGCTTTATCTGCATTGATCGAATGACTATAGCACGTTAATATTACATTCTTTTTTGTCAGACAAATTTAGACGGTAATGTACAGCAGGTGCATGAAGGAAGTTTCTCATTACTGCGGGATCTACACCGGAAGTGACTGACACATACTTTGTAATTATCTTTTTAAGATGTGTCATCATCTCTAGAAAGGTTCTGGTACAGATTATTTATAAATGACAGATATTCTTATTTTGGAATAGGCTAACGAATTGAATAAAATCATTCACTTCTCTACCCAATTATTTGTATTATATTTCTGTTTTTGAGCTATAACTAGCAATTGTACCTCCAAGAATCAAATTAAGAACGCTAACAAGAGGGAGAAAATATCATTACCACCAAGAAGATCGTCTTATGGATACTTCTGTCATTTTAATATCTTTTATTGGTAACTTACAGCTATTTACTGATTACGTCATAATAGGGCTGATCATGTAAAAATACTATTTGTTTTGAAGTAAATTAATGAAATGACAAAAAGAAAGTAAGCAACATTATTTCATCTTAGATTTGATATATCAAATAAAACCTCCACTTCACATGTAGTTCTGTCATAGACGAAACTTCTATGTAATTTATACAATCGGATCAAACTGGTTTCTATTCAACGGTAGTAGTTTTTATATGAATCTTTCAAACCTTATTGGTTCAAAGCACATATCTTTTTTGAAGACATAATTATTTGGCACAATATCTCATAAACTCTATTTTTATAAAAATCATTTCATCTTTTAAATTTAGAATCTAGAAAATAGTATAGCTGAATTCAGTGTTTTCTTTTTGTTAAATGATTTGGCAACTATATATTTTCTTCTTAGTCTGCGAATGTTTGAACTTAATATCAACATTTAAAATGCAGAAAAGTTTGAAGATTCCAAAAAGATAATCAGAATCCGTAAATCGAAGAAGAACAGACAATAGAATGGCCAAAAGAAGAAGAACAGACAATAGAATGGCCAAAAGAAGAAGAACAGACAATAGAATGACCAAAAGAAGGACAGACAATAGAATGACCAAAAGAAGAACAGACAATAGAATGGCCAAAAGAAGGACAGACAATAGAATGGCCAAAAGAAGAAGAACAGACAATAGAATGGCCAAAATAAGAAGAACAGACAATTGAATGGCCAAAAGAAGAACAGATAATAGAATGACCAAAAGAAGAACAGACAATTGAATGGCCAAAAGAAGAAGAACAGACAATAGAATGGCCAAAAGAAGAAGCACAGACAATTGAATGGCCAAAAGAAGAAGAACAGACAATAGAATGGCCAAAAGAAGAAGAACATACAATAGAATGGCCAAAAGAAGAAGAACAGACAATATAATGGCCAAAAGAAGAAGAACAGACAATAGAATGGCCAAAAGAAGAAGAACAGACAATAGAATGGCCAAAAGAAGAAGAACAGACAATAGAATGGCCAAAAGAAGAAGAACAGACAACAGAATGGCCAAAAGAAGAACAGACAATAGAATGGCCAAAAGAAGAAGAACAGACAATAGAATGACCAAGAGAAGGACAGACAATAGAATGACCAAAAGAAGAACAGACAATAGAATGGCCAAAAGAAGGACAGACAATAGAATGGCCAAAAGAAGAAGAACAGACAATAGAATGGCCAAAAGAAGAAGAACAGACAATTGAATGGCCAAAAGAAGAACAGATAATAGAATGACCAAAAGAAGAACAGACAATTGAATGGCCAAAAGAAGAAGAACAGACAATAGAATGGCCAAAAGAAGAAGCACAGACAATTGAATGGCCAAAAGAAGAAGAACAGACAATAGAATGGCCAAAAGAAGAAGAACATACAATAGAATGGCCAAAAGAAGAAGAACAGACAATATAATGGCCAAAAGAAGAAGAACAGACAATAGAATGGCCAAAAGAAGAAGAACAGACAATAGAATGGCCAAAAGAAGAAGAACAGACAATAGAATGGCCAAAAGAAGAAGAACAGACAATAGAATGGCCAAAAGAAAAGGACAAAGGGACAAATAATGATCTACAACACACAGAAAACGAAACAAAGCTGGATGCTAAGCACAAAAGCAGCAATTATCTGTCTTACTTCTATGATTAGACCGCATCGAGGATGAAACCCATGATCGTCCGTACTATCTATTACACCAGCGAAACTGTTTGGGTTACTGATGTTTCCAGTTTTAATAGACATGAGACATATCGTAAGTCTTTTAAAGGTTTAAGGCAAATGTTTATATTCAATAGATGAAATAATGTGTAAACGTTGTAAATGTGAACTTCCACGAAGTGTTCTACATATGAAGAAGGAAACTTTATTCTGCCAGAACAACTGACCGACTTTCGAGGATGTGCTTCTATTCTGCCAGAACACCTTACCGACTTTCGAGGATGTGTTTCTATTCTGCCAGAACACCTGACCGACTTTCGAGGACGTTTTTCTATTCTGCCAGAACATCTGACCGACTTTCGAGGATGTTTTTCTATTCTGCCAGAACACCTGACCGACTTTCGAGGATGTTTTTCTATTCTGGTAGAACACCTGACCGACTATCGAGGATGTTTTTCTATTCTGCCAGAACACCTGACCGACTTTCGAGGATGTTTTTCTTTTCTGCCAGAACACCTGACCGACTTTCGAGGATGTGTTTCTATTCTGCCAGAACATCTGACCGACTTTCGAGGATGTGTTTCTTACTCGAATTCACAATCATGCAATCATAACACTTTGTAAATTGGATACTATCATCTGATTGGCTGTTTATCCAGTACAAAGTTCGTTTTTATAACCACAATATCTTGTCTAATACCCATGTTGCCTTTGAAAAATTTGAAGTCATATTGTTGTTATTATACACTGGTGTTGTTGATTGTGACTTTTATTTGACAGTGCTATGTTAGTAGTATTTTAATATTGTCGTGTCACAGACATGGCCCCCACCAAGAATCAAGAAACATGTGGTTCATATATTTCCTGTAGTGTTCAATATCTAGTTAAAATGTACTTAGGTTTGTTATATATATCTAATATATTGTACAATATCACACAGAGAATCAACATGATAGACCCCTATGTCAATATTACATATTGGATATCAGTGACTTAGACACAGCTTTGTCTACATCCTTATACTTGCTATTTCTGTCTTATCTAATTCAATTTATTATTCTTTCCGGGGGACCAAATTATATTTCTTTGAAATGTATGAAAATAATAATGAACAATTTATATGGAATTCTGAAGCTTTCCTACAAAGAATGATGTATTTAAAAAAAATAGATAAAACAATAAGATAATTATTATTTTCCATTATTAGTGATTGAAAATTTGTTTTATAATCAAAAAAACTATAAAATAATAATAATATTGAATTAAAATAATAGCATGTGATTTTGTTTCTTCTGGGAGATTGTCAATCAGAGAAAACACTTAATTTACTTTACATACAGACATAAAATAATCAGCCGTCAATCATGTCTCCATATAGTTTACAAACAAACGATGAAAAACCAGCATACACTCGATTCCATTCAAAAAGACCACATATTATCATAAAAATGAAATATATAAACATGGACAGTACAATAGTAAGGTCAATTAACGTTCACTAACTACGAGATAAGAATGCATAATATGTTGGTTAAAGACCACTACTCTTTAGACAACAAAAATCATAACTGATTCTTCTAACAGATTTAATATTAATTAGTCATGAACATCCAGAGAAATTAATGGTCTTCGTGGGAGACCAGAATATAAAGGTCATCAAACTGTGGAAACAAAATATTGAATAAAAATAGTAAAATAATACGGAATGACATATAAATGTTCTAATTTAATTGTTAGTTGGACCTACTAACTACTAGCAGATTGTCTATATAAAATATAAATGTACTAATTTAATTGTTAGTTGGACCTACTAGTTGTACTAGCAGATTGTCTATATAAAATATAAATGTACTAATTTAATTGTTAGTTGGGCCTACTAGTTGTACTAGTAGATTGTCTATATAAAATATAAATGTACTAATTTAATTGTTAGTTGGGCCTACTAATTGTACTAGCAGATTGTCTATATAAAATATAAATGTACTAATTTAATTGTTAGTTGGGCCTACTAGTTGTACTAGTAGATTGTCTATATAAAATATAAATGTACTAATTTAATTGTTAGTTGGGCCTACTAATTGTACTAGCAGATTATCTATATAAAATATAAATGTACTAATTTAATTGTTAGTTGGGCCTACTAGTTGTACTAGCAGATTGTCTATATAAAATATAAATGTACTAATTTAATTGTTAGTTGGGCCTACTAGTTGTACTAGCAGATTGTCTATATAAAATATAAATGTACTAATTTAATTGTTAGTTGGGCCTACTAATTGTACTAGCAGATTATCTATATAAAATATAAATGTACTAATTTAATTGTTAGTTGGGCCTACTAGTTGTACTAGCAGATTGTCTATATAAAATATAAATGTACTAATTTAATTGTTAGTTGGGCCTACTAGTTGTACTAGCAGATTGTCTATATAAAATATAAATGTACTAATTTAATTGTTAGTTGGGCCTACTAACTGTACTAGCAGATTGTCTATATAAAATATAAATGTACTAATTTAATTGTTAGTTGGACCTACTAGTTGTACTAGCAGATTGTCTATATAAAATATAAATGTACTAATTTAATTGTTAGTTGGGCCTACTAGTTGTACTAGTAGATTGTCTATATAAAATATAAATGTACTAATTTAATTGTTAGTTGGGCCTACTAATTGTACTAGCAGATTGTCTATATAAAATATAAATGTACTAATTTAATTGTTAGTTGGGCCTACTAGTTGTACTAGCAGATTGTCTATATAAAATATAAATGTACTAATTTAATTGTTAGTTGGGCCTACTAGTTGTACTAGCAGATTGTCTATATAAAATATAAATGTACTAATTTAATTGTTAGTTGGGCCTACTAATTGTACTAGCAGATTATCTATATAAAATATAAATGTACTAATTTAATTGTTAGTTGGGCCTACTAGTTGTACTAGCAGATTGTCTATATAAAATATAAATGTACTAATTTAATTGTTAGTTGGGCCTACTAGTTGTACTAGCAGATTGTCTATATAAAATATAAATGTACTAATTTAATTGTTAGTTGGGCCTACTAACTGTACTAGCAGATTGTCTATATAAAATATAAATGTACTAATTTAATTGTTAGTTGGACCTACTAGTTGTACTAGTAGATTGTCTATATAAAATATAAATGTACTAATATAATTGTTAGTTGGGCCTACTAATTGTACTAGCAGATTGTCTATATAAAATATAAATGTACTAATTTAATTGTTAGTTGCTACTAATTGTACTAGCAGATTGTCTATATAAAATATAAATGTACTAATTTAATTGTTAGTTGGACCTACTAGTTGTACTAGCAGATTGTCTATATAAAATATAAATGTACTAATTTAATTGTTAGTTGGGCCTACTAGTTGTACTAGTAGATTGTCTATATAAAATATAAATGTACTAATTTAATTGTTAGTTGGGCCTACTAATTGTACTAGCAGATTATCTATATAAAATATAAATGTACTAATTTAATTGTTAGTTGGGCCTACTAGTTGTACTAGCAGATTGTCTATATAAAATATAAATGTACTAATTTAATTGTTAGTTGGGCCTACTAATTGTACTAGCAGATTATCTATATAAAATATAAATGTACTAATTTAATTGTTAGTTGGGCCTACTAGTTGTACTAGCAGATTGTCTATATAAAATATAAATGTACTAATTTAATTGTTAGTTGGGCCTACTAGTTGTACTAGCAGATTGTCTATATAAAATATAAATGTACTAATTTAATTGTTAGTTGGGCCTACTAACTGTACTAGCAGATTGTCTATATAAAATATAAATGTACTAATTTAATTGTTAGTTGGACCTACTAGTTGTACTAGTAGATTGTCTATATAAAATATAAATGTACTAATTTAATTGTTAGTTGGGCCTACTAATTGTACTAGCAGATTGTCTATATAAAATATATATGTACTAATTTAATTGTTAGTTGGGCCTACTAATTGTACTAGCAGATTATCTATATAAAATATAAATGTACTAATTTAATTGTTAGTTGGGCCTACTAGTTGTACTAGCAGATTGTCTATATACAATATAAATGTACTAATTTAATTGTTAGTTGGGCCTACTAACTGTACTAGCAGATTGTCTATATAAAATATAAATGTACTAATTCAATTGTTAGTTGGGCCTACTAGTTGTACTAGTAGATTGTCTATATAAAATATAAATGTACTAATTTAATTGTTAGTTGGGCCTACTAGTTGTACTAGCAGGTTGTCTATATAAAATATAAATGTACAAATTTAATTGTTAGCTGGGCCTACTAATTGTACTAGTATATTGTCTATATAAAATATAAATGTACTAATTTAATTGTTAGTTGGGCCTACTAGTTGTACTAGTAGATTGTCTATATAAAATATAAATGTACTAATTTAATTGTTAGTTGGGCCTACTAATTGTACTAACAGATTGTCTATATAAAATATAAATGTACTAATTTAATTGTTAGTTGGGCCTACTAGTTGTACTAGCACATTGTCTATATAAAATATAAATGTATTAATTTAATTGTTAGTTGGGCCTACTAATTGTACTAGCAGATTGTCTATATAAAATATAAATGTACTAATTGAATTGTTAGTTGGGCCTACTAATTGTACCAGTAGATTGTCTATATAAAATATAAATGTACTAATTGAATTGTTAGTTGGGCCTACTAATTGTACCAGTAGATTGTCTATATGAAATATAAATGTACTAATTTAATTGTTATTTGGGCCTACTAATTGTACTAGCAGATTGTCTATATAAAATATAAATGTACTAATTTAATTGTTAGTTGGGCCTACTAATTGTACTAGTAGATTGTCTATATAAAATATAAATGTACTAATTTAATTGTTAGTTGGGCCTACTAATTGTACTAGTATATTGTTTATATAAAATATAAATGTACTAATTTAATTGTTAGTTGGGCCTACTAATTGTACTAGCAGATTGTCTATATAAAATATAAATGTACTAATTTAATTGTTAGTTGGGCCTACTAATTGTACTAGCAGATTGTCTATATAAAATATAAATGTACTAATTTAATAGTTAGTTGGGCCTACTAGTTGTGCTAGCAGATTGTCTATATAAAATATAAATGTACTAATTTAATTGTTAGTTGGGCCTACTAGTTGTACTAGCAGATTGTCTATATAAAATATAAATGTACTAATTTAATTGTTAGCTGGGCCTACTAGTTGTGCTAGCAGATTGTCTATATAAAATATAAATGTACTAATTTAATTGTTAGTTGGGCCTACTAGTTGTACTAGCAGATTGTCTATATAAAATATAAATGTACTAATTTAATTGTTAGTTGGGCCTACTAGTTGTACTAGTAGATTGTCTATATAAAATATAAATGTACTAATTTAATTGTTAGTTGGGCCTACTAATTGTACTAGCAGATTGTCTATATATAACATAAATGTACTAATTTAATTGTTAGTTGAACCTACTAATTGTACTAGCAGATTGTCTATATTTTAGTTGTACCAGCACCTACTAATTGTACTAGCAGATTGTCTCTATTTTTAGCAAAATAAACCTGTCTCAAAGAGTGAATTATAATTGCCTATACTAATAAATTTTTTCAAAGATTTTACAAGTTTAGATTTGAACTTTTTAGCTTTGTTTATTACGTCGCCATAAAAACATGTATGGGAAATCCCCTTTTTGATCAGATCTCTGTATGTAGAATTGTATTTATATACAAGGTCTGCATAGCGGCAATATAATTTTGTGAAAGTTTTCAATAATTTATGAAAGCGGTATCCTTGGTGTAAAAGTTTTTCTGTTATCACGAGATTACGGTCATTGAAATCAGACACATTACAAAAACGCGCAAAACGAACTTACTGAGAAATGTAAACGATATATGATGGAGCCAAAGGAACGTCATTATCCAAAAAAAAAAAAGAAGGGAAAATTGACGATAGGGAAAGAAAAATTGCACCTTTTGCAGTAAGCGCGTGCGATAAAGATACATTGCAAAAGGGATATGTCTAAATCATAAAATTGACACAATGTTAGCCTTATTCAAGATAAATTCCTTGGGATAAAATTGCTTTACCAATGTGGGAAAATGAGGATTGTTTACAGTTAAGATATCGTCTAAGTCTCTACAGTTATGGTTGAATTAAGTAATAAGTGAGTGCTTAGACGGGTCGTTTTTGAGCTTAGTCATAAATTGAGATTCATAACAGTATAAAAACAAATCAGCAATGAGGAGAGCACAATTCGTTCCCATTGGAATTCCAACAATTTGACGATAAATTTTTAGGTAGAACATTTGCTCAAGGCTGAAATAAAGCAAAATGTGAAAGAATGTTTGTGCAATTTAGGTAAGCAGTATATAGTAGGAATATGTCTCTGAGGGATTGTGGCGTTTAGATGTTGAGTTGATAAATCATGTTTATTGATGATATCTAGCTCAGAAATGGGTGTATTTTGAAAGTTTTTGAGTTGACAATCTCATGTTTTAAAATATGGACATACTATTTTCGTCAAGCAACAACAACGTTGTTAGATGTTTTGTCAACTGAAACATAAACAAAAGATTAACCTAATTCTTTTAATTTATGTTTTATCCTAGAAACTGACAGATTTTTTGATTGATTAGGTATGAACATGTATAATTCACAAATCCACAATGTCCATTAATACAACTGCACAAGTATTTATTTTACCATCTTTTCACGCACTAGAATAGTATGACGTCATGTACAAGTAGTCCGGCAGAGGAAATTCCCATGTAAATTTGCGCCATTCTTTTATCACCACAGTGTGGTGATACGATATTGTATCAGACAGGTTTCTATCATTCTCTTTAACAAACAGTATTACATTATTTATATATCACTTACTGCAGGCAAGGCAAAGAATGATATAGCAAAGACAGCAAAACAAGAAGCTACAATCTTCCCCATCCATGTTTGTGGAACTTTGTCTCCATACCCAATTGTCATCACAGTGATCTATAAGATATGAAAAAAGGATTAGAGAATAATTTGTAAATGCATAAATAAATAGATTAACTTAATAATAATAGAAAGTACACATGTCAAAAGGCTGAGCAATTAATAATAAATGCCGACAGTGTGAACAGGATCATTGGTGGTACATACAACTGAAAGTGATTGTAAATGATATCGTTCAAAATTTCATGGGTAGTATTTCATTATTATTTTAAAATTTCAACTACCGTAGTTGTGTCTGTAATTGTACTTTATACAATAATGTAGATAGAGATGATGAGTACTAGTAGACAGGCGTGGTCTATTACCTTTAGTGACATTACAGAACACAATGGGTACTAGTAGGCAGGCGTGGTCTATTACCTTTAGTGACATTACAGAACACAATGGGTACTAGTAGACAGGCGTGCTCTATTACCTTTAGTGACATTACAGAACACAATGGGTACTAGTAGGCAGGCGTGGTCTATTACCTTTAGTGAAATATGTAATGTTTTATATAACAGTACGAGCGTGGTCTATTACCTTTAGTGACATTACAGAACACAATGGGTACTAGTAGACAGACGTGCTCTATTACCTTTAGTGACATTACAGAACACAGTGGGTACTAGTAGGCAGGCGTGGTCTATTACCTTTAGTGAAATATGCAATGTTTTATATAACAGTACGAGCGTGAAATTACAGAACACAATGGGTACTAGTAGGCCGGCGTGGTCTATTATCTTTAGTGACATTACAGAAGACAATGGGTACTAGTAGGCCGGCGTGGTCGATTACCTTTAGTGACATTACAGAACACAATGGGTACTAGTAGGCAGGCGTGGTCTATTACCTTTAGTGACATTACAGAAGACAATGGGTACTAGTAGGCCGGCGTGGTCTATTACCTTTAGTGACATTACAGAACACAATGGGTACTAGTAGGCAGGCGTGGTCTATTACCTTTAGTGAAATTACAGAACACAATGGGTACTAGTAGGCAGGCGCCGTCTATTATCCTTTGTTAAATATGTAATGTTTTTAGCTTCTCCAATTATTATTGTATCATTTTAAATGATAATATTGATTACCATGAATTTCACAATAATTTTATAACTGATTGCCGACATGTTCCTGATTAATTATATCCTTGACCAACTGTAAACTTTCCATCGACTTTATAATTTAATTGGTACTATGTATGAACATGTCAAGCTCAACCCTTAGAACCATTTTGTCTCACTCTCTGTTATTGCGGTTTTTGTGGATGTTCTTGTTTAAACTCTTATGCACTGTTCTACTTATTACACGAACTTAACTTTTGGACCTTTATATTAGTATGACATAAACCTACCACTCCCCACCATAAGGCATCTGCATAACTTGCAAAATCGTCTCTTTTTTCGTCTCGTTCAGCGAGATATACAAAATATGATGAAAATATAAGGCCTAGAAATCCTATATAAAGTGTCGTTATTAACTCCTGAAAAATAAAGAAAATCAGAATTTCATTTTAGAATACAAGTACGAAAACTAGGTTTCCACACACAAACAGACACAGTGTAGGAAGAAGATATTATATTGTATATTATAGACTGTCGTATCAAGCGATGGAAGCTGAAATGAATATTGGAAAATTACAGCTGCATTGTGCAAATCTTCGTATTTATGATTATAAAACAAGTACTGTCAGAAGAAACCCCATTTGTAAACAATGCAGTGTACATTCATAGTAGTCTTTGAAAATAAAAGTTTGTTAGAAATATAGACGATTAGATAGCTGAATTAGAAGGGCTAAGAATGATTTACTGTAGTATTGTAAATATACACCTAACTATGGTGATATACACAAATATAATACCAGCATTTGATGACCTGTTAACACCTGGTTTATCACGAATACAGATACTTCAGATGTTAGAAGCATCAATTGTTATTTTTGTCTTAGCGGAATGGAATACTAAGCACGCATTCTACATTCTTAGCTTGACTTCTATCATTCAACGACGCTGCTTGTGTGTACTGTCCATGTTTATGTTGTCAATTCTTAATGTGAACATAAACTGTACAGCTTTTCTGATTGGTTTGTCATCAAGAAGTAAGGAATAGGATTCCACTAACCGAATTAACACCATCATATTTCTTATTGTGTCTGTCCCTAGCCATACTCTACATTACTGTCCGAGTGTGATTCGTGCCGGACGAGTAATTCAGGTTGTTGGTTATATTGATGACCATTATTGCTTTAATGACTGGTGACTGTACTGTTGGTGATCGTCAGTGATTCTAGGAGGTCTTGCTCCCTATAACTAGCTTAACTCTGCCACTTTTTATTGACATGCCTGTTCCAAGCCAGGAAAGTAGGAGATCATGTAGTTGTGCATTAGTTGTATCGATTTTGTCCCTTTCTACCATTTTAATATTTTATTTTAGTTCCGACATTGTGGTATTTTTTTCGTTTTCACCTTTTTTAGTGTTAAGAAGAATTTAGAAACATTTAATTGATTGATTGATTGTTGGTGTTTAACGCCACTTTCAGCAATATTTCAGCTATATCATGGCGATAGATAAATTTAAAGAAAGAATCATCAAATACTGATTTGATCACTTATAATTTTTTCGATGCATTCGCTAAGGTGTGTTTTCTTCAGAAGATATCAGAGAAGAAGAAAGTTTCATGTCTTTTCCTCGAAAGTGATACACATTTGGTAAATTAATTGTGATGTTGAAAAACGGTCACACATTAAAAATTCAAGTTTTAACCTTCATATCTTCGGAAATGCGAATTTAATATGGATTTACAGTCTGATTATAAAAATATTCAAGATATGAAAACCAAAGTAAAACAATAAGTTTTCCAAAGTCGTTTGGGAGTATTAAAATGCAATAAAAATGTATTAAAAAAATAATCTTGCCTAATATTATAAATATCTTAAAGTCATAATTCACTTTGGACATAAAATTTGATATTTTGCAAGGATAATCTTCTACAGCACGCTAACATATACTGTCTGTATTGTATGTTACTTTGATTCTCTGATTTATAGAACTGAACACTTCCTCTTTGGGATTAGCATTAAGAACAGCTTAAATATACCAAAGAGGTAATCATAATTCGTAAATGGCCAACAGAAAAAAGGACAAAAAGACAAACAACGACCTACAAAACACTACACAGAAAAGTACAGCTCGACCAACACAAACCCCATTAAAAACGGTGGTGAACTCAGATTCTCCGGAAGGGTGGGCAGGTCCTGCTTCATTAGTGGCACCCGTCGTGTTATTCTAGTTACAAACCCGGTGATAGGTCATGAATGAGTTAATACGATGTGATTGATTAATTCCATTAAATATATTTATCCAACTTTCTGGTTTTGAAATAATCGTTAGAGAAAACCGAAGAGGCAATCAAGAATTGACAATCCAAAACAAATCGTTTGTATAAAACCTTGCATAAATTGGCAAACAGAATGAACAAAAACGATATCCTATTTTCCGTCCATGTAGACATAGTAACATAGTAAAGTAGGTTAAATCATATTTGTATTTATATGTCACTCTAAGGAGGAAATATATAAAGCAATAGAGAAATGAAAAAGAATCTATTAAAGTAGTTACACCACATTTGTGTGTATGTTCGGAACCAGGATTTTAGTATCTAACGGCATATGATATTGGCATTTTCGTCTTCAATGACTAAATGAATAGCAAAAATTACCACACCATAAAGACAGTCCTCAAAATTTCATTGGAACAATTGATTTGAGGTAAGAAGTAGTTGTACGTTTTGTTGATATTGGACTTTAAGGGAGCGTTCTTTTCATGAACAGTTCAGTATATTATGTGTAATCAAGCTAATGTAGACAATTTAAGATGTCACATCATACAAAATATAGAGGGAATAACAATTAATTACGAACCAAGTAAGGACATTGTGTATATGTTGTTTGTCTCTTCATTAAAGGTTTCCCAAGAAAAATTGGAATCCAAGCTACCAAAGTATTTATAGAAGCTGTACATTTGTATTTACCAAATCATGAATCGTCCAATGTAATAATTGACGAAATAAAAACTGTTTTTAAGTAAGCTACTACACGAAAAATAAACAAGTGATATTAAATGGCAGAATTTTACTAATCTAATAGAACTGAAATTAAAAAAACAAATGTCAGTATTACCGGGTATGAAAAATCAATACTACTACTGCTGCTGCTGCGAACAGAATTATTAGCATGTGTATATAGAAGAAAAAAACCAGCAAAACACAAATACATTTAATGTCGTATTATTTTACAAATTATAATACATCGCTCCTATTTAAAATTGTAACTAATTATATCTGTCTGTGACAGTAATGGATAGAAACAGTTAACACTGTAGTGTTCAAATACAAATAAAGATACATGGATGTCCCTAGAATATCACTATTGTCCATTAAATCAGACAAACAAAGCAATACCTGCTAATTACAAAATGTTCTGATAAACATGGTTTGTTCCTTCTGTGTTACCTGACAGATAACTACTATATTAAAATAGTGGACAAAATGTGCTAAAATTTTTACTTTTTGTGCTGTTTCGCGTTTTGCATACTTTAGTTGCAAGCAACATTGTATCGTGAAGCATGTAGAAAAAGTTTGAAATATTGAAATAAAGTAAAAATTTGCGTTGTTTAATGTTGTCTTACAATTGGATCATCTTGACAGTCAAGGTCAATATCATGTAATGCAAATACCACACTCTCCGAAAAATTCCAAAATCAAATCGTAAAATCGTAGATAGAGCCAACATTGATACCCCTAACACGTATACATGACTGCTCACTTTACCCCTAACACGTATACATGACTGTTCACTTTACCCCTAACACGTATACATGACTGCTCACTTTACCCCTAACACGTATACATGACTACTCACTTTACCCCTAACACGTATACATGACTGCTCACTTTACCCCTAACACGTATACATGACTGCTCACTTTACCACTAACACGTATACATGACTGCTCACTTTACCCCTAACACGTATACATGACTGCTTACTTTACCCCTAACACGTATACATGACTGCTCACTTTACCCCTAACACGTATACATGACTGCTCACTTTACCACTAACACGTATACATGACTGCTTACTTTACCCCTAACACGTATACATGACTGCTCACTTTACCCCTAACACGTATACATGACTGCTCACTTTACCCCTAACACGTATACATGACTGCTTACTTTACCCCTAACACGTATACATGACTGCTTACTTTACCCCTAACACGTATACATGACTGCTCACTTTACCCCTAACATGTATACATGACTGCTTACTTTCCTGGCTAGGTACATGCACTTCAATAAAAAGTGGCGGAATTAAGCTAGTTTTTTAGCCTCAACTTTTTTTGACTATATTTTGTAACACAAATGAGAATGGCATGCTTGGTTTGTTTATCATAAATAGAATTACCTGTCTGTGTAAATATATTACTGATCCTAGAAGTCTCCATGTTCCTCCTTGTCTGTCAACGTGCAACATACGCAATATTTGTAGAAATCGTACGCCCCTGTAATATACACGTAGATATTCAATTTAGTGAGCACGACACTGTAATAAACTTCTTTAGATCAATAAACTTCTTTAGATCAATAAACTTCTTTAGATCAATAAGCTTTCTTAGATCAATAAACTTTTTTTAGATCAATAAACTTCTTTAGATCAATAAACTTCTTTAGATCAATAAACTTCTTTAGATCAAAGTCAACAGACTGAAAAGCTTGGGATGAAGAGAATCATAGGGCTTAAACAGCCAAAGTAAAAAGTAAAAGAAGGAATGAATCTGATTGTATCTTTCCCAGTTTGGATTGTCAGTGGTGTATTGTACAATATTATCATGATCTTGTTTCTTTTATTATTTTAACGCATTTTATTTCGTCAAAATGCGGAACAGATAGGACACAACTGAAGACAACTCATTTATATTTTCCGCTAAACCTTGTATATCATTGTTTTCATAGGATTTGTAAAAATACCTATAACGGTGAAAAGTATTTGTCTAGACTGTGTTCTTAAAGGTCACCACTAGGAATTATTTTCTTACCTTATTGCTGATGTTGCAAAAACCTGCCCCTCCGAACCAAAAGTAAAAACTACTATAGAAGCTATAACTACTATCAAATCTGTAATAAAAAGTAACATATTCTTATAACTTTTGTGAGGACCAAGACTTTAAAAAAACTCTATATTGTAAAAGCTATTGAATTGTGAGTAATGTTTTACTTCCGTTCACCAACAATTGAATTGTCAACCTATGTCATTGGAACCATAAAGCCAGCTTAATCCCGCCACGCTTTATTGAAGTGGCTGTACCAAACCAGTACAGTGAGTGGTCATGTATATGTGTGTTAGGGGTCATGTATATGTGTGCTAGGGGTCATGTATAAGTGTGTTAGGGGTCATGTATTTGTGTGTTAGTGGTCATGTATATGTGTGTTAGGGGTCATGTATACGTGTGTTAGGGGTCATGTATACGTGTGCTAGAGGTCATATATATGTGTGTTAGGGATCATGTATAGGTGTTAGAGGTCATGTATATGTGTGCTAGGGGTCATGTATATGTGTGTTAGGGGTCATGTATATGTGTGTTAGTGGTCATATATATGTGTTAGGGGTCATGTATATGTGTGTTAGAGGTCATGTATATGTGTGCTAGGGGTCATGTATATGTGTGTTAGGGGTCATGTATATGTGTGTTAGTGGTCATGTATATGTGTGTTAGGGGTCATGTATATGTGTGTTAGGGGTCATGTATATGTGTGTTAGCGGTCATGTATTTGTGTGTTAGTGGTCATGTATATGTGTGTTAGGGGTCATGTATACGTGTGTTAGGGGTCATGTATACGTTTGTTAGGGGTCATGCATACGTGTGTTAGGGGTCATGTATAGGTGTGCTAGAGGTCATGTATATGTGTGTAAGGGGTCATGTATATGTGTGTTAGGGGTCATGTATATGTGTGCTAGGGGTCATGTATATGTGTGCTAGGGGTCATGTATATGTGTGCTAGGGGTCATGTATATGTGTGTTAGGGGTCATGTATATGTGTGTTAGGGGTCATGTATATGTGTGTTAGGGGTCATGTATATGTGTGTTAGGGGTCATGTATATGTGTGCTAGGGGTCATGTATATGTGTGTTAGTGGTCATATATATGTGTGTTAGGGGTCATGCATATGTGTGATAGGGGTCATGTATGTGTGTGTTAGTGGTCATGTATATGTGTGTTAGGGGTCATGTATATGTGTGTTAGGAGTCATGTATATGTGTGTTAGGGGTCATGTATATGTGCTATATGTGTGCTAGGGGTCATGTATATGTGTATTAGGGGTCATGTATATGTTTGCTAGGGGTCATGTATATGTGTGTTAGGGGTCATGTATATGTGTGTTAGGGGTCATGTATATGTGTGTTAGTGGTCATGTATATGTGTGTTAGGGGTCATGAATAAGTGTCTTAGGAGTATCGATTTTACCTCTGATTATATGATTTTTCAATTATATTTTGGAACTGTTACGACAGGGTGGTATTTTTTGTTTTTCTGAAATTTCATATCGTATGACGCTTTACATCGAAGCACGTTCAAAGGCTATATTTCAAAAATCCCCTTTCTCCTTGGATACAAGTCTGTAGATTATGAGTTATGCACAAAGTTTCGTTGAGGAGCAGTGTTACAAATGGCAATATAAAGAGATAATTACCTATTATAGATATAGGTTTCCTGGCAAATCTAAATCTTCCTTTCAAACCCATGTATTTACTCCTACACCCAGCTGACCACAATCGTATAACGTACTCTAAGCCAAAGAAACATACTAAAACTATCTCCTGAAGTCAAAAGAAAAACATATATTAATACATGAACATAACAAAACGTAAATGTTTAGCAATAATTAACCCATTTCTCTACTTTGAAAACTTATATTTAATTTGTTTTCCTTATTTCATTGTTTAATTATTTTACCCTATTTTTCACATAATTTCGTGGTACATGCTATGTCGTGGTACATGCTATGAAAAGAAATCTTAAACAATATCAACATCAACAAAAAGAAACAACCACCTCTCTTCTAAAATCACCAGACACAAACATACCACGATATATTACGTTGGAAATCCAACTCATGACTTGGGACAGGCACACACATGTAGCGTGGTTTAACCGGTTAACGGCAATCTAAATATAAACGAATAATAAAAAAAACTACATAGATTCTCTTCCCCTCGAAAAAGAGCACACGCTATCACAAAAATGAATGTCAACATGTACAGTTCAATAAAAGGATCAGTGAATGTTTGTGATTAACAGACTAGCAGCTGAGAAATATACAATATACGTACATTGTCTGACAAAATATATAAATTCATTTGTACGAGCTTTAGAAACGGGTAGAAAACTGTGCCTTTGGCGAGATATTCTGGCCCGTTTCGCAGCAAGTGCAAATCAATTTGATATTTACTAATAATTTACGTATATGGTACTTATCCTGCAGCATCAAAAAGTCAAAAAACAAGTGCCAAATTGTCTGAAAATAGCTGAAACAAGCGTCATTATAATATTTGTCATTGGTGTCCTCTGTCAAGTTCGCCCTGAAACAAGCGTCATTATAATAGTTTTCATTGGTGTCCTCTGTGAAGTTCGCGCTGAAACAAGCGTCATTACAATTGTTTTCATTGGTGTCCTCTGTCAAGTTCGCGCTGAAACAAGCGTCATTACAATCGTTTTCATTGGTGTCCTCTGTCAAGTTTGCACAGAAACAAGCGTCATTATAATCGTGTTCATTGGTGTCCTCTGTCAAGTTCGCGCTGAAACAAGCGTCATTATAATCGTGTTCATTGGTGTCCTCTGTCAAGTTCGCGCTGAAACAAGCGTCATTACAATCGTTTTCATTGGTGTCCTCTGTCAAGTTCGCGCTGAAACAAGCGTCATTATAATCGTGTTCATTGGTGTCCTCTGTCAAGTTCGCGCTGAAACAAGCGTCATTATAATCATGTTCATTGGTGTCCTCTGTCAAGTTCGCGCTTATACGGTTACCATTTCTTACTGTCGCTCTACATGAATCAGATACCAGAAAAGCTTTATTAGGTCCATAACTAAATGCAACTCAAGCTTAGTTCATCCCCTTTATTAATACTCAAGATCACACAATTACAGGATACAGCAGAATATGTTGGTTATTAAAGACCATTACTTTTAGGGCAAATTAAAAATAATAACTGATGTATCTAACACATTTAAAATCAATTATTCATAAACATCTAAATAAATTAATGGTCAGCTGCTTGGGAATCAGTGTAAAAATGTCACCAATTTGTTGGAATCAAGTATTGAACATAAAATAGTAATACAATATGGAATCAAATATATAGATGATTACATGGCATTTTTCATATCACTATACCCTTTATCAGCCTTATGTCATGATATCAGCCCGAGAGCCGATAGGTTCAAGGGATTATATATGAACGAGGGCTGATAAAGGGTATGATATGAAAAATGACATGTTGTGATCTGTTTATCATAT
The DNA here is from genome assembly GCA_963383655.1 of Bathymodiolus septemdierum. NCBI lineage: Eukaryota > Metazoa > Mollusca > Bivalvia > Mytilida > Modiolidae > Bathymodiolus > Bathymodiolus septemdierum. Next base: position 100,919,454 of record OY726517.1, on the reverse strand, counting down.
ACTTCAACAGAGGAAATAACTGATCTGTACCAAACTGTTTAGTTATTTTTGGCTAGAATTAAATACATAGCTATAGAACAAGAAATTTATTGTTTTAATATGCAAATCCAATAAATGAACTTTTTTAGCACTTTCAATATCATAAGAGAAAAAAATGGCAGTTAATTATTTGCTGTGCAAATATTCAATAAAACAGATTAAACATGCTTGCAAACACAGTTTTCCGGAAATTCACGAAGTGAAATTACGAACATTGACCGAAAGGGATGCAATAACATTTCGGAAGCAGTTAATAAACTTGCTTTATCAACCCGCCTGGGCTATTCTTGTGAAACTGTGTGAAATAAACATGACTCCTCTTATTATTCTAAACAAAACTCAAAGTTTTATCACAGGGTAATATTTTACCTATATTATCTACAAGTATATGATAAAAAAAAACCAGTATATGTCTATGGTTGGACCTACTCATTGTACCGTAGATTGTCCAAGAAATCCTACATCAAGGAGTCAACATTAGTTGCTAAATCACACCTTTACATGCATTCGTCTTTTTAATGCCGTTTTGGGTTAAAAAGCAAAGGTTTCAGTATAATAATAAAATACCAACATAACAACCAATTAAAACTAATCCCATTATAATCCCTACAGACAAAATAATACTATTAAAAAAACATACAAAAAATTCAAATAAAAAAGATTTAATGGCAGATACTTTTGTAAACATTAGTGGGTGAGAGCAGAATTATAACATTAGTTAATGTCTTGTCATGTAGAAATTCTCAAGATACACATCTTTTAGTTTGATTGTTTATGTTTATGGGACATTAAGCTTGAACGATCATATCTACCTTTCCAGGTCTTGATCAATAACTTAAAGTGAAAGGTAAGTGGAGACAATGTCTAGCTTTCCGGATATTTTTTCAGGCATTAAGTTATTTCATGTCGGAAACATTAAACCGTAAAAAACCATTAACTAGTAGATGATCTCATCATGTATGTAAATTGTTAGTTATATATTTGTCTGAAAGGGGAGTATAATGTTAGATACTGGTATAGATTATGTTGTTTTATATTTTAGACATTCTAAAACACTCTTATGGTAACGTGAGTACTAATTAAAGAATAACAAAAAAATAAATAAAAAACAAAAAATACCACACTGTTGGAACAGTTCTAAAATACAATAGAAAAACAACAAATAACACACTGTCGGAACTGTTCTAAAATACAATAGAAAAACAACAAATACCACACTGTCGGAACAGTTTAAAAATCTAATAGAAAAACAACAAATACCACACTGTCGGAACAGTTCTAAAATCTAACAGACAAACAACAAATACCACACTGTCGGAACAGTTCTAAAATACAATAGAAAAACAACAAATACCACACTGTCGGAACAGTTTCAAAATCTAATAGAAAAACAACAAATATCACACTGTCGGAACAGTTCTAAAATCTAATAGAAAAACAACAAATACCACACTGTCTGAACTGTTCTAAAATCTAATAGAAAAACAAGAAATACCACACTGTCGAAACTGTTCTAAAATCTAAACGATAAACAAGAAATACCACACTGTTGGAACTGTTCTAAAATATAATAGAAAAACAAGAAATACCACACTGTCGAAACTGTTCTAAAATCTAATAGAAAAACAAGAAATACCACACTGTCTGAACTGCTCTAAAATCTAACAGAAAAACAACAAATACCACACTGTCGGGACAGTTTCAAAATCTAATAGAAAAACAACAAATACCACAGTCAGAACAGTTTCAAAATCTAATAGAAAAACAACAAATACCACACTGTCGGAACAGTTCTAAAATCTAATAGAAAAACAACAAATACCACACTATTGGAACAGTTTCAAAATCTAATAGAAAAACAACAAATAGACACTGTCGGAACAGTTTCAAAATCTAATAGAAAAACAACAAATACACACTGTCGGAACAGCTTCAAAATCTAATAGAAAAACAACAAATACCATACCGTCTGAACTGTTCTAAAAAATAATATAAAAACAACAAATACCACACTGTTGGAACAGTTCTAAAATCTAATAGAAAAACAAGAAATACCACACTGTCTGAACTGTTCTAAAAAATAATATAAAAACAACAAATACCACACTGTTGGAACAGTTCTAAAATCTAATAGAAAAACAACAAATACCACACTGTCGGAACAGTTTAAAAATCTAATAGAAAAACAACAAATACCACACTGTCGGAACAGTTCTAAAATCTAACAGACAAACAACAAATACCACACTGTCGGAACAGTTCTAAAATACAATAGAAAAACAACAAATACCACACTGTCGGAACAGTTTCAAAATCTAATAGAACAACAACAAATACCACACTGTCGGAACAGTTCTAAAATCTAATAGAAAAACAACAAATACCACACTGTCTGAACTGTTCTAAAATCTAATAGAAAAACAAGAAATACCACACTGTCGAAACTGTTCTAAAATCTAAACGATAAACGAGTAATACCACACTGTTGGAACAGTTCTAAAATCTAACAGAAAAACAAGAAATACCACACTGTCGGGACAGTTTCAAAATCTAATAGAAAAACAAGAAATACCATACTGTCTGAACTGTTCTAAAATCTAATAGAAAAACAAGAAATACCACACTGTCTGAACTGTTCTAAAAAATAATATAAAAACAACAAATACCACACTGTTGGAACAGTTCTAAACTCTAATAGAAAAACAAGAAATACCACACTGTCTGAACTGTTCTAAAATCTAATAGAAAAACAACAAATACCACACTGTTGGAACAGTTCTAAAATCTAATAGAAAAACAACAAATACCACACTGTTGGAACAGTTCTAAAAAATAATATAAAAACAACAAATACCACACTGTTGGAACAGTTCTAAAATCTAATAGAAAAACAACAAATACCACACTGTCTGAACTGTTCTAAAATCTAATAGAAAAACAAGAAATACCACACTATCGGAACAGTTCTAAAAAATAATATAAAAACAACAAATACCACACTGTTGGAACAGTTCTAAAATCTAATAAAAAAACAACAAATACCACACTGTCGGAACAGTTCTAAAATCTAATAGAAAAACAACAAATACCACACTATTGGAACAGTTTAAAAATCTAATAGAAGAACAACAAATACACACTGTCGGAACAGTTTCAAAATCTAATAGAAAAACAACAAATACACACTGTCGGAATAGCTTCAAAATCTAATAGAAAAACAACAAATACCACACTCTCTGAACTGTTCTAAAAAATTATATAAAAACAACAAATACCACACTGTTGGAACAGTTCTAAAATCTAATAGAAAAACAACAAATACCACACTGTCTGAACTATTCTAAAATCTAATAGAAAAACAACAAATACCACACTGTTGGAACAGTTCTAAAAAAATAATATAAAAACAACAAATACCACACTGTTGGAAAAGTTCTAAAATCTAATAGAAAAACGACAAATACCACACTGTCTGAACGGTTCTAAAATCTAACAGAAAAACAAGAAATACCACACTGTCGGAACAGTTCTAAAATCTAATAGAAAAACAACAAATACCACACTATTGGAACAGTTTCAAAATCTAATAGAAAAACAACAAATACCACACTGTCGGAACAGTTTCAAAATCTAATAGAAAAACAACAAATACCACACTATTGGAACAGTTCTAAAATCTAATAGAAAAACAACAAATACCACACTATTGGAACAGTTTCAAAATCTAATAGAAAAACAACAAATACACATTGTCTGAACTGTTCTAAAATCTAATAGAAAAACAACAAATACCACACTGTTGGAACAGTTCTAAAAAAATAATATAAAAACAACAAATACCACACTGTTGGAAAAGTTCTAAAATCTAATAGAAAAACAACAAATACCACACTGTCTGAACGGTTCTAAAATCTAACAGAAAAACAAGAAATACTACACTGTCTGAACTGTTCTAAAGTCTAACAGAGAAACAAGAAATACCACACTATCGGAACAGTTCTAAAAAATAATATAAAAACAACAAATACCACACTGTTGGAACAGTTCTAATATCTAATAGAAAAATAACAAATACCACACTGTCTGAACTGCTCTAAAATCTAACAGAAAAACAACAAATACCACACTGTCGGAACAGTTCTAAAATCTAATAGAAAAACAACAAATACCACACTATTGGAACAGTTTCAAAATCTAATAGAAAAACAACAAATACCACACTGTCGGAACAGTTTCAAAATCTAATAGAAAAACAACAAATACCACACTATTGGAACAGTTCTAAAATCTAATAGAAAAACAACAAATACCACACTATTGGAACAGTTTCAAAATCTAATAGAAAAACAACAAATACACACTGTCTGAACTGTTCTAAAATCTAATAGAAAAACAACAAATACCACACTGTTGGAACAGTTCTAAAAAAATAATATAAAAACAACAAATACCACACTGTTGGAAAAGTTCTAAAATCTAATAGAAAAACAACAAATACACACTGTCGGAACAGCTTCAAAATCTAATAGAAAAACAACAAATACACACTGTCGGAACAGCTTCAAAATCTAATAGAAAAACAACAAATACACACTGTCGGAACAGCTTCAAAATCTAATAGAAAAACAACAAATACACACTGTCGGAACAGCTTCAAAATCTAATAGAAAAACAACAAATACACACTGTCGGAACAGCTTCAAAATCTAATAGAAAAACAACAAATACACACTGTCGGAACAGTTTCAAAATCTAATAGAAAAACAACAAATACACACTGTCGGAACAGCTTCAAAATCTAATAGAAAAACAACAAATACACACTGTCGGAACAGCTTCAAAATCTAATAGAAAAACAACAAATACACACTGTCGGAACAGTTCTAAAATCTAATAGAAAAACAACAAATACACACTGTCGGAATAGCTTCAAAATCTAATAGAAAAACAACAAATACACACTGTCGGAACAGCTTCAAAATCTAATAGAAATATGGTAGAAACACACATAACGCACATGGCAGCTCACTTTCCTGGATTGATACGAACACTTCAATTAAAAATGGCGCCGCTAAACTAGTTTTAAGGGTTCAAAGCGGCACTCCCAGTGAAATGACGCGGTCACCTATAATGGTTTACTGTCTGATTTATTGCAATTTAATATTAGATATCAAATTGTCATTAATGGCAATCCTCCCCGTGCAACGTTTTCAATGTTTAGATAACAGTTTGTGGAAGGATATTTTTATTATAATGTTCGAGGTGAAAAGTTCAGTATATTCGTGCGTTGCATGTTGAATTCATTTTTAACTTGCAATTACTTGACAGATTAATGGGAATAATTCAATAGAGTTAATTATCACACCCTCAGAAACATTCAATCTGACCAACATGAAATGGTAAATCAGGAAATTAGTTTCATTATCCTTTTTATTTTTGCATGCTTTTGTATTCCACAAATAATATTTTTCTAGGATTTCTGATGAACGAATTTAAAACTAATTATGTTGCTTACAGAAAACTGGATTCAAATTCTTCGTCTCGATGATTGTGTGTGTGTGTGTGTGTGTGTGTGTGTGTGTGTGTGTATGTTGGTGTGTGAGTATGGGTGGGTCAGTTGGCTTTACAATGCATAACTCGTCAACAATAGCTTGTGTTGAGAGGCTGTTGTCGCCTCGTTGCATCCAAACGGTAGAACATATATTATGCACACGTATACATATAAATGTATAGAAGATATATAACCATCTAGTGAGAGCTTCTATTGTTGTTTGATTGATTGATAACAATGTATACTTGTCCCAATCTTGCGTATTTATCACATGTTGAAAACACTTGTATGACCTTTGTTTCAGTGGAAGGGCAGATTTAGTCCCATAGAAAAGCATGTGACGAACCAGGAGGGTTGGTGGTCGTGTACATTTGCGTTGGGTATCGATCATGCTTCCGTATCTGCGATTTTCGATTGGATTTCGGTGCTGTTCCGACATTGTGGTGATTTCGATTTCCATTTTATACGTTATAAATCTTCAATAAATAAATAAATGATTCGTGATAATTACCCACTATTGGAACAATAGAACATCGTACGGGAAATTGATCAGTTAAGTTATAAGTACTGACAAACGCAGTTGACTATTAGTAAATGAAACATCATTGCATACAACTGAAATCAATTTAATTGTAACAAAATTAAGCCATATTGTTATATTTGGCTTTGAACTGAAAGTAAACAGAAGGATGAAATGACAGAAAATACTGTAAGGAAACACCTGAGAACGTCGACAGGGAAAATACGTTGTCAACAACATTAGTCCGTACGCACTTTATAACTTCAAACAAGTTCAACATAGAAAAATAATTCTTAAAAATCGGAGAAGACTCTAACTGCTTGGCAGAAACGGTATATTGTTATTCATGAAAATATTATCATTGTTCAATCTATATATCTGTCACATGCAATAATGCTTTATACTTAAAGTAATATTACACCAGTTTTGGGTGAAGACAATTTCCCCCAGAAAATTCAATTTGGAATACGGCGGTACTTTTAGTAAGCTATTCATGCATGTTTCAAGTCGAAATATGTTCCCAACAACTAGAAATATGCAAATCCGTGTGCATGTTTATCGTCCTCGCCATTATTGTGGAGACTGATTAACTTTCGGTTGTTTTGTTCCGATGATTGCCGATCATAACCTCGTGAAGAAAAGTTTGGTCCGATGATTACCGATCATGACCTCGTGAAGAAAAGATAAACAATCATGGATGCTGAGGTAAGCACGCACACATTCCTGACAATGATTATTGAGGAATCTGTCTGTTTCATGTCGTGTGAACCAATGTTGTTGTTGCAATTATTCTTATGTGGAACACACGGAATATATATATTTTTTTTATTAACTGAACATTGCGCATGAGCGATAATCTCCCCAAAAGAGTTCAAATCTTGTGTTACGCGCATATCATTTGCATTACTGTACTGGAAAACAGAATTATCTGCTGTCAAATATTTTGCGATTTGCTCTTAAAATCTGCTTTTGAGCGGATTTTTAATGTTATGCAGTTGATTTTAGTTAAAATTAAGTGACATATTAAGTGAAAATATTTAATCCAAAAATTTCATGATATTGGCCTTTCATATTACTTTAAGTTTTTGCCATGTCCTTTCCCTAATTTTGCTTTGTCCACCCAGTTTACGATTTCATGTTAAGGACATGGCTATTGGTATACTAGCCTTGATTTCGGTTTATATTTATCAAGTACACAAATGTCTTTAAGATATGAGTTTCTTGATTAAAAGTCAACAATATTCCTTGTAGAATGTTCTTATTGTGGAAACATAGGTTTGGTTATATCGATACGACTCTCGTGAAAACCGTTAAATGATATGCAATTCACAGTGATTTAAATAATAACGGTTTAATAAAGGAGGGCTAGGTTCTATTTCTGGCGGTAGACGCCAGCTAATTATGACGACCGCAGCTTACAGATATCTGAAGAGATTTCCAAGTTAAAAAAAATCTAGAAAAAAATAAAAATAAAAATTACAACTGAGCAAACCCAAAGGTAAAACAACACAAAATAGCATTAACTCAGACAATGGAAACTAAACCCAAAGGTAAAACAACACAAAATAGCATTAACTCAGACAATGGAAACTACACCCAAAGGTAAAACAACACAAAATGGCATTAGCTCAGACAATGGAAACTAAACCCAAAGGTAAAACAACACAAAATAGCATTAACTCAGACAATGGAAACTAAACCCAAAGGTAAAACAACACGACATAGCATTAGCTCAGACAATGGAAACTAAACCCAAAGGTAAAACAACACAAAATAGCATTAGCTCAGACAATAGAAACTAAACCCAAAGGTAAAACAACACAAAATAGCATTAGCTCAAACAATGGAAACTAAACCCAAAGGTAAAACAACACAAAATAGCATTAGCTCAGACAATGGAAACTAAACCCAAAGGTAAAACAACACAAAATAGCATTAGCTCAGACAATGGAAACTAAACCCAAAGGTAAAACAACACAAAATAGCATTAGCTCAGACAATGGAAACTAAACCCAAAGGTAAAACAACACAAAATAGCATTAGCTCAGACAATGGAAACTAAACCCAAAGGTAAAACAACACAAAATAGCATTAGCTCAGACAATAGAAACTAAACCCAAAGGTAAAACAACACAAAATAGCATTAGCTCAGACAATGGAAACTAAACCCAAAGGTAAAACAACACAAAATAGCATTAGCTCAGACAATGGAAACTAAACCCAAAGGTAAAACAACACAAAATAGCATTAGCTCAGACAATGGAAACTAAACCCAAAGGTAAAACAACACAAAATAGCATTAGCTCAGACAATGGAAACTAAACCCAAAGGTAAAACAACACAAAATAGCATTAGCTCAGACAATGGAAACTAAACCCAAAGGTAAAACAACAGAAAATAGCATTAGCTCAGACAATGGAAACTAAACCCAAAGGTAAAACAACACAAAATAGCATTAGCTCAGACAATAGAAACTAAACCCAAAGGTAAAACAACACAAAATAGCATTAGCTCAGACAATGGAAACTAAACCCAAAGGTAAAACAACACAAAATAGCATTAGCTCAGACAATGGAAACTAAACCCAAAGGTAAAACAACACAAAATAGCATTAGCTCAGACAATGGAAACTAAACCCAAAGGTAAAACAACACAAAATAGCATTAGCTCAGACAATGGAAACTAAATCCAAAGGTAAAACAACACAAAATAGCATTAACTCAGACAATGGAAACTAAACCCAGAGGTAAAACAACACAAAATAACATTAGCTCAGACAATGGAAACTAAATCTAAAGGTAAAACAACACAAAATAGCATTAACTCAGACAATGGAAACTAAACCCAAAGGTAAAACAACACAAAATAACATTAGCTCAGACAATGGAAACTAAATCCAAAGGTAAAACAACACAAAATAACATTAACTCAGACAATGGAAACTAAACCCAAAGGTAAAACAACACAAAATAACATTAGCTCAGACAATGGAAACTAAATCCAAAGGTAAAACAACACAAAATAGCATTAACTCAGACAATGGAAACTACACCCAAAGATAAAACAACACAAAATAGCATTAACTCAGACAATGGAAACTAAACCCAAAGGTAAAACAACACAAAATAGCATTAACTCAGACAATGGAAACTAAATCCAAAGGTAAAACAACACAAAATAGCATTAACTCAGACAATGGAAACTACACCCAAAGATAAAACAACACAAAATAGCATTAGATCAGACAATGGAAACTAAACCCAAAGGTAAAACAACACAAAATAGCATTAGCTCAGACAATGGAAACTAAATCCAAAGGTAAAACAACACAAAATAGCATTAACTCAGACAATGGAAACTAAACCCAAAGGTAAAACAACACAAAATAACATTAGCTCAGACAATGGAAACTAAATCCAAAGGTAAAACAACACAAAATAGCATTAACTCAGACAATGGAAACTACACCCAAAGATAAAAGAACACAAAATAGCATTAGCTCAGACAATAGAAACTAAACCCAAAGGTAAAACAACACAAAATAGCATTACCTCAGACAATGGAAACTAAACCCAAAGGTAAAACAACACAAAATAGCATTAACTCAGACAATAGAAACTAAACCCAAAGGTAAAACAACACAACATAGCATTAGCTCAGACAATGGAAACTAAACCCAAAGGTAAAACAACACAAAATAGCATTAGCTCAGACAATGGAAACTAAACCCAAAGGTAAAACAACACAAAATAGCATTAAATCAGACAATGGAAACTAAACCTAAAGCCTGAGTGAGAACATATCCACTGCCTCAAACATTCCTGTAATCAGTTATGACAACAGAAGCCCATAAGAATTAACCAATCTTAAGAGACGTAGGTTTCTCGAAACCTTGTTATCTTTTTTTACCGAAACGTACGTAGTCACTGAAGGTCGTCGTTAGCCTAATTTATCTTTACATATATTGAACCTGTTTGGTTTTGAAATTTGAAATATATTGTATATCTTGGCCTTCACTCCTTTAGCCATTAGTATTAACATGGAGATATTAATTACACAGTTGTATTTCTAATGGTAATGAATGGGTAGGTATGTTATTAGCATCACCATGCATACAGCAGTTCTTTGTAGAATTGTACATAAATTTATAATTATCTCATTAATTGTTATCGACTCTATGGATACGTATATCATCACAGATTTTTTGTATTATGGCTTTAATTATTCATTTTAATTTCTACGCGACAGATGTGAAGCACTGTACGATAGTATTATCTTATCTCTTACTCTTACGTAGGACTATTATTGTCGTTTTTAGTTCCTGTTGTTTGATGTTAAGCTTAAGCCGTGGGCTTGATGTTTTTAACATCATTTCTTACTGTTATTGTTGTTTTTGTATTTAAGTCTGAGGTTGCCCTATTACATATTAAGAATCATATGAATGAAATAAACCTGTGAATTACCATCCAAAACAGTGTTTCCATGGCAAAGTCATCATAATCTCCTATTGTTGATAAGACACTAAATATAAGGCAAATTAGCACCATCATAAATCTGAAAAAGAAAAGACAGTCACAATGAATAATAATAACAATGTCTAATGATCTTGATCAAACTACTTAAGACAATTACATGTAAAGTAATATTAGTCATCTTAACATTGAATAAACCTAAACAACTGGAGCAGTAACTAATTACTATTCAGTAGCACATGAGATATCCCCGGTTGATAGTGATAAACAACTGGAGCAGTAACTGATTACCATTCAGGAGCACATGAGTTCACCCCGGTTAATAGTGATAAACAACTGGAGCAGTAACTGATTACCATTCAGGAGCACATGAGTTCATCCCGGTTAATAGTGATAAACAACTGGAGCAGTAACTGATTGCCATCCAGGAGCACATGAGTTCACCCCGGTTAATAGTGATAAACAACTGGAGCAGTAACTGATTACCATTCAGGAGCACATGAGTTCACCCCGGTTAATAGTGATAAACAACTGGAGCAGTAACTGATTACCATTCAGGAGCACATGAGTTCACCCCGGTTAATAGTGATAAACAACTGGAGCAGTAACTGATTACCATTCAGGAGCACATGAGTTCACCCCGGTTAATAGTGATAAGCAACTGGAGCAGTAACTGATTACCATTCAGGAGCACATGAGTTCACCCCGTTAATAGTGATAAACAACTGGAGCAGTAACTGATTACCATTCACGAGCACATGAGTTCACCCCGGTTAATAGTGATGTTCGTGTTGCTTCGTCGTTTGTTTTCAGTGTAGTGTTTTGTAGATCATTGTTCGTCCTTTTGTCTCTTTTTTTCTTTTTGGCCATTGCATTGTCTAATCTTTCTTCGAGTTACGATTTCTGATTACCCCTCTAGTATCCTCAAACCTTACCTTCATCTCATTTAGAAAGAAATGAAAGATTTTTATAGAAGTATCTCGAACTCTGTTGATAAATCAAGTCCTGCCAACCTAATCTCACTTCCGCTTTAAGATGTTTAAGCAAATATTTTTTTTATTGATTTTAAAATTTAGAAATTTTATGAAATTTTTGAAATTTTTAGGTAATCTTCATTCTTTTTTAAGAAAGCCATAATGGACCGGTCCATTATGGCTTTTACCGGTACGTTATGGCTTTTACCGGTCCACTATGGCCTTAAAACCCATAATAGACCGGCAAAGCATTTTGGAGCAAAATAATGTTCTTGCTGTATAAATAGAAACCAGTCTGTAGTATTCATAATATAACCTACTTGTTAATAAATGTCTGTATTACATGTCTAGTTAGGTAATGTAGTTCAGGTTATTATAAATCAATAGACGTTTCCATTGAGGTGCCAAATATCATTGACTTGTATACTCTTTACACTGCTACACCACGTGATAGCTTGAATGAGCGTCTGATTAGAAAATGCCTTTCAAGAAAATATAATACACACAGCTTTTTGTATTTGGTTGTAGGTATGAATGAATCATATTCTATGTAAAACACACTGATTCAAGGACAAAAACAACGAAGATGACATGAAAAGATACCAAATGGGTAATCAGAAGCCATATATCGATTTGCATTTGGATTTGTTTTGGTTTAACGCCACTTTCAGCAATATTTCAGCTATATCATGGCGACCAGTTTTAGTGGTGGAAAAAGCCGAAGTACCCGGAGAGAACCACCGACCATGGGCAAGCAACTCCGTATATCGAAGAAGGACAGACAATGTAATGATAAAAAGGCAAACAATGATCTATAAAACACTACACAGAAAACTAAAGATTGAACAACTCGAACGCCACTAGAAACCGGGGTGAAATCAGGTGATTCGAAGAATAAGCATACAACATATTTCTTGATTTGGCGAGTTCGGTGGTCGAGATTTTCAAAACATGATATGACATTTCTTATAGACATTATAGTTACGATTGATGCTGTATCATTTCTCGCAGATATTTTTTTATACTTGTAACATATACAACTACTTGGTAAATATGGATTTCATGACGGGTGCTCACAAACAATATAGCAGTCACTCACTTACTAGATTATAACAACATGACAAACAACATCGAATTAAATTGATAATTTCGAACTTGCACATCCTTTGTATTCTCCGGACGAAATATGAACTAATGATAGATCTGAACTCTAATATATATCTTAGATTTACAGCTAACTTACAATCCTACACAGGACGGAACTAACCGTTACTTATTTACCCAACAACCAAAGTCTGAAGATTGTATTCTTACTCATATGTCACTTATAGATTTACACCTTCAGTTTTATCTTTAGTAGAATATTTACTAAAAGATTCAAGATGATGAATAACTTTATTAGTCCTTTTGCTCTAATGATCTTAAGATGAGTTAAAGATGGTAATTTTCTAATTTTTCTTATATGTTTTTTTGTTACTTTTAAAATAATTGTATACGTTTTGGCTTGCCGATTAGTTAGTATAGTTGAATAAGTGGTAATTATTACATACTCTGTATTCGCACTAAGAGAATTAATTGTGAAAATGCCAGAAATGGTCAAGGAATCAGAGACAATACATTGGACAAAAGAGAAAGGCCAAGACGACAAACAAAGATTACTAAGCAATACACAGAATAACATGAACCCAACGAAAAACCAAGAGATAACTCAGGTGCTCCGGAAGGTAAGCAGTTCCTGCATTATTTGTGGCACACGCTGGGATATTGTTAAATGAAAAGAATATCATCTGATATAGAAATCGTGTTGAAAAGTATGCTTAATTCCTTCCTTAACTGTAAAAGATTCTCTCGATAACGATATGTATCTATGCCTATATTTTATCAGTAGTTGTAAGAACTGTCACAAGTGTCTGTGTAGTGTGTGTATTTATAAGAACTGTCACAAGTTTCTGTGTAGTGTGTGTATTTGTAAGAACTGTCACAAGTTTCTGTGTAGTGTGTACATTTGTAAGAACTGTCACACGTTTCTGTGTAGTGTGTGTATTTGTAAGAACTGTCACAAGTTTCTGTGTAGTGTGTGTATTTGCAAGAACTGTCACAAGTTTCTGTGTAGTGTGTGTATTTGTAAGAACTGTCACACGTTTCTGTGAAGTGTGTGTATTTGTAAGAACTGTCACAAGTTTCTGTGTAGTGTGTGTATTTGTAAGAACTGTCACAAGTTTCTGTGTAGTGTGTACATTTGTAAGAACTGTCACACGTTTCTGTGTAGTGTGTGTATTTGTAAGAACTGTCACAAGTTTCTGTGTAGTGTGTGTATTTGCAAGAACTGTCACAAGTTTCTGTGTAGTGTGTGTATTTGTAAGAACTGTCACACGTTTCTGTGAAGTGTGTGTATTTGTAAGAACTGTCACAAGTTTCTGTGTAGTGTGTGTATTTGTAAGAACTGTCACAAGTTTCTGTGTAGTGTGTGTATTTGTAAGAACTGTCACACGTTTCTGTGTAGTGTGTGTATTTGTAAGAACTGTCACAAGTTTCTGTGTAGTGTGTGTATTTGTAAGAACTGTCACAAGTTTCTGTGTAGTGTGTGTATTTGCAAGAACTGTCACAAGTGTCTGTGTAGTGTGTGTATTTGTAAGAACTGTCACAAGTTTCTGTGTAGTGTTTGTATTTGTAAGAATTGTCACAAGTTTCTGTGTAGTGTGTGTATTTGTAAGAACTGTCACAAGTTTCTGTGTAGTGTGTGTACATTTTATTCATATGCTTTATTGTTCAAGATCTTGCTGCATCTTTGTTTCTTTAAAGGTCGGAACAATATCTTCATGTTCAAACATTCCATGGGAATTAATTTCATGTCTAGAGGCTTTAACCTTTGTCTTGATGTGACTGGATACAATAAGCATGGTATATATAGAAGTTGGAACTAAATCCTTGTTAACCTTATTGTAATGGAGGTAGGGAAGACAGTTCTAGGTATGTGTCTTCACGCTATAGTAATAACTGGCTTAATTGATGTTCTCAGCGATAGAAACATGTACTGTGCACAGAGTGAATTTGCTTTACCCCTAAGCCTTCACAATGTACTTTAACAAATTGTAACTTAATAGCCAGGAATGCTTAGAATGAGTTCCAGTAAATTACAAGTATAATTTGGTATGGATTCAATATTTCTGGTAATTCTGATTAAATCATATCTCGAAGGTTTAGGAATAATAGTGAAATGTTAAAGATTATGGTTTCTTAATATCCACATTAGTGAACAGTTCGGGGTAAAAATAGGAAACGCATATAGTTCATTGTTTGTTTTTGGAGTTTAATGATTTTTTTTCTATTTTGTTTTCAATGTTATACATTTGCTACACCAATATGTAGTAGAAAAGACGGAACATATTGGAAAGGTTAAGAGTTCTAATAACGATGATTTGATACATTTATTTAATATTTCAGAAGATGTCATACAACAATTTGTTTTTAAGACGGATACTACTGAAAAGGTCAAGAATTATAATGGAACATAAACACAGCCATTACATATAAACAAACAACCAACAAAACGAAATACTGGCATAACTATCAATCAATGCATACTGGCATAACTATCAATCAAACTGATAAAATGGTGAATAATTGTTGTTGAACGCCAAATGTGAGTTTGTCAGCTAAATCATGGAGAGGACACGTTCTCTGTTGATGAGATGATGATGACTCATTGTGTACCAAACCAACGGCATCAGTAGGAATTTCATAGTATTCGATTACCGAAACAACATTCCACTGGTCGATATGTCTCTCCTTTCGGACTATTTGTCCTTTATACGAGCCAGTCAGTCTTTTATGTAACTCATCAATGGTTCTTTCCAAGCGTAGAGGCAGCAAATACCAATTTTGCAGTATTTTGCTTTGCCCAATCTGATATCGAACCCATGCTCTACTGCATACGAGATGAGCAAGCTAACACCATTACACCACAGAGGCAGCTTAATATAATAAATAAATAGGTACAATAAGCTCCACATGTACATTCTAAGCAATATATAACAATTAAAAACGCCAATATTTCTGTAAAGTTAATTTATTGTAATGACTTTATGTAATGGTTTAATTCACGATATAATGTCACAACTAAAACTAAGTTAACAATGAATGATACATGAAGAGAGACGTGTAAAAAGTCAGAAATACAGGAGAAAATAAATAGAACATTAGTTATTTAGGTGTTATCTCAAATGATGATATATTTTACATTTTATTAATGTTTTAGTACCAAATTATCACCAGCGCTTCACGTACTCAGACTGGAGTGATGTGTGTGGTCTATATATAAATATTTCATCAATACATTTTAGAGATTGATAGCTGAAGGGTAATTTCTTCAAAATTCTGGTAATGCTTTAAAGCCTTACATGGATGATAACTTCAAACATATTTATAGATGCAAAAAGAAAAGTTTGCCGACGCCAAAGGGGTAATCAGAACGCAAAAATCAAAGAAGAACAAACATTCTAAAGGGACAAAATGACGAACGGTGGTCATATACCCGTGGTTATTTGTGACACAGTTATTCCATGAGGGTTAACCAGCTCATGGGGGGGGGGGGAAGAGGAGGGGCAACCGTAAAACGTTCGAAGTGATGGAACCCTGGCTCAGTAGCTTGCTAACAGCATCCATCTATCAAGAAAATCACGATTTGAACCACAAGGGGAATGCGACCAGTAAAATTACTAAAACTATTTAGTGAAAATACATCATTTTCATAACGGAATGTAAAACAATTACAGGCTCGGGATAACTTATTTTCGTTTTTCTAGAGAAGCCCCCGTATGAAGTTTGCTTCGTGCGAATAATGAACCAAGTCGACGAGAAGAGGAGCACAGTTAGTGGTGTTCGTGTTACTCGATCTTTAGTTTTATGTGTATGTTTTGTCGATCGTTGTTTGTCCTTTTGTACTTTTTCTTTTGGCCATTGTGTTGTCTGTTCTCCTTCAATATACGGTTTCTGATTGCCCATTTGGTATCTTCAAACTCTACTTGTTATAGTTTTAGTAAGTAGTACAACTCCACGATTGTTGAATAATACCGTTCTGTTGATGCGGCTTATGCTTAAATGACAACCAACAATAAATACATGTAAAAATAATATTTAGTATTTGATAATCATGTTATTTCCCCCAAATGATTAAACTGGATCGATACAACCTTGAAAAACAACCATTAACAGCCACATTTTAGCAAACACTCCATGAATTCGTCAATAAAACGCCTACATTCAAAACCCTGACTACTCTCTCATAACTTATCACGAATGTTATCGCTTGGGAATATTCATCTTTGCTTAAACAACATACATGGTTCTAACACATGTTTCCTAATCCATTAAAATTTAATGATGTACAATAATACTGCTCGTCATAGAAACAGAACTTAAGCAATTAAACATAGTATTTGTAGAGGTCACAGCAAATATAAATACAACCTGCCAGAAATCATCTGAGATGTATAAAGGACAAAACCACAAACTATCTGATAGACATTAGTTGAACTAGATTACATGTGCACGACGGATACTGATAAAGAGTGGGATATGTCGTCGATGAGCCAATAGAATGGTGCGTGTGGCGATAAGCATGCTTAATTTTCAAATTTCGAGTCTTATCGAGAGCTTTAAAATTTGAAAATATAACTATCGAGAGTGAAGTAAAGTGGTAATCCACTGGTAAAATATAACTATCGAGAGTGAAGAAATGTGGTAATCCACTGGTAGAATATAACTATCGAGAGTGAAGAAATGTGGTAATCCACTAGTAGAATATAACTATCGAGAGTGAAGAAATGTGGTAATCCACTAGTAGAATATAACTATCGAGAGTGAAGAAATGTGGTAATCCACTAGTAGAATATAACTATCGAGAGTGAAGAAATGTGGTAATCCACTAGTAGAATATAACTATCGAGAGTGAAGAAATGTGGTAATCCACTAGTAGAATATAACTATCGAGAGTGAAGAAATGTGGTAATCCACTGGTAGAATATAGCTATCGAGAGTGAAGAAATGTGGTAATCCACTGGTAGAATATAACTATCGAGAATGAAGAAATGTGGTAATCCACTGGTAGCAGGAGAATCTGTTTCTTATATGACAAAAACGTCAAAAATAATTGTTAGTTTTTAATTCCCGTCGTTAGTGACTGTCGCAGCGAAATTAGCGGGAATGTTCATGCATAAATCTAGCCATCGTCGTCATTAAAAATATTACGAAAATCTAATCAACTGGTTAAACACACTAAGAATAGGAGAAATAACAATATCTAACATTATCAAATGATAAGGAATTTTGCTTCTCGCTGATTGGCCTAAATAGCATTTTCTCAACTCTACCTCAGAGTGAGTATACCTCGCGTGCAGTGAGTACACCTCGCGTGAGGTATATTCGGGCTTGTGTCTATTTTTGTCTATTGTCTATTCGGTGTTTCAACGTTGTCCAACCAGAGACGATATTTCATTTCCAGTCGGCCAATCAAATTGCAAAAAAGGTCAAAATTTTCAAAAAATTCTGAATTTCAAAAAATGTCAAAAATTTCATATAAAAATTCAACATTTTCAAAAAATTCAAAATTTAAAAAATTTCATAAATTTTTTATTCATTTTATAAATTTCAAAATTTATAAAATTTCAAAACTTTCAAAAATTTCATAAGATTTCAAAATTTTCATCATATTTCAAAATTTTAATATTTAAATAATCTTGAAAAATGATAAAACAATGGTAGCCTATTTTGTAACAGTTGATATGATCAGAGATTAGGTAATGACAACAGATGTCTCTATAGTTATATTGTAGTAGCTGTTCTATCATTTCTCCAGTAGATAATACAATGGAAATCGCACAACAATTAAGTGTCAACGTACAAAATATTACTTTATAATGCTATCAAAAATATTAAACCATGGAATAGGGAATTAGACTAATGATTTTCTACGGTTCATGGTGAGATGCTTAATCTGTTACAAGGTTTTATTTATTTATCTATCATATACATAAACCATCTACACAAATTTCATTATTGTTTGGTAGTGGTAGTTAGTAGTTGTAGTATGTAGTTTGTAGCAATAACTTAAGCTATTCTACGTTAGAAAACAAAACAACAATGTACACAACTACATTTTTTAGTTTTAAGGGCTAACAATTACCATCCGCTTCTCCTTACAGCTAAACCACCACTTACTCCTGTACAAATGATTCCCCTGGTTCCAAGTAAATCATCATGTGACCCAAACTAGACTACAATCCGGCCACCCACAAACACACTTTGTGAAATTGAAGAAGAGAAAAGACAAGAGAACCTTATGATATTATGTAGTTTTCGTGGGTCTAGAAAATCCATATCTTTACTGTAACTAACATATGTCTAAATTAAGATACATTTTCAGTAAGAAGATGTGCTCTAATTATTTGTAAGATAAATGTAACTCCGATGCGGAAGAGATGTTCAAATAAGGGAGCAACTGGGATATAGCATCTAGTTAGAACTCGCCCTATACCGTGAGCGAGTCCAGAGCTTAGCTATGACTGGCTAGCTAGCATCTCCAGTTCCCAGTTAGGAAAACAGGGATTCAGGAATATAGATCGATCGCTTGTCTGCTATTAGTCGAAACACAGAGATTCCGTACGAAATAGATAATCCCAGATGGCGACTGTAGAAATTTGAGATCACGATATTCTATAAGAAATAATTACATTTATGATCATTAAACAAGTTATACAGTTGCTTTTGCATAACATATATCGTATTTACGTACATTGAACGACAAAGAACCTTCACACGTAATGAAACTCTATAGTTAAGTGACAATATACTCCGAAAGCATTACAAATGCTATTAAGAAAGGTTTGAACATACCAAAGGGGTAATAAGAATCCTTTAATCGAAGAAGAACAGACAATACAACTTACCTTATGTAATTTAAATATGATACAATAGGGGCTTCATTTGTTAATAGAGTACAATACTAATGAAACAACAGTTTAAATTAGATCAAAATTGTTAATGTAAAACATAGGTTTCTTCAAGAGGAAGACATATATTTACGAGTTATATTTGACCCTGGATAGCATTTAAG
The DNA here is from genome assembly GCA_963383655.1 of Bathymodiolus septemdierum. NCBI lineage: Eukaryota > Metazoa > Mollusca > Bivalvia > Mytilida > Modiolidae > Bathymodiolus > Bathymodiolus septemdierum. The sequence goes on along the minus strand of OY726517.1, from coordinate 100,899,785 downwards.
GATATACAATACTGAATTGCTAAACAAGTAAATTGTTCAATTCTAACAACTACAAAACAGCAGCGAATGCAACCGAAAACAACATCAGAGTTTATGTGTTAGCTTTTATTGTTATTTCCAGATTATTTATTGAAATTAATTGTAAGTAAATATGTTCCTAAATATTTACAAAGACTTCTTGAAGTAATATATATACAATATTGGTGTATTGACGGTAAATATAGAATTTATGTGCGAGGCTTAGAAACGGGGGAAAGATGAGCTTTAGCGAATCTTTACATCCGTTTCATGCCGAGCCACATAAATTCTATATTTACCGCCAATACACCAATATTGTATTTTTCCTGCAATAAAATTTGCAAAAATTTTTTTTTTTTTTTTTTTAAAAGATGACAGAAACCCATTGATACCTCAATAATAGTTCCGGTAAGGGGCGTGGCTTAATAGCTTTATTAGGCTAATGTTAAAAGTGTTATTATGACAACGGTGTGGCTTAAAAGCTTTATTAGGTTAATGCGAAAAGTGTTATTATAACACTGTCATAATAAAGCAACAGTTTATTTCAACCCATTTATTATGACAAAAAAATAACCCAATTGCAGGATATATTGCAGTTCATGCATTGTAAAGTGCAATTTGTAGCAACGTTAGTGTGTCTTTTTTAATTCTTTATTACCAAAAAAACAATACAAATGCCATACATAATCTATTGTGAAAAGAAGTATAAACAGAGATGGTCAACAATTCTACCAATATCAACAAAATAGACAACTAACCTCCACCTCAAAACATTGAACGTGAACAGACCACAACATATGACGACATAACATAAAATCTGGATAAGACAGGAGTTTATTATAAGTATGGTCAACATAAAATCTGGATAGGACAAGAGTTTAATATAAGTATGGTGACGTTTTTGTAATACAGAGATATATAATTCGTTGGTATTTTAATCAGATTACAGCTCGTCTGTTATTAAGAGTGGTCTATTGACCAGTATTTCAGTCTACAGTTTTACCGTTTCTACTGTCTAAAACAACATCACAAAGTAATTACATAAACGGTACAAATTATATTCCATACGTTAATAATTATACCCTTTCGCCTCACGAATTCACTCTTCAATCATACGTTTCACTTAATAAACTCTCCACTGATAATACAAGATACCTTTTATAACAAGCACCATTTGTCCTGTCGTTATTATTTTGTCCCTTGTGACGTCTAATGTATGATATTATGGATGAACTTTGTCCCTTAATAGAACAAATGTTATAATCCTTTGTGTCAGAGTCTAGAACGCATGGACATTTTTTTTAACATCAATATCACAGATTGTATTGTATATATCTTGTTACAATTCTACCTCAGAATCCAAGTTCTTCTGAAGGATCCCTGTGAAATTTTGTTTTGACTATCCAGGGAAATATTCAAAACTATCATTACATATAAAGCTATATAATTACAATATACTCTATTACTTACAATACTATCACAGTTGTTTATAACATATTATCGGACATTTTCTGTGGTTCAGGATTTTGATGTCTTGGGAGCATTTATATTATTTTCCGTCCACTTTCTATCATTAAAGAGCGCAAAATGCTTCAAATGTGATGAAATAATATATATCTTAAAATAGATTTAGGTGGATCGTGAGAAAATATTAAACACTATATAGTTATTAATACCACTTCATAGGAAACCTTAATATATAATTTTTGATAACCAAGACTATAGGCAAAAGTAAGTATTTTGATATTTGTACCATTATGACTAAAATGGAAAGCAAAAAGACACCACACTGTCGGAACAGTTTCAAAATCTAATAACAAAAGCACAAAAAACCCCAGATGGAACATATATACTGTCTTGGCACCGGTGTTCGCGCATCCGGTGAGTTCGCGCATACGTATTGTACATGTCAAAATTGCAAAATCACTGGAAAAGTTAAGATGGAGAATACTGGTATGTGAGGATTAACTCTAATTATATTAAAAGATATCAAATGTTTTCAAATTTGAGCTTATTTTAAAGGAATAGGTATAAACTTCAATTTCGAAAACTTTCAAAATAAAATCTTTCCTTTATTCATCTTAAGAACCATCCAAAGTATGCATGCGCGATATCACCGGACGTTGCAACATTTGTCAAAAATCGAGGGTTGGTTTGCTTACACTTCGTTTTCACTGAACTGTTAAAAATTGTAGCGGAATCCGGATAAAGACCATAAAAATAATACTTCAAAGTATTTGAGGAGGATTTAAATTAATTCAATAAAATTTTGTTAAGCTGTGAAATTGACCACTGAACCCTTAGGTGCGTGAACACACCGGACGGCTCTGTACCCCTATATGAGCGCTCACTTTCCTTGCTTTGTACATACACTTCAATAGTGGCGGGGTTAAGCCAGTATTTTGGGTTCAAACACTGAATTATTCTTTTTACAATGGACTACATTTTTTTACTAGTCCTATTTATGATACTGTATGATTTCTCGAACCACTTCTATACGGTTTGTTTCTAAAATTACTTACGCGGTACAATTAAAATAGCACTTTCCATTAAAATGAAAACCAAATAATATTACACTGCCGACCGGAACAATTCCAAACATCGATACCTATAACACAGAATCACATGGCCGTTCACTTTACTGGCTTGGCACGTGTACTTCAATACAATGTGACGTGAGTACAGAGGATGGGGAATAGTGATGTTTATTAATAGTATTTGTTGCATGACAAAACAAGAACTTAAAGTGGTTTGGAAATACAGAATACATCGCGTCCGGATGTGTTGTTTTCTTTATACATATATGCGTATGCAATTTGAGGTTTTTATATTCTAATTGGTTTCTCCTAACGAATAAATGTGATAACATTACAAGTTTAATTAATTTTCTATTCACATTTCAGTCATTTTTTTCTACTTTCATTCTCTTATTACAATTTTACCAGGTTCTTATTGCATGTAATAGTACATGGACATACAATGATGACGTCTACAAAGAAATGTAATGTGGAGAATAGACCGAATAATATACCATTTACATAGTAAGTCAATATCGAACAGCCTAAAACGAACTTGTCATCTAAACCACATCCCAAATCAACGAGTGCCGTTATAGAACGTTTCACCATTCCTACTGATAGCCGACATCCTGTTTCTAATGAAGCTTGAAATCATGTCTCTGTTTATATACAAGAAAAGAGTTATTTTCCATCTAAAAATCCCTTATTAAGACATATGTCTGCAGTTTTACCTTCTTCTAGATTTGTTTCCAAATTCGCTTTACTAAAAGTGAATAACATTACAGCAATACATATTTGACATTTTGACATTACTTCGTATAATTTCCTCTCGTCTATGTAAGATACAAGGGGTACTTCGTCACGTATGCATGGATTTATATCTACATATGCAATCTCTGCGTTGTTAATATTTGCTTGCGTGTAGTGGTGTCCGACACATATTGTGTTGTGTTTTTGCTTTGTTTTTCTTCGTCTTGTGCACCCTATGTTGCCAGTTTCTTTGTATTGTCCATTTTTGGTCGGACCTTAGGTATTCCCCAACGTGTATTTATTAGCCACTATAATGTCGTGAGTTCGATACCTCTCATGGCAAAGTGCACTACTTACATACAGTGGAGTATAGGTTTAAGCTGACAACTCCGGTTTGTTTACTAATAAAACTGACAGCCACGATAGAAGTCAAGTATTGTTACAGATGACGGTCATCACTAATAATTATAATTAATAAAATTAAATAACGGATGACGAAATCACACATATGTGCCCAACAGATAAGTCTAATAAAGCCATCAGCATACCGATAGGTCAGTATCAGCGAATTTTAAGATTACATGACAAGTCAGTACATTTTCAAGTGTGTATCTTATTCAGATAGGTTTTGTTCGTCAGTTTTTTCAGACAGTATTGGCATATATCACACGTAATTACTCCATTCACACAGAACCGTGCATCATCTGGGAGTTACTATCATTACACATACTAACCCCAACAAGATATTAAGGTGTGATTTGTGGTTGCCATGACATTTAAAAAAACAATTCTTACACTTTGAGCTCAATAACCTTTATTTTATTACCACAATGCTTATCTCTATAAAAATCCAATTTAATATAAGCAGAAATAAAATTAAAATTTGTTCTTTCAATGATATTGACAAAAGGTTCCTGTGGTGCAAACTTTTGTTATTAACATAGTATTAGCAGTATGAATGGAAACAATAATCAGAAAAGTCATATCTCATTGTTATATCAACATGGCTTAATATGACATTGTTATATCAACATGGCTTAATATGACATTGTTATATCAACATGACTTAATATGACATTGTTATATCAACATGGCTTAATATGACATTGCTATATCAACATGGCTTAATATGACATTGTTATATCAACATGGCTTAATATGACATTGTTATATCAACATGACTTAATATGACATTGTTATATCAACATGGCTTAATATGACATTGCTATATCAACATGGCTTAATATGACATTGTTATATCAACATGGCTTAATATGACATTGTTATATCAACATGACTTAATATTAATATGACATTGTTATATCAACATGGTTTAATATGACATTGTTAAATCAACATGGCTTAATATGACATTGTTATATCAACATGGCTTAATATGACATTGTTATATCAACATGGTTTAATATGACATTGTTATATCAACATGGTTTAATATGACATTGTTATATCAACATGGCTTAATATGACATTGCTATATCAACATGGCTTAATATGACATTGTTATATCAACATGGCTTAATATAACATTGTTATATCAGCATGGCTTAATATGACATTGTTATATCAACATGGCTTAATATGACATTGTTATATCAACATGGCTTAATATGACATTGCTATATCAACATGGCTTAATATGACATTGTTATATCAACATGGCATAATATGACATTGTTATATCAACATGGCTTAACATGACATTGTTATATCATCATGGCTTAATATGACATTGCTATATCAACATGGCTTAATATAACATTGCTATATCAACATGGTATAATATGACATTGTTATATCAACATGGCTTAATATGACATTGTTATACCAACATGGCTTAATATGACATTGTTATATCAACATGGTTTAATATGACATTGTTATATCAACATGGCTTAATATGACATTGTTATATCAACATGGCTTAATATGACATTGCTATATCAACATGGCTTAATATGACATTGCTATATCAACATGGCTTAATATGACATTGTTATATCAGCATGACTTAATATGACATTGTTATATCAACATGGCTTAATATGACATTGATATATCAACATGGCTTAATATGACATTGCTATATCAACATGGCTTAATATGACAATGTTATATCAGCATGGCTTAATATGACATTGTTATATCAACATGGCTTAATATGACATTGTTATATCAACATGTCTTAATATGACATTGTTATATCAGCATGGCTTAATATGACATTGTTATATCAACATGGCTTAATATGACATTGTTATATCAACATGGCTTAATATGACATTCTTATATCAACATGTCTTAATATGACATTGTTATATCAACATGGCTTAATATGACATTGTTATATCAACATGGCTTAATATGACATTGCTATATCAACATGGCTTAATATGACATTGTTATATCAACATGGCTTAATATGCCAATGTCTATGAAAAGTTAATAAAGTATATGTCTATGGTGGTTTGTAGGAGGACGGGAAGGTGAGGAGAGGGTGAATAAATGAGAATGTATTATATAGATGTTTACAAATGGTGTAATTATTGCTCTTTTAGGAATATATATTCTTTCAAGAAACCCCAGCTTATAATAAACTCAATCCTGTGGGCATGCCATTGATATCGTATCAATACAAACAGACTATAAGTGACATTAGCTGGTTTATTGCTCCCAAGGACTTTAAAACTATTTGGATTTTCAACCTTTCGTCGTTGAGTGTACCCGATGAAGGTTATTCCAGAAAGGCGTCTTGCGCACTAAATTAGATATCTACGTTTGTATTTCTTCGAGTGTTGCACATTATAATAGAAATGCTTGCCAACATATTTCTAATCGTGTGGGTTTGAACGGTTTATATCCCCCCTTTTTTTAAGATGGATGGTTAATTACATACAGTTTGTTCTCTTGAAGACTTAATACAAAATATATAATCCTAACAATGATCATGTCGAAGTGTAATTACAGTAGGGAATCATGCTACTACTTTCCTCTGGTTTGCTAAACATGTAGGACAAATTATGATTTATCTCTGGAAATTGTATATTGATGTTTTATTACAATGAAATTGTATATTGATGTTTTATTACAATGAAAACAAAATAAAGCATTAACAAATCATATTATTATATTTAATAACTACAAATGACCATAAAATTGATAAAAAATAAAAATGTAGATATCAAAATTAGTGCGCACAACGCGTTTCTGGAATAACCTTCATCAGGTTCGCTCAAAACAGACAGATTGGAAAGACAAATAATTTAAAGCTTTGGGAGCAATAAAACCAAAGGGCTTAAAAGGTATAGGCAACATTGTCTAAGGCTACCTCTGCCTGAGTGAGGAGAACCTTAGTTTTGATAATAATTACATAAAAAATAGTCAAGTTTAAAAAAGTCCACTATATATAGATTGTTTATAATCATCCTACTAACTCCTCTACTATGAGAGAAATTATTGATGTATCATTCATCAGATACAAGTCAAAAGTACATTTACCAGATAGATGTATCAATCATCAGATACAAATCAAAAGTACATCTACCAGATAGATGTATCAATCATCAGATACAAGTCAAAAGTACATCTACCAGATAGATGTATCAATCATCAGATACAAGTCAAAAGTACATTTACCAGATAGATGTATCAATTATCAGATACAAATCAAAAGTACATCTACCAGATAGATGTATCAATCATCAGATACAAGTCAAAAGTACATTTACCAGATAGATGTATCAATTATCAGATACAAGTCAAAAGTACATCTACCAGATAGATGTATCAATCATCAAATACAAGTCAAAAGTATATCTACCAGATAGATGTATCAATCATCAGATACAAGTCAAAAGTACATCTACCAGATAGATGTATCATTCATCAGATACAAGTCAAAAGTACATTTATCAGATAGATGTATCATTCATCAGATACAAGTCAAAAGTACATCTACCAGATAGATGTATCAATCATCTGATACAAGTCAAAAGTACATTTACCAGATAGATGTATCAATCATCAGATACAAGTCAAAAGTACATCTACCAGATAGATGTATCAATCATCAGATACAAGTCAAAAGTACATTTACCAGATAGATGTATCAATTATCAGATACAAGTCAAAAGTACATCTACCAGATAGATGTATCAATCATCAGATACAAGTCAAAAGTACATCTACCAGATAGATGTATCAATCATCAGATACAAGTCAAAAGTACATCTACCAGATAGATGTATCATTCATCAGATACAAGTCAAAAGTACATCTACCAGATAGATGTATCATTCATCAGATACAAGTCAAAAGTACATCTACCAGATAGATGTATCAATTATCAAATACAAGTCAAAAGTACATATACCAGATATATGTATCATTCATCAGATACAAGTCAAAAGTACATCTACCAGATAGATGTATCAATCATCAGATACAAGTCAAAAGTACATTTACCAGATAGATGTATCAATCATCAGATATAAGTCAAAAGTACATCTACCAGATAGATGTATCAATCATCAGATACAAGTCAAAAGTACATTTACCAGATAGATGTATCAATTATCAGATACAAGTCAAAAGTACATCTACCAGATAGATGTATCAATCATCTGATACAAGTCAAAAGTACATCTACCAGATAGATGTATCAATCATCAGATACAAGTCAAAAGTACATCTACTAGATAGATGTATCATTCATCAGATACAAGTCAAAAGTACATCTACCAGATAGATGTATCAATTATCAGATACAAGTCAAAAGTACATATACCAGATATATGTATCAATTATCAGATACAAGTCAAAAGTACATCTACCAGATAGATGTATCATTCATCAGATACAAGTCAAAAGTACATCTACCAGATAGATGTATCATTCATCAGATACAAGTCAAAAGTACATCTAGCAGATAGATGTATCAATCATCAGATACAAGTCAAAAGTACATCTACCAGATAGATGTATCAATCATCAGATACAAGTCAAAAGTACATCTACTAGATAGATGTATCATTCATCAGATACAAGTCAAAAGTACATCTACCAGATAGATGTATCAATTATCAGATACAAGTCAAAAGTACATATACCAGATATATGTATCAATTATCAGATACAAGTCAAAAGTACATCTACCAGATAGATGTATCATTCATCAGATACAAGTCAAAAGTACATCTACCAGATAGATGTATCATTCATCAGATACAAGTCAAAAGTACATCTAGCAGATAGATGTATCAATCATCAGATACAAGTCAAAAGTACATCTACCAGATAGATGTATCATTCATCAGATACAAGTCAAAAGTACATCTATCAGATAGATGTATCATTCATCAGATACAAGTCAAAAGTACATCTACCAGATAGATGTATCAATCATCAGATACAAGTCAAAAGTACATTTACCAGATAGATGTATCAATTATCAGATACAAGTCAAAAGTACATCTACCAGATAGATGTATCAATCATCAGATACAAGTCAAAAGTACATCTACCAGATAGATGTATCAATCATCAGATACAAGTCAAAAGTACATATACCAGATATATGTATCATTCATCAGATACAAGTCAAAAGTACATCTACCAGATAGATGTATCAATCATCAGATACAAGTCAAAAGTACATCTACCAGATAGATGTATCAATCATCAGATATAAGTCAAAAGTACATCTACCAGATAGATGTATCAATCATCAGATACAAGTCAAAAGTACATTTACCATATAGATGTATCAATTATCAGATACAAGTCAAAAGTACATCTACCAGATAGATGTATCAATCATCAGATACAAGTCAAAAGTACATCTACCAGATAGATGTATCAATCATCAGATACAAGTCAAAAGTACATCTACCAGATAGATGTATCAATTATCAGATACAAGTCAAAAGTACATCTACCAGATAGATGCATCAATCATCAGATACAAGTCAAAAGTACATCTACCAGATAGATGTATCATTCATCAGATACAAGTCAAAAGTACATCTACCAGATAGATGTATCAATTATCAGATACAAGTCAAAAGTACATATACCAGATATATGTATCAATTATCAGATACAAGTCAAAAGTACATCTACCAGATAGATGTATCATTCATCAGATACAAGTCAAAAGTACATCTACCAGATAGATGTATCATTCATCAGATACAAGTCAAAAGTACATCTACCAGATAGATGTATCAATTATCAGATACAAGTCAAAAGTACATATACCAGATATATGTATCATTCATCAGATACAAGTCAAAAGTACATCTACCAGATAGATATATCAATCATCAGATACAAGTCAAAAGTACATCTACCAGATAGATGTATCAATCATCAGATACAAGTCAAAAGTACATCTACCAGATAGATGTATCAATTATCAGATACAAGTCAAAAGTACATCTACCAGATAGATGTATCAATCATCAGATACAAGTCAAAAGTACATCTACCAGATAGATGTATCAATCATCAGATACAAGTCAAAAGTACATCTACCAGATAGATGTATCAATTATCAGATACAAGTCAAAAGTACATCTACCAGATAGATGTATCAATTATCAGATACAAGTCAAAAGTACATCTACCAGATAGATGTATCAATCATCAGATACAAGTCAAAAGTACATCTACCAGATAGATGTATCAATCATCGGTTAGAGGTTATGATTACCAGATAGATAGGTCATAAGTTGTTTCAAATCTAATCAATGTCTTTAAGACTTTCCATTTAATTTATGCTTTGTTGCATACCTGTACAATATCTTTTCAATTTAATTTTTCTGATAGCAGATAAAACTTGAAACATACACGATTCCATTTCGTTATGACACAGTATTATGGCATCTTTAAAAGAGATTGATTCTTAGGGAGGGTTGGCGCTATGCTAAAAATATCACTGCTATCCCCAGAAATCATATATTTATAGGGCATGCATCAAACAACACTGCATAAAGGTATAAAAATATATTCAAATCGAATCAAATTTGGATTCATAATAACATGACAAAGAAAATCCCACACTGTCGGAATCATTATTTATCAACCCTCAATTTATTCCATTCTATCAAATATATTTTTTTCAAAATAAAAGGCGACAGGAACTCTTTGGCTAAAACGGACTACTATATTTTATGGCTTGATTAGTTTAGATTAGTGTTTTCGATCTAAATAAAGTTGTTGGTACTGATGAAGGTTCACAGGACCCAAACTCTGATAGGGAGAGGTCAGCTTATAATACGGACAGACTGACCATGGACCATAGTGGGTAGCGAGACAGGGCCCAAACTCTGATAGGGAGAGGTCAGCTTATAATACGGACAGACTGACCGTGAACTATAGTGGGTAGCGAGACAGGGCCCAAACTGTGATAGGGAGAGGTCAGCTTATAATACGGACAGACTGACCGTGGACCATAGTGGGTAGCGAGACAGGGCCCAAACTCTGATAGGGAGAGGTCAGCTTATAATACGGACAGACTGACCGTGGACCATAGTGGGTAGCGAGACAGGGCCCAAACTCTGATAGGGAGAGGTCAGCTTATAATACGGACAGACTAACCGTGGACCATAGTGGGTAGCGAGTGAGGAGAGTGGTAATCTCGCTATGCAATATAAAGACCTCTTTTGCAGATTTCGAAAAAAATGCGGGATGGTGAGTCGTTAGGCTAAAATACTGAAAACATTACCGTGGACCGTAGTGGGTAACGTGCATAGATAGTGCCACGCCCCCTCAACACTAAGACCCTCCTTTGTAGACAAGTAGCCACTACAAAAGACTAAATATTTCGTCCCTACTCAACTTTCCATACTTTTTCAGTATTTTAGTCTATAATTATTTTATTTGATCAATGATACAAAGAGGATCAGACACAAGTTTTACCAACTTATGGAGTCTTCTCCTATATTTACAATCATTATTACATTATATTGAGAATGCACAAGAAAACAAGAAAAATACAATTTTATCATATAATATAGCTGAAAATAGTAAACGAGTAAAAAGAAATGAGGAAAACGTATGTGTGTGTGTGTGTGTGTTTGGATGCTGGATGGTCTTTGGTTAGTACATTAAACGATTAGAAATCGTTTAGACCTTCAGTAGCAGTCAAAAGTCGTTGATCACTCATTTCTATGTAGTTGTTTTTATTACTGAACTTGATTTTGTCCTGGATATAGCTAAAATACTGTTCTCTGGACATTGAGCAATAATCAATCAATCAGTATAAGAAGTCGAGTTGTATAAAGAATTTATAAAGATATAAAATCCCAATATATTACATTGCACTAAACAAATAAGGTGTCATATTGTAGTAACGGTTCTTATTGAGATATTGAGTCATTCCTTGATTACTTATAAAATAAGGAAGAGCAATTAGTTCACATACTCAAGGCTAAGATCACAATTTTAATTCATTTCTGTGACGTAATATTTTATTGTTTTCAATGTTCAAGTGTCAGTTGTTTATTTGCTTACTTTGTTCACTTGTGTAATGTTCGATTCTTATTTGAAATATTCTGAGTTTGTATAATTGTTACGGGGCATAGAGATGTGATAAACAATACAGTAATTATTATGTCTGGTTTTCTGTACTTTTATAATAAACATCATTTTGTATATAACCAATATTTGAAATAAAACTTCATACTTGTGCATAACTAATTAGGGATGGGTAGATGTGTCGCATTGGGTTAGGGTTAGGGTTAGGGTACACATGGGGGGCCTTTTTGGATAACATGCAACTGTTTGATCGAGCCTTATATATTCATATCCTATTCACATTCCCCCTATAGATTGACTACTTACGCTAGGCCTTTTTCATACATATAGTTCGAATCCCGCTCATGGCGAGGCGTGCTCGATATCACTTACTTTAATAAAGTTTGTCTGTGACTTGCGGCATATCGGTGGTTTTCTCCGGTTTCCCTCACCAATAAACTGACTACATTGATATAACTGAACTGCTGTTGAAGGTGGTGCTAGACACCATAACCCTTGCCCTACATATGTACCAGAGGAAGATATTATTTAATTTCTACTGATTAGTGTGTATTTTCCGCTATTTTTCGAGATCTCCTTCCTTCAAGAGTTCACGACACATTATAAAGATAATTCACATCAATTTTTTGATCGTTGTTTGTCCTTTTGTACTTTTTCTTTTGGCCATTGTGTTGTCTGTTCTTCTTCGATATACGGATTCTGATTACTCCTTTGGTATCTTCAAACTCTTCTCACATCAAATATCGTTCAGCCGTAAGATATCCAAAACCTAAGACAGCATAGCAAAATAACAATTGATTCGAAATAACTTACTCCTACAATGAAGTGAAGTGAGTGAGATCATGTTCAGTAGAAATAATAATTATCTTCTAGAAAACATGACATCATGAAAAACCACTGGCAACATTTATATAAAACACATATGTGATTTCAGATATGCTAAATTATGTTGGTCATCTTTTGAGTTTTCTGTGCTTTATTGTTTTATGTGTCTTCGTTCTGTGTCTTGTGTGCTCAAAGTTGCCAGTTTCTCTGGTTTGCCAATTCTTTATTTCCTCGTCGGGTTTCTCAAAGATTTATTTACCCATTTGGATATCCAAATTATCACACTACATGCAATATTTGTGCACCATTTAACACTGTTCAAGACCTCTAAAAATATTCTTAGATAGGCTGTTTTTGCCGTTTATGTTATTTTAATGCTGTTTTTGCCGTTTTTGTTATTTTAATATGGTAATGGCTGACATTTTGATCAGTCACAATAACACGAACAACTTCAGCGATTCAACACATGAGTCATGCCGTTTTGTTCATCAACTCAATAAAACTTCAGCGATTCAACACATGAGTCATGCCGTTTTGTTCATCAACTCAATAAAACTTCAGCGATTCAACACATGAGTCATGCCGTTTTGTTCATCAACTCGATAAAACTTCAGCGATTCAACACATGAGTCATGCCGTTTTGTTCATCAACTCGATAAAACTTCAGCGATTCAACACATGAGTCATTCCGTTTTGTTCATCAACTCAATAAAACTTCAGCGATTCAACACATGAGTCATGCCGTTTTGTTCATCAACTCAATAAAACTTCAGCGATTCAACACATGAGTCATGCCGTTTTGTTCATCAACTCGATAAAACTTCAGCGATTCAACACATGAGTCATGCCGTTTTGTTCATCAACTCGATAAAACTTCAGCGATTCAACACATGAGTCATTCCGTTTTGTTCATCAACTCAATAAAACTTCAGCGATTCAACACATGAGTCATGCCGTTTTGTTCATCAACTCAATAAAACTTCAGCGATTCAACACATGAGTCATGCCGTTTTGTTCATCAACTCGATAAAACTTCAGCGATTCAACACATGAGTCATGCCGTTTTGTTCATCAACTCGATAAAACTTCAGCGATTCAACACATGAGTCATTCCGTTTTGTTCATCAACTCAATAAAACTTCAGCGATTCAACACATGAGTCGTGCCGTTTTGTTCATCAACTCGATAAAACTTCAACCCAAACAAGATTAAATCTCAATAGTACAGAATATTTCAGTTAACTGAGCAAATATTATTTCATGGGAAACTATATTAGAATAACGATTTTCTATGTGCCATTATCAGAATATTAATATTCCAACATTCGTACTAAGGATTGTCCCAATGTTGGACGTGTCTTACAGATCAAAGAATAGCTATACCGGAAGGGGGTCCAACTTATCTATAAGGACGTTAAAACTTGTAAGGTTTGAGAGGGGAAACACTAATGGCATACATTTATATGATACACAAGTCAATAAATACAAATAAACGACGGGTGCCACTAGTGGAGCAGGAACTGTCTACCCTTCCGGAGCACCTGAGTTCACCCCTGGTTTTTTGTGGGGTTCGTCTTTTTTTTTTAAAAAGTTTTATGTGTATGTTTTGTAGATCGTTGTTTGTCCTTTTGTACTTTTTCTTTTGGCCACTGTGTTTTCTGTTCTTCTTCGATATACGGATTCTGATTACCCCTTCGATATCTTCAAACTCTTCTTATTGTTCAATGTCAAGTCTGAACACCAACAATAATTAAACTTTAAATAAATCAAATAAATGAGATACAAAACATGGCATTCTCACAAAACAAAATATTAATACAGTCAAACCTGCCTTGTTTGGTCACCTCTATTAAGCAGTCATCCGTATTAAAAGGTCACCTTTCAATTGTCTTGTCATAGAAGATTTCATATAAATTGAACCTCTTTTAAGAGATCACCTGTCTTATAAGGACAATTTTTCTTTGTCCCAAAGGTGACCTCTTAATACAGGTTTGATTGTATTATTTCCACTTGACATCTAACTTTAATTAGATTATAGCGTTATGAAAATCTGTTTTCCCGGCGCAGACATTATACATATTTAATTAAGGTTTGATCTGTTTATATAATACATCTACTCCACAGCTTTGACATCAAAAGTATCACAGTGGTCTGATTACTAAACAGTATGTGTTAATGTTTCTACATTGTCACTAAATAGCACCACACTCGTCTGATTACTAAACAGTATGTGTTAATGTTTCTACATTGTCACTAAATAGCATCACACTCGTCTGATTACTAAACAGTATGTGTTAATGTTTCTACATTGTCACTAAATAGCACCACACTCGTCTGATTACTAATATAAACAGTATGTGTTAATGTTTCTACATTGTCACTAAATAGCACCACACTCGTCTGATTACTAAACAGTATGTGTTAATGTTTCTACATTGTCACTAAATAGCACCACACTGGTCTGATTACTAAACAGTATGTGTTAATGTTTCTACATTGTCACTAAATAGCACCACACTCGTCTGATTACTAATATAAACAGTATGTGTTAATGTTTCTACATTGTCACTAAATAGCACCACTCTCGTCTGATTACTAAACAGTATGTGTTAATTTTTCTACATTGTCACTAAATAGCATCACACTCGTCTGATTACTAATATAAACAGTATGTGTTAATGTTTCTACATTGTCACTAAATAGCACCACTCTCGTCTGATTACTAAACAGTATGTGTTAATTTTTCTACATTGTCACTAAATAGCACCACACTCGTCTGATTACTAATATAAACAGTATGTGTTAATGTTTCTACATTGTCACTAAATAGCACCACACTCGTCTGATTACTAAACAGTATGTGTTAATGTTTCTACATTGTCACTAAATAGCATCACACTCGTCTGATTACTAAACAGTATGTGTTAATGTTTCTACATTGTCACTAAATAGCACCACACTGGTCTGATTACTAAACAGTATGTGTTAATGTTTCTACATTGTCACTAAATAGCACCACACTCGTCTGATTACTAATATAAACAGTATGTGTTAATGTTCTTACATTGTCACTAAATAGCACCACACTCGTCTGATTACTAATATAAACAGTATGTGTTAATGTTTCTACATTGTCACTAAATAGCACCACACTCGTCTGATTACTAAACAGTATGTGTTAATGTTTCTACATTGTCACTAAATAGCACTACACTGGTCTGATTACTAAACAGTATGTGTTAATGTTTCTACATTGTCACTAAATAGCACCACACTCGTCTGATTACTAATATAAACAGTATGTGTTAATGTTCTTACATTGTCACTAAATAGCACCACACTCGTCTGATTACTAATATAAACAGTATGTGTTAATGTTTCTACATTGTCACTAAATAGCACCACACTCGTCTGATTACTAAACAGTATGTGTTAATGTTTCTACATTGTCACTAAATAGCACCACACTGGTCTGATTACTAAACAGTATGTGTTAATGTTCTTACATTGTCACTAAATAGCACCACACTCGTCTGATTACTAATATAAACAGTATGTGTTAATGTTTCTACATTGTCACTAAATAGCACCACACTCGTCTGATTACTAAACAGTATGTGTTAATGTTTCTACATTGTCACTAAATAGCACCACACTCGTCTGATTACTAAACAGTATGTGTTAATGTTTCTACATTGTCACTAAATAGCACCACACTCGTCTGATTACTAATATAAACAGTATGTGTTAATGTTTCTACATTGTCACTAAATAGCACCACACTCGTCTGATTACTAATATAAACAGTATGTGTTAATGTTTCTACATTGTCACTAAATAGCACCACACTCGTCTGATTACTAAACAGTATGTGTTAATGTTTCTACATTGTCACTAAATAGCACCACACTCGTCTGATTACTAATATAAACAGTATGTGTTAATGTTTCTACATTGTCACTAAATAGCACCACACTCGTCTGATTACTAAACAGCATGTGTTAATGTTTCTACATTGTCACTAGATTATATACGTTGATCAGACAGTAAATTACAATATTCACAACCATATGAAAGGTGCATCCTGGATAATTATAAAGTGTGTCATAATTACAGCTACATCTGCTGTCGGAACAGTTTTAAAACGCCATAAAAGTTTTTTCTTTTGAGTTCGTGATATTGTTTTTATGTTGTTGTTGTTGTGTTCAGTAAAAACATAAAATACACAGTATCTGTGAATATAATGCTATATTTATATCATTGAAAATAGAGTAAATATGTCCGACGGTACTAGATTATGATTATTCTTTCTATTATATCATATATTCTTAACGTAAAACGGTCAGTTGCTTTATAAGTCTGAACTGGGAAGCTTATCTCACACACAATACTCACATGGAGGTAATAAAAACATAGATACTAAAAGTGTACATGGCGCGTTTCTGGAATAATCGTCATCAGATACGCTCATATACATGGGCCATCAATATACAACTTTGTTTCTCTCAGTGTATGCAATGTTCCAGAGCTTGTGGTTCCTATCAGGAAAGCTACTGAACTAAGGGTTCCTCTTGGTTAAGTTGAAGTCATCACTTCGAAATTTTACGGTCGCCATCATGACTTGGTTGACCGCTATGGAATATCTGTGTCACAAATGACAACGGATATGTTCCACTTGTCGTAAACACGAAGGGTGCCACTAGTGGAGCAGGAACTGCTTACCCCTCTGGAGCACCTGCATGAATTCACCCCGGTGTTTAGTGGGGTTCGTGTTACTCGATCTTTAATTTTATGTGTATGTCTTGGTAGATCGTTGTTTGTCCTTTTGTACCTTTTCTTTTGGCCATTGTGTTGTCTGTCCTTCTTCGATATACGGATTCTGATTACCCATTTGGTATCTTCAAACTCTTCTTTCTCCGCAGTGGAGAAAACACCTTCAAAATCGGTGTAGCAAGAATTAAATACTCAACTCGCCCTTAAGACGGGACATAAACCAATGCCTCAATATGGAGAATGTCACACTCTTTACTAGTAAAAAATAACTTGTATCAGGCACTAATGATGAGGAAGAGCTTGAAGATACATAAGGAAAATAAGACTCGTAAATCGAAGAAGGACAGACAACACAATGGTCAAATGAAAAAGGAACAGTTTGTTAGAAGTGGGTTATTAGAGGCAATATTTTTTCCTCGATACATCATTTTTCCTTTTCTTTGAGAGAACCAAATTATGGATCCGCTCATCCCAGTGCCGCAACTATATTTGTATCTACTGATGTGTTGTTTTGTTAACTTTTTCTAGTTATAAAAAATCTGCAATACTTTGTAATAGACGTTAAACAAGATTCGTTAAAACGCGAAATATTCATCGGTGTACCAGGTGTTTCTTTGTCTGCAGAGGAAAAACTTCATAAATAACAGTAAATATTTAAAGCAACATACAAGCAATTAACATTCTACTTGATATGAATACTTATTATTTATTACACGAATATATCCGTGAGACGTATTTCTCAGTATGAAATGTTAGAGTAACTATATCGTTGATATGATTATGAATATGACACACAAAACAATAGATAAATACATGTCACCACTTCTTTATAGCATTGTCAATGTCCAATGACCTATATCTCTATGGTAAACTATTGGGCCATTCAATGGTCGTTGAATCTATTTTAAATTTCAATTTATTAATACATTGTATAATATTTATATAGATCAAAAGATTTGTATCCCTATACAGGTAGCATTATATAATGTGTTCAAAATGAAGATCAGAGCATTTAAATTCTTACATCTGAATTTCAACATGTCAATTTGCAACGATTGTAATTAATACAGCTACTTTATCAATAAGGTAAGTCTATTAACCACACGACCAACATTCATGTGTGTCATACTTACACGGAAGGACAATATGTAGTCATTACCTACATAGTAAGATATAGTTAAATTTAAATTGTATTGTTTGGCATGAATACTATTAAATTAGATGATTTTATTATTGTGTAATCAATCAGTATCTAACAGCTGATCAGATCGTATGCTATAATACAATCAATCAGTAGCTAACAGCTGATCAGATCGTATGTTATAATAGAGTCAACGTGCCTCTTATAATCACTATTCTATATTTTATTGGAAAATAATAGAAAAATGTAATTGAAAAAACCCCCACCAAAATTTGAATCTCCATACATTGATTGATTACTCTAAACGTTCAATAAAATATACTGATGCGACCATTATAACAATGATATAGGAGAGACATATGTTATTATAACAATGATATAGGAGAGACATATGTTATTATAACAATGATATAGGAGAGACATATGTTATCATAACAATGATATAGGAGAGACATATGTTATTATAACAATGATATAGGAGAGACATATGTTATTATAACAATGATATAGGAGAGACATATGTTATTATAACAATGATATAGGAGAGACATATGTTATTATAACAATGATACAGGAGAGACATATGTTATCATAACAATGATACAGGAGAGACATATGTTATCATAACAATGATATAGGAGAGACATATGTGTTATTATAACAATGATATAGGAGAGACATATGTTATTATAACAATGATATAGGAGAGACATATGTTATTATAACAATGATATAGGAGAGACATATGTTTTAACAATGATATAGGAGAGACATATGTTATTATAACAATGATATAGGAGAGACATATGTTTTAACAATGATATAGGAGAGACATATGTTATTATAACAATGATATAGGAGAGACATATGTTTTAACAATGATATAGGAGAGACATATGTTATCATAACAATGATATAGGAGAGACATATGTTATTATAACAATGATATAGGAGAGAGATATGTTATCATAACAATGATATAGGAGAGACATATGTGTTATTATAACAATGATATAGGAGAGACATATGTGTTATCATAACAATGATATAGGAGAGACATATGTTATTATAACAATGATACAGGAGAGACATATGTTATCATAACAATGATATAGGAGAGACATATGTGTTATTATAACAATGATATAGGAGAGACATATGTTATTATAACAATGATATAGGAGAGACATATGTTATTATAACAATGATATAGGAGAGACATATGTTTTAACAATGATATAGGAGAGACATATGTTATCATAACAATGATATAGGAGAGACATATGTTATTATAACAATGATATAGGAGAGACATATGTTATCATAACAATGATATAGGAGAGACATATGTGTTATTATAACAATGATATAGGAGAGACATATGTTATTATAACAATGATATAGGAGAAACATATGTTATTATAACAATGATATAGGAGAGACATATGTTATTATAACAATGATATAGGAGAGACATATGTTATTATAACAATGATATAGGAGAGACATATGTTATTATAACAATGATATAGGAGAGACATATGTTATTATAACAATGATATAGGAGAGACATATGCTATTATAACAATGATATAGGAGAGACATATGTTATCATAACAATGATATAGGAGAGACATATGTTATTATAACAATGATATAGGAGAGACATATGTTATTATAACAATGATATAGGAGAGACATATGCTATTATAACAATGATATAGGAGAGAGATATGTTATCATAACAATGATATAGGAGAGACATATGTGTTATTATAACAATGATATAGGAGAGACATATGTGTTATCATAACAATGATATAGGAGAGACATATGTTATTATAACAATGATACAGGAGAGACATATGTTATCATAACAATGATATAGGAGAGACATATGTGTTATTATAACAATGATATAGGAGAGACATATGTTATTATAACAATGATATAGGAGAGACATATGTTATTATAACAATGATATAGGAGAGACATATGTTTTAACAATGATATAGGAGAGACATATGTTATCATAACAATGATATAGGAGAGACATATGTTATTATAACAATGATATAGGAGAGACATATGTTATCATAACAATGATATAGGAGAGACATATGTGTTATTATAACAATGATATAGGAGAGACATATGTTATTATAACAATGATATAGGAGAAACATATGTTATTATAACAATGATATAGGAGAGACATATGTTATTATAACAATGATATAGGAGAGACATATGTTATTATAACAATGATATAGGAGAGACATATGTTATTATAACAATGATATAGGAGAGACATATGTTATTATAACAATGATATAGGAGAGACATATGCTATTATAACAATGATATAGGAGAGACATATGTTATCATAACAATGATATAGGAGAGACATATGTTATTATAACAATGATATAGGAGAGACATATGTTATTATAACAATGATATAGGAGAGACATATGCTATTATAACAATGATATAGGAGAGAGATATGTTATCATAACAATGATATAGGAGAGACATATGTTATTATAACAATGATATAGGAGAGACATATGTTATTATAACAATGATATAGGAGAAACATATGTTATTATAACAATGATATAGGAGAGACATATGTTATCATAACAATGATATAGGAGAGACATATGTTATTATAACAATGATATAGGAGAGGCATATGTTATCATAACCAGAGGCTCTCAAGAGCCTGTATCGTTCACCTGGTAATAAAAAAAACGAATTGGTCCTATGTAAAAACTATGTCCTGCAGTGGTAGTCATCTTGGAATTACGATCAACATAAAAAACACAAAGTTTGTAAAGGACCTTCCAATGTTTGATGCACAGTTTAGGTTCAATCAGTGCAATAGCTTCAGAGAAGAATATATTTCTGTATTTTCCCCATATGATTCTGTGTTAATACTATGACCTGTGGTGGCAGCCATCTTGGATTTCCGATCGGCATAAAAAACAGAGGACCTTCCAATGATCATTCCTGGGCAGTTTGGTTTCAACTGTCCAAGTGGTTTCAGAGAAGAAGCGTTTTGAAACATTTTTCCCATAGGGTCCAATGTTAAACTAAGTCCCGCCGTAGCCGCCATTTTGAATTTCATACCGGAACAAAAAACGTAAAGTTTGTAGAGGACCATCCAATGAACATTCATGTACAGTTTGGCTTTAATCATATTTGTAGTTTCTGAGAAGAAGGCATTTGAACATTTTCCCATAGGGTCCAATGTTAATCTATGTCCTGCGGTGGTGGCCATCTTGGATTTCCGATCGGCATAAAAAACACACACCTTGTAGAGGACCTTCCAATGATCATTCCTGGGCAGTTTGGTTTCAATTATCCAAGTGGTTTCAGAGAAGAAGCGTTTTGAAACTATTTCCCATAGGGTCCAATGTTAAACTAAGTCCCGCCGTAGCCGCCATTTTGAATTTCATACCGGAACAAAAAACGTAAAGTTTGTAGAGGACCATCTAATGAACATTCTTGTACAGTTTGGCTTTAATCATATTTGTAGTTTCTGAGAAGAAGGCATTTGAATATTTTCTCATAGGGTCCAATGTTAATCTATGTCCTGCGGTGGCGGCCATCTTGGATTTCCGATCGGCATAAAAAACAGAAACTTTGTAGAGGACCTTCCAATGATCATTCCTGGGCAGTTTGGTTTCAACTGTCCAAGTGGTTTCAGAGAAGAAGCGTTTTGAAACATTTTCCCCATAGGGTTCAATGTTAAACTAAGTCCTGCCGTAGCCGCCATTTTGAATTTCATATCGGAACAAAAAACGTACAGTTTGTAGAGGACCATCCAATGAACATTCATGTACAGTTTGGCTTTAATCATATTTGTAGTTTCTGAGAAGAAGGCATTTGAACATTTTCCCATAGGGTCCAATGTTAATCTATGTCCTGCAGTGGTGGCCATCTTGGATTTCCGATCGGCATAAAAAACACACACCTTGTAGAGGACCTTCCAATGATCATTCCTGGGCAGTTTGGTTTCAATTATCCAAGTGGTTTCAGAGAAGAAGCGTTTTGAAACATTTTTCCCATAGGGTCCAATGTTAAACTAAGTCCCGCCGTAGCCGCCATTTTGAATTTCATACCGGAACAAAAAACGTAAAGTTTGTAGAGGACCATCCAATGAACATTCATGTACAGTTTGGCTTTAATCATATTTGTAGTTTCTGAGAAGAAGGCATTTGAACATTTTCCCATAGGGTCCAATGTTAATCTATGTCCTGCGGTGGTGGCCATCTTGGATTTCCGATCGGCATAAAAAACACACACCTTGTAGAGGACCTTCCAATGATCATTCCTGGGCAGTTTGGTTTCAATTATCCAAGTGGTTTCAGAGAAGAAGCGTTTTGAAACATTTTTCCCATAGGGTCCAATGTTAAACTAAGTCCCGCCGTAGCCGCCATTTTGAATTTCATACCGGAACAAAAAACGTAAAGTTTGTAGAGGACCATCTAATGAACATTCTTGTACAGTTTGGCTTTAATCATATTTGTAGTTTCTGAGAAGAAGGCATTTGAATATTTTCTCATAGGGTCCAATGTTAATCTATGTCCTGCGGTGGCGGCCATCTTGGATTTCCGATCGGCATAAAAAACAGAAACTTTGTAGAGGACCTTCCAATGATCATTCCTGGGCAGTTTGGTTTCAACTGTCCAAGTGGTTTCAGAGAAGAAGCGTTTTGAAACATTTTCCCCATAGGGTTCAATGTTAAACTAAGTCCTGCCGTAGCCGCCATTTTGAATTTCATATCGGAACAAAAAACGTACAGTTTGTAGAGGACCATCCAATGAACATTCATGTACAGTTTGGCTTTAATCATATTTGTAGTTTCTGAGAAGAAGGCATTTGAACATTTTCCCATAGGGTCCAATGTTAATCTATGTCCTGCAGTGGTGGCCATCTTGGATTTCCGATCGGCATAAAAAACACACACCTTGTAGAGGACCTTCCAATGATCATTCCTGGGCAGTTTGGTTTCAATTATCCAAGTGGTTTCAGAGAAGAAGCGTTTTGAAACATTTTTCCCATAGGGTCCAATGTTAAACTAAGTCCCGCCGTAGCCGCCATTTTGAATTTCATACCGGAACAAAAAACGTAAAGTTTGTAGAGGACCATCCAATGAACATTCATGTACAGTTTGGCTTTAATCATATTTGTAGTTTCTGAGAAGAAGGCATTTGAACATTTTCCCATAGGGTCCAATGTTAATCTATGTCCTGCGGTGGTGGCCATCTTGGATTTCCGATCGGCATAAAAAACACACACCTTGTAGAGGACCTTCCAATGATCATTCCTGGGCAGTTTGGTTTCAATTATCCAAGTGGTTTCAGAGAAGAAGCGTTTTGAAACATTTTTCCCATAGGGTCCAATGTTAAACTAAGTCCCGCCGTAGCCGCCATTTTGAATTTCATACCGGAACAAAAAACGTACAGTTTGTAGAGGACCATCCAATGAACATTCATGTACAGTTTGGCTTTAATCATATTTGTAGTTTCTGAGAAGAAGGCATTTGAACATTTTCCCATAGGGTCCAATGTTAATCTATGTCCTGCGGTGGTGGCCATCTTGGATTTCCGATCGGCATAAAAAACACACACCTTGTAGAGGACCTTCCAATGATCATTCCTGGGCAGTTTGGTTTCAATTATCCAAGTGGTTTCAGAGAAGAAGCGTTTTGAAACATTTTTCCCATAGGGTCCAATGTTAAACTAAGTCCCGCCGTAGCCGCCATTTTGAATTTCATACCGGAACAAAAAACGTAAAGTTTGTAGAGGACCATCTAATGAACATTCTTGTACAGTTTGGCTTTAATCATATTTGTAGTTTCTGAGAAGAAGGCATTTGAATATTTTCTCATAGGGTCCAATGTTAATCTATGTCCTGCGGTGGCGGCCATCTTGGATTTCCGATCGGCATAAAAAACAGAAACTTTGTAGAGGACCTTCCAATGATCATTCCTGGGCAGTTTGGTTTCAACTGTCCAAGTGGTTTCAGAGAAGAAGCATTTTGAAACACTTTTCCCATAGGGTCCAATGTTAAACTAAGTCCTGCCGTAGCCGCCATTTTGAATTTCATATCGGAACAAAAAACCTTAAGGTTGTAGAGGACCATCCAATGAACATTCATGTACAGTTTGGCTTTAATCATATTTGTAGTTTCTGAGAAGAAGGCATTTGAACATTTTCCCATAGGGTCCAATGTTAATTTATGTATTGCGGTGGCGGCCATCTTGGATTTCCGATCGGCATAAAAAACACACACCTTGTAGAGGACCTTCCAATGATCATTCCTGGGCAGTTTGGTTTCAATTATCCAAGTGGTTTCAGAGAAGAAGCGTTTTGAAACATTTTTCCCATAGGGTCCAATGTTAAACTAAGTCCCGCCGTAGCCGCCATTTTGAATTTCATACCGGAACAAAAAACGTAAAGTTTGTAGAGGACCATCTAATGAACATTCATGTACAGTTTGGCTTTAATCATATTTATAGTTTCTGAGAAGAAGGCATTTGAATATTTTCCCATAGGGTCCAATGTTAATCTATGTCCTGCGGTGGCGGCCATCTTGGATTTCCGATCGGCATAAAAAACAGAAACTTTGTAGAGGACCTTCCAATGATCATTCATGGGCAGTTTGGTTTCAACTGTCCAAGTGGTTTCAGAGAAGAAGCATTTTGAAACATTTTTCCCATAGGGTCCAATGTTAAACTAAGTCCTGCCGTAGCCGCCATTTTGAATTTCATATCGGAACAAAAAACCTTAAGATTGTAGAAGACCATCCAATGAACATTCATGTACAGTTTGGCTTTAATCATATTTGTAGTTTCTGAGAAGAAGGCATTTGAACATTTTCCCATAGGGTCCAATGTTAATCTATGTCCTGCGATGGCGGCCATCTTGGATTTCCGATCGGCATAAAAAACAGTAACTTGGTAAAGGACATTCCAATGATCATTCCTTTACAGTGTGGGTTCAGTCAGTTCATTAGTTTCAGAGAAGAAGATCTTTGAAATTTCAGCCAATCAGAGCATATTATTGGCCCTGGCAGCCATATTGAATATTCGACTGGAACGAAAAACAGTAACTTTGTAGAGGACCATCCAAGGAACATTCCTGCTAAGTTCGGTTCCAATCGGCCAAGTGGTTTCGGAGAAGAAGCTTGAAATGTGAAAAGTTTACAGACAACAGACGACAGACGACAGACGACAGACGACGGACGCCAAGTGATGGCAATAGTTCACATGGACCTTTGGTCAAGGTGAACTAACAATGATATAGGAGAGACATATGTTATTATAACAATGATATAGGAGAGACATATGTTATCATAACAATGATATAGGAGAGACATATGTGTTATTATAACAATGATATAGGAGAGACATATGTTATTATAACAATGATATAGGAGAGACATATGTTATCAAAACAATGATATAGGAGAGACATATGTTATTATAACAATGATATAGGAGAGACATATGTTATCATAACAATGATATAGGAGAGACATATGTGTTATTATAACAATGATATAGGAGAGACATATGTTATTATAACAATGATATAGGAGAGACATATGTTATCAAAACAATGATATAGGAGAGACATATGTTATTATAACAATGATATAGGAGAGACATATGTTATTATAACAATGATATAGGAGAGACATATGTTATTATAACAATGATATAGGAGAGACATATGTTATTATAGCAATGATATAGGAGAGACATATGTTATTATAACAATGATATAGGAGAGACATATGTTATTATAACAATGATATAGGAGAGACATATGTTATTATAGCAATGATATAGGAGAGACATATGTTATTATAACAATGATATAGGAGAGACATATGTTATTATAACAATGATATAGGAGAGACATATGTTATTATAACAATGATATAGGAGAGACATATGTTATTATAACAATGATATAGGAGAGACATATGTTATTATAACAATGATATAGGAGAGACATATGTTATTATAACAATGATATAGGAGAGACATATGTTATTATAACAATGATATAGGAGAGACATATGTTATTATAACAATGATATAGGAGAGACATATGTTATTATAACAATGATATAGGAGAGACATATGTTATTATAACAATGATATAGGAGAGACATATGTTATTATAACAATGATATAGGAGAGACATATGTTATTATAACAATGATATAGGAGAGACATATGTTATTATAGCAATGATATAGGAGAGACATATGTTATTATAACAATGATATAGGAGAGACATATGTTATTATAACAATGATATAGGAGAGACATATGTTATTATAACAATGATATAGGAGAGACATATGTTATTATAACAATGATATAGGAGAGACATATGTTATTATAACAATGATATAGGAGAGACATATGTTATTATAACAATGATATAGGAGAGACATATGTTATTATAACAATGATATAGGAGAGACATATGTTATTATAACAATGATATAGGAGAGACATATGTTATTATAGCAATGATATAGGAGAGACATATGTTATTATAACAATGATATAGGAGAGACATATGTTATTATAACAATGATATAGGAGAGACATATGTTATTATAACAATGATATAGGAGAGACATATGTTATTATAACAATGATATAGGAGAGACATATGTTATTATAACAATGATATAGGAGAGACATATGTTATTATAACAATGACATAGGAGAGACATATGTTATCATAACAATGATATAGGAGAGACATATGTGTTATTATAACAATGATATAGGAGAGACATATGTTATTATAACAATGATATAGGAGAGACATATGTTATCATAACAATGATATAGGAGAGACATATGTGTTATTATAACAATGATATAGGAGAGACATATGTTATTATAACAATGATATAGGAGAGACATATGTTATTATAACAATGATATAGGAGAAACATATGTTATCATAACAATGATATAGGAGAGACATATGTTATTATAACAATGATATAGGAGAGACATATGTTATTATAACAATGATATAGGAGAGACATATGTTATTATAACAATGATATAGGAGAGACATATGTTATTATAACAATGATATAGGAGAGACATATGTTATTATAACAATGATATAGGAGAGACATATGTGTTATTATAACAATGATATAGGAGAGACATATGTTATCACATTTGTATATCATGTACATACTAAACTAATTGTAGTGTTCATCTTTATAGTGTTATTTGTGGAAGTTTGTCAGTGACCGCCATGAGATTACTGAAATATTGATGAAAGTGGCGGCGTTAAGCTTCCTAAGCATTGTTGTTTGTATTGTTGGTGGATTGTTGGTGGATTTTTGCGAAATGGGGTTCCGTTAATTTATTGTCTGTTCGTATTTACACACACGAGGGATGGGTTATTTTATTAATGTGTTTCATCCTACTTCGCATTACAAAATTAATCAGAACAGTTTTCTGTTAAATTATTATTGTACGATGTTGCATTTATTTGACGACCTATGATTGGATAAAATGATTCCTAAAAATAACGATGAAGGCAGAGCCATATATGGAAATCTAGAGAATAAGATTAATACGCTTTACTCGCCAGTGGAAAATTCCATTCCTAAAAATAACGACAGAAGCAGACTGTAGCATTGTGTAATCTATTATTGCATAATTTGACCTTGACGCTGTCCGAAATAAAGAAACATTGTAATCGATAACTGAAACGACGTATTTGACCAGGCTCTCTCTATATATGTGTGTGTATTTTGATTTAGCATAATTAAACACAACTGCAAGAAAGATGGTGATTTATATTTTCTTCTAAAGATGCAGACGGAAAATTACAGAAGGTCAGTGGGCGGTGCTTAATTTTGTACATTGACCATTACGTCTTTAGCCTTAGAACTTCCAAGAAAGTCCGTCAAACATAGTTCGTGGAAAAAATTTAGTTACCGTTTCAAGTTATAGATCAGCAACATTGTACAAAAATGTTATAAGCTCCCATGACCGACTATGGTTATTTAGACGGTAAGTAAATAGTTGAAGGGTTCGCGCTGGAGCGCTCACCCTTCAACGATTTACTGACCGTTTAAATAACGATAAACGGTCACTAGGGAGCTTATAACTTATATTGTTAGTAATTATACTCCGTTTTTCAACTGCATTATGTTGTCTGTTTATCGCCAACGTTTACAGTAAAACATGTCTTACTAATTTATGAAAATATATTGAACCTATAATATAATTTGTTTTCCAAAATCATTGTTCTTCATCGTTCGTTTAAAATTCACATACACATTTTGTAAAATTGACTGTTTGATTGCCCTGCCCTCTAATACCATCCTACGTAACAGTGTAATATAATGAAATAGTAATACTCAGAAGGTTTGAAATCTGATCGTTTCCACGAAGAGCCAACTGGTTACATAATTATCACATCAGTGATTTCTCGTATTACAAAGAATGATATGATTATACAGTACTGAATAATGTATTGTTTTATCATATATGGTGGGATTTTTACATTTTAATACAGTAGCATTAATGTTGAAATAAAACAAATCAATCGAACATTACACCTTTCCTACCGATACAGGCTTTTTATGATTTATGTTGTAATGACATATTAACACAATTACAAATGTAAAATTGAAATATATGATCAAATTCATATACGAATTGATGTTAATGTACCGTATATTGTCTTAGTAAATAGAAACTATCGAATAAATAAATAATTTCATAGAGAACAACGAGAGTCAATTTTAATTATCGATTCATTCTTAGAATCCAACACTCACTTCAAACAATGAAACATTTACATATATGTAGCTATACTATATTATTATTAATTACAGTTATTTATTAAATATTTTCCAAGAATATGACACATTTTGAATAAAGA
The DNA here is from genome assembly GCA_963383655.1 of Bathymodiolus septemdierum. NCBI lineage: Eukaryota > Metazoa > Mollusca > Bivalvia > Mytilida > Modiolidae > Bathymodiolus > Bathymodiolus septemdierum. The sequence continues at coordinate 100,870,243 of OY726517.1, read as the reverse complement.
GCCGTCCGGTGTTATCGCGCACCTGAGGGTTCAGTGGTTAATTTCACTGCATACCAAAATTTTATTGAATTAATTTAAATCATCCTTAAATACTTTGAAGTATTATCTTTATGGTCATTATTCAGATTCCGCAACAATTTTTAGCATTTCAGTGAAAATGAAATGTAAGCAAACCAACCCTCGATTTTTGACAAATGTTACAACGTCCGGTGATATCGCGCATGCATACTTTGAATGGTTCTTTAAATGAATAAAAGAAAGATTTTACTTTGAAAGTTTACGAAATTGAAGTTTATACCTATTCCTTCAAAATAAGCACAAATTTGAAAACATTTAATATCTTTTATTATAATTATAGTTAATAATCACATAGTAGTAGTCTCCATCTTAACTTTTCCAATGATTTTGCATTTAACCTGTAAAAAACGTATGCGCGAAATCACCGGATGCGCGAACACTGGTCCCAAGATTGTATGCAATAAAGACCAAGGAGAATGAACAACAACGGCATACCCGGGATGATATGGCGTTATCTGTCCAATCGTGATCTGGTCTGATACGCCATGTTAGCCAGGTCTGATACGCCATATCAGCCTGGTCCTTATTTTCAGATCAATTACTTGTAACTATATGATAAACCGATTAAGCATGATATTTTCCATATCGACCTGATTATAATCCCTCGACCTATGTCATTGTATGACAGTAATAATAGTGCAGATTTAAATTTCCAGCGAAGCAAAAGCACGAACACGAATCAAGATAAGATGGAAATGATCGTTTGAAAACTGAAGGTAATTGTGTTTTTACTTTTAAGAATGCCATAACAAGGTAGCTTCTAATGCATCTATTTGCGTGTCTTGGTTAATTGTGAACTTATCCTATATAATACAGTAGACTAATTACCTTTAAACAGATTTAAATAAAAAAACTTTATTATCTGTAGCATACGACCAAGAACATTCTTATTGTTTTAATTTATCAAAGATTGCCTGACATGCAAAGGTTGTGTTGACACAAAACCATATTCCACGATTCAAAAACTGCAAATGACTAGAGGAAATGAAAGAAGAGTTTGAAGATACCAAATTGGCAACCAGAATATGTATATCGAAGAAGAACAGACAACACAATGGCCAAAAGAAAAAGTAGAAAAGGACAAACAACGATCAACAAAACACATATATAAAACTAAAGATCGAGTAACACGAACCCCACAAAAAACCGGGGGTGAACTCAGGTGCTCCGGAAGGGTAATCAGTTCCTGCTCCACTAGTGACACCCTTACCTACTATCACACTCAACGTTAACGTCATTTATTATCAGACTCAACGTGAAACGTCCCCTATTATCACGCTCAACGTGAAATGTCACCTATTATCAGACTCAAAGTGAAACGTTATCTATTATCACACTCAACGTGAAACGTCCCCTATTATCACACTCAACGGTAACGTTACCTAGTATCAGACTCAAAGTGAAACGTCACCCATTATCACACTCAACGGTAACGTTACCTAGTATCAGACTCAAAATGAAACGTCACCCATTATCACACTCAACGGTAACGTTACCTAGTATCAGACTCAAAGTGAAACGTCACCCATTATCACACTCAACGGTAACGTTACCTAGTATCAGACTCAAAGTGAAACGTTACCTATTATCACACTCAACGTGAAACGTTACCTATTATCACACTCAACGGTAACGTCACCCATTATCACACTCAACGGTAACGTCACCCATTATCACCCTCAACGTGAAACGTCACCCATTCTCACACTCAACGGTAACGTCACCCATTATCACACTCAACGTGAAACGTCACCCATTATCACACTCAACGGTAACGTCACCCATTATCACACTCAACGGTAACGTTATCTAGTATCAGACTCAAAGTGAAACGTCACCCATTATCACACTCAACGGTAACGTCACCCATTATCACACTCAACGTGAAACGTCACCCATTATCACACTCAATGGTAACGTCACCCATTATCACACTCAACGTGAAACGTCACCCATTATCACACTCAACGTGAAACGTCACCTATTATCACACTCAACGCTTTTAAACAAATATTCACACTCTTTCAACTTTAACATTATTTTCAGCTTTTAACATTTTACATTTGATATATTCCATCTTTATTTTCCAGATTAAGTAAGAACTACAATCATTCCACCATAGCCAGTACCTGACACATCACCATAGCCAGTACCTGACACATCACCATAGCCAGTACCTGACACATTTAACTACAATTATTCCACCATAGCCAGTACCTGACACATCACCATAGCCAGTACCTGACACATCACCATAGCCAGTACCTGACACATCACCATAGCCAGTACCTGACACATTTAAGCAAGGATGCGTCCTCGGTCGACCTACTTTTATCTGGCCAATAAATTTTGGAACTGACCTCATCAAAAGACTATAATTGTATAATATTAAATTGTTGTATTTAGAATGACATCGGAATCAATTTGATGACCCTATATCTCATCTATTTTAATTTGTCTCCATCACTTTCAGTCCAATAAGGTATAGAGCGACATGATATCAATACTAACACTTTATTGAAGACAGATAAAGATCTTCGACCTGTGTCAACATGACTATTTACTAGAAAATAAATAATTCCCTTTTATCTCTTCATAAAAACTGCAATCGAAGTGATCGGGAAATCACGATTGGTTGTTGGAATATAATATCAAACACTTAATTAAAACAAATGGTGAATAAATCAATTTTGTCCTCATAAAAATAAACCCAAATTCAATTAAAGCAAACTGTTCGCAAATAACAGTTCATAGCAACAGAAAAACCATACAGCTTCAATACAGTCAAACCTGTATTAAGAGAACACATTTCGAACAAAGAAAATGTGTTTTTAAGTCAGGTGACCTCCTCGTAAAAGAGGTTCAATTCATATGAAATGTTCTATACCAGGGCAAGAAAAGAGGGACATTTTAATATAGATGACTGCTTAATAGAGGTGACTGATTGAGCCGGTTTGACTGCACTTCTTTGATGGAAATCTAGGAGTGACATAACATTGTAAAATACGTCTGGGAGGTAGCCAGTGGAATATCTAGACCGATTTTGTAACAATTCAATAGGTGTTAAAGCTACAACACTTGTCTATTAACGTGTATCAATTATGTATATGATTAAACAATCATTAAAACATGTAACAAATCGGCGATCAATGAAACAAAAGGCCATCCGACAATAATACCATACTAGGACAACAAAGACAGTCCGACTGTAATACAATACTAGGACAACAAAGACCGTTTGTTTAGTTAACATATAGGATCGCTAATGAGTGTGTGTGAAGAGCAGAATGATGGAAGAGGGACATAATTTGAAAAGTTGAGAACTGAAACTTTAAATTCTTTCTCCTCAAACAGTAAAAGTAAGTTGTGTGATTAACTGAATTACCAAGAGTACTAATACATTATGAACAGAAAAACATTTCTTTTTCTTCTTCAAACAATCCTTAAAATTGAATTGTCCATTTATTTCACAGTTCAAACCATTCAACACAATCTTGTCTCTCGTTTATTCTATAATTAAAGGTGAAATGCAAAGGTCATAACTTTTTTCAGATAGTGATTTTAGTACCTTGATAGAAAATCGTAATCATTTTCAATTCTCTCAAGCCGTTTGTACAAAATCGTCAGGTAAACTTACCTGTTTAAAACCGCGGGAAATATCAATCATGCTTATTTCCCTTTAAAAATCTCCTGTCGTGACGTCGTTCGTGTCATTTCTTCTTTTTTATGGGGACAAAGATAATCAAAGCATATCTCTTCTTTGTGTGCAAAACGGTTGGGCGGGTGGACATTGGTAAATTTACTGTTAATAAAGCTTACGTTAAAAAGTTAAGTATACTAATTAAAAAATTTCGCTTGTAAAGATATACTAAAATGAAAGAATAAATACCGTGGTTCTAGGATATCCTCCCGTGGGTTTATCGTGCATTAATATATGGGTCTGTCTTCTTAACAAACGTGAAATATCAAACAGTTATTGCCGTGCTATGACGCGTTTTGGTATAAGACCGTGTGAACAAATTTCAAATTATTTTCAATTCTGACTTTTCAAATTAGTGCCTGTCCTTTCAAATGTAGACCGTAAATATTATCAATGTATACCAAAAAAGAGGTAGCCGTTCAGATTTCAAAGCAGAGATGTACTCTTGGTTCTTACAAAGGAGAGGTGGCACGTATTTTAACAGAATATTTTCAGTTTCGTCCTTGTCATTTTTCTTTTTACCATGTCTTGTAATTTTCGCTTTGAATTACGTCTCGGCATCTTTTGATATTTCTAAAAAAAAATGGCTTCTGAAATAAAACGGACCCCCCTTATGGAAATGTCTGGATCCGCCTTTGAGATATATGTACATTGTCGTACAATGTGATCTGTCGTCAATTGTTGAATACGGTACAACGACCTCTGTTGTAGATTGTGTCAAATTTCCTGTTTTGGTGAATCAGTGTGTCAGGCTTTCCTGTTGTTTAGGGGGCTCTACATATCCTAAAAAAAAACAACCCAAAAAAACAAAGCCGAGCACTCACCATATAATGTATCATTTTTGTTCTATGAGACTTGGTTTTGTTGTCTCACGATATTTATTAGGTACTTTAGGGGACTCACATTATTTTCTACAACGAATGTTGTTGTCTTATGATATGAACCAAGTATATATGGTAGTGGGTCCCTAAAGTACACCAAGGCAATATAGGAATCATTTACCTTAGATGACTAGCATCATTTTCTATGGTTAATGTTGTTGTCTTATGATATGAATCGTGGATATAGGTAGTGGGTCCCCTAAAGTACACTAAGGCATCATAGGGATCATTTACTTTTGGGGACTCACATTATTTTTTTATGGTTAATGGTAATGGGTTCCCTAAAATCGTAGATATATATTATGAAAAGGATTTAACTTTTATTGAATTTTGTTTTTCTCGGAAAGGTGTAAAATGACACTTTATGTGGCGAGCCCCTTAAAGTAAACTATGTAAATTACGACTAACGTAAACGAAGGCTATAATGACTTAAGTGTGTCACGGACATGAATTCTACATCTCGCTGTTCTCCATTCAACGATTACTGACAAGTCATAAGTAATACATTTGATGTAAAAATGCATTACAGGGGGGGGGAAATGTGAAGGTAATAGTTCATGTACAAATAACCAGAGTTACTAGTACTGTATTTATCATTCTTTTTTTTCCCTTTGCAATATTTTTTTAGAGAAGCCTATTTATAGCCTGGAGAATATTGTCTAAATATAAGTCAGTTAAACGGCTAGAGTACAAAAGTTCGGGATGTATTTTTTTTTAAATATTTTTTATTTCAAATTAAATGCCTTTTGGTTTTTTTAAATTTATATGTTTTTAATATATTATTTTCTATGTTGAATCGATGCCTGTGATGTCACTTTGGTCATTTTCATCATCAGAATATCGAGAAGCTATATTATCCTCGTAGGCGCGGCAGACTGATAAGAATCGAATGACGTCACTGTCTTGGCTTGTCAAGAGGAGATAATCATGTTTAAACTTCGACAATAAACCTGTGTTTACAGTTAAACGGTGACACACTTGGCGTCGAAAATTTGTTTTTTCGGCCTTATTTATGTATCTTTATCGAGTAAAGCAATACAATTAAATAATCAAATACTTTTCACATTTAAGGAACAAGACTGATTTGATTTTAGTTACATAATGTCGACAGAACATGGCTTGTACAATATATGTCGTCGTGTGTTCTGTTAGATACAATTATTTTCAAATTTCCTCAATGGTCACATGGTCACAATGAACTTTAAGTAAGCAAGAAAGAAATAAAACGACACTACAGTTCTAGAAAAAAACAAAAAATACAACACTATACGCAAACATGCACAAATAAAGTAAATAAAACATGCGCCCTCCTACAAACAACTAGAGGTAAAGACGAACCAAACATCGTTTTTATGCGGAAATCGTAACGGACACGTTCAATGTTGAAGCCGGTGGCGCAATGGTTAGCGTGCTCGCCACGAGTGCGGTAGATCGTGGATTCGAGCCCCGGTCGGGTCAAACCAAAGACTATGAAATTGGTATGTGTTGCTTCTCCTCTAGGCACACGGCATTAAGGAGAAAGAGCAAAGACTGGTTGGCCCGGAATCAGAATAATGTGTCCGAGTAGAGCGACATGTCTATCGCGGACTGTTGTTTCAGTGAACTAGCACTATAAAAATCCAACTCCGCGTGTTGGTCTAGTACAAATCGGACCTCGTCAGCATCGCATTGAAAATTAACTTGTTCTCGCCATGATATAACTAAAAAAATGCTGAATTGGCGCTAAACAACAATCACTCACTCACTCACTGAAGCTGAAACGTGTTTAATGTTGTTCTTAACATAAAACTTGTTTGAAGATGAAAAAAAAACAGGCCATAGATTTCTTTTGCGATTGGTATGGCCATTATGAAGATCAAGATTGTAGACAAGCACTTTGCTTTCTGTAAATTAAATATAATAGCTTGTTCGTTGTGAACAAGGTTAATTATCTAAGAAATAATGAAATTAATAGCATATTTTGCTAACACAACTACGTTTAAAAGACGTATGCGAACGAGCTGAAACGTTCGAATTGCTATTTTAATAGAGATCTTAAGAAAGTTTGTAATGTATTTGTGCAATAGATGTCTAATAAGGAAGTACCAATTTGAAGCTTGATATAATGAGCTCAACATGGAATTCGTTCCTAATGGAATCTCCGTTATTTTGTCAACATGGAAAACGATCGATTTCTAATTTTCAACGTAATACAATCAAAAGAGGCAAAGAAAACGGTGAAGTGCTTCTAATAAATCACAAGACAATTGTATCCAATATTGAACTAATTTGGTGTTTTCGAACTATTAAATGTCAAGAAAGATGAAAAGACATTATTTAGATATAAGAAGAGTTTGGAGATACCAAAGGGTAATCGAAAACCGTAAATCGAAGAAGGACAGACAACACAATGGCCAAAAGAAAAAGGAAAAAAGGACAAACAACGATCTGCAAAATACTATGCAGAAAAATACTGTGCTCCGGAAAGGTGAGCAGTTCCTGCTCCACTAGTGGCACTCGTCGTGTTACTCTAGTTACAAACCCAGTATTATTAATCGATATTCGAATGTCGTGATATTTTCGCAATTATTTCTATAAAAATGAATACTGGTTAAAACTGAGGTGTAGCGACGATTTCTGTTCTTCATTGATGCGTGAACCTTTTTATTCTTCAGACTTCAGTATAATACCAGTGACTATCTCCAGGTCCTCCGGTTTCCTCCATCAATAAAACTGATCGCCACGATATAACTGAAATATTGTTGAAAGTGGCGTTAAACACTATAAGCCAAACAAACCATCGGTATAATACTGTGTACAACCAAACAAACCATCGGTATAATACTGTGTACAACCAAACAAACCATCGGTATAATAATACGTAATCATGACAACATGAGCTGTATGGATGTCTTATGAGATGATATGTTAAAGACATGATTAATCAATATCTAATCCGTGGCTGTCTTTCAATGGAAACATATTGTTAAACTTAGCTTTGTCTTCCATTATTAGAAGAATAAAAATAATTATTCAAAGATGAACCATAATGTGAACATCGGAGTGATATAAAATCCCTTATGACAAAAATAATCATAATTCTAGATAAGATTAGCAATTCCTTGGATATGTAAATTTCCACAACAGCACTTTTATAGACAGTAGTATGTGCGACAGTTACCATGAAACGGTTACAATGACCTACCAAGGGAATTTGAGAATTACAAAAATGTAAATTTTGTTATTGTTGAACAAATGAATTTCTTTATCAACAAAACTATAGCTACCAAAAACAGCCAAAAAGGCGTTGATTGAAAAACGATCTATTAACACTATATTGTGATTATCAAATAAATTGAATTTATGCTTTTTGTTCTCACCAATCAAAATATTAGTTCACAAACGATACAATTTATATAAACCTAATGAGAAAACGATTGGCAGTTTTTTTACCGGTGTTGTATGAAATTGTCTATAATTGATAACATAGTTGAAGTAAAGCTAATGTTGGACAAATGCTAATTGGTCCGGGTTGGCATGTGTCTCGGAGCAAAACAAAATAGAGATAGATCTAATAGATTGGAAACATCTAAATTGCAATCGGAAAACAGCGTTGGCTTTTTCATTTGGGAAATGTATACATTATAACGTTTTACCAGAGCCATTAAATCTGCTCGGAAACCATATCTTGTTTTTTGATTAAAAATGCTTGATGTAATGGAGCGACAACTGATCATGAAATAAAACATGCATTATTACTATTAGTTAAAAGCCACTAATTGGACACTTGTGGAAACGTTCCTCTGATTATAACGAGCAATGAAATACAGGAACGACAAAAGATTTAGTGATAAATCATCATATTTATTAATTATTAAAAAAATATATGACATAAATACTTACAAAAAACTACTCTGTACAATTCGAGTAATTAATTACTTATAAAAAACTACTCTGTACAATTCGAGTAATTAATTACTTATAAAAAACTACTCTGTACAATTCGAGTAATTAATTACTTATAAAAAACTACTCTGTACAATTCGAGCAATGTAACGGAAGACTATTTATAGGATAAGGACCATGTGTTTTATCATATGCTCAAATATACATCTATATCATTTCTTAGTAAGAAGAGTTTGAAGATACCAAAGGGGTAATCAGAATCCGTATATTGAAGAAGAACAGACAATACAATGGCCAAAAGTAAACGTATAAAAGTAATAATGCATAAGAACTCAAATGTTGCCTTTATTTAGATTAACATTAGTATCTTTTCTTCTAGGCTTATATAATCATATATAAAACACAATTATATATATAAATATAGGAATCATAATACTATAAAGGTAGATATTTTAAGCACAAGACGGGTTTCTTGAATAACCTTCATGATGTACGGTCAAAATCTAAATATTGGAAAGTCAAACAGTTTTATAAAGTAATTACAATCTTTGGTCATTTACTAGTATTGGTCCTTTACTATCAATTAAGGGAAAAGTCAACCCCCATATCAGGTTTGTCAAAAGTCGTTAGTGATCGCGAGTCTAAACGCGAGTTATTGACCTTTGACCTATGACGTCTGCACTAATTATCTCTGTGTGTTCACATCAAATTGACCATTAACCTCATTGTAAATCGGAGCTAAAAAAACTCCATATTGCTTCGTGTGTCGTGGGACTGATGTTTACAGCATTAATAGACAAAATCCCAGAACAGAGACTCTCATTAGTCCGTATCTCTTCACTTGATTGATAAAGACAATGAAAATTTTAAAAATCTGAAATCCCCCATCACACATTGACAGCCATCTCATATTTCTGATCGGGACATAATTCAGACACTTTGTATTGTCAATGAGTAAGTAAACCATGTGAAACATTTCCAAAATGAAGAGGTAGGTTTAAACAACATTTTTAAGGGAATACGATACAGTAGCAAGGGCAGATAATTACATTGCCGAATACCGCATGTTGTTTTTGCGACGTCACAGTAACGAGCGCGACATTTCCCGCGGAAGTTGCATCGACGTCATAAAAAGCCGATGACGTAAAAATTTGAAAGCACCTGCTTCAAGCCGAATAATGCCGTTTTTAAAAGAAGGAGAAATACGCCGTCGGAAAAAATGTTCAGAGCACTTGAAAGAGTTGGATAGGAATGTTGGTGAGACAGAGGTAGACCAGACAGACGCAGATCAGACGGACGCAAGCCCTGGAACTGATTATAAAGATATATGCTGGCAGGATGGGAGACGAATAGTTGAACTAAAAACACTAGCAGAGCAATTAAACGCGTGTGACGTTGTGATACACCGTTAAATCTAATGAATATTGAGCAAGAACGTTTGCACGGGTTCGGCAGTTACTTATCTATTCGCTGTACAACTATAGCCGTTCTCTTTCATTTATTTCATTCTCCGGTTGCGTTGGTCTTTCATCCAATCCAAGGAAAACGGCGGGAAAGACTCCACCACGTTTTACCTATTAAAATACATTGTAGGGTAATTTGGCGCCGAAATTGACGATGTCTAGATTTGTCATGAAAAATGCACGGTTTTTGTTCTGTAGCTAAAAAACAAGCACATGTACCCCCTTACTTTTTGTTAAAATTCTAAATAAAATCATTGCGAGAATATCATGACAAAATATTAAGAAAATATCAATTGTCATTTTTTTTCTATATGCAAATTTATTCATGAAGAAACCAATAAATAATCCATATTCCACAAATAAGTAGAATTTTTGGACTACTTAATCTATTATTGGCAATGTACATGTTCATCATCTTTGAACGAAATTATCATAGGAAGCTATTCCAAAAAACCGGATGCAATTATCTTTTACCGTTTTGAAATTGTGATATTTTCTTTACCGCTATAAAAATCCGTATTTTAAAAATTTGTCGAAAAATGGTCGAAATTCGATCGTAAATATCTCGAAAACTAAGTCACGAAGGTATATTTTTCTTTGCATATTTGGAAAGAGCATGTCGAAATTGACCAAATCACGAATTTTCATGAAAAAATCAATTGGCAATCCTTACTGTATCGTATTCCCTTAAGAAATAGAAAAAGCAATACATATCCTGTAAAAATAATATACATTGTATAATTTAATTAAAAATTTACCATTTTTCTGTGAGAGCATTCATGTCTAACGTAAATGAATAAATAATACAATGATAAAAAAAAACTGTGTCATGTAAAATGTTTACTTGTGCTGAAAATAAAAACGTAGATATCAAATTGAGTGTTTCTGAAGTAAAAACGTGGATATCAAATTTAGCGTTAGGAATAACCTTCTTCAGGTGATGCCCACAATCGAAAGATTGGAAAGCCAAATACTTTAAAGTGTTGGGGGCAATGAAACCTAATGCCCTCAACATGAAACCTAATGCTCTCAACATGAAACCTAATGCCCTCAACATGAAACCTAATGCTCTCAACATGAAAACCTAATGCCCTCAACATGAAACATAATGCCCTCAACATGAAAACCTAATGCTCTCAACATGAAACATAATGCCCTCAACATGAAACCTAATGCCCTCAACATGAAACCTAATGCCCTCAACATGAAACCTAATGCCCTCAACATGAAACATAATGCCCTCAACATGAAAACCTAATGCTCTCAACATGAAACCTAATGCCCTCAACATGAAACCTAATGCCCGCAACATGAAACCTAATGCCCTCAACATGAAACCTAATGCTCTCAACATGAAACCTAATGCCCTCAACATGAAACCTAATGCCCTCAACATGAAACCTAATGCCCTCAACATGAAACCTAATGCCCTCAACATGAAACATAATGCCCTCAACATGAAAACCTAATGCTCTCAACATGAAACCTAATGCCCTCAACATGAAAACCTAATGCCCTCAACATGAAACCTAATGCCGTCAACATGAAACCTAATGCCCTCAACATGAAACCTAATGCCCTCAACATGAAACCTAATGCTCTCAACATGAAAACCTAATGCTCTCAACATGAAACCTAGTGCCCTCAACATGAAACCTAATGCCCTCAACATGAAACCTAATGCCCTCAACATGAAACATAATACCATCAACATGAAACCTAATGCCCTCAACATGAAACCTAATGCCCTCAACATGAAACATAATGCCCTCAACATGAAACTTAATGCCCTCAACATGAAACTGAATGCCCTCAACATGAAAACCTAATGCCCTCAACATGAAACCTAATGCCCTCAACATGAAACCTAATGCCGTCAACATGAAACCTAATGCCCTCAACATGAAACCTAATGCCCTCAACATGAAAACCTAATGCTCTCAACATGAAAACCTAATGCTCTCAACATGAAACCTAATGCCCTCAACATGAAACCTAATGCCCTCAACATGAAACCTAATGCCCTCAACATGAAACATAATACCATCAACATGAAACATAATGCCCTCAACATGAAACCTAATGCCCTCAACATGAAACATAATGCCCTCAACATGAAACTTAATGCCCTCAACATGAAACTGAATGCCCTCAACATGAAAACCTAATGCCCTCAACATGAAACCTAATGCCCTCAACATGATAGCCAGAATCGGATAAGGTCACCTATGCCTGAGAGAGAGGAGTACATCATCAATTCACGTCATATTGTCATTATTATTCAATTGGTTTTTTTTTAGTTTTATCTATGTAGAATATCCCGTCTTGCAACTTGCTAGTCACGTGACTATAGAAAAATAAAATCGAAATAATTTTATAATACAATTAGAATTGCAACATTTACAGACTCTTTAATCAAATGGATTGTTTTCTGTATCTACTCCAATTTCTGAATTGAATAAGACCAAATGAAACATTTTTATAAAATATTTCACTTTAATTTAAATTTAAGTCTGAGATTGTTAGCAATTCTAACATGACGTCCTCCATTCGCTTTGTAACCAAACGAGCGATTTATCGATAGGGTATAATCTCATTAGCACATGCGCCGGTGCATGTGACTGACTTTCACATCGTAAATGTACAAGTTGATGAATTATCGTCTGCTCGAATTTAGCAGCATAAATTGTGTGCGACATTGTCCGCAAACGTAAATATAAATTACCGTCTTCCAATCAAAGTATACTACCTTATTTGTACTCTTAGACATATCAGAATCGAAATAAATCATGGAAGACAGAATGTGTTTTGAGTTTTAACATGGGTTGGCGAATATTAGTATATTTTATCCGCCAATTCATGTTAAAACCCAAAACACATTCTACCTTCCATTATTTATTTCTTAAGTATTAAATAAACATGATAAATTATAACTATTGTATCAGTAAAGTCAGCGGACTTGTTGAATGTGTAGAACTAGAACTAGAACTGGAACATATATATAAAATAACGGCAGCTTTGATGGTCGAGATAGGCATTATCATTAGTATCTCAGCGAGTCTGATAGACCGAGCTGTCATATTAGTGATCATGCATGCCGAGACCTTCAACACTGACGTTATTGTTTTTATCGGCATTAAAGGTCATGATTTGACGTCACACTGACCCACATTGTTCAGTATCAGAGTCAATACGTTGATACTGACCATATCAGTGTTAGTGAACAAAAGGGAAATGGCAAAATTAGCGGTGAAAAAAATTATTAATATATATAAAACAAGTCTTCCAAATCCGGGAAAATACCTTCCAAAATCACCACACAATTTAGATACTTCAGTCAGTCGCCCTCTTTCATTTCACACAAGGGGCCCGGGTGGCTCAATGAGTTAGGTAATTGGATTACCTAACAACTCATACAAGCATATCATCAATACGGCGTGGGTTCGCGCCCGACTTTGTAAATTACAAAAAAGGGTACACTCGATTCGCAGCCGCAAGTGACAAAGTTTACCAGTTGCTTGCTCATGGTCGGTGGTTCTCTCCGGGTACTCCGGCTTCCTCCACCACTAAACCTAGTCGCCATGATATAGCTGAATTATTGCTGAAAGTGGCGTTAAACACAATAAATCAAATGAAATCATTTCACACATATAGCCAATGGTGGCTACGCCTGAGAGGTCATTGACTTTGCGGACTGCATAAGGTTCTATCTCCCAATCAAATGCGTGAAATCTGTTACTGCCGATCAAAGCATTCGGAACATCCTCATGTTTTCTAATGTTGTGCCTGATTTGATATATAGCAGATAGTTCATGGCACTGAGGGTCATATGGCAATATATGGACCGGTCCGTCACCAAAAAAATATTATATGGACCGAAGCTTCTAAGGTCCATATAATATTTTTTTGGTGACGGACCGGTCCATATACTGCCACATGACCCGAAGTGACATGAACTATTTGCTATATTATACTCTTTATCTAAAATAATGCAGGTACCTGGCCGGTCCATATAACAAAATAGTGACCGGCTGCGCTAACAAAGACAAATAGGGAAAATAAAAACGTAAAGTGTAATATATATACAAATGTATATATATAGCGTGTGAAATAAAAAGTTGCATGATAATATTTTCTTCTCATCGTGGGATAAACAAATACAAATCAACTTCACAAAATCACCCTAAAAACGTCAGCATTACGATCAACAGGAAACAAACCATACGAACATGTCTTCAGTGTTGTAGGCTGATAGATTCTTATGTGTTCAGTGTTGTAGGCTGATAGATTCTTATGTGTTCAGTGTTGTAGGTTGATAGATTCTTATGTGTTCAGTGTTGTAGGCTGATAGATTCTTATGTGTTCAGTGTTGTAGGCTGATAGATTCTTATGTGTTCAGTGTTGTAGGTTAATAGATTCTTATGTGTTCAGTGTTGTATGCTGATAGATTCTTATGTGTTCAGTGTTGTAGGCTGATAGATTCTTATGTGTTCAGTGTTGTAGGCTGATAGATTCTTATGTGTTCAGTGTTGTAGGCTGATAGATTATTATGTGTTCAGTGTTGTAGGCTGATAGATTCTTCTATAAGGTGGTAGAAGATGTGTATGAACATATGTCATGCGCGCGGGAAATTCCGTCTTTTTCAAGTAGAACGAAGCCAAACGAGAGTAAAGGACTTTAATCGCCAGGATATAAGAGCAGGTTCTAGATTAACATCATTTATAGAAATAAAAGTGTACAGAATACAAGCCAAAAAATAGAATAAATAAAAGTAAAGGAACCTTACTCAGAATGTTGTTTGACACTTCCACGGCCATGTAACACGTTTTTGATACAACGCGTATTAATGCTATTTTTAAAAAACAAAGATTTGGATGAATGTATTGTAATTATTGATAAAAACCAAGGTCCCTTCCCCCTCAGGCAGGTTCTCCCCCGTCAGCCATATCCCCCCTCAGGCATAGGTGAACTCGAGTTTGGCTATTATGTTTAGGCCCTCAGCTCCCAAATACTTTTTATTAGGCATTTCAATCTTCTGATTCGATGTGTACTTTTCAAAGTTGCATTAAGTACACCTCGTTATGTATTGTAATTTATTGCATATATAACAGATTAGATCGTGACAACAGTAATAAGATAGGTGTATATGTCATATTATTCAAGATATCAAAATATCACTTGATATATCAGTTTGATAACAAAATAAGACTATTACATAATATAATTAATGACAATCCGCGCCAATCGTAGCCGATAGGATGGCATCACTAAATATACATAGACATCGTATGTGATTGTTGTTCTACAGTACTTTGTGTATAATCTCATAACCATATAATACGACAATATCAACGGTATCTCATCAGAAACAAAGAATCAAAGACTTGAAGCTTCAATATCAATGTCATCACCCACTTAAAGGAATTACTCTACGACATGAAATAATAACTTGTTAGGGTACAATTTATGGTCAACAATTCCATCAATATCAACAAAACGAGCGACCACCTCTCACCTCAATTCATTGAAAATAAAAAAAGAAAACCTTTTATAATAAGCACCAACAGTAGTATTTATGAGAAAACGTCCCTTTATTTACGTTAACGTAATCTTATGTTTAATAGAAGGACTAAAGATGTGAATTTGTTTGCTTTATTGAACACCAGGCATAGTGAACTATACCGAGTTTGGCTCTCATGTTTAGACTCTTTTGTGTTGTAGCTTCCCAAAGACTTTTTATCTGGCATTCCAATCTTCTGATGATCTCATAAGAAGCAAAGAATCAAAGACTTGAAGCTTCGATATCAATGTCATCACCCATTTAACGGAACTACTCTACGACATGAAATAATAGCTTGTTAGGGTACAATTTATGGTCAACAATTCCACCAATATCAACAAAACTAGCAGCCACCTATCACCTGAAATCATTGAATATAAAAAAAAAGACCGGGAACAGGACAAAAGCCTCCCTCTAGGAAAAAGGACCCTAGATAAAAAGCCCCCATAATGAAATAATCATACAATCTTCTGATGATGAGAGTACCTGATGAAGGTCATTCCAGAGATGTGTCGCTCGCACTCATTTCAATATCTACTTTAAAAGTTACACTGAGTACACCTCGTTAAGTGTGGTAATGTATTACATATATATAATGGACTATCTTTAAAAGACTATATTGTGATTATCGTAAATAGATACGAGTTTATCAAAGATATTGTGCAAGATATTAAAATAGCACTTGATATTTCAGATTGATAAAAAAAAGAGTATTACATAAAATAAATGGTAACAATCCGCGCCAATCGTAGCCGATATGATGGGATCACTAAATATACATAGACATCGTGTGTGATCGTTGAATATATACTACTTTGTCTATAACCTCATAACCGTATAATACGACAATATCAACGGTATCTGAGAAGAAACAAAGAATCAAATACTTGACTAACGGCTGGAATGTCAATGTCATCACCCACTGACACCCTACGACACGAAATAATAGCTTGTAAGAGTACAATTTTGAATATAAACGTTAGAGAACACCGAAGAGGCATTTAAAAATGAACAATCCAAAGAAACTGGAAACATATGGTGCACAAGACGAAGAAAAACAAAGCAAAAACACAACACAATATGTGATGGATATCACTATGTACAAACAAATAAATAACATAAATAAGACATGAGCCCTCGTAAAAACAACTGGAGGAAAAGGCGAATCAAACATCTTTCTATGCGGGAATCGTAACGGACATCACAACACGGAACTCAGAACGTAAATACACATAATAGGACAACACAAAAAACTAAAACGATGAGCAACACGGACCCCACCAAAAACAACCAGGGATGAAATCAGGTGCTCCCGACGGATAAGTAGGTCCTGTTTCTAATAAGACATCCGTCGTGTTACTCATGTATACAGTCAAGTCCGGTAAACGTCTTGGCAGTGATAGAGGAAAGAGAACATCTAAGTAAAAAGTCAAAGATCCATTGTCATTTGAGATATAGATATTTCGTAACAGAAAACCAGATTGTCATGACGACTGTAGAATTTTCAACTGTAACCTAGAAGCAACGTAGCCTTGTTTGAGTAACTTTTGTGTCAGTAGCTGAGCTCTGTTCAGAAAATCACAGTACTGGGCACAAGCTCTAGAGTAACGTATGAGATGTGAAATGTAAACTCTGCTGATTCGATATCTACTTTTTTAAAGTAATATTTAGTACACCTTGTTATGTGTGGTTATTTATTGCATATGTATAATGCACTTTAAAATATTAGACTGTGATAATAGTAAAATGATATGTGTATATGTAATATTATGTAATATATTAAAATAACACTTTATATTTCAGTTTGATAAAAACAGCATTGCATAAAAATAAATGGTGACAATCAGCGCCGATAGGATGGGATCACTAAATATACATAGACCAGGTGTGTGATCGTTGTATCTACGTTACTTTGTCATAACAATATGATACGACATCTCACAAGAAACAAAGAATCAAAGACTTGAAGCTTCAATATCAATGTCATCACCCATTTAACGGAACTACCCTACGACATGAACTAATAACTTGATAGGGTACAATTTATGGTAAACAATTCCACTAATATCAACAAAACTAGCAACCACCTATCATCTGAAATCATTGAATAAAAGCCTCCCCCTAGGAAAAAGGACCCTAGATAAAAAGCCCCCATAATGAAATAATCATACAATCTTATTATATTTTTTTATATTGATGGTGATATTAAAGATTTCTTAAAGATCAAAGCTCATCCTTGTTAAAAAAAAAAAAAAGGGAGGGGTTGGGGAATTAATAAAAATAAATAAAAAAACTTTAAAAACATATTTTTTTCAAAAAAAGACCACGACATAGGGAAATTGAAAATCCAGGTCATTACTTGGAACAGAAACAAAACAATGTGGCGGGGTAAAAATGAATAATGGTTTCTCATTCCCCACTAGATCTCATTATTGGATATAAAAAACCAAAACAGTATACTGAATAGCTTTCTAAAATTTTATAATTAACAATACAGGACAGATTTGTCAGGAAGTAACTGACAAACAGATTATACTCTTGGGAAATACATGTATATCTAAGATCCCTTGACAAATGTGTCATATGGATTAAACGGAATGTATAAAGAAATAATTTTCAGAGGTAGCAACGATGAAATAAAGACCAATTCACACCAATCTTATCTGTTTTGTCCAAATGGTGACCTCTCAATACAGGTTTGACTGTATATTTATATTGTTCATTACTGGTATATTGCTGAACCCGTGTTATATTTAACAGTTAAGACAATATCATTGGTAACGGGTTATATTTAACAGTTAAGACAATATCATTGGTAACGGGTTATATTTAACAGTTAAGACAATATCATTGGTAACGTGTTATATTTAACAGTTAAGACAATATCATTGGTAACGTGTTATATTTAACAGATAAGACAATATCATTGGTAACGGGTTATATTTAACAGTTAAGACAATATCATTGGTAACGTGTTATACTTAACAGTTAAGACAATATCATTGGTAACGGGGTATATTTAACAGTTAAGACAATATCATTGGTAACGTGTTATATTTAACAGTTAAGACAATATCATTGGTAACGTGTTATATTTAAAGTTAAGACAATATCATTGGTAACGTGTTATATTTAACAGTTAAGACAATATCATTGGTAACGTGTTATACTTAACAGTTAAGACAATATCATTGGTAACGTGTTATATTTAAAGTTAAGACAATATCATTGGTAACGTGTTATATTTAACAGTTAAGACAATATCATTGGTAACGTGTTATATTTAACAGTTAAGACAATATCATTGGTAACGTGTTATATTTAACAGTTAAGACAATATCATTGGTAACGTGTTATACTTAACAGTTAAGACAATATCATTGGTAACGGGTTTGTTGTTATTGTGTTTAACGCCACTTTCAACATTATTTCAGTTATATTGTTGCGGTCAGTTTTATTGGTGGAGGAAACAGGACTACGCGGAGAAAACCACCGACCTGTCGCCAGTCACTGCCAAACTCTTTCACAAAATGTTGTATCGAGTACACCTCACCATTGAGCGGGTTTTGAATTCACAACTTTAGTTGAGATAGGCTCTGATTGCACAGGTAGTTGTAAATCCAACTACCATACTTTCACGACTCCAACGACACCTTCAGCAGTAAATATTTTGTTAGACACTGATTATATAATAGAATGAAAAACAAAAAAAATACCACACTGTCGTGAAAATTCTAAACTCATAGACATAGGCCACATTGGGCACAACACACAGAACAAAAACAAACAACACAATAATCATAAAACAGAACGATTATCATCTCTGACCCCACCAAAACACGAAGCAAAATAGAATAAGACTGAAACGAACACCTGATTATTGACAATCGTATTGGAAAAGAAACATCACCAAAAGGTGGATGGGTGTAAGTGAATGTAATATTTGAGATCTTTCCACTTTACACTCGGGCAATACTTGACGTCAAAGGATTGTCTTTTTTTTTTATTGTCATGGTATCATTTACAGCCATAATATTACCTCCAACTCGTACATTAAAGTGTGTGTGTGTGTGTGTGTGTGTGTGTGTGTGAAGATCGCTAGTCTACAGTGAAGTAATGATTTGTATGATAAAATACTGAATTATTATAACTATAAGGGAAAACAATGAAAATCAAAACTACAAAATCGTTAATAAAAGTTCACTAACTGATTTGATGAAATTATAAAACAAAAACAAAAATTAGAAATTCTTTCAAATTAAAGAGTGTGAAATAAATGAGTAAATTTGAGAGTTTTATCTTGTTATATCATGTTTTATCTTGTTATATCATGGATAAAAGTTAAGTGAGCACAAAATATCCACCAGCGAATCCTATACATAAATCAATTTGATAGAGAAAAAGAATGAATGAAGCGTTAATAACGACCCTATTTCCTTTCTTATCAACGGCATACAGAAAAAACAAATGAAAGTGTTGACAATATACATTGATAAATGTCTTCTAAACAATGAAACGCTATTGTTATAGAAATAAAATAGAAATTTCACTTCAGGAAATAAAATGTTTTCAGCAATGCAAATTCAATAAATTGATAATATTATTATTGTGGGTAAGATAAAACAAAATCAGCTTTCTTCAAATGGTTACAAGCAAAAGAAACAATAACAAACCACTAAAACTTACAATATTGTTCAACCATTAGTCATCTAGTCTGTATAAATCGTGATAAATAACGATATATTTTAATTATTAGGTATCCTGGCTGTATCAAACATGATAAATAAAAAATAAACAAAATCTCCGTCAATCATAAACAATTCAATAGGTATAAACCCTGGTACAATCTGTTTTCAATTATTTGTTGGTTCTTGTTCAACAAAAGAACTTCATATAACTATCAATGTATGCAGTCAAAAAGGGGCTACAATGATACTGTGACAAAGTTTATTAACTTACGACATCAATGACATGGATGCTAAGAAACTCTAAAGACCTTTTCTGGATAATTGTATTTATCGTTTTGTTTTTATCTTAAAGGCATACAGGCTGTTATTAAACAACATTATTAAGAAAAAAAACTGGTGGAACGTGCTAATCTGGGTCACGGGTCACTGTAATCGGGCGGTGTATCGAGAAACAGATACGGTGTTGAAGAAACTGTTGATACTCATAAAATATTGATAAATGCAATAAAATTGTATGTTTGTCTTCAAGAAATATGATAGACAAAACCATGTGTGAAGTTTTATGACGAAATATCTCCGATTTCTATGTAAATTTACGAGTTGAAGTTGCGGCTGTATCGAGAAACAGATACGGTGTTGAAAAAACTGTCGATATTCATAAAATATTGATAAATGCAATAACATTTCATGTTTGTCTTCAAGAAATATGATAGAGAAAACCATGTGTGAAGTTTTATGACGAAATATCTCCGATTTCTATGTAAATTTACGAGTTGAAGTGGAGAAACACCCACAGGTAATTTTAGCGATGTATTTTTATCTTGGACAAGAATAATGAGCGTCCTGATTGGATGACCGATTTAAAACACACTGACTCCGCATGGTAAAAAGATGCATGTAAAAGAAATCTATGTTATATTTATTCATTTGTTTGATTCTGGAATATTGTTGATCATTGATTTAAACAAGAAAAAAGGGAAAAAAGGGGAGGGGGTGGGTGTGAATTTTATTTGTGAATTTTACAGTTAATTAAATGTTATGTTTCGACAGCTTAAAGAGAAAAATAAAAATTTGTTGCGACTAAAGCTTGAATCAGCGTTAAAAATTGAACAAATATCAGTGGTTTTGTAAATGAGATTTATTTTAAATAGAAAATCTGAATTTATTATTTATTAATTTATTATTAATGATACAATTTTATATCCCTTGGGAGGGTTAGGGGGGCTATGATGAAAATTTGAAATAAAAACACAGGACCGGACTTTAATCAAAAATAACAATCCAGGATTAGTTTTTTATTTAAAAAAATCCAGGACCCCTGTGTCCATGATTTTTTTTTTTTAAGTTAATAATATGAAATATTGACATCCACACTTGACTTTTGGACAGACATTTCTGTGTCCACATTTGTTTTAATAAAAAAAAATGTTTCCCAATATAAGACCTAAACTTTGATTAAAAAATCCATAAAGATATATTGCAGTTGAGATTTTTCATAATATCATACGTACATATCCTAGAACGAAGGAAATACGCCCAATGCTAAACATTCGAATTCTTTTCACTAATTACGACATTATAACAGATTTTTTGAACCTGGGTTTTTGTTCAGAACATTTTATTAGTATAAAACATCGAATATTGGCAACTTTTAGTATAAACAAAAAATTCAATTCTGACATCCCGTGTGCCTTTAAAAGTTGTTTATAATAAATTTTTCACAACGCACATTACTTTAAAATCGTAAACAACGTTACAAGTTTATACTTTTGTGTCACGAATTGAAAGACAAAAAGTTCTACACAGAAAATGAAGTTATCAGTATGTTGGAGTTCTAACTCGAATTTATCGAATTTGGTAAGCATATTTAAAAAACCATCGGCATCCACAAGGGAATAAACCGTGCCCCTCTCCTTGGCGATATTTGCCTTTACTTCTATGGGGGTAAAGATTATACAAAAACTTATCAGAGACAACATAATCACAGAATCTAAATCCTTAATCCAGCATTCCATTATATTGATGATGTTCTGTCAATCAATAATGAACACTTTGGTAATTGGATTCCATCAATATATCCTCAAGGAACATGTCATAAACGAAATAACAGAAACAGCGTCCTCTGATTCTTTTCGTGACATTTACCTCGAAATTGAAACCAATTGTCATCATTCTACCAGACATAAGGAAAAAACATTTCAATTTTCAATGTTGCCATTATAAATTTTTCACACCTCTACATAATACACCAATCTCTCGCGTATAAAGTTTATATTTTACAACTTATAAGTTACGTTACAACCTACAGTTTGAATTCAGATTGTTAATGACATTACTGTTGTCTGACCACTAAAATATATTTGTAGGCGCAAGTATTTCTCAAAGAAAAGTTTGAAGATACCAAATTGGAAATCAGAATCCGTAAATCGAAGAAGTTAGACAACACATTGACCAAAAGAAAAAGTCAGACAACACATTGACCAAAAGAAGAAGTCAGACAACACATTGACCAAAAGAAGAAGTCAGACAACACATTGACCAAAAGAAGAAGTCAGACAACACATTGACCAACAGAAGAAGTCAGGCAACACATTAAAACACACCAAAAGGGTCAAATGGCCAAACAATGATCTACAAAACACTACACAGAAAACTAAAGATTGGGAAATACGAAACAACTAAAGCCTGGGTTGAACCCTGGGGCTCCTGCATGGTAACAGTTCCTGCTCAACTAGTGACATCCGTCGCGTTACTCTGGATACAAACCCGGTGATAACTACAAATTTCTGGTTTTGAACAAATAAATGTATTACCAAAGCACTGTCATTTATACATTAAACTCCCGTATTATCGAGATCAGAATATTCGTAAGATCGAGCAATCGTCTCTTCTAATCGCTTAAAAGTTTGTAGGAAGATATCAACACCTTATTTAAACTATTCCGTCACTTGCGTACAGCTGATGCGAGATAGTATTGGCATTTAGACTTTTTTTTCAAAGTTGACCATGGTTTCCTCTCTATATAGTCTTATACACTGTCTAAAATTGAAATGATGGTGAAGGCCATCAGCTCTCTTTTGTAGAACTAATATTATACACATTTTACATTTTATATTTCATCAAGAAGGAAATTCTTTTATCAATTAACTAATTAAACCACGCCACCTTTTACTGAAGCATCTGTACCGAGCCAGGAGAGTGATATGGTATGTATATAAAACATCTGTACCGAGCCAGGAGAGTGATATGTCATGTATATAAAACATCTTTACCGAGCCAGGAGAGTGATATGTCATGTATATAAAACATCTGTACCGAGCCAGGAGAGTGATATGTCATGTATATAAAACATCTGTACCGAGCCAGGAGAGTGATATGTCATGTATATAAAACATCTGTATCGAGCCAGGAGAGTGATATGTCATGTATATAAAACATCTGTATCGAGCCAGGAGAGTGATATGTTATGTATATAAAACATCTGTATCGAGCCAGGAGAGTGATATGTTATGTATATAAAACATCTGTACCGAGCCAGGAGAGTGATATGTCATGTATATAAAACATCTGTATCGAGCCAGGAGAGTGATATGTTATGTATATAAAACATCTGTATCGAGCCAGGAGAGTGATATGTCATGTATATAAAACATCTGTATCGAGCCAGGAGAGTGATATGTTATGTATATAAAACATCTGTATCGAGCCAGGAGAGTGATATGTCATGTATATAAAACATCTGTATCGAGCCAGGAGAGTGATATGTTATGTATATAAAACATCTGTATCGAGCCAGGAGAGTGATATGTTATGTATATAAAACATCTGTATCGAGCCAGGAGAGTGATATGTCATGTATATAAAACATCTGTATCGAGCCAGGAGAGTGATATGTTATGTATATAAAACATCTGTATCGAGCCAGGAGAATGATATGTTATGTATATAAAACATCTGTATCGAGCCAGGAGAGTGATATGTTATGTATATAAAACATCTGTATCGAGCCAGGAGAGTGATATGTTATGTATATAAAACATCTGTATCGAGCCAGGAGAGTGATATGTCATGTATATAAAACATCTGTATCGAGCCAGGAGAGTGATATGTTATGTATATAAAACATCTGTATCGAGCCAGGAGAGTGATATGTCATGTATATAAAACAGTCTACTTCAACTTAAAGTCACATAGTCTGTATCAACCGTGATAAATAGCAATATATTTCGGGTCTATAATTCACCCAGTCTGTACCAACCCTCCTCCAGGTTTTAGTCTATTCTTTCACTTCATATCTATCCAAAATATAACATTTTATAAATATCACATGTGTCACTTCCTACACTATCACTGACTGTATTTTGGAACTACAGTCAACCCTGTATTAAGAGGTCATCTTTGGGACAAAGAAAATGTAGCCATATAAGAAAGGTGACCTCCTAAACGAGGTTCAACTCATATGAAATTTTCTATGACCGGAAAAGAAAAAGGTGACCTTTCAATACAGGTGACTGCTTAATAAAGGTGATTGCATGGGAAGATTTGACTGTATATTGAATAATAAATAGATATTCAGATAGTCACTATCTAATACAATTATATTCTATGCCACGTTTGACCCATTTGAATTAAAAAAGAAATGAGAAGAGATATCTACGCATGTATACGTCTAAAAGCCACGTAAGAAAAAAAAATCATTGATCGGATACAAATTCTTTGATCAGATACAAATTTTCTCAATGTAATTCTTATTAATAAGTACAGCTCCATGTTAACTTCTGTCTATTATAGAAATTTAAGTAGTACAATAAATCTATATTGATTATTGTACAATCATGAAATATACTTTATAGTAAGATAAAAACATTATATTTTAGTTTGTTTAATTTACTCTCACTTTTCATATTTCTTATTAAAGGTGAAGTGTGAATAAAATAGGTCAATGTATTTGTTTTCTTTTCTGAATTATCCCCCCTTTATTTGCCCACTTCCTATTGATTCATTATAAATAATCTCTGTGTTTTGTAGATCATTGTTTGTTCTTTTGTCCCTTTTCCATTGTTCATTGTATTGACTGTCTTTCTTCGATTTATGGCTTCTGGTTACCACTTTGGTATCTTCTGATTACCACTTTGGTATCTTCCGATTACCACTTTGGTATCTTCTGATTACCCCTTTGGTATCTTCAAACCTTTCTTTGAGATCCGATATGAAAAAATAAACTTAGTGTATAAGGACATCATTGCCAATAAATATGTGACACCACCGTCTTGTATTTTATACAGATATATCATGTTTGGGAGGGGTATTTGCGAAAAATACCAGTCGAGAGACGAAAAATTTCCCCAGCCGAATGGCGAGGGAAATTTAGTCTGGGTATTTTTCGGAAATACCACTCCCAAACATGATATATCTGTTTAATTACACCGAATATTATTTAGAACACTGGCTAAATAAATAATAGCGAGCATCGCAAGATGCGAGCTAAACAGCTACATGTGTGTCAGGAGATGAATCAATATATACGATCAATACCAACCGGAAGTGGATTCTAAGTCTCAGCATAGAATGAACAATCGGAGTGAATCACCGGAAATAGCCTATCAATTTGAATAAAAAATAACTATCCAGTTTAGAAATAACCAAAAATTTTTAGAAAGGAACCCGTACAGCTTCTTTACACGAAACGATTAATTTATTTAAAAAATGGACAATGGTTAGACCTTTTTGTTTCGCCCCTAAAAAAAGTCGTCCCCGATATATATCGGACCTAAAAAAAAGTCGTCCCCGATATATCTCGGCCCAAAAAATCTCCTTTGCAATGGAATTAACTGAGTAAGTTGAAATGGAGAACAAAGAAAAATAATCAAGAATAATGAAGAAAAGAACCCAAAACTACTATTTGTACATGTACATGTCTATGCGTAGATATGATGCTCGCCTGTAGGCTGTGCCTAATCCATATTACCTTTTGTTTGTCGTTTTCAGGACCTAACATGATGTATCTGTTTAATTCTACCGAATGATGTTACATAAAACGCACAACTGATAACGTTTTACAAATTTTGTTACAAGCGTCTCGGTGAAGGGTAAAAACGGCAAATACGATTGTTACATAAAACGCACAACTGATAACGTTTTACAGATTTTGCTACAAGGTCTCGGTGAAGGGTAAAAACGGCAAATACGATTTTGCAAATACCATGAAAAAAAGTTAAATCTTTATATGCAAATACACCTACATGAAGTAAAAATTCTGCAAATTCACAATGCAAGGCCTGAATTTGTAAAAAATATCACGCCTATTAATCAATCAGAATTCAGCATTCTTATATAAGGTGTAATTAGACTTAAAAGTCTTCTAGTTTATCAATGCGATATTTAAAGAATAGTATTAATTATTTCTTTAAAAATTTCAACAAAAAGCTGAGCTATTGTAATTTTGTTGATTAATCCCCACTTTTGCTTAGTACAGGGAAAGAATTCAGATGAAAATAAAATGAACAAAAATATCACCCAAAACAGATAACCGAAATACTACACATTATGTGGAGAAAACATACTCAAAACAGATAACCGAAATACTACCCATTATTTGGGGAATTGGTACCCCAAAATTAATTACTGTACAAATTACATGGAGAACTCCTACTTCAAACTTGATAACGTTAATACTACCAATGATAGACAATTCTTAGATCAAATCACCAGATTGTTAAAGCAGGCATTTTGAAACCAGTGTCTTTCTTGAAACAGATTTTGTTGGAGAACAAATATGACTAATTAAATTAGAATATACATGTACATGTATTAATAAATGATAAGTAAAACTAATTAATACTGAATGAACGCGATTAAATGTGTTAATCTATAAATTACATTAAACACAGAACAGAACGATTTCTAACGACTCACAAGGAGATTAAATATGAAATTTCAATTTTATCTCTTTTTTTTTTACGTAAAAACGTGCTTTTTCATGCAGATGAATAAAAATAATGCAAAATTACTTACACTGTAAAATGGTAAATAAAACATTTCCAACCCGTCGGTCTTTCCAGAAAGTTATAAATTTGAGCTTGTGGGGAACTTTTCGGATGTCGTCGGTATAGTGGGAAACTGATAGGGCTTTCCTTTTCAATGCAGGGTTTTGTTTCACCACTGCTACCGTAACTACTCTCGTTAAATTCGGACTCTTCATATTCCTGGACTCTAAGTGTATTCGGAATTCCTTTTCCTAAAAGTGATGTTTTAGTATTTGTACGATAAGGTCCTCGCATTTCTGTTTTAGAAGCAAAGTACCTCCTGGCCTCATCATCAATGCTATCCATCGTTAATTCATTAGTGATTTAATTCACAAAAAGGACTAACAAAAATCTATAATTCTTCAGAAGGAACTTCACTCCATCTAAATATTCTTATTTATCACAGCAATTAATGAAATCCTTTTAGTCTTATAAGACAATATCATGGCCGTGTCGTATCACATTCCGCTCTTAGTATCAACACATTGTTCTCAGTGTCTTTAAAGTACAGATATTTGGTGACAAAGTGTGAGTCTAATTAATCAAATTTCACCAAAAGGCGTCGTCAGACAGGTTTTGTCCAATTTATCATCAGAGTCGGCTTTCTATTAGTTATTTCTGCAAACAGAGATAAATTGAAAAGAAAAAAACTATATGAAAATACATTATTCCAATCCGGATAATTCTTCGCTGTTAGAAATGAACTGATTTGTACATTATCTCTATCACAATTTAAAAACAATGTTGGTAGCACGTAATATTCATTAAATAGCCAGGAAATGTTAGATGACGAAAAATAATTAACGAAGTCACGGAAAATCCAACCTTTAACTAAAGGGTGTGCAGCCTTGTTATATATAGGATACAGGTATTCTTTGTGATGTGTGATTTTTATTTCCAACAATATTTACACAGAAAATCAATTGACACTGATTCCATGTGAAATGACAATGTAAATCTGCCGCAAGTAGAGCGATATAGATGAGCAGTATCCGTCATTTGGGAATTATCATTTCATCCTAAATCCTCCATTCTTTATTGCCCTATAAATAAATATAATAAAACGATGAAACATTGTACTTTTAATAAATTCTCAAATTCACTAATGAAAATATTTAGTCGATTTAAAATATATTGTATTTCATATGATAACACATTATTGTACATTCCAAACGTTTTACCTAAGCAAACATGTACATGATTCATCAAAGGGCTATTTTAGTTTATCCGCAAGATTTAATTGTTTTGAAATTTTAATTGTTAATTGATCTCGGATTCATTTATTAATACACAGTTTAAATAAGGATACTATAACATCATGTTATCTGATTTGTGCTCAAGTTGTCTATAATGTCGATGCTCTTTTCAATCTTTTTATGTTCTAGTAACCAACCAATGACGTTAAATAGAGTTCAATAATTAAGTCCAGAGATAACTGTATAGTACTTTAAGCTTTACCGACGTCAATCTTCATTTTACTGTCTCAAATAAGTCTTTGCTTAAAAACATTACAGCATTGTTTTATTTTTTTTAAACCAGGGACTACATTTTTTGTGTGTTATTAATCTAATAAGCTCTTTATCAGTATGCATTACATGACTGCCAAAAAAATAGCCGTGATGGACAACAATTATAGTCAAAGGAATTGTTGCACTATTTGTTTTTTTCTCGAAAATCATACAATATGGTTCAAAAATGCAAATTAGTTTACAGCCTTATTATTATAACCACCTTTGTCTTAAAATTAATCTTTTAACTAACTTTAAGGATATTTTATATACCGTGACATCATGTTAATATTCGTTCAGATAACGGTGATTTAGGAACCATTCGCGTGACGAAACAAATCTATAACCATAGAAATTGATAGACGATATATATTTGTACTTGGAAATTTTAAGGAACGTATATTTTCAGGATAATATTCTACTCACAATAAGTATTCTATATATTATTTGTAACATGGAATAACATACTCACCTCATATTTTGAATAATAGTGAATATTTTATAGTTCAACTTTCTGTTTATTTTGTATAATAAAAAAAAAACATTATTCAATGGAGACATATAGAATCTAACACCAGGGGAGTAGTACAAAATATGGATATCTCCGACACTCAAGGGTAATATTTCAATAGTTATCTGACCTATGGGAGGCAAATATCTTTGCTGCAATGCTTGCACCTTTTATTCGGAAGAAATGGAAGAAGGTACTGACATTTTTTTCATAAAGTCAACTCTTTCTTAAAGGTCAGTGGATATGCATACTACAATTTCCCAAATATACACCGTAAATTCATCAGATACTATAATGCATGCCATACATCTATCAGAACAAATAATTTATGTTCCAAAAGAGCTGATTGTGGTCAAGTTCAAGCCCTTTAGGGCCTTTATAGCTTTGAAAAAGAACCAACAGCAGTATTTATAGAAAAAAACAGTCCTTTTGTTGACGTTAGCATCACTTTATATTGATTAGTACTAGTATTGAGGTATGTTTGTATTGTGGAGGGGTGTGGTTCCAGAAATATTTCCTGTATCGATTCAATGTGTTGAATGTGCATTTACAGTAATATATTTATTATTGGTCGCTAGAAATCTTTAAAAGTACATTTTGCTCCTATTTATTTTTTTGGTTTTGATACATATCGCCTTATTGGTCGCTAGAAATTGATCGCTAGCTTAAGCCTGGTTCCCAGTTATGCAAGTTATATTTCAGTTGCTTTTCAAATTGAATTTGTTCAAAGACAACATTAGAGAGTGCATTTAAGTCACATATTTTGGCTTCTCTCCGCTTAAGTATATTTAGGTCCTGGCAAATTAATCACCTAGTCAGGTCCGATAACAATATGCATAAATATATAGTTTATTATCAGGTATCAAAGATCATTGGCTCAGCTATTTTTTAATATTAAGTCATGATTTAATGTCATGCTACGTATTGTTAACAGGTATTTTAAGATGGTATTGTGATTATAATTGAAAATTGATATTCTAATTTGATAAATTAAATACATTGACACATGTCTTCATTATATCCAAATATTAAGAAGTAAAATGTATTTGGGTCCTGATTGACGATAACATGACCTTAGAGGGAGACTATATGTAACAGTTACAAACCAATAAACTCTGTCAACGGAGACATTGGTTACTGTAAGATATGTTATCCCGTATATTAATCCACACAAACCTAATTTTCGTCTGTATTCTTATTTTACTCACCATTAATACATTTGGATGAAATCAGAAGAAACAACAGAACATTGCGGCGTCTGATTACTCCTTGATATCTGCAATTTGTTTTCCAAAAGCTGACTGTTAGACAAATTTGAAGATGCCAAATTAGTAATCTGAGGCCGTAAATTCAAGAAGAATAGCTAATACAATGGAAAAAAGAAAAAGGACAAAACTGATCTCCAAAACATTTGTTTAACCCCGTCACTGTGTGCTAGGGGTATCTATTTTTTTAACCCCGTCACTGTGTGCTATGGGTATCTATTTGTTTAACCCCGTCACTGTGTGCTAGTGGTATCTATTTGTTTAACCCCGTCACTGTGTGCTAGGGGTATCTATTTTTTTAACCCCGTCACTGTGTGCTATGGGTATCTATTTGTTTAACCCCGTCACTGTGTGCTAGGGGTATCTATTTGTTTAACCCCGTCACTGTGTGCTAGGGGTATTTATTTGTTTAACACCATCACTGCGTGCTAGGGATATATATTTGTTTAACTCCGTCACTGTGTACTAGGGGTATCTATTTGTTTAACCCCGTCACTGTGTACTAGGGATATCTATTTGTTTAACCTCGTCACTGTGTGCTAGGGGTATCTATTTGTTTAACCCCGTCACTGTGTGCTAGGGGTATCTATTTGTTTAACCCCGTCACTGTGTACTAGGGGTATCTATTTGTTTAACCCCGTCACTGTGTGCTATGGGTATCTATTTGTTTAACCCCGTCACTGTGTGCTAGGGGCATCTATTTGTTTAACCCTGTCACTGTGTACTAGGGGTATCTATTTGTTTAACCCCGTCACTGTGTACTAGCGGTATCTATTTGTTTAACCCCGTCACGGTGTGCTAGGGGTATCTATTTGTTTAACCCCGTCACTGTGTGCTAGGGGTATCTATTTGCTTAACCCCGTCACTGTGTGCTATGGGTATCTATTTGTTTAACCCCGTCACTGTGTGCTAGGGGTATCTATTTTTTTAACCCCGTCACCGTGTGCTATGGGTATCTATTTGTTTAACCCCATCACTGTGTGCTAGGGGTATCTATTTGTTTAACCCCGTCACTGTGTGCTAGGGGTATCTATTTGTTTAACCCCGTCACTGTGTGCTAGGAGTATCTATTTGTTTAACCCCGTCACTGTGCACTAGGGGTATTTATTTTCCCTCTATATCTACGGTTTATTCGATTGTGTTTTGAAGCTGTTCCGAGTGTTGTATTTTTTTGTACATTTTATGACTGCCTCTGTTCGCCTATTGTACCTCATTTGCCATCCAAGGTTTATATTTATGTCGAATAGTAACATTTTTTGCATGAATAAATTCTGAACAAGTTCATAATGTAATAGCATTAGTATAGTTCACAATATCGTCAACGTCATCAAATATAGTGTAGGTTGTTTCCAATGATGCGTTGCTCAAGGTAGCATTTGATCCATTAAAATCAGCAGATTTATAGTCCCACACTCGTTTTTTAAACCCAGGAAGTTTACTCACCTTAAAATTTAGTTTGCGATAGACAGTACATTGATATAAATTCAATAACGTCGGTTGTACCAAAGTATCTGTTATATAATTATATTGGTCTACAGAGATTAAGTCAAGCAGATAAGCGCCATTAGTCGAGTATCTGGTATGATCGTTTATGAGCTGTGTCAAATTATTTTTATACAACATATTATAAAGATGAAGACGACGTTCACTCGTGCTATGACTGTCATACCAAGAAATACACCTATCCCTAGTTATTATACTAAAATCTTCATTATGAAATTTGAAATTATCAATTATAATTTTATGGTTTTCACAAAAAGCCTTTCGTAATTTATCAGAATTAGTGTTGGTCCATAATAAGCATCCATTAAGACCGATAGGCTTGTGGACGTATTTACAAAACAAATGTTTTATCTAAACTAAACAGGATTAACATCTGTTACAGATATAAAATATTAATAACAATTTGTTTTGATGTAAAGATATAGACGTTAAACATCTCTCCCTGCAGGCTAAAAAAATAGGCAAAAAAGTGGAAAATACAATATTTTTCCAGGACAAAATTTGAGCAGGAACTGCTTAACGGTCCGGAACACGTGAGTTCATCTCCGGTTTATTGTTGTGTTCCTGTTGCTCAGTGTTTAGTTTTCTGTGACGTGTTTTGTAGATCATTCTCTTTAGTCCTTTTTTCGGCCATTGTCTTATCTATTCTTACGGCTACTGATTACCCATTTGGTAGCTTCAGATGCTTTGTAGACTGTCATGTGTGTGTTTGTGTGCGTGCGTGATGTTATTTCATAGTTACATGTGTAGTCACCGTATATCTGTCGTTTAACGGCTACACTTACCACTAATTGCATGTGTAAAATGTTATTCAGATTAGTGATGTTTCCCTAAAGACAACCCTTGATTTACATATACAAAGCAAATCCATAGACAAAATAAAATATACTCATCTAATTGCAAATATTGATTGCAATTAAAATTTGTGAGAAAACATTATCAACGAACTGAATAAATGTAAATTAAAAGTCGTGCATATCTAATTGAATGCTCACGGCGCGATTCGGGAATGATCTTCACCAGGTAGAACATGCAAAGATACAACAAATACACAGTACTGATTCCGATAGCTTCTCTGGATTGGCCATTTTTGATTTCCCCTTCGGTATTCTCTCACGTTTATTGAATAAATTTAATGTTGATCATTATTATAGGTATCAACGACAGTATTAAATATAAACATACTTCCCTTGGATGAAGGTATTAGGGTAGGTTAACACACGAGGGAAAAAATTATTTCACAGAGTGTGTTAATCACCCTAACACCTTCATCCAAGGGCAGTATGTGTAACGAACTTGCATTATGTATTTATATATTATATATTGGATAATTTAATATGGTTATATTTTCCACTAACACCGATAGAAAAGTCAAACAGACCGATAGTTTATCACGTAGTACGGGTACCCATGAGATTTAAACAAGGTGAGTTGAAAGTCAGTCGGCACATGTATTTTGAGTGAAACACACGCTTTGTGTTTAAGTAAAGTGAGGAACAGGCAGTTTGAGTATTACAATTGTCAAATACAGGACATTGATATTCATAGGCGAAGGTTCATTACACTCAGGTAAGTCTTTTTGCTTTATTTATGGTTAATTATGGTAAATTTTGCTGTCGAGATGTTATTACTTTCTCGCGGTCCAGAATATCCGGTAAATTAACATATTATGCAAATGTTTAGACAATGTAAGTAATGCGTGGGTACAATATCTATTTTACAGGGGTTTTTATGCCTGGTTTTTGGTGTGCGTGTAGTAAAGTTTGCTGTCGGTGTAAATGGTGTCTGTGTTGAAATGGTATCGGTTTTGGTGTATATAAATTGATGTCACAACGCCCAACATAGGTGATATTATTATCGATAAATGCCGTCATAAATTTGGAGTTTTAGAGTCCGTAATTACAACCCGAGAAGTCCGTGCTGAACACATTATATTTATGCAGTCATATTAGTCACGGTTCGCTGGATACAATAGTGAAGCAATATATTAATCATCTAGGGTCCTCGTCATCAATTTAGAATCTATATTTATGTTAAATTATTCGGTCCGTATTTATAAATTATCCAAGGGGAACAACACAGTCAAATTAGTGAATTTCTACAGTACCAGGAATGCGTGCGTGCAGGATGGTATGTCTCCGGCTGTAAAATGCATATCGTTTATATATGCATTATATTTGTTCAGTGTTTTGAATGAATATCGTTTTATGTTCAGTGTTGTGAATCTTATAATATTGTGTACATTTCATTCCATATATCATTTGTTTTGTGTTTATTTTTCTTATGTTTTGTTCATTAAATTTATATGCTTAATATAGTTTTATATGACAATGGCCACCTGACAATCCAAAGAACTTACTTCTTTACAATGGTGGCAGCGGTGGGATTGTCACTGTGCCAATAGTTATATTAGACAGTTGTCAAGGTTGACAAGAACAGTTATTTTGACATATATTATTGATGATTATTTGTCATTCATATTTATTTATTTATTTTTGTGTATTTGTATTTTGCATTGTATAACATGGCTAGTGGATTGCCAAAGAGGGTATCAGAGTTGTTAGACAAGGGTGAAAAGCTAGAGGTATGCCTAGAATTGTTAAAGAATATGCAGGCTACAGAGAGGGAAGACAGAGCAGCTGAGAGAGAGATGAGAAAAATAGAGATGGAAAGATAGGTAAAATTAAGAGAGTTAGAACTAAGAGAGAAATAATTAGCTCATGGTAATGTTCAACCTTATTCTACTCCCAATTTGAAGTCAAAACTTCCCAAATTTCATGAAGGTCAAGACCCAGATGTGTTTTTGAAGTCTTTTGAAAAGTTAGCAGCACTTCATAAAATACCGAAGCTTGAGTGGGCCCTTAGATTAGTCCCTTTACTTTGTGGGAAAGCTTTAGAAGCATTTTCTAGATTGCCAGACGAGGACAGTAGAAATTATGACGAAATTAAAACTGCTATTTTGTCTAGATATGAGCTTACTGCTGAGGCATATAGGGAAAAGTTCAGAAACTCCAGTCAGCTTTCAGATGAATCATTTAAGGAATTTTACTGTTCGATTAGTTGGTTTTCTAAGGCATTGGTTAGAATGCGAAGAGATAGGTAATGATTTTGCAAAGTTTGCTGATTTAGTTGCAAGAGAACAGTTAATGGTAAGTTGTAGTAAAGAGTTAAAACTTTGGATTAAAGAACAGAAGCCAAAAACTGTTGATGAGCTGATTGAAAAAGCAGAAGCGTTTCAGCAAGCTCACAAGAATGAACATGTAAGTAAACCAGACCAACCAAAACATCCAGGTAAGAGTTTTCAGTACAAAGAAAGACAAGCAGAGACTAGAACTTGTTTTATTTGTCAGAAAGCAGGACATATTGCAACGAATTGTCATTCAAAGCCAAAGAAGCCAGCAGAGAGTGGACATAAACAAGGTAAGTTTGGCTTATGTATACAAACTCAGCATGAGCATACTGTTGATGGCTATAATAGTGGTGTAACTGTAAAACTACCAGGTATCTCGTGTAATGGCAATACAGTACAAGTGCATGGACTTGATATTGTTGAAGGTAAGATTAATAACGATGATGTATCTGTTTTAAGAGATACAGGATGTTCTACTGTATTTGTTCACAGTAAGTTTACTAACACTGATCATTTGACAGGTCATACTAGAGATATATGTTTAGCGGATGGTACAGTAAAGCAGTGTCCTGAGGTGTACATTAATGTATCTACTCCTTTTATTTCAGGTGACATTGTAGCACTAATTTTAGATACACCGTTTGCAGATCTTGTAGTAGGTAACTATGTGAATACATCTGTGCCACATAGTATTGAAGAGGTTCCTGTGACTGGAGGTAGAGATAGTTTTGCTTCAGAAGAGACAGTTCCTTTTAATGCAGTTGAGATTCGATCTAGAAAGAAGAAGCAAGATGAAGCAGATAAGAAAATAGACGAGACCACAGAAAGGTTTAGTAATGATACATCCATAACTCATCCTATAGATTTTTCAGATATATCTCAAGAATTCAAGATTTGTGACAGAAAACAGCTGATAGACTTACAGAAGACAGACACAACTTTAGATAAGGTAAGATCGTATGTTAGTGAAGAACACAATGAAAATCAGTCATCATACTTTGTTTATTTGTCCGATTTACTATATAGAGTGTACAGTAAGCCAAGTGGTGAAAGTATTCATCAGCTTGTGTTGCCAAGGCAATTAAGAGACATGATACTTAAGTTAGGGCATGCCATTCCGTTAGGTGGTCATCTTGGAAATAAAAAGACAAGAGATAGAATTATGCAACATTTTTTTTGGTCGGGTATATTTAATGATATATCAGAGTACTGTAGATCTTGTCCTGATTGCCAGATAGGTTCAGCAAAGGGGAGAGTACCTCGAGCTCCACTGATTAGTATACCACCTATGGACGAGCCATTTCAGCGCATTGCTTTAGATTTTGTTGGCCCTTTGCCTATGACAGACAGTAAAAATCGTTTCATTTTGGTTTGTGTCGATTATGCTACTAAATATCTAGAAGCAATTGCATTGAGAGACCAAGAAGCTAGCACAGTTTCCAATGCTTTGATTAGTTTATTTTCTAGGGTGGGAATACCTAAAGAAATACTGACTGACCAAGAGAGCAACTTCATGTCGGAGTTAATGTGGGAGGTATGTAGATTATTACAAATAAGTAGGTTATGCACCAGTCCTTACCATGCTATGTGCAATGGACTTTGTGAAAAGTTTAATGGTGTACTGAAGAAAATGTTGAAAGCATATGCAAGATCGAAGCCTAAAACATGGGACGAATATATTCCGTACTTGCTATTCGCATATAGAGAAGTGCCAAATGAGAGCACCGGATTTTCGCCATTTTAACTATTATATGGCAGGCATATTAGAGGTACTCTAGCAGTTCTTAAAGAGGAATGGGAAGAACCGAGTACATGTCAAAATTCTGTATTAAGTCATTTCTTAGACACGAGAGAAAAGATGAAAACAATGGCAGAGCTTGCCACTGAAAATGAGAAACAAGCAAAACAGAAACAAAAACTGTATTATGATAGAAAAGCAAGAGATAGGAAGTTAGAAGTTGGTCAAAAAGTACTTATATTACTGCCTACACATACATCTAACCTATTAGCTAATTGGAAAGGACCGTTTGTTGTAACCGACAAAGTTAGTCCAGTTGACTACAAAGACAAAGTTAGAGGAGGAAAAGAAAAAGTTTTTCATGTTAACATGCTAAAGGTATGGCATGAAAGGGTAGAAAAGGATAAGGATAATGATGTTCAAACAGATATTGCTGCGTGCTTAAACGTAATTTCAGGTCTTAGCACAGATGAAGGTACAGACGACAGTGAGATGAATCCAGCTATTTCTCCTGCTTTACAAAGAAAAGAAAGTGTAGATGACGTCCATATATCACCAGAGTTGACGTCTGATGAGAGAAAACAGCTCAAAGAACTCATGGTAGAATACGATGACATATTTAGTGATGTACCTCAGGTAACAAATATTCTAGAACATAAAGTAGTTACTAGAACAGAAGAGCCAGTATATAAACGGGCTTATCCGATACCATATGCACTTAGAGACAAAGTCAAGAAAGAGATTGACGATATGTTGAAAGCAGGTATAGTTGAACCTTCTGATAGCCCTTACGCAGCCCCTATTGTTTTAATTAAAAAAAAATCAATCTCTCCGCATATGTTTAGATTTCCGTGATTTAAACAGACTATTTTCGATCCTGTATTGATGCCTCGCATGGATGAGGTACTAAATAAGGTTAGTAAAAGCGAGGTACATAAGTAAGCTGGATTTAACAAAAGGGTACTGGCAGGTCCCTCTTGATTTAGAAAGTAGACGAAAAAGTGCATTTATTACTCCTTTTGGGCACTATCAGTTCACTGTGATGCCATCTGGAATGATCAATTCCGGAGCCACTTTCGTCCGTATGATGGACAAAGTGTTAGAAGGGTTCGATGAATTTGCAGATTCATTTATTGATGACATAGGTATTTTTAGCGATACATGGGAGTTTCATGTTGAACACCTGAGAGCAGTATTTCAATCCTTAAGAGAGGCAAAGCTCGTTGCCAAACCAAGTAAGTGTTTTGTCGGATACGGAGAGCTAGAATTTTTAGGTCACATTGCAGGAAGTGGTAACATTAAACCTGTTCAAGACAAGGTTTCTGCTATTCGACAGTTTCCGGTTCCTGTTACAAAGAAACAAATCCGGTCATTTCTAGGTCTTATAGGTTTTAATAGAAAGTTGATACCACAGTTTTCAAACCTTTAACTGAGAAAGAGTTCACAAAGAAAAACGTACCAAACAAAGTTAAATGGTCAGATACAACACAGAAAGCATTTGACAAATTGAAGGATTGTATTTGTAGTGACCCTGTTTTACGGAGTCCAGATTTTTCTAAAAAGTTTACTTTGCAGACTGATGCATCAGGAAAGGGTATGGGAGATGTGCTTGAGCAAGAGTTCGACGATGGGCGACATCCGATTTTGTTTATCAGTAAGAAGTTTTCCGGAGCTGAATGCAACTATGCAGTGGTAGAAAAGGAGTGTTTTGCCATTGTTTGGGCGGTAAAAACACTGAGCAATTTTCTTGAGGGTAAAGAGTTCACTATTAACACTGATCATGTCCCTTTACAGTGGCTACATAAGATGAAAACCAGTAATCAGCGGTTACTGCGTTGGAGTTTGATACTTCAAGAATTCAGTTTTACTATTTCTTACATTGCAGGCAAGACGAACATTGTTGCAGATGTATTATCTAGATGTGATGATATTTAGTTATCCCTGAGTGTTAGATTTACAGTTGTTTATATTTTCACATTTGAGTGTGATGATATGTTTACACAGTTTTATTTTAACCTTATTTACTTTGTAATTTCAGATATTTTTTTGAAGTTCGTTTGGCTGGTCGGACTAAATGATCTTTAGTCTTTAGGAAAGGGACGTTTGTAACGAACTTGCATTATGTATTTATATATTATATATTGGATAATTTAATATGGTTATATTTTCCACTAACACCGATAGAAAAGTCAAACAGACCGATAGTTTATCACGTAGTACGGATACCCATGAGATTTAAACAAGGTGAGTTGAAAGTTAGTCGGCACATGTATTTTGAGTGGAGCACACGCTTTGTGTTTAAGTAAAGTGAGGAACAGGCAGTTTGAGTATTACAATTGTCAAATACAGGACATTGATATTCATAGGCGAAGGTTCATTACACTCAGGTAAGTCTTTTTGCTTTATTTATGGTTAATTATGGTAAATTTTGCTGTCGAGATGTTATTACTTTCTCGCGGTCCAGAATATCCGGAAAATTAACATATTATGCAAATGTTTAGACAATGTAAGTAATGCGTGGGTACAATATCTATTTTACAGGGGTTTTTATGCCTGGTTTTTGGTGTGCGTGTAGTAAAGTTTGCTGTCGGTGTAAATGGTGTCTGTGTTGAAATGGTACCGGTTTTGGTGTATATAAATTGATGTCACAACGCCCAGCATAGGTGATATTATTATCGTTAAATGCCGTCATAAATTTGGAGTTTTAGAGTCCGTAATTACAACCCGAGAAGTCCGTGCTGAACACATTATATTTATGCAGTCATATTAGTCACGGTTCGCTGGATACAATAGTGAAGCAATATATTAATCATCTAGGGTCCTCGTCATCAATTTAGAATCTATATTTATGTGAAATTAGTCCGTCCGTATTTATAAATTATCCAAGGGGAACAACACAGTCAAATTAGTGAATTTCTACAGTACCAGGAATGCGTGCGTGCAGGATGGTATGTCTCCGGCTGTAAAATGCATATCGTTTATATATGCATTATATTTGTTCAGTGTTTTGAATGAATATCGTTTTATGTTCAGTGTTGTGAATCTTGTAATATTGTGTACATTTCATTCCATATATCATTTGTTTTGTGTTTATTTTTCTTATGTTTTGTTCATTAAATTTATGTTTAATATAGTTTTATATGACATTGGCCACCTGACAATCCAAAGAATTTACTTCTTTACAGTATGTTTTTTTTTATACTGAATGCCTAATGATTCAAGTGTGCATTATGTTATTAGAGGGACAGTTGCTGAAAAAAAATAGAAAGTCATAAATTAAGATAGCTTACTTACATTAACAATTAATGTAAAATGTTAATTGTATATTTTGATAAATATTATCACATGTTTGCTTCAATATTCTGACTATTGCATAAATAATTTTCAAGGTAGGCTATATTTTTGGAAAGTTTAACTTTAAAACAATTTTTTTTTTTTAAATTTTTTAATTTTGAAAATCGGTAAATCTCGGATCGGCAAACTTCGGGCTCAGCGGGTGTTAATTTTAGGCATTAACACCCGTTGCTAATATTATCACATGTTGCTAGGGATGGGCGGCGC
This sequence comes from Bathymodiolus septemdierum, assembly GCA_963383655.1. Taxonomy (NCBI): domain Eukaryota; kingdom Metazoa; phylum Mollusca; class Bivalvia; order Mytilida; family Modiolidae; genus Bathymodiolus; species Bathymodiolus septemdierum. The sequence continues at coordinate 100,829,747 of OY726517.1, read as the reverse complement.
TTATGAAAGGTTAGTGAAAATTAACAAATGTCGCTTGTCCAATGAAATGAATGGATAATGTAAGAAATTTGCATAAAGTATAATAACATTAATTAGTACCGGCTAATGTTATATATATAAGGTATTAGAATTGTAATATCACAACTATTATTAACAAAAGAATAGATGTTGAAAATCTATTAATTCAAAACCTAGTCATGATTCCTAAATTGATTGTGGATGTAGTATTATTTCGTTCCCTCCAAATGATAATAACACTTTTACTGTAGGGTTCTTCTATTTTTATTTTCTTAGACACAATTATTTCATATATATTATATAATCATATAATCTCTAATATCCCTGCAATATAAATATAAAGTAAAAGAAAAGAAAGATAACTCTTTCTAATATATTATCATTATTACAGTAAAAATACAATACAAGGTAACTCAATGTGATTACACGATTTATATTAAAGAAGTGACATGGGGGTCATGAACTCATCAAAAGGTTTAGGAGTGATGAAGCAAGCAAATACAAATATCTGTACATCTTAATTTCCAGAATATATCGTATACAATAAATGTAAATAAAATACGATACTACAAATGAACAAAACTAATAAGCATCATAATACGTAAAGTTAGCATAAGCTTCTTACACCAGTTAATGTAATAAGCTAAATAACTTATTAACTAAATTAATCTATAAAAACAAAGCAAAGTAAAACAAAACAAAAGCAAAGCAATAATAAAATAGAATACACTGATTCTTACCTCACATGAGGTGTAAATATCTCCATAGGTGGAACGGTGGTGAAATCAACTCAATTTTACCTGTATAACAAAAGAGTTATTTTACTCTGACTGTTTAATATATACATGACATTTTAATAAACAAAAATATACACACGACTCTGACACACGACTGTATTTATAAATTACTGTTTTATGAATTATGTTTACCATTTACCTGTTTTAATATCTTAACTGCTCTCACTCCTCTGACATTCTTAGTAGTAAACTTGTTAGGATAATACATTTAATTAACAGTCCATTTTTTTTATTTAAATTATCAACTTTTATATACATAAGCATTGTTTACCAAATTTAAAAGGTTTAATCTGTAGTCAAGTTTTTCATTTATTTTACACTTTCAACTATCATTCAGATGACTCGTATTCAAATTCATACAATTTCATGCAATCCATTAATACAGGATAAAATTATGAATACGGACATTTAGTATCAGATTAGATTTTAGAAAAGAAAGTAACTGACCTTGGAAAAGAAATAAGTTCTCCAAATATTTAGATTTTCAACTTCTGAATCACAGCTCTAAATTTCAATGTTGCACAGAGATACATCAAAAGCAATATGGTGTCGTATAGAATTAAAGACAATAAACAAAGGAATTTACTGCCAAAAATAGAAGTGACCAATGAAGATAAAGTAATAGTGCGGTTCAACGAACCATGGATAGAAATGGTTAGAGTTAAATATAGTAGAACCAGTCCGTGATTATATCATGTCCGTCAAACAGGTCTATAGTAAAATCAATTAATCAAAATAATATCAACATACTTAATTACACTTTGTAATTAATCTATAATAAAAGAAAGTAATTAAATAATTCCGTTTAATTAAATTATTACCAATGACAATACTGAAATCGTATTATTAATGTCATATGCAGTGAATATTTGGACAAATATGATTGGTTAGTTACTGAACTGTCCATATTTACCAATAATGGTAATTGTAAAAAAAATCGAGTTGCCGTCCATTTTATATAATATAAGAACAAACTAATTGATAAATATATTGTTCATTGACTGTGTTTTCTTGATTTTTTTTTACTATATTGTGAGTCAATACGGAAAACATTAATTGGTAATTTAATATTATGTGGTCGTTGGTTGACCAGGATTCAACTTATGTAAATGTAATCCCCTTTACATCAATTAGTAAGAACTATATTAATTATATTGAATACCATGTACAATGTAGATGGCATATGCATATTATTGAATACCATGTACAATGTAGATGACATATGAATATTATTTTCATAAGGTACCAGTGCTTTAATGCCCAGAAACTTGCCGAGTACAGATCACATATCATTCTTGATAAGAAGCCAATATGTTCAAGAGGCAAGATAAATACCCATAACACACATATACAAAAAGGCAGTGGGATGGGCCAAATTAATAACGTTAATTGTTAGTCATTCGTAGCTGCTTGATTTTGTGATACTTACCAACCATGAGACGTTGATTTTCTTCCCATTCTTATTCTATGCAGTGTGTTGTAGATCATAGTTTATACCTTTGTTTTTTTCTGTTGGACATTGTATTGTCTGTACTTCTTCGATGTACAGATTCTTTAAGCTATTCCCATGGGGAATTACGTATTTTATTCCTTAACACAACCGTCAGTATTGCCTATCTTGGAGCTTGCACCTCCTACCAGGCAAATTATCTCATATTACTACAACCCATGGTTTTTCTGAAGGTTAGCGACACGAAAAAATATTTCTTAAAGTCGGCAGTTTATTGATTGTATAAACACGAAATTTCTACTTTTAAACCCCCAACTTTTTGAAATCCCAGCTATATGTTTTCCCATGTTATCCTATTACTTAATCCGTTATAATACAGAGGCGGAGGAATATAAACTTACAATACTATATACATGTATATACATATCTAACCTAATTAAATCAACATTTAAAAAGTAGGCAGTTAATTACATACAGATGATATTACAGAAACATTTGATATAATACTCCACAATAAACGGCTTTTATGTGAGAAAATCAAATGTTGGAATTAGATATTGCTGTTTAGCAGAAGTAATAGACCAGATGCGTCTTTCTTGGTGTTCCATATAAACTTATCATGTGGTACAATTAAACGTAGAGTTGTCACGTGTTTAGTTCCGTGTTATGATATCTGTAAGCAGGTATATGTGATCACATTTATTTGTATGTTTTGATTGCATTTTTCAATGTCATTGTAAGTAAGAAGATTATGGTAGTATCTTCCTGTAAGTGGTAGGTGTATATACATTATGGTTCGATCATTCCAATTAAATCAGAATAAGGATTTTATTTGTTGCGAAATACAGATAAAATGATAGACCTGCTTATTTCTACATGTACAGTATATTGGTTATTCCAAATTGACACATACGAAGTATAATACACGTGACAGCAATACAGAATAGAATAGAATAGAATATTTTTTCCCATTTACATTCAACAGTCATGATTGTTTAGCATATATAAAACAGCATATGACAGCACAATCGGTACATATCAAGGACTAAACAATAAAATGATTTATTGAACAATAAAATGACTTGTCAATTAATATTGACCAATAAGGTATGTGCAGCTGTACCGTATTGCTACTCTGGGTAATGGGAGCAATGTTGAAATAGAATATTGTTTTGCTGCCATGAGCACTAAGGGACGGTGCTAAGGTTTGTTGAAATACATGTCTACATATATAAATTTTCACTGAAATCGTAAACACCCAAGTGACATTATGACCATTTCATACTAATTTTTGGATATACGAAAACGGTGTATATAACATTGTAAACAACCCTCCTATTGTGTTTCGTCAATAACAAGGGCAACGCAAAGCATGGCGTATCCCCTCGCCTAAAAATTTGTCCCAGTGACCTTGCGCTTTGACCTATGACCTTGAAAATCAAAAGGGTTCCAGATTCTTTTAAGGACTAAGCATGTACCAAGTTTGGTCAAAATCCATTGAAGGATGTTGATTCTAGAGAGTTAACAAGGATGTGACGGAAGGATGGAAGGACGGAAGGACGGACAGTAGCGTTACTATATCCCTTCGAAACTTCGTTGGCGAGGGGATAATAAAAGGTGAATTTTTGGAGTTGATGATTGGTCGTCATCATCGTTTTAAAAATTATATTTTCACAAAAGGATAGTGTTAAAAATTGACGAAAGATCGCATTGTTACGTGACCAAATGTGCAAGTTTATATACAAACACAAATGTATATTTATTTTTAAAAAAATCAACGAATCGTCGAATATTAGATTTATTTGAATGCAAGAAGCTCGCAAATATTCTATTGATTCAAAGATGCATGATGCTATACAAATGCATTTGAATACGACACTGACTGAGCATGTGTATAACGATGTTTAGTAAGATACCGTAGAAAGTAGAGTAGACATTGTCTACAGTTTAATAAAGGAATTCTCTACTAACTTTTGATGAGAAGAGTTTGAAGATGCCAGAGGGGTAATCAGAATCCGTAAATCGAAAAAAAAAACAGACAGCACAATGGCTAAAAGATAAAAAGGACAAAATAAGATAGTTCTTTTGTCTCTTTAATCTCCTAAATGGTACACCTTTCATGGAAATTTACAATAAATTCAGAATACATGCATGCAGGGTTGGGTTCACAATAACCGATTTAACTCCGCCGCATTGTTGTTCTTGTTTCAATCCAGGGTCTGGCTTTCATATGTCATATGCCGTGGGTTGTTTGTTGTGCTCGGTGATTTCAGTTCAGGTGATTGTTCGTTTTGTTAACCTTCGTGGAATTGATGACTATCACTGTTTAAACTTTCTTGTCATAATTATATAAATTATCTGGTGATGATTCTCTTATGCTTACGTTTATTTTTCTCTTCGATATTGATTGGGACAACCTTTGTCATGTCAGGATTCCTACAAGGATGTCGTGACTTTAAGATACAGGGAAATTATCATATAAGTAGACATGGGTCACTACATTCTCCTTTCTAACTGACTTCTTACTAACACGGTACAATCTGTCTGAATAAATTTGCTATCAAGATAACGTATTTTAAGTTCTGTATTAATTAATCATTTCTTCCCCCACAATATTAGATAGTTGTATGTTTGTATTCTTTACGTATACAATAATGATACAATCATTACTTCCTCCACAATATTAGATAGTTGTATGTTTTTATCCTTTACGTATACAATAATGATACAATCATTACTTCCTCCACGATATTAGATAGTTGTATGTTTTTATCCTTTACGTATACAATAATGATACAATCATTACTTCCCCCACAATATTAGATAGTTGTATGTTTTTATCCTTTACGTATACAATAATGATACAATCATTACTTCCCCCACAATATTAGATAGTTGTATGTTTTTATCCTTTACGTATACAATAATGATACACTCATTTCTTCCTCCACAATATTAGATAGTTGTATGTTTTTATCCTTTACGTATACAATAATGATACACTCATTTCTTCCTCCACAATATTAGATAGTTGTATATTTTTATCCTTTACGTATACAATAATGATACAATTATTACTTCCCCCACAATATTAGATAGTTGTATGTTTTTATCCTTTACGTATACGATAATGATACAATCATTACTTCCCCCACAATATTAGATAGTTGTATGTTTTTATCCTTTACGTATACAATAATGATACAATCATTACTTCCTCCACAATATTAGATAGTTGTATATTTTTATCCTTTACGTATACAATAATGATACAATCATTACTTCCCCCACAATATTAGATAGTTGTATATTTTTATCCTTTACGTATACGACAATGATACAATCATTACTTCCCCAACAATATTGGATAGTTGTATATTTTTATCCTTTGCGTATACAATAATGATACAATCATTATTTCCATCACAATATTAGATAGTTGTATATTTTTATCCTTTACGTATATGATAATGATACAATCATTACTTCCCCCACAATATTAGATAGTTGTATATTTTTATCCTTTACGTATACAATAATGATACAATCATTACTTCCCCCACAATATTAGATAGTTGTATGTTTTTATCCTTTACGTATACAATAATGATACAATCATTACTTCCCCCACAATATTAGATAGTTGTATGTTTTTATCCTTTACGTATGCAAAAAGATACAATCATTTCTTCCCCCACAATATTAGATAGTTGTATGTTTTTATCCTTTACGTATACAATAATGATACAATCATTACTTCCTCCACGATATTAGATAGTTTGTTTTTATCCTTTACATATACAATAATGATACAACCATTACTTCCCCCCACAATATTAGATAGTTGTATGTTTTTATCCTTTACGTATACAATAATGATACACTCATTTCTTCCTCCACAATATTAGATAGTTGTATGTTTTTATCCTTTACGTATACAATAATGATACACTCATTTCTTCCTCCACAATATTAGATAGTTGTATATTTTTATCCTTTACGTATACAATAATGATACAATCATTACTTCCCCCACAATATTAGATAGTTGTATGTTTTTATCCTTTACGTATACGATAATGATACAATCATTACTTCCCCCACAATATTAGATAGTTGTATGTTTTTATCCTTTACGTATACAATAATGATACAATCATTACTTCCTCCACAATATTAGATAGTTGTATATTTTTATCCTTTACGTATACAATAATGATACAATCATTACTTCCGCCACAATATTAGATAGTTGTAAATTTTTATCCTTTACGTATACGACAATGATACAATCATTACTTCCCCAACAATATTGGATAGTTGTATATTTTTATCCTTTGCGCATACAATAATGATACAATCATTACTTCCCCCACAATATTAGATAGTTGTATATTTTTATCTTTACGTATATGATAATGATACAATCATTACTTCCCCCACAATATTAGATAGTTGTATGTTTTTATCCTTTGCGTATACAATAATGATACAATCATTACTTCCTCCACGATATTAGATAGTTTGTTTTTATCCTTTACATATACAATAATGATACAATCATTACTTCCTCCACAATATTAGATAGTTGTATGTTTTTATCCTTTACGTATACAATAATGACACAATCATTACTTCCTCCACAATATTAGATAGTTGTATGTTTTTATCCTTTACGTATACAATAATGATACAATCATTACTTCCCCCACAATATTAGATAGTTGTATGTTTTTATCCTTTACGTATACAATAATGATACAATCATTACTTCCTCCACAATATTAGATAGTTGTATATTTTTATCCTTTACGTATACGATAATGATACAATCATTACTTCCCCAACAATATTGGATAGTTGTATATTTTTATCCTTTGCGTATACAATAATGATACAATCATTACTTCCTCCACAATATTAGATAGTTGTATGTTTTTATCCTTTACGTATACAATAATGATACAATCATTACTTCCTCCACGTTATTAGATAGTTGTATGTTTTTATCCTTTACGTATACAATAATGATACAATCATTACTTCCCCCACAATATTAGATAGTTGTATGTTTTTTTCCTTTACGTATACAATAATGATACAATCATTACTTCCCCCACAATATTAGATAGTTGTATGTTCTTATCCTTTACGTATACAATAATGATACACTCATTTCTTCCTCCACAATATTAGATAGTTGTATGTTTTTATCCTTTACGTATACAATAATGATACAATCATTACTTCCGCCACAATATTAGATAGTTGTATATTTTTATCCTTTACGTATACGACAATGATACAATCATTACTTCCCCAACAATATTGGATAGTTGTATATTTTTATCCTTTGCGCATACAATAATGATACAATCATTACTTCCCCCACAATATTAGATAGTTGTATATTTTTATCCTTTACGTATATGATAATGATACAATCATTACTTCCCCCACAATATTAGATAGTTGTATGTTTTTATCCTTTACGTATACAATAATGATACAATCATTACTTCCTCCACGATATTAGATAGTTTGTTTTTATCCTTTACATATACAATAATGATACAATCATTACTTCCCCTACAATATTAGATAGTTGTATATTTTTATCCTTTACGTATATAATAATGATACAATCATTACTTCCTCCACAATATTAGATAGTTGTATGTTTTTATCCTTTACCTATACAATAATGATACAATCATTACTTCCCCCACAATATTAGATAGTTGTATATTTTTATCCTTTACGTATACAATAATGATGCAATCATTACTTCCTCCACAACATTAGATAGTTGTATGTTTTTATCCTTTACGTATGCAATAATGATACGATCATTACTTCCTCCACAATATTAAATAGTTGTATGTTTTTATCCTTTAACTATACAATAATGATACAATCATTACTTCCCCCACAATATTAGATAGTTGTATATTTTTATCCTTTACGTATACAATAATGATGCAATCATTACTTCCTCCACAACATTATATAGTTGTATGTTTTTATCCTTTACGTATACAATAATGATACAATCATTACTTCATCCCCAATATTAGATAGTTGTATGTTTTTATCCTTTACGTATACAATAATGATACAATCATTACTTCCCCCACAATATTAGATAGCTATATATTTTTACCCTTTACGTATACAATAATGATACAATCATTATTTCCCCCACAATATTAGATAGTTGTATGTTTTTATCCTTTACGTATACAATAATGATACAATCATTACTTCCCCCACAATATTAGATAGTTGTATGTTTTTATCCTTAACGTATACAATAATGATACAATCATTACTTCCCGCACAATATTAGATAGTTGTATGTTTTTATCCTTTACATATACAATAATGATACAACCAATACTTCCCTCCACAATATTAGATAGTTGTATGTTTTTATTCTTTACATATACAGTAATGATGCAATCATTACTTCCCCCACACTATTAGATAGTTGTATGTTTTTATCCTTTAAATATACAATAATGATACAACCATTGCTTCCCCCACAATATTAGATAGCTGTATGTGTTTATCCTTTACGTATGCAATAATGATACAATCATTACTTCCCCCACAATATTAGATAGTTGTATGTTTTTATCCTTTAAATATACAATAATGATACAATTATTACTTCCCCCACAATCTTAGATAGTTGTATGTTTTTATCCTTTACATATACAATAATGATACAATCATTACTTCCTCCACAATATTAGATAGTTGTATGTTTTTATCCTTTACGTATGCAAAAAGATACAATCATTTCTTCCCCCACAATATTAGATAGTTGTATGTTTTTATCCTTTACGTATACAATAAAGATACAATCATTATTTCCCCCACAATATTAGATAGTTGTATGTTTTTATCCTTTACGTATACAATAATGATACAATCATTACTTCCTCCACAATATTAAATAGTTGTATGTTTTTATCCTTTACCTATACAATAATGATACAATCATTACTTCCCCCACAATATTAGATAGTTGTATATTTTTATCCTTTACGTATACAATAATGATGCAATCATTACTTCCTCCACAACATTATATAGTTGTATGTTTTTATCCTTTACGTATGCAATAATGATACAATCATTACTTCCTCCACAATATTAAATAGTTGTATGTTTTATCCTTTACGTATACAATAATGATACAATCATTACTTCATCCACAATATTAGATAGTTGTATGTTTTTATCCTTTACGTATACAATAATGATACAATCATTACTTCCCCCACAATATTAGATAGCTATATATTTTTACCCTTTACGTATACAATAATGATACAATCATTATTTCCCCCACAATATTAGATAGTTGTATGTTTTTATCCTTTGCGTATACAATAATGATACAATCATTACTTCCCCCACAATATTAGATAGTTGTATGTTTTTATCCTTAACGTATACAATAATGATACAATCATTACTTCCCGCACAATATTAGATAGTTGTATGTTTTTATCCTTTACATATACAATAATGATACAACCATTGCTTCCCCCACAATATTAGATAGCTGTATGTGTTTATCCTTTACGTATGCAATAATGATACAATCATTACTTCCCCCACAATATTAGATAGTTGTATGTTTTTATCCTTTAAATATAGAATAATGATACAATTATTACTTCCCCCACAATCTTAGATAGTTGTATGTTTTTATCCTTTACGTATGCAAAAAGATACAATCATTTCTTCCCCCACAATATTAGATAGTTGTATGTTTTTATCCTTTACGTATACAATAAAGATACAATCATTATTTCCCCCACAATATTAGATAGTTGTATGTTTTTATCCTTTACGTATACAATAATGATACAATCATTACTTCCCCCACAATATTAGATAGTTGTATGTTTTTATCCTTTACGTATGCAATAATGATACAATCATTACTTCCCCCACAATATTAGATAATTGTATGTTTTTATCCTTTACGTATACAGTAATGATACAATTATTACTTCCACCACAATATTAGATAGTTGTATGTTTTTATCCTTTACATATAAAATAATGATACAATCATTACTTCCCCCACAATATTAGATAGTTGTATGTTTTTATCCTTTACGTATACAATAATGATACAATTATTACTTCCCCCACACTATTAGATAGTTGTATGTTTTTATCCTTTACATATACAATAATGATACAATCATTACTTCCCCCACAATATTAGATAGTTTTATGTTTTTATCCTTTACGTATACAATAATGATACAATTATTACTTCCACCACAATATTAGATAGTTGTATGTTTTTATCCTTTACATATAAAATAATGATACAATCATTACTTCCCCCACAATATTAGATAGTTGTATGTTTTTATCCTTTACATATAAAATAATGATACAATCATTACTTCCCCCACAATATTAGATAGTTGTATGTTTTTATCCTTTACGTATACAATAATGATACAATTATTACTTCCCCCACAATATTAGATAGTTGTATGTTTTTATCCTTTACATATACAATAATGATACAATCATTACTTCCCCCACAATATTAGATAGTTGTATGTTTTTATCCTTTAAATATACAATAATGATACAATTATTACTTCCCCCACAATCTTAGATAGTTGTATGTTTTTATCCTTTACATATACAATAATGATACAATCATTACTTCCCCCACAATATTAGATAGTTGTATGTTTTTATCCTTTACGTATGCAAAAAGATACAATCATTTCTTCCCCCACAATATTAGATAGTTGTATGTTTTTATCCTTTACGTATACAATAAAGATACAATCATTATTTCCCCCACAATATTAGATAGTTGTATGTTTTTATCCTTTACATATAAAATAATGATACAATCATTACTTCCCCCACAATATTAGATAGTTGTATGTTTTTATCCTTTACGTATACAATAATGATACAATAATTACTTCCCCCATAATATTAGATAGTTGTATGTTTGTATCCTTTACGTATGCAATAATGATACAATCATTACTTCCCCCACAATATTAGATAATTGTATGTTTTTATCCTTTACGTATACAATAATGATACAATTATTACTTCCACCACAATATTAGATAGTTGTATGTTTTTATCCTTTACATATAAAATAATGATACAATCATTACTTCCCCCACAATATTAGATAGTTGTATGTTTTTATCCTTTACGTATACAATAATGATACAATTATTACTTCCCCCACACTATTAGATAGTTGTATGTTTTTATCCTTTACATATACAATAATGATACAATCATTACTTCCCCCACAATATTAGATAGTTGTATGTTTTTATCCTTTACATATAAAATAATGATACAATCATTACTTCCCCCACAATATTAGATAGTTGTATGTTTTTATCCTTTACATATACAATAATTATAGTCTACTACAACACTAATGAAGTGATGATTTGTTGAAACCTTTTTATTTAACAGTCTTGTGGTATCTTGACATTTTGGTTGGAACAAATCACGACTTCTTTTACTCGATTAAGTTGACATTTTACAAAGCAGAAAAACAAACGACAATTTCTCTGTTGGTCGTAGATATAAAAAGAAATTATATGAGATATTTATAGTACATGTATATGAATCGTAAAAGCCGAACATATACTCAGAACAGGAGAGAATAGCATTTTCAAACAAACAAACAAACAAAAATAAATGCATCTTCTGGAAAAAAAGGTCACACACCTAGTACATAGTTTGGGGCATCTTCTTGATAGTTTTCTATGGGCGATGGTCCGTCGGTAACATACCATACCCAATATGAATATCCTGTTTTTCCCATTCCAGTGCCACTCTGTTATCTGCTTGCTATGCTGGTATATCAGTCACTGTTCTATACCATACCAATCACATTTTTATATCACATGAATGTCCTTTTTATTTCACACCCAACACATTTTGTATAGCACGCCCAACACATTTTTATGCCACACCCAACACATTTTTATTCCACACCCAACACATTTTTATTCCACACCCAACACATTTTTATTCCACACCCAACACATTTTTATACCACATCCAACACATCTTTATTCCACACCCAACACATTTTTATACCACATCCAACACATTTTTATACCACATTCAACACATGTCTATTCCATATCATATTATCTCTTATATATGGAATAGCAATTAGTACTCGGTTGTCATTATTTCAAGGGCTATGATTGCAGACAATATAAGTTATTTTATGTCTTTACATCCAGGTTTACTAATGCATGAAACCCGAAATTTGAGATGTAGATCTTTCATGCATCAATTTTACTATGGTCATATAAACGTTAGAGAAATCGAAGGGGCAATCAAGAATGGACAATCCAGAGAAACGGAAGGGGCAATCAAGAATGGACAATCCAGAGAAACTGAAGGGGCAATCAAGAATGGACAATCCAGAGAAACTGAAGGAGCAATCAAGAATGGACAATCCAGAGAAACTGAAGGGGCAATCAAGAATGGACAATCCAGAGAAACTGAAGGAGCAATCAAGAATGGACAATCCAGAGAAACTCAAGGGGCAATCAAGAATGGACAATCCAGAGAAACTCAAGGGGCAATCAAGAATGACCAATCCAGAGAAACTCAAGGAGCAATCAATAATGGACAATCCAGAGAAACTGGAACATTGGGTACTCAAGATACAAGACGAGGACAAACAAAGCAAAATACCCACCACAATATATGCTGGATACAACCATACCATCATATTGATCACACAATGACCGAGCTCTAGGAAAAGTTGATTGTGTCTACTACCTATTAAGGTCTATCTGAATTACGTAGATCAGTAAATCAGCGTGCTGTATTAAAAACGAACAGATCTCAGAATATATACTTGTATACAAGCATTATAATTATCATGGCCATTATGTACATCACTATTTACGTAACATTCTTTGAAAAAGACGAAGTGGAGAACTATATACGACCAATGACTTATTACCAATTAAAAGTAAGATCAAAGCTAGGAATCTGATAAATAATAAAACAAAGGAAATGGAAATGGTGTCAATACATAATTGGTACTGTGACTTGTAACTGTTTGTTTGATTGCTACGCGTTGCTATAAAGTAGATCTAATATATTACGTAATCTGGTTCGTTAATAAAAATCAATGTAAAATAAATATCAATAACTATCACCATTAGATGTTTGATTTACCACGCATATTAAACTTTCTGCCATCTCTTAGTTGTGGGGAATACCAGAGTTAAAACCACAAAACGTCGGATTTACCACACAGATTAAACTTTCTGCCATCTCTTAGTTGTAGGTACCAGAGTTAAAACCACAAAACGTCAGTAAGTAACTGTAAAACTAAATATATATCAAACGAGATGGCAGCGAACATTTATTGTTAAACAAATGTTTGAGGAAACCGAAGGGGCAATCATGAATGGGCAACCCAGAGACACTGGCAACAATGGACACAGGACAAAGACAAAAATGATCACAATGCAACACAGAAAAATGAAAAGATGAGCAACATGAACCAAAAACAAACAAAACAGAAACAAAACTGGGGATGAACACTGGTGCTGGCGAAGAGTAAGCAGTTCATTCCTCTTATAAGACACCCGTCTTCTCGCCGACTCGTTCTTTATTCGTATGAGGCAGACTTCATACATGGGCTTCTCAAGAAAAACCAAAAGAAGCTAGCCCGGTCCTTTAATTTCACGTTCCGCGATGTAGATGATGACTTTTCACTAAATAATTCTAAGTTTGGTAATTTGGTTGATCGCATCTATTCCATTGAGCTTGAAATAAAGGATACCACATATACAGATAGGTCTGCTTCATATCTTGACCTACACTTCGAAGGTGACAGTGAGAGGCGGTTAAGAACGAAACTTTACGACACAAGAATTTTCCCATTGTAAATTTTCCATTTATATGTAGCAACATTCCAGCAGCACCTGCATACGGAGTATATATCTCTCAGTTGATACGATATTCCAGAGCTTGTGGTTCCTATAAGGATTTCCTTGATAGATTGTTGCTGATAACAAGAAAGTTACTGAACCAAGGGTTTCTAGTTGTTAATTTGAAGTCATCACTTTGAAGGTTTTACGGTCGCCACCATGACTTAGTTGACCGTTATGGAATATCTGTGTCACAAATAATTGGGGATATGTTCTACTCGTCGTAAGCACTTGTTACTCGATCTTTAGTTTTATATGTATGTTTTGTAGATCGTTGTTTGTCCTTCTGTCCATTTTGTTTTGGCCATTGTGTTGTCTGTCCTTCTTCGATTTACGGATTCCGATTACCTCTTTGGTATCTTCAAACACTTTTTCATGTAGCTCAAATAGTCAAGCGTTGTCAAGACTTGTTGGACACCACTATGCGCAAGCACAAGCAAACAACATAAAAGACATCAACCCTCCTACAAACAACAGAGGTCAACAGCCGAACAACGTCTTTATACGGAAATCGTAGCGGACATCGAAACACGGAACTTAGAAGGTAAGGACATATATAAGACAAAATGTAGGACACCAATATGCGCAAGCAATCCCCCCTCCCCCCCCAAAAAAAAACCACACTAGGAAATATAGATAATGGATCGTTGTAACCACTAGACGATCACAGCACTCGTAATGATACTAATAGCATCTCCAAGGAACACAACCACTAAAATAAAACGATATCAAAGATTGCTAGCAAAATAACAAGCCCAAGTAAATGTCTGTTTTCGAAGATTACAATGTGCTTGACATATTCATTGTTTGGAAGTCTTCATTGTGACTTTTCTGATGCATAATGACCATTTTGCAAATACGAGAAAGGCATTTACGCCTCGTCCTAAGGACTAATTATGTATTTGATGTATTCAGGGGTCATATTGTTGTATCCCCGGGATCTGATCGAGAGAGATGAAACTAAACCTGATATTGTATTTAACGAGTAACTTTCATATACCTAATTGATGAATGACAAAAGTAGTTGATCATATAATTAAGACGTTTCAAATGTAAAACCATGGATAACCTACAGGTAATGATTAAAACATTGAAATGATATACATTCTATATATTTATGATTACATGAACATTCTTTTTTCAGACGTAAAACACAGACTAATGCAAAACCAATCAAATTATCACTTCAGTGCGTCTACATGTACATATCAGTCATGATTTGATTCGATTTCTATATATTCTAATTCAGTGAACGAGAAATTACTACTTGTCGATGATGCCAGACAAAAGGAAATTTAAAAAAGTCATGGCGACCTTATTTAATGGAAAATGTGTTAAGTTGGGTAAATTAGATTTTTTCACCCAAATATATATTTAGATAGAAGTTATTGTAAACTTCGTGTTAAAGAAAATCACAAAACATTTTCAGTAAAATAATTTGATAATATAACTAATTATCTTGTTCTTTATAAGATGTATAAAGGTTTATAGATTGATGAATAAATCCATACGCCTCTGATATGTCTGAGTATGCGAATAAACAACGACACAACATACAAGAAGTGCACATGTCCTACAGTCAAATAAACGTTAGATAATACTGAAGGGGAAATACAAAAATGAACAATCCAGAGAAACTGGCAACACAGGCTGCACAAGACGAAGAAAAAAAAGACAATACAATACCACTATGCGAAAGCAAACACAAATAACGTAAGTAAGACATGAGCCCTCCTACAAACAACTGGAGGTAAAGACGTAGTATTGTTGCTATTTTAACATTATATATTGGGTTAAGTTGGGTTATGGTGCTGTAATGCCACTTTCGAAAAAAATATTTCAGTTATATCGTTACGATCAGTCGAGGCAATTGAAGTACACAGAAAAAGCCAACGACCTTTCACAAGATAACGAAGAGAAAAAAACTCAACATTACGGACGCTACCCCGTTAGATAATCAGATGATTTCAACACAACCGTTAATACAATAAAAGGCATAGACGAATATACACCTCACCCTGTACTTATCATTAAATGTCAAAATAGATCAGCCCAAACGACTAAAAAACTCAAATAAAGTGTATATTTCAACAATTTATGAGTCAGAATTTTGCACTACTGACATGACCAGTCATATGCCATGGAATATGATGTTTACTGGTTCATTTGCTAAAGCTCACACGTTCAGTAGCGCTTCATATTGTGGCTAATGACATGACCACTGATACTCCATGGAATATGGTTTGCTAAATCTCATGCGTTCAGTAACGATTCATATATTGGTTCATGACTGAAATATTTGCCAACATACTTACACAGACAAAAACACAGATATCATATATACATGAACATGAATTGTTTCTGTCAACAAGGTGGTCAAGTTGCTGCCCAATGCTTAATCTCTTCTCTAATAACAACGATTTCATTATTTACAATGTTCTTCCATTGTTGCTATAAAAGAATAATATAAAAAAATATATATAAACGTTCTCAAGTTCTAACACCTGAGAACGTATTATCGTAGGTATGGAGATTAGTGTACATTTATATGATTTGTACTTTAAATGAAAACATATCATATTTCTGGTAGTTTTATGTCCTTTATTATATGTTATATTGATATGCTACTAATATTTCTATATAATCAACTACCTTAATTAAGTGACTATTATATATTACAGTTAATTTGTTTACAATTAGGAATAGCTTGAAATCCTACATATTAAAGTAATTTCCTTTAACCACTTACAAAGTTCAAGAAAGGCAAATTATTTCTAACATTGTCAATTAAGATTTTTAGGTATGATGTATAACCTTCTTCGCGGTTGTGGTCACTTAACTATGAGTATATCAGTTAAGATGTTTATTATTCTACGAGTAATTGAGTATAAACTTCTTAGCTGATAGTGGTCATTTAGCTAAGAACATTCATTGACTCTGGCTGTGCTAGTGGTCATTTAGCTTAGAACATTCATTGGCTCTGGCTCTGCTAGTGGTCATTTAGCTAAGAACATTCATTGGCTCTGGCTCTGCTAGTGGTCATTTAGCTAAGAACATTCATTGGCTCTGGCTCTGCTAGTTGTCATTTAGCTAAGAACATTCATTGGCTGTGGCTCTGCTAGTGGTCATTTAGCTAAGAACATTCATTGGCTCTGGCTCTGCTAGTGGTCATTTCGCTAAGAACATTCATTGACTCTGGCTCTGCTAGTGGTCATTTAGCTAAGAACATTCATTGACTCTGGCTCTGCTAGTGATCATTTAGCTAAGAACATTCATTGACTCTGGCTCTGCTAGTGGTCATTTAGCTAAGAACATTCATTGGCTCTGGCTCTGCTAGTGATCATTTAGCTAAGAACATTCATTGGCTCTGGCTCTGCTAGTGGTCATTTAGTTAAGAACATTCATTGGCTCTGGCTCTGCTAGTGGTCATTTCGCTAAGAACATTCATTGACTCTGGCTCTGCTAGTGGTCATTTAGCTAAGAACATTCATTGGCTCTGGCTCTGCTAGTGGTCATTTAGCTAAAAACATTCATTGGCTCTGGCTCTGCTAGTGGTCATTTAGCTAAGAACATTCATTGGCTCTGGCTCTGCTAGTGGTCATTTCGCTAAGAACTTTCATTGACTCTGGCTCTGCTAGTGGTCATTTAGCTAAGAACATTCATTGGCTCTGGCTCTGCTAGTGGTCATTTAGTTAATAATATTCATTGGCTCTGGCTCTGCTAGTGGTCATTTAGCTAAGAACATTCATTGGCTCTGGCTCTGCTAGTGGTCATTTCGCTAAGAACATTCATTGGCTCTGGCTCTGCTAGTGGTCATTTAGCTAAGAACATTCATTGACTCTGGCTCTGCTAGTGGTCATTTAGCTAAGAACATTCATTGGCTCTGGCTCTGCTAGTGGTCATTTAGCTAAGAACATTCATTGGCTCTGGCTCTGCTAGTGGTCATTTAGCTAAGAACATTCATTGGCTCTGGCTCTGCTAGTGGTCATTTAGCTAAGAACATTCATTGGCTCTGGCTCTGCTAGTGGTCATTTAGCTAAGAACATTCATTGACTCTGGCTCTGCTAGTGGTCATTTAGCTAAGAACATTCATTGGCTCTGGCTCTGCTAGTGGTCATTTAGCTAAGAACATTCATTGGCTCTGGCTCTGGTAGTGGTCATTTCGCTAAGAACATTCATTGGCTCTGGCTCTTTTAGTGGTCATTTAGCTAAGAACATTCATTGACTCTGGCTCTGCTAGTGGTCATTTAGCTAAGAACATTCATTGGCTCTGGCTCTGCTAGTGGTCATTTAGCTAAGAACATTCATTGGCTCTGGTTCTGCAAGTGGTCATTTAGCTAAGAACATTCATTGGCTCTGGCTCTGCTAGTGGTCATTTCGCTAAGAACATTCATTGGCTCTGGCTCTGCTAGTGGTCATTTAGCTAAGAACATTCATTGGCTCTGGCTCTGCTAGTGGTCATTTAGCTAAGAACATTCATTGGCTCTGGCTCTGCTAGTGGTCATTTAGCTAAGAACATTCATTGGCTCTGGCTCTGCTACTGGTCATTTCGCTAAGAACATTCATTGGCTCTGGCTCTGCTAGTGGTCATTTAGCTAAGAACATTCATTGGCTCTGGCTCTGCTAGTGGTCATTTAGCTAAGAACATGCATTGGCTCTGGCTCTGCTAGTGGTCATTTCGCTAATAACATTCATTGGCTCTGGCTCTGCTAGTGGTCATTTAGCTAAGAACATTCATTGGCTCTGGCTCTGCTAGTGGTCATTTAGCTAAGAACATTCATTGGCTCTGGCTCTGCTAGTGGTCATTTAGCTAAGAACATTCATTGGCTCTGGCTCTGCTAGTGGTCATTTAGCTAAGAACATTCATTGACTCTGGCTCTGCTAGTGGTCATTTAGCTAAGAATATTCATTGGCTCTGGCTCTGCTAGTGGTCATTTAGTTAATAATATTTATTGGCTCTGGCTCTGCTAGTGGCCATTTAGCTAAGAACATTCATTGGCTCTGGCTCTGCTAGTGGTCATTTCGCTAAGAACATTCATTGGCTCTGGCTCTGCTAGTGGTCATTTAGCTAAGAACATTCATTGGCTCTGGCACTTTTAGTGGTCATTTAGCTAAGAACATTCATTGACTCTGGCTCTGCTAGTGGTCATTTAGCTAAGAACATTCATTGGCTCTGGCTCTGCTAGTGGTCATTTAGCTAAGAACATTCATTGGCTCTGGTTCTGCAAGTGGTCATTTAGTTAAGAACATTCATTGGCTCTGGCTCTGCTAGTGGTCATTTCGCTAAGAACATTCATTGGCTCTGGCTCCGCTAGTGGTCATTTAGCTAAGAACATTCATTGGCTCTGGCTCTGCTAGTGGTCATTTAGCTAAGAACATTCATTGGCTCTGGCTCTGCTAGTGGTCATTTAGCTAAGAACATTCATTGGCTCTGGCTCTGCTAGTGGTCATTTCGCTAAGAACATTCATTGGCTCTGGCTCTGCTAGTGGTCATTTAGCTAAGAACATTCATTGGCTCTGGCTCTGCTAGTGGTCATTTAGCTAAGAACATGCATTGGCTCTGGCTCTGCTAGTGGTCATTTCGCTAAGAACATTCATTGGCTCTGGCTCTGCTAGTGGTCATTTAGCTAATAACATTCATTGGCTCTGGCTCTGCTAGTGGTCATTTAGCTAAGAACATTCATTGGCTCTGGCTCTGCTAGTGGTCATTTAGCTAAGAACATTCATTGGCTCTGGCTCTGCTAGTGGTCATTTAGCTAAGAACATTCATTGACTCTGGCTCTGCTAGTGGTCATTTAGCTAAGAATATTCATTGGCTCTGGCTCTGCTAGTGGTCATTTAGTTAATAATATTCATTGGCTCTGGCTCTGCTAGTGGTCATTTAGCTAAGAACATTCATTGGCTCTGGCTCTGCTAGTGGTCATTTCGCTAAGAACATTCATTGGCTCTGGCTCTGCTAGTGGTCATTTAGCTAAGAACATTCATTGGCTCTGGCTCTGCTAGTGGTCATTTAGCTAAGAACATGCATTGGCTCTGGCTCTGCTAGTGGTCATTTCGCTAAGAACATTCATTGGCTCTGGCTCTGCTAGTGGTCATTTAGCTAAGAACATTCATTGGCTCTGGCTCTGCTAGTGGTCATTTAGCTAAGAACATTCATTGGCTCTGGCTCTGCTAGTGGTCATTTAGCTAAGAACATTCATTGGCTCTGGCTCTGCTAGTGGTCATTTAGCTAAGAACATTCATTGACTCTGGCTCTGCTAGTGGTCATTTAGCTAAGAATATTCATTGGCTCTGGCTCTGCTAGTGGTCATTTAGTTAATAATATTTATTGGCTCTGGCTCTGCTAGTGGTCATTTAGCTAAGAACATTCATTGGCTCTGGCTCTGCTAGTGGTCATTTAGCTAAGAACATTCATTGGCTCTGGCTCTGCTAGTGGTCATTTAGCTAAGAACATTCATTGGCTCTGGCTCTG
Organism: Bathymodiolus septemdierum; assembly: GCA_963383655.1. Lineage (NCBI taxonomy): Eukaryota > Metazoa > Mollusca > Bivalvia > Mytilida > Modiolidae > Bathymodiolus > Bathymodiolus septemdierum. The sequence continues at coordinate 100,809,011 of OY726517.1, read as the reverse complement.
CTAGTGGTCATTTAGCTAAGAACATTCATTGACTCTGGCTCTGCTAGTGGTCATTTAGCTAAGAATATTCATTGGCTCTGGCTCTGCTAGTGGTCATTTAGTTAATAATATTCATTGGCTCTGGCTCTGCTAGTGGTCATTTAGCTAAGAACATTCATTGGCTCTGGCTCTGCTAGTGGTCATTTCGCTAAGAACATTCATTGGCTCTGGCTCTGCTAGTGGTCATTTCGCTAAGAACATTCATTGGCTCTGGCTCTGCTAGTGGTCATTTCGCTAAGAACATTCATTGGCTCTGGCTCTGCTAGTGGTCATTTAGTTAATAATATTCATTGACTCTGGCTCTGCTAGTGGTCATTTAGCTAAGAACATTCATTGGCTCTGGCTCTGCTAGTGGTCATTTCGCTAAGAACATTCATTGACTCTGGCTCTGCTAGTGGTCATTTAGCTAAGAACATTCATTGGCTCTGGCTCTGCTAGTGGTCATTTAGCTAAAAACATTCATTGGCTCTGGCTCTGCTAGTGGTCATTTAGCTAAGAACATTCATTGGCTCTGGCTCTGCTAGTGGTCATTTCGCTAAGAACTTTCATTGACTCTGGCTCTGCTAGTGGTCATTTAGCTAAGAACATTCATTGGCTCTGGCTCTGCTAGTGGTCATTTAGTTAATAATATTCATTGGCTCTGGCTCTGCTAGTGGTCATTTAGCTAAGAACATTCATTGGCTCTGGCTCTGCTAGTGGTCATTTCGCTAAGAACATTCATTGGCTCTTGCTCTGCTAGTGGTCATTTAGCTAAGAACATTCATTGACTCTGGCTCTGCTAGTGGTCATTTAGCTAAGAACATTCATTGGCTCTGGCTCTGCTAGTGGTCATTTAGCTAAGAACATTCATTGGCTCTGGCTCTGCTAGTGGTCATTTAGCTAAGAACATTCATTGGCTCTGGCTCTGCTAGTGGTCATTTAGCTAAGAACATTCATTGGCTCTGGCTCTGCTAGTGGTCATTTAGCTAAGAACATTCATTGGCTCTGGCTCTGCTAGTGGTCATTTAGCTAAGAACATTCATTGGCTCTGGCTCTGCTAGTGGTCATTTAGCTAAGAACATTCATTGGCTCTGGCTCTGGTAGTGGTCATTTCGCTAAGAACATTCATTGGCTCTGGCTCTTTTAGTGGTCATTTAGCTAAGAACATTCATTGACTCTGGCTCTGCTAGTGGTCATTTAGCTAAGAACATTCATTGGCTCTGGCTCTGCTAGTGGTCATTTAGCTAAGAACATTCATTGGCTCTGGTTCTGCAAGTGGTCATTTAGCTAAGAACATTCATTGGCTCTGGCTCTGCTAGTGGTCATTTCGCTAAGAACATTCATTGGCTCTGGCTCTGCTAGTGGTCATTTAGCTAAGAACATTCATTGGCTCTGGCTCTGCTAGTGGTCATTTAGCTAAGAACATTCATTGGCTCTGGCTCTGCTAGTGGTCATTTAGCTAAGAACATTCATTGGCTCTGGCTCTGCTACTGGTCATTTCGCTAAGAACATTCATTGGCTCTGGCTCTGCTAGTGGTCATTTAGCTAAGAACATTCATTGGCTCTGGCTCTGCTAGTGGTCATTTAGCTAAGAACATGCATTGGCTCTGGCTCTGCTAGTGGTCATTTCGCTAATAACATTCATTGGCTCTGGCTCTGCTAGTGGTCATTTAGCTAAGAACATTCATTGGCTCTGGCTCTGCTAGTGGTCATTTAGCTAAGAACATTCATTGGCTCTGGCTCTGCTAGTGGTCATTTAGCTAAGAACATTCATTGGCTCTGGCTCTGCTAGTGGTCATTTAGCTAAGAACATTCATTGACTCTGGCTCTGCTAGTGGTCATTTAGCTAAGAATATTCATTGGCTCTGGCTCTGCTAGTGGTCATTTAGTTAATAATATTTATTGGCTCTGGCTCTGCTAGTGGTCATTTAGCTAAGAACATTCATTGGCTCTGGCTCTGCTAGTGGTCATTTCGCTAAGAACATTCATTGGCTCTGGCTCTGCTAGTGGTCATTTAGCTAAGAACATTCATTGGCTCTGGCACTTTTAGTGGTCATTTAGCTAAGAACATTCATTGACTCTGGCTCTGCTAGTGGTCATTTAGCTAAGAACATTCATTGGCTCTGGCTCTGCTAGTGGTCATTTAGCTAAGAACATTCATTGGCTCTGGTTCTGCAAGTGGTCATTTAGTTAAGAACATTCATTGGCTCTGGCTCTGCTAGTGGTCATTTCGCTAAGAACATTCATTGGCTCTGGCTCCGCTAGTGGTCATTTAGCTAAGAACATTCATTGGCTCTGGCTCTGCTAGTGGTCATTTAGCTAAGAACATTCATTGGCTCTGGCTCTGCTAGTGGTCATTTAGCTAAGAACATTCATTGGCTCTGGCTCTGCTAGTGGTCATTTCGCTAAGAACATTCATTGGCTCTGGCTCTGCTAGTGGTCATTTAGCTAAGAACATTCATTGGCTCTGGCTCTGCTAGTGGTCATTTAGCTAAGAACATGCATTGGCTCTGGCTCTGCTAGTGGTCATTTCGCTAAGAACATTCATTGGCTCTGGCTCTGCTAGTGGTCATTTAGCTAATAACATTCATTGGCTCTGGCTCTGCTAGTGGTCATTTAGCTAAGAACATTCATTGGCTCTGGCTCTGCTAGTGGTCATTTAGCTAAGAACATTCATTGGCTCTGGCTCTGCTAGTGGTCATTTAGCTAAGAACATTCATTGACTCTGGCTCTGCTAGTGGTCATTTAGCTAAGAATATTCATTGGCTCTGGCTCTGCTAGTGGTCATTTAGTTAATAATATTCATTGGCTCTGGCTCTGCTAGTGGTCATTTAGCTAAGAACATTCATTGGCTCTGGCTCTGCTAGTGGTCATTTCGCTAAGAACATTCATTGGCTCTGGCTCTGCTAGTGGTCATTTCGCTAAGAACATTCATTGGCTCTGGCTCTGCTAGTGGTCATTTAGCTAAGAACATGCATTGGCTCTGGCTCTGCTAGTGGTCATTTCGCTAAGAACATTCATTGGCTCTGGCTCTGCTAGTGGTCATTTAGCTAAGAACATTCATTGGCTCTGGCTCTGCTAGTGGTCATTTAGCTAAGAACATTCATTGGCTCTGGCTCTGCTAGTGGTCATTTAGCTAAGAACATTCATTGGCTCTGGCTCTGCTAGTGGTCATTTAGCTAAGAACATTCATTGACTCTGGCTCTGCTAGTGGTCATTTAGCTAAGAATATTCATTGGCTCTGGCTCTGCTAGTGGTCATTTAGTTAATAATATTTATTGGCTCTGGCTCTGCTAGTGGTCATTTAGCTAAGAACATTCATTGGCTCTGGCTCTGCTAGTGGTCATTTAGCTAAGAACATTCATTGGCTCTGGCTCTGCTAGTGGTCATTTAGCTAAGAACATTCATTGGCTCTGGCTCTGCTAGTGGTCATTTAGCTAAGAACATTCATTGACTCTGGCTCTGCTAGTGGTCATTTAGCTAAGAATATTCATTGGCTCTGGCTCTGCTAGTGGTCATTTAGTTAATAATATTCATTGGCTCTGGCTCTGCTAGTGGTCATTTAGCTAAGAACATTCATTGGCTCTGGCTCTGCTAGTGGTCATTTCGCTAAGAACATTCATTGGCTCTGGCTCTGCTAGTGGTCATTTCGCTAAGAACATTCATTGGCTCTGGCTCTGCTAGTGGTCATTTCGCTAAGAACATTCATTGGCTCTGGCTCTGCTAGTGGTCATTTAGTTAATAATATTCATTGACTCTGGCTCTGCTAGTGGTCATTTAGCTAAGAACATTCATTGGCTCTGGCTCTGCTAGTGGTCATTTCGCTAAGAACATTCATTGACTCTGGCTCTGCTAGTGGTCATTTAGCTAAGAACATTCATTGGCTCTGGTAGTGGTCATTTAGTTAATGATATTCATTGACTCTGGCTCTGCTAGTTGTCATTTAGCTAAGAACATTCATTGGCTCTGGCTCTGCTAGTGTACTGTCTATGTTGTAGTGCCACTAGTTTCTGTGATAGTGTGTGGTTTTTTTACGTGTAAACGAATCTGAGCATGATAACGAATATTTAATTTTCCCAATATATACTCTTACCAAATCAATGCTAATAAACACTCTGTTTTTTGGTTTTGTACAAGTACCAGGCCTGGATGAACATTAAATTACGAATTGTTGATGTAGCTTTGCGATTATTCATTTCGAGTTTCTCGAAACAGAATACTTCAGAATGATATACTCCATGCATATTTTAATCACGGTTCCGGAAGTGAATAACTTAAGGCGTAAATGTCTGTCTTGACGTTGTGACGTCACACGCGGCCTGCCGTTACTGGATCTGTCATTCGTCCTACTTGTTTGTAGAAGACGAATCATTAGCCTTGAAATGGTTATTTTAGACACATTAAAGTGGTCTGTAACCGCCTGGTGAGTCATTCAAGCCTGAACCATACCCACCGCTCACTCACATTCATTTTGACGGAGCCGTGACATCGACGTTCTTGTGAAAATTCAAATGTTCAGAATGACAAATTGTTTACTTTTGTTGACAGCACAATTAATGATCGAAGGTGATTCGATCATCGCAGACTCGATCAAGGTGCAGAAAATTTACTTTCCGGAATTTTTCCGTAACGGAACAGGGTGTTATTGTTTGCTTGTTGTTGTTATTTGTCAGGATAAACGCGTTTCGCGCAAAAATTGACGTAAATGATAATAAACAATTGTTTAGGTTTTAACATAAAAATATATTAAAAAAATATCTTTGTATCGTTTCTTTAGTTGACTAGTAAAGGACGAAGTCCTTATAACTGTAGGCTGTCCGATTTTTCCTCCTTTCTATATTGATAGCCAAATATCTGTTCACCGGAAGTTTAAAAAATAGAGCAATTGATATTTAGAAATGCAAAAGAAATATATTTCAATGAAAAATTCCCAATTCTTTAATTATTTAATTAATTATAATAAAAAAATCTCTTTCTACGAAACTCTCGACGGAAGAACGGCGTAGGTAAAATGAACGGAACAGCCATAAGTCAAAGAGAGAAAAATCCGGCAAATAATTAAAAAAAAATCTAAAAAGTACTTGAAAAATAAAAATAAATTCTCTTCTCACACCTCCCTCTTAAAATTATAAGACTTCGTCCTTCAAACAGGTTGTGCCTGTCTCATGTAATTATATTTCGAACTTTTATTCGAAAGAGAGATGTTTTCCCATCTGGCTGTTGGTAAGTATTATTTCCACATGCTTCCGTTTGATTGGTTATATTTGCTACTAAGAATATCATGAAAACTTAGAAGAAGAATATTAACTCTTACAAACAATTCAGGAATTACTTTAATTTAACGTATGCTTTCGAAAATAAATGTCATGATTAACTGACCAAACGATGCGACTCATATTTAAAATAACTTTGTGTTTAAAGTATAACAGTCATCCTACGCGTTTAAATCTGCTTTTATTCAAAAGGCTCAATATGAAATAAGCTATTAGAAGGATATAAATACAAATATAGGATCCTATTTTAAGTCGACATGACTAAATTTGTATTTTGAAACAATTTTGACATATAGAAATAACAATGGACAATGCTGTGATTAGAATGATACTCTAAATAAGATTTAGAAATTTAAGAATCCACGTGGTACAAAACCAACAAGGGAATAATAATAGAGTTTATACGTCAAGATTATTCACGAACTACAATTACAAAGATGATCGACATAAACAACAGAAATTATGAAATGAAAGTTCAAACAGTGATGGTAATCAATTCCACCAATATCAAGAAAGCACAATTTGCTAAGGGGGCAGCATAACATTACATTATAGTTTCATTATAATTTTTGATTGTATATGACAAACGCCTAAAAAATGAAGAGGACAATCACAAATGGACAATCCAGAGACACAGGCAACATTGGGCACACACGACACAGGATGAAGACAAATAAAAAAGACGTAGCGCAACACAAAAAACTAAAAAGATGAGCAACACGGACCCCCACCAAAAACACAGCACAGAAAACTAAAAAGATGAGCAACACGTACCCACCAAAAACACAGCACAGAAAACTAAAACGACGAGCAACACGTACTCACCAAAAACACAACACAAAAAACTAAAAAGATGAACAACACGTACCCCACCAAAAACACAACACAGAAAACTAAAACGATGAGCAACACGTACCCACCAAAAAACAACACAAAAAACTAAAAAGATGAACAACACGTACCCCACCAAAAACACAACACAGAAAACTAAAACGATGAGCAACACGTACCCACCAAAAACACAACATAAAAAAACTAAAAAGATGAACAACACGTACCCCACCAAAAACACAACACAGAAAACTAAAAAGATGGGCAACACCTACCCCACCAAAAACACAACACAAAAAACTAAAAAGATGGGCAACACCTACCCCCAAAAACACAACACAGAAGAGTAAAAAGATGAGCAACACGTACCCCACCAAAAACACAACACAGAAAACTAAAACGATGAGCAACACAGACCCAACCAAAAACATAACACAGAAAACTAAAAAGATGAGCAACACGGACCCACCAAAAACACAGCACAGAAAACTAAAACGATGAGCAACACGTACCCCACCAAAAACACAGCACAAAAAGCTAAAAAGTTGAGGAACACGTACCCACCAAAAACACAACACAGAAAACTAAAATGATGAGCAACACCTACCCCACCAAAAACACAATACAGAAAACTAAAAAGATGAGCAACACGGACCCACCAAAAACACAGCACAGAAAACTAAAAAGATGATGAGCAACACATACCCACCAAAAAACACAGCACAGAAAACTAAAACGATGAGCAACACAGACCCACCAAAAACACAGCACAGAAAACTAAAAAGATGATGAGCAACACATACCCACCAAAAAACACAGCACAGAAAACTAAAACGATGAGCAACACGTACCCACCAAAAACACAACACAGAAAACTAAAAAGATGAGCAACACCTACCCCACCAAAAACACAACACAGAAAACTAAAAAGATGAGCAACACCTACCCCACCAAAAACACAACACAGAAAACTAAAACGATGAGCAACACGTACCCACCAAAAACACAACACAAAAAGCTAAAAAGATGAGCAACACGTACCCACCAAAAACACAACACAGAAAACTAAAAAGATGGGCAACACTGACCCCCACCAAAAAACACAACACAGAAAACTAAAAAGATGAGCAACACGTACCCACCAAAAACACAACACAAAAAAACTGAAAAGATGAGCAACACGTACTCACCAAAAACCCAACACAAAAAGCTAAAAAGATGAGCAACACGTACCCACCAAAAACCCAACACAGAAAACTAATTAGATGAGCAACACTGACCCCCACCAAAAACACAATACAGAAAACTAAAAAGATGAGTAACACGTACCCATCAGTTCTGATTATGAACTCGTATATCTTGCTAGTTCTGATTATGAACTCGTATATCTCGCCAGTTCTGATTATGAACTCGTATATCTTGCCATTTCTGATTATTAACTCGTATATCTTACCAGTTCTGATTATGAACTCGTATATCTTGTCAGTTCTAATTATGAATTCGTATATCTTTTCAGTTCTAATTATGAACTCGTATATCTTACCAGTTCTGATTATGAACTCGTATATCTTACCAGTTCTAATTATGAATTCGTATATCTTGTCAGTTCTGATTATGAACTCTTATATCTTGTCAGTTCTGATTATGAACTCGTATATCTTGTCAGTTCTAATTATGAATTCGTATATCTTTTCAGTTCTAATTATGAACTCGTATATCTTACCAGTTCTGATTATGAACTCGTATATCTTACCAGTTCTGATTATGAACTCGTATATCTTGTCAGTTCTAATTATGAATTCGTATATCTTGTCAGTTCTGATTATGAACTCTTATATCTTGTCAGTTCTGATAATGAACTCTTATATCTTGTCAGTTCTGATTATGAACGCTTATATCTTGTCAGTTCTAATTATGAACTCTTATATCTTGTCAGTTCTGATTATGAACTCTTATATCTTGTCAGTTCTAATTATGAACTCTTATATCTTGTCAGTTCTAATTATGAACTCTTATATCTTGTCAGTTCTGATTATGAACTCTTATATCTTGTCAGTTCTGATTATGAACGCTTATATCTTGTCAGTTCTGATTATGAACTCTTATATCTTGTCAGTTCTGATTATGAACGCTTATATCTTGTCAGTTCTGATTATGAACGCTTATATCTTGCCAGTTCTGATTATGAACTCGTATATCTTGCCTGTTGAAGCAGTAATTTGCACTTGTGATTAGACTGATACATTGACATTACCATATTGCTAATTTTCTTTTGTTGTGTGGACATGTTTACTTAGATAACTTGTTCCAACCATAATTAGAGCTGAACCATAATTTAATTGTTGATCAACGGAATTAAAATGGACATGTGAATACCATAACAGACAATCAAGTGTGATGTGGTGCTTTACACGCGGATACAATTGGCTTCATAAATCAAAGTTATTATTAAAAAACATTCTAGAAATTTAGCGAACAAACGGACTTTCATTTCCGCTTAGGAAAGAAATGACTTGAAGATCAGTCATTTCCATCTGCGCTATTGCACAACCTGACGTTTGTGTCGTTGAGAGCTATAAAGCCCATTTCCTATTGTAGACTTTGTAAATACGAAACAAAACTTTCGTTCTATTTTATGTGATTGTAATTAGCACTATGTCATCTAATGGTGCAGACTTTACTTGTATGTATATCTAGAAACATTACTTCGTAAACAACATAAATCACTCCAAGCTACTTTCCTGTACCCTCTATTCTTTTCAACTGCACATTTTATTCTTCTTACTGCACCCTAGATCCTCTTCTCAATTGCAGCCTTATTATTCCCAACTGCACTCTTATTATTCCCAACTGTACGCTTACTCTTCCCAACTACACCCTTTTTGTTCCTAGTTGCACCTTGAAGGTTGAAGTAATTATAGTTTTTGGTCAGTCAAAGAAATGATTAGCTTAGATATATTATTTGTAAATAAATATACCAAGAATCAAAGACACACAAATATAAAGTGTTTCATGTTGTAATGTTTTTTTTTAATTAGATCATGTTATAGACATATATATATAAAAAAAAATGAAATAAAAATGACTTCCTTGTAGATTTATTGATATGATGTTTCATGACAAACATATAAACGTACATATGAACTATGTAACCTTAGTGCTAAGATGTTGTAAGACAAATATATTGTATCAATGTTTATGTAGCTTTATTGTTCAGAAGTTTTCGGGAAATGTAATATATCAATGTATTTTGCTGGAAATTGATGAAGATACCGGGGCTTATTCCTTCCACAGGTGACGGATAGGTGGAGTGGAGTGGGGGGTTGGGGGGTTCGTGAGGTCAAAATACGGCAAGCCTAAATGTCGACCATAGTGGGTAATGTATCTAGAGACTGTCACGTTCCCTGTACACTAGATTTAGAAAAAGAGTAGACGCATTGCAGCCGCTACAAACAAATAAATGTTTCGTCCCTACCCAACTCTCCATACATTTTGAGTGGCAGTCAAAGGTCGTTGACCCGGTTGACCAATCCCTTTCCTCCATTTCTATATAGTTTTTATGTATTATTGAACTTGTTTTCGTCATGAATATATTGTTATGGTTAGCGTGGTCACATCGGTCACCGGTCAGGTCGAACAAAACACCATCAAATTACTCAGCATTAAAGAGTAAGAACAGCACCCGATTGGCTCGGAATCAGAACAATGTTCCCGAGTTGACCGACATGTCTTCTATAGACTGTTGTTTATGTTGGTCCAGTTCACAACACATATGATAACCATCTCATCTAAAGGTTGCTTAGTTAGCATTAAACAACAGTTATACACACACCTAATGGATTATATAGCAAGCGTGTCAAGATTACCTTTTCAGAGAAATTACTATGAATCTTTAGTGTTAATCTTTTATGACAAATATATTGTATCAGCGTTAATGTCAAGAAAAGTCTGAAGATACCAAAGAGATTATCAGAACCTAAATCTACACTATACAATACAATGGTCACAAGAAGATACCAAAGCGATTATCAGAACCTAAATCTACACAAGACAATACAATGGTCATAAGAAGATACCAAAGAGATTATCAGAACCTAAATCTACGCAAGACAATACAATGGTCACAAGAAGGGACCAACGAGATTATCATAACCTTAATCTACACAAGACAATTCAATGGTCACAAGAAAATACCAAAGAGATTATCAAAACCTAAATCTACACACAGACAATACAATGGTCACAAGAAGATACAAAAGAGATTATCATAGCCTAAATCTACACACAAGACAATACAATGGTCACAAGAAGATACCAAAGAGATTATCAGAACCTAAAACTACAAAAGACAATACAATGGTCACCAGAAGATACCAAAGAGATTACCAGAACCTAAATCTACACACAAGACAATACAATGGTCACAAGAAGATACCAAAGAGATTATCAGAACCTAAATCTACACAAGACAATACAATGGTCACAAGAAGATACCAAAGAGATTATCAGAGCCTAAATCTACACACAGACAACACAATGTTCACAAGAAGATACCAAAGAGATTATCAGAGCCTAAATATACACAAGACAATACAATGGTCACCAGAAGCTACCAAAGAGATTATCATAACCTAAATCTACACACAGACAATACAATGGTCACAAGAAGATACCAAAGAGATTATCAGAACCTAAATCTAAACAAGATAATACAATGGTCACAAGAAGATACCAAAGAGATTATCAGAATTTAAATCTACACAAGACAATACAATGGTCATAAGAAGATACCAAAGAGATTATCAGAACCTAAATCTACACAAGACAATACAATGGTCACAAGAAGACACCAAAGAGATTATCAGAACCTAAATCTATACAAGACAATACAATGGTCACAAGAAGATACCAAAGAGATTATCATAACCTAAATTTACACAAGACAATTCAATGGTCACAGGAAAATACCAAAGAGATTATCAAAATCTAAATCTACACACAGACAATACAATGGTCACCAGAAGATACCAAAGAGATTATCAGAACCTAAATCTACACACAAGACAATACAATGGTCACAAGAAGATACCAAAGAGATTATCAGAACCTAAAACTACAAAAGACAATACAATGGTCACCAGAAGATACCAAAGAGATTACCAGAACCTAAATCTACACACAAGACAATACAATGGTCACAAGAAGATACCAAAGAGATTATCAGAACCTAAATCTACACAAGACAATACAATGGTCACAAGAAGATACCAAAGAGATTATCAGAACCTAAATCTACACACAGACAACACAATGTTCACAAGAAGATACCAAAGAGATTATCAGAGCCTAAATATACACAAGACAATACAATGGTCACCAGAAGCTACCAAAGAGATTATCATAACCTAAATCTACACACAGACAATACAATGGTCACAAGAAGATACCAAAGAGATTATCAGAACCTAAATCTAAACAAGATAATACAATGGTCACAAGAAGATACCAAAGAGATTATCAGAATCTAAATCTACACAAGACAATACAATGGTCATAAGAAGAAACCAAAGAGATTATCAGAACCTAAATCTACACAAGACAATACAATGGTCACAAGAAGACACCAAAGAGATTATCAGAACCTAAATCTATACAAGACAATACAATGGTCACAAGAAGATACCAAAGAGATTATCATAACCTAAATCTACACAAGACAATTCAATGGTCACAGGAAAATACCAAAGAGATTATCAAAACCTAAATCTACACACAGACAATACAATGGTCACCAGAAGATACCAAAGAGATTATCAGAACCTAAATCTACACACAAGACAATACAATGGTCACAAGAAGATACCAAAGAGATTATCAGAACCTAAATCTACACAAGACAATACAATGGTCACAAGAAGATACCAAAGAGATTATCAGAACCTAAATCTACACACAGACAACACAATGTTCACAAGAAGATACCAAAGAGATTATCAGAGCCTAAATATACAAAAGACAATACAATGGTCACCAGAAGCTACCAAAGAGATTATCATAACCTAAATCTACACACAGACAATACAATGGTCACAAGAAGATACCAAAGAGATTATCAGAACCTAAATCTAAACAAGATAATACAATGGTCACAAGAAGATACCAAAGAGATTATCAGAATCTAAATCTACACAAGACAATACAATGGTCATAAGAAGAAACCAAAGAGATTATCAGAACCTAAATCTACACAAGACAATACAATGGTCACAAGAAGACACCAAAGAGATTATCAGAACCTAAATCTATACAAGACAATACAATGGTCACAAGAAGATACCAAAGAGATTATCATAACCTAAATCTACACAAGACAATTCAATGGTCACAGGAAAATACCAAAGAGATTATCAAAACCTAAATCTACACACAGACAATACAATGGTCACCAGAAGATACCAAAGAGATTATCAGAACCTAAATCTACACACAAGACAATACAATGGTCACAAGAAGATACCAAAGAGATTATCAGAACCTAAATCTACACAAGACAATACAATGGTCACAAGAAGATACCAAAGAGATTATCAGAACCTAAATCTACACACAGACAACACAATGTTCACAAGAAGATACCAAAGAGATTATCAGAGCCTAAATATACAAAAGACAATACAATGGTCACCAGAAGCTACCAAAGAGATTATCATAACCTAAATCTACACACAAACAATACAATGGTCACAAGAAGATACCAAAGAGATTATCAGAACCTAAATCTAAACAAGATAATACAATGGTCACAAGAAGATACCAAAGAGAATATCAGAACCTAAATCTACACAAGACAATACAATGGTCACAAGAAGACACCAAAGAGATTATCAGAACCTAAATCTATACAAGACAATACAATGATCACAAGAAGATACCAAAGAGATTATCAGAACCTAAATCTACACAAGACAATACAATGGTCACAAGAAGATACCAAAGAGATTATCAAAACCTAAATCTACACAAGACAATACAATGGTCGCAAGAAGATACCAAAGAGATTATCAGAACCTAAATCTACACACAGACAATGCAATGGTCACAAGAAGATACCAAAGAGATTATCAGAACCTAAATCTACACAAGACAATACAATGGTCACAAGAAGATACTAAAGAGATTATCAGAAGCTAAATCTACACAAGACAATACAATGGTCACAAGAAGATACCAAAGAGATTATCAAAACCTAAATCTACACAAGACAATACAATGGTCGCAAGAAGATACCAAAGAGATTATCAGAACCTAAATCTACACACAGACAATGCAATGGTCACAAGAAGATACCAAAGAGATTATCAGAACCTAAATCTACACAAGACAATACAATGGTCACAAGAAGATACTAAAGAGATTATCAGAAGCTAAATCTACACAAGACAATACAATGGTCACAAGAAGATACCAAAGAGATTACCAGAACCTAACTCTACACAAGACAATACAATGGTCACAAGAAGACACCAAAGAGATTATCAGAACTTAAATCTACACAAGACAATACAATGGTAACAAGAAGATACAAAAGATATTATCAGAACCTAAATCTACACAAGACAATGCAATGGTCACAAGAAGATCCCAAAGAGATTATCAGAACCTAAATCTACACAAGACAATACAATGGTCACAAGAAGATACCAAAGAGATTATCAGAACCTAAATCTACACACAGACAATACAATAGTCAAAAGAAGATACCAAAGAGATTATCAGAACCTAAATCTACACAACACAATACAATGGTCACAAGAAGATATCAAAGAGATTGTCAGAACCTAAATCTACACACAGTCAATACAATGGTAACAAGAAGATACCAAAGAGATTATCGAACCTAAATCTACACACAGACAATACAATGGTCACAAGAAGATACCAAAGAGATTATCAGAACCTAAATCTACACAAGACAATACAATGGTCACAAGAAGATACCAAAGAGATGATCAGAACCTAAATCTACACAGGACAATACAATGGTCACAAGAAGATACCAAAGAGATTATCAAAACCTTAATCTACACAAGACAATACAATGGTCACAAGAAGATACCAAAGAGATTATCAGAACCTATATCTACACAAGACAATACAATGGTCACAAGTAGATACCAAAGAGATTATCAAAACCTAAATCTACACACAGACAATACAATGGTCACAAGAAGATACCAAAGAGATTATCAGAACCTAAATCTACACAAGACAATACAATGGACACAAAAAGACACCAAAGAGATTATCAGAACCTAAATCTACACAAGACAATACAATGGTCACAAGAAGATACCAAAGAGATGATCAGAACCTAAATCTACACAAGACAATACAATGGTCACAAGAAGATAGCAAAGAGATTATCAGAACCTAAATCTACACACAGACAATACAATGGTCACAAGAAGATACCAAAGAGATTATCAGAATCTAAATCTACACACAGCCAATACAATGGTCAGAGGACGATTCCAAAGAGATTATCAGAACCTATATATACACAAGACAATACAATGGTCACAAGAATATACCAAAGAGAATATCAGAATCTAAATCTACACACAGCCAATACAATGGTCAGAGGACGATTCCAAAGAGATTATCAGAACCTATATATACACAAGACAATACAATGGTCACAAGAAGATACCAAAGAGATTATCAGAACCTAAATCTACACACAGACAATACAATGGTCACAATAAGATACCAAAGAGATTATCAGAACCTAAATTTACACAAGACAATACAATGGTCACAATAAGATAGCAAAGAGATTATCAGAACCTAAATCTACACACAGAAAATACAATGGTCACAAGAAGATACCAAAGAGACTATCAGAACCTAAACATACACACAGACAATATAATGATCACAAGAAGATACCAAAGAGATTATCAGAACTTAAATCTACACAAGACAATACAATGGTCACAAGAAGATACCAAAGAGATTATCAGAACCTAAATCTACACAAGACAATATAATGGTCACAAGAAGATACCAAAGAGATTATCAGAACCTAGATCTACACAAGACAATACAATGGTCACAAGAAGATACCAAAGAGATTATCAGAACCTAAATCTACACACAGACAATACAATGGTCAAAAGAAGATACCAAAGAGATTATCAGAACCTAAATCTATACAAGACAATACAATGGTCACAAGAAGATACCAAAGAGACTATCAGAACCTAGATCTACACAAGGCAATACAATGGTCACAAGAAGATACTAAAGAGATTATCAGAACCTAAATCTACACACAGTCAATACAATGGTAACAAGAAGATACCAAAGAGATTATCAGAAACTAAATCTACACAAGACAATACAATGGTCACAAGAAGATATGAAAGAGATTATCAGAACCTAAATCTACACAAGACAATACAATGGTCACAAGTAGATACCAAAGAGATTATCAGAACCTTAATCTACACAAGACAATACAATGGTCACAAGAAGATACCAAAGATATTATCAGAACCTAAATCTATACAAGACAATACAATGGTCACAAGAAGACACCAAGGAGATTATCAGAACCTAAATCTACACAAGACAATACAATGGTCACAAGAAGATACCAAAGAGATTATCAGAACCTAAATCTAAACAAGACAATACAATGGTCACAAGAAGATATCGAAGAGATTATCAGAACCTAAATCTACACAAGACAATACAATGGTCACAAGAAGATACCAAAGAGATTATCAGAACCTAAATCTACACAAGACAATACAATAGTCACAAGAAGATAACAAAGAGATTATCAGAACCTTAATCTACACAAGACAATACAATGGTCACAAGAAGATACCAAAGAGATTATCAGAACCTAAATCTACACACAAACAATACAATATTCACAAGAAGATACCAAAGAGATCATCAGAACCTAAATCTACACAAGACAATACAATGGTCACAAGAAAACACCAAAGTGATTATCAGAACCTAAATCTACACAAGACAATACAATGGTCACAAGAAGATACCAAAGAGATGATCAGAACATAAATCTACACACAAGACAATACAATGGTCACAAGAAGATACCAAAGAGATTATCAGAACCTAAAACTACACAAGACAATACAATGGTCACCAGAAGATACCAAAGAGATTATCAGAACCTAAATCTACACAAGACAATACAATGGTCACAAGAAGATACCAAAGAGATTATCAGAACCTAAATCTACACAAGACAATACAATGGTCACAAGAAGATACCAAAGAGATTATCATAACCTAAATCTACACAAGACAATACAATGGTCACAAGAAGATACCAAAGAGATTATCAGAACCTAAATCTACACACAGACAATACAATGGTCACAAGAAGATACCAAAGAGATTATCAGAATCTAAATCTACACACAGCCAATACAATGGTCAGAGGACGATTCCAAAGAGATTATCAGAACCTATATATACACAAGACAATACAATGGTCACAAGAATATACCAAAGAGAATATCAGAACCTAAATATACACAAGACAATACAATGGTCACAAGAAGATACCAAAGAGATTATCAGAACCTAAATCTACACACAGACAATACAATGGTCACAATAAGATACCAAAGAGATTATCAGAACCTAAATTTACACAAGACAATACAATGGTCACAATAAGATAGCAAAGAGATTATCAGAACCTAAATCTACACACAGAAAATACAATGGTCACAAGAAGATACCAAAGAGACTATCAGAACCTAAACATACACACAGACAATATAATGATCACAAGAAGATACCAAAGAGATTATCAGAACTTAAATCTACACAAGACAATACAATGGTCACAAGAAGATACCAAAGAGATTATCAGAACCTAAATCTACACAAGACAATATAATGGTCACAAGAAGATACCAAAGAGATTATCAGAACCTAGATCTACACAAGACAATACAATGGTCACAAGAAGATACCAAAGAGATTATCAGAACCTAAATCTACACACAGACAATACAATGGTCAAAAGAAGATACCAAAGAGATTATCAGAACCTAAATCTATACAAGACAATACAATGGTCACAAGAAGATACCAAAGAGACTATCAGAACCTAGATCTACACAAGGCAATACAATGGTCACAAGAAGATACTAAAGAGATTATCAGAACCTAAATCTACACACAGTCAATACAATGGTAACAAGAAGATACCAAAGAGATTATCAGAAACTAAATCTACACAAGACAATACAATGGTCACAAGAAGATATGAAAGAGATTATCAGAACCTAAATCTACACAAGACAATACAATGGTCACAAGTAGATACCAAAGAGATTATCAGAACCTTAATCTACACAAGACAATACAATGGTCACAAGAAGATACCAAAGATATTATCAGAACCTAAATCTATACAAGACAATACAATGGTCACAAGAAGACACCAAGGAGATTATCAGAACCTAAATCTACACAAGACAATACAATAGTCACAAGAAGATACCAAAGAGATTATCAGAACCTAAATCTAAACAAGACAATACAATGGTCACAAGAAGATATCAAAGAGATTATCAGAACCTAAATCTACACAAGACAATACAATGGTCACAAGAAGATACCAAAGAGATTATCAGAACCTAAATCTACACAAGACAATACAATAGTCACAAGAAGATAACAAAGAGATTATCAGAACCTTAATCTACACAAGACAATACAATGGTCACAAGAAGATACCAAAGAGATTATCAGAACCTAAATCTACACACAGACAATACAATATTCACAAGAAGATACCAAAGAGATCATCAGAACCTAAATCTACACAAGACAATACAATGGTCACAAGAAAACACCAAAGAGATTATCAGAACCTAAATCTACACAAGACAATACAATGGTCACAAGAAGATACCAAAGAGATGATCAGAACCTAAATCTACACACAAGACAATACAATGGTCACAAGAAGATACCAAAGAGATTATCAGAACCTAAAACTACACAAGACAATACAATGGTCACCAGAAGATACCAAAGAGATTATCAGAACCTAAATCTACACAAGACAATACAATGGTCACAAGAAGATACCAAAGAGATTATCAGAACCTAAATCTACACAAGACAATACAATGGTCACAAGAAGATACCAAAGAGATTATCATAACCTAAATCTACACAAGACAATACAATGGTCACAAGAAAAAAGACAAACAATGATCTACAGCACACTATACAGAAAACTGAAGATAGAAAAATACGAATCCCACAAAAAGGGAATATGAGGTAGTGACTAATGTGCTCTAGAAGGGTATTATTTTAATGTGTTTTAAGACAAATGTAACGTACAAAAACGTACCAATTCATTTACATGCACCAGGGGGTCATTTTGATGATCGTTAAGCATTTTTGACAATGCATATTAACTCCAACATCTCCGCTCTAAGAATGTATTATAATCTCCAGATAAATTGTTTGTGAATTAACACATTAATTCCTGATAATCTACACTAGTATATATTCCCCCGGCACTTTTAATACTGTAGGAATAGATGGATCATTTTATATTTAATTGATATAATACATGAGAATGCCAAACTAAATAGGTATTTATTTGCCTTTAGTCTGTAATTATTCTCAATAACAGTCGTTGTGTAGATAATGGTCAAGTAATATCTCCAGCCAGATGGTACAGACTGCATGGTTATTGTCAATTACAAGTGTTTAATATGCGTTGCATCCATATTTATCGCCAAGGCACGGTTTTGTGTCGGTAATGATAACCTGCCTTTAAGTCATATTACCTTTATGTATTAAAGCATTGTCTTGCATCACCACCAGTCTGTTATGTCATTATAACTATGATTGTATTTTGCTTGTAATGAGGTTCCTGAATCTATTTAAGATTTGATCAGATAAGATGTCCTACGGTTTGTTGTAAAATGGATTTCTTCTAAGAACAAATCAAGTAACTGACATTTTCTCTGGCTTCTGTTATGACATTCCAATTATATAATCTCCAATAAAGTACTTAGAGATCTGAATGTAACTTAATGCAATCCTAAAGTCAGGTTTGTATTCAAATTAAATTATCAAGTGCCGTTCCTGTTATACAAATCTGCTCAGAAAAATGTCATGTTAGAGTTCATATCATTTAACTTCATAAACGCGTACCTATGAATACATTTATATTCTGCATATTAAAACATGCCTACGTGTCCTTTCTTTACTTTATGTTAGTATAACTGCTAACGCCAGTTCGGTTTATTTCGATCATTTAGCTCTTCATTGCAACGAAGATATTACAGGGGTAACAACCTCTAATTCTGTTACAAAATTAACTGACATAACATTATATTACAATCAAGACACTATGACTTTAACATATATTTGATTACATTTGGGTTGGAGATATTAAAAAAGCAAATCAGCTGGATTATGTTTCATGGGTCTCTTTTGCATTTTTTTTCCCTTTGAACAATTTTACCATATTCATCACGATGTTGTATCTAACAGAAATCGTAGCCATACCAAGCTTCTTGTCTATCAAGATCAAGCTTCTTGTCTACCATGACCAAGCTTCTTGTCTACCATGACCAAGCTTCTTGTCTACCATGACCAAGCTTCTTGTCTACCATGACCAAGGTTATTGTCTACCATGCACACAAAGCAGAAAACAACTATTAGCCGGTTTTCAGCGCATATAGGAATAAAACAAGTATCGGTTTCTTGTGGTCCATGCATGCAAAAGAGGGAAACCAGTGTAGGATTATAAAATTACATGCATTCACAAGAGGCTTTTTGAGCTACATACATATAAAGGAGGGAACCAGTGTAGGATTATAAAATTACATGCATTCACAAGAGGCTTTTTGAGCTACATGCATATAAAGGAGGGAATTGGGTGTAGACGTCTTGTGGTCGATGCATACAAAAGAGGGAAACCGGAATAGGTTTCTCACGTTCCAAGCATGCAAAGAGACATCTCGTGTTCTATGCATACACAACAGGTCATCAACAAGTATAATCTGCCCGTGTTTTATGCATGCAATGAAAAACTTAGATATCGAATTTAGTGCGTGGGCAATGCGCGCCTCTGAAACAATTAGATAAACAAGTGTAATATTCTATTCTTTCTTGTGTTCAAAGGGACAGTGTAATGCATTTAACATATGGTACATTTGATTGCAAGAGTGAAGCAATATTTATGTCAGTTAATTGGAAAAACAAATAGAATTTAGAATGTTTCAAGAAATGTGTAGGTGTACAAAAAAGCTTAATATATCACACAATATATTCGCTATGGGTTTAACGTTACACAATGCAATTCACATTTACCGAATTTAAGAGATTGAGTACTTATTCATCCTTCAGGGGCCCATTTAATAAATTTTGGTCAAATATCATTGTGATTTATCTTTCAGTCAGACATAAGATTGATATTAATGAGTTATTATTAAGATAATATTCCATTACGATAATACGCGAGAGTGATAAATATTTCCCCATCATCCTTCTCAATGTATTTTATATCTGGTACCTGTCATCGATTTAATGTCCCCGAGGAACAGTTGATCCAGTAGAAGTCACGAGATCTCGAATAATCACGCACTTTTTGACACTTTACAACATTATTCATGAAAGATGTAAAAGATGCATCATTTGATAGTGATTGTCAAGCAGACATGGGGATAAATGGGGAGAAAGCACACTAAGTAATTAAGAAATATATCATTAATGAATAGCTTGTCTGAGAATGTTAAATTGTGTCGCTTAAATGGTGGGATAGTACCCTGACATTGCAAGTTACCAACCAACACCACCAGGGTTCAAGGTTTAAACGTATTACATGTTCTCTTCTCTGTCATATGGAATTACGATGTGTGCTGTATACGAAACAGGAGATACTAAGCTTACAGGAAATTTGATTGTCACACTAGGCTATGGTTGTGGGTTATTCCTGTGTTGTACTAGATATCAGGTGGTGAACAATGAATATGCTAGAGCTAGATACTGATTGGATAATACAATGTCTAACTAATATGTAAATGAGTTGTACTAGGTATCAGGTGGTGAACAATGAATATTCTAGAGCTAGATACTGATTGGATAATACAATGCCTAACTAATATGTAAATGTGTTGTACTAGATATCAGGTGGTGAACAATGAATATTCTAGAGCTAGATACTGATTGGATAATACAATGTCTAACTAATATGTAAATGTGTTGTACTAGATATCAGGTGGTGAACAATGAATATTCTAGAGCTAGATACTGATTGGATAATACAATACCTAACTAATATGTAAATGTGTTGTACTAGGTATCAAGTGGTGAACAATGAATATTCTAGAGCTAGATACTGATTGGATAGTGGTGAACAATGAATATTCTAGAGCTAGATACTGATTGGATAATACAATACCTAACTAATATGTAAATGTGTTGTACTAGATATCAGGTGGTGAACAAGGAATATTCTAGAACTAGATACTGATTGGATAATACAATACCTAACTAATATGTAAATGTGTTGTACTAGATATCAGGTGGTGAACAATGAATATTCTAGAGCTAGATACTGATTGGATAATACAATACCTAACTAATATGTAAATGTGTTGTACTAGATATCAGGTGGTGAACAATGAATATTCTAGAGCTAGATACTGATTGGATAATACAATGCCTAACTAATGTGTAAATGTGTTGTACTAGGTATCAGGTGGTGAACAATGAATATTCTAGAGCTAGATACTGATTGGATAATACAATGCCTAACTAATATGTAAAAACATTTCTTGATTCACTGTCAAATAAAAACAAATTTTTAATATCGTCTTTTTCATTTACTGCGATTAGAAATGAACATAGATCAGATATGGGTGTCGCAAAATATTTAACATTAACACATGTGAGTGGGAATATCGTGGGCAGTATGTTGAAAAAAGTTATTAAAAGTACTTAATATAACTATATTCTGGATTTGTTTTTGCGATAAAAAAAATATGTACAAAATGTAACTATTGTTGGCCATGAAAAATCAATATTTCTGTGTTATCTATGTTGAATGTATTTTTTTTTTGCGAGAACGGTATGATATGCACTGCACGAAGGTTTACCAAATACCTACTGTTGACCAGATATTTAGAAAACAATATCAGATAAAAGTACAAATAAATTTCGGTTACAATCATGTTCTTATTTATAATGATTAATACAGATAAATAAAAGAGGTGGTACAAGATTCTTCAGTAACAGGAAGTAGGTGTAAGTAAAACATGGATGACAGTCAAACCGGAAGTATAGTAAAACACATTGGTAAAAAAAATCATCTGATGTTAATTAACCATTTTCGCTTGTTGTTTGTCATCTTGCAGCCCCCGTAAAATCAGTTATGGCAGAGATTATAATCGTAATTGTTTTATCGAATTTGACTGCATATATGAGTAACACGACGATTGTCTTATAAGAAGCAGAAATTCTTACCCTTCGAGAGCACCTGGGCTCATCCCCGATTTTTGGTATGGTTCGGGATGCTCATCTTTTTAATTTTCTGTGTTTTGTTGTGTTTTTGTGTTCCCAATGTTGTCAGTGTCTCTTGATTATCTTGATTGCCAGTCGGCTTTCTCTACCGTTTATTTAAAGATTTTCATCTTTTACATGTTTCAAACTTTCCACTGTCACATCTAATAAACAACATTATTATTATTGAGTTTTAACATCAACGCTCTGCTCAACACGATGTTTATACAATAGGCACATCTGGGAAATGGCATGTGTATTAACTATAAGAGTTGTCTGCCCTTGATGAGAAATGGCATGTGTATTAATTATAAAGTTCGCATTCTTACTTATTTTGTTCACAGTTGTAAATATTACTCCTATTCTTAACGTGCTTATCCAGTTGGTTAAATTGTCATACTATTTTACTCACCAGGGTAGTTCAATTTTTGCATAAGACTTTCCGCCATGTCCTTTCAACTGTCATTGAGAAGAGTTTGAAGATACCAAAGGGGGTAATCAGAATCCGTATATCGAAGAAGAACAGACAACACAATGGCATAAAGAATAAGTACAAAAAGACAAACAACGATCTACAAAACATACATATAAAACTAAAGATCGAAATGAAGACGGAAATGAGAAACTAAAATATTTGTTTCGTTTTGGTTACACGAGAAACAGAGAACCCGTCTGGATTACAATATTTTTAAATATTCGATAGTTTAATTTTCAAATTTTATAGATCTCGCGTAAGATCGAGTATTAAAATTTGAAAAAAAATAATTATCTTGGGTGATAAATATAATATTTCACCAGTAACAGAAGAAGAAATTATCTATGATGTATTTTGTTATTGAAAGGACATTTCTGATGTAATCTACAGATAAAATTGATCGCTGTCATTTACATAGCTTCAAATTGAAACGATACTTAAATTTTAAAGATAGCTTTTCATTAACACTTCTACATGACAATATGTAGTAATATTTCCACTGGAAATTCCTGATCATTGCATCAAAAAATTTATCAACCTTTAATTTAAACTTAAAGTAAGTAGCTCCTCCTTACGTTAGATTAAAATCGTATTTGCACATCATTTTTCTGGAATAACTAACATCAGGTACCCTCATAATCAACATCAGGTACCCTCATGATCAACATCAGGTACCCTCATAATCAACATCAGGTACCCTCATAATCAACATCAGGTACCCTCATAATCAACTAATCAACATCAGGTACCCTCATAATCAACATCAGGTACCCTCATAATCAACATCAGGTACCCTCATAATCAACTAATCAACATCAGGTACCCTCATAATCAACATCAGGTACCCTCATAATCAACATCAGTACCCTCATAATCAACATCAGGTACCCTCATAATCAACATCAGGTACCCTCATAATCAACATCAGGTACTCTCATAATCAACATCAGGTACCCATATAATCAACATCGGGTGCCCTCATAATCAACATCAGGTACCCTCATAATCAACATCAGGTACCCTCATAATCAACATCAGGTACCCTTATAATCAACTAATCAACATCAGGTACCCTTATAATCAACATCAGGTACCCTTATAATCAATATCAGGTACCCTCATAATCAACATAAGGTATCCTTATAATCAACATCAGGTACCCTCATAATCAACATCAGGTACCCTCATAATCAACATCAGGTACCCTCATAATCAACATCAGGTACCCTCATAATCAACATCAGGTACCCTCATAATCAACATCAGGTACCCTCATAATCAACATCAGGTACCCTTATAATCAACTAATCAACATCAGGTACCCTCATAATCAACATCAGGTACCCTTATAATCAACATCAGGTACCCTCATAATCAACATAAGGTACCCTTATAATCAACATCAGGTACCCTCATAATCAACATCAGGTACCCTCATAATCAACATCAGGTACCCTCATAATCAACATCAGGTACCCTCATAATCAACATCAGGTACCCTCATAATCAACATCAGGTACCCTCATAATCAACATCAGGTACCCTCATAATCAACATCAGGTACCCTTATAATCAACATCAGGTACCCTCATAATCAACATCAGGTACCCTTATAATCAACATCAGGTACCCTCATAATCAACATCAGGTACCCTCATAATCACCATCAGGTACCCTCATAATCACCATCAGGTACCCTCATAAACAACATCAGGTACCCTCATAATCAACATCAGGTACCCTTATAATCAACATCAGGTACCCTTATAATCAACATCAGGTACCCTTATAATCAACATCAGGTACCCTTATAAGCAACATCAGGTATCCTCATAATCAACATCAGGTACCCTCACAATCAACATCATTTATACCCTCATAATCAAATAATTTAAAAGACTTTGGGAGCAAATGAAACAAAGGTCCTAAAAATGATAGTAAAAATCAGTTAAAGCGACGTATGACGTATGACGTATGACGTATGTCTGAGGGAGGAGAACCTTAGATTTATTAATACATTATTTAGAAACTGCAAATTTGAATAATAAATTGACGCCTTCAAATATGTTATTACGAATTGATAATAGTAAAGACATATTCTCCTGCTGCTACCAGAGGATTACCATATTTCTCCACTCTCTATAGTTCAATTATTTTTTTTTAAAGGATTCGGATCAGGTAGACCTGTAAGATTTAAAAAATAAATTATCTTATGTTGTAAATGTCTCCATCCACTTGTAACGGAAGAAAATTTACATATAATACATCTATATAGCTCCAAAATGACATGATACTTAAATTTTAAAGATAGTCTTTCATTAACTCTAACAGTATGTTGTAATATTTCCTTTGGGAACTACTGATAATTGCATCAAGAAGTTTATTAACATGTAATTGGAAACTTGAAGTAATCATCTCCCTTATGTCAGAACGAAAACGTAAATATCTAAATAAGTTCCCACGTCATATTTCTAGAATTACCTTCATCAGGGACGTTCAATGTCAAAACATGGCAGCATATATTTCTGTGCTCTCAGATTTATCTTTCTGTAACCAGATGAGGGAGATTGGTCATTCATTAATTTGACAGAAATAGTACATTAAACGACAATATGATTGGACGGTAAAAGATGACAAGAACACGTCTTATTTGACAACGATATCTATTTATAGATTTGTGATTTTAACTGATTGTTCTATAATGTCCAGTGTTTGACAGTCAGTAGCCGTCAGCGTTGTAGTTGATCGTTACAGGCTAAGAGAGTCTAGAGATACTAAAAGGTAATCAGAACCCGTAAATCGAAGAAGAATAGACAACACAATGGCCGAAAGGAAAAGGACAAAAGGACAAACAGCGATCTACAAAACATACACATAAAACTAAAGATCGAGTAACGCGAACCCCACTAAAAACCGGGGGTGAACTCAGGTGCTCCGGAAGGGTAGGCAGTTGCTGATGCTGAATAGTTGATTAATGTAATGAGGTTATAGTTACTAACCATTAAATCTGCAGAATAGTTGCTGATATGTCGGTTATTGTAAGAGTCTAACTTTGTGAAATATATGTTCATTGTTGGCTTAATAACCACTAAATCTGCGGAAGACATGATCACTGGTAATGTGATGATGATATGGTTATGTGTCGGTGTGGGGGAAGACATGATCACTGGTATTGTGATGATGATATGGTTATTTATGGGTGTGAGGGAAGGCATGATCACTGGTATTGTGATGATGATATGGTTATTTATGGGTGTGGGGGAAGGTATGATCACTAATATTGTAATGATGATATGGTTATTTAAGGATGTGGGGGAAGACATGATCACTGGTATTGTGATGATGATATGATTATTTGTCGGTGCGGGGGAAGGCATGATCACTGGTATTGTGATGATGATATGGTTATTTGTCGGTGTGGGGGAAGGCCTGATTAATAATATTGTGGTGATGATATGGTTATTTATGGGTTCATGTAACGCTCATAAAGATCATCAGATCTAGATATCTTAGTCTTTTTATTTGATGTTATTGGTGGTTGTTCGCTTTGTTGATATTGAATCAATTGTGACCCGTCATTGTTTATTCTTTCCTTTAATGATGTTCCACGTGTAAATGAGTCATGAATTATGCATGTTGATGATAAAGTAAAGTTAGTTCACGTAATATCCCGTATACATGAATGCTTGGTAGAAGTAATAAGAGCTTGACTTCTGGAGAAAATTATATATATATATAAACGTCTAAAATGTTAGCACAACGATATCCAAAAAAGATGCTAAAATGTAACAAAAATAACTATAAGTCTACAAAAAAACTATAATTATAATTAAATCGACGGATATTTCGCCTGGCCGACAAGCTTTATCAGCGTCTGTAATCTGATTTGAAAAATTGTCACGTGACCATCAGTTATCGTGACATAAATTACTAAAAATCATAATCTTGAAGGGAGTGGATATGGTCGAGTGGTCTAGGGTGCTGGATGTAAGGCTAAGCGAATGGTGCTGCAGTGTTTCAATGGTGTGGGTTCAAATCCCGTCGAGGGAAGAAAAAAAATTTGACAGCTCTAAAATCTAATTCTAACACTGTTTGGTTTAATTTTCAGACGTATATATATATATATATATATATATATATATATATCTCCTCCTTGTTGTATTTGGAAACTGTACACCGGAAATTACGTCAAGAAAGGTAAACACTGTTTCTCTAAATTATCCAATGTCATAATTCAAAATATAACTGTCTAAAATGCCAAAATTGAAATCATGAAAATATACTGATTGTTCGTCTTTATGTATGGGAATAAACTTGAACACTTTGTATTATTCTGAGGTTGTTTTTTGTTTTTTGGTTTGTTTAACATTTTACGGGTCAAAATACGTGTCTAAAACTGTGATTTATTTTAAACGTACTAGATAACGGACAATGTACTTAATAATCATTTTATCTGACTACTTATAGAAACGTAAAGAAAAGTAGAGCACCCTGTTCTTTGTATTATAACAAATCTATACATGGGGCTCGTTCTATTTTCGATGATTGTATTAACGTTCATTGCAATATGAAAATAATAATAACGTAATTTACTCATCTTGAGGTATCGATTTTTACTGAAGACATTTTCATCGTTCATGTAACATATATAAATTGGTAGCAATTATAAACTCATTTCGATCTTAAGTAGATGATATACCTGTTGCGATGCTGGGTTTATAACTAGCAGCCTCGGGGATATTCCGCAATAATGATGAATTGTAGTATTACCAACAAATATGCTTCAGTTTTGAGTCAATTTGATGAATTGAATCATTTCTTAAAATAAGAGGCTTCAACAATGTCATTAAATTGAGACATGTTGTCAAACTAGAATCTTAAATAAATTCATGATTCCTAAAAAGTAGGAATTATGTAACCAAAATCATATTTCATGTTCAAGCATTTTAGATATAGCTGTAGATTTGTTCACGGTCTTGTGTGGATCTTGCTCAGCTGGAGTTTTGTTCACTGATATGTGTTGATCTTCCACAGCTGTTGATGTCTTCAGAGATATGTGTTGATCTTCCACAGTTGTCGATGTCTTCAGAGATATATCAGAGATATGCGTTGATCTTCTACAGCTGTCGATGTCTTCAGAGATATGTGCTGATTTTCCACAGCTGTCGATGTCTTCAGAGATATGTGTTGATCTTCTACAGGTGTCGATGTCTTCAGAGATATGCGTTGATCTTCTACAGCTGTCGATGTCTTCAGAGATATGTGCTGATCTTCTACAGCTGTCGATGTCTTCAGAGATATGCGTTGATCTTCTACAGCTGTCGATGTCTTCAGAGATATGTGCTGATCTTCCACAGCTGTCGATGTCTTCAGAGATATGCGTTAATCTTCTACAGCTGTCGATGTCTTCAGAGATATGCGTTGATCTTCTACAGCTGTCGATGTCTTCAGATATATGTGTTGATCTTCTACAGCTGTCGATGTCTTCAGAGATATGCGTTGATCTTCTACAGCTGTCGATGTCTTCAGAGATATTTGTTGATCTTCTACAGCTGTCGATGTCTTCAGAGATATGCGTTGATCTTCCACAGCTGTCGATGTCTTCAGAAATATGTGTTGATCTTCTACAGCTGTCGATGTCTTCAGAGATATGTGTTGATCTTCTACAACTGTCGATGTCTTCAGAGATATGCGTTGATCTTCTACAGCTGTCGATGTCTTCAGAGATATGCGTTGATCTTCTACAGCTGTCGATGTCTTCAGGGTTACATGTTGATCTTCCAATGCTGTAAATTTGCTCAGATATATATGTGGATCTTCCACAACTGTCGTTTTGTTCACGGTGGTGTGAGCTCTTCACGCATTTTCTCATGCACCTGACAATTGATAGTGAGGGATGGTTAAGAACGAAACGTTGCGACAAAAGAGATGATTTCAATTTTGCCATTGTGAACTTTCTATTTATTTGTAGCAATATTACAGCAGCACCACCACGTGGATTACATACCTCTCTGTTCCTACAACATTCCAAAACTTGTGCTTCCTATCATTATTTCCTTGATAGGGGGTTGCTGCTAACAAAGAAGCTACTGAATAAAGAGTTCCTATCATTATTTCCTTGATAGGGGGTCACTGCTATCAAGGAAGCTACTGAATCAAAGGTTCCTATCATTATTTCCTTGATAGGGGATTACTGCTAACAAGGAAGCTACTGAATCAAAGGTTCCTAATTGATATGGGGGTTACTGCTAACAAGGAAGCTACTGAATCAAAGGCTGCTCATAGTTCAGTTTAAGTTATCATTTCTAAAGTTTTACGGAATATGTGAGTCACTAATATATATGTTCCGTTTGTCGTAATCACAAACTGGTATTTTCCTTATTGATGATATATCATCAGGTCTGTAACAAGAGTAACACGACGGATTCCACTAATGGAGCAGACACAGCGTACCCCTACATAACAGCCGTGATGCTTAGTGGAATTCGTGTTGTTTGGTCTTTAGTTTTCTGTGTAGTGTTATGTAGATCAGGGTTATGTGTGGGCCTTCCACATCTGCAGTTGATATTTAATGAAGCACATGATTGGATCTCTAGTGGTATAAAAGATTACATATAGGATACAGAATGTCTGTAGGACATGACGTATCGCCTTAACATTAAAGCCATTGTATATTATCACCCTTTTATCTCCTAGTTAATTATATGACTTATTGCTTTTTCAACATACTTAGTAAGTAATCAGTTAAAAAGCGTGTAAAACATCTTATGCTGTCCATTATGCTAAAAATACTGTCATACTATGTGTTTACCTATGACTATGTCTGTGTTGTTTATTCACGTGTTTATCTATGACTATGTATGTGTTGATTATTCAAGTGTTTACCTATGACTATGTCTGTGTTTTTTATTCACGTGTTTATCTATGAATATGTCTGTGTTGTTTATTCACGTGTTTATCTATGACTATGTATGTGTTGTTTATTCATGTGTTTATCTATGACTATGTTTGTGTTGTTTATTAGAAACAGTCGATACCCCTGATACACATATACATGACAGCTCAGTGACCAGGTTTGAAACAGTCGATACCCCTGAAACACATATACATGTCAGCTCAGTGGTCAGGCTTGAAAGAGTCGATACCCCTGATACACATACACATGTCAGCTCAGTGGCCAGGCTTGAAACAGTCGATACCCCTGAATACACATATACATGCCAGCTCAGTGACCAGGCTTGAAACAGTCGATACAGAGGTGTACTAAAGCTAGAAATAACTGTCTGGTAATCATTATATTATTGTAGGGTGACTAGACGTGTACTAAAGCTAGTAATAACTGCTTGGTAATCATGATATTCTTGTAGGGTGACTAGACGTGTACTAAAGCTTGTAATAACTGTTTGGTAATCATGATATTCTTGTAGGGTGACTAGACGTATACCAAAGCTTGTAATAACTGTTTGGTAATCATGATATTCTTGTAGGGTGACTAGACGTGTACTAAAGCTAGAAATAATTGTCTGGTAATCATGATATTTTTGTAGGGTGACTAGACGTGTACTAAAGCTTGTAATAACTGTTTGGTAATCATGATATTATTGTAGGGTGACTAGACGCGTACTAAAGCTAGTAATAAATGTCTGGTAATCATGATATTCTTGTAGGGTGACTAGACGTGTACTAAAGCTTGTAATAGCTGTTTGGTAATCATGATATTATTGTAGGGTGACTAGACGTGTACTAAAGCTAGTAATAATTGTCTGGTAATCATGATATTCTTGTAGGGTGACTAGACGTGTACTATGGCTAGAAATAACTGTCTGGTAATCATGATATTCTTGTAGGGTGACTAGACGTGTACTAAAGCTTGTAATAACTGTTTGGTAATCATGATATTATTGTAGGGTGACTAGACGCGTACTAAAGCTAGTAATAAATGTCTGGTAATCATGATATTCTTGTAGGGTGACTAGACGTGTACTAAAGCTTGTAATAGCTGTTTGGTAATCATGATATTATTGTAGGGTGACTAGACGTGTACTAAGGCTAGAAATAACTGTCTGGTAATCATGATATTCTTGTAGGGTGACTAGACGTGTACTAAAGCTAGAAATAATTGTCTGGTAATCATGATATTTTTGTAGGGTGACTAGACGTGTATTAAAGCTAGAAATAACTGTCTGGTAATCATGATATTATTGTAGGGTGACTAGACGTGTACTAAAGCTTGTAATAACTGTTTGGTAATCATGATATTATTGTAGGGTGACTAGACGCGTACTAAAGCTAGTAATAAATGTCTGGTAATCATGATATTCTTGTAGGGTGACTAGACGTGTACTAAAGCTTGTAATAGCTGTTTGGTAATCATGATATTATTGTAGGGTGACTAGACGTGTACTAAAGCTAGTAATAATTGTCTGGTAATCATGATATTCTTGTAGGGTGACTAGACGTGTACTATGGCTAGAAATAACTGTCTGGTAATCATGATATTCTTGTAGGGTGACTAGACGTGTACTAAAGCTTGTAATAACTGTTTGGTAATCATGATATTATTGTAGGGTGACTAGACGCGTACTAAAGCTAGTAATAAATGTCTGGTAATCATGATATTATTGTAGGGTGACTAGACGTGTACTAAAGCTTGTAATAGCTGTTTGGTAATCATGATATTATTGTAGGGTGACTAGACGTGTACTAAGGCTAGAAATAACTGTCTGGTAATCATGATATTCTTGTAGGGTGACTAGACGTGTACTAAAGCTAGAAATAATTGTCTGGTAATCATGATATTTTTGTAGGGTGACTAGACGTGTATTAAAGCTAGAAATAACTGTCTGGTAATCATGATATTCTTGTAGGGTGACTAGACGTGTACTAAAGCTTGTAATAACTGTTTGGTAATCATGATATTCTTGTAGGGTGACTAGACGTATACCAAAGCTTGTAATAACTGTTTGGTAATCATGATATTCTTGTAGGGTGACTAGACGTGTACTAAAGCTAGAAATAATTGTCTGGTAATCATGATATTTTTGTAGGGTGACTAGACGTGTACTAAAGCTTGTAATAACTGTTTGGTAATCATGATATTATTGTAGGGTGACTAGACGCGTACTAAAGCTAGTAATAAATGTCTGGTAATCATGATATTCTTGTAGGGTGACTAGACGTGTACTAAAGCTTGTAATAGCTGTTTGGTAATCATGATATTATTGTAGGGTGACTAGACGTGTACTAAAGCTAGTAATAATTGTCTGGTAATCATGATATTCTTGTAGGGTGACTAGACGTGTACTATGGCTAGAAATAACTGTCTGGTAATCATGATATTCTTGTAGGGTGACTAGACGTGTACTAAAGCTTGTAATAACTGTTTGGTAATCATGATATTATTGTAGGGTGACTAGACGCGTACTAAAGCTAGTAATAAATGTC
The DNA here is from genome assembly GCA_963383655.1 of Bathymodiolus septemdierum. Taxonomy (NCBI): domain Eukaryota; kingdom Metazoa; phylum Mollusca; class Bivalvia; order Mytilida; family Modiolidae; genus Bathymodiolus; species Bathymodiolus septemdierum. The sequence continues at coordinate 100,776,383 of OY726517.1, read as the reverse complement.
TGGTAATCATGATATTCTTGTAGGGTGACTAGACGTGTACTAAAGCTTGTAATAGCTGTTTGGTAATCATGATATTATTGTAGGGTGACTAGACGTGTACTAAGGCTAGAAATAACTGTCTGGTAATCATGATATTCTTGTAGGGTGACTAGACGTGTACTAAAGCTAGAAATAATTGTCTGGTAATCATGATATTTTTGTAGGGTGACTAGACGTGTATTAAAGCTAGAAATAACTGTCTGGTAATCATGATATTATTGTAGGGTGACTAGACGTGTACTAAAGCTTGTAATAACTGTTTGGTAATCATGATATTATTGTAGGGTGACTAGACGCGTACTAAAGCTAGTAATAAATGTCTGGTAATCATGATATTCTTGTAGGGTGACTAGACGTGTACTAAAGCTTGTAATAACTGTCTGGTAATCATGATATTATTGTAGGGTGACTAGACGCGTACTAAAGCTAGTAATAAATGTCTGGTAATCATGATATTCTTGTAGGGTGACTAGACGTGTACTAAAGCGTGTAATAGCTGTTTGGTAATCATGATATTATTGTAGGGTGACTAGACGTGTACTAAAGCTAGTAATAATTGTCTGGTAATCATGATATTCTTGTAGGGTGACTAGACGTGTACTAAAGCTTGTAATAACTGTTTGGTAATCATGATATTCTTGTAGGGTGACTAGACGTATACCAAAGCTTGTAATAACTGTTTGGTAATCATGATATTCTTGTAGGGTGACTAGACGTGTACTAAAGCTAGAAATAATTGTCTGGTAATCATGATATTTTTGTAGGGTGACTAGACGTGTACTAAAGCTTGTAATAACTGTTTGGTAATCATGATATTATTGTAGGGTGACTAGACGCGTACTAAAGCTAGTAATAAATGTCTGGTAATCATGATATTCTTGTAGGGTGACTAGACGTGTACTAAAGCTTGTAATAGCTGTTTGGTAATCATGATATTATTGTAGGGTGACTAGACGTGTACTAAAGCTAGTAATAATTGTCTGGTAATCATGATATTCTTGTAGGGTGACTAGACGTGTACTATGGCTAGAAATAACTGTCTGGTAATCATGATATTCTTGTAGGGTGACTAGACGTGTACTAAAGCTTGTAATAACTGTTTGGTAATCATGATATTATTGTAGGGTGACTAGACGCGTACTAAAGCTAGTAATAAATGTCTGGTAATCATGATATTCTTGTAGGGTGACTAGACGTGTACTAAAGCTTGTAATAGCTGTTTGGTAATCATGATATTATTGTAGGGTGACTAGACGTGTACTAAGGCTAGAAATAACTGTCTGGTAATCATGATATTCTTGTAGGGTGACTAGACGTGTACTAAAGCTAGAAATAATTGTCTGGTAATCATGATATTTTTGTAGGGTGACTAGACGTGTATTAAAGCTAGAAATAACTGTCTGGTAATCATGATATTATTGTAGGGTGACTAGACGTGTACTAAAGCTTGTAATAACTGTTTGGTAATCATGATATTATTGTAGGGTGACTAGATGCGTACTAAAGCTAGTAATAAATGTCTGGTAATCATGATATTCTTGTAGGGTGACTAGACGTGTACTAAAGCTTGTAATAGCTGTTTGGTAATCATGATATTATTGTAGGGTGACTAGACGTGTACTAAAGCTAGTAATAATTGTCTGGTAATCATGATATTCTTGTAGGGTGACTAGACGTGTACTATGGCTAGAAATAACTGTCTGGTAATCATGATATTCTTGTAGGGTGACTAGACGTGTACTAAAGCTTGTAATAACTGTTTGGTAATCATGATATTATTGTAGGGTGACTAGACGCGTACTAAAGCTAGTAATAAATGTCTGGTAATCATGATATTCTTGTAGGGTGACTAGACGTGTACTAAAGCTTGTAATAGCTGTTTGGTAATCATGATATTATTGTAGGGTGACTAGACGTGTACTAAGACTAGAAATAACTGTCTGGTAATCATGATATTCTTGTAGGGTGACTAGACTTGTACTAAAGCTAGAAATAATTGTCTGGTAATCATGATATTTTTGTAGGGTGACTAGACGTGTATTAAAGCTAGAAATAACTGTCTGGTAATCATGATATTCTTGTAGGGTGACTAGACGTGTACTAAAGCTTGTAATAACTGTTTGGTAATCATGATATTATTGTAGGGTGACTAGACGCGTACTAAAGCTAGTAATAAATGTCTGGTAATCATGATATTTTTGTAGGGTGACTAGACGTGTACTAAAGCGTGTAATAGCTGTTTGGTAATCATGATATTATTGTAGGGTGACTAGACGTGTACTAAAGCTAGTAATAATTGTCTGGTAATCATGATATTCTTGTAGGGTGACTAGACGTGTACTATGGCTAGAAATAACTGTCTGGTAATCATGATATTCTTGTAGGGTGACTAGACGTGTACTAAAGCTTGTAATAACTGTTTGGTAATCATGATATTATTGTAGGGTGACTAGACGCGTACTAAAGCTAGTAATAAATGTCTGGTAATCATGATATTCTTGTAGGGTGACTAGACGTGCACTAAAGCTTGTAATAGCTGTTTGGTAATCATGATATTATTGTAGGGTGACTAGACGTGTACTAAGGCTAGAAATAACTGTCTGGTAATCATGATATTCTTGTAGGGTGACTAGACGTGTACTAAAGCTAGAAATAAATGTCTGGTAATCATGATATTCTTGTAGGGTGACTAGACGTGTACTAAAGCTAGAAATAACTGTCTGGTAATCATGATATTCTTGTAGGGTGACTAGACGTGTACTAAAGCTAGAAATAAATGTCTGGTAATCATGATATTCTTGTAGGGTGACTAGACGTGTACTAAAGCTAGAAATAACTATCTGGTAATCATGATATTATTGTAGGGTGACTAGACGTGTACTAAGGCTAGAAATAACTGTCTGGTAATCATGATATTCTTGTAGGGTGACTAGACGTGTACTAAAGCTTATAATAGCTTCTGGTAATCATGATATTCTTTTAAGGTGACTAGACGTGTACTAAATCTTGTAATAACTGTCTGGTTATCATTATATTCTTGTAGGGTGACTAGACGTATACTAAAGCTAGAAATAACCGTCTGGTAATCATGATATTCTTGTACGGTGACTAGACGTGTACTAAAGCTAGAAATAATTGTCTGGTAATCATGATATTCTTGTAGGGTGATTAGACGTATACTAAAGCTAGAAATAATTGTCTGGTAATCATGATATTATTGTAGGGTGACTAGACGCGTACTAAAGCTAGAAATAATTGTTTGGTAATCATGATATTCTTGTAGGTGACTAGACGTGTACTAAAGCTAGAAATAATTGTCTGGTAATCACTATATTCTTGTAGGGTGATTAGACGTATACTAAAGCTGGAAATAACTGTCTGGTAATCATGATATTCTTGTAGGGTGACTAGAAGTATACCAAAGCTTGTAATAACTGTTTGGTAATCATGATATTATTGTAGGGTGACTTGTACTAAAGCTAGAAATAATTGTCTGGTACTCATGATATTCTTGTAGGGTGACTAGACGTGTACTAAAGCTTGTAATAACTGTTTGGTAATCATGATATTATTGTAGGGTGACTAGACGCTTACTAAAGCTAGAAATAATTGTCTGGTAATCATGATATTCTTGTCGGGTGACTAGACGTGTACTAAAGCTAGAAATAACTGTCTGGTAATTATGATATTCTTGTAGGGTGACTAGACGTATACTAAAGCTAGAAATAACTGTCTGGTAATCATGATATTCTTGTAGGGTGACTAAGCGTATACCAAAGCTTGTAATAACTGTTTGGTAATCATGATATTATTGTAGGGTGACTTGTACTAAAGCTAGAAATAATTGTCTGGTAATCATGATATTCTTGTAGGGTGACTAGGCGTGTACTAAAGCTAGAAATAGCTCTCTGGTAATCATGATATTCTTGTAGGGTGACTAGACGCGTACTAAAGCTAGAAATAATTGTCTGGTAATCATGATATTCTTGTAGGGTGACTAGACGTGTACTAAAGCTTGTAATAACTGTCTGGTAATCATTATATTCTTGTAGGGTGACTAAACGTATACTAAAGCTAGAAATAACTGTCTGGTAATCATGATATTCTTGTAGGGTGACTAGACGTGTACTAAAGCTTGTAATAGCTGTCTGGTAATCATGATATTCTTAACACATACCTAAAAGTGATGACAACTCACAATAATTACACTCTTAATTAATCTAATATAATTAATCTTTTTGTAGTTTATCAACGTATATCTTTATTAATAAATGTTAATAATAAAGCCGATTAATTGTACTTACCTTCAATGATATAGATATATAGATGATATAAATAGTCCTACCTTTGAAGTCTTCGTCTGTCTAACTCGTTGATAAATGGCTTATATAACTATATATAATAGACATATTACTGGTACGTAATTTCAAAGAATCGATTTGTAACTAAAATATCCGATCTTATGTTTGATGCAGCTCAAAATATTTCCGTTAAAATGTATATTAGTAGAAGTCTGAGTTATTATCAGGAAACATACATTAAAACAAGCATAGCAGCTTTATTCCATGCTTATAGGAAACGTATCATAAATATACTGTCTATTACTGCTGTTTCATGATGTTTTCACCATAATAATAACATGTAGAAATGCCAACATATATTAATCGTGTTTATAAATATTCCAAATATCTTGACATTTTGCTTATAAAATCATATTAGAGAGATAATTGACTGGCTATGCGAATTATTTTCCTTTCTATCATCATCGGCTAATTTTAGTTGCTTCTGCTATAGATTGTACCTCGAATATTTCATGGAATATCAGTGATGAAGGTCAACAATGCTTCAGTTATATTATGGATACCAGTTTTATTGGTAGAGGAAACCTAAGTACCCAGAGAAAACCAGCAACCAGTCGCAAATCACGACAGGATTTCTCACCAAAAGTTATATCCAGTACACCTCACCACGATCGGGAAAGATACTTACCAATACACCTCGTCACGATCGGTAATTGTACTTAGCAGCACACCTCACCACGCGATCGGGAATGATATTTACCAATACACCTCGTCACGATCGGGAATTGTACTTACCAGCACACCTCACCACGATCGGGAATGATACTTACCAATGCACCTCGTCACGATCGGTAATTATACTTACCAGCACACCTCACCACGATCGGGAATGATATTTACCAATACACCTCGTCACGATCGGGAATTGTACATACCAGTACACCACGTCACGATCGGTAATTGTACTTAACAGCACACCTTACCACGATGAGGAATGATACTTACCAATACACTTCGTCACGATCGGGAAGTGTACTTACCAGTACACCTCGTCCCGATCGGGAATTGTATATATACGTGTACACCTCTTCACGATCGGGAATTGTACTTACCAGCACATCTCACCATAAGTATGCTTACCAATACACCTCGTCACGATCTGGAATTGTACATACCATTACACCTCGTCACGATCGGTAATTGTACTTACCTGCACACCTCACCACGATCGGGAATGGTACCTACCATTGCACCTCGCAACTATCAGGAATTATTCTTACCTGTACACCTCGCCACGATCGGAAATTGTACTTACTAGTACACCTCGCCACGATCGGGAATTGTACTTACCAGTAAGCTTCGCCACGATCGGGAATTGTGCTTACCAGTGCACCACGTAACTATCGGTCATTCTACTTACCAGTACACATTGTCACGATCGGGAATTGTACTTACCAGTACACCTCTCCATGATCGGGAATTGTACTTATATTGATAGTCACAGATTCCACATGTAGGTGTAAATCTAACTATCATACAATATTGACCACAACTGGCCTATTTCAATTTGAAGAACGCTTAAAATCATGTGTCTTATTTATAATCAGAGTACTGACAATATTACTGAGTAAAGTGCAAACAAAGCTAATCAGTATTAGAAATACTAGCTCCATTAAAAAGGACAATACAACACCTGTTATAAGTATGATATAATACGAACCTAGAGTTCAAAACTCCGATGAATACCGATCATTACCGAGTAAAGAGGAAGTTTTGGAAACACATTAATGATAATCAACAACACAAAGGCAAAGAAATACAAAAACCAATAGCGAATTTCTATATAAAAAACGGAGCGAGATCAAGTTTTGGACATTAGCGTCTAAATTTCAATTAACTATGAGCTCTAATCGTGCAATTCACCTCTACGATGTTATCAAAGGGTCTAATCCATTTGAACTATGAAAGGGTTCGATTTTGTTTTTGTTTAAATCTTCATGTTTCGGCTTTGTTTTATCTTCATCGTACCTTTTCTCCAACATTCCATTTGTGTATTATGCGTTCGTCTGACTCTCCGATATCATGCAACTATTTTAAATGACCATACACTATGAAAAGATATATAAGTCTTTAATGACATTTTAATGATATTTGCCTCGTTGTTGCCTATTATTGATCAGTCTTAAGACCAACCAAATAACTTAAAGATAATGTAATCACAAGGATGACATCAAGATGTAAAATGTAAATTTCACTACCTTTCTTTCCCCAAATTGAATATCCTGGATATATATACTGTTTTATATGATGCAGTTGTATTGGAATGTTTCATAATGTACCTGATAAAGTACACACACAAAGACAAAACGTAAGATGTCATCAGGTATGCTCACAGTCGAAAGATTGGAAACCCATTTTTTTTTTAATAGGAGCAATAAAACGTAAGGGCCTAAACAGGATATGCCTGCAATAAATAATTGCCACTGTGAATGCGCAATGGCAAAGTGTAGAGTGATCTCCCGGAACAACATATCCCCCCCCCCCCCCCCCCCCTAAATAAAATCAGAAATCATGTCTTTCAATTTCACATTCTATTATAAAACAACTTGCATAATATAGTCAATATTTTGTAAAGCATATTTCCAGTATAGAAACAGGTAGAAGTTGTAGAATATGATGGCAAATTAGACTCCGACAGCTGGAATAGTCCATAGCAAGTACATTTAGCCCCCAAGACTCCGACAGCTGGAATAGTCCATAGCAAGTAAATGTAGCCCCCAACATCAGCAGTAATGGTACAATTATTATAAAACATAAATATAACAGCATAAAAACTAAGTATATGTTTGTATATTGACGTAAATAGATTGGAAGGTGTATATCATATGATCAACTTATCAGTTTTTAATATACAAATATAATTGACAAGGAAATCTGTATTGATTTCTTAGAGTATATGTAATTAATTTTAGGTAAGGGTTGACTGGGGTTATTTTTTTAAAAGAATTTACAAGTTGGATTGTATTCTCTTACTAAATACATTTCCATCTCCAAACGAGTTTTTTATATATTATATTTATATATAAATATATACATATGCTTGGTGAGGTCAGTACAGTGTCACTTATCTTTCTAGTTTTCTCCAACGGCAATATAATAATAATAATAAAAAATCTGCACTGATAAAAAGTTGCAAAATATATTCATTGTATAGTATAACAGTGTGATCACCATAGAAGGATGGTTAGACGGACGTTTTGAACCTTAAAGTAGACTTGGAAAGTCCAGTAGATGTTCGGTATACGCAAGTACCAAAATATTAATAACACGTTTTAGAGATAATGTTTATAAAATGTCAAAGTTCAAGAACAAAAGATGTAATTGTGCACTCTTAGAAATAATTAATTGCTCGAACAATGGTGTGACGTCATAGAAATGAAATAGGAATAAGAATTAATATCCAGTGGATTGTCGATACAGTGCAAAAAGGTTAAATTGCAATAAAACCTGATCAAACACGTCACTTTTTTGGGGGGAGGGGGTGTTTTTTGTTTTGATTTGTTTTTTTGGGCTTTGATGGTTTTTTTCTTGTTTTTTGTTTTGTTTGTTTTTTTGTTTTTTTTGTTTTTGGTTTTGTTTGTTTTTGTTTGTTTGTGGTTTTTTTCTTAAGTAGTGACATTAGCGTACTATTCATATTTATAATTTGTAGCTATACAAATCAGATATTATATGTTATTCAACTACCAGACAGGGTATATAATGTGACATTCTCGTCTTAGGATCTATATTCCCTGAGGCGCAGCCGAAGGGAATATATATCATAAGCCGGGAATGTCACATTATATACCCTGTCTGATAGCTGAATAACAGATATATTACGGATTTATCCATTGTTTAAATACAACATCCAACTGTATTAAATACATTTGCCTCTTTTATTTTCATTTTTCGTATCTCTAGATGTCCGTTTCCGTACCTTTGACGTCATTCTTCAATTTTCATGTATGGGGTGTCTCATGAAGGAAAATACTGTACTGAATTTCTAAATCAATACAGTTTCATGTGTAGTAAATTTTATAAACTTTATAAATATAACATTAATACATCACATAACAAAACAACGGATTTGCGAAACAGTTTCAATAATTTAAATGTTAACAGCATTTAAATAAAACCTTGGTGTGGCCCCATGACGTCGAAAGTTTTCAAGGCTCAACGTTTTGTTTATTTGTTATGGTACAGCCGTGGAACATAGGAGTTTGCTGAATCAATCAGGTATTTGTGACGGAATTAACCGTTGTAATATTTTTTTGTTCATGCAGCCGTTTTGAGTATAAAACAGCATTTAATTTGGTAAAAAGTACATTTATTATTCCGTATTATACCATTAATTCAGTGAAGCGTAATGTTTTGTCGTCCATGTTTTAATCGTTTTTGGGGACTGGAATATATACCACAGGGGCGGATATAGAGGGGGCGTGCGGGGCGTGCGCCCCCCCCCCCCCCCCTAAAATTCGAAAATCATATGTTATACAACGTTAATTAAGCAGTTCAACAAACAACATTTTCATGAATGGTTAACTCGTGACCCGTAGTAAAATATTCCTACACATTGTAAATACACTTTGGGTGTGTTCGTTGATTCATATATGGATTCGCCGACAATTTCCGCTTTTGTTTGTCTATAAACAAGAACGGTCGAATCATATGTTTTCAATGAATATATCAAACGACGAAAAGCTCCATCCGGACGGGCAGTATTAACTAGAACCACCTGAAAGTACAGACCAATTAGTGAAATGAGGAATGCGTTAAAACTAAACCAATAGTTCCTTGAAGGGTTAAAATATCATGAGTTGAACAATTCGCATCACTGTTGTTCAAAAAAAGTTTTACTTTAGGTTCTTATAATCTGACAAAAATATACTGTTAACAATTATCAGACAAAATTAAGACTCAAAATCAAGTTTTTTTAGTCTGATAAAAATGGTGTGGTTGGTTCAAAATTGTCGTTCAAATAAATGTCTGTAATTCCTAAAATCCCCAGAGCTTCAGGGGGGGGGGGGCTTTGCCCCCCCTGGGCCCCCTACCAGGATTCAACCCTTGACCAGCTGGGAACCTTAAGCGGTCCCCGGACCCCTCGCCTACTCACGCCCCCCTTACCACAAATCCTGCCGCCCTGTACCCCGTCTGTTTTCCGAATATATGCTGACATTCAGGGTTGAAGAACCAATGAAAATATGTGTAACAAACTCAATTCGTAATATAGCGTGATATTATTTTTTATATGTAGTACTGCACAATTTATAATATAACTTATGTAATTCGTAATCGTATATGAAAACATAGGTATTTAATTAAACACAAGTCAAAATAGACACTACCCTGACAAAAAACATTATTGCGGGCCACACTTGCAGCACAGTTTTATGATCTTGAAATAAAGTCTGCCGGAGCAAAAAAGTGCAAAACATATTTTTTCTGTTGAATGACCATGTGACGTTCACCTATGGCCTTTGGATCCCTAATTGTTCTTTATGTTCACGTGGGAAACATTAGTTTCAGCATGCTGCATCAAAAGCTTTTAATTTCAGTCAGGAACCAGTATTTGGAACACGTTAATTGACAATGACATTCAGATTAAGTTTTCAGATATCACTTACACAACATAGCAGCTATAGCTTCAAAACGTCAGGTTACTTGATTAAAGAGTACTTGAGTTAAAGTTTTGAAGTTCATTTTGGGTCAAAGTGTTCGGTGTCAGTTGATCAGTAAATTTCGGTATAAATAAAATCAAAATTAGTGGGCACGACGAGTTTCTGGAATAACCTTCATCAGGTACGCTCAAGGTCAACACAAGACTGGAATAATCTTCATCAGGTACGCTCAAGGTCAACACGTGACTGTAATAACCTTCCTCAGGTACGTTCAATATCAACACGTGACTGTAATAACCTTCATCAGGTACGCTCAATATCAGCACGTGACTAAAAACCTTCATCAGGTACGCTCAATATCAACACGTGACTGTAATAACCTTCCTCAGGTACGCTCAATATCAACACGTGACTAATAACCTTCATCAGGTACGCTCAATATCAACACGTGACTGTAATAACCTTCATCAGGTACGCTCAATATCAACACGTGACTAATAACCTTCATCAGGTACGCTCAATATCAACACGTGACTAATAAACGTCATCAGGTACGCTCAATATTAACACGTGACTAATAACCTTCATCAGGTACGCTCAATATCAGCACATGACTGTAAAAACCTTCATCAGGTACGCTCAATATCAACACATGACTGGAATAACCTTAATCATGTACGCTCAATATCAACACGTGACTGGAATAACCTTCATCAGGTACGCACAATATCAACACGTGACTGTAATAACCTTCATCAGGTACGCTCAATATTAACACATGACTGTGATAACCTTCATCAGGTACGCTCAATATCAACACGTGACTGGAATAACCTTCATCAGGTACGCTCAATATCAACACGTGACTGGAATAACCTTCATTAGGTACGCTCAATATCAACACGTGACTGGAATAACCTTCCTCAGGTACGCTCAATATCAACACGTGACTGGAATAACCTTCATCAGGTACGCTCAATATCAACACTTGACTGGAATAACCATCATCAGGTACGCTCAATATCAACACGTGACTGGAATAACCTTCATCAGGTACGCTCAATATCAACACATGACTGTGAAAACCTTCATCAGGTACGCTCAATATCAACACGTGACTGGAATAACCTTCCTCAGATACGCTCAATATCAACACGTGACTGTAATAACCTTCATCAGGTACATTCAATATCAACTTGTGACTGTAATAACCTTCATCAGGTGCGCTCAATATCAACACGTGACTAATAACCTTCATCAGGTACGCTCAATATCAACACATGACTGGAATAACCTTCATCAGGTACGCTCAATATCAACACGTGACTGGCATAACCTTCATCAGGTACGCTCAAGGTCAACACGTGACTGGAATAACCTTCATTAGGTACGCTCAATATCAACACGTGACTAGAATAACCTTCATCAGGTACGCTCAAAGTGAACACGTGACTGGTATAACCTTCATCAGATACGCTCAATATCAACACGTGACTGGAATAACCTTCATTAGGTACGCTCAATATCAACACGTGACTGGAATAACCTTCATCAGGTACGCTCAATATCAACACGTGACTGTAATAACCTTCATCAGGTACGCTCAATATTAACACGTGACTGTGATAACCTTCATCAGGTATGCTCAATATCAACACGTGACTGTAATAACCTTCATCAGGTACGCTCAATATTAACACGTGACTGTGATAACCTTCATCAGGTACGCTCAATATCAACACGTGACTGTAATAACCTTCATCAGGTACGCTCAATATCAACACGTGACTGTAATAACCTTCATCAGGTACGCTCAAAATTAACACGTGACTGGAATAACCATCATCAGGTACGCTCAAAATCAACACGTGACTGGAATAACCTTAATCAGGTACGCTCAAAATCGGAAGAATGGAAGCCAAATAATTTAAAGGCATTCTCGAGATTTTGATCCCAAAAAAGCATGTTGGTTTTAGGTACTGTGTAACCATTAACGTTTACCAATGGATTCCCATATTGAGAGAGTCATTTTGGGATCAATTGGGCAGAATTGTCAGGACATTACCGTAATCTCAAATAATATCTGCGTTTATTACATACTTAGTTCAAATAAAGGCATTTTTGTATGACCAATATGACCGGAAGAAAACTGTCCATATTTTCACACCCCGGAAAAATAACCGGTTATTGGATTACTGCAAGATCATTTCCATATCGAGGCCCATATTGACCCGGGCCAATATGGGCCTCGACTTCGTTTCAGGCCAATATGGGTGTCTCTTTTCTAGATGTCGGAAGTATGTAATAAATAGTTTAATGCATCGGCATTTCCATATTGGCCTGGTTATCATCCAGAGACCCATATTGGCACGAGACTGCGTCTCGGACCAATATGGGGGTATCTGGATGATAACCAGGCCAATATGGATATGCCCATGTATTAATCTATAATTAATATTCAGTCATTCTCCAAATTTATTGGAATTACAGGGATAATTCTATAAACATAAAATGATCACAACGAATAGTTGATATACATATAATTCTTATAGAATTAAAGTATATCGTTTCCGTGTCTTTTGATTGGACAAGGACACTGTCACCTGTTTTTTTTATCCGTTCATAACTCGATGAACTTTTCAATCTGCAAGCCGTAACTACGAGGATCCACCATCTTGAAAACGTGAAATTCTACATGTCATATTTACAACAATATACAAAAATAATTAAAATGCCTACCTTGTAAACTTATTTTAGTTAAATCTTATTAAAATTGAAGCGTACACGAAGCCAAATGACGCCTGATATTTACGTTTTAAACTGGAAGCTTTCATATGACGTCATGCTGTTAATGTTCCAAAGTCGTCAACACATTTCGCGGAATTCCAATTTGTGCGATTTTTAGACCAGGGATATGCAAGAATAATACATTTTTATCTACAATATTGAATTTAAGAATTATAAGTATTAAACGGTTCTTTTAAGGAGTTAATGCATGTGTAAACGGTGCCGATGCACTCACAAACTGAATAAACGTCCGACGGCACCGCTTACACATGCATGAAGCGTTTAATACTATAATTACTCGCAAAAAATGTAGAATATTACGGCAAGAATGAGGTGTTTATGAAAACTGACGTAATATGTTATTTATAGGAATAGTTTGAAGGAGTAATCAGAAGACATAAATCGCAGGACAGACAATATAATTGCTAAGAACAAAACTGATAAAACAATTAACCACAAAACACTACACATAATACTACAGATGGCGCAACACAAACAGGACTCAAAAACGGGTGTTAACTACGATGCTCCGAATGAATAGGAAGAGTTTGAAGATACCAAAGGGGTAATCAGAACCCGTTAAGAAGAACAGACAACACAATGGTCAAAAGAAAAAGGACAAAAGGACAAACAACCATCTACAAAACATACACATAAAGCTAAAGATTGAGTAACACGAATCCAATAAAACCGGGAGTGAACTCAGGTGCTCTGAAAGGGTAAGCTGTTCCTGCTCCACATGTGGTACCCGTCGTGTTACCCCGGTGATAAGTCATGAATGAAGAAAGGACAGAATAGTGATTGCAACAAACGGTACATATTCGTTATCATTTGAGACACAGATACTCCGTAACGGTTACCAAAATCATGGTAACGACAGACGCAGGTACTCCGTAACGGTTACCAAAGTCATGGTAGCGACAGACACATATACTCCGTAATGGTTACCAAAGTCATGGTAGCGACAGACACAGATACTCCGTAACGTTTGCCACAAGTCATGGTAGCGACAGACACAGATACTCCGTAACGGTTACCCAAGTCATGGTAGCGACAGACACAGATACTCCGTATCGGTTACCCAAGTCATGGTAGCGACAGTAACACTTTCGAAGTAATGACTTCAACTTAACCACTATATGAACCACACTATTGATCTAGAAAGTTGAACAGTTCTTGTTCTACTTGTGGACGACAAAGACTTGACTACGACAAACGGAACATGTCAGTGGTCATTTAGATCTGCGAGACAAATATTCCTTAACGGTTGTCTTAGTTTCTGACCGTCTGCTTTATCTGATTTTATGTTCTACTGTTTTTATTGTCCATCCATCTTTCTTCGATAATATCATCGGATTTACGGTTGTCTATTAATATGACAGAGGTGTGTTGATTACAGAACAACCACGTGGCAGATATTGTCTGGAAATGTTTAGTTATGTAGCCCCGGTTTATTTGAACAAAATTACTCAATTCCTGAAATCTTACTTGTAGTTTATAGTTTTGCGTTTTGATATCAGTTACGATGTCCACTTGAAAAGATGTTCGGTCGTCTTTACTCACATTTGTATTGGGGTGTATTAGATAGATATTGTATCGAAATGTACGGTTCTTAAATCCTCCTTCAGGCATAGGCGACCTTAGCTTTTTGTGGTTATCCTTCTTATGTCCTTTGGTTGTATTTCTTCCGAAGACTTTTTAATTATTTGACTTTCAAATATTTTGGGTTGCTCAAACCCAATGAAGGTCTATGAAGTGCCCAATGAAGTGCCTAATGAAGGTCATTCCAGAAAAGCGTCATGCACACTAAATTTAATATCTACTTTTTTTTATTATTTATTTTACTTATATTCATTACGTATACTGGTGTCAAAAACGATTTCCATATCAGATGATGTTCGTGTGGTAACAGTAACGTGACGGGTGACACTAGTGGAGACGAACTTACTTAACTTGTCGTAGCACATAAGATCGCCACAGTTTTTCAATGCGGTTCGTGTTGCTCAATCTTTAGGTTCCTGTGTAATGTTATGTTAATCATTGTTTGTCTTTTTGTTCTTTTTCTTTTGGCCATTATATTGTCTGTCTTCGAATTTCGTTCTTTGTTTAACCCTTTGACAAACTTAAGTTTCTATATAGAAATTTTAGCTTGAATATTTCGCTTTATATTACAATGTACAAATATTTTCAAACATGTCAATTTGTGTTTTATATAAGTAAACAGCAGCAGGTTTTTTAAAATAGAAATACAACTAATTATATTAATCACTTCAATGTTCAATCGTTCATTCTGATATTCCTTAGGGAACGACCATTTAACTTGAAGGGGGGGGGGGGGGTTATGTCTTTTTTCTAAAAAAATATTCTGATTCCCAATGTTGCTGAAAAAAATATTCTGATTTTGGTGGAGGAAAAAAAAATAATCTGATTCAGAGTTTTTGACATATAACCTAATGCTTAATACTGGAAAAAAAATTCGCGCGACAAAAAAAAAATATTATAACTCTTGTGTTGTCGGGAAAATTTTTTCTAAACGAAACAAAAAACCATACCCCCCCCCTTTCAAGATAAATGGACGGTCCCTTAGCTGCTTCTTGAAAATCACGTAAAAAATATGCAATATATTTATTATCAATTTGTAAATGTCAAATAAATCATAGCTTACACAAGTTACTACTTGTATAATGTTGATGTTATTAAATGTCACAGTGTAATTTATAGACGTCATTACGAAACTTGAACACAGGAAAGGCATACACTGAGTGGGGCGTCCTTTGTTGTAGTTGTCCGTTCCGTACATGTGGGTGGTCCTTTGTTGTAGTTGTCCGTTCTGTACAGGTGAAGTGTCCTTTGTTGTGATTGTCTGTTCCGTACTGTAATATAATGATATTAAAATTGTAATACTATACGGCAATGTATGTTTTATTTGGGTCCATTACTTCCTTACTTAAGCCCTTTGCTCCGCTGAGGAGCATAGGCCATTGAAGAACTCCCTCCATCTAACTCGATTTGGCCTAGTTTTTCTGCCGAGTTCCAGTTGTGTCCCTGTTCTTTCAATTCTGACTCTGTGTCTCTACGCCAGGTGTTTCTAGGTCGTTCTCTGCTTCTTTTTCTCTGTGGGTTCCATTTGAAGGCCTGTCTGTTGATGATGCTGGGTGGTTTCCTCAGTGTGTGGCCAATTCATGCCCATTTCCTCTTTTTAATTTGTATGTTTATGTGGTCCTGGTTTGCTCTTTGCCAAAGATCCTCATTTCTGACTTTGTCGAACTATCGGATGTTCATGATTTTTCGTAGGCAGTAGTTGATGAATCTTTGGATTTTTGACAAGAAGAGTTTGTAGATACCAAAGGGGCAATCAGAATCCGTATATCGAAGAATAACAGACAACACAATAGCCAAAAGAAAAAGTACAAAAGGACAAATAAGGGTAATAACAAAATTACCAAACTCCGAACAATCTTACAAAGGGAAAGTCAAAACTCATAATTATATAAACAGACAAAATCAGTCAACAACCGGAAAACTGTGAAAACCGTAATGACCCTGACTTGGTACAGGCATTTCTAAAGAAATGGTGAGTTGAATCAGATTTTAAGGCGCCAAACCTCCCGCTCTCATTACGGTTCAAAGGTTCCGGCTATCACTGTAACAGTATTTAAATACAGGAACAAAATAGATAAAATAGTTGTCAAAGCAGTACCATATTCGGTGACGTAAATGTCAAAAATATTTTGACGTCACACATTGACAAAATAAATATCACTGACATTTTTGACTTCTTTATCTTTATACATTTTCACTATATGAAAATGCATCGCTTATAATTTTTTCTGCAGAGACGGAATATATTTCGACAAGATCTTGGTATCGGAATATAAACTTTTTAGGAGATCGAATAAGGCGAATCTTTTTATAGCCCTGGTCCAGTAGCCTGTTTCTCAGATGAAGATGACGTTTCAGGAAATCAGAATAATTGCTACTGGCCCTTGCATAGCGAATCAATTGCGAGATGCAAACACCATATGCAGGAGAAGCTGGTATATTGCTGCACATGTTTGGAAAATTTATGATTTTAAAATTGAAGTCGTCCCGCTTATCATAAATTTTAGTACTGAGTTGACCACTGTCGTCAAATTCGAGGTATAAGTCCAAAAATGATGCGGACGAAGCTGTATCGGTGGTTTCTTTAATTTCCAGCTCTGGAGGATATATCAATGGAAGAAATTCTGCAAATCTAGAATTATTGATAGATAAAACGTCATCAATATACCTGTATGTGAAAGTAAAGGCTCTAGCCTCATGAATCTTCTTATCTTTTACCAGCTTTTGAAGAAACTCCGACTCATATGAGTATAAAAATAAATCGGCTAGAAGAGGGGCACAGTTCGTACCCATTGGTATGCCGACGACCTGCTGAAACAGTGTCCCTCCAAAGGAGACAAATATGTTATCGATGAGGAACTCCAGCATACTGATCACTTGTTCCTCGGAGTAGCATGTTTTACCTTTTTGAATTTTGTTTGAAAAATATGTGGAATTGTAGCCTAACACAACAAATTTTGAGCCATAGTTTCTATGACTAAAAGCTTTATGAATTGTTTCTTTTAAGCGGGTTTTTAATTTGTCGTGCGGTAGAGTGGTATATAGAGTTGAAAAATCAAAAGTTTTGATGGAGGATACCTGAGAGAAAGATCTTGATTTCAGGTTATCCAAAAGATCTTTAGAGTTTTTCAAAATCCACATGTGATTTATGCCACTACGCGAGTAAACAGTTTCACAATATTTCTGTTGTCCCTCTTTTACTGCAGACAGAATCTTTGTCAGGTGAATAGACAATTATTTCGTCGAACAAGTTGATGATCCCGCTATGTACCTTTCTTTGTATGGTGTCTTATGGAGTTTAGGTATCCAATATAAATAGGGTAAATCCTCAGACTCTTTACCAGAAGGAATGTTTAAAAAGGTCATGAATGATCTGTGGTTAGCTAGGATTTCATCTTTGTCGAACGAGGTTGGTTTGTATGTGGTATTACTAGAGGTGTTGCTATTTATGCCTAATTCCTAACAACGATCTACAAAACATACATATACAACTAAAGATCGAGTAACACGACAACATGGTCTTTGTTGTTCTCCATGTTTCTACACCATACAAGAGCACAGATTTTACATTTGAATTAAAGATTTTCATCTTTGTGCCTCTTGAGATGTTCTTGGCACTCCATACTTTCCCTAGAATGTTGAAGATGACTGGCTTTACTAATTCTATTCTTTACATCAGCATCAATGCCTCCTTCAATATTCACAATGTTTCCTAGATAGGCGAACTCCTCTACTTCTTCCAAGTTGGTATCCTTTATCTTAACAGGTTGCTTACTCTTGGCATTGATCTTCATAACCTTGGTCTTGCTTTCGTATGGTCTTAGTCCTAGTTTAATTGATGTTTCTGCTAGAAAGGATGTTTTTTCTTGCATTTGTTGTTGTGTACTGGAGATGAAGGCTATATCGTCTGTGAAATCTAAGTCATCCAGTTGTTGCCACATTGTCCATTGGATTCCGTTTCTTTTTCTTTCAGTTGACTCTCTCATGATGTAATCAATTGCCAGGAGGAAGAGAAAATGAGATAACAATCAGCCTTGTTTTACTCCTGTCTTGACATCACACACTTTCAGTTAGTTTGCCTTCATGTATGTTGTTATAAGAGTTCCTGATGATTTTGATCAACTTTTGAGGTATTCCATAGTGTACCATTCGGTTCCATAAAACTTCTCTATCTAAACTGTCAAAAGCTTTTTCGAAGTCTACAAAGTTGAGAAATAAGGAGGGCGTTCCACTCTAATAATTGCTCTATTATCTATTATCGCAGTGCAGATATTTGGGCCCATAAAACTAGTTTAACCCCGCCACCGTCTACTGAAGTGCCTGAGCCAAGCCAGGACAGTGAGCGGTCATGGATATTTTAGTTAGGGGTATCAATTTTACCTCTTTCTGCGATGTTTTAATTGGATTATGGAACTGCCTTAGACAGTGTGGGTTTTTTTTTCATTGTATTATTTACATTTAATCATGGTCTGACTTCGTTTCTACCACATTGCATATACATTAGTCTATGTTTTGACAAATGTCTCTAACCAATAATGTCTCTAACCAATAATGGAAAATGTATTCTTATTTTAAAAATACCATCTGACTATTCTAAATGAAAACAATTGGGCTATGAAATTTATTTCAACATATCAAAACTTCATGTTTACACAAAAATACGACTATTAATAACATCAATAAAAACTAATATTTCCTTCAATAAAATTGATCTAAAATATACATAAAAACCACCTACTACAATACTTAACGACTATTATAAGGAAATATCAATTTGCATATACATAAATATTTGTGAGGGAAAAAAGGGTAACTGTTTCAGTGAAAAATACGAACACAATTAAATCCTGGTGGCATGAAACAATCATTATATTTTGCAGCGCTTGCAAACAACACATCACAGGCCCTGCAAAAGCACCCTCTAAAGCAGTCAGGCCTATAGACCAGCGTATCAGAAGACACCCCTTTATTACAACAGCTTGTCTTTGTGATGAATAGTCCTATTGCATATTTCCGACTTCAATTATAAAATTACACGTTTTACAGGAATCATATCCCTTTAAAGCTGGCAAAAGAGTCACTTTCATGCAACGTTGTAGCAACTTCTGAATTTTCTATTTGCTATAAAAGTATCCTCTAATTTTTTAAAAGGTTCGAATATCTACAAATGACAAAATTATGCTCAAAATACATTGTCCTTCCTATTGCTCTTGCAAGATGAGGTATCATTTTGTCCTTTGCAAGGAAAATAACTCGTATTAAAAAGTTATGAAACGTATAATATTAGAATCAAAATGGGTAATGTGGGGAAGATCTATTGTACATTAGAAGTCACGTAACTGTTAGGATACTAAATAACCAACAGAAAGTACAGAGGATACACAAAACGTCACCAGATATAATTCCGTCATCGTGAGTTGTTTTACTAAGGTCGATGGGTGGCCGTATTAAGGGTTAGTAGTACATGAACATCGGATTTCGATATGGTTACGATATCATCAGGAGGTGACGACGAAACTGTCCCCACCATGACATTGGTAACCCTGCCTCCACCATGACATTGTTAACCGTTACGAAATAACGGTGTCACAAATGACCACGGATATGTTCTGTTCGTCGTATTCACAATCCGTTCCTTTCCTCATTCATGACTTATCCCGGGTTTGTAACAAGAGTAACGCCACGGGTATCACATGTGGAGCAGAAACTGATTAACCTTCAGAGGCACCTGAGTTCATCCCCGGGTTTGTAACAAGAGTAACGCCACGGGTACCACATGTGGAGCAGAAACTGATTACCCTTCAGAGGCACCTAAGGTCATCCCCGGGTTTGTAACAAGAGTAACACGATGGGTACCACATGTGGAGCAGAAACTGATTAACCTTCAGAGGCACATGAGTTCATCCCCGGATTTGTAACAAGAGTACCACGACGGGTACCACATGTGGAGCAGAAACTGATTAATCTTCAGAGGCAAATGAGTTCATCCCCGGGTTTGTAACAAGAGTAACACGACGGGTACCACATGTGGAGCAGAAACTGATTAATCTTCAGATGCAAGTGAGTTCATCCCCGGGTTTGTGACAAGAGTAACACGAGGTTACCACATGTGGAGCAGAAACTGATTAATCTTCAGAGGCAAGTGAGTTCATCCCCGGATTTGTAACAAGAGTAACACGACGGGTACCACATGTGGAGCAGAAACTGATTAATCTTCAGAGGCAAGTGAGTTCATCCCCGGATTTGTAACAAGAGTAACACGACGGGAACCACATGTGGAGCAGAAACTGATTAACCTTCAGAGGCAAGTGAGTTCATCCCCGGGTTCGCAACAAGAGTAACACGACGGGTACCACATGTGGAGCAGAAACTAATTAACCTCCAGAGGCAAGTGAGTTCATCCCCGGATTTGTAACAAGAGTAACACGACGGGTACCACATGTGGAGCAGAAACTGATTAACCTTCAGAGGCAAGTGAGTTCATCCCCGCGTTTGCAACAAGAGTAACGCCACGGGTACCACATGTGGAGCAGAAACTGATTAACCTTCAGAGGCACCTGAGTTCATCCCCGGGTTTGTAACAAGAGTAACACGACGGGTACCAGATGTGGAGCAGAAACTGATTACCCTTCAGAGGCAAGTGAGTTCATCCCCGGGTTTGCAACAAGAGTAAGGCCACGGGTACCACATGTGGAGCAGAAACTGATTAACCTTCAGAGGCAAGTGAGTTCATCCCCGGGTTCGTAACAAGAGTAACCCGAGGGGTACCACATGTGGAGCAGAAACTGATTAACCTTCAGAGGCACCTGAGTTCATCCCCGGGTTTGTAACAAGAGTAACACGACGGTTACCACATGTGGAGCAGAAACTGATTAACCTTCAGAGGCAAGTGAGTTCATCCCCGGGTTTGCAACAAGAGTAACGCCACGGGTACCACATGTGGAGCAGACACTGATTAACCTTCAGAGGCACCTGAGTTCATCCCCGGGTTTGTAACAAGAGTAAAACGACGGGTACCACATGTGGAGCAGAAACTAATTAACCTTCAGAGGCAAGTGAGTTCATCCCCGGGTTTGCAACAAGAGTAAGGCCACGGGTACCACATGTGGAGCAGAAACTGATTAACCTTCAGAGGCATCTGAGTTCATCCCCGGGTTTGTAACAAGAGTAACACGACGAGTACCACATGTGGAGCAGAAACTGATTAATCTTCAGAGGCAAGTGAGTTCATCCCCAGGTTTGTAACAAGAGTAACACGACGGGTACCACATGTGGAACAGAAACTGATTAACCTTCAGAGGCAAGTGAGTTCATCCCCGGGTTTGCAACAACAGTAACGCCACGGGTACCACATTTGGAGCAGAAACTGATTAACCTTCAGAGGCACCTGAGTTCATCCCCGGGTTTGTAACAAGAGTAACGCGACGAGTACCACATGTGGAGCAGAAACTAATTAACCTTCAGAGGCACCTGAGTTCATCCTCGGGTTTGTAACAAGAATAACGCCACGGGTACCACATGTGGAGCAGAAACTGATTAACCTTCAGAGGCATCTGAGTTCATCCCCGGGTTTGTAACAAGAGTAACACGACGGGAACCACATGTGGAGCAGAAACTGATTAACCTTCAGAGGCAAGTGAGTTCATCCCCGGGTTTGCAACAACAGTAACGCCACGGGTACCACATTTGGAGCAGAAACTGATTAACCTTCAGAGGCACCTGAGTTCATCCCCGGGTTTTTAACAAGAGTAACGCGACGGGTACCACATGTGGAGCAGAAACTAATTAACCTTCAGAGGCACCTGAGTTCATCCCCGGGTTTGTAACAAGAATAACGCCACGGGTACCACATGTGGAGCAGAAACTGATTAACCTTCAGAGGCATCTGAGTTCATCCCCGGGTTTGTAACAAGAGTAACATGATGGGTACCACATGTGGAGCAGAAACTGATTAACCTTCAGAGGCACCTGAGTTCATCACCGGGTTTGTAACAAGAGTAACGCCACGGGTACCACATATGGAGCAGAAACTGATTAACCTTCAGAGGCACCTGAGTTCATCCCCGGGTTTGCAACAAGAGTAAGGCCACGGGTACCACATGTGGAGCAGAAACTGATTAACCTTCAGAGGCAAGTGAGTTCATCCCCGGGTTCGCAACAAGAGTAACCCGACGGGTACCACATGTGGAGCAGAAACTGATTAATCTTCAGAGGCAAGTGAGTTCATCCCCGGATTTGTAACAAGAGTAACACGACGGGTACCACATGTGGAGCAGAAACTGATTAATCTTCAGAGGCAAGTGAGTTCATCCCCGGATTTGTAACAAGAGTAACACGACGGGAACCACATGTGGAGCAGAAACTGATTAACCTTCAGAGGCAAGTGAGTTCATCCCCGGGTTTGCAACAAGAGTAACGCCACGGGTACCACATGTGGAGCAGAAACTGATTAACCTTCAGAGGCACCTGAGTTCATCCCCGGGTTTGTAACAAGAGTAACACGACGGGTACCAGATGTGGAGCAGAAACTGATTACCCTTCAGAGGCAAGTGAGTTCATCCCCGGGTTTGCAACAAGAGTAAGGCCACGGGTACCACATGTGGAGCAGAAACTGATTAACCTTCAGAGGCACCTGAGTTCATCCCCGGGTTTGCAACAAGAGTAACCCGACGGGTACCACATGTGGAGCAGAAACTGATTAACCTTCTGAGGCACCTGAGTTCATCCCCGGGTTTGTAACAAGAGTAACACGACGGTTACCACATGTGGAGCAGAAACTGATTAACCTTCAGAGGCACCTGAGTTCATCCCCGGGTTTGCAACAAGAGTAACGCCACGGGTACCACATGTGGAGCAGACACTGATTAACCTTCAGAGGCACCTGAGTTCATCCCCGGGTTTGTAACAAGAGTAACACGACGGGTACCACATGTGGAGCAGAAACTAATTAACCTTCAGAGGAAAGTGAGTTCATCCCCGGGTTTGCAACAAGAGTAAGGCCACGGGTACCACATGTGGAGCAGAAACTGATTAACCTTCAGAGGCATCTGAGTTCATCCCCGGGTTTGTAACAAGAGTAACACGACGAGTACCACATGTGGAGCAGAAACTGATTAATCTTCAGAGGCAAGTGAGTTCATCCCCGGGTTTGTAACAAGAGTAACACGACGGGTACCACATGTGGAGCAGAAACTGATTAACCTTCAGAGGCAAGTGAGTTCATCCCCGGGTTTGCAACAACAGTAACGCCACGGGTACCACATTTGGAGCAGAAACTGATTAACCTTCAGAGGCACCTGAGTTCATCCCCGGGTTTGTAACAAGAGTAACGCGACGAGTACCACATGTGGAGCAGAAACTAATTAACCTTCAGAGGCACATGAGTTCATCCCCGGGTTTGTAACAAGAATAACGCCACGGGTACCACATGTGGAGCAGAAACTAATTAACCTTCAGAGGTACCTGAGTTCATCCCCGGGTTTGTAACAAGAGTAACACGACGGGTACCAGATGTGGAGCAGAAACTGATTAACCTTCAGAGGCAAGTGAGTTCATCCCCGGGTTTGCAACAACAGTAACGCCACGGGTACCACATTTGGAGCAGAAACTGATTAACCTTCAGAGGCACCTGAGTTCATCCCCGGGTTTTTAACAAGAGTAACGCGACGGGTACCACATGTGGAGCAGAAACTAATTAACCTTCAGAGGCACCTGAGTTCATCCCCGGGTTTGTAACAAGAATAACGCCACGGGTACCACATGTGGAGCAGACACTGATTAACCTTCAGAGGCATCTGAGTTCATCCCCGGGTTTGTAACAAGAGTAACATGATGGGTACCACATGTGGAGCAGAAACTGATTAACCTTCAGAGGCACCTGAGTTCATCACCGGGTTTGTAACAAGAGTAACGCCACGGGTACCACATATGGAGCAGAAACTGATTAACCTTCAGAGGCACCTGAGTTCATCCCCGGGTTTGCAACAAGAGTAAGGCCACGGGTACCACATGTGGAGCAGAAACTGATTAACCTTCAGAGGCAAGTGAGTTCATCCCCGGGTTCGCAACAAGAGTAACCCGACGGGTACCACATGTGGAGCAGAAACTGATTAATCTTCAGAGGCAAGTGAGTTCATCCCCGGATTTGTAACAAGAGTAACACGACGGGTACCACATGTGGAGCAGACACTGATTAATCTTCAGAGGCAAGTGAGTTCATCCCCGGGTTTGCAACAAGAGTAACGCCACGGGTACCACATGTGGAGCAGAAACTGATTAACCTTCAGAGGTACCTGAGTTCATCCCCGGGTTTGTAACAAGAGTAGCACGACGGGTACCAGATGTGGAGCAGAAACTGATTACCCTTCAGAGGCAAGTGAGTTCATCCTCGGGTTTGCAACAAGAGTAAGACCACGGGTACCACATGTGGAGCAGAAACTGATTAACCTTCAGAGACAAGTGAGTTCATCTCCGGGTTCGCAACAAGAGTAACCCGCCGGGTACCACATGTGGAGCAGAAACTGATTAACCTTCTGAGGCACCTGAGTTCATCCCCGGGTTTGTAACAAGAGTAACACGACGGTTACCACATGTGGAGCAGAAACTGATTAACCTTCAGAGGCACCTGAGTTCATCCCCGGGTTTGCAACAAGAGTAACGCCACGGGTACCACATGTGGAGCAGACACTGATTAACCTTCAGAGGCACCTGAGTTCATCCCCGGGTTTGTAACAAGAGTAACACGACGGGTACCACATGTGGAGCAGAAACTAATTAACCTTCAGAGGAAAGTGAGTTCATCCCCGGGTTTGCAACAAGAGTAAGGCCACGGGTACCACATGTGGAGCAGAAACTGATTAACCTTCAGAGGCATCTGAGTTCATCCCCGGGTTTGTAACAAGAGTAACACGACGAGTACCACATGTGGAGCAGAAACTGATTAATCTTCAGAGGCAAGTGAGTTCATCCCCAGGTTTGTAACAAGAGTAACACGACGGGTACCACATGTGGAGCAGAAACTGATTAACCTTCAGAGGCAAGTGAGTTCATCCCCGGGTTTGCAACAACAGTAACGCCACGGGTACCACATTTGGAGCAGAAACTGATTAACCTTCAGAGGCACCTGAGTTCATCCCCGGGTTTGTAACAAGAGTAACGCGACGAGTACCACATGTGGAGCAGAAACTAATTAACCTTCAGAGGCACATGAGTTCATCCCCGGGTTTGTAACAAGAATAACGCCACTGGTACCACATGTGGAGCAGAAACTAATTAACCTTCAGAGGTACCTGAGTTCATCCCCGGGTTTGTAACAAGAGTAACACGACGGGTACCACATGTGGAGCAGAAACTGATTAACCTTCAGAGGCAAGTGAGTTCATCCCCGGGTTTGCAAAAACAGTAACGCCACGGGTACCACATTTGGAGCAGAAACTGATTAACCTTCAGAGGCACCTGAGTTCATCCCCGGGTTTTTAACAAGAGTAACGCGACGGGTACCACATTTGGAGCAGAAACTAATTAACCTTCAGAGGCACCTGAGTTCATCCCCGGGTTTGTAACAAGAATAACGCCACGGGTACCACATGTGGAGCAGACACTGATTAACCTTCAGAGGCATCTGAGTTCATCCCAGGGTTTGTAACAAGAGTAACATGATGGGTACCACATGTGGAGCAGAAACTGATTAACCTTCAGAGGCACCTGAGTTCATCACTGGGTTTGTAACAAGAGTAACATGATGGGTACCACATGTGGAGCAGAAACTGATTAACCTTCAGAGGCACCTGAGTTCATCACCGGGTTTGTAACAAGAGTAACGCCACGGGTACCACATATGGAGCAGAAACTGATTAACCTTCAGAGGCACCTGAGTTCATCCCCGGGTTTGCAACAAGAGTAAGGCCACGGGTACCACATGTGGAGCAGAAACTGATTAACCTTCAGAGGCAAGTGAGTTCATCCCCGGGTTCGCAACAAGAGTAACCCGACGGGTACCACATGTGGAGCAGAAACTGATTAATCTTCAGAGGCAAGTGAGTTCATCCCCGGATTTGTAACAAGAGTAACACGACGGGTACCACATGTGGAGCAGACACTGATTAATCTTCAGAGGCAAGTGAGTTCATCCCCGGGTTTGCAACAAGAGTAACGCCACGGGTACCACATGTGGAGCAGAAACTGATTAACCTTCAGAGGTACCTGAGTTCATCCCCGGGTTTGTAACAAGAGTAGCACGACGGGTACCAGATGTGGAGCAGAAACTGATTACCCTTCAGAGGCAAGTGAGTTCATCCTCGGGTTTGCAACAAGAGTAAGACCACGGGTACCACATGTGGAGCAGAAACTGATTAACCTTCAGAGACAAGTGAGTTCATCTCCGGGTTCGCAACAAGAGTAACCCGCCGGGTACCACATGTGGAGCAGAAACTGATTAACCTTCTGAGGCACCTGAGTTCATCCCCGGGTTTGTAACAAGAGTAACACGACGGTTACCACATGTGGAGCAGAAACTGATTAACCTTCAGAGGCACCTGAGTTCATCCCCGGGTTTGCAACAAGAGTAACGCCACGGGTACCACATGTGGAGCAGACACTGATTAACCTTCAGAGGCACCTGAGTTCATCCCCGGGTTTGTAACAAGAGTAACACGACGGGTACCACATGTGGAGCAGAAACTAATTAACCTTCAGAGGAAAGTGAGTTCATCCCCGGGTTTGCAACAAGAGTAAGGCCACGGGTACCACATGTGGAGCAGAAACTGATTAACCTTCAGAGGCATCTGAGTTCATCCCCGGGTTTGTAACAAGAGTAACACGACGAGTACCACATGTGGAGCAGAAACTGATTAATCTTCAGAGGCAAGTGAGTTCATCCCCAGGTTTGTAACAAGAGTAACACGACGGGTACCACATGTGGAGCAGAAACTGATTAACCTTCAGAGGCAAGTGAGTTCATCCCCGGGTTTGCAACAACAGTAACGCCACGGGTACCACATTTGGAGCAGAAACTGATTAACCTTCAGAGGCACCTGAGTTCATCCCCGGGTTTGTAACAAGAGTAACGCGACGAGTACCACATGTGGAGCAGAAACTAATTAACCTTCAGAGGCACATGAGTTCATCCCCGGGTTTGTAACAAGAATAACGCCACTGGTACCACATGTGGAGCAGAAACTAATTAACCTTCAGAGGTACCTGAGTTCATCCCCGGGTTTGTAACAAGAGTAACACGACGGGTACCACATGTGGAGCAGAAACTGATTAACCTTCAGAGGCAAGTGAGTTCATCCCCGGGTTTGCAACAACAGTAACGCCACGGGTACCACATTTGGAGCAGAAACTGATTAACCTTCAGAGGCACCTGAGTTCATCCCCGGGTTTTTAACAAGAGTAACGCGACGGGTACCACATTTGGAGCAGAAACTAATTAACCTTCAGAGGCACCTGAGTTCATCCCCGGGTTTGTAACAAGAATAACGCCACGGGTACCACATGTGGAGCAGACACTGATTAACCTTCAGAGGCATCTGAGTTCATCCCAGGGTTTGTAACAAGAGTAACATGATGGGTACCACATGTGGAGCAGAAACTGATTAACCTTCAGAGGCACCTGAGTTCATCACTGGGTTTGTAACAAGAGTAACGCCACGGGTACCACATATGGAGCAGAAACTGATTAACCTTCAGAGGCACCTGAGTTCATCCCCGGGTTTGTAACAAGAGTAACGCCACGGGTACCACATGTGAAGCAGAAACTGATTAACCTTCAGAGGCACCTGGGTTCATCCCCGGTTTGTAACAAGAGTAACGCCACGGGTACCACATGTGGAGCAGAAACTGATTAACCTTCAGAGGCACCTGAGTTTACACCCCAGTTTTAGCGAGGTTCGCGTTTTCCCTTTTTCTTTTGGCCATCATATTACCTGTTCTTAAACCTTTTCTTGTTTGCCAAGTGAGGGGAGTGTGAAACTATGTTGTTTATATAGAAAGGGTATTGTGAAGTTATATTGTTTACCGTCACCAGTTTGTGTGAAACTATTCATTTTACCAACAGAGCGTAGTATGGAAATGGATTTATCCTGTAATGAAATAATGCATAACAAACTATATATGTTGACAAGTGTATAAAGTTGAAGCATATGACTGACATGTATATTTTAGAATATAAATGATGATTTTGTTGGATTTTTCTACAAATTGATTAAGTTATAATTGGGCTTAATGCACAGAAGTTTCGTAGCACTATGGAGGATGCATAGTGAAGTCAAGTTTAAATATATGAAATAGAATTTATATGGTCTAAAAGTACAAAGTAATTATGAAACATACATTAGAATAAAACTTGCCTGATTTTAATCGACACAGCAAGCAATAGAAATTAGCGTCAGCCGTTAATCTGGACTTATGATCTATAAAAATCAAATACACAGTATTACAATTTGTCTGAGAACCAATTTTCATTCCATTTTGTCCGATTTGCAAAATATGGTAAAGATGGAATAAAATAATTTAATTATCACTAAAGAACTAGTAATCACATTACAGAACACTACAAAATGGATTTATCCTTTAATGAAATAACGCAACAGAAACCCTTCACAATACAGGACATAAAACTCAAGTAATGACTTTATCTATCTAATACTCAGACAGTAAGACATATTAATGTATCATGTATACATTTTATAGGAAGCAAATTAAAATTTAATCTTTCAGCACCAAACATGTTCTAATATATACCGTAATATTAAACCGTGTAATGTTGATAATAATAGTACTAACTTCAGGAAAATCAACCAATGTTTATTGATATTCAATGTGAGAAATTATTGTATAACTGGGATTTAACCTTTCTCAGTCACACATGGGATGGGACATAATTATGTTTTCCCTGTTAGACAATGGTTGGTACTTGACATTCTAGTCGATCACAACGAGTTAAGTTAATACAATAATACACTTCGGGTAAACTAAATCTAGTAGTTTAAACAATCTGACAGGAAAAGACTTGATATTTCCTAAATTAAATTTCGCATAAAAACGAGGTTCGGTTCGTTTTTATTTTACCTCCAGTTGTCTTATTTACATTATTCGTGTTTGTTTGCGCATATTGGTGTCCATCACCTATTGTGTTGTGTTTTTGTTTTGTTTGTTTTCATCTTGTGTGCCTACTGGAGGTAAAAACGAACCGAACATCGTTTTTATCCGGAAATCGTAACGGACATCACATCAAATCAATGTAGTGTTATACAACCAAGTCTTATTATCGGTTTATAGTACAAATTTTTGTATTATACTCTAAGGGTATTATAGAACAATACATATAGTCTGTTTCTGTCGGTGTGCAACAAAATTGTTGTCATCCAATATATCTCCAGTAAGTAGTAATAAGTATGATTGATAATTTGTAATGTAATATATGGTTTAATTTATCACTTTTATGTCTATGGTTGGCAGCTCCTCAACAGTATACCTGGCAATATTAGTCTGGTCAACACTGAACAAAGTGTTATATTGACGTATACAACTACATAAGTTTTCGTCTTGGTACATGTAGAGATTGTCTACCGTGTGTTATAAAACTCTATGATATGGCCCTCTTGACGGACAGATTACCTATTAAGTGGATTGTGCCTCATCGCTTAACAGGTCTAGTTGTTCGTGATGCGACTTTTCTAGATTGATAACGTATATAATTGACAGGAAACAAAAGGCAGTATTTTTGTTTATTAAATGACAGTATTAATGATATTTGCAAAATTTTCAAAATGTTTATATTATTCATGCTGTTTTTCCTCTTTCAGTAAAAATGCAAGATAATGAGATTTATAAGAAAGTTTAAACACTGATCGCCAACACTTCTACCAATATCAACAAAACGAACAACTAACTACCTCTCACATAAAATGACCACGAAAAAGACCAGAGTATATGTCATTAGAAATCCAGTTCCTGTCTTGGAACAGGCATCAAAATCTGGGTTGGTTAAATCAGCTATTGGAATACCAACCATTTTTTCTTGATAATTTGACATCAAAAGGCAGTCTGAAATTCTTTATTACACAAATACATTTTAACCCATTAATACATTGATTTTAACATTTGTTTCGGTGGCAACTGGTAGAATGCACTAGGTTATACTAAAATGTGTCCTTGCTACTGAATTTAATACTAATAGATTGAATGACAATATCTACAAGATATTTATTACATAATAAACTATAAAATTGAGTGTATTTTCTAAAGATTTTCTAACTTTCCATTGTTTTGAGATGTCACCTGTATCATGGTAATTGCATCATGTTCATTGCATGACTATTATGATATAGTGCTATAATTATTGACAAGAAGCTAGGATGAACTCTGTGTGTCAACTAGAATGTCTGTCAGCAGTGATTATTGACAGGAAGCTAGGATGAACTCTGTGTGTCAACTAGAATGTCTGTCAGCAGTGATTATTGACAGGAAGCTAGGATGAACTATGTGTGTCAACTAGAATGTCTGTCAGCAGTGATTATTGACAAGAAGCTAGGATGAACTATGTGTGTCAACTAGAATGTCTATCAGCAGTGATTATTGACAGGGAGCTAGGATGAACTCTGTGTGTCAACTGTCAACTAGAATGTCTGTCAGCAGTGATTATTGACAGGAAGCTAGGATGAACTCTGTGTGTCAACTAGAATGTCTGTCAGCAGTGATTATTGACAGGAAGCTAGGATGAACTCTGTGTGTCAACTAGAATGTCTATCAGCAGTGATTATTGACAGGAAGCTAGGATGAACTCTGTGTGTCAACTAGAATGTCTGTCAGCAGTGATTATTGATAGGAAGCTAGGATGAACTCTGTGTGTCAACTAGAATGTCTGTCAGCAGTGATTATTGACAGGAAGCTAGGATGAACTCTGTGTGTCAACTAGAATGTCTATCAGCAGTGATTATTGACAGGAAGCTAGGATGAACTCTGTGTGTCAACTAGAATGTCTATCAGCAGTGATTATTGACAGGAAGCTAGGATGAACTCTGTGTGTCAACTAGAATGTCTGTCAGCAGTGATTATTGACAGGAAGCTAGGATGAACTCTGTGTGTCAACTAGAATGTCTATCAGCAGTGATTATTGACAGGAAGCTAGGATGAACTATGTGTGTCAACTAGAATGTCTGTCAGCAGTGATTATTGACAGGAAGCTAGGATGAACTCTGTGTGTCAACTAGAATGTCTGTCAGCAGTGATTATTGACAGGAAGCTAGGATGAACTCTGTGTGTCAACTAGAATGTCTATCAGCACTGATTATTGACAGGAAGCTAGGATGAACTCTGTGTGTCAACTAGAATGTCTATCAGCAGTGATTATTGACAGGAAGCTAGGATGAACTCTGTGTGTCAACTAGAATGTCTATCAGCAGTGATTATTAACAGGAAGCTAGGATGAACTCTGTGTGTCAACTAGAATGTCTGTCAGCAGTGATTATTGACAGGAAGCTAGGATGAACTCTGTGTGTCAACTAGAATGTCTGTCAGCAGTGATTATTGACAGGAAGCTAGGATGAACTCTGTCTGTCAACTAGAAAGTCTATCAGCGGTGATTATTGACTTTAGTTTGTCATTTATTACCGAATATATACGTGTGAAAGATGGTAGTTTGAGATAATGTTATCGATCCCACTTGAGCATCACATTTGGTTAAATGTGTACATGTGATATACATTTTGTACAGTCGACCTGCTTTAGTGGCCACCTCTATTAAGCAATAGCTTGAATTATGTGACCTTAATTTTTATTTCCCTTCACAATGCATTTCATATCATTTAAGCTTGCATTAAGCGACCATCTGTCCCTTGGAAGGTCACATAAGACAGATTTGACTGTATACATATAAATGGACCCAAACCTTCCCTTTTACTGAAATGATGCGGTCATGCACCTGTTTTCCACGTGCGAGTGAATGTTAATCCTCACACATACCCGGATGAGAAGCGTTGATTTAAAGAGAGCTCTTCAGAACTAAGCTTTCAGGAGCTTCATAAAGAGAGCTCTTCAGAACTAAGCTTTCATGAGTTTCATAAAGAGAGCTCTTCAGAACTAAGCTTTCAGGAGCTTCATAAAGAGACTCTTCAGAACTAAGCTTTCAGGAGCTTCATAAAGAGAGCTCTTCAGAACTAAGCTTTCAGGAGCTTCATAAAGAGAGCTCTTCAGAACTAAGTTTTCATGAGCTTCATAAAGAGAGCTCTTCAGAACTAAGTTTTCAGGAGCTTCATAAAAAGAACTCTTCAGAACTAAGCTTTCAGGAGGTTCATAAAGAGAACTCTTCAGAACTAAGTTTTCAGGAGGTTCATAAAGAGAACTCTTCAGAACTAAGCTTTCAGGAGGTTCATAAAGAGAACTCTTCAGAACTAAGTTTTCAGGAGGTTCATAAAGAGAGCTCTTCAGAACTAAGTTTTCATGAGGTTCATAAAGAGAACTCTTCAGAACTAAGTTTTTTCAGGAGGTTCATAAAGAGAGCTCTTCAAAACTAAGTTTTCAGGAGGTTCATAAAGAAAGCTCTTCAGAACTAAGCTTTCAGGAGGTTCATATCATGCCTATCAAGATGGTACATGTACTAAATATATCTTTTATTAATTCGAATATACATATATGTACTTTATATAGGAGCCCGGGTGGCTCAATGAGTTAGGTAGTTGGATTACTTAACAACTCACACAAGCCTATCACCAATACGAAGTGGGTTCGCGCCCGGCTTTGTAAATTACAAAAAAAAGGTGCAATCGACTCGCAGCCGCAAGTGATAAAGTTTACCAGTTGCTTGTCCATAGTTGGTGGTTCTCTCCGGGCACTCCGGCTTCCTCCACCACTACAACTGGTCGCCATGAAATAGCTGAAATAATGTTGAAAGTGGCGTTAAAAACCAAAAATCAAATCATATACTTTATAGGCTTAGGTTATGTTCTACACGAGTATATTAGTCATATTGTCGTTGTCAGATTTATTATCGACGGAAACCCGATATCACAAGCGTCATCACAGCAAGTTGTATAGAGTTCACCTCGTTAAGGACAGGAAGCGAACTCACCCACAGCTGTTGTAGTGATAGACAATAGTTATATAATTGTATATGTTGATATAAATCTAACTTTTATACAAGCACGATCATGAGGGTTCTCCTATAATTCATACTATTCAACTAAATAAGATGGTCAGCTAGGTAGGGTGGCGACAACATTAATTATCCCATGATTCACGTAATTAAGGATAACAAGGTACAAAAGTTCCATACCATCAACGTTGTGAGTATCATATAACTGAGTTATAATATAATCTGGTGGATTTTACTGTAAATATATCCTCGGTTGTTTAAGATTGTGCAAAATATATGACATACTTCAGAGATAAACATAATTATTTTTAATCAACAGTCAAGAATATGTGACTAAATTGAAATAAAAATATGGAAATTAAAATGTAGATATCAAATTTAGTGTGCACGACGCGTTTCTGGAATAACCTTCATCAGGTATGCTCAAAGTCAAAAGATTGGAATAACCTTCATCAGGTACGCTCATTGTCAAAAGATTGGAATAACCTTCATCAGGTAACCTCAAAGTCAAAAGATTGAAATAACCTTCATCAAGTACGCTCAAAGTCAAAAGATTGGAATAACCTTCATCAGGTATGCTCAAAGTCAAAAGATTGGAATAACCTTCATCAGGTATGCTCAAAGTCAAAAGATTGGAATAACTTTCATCAGGTATGCTCAAAGTCAAAAGATTGGAATAACCTTCATCAGGTACACTCAAAGTCAAAAGATAGGAATAACCTTCATCAGGTATGCTCGAAGTCAAAAGATTGGAATAACCTTCATCAGGTACGCTCAAAGTCAAAAGATTGGAATAACGTTCATCAGGTACGCTCAAAGTCAAAAGATTGGAATAACGTTCATCAGGTACGCTCAAAGTCAAAAGATTAGAATAACCTTCATCAGGTACGCTCAAAGTTAAAAGATTAGAATAACCTTCATCAGGTACACTCAAAGTCAAACGACTGGAATAACCTTCATCAGGTACGCTCAAAGTCAAAAGATTGGAATAACCTTCATCAGGTTCACTCAAATTCAAAAGATTAAAATAACCTTCATCAGGTACGCTCAAAGTCAAAAGATTAGAACAACCTTCATCAGGTATGCGCAAAGTCAAAAGAATGGAATAACCTTCATCAGGTACGCTCAAAGTCAAAAGATTGGAATAACGTTCATCAGGTACGCTCAAAGTCAAAAGATTGGAATAACGTTCATCAGGTACGCTCAAAGTCAAAAGATTAGAATAACCTTCATCAGGTACGCTCAAAGTTAAAAGATTAGAATAACCTTCATCAGGTACACTCAAAGTCAAACGACTGGAATAACCTTCATCAGGTACGCTCAAAGTCAAAAGATTGGAATAACCTTCATCAGGTTCACTCAAATTCAAAAGATTAAAATAACCTTCATCAGGTACGCTCAAAGTCAAAAGATTAGAATAACCTTCATCAGGTATGCGCAAAGTCAAAAGAATGGAATAACCTTCATCAGGTACGCTCAAAGTCAAAAGATTGGAATAACGTTCATCAGGTATGCTCAAAGTCAAAAGATTGGAATAACGTTCATCAGGTACGCTCAAAGTCAAAAGATTAGAATAACCTTCATCAGGTACGCTCAAAGTTAAAAGATTAGAATAACCTTCATCAGGTACACTCAATGTCAAAAGATTGGAATAACCTTCATCAGGTTCACTCAAAGTCAAAAGATTAGAATAACCTTCATCAGGTACGCTCAAAGTCAAAAGATTGGAATAACCTTCATCAGGTATGCTCAAAGTCAAAAGATTGGAATAACCTTCATCAGGTACGCTCATTGTCAAAAGATTGGAATAACCTTCATCATGTAACCTCAAAGTCAAAAGATTGAAATAACCTTCATCAAGTACGCTCAAAGTCAAAAGATTGGAATAACCTTCATCAGGTATGCTCAAAGTCAAAAGATTGGAATAACCTTCATCAGGTATGCTCAAAGTCAAAAGATTGGAATAACCTTCATCAGGTATGCTCAAAGTCAAAAGATTGGAATAACCTTCATCAGGTACACTCAAAGTCAAAAGATAGGAATAACCTTCATCAGGTATGCTCGAAGTCAAAAGATTGGAATAACCTTCATCAGGTACGCTCAAAGTCAAAAGATTGGAATAACGTTCATCAGGTACGCTCAAAGTCAAAAGATTGGAATAACGTTCATCAGGTACGCTCAAAGTCAAAAGATTAGAATAACCTTCATCAGGTACGCTCAAAGTTAAAAGATTAGAATAACCTTCATCAGGTACACTCAAAGTCAAACGACTGGAATAACCTTCATCAGGTACGCTCAAAGTCAAAAGATTGGAATAACCTTCATCAGGTTCACTCAAATTCAAAAGATTAAAATAACCTTCATCAGGTACGCTCAAAGTCAAAAGATTAGAATAACCTTCATCAGGTATGCGCAAAGTCAAAAGAATGGAATAACCTTCATCAGGTACGCTCAAAGTCAAAAGATTGGAATAACGTTCATCAGGTACGCTCAAAGTCAAAAGATTGGAATAACGTTCATCAGGTACGCTCAAAGTCAAAAGATTAGAATAACCTTCATCAGGTACGCTCAAAGTTAAAAGATTAGAATAACCTTCATCAGGTACACTCAAAGTCAAACGACTGGAATAACCTTCATCAGGTACGCTCAAAGTCAAAAGATTGGAATAACCTTCATCAGGTTCACTCAAATTCAAAAGATTAAAATAACCTTCATCAGGTACGCTCAAAGTCAAAAGATTAGAATAACCTTCATCAGGTATGCGCAAAGTCAAAAGAATGGAATAACCTTCATCAGGTACGCTCAAAGTCAAAAGATTGGAATAACGTTCATCAGGTATGCTCAAAGTCAAAAGATTGGAATAACGTTCATCAGGTACGCTCAAAGTCAAAAGATTAGAATAACCTTCATCAGGTACGCTCAAAGTTAAAAGATTAGAATAACCTTCATCAGGTACACTCAATGTCAAAAGATTGGAATAACCTTCATCAGGTTCACTCAAAGTCAAAAGATTAGAATAACCTTCATCAGGTACGCTCAAAGTCAAAAGATTGGAATAACCTTCATCAGGTATGCTCAAAGTCAAAAGATTGGAAAGCCAAATAATGTTTAAAAAATTGGGAGCAATAAAACTAAAGGGCCCAAACAGGATAGCCAAAATCAGCCATGGTCACCTATACCTGAGGCAGGAGAACCTTAGTTTTAATAATAATTGCAGTAATAACGAAAAGCGATTTAATTACATCCCACAGAAGGAATATTTTGTAGCAATTTTAAAATCACACCCTTTCCTAGGTATTTCAACATCGTCTTATAACGTACCTAATGCATATTATCCTGACGGACCTTAAAAATGCAATACTCAAATTTTTAATTATTTCAACCGAATAGATTTGGTCTTACACTGTTTTTTGGTTTTAAAGGACATATACGAACACAATAAGTACCGAAAATTTTCACCGAAAATGTTACATTTAAAAAAAAAACATCCAGTTGCGCACGAAATTCTTCAAGCATGATTTTTTAGACCTGTTTTTCAGTAATTTTCAGTAAATATTCGTTTTACCCTTTCCGAAGCAGAAACTGTAATAAAAATGACATGTACACGAATATGCCAAAGTTTCGAAATTTTTACGCGAATAAGATTTATTTGCAGCATCTTCTCGGAATGAATGTTTATCAAGATAGAGGAACATCCTCTAGGAAACAATAACTATTATTTCAGAACAATAACATTGACATCTTTAATAGATGACTGTATTTCTGAAACAATGATTCATTGTATTACGCTTTGAGTGACGGGATTAAGAATACGTGGACGTGAACTGTTGTAGATGTGTAAAAATATAAACGAATTTATTAACAAAGGAACCGAAAAAGATCCAGATTTACATAATAACATCATAAGAAAATCATACAAATTTCCTTTAGTTGAAGGAATAAAAACGTCTAAACTCTTAAGAAATGGGTGTGTTCTGAATTGAGGAGAATTATAACATTTAACGACATCCTGATGGATGATTGCGAAAGTCAAGCAAATGACGCTTGTAAGCTACCGGATTGTCATTCTAATGCAGAAGGCGAGTAAATTTCGTTTATAAGAATTATTTGATCTCTCTTCGTGACCTCTTAGATGTTAAAGTATGACATCAAATGAGGTTACGTGACGAATAAATGATCAATGGTAAATAATAGACAACCAGAAAAAATTACTTTAGTAAAATGAGACACAAAAAATACCACAATGTCAGAACAATTCTAAAATACCACACTGTCAGAACAATTCTAAAATACCACACTGTCAGAGCAATTCTAAAATACCACACTGTCGGAACAATTCTAAAATACCACACTGTCAGAATAATTCTAAAATACCACACTGTCAGAACAATTCTAAAATACCACACTCTCAGAACAATTCTAAAATACCACACTGTCAGAACAATTCCAGAATACCACACTATCAGAACAATTCCAAAATACCCCACCGTCAGAACAATTCTAAGATACCACACTGTCAGAACAATTCCAAAATACCACACTGTCAAAACAATTCCAAAATACCACAATGTCAGAACAATTCTAAAATACCACACTGTCAGAACAATTCTAAAATACCACACTGTCAGAACAATTCCAAAATACCACACTGTCAGAACAATTCCAAAATACCACACTGTCAGAACAATTCCAAAATACCACACTATCAGAACAATTCCAAAATACCACACTGTCAGAACAATTCTAAAATACTACACTGTCAGAACAATTCTAAAATGCTACACTGTCGGAACAATTCTAAAATACCACACTGTCAGAACAATTCTAAAATACCACACTGTGAGAACAATTCTAAAATACCACACTGTCAGAACAATTCTGAAATAGTACACTGTGAGAACAATTCTAAAATACCACACTGTCAGAACAATTCTAAAATACCACACTGTCAGAACAATTCTAAAATACCACACTGTCGGAACAATTCTAAAATACCACACTGTCAGAACAATTCTAAAATACCACACTGTCAGAACAATTCTAAAATACTACACTGTGAGAACAATTCTAAAATACCACACTGTCGGAACAATTTTAAAATACCACACTGTCAGAACAATTCTAAAATACCACACTGTCAGAACAATTCTGAAATACCACACTGTCAGAACAATTCTAAAATACCACACTGTCAGAACAATTCTAAAATACCACACTGTCAGAACAATTCTAAAATACTACACTGTCAGAACAATTTTAAAATACCACACTGTCAGAACAATTCTAAAATACCACACTGTCAGAACAATTCTAAAATACCACACTGTCAGAACAATTCTAAAATACCACACTGTCAGAACAATTCTAAAATACCACACTGTCAGAACAATTCTAAAATACCACACTGTCGGAACAATTCTAAAATACCACACTGTCAGAACAATTCTGAAATACCACACTGTCAGAACAATTCTAAAATACCACACTGTCAGAACAATTCTAAAATACCACACTGTCGGAACAATTCTAAAATACCACACTGTCAGAACAATTCTGAAATACCACACTGTCAGAACAATTCTAAAATACCACACTGTCAGAACAATTCTAAAATACCACACTGTCAGAACAATTCTAAAATACCACACTGTCGGAACAATTCTAAAATACCACACTGTCAGAACAATTCTAAAATACCACACTGTCAGAACAATTCTAAAATACCACACTGTCAGAACAATTCTAAAATACCACACTGTCAGAACAATTCTAAAATATCACACTGTCAGAACAATTCTAAAATACCACACTGTCAGAACAATTCTAAAATACCACACTGTCGGAACAATTCTGAAATACCACACTGTCAGAGCAATTATAAAATACCACACTGTCAGAACAATTCTAAAATACCACATTGTCAGAACAATTCTAAAATACCACACTGTCAGAACAATTATAAATTCAAATATTAAAATCGTAGAAAGAGACAAGATCTATACCCCTAACAGACAAATACATGACCGCTTACTTTCATGGCTTGGTACAGACACTTCAATAAGAAGTGGCGGAGTTAAGCTAGTTTTATGGACCCAAAACTTCCTTCTTAGTGAATGATGCGGTCATGCAAGTGCTTTCACTATGTGAGTAAAATGCCACCCTCACATATAACCAAGCGTACAGAGAAGCTCAATTTAGTATAACTTTCCTCATTCATGACTTATCACCGGATTTGTCACCAGATTAATGCGACGTGTGCAATTAGTGAGGTTCACCCCCTGTTTTTAGTGGGGTTCGTGTTACTCGATCTTTAGTTTTATGTGTATGTTTTGTAGATCCTTGTTGGTCCTTTTGTACTTTTTCTTTTGGCCATTGTGTTGTTACAACCACTTTGAGTCTATGTTATAATGTCTTAACTCTTATGGTATAGCACAATTCAGATCTACCTCATTATGTAGTACATTGTCTTATAGCTTAGTTTAGAACTACAACCTCGAATTCGTTTTTTAATTAAGTTCAGAATTATTACTCTGTTTAACCGTAGAACAATTACAATCCCTAGAATTAACTTACGAATTACTACCCTGTTAACGTGTTTAGCTAAGTGTAGAACAATTACAATCCCTAGAATTAACTTACGAATTACTACCCTGTTAACGTGTTTAGCTAAGTGTAGAACAATTACAATCTCTAGAATTAACTTACGAATTACTACCCTGTTAACGTGTTTAGCTAAATGTAGAACAATTACAATCTCTAGAATTAACTTACGAATTACTACGCGTATAATGTGATCAACTAAGAGTAGACATGTTGAAGCCTTAAGAAACATTATTAAAATCTCTAGAATATTTTTATTGTCAAATTAGCGACTATTCTATCTATAAATTACAAGATTACGTTGAATTGTTGAGAAGAAATCATAGATTATATTTGTTCACAGAAAGCGTAAACGGCTGAATATTGGCACTACAATAAAACTGATCAATTATGGAGAGTTTAAAATATTCATGAAGAATATAATATGTTAGATAATTTAATAATTCTAGACTAAATAAACTACCGCCTATAGAACCAATATTAACATTATTGCGAGCAAAATATCAGTGCAATACAAACAATATTCAATAGCTATATGACACACACAAATCATCTAGAGAAATACATAGTTATATTCTTGTAAATTACAAATTGTAGAGAAACTACATCAAATTATTGTCACCATGGGTAAACACATGTCCAATTAGAAAGTTTGATGACATCGATTTTTGCTATATTGTGCATTAAGAGCTGTGCCTAGAGCTTGCATTTATATTTAGTTTCTAAATGAGTTTAAAGACGTATATGTTAAGTACGAATAACTCCAGGCCATTAAGCTATATATATATTTACCGAAGTACACTGGATACAAACATCTTATATTTTCAAACGACAAAGGAACGCAATTAAAGATAGATTAAACTGCATACATTTTTCCATCTTATTTGAAATTAAAAAAAGTAAAATGTTGCTGCATGTGAAAGTGGAAATTAGTCAGCTATATCCATTAAGAAAATATTGACGATTCTAAAGAGGCAATTAGAAGACGTAAATTGAGGGATATACAATACAATGGACAAAAGAAAAAGGACAAAAAAGAGAAGTGATGATCTACAAAATATTACACTGATAAGTAAACAATTACAGCTTCTAATTGTCCCTTTGGTGTCTCCAAACTTCTCTTCCAGTTGTTGCAGGCTAACACAAAAGCAACCTCACATTCTAGTTCCAGTGGCTACAGGCTATAGCAAAAGCAACTTCACATTCTAGTTCCAGTGACTACAGGCTATAGCAAAAGCAACCTCACATTCTAGTTGCAGTGGCAATAGCCTATCACAAATGCAGCCTCATTCTAGTTCCAGTGGCTATAGGCTATAGCAAAAGCAACCTCATATTCTAGTTGTAGTGGCTATAGGCTATAACAAAAGCAACCTCACATTTTAGTTCCAATGGCTATAGGATATAGCAAACGCAACCTCACATTCTAGTTGCAGTGGCGATAGGCTATAGCAAAAGCAACCTCACATTCTAGTTGCAGTGGCTATAGGCTATCATAAAAGCAACCTCACATTCTAGTTCCAGTGGCTATAGGTTATAGCAAACGTAACCTTACATTCTAGTTGTAGTTGCTATAGGCTATAACAAAAGAAACCTCACATTCCAATTCCAGTGGCTATAGGATATAACAAAAGCAACCTTACATTATAGTTGCAGTGGCTATAGGCTATAACAAAAGCTACCTCACATTCTAGTTGCAGTGGCTATAGGCTATAGCAAAAGCAATCTCACATTCTAGCTCCAGTGGCTATAGGCTATAACAAAGCAACCTCATAGTCTAGTTCAAGTGACTATAGGCTATAACAAAAGCTACCTCACATTCTAGCTGCAGTGGCAGTCGGCTATAGCAAAAGAAACCTCATAATATAGTTCAAGTGGCTATAGGCTATAGCAAAAGAAACCTCACATTCCAGTTGCAGTGGCTATAGGCTATATCAAAAGCAACCTCACATTCTAGTTTCCGGGGGTTATAGACTATGACAAAAGCAACCTCACATTCTAGTTCCAGTGGCTATAGGCTATAACAAAAGCAACCTCACATTCTAGTTACAGTGGCTATAAGCTGTAACACAAACAACCTCATAATCTAGTTCCAGTGGCTATAGGTTATTAGGTTATAGCAAAAGCAACCTCACATTCTAGTTGCAGTGGCTATAGGCTATAACAAAAGCAACCTCACATTCTAGTTGCAGTTGCTATAGGCTATAACAAAGCAACCCCACATTCTAGTTGCAGTGGCTATATGC
This sequence comes from Bathymodiolus septemdierum, assembly GCA_963383655.1. Taxonomy (NCBI): domain Eukaryota; kingdom Metazoa; phylum Mollusca; class Bivalvia; order Mytilida; family Modiolidae; genus Bathymodiolus; species Bathymodiolus septemdierum. Next base: position 100,734,061 of record OY726517.1, on the reverse strand, counting down.
TATAACAAAAATAACCCCACAATCTAGTTCCAGTGGCAATAGGCTGTAACAAAAGCAACCTCACATTCTAGTTTCAGTGGCAATAGGCTATAACAAAAACAACCTCGCATTCTAGTTGCAGTGGCTATATGCTATAACAAAAGCAACCTCATATTCTAGTTCCAGTGGCTATAGGCTATCACAAAAGCAACCTCATATTCTAGTTGCAGTGGCTGTATGCTATAACAAATGCAACCTCACATTCTAGTTGCAGTGGCTATAGGCTATAGCAAAAGCAGCCTCACATTCTAGCTCCAGTGGCAATAGGCTATAGCAAAAGCAGCCTCACATTCTAGCTCCAGTAGCAATAGGCAGTAACAAAAGCAACCTCTCATTCTAGTTCTAGTGGCTATAGGCTATAACAAAAGCAACCTCACATTCTAGTTGCAGTGGCTATTGACTATGACAAAAGCTACCTCACATTCTAGTTCCAGTGGCAATAGGCTGCAACAAAAGCAACCTCACATTCTAGTTACAGTGGCTATAGGCTATAACAAAAGCAACCTCACATTATAGTTTCAGTGGCAATAGGCTGTAACAAAAGCAACCTCACATTCTAGTTACAGTGGCTATAGGCTATAACAAAAGCAACCTCACATTCTTGTTCCAGTGGCTATGGGCTGTAACAAAAGCAATCTCACATTCTAATTCCAGTGGCAATGGGCTATAACAAAAACAACCTCACATTCTAGTTCCAGTGGCTCTAGACTATAGCAAAAGCTACCTCACATTCTAGTTCCAGTGGTTATAGGCTATAATAAAAACAACCTCACATTCTAGTTCCAGTGACTATAGGCTGTAACAAAAGCAATCTCACATTCTAGTTCCAGTGGCTATAGGCAATAACAAATAAAGGTAATAACAAAATTACCGAACTCCGAACAATCTTACAAAGGGAAAGTCAAAACTCATAATTATATAAACAGACAAAATCAGTCAACAACCGGAAAACTGTGAAAACCGTAATGACCCTGACTTGGTACAGGCATTTCTAAAGAAATGGTGGGTTGAATCAGATTTTAAGGCGCCAAACCTCCCGCTCTCATTACGGTTCAAAGGTTCCGGCTGTCACTGTAACAGTATTTAAATACAGGAACAAAATAGGTAAAATAGTAGTCAAAGCAGTACCATATTCGGTGACGTAAATGTCAAAAATATTTTTACGTCACACATTGACAAAAAAAATTCTTGACATTTTTGACTTCTTTATCTTTATACATTTTCACTATATGAAAATGCATCGCTTATAATTTTTTCTGCAGAGACGGAATATATTTCGACAAGATATTGGTATCGGAATATAAACTTTTTAAGAGATCGAATAAGGCGAATCTTTTTATAGCCCTGGTCCAGTAGCCTGTTTCTCAGATGAAGATGACGTTTCAGGAAATCAGAATAATTGCTACTGGCCCTTGCATAGCGAATCAATTGCGAGATGTAAACACCATATGCAGGAGAAGCTGGTATATTGCTGCACATGTTTGGAAAATTTATGATTTTAAAATTGAAGTCGTCCCGCTTATCATAAATTTTAGTACTGAGTTGACCACTGTCGTCAAATTCGAGGTATAAGTCCAAAAATGATGCGGACGAAGCTGTATCGGTGGTCTCTTTAACTTCCAGCTCTGGAGGGTATATCAATGGAAGAAATTCTGCAAATCTAGAATTATTGATAGATAAAACGTCATCAATATACCTGTATGTGAAATTAAAGGCTCTAGCCTCATGAATCTTCTTATCTTTTACAAGCTTTTGAAGAAACTCCGACTCATATGAGTATAAAAATAAATCGGCTAGAAGAGGGGCACAATTCGTACCCATTGGTATGCCGACGACCTGCTGAAACAGTGTCCCTCCAAAGGAGACAAATATGTTATCGATGAGGAACTCCAGCATACTGATCACTTGTTCCTCGGAGTAGCATGTTTTACCTTTATGAATTTTGTTTGAAAAATATGTGGAATTGTAGCCTAACACAACAAATTTTGAGCCATAGTTTCTATGACTAAAAGCTTTATGAATTGTTTCTTTTAAGCGGGTTTTTAATTTGTCATGCGGTAGGGTGGTATATAGAGTTGAAAAATCAAAAGTTTTGATGGAGGATACCTGAGAGAAAGATCTTGATTTCAGGTTATCCAAAAGATCTTTAGAGTTTTTCAAAATCCACATGTGATTTATGCCACTACGCGAGTAAACAGTTTCACAATATTTCTGTTGTCCCTCTTTTACTGCAGACAGAATCTTTGTCAGGTGAATAGACAATTCTTTCGTCGAACAAGTTGATGATCCCGCTATGTACCTTTCTTTGTATGGTGTCTTATGGAGTTTAGGTATCCAATATAAATAGGGTAAATCCTCAGACTCTTTACCAGAGGGAATGTTTAAAGAGGTCATGAATGATCTGTGGTTAGCTAGGATTTCATCTTTGTCGAACGAAGTTGGTTTGTATGTGGTATTACTAGAAGTGTTGCTATTTATGCCTAATTCCTTGATTAGGCATTCGAAGTAATATGATTTACATACAAACACGATATTGTTGGAAGCCTTGTCCGCAGGAACGATAACATATAAAGGCAGCCTCACATTCTAATTCCAGTGGCAATAGGCTGTAACGAAAGCAACCTCACATTCTAGTTTCAGTGGCTATAGGCTATAACAAAAACAACCTCGCATTCTAGTTGCAGTGGCTATATGCTATAACAAAAGCAATCTCATATTCTAGTTCCAGTGGCTATAGGCTATCACACAAGCAGCCTCACATTCTAGTTCCAGTGACTATAGGCTGTAACAAAAGCAATCTCACATTCTAGTTCCAGTGGCTATAGGCAATAACAAAAGCAGCCTCACATTCTAGTTCCAGTGGCTATAGGTTGTAGCAAAAGCAATCTCACATTCTAGTTCCAGTGGCTATAGGCTATATCAAAAGCAACCTCACATTCTAGTTGCAGTGGCAATAGGCTATAACAAAAGCAACCTCACATTCTAGTTCAAGTGGCTATAGGCTATAACAAAAACAACCTCACATTCTAGTTGCAGTGGTTATTGGCGATAACAAAAGCAACCTCACATTCTAGTTCCAGTGGCAATAGGCTGTAGCAAAAGTAACCTCACATTCTAGTTCTAGTGGCAATAGGCTATAACAAAAGCAACCTCACATTCTAGTTCCAGTGGCTATAGGCTGTAGCAAAAGCAACCTCACATTCTAGTTCTAGTGGCAATAGGCTATAACAAAAGCAATCCTACATTCTAGTTCTAGTGGCAATAGGCTGTTACAAAAGCAACCTCACATTCTAGTTCCAGTGGCTATTGACTATGACAAAAGCAACCTCACATTCTAGTTCCAGTGGTAATAGGCTATAACAAAAGCAATCTCACATTCTAGTTCCAGTGGCTATTGACTATGACAAAAGCAATCTCACATTCTAGTTCCAGTGGCTATTGACTATGACAAAAACAATCTCACATTCTAGTTCCAGTGGCTTTTGACTATGACAAAAGCAACCTCACATTCTAGTTACAGTGGCAATAGGCTGTAGCAAAAGCAACCTCACATTCTAGTTTCAGTGGCCATAGGCTGTAACAAAAGCAACCTTGCAATCTAGTTCCAGTGGCTATGGGCTGTAACAAAAGCAATCTCACATTCTAGTTCCAGTGGCTATGGGCTGTAACAAAAGCAATCTCACATTCTAGTTCCAGTGGCAATAGGCTATAACAAAAGCAACCTCACATTCTAGTTCTAGTGGCAATAGGCTATAACAAAAGCAACCTCACCTTCTAGTTTCAGTGGCAATGGGCTATAACAAAAGCAACCTCACATTCTAGTTCCAGTGGCTATGGGCTGTAACAAAAGCAATCTCACATTCTAGTTCCAGTGGCAATAGGCTATAGCAAAAGCAACCTCACATTCTAGTTCTAGTGGCTCTAGGCTGTAGCAAAAGCAACCCCACATTCTAGTTCCAGTGGCTATGGGCTGTAACAAAAGCAACCTCACATTCTATTTCCAGTGGCTATAGGCTACAACAAAAGCAACCTCACATTCTAGTTACAGTGGTTATATGCTATCGCAGTAATAATCTGCCATTATGTTTGCTAATGGTTTCCACATAATCTCTAATTCTAGTTGCTATTGGTTGCTAGGAAACCATTGGTACTACTTTCCGTGGAATATGTATACTATGTCGCCCATTTCCAATTAAAGTGTTAATCTAATATATACATATGGTTTAGAAATATCATAATCCATGGAAGCAAGAATCGATATATCTATATTTTTATATTTTTCATAATTGGCAAAGATTATATTAATTGTTCGCTATGGAAACATCTGATGCCGTCAAAATCAAACAATAGATCACAATTGGAATCACTAAGGTTTGTCTCATCTGTACATGTTCATCTTGTAGGAATAAATTCTGTCAATTACTTTCATGTGTCCTGAGTAAAACACAATCTCAGGAGGGTATTCAATTTACAAAAGGCATCATTATAAGTTATAAGAATCTTCTATGTAATCAAGTTCTAAAAATGGAATGACAAATACCGTTTTTAGAATTTCAAAACAGTATGTTTAATAAGATCCATTGTGGTCTTGTTTGACCTTGTTCTACTAATAACAGTAATCATAATTTGTTGCATTCCTCCAAACGAAACCTCGCTAATAATAGCCATGTGAAGAACAAAACTGGCGAAAATGATCCATTTGTTTCTAAATGATATATAGAAATATCAGTGGTTTTCAATACGAGATAAATTCGATGAAACAAATTGTTCATTTTACTCTATGTAAAGTGTTTTTCATATGATACAGTTATCAACAGTCAAAAAACATAAGATATACAGAATGTCTTAAAACAAATTAAACAGAAATAATGTGGTAATCAGACATTAATGTTGTCTCTTATTGTGATAAGGTTTATGATGATTAACGCCACTTTCAACAATATTTCAGTTATATCGTGGCGGTCAGTTTTATTGGTGGAAGAAACCGGAGTACCCGGAGAAAACCACCGACCTGTCGCAAGTCACTGACAAACTTGATCACATAATGTTGTATCGAGTACACCTCGCCTGGGCTGGATTCAAATTCTCAACATTAGTGGTGATATGCACTAATTACACAGGTAGTTGTAAATCGAACAACGATACGATCATGACCACGACAACCTCTTATTGCGCTAAGTACTTAGTAATTGGTTTCTTTCCAAAACTTTGTATTTAAAAAAATCTAAATTAAAACCTGCATGGACTTAAAATTCAGAATATATCATTGTGCATACTCAAATACTTAACCTGTTATCACGAGTTATCACCGGATTTGTGACAAGAGGAATCCAACAGATGTTATTAGTGCTTACCTTTCTCAGACATCTGAGTTAACCACCGTCTTAAGTGGGGTTCGTGCTGCTCAATGTTGTGTTTCTGTTGAGTGTTTTGTAAATGATTGTTTGTCTTTTTGCTCTTTTTCTTTTACCCACCATGATTTACGACCTTTTATTAACCTTTTGATGTCTGCAATCTTTTCTTACATCATGTTGTGTTATTTATAAAGATAGTTTTGCCATAATCTTCAAAAGATTAAAAATTAAAGGTAATCATTAATTTTCTGTAACCCATAGTTTCGTCTTACAGGATCAACAACTCTGTATGAAATATCACATATAAAAATAGCTTTGATATAAAATGATTTGCTAATGATGACATTAACCTTTGGTTAATCAGTGTGGAGCAGTTTTCCATTTGGTTAAAATGTCAAAAATATAAATCTTTCTTTTCAGTGTCTAATATTGTCGATAATTATAGATGAGAGTACGCTTAATTAAAAACTTCAGGTACTAATTGGACAACTGTACTTATATAAAATAACATAAATAAGTCACGATGTAGACTTAGATCTGTACAATTGATCCCCGTTCTTTATATGACAAAACCGTATCAGTGGCATAATAGTTAGTGTGCTCGTCTAGAGAGCAGTATATCGTGGGTTCGAGCCCGGATCGGGTCAAACCAAAGGCTATCAAATTGGTACTTGTTGATTCACCTCTAAACACGCAGTATTAAGGGGAAAGAACAAAGACGTTGGCTCGGAATAAGGATAATATGTCCGTGAGAGGGGGGGGGGGGGGGGGGGGGGGCGTCATGTCTATCCTCGGACTGTTGATTCAGTGAACTAACTAACTAAGCGTGTTTATCTAGTACAAAGCGGACCTCATCATCATCTCATTGTAAATCAACTTGTTCTCGCCAAGATATAGCTGAAAAATTGCTGAGTTGGCGTTAAACAACAATAACTCAATGACACCATGTGACAAACTGTTGGATATCCTTCCCATAAGATCTTGTAAGCAACTATTTTGTTTGTTTTCATTTTCTTCTCTTTTGATTAGTCAGGAGTTAATAAAGAAACGCGTCGTGCACACTAAATTAAATACCTACGTTTTTAGTACTATCACTGGTGGACTCTGCTGGTGAACTATTAGTCCCTGATGGTATCATCCGCCCAGGAGTCTGTGTTTTAGGCACTGACATGGTTTATTAAATACCTACGTTTTTAGTACTATCACTGGTGGACTCTGCTGGTGAACTATTAGTCCTTGATGGTATCATCTGCCCAGGAGTCTGTGTTTTAGGCACTGACATGGTCTATTAGATATCTACGTTCTTAGTACTATCACTGGGTCGATACCTCTGCTGGTGGACAACTAGTCTTCAATGATGTCATTCACTAAGTATTTAGTGCTTAGGCAATGACATTGTTTCTTAGATATATTTATTATTGAAATGTACAGTTCCTAGACAATGTAAATTACATGTATTATTAAAAGTAAGGCTCTCCTCTCACAGGCATAGGTGACGACATTTACTAATTTTGGCTATTCTGTTTTAGGTCCTTTGATTTACTTGCTTCCAAAGACTTTATAATTATTCAACATTTCACATTTTTGACATTGAGGATACCTGATGTGCACTACATTAGACATCAATGTTTTATTAATCAAATTTTCACCTCAGATTTCAAAGTGGAAGGATATTTACATGTGCTGACAAAAAATACCATATTGTCTGAACAGTTCCAAAAATCCCATGCTGTCTGAACAGTTCCAAAAAAAACATACTGTCTGAACAGTTCCCTAAAATACCATACTGTCTGAACAGCTCCAAAAATACCATACTGTCTGAACTGTTCCAAAAATACCATACTGTCTGAACAGTTTCAAAAATACCATACTGTCTGAACAGTTCCAAAAATACCATACTGTCTGAACAGTTCCAAAAATACCATACTGTCTGAACAGTTCCAAAAATACCATACTGTCTGAATAGTTCTAAAAATACCATACTATCTGAACAGTTTCAAAAATACCATACTGTCTGAACAGTTCCAAAAATACCATACTGTCTGAACAGTTCCAAAAATACCATGCTCTCTGAACAGTTCCAAAAATACCATACTGTCTGAATAGTTCCAAAAATACCATACTGTCTGAACAGTTCCAAAAATACCATAATGTTTGAATAGTTCCAAAAATACCATACTGTCTGAACAGTTCCAAAAATACCATACTGTCTGAACAGTTCCAAAAATACCATACTGTCTGAACAGTTCCAAAAATACCATACTGTCTGAATAGTTCTAAAAATACCATACTATCTGAACAGTTCCAAAAATACCATACTGTCTGAACAGTTCCAAAAATACCATACTGTCTGAACAGTTCCAAAAATACCATACTGTCTGAACATTTCCAAAAATACAATGCTGTCTGAACAGTTCCAAATATACCATGCTGTCTGAACAGTTCCAAAAATACAATGCTGTCTGAACAGTTCCAAAAATACCATGCTGTCTGAACAGTTCCAAATCCAATAGAAAATCATAGAAAGAGGCAAAATCGATAATCCTAAAGCACACAAATATATGAGCCCTCACTTTCCATGTTTGGTACAAGTGTCACTTTAATTTAAAAAAAAGTTTCTGGGTTATATTAGTTTTATGGGCCCAAACATCCCCTCTTACTGAATAGATGTGGTCATGCAAGTACATTCTACCGGATAGAATGGGGGTGGGTGGATCATGTACGAAGCTAATTTAACATTGGTGAAAAATTTAGGGAGTGGGCTCAAATGTAATTCAAATATGCACAAACTTGTATCAAGACCAATAGTTTTGTGTCTGTGTCTAAATATTTCAATAGTTCCAGGTCCTGTAGGCAAAGCTGTCCAATAGCGCCTCTTGCTTATATATTACAGTCCGAACCTGTGGCCTATACTATAAGGGGGGATAGTGAAATACAAGGGGTCAAATTACCTGGGGAAGAAGATGGGGAATATATCGAGACTAAGCTCTGCCTGTTTGCAGATGACACTCAACTATTTAATAAAAATGATGAATCTGACAAAAAATCTTTTGATATTTTACTCTAGATGAAAATGCCTCTGGTTCAAAAGTCAATTATGAAAAGACAAAAGGTATATATATTGGATCGGCAAAAAATAACAGACCCAAGTTTACATAAATAGTTCGGACAAATGATAATGTTAAAACTCTTGGCATTCATCATGGTTATAATATACAAAATGATGAGATATGGAAACAAATAATAGATAAAATTAAAAATTGTGTCCATGTTTGGAAAAGTAGAAACTGAACAGATACAGGTAAAACTTTAATAGTGAAAAATCTCTTGATCTCTTTGTGTTGTTACGAAATTGAAATGCGGGGAATACCGGAAAAATATGTAAAAGAAATTACAACTTTGGTATGGGGATTTATCTGGGGAGGGGGCATTAACGAAATAGATAGGAAAGTTTGCTGCTTGGAAGTGGAAAATGGAGGCATGGGTATGATTAACATACAAGAATTCATTGACAGCAAAAAAATTAAGCTGCTATACCGAATTTCACATGAACCATTAGAAAGTTGGAATGCAATTGGTAAGTATTGGCTCCGTAAGTTAGACATCAAGTTTAATGAAAAATATTTTGTATGCAAGTGCTCTAATGTATCAATTCTAAATTTGAATATTTTACTAAATTTTTACAAAATATGTATCCAATCATGGTCAAAATTACAGGAACTTATTCAGTTGTGTAATAATGACATTGATTCCATTCTAAAAACCAGAATATTTTGTAACTCTTCAATAACTTTTCAAAACAAACCAATAGTGTTTATCTCGTTTCTGCAAAGTAATTTACGAACTATGAACGATATTTGGGATTCAAATAATAAAAATTGCTAAAGTTGTCATGCTATATACAATTTATTAATCGACAGGAGAAACTATATTTCAGAGTTTTCTAAGATAAGAAAAAAAAGAAGCAATCCCAGAAAAGTTCATATAAGTATTAAAAGGTGAATTACAACAATATCACCTGATAAATTGAAAATAAAAAGAATCCAAGGAATCTTTAAACAAAATATAAAACCAAAATGTCAGATTAAATGGGAAGAACAGTATGGGGTAATATTGATTGGACATAAATTTGGACAAAATTAAAGAAAATCAAAGTTACTAATAAGGTCAAAGAATTCCAATGGAAATGTCTCCATAATATTATTCATACAGAACATATATTAAAAAAAATGAATTTGTCAAACGGAAAATGCATCTCTGCCAAATAAGAGACAACGATGAAACGATACAGCTTTTATTTTTTAAATGTCCTTCTGTGAAAAAAATTATAAAAGAAATAGAAGCAATATTTAACAGCTAATATAGAAATCAAGGAATCAAATATTATGTTAGGACTATATGGGGGTGGGATTTTATTGGTGGAAGAAACCGGAGTACCAGGTAAAAACCACCGACCTGCCGGTAGTCATTGACAACCATTATTACAAAATATTGTAGCGAGTACACCTCGCATGAGCGCTATTCGAACTTCACAGTTAAACAAATTATCGATAAAACAAGAGAACAAAATCATATATAATTTGGCACATTTTTATGTAATATACATGCTGCATAACTGATAGCAAGTACACATCATCGATTTGATATTTTTTATACACTTTTATGTCATTTTTGGCAATAACCGGAAGTCAGATATCACTGATTCTGTGACTTTCATTGTGCAAAGCAACCTCGAATCAATCATTCAATCATTCAATCAAGATATCTCAGATCTCACTACATAACTCATGATCAGAAATGTTACTAGTACAACAAATATAGTAAAGGTCCTTTCTCTTACTAGTACAACAAATATAGTAAAGGTCCTTTCTCTTACTAGTACAACAAATATAGTAAAGGTCCTGTCTCTTCTTCAGTACAACAAATATAGTAAAGGTCCTTTCTCTTCTTCAGTACAACAAATATAGTAAAGGTCCTTTCTCTTCTTCAGTACAACAAATATAGTAAAGGTCCTGTCTCTTCTTCAGTACAACAAATATAGTAAAGGTCCTTTCTCTTCTTCAGTACAACAAATATAGTAAAGGTCCTTTCTCTTACTAGTACAACAAATATAGTAAAGGTCCTTTCTCTTAGTAGTACAACAAATATAGTAAAGGTCCTTTCTCTTAGTAGTACAACAAATATAGTAAAGGTCCTTTCTCTTCTTCAGTACAACAAATATAGTAAAGGTCCTTTCTCTTCTTCAGTACAACAAATATAGTAAAGGTCCTTTCTCTTCTTCAGTACAACAAATATAGTAAAGGTCCTTTCTCTTCTTCAGTAACATTTGACAAATTATTGCAGTACATCTGTGCTTGGCATCGACATGCTTGAATAACTCATTGTTAAATCACACAATTGTTAAATGCATTTCTGTAGATGTAGTGTGTTTCCTACATAGTCCGTGTCAGGAACTGTTGGCTATTTCACTATACAAATGCGTCCCTGGCTCTATAGAAGCTCCACATGTTGGACATGATGGACCTGCAGTAGACAACATATTTTATGATGATCGACATGGTAATTGTGTTTGATTAGGAACAACAAATTGGATCACATTTTGTAAAATGAAATTGAAAAATATCAACACGAGCTCTCTCCCTCAATAGGAAAACACGTATGAGACAAAACTGCACATCAATAGTGAAAGCTATAGTGAAATTAATTTCTGCTGTCACAATATGGTTTTAATATTATTTAGCTGATCAATTGCACACTTGACTTAATGACATTCACTCACGTCACTCTAAAAAAAAAATTCAAAAACTCCAAATCGATGAAATAACTGCTGAGTTAGGGCAAGGGTGATAGATGTTAAACACCAATGCCTACAACATTACACATTGTTGTGGTCAGTCCTCATAAACTTTGAAAACATAGAAAGAGGTAAATCAAACTAATATATAACCACGGTCACGACGTCCTCTTAACGTTATTGTATATGTAATACATATAGTCTTATACTTACATGTTTTATCATATATAAAACATATAACGTACCATTTTGCACCAATCCCGACAATGATGAAGATGAAGTGACGGTTGATAACTTGAATGTACCTTCCATATCATCTCTCTCTGTATCAGGGTCGTACCAGTCTTTCTCGATACGTAGTATTTTAGCTTTGTTTGGGTGATAATGATTCATTTTCATATACTCTGTAACTTGCATTGAAAGCGCGGCAAATGCTTCTCTAGCCTGAAATACAAGACACTTAGTGTAAAGCGGGATAACTCTAATTTTCAGCAAACTAAATCTGTATATTGAGTATCCCAATACATTTGCTTCACCCGTGAGCAATACATCATCTAACTAAATTGATCTATGCTACACTTCACCCGTGAGCAATACACCATCTAACTAAATTGATCTATGCTACAGTAAATTATTTATTCAATAAATGATTACATTATAAGAATAGAATCTTCTACATACCAAGCCGAAACCTCAGTTTTTGCTTTGTTTGTATATAATATTTTTTTTGGGGGGTGGGGGGTTCTTCATCTTTAGCCTTCTGTATAGTGTTTTGTGGATGATTGTTTGTTATTTAGCCCTTTTTCTTTTGATCATTGTATTGTCTGTTCGTGGACGCACAGCTTCTTATTACCCCTTTGATATCTTCAGACTTCTCTTATAATTATTACACCGATTCCAATATTGAACCTGGATTCATATCCACTTTTTATGACAGTTTTGAGTGGAATCCAATCGGACTTGTTTATAATTGTTGTAATGCATGGAATTGGGTTTCCTGTTTTGTAATAAATGAAGTAAGATATATGGAAACAATATCTATAACATTATAAAATGAAAATAGAATCCGTAATTATATATAGAGAGACAGTTAATAATAAAATGATGTTCACAAATAATGGGTTAATTTTCAGTAGCAGGTGATAAGAAGCTGGTAAATTGACTGTAAATTGTCCTGCGTGTTCTGTAGAAAATCAATGTACAATTATGTTAATATGATATGAATCCATCTTACCCAATTACAATACAAAGTATGGTATTATCACTAGATGCAAGCACAACATCATTTTCATGTAACAGTGATCCGCTTGTCATTATACAAACGGGTGTCATACATTGATAAGGACATACTGATCCATGGATGCCCCTGGTTTTACCATAGTTTTGTTTTGTGGGAGATAATGTTGATTGATTTTTTGTCATTTCATTTCTTCTATTTTTGTCACTGTTATATTATTTTTTGTCATTTCATGTCTTCTATTTTTGTCACTGTTATTTTCTCTATAATGATTGTGATTACATGTGCTGCTACCTATCATTGATATTTTAACATTTTCTAACAACGTCGATACAAGGGCAATAACTCTCATCAATATTATTCAATCAGAAAATCCATACAGTGTCATTTTGGTCATACAATCCGAAAGTCATACCAAAATATAAATCAATACGACAGTTCGGAGTTATGTCCAGTGTCTAGCTCTTTGCCGTTAAGAGTACATAAGTTGTACATCCGGGTCTCATTTTTTGGACACTTTTATAAGATGGCTGCCGCCCTTTGTTACAAATAGCTGTCATTATTAGCAGAGAAAAACTTTCCCTTTTATACCTTACTGGGTAGTGATTGTGTGTTAATTTCATATTCTATGTTATCACTGATCATTGCCTGGCTAGGTTAGGATTATTCATCAGAAGCTGAAGTTGCAGATAAAGAAACTTTGCTATATTGTGCAGTATCGCCGCATCGGATGTAATGAATGTTCAAATCTAGTTACCGTAGATGACACTGAACATTTCAGGTGTAAAATTATCTGCTTTACAAAAAAAAAATTGAGCAGACTATATTTAATGAAAATAAGACATTTTATGATTTTATTTGTCACATTAAAAGAAACATACTTCTTTTTTCTTACCATGGTATTTTCCCTGTATCAATGTTAGATTTACAGTAACATAATATACAGACAAACCAAATATTATTTGTCATATTAGAAATAATATATAAATAGCTGTGGGTATTATTTTTTTAATATTTTCCTGCATCAATGTTCAATTGAAAGGAACATAATAGATAATACAGAGTAAAACCCGTCATGTTGAATAAACGTCCAACGGGGGGAAATATTAATAGTACTATTTTACCTCCTTCACAAAAAACTTCCTAACTCCGAACTCCCGTATTGACAAATAAACGTTAGAGAATACCGAAGGGGCAATCACAAAAGGACAATCCAGAAAACTGGCAACATAGGGTAAAGAAGACGAAGAAAAACTACACAATATGTGATGGACACCACTATGCGCAAACACACACCAATAACATAAAAAAAACATGGACTGTCCTACAAACAACTGGAGGTAAAGACGAACCGAGCATCGTTTTCATGTGGAAATCTGATCAAACAGATTTATATTCGTATAATAAACATACTACTGAAGCATTTCCACCCGTGCTTATATTCTCTTTTCTAAATGCTGCAAAATATGTATTCTGTCTATCTGCTTCTTCCCTCGTTTTGTCATTCTTTAGCGTAACATCTCGATCTGTATGGAATTGTTCCTGGAATATACAGTATAATGATATCGTTTATGACACTGATGTTTTATTCAAAAATCGAGAAAGCATCAGAGATGCAACAGCCGAGTTGCAAGTCAAAATCATTTGGTCTTGTTTTATAAATAAGTAAGAAACTAAAGAATAAATGTATGTATGATGGATTGGAAATATTTTCCTATGTAATATAAAGACTATTCAAGATATCATCAAGTTTCAGAGGGCAAAAAATAAATTATTGGGGCATTTAATTTGTCTATTCACCCTTATCATAAATATATATGGTTTAGGGGTGGGGATCTCAACCATTATAAAGTTCACTTCAGGTAGGGGTGGGGTATGACCCCCCCCCCGGGGGCCTGAGCTATAAGGCATTTAATTTGCCTAGTCACCCTGATCATAAATATATATGGTTTAAGGGTGGGGATCCCAACCATTAAAAAGTTCACTTCTGGTAGGGGGTGGGGTATGACCCCCGGGGCCTGAGCTATAAGGCATTTAAATTGCCTAGTCACCCTGATCATAAATATATATAGCTTAGGGATGGGGATCTCAACCATTAAAAAGTTCACTTCAGGTAGGGGGTGGGGTATGACCCTGGCGCCTGAACTATAATGCATTTAATTTGCCTAGTCACCCTGATCATAACTATATATGGTATAAGGGTGGGGATCCCAACCATTAAAAAGTTCACTTCTGGTAGGGGGTGGGGTATGACCCCCGGGGCCTGAGCTATAAGGCATTTAAATTGCCTAGTCACCCTGATCATAAATATATATAGCTTAGGGGTGGGGATCTCAACCATTAAAAAGTTCACTTCAGGTAGGGGGTGGGGTATGACCCTGGCGCCTGAACTATAATGCATTTAATTTGCCTAATCACCCTGATCATAAATATATATGGTTTAGGGGTGGGGATCTCAACCATTAAACATTTCACTTCAGGTAGGGGGAGGGGTATGACCCTGGGGCCTGAGCTATAATGCATTTAATTTGCCTAGTCACCCTGATCATAAATATATATGGTTTAGGGTGGGGATCTCGGTCACATTTTTTTAAACAGATTCCCCAGTGGGGTGGGGCTGAGCCCCGGGGATAAAAAATGTTGAATGCACAACTTCCCATTGGCATCTCCACCCATACCAAATATTAAGTTTCTATCTTTTGTAGTTTCAGAGAAATGTGTAATTCTCAAAATATGTACTTTTTCTATAAAAAACCAAGATTTTACAAGAAAAAAACAATAGATTAATCTGAATTTCGAACTCGCTCTAAATAATAGTGTAATAATGCTTCCTACCAAAAATTACGTTGATCGACCACAATATAAAGAGCGCTATCGCGTTAACGAAGATAATTATCAAAATATGTAATTTTTCTATAAAAAAGACATGATTTTACAAGAAAAAAACAATAGATTAATCTGAATTTCGAACTCGCTCCAAATAATAGCGTAATAATGCTTCCTACCAAAAATTATGTTGATCGGCCAAAAACTAAGAGCGCTATCGCGTTAACGAAGATAGGCTAACATACGCCCGCCCGCCCGCCTTTCGCTAAAGCATAAGCCGACTGCAACTTCGTTGCAACTCGGCTAAAAATATCAAAAGGCGTGTGCTAGGAAGTATGATAATTTAACTGTTTTTGTTTTCCAACTTGTGATATCAGCGTAAATATAAATACAATCTTGAATTTCAACAAAACATTGAAATATTTTGTTTGAATTAAAAATATATATACTGAAATAATTTTTCTGCATATAAAAACTATAATGATTCAGCAAATCACTGAAATCAATTACCCGTGACGTGGGCGAACATGTGCGCTTCGGAAAGTTTGTCATCTCCTTCCCATGTAGTGAGAATCGCCAGTATATTCCTAATATTCAAGATCTGTGATAGGAAGCTTTGATTGCTTAATTTATTTTTTTTGTATATAAATAACAATGTTATATTATTATTAAACTAAAGTTTATCTCCCTCAAGTATATGTAACTATAGTCAATTTTAGCTGTCATGTATAGATCGTTGTCGTGGGTTCGTGTCCGGCTTTGTAAATTACAAAAAGGGTGCACTCGACTCGCAGCCGCAAGTGATAAAGCTTACCAGTTGCTTGCCCATGGTCGGTGGTTCTCTCCGGGTACTCCGGCTTCTTCCACCACTAAAACTGTTAGCCATGATATAGCTGAAATATTGATGAAAGTGGCGTTAAACACCAAAAATGAATCAATCACCTGTATAGATCATTAGGTGTTCTGGCTCCTAAACACTTTTACGTTATTTACCTTTCCATTCTTTTGACTTTGAATATCACTGTGCACTAAATTAGATATCTATCTTTTTCATTACGTTCATATTAGATACGTGTTTGGAATCAGATACCATAATTTCTTAGGTGATGGCGTAATATTATGTTCTTGTACCCCTTGTTGAGTAGTCTCGTGTAATTTTTATCTTGGATAAAACAGGTTTTGTAATAGCTTATGAATTGGAAGGTTTCCACTCAATGAAATGGACAATTTACAAATGAGAACTAGCAACATTTAACATAATTCTTGGAGTAGAAATGTCCCACATTACCATAGTCTAAATTAATCTAAAACTAGGCGGATCTGTCATCTATGACAAAGATCAAACTTTAAGCAGGTCTGACATTTTTTTTATATAATTACATTACTTCAGTTTTTCATCGAAATATTACAATATGATTGGTTATGAAGTGGTCACATGATTATAAAAGAGATGTTTTACATCCCAATAAAACTCAAACCCGAACTTCCACGTGCCTCCATGACGACGTCAGATGTAAACAATCAATGGCGTAGTAATTTCCAACAGCAAATAATCAAACACAATTTAAATTCACAACGAAAAATTCAACTATATTAAATTTTGCTGTGATTTAAATGTAATTATAAGAATTGAAGGCATTCTTTGTAGTTTTATATGCGTGTAAAAGCGTGGACTGAGGCTCATTTTTTTATGAAGGGCTAGCGCGCTTCATACAAAATGTGCTTCGGTCCACGGCTAGCGCACTTCATACAAAATGTGCTTCGGTCCACGGCGCGCTTCATACAAAAAATGTGCCTCGGTCCACGCTTTACACGACAATAAAACTACAAAAAATGCGTTCAATTCTTAAATAATGACACCTACTAAGCATAGTGGACATACTTGAATAGCGCTGCAACGACAAAACAGAACTTGGATGTGTGTTTTTTTTTTATATCAACGCTCACACTTATTACAGTGTAATTCAGAATTGTTTTCGCTCCATTCCTGAATGTAATCTTATGTTATGGGTTGAAATATACTAAATCTGATATTACTAATACATAAAATGAATCCTTACCATTAAGAAAAAATCCGCCGGTCCAATTCCAACAATGAGAATGGTCAGTGGAAGATGGCTGACTGATACAACACGACGAATCGTACGATCTAAATCATTTATTACACCATCCTACGAGCATAGAGATATATATGTTTATAATGTAATTTTAAACCGCATCGGTGGTGTAGTAGTTAGCGTGCTCGCATCGAGTGTGGTAGATTGTGGGTTCGAGCCCCGATCGGGTCAAATCAAAAACTATAAAATTCATATATGTCGCTTCTCCGCTAAGCATACAGCATTAAGGAGAAATAACAATGACTGGTTGGATCGGAATCAGGATAATGTTTCGGAGTGGGGCGACATGTCTATCCGCAGACTGTTGATTCAGTGTGCTAGCACTATAAAAATCCAACTAAGAATGTTGGTCTAGTACAAAGCCGACCTGATCATCATCTCATTAACAAATAATGTCCTCGCCGGGATATAGCATGAAAAATTGCTGAGTTGGTGTTAAACAACAATCATTCACTATAATGTAATTACAATTTCTGCCGTGAACATCATATATATTTTATACTTTATACTGTAATCACTTGTTCTGCATATATATGAAATATTTCCAACTGGATATTAAACAACCAAAATTAAATCTCTCTTTATTAGGTTTAAGGTAAAACTTCAATTAACGGGTACCTTTCTGATATAAATAATTACTTTAGCTCTCTGTATAGAAAGGGGTTCCACTTTTTGATTTCAAGAATGATTGATTTCTGTCAATTTCTGAAATTGAGTAGAAATATCATGTTTAACAGAGGGAGAAGCTGGAGTTCTGAGAGAATACGAACGACCTTTGATAAACAGCTGGTATTCACCCAATTTACCCCCAGTGAACACCTACCCATTTACAGAAATTTGATTTAGTTTTCCGTTACGGGGTACATTCCTCCTTATAGTGACACCCACTTGTGCGTGACCAATGAAACACACTCATGTTATTTAAAAGACAACTTCCATCAACTCCTAAATATGCAATTCAGTCGTTGGTGTCCCAAATGCAAGGACCGTGTTCTTACCATATTTATTATCTCCCTTTGTACCTATGACAATAATGTATAAGTATATCACACTGTTATTGGTATACATTTTGTACAATAAAAACTTTACGATTTCAGTGTACATTTAACAGTTTCTTAATAAAAGAAAATATTAATATAAACAGACATACAAAGTAAAAATCACAAAAAGTAAAATGATAAGAACTTCCACCACCGGGTTTTGGTGAGGTGTGTGTTGCTAGTTTTCTGTGGGTTTTGGTGAAGTGTGTGTGTTGCTAGTTTTCTGTGGATTTTGGTGAGGTGTGTGTTGCTAGTTTTCTGTGGGTTTTGGTGAGGTGTGTGTTGCTAGTCTTCTGTGGGTTTTGGTGAGGTGTGTGTTGCTAGTTTTGGTGAGGTGTGTGTTGCTAGTTTTGGTGAGGTGTGTGTTGTTTTAGTTTTCTGTGTGTTTTGGTGAGGTGTGTGTTCCTAGTTTTGGTGAGGTGTGTGTTGCTAGTTTTGGCGAGGTGTGTGTTGTTTTAGTTTTCTGTGTGTTTTGGTGAGGTGTGTGTTCCTAGTTTTGGTGAGGTGTGTGTTGCTAGTTTTGGTAAGGTGTGTGTTGCTAGTTTTGGTGAGGTGTGTGTTGCTAGTTTTGGTGAGGTGTGTGTTGCTAGTTTTGGTGAGGTGTGTGTTGTTTTAGTTTTCTGTGGGTTTTGGTGAGGTGTGTGTTGCTAGTTTTGGTGAGGTGTGTGTTGTTTTAGTTTTCTGTGGGTTTTGGTGAGGTGTGTGTTCCTAGTTTTGGTGAGGTGTGTGTTGCTAGTTTTGGTGAGGTGTGTGTTGCTTTAGTTTTCTGTGGGTTTTGGTGAGGTGTGTGTTGCTAGTTTTGATGAGGTGTGTGTTGCTAGTTTTGGTGAGGTGTGTGTTGCTAGTTTTGGTGAGGTGTGTGTTGTTTTAGTTTTCTGTGGGTTTTGGTGAGGTGTGTATTGCTAGTTTTGGTGAGGCGTGTGTTGTTTTAGTTTTCTGTGGGTTTTGGTGAGGTGTGTGTTGCTAGTTTTGGTGAGGCGTGTGTTGTTTTAGTTTTCTGTGGGTTTTGGTGAGGTGTGTGTTGCTAGTTTTGGTGAGGTGTGTGTTGCTAGTTTTGGTGAGGTGTGTGTTGCTAGTTTTGGTGATGTGTGTGTTGCTAGTTTTGGTGAGGTGTGTGTTGCTAGTCTTGGTGATGTGTGTGTTGCTAGTTTTGGTGAGGTGTGTGTTGCTAGTTTTGGTGAGGTGTGTGTTGCTAGTTTTGGTAAGGTGTGTGTTGCTAGTTTTGGTGAGGTGTGCATTGCTAGTTTTGGTGAGGTGTGTGTTGCTAGTTTTGGTAAGATGTGTGTTGCTAGTTTTGGTGAGGTGTGTGTTGCTAGTTTTGGTGAGGTGTGTGTTGCTAGTTTTGGTAAGGTGTGTGTTGCTAGTTTTGGTGATGTGTGTGTTGCTAGTTTTGGTGAGGTGTGTGTTGCTAGTTTTGGTGAGGTGTGTGTTGCTAGTTTTCTGTGTTGTGTTTTCTTTGTCTTTGTCCTGTGTCTTGGGTGCTCAATGTTTCCAGTGTTTCTGGATTGTCCATTCTGGATTGCCCTTTGGGTTTTCTCTAACGTTTATTAAATCTACAGGACAAATAGCGATTTAGAATTACAGTTATACATAACCCTTCATTAAAGTTACATGTTATGGATATTTAACGACACTTTTGAAATTAATTGAAATGTATATGAATCTAGTTTACACTTAAGATTCAATTGACACTTAGATTTAATCAATGGATGAAATGAATCGAAGTGTACACTTACATACCGTAATGACTAGTAATACTGTATACGTTTGTTTATTTTGCGACATATTTTCTCTTTCTGATAAATTAGCAGCCTTTTCAATAACATGAGCGAGACAGGTTGGACCTCCAAATTTTAGATTGCTAACTGCGTTGACATATGTATCCTGAACAGACTGGAATATAAAGAAGATATTGAGAGAAAACTGTACAATTCAGCTTATTGTGCCAAACATAGTACTACATCTACGAATATTGTGATTAAATACAATTTGTGAGACAAATATATATATACATTTTTTTAATTGAAACATTCAAAAATAAGATTTAAAAAAAAATAAAGTTAATTGTGTAGTATTGCTACCATCAGATTTAACGAATTACAAAATTAATATCATATTATCAAAATTCCAGGAGAACCCAAACAGGATCAAGTTTCTCCTCTATCTGGTACAATCCCTACCAAAGGTACCATAAAACAAACAAATGGACAAAATCAATATCATATCATCAAAATTCCACACGAACCCCAATCAGGATCACGTTTCTCCTCTATCTGGTACAACCGCTCCGACAGTTAACAAAAACAAATTGTAGAGGGCAACAGCTTGCTATGAATAGTCATTGGTGCCCTGTTGACAGATACTATTGTCTGACCCTATCTTCTTTTTTCTGTGGCATTCTAAAATTTGCACACTGGCCATTCCTAATGCCACAAGTGTATCGACTCGATATCACCTGTAAGCATGCTTACGTCTGCCAACCTGACGTTTACCAAATATCAATCAACATTTATCATCAAACTATTTAAACAACTTAAACAACGCGCCGGCAAAATATTTATCCTTCAATAATCCGGGATTTACTTCTAGGCAAATAATTTCATAGCGTAAAATATTTAGGAATATCTAAAGGCTATATATGTATTATTGAAAATCATGTAATTATTATCTCCTCCCTCGGGCTTATGTGATTTTAGCCGATTTATGGCTATACTGCTTAGGCCGTTTGGTTTTAATGCTCCAAAAAGTTTTATAAATTATTTGGTTTTCCAATCGTTTTACTTTGAGCGTACATGATGAAGGTTATTTACTTTGAGCGTACATGATGAAGGTTATTTACTTTGAGCGTACATGATGAAGGTTATTTACTTTGAGCGTACATGATGAAGGTTATTTACTTTGAGCGTACATGATGAAGGTTATTTACTTTGAGCGTACATGATGAAGGTTATTTACTTTGAGCGTACATGATGAAGGTTATTTACTTTGAGCGTACATGATGAAGGTTATTTACTTTGAGCGTACATGATGAAGGTTATTTACTTTGAGCGTACATGATGAAGGTTATTTACTTTGAGCGTACATGATGAAGGTTATTTACTTTGAGCGTACATGATGAAGGTTATTTACTTTGAGCGTACATGATGAAGGTTATTTACTTTGAGCGTACATGATGAAGGTTATTTACTTTGAGCGTACATGATGAAGGTTATTTACTTTGAGCGTACATGATGAAGGTTATTTACTTTGAGCGTACATGATGAAGGTTATTTACTTTGAGCGTACATGATGAAGGTTATTTACTTTGAGCGTACATGATGAAGGTTATTTACTTTGAGCGTACATGATGAAGGTTATTTACTTTGAGCGTACATGATGAAGGTTATTTACTTTGAGCGTACATGATGAAGGTTATTTACTTTGAGCGTACATGATGAAGGTTATTTACTTTGAGCGTACATGATGAAGGTTATTTACTTTGAGCGTACATGATGAAGGTTATTTACTTTGAGCGTACATGATGAAGGTTATTTACTTTGAGCGTACATGATGAAGGTTATTTACTTTGAGCGTACATGATGAAGGTTATTTACTTTGAGCGTACATGATGAAGGTTATTTACTTTGAGCGTACATGATGAAGGTTATTTACTTTGAGCGTACATGATGAAGGTTATTTCAGAAATGCGTTAGTGCGCACCAAGCTTGATATCTACGTTTTATTATGGAACTAACAATCGCATTACATTTAATAATTAGCAACTAGCAATCTTTTATCGAATTATTTGAACAAATGCTTGTTTTAATCAACTTCATAACACCAACAGTCAGTTATATACCTTCATGCCTTTGATTGTATAATGACCCTTTTCTCCCGTCAAAGGGAAACAGAAAGGTAGATCCCTGTTTTTCCATTTAGCACCAAATCCAAACACAGTTACGTGTTTATCGTTGTTATATTGTGTAATTAAAGTACCCAGTGTATCTATTGCATCTAAATACTGATTTTCCTACAGAAGAAGAAAAACGATAATGTATTGTGTTATCAGTGTACGCCATATATAATTATAACCTAATGTATTTATGAGAGAATTATCACACTGTTCTTCTGGAACAATCTCTAAAGCGGAACAGACATTTTATTACCTGACTTTCAGATTATTTCATATTCCGTTGTAATAATAATAAACTTTGTAGAAGATAATTCACATCACGCCTACGCGTGTTGATATTATTAGTTAAAAGAAGACCTGGCATAAAATTGGAATGCAGTATGTCGGAACCAAAGACGTACCGAGTATAAATGTGATAACACCAACACATTAAGTATAACTATAGATTGATCTCTATAGTTTCATTTAAATATATCATAGGCCTAAATCGAAAGACACGACTTCATCAAAGTCCAAATATTTGTTTAAAAAAAAAAACACGATATGATTATTAGAACTTTGTCTCGGTTTAGTGAGTGAGTGATTGTAATAGCTATTACAATATAGACAAGAACAAGTAACATTCGGATGAGATAATGACAAGAACAAGTAACATTCGGATGAGATAATGACAAGAACAAGTAACATTCGGATGAGAGAATGACAAGAACAAGTAACATTCGAATGAGAGAATGACAAGAACAAGTAACATTCGGATGAGATAATGACAAGAACAAGTAACATTCGGATGAGATAATGACAAGAACAAGTAACATTCGGATGAGATAATGACAAGAACAAGTAACATTCGGATGAGAGAATGACAAGAACAAGTAACATTCGGATGAGATAATGACAAGAACAAGTAACATTCGGATGAGAGAATGACAAGAACAAGTAACATTCAGATGAGAGAATGACAAGAACAAGTAACATTCGGATGAGAGAATGACAAGAACAAGTAACATTCGGATGAGAGAATGACAAGAACAAGTAACATTCGGATGAGATAATGACAAGAACAAGTAACATTCGGATGAGAGAATGACAAGAACAAGTAACATTCGGATGAGAGAATGACAAGAACAAGTAACATTCGGATGAGATAATGACAAGAACAAGTAACATTCGGATGAGATAATGACAAGAACAAGTAACATTCGGATGAGATAATGACAAAAACAAGTAACATTCGGATGAGATAATGACAAGAACAAGTAACATTTGGATGAGATAATGACAAGAACAAGTAACATTCGGATGTTTTACAATATACACAAGAACAAGTATTATTCAGATGTTTTACAATATACACAAGAACAAGTAACATTTGGATGAGATAATGACAAGAACAAGTAACATTCGGATGTTTTACAATATACACAAGAACAAGTAACATTCAGATGAGATAATGACAAGAACAAGTAACATTCAGATGTTTTACAATATACACAAGAACAAGTAACATTCGGATGAGATAATGACAAGAACAAGTAACATTCGGATGTTTTACAATATACACAAGAACAAGTAACATTCAGATGAGATAATGATGATGTTCGCTTTGTATTAGACCAACACGCTACGTTGGATACTTATTGTGCTAATTCACGGAAACAACAGCCAACCGCTAGACATGCCACTACACTTGGACACATTATTCTGATTCCCGACTGTGTTCTTAGTTCTTAATGCTGCACTAGTAGATGCACTAGTAATACACCACGGAAGCCGTTTTGTCTAGTTTTATCATTATAGTCATCAAAGTTCGTATCATCCGTTTTGCTTTGGGTTTTTTACTTTCACTTTTTTTTATTCTGTGCTTCAGTGGTTACTTCTGTCAATCCGATTCACTAATTGTGCATTATTTGTATTTCAGTATTAATTAAATATTAAGTAAATACAGCTTTTAATGAATTGTCGGTACTCTTTTTCTTGAGCAGCATATACATTCTAGCATTGTACATTATAGATTTTAAACAACAAAGATCAATGTGAATCAGTTCAAATTAAACATTGTAACAAATGTGACTCTATTCCAAGTTTTCCATTATTTCTAAACATACCCGTAAATCATCAATATTATGTAGAGACAGTTCCTCGTCAATATTACCATTAGATGCCTACAATTATAGAAAACAAACATGGTATTACTTTTGTTTTATTTAGTAGAAAACAAACATGGCATTACTTTTGTTTTATTTAGTAGAAAACAAACATGGCATTACTTTTCTTTTACTTAGTAGAAAACAAACATGGCATTACTTTTGCTTTATTTAGTAGAAAACAAACATGGCATTACTTTTGTTTTATTCAGTAGAAAACAAACATGGCATTACTTTTGTTTTATTTAGCTTCCCAATATTTTGACTTTAACACATCGTGTAGAATAAATTAGATATCTACATTTGTAGTATGACATCAACACACAGTTTACACCTGTTATCAGTAATCTTAGTGGTCCAGTGTTGCCGTGTTAGGGCTCTTGTTATACATAAATTGCACTTGTCTTGGGACAACAACGGGAAACGTAAACAATTTAATACCCATAGTGCTTTACATTTCATAAAAAAAATATACCACACGCGATAAACAAATTATTTATTGCTTTAAAGTAGAAAATATGAACTCTATAGATCTTTCCTAATGTTCATTCTATGGTTATTATACATTATGTACATGTATATAATGGTCGTTGTCTGTTGTTTAGCCAACCCTGTTTCAGCAAAGAAAAGTTCAATAAAAGCATCAATCGTGCATATCTTGGTATATTTCTATATAGCTCTTTGAGAATATTTTTAAAATATCTATTTCGAGGCACTAATGCAAAAACATTCTAATTCATTTTTTTTTTGCATTTTGTATTGTTTTTGAATTTAGAGGTACCATGTTTAGTAGGATGTCAAATACAATGTATGTATAAACTATCCATCACATATGTTAATAACTTAAAGTAAAACAGGGGTCGTTGTGGTCGTGATCGTATTGTAGTTGGATTTACAACTATCTGTGCAATAAGTACCTATCACTACTAACACTGTGAGTTCGAATCCCGCTCATGTCGAGATGTACTCGATACATTATGTGAAAGAGTGTGTCAGTGACTTGCGACAGGTAGGTGGCTTTCTCCTGGTATTCCGGTTTCCTCCACCAATAAAACTAACCACCACGATATAACTGAAATATTGTTGAAAGTGGCATTAAACACCATAACCATTACCCTAGTAGGATGTCAAATATGTATACATTATCCATTCCTTATGTTAATAATTTTAAATCGAACATTTTATCACTAGATTTAGTACTAAAATAAATGTACTTATTGTATGCCTATTTAAATTGTTTGTATGTATACTTACTGTAACAACTATGGTAATAATAACCAATCAAAACTCTTTTTATATGTACACATAGTATTGTAAATATATGGCAATAACTAATTCAACCTCTATGCTTACTGTAAAATCTATGGCTATAACCAGTTTAAGCTCTAAACCTCCACGTATAAAATCTAACAGTGAGTAGTGTAAATCGACCCTGAAACAATTCCAACAGTAAGATATTTGTGTAATTTTCAGAAACATATGGTGTAATTAATGTTCAGAAACATATGGTGTAATTAATGTTCAGAAACATATGGTGTAATTAATGTTCAGAAACATATGGTGTAATTAATGTTCAGAAACATATGGTGTAATTAATGTTCAGAAACATATGGTGTAATGTTCAGAAACATATGGTGTAATTAATATTCAGAAACATATGGTGTAATGTTCAGAAACATATGGTGTAATGTTCAGAAACATATGGTGTAATGTTCAGAAACATATGGTGTAATTAATATTCAGAAACATATGGTGTAATGTTCAGAAACATATGGTGTAATGTTCAGAAACATATGGTGTAATTAATGTTCAGAAACATATGGTGTAATGTTCAGAAACATATGGTGTAATTAATGTTCAGAAACATATGGTGTAATTAATGTTCAGAAACATATGGTGTAATTAATGTTCAGAAACATATGGTGTAATGTTCAGAAACATATGGTGTAATTAATGTTCAGAAACATATGGTGTAATGTCCAGAAACATATGGTGTAATGTTCAGAAACATATGGGGTAATGTTCAGAAACATATGATGTAATGTTCAGAAACTTATGGTGTAATGTTCAGAAACATATGGTGTAATGTTCAGAAGCATATGGTATAATGTTCAGAAACATATGGTGTTATGTTCAGAAGCACATGGTGTAATGTTCAGAAACATATGGTGTAATGTTCAGAAACATATGGTGTAATGTTCAGAAACATATGGTGTAATGTTCTGAAACATATGGTGTAATTAATGTTCAGAAACATATGGTGTAATGTTCAGAAACATACGGTGTAATGTTCAGAAACATATGGTGTAATGTTCAGAAACATATGGTGTAATGTTCAGAAGCATATGGTGTAATGTTCAGAAACATATGGTGTAATGTTCAGAAACATATGGTGTAATTAATGTTCAGAAACATATGGTGTAATGTTCAGAAACATATGGTGTAATGTTCAGAAGCATATGGTGTAATGTTCAGAAACATATGGTGTAATGTTCAGAAACATATGGTATAATGTTCAGAAACATATGGTATAATGTTCAGAAACATATGGTGTAATTAATGTTCAGAAACATATGGTGTAATGTTCAAAAACATATGGTGTAATGTTCAGAAGCATATGGTGCAATGTTCAGAAACATATGGTGTAATGTTCAGAAACATATGGTGTAATGTTCTGAAACATATGGTGTAATTAATGTTCAGAAACATATGGTGTAATGTTCAGAGACATATGGTGTAATGTTCAGAAACATATGATATAATGTTCAGAAACATATGGTGTAATGTTCAGAAACATATGGTGTAATGTTCAGAAACATATGGTGTAATGTTCAGAAAAATAAGGTGTAATGTTCAGAAACTATGGTGTAATGTTCAGAAACATTCAGAAACATATGGTGTAATGTTCAGAAACATATGGTATAATGTTCAGAAACATATGGTGTAATGTTCAGAAACATATGGTGTAATGTTCAGAAACATATGGTATAATGTTCAGAAACATATGGTGTAATGTTCAGAAACATATGGTGTAATGTTCAGAAACATATGGTGTAATTAATGTTCAGAAACAGATGGTGTAATTAATGTTCAGAAACATATGGTGTAATGTTCAGAAACATATGGTGTAATGTTCAGAAACATATGGTGTAGTTAATGTTCAGAAACATATGGTGTAATTAATGTTCAGAAACATATGGTGTAATGTTCAAAAACATATGGTGTAATGTTCAGAAGCATATGGTGCAATGTTCAGAAACATATGGTGTAATGTTCAGAAACATATGGTGTAATTAATGTTCAGAAACATATGGTGTAATGTTCAGAGACATACGGTGTAATGTTCAGAAACATATGATGTAATGTTCAGAAACATATGGTGTAATGTTCAGAAACATATGGTGTAATGTTCAGAAACATATGGTGTAATGTTCAGAAACATATGGTATAATGTTCAGAAACATATGGTGTAATTAATGTTCAGAAACATATGGTGTAATGTTCAGAAACATATGGTGCAATGTTCAGAAGCATATGGTGTAATGTTCAGAAACATATGGTGTAATGTTCAGAAACATATGGTGTAATGTTCAGAAGCATATGGTGCAATGTTCAGAAACATATGGTGTAATGTTCAGAAACATATGCTGTAATGTTCTGAAACATATGGTGTAATTAATGTTCAGAAACATATGGTGTAATGTTCAGAGACATACGGTGTAATGTTCAGAAACATATGATATAATGTTCAGAAACATATGGTGTAATGTTCAGAAACATATGGTGTAATGTTCAGAAACATATGATGTAATGTTCAGAAAAATAAGGTGTAATGTTCAGAAACTATGGTGTAATGTTCAGAAACATTCAGAAACATATGGTGTAATGTTCAGAAACATATGGTATAATGTTCAGAAACATATGGTGTAATGTTCAGAAACATATGGTGTAATGTTCAGAAACATATGGTATAATGTTCAGAAACATATGGTGTAATGTTCAGAAACATATGGGGTAATGTTCAGAAACATATGGTGTAATTAATGTTCAGAAACATATGGTGTTATTAATGTTCAGAAACATATGGTGTAATGTTCAGAAACATATGGTGTAATATTCAGAAACATATGGTGTAATGTTCAGAAACATATGGTGTAATTAATGTTCAGAAACATATGGTGTAATTAATGTTCAGAAACATATGGTGTAATGTTCAGAAACATATGGTGTAATGTTCAGAAACATATGGTGTAATGTTCTGAAACATATGGTGTAATTAATGTTCAGAAACATATGGTGTAATGTTCAGAAACATATGGTGTAATGTTCAGAAACATATGGTGTAATGTTCAGAAACATATGGTGTAATGTTCAGAAACATATGGTGTAATGTTCAGAAACATATGATGTAATGTTCAGAAACATATGGTGTAATGTTCAGAAGCATATGGTGTAATGTTCAGAAACATATGGTGTAATGTTCAGAAACATATGGTGTAATGTTCTGAAACATATGGTGTAATTAATGTTCAGAAACATATGGTGTAATGTTCAGAAACATACGGTGTAATGTTCAGAAACATATGGTGTAATGTTCAGAAACATATGGTGTAATGTTCAGAAGCATATGGTGTAATGTTCAGAAACATATGGTGTAATGTTCAGAAGCATATGGTGTAATGTTCAGAAACATATGGTGTAATGTTCAGAAACATATGGTGTAATTAATATTCAGAAACATATGGTGTAATGTTCAGAAACATATGGTGTAATGTTCAGAAACATATGGTGTAATTAATGTTCAGAAACATATGGTGTAATGTTCAGAAACATATGGTGTAATTAATGTTCAGAAACATATGGTGTAATTAATGTTCAGAAACATATGGTGTAATTAATGTTCAGAAACATATGGTGTAATGTTCAGAAACATATGGTGTAATTAATGTTCAGAAACATATGGTGTAATGTCCAGAAACATATGGTGTAATGTTCAGAAACATATGGGGTAATGTTCAGAAACATATGGTGTAATGTTCAGAAACTTATGGTGTAATGTTCAGAAACATATGGTGTAATGTTCAGAAGCATATGGTGTAATGTTCAGAAACATATGGTGTTATGTTCAGAAGCACATGGTGTAATGTTCAGAAACATATGGTGTAATGTTCAGAAACATATGGTGTAATGTTCAGAAACATATGGTGTAATGTTCTGAAACATATGGTGTAATTAATGTTCAGAAACATATGGTGTAATGTTCAGAAACATACGGTGTAATGTTCAGAAACATATGGTGTAATGTTCAGAAACATATGGTGTAATGTTCAGAAGCATATGGTGTAATGTTCAGAAACATATGGTGTAATGTTCAGAAACATATGGTGTAATTAATGTTCAGAAACATATGGTGTAATGTTCAGAAACATATGGTGTAATGTTCAGAATCATATGGTGTAATGTTCAGAAACATATGGTGTCATGTTCAGAAACATATGGTATAATGTTCAGAAACATATGGTATAATGTTCAGAAACATATGGTGTAATTAATGTTCAGAAACATATGGTGTAATGTTCAAAAACATATGGTGTAATGTTCAGAAGCATATGGTGAAATGTTCAGAAACATATGGTGTAATGTTCAGAAACATATGGTGTAATGTTCTGAAACATATGGTGTAATTAATGTTCAGAAACATATGGTGTAATGTTCAGAGACATATGGTGTAATGTTCAGAAACATATGATATAATGTTCAGAAACATATGGTGTAATGTTCAGAAACATATGGTGTAATGTTCAGAAACATATGGTGTAATGTTCAGAAAAATAAGGTGTAATGTTCAGAAACTATGGTGTAATGTTCAGAAACATTCAGAAACATATGGTGTAATGTTCAGAAAAATATGGTATAATGTTCAGAAACATATGGTGTAATGTTCAGAAACATATGGTGTAATGTTCAGAAACATATGGTATAATGTTCAGAAACATATGGTGTAATGTTCAGAAACATATGGTGTAATGTTCAGAAACATATGGTGTAATTAATGTTCAGAAACATATGGTGTAATGTTCAGAAACATATGGTATAATGTTCAGAAACATATGGTGTAGTTAATGTTCAGAAACATATGGTGTAATTAATGTTCAGAAACATATGGTGTAATGTTCAAAAACATATGGTGTAATGTTCAGAAGCATATGGTGCAATGTTCAGAAACATATGGTGTAATGTTCAGAAACATATGGTGTAATTAATGTTCAGAAACATATGGTGTAATGTTCAGAGACATACGGTGTAATGTTCAGAAACATATGATGTAATGTTCAGAAACATATGGTGTAATGTTCAGAAACATATGATGTAATGTTCAGAAACATATGGTGTAATGTTCAGAAACATATGGTATAATGTTCAGAAACATATGGTGTAATTAATGTTCAGAAACATATGGTGTAATGTTCAGAAACATATGGTGCAATGTTCAGAAGCATATGGTGTAATGTTCAGAAACATATGGTGTAATGTTCAGAAACATATGGTGTAATGTTCAGAAGCATATGGTGCAATGTTCAGAAACATATGGTGTAATGTTCAGAAACATATGCTGTAATGTTCTGAAACATATGGTGTAATTAATGTTCAGAAACATATGGTGTAATGTTCAGAGACATACGGTGTAATGTTCAGAAACATATGATATAATGTTCAGAAAGATATGGTGTAATGTTCAGAAACATATGGTGTAATGTTCAGAAACATATGGTGTAATGTTCAGAAAAATAAGGTGTAATGTTCAGAAACTATGGTGTAATGTTCAGAAACATTCAGAAACATATGGTGTAATGTTCAGAAACATATGGTATAATGTTCAGAAACATATGGTGTAATGTTCAGAAACATATGGTGTAATGTTCAGAAACATATGGTATAATGTTCAGAAACATATGGTGTAATGTTCAGAAACATATGGGGTAATGTTCAGAAACATATGGTGTAATTAATGTTCAGAAACATATGGTGTTATTAATGTTCAGAAACATATGGTGTAATGTTCAGAAACATATGGTGTAATGTTCAGAAACATATGGTGTAATGTTCAGAAACATATGGTGTAATTAATGTTCAGAAACATATGGTGTAATTAATGTTCAGAAACATATGGTGTAATGTTCAGAAACATATGGTGTAATGTTCAGAAACATATGGTGTAATGTTCTGAAACATATGGTGTAATTAATGTTCAGAAACATATGGTGTAATGTTCAGAAACATATGGTGTAATGTTCAGAAACATATGGTGTAATGTTCAGAAACATATGGTGTAATGTTCAGAAACATATGGTGTAATGTTCAGAAACATATGGTGTAATGTTCAGAAACATATGGTGTAATGTTCAGAAGCATATGGTGTAATGTTCAGAAACATATGGTGTAATGTTCAGAAACATATGGTGTAATGTTCTGAAACATATGGTGTAATTAATGTTCAGAAACATATGGTGTAATGTTCAGAAACATACGGTGTAATGTTCAGAAACATATGGTGTAATGTTCAGAAACATATGGTGTAATGTTCAGAAGCATATGGTGTAATGTTCAGAAACATATGGTGTAATGTTCAGAAGCATATGGTGTAATGTTCAGAAACATATGGTGTAATGTTCAGAAACATATGGTGTAATTAATATTCAGAAACATATGGTGTAATGTTCAGAAACATATGGTGTAATGTTCAGAAACATATGGTGTAATTAATGTTCAGAAACATATGGTGTAATGTTCAGAAACATATGGTGTAATTAATGTTCAGAAACATATGGTGTAATTAATGTTCAGAAACATATGGTGTAATTAATGTTCAGAAACATATGGTGTAATGTTCAGAAACATATGGTGTAATTAATGTTCAGAAACATATGGTGTAATGTCCAGAAACATATGGTGTAATGTTCAGAAACATATGGGGTAATGTTCAGAAACATATGGTGTAATGTTCAGAAACTTATGGTGTAATGTTCAGAAACATATGGTGTAATGTTCAGAAGCATATGGTGTAATGTTCAGAAACATATGGTGTTATGTTCAGAAGCACATGGTGTAATGTTCAGAAACATATGGTGTAATGTTCAGAAACATATGGTGTAATGTTCAGAAACATATGGTGTAATGTTCTGAAACATATGGTGTAATTAATGTTCAGAAACATATGGTGTAATGTTCAGAAACATACGGTGTAATGTTCAGAAACATATGGTGTAATATTCAGAAACATATGGTGTAATGTTCAGAAGCATATGGTGTAATGTTCAGAAACATATGGTGTAATGTTCAGAAACATATGGTGTAATTAATGTTCAGAAACATATGGTGTAATGTTCAGAAACATATGGTGTAATGTTCAGAATCATATGGTGTAATGTTCAGAAACATATGGTGTAATGTTCAGAAACATATGGTATAATGTTCAGAAACATATGGTATAATGTTCAGAAACATATGGTGTAATTAATGTTCAGAAACATATGGTGTAATGTTCAAAAACATATGGTGTAATGTTCAGAAGCATATGGTGAAATGTTCAGAAACATATGGTGTAATGTTCAGAAACATATGGTGTAATGTTCTGAAACATATGGTGTAATTAATGTTCAGAAACATATGGTGTAATGTTCAGAGACATATGGTGTAATGTTCAGAAACATATGATATAATGTTCAGAAACATATGGTGTAATGTTCAGAAACATATGGTGTAATGTTCAGAAACATATGGTGTAATGTTCAGAAAAATAAGGTGTAATGTTCAGAAACTATGGTGTAATGTTCAGAAACATTCAGAAACATATGGTGTAATGTTCAGAAACATATGGTATAATGTTCAGAAACATATGGTGTAATGTTCAGAAACATATGGTGTAATGTTCAGAAACATATGGTATAATGTTCAGAAACATATGGTGTAATGTTCAGAAACATATGGTGTAATGTTCAGAAACATATGGTGTAATTAATGTTCAGAAACATATGGTGTAATGTTCAGAAACATATGGTATAATGTTCAGAAACATATGGTGTAGTTAATGTTCAGAAACATATGGTGTAATTAATGTTCAGAAACATATGGTGTAATGTTCAAAAACATATGGTGTAATGTTCAGAAGCATATGGTGCAATGTTCAGAAACATATGGTGTAATGTTCAGAAACATATGGTGTAATTAATGTTCAGAAACATATGGTGTAATGTTCAGAGACATACGGTGTAATGTTCAGAAACATATGATGTAATGTTCAGAAACATATGGTGTAATGTTCAGAAACATATGGTGTAATGTTCAGAAACATATGGTGTAATGTTCAGAAACATATGGTATAATGTTCAGAAACATATGGTGTAATTAATGTTCAGAAACATATGGTGTAATGTTCAGAAACATATGGTGCAATGTTCAGAAGCATATGGTGTAATGTTCAGAAACATATGGTGTAATGTTCAGAAACATATGGTGTAATGTTCAGAAGCATATGGTGCAATGTTCAGAAACATATGGTGTAATGTTCAGAAACATATGCTGTAATGTTCTGAAACATATGGTGTAATTAATGTTCAGAAACATATGGTGTAATGTTCAGAGACATACGGTGTAATGTTCAGAAACATATGATATAATGTTCAGAAACATATGGTGTAATGTTCAGAAACATATGGTGTAATGTTCAGAAACATATGGTGTAATGTTCAGAAAAATAAGGTGTAATGTTCAGAAACTATGGTGTAATGTTCAGAAACATTCAGAAACATATGGTGTAATGTTCAGAAACATATGGTATAATGTTCAGAAACATATGGTGTAATGTTCAGAAACATATGGTGTAATGTTCAGAAACATATGGTATAATGTTCAGAAACATATGGTGTAATGTTCAAAAACATATGGGGTAATGTTCAGAAACATATGGTGTAATTAATGTTCAGAAACATATGGTGTTATTAATGTTCAGAAACATATGGTGTAATGTTCAGAAACATATGGTGTAATGTTCAGAAACATATGGTGTAATGTTCAGAAACATATGGTGTAATTAATGTTCAGAAACATATGGTGTAATTAATGTTCAGAAACATATGGTGTAATGTTCAGAAACATATGGTGTAATGTTCAGAAACATATGGTGTAATGTTCTGAAACATATGGTGTAATTAATGTTCAGAAACATATGGTGTAATGTTCAGAAACATATGGTGTAATGTTCAGAAACATATGGTGTAATGTTCAGAAACATATGGTGTAATGTTCAGAAACATATGGTGTAATGTTCAGAAACATATGGTGTAATGTTCAGAAACATATGGTGTAATGTTCAGAAGCATATGGTGTAATGTTCAGAAACATATGGTGTAATGTTCAGAAACATATGGTGTAATGTTCTGAAACATATGGTGTAATTAATGTTCAGAAACATATGGTGTAATGTTCAGAAACATACGGTGTAATGTTCAGAAACATATGGTGTAATGTTCAGAAACATATGGTGTAATGTTCAGAAGCATATGGTGTAATGTTCAGAAACATATGGTGTATTGTTCAGAAACATATGGTGTAATGTTCAGAAACATATGGTGTAATGTTCAGAAACATATGGTGTAATTAATATTCAGAAACATATGGTGTAATGTTCAGAAACATATGGTGTAATGTTCAGAAACATATGGTGTAATTAATGTTCAGAAACATATGGTGTAATGTTCAGAAACATATGGTGTAATTAATGTTCAGAAACATATGGTGTAATTAATGTTCAGAAACATATGGTGTAATTATTGTTCAGAAACATATGGTGTAATGTTCAGAAACATATGGTGTAATTAATGTTCAGAAACATATGGTGTAATGTCCAGAAACATATGGTGTAATGTTCAGAAACATATGGGGTAATGTTCAGAAACATATGGTGTAATGTTCAGAAACTTATGGTGTAATGTTCAGAAACATATGGTGTAATGTTCAGAAGCATATGGTGTAATGTTCAGAAACATATGGTGTTATGTTCAGAAGCACATGGTGTAATGTTCAGAAACATATGGTGTAATGTTCAGAAACATATGGTGTAATGTTCAGAAACATATGGTGTAATGTTCTGAAACATATGGTGTAATTAATGTTCAGAAACATATGGTGTAATGTTCAGAAACATACGGTGTAATGTTCAGAAACATATGGTGTAATGTTCAGAAACATATGGTGTAATGTTCAGAAGCATATGGTGTAGTGTTCAGAAACATATGGTGTAATGTTCAGAAACATATGGTGTAATTAATGTTCAGAAACATATGGTGTAATGTTCAGAAACATATGGTGTAATGTTCAGAATCATATGGTGTAATGTTCAGAAACATATGGTGTAATGTTCAGAAACATATGGTATAATGTTCAGAAACATATGGTATAATGTTCAGAAACATATGGTGTAATTAATGTTCAGAAACATATGGTGTAATGTTCAAAAACATATGGTGTAATGTTCAGAAGCATATGGTGCAATGTTCAGAAACATATGGTGTAATGTTCAGAAACATATGGTGTAATGTTCTGAAACATATGGTGTAATTAATGTTCAGAAACATATGGTGTAATGTTCAGAGACATATGGTGTAATGTTCAGAAACATATGATATAATGTTCAGAAACATATGGTGTAATGTTCAGAAACATATGGTGTAATGTTCAGAAACATATGGTGTAATGTTCAGAAAAATAAGGTGTAATGTTCAGAAACTATGGTGTAATGTTCAGAAACATTCAGAAACATATGGTGTAATGTTCAGAAACATATGGTATAATGTTCAGAAACATATGGTGTAATGTTCAGAAACATATGGTGTAATGTTCAGAAACATATGGTATAATGTTCAGAAACATATGGTGTAATGTTCAGAAACATATGGTGTAATGTTCAGAAACATATGGTGTAATTAATGTTCAGAAACATATGGTGTAATGTTCAGAAACATATGGTGTAATGTTCAGAAACATATGGTGTAGTTAATGTTCAGAA
The DNA here is from genome assembly GCA_963383655.1 of Bathymodiolus septemdierum. Lineage (NCBI taxonomy): Eukaryota > Metazoa > Mollusca > Bivalvia > Mytilida > Modiolidae > Bathymodiolus > Bathymodiolus septemdierum. The sequence continues at coordinate 100,697,554 of OY726517.1, read as the reverse complement.
ACATATGGTGTAATTAATGTTCAGAAACATATGGTGTAATGTTCAAAAACATATGGTGTAATGTTCAGAAGCATATGGTGCAATGTTCAGAAACATATGGTGTAATGTTCAGAAACATATGGTGTAATTAATGTTCAGAAACATATGGTGTAATGTTCAGAGACATACAGTGTAATGTTCAGAAACATATGATGTAATGTTCAGAAACATATGGTGTAATGTTCAGAAACATATGGTGTAATGTTCAGAAACATATGGTGTAATGTTCAGAAACATATGGTATAATGTTCAGAAACATATGGTGTAATTAATGTTCAGAAACATATGGTGTAATGTTCAGAAACATATCGTGCAATGTTCAGAAGCATATGGTGTAATGTTCAGAAACATATGGTGTAATGTTCAGAAACATATGGTGTAATGTTCAGAAGCATATGGTGCAATGTTCAGAAACATATGGTGTAATGTTCAGAAACATATGCTGTAATGTTCTGAAACATATGGTGTAATTAATGTTCAGAAACATATGGTGTAATGTTCAGAGACATACGGTGTAATGTTCAGAAACATATGATATAATGTTCAGAAACATATGGTGTAATGTTCAGAAACATATGGTGTAATGTTCAGAAACATATAGTGTAATGTTCAGAAAAATAAGGTGTAATGTTCAGAAACTATGGTGTAATGTTCAGAAACATTCAGAAACATATGGTGTAATGTTCAGAAACATATGGTATAATGTTCAGAAACATATGGTGTAATGTTCAGAAACATATGGTGTAATGTTCAGAAACATATGGTATAATGTTCAGAAACATATGGTGTAATGTTCAGAAACATATGGGGTAATGTTCAGAAACATATGGTGTAATTAATGTTCAGAAACATATGGTGTTATTAATGTTCAGAAACATATGGTGTAATGTTCAGAAACATATGGTGTAATGTTCAGAAACATATGGTGTAATGTTCAGAAACATATGGTGTAATTAATGTTCAGAAACATATGGTGTAATTAATGTTCAGAAACATATGGTGTAATGTTCAGAAACATATGGTGTAATGTTCAGAAACATATGGTGTAATGTTCTGAAACATATGGTGTAATTAATGTTCAGAAGCATATGGTGTAATGTTCAGAAACATATGGTGTAATGTTCAGAAACATATGGTGTAATGTTCAGAAACATATGGTGTAATGTTCAGAAACATATGGTGTAATGTTCAGAAACATATGGTGTAATGTTCAGAAACATATGGTGTAATTTTCAGAAGCATGTGGTGTAATGTTCAGAAACATATGGTGTAATGTTCAGAAACATATGGTGTAATGTTCTGAAACATATGGTGTAATTAATGTTCAGAAACATATGGTGTAATGTTCAGAAACATACGGTGTAATGTTCAGAAACATATGGTGTAATGTTCAGAAACATATGGTGTAATGTTCAGAAGCATATGGTGTAATGTTCAGAAACATATGGTGTAATGTTCAGAAACATATGGTGTAATTAATGTTCAGAAACATATGGTGTAATGTTCAGAAACATATGGTGTAATGTTCAGAAGCATATGGTGTAATGTTCAGAAACATATGGTGTAATGTTCAGAAACATATGGTATAATGTTCAGAAACATATGGTATAATGTTCAGAAACATATGGTGTAATTAATGTTCAGAAACATATGGTGTAATGTTCAAAACATATGGTGTAATGTTCAGAAGCATATGGTGCAATGTTCAGAAACATATGGTGTAATGTTCAGAAACATATGGTGTAATGTTCTGAAACATATGGTGTAATTAATGTTCAGAAACATATGGTGTAATGTTCAGAGACATACGGTGTAATGTTCAGAAACATATGATATAATGTTCAGAAACATATGGTGTAATGTTCAGAAACATATGGTGTAATGTTCAGAAACATATGGTGTAATGTTCAGAAAAATAAGGTGTAATGTTCAGAAACTATGGTGTAATGTTCAGAAACATATGGTGTAATGTTCAGAAACATATGGTATAATGTTCAGAAACATATGGTGTAATGTTCAGAAACATATGGTGTAATGTTCAGAAACATATGGTATAATGTTCAGAAACATATGGTGTAATGTTCAGAAACATATGGTGTAATGTTCAGAAACATATGGTGTAATTAATGTTCAGAAACAGATGGTGTAATTAATGTTCAGAAACATATGGTGTAATGTTCAGAAACATATGGTGTAATGTTCAGAAACATATGGTGTAGTTAATGTTCAGAAACATATGGTGTAATTAATGTTCAGAAACATATGGTGTAATGTTCAAAAACATATGGTGTAATGTTCAGAAGCATATGGTGCAATGTTCAGAAACATATGGTGTAATGTTCAGAAACATATGGTGTAATTAATGTTCAGAAACATATGGTGTAATGTTCAGAGACATACGGTGTAATGTTCAGAAACATATGATGTAATGTTCAGAAACATATGGTGTAATGTTCAGAAACATATGGTGTAATGTTCAGAAACATATGGTGTAATGTTCAGAAACATATGGTATAATGTTCAGAAACATATGGTGTAATTAATGTTCAGAAACATATGGTGTAATGTTCAGAAACATATGGTGCAATGTTCAGAAGCATATGGTGTAATGTTCAGAAACATATGGTGTAATGTTCAGAAACATATGGTGTAATGTTCAGAAGCATATGGTGCAATGTTCAGAAACATATGGTGTAATGTTCAGAAACATATGCTGTAATGTTCTGAAACATATGGTGTAATTAATGTTCAGAAACATATGGTGTAATGTTCAGAGACATACGGTGTAATGTTCAGAAACATATGATATAATGTTCAGAAACATATGGTGTAATGTTCAGAAACATATGGTGTAATGTTCAGAAACATATGGTGTAATGTTCAGAAAAATAAGGTGTAATGTTCAGAAACTATGGTGTAATGTTCAGAAACATTCAGAAACATATGGTGTAATGTTCAGAAACATATGGTATAATGTTCAAAAACATATGGTGTAATGTTCAGAAACATATGGTCTAATGTTCAGAAACATATGGTATAATGTTCAGAAACATATGGTGTAATGTTCAGAAACATATGCGGTAATGTTCAGAAACATATGGTGTAATTAATGTTCAGAAACATATGGTGTTATTAATGTTCAGAAACATATGGTGTAATGTTCAGAAACATATGGTGTAATGTTCAGAAACATATGGTGTAATGTTCAGAAACATATGGTGTAATTAATGTTCAGAAACATATGGTGTAATTAATGTTCAGAAACATATGGTGTAATGTTCAGAAACATATGGTGTAATGTTCAGAAACATATGGTGTAATGTTCAGAAACATATGGTGTAATTAATGTTCAGAAACATATGGTGTAATGTTCAGAAACATATGGTGTAATGTTCAGAAACATATGGTGTAATGTTCAGAAACATATGGTGTAATGTTCAGAAACATATGGTGTAATGTTCAGAAGCATATGGTGTAATGTTCAGAAACATATGGTGTAATGTTCAGAAACATATGGTGTAATGTTCTGAAACATATGGTGTAATTAATGTTCAGAAACATATGGTGTAATGTTCAGAGACATACGGTGTAATGTTCAGGAACATATGATGTAATGTTCAGAAACATATGGTATAATGTTCAGAAACATATGGTGTAATGTTCAGAAACATATGGTGTAATGTTCAGAAACATATGGTGTAATGTTCAGAAGCATATGGTGTAATGTTCAGAAACATATGGTGTAATGTTCAGAAACATATGGTGTAATGTTCTGAAACATATGGTGTAATTAATGTTCAGAAACATATGGTGTAATGTTCAGAAACATACGGTGTAATGTTCAGAAACATATGGTGTAATGTTCAGAAACATATGGTGTAATGTTCAGAAGCATATGGTGTAATGTTCAGAAACATATGGTGTAATGTTCAGAAACATATGGTGTAATGTTCAGAAACATATGGTGTAATGTTCAGAAACATATGGTGTAATTAATATTCAGAAACATATGGTGTAATGTTCAGAAACATATGGTGTAATGTTCAGAAACATATGGTGTAATTAATGTTCAGAAACATATGGTGTAATGTTCAGAAACATATGGTGTAATTAATGTTCAGAAACATATGGTGTAATTAATGTTCAGAAACATATGGTGTAATTAATGTTCAGAAACATATGGTGTAATGTTCAGAAACATATGGTGTAATTAATGTTCAGAAACATATGGTGTAATGTCCAGAAACATATGGTGTAATGTTCAGAAACATATGGGGTAATGTTCAGAAACATATGGTGTAATGTTCAGAAACTTATGGTGTAATGTTCAGAAACATATGGTGTAATGTTCAGAAGCATATGGTGTAATGTTCAGAAACATATGGTGTTATGTTCAGAAGCACATGGTGTAATGTTCAGAAACATATGGTGTAATGTTCAGAAACATATGGTGTAATGTTCAGAAACATATGGTGTAATGTTCTGAAACATATGGTGTAATTAATGTTCAGAAACATATGGTGTAATGTTCAGAAACATATGGTGTAATGTTCAGAAACATATGGTGTAATGTTCAGAAACATATGGTGTAATGTTCAGAAGCATATGGTGTAATGTTCAGAAACATATGGTGTAATGTTCAGAAACATATGGTGTAATTAATGTTCAGAAACATATGGTGTAATGTTCAGAAACATATGGTGTAATGTTCAGAATCATATGGTGTAATGTTCAGAAACATATGGTGTAATGTTCAGAAACATATGGTATAATGTTCAGAAACATATGGTATAATGTTCAGAAACATATGGTGTAATTAATGTTCAGAAACATATGGTGTAATGTTCAAAAACATATGGTGTAATGTTCAGAAGCATATGGTGCAATGTTCAGAAACATATGGTGTAATGTTCAGAAACATATGGTGTAATGTTCTGAAACATATGGTGTAATTAATGTTCAGAAACATATGGTGTAATGTTCAGAGACATATGGTGTAATGTTCAGAAACATATGATATAATGTTCAGAAACATATGGTGTAATGTTCAGAAACATATGGTGTAATGTTCAGAAACATATGGTGTAATGTTCAGAAAAATAAGGTGTAATGTTCAGAAACTATGGTGTAATGTTCAGAAACATTCAGAAACATATGGTGTAATGTTCAGAAACATATGGTATAATGTTCAGAAACATATGGTGTAATGTTCAGAAACATATGGTGTAATGTTCAGAAACATATGGTATAATGTTCAGAAACATATGGTGTAATGTTCAGAAACATATGGTGTAATGTTCAGAAACATATGGTGTAATTAATGTTCAGAAACATATGGTGTAATGTTCAGAAACATATGGTGTAATGTTCAGAAACATATGGTGTAGTTAATGTTCAGAAACATATGGTGTAATTAATGTTCAGAAACATATGGTGTAATGTTCAAAAACATATGGTGTAATGTTCAGAAGCATATGGTGCAATGTTCAGAAACATATGGTGTAATGTTCAGAAACATATGGTGTAATTAATGTTCAGAAACATATGGTGTAATGTTCAGAGACATACAGTGTAATGTTCAGAAACATATGATGTAATGTTCAGAAACATATGGTGTAATGTTCAGAAACATATGGTGTAATGTTCAGAAACATATGGTGTAATGTTCAGAAACATATGGTATAATGTTCAGAAACATATGGTGTAATTAATGTTCAGAAACATATGGTGTAATGTTCAGAAACATATGGTGCAATGTTCAGAAGCATATGGTGTAATGTTCAGAAACATATGGTGTAATGTTCAGAAACATATGGTGTAATGTTCAGAAGCATATGGTGCAATGTTCAGAAACATATGGTGTAATGTTCAGAAACATATGCTGTAATGTTCTGAAACATATGGTGTAATTAATGTTCAGAAACATATGGTGTAATGTTCAGAGACATACGGTGTAATGTTCAGAAACATATGATATAATGTTCAGAAACATATGGTGTAATGTTCAGAAACATATGGTGTAATGTTCAGAAACATATAGTGTAATGTTCAGAAAAATAAGGTGTAATGTTCAGAAACTATGGTGTAATGTTCAGAAACATTCAGAAACATATGGTGTAATGTTCAGAAACATATGGTATAATGTTCAGAAACATATGGTGTAATGTTCAGAAACATATGGTGTAATGTTCAGAAACATATGGTATAATGTTCAGAAACATATGGTGTAATGTTCAGAAACATATGGGGTAATGTTCAGAAACATATGGTGTAATTAATGTTCAGAAACATATGGTGTTATTAATGTTCAGAAACATATGGTGTAATGTTCAGAAACATATGGTGTAATGTTCAGAAACATATGGTGTAATGTTCAGAAACATATGGTGTAATTAATGTTCAGAAACATATGGTGTAATTAATGTTCAGAAACATATGGTGTAATGTTCAGAAACATATGGTGTAATGTTCAGAAACATATGGTGTAATGTTCTGAAACATATGGTGTAATTAATGTTCAGAAGCATATGGTGTAATGTTCAGAAACATATGGTGTAATGTTCAGAAACATATGGTGTAATGTTCAGAAACATATGGTGTAATGTTCAGAAACATATGGTGTAATGTTCAGAAACATATGGTGTAATATTCAGAAACATATGGTGTAATTTTCAGAAGCATATGGTGTAATGTTCAGAAACATATGGTGTAATGTTCAGAAACATATGGTGTAATGTTCTGAAACATATGGTGTAATTAATGTTCAGAAACATATGGTGTAATGTTCAGAAACATACGGTGTAATGTTCAGAAACATATGGTGTAATGTTCAGAAACATATGGTGTAATGTTCAGAAGCATATGGTGTAATGTTCAGAAACATATGGTGTAATGTTCAGAAACATATGGTGTAATTAATGTTCAGAAACATATGGTGTAATGTTCAGAAACATATGGTGTAATGTTCAGAAGCATATGGTGTAATGTTCAGAAACATATGGTGTAATGTTCAGAAACATATGGTATAATGTTCAGAAACATATGGTATAATGTTCAGAAACATATGGTGTAATTAATGTTCAGAAACATATGGTGTAATGTTCAAAAACATATGGTGTAATGTTCAGAAGCATATGGTGCAATGTTCAGAAACATATGGTGTAATGTTCAGAAACATATGGTGTAATGTTCTGAAACATATGGTGTAATTAATGTTCAGAAACATATGGTGTAATGTTCAGAGACATACGGTGTAATGTTCAGAAACATATGATATAATGTTCAGAAACATATGGTGTAATGTTCAGAAACATATGGTGTAATGTTCAGAAACATATGGTGTAATGTTCAGAAAAATAAGGTGTAATGTTCAGAAACTATGGTGTAATGTTCAGAAACATATGGTGTAATGTTCAGAAACATATGGTATAATGTTCAGAAACATATGGTGTAATGTTCAGAAACATATGGTGTAATGTTCAGAAACATATGGTATAATGTTCAGAAACATATGGTGTAATGTTCAGAAACATATGGTGTAATGTTCAGAAACATATGGTGTAATTAATGTTCAGAAACAGATGGTGTAATTAATGTTCAGAAACATATGGTGTAATGTTCAGAAACATATGGTGTAATGTTCAGAAACATATGGTGTAGTTAATGTTCAGAAACATATGGTGTAATTAATGTTCAGAAACATATGGTGTAATGTTCAAAAACATATGGTGTAATGTTCAGAAGCATATGGTGCAATGTTCAGAAACATATGGTGTAATGTTCAGAAACATATGGTGTAATTAATGTTCAGAAACATATGGTGTAATGTTCAGAGACATACGGTGTAATGTTCAGAAACATATGATGTAATGTTCAGAAACATATGGTGTAATGTTCAGAAACATATGGTGTAATGTTCAGAAACATATGGTGTAATGTTCAGAAACATATGGTATAATGTTCAGAAACATATGGTGTAATTAATGTTCAGAAACATATGGTGTAATGTTCAGAAACATATGGTGCAATGTTCAGAAGCATATGGTGTAATGTTCAGAAACATATGGTGTAATGTTCAGAAACATATGGTGTAATGTTCAGAAGCATATGGTGCAATGTTCAGAAACATATGGTGTAATGTTCAGAAACATATGCTGTAATGTTCTGAAACATATGGTGTAATTAATGTTCAGAAACATATGGTGTAATGTTCAGAGACATACGGTGTAATGTTCAGAAACATATGATATAATGTTCAGAAACATATGGTGTAATGTTCAGAAACATATGGTGTAATGTTCAGAAACATATGGTGTAATGTTCAGAAAAATAAGGTGTAATGTTCAGAAACTATGGTGTAATGTTCAGAAACATTCAGAAACATATGGTGTAATGTTCAGAAACATATGGTATAATGTTCAGAAACATATGGTGTAATGTTCAGAAACATATGGTGTAATGTTCAGAAACATATGGTATAATGTTCAGAAACATATGGTGTAATGTTCAGAAACATATGGGGTAATGTTCAGAAACATATGGTGTAATTAATGTTCAGAAACATATGGTGTTATTAATGTTCAGAAACATATGGTGTAATGTTCAGAAACATATGGTGTAATGTTCAGAAACATATGGTGTAATGTTCAGAAACATATGGTGTAATTAATGTTCAGAAACATATGGTGTAATTAATGTTCAGAAACATATGGTGTAATGTTCAGAAACATATGGTGTAATGTTCAGAAACATATGGTGTAATGTTCAGAAACATATGGTGTAATTAATGTTCAGAAACATATGGTGTAATGTTCAGAAACATATGGTGTAATGTTCAGAAACATATGGTGTAATGTTCAGAAACATATGGTGTAATGTTCAGAAACATATGGTGTAATGTTCAGAAGCATATGGTGTAATGTTCAGAAACATATGGTGTAATGTTCAGAAACATATGGTGTAATGTTCTGAAACATATGGTGTAATTAATGTTCAGAAACATATGGTGTAATGTTCAGAGACATACGGTGTAATGTTCAGGAACATATGATGTAATGTTCAGAAACATATGGTATAATGTTCAGAAACATATGGTGTAATGTTCAGAAACATATGGTGTAATGTTCAGAAACATATGGTGTAATTAATGTTCAGAAGCATACAGTGTAATGTTCAGAAACATATGGTGTAATGTTCAGAGACATATGGTGTAATGTTCAGAAACATATGATGTAATGTTCAGAAACATATGATGTAATGTTCAGAAACATATGGTGTAATTAATGTTCAGAAACATATGGTGTAATGATCAGAAACATATGGTGTAATGTTCTGAAACATATGGTGTAATGTTCAGAAACATATGGTGTAATGTTCAGAAGCATATGGTGTAATTAATGTTCAGAAACATATGGTGTAATGTTCAGAGACATACGGTGTAATGTTCAGAAACATATGATGTAATGATCAGAAACATATGGTGTAATGTTCAGAAACATATGGTGTAATGTTCAGAAACATATGGTGTAATTAATGTTCAGAAACATATGGTGTAATGTTCAGAGACATACGGTGTAATGTTCAGAAACATATGATGTAATGTTCAGAAACATATGATGTAATGTTCAGAAACATATGGTGTAATTAATGTTCAGAAACATACGGTGTAATGTTCAGAAACATATGGTGTAATGTTCTGAAACATATGGTGTAATGTTCAGAAACATATGGTGTAATGTTCAGAAACATATGGTGTAATGTTCAGAAACATATGGTGTAATGTTCAGAAACATATGGTGTAATTAATGTTCAGAAACATATGGTGTAATGTTCAGAAACATATGGTGTAATGTTCAGAAAAAAATATGGTGTAATGTTCAGAAACATATGGTGTAATTATGAAGGTAATTCCAGAAACGCGTCGTGCACACTAATAAAACGTTAGAGAATACCGAAGAGGCAATAACAAATGGACAATCCAGAGAAACGGGCAACATAGGGTACAAAAGACGAAGAAAAACAAAATAAAAACACAACACAATATGTGTTGGACACCACTATATGCAATCAAAGACAAATAGCGTAATTAAGACATGAGCCCTCCTACAAACAACTGAACGTAAAGATGAAAGGAATTGATAGCTATGTTTTATCACTCAGAATATATTGTAGTATATATATATTTCTGTTTTACAATTTTAATTTTGTATGTATTTAAATACCACACTAAGTGCTATGTTGGGCACATTTGATCTATTTATCAGAGCATGTTATTACAAAATCTGCTACATAAATAGTAATTAGGTATATATTAAGGCAATATTTCCCCCCATTTTACAGCTATGAAAAAGTGTCCATGTCTGTTTCATGTGCCAACTGAATGATTTTTTTTATCCTATTGAGGGCACAACAAAACGCTTTATTAACTGTGATCACAGCGGTTTTACCCAAATGTAAAACAAATTCTTGAAATGATTGAAATTATTGTTGCTGTTGATAATAAACACACTTAACAAAGATATGTATGTGTTCCTATATACCATATTTATTGAAACATGCACAATACCAGCAATTGGTTGGGCATTAAAATATAGTTATTTCATATATAGGTGTCTTGGAACAGTCAAGAACAATTATCAAGAATGACATGTTGACTTAGGGGAAGTATGTCACATATCACCCATGATACTTGGGGGCAATAGATTTGACTGTTCTCAAAATATCCATGCAATAACTGCATACATAGCTTCCAGTAGTACGCCAACATGCGTCTTGTATTATTGTTATAGCGGTCAGTGATACGGCCAGATGTGCACATCTAAATATAGGCGTTACTTCTCTTCTCAGTAATCCGTATTGTAAGCGAAATTTGATACCAAAAGCAATTGCAGGAAGGAACTGAAAAAAGTATTATAAACGCAATGCATGCATTTAACTAAACACATTTTAATGTAAGCTTAGAATTAATATCAGTTTATTTCCTTTTTTCTTGTTATTAAGTTGTTGCACACAGTCTTCAGATTATTTTTGCCTGATTATATGTGAGGGTTGTCATTTTATGTGATGGTTGTCATTTTATATGAGGGTCGTCGTTTTATGTGAGGGTTGTCATTTTATGTGATGGTTGTCATTTTATGTGAGGGTTGTCATCTTATGTGAGGGTTGTCATTTTATGTGAGGGTTGTCATCTTATGTGAGGGTTGTCATTTTATGTGAGGGTTGTCATTTTATGTGAGGGTTGTCATCTTATGTGAGGGTTGTCATCTTATGTGAGGGTTGTCATTTTATGTGAGGGTTGTCATTATATGTGAGGGTTGTCATTTTATGTGAGGGTTGTCATTATATGTGAGGGTTGTCATTTTATGTGAGGGTTGTCATTTTATGTGAGGGTTGTCATTATATGTGAGGGTTGTCATTTTATGTGAGGGTTGTCATTATATGTGAGGGTTGTCATTTTATGTGATGGTTGTCATTTTATGTGAGGGTCGTCGTTTTATGTGAGGGTTGTCATTTTATGTGATGGTTGTCATTTTATGTGAGGGTTGTCATTTTATGTGAGGGTTGTCATTTTATGTGAGGGTTGTTATTTTATGTGAGGGTTGTCATCTTATGTGAGGGTTGTCATTTTATGTGAGGGTTGTCATCTTATGTGAGGGTTGTCAATTTATGTAAGGGTTGTCATTTTATGTGAGGGTTGTTATTATATGTGAGGGTTGTCATTTTATGTAAGGGTTGTCATTTTATGTGAGGGTTGTCATTTTATGTAAGGCTTGTCAATTTATGTGAGGGTTGTCATTATATGTGAGGGTTGTCATTTTATGTGAGGGTTGTCATCTTATGTGAGGGTTGTCATCTTATGTGAGGGTTGTAATCTTATGTGAGGGTTGTCATTTTATGTGAGGGTTGTCATTATATGTGAGGGTTGTCATTTTATGTGAGGGTTGTCATTATATGTGAGGGTTGTCATTTTATGTGAGGGTTGTCATCTTATGTGAGGGTTGTTATCTTATGTGAGGGTTGTCATCTTATGTGAGGATTGTCATCTTATGTGAGGGTTGTCATTTTATGTGAGGGTTGTCATCTTATGTGAGGGTTGTCATTTTATGTGAGGGTTGTCATTATATGTGAGGGTTGTCATTTTATGTGAGGGTTGTCATCTTATGTGAGGGTTGTCATCTTATGTGAGGGTTGTCATTTTATGTGAGGGTTGTCATCTTATGTGAGGGTTGTCATCTTATGTGAGGGTTGTCATTTTATGTGAGGGTTGTCATTATATGTGAGGGTTGTCATTTTATGTGAAGGTTGTCATTATATGTGAGGGTTGTCATTTTATGTGAGGGTTGTCATTTTATGTGAGGGTTGTCATTATATGTGAGGGTTGTCATTTTATGTGAGGGTTGTCATTATATGTGAGGGTTGTCATTTTATGTGATGGTTGTCATTTTATGTGAGGGTCGTCGTTTTATGTGAGGGTCGTCATTTTATGTGATGGTTGTCATTTTATGTGAGGGTTGTCATTTTATGTGAGGGTTGTCATTTTATGTGAGGGTTGTCATCTTATGTGAGGGTTGTCATTTTATGTGAGGGTTGTCATTTTATGTGAGGGTTGTCATCTTATGTGAGGGTTGTCATTATATGTGAGGGCTGTCATTTTATGTGAGGGTTGTCATCTTATGTGAGGGTTGTCATTTTATGTGAGGGTTGTCATCTTATGTGAGGGTTGTCATCTTATGTGATGGTTGTCATTTTATGTGAGGGTTGTCATTTTATGTGAGGATTGTCATCTTATGTGAGGGTTGTCATCTTATGCGAGTGTTGTCATTTAATGTAAGGGTTGTCATTTTATGTAAGGGTTGTCATTTTATGTGAGAGTTGTCATTATATGTGAGGGTTGTCATTTTATGTGAGGGTTGTCGTTTTATGTGAGGGTTGTCATCTTATGTGAGAGTCGTCATCTTATGTGAGAGTTGTCATTTTATGTGAGGGTTGTCATTTTATTTGAGGGTTGTCATCTTATGTGAGGGTTGTCATTTTATGTGAGGGTTGTCATTTTATGTGAGGGTTGTCATTTTGCTCTCATGTAGAAAACACGTGCAAGACCGCATCATTTCACTAAGAGGAGGATAGGGTCCATAAATCTAGCTTAATCCTGCCACGTCTTAGTTAAATGTCTGTACCAAGCCAGGAAAATATAGCAATTTCGATTTTTCCTCTTTCTATGATTCTGGTATTGGATTTGGAACTGTTCCGACAGTGTGGTATTTCTTGTTTTTCTATTTTTAGAACTATTCCGATAGTGTGGTATTTCTTGTTTTTCTATTTTTAGAAGTGTTCCGATAGTGTGGTATTTCTTGTTTTTCTATTTTTAGAACTGTTCCGATAGTGTGGTATTTTTTTTTTCATTTTATTCTTTGAATTTGTTCTGATGATTGCATCTTACTCGATTTTAGTTTACATAATGTATCTTGGGGCATGAGTGTCCAATAGATTAAAGTTGTTGCCCTCTGACATCAAGACTAACACCACTGTGGTGACTTCGTATCCGGTTACCAATCTCAAGTGCTAAAACACCTATACCTGACCATGGGCTTAACAGTTCAGTTCGTTATATATGTTTCCGCTTTCCTCCCCTATGAGTCCAGTATTCACAACAAAGCTGAATACTTGAAGATATCGACACAAATAACCTGTAAGATTTTAGTACTATGTTACATGTACGATTTGAATTATTTTTAGAAATATTCACATCACATACCTGAATTGAAAAAAACGTAGCATGCCAGAAACTGTTGGTTTCTTTTTACCCGATTTTTCTTTCTTTGGACTAGACAAATAGACATCTTTAAAGTTCCCGTTCCTACAGAAAGGAAATAAAATTCGTATGATAATTCGGACAGTCTCTATGACTACTTTAACTTTAGCGTGTTGTTAGTTCATATTCTTAAATCATTGTTCTTCTCTGTGTATGTCTTTTCTTTCTACAAGCTGTTCCTAAGCTCTATGTGTGTCTATTTGTGATGTTAGATAGTCTCTCGTGTTTATTTACACCTATATCTACAGGCTGTTCCTAAGCTTTATGTGTGTCTATTTGTGATGTTAGATAGTCTCTCGTGTTCATTTACACCTATATCTACAAGCTGTTCCTAAACTTTATGTGTGTCTATTTGTGATGTTAGATAGTCTCTCGTGTTTATTTACACCTATATCTACAAGCTGTTCCTAAACTTTATGTGTGTCTAATTGTGATGTTAGATAGTCTCTCGTGTTCATTTACACCTATATCTACAAGCTGTTCCTAAACTTTATGTGTGTCTATTTGTGATGTTAGATAGTCTCTCGTGTTCATTTACACCTAAACTTTATGTGTGTCTATTTGTGATGTTAGATAGTCTCTCGTGTTCATTTACACCTATATCTACAAGCTGTTCCTAAACTTTATGTGTGTCTATTTGTGATGTTAGATAGTCTCTCGTGTTTATTTACACCTATATCTACAAGCTGTTCCTAAACTTTATGTGTGTCTATTTGTGATGTTAGATAGTCTCTCGTGTTTATTTACACCTATATCTACAAGCTGTTCCTAAACTTTATGTGTGTCTATTTGTGATGTTAGATAGTCTCTCGTGTTCATTTACACCTATATCTACAAGCTGTTCCTAAACTTTATGTGTGTCTATTTGTGATGTTAGATAGTCTCTCGTGTTCATTTACACCTATATCTACACGCTGTTCCTAAACTTTATGTGTGTCTATTTGTGATGTTAGATAGTCTCTCGTGTTTATTTACACCTATATCTACAAGCTGTTCCTAAACTTTATGTGTGTCTAATTGTGATGTTAGATAGTCTCTCGTGTTCATTTACACCTATATCTACAAGCTGTTCCTAAACTTTATGTGTGTCTATTTGTGATGTTAGATAGTCTCTCGTGTTCATTTACACCTATATCTACAAGCTGTTCCTAAACTTTATGTGTGTCTAATTGTGATGTTAGATAGTCTCTCGTGTTCATTTACACCTATATCTACAAGCTGTTCCTAAACTTTATGTGTGTCTATTTGTGATGTTAGATAGTCTCTCGTGTTCATTTACACCTATATCTACAAGCTGTTCCTAAACTTTATGTGTGTCTATTTGTGATGTTAGATAGTCTCTCGTGTTTATTTACACCTATATCTACAAGCTGTTCCTAAACTTTATGTGTGTCTATTTGTGATGTTAGATAGTCTCTCGTGTTCATTTACACCTATATCTACAAGCTGTTCCTAAACTTTATGTGTGTCTATTTGTGATGTTAGATAGTCTCTCGTGTTTATTTACACCTATATCTACAAGCTGTTCCTAAACTTTATGTGTGTCTATTTGTGATGTTAGATAGTCTCTCGTGTTCATTTACACCTATATCTACAAGCTGTTCCTAAACTTTATGTGTGTCTAATTGTGATGTTAGATAGTCTCTCGTGTTTATTTACACCTATATCTACAAGCTGTTCCTAAACTTTATGTGTGTCTATTTGTGATGTTAGATAGTCTCTCGTGTTTATTTACACCTATATCTACAAGCTGTTCCTAAACTTTATGTGTGTCTATTTGTGATGTTAGATAGTCTCTCGTGTTCATTTACACCTATATCTACACGCTGTTCCTAAACTTTATGTGTGTCTATTTGTGATGTTAGATAGTCTCTCGTGTTTATTTACACCTATATCTACAAGCTGTTCCTAAACTTTGTGTGTGTCTATTTGTGATGTTAGATAGTCTCTCGTGTTTATTTACACCTATATCTACACGCTGTTCCTAAACTTTATGTGTGTCTATTTGTGATGTTAGATAGTCTCTCGTGTTCATTTACACCTATATCTACAAGCTGTTCCTAAACTTTATGTGTGTCTATTTGTGATGTTAGATAGTCTCTCGTGTTCATTTACACCTATATCTACACGCTGTTCCTAAACTTTATGTGTGTCTATTTGTGATGTTAGATAGTATCTCGTGTTCATTTACACCTATATCTACACGCTGTTCCTAAACTTTATGTGTGTCTAATTGTGATGTTAGATAGTCTCTCGTGTTTATTTACACCTATATCTACAAGCTGTTCCTAAACTTTATGTGTGTCTATTTGTGATGTTAGATAGTCTCTCGTGTTCATTTACACCTATATCTACAAGCTGTTCCTAAACTTTATGTGTGTCTATTTGTGATGTTAGATAGTCTCTCGTGTTTATTTACACCTATATCTACAAGCTGTTCCTAAACTTTATGTGTGTCTATTTGTGATGTTAGATAGTCTCTCGTGTTCATTTACACCTATATCTACAAGCTGTTCCTAAACTTTATGTGTGTCTAATTGTGATGTTAGATAGTCTCTCGTGTTCATTTACACCTATATCTACAAGCTGTTCCTAAACTTTATGTGTGTCTAATTGTGATGTTAGATAGTCTCTCGTGTTCATTTACACCTATATCTACAAGCTGTTCCTAAACTTTATGTGTGTCTAATTGTGATGTTAGATAGTCTCTCGTGTTCATTTACACCTATATCTACACGCTGTTCCTAAACTTTATGTGTGTCTATTTGTGATGTTAGATAGTCTCTCGTGTTCATTTACACCTATATCTACACGCTGTTCCTAAACTTTATGTGTGTCTATTTGTGATGTTAGATAGTCTCTCGTGTTCATTTACACCTATATCTACAAGCTGTTCCTAAACTTTATGTGTGTCTAATTGTGATGTTAGATAGTCTCTCGTGTTCATTTACACCTATATCTACACGCTGTTCCTAAACTTTATGTGTGTCTATTTGTGATGTTAGATAGTCTCTCGTGTTTATTTACACCTATATCTACAAGCTGTTCCTAAACTTTATGTGTGTCTATTTGTGATGTTAGATAGTCTCTCGTGTTCATTTACACCTATATCTACAAGCTGTTCCTAAACTTTATGTGTGTCTAATTGTGATGTTAGATAGTCTCTCGTGTTTATTTACACCTATATCTACAAGCTGTTCCTAAACTTTATGTGTGTCTATTTGTGATGTTAGATAGTCTCTCGTGTTCATTTACACCTATATCTACAAGCTGTTCCTAAACTTTATGTGTGTCTATTTGTGATGTTAGATAGTCTCTCGTGTTCATTTACACCTAAACTTTATGTGTGTCTATTTGTGATGTTAGATAGTCTCTCGTGTTTATTTACACCTATATCATTTTTTTTAAATTGCTGCCCTTAATATATATAACATATAATTTGTTTTGTTTGATATGAGGTTATATACAGATCATGTTTTCTGTCGAATTAATAAAAAACAAAAAAGTGTCTCCTCATTTTTGTGACACCAACCGTTATTTGCGATGCTATAAACAATCGTTTTATAATAATAATAATAATAATAATAATAATAAATTGCAGTTTCCCAAATATAGAAGTTACATATACTACTCTCCATTTTGTTTTAGTTAACACAATACCGTTTTTTATTATATATACAGTATACCTTAAATGTATCTGTCTTTGACAAAACTACAATATACTGTAAAACAATATTCTAACTAGTCCGTTACGATTTCCGCATAAAAACGATGTTCGGTTCGTCTTTACCACCAGTTGTTTGTAGGAGGGCTCATGTTTTATTTACCCTATTTGTGTTTGTTTGCGTATAGTGGTGTCCAACACATATTGTGTTGTGTTTTTGTTTTGTTTGTCTTCGTATTGTGTACCCTATGCTGCCAGTTTCCCTGGATTGTCCATTTTTGATTGCCCCTTCGGTATTATTAAAGATTTGTTCTGACAGTAATAAAGCTTATAATCTAATATAAAACTTACATCTGTTGATTATTTATATCTCTCAGTGATGTTATTCTTCTGCCGATGATATGGTAGTCGGAACCACTGCATGAAAAAAAACCGGTATTCAATATAATAAGACGGCCACATTGGCCTATGATACAATGTGGTACAATAAAATACATGGCAGACCTATGATACAATGTGGTACAATAAAATACATGGCAGACCTATGATACAATGTGGTACAATAAAATACATGGCAGACCTATGATACAATGTGGTACAATAAAATACATGGCAGACCTATGATATAATGTGGTACAATAAAATACATGGCAGACCTATGATACAATGTGGTACAATAAAATACATGGCAGACCTATGATACAATGTGGTACAATAAAATACATGGCAGACCTATGATACAATGTGGTACAATAAAATACATGGCAGATTTGTTTTTCAAAATAGAAGAAGGGAAAATCGCAGGCGACAGACAAAGGCCTCCATACTTAGTTATTTAATTTTAAATATTCATACCATGTTTGAATCTCACTTTTATTTGGTTAATGTAATTAATGAATGTGGAATTCATACAAAAAATACGCTTCGCGCTGTCTTTATTTTTCTGCTGCGGTATTCCAGCAAGCTAGCTATACGATGATATCTGATACCATTCATGTTTTTATGACATTGTCGGACATACCGTCATAGTGGTGCAAGTAGCACTGAACATTTGAAGACCCCTGATACCACTCATGATTGTTTATGACTTTCCTGCAGGACATACCGTCATAGTGGTGCAAGTAGCACTGAACATTTGAAGACCCCTGATACCACTCATGATTGTTTATGACTTTCTTGTCAACTTTATACCACTACTTCTTCTTCCAAATACAGGACTAGACTCTAAAGGATGGAGTGGGTAACGTCCCGGGCTAGTGGCAAAGGTAACATTACACCGTTCGGAGCATCTGACACCATTTATGTTATTTATCTGTTTCTTTTTGTTCTTTTGTGAATTATGTTTTTCGTCATTATGCTGTGCTGTGTTCGGAATTACGAAATTTATTTCCTTACATGACCCCTTGAATTTTTCATTTTCTATATTTATATAGATTATTATCGAGGTATTTTAAACAGTAGTACATGCATCTTATTCATGTTATTTCTAATTTGTGAATAAAAAGTTCATACATACTTAAAATGCCAGCAGGAGAATTCTATATTACGATCCCAGTCTGTATTGCACAATTTTTGAAGCGTAATTTCAAAAGGTCGCCACCTGTGAATTAAATATAAAGTATGTAATACAATCCAAGGGTTCGTCAAAATGATACCTTCTAACTTCTATTAGTCAGCATAATATTCTTAGTTTTAGCAGATCTGAAAAACAACATCCTGTGAGTATTTTTATAGAAAGTGTGGACAACTGAACTACATAATACACACAGAATAAAATAATAACTTTATAGAAAATATGGATATGGGAATTAAATAATAAACACAGAAAAAAATAATAACTTTAATATACAAATCAATTTAACTATCTTCAAATATCTGCAACTAAACTTTGTTTGTTTGTTTGTTTCCATGCTGATGATTAAATAAACAATCCTGTATTATAATGCATCATTGCGGAAAAAAAATGTGGTTAATTGATGTACAAAGATGTGCTTTGTGATTTGTATCAACATATATATATTTCCTAATATAAATGCGTTTACATGTGTTTACATGTGTTTACATGCGTTTACATGTGTTTACATGTGTTTACATGCGTTTACATGTGTTTACATGTGTTTACATGTGTTTACTATTTTCAACATGTTAAATAAATTTCACCTTGCGTCATTGGTATCACTCCTATAGTCATGACTATAATGTGATTACAAAAATACACTCTGTTGGTAACAATGTGGCATTGCGATGGTCCTATGGGTCAGATGTTAAGATGGACACGGAAAATAGAGCATGTAATGCACAAGGTCTGATCCTTTTGCCTTGCAATGGACCATGAACAATCATTCTTGACATACATACAAAAATACCCTGATTCCCGACCCGTTCTAGACGCCCTTTGGGGGATTTGCAACCAACAGCGAAGAATAAAGGTTTGAAGGGGTAATCAGAAGCCGTAAATAGCAGGACAGACAACACAATGACCATACGAAAAAGGACAAGCAAACAAACAGTGATTTACTAAACACTACACAGAAAATAAACGATCGAACAACATGAATCCCACTAAAAAGGGGATGAACTCAGGTGTTCCGAAAGATTGAGCAACATGAACCACACTAACAAGGGGGGGAGGGGGGGGGGTGAACTCAGGTGCTCCGAAAGATCGAGCAACATGAACCCCACTAAAAGGGGGGTTGAACTCAGGTGAAAGGGTATGTAGTCTTGTTACAAACCCAGTGATAAGTCAGGAATTAGGAAAAGACCGAATGTGATTACGACAAACGGAACTTACCCGTGGTAATTTTTGACACAGAAATTCCATAACGTTAAAACTCGTGTTAAAATCTACTCTAGGTCCATTAAGTTAAAACTCGTGTTAAAATCTACTCTAGGTCCATAACGTTAAAACTCGAGTTAAAATCTACTCTAGGTCCATAACGTTAAAACTCGTGTTAAAATCTACTCTAGGTCCATAACGTTAAAACTCGTGTTAAGATCTGCTCTAGGTTCATAACGTTAAAACTCGTGTTAAAATCTACTCTAGGTCCATAACGTTAAAACTCGTGTTAAAATCTACTCTAGGTCCATAACGTTAAAACTCGTGTTAAAATCTACTCTAGGTCCATAACGTTAAAACTCGTGTTAAAATCTACTCTAGATCCATAACGTTAAAACTCGTGTTAAAATCTACGCTAGGTCCATAACGTTAAAACTCGTGTTAAAATCTACTCTAGATCCATAACGTTAAAACTCGTGTTAAAATCTACTCTAGGTCCATAACGTTAAAACTCGTGTTAAAATCTACTCTAGGTCCATAACGTTAAAACTCGTCTTAAAATCTACTCTAGGTTCATAACGTTAAAACTCGTGTTAAAATCTACTCTAGATCCATAACGTTAAAACTCGTGTTAAAATCTACTCTAGATCCATAACGTTAAAACTCGTGTTAAAATCTACTCTAGGTCCATAAGTTAACGTTAAAACTCGTGTTAAAATCTACTCTAGGTCCATAACGTTAAAACTCGTGTTAAAATCTACTCTAGGTCCATAATGTTAAAACTCGTGTTAAAATCTACTCTAGGTTCATAACGTTAAAACTCGTGTTAAAATCTACTCTAGGTCCATAACGTTAAAACTCGTGTTAAAATCTACTTTAGGTCCATAACGTTAAAACTCGTGTTAAAATCTACTCTAGGTCCATAACGTTAAAACTCGTGTTAAAATCTACTCTAGGTCCATAACGTTAAAACTCGTGTTAAAATCTACTCTAGGTTCATAACGTTAAAACTCGTGTTAAAATCTACTCTAGATCCATAACGTTAAAACTCGTGTTAAAATCTACTCTAGGTCCATAACGTTAAAACTCGTGTTAAAATCTACTCTAGATCCATAACGTTAAAACTCGTGTTAAAATCTACTCTAGGTCCATAAGTTAACGTTAAAACTCGTGTTAAAATCTACTCTAGGTCCATAACGTTAAAACTCGTGTTAAAATCTACTCTAGGTCCATCACGTTAAAACTCGTGTTAAAATCTACTTTAGGTCCATAACGTTAAAACTCGTATTAAAATCTACTCTAGGTCCATAACGTTAAAACTCGTGTTAAAATCTACTCTAGATCCATAACGTTAAAACTCGTGTTAAAATCTACTCTAGGTCCATAACGTTAAAACTCGTGTTAAAATCTACTCTAGGTCCATAACGTTAAAACTCGTGTTAAAATCTACTCTAGGTTCATAACGTTAAAACTCGTGTTAAAATCTACTCTAGATCCATAACGTTAAAACTCGTGTTAAAATCTACTCTAGGTCCATAACTTTAAAACTCGTGTTAAAATCTACTCTAGATCCATAACGTTAAAACTCGTGTTAAAATCTACTCTAGGTCCATAAGTTAACGTTAAAACTCGTGTTAAAATCTACTCTAGGTCCATAACGTTAAAACTCGTGTTAAAATCTACTCTAGGTCCATAACGTTAAAACTCGTGTTAAAATCTACTCTAGGTCCATAACGTTAAAACTCGTATTAAAATCTACTCTAGGTCCATAACGTTAAAACTCGTGTTAAAATCTACTCTAGGTCCATAACGTTAAAACTCGTGTTAAAATCTACTCTAGGTCCATAACGTTAAAACTCGTGTTAAAATCTACTCTAGGTCCATAACGTTAAAACTCGTGCTAAAATCTACTCTAGGTCCATAACGTTAAAACTCGTGTTTCTACTCTAGGATCTTTTTAATAGAGGAGTCTTACTTTTAACAAAATAGGATTTCTTTTTAAAAAAAATCAATGGAATATTTACTTGATTTATGTACCACATAAAGATTTTTATCGTTTAGCATTTTAACACAGAAATATTTGACGAAAAAATAATGTAGATCACTTAATTGTGAAACGCTTTATATAATGTCTACTTTAATGTCAAATCTAGATTTAAAAGTGGGCATTTATTGTAATTTTACATTATACCCGTAATATAGGTAGATAACAGCCTGTTACATGAGTTTAAATACTGGAATATTTACGCTCGCAAAATGTATCAATTAATGCTAAAATTCCTGAACGACTAGTTGTTTTGATAACGGGGTTCTTTTATAGTATACAGTTAACAATGAAACAAGAATATGTGGTCAGAGACCAAGAAAGATACTTTGTTTTATTACAGAAGTAATCGACTAACGGCAAAAACATTTGTTCATTTCCTATTGCACTGTAATGGGCACAAGTTCTAAAATAACGTATGAGTTGTGAAATGTAAACTCCATACGCTGGTGATGCTGGACTATTGATACTGATGAAAAGGAAGTTGACTATTGGAAAAGTGAAGTCATCATATTGCAGGGGCGGATCCAGCACCGCCCCCCCCCCCCCCCTAAAATTGAAAAAAATATGAGTTTTTGTCATAAAATCTTGATTTTTCACATGAAATACCCCAAAAATATTCGGGCCTCCTTCCGCAATTGGAAAAAATAAGATTTTTGGCGTAAAATCGTGATTTTTCACACGAAATACCAAAAAAAAATTTCGCGCCTCCCTCCGCTCGGCGCAATTTTTTAAGTTCGCCCCCTCTAACTTGAAATCCTGGATCCGCCACTGTATTGCATGTATTCTTCTTATTCTATATCGTTTGATTAGTTCTTTAAAACAATAAAACATAATATATGATTACATAATTATGTTAAACTTGTAAGATCCATAAAATAGTTACCTTGGATTCGTTGATTTGTAAACAATTTCTGTTCTAAAAACAGGATGATAGGTCACATTTTCTATGCTTCGTGAAATCTCAAAATAAACATCAGGCTGAAAAAATATATATATTTACATTTGTATATAAATGATTGGTAGAACATCATCATAGTTAAATGGTTTAATTGTCAAGATATATGAAATCAGGACTTACAAACTCCGAAGAAATGTGCGAGTCGAGGGGCGATCAATAAATATCAAAAAATATAAAGGTATGCAAAAAAAATATAAAAGAAAAAACGCTCGAATGTCCATAGAATCCGCGATAATATGTGCTTTGAAATGGTTAATATATCCTATGCATAGGAGATTACTGTTCCTCATTGTCAATATCTAGGTCTCAATTCATAAGACAGGTATAACAGGTCATTAGTATATTTAATCTATTATTCATTGTTAAATGACTGCACATGTAACTTATGTTATGTAGAGCATTAAGATAAAATCATTTGTATGTAATATTGCAGAATACCGTGGGTGGATAACTTAATGGCTAACAATTAACTTTGTACAAAGAATAAAGGATTTAAATTATACCTTGTTCATAGAAAAGAGACCTTTCTTATCCAGCTTAAGACCTCCAGCGTGTATATAAACCTTGTTTCTAGAATCCATTAAGATCTCTGTGGTGATATTAAGCATACCTCGAGGACGAGAATCACCTGTAATTATAATTGACATTACATTGCTACCATTCTAAAGATATATATTGTACACAATGGTTTTAATAGGGCTAGGGTTAGCTTTGTTGTGTTTAACGCCACTATCAACAATATTTCAGCTATATCGTGGCGGTCAGTTTTGTTGGTGCTGGTGTTAATACAAGGCCATAGTATTGCAATTTTAATCGTATTAAAACAAAACAAAAATGCACAAATAATATAGCGAAACGTTTGAAGATGCCAACAGGGTAACCAGAAGTGATAATTCGGGAAGATGTCGACAGGGTAACCAGAAGTGGTAATTCGGGAAGATGCCGACAGGGTAACCAGAAGTGGTAATTCGGGAAGATGCCGACAGGGTAACCAGAAGTGATAATTCGGGAAGATGCCGACAGAGTAACCAGAAGTGGTAATTCGGAAAGATGCCGACAGGGTAACCAGAAGTGATAATTCGGGAAGATGCCAACAGGGTAACCAGAAGTGGTAATTCGGGAAGATGCCAACAGGGTAACCAGAAGTGGTAATTCGGGAAGATGCCGACAGGGTAACTAGAAGTGGTAATTCGGGAAGATGCCGACAGAGTAACCAGAAGTGGTAATTCGGGAAGATGCCAACAGGGTAACCAGAAGTGGTAATTCGGGAAGATGCCAACAGAGTAACCAGAGGTGGCAATTCGGGAAGATGCCAACAGGGTAACCAGAAGTGGTAATTCGGGAAGATGCCAACAGGGTAACCAGAAGTGATAATTCGGGAAGATGCCGACAAAGTAACCAGAAGAGATAATTCGGGAAGATGCCAACAGGGTAACCAGAAGTGGTAATTCGGGAAGATGCCAACAGGGTAACCAGAAGTGGTAATTCGGGAAGATGCCAACAGGGTAACCAGAAGTGGTAATTCGGGAAGATGCCGACAGGGTAACCAGAAGTGGTAATTCGGGAAGATGCCGACAGGGTAACTAGAAGTGGTAATTCGGGAAGATGCCGACAGAGTAACCAGAAGTGGTAATTCGGGAAGATGCCAACAGGGTAACCAGAAGTGGTAATTCGGGAAGATGCCAACAGAGTAACCAGAGGTGGCAATTCGGGAAGATGCCAACAGGGTAACCAGAAGTGGTAATTCGGGAAGATGCCAACAGGGTAACCAGAAGTGATAATTCGGGAAGATGCCGACAAAGTAACCAGAAGAGATAATTCGGGAAGATGCCAACAGGGTAACCAGAAGTGGTAATTCGGGAAGATGCCAACAGGGTAACCAGAAGTGGTAATTCGGGAAGATGCCAACAGGGTAACCAGAAGTGGTAATTCGGGAAGATGCCAACAGGGTAACCAGAAGTGGTAATTCGGGAAGATGCCAACAGGGTAACCAGAAGTGGTAATTCGGGAAGATGCCAACAGGGTAACCAGAAGTGGCAATTCGGGAAGATGCCAACAGGGTAACCAGAAGTGGTAATTCGGGAAGATGCCGACAGGGTAACCAGAAGTGGTAATTCGGGAAGATGCCGACAGGGTAACCAGAAGTGGTAATTCGGGAAGATGCCAACAGGGTAACCAGAAGTGGTAATTCGTGAAGATGCCAACAGCATAACCAGAAGTGGTAATTCGAGAAGATGCCAACAGGGTAACCAGGAGTGGTAATTCGGGAAGATGCCAACAGGGTAACCAGAAGTGGTAATTCGGAAAGATGCCAACAGGGTAACCAGAAGTGGTAATTCGGGAAGATGCCAACAGGGTAACCAGAAGTGGTAATTCGGGAAGATGCCGACAGGGTAACCAGAAGTGGTAATTCGGAAAGATGCCGACAGGGTAACCAGAAGTGGTAATTCGGGAAGATACCAACAGGGTAACTAGAAGTGGTAATTCGGGAAGATGCCGACAGGGTAACCAGAAGTGATAATTCGGGAAGATGCCGACAAGGTAACCAGAAGTGGTAATTCGTAGAATGACACACACTACAATAGCCAACAAAAAGACAAACAATATCTAAAAATAATTCACAGAAAACTACAGATTGAGCACATCCCTTAAAGCTGGTGATGAACTCATGGTCTCCGGAAGGGTAAGCAGTTCCTACTCACTAGTGACACCCGTCGTGTTACTGTACACGAGCATCATCTGATATATATGATAATCGTGTTGGACACCAGTATACATAGCACAAAAACAAATGGTAGTATGCTTTGTTTTATCCAATTCATTTTTCATGAATATAAAATTGTGTCTTCCTGGGATTCAAACCGCATAATTGACCTACTCGAGGTAGATCCTCGTAAATCCTGACTATACTATACATTATAAAAATTAAACAGGAGGAAACAAGAATGGGCTATAAGTTCTATTAACAGCATCGGGTACACTAAATATGTCTTGATCATTATAATGAATAATTGGCTGTCTTTCCTGTGGTTTATTGTCGTGAGCTACACCAATAAAGGGACATTACTCACCAGCAGTACGAAGGTTTTTACTTGTAGTAACCACTGCCTTGGGATAATTCAGTAATTTTAAAAGAGTGACTTCTGTAAATCCTACAAAATCATGATGCTTTAGATCTTGGGACCTAAAAATAAATATATCTTTGTTATTTGGGAATAAATAATCTATATAAAAAAATACCTCTACTATACGAAACTAACCTTCAATATATTGGAAACAGATGGGCGTGGAAATCTATTAGTTCGAGAAATAGATAATTTTTGCAGATTATCGCTGTTTTACAAATGTCATATTCGTGTACTTGCAAAGGTTCGTAACAAACTTATTGTGAGGTGTGTACTGGAAATATACAAAAATTTGGAAAACTTATTATCACCAACTTAACAACACCGAGTGCTTCCCAACGCGTAGTCAGATTCTCTTTACCACAAAATCGTAGAGCATTGCGGAACGTGGTGTAAAAATGCCACTAATAAATTTGTGTAAGATCATACATTATATTATTAAAGTAGACATATTATATATAAATAAAATCCTATGTGAGGATGAACTTTAAAACAAAAGCATATTTAGTATAGAATATTGAAAAAGGTACATACCGACTATCGACGTCATAAACAGAAAACTTGAGTTGTTGACTAACTGATGGTTCTAAGTTGATGACAAATGATCCAACAAACTGAAAGAGAAAAAAGGACATCCCCTGTTAAGATATGTTTCGAACAACTAGAATGTGTGCTTTGCAGATTAAATGTTGTCTGAACCTAACACGTTTGATCAGAAATGTATTTTGCAAATATCGTAATAGATACACATGTCATCTTGGCAGGCCGCACTGCCGGTTCTGATTCCATATTAGCCTGGTTTTTATCTGTTACACAACAATGACGTTTCCTACCACCTTTGATTGAATTGAAGAAAGGTTTGAAAATACCATTCAGAAGCAGTAAATACTAAATGGGCATTTAGAAGCAGTAAATACTAAAGAGGCATTCAGACTAAAGGGGCATTCAGAAGAGCAAATCGCAGTAAAAATGTAGATATCCAATTTAGTGCGTACGACGCGTTTCTGGAATAACCTTCATCAGGTACGCTCAACATCGAAGTATTGGAAAGTCAAATAAATGAATGGACAGACAATACAATTAATGACAAAAAAGGACAATGTGCAATTTTGACTGACTAGATATAATACGCTTTGTTCTCGAAAATGAATTTGAAAATGTCAGAATGAATCTGATTTTTGAAAACCTTTGCTTAATCCTAAGTGAGAAAATTTCCAGCTCTATTATGGCGCGAAAAAGTATTTTGTTCATGTAATGATGACGCAATCTGTTTTGTTCTA
This sequence comes from Bathymodiolus septemdierum, assembly GCA_963383655.1. Lineage (NCBI taxonomy): Eukaryota > Metazoa > Mollusca > Bivalvia > Mytilida > Modiolidae > Bathymodiolus > Bathymodiolus septemdierum. Next base: position 100,669,855 of record OY726517.1, on the reverse strand, counting down.
GATCAACATGCCCAGTTGGATTTTACGGTGCTAAATCACTGAAACAACAGTTCATGGGTAGACTTGTCACTCCATTTTGACATTCCGCTCGATGTTTCATTCCGAGCTCACCAGTCTTTGTTCTTACTCCTTAATATTGCGTGCTTTACTGAGAAGCAGCAAATATCAATTAAATGTATTACGGATTGACCCTACTGACGACCTTTATTGTCCATTATTCTTAAGGCATAATATACAAAGTGACAGCGTTAAATAATTTAATAACAACACTCTCTCTCTATATATGTATATATATATAGATGGTTGATTTCAGGACACACAATTGGACAGATCACTAGTATGATAAGTCATTAGAACATTATACATGATTAAAGAAACTTTTAAATTATTGTCACGAATGATATATGTAGGCAAGACACGTCAATAATCGTCCAATTGTAAGAAATAAGAGCTGAAAGTGAGCAATAAGAAATGGAAATCTTATGAACATCAATATCAGAAAACGGACATCTTTTATACCTGACATCGGCTTCTAGAAACTGGAGTTTACGATTTGTGTAGTATGGATATTAGAAAATGGTTCTCCTTTGTTATACATGCGTTCGATATCTCTCTATTTTTTTGCAATTTGCTCTACAACAATATCTTCGCTTGACTTGATGTTCAAAGTTAGATTTTTACTATTCCTTAAAAAGCGTTTGATGTTACCAACCAGTAATCAGAATCCGTAAATCGAAGAAGAACAGACAACACAATGGCCAAAAGAAAAAGTATAAAAGGACAAACAACGATCTACAAAAGTTTCTTTATGTACCAGATATCATTCCCTTGATAAAATCAGAACAATTAGTTAAAGGTACTAGTGCCCGAGGTACCATTACTAGTGCCCGTGGTACCATTACTAGTGCCCGTGGTATCATTACTAGTGCCCGTGGTACAATTACTAGTGCCCGTGGGACCATTACTAGTGCCCGTGGTACCATTACTAGTGCCCGTGGTACAATTACTAATGCCCGTGGGACCATTACTAGTGCCCGTGGGACCATTACTAGTGGCGGAGGTACCATTAATAGTGCCCGTGGTACCATTACTAGTGCCCGTGGTACCATTACTAGTGCCCGTGGTACCATTACTAGTGCCTGTGGTACCATTACTAGTGCCCGTGGTACCATTACTAGTGCCCGTGGTACCATTATTAGTGCCCATGGGACTATTACTAGTGCCCGACCATTACTAGTGCCCGAGGTACCATTACTAGTGCCCGTGGGACCATTACTAGTGCCCGTGGTACCATTACTAGTGCCCGTGGGACCATTACTAGTGCCCGTGGGACCATTACTAGTGCCCAAGGTACCATTACTAGTGCCCGTGGGACCATTACTAGTGCCCGAGGTACCATTACTAGTGCCCGTGGGACCATTACTAGTGCCCGTGGTACCATTACTAGTGCTCATGGGACCATTACTAGTGCCCGTGGGACAATTACTAGTGCCCGGGGTACCATTACTAATGCCCGTGGTACCATTACTAGTGCCCGTGGGACCATTACTAGTGCCCATGGTACCATTACTAGTGCCCGTGGGACCATTACTAGTGCCCGTGGTACCATTACTAGTGCCCGAGGTACCATTACTAGTGTCTGTGGTACCATTACTAGTGCCCGTAGTACCATTACTAGTGCCCGTGTGACCATTACCAGTGCCCGTGGGACCATTACTAGTGCCCATGGTACCATTACTAGTGCCCGTGGTACCATTACTAGTGCCCGTGGGACCATTACTAGTGCCCGTGGTACCATTACTAGTGCCCGTGGTACCATTACTAGTGCCCGTGGTACCATTACTAGTGCACGTGGTACCATTACTAGTGCCCGTGGTACCATTACTAGTGCCGTGGTACCATTAATAGTGCCCGTGGGACCATTACTAATGCCCGTGGTACCATTACTAGTGCCCGAGGTACCATTACTAGTGCCCGTGGTACCATTACTAGTGCCCGTGGTACCATTACTAGTGTCCGAGGTACCATTACTAGTGCACGTGGTACCATTACTAGTGCCCGTGGTACCATTACTAGTGCCCGTGGTACCATTACTAGTGCCCGTGGTACCATTACTAGTGCCCGTGGGACCATTACTAGTGCCCGTGGTACCATTACTAGTGCCCGAGGTACCATTACTAGTGCCCGTGGTACCATTACTAGTGCCCGAGGTACCATTACTAGTGCCCGAGGTACCATTACTAGTGCCCGTGGGACCATTACTAGTACCCGTGGGGCCATTACTAGTGCCCGTGGTACCATTACTGCTTTAATACTTTAATCGTTTATATCAATATAATTTGTGTTTGACGTTATTGTTGATTGATTGGAAATGTAAACATAAAATGTCATTATAATATTTGATATAACCACATAGAAATATTTATTTTCTCCAGAAATCTCTAGAAGTCTATATAATTGAATATGCTTTGTTTTAGGTGGCTTATTTGATCCAAAAACATATAATAATTACAGTATTATAGATTGATGTTTTATGGCCTGTAAAATAAACTTACTCTAGGATTAAGTGTGTTCCGAATAGCTTCCGTTCGCCCATATTCCTTCCATTGTCCGAATTGTTTAATAAACATTACACACATGGGGTCAGTTTTGGTAAATTCGTCCAAATCCACAAGATTATTGCAGCTAACCATGATCTCTATTTTAGATCCAGTCAGCGCTAATAAAGAGGGATCTAATTCGGTTGTCATGGTTATCGCTAGTAACGTAGTTTCACTAAAACTGGAACAAGCTCGTCAAACTCCTGTATCCCCAAGCACCACATCTTGTCCTGTAACCAGAAAGGAAATACAAAGTTTCACCAGTTGTTATTTAGAGTCAACACACAATTGTTGTCCAGATATTTTCACCATGGCGAGATGTACATAATCCATAAACTAATTTATTTATGGTTTAAAGCGTGTCATTGTAGATTTTGTTGTGATTATTTTAATTCAATTAACATACAATGACGTATACAAAATCAAAATTTAAGATTTTATCAAAATAATTACGTCAAAAAGAAAATTTTCTTCTTTAATTCAAATTATTTAATTCACAGCTGATGTATATTTATTAAAGGTTCAACGCTTTTCCAGTCCTTTGAAATCATTCTTGAGAGGGATATTTAAAGGTAACAATTAATGAATGAAACCATCTACAGACAACGATTAGACAAATAAGAACTCTCTTTCGATAACAGATTTATATTGAATGTTTAATACAGACATCAATATCCGATTACGATTTCCTTAACCTTTATTGAATAAACTATAAAATACCCATACAGGACATATGATGACTTTAATGCAGTTAGCGTTTTTGATGACATCAATGCAGCGTTTTATTGCATTGAATATCATATTAATAACAGCGTGTAAAGTTATATATTTATATAGTATAATTGAAAATCAGTCCTGGGTTATTAATCAAAAACCTTATTAATAATCCGTAATTTATGTATTTTGTTGTAAAATAAATTTCATCGTTCATCAATCTTTTGTGAGTTCGAATCCCGTTCATGTCGAGGTGTACTGGATACAAAATCATGTGATATATTTTGCTAGTGACTTGCGGCAAGTCGGTGGTTTTCTCTGGGTACTCCGGTTTTATCCACCAATAAAGCTGACCGCCACGATATAGCTGAAATATTGTTGAAAGTGGCGTTAAACACCATAACCCTAACCCCATGATATCAGAGGCTGTGGTAACCGTTAAGATATCCGTAGCTTCAGTAACCGTTACGATATCTGTGGATTTAGTCACCGTTCAGATATCAAAATTTATATTATATCATGATATGGTCAGTACAAGTTTCTACCCCTTCACGCTTGAACCGCATCGGCGGCGTAATGATTAGCGCGCTCGCCTCGAGTGCGGTAGATCGTGGGTTCGAGCCTCGGTCGAGTCAAACCAAAGACTGTAAAATTAGTATGTGTTGCTTCTCCGCTAAGCACACAGCATTAAGGAGAAAGAGCAACGACTATTTGCTCGGAATCAGAATAATGTGTCAGAATGGAGCGACATGTCCACCCGCGGACTGTTGTTTCAGTGGGCTAGCACTATAAAAATCCAACGCAGCGTGTTAGTCTAGTACAAACCGGAACTCATCATCATCTCATTGAAAATTAACTTGTTCTCGCCATGATATAGCTGAAAAATTGCTGAATTGGCGTTAAGCAACAATCACTCGCTCACTCACTCCTTCATGTTTGTTCCACACATAGAATGTAAAATATTAATTAGTAATCTTAATAATAAAAGTTTTAATTTATATCCCCCGGTGATGATAGAAATGGTTTGCTTCCGCTGTGCCCGGTCATTGTGTGGAAAGCTGCAATTACGAGTCAAGACATATATGACTGTCACCTCCTAACACTATGTTAGAAGTAAGTTTAGATGGCCCGTACCACATCGATTATCTCCTCTTTACCTGTAGCAATACAATTATTTGTTCATAGAACAACACAGCTGGTTTGACGTTAAACAGCAAACAACAACAACAACAAAAAACAAAAACAAAAACAAAAACATGCAGATAAATATGTGGCACTGGAATATGTAACATATCTAAGTCACTGACAAGTTTTATCACATAAAGGTATATCATACAATTTCAAGATTTCATCAGCAATTCATTTCAACTATAGAATTTGTATTCATTTAGTAAAATAATTTGTATAATTTTTGTAAAATTAATTTGTATTAATTTAGTAAAATAATTTGTATGAATTTAATAAAATAATTTGTATTTATTTTGTAAAATAATTTGTATTAATTCAATAAAATAATTTGTATTAATTTTGTAAAATAATTTGCATTAATTTAGTAAAATAATTTGTATTAATTTAGTAAAATAATTTGCAGTGATTTTGTAAAAATAATTTGTATTTATTTAGTAAAATAATTTGTATTTATTTAGAAAAGTAATTAAGAACTGATATGGACTCTCCTGGGATCACTGTCTTACTATTGTAGTTGTAATTATGTATATATTTTACCATTAGACAAATTCAGATTCATTATAAATACTCTACATCCACGAAAACTATTTATATTAATTACTCCTATGTAAATAATGTATGCATGCTTTGTAGAAATAGTTGAGAGAAAAAAACATTGGAATAATTAAAATACACAAACTGTATTTTTAGCGAGGTATATACTGCTTTCCTGAACATCAACACCAAACGTAAATATACTGCTTTCCTGAACATCAACACCAAACGTAAATATACTGCTTTCCTGAACATAACACCAAACGTAAATATACTGCTTTCCTGAACATCAACATCAAACGTAAATATACTGCTTTCCTGAACATCAACACCAAACGTAAATATACTGCTTTCCTGAACATCAACACCAAACGTAAATATACTGCTTTCCTGAACATCAACACCAAACGTAAATATACTGCTTTCCTGAACATCAACACCAAACGTAAATATACTGCTTTCCTGAACATAACACCAAACGTAAATATACTGCTTTCCTGAACATCAACACCAAACGTAAATATACTGCTTTCCTGAACATCAACACCAAACGTAAATATACTGCTTTCCTGAACATCAACACCAAACGTAAATATACTGCTTTCCTGAACATCAACACCAAACGTAAATATACTGCTTTCCTGAACATCAACACCAAACGTAAATATACTGCTTTCCTGAACATCAACACCAAACGTAAATATACTGCTTTCCTGAACATCAACACTAAACGTAAATATACTGCTTTCCTGAACATCAACACCAAACGTAAATATACTGCTTTCCTGAACATCAACACCAAACGTAAATATACTGCTTTCCTGAACATAACACCAAACGTAAATATACTGCTTTCCTGAACATCAACACCAAACGTAAATATACTGCTTTCCTGAACATCAACACCAAACGTAAATATACTGCTTTCCTGAACATCAGCACCAAACGTAAAATGTTATTGATGAAAAATGACAAACAACGCATTACATATTTTAATTATGTCTGTTTTATGTTTATTGTACTGATGACAAACTTCCACAAGTTGAAAGATAAACATCTGTAATGAGTACTGTGACCTTAACTAACTCTTTGAAATTGACAGTTCATTTTATCTTCGAAGGCTTTGTCTTGACATCAAATAAAACACAATTTGTTTTTCACACGCTTTTTAACGTCTGAATCTAAAAATGAATTGATACATTTACTTTGGATGAAATGTTTAAAAAGATAAGCTCCACACATTAACAGATCAGACAATTAATTCAATCTTTAATTCTTTTCGTACGGATATTGGCGACAGACAAGCGTTTCTTGATGAAATTGCTAGGTGGAAAACACGCTGGAATATGGTTGATGGGCAAAAACCACAAACATTACTGGAGACATTCAATGTCACAAACCAAGACTTCTATTGTACCCTAATATTTATGCAATTTTTAGAGTATTGATAACAATGCCAGTGTCTTCGGCGTCTAGCGAGCGTTCATTCAGTGCGATGCGCTGCGTAAAAACCCGCCTTAGAGCTACAATGGGTGATGAGAGATTATCAAATTTATCGTTGTTACACATCCACAGAACAAGAAATCTAAGCGTCGAAGATGATGTCAACAAATTTGCAGTGAGAAAAACCAGACGTCTGGACTTTATCTAATTACCAGTCCGTGTTGCTGGACATGATGGCTGCATGTGCTTACATGAACTCTGAAACTATATTCTTTGAATGTTTCCGGGAATGTTTCTTTCATACATTTTGCATTTATGATAATCTTCACTATAGATTCAATGCTTTGTGATGCTGAATTTTTGTAACTGTTAAAATTATTCTGAAAAGCGGTGTAGAAACATTCAGTCAAATGTTCTCATATTCAGCAAAAATATATTAACAACTTCGAATTTTGTATTGTTTCCATGATAAAATAAGAATATATTTCATGTCTTTTATTGTTCAGATTTCGCCATTTGTACATCTATTTACGCTTAAAATCGTTTTCCGTTGGAGGGGCTTAGCCCCTCTAAACCCCCCACCAGGGCTCTGCCCTGGACCTGCTGCGGGCCTTAAGCGGCCCCCAGAACCCTCGCCGCAAGTTGTGCTTACATTTCATTGTATACCTAGCTACGCCCCTGAGTCACAAATAAAATAACAACTAACATTTAATATTGTCACTTGAGATTTATTCTTTCATTTAATCTGTCAATATTTTTAATGATTAACAAAAACTCCAAACTGGTGAGAAATGTGATTTAAAAGATAGGTTGTACTCAATTAAATAATTAAATACATTAAACGATCATATATAGGATAGGTCATAGCTTCATATTCTTGTGGAAAGTTTATAAGGCGTGATATACAAGTAGAAATATGAAATTGTAGATATTAAGAACAACCATGGTTGATAAAACAACCAACAATAGAGACGTAGGAGTGAACAGTGGCAAGTTGTCAAAGCTGTCAAGCACAAAACAACCAACAATAGAGACGTAGGAGTGAACAGTGGCAAGTTGTCAAAGCTGTCAAGCACAAAACAACCAACAATAGAGACGTAGGAGTGAACAGTGGCAAGTTGTCAAAGCTGTCAAGCACAAAACAACCAACAATAGAGACGTAGGAGTGAACAGTGGCAAGTTGTCAAAGCTGTCAAGCACAAAACAACCAACAATAGAGACGTAGGAGTGAACAGTGGCAAGTTGTCAAAGCTGTCAAGCACAAAACAACCAACAATAGAGACGTAGGAGTGAACAGTGGCAAGTTGTCAAAGCTGTCAAGCACAAAACAACCAACAATAGAGACGTAGGAGTGAACAGTGGCAAGTTGTCAAAGCTGTCAAGCACAAAACAACCAACAATAGAGACGTAGGAGTGAACAGTGGCAAGTTGTCAAAGCTGTCAAGTACAAAACAACCAACAATAGAGACGTAGGAGTGAACAGTGGCAAGTTGTCAAAGCTGTCAAGCACAAAACAACCAACAATAGAGACGTAGGAGTGAACAGTGGCAAGTTGTCAAAGCTGTCAAGCACAAAACAACCAACAATAGAGACGTAGGAGTGAACAGTGGCAAGTTGTCAAAGCTGTCAAGCACAAAACAACCAACAATAGAGACGTAGGAGTGAACAGTGGCAAGTTGTCAAAGCTGTCAAGCACAAAACAACCAACAATAGAGACGTAGGAGTGAACAGTGGCAAGTTGTCAAAGCTGTCAAGCACAAAACAACCAACAATAGAGACGTAGGAGTGAACAGTGGCAAGTTGTCAAAGCTGTCAAGCACAAAACAACCAACAATAGAGACGTAGGAGTGAACAGTGGCAAGTTGTCAAAGCTGTCAAGCACAAAACAACCAACAATAGAGACGTAGGAGTGAACAGTGGCAAGTTGTCAAAGCTGTCAAGTACAAAACAACCAACAATAGAGACGTAGGAGTGAACAGTGGCAAGTTGTCAAAGCTGTCAAGCACAAAACAACCAACAATAGAGACGTAGGAGTGAACAGTGGCAAGTTGTCAAAGCTGTCAAGCACAAAACAACCAACAATAGAGACGTAGGAGTGAACAGTGGCAAGTTGTCAAAGCTGTCAACCACAAAAAGCATATACACTTGGTTAACTGGACAAGTTTGTTTTTGCTTAGATCTACGCTAAAAATTCCTATTGTTCTTAAAATGTTGTCAAACCCCCGTTCTACGTACCCTGAACTAAGACATTCTACCGGTTAATTTGATCCCTGTCACGACTGTCATCTTAATATGTATAGATCTCTAGTGTACAAACAGATAAAAAAAAATGCACAGATTCGTTTGATTTTGATTTGTGTTTAACGCCACTTTCAACAATATTTCAGCTATATCATGGCGACCAGTTCTAGTGGTGGAAGAAGCAGGAGTACCCAGAGAGAACCACCGACCATGGGCAAGCAACTGGTAAACTTGAGTCGAGTGCACCCTTTTTGTAATTTACAAAGCCGGGCGCGAACTCACGCCGTATTGGTGATAGGCTTGTATGAGTTGTTAAGTAATCCAACTACCTAACTCATTGAGCCACCCGGGGCCTTCAGATTCGTTTGATCTCAAAAGACCATGCCTTAATAACAGAAATGACTGTCAAAATGGAAAAAATAAAAATGCAGTGTTAGTACATTCAATATATATATTTATTTATTTCTCAGTGTCAGTATATTCAATATCACACTTTAAATTTTCTCTGAGCTCATAATATGATACAGGTTCCTAATATAATTGATTTTGGCAGAAAGTTATTGAACAAGTTTTTTAATCACATATACACACAAAAGGAATAATAACACTACAAAAGAAAGAGGGTCCTTGGTAAAGAATTATGTCAAATATATACATCGAAATAGTTCAATAATTCATCAAATTTATCTTACGTATAGGAATCCAAATAGTGTGTACATTGTACTGTACAACATTTATTATACAATATAACTTCAATTATAAGATATGACGTTAATCTTAAGCAAACACACACTATGTGTATCCCCCTTACACAAAATAAAAAAGATAACAACACAATCAATAGCATATATCGATCTTTAAAAAACTATTTGCTTGGTTTATCACAAGATAAGTATCATTATCATTACCATTTATCATACTTTCTTAAATATATTGAAAGGATGGATAAGTATTATTATGTGTTATAAATACTACGTGTCATTCTGTGAATCCTACTACATTACAGAGAGAGAGAGAGAGAGATAAAGTCATCATGTTAAAACATCAAATACCACACAACCTTCAGAAAGTTTTTGGCCGATAAGAGAGAGAGCGAGAGAGTATTATTTGTGAGAAGAAGGGTCATTAATGTAGTCAAATATATAATACATACCTTCAATTTTAGCTAAAGACGTAAATTTGAATCTCTATTCCATTACTGTAATATGTGCATACATGTACTTGTAAACAAAAATGTCCTGTTGTAATAGTTGGACTTCATATACCTGAGCTGACAAAGACGGTCATATAAATACAATTCACCCCGGTGTATATTAAATACCAGGATCAAAGTCATAACATATATATAGGTAAAACTAATTATAGCAAGATCAGTCAGTCAGTCAATCCTTTAAAACGGAATTAAAAATATCTAAAACAACACGCATGAATTGACAGTGATTATAGGTAATTATTGTATTGTGAACCGTAACATTCCATTTCAACATTACATCATTTACATGTATACTGGAAAAATTAAAATAAAATGCCATAAAAAAATTAAAGCTTGTACCAGAAAGAGAATTGCTCTATTGTATGTCTTATTTTATATGGTACTTATTGAATACATCATTACTATCATCTAACATTGGTACAATATAATACTATATTATCTCCCTATTTACACTGTTTAATATCAAATGTTATCTAATGTAAATAAACGGAAATATTGGTAAACATGACAATTGAAATAGCAAATAGATCGAATATCAATTTAAACAAATATTAATATGTAGTAAAATAATATATGTCTGAGTCATGCGTGGCAATACATAAACTATTTCAATCATAGATGTGGTGTTTTCTGATGTTTCTGTATAGATAAATGATTGATTCATTGATTCATTATTGCTTAACGTCCAACTAGCAATATTCCAGCCATATCCAAGACAAGGACAAGTTCACAATATACAAACAACATAGATAGATATGAGGGAGGATCAGCCAACCAGGAAAATGAGGGAGGATGAGACAACCAGGATAATGAGGGAGGATGAGACAACCAGGATAATGAGGGAGGATGAGACAACCAGGATAATGAGGGAGGATAAACCAACCAGGATAATGAGGGAGGATGAGACAACCAGGATAATGAGGGAGGATGAGCCAACCAGGATAATAAGGGAGGATGAGACAACCAGGATAATGAGCCAACCAGGAAAATGAGGGAGGATGAACCAACCAGGATAATGAGGGAGGATGAGCCAACCAGGATAATGAGGGAGGATGAGCCAACCAGGATAATGAGGGAGGATGAGCCAACCAGGATAATGAGGGAGGATGAGACAACCAGGATAATGAGGGAGGATGAGCCAACCAGGATAATGAGGGAGGATGAGCCAACCAGGATAATAAGGGAGGATGAGACAACCAGGATAATGAGCCAACCAGGAAAATGAGGGAGGATGAACCAACCAGGATAATGAGGGAGGATGAGCCAACCAGGATAATGAGGGAGGATGAGCCAACCAGGATAATGAGGGAGGATGAGCCAACCAGGATAATGAGGGAGGATGAGACAACCAGGATAATGAGGGAGGATGAGCCAACCAGGATAATGAGGGAGGATGAGCCAACCAGGAAAATGAGGGAGGATGAGCCAACCAGGATAATGAGGGAGGATGAACCAACCAGGATAATGAGGGAGGATGAGCCAACCAGGATAATGAGGGAGGATGAGCCAACCAGGATAATGAGGGAGGATGAGCCAACCAGGATAATGAGGGAATATGAGCCAACCAGGATAATGAGGGAGGATGAGCCAACCAGGAAAATGAGGGAGGATGAGCCAACCAGGATAATGAGGGAGGATGAACCAACCAGGATAATGAGGGAGGATGAGCCAACCAGGATAATAAGGGAGGATGAACCAACCAGGATAATGAGGGAGGATGAACCAACCAGGATAATGAGGGAGGATGAGCCAACCAGGATAATGAGGAAGGATGAGCCAACCAGGATAATGAGGGAGGATGAGCCAACCAGGATAATGAGGGAATATGAGCCAACCAGGAAAATGAGGGAGGATGAGACAACCAGAATAATGAGGGAGGATGAGCCAACCAGGATAATAAGGGAGGATCAGCCAACCAGGATAATAAGGGAGGATGAGACAACCAAGATAATGAGGGAGGATGAGCCAACCAGGATAATGAGGGAGGATGAGCCAACCAGGATAATGAGGGAGGGTGAGACAACCAGGATAATGAGGGAGGATGAGACAACCAGGATAATGAGGGAGGATGAGAAAACCAGGATAATAAGGGAGGATGAGACAACCAGGATAATGAGGGAGGATGAGCCAACCAGGATAATGAGGGAGGATGAGACAACCAGGATAATGAGGGAGGATGAGACAACCAGGAAAATGAGGGAGGATGAGACAACCAGGATAATGAGGGAGGATGAGACAACCAGGATAATGAGGGAGGATGAGACAACCAGGATAATGAGGGAGGATGAGACAACCAGGAAAATGAGGGAGGATGAGCTAACCAGGATAATGAAGGAGGATGAGCCAACCAGGATAATGAGGGAGGATGAGACAACCAGGATAATGAGGGAGGATGAGCCAACCAGGATAATGAGGGAGGATGAGCCAACCAGGATAATGAGGGAGGATGAGCCAACCAGGAGAATGAGGGAGGATGAGACAACCAGGATAATGAGGGAGGATGAGCCAACCAGGATAATGAGGGAGGATGAGCCAACCAGGATAATGAGGGAGGATGAGACAACCAGGATAATGAGGAAGGATGAGAAAACCAGGATAATGAGCCAACCAGGAAAATGAGGGAGGATGAGCCAACCAGGATAATGAGGGAGGATGAGCCAACCAGGATAATGAGGGAGGATGAGCCAACCAGGATAATGAGGGAGGATGAGCCAACCAGGATAATGAGGGTGGATGAGACAACCAGGATAATGAGGGAGGATGAGCCAACCAGGATAATGAGGGAGGATGAGCCAACCAGGATAATGAGGGAGGATGAGCCAACCAGGATAATGAGGGAGGATGAGCCAACCAGGATAATGAGGGAGGATGAGCCAACCAGGATAATGAGGGAGGATGAGACAACCAGGATAATGAGGAAGGATGAGAAAACCAGGATAATGAGCCAACCAGGAAAATGAGGGAGGATGAGCCAACCAGGATAATGAGGGAGGATGAGCCAACCAGGATAATGAGGGAGGATGAGCCAACCAGGATAATGAGGGAGGATGAGCCAACCAGGATAATGAGGGTGGATGAGACAACCAGGATAATGAGGAAGGATGAGAAAACCAGGATAATGAGCCAACCAGGAAAATGAGGGAGGATGAACCAACCAGGATAATGAGGGAGGATGAGCCAACCAGGATAATGAGGGAGGATAAGCCAACCAGGATAATGAGGGAGGATGAGCCAACCAGGATAATGAGGGAGGGTGAGCCAACCAGGATAATGAGGGAGGACGAACCAACCAGGATAATGAGGGAGGATGAGCCAACCAGGATAATGAGGGAGGATGAACCAACCAGGATAATGAGGGAGGATGAGCCAACCAGGATAATGAGGGAGGGTGAGCCAACCAGGATAATGAGGGAGGATGAGCCAACCAGGATAATGAGGGAGGATGAGCCAACCAGGATAATGAGGGAGGATGAGAAAACCAGGATAATGAGGGAGGATGAGCCAACAAGGATAATAAGGGAGGATGAGCCAACCAGGATAATGAGGGAGGATGAGACAACCAGGATAATGAGGGAGGATGAGACAACCAGGATAATAAGGGAGGATGAGCCAACCAGGATAATAAGGGAGGATGAGCCAACCAGGATAATGAGGGAATATGAGCCAACAAGGATAATGAGGGAGGATGAGCCAACCAGGATAATGAGGGAGGATGAGACAACCAGGATAATGAGGGAGGATGAGCCAACCAGGATAATGAGGGAGGATGAGCCAACCAGGATAATGAGGGAGGATGAGCCAACCAGGATAATGAGGGAGGATGAGACAACCAGGATAATGAGGGAGGATGAGCCAACCAGGATAATGAGGGAGGATGAGCCAACCAGGATAATGAGGGAGGATGAGCCAACCAGGATAATGAGGGAGGATGAGACAACCAGGATAATGAGGGAGGATGAGCCAACCAGGATAATGAGGGAGGATGAGCCAACCAAGATAATGAGGGAGGATGAGCCAACCAGGATAATGAGGGAGGATGAGACAACCAGGATAATGAGGGAGGATGAGACAACCAGGATAATGAGGGAGGATGAGACAACCAGGATAATGAGGGAGGATGAGAAAACCAGGATAATGAGGGAGGATGAGCCAATCAGGAAAATGAGGGAGGATGAGCCAACCAGGATAGTAAGGGAGGATGAGCCAACCAGGATAATAAGGGAGGATGAGATAACCAGGATAATGAGGGAGGATGAGCCAACCAGGATAATGAGGGAGGATGAGACAACCAGGATAATGAGGGAGGATGAGCCAACCAGGATAATGAGGGAGGATGAGACAACCAGGATAATGAGGGAGGATGAGACAACCAGGATAATGAGGGAGGATGAGACAACCAGGATAATGAGGGAGGATGAGACAACCAGGATAATGAGGGAGGATGAGCCAACCAGGATAATGAGGGAGGATGAGCCAACCAGGAAAATGAGGGAGGATGAGCCAACCAGGATAATGAGGGAGGATGAGCCAACCAGGATAATGAGGGAGGATGAGCCAACCAGGATAATAAGGGAGGATGAACCAACCAGGATAATGAGGGAGGATGAACCAACCAGGATAATGAGGGAGGATGAGCCAACCAGGATAATGAGGGAGGATGAGCCAACCAGGATAATGAGGGAGGATGAGCCAACCAGGATAATGAGGGAGGATGAACCAACCAGGATAATGAGGGAGTATGAGCCAACCAGGATAATGAGGAAGGATGAACCAACCAGGATAATGAGGGAGGATGAGACAACCAGAATAATGAGGGAGGATGAGCCAACCAAGATAATAAGGGAGGATCAGCCAACCAGGATAATAAGGGAGGATGAGCCAACCAGGATAATGAGGGAGGATGAGCCAACCAGGATAATGAGGGAGGATGAGACAACCAGGATAATGAGGGAGGATGAGCCAACCAAGATAATGAGGGAGGATGAGCCACCCAGGAAAATGAGGGAGGGTGAGCCAACCAGGATAATGAGGGAGGATGAGACAACCAAGATAATGAGGGAGGATGAGCCAACCAGGAAAATGAGGGAGGATGAGCCAACCAGGATAATGAGGGAGTATGAGCCAACCAAGATAATGAGGGAGGATGAGACAACCAGGATAATAAGGGAGGATGAGACAACCAGGATAATGAGGGAGGATGAGAAAACCAGGATAATAAGGGAGGATGAGCCAACCAGGATAATGAGGGAGTATGAGCCACCCAGGAAAATGAGGGAGGGTGAGCCAACCAGGATAATAAGGGAGGATGAGCCAACCAGGTTAATGAGGGAGGATTAGAAAACCAGGATAATAAAGGAGGATGAGACAACCAGGATAATGAGGGAGTATGAGCCAACCAGGATAATGAGGGAGGATGAGAAAACCAGGATAATAAGGGAGGATGAGACAACCAGGATAATGAGGGAGGATGAGACAACCAGGATAATGAGGGAGGATGAGCCAACCAGGATAATGAGGGAGGATGAGAAAACCAGGATAATGAGGGAGGATCAGCCAACCAGGATAATGAGGGAGGATCAGCCAACCAGGATAATGAGGGAGGATGAACCAACCAGGATAATAAGAGAGGATGAGCCAACCAGGATAATAAGGGAGGATGAGACAACCAGGATAATAAGAGAGGATGAACCAACCAGGATAATAAGGGAGGATGAGACAACCAGGATAATGAGGGAGGATGAGACAACCAGGATAATGAGGGAGGATGAGCCAACCAGGATAATGAGGGAGTATGAGCCAACCAGGATAATAAGGGAGGATGAGCCAACCAGGAAAATGAGGAAGGATGAGACAACCAGAATAATGAGGGAGGATGAGCCAACCAGGATAATAAGGGAGTATGAGACAACCAGGATAATGAGGGAGGATGAGACAACCAGGATAATGAGGGAGGATGAGACAACCAGGATAATGAGGGAGGATGAGACAACCAGGATAATGAGGGAGGATGAGAAAACCAGGATAATGAGGGAGTATGAGCCAACCAGGATAATGAGGGAGGATGAGCCAACCAGGATAATGAGGGAGGATGAGCCAACCAGGATAATAAGGGAGGATGAGACAACCAGGATAATGAGGGAGGATGAACCAACCAGGATAATAAGAGAGGATGAGCCAACCAGGATAATGAGGGAGGATGAGACAACCAGGATAATGAGGGAGGATGAGCCAACCAGGATAATAAGAGAGGATGAGCCAACCAGGATAATGAGGGAGGATGAGAAAACCAGGATAATGAGGGAGGATGAGCCAACCAGGATAATGAGGGAGGATGAGCCAACCAGGAAAATGAGGGAGGATGAGCCAACCAGGATAATGAGGGAGGATGATCCAATCAGGATAATGAGGAAGGATGAGACAACCAGAATAATGAGGGAGGATGAGCCAACCAGGATAATAAGGGAGGATGAGACAACCAGGATAATGAGGGAGGATGAGCCAACCAGGATAATGAGGGAGGATGAGCCAACCAGAATAATGAGGGAGGATGAGCCAACCAGGATAATAAGGGAGGATGAGACAACCAGGATAATGAGGGAGGATGAGCCAACCAGGATAATGAGGAAGGATGAGACAACCAGAATAATGAGGGAGGATGAGCCAACCAGGATAATCAGGGAG
Organism: Bathymodiolus septemdierum; assembly: GCA_963383655.1. Taxonomy (NCBI): domain Eukaryota; kingdom Metazoa; phylum Mollusca; class Bivalvia; order Mytilida; family Modiolidae; genus Bathymodiolus; species Bathymodiolus septemdierum. The sequence goes on along the minus strand of OY726517.1, from coordinate 100,653,241 downwards.
GATGAGCCAACCAGGAAAATGAGGGAGGATGAGCCAACCAGGATAATGAGGGAGGATGATCCAATCAGGATAATGAGGAAGGATGAGACAACCAGAATAATGAGGGAGGATGAGCCAACCAGGATAATAAGGGAGGATGAGACAACCAGGATAATGAGGGAGGATGAGCCAACCAGGAAAATGAGGGAGGATGAGCCAACCAGGATAATAAGCGAGGATGAGACAACCAGGATAATGAGGGAGGATGAGCAAACCAGGATAATAAGGGAGGATGAGACAACCAGGATAATGAGGGAGGATGAGCTAACCAAGATAATGAGGGAGTATGAGCCAACCAGGATAATGAGGGAGGATGAGCCAACCAGGATAATAAGGGAGGATCAGACAACCAGGATAATGAGGGAGGATGAGCCAACCAGGAAAATGAGGGAGGATGAGCCAACCAGGATAATAAGCGAGGATGAGACAACCAGGATAATGAGGGAGGATGAGCAAACCAGGATAATAAGGGAGGATGAGACAACCAGGATAATGAGGGAGGATGAGCCAACCAGGAAAATGAGGGAGGATGAGCCAACCAGGATAATGAGGGAGTATGAGCCAACCAGGATAATGAGGGAGGATGAGCCAACCAGGATAATAAGGGAGGATGAGCCAACCAGGATAATAAGGGAGGATGAGCCAACCAGGATAATGAGGGAGGATGAGACAACCAGGATAATGAGGGAGGATGAGACAACCAGGATAATGAGGGAGGATGAGCCAACCAGGATAATGAGGGAGGATGAGCCAACCAGGAAAATGAGGGAGGATGAGCCAACCAGGATAATAAGGGAGGATGAGCCAACCAGGATAATGAGGGAGGATGAGCCAACCAGGATAATGAGGGAGGATGAGCCAACCAGGATAATGAGGGAGGATGAGACAACCAGGAAAATGAGGGAGGATGAGCCAACCAGGACAGTGAGGGAGGATGAGCCAACCAGGATAATGAGGGAGGATGAGCCAACCAGGATAATGAGGGAGGATGAGCCAACCAGGATAATGAGGGAGGATGAGCCAACCAGGATAATGAGGGAGGATGAGCCAACCAGGATAATGAGGGAGGATGAGACAACCAGGATAATGAGGGAGGATGAGCCAACCAGGATAATGAGGGAGGATGAGACAACCAAGATAATGAGGGAGGATGAGCCAACCAGGATAATGAGGGAGGATGAGACAACCAGGATAATGAGGGAGGATGAGACAACCAAGATAATGAGGGAGGATGAGCCAACCAAGATAATGAGGGAGGATGAGACAACCAGGATAATGAGGGAGGATGAGCCAACCAGGATAATGAGGGAGGATGAGACAACCAAGATAATGAGGGAGGATGAGCCAACCAGGATAATGAGGGAGGATGAGACAACCAGGATAATGAGGGAGGATGAGACAACCAAGATAATGAGGGAGGATGAGCCAACCAGGATAATGAGGGAGGATGAGACAACCAGGATAATGAGGGAGGATGAGACAACCAGGATAATGAGGGAGGATGAGACAACCAGGAAAATGAGGGAGGATGAGCCAACCAGGATAATCAGGGAGGATGAGACAACCAGGATAATGAGGGAGGATGAGACAACCAGGATAATGAGGGAGGATGAGACAACCAGGATAATCAGGGAGGATGAGACAACCAGGATAATGAGGGAGGATGAGACAACCAGGATAATGAGGGAAGATGAGACAACCAGGAAAATGAGGGAGGATGAGCCAACCAGGATAATGAGGGAGGATGAGCCAACCAGGATAATGAGGGAGGATGAGCCAACCAGGAAAATGAGGGAGGATGAGCCAACCAGGATAAGAAGGGAGGATGAGCCAACCAGGATAATCAGGGAGGATGAGACAACCAGGATAATGAGGGAGGATGAGACAACCAGGATAATGAGGGAGGATGAGACAACCAGGAAAATGAGGGAGGATGAGCCAACCAGGATAATGAGGGAGGATGAGCCAACCAGGATAATGAGGGAGGATGAGCCAACCAGGAAAATGAGGGAGGATGAGCCAACCAGGATAATAAGGGAGGATGAGCCAACCAGGATAATGAGGGAGGATGAGCCAACCAGGATAATGAGGGAGGATGAGCCAACCAGGATAATGAGGGAGGATGAGACAACCAGGAAAATGAGGGAGGATGAGCCAACCAGGACAGTGAGGGAGGATGAGCCAACCAGGATAATGAGGGAGGATGAGCCAACCAGGATAATGAGGGAGGATGAGCCAACCAGGATAATGAGGGAGGATGAGCCAACCAGGATAATGAGGGAGGATGAACCAACCAGGATAATGAGGGAGGATGAGCCAACCAGGATAATGAGGGAGGATGAGCCAACCAGGATAATGAGGGAGGATGAGCCAACCAGGATAATGAGGGAGGGTGAGACAACCAGGATAATGAGGGAGGATGAGCCAACCAGGATAATGAGGAAGGATGAGCCAACCAGGATAATGAGGGAGGATGAGCCAACCAGGATAATGAGGGAGGATGAGCCAACCAGGATAATGAGGGAGGATGAGACAACCAGGATAATGAGGGAGGATGAGACAACCAGGATAATGAGGGAGGATGAGCCAACCAGGATAATGAGGGAGGATGAGCCAACCAGGATAATGAGGGAGGATGAGACAACCAGGATAATGAGGGAGGATGAGCCAACCAGGATAATGAGGGAGGATGAGCCAACCAGGATAATGAGGGAGGATGAGCCAACCAGGATAATGAGGGAGGATGAGACAACCAGGATAATGAGGGAGGATGAGCCAACCAGGATAATGAGGGAGGATGAGCCAACCAAGATAATGAGGGAGGATGAGCCAACCAGGATAATGAGGGAGGATGAGACAACCAGGATAATGAGGGAGGATGAGACAACCAGGATAATGAGGGAGGATGAGACAACCAGGATAATGAGGGAGGATGAGAAAACCAGGATAATGAGGGAGGATGAGCCAATCAGGAAAATGAGGGAGGATGAGCCAACCAGGATAGTAAGGGAGGATGAGCCAACCAGGATAATAAGGGAGGATGAGATAACCAGGATAATGAGGGAGGATGAGCCAACCAGGATAATGAGGGAGGATGAGCCAACCAGGAAAATGAGGGAGGATGAGCCAACCAGGATAATAAGGGAGGATGAGCCAACCAGGATAATGAGGGAGGATGAGCCAACCAGGATAATGAGGGAGGATGAGCCAACCAGGATAATGAGGGAGGATGAGACAACCAGGAAAATGAGGGAGGATGAGCCAACCAGGACAGTGAGGGAGGATGAGCCAACCAGGATAATGAGGGAGGATGAGCCAACCAGGATAATGAGGGAGGATGAGCCAACCAGGATAATGAGGGAGGATGAGCCAACCAGGATAATGAGGGAGGATGAGCCAACCAGGATAATGAGGGAGGATGAGACAACCAGGATAATGAGGGAGGATGAGCCAACCAGGATAATGAGGGAGGATGAGACAACCAAGATAATGAGGGAGGATGAGCCAACCAGGATAATGAGGGAGGATGAGACAACCAGGATAATGAGGGAGGATGAGACAACCAAGATAATGAGGGAGGATGAGCCAACCAAGATAATGAGGGAGGATGAGACAACCAGGATAATGAGGGAGGATGAGCCAACCAGGATAATGAGGGAGGATGAGACAACCAAGATAATGAGGGAGGATGAGCCAACCAGGATAATGAGGGAGGATGAGACAACCAGGATAATGAGGGAGGATGAGACAACCAAGATAATGAGGGAGGATGAGCCAACCAGGATAATGAGGGAGGATGAGACAACCAGGATAATGAGGGAGGATGAGACAACCAGGATAATGAGGGAGGATGAGACAACCAGGAAAATGAGGGAGGATGAGCCAACCAGGATAATCAGGGAGGATGAGACAACCAGGATAATGAGGGAGGATGAGACAACCAGGATAATGAGGGAGGATGAGACAACCAGGATAATCAGGGAGGATGAGACAACCAGGATAATGAGGGAGGATGAGACAACCAGGATAATGAGGGAAGATGAGACAACCAGGAAAATGAGGGAGGATGAGCCAACCAGGATAATGAGGGAGGATGAGCCAACCAGGATAATGAGGGAGGATGAGCCAACCAGGAAAATGAGGGAGGATGAGCCAACCAGGATAAGAAGGGAGGATGAGCCAACCAGGATAATCAGGGAGGATGAGACAACCAGGATAATGAGGGAGGATGAGACAACCAGGATAATGAGGGAGGATGAGACAACCAGGAAAATGAGGGAGGATGAGCCAACCAGGATAATGAGGGAGGATGAGCCAACCAGGATAATGAGGGAGGATGAGCCAACCAGGAAAATGAGGGAGGATGAGCCAACCAGGATAATAAGGGAGGATGAGCCAACCAGGATAATGAGGGAGGATGAGCCAACCAGGATAATGAGGGAGGATGAGCCAACCAGGATAATGAGGGAGGATGAGACAACCAGGAAAATGAGGGAGGATGAGCCAACCAGGACAGTGAGGGAGGATGAGCCAACCAGGATAATGAGGGAGGATGAGCCAACCAGGATAATGAGGGAGGATGAGCCAACCAGGATAATGAGGGAGGATGAGCCAACCAGGATAATGAGGGAGGATGAACCAACCAGGATAATGAGGGAGGATGAGCCAACCAGGATAATGAGGGAGGATGAGCCAACCAGGATAATGAGGGAGGATGAGCCAACCAGGATAATGAGGGAGGGTGAGACAACCAGGATAATGAGGGAGGATGAGCCAACCAGGATAATGAGGAAGGATGAGCCAACCAGGATAATGAGGGAGGATGAGCCAACCAGGATAATGAGGGAGGATGAGCCAACCAGGATAATGAGGGAGGATGAGACAACCAGGATAATGAGGGAGGATGAGACAACCAGGATAATGAGGGAGGATGAGCCAACCAGGATAATGAGGGAGGATGAGCCAACCAGGATAATGAGGGAGGATGAGACAACCAGGATAATGAGGGAGGATGAGCCAACCAGGATAATGAGGGAGGATGAGCCAACCAGGATAATGAGGGAGGATGAGCCAACCAGGATAATGAGGGAGGATGAGACAACCAGGATAATGAGGGAGGATGAGCCAACCAGGATAATGAGGGAGGATGAGCCAACCAAGATAATGAGGGAGGATGAGCCAACCAGGATAATGAGGGAGGATGAGACAACCAGGATAATGAGGGAGGATGAGACAACCAGGATAATGAGGGAGGATGAGACAACCAGGATAATGAGGGAGGATGAGAAAACCAGGATAATGAGGGAGGATGAGCCAATCAGGAAAATGAGGGAGGATGAGCCAACCAGGATAGTAAGGGAGGATGAGCCAACCAGGATAATAAGGGAGGATGAGATAACCAGGATAATGAGGGAGGATGAGCCAACCAGGATAATGAGGGAGGATGAGCCAACCAGGAAAATGAGGGAGGATGAGCCAACCAGGATAATAAGGGAGGATGAGCCAACCAGGATAATGAGGGAGGATGAGCCAACCAGGATAATGAGGGAGGATGAGCCAACCAGGATAATGAGGGAGGATGAGACAACCAGGAAAATGAGGGAGGATGAGCCAACCAGGACAGTGAGGGAGGATGAGCCAACCAGGATAATGAGGGAGGATGAGCCAACCAGGATAATGAGGGAGGATGAGCCAACCAGGATAATGAGGGAGGATGAGCCAACCAGGATAATGAGGGAGGATGAGCCAACCAGGATAATGAGGGAGGATGAGACAACCAGGATAATGAGGGAGGATGAGCCAACCAGGATAATGAGGGAGGATGAGACAACCAAGATAATGAGGGAGGATGAGCCAACCAGGATAATGAGGGAGGATGAGACAACCAGGATAATGAGGGAGGATGAGACAACCAAGATAATGAGGGAGGATGAGCCAACCAAGATAATGAGGGAGGATGAGACAACCAGGATAATGAGGGAGGATGAGCCAACCAGGATAATGAGGGAGGATGAGACAACCAAGATAATGAGGGAGGATGAGCCAACCAGGATAATGAGGGAGGATGAGACAACCAGGATAATGAGGGAGGATGAGACAACCAAGATAATGAGGGAGGATGAGCCAACCAGGATAATGAGGGAGGATGAGACAACCAGGATAATGAGGGAGGATGAGACAACCAGGATAATGAGGGAGGATGAGACAACCAGGAAAATGAGGGAGGATGAGCCAACCAGGATAATAAGGGAGGATGAGACAACCAGGATAATGAGGGAGGATGAGCCAACCAGGATAATAAGGGAGGATGAGCCAACCAGGATAATGAGGGAGGATGAGACAACCAGGATAATGAGGGAGGATGAGACAACCAGGATAATGAGGGAGGATGAGCCAACCAGGATAATAAGGGAGGATGAGACAACTAGGATAATGAGGGAGGATGAGCCAACCAGGAAAATAAGGGAGGATGAGACAACCAGGATAATGAGGGAGGATGAGCCAACCAGGATAATAAGGGAGGATGAGACAACTAGGATAATGAGGGAGGATGAGCCAACCAGGATAATAAGGGAGGATGAGACAACCAGGATAATGAGGGAGGATGAGCCAACCAGGATAATAAGGGAGGATGAGACAACCAGGATAATGAGGGAGTATGAGCCAACCAGGATAATGAGGGAGGATCAGCCAACCAGGATAATAAGGGAGGATGAGCCAACCAGGATAATGAGGGAGGATGAGACAACCAGGATAATGAGGGAGGATGAGACAACTAGGATAATGAGGGAGGATGAGACAACTAGGATAATAAGGGAGGATGAGCCAACCAGGATAATGAGGGAGGATGAGACAACCAGGATAATGAGGGAGGATGAGACAACCAGGATAATGAGGGAGGATGAGACAACCAGGATAATGAGGGAGGATGAGCCAACCAGGAAAATGAGGGAGGATGAGCCAACCAGGATAATGAGGGAGGGTGAGACAACCAGGATAATGAGGGAGGCTGAGATAACCAGGATAATGAGGGAGGATGAGCCAACCAGGATAATGAGGGAGGATGAGCCAACCAGGATAATGAGGGAGGATGAGACAACCAGGATAATGAGGGAGGATGAGCCAACCAGGATAATGAGGGAGGATGAGCCAACCAGGATAATGAGGGAGGGTGAGACAACCAGGATAATGAGGGAGGGTGAGACAACCAGGATAATGAGGGAGGATGAGACAACCAGGATAATGAGGGAGGATGAGCCAACCAGGATAATGAGGGAGGGTGAGACAACCAGGATAATGAGGGAGGGTGAGACAACCAGGATAATGAGGGAGGATGAGCCAACCAGGATAATGAGGGAGGATGAGCCAACCAGGATAATGAGGGAGGATGAGACAACCAGGATAATGAGGGAGGATGAGCCAACCAGGATAATGAGGGAGGATGAGCCAACCAGGATAATGAGGGAGGGTGAGACAACCAGGATAATGAGGGAGGGTGAGACAACCAGGATAAAGAGGGAGGGTGAGACAACCAGGATAATGAGGGAGGGTGAGACAACCAGGATAATGAGGGAGGATGAGCCAACCAGGATAAAGAGGGAGGGTGAGCCAACCAGGATAATGAGGTAGGATGAGCCAACCAGGATAATGAGGGAGGATGAGACAACCAGGATAATGAGGGAGGATGAGACAACCAGGATAATGAGGGAGGATGAGAAAACCAGGATAATGAGGGAAGATGAGACAACCAGAATAATGAGGGAGGATGAGCCAACCAGGATAATGAGGGAGGGTGAGCCAACCAGGATAATAAGGGAGGATGAGACAACCAGGATAATGAGGGAGGATGAGACAACCAGGATAATGAGGGAGGATGAGACAACCAGGATAATGAGGGAGGATGAGACAACCAGGATAATGAGGAAGGATGAGACAACCAGGATAATGAGGGAGGATGAGACAACCAGGATAATGAGAGAGGATGAGCAAACCAGGATAATGAGGGAGGATGCGACAACCAGGATAATGAGGGAGGATGAGCCAACCAGGATAATGAGGGAGGATGAACCAACCAGGATAATGAGGGAGGATGAGACAACCAGGATAATGAGGAAGGATGAGACAACCAGGATAATGAGCCAACCAGGAAAATGAGGGAGGATGAGCCAACCAAGATAATGAGGGAGGATGAGCCAACCAGGATAATGAGGGAGGATGAGCCAACCAGGATAATGAGGGAGGATGAGCCAACCAGGATAATGAGCCAACCAGGATAATGAGGGAGGATGAGCCAACCAGGATAATGAGGGAGGGTGAGACAACCAGGATAATGAGGGAGGATGAACCAACCAGGATAATGAGGAAGGATGAGCCAACCAGGATAATGAGGGAGGATGAGCCAACCAGGATAATGAGGAAGGGTGAGACAACCAGGATAATGAGGGAGGGTGAGACAACCAGGATAATGAGGGAGGATGAGACAACCAGGATAATGAGGGAGGATGAGCCAACCAGGATAATGAGGGAGGGTGAGACAACCAGGATAATGAGGGAGGATGAGACAACCAGGATAATGAGGGAGGATGAGCCAACCAGGATAATGAGGGAGGATGAGCCAACCAGGATAATGAGGGAGTATGAGACAACCAGGATAATGAGGGAGGATGAGCCAACCAGGATAATGAGGGAGGATGAGACAACCAGGATAATGAGGGAGGGTGAGATAACCAGGATAAAGAGGGAGGGTGAGACAACCAGGATAATGAGGGAGGGTGAGACAACCAGGATAAAGAGGGAGGGTGAGCCAACCAGGATAATGAGGTAGGATGAGCCAACCAGGATAATGAGGGAGGATGAGACAACCAGGATAATGAGGGAGGATGAGCCAACCAGGATAATGAGGGAGGATGAGACAACCAGGATAATGAGGGAGGATGAGACAACCAGGATAATGAGGGAGGATGAGAAAACCAGGATAATGAGGGAAGATGAGACAACCAGAATAATGAGGGAGGAAGAGCCAACCAGGATAATAAGGGAGGATGAGACAACCAGGATAATGAGGGAGGATGAGACAACCAGGATAATGAGGGAGGATGAGACAACCAGGATAATGAGGAAGGATGAGACAACCAGGATAATGAGGGAGGATGAGACAACCAGGATAATGAGAGAGGATGAGCAAACCAGGATAATGAGGGAGGATGAGACAACCAGGATAATGAGGGAGGATGAGACAACCAGGATAATGAGGGAGGATGAGACAACCAGGATAATGAGGAAGGATGAGACAACCAGGATAATGAGGGAGGATGAGACAACCAGGATAATAAGGGAGGATGAGCCAACCAGGAAAATGAGGGAGGATGAGCCAACCAGGATAATGAGGGAGGATGAGCCAACCAGGATAATGAGGGAGGATGAACCAACCAGGATAATGAGGGAGGATGAACCAACCAGGATAATGAGGGAGGATGAGCCAACCAGGATAATGAGGGAGGATGAGACAACCAGGATAATGAGGAAGGATGAGACAACCAGGATAATGAGCCAACCAGGAAAATGAGGGAGGATGAGCCAACCAAGATAATGAGGGAGGATGAGCCAACCAGGATAATGAGGGAGGATGAGCCAACCAGGATAATGAGCCAACCAGGATAATGAGGGAGGATGAGCCAACCAGGATAATGAGCCAACCAGGATAATGAGGGAGGATGAGCCAACCAGGATAATGAGGGAGGGTGAGACAACCAGGATAATGAGGGAGGATGAACCAACCAGGATAATGAGGGAGGATGAGCCAACCAGGATAATGAGGGAGGATGAGCCAACCAGGAAAATGAGGGAGGATGAGCCAACCAGGATAATGAGCCAACCAGGATAATGAGGGAGGATGAGCCAACCAGGATAATGAGGGAGGATGAGCCAACCAGGATAATGAGGGAGGATGAGCCAACCAGGATAATGAGGGAGGGTGAGACAACCAGGATAATGAGGGAGGATGAGCCAACCAGGAAAATGAGGGAGGATGAGCCAACCAGGATAATGAGGGAGGATGAGCCAACCAGGATAATGAGGGAGGATGAGACAACCAGGATAATGAGGGAGGATGAGCCAACCAGGATAATGAGGGAGGATGAGCCAACCAGGATAATGAGGAAGGATGAGCCAACCAGGATAATGAGGGAGGATGAGACAACCAGGAAAATGAGGGAGGATGAGCTAACCAGGATAATGAGGGAGGATGAGCCAACCAGGATAATGAGGGAGGATGAGCCAACCAGGATAATGAGGGAGGATGAGCCAACCAGGAGAATGAGGGAGGATGAGACAACCAGGATAATGAGGGAGGATGAGCCAACCAGGATAATGAGGGAGGATGAGCCAACCAGGATAATGAGGGAGGATGAGCCAACCAGGATAATGAGGGAGGATGAGCCAACCAGGATAATGAGGGAGGATGAGCCAACCAGGATAATGAGGGAGGATGAGACAACCAGGATAATGAGGGAGGATGAGACAACCAGGATAATGAGGGAGGATGAGCCAACCAGGATAATGAGGGAGGATGAGCCAACCAGGATAATGAGGGAGGATGAGACAACCAGGATAATGAGGGAGGATGAGACAACCAGGATAATGAGGGAGGATGAGACAACCAGGATAATAAGGGAGGATGAGCCAACCAGGAAAATGAGGGAGGATGAGCCGACCAGGATAATGAGGGAGGATGAGCCAATCAGGATAATGAGGGAGGATGAGACAACCAGGATAATGAGGGAGGATGAGACAACCAGGATAATGAGGAAGGATGAGAAAACCAGGATAATGAGCCAACCAGGAAAATGAGGGAGGATGAGCCAACCAGGATAATGAGGGAGGATGAGCCAACCAGGATAATGAGGGAGGATGAGCCAACCAGGATAATGAGGGAGGATGAGCCAACCAGGATAATGAGGGAGGATGAGACAACCAGGATAATGAGGAAGGATGAGAAAACCAGGATAATGAGCCAACCAGGAAAATGAGGGAGGATGAACCAACCAGGATAATGAGGGAGGATGAGCCAACCAGGATAATGAGGGAGGATAAGCCAACCGGGGATAATGAGGGAGGATGAGCCAACCAGGATAATGAGGGAGGGTGAGCCAACCAGGATAATGAGGAGGACGAACCAACCAGGATAATGAGGGAGGATGAGCCAACCAGGATAATGAGGGAGGATGAACCAACCAGGATAATGAGGGGGGATGAGCCAACCAGGATAATGAGGGAGGGTGAGCCAACCAGGATAATGAGGGAGAATGAGCCAACCAGGATAATGAGGGAGGATGAGCCAACCAGGATAATGAGGGAGGATGAGAAAACCAGGATAATGAGGGAGGATGAGCCAACAAGGATAATAAGGGAGGATGAGCCAACCAGGATAATGAGGGAGGATGAGACAACCAGGATAATGAGGGAGGATGAGACAACCAGGATAATAAGGGAGGATGAGCCAACCAGGATAATAAGGGAGGATGAGCCAACCAGGATAATGAGGGAGGATGAGACAACCAGGATAATGAGGGAGGATGAATCAACCAGGATAATGAGGGAGGATGAGCCAACCAGGATAATGAGGGAGGATGAGCCAACCAGGATAATGAGGGAGGATGAGCCAACCAGGATAATGAGGGAGGATGAGACAACCAGGATAATGAGGGAGGATGAGCCAACCAGGATAATGAGGGAGGATGAGCCAACCAGGATAATGAGGGAGGATGAGCCAACCAGGATAATGAGGGAGGATGAGCCAACCAGGATAATGAGGGAGGATGAGACAACCAGGATAATGAGGGAGGATGAGACAACCAGGATAATGAGGGAGGATGAGCCAACCAGGATAATGAGGGAGGATGAGCCAACCAGGAAAATGAGGAAGGATGAGCCAACCAGGATAATGAGGGAGGATGAACCAACCAGGATAATGAGGGAGGATGAGCCAACCAGGATAATAAGGGAGGATGAACCAACCAGGATAATGAGGGAGGATGAACCAACCAGGATAATGAGGGAGGATGAGCCAACCAGGATAATGAGGAAGGATGAGCCAACCAGGATAATGAGGGAGGATGAGCCAACCAGGATAATGAGGGAGGATGAGCCAACCAGGATAATGAGGGAGGATGAGCCAACCAGGATAATGAGGGAGGATGAGCCAACCAGGATAATGAGGGAGTATGAGCCAACCAGGATAATGAGGGAGTATGAGCCAACCAGGATAATGAGGGAGTATGAGCCAACCAGGATAATGAGGGAGGATGAGCCAACCAGGATAATGAGGGAGGATGAGACAACCAGAATAATGAGGGAGGATGAGCCAACCAAGATAATAAGGGAGGATCAGCCAACCAGGATAATGAGGGAGGATGAGACAACCAGGATAATGAGGGAGGATGAGCCAACCAAGATAATAAGGGAGGATGAGCCAACCAAGATAATAAGGGAGGATGAGACAACCAGGATAATGAGGGAGGATGAGCCAACCAGGATAATGAGGGAGGATGAGCCAACCAGGATAATGAGGGAGGACGAGCCAACCAGGATAATGAGGGAGGATGAGACAACCAGGATAATGAGGGAGGATGAGCCAACCAAGATAATGAGGGAGGATGAGCCACCCAGGAAAATGAGGGAGGGTGAGCCAACCAGGATAATGAGGGAGGATGAGACAACCAAGATAATGAGGGAGGATGAGCCAACCAGGAAAATGAGGGAGGATGAGCCAACCAGGATAATGAGGGAGGATGAGACAACCAGGATAATGAGGGAGGATGAGACAACCAAGATAATAAGGGAGGATGAGCCAACCAGGATAATGAGGGAGGATGAGCCAACCAGGATAATGAGCCAACCAGGATAATGAGGGAGGATGAGCCAACCAGGATAATGAGGGAGGGTGAGACAACCAGGATAATGAGGGAGGATGAACCAACCAGGATAATGAGGGAGGATGAGCCAACCAGGATAATGAGGGAGGATGAGCCAACCAGGAAAATGAGGGAGGATGAGCCAACCAGGATAATGAGCCAACCAGGATAATGAGGGAGGATGAGCCAACCAGGATAATGAGGGAGGATGAGCCAACCAGGATAATGAGGGAGGATGAGCCAACCAGGATAATGAGGGAGGGTGAGACAACCAGGATAATGAGGGAGGATGAGCCAACCAGGAAAATGATGGAGGATGAGCCAACCAGGATAATGAGGGAGGATGAGCCAACCAGGATAATGAGGGAGGATGAGACAACCAGGATAATGAGGGAGGATGAGCCAACCAGGATAATGAGGGAGGATGAGCCAACCAGGATAATGAGGAAGGATGAGCCAACCAGGATAATGAGGGAGGATGAGACAACCAGGAAAATGAGGGAGGATGAGCTAACCAGGATAATGAGGGAGGATGAGCCAACCAGGATAATGAGGGAGGATGAGCCAACCAGGATAATGAGGGAGGATGAGCCAACCAGGAGAATGAGGGAGGATGAGACAACCAGGATAATGAGGGAGGATGAGCCAACCAGGATAATGAGGGAGGATGAGCCAACCAGGATAATGAGGGAGGATGAGCCAACCAGGATAATGAGGGAGGATGAGCCAACCAGGATAATGAGGGAGGATGAGCCAACCAGGATAATGAGGGAGGATGAGACAACCAGGATAATGAGGAAGGATGAGAAAACCAGGATAATGAGCCAACCAGGAAAATGAGGGAGGATGAGCCAACCAGGATAATGAGGGAGGATGAGCCAACCAGGATAATGAGGGAGGATGAGCCAACCAGGATAATGAGGGAGGATGAGCCAACCAGGATAATGAGGGAGGATGAGACAACCAGGATAATGAGGAAGGATGAGAAAACCAGGATAATGAGCCAACCAGGAAAATGAGGGAGGATGAACCAACCAGGATAATGAGGGAGGATGAGCCAACCAGGATAATGAGGGAGGATAAGCCAACCAGGATAATGAGGGAGGATGAGCCAACCAGGATAATGAGGGAGGGTGAGCCAACCAGGATAATGAGGAGGACGAACCAACCAGGATAATGAGGGAGGATGAGCCAACCAGGATAATGAGGGAGGATGTACCAACCAGGATAATGAGGGAGGATGAGCCAACCAGGATAATGAGGGAGGGTGAGCCAACCAGGATAATGAGGGAGAATGAGCCAACCAGGATAATGAGGGAGGATGAGCCAACCAGGATAATGAGGGAGGATGAGAAAACCAGGATAATGAGGGAGGATGAGCCAACAAGGATAATAAGGGAGGATGAGCCAACCAGGATAATGAGGGAGGATGAGACAACCAGGATAATGAGGGAGGATGAGACAACCAGGATAATAAGGGAGGATGAGCCAACCAGGATAATAAGGGAGGATGAGCCAACCAGGATAATGAGGGAGGATGAGACAACCAGGATAATGAGGGAGGATGAATCAACCAGGATAATGAGGGAGGATGAGCCAACCAGGATAATGAGGGAGGATGAGCCAACCAGGATAATGAGGGAGGATGAGACAACCAGGATAATGAGGGAGGATGAGACAACCAGGATAATGAGGGAGGATGAGAAAACCAGGATAATGAGGGAGGATGAGCCAACCAGGATAATGAGGGAGGATGAGCCAACCAGGATAATGAGGGAGGAAGAGCCAACCAGGATAAGAAGGGAGGATGAGCCAACCAAGATAATGAGGGAGGATGAGACAACCAGGAAAATGAGGGAGGATGAGCCAATCTGGAAAATGAGGGAGGATGAGCCAACCAGGATAGTAAGGGAGGATGAGCCAACCAGGATAATAAGGGAGGATGAGACAACCAGGATAATGAGGGAGGATGAGCCAACCAGGATAATGAGGGAGGATGAGACAACCAGGATAATGAGGGAGGATGAGCCAACCAGGATAATGAGGGAGGATGAGCCAACCAGGAAAATGAGGAAGGATGAGCCAACCAGGATAATGAGGGAGGATGAACCAACCAGGATAATGAGGGAGGATGAGCCAACCAGGATAATAAGGGAGGATGAACCAACCAGGATAATGAGGGAGGATGAACCAACCAGGATAATAAGGGAGGATGAGCCAACCAGGATAATGAGGGAGGATGAGCCAACCAGGATAATGAGGGAGTATGAGCCAACCAGGATAATGAGGGAGGATGAACCAACCAGGATAATGAGGGAGGATGAGACAACCAGAATAATGAGGGAGGATGAGCCAACCAAGATAATAAGGGAGGATCAGCCAACCAGGATAATGAGGGAGGATGAGCCAACCAGGATAATGAGGGAGGACGAGCCAACCAGGATAATGAGGGAGGATGAGACAACCAGGATAATGAGGGAGGATGAGCCAACCAAGATAATGAGGGAGGATGAGCCACCCAGGAAAATGAGGGAGGGTGAGCCAACCAGGATAATGAGGGAGGATGAGACAACCAAGATAATGAGGGAGGATGAGCCAACCAGGAAAATGAGGGAGGATGAGCCAACCAAGATAATGAGGGAGTATGAGCCAACCAGGATAATAAGGGAGGATGAGACAAACAGAATAATGAGGGAGGATGAGACAACCAGGATAATAAGGGAGGATGAGACAACCAGGATAATGAGGGAGGATGAGCCAACCAGGAAAATGAGGGAGGATGAGCCAACCAGGAAAATGAGGGAGGATGAGCCAACCAGGATAATGAGGGAGGATGAGAAAACCAGGATAATAAGGGAGGATGAACCAACCAGGATAATAAGGGAGGATGAGCCAACCAGGATAATGAGGGAGGATGAGACAACCAGGATAATGAGGGAGGACGAGCCAACCAGGATAATGAGGGAGGATGAGACAACCAGGATAATGAGGGAGGATGAGCCAACCAAGATAATGAGGGAGGATGAGCCACCCAGGAAAATGAGGGAGGGTGAGCCAACCAGGATAATGAGGGAGGATGAGACAACCAAGATAATGAGGGAGGATGAGCCAACCAGGAAAATGAGGGAGGATGAGCCAACCAGGATAATGAGGGAGGATGAGACAACCAAGATAATGAGGGAGGATGAGCCAACCAGGATAATAAGGGAGGATGAGCCAACCAGGATAATGAGGGAGGATAAGACAACCAGGATAATGAGGGAGGATGAGACAACCAGGATAATGAGGGAGGATGAGACAACCAGGATAATGAGGGAGGATGAGCCAACCAGGAAAATGAGGGAGGATGAGCCAACCAGGATAAAGAGGGAGGATGAGAAAACCAGGATAATAAGGGAGGATGAGACAACCAGGATAATGAGGGAGGATGAGACAACCAGGATAATGAGGGAGGATGAGCCAACCAGGATAATAAGAGAGGATGAGCCAACCAGGATAATGAGGGAGGATGAGACAACCAGGATAATGAGGGAGGATGAGACAACCAGGATAATAAGGGAGGATGAGACAACCAGGATAATGAGGGAGGATGAGCCAACCAGGAAAATGAGGGAGGATGAGCCAACCAGGATAATGAGGGAGGATGAGAAAACCAGGATAATAAGGGAGGATGAGACAACCAGGATAATGAGGGAGGATGAGACAACCAGGATAATGAGGGAGGATGAGCCAACCAGGATAATAAGAGAGGATGAGCCAACCAGGATAATGAGGGAGGATGAGACAACCAGGATAATGAGGGAGGATGAGACAACCAGGATAATGAGGGAGGATGAGACAACCAGGATAATAAGGGAGGATGAGCCAACCAGGAAAATGAGGGAGGATGAGCCAACCAGGATAATGAGGGAGGATGAGCCAATCAGGATAATGAGGGAGGATGAGACAACCAAGATAATGAGGGAGTATAAGCCAACCAGGATAATGAGGGAGGAGGAGCCAACCAGGATAATAAGGGATGATGAGACAACCAGGATAATGAGGGAGGATGAGCCAACCAGGAAAATGAGGGAGGATGAGCCAACCAGGATAATAAGGGAGGATGAGACAACCAGGATAATGAGGGAAGATGAGCCAACCAGGATAATAAGGGAGGATGAGACAACCAGGATAATGAGGGAGGATGAGCCAACCAGGAAAATGAGGGAGGATGAGCCAACCAGGATAATAAGGGAGGATGAGACAACCAGGATAATGAGGGAGGATGAGCCAACCAGGATAATGAGGGAGGATGAGACAACCAGGATAATGAGGGAGGATGAGCCAACCAGGATAATGAGGGAGTATGAGCCAACCAGGATAATGAGGGAGGATGAGCCAACCAGGATAATAAGGGAGGATGAGACAACCAGGATAATGAGGGAGGATGAGCCAACCAGGATAATGAGGGAGGATGAGCCAACCAGGATAATGAGGGAGGATGAGACAACCAGGATAATGAGGGAGGATGAGACAACCAGGATAATGAGGGAGGATGAGCCAACCAGGATAATGAGGGAGGATGAGACAACCAGGATAATGAGGGAGGATGAGACAACCAGGATAATGAGGGAGGATGAGCCAACCAGGATAATGAGGGAGGATGAGCCAACCAGGATAATGAGGGAGGATGAGCCAACCAGGATAATGAGGGAGTATGAGCCAACCAGGATAATAAGGGAGGATGAGCCAACCAGGATAATGAGGGAGGATGAGACAACCAGGATAATGAGGGAGGATGAGCCAACCAAGATAATAAGGGAGGATGAGACAACCAGGATAATGAGGGAGGATGAGCCAACCAGGATAATGAGGGAGGATGAGACAACCAGGATAATGAGGGAGGATGAGCCAACCAGGATAATGAGGGAGTATGAGCCAACCAGGATAATAAGGGAGGATGAGCCAACCAGGATAATGAGGGAGGATGAGACAACCAGGATAATGAGGGAGGATGAGCCAACCAGGATAATGAGGGAGGATGAGCCAACCAGGATAATGAGGGAGGATGAGCCAACCAGGATAATGAGGGAGGATGAACCAACCAGGATAATGAGGGAGGATGAGCCAACCAGGATAATGAGGGAGGATGAGCCAACCAGGATAATGAGGGAGGATGAGCCAACCAGGATAATGAGGGAGTATGAGCCAACCAGGATAATGAGGGAGGATGAGCCAACCAGGATAATGAGGGAGGATGAGCCAACCAGGATAATGAGGGAGGATGAACCAACCAGGATAATGAGGGAGGATGAGCCAACCAGGATAATGAGGGAGGATGAGCCAACCAGGATAATGAGGGAGGATGAGACAACCAGGATAATGAGGGAGGATGAGCCAACCAGGATAATAAGGGAGGATGAGCTAACCATGATAATGAGGGAGGATGAGCCAACCAGGATAATGAGGGAGGATGAGACAACCAGGATAATGAGGGAGGATGAGACAACCAGGATAATGAGGGAGGATGAACCAACCAGGATAATGAGGGAGGATGAGACAACCAAGATAATGAAGGAGTATGAGCCAACCAAGATAATGAGGGAGGATGAGCCAACCAGGAAAATGAGGGAGGATGAGCCAACCAGGATAATGAGGGAGGATGAGAAAACCAGGATAATAAGGGAGGATGAGCCAACCAGGATAATGAGGGAGTATGAGCCAACCAGGATAATGAGGGAGGATGAGAAAACCAGGATAATAAGGGAGGATGAGACAACCAGGATAATGAGGGAGGATGAGACAACCAGGATAATGAAGGAGGATGAGCCAACCAGGATAATGAGGGAGGATGAGCCAACCAGGATAATAAGAGAGGATGAGCCAACCAGGATAATGAGGGAGGATGAGACAACCAGGATAATGAGGGAGGATGAGCCAACCAGGATAATGAGGGAGGATGAGCCAACCAGGATAATGAGGGAGGATGAGACAACCAGGATAATGAGGGAGGATGAGACAACCAGGATAATGAGGGAGGATGAGACAACCAGGATAATGAGGGAGGATGAGACAACCAGGAAAATGAGGGAGGATGAGCCAACCAGGATAATGAGGGAGGATGAGCCAACCAGGATAATGAGGGAGGATGAGCCAACCAGGAAAATGAGGGAGGATGAGCCAACCAGGATAATAAGGGAGGATGAGACAACCAGGATAATGAGGGAGGATGAGCCAACCAGGATAATGAGGGAGGATGAGCCAACCAGGATAATGAGGGAGGATGAGACAACCAGGAAAATGAGGGAGGATGAGCCAACCAGGACAATGAGGGAGGATGAGCCAACCAGGATAATAAGGGAGGATGAGCCAACCAGGATAATGAGGGAGGATGAGCCAACCAGGAAAATGAGGGAGGATGAGACAACCAGGATAATGAGGGAGGATGAGCCAACCAGGATAATGAGGGAGGATGAGCCAACCAGGATAATGAGGGAGGATGAGCCAACCAGGAAAATGAGGGAGGATGAGACAACCAGGATAATAAGGGAGGATGAGCCAACCAGGATAATGAGGGAGGATGAGCCAACCAGGATAATGAGGGAGGATGAGAAAACCAGGATAATAAGGGAGGATGAGCCAACCAGGATAATGAGGGAGTATGAGCCAACCAGGATAATGAGGGAGGATGAGAAAACCAGGATAATAAGGGAGGATGAGACAACCAGGATAATGAGGGAGGATGAGACAACCAGGATAATGAGGGAGGATGAGCCAACCAGGATAATGAGGGAGGATGAGCCAACCAGGATAATAAGAGAGGATGAGCCAACCAGGATAATGAGGGAGGATGAGACAACCAGGATAATGAGGGAGGATGAGCCAACCAGGATAATGAGGGAGGATGAGACAACCAGGATAATGAGGGAGGATGAGACAACCAGGATAATGAGGGAGGATGAGACAACCAGGAAAATGAGGGAGGATGAGCCAACCAGGATAATGAGGGAGGATGAGCCAACCAGGATAATGAGGGAGGATGAGCCAACCAGGAAAATGAGGGAGGATGAGCCAACCAGGATAATAAGGGAGGATGAGAAAACCAGGATAATAAGGGAGGATGAGACAACCAGGATAATGAGGGAGGATGAGACAACCAGGATAATGAGGGAGGATGAGCCAACCAGGATAATGAGGGAGGATGAGACAACCAGGAAAATGAGGGAGGATGAGCCAACCAGGATAATGAGGGAGGATGAGCCAACCAGGATAATGAGGGAGGATGAGCCAACCAGGAAAATGAGGGAGGATGAGCCAACCAGGATAATAAGGGAGGATGAGAAAACCAGGATAATAAGGGAGGATGAGACAACCAGGATAATGAGGGAGGATGAGACAACCAGGATAATGAGGGAGGATGAGCCAACCAGGATAATGAGGGAGGATGAGACAACCAGGAAAATGAGGGAGGATGAGCCAACCAGGATAATGAGGGAGGATGAGCCAACCAGGATAATGAGGGAGGATGAGCCAACCAGGAAAATGAGGGAGGATGAGCCAACCAGGATAATAAGGGAGGATGAGACAACCAGGATAATGAGGGAGGATGAGCCAACCAGGATAATGAGGGAGGATGAGCCAACCAGGATAATGAGGGAGGATGAGACAACCAGGAAAATGAGGGAGGATGAGCCAACCAGGACAATGAGGGAGGATGAGCCAACCAGGATAATAAGGGAGGATGAGCCAACCAGGATAATGAGGGAGGATGAGCCAACCAGGAAAATGAGGGAGGATGAGACAACCAGGATAATGAGGGAGGATGAGCCAACCAGGATAATGAGGGAGGATGAGCCAACCAGGATAATGAGGGAGGATGAGCCAACCAGGAAAATGAGGGAGGATGAGACAACCAGGATAATAAGGGAGGATGAGCCAACCAGGATAATGAGGGAGGATGAGCCAACCAGGATAATGAGGGAGGATGAGAAAACCAGGATAATAAGGGAGGATGAGCCAACCAGGATAATGAGGGAGTATGAGCCAACCAGGATAATGAGGGAGGATGAGAAAACCAGGATAATAAGGGAGGATGAGACAACCAGGATAATGAGGGAGGATGAGACAACCAGGATAATGAGGGAGGATGAGCCAACCAGGATAATGAGGGAGGATGAGCCAACCAGGATAATAAGAGAGGATGAGCCAACCAGGATAATGAGGGAGGATGAGACAACCAGGATAATGAGGGAGGATGAGCCAACCAGGATAATGAGGGAGGATGAGACAACCAGGATAATGAGGGAGGATGAGACAACCAGGATAATGAGGGAGGATGAGACAACCAGGATAATGAGGGAGGATGAGACAACCAGGATAATGAGGGAGGATGAGACAACCAGGAAAATGAGGGAGGATGAGCCAACCAGGATAATGAGGGAGGATGAGCCAACCAGGATAATGAGGGAGGATGAGCCAACCAGGAAAATGAGGGAGGATGAGCCAACCAGGATAATAAGGGAGGATGAGACAACCAGGATAATGAGGGAGGATGAGCCAACCAGGATAATGAGGGAGGATGAGCCAACCAGGATAATGAGGGAGGATGAGACAACCAGGAAAATGAGGGAGGATGAGCCAACCAGGACAATGAGGGAGGATGAGCCAACCAGGATAATAAGGGAGGATGAGCCAACCAGGATAATGAGGGAGGATGAGCCAACCAGGAAAATGAGGGAGGATGAGACAACCAGGATAATGAGGGAGGATGAGCCAACCAGGATAATGAGGGAGGATGAGCCAACCAGGATAATGAGGGAGGATGAGCCAACCAGGAAAATGAGGGAGGATGAGACAACCAGGATAATGAGGGAGGATGAGCCAACCAGGATAATGAGGGAGGATGAGCCAACCAGGATAATGAGGGAGGGTGAGACAACCAGGATAATGAGGGAGGGTGAGACAACCAGGATAATGAGGGAGGATGAGCCAACCAGGATAATGAGGGAGGATGAGCCAACCAGGATAATGAGGGAGGATGAGACAACCAGGATAATGAGGGAGGATGAGACAACCAGGATAATGAGGGAGGATGAGCCAACCAGGATAATGAGGGAGGGTGAGACAACCAGGATAATGAGGGAGGGTGAGACAACCAGGATAATGAGGGAGGATGAGCCAACCAGGATAATGAGGGAGGATGAGCCAACCAGGATAATGAGGGAGGGTTAGACAACCAGGATAATGAGGGAGGATGAGCCAACCAGGATAATGAGGGAGGATGAGCCAACCAGGATAATGAGGGAGGATGAGACAACCAGGATAATGAGGGAGGATGAGCCAACCAGGATAATGAGGGAGGATGAGCCAACCAGGATAATGAGGGAGGGTGAGACAACCAGGATAATGAGGGAGGGTGAGACAACCAGGATAATGAGGGAGGATGAGCCAACCAGGATACAGAGGGAGGGTGAGCCAACCAGGATAATGAGGGAGGATGAGCCAACCAGGATAATGAGGGAGGATGAGACAACCAGGATAATGAGGGAGGATGAGACAACCAGGATAATGAGGGAGGATGAGACAACCAGGATAATGAGGGAGGATGAGACAACCAGGATAATGAGGGAGGATGAGACAACCAGGAAAATGAGGGAGGATGAGCCAACCAGGATAATGAGGGAGGATGAGCCAACCAGGATAATGAGGGAGGATGAGCCAACCAGGAAAATGAGGGAGGATGAGCCAACCAGGATAATAAGGGAGGATGAGACAACCAGGATAATGAGGGAGGATGAGCCAACCAGGATAATGAGGGAGGATGAGCCAACCAGGATAATCAGGGAGGATGAGACAACCAGGAAAATGAGGGAGGATGAGCCAACCAGGACAATGAGGGAGGATGAGCCAACCAGGATAATAAGGGAGGATGAGCCAACCAGGATAATGAGGGAGGATGAGCCAACCAGGAAAATGAGGGAGGATGAGACAACCAGGATAATGAGGGAGGATGAGCCAACCAGGATAATGAGGGAGGATGAGCCAACCAGGATAATGAGGGAGGATGAGCCAACCAGGAAAATGAGGGAGGATGAGACAACCAGGATAATGAGGGAGGATGAGCCAACCAGGATAATGAGGGAGGATGAGCCAACCAGGATAATGAGGGAGGGTGAGACAACCAGGATAATGAGGGAGGGTGAGACAACCAGGATAATGAGGGAGGATGAGCCAACCAGGATAATGAGGGAGGATGAGCCAACCAGGATAATGAGGGAGGATGAGACAACCAGGATAATGAGGGAGGATGAGCCAACCAGGATAATGAGGGATGATGAGCCAACCAGGATAATGAGGGAGGGTGAGACAACCAGGATAATGAGGGAGGGTGAGACAACCAGGATAATGAGGGAGGATGAGCCAACCAGGATAATGAGGGAGGATGAGCCAACCAGGATACAGAGGGAGGGTGAGACAACCAGGATAATGAGGGAGGATGAGCCAACCAGGATAATGAGGGAGGATGAGCCAACCAGGATAATGAGGGAGGATGAGACAACCAGGATAATGAGGGAGGATGAGCCAACCAGGATAATGAGGGAGGATGAGCCAACCAGGATAATGAGGGAGGGTGAGACAACCAGGATAATGAGGGAGGGTGAGACAACCAGGATAATGAGGGAGGATGAGCCAACCAGGATACAGAGGGAGGGTGAGCCAACCAGGATAATGAGGGAGGATGAGCCAACCAGGATAATGAGGGAGGATGAGACAACCAGGATAATGAGGGAGGATGAGACAACCAGGATAATGAGGGAGGATGAGACAACCAGGATAATGAGGAAGGATGAGACAACCAGGATAAAGAGGGAGGATGAGCCAACCAGGATAAAGAGGGAGGGTGAGACAACCAGGATAATGAGGGAGGGTGAGACAACCAGGATAATGAGGGAGGATGAGCCAACCAGGATAAAGAGGGAGGGTGAGCCAACCAGGATAATGAGGGAGGATGAGCCAACCAGGATAATGAGGGAGGATGAGACAACCAGGATAATAAGGGAGGATGAGACAACCAGGATAATGAGGGAGGATGAGAAAACCAGGATAATGAGGGAGGATGAGACAACCAGGATAATGAGGGAGGATGAGACAACCAGGATAATGAGGGAGGATGAGACAACCAGGATAATGAGGAAGGATGAGACAACCAGGACAATGAGGGAGGATGAGACAACCAGGATAATGAGAGAGGATGAGCCAACCAGGATAATGAGGGAGGATGAGACAACCAGGATAATGAGGGAGGATGAGACAACCAGGATAATGAGGAAGGATGAGACAACCAGGATAATGAGGGAGGATGAGACAACCAAGATAATAAGGGAGGATGAGACAACCAAGATAATAAGGGAGGATGAGCCAACCAGGATAATGAGGGAGGATGAGCCAACCAGGATAATGAGGGAGGATGAACCAACCAGGATAATGAGGGAGGATGAGCCAACCAGGATAATGAGGGAGGATGAACCAACCAGGATAATGAGGGAGGATGAGCCAACCAGGATAATGAGGGAGGGTGAGCCAACCAGGATAATGAGGGAGGATGAGCCAACCAGGATAATGAGGGAGGATGAGCCAACCAGGATAATGAGGGAGGATGAGAAAACCAGGATAATGAGGGAGGATGAGCCAACCTGGATAATAAGGGAGGATGAGCCAACCAGGATAATGAGGGAGGATGAGACAACCAGGATAATGAGGGAGGATGAGACAACCAGGATAATAAGGGAGGATGAGCCAACCAGGATAATAAGGGAGGATGAGCCAACCAGGATAATGAGGGAGGATGAGACAACCAGGATAATGAGGGAGGATGAACCAACCAGGATAATGAGGGAGGATGAGCCAACCAGGATAATGAGGGAGGATGAACCAACCAGGATAATGAGGGAGGATGAGACAACCAGGATAGTGAGGGAGGATGAGCCAACCAGGATAATGAGGGAGGATGAGCCAACCAGGATAATGAGGGAGGATGAGCCAACCAGGAAAATGAGGGAGAGGATGAGCCAACCAGGATAATGAGGGAGGATGAGCCAACCAGGATAATGAGGGAGGATGAGACAACCAGGATAATGAGGGAGAGGATGAGCCAACCAGGATAATGAGGGAGGATGAGCCAACCAGGATAATGAGGGAGGATGAGACAACCAGGATAATGAGGGAGGATGAGACAACCAGGATAATGAGGGAGGATGAACCAACCAGGATTAGGAGGGAGGATGAGACAACCAGGATAATGAGGGAGGATGAGCCAACCAGGATAATGAGGGAGGATGAGCCATCCAGGATAATGAGGGAGGATGAGTCAACCAGGATAATGAGGGAGGATGAGACAACCAGGATAATGAGGAGGATGAACCAACCAGGATAATGAGGGAGGATGAGCCAACCAGGATAATGAGGGAGGATGAGCCAACCAGGAAAATGAGGGATAGGATGAGCCAACCAGGATAATGAGGGAGGATGAGCCAACCAGGATAATGAGGGAGGATGAGCCAACCAGGATAATGAGGGAGGATGAGCCAACCAGGAAAATGAGGGAGGATGAGCCAACCAGGATAATAAGGGAGGATGAGCCAACCAGGATAATGAGGGAGGATGAGCCAACCAGGATAATGAGGGAGAGGATGAGCCAACCAGGATAATGAGGGAGGATGAGACAACCAGGATAATGAGGGAGAGGATGAGCCAACCAGGATAATGAGGGAGGATGAGCCAACCAGGATAATGAGGGAGGATGAGACAACCAGGAAAATGAGGGAGGATGAGCCAACCAGGATAATGAGGGGGGATGAGCCAACCAGGATAATGAGGGAGGATGAGCCAACCAGGATAATGAGGGAGGATGAGAAAACCAGGATAATGAGGGAGGATGAGCCAACCAGGATAATGAGGGAGGATGAGCCAACCAGGATAATGAGGGAGGATGAGACAACCAGGATAATGAGGGAGGATGAACCAACCAGGATAATGAGGGAGGATGAGCCAACCAGGATAATGAGGGATGATGAGACAACCAGTATAATGAGGGAGGATGAACCAACCAGGATAATGAGGGAGGATGAGCCAACCAGGATAATGAGGGAGGATGAGCCAACCAGGATAATGAAGGAGGATGAGCCAACCAGGATAATGAGGGGTGATGAGCCAACCAGGATAATGAGGGAGGATGAGACAACCAGGATAATGAGGGAGGATGAGCCAACCAGGATAATGAGGGAGGATGAACCAACCAGGATAATGAGGGAGGATGAACCAACCAGGATAATGAGGGAGGATGAGCCAACCAGGATAATGAGGGAGGATGAACCAACCAGGATAATGAGGGAGGATGAGCCAACCAGGATAATGAAGGAGGATGAGCCAACCAGGATAATGAGGGGGGATGAGCCAACAGGATAATGAGGGAGGATGAGCCAACCAGGATAATGAGGGAGGATGAGACAACCAAGATAATGAGGGAGGATGAGACAAACAGGATAATGAGGGAGGATGAGCCAACCAGGATAATGAGGGAGGATCAGCCAACCAGTATAATGAGGGAGGATGAGCCAACCAGGATAATGAGGGCGGATCAGCCAACCAGGATAATGAGGGAGGATGAGCCAACCAGGATAATGAGGGAGGATGAGCCAACCAGGATAATGAGGGAGGATGAGACAACCAAGATAATGAGGGAGGATGAGACAAACAGGATAATGAGGGAGGATGAGCCAACCAGGAAAATGAGGGAGGATGAGCCAACCAGGATAATGAGGGAGGATGAGCCACCCAGGATAATGAGGGAGGATGAGCCAACCAGGAAAATGAGGGAGGATGAGCCAACCAGGAAAATGAGGGAGGATGAGCCAACCAGGAAAATGAGGGAGGATGAGACAACCAGGATAATGAGGGAGGATGAGCCAACCAGGATAATGAGGGAGGATGAGCCAACCAGGATAATGAGGGAGGATGAGCCAACCAGGATAATGAGGGAGGATGAGACAACCAGGATAATGAGGGAGGATGAGCCAACCAGGATAATGAGGGAGGATGAGCCAACCAGGATAATGAGGAAGGATGAGAAAACCAGGATAATGAGGGAGGATGAGCCAACCAGGATAATGAGGGAGGATGAGACAACCAGGATAATGAGGGAGGATGAGCCAACCAGGATAATGAGGGAGGATGAGCCAACCAGGATAATGAGGGAGGATGAGCCAGCCAGGAAAATGAGGGAGGGGATGAATCAACCAGGATAATGAGGGAGGATGAGCCAACAAGGATAATGAGGGAGGATGAGCCAACCAGGATAATGAGGGAGGATGAGCCAACCAGGATAATGAGGGAGGATGAGACAACCAGGATAATGAGGGAGGATGAACCAACTAGGATAATGAGGGAGGATGAGACAATCAGGATAATGACTTTTACTGCCACTGGATAAGTATTAGAGTCGTGTAGGGACAACAATTTTGTCTTTATAGTGGTTACAAAGCGCAAGTTTCTGTTCGAAATCCATAAAAGTATTCTTCAACAGGGAGAATGACACCCCCTATCAACCACCTAGGGATACGAGAAGCAGATCTGTGGGTTTACGCACTTGGAACCTTCACCAGTGCCCAGTGTCTGTATACAACATTCATCAATATTGTTGTTTTGATATTATTGGTATCTATACCCCATTTCAGCGCATGTTCTGAAAAAAAAACGTCGCTGAAACAATTCCACACAAAAAACATATAATTGTATATTAATGTACAATACTACAAAATGTGAAAGCAACAAATACCAAATACAGTAGACAGACAAAGACAAACAGAGCAACAAATATCAAATACAGTAGACAGACAAAGACAAACAGAGCAACAAATACCAAATACAGTAGACAGACAAAGACAAACAGAGCAACACATACCAAATACAGTAGACAGACAAAGACAAACAGAGCTACAAATATCAAATACAGTAGACAGACAAAGACAAACAGAGCAACACATACCAAATACAGTAGACAGACAAAGACAAACAGAGCAACAAATACCAAATACAGTAGACAGACAAAGACAAACAGAGCAACACATACCAAATACAGTAGACAGAAAAAGACAAACAGAGCAACAAATATCAAATACAGTAGACAGACAAAGACAAACAGAGCAACAAATATCAAATACAGTAGACAGAAAAAGACAAACAGAGCAACACATACCAAATACAGTAGACAGACAAAGACAAACAGAGCAACACATACCAAATACAGTAGACAGACAAAGACAAACAGAGCAATAAATACCAAATACAGTAGACAGACAAAGACAAACAGAGCAACACATACCAAATACAGTAGACAGACAAAGACAAACAGAGCAACAAATACCAAATACAGTAGACAGAAAAAGACAAACAGAGCAACACATACCAAATACAGTAGACAGACAAAGACAAACAGAGCAACGAATACCAAATACAGTAGACAGACAAAGACAAACAGAGCAATAAATACCAAATACAGTAGACAGACAAAGACAAACAGAGCAACACATACCAAATACAGTACACAGACAAAGACAAACAGAGCAACAAATACCAAATACAGTAGACAGACAAAGACAAACAGAGCAACACATACCAAATACAGTAGACAGACAAAGACAAACAGAGCAACACATACCAAATACAGTAGACAGACAAAGACAAACAGAGCAACACATACCAAATACAGTATACAGACAAAGACAAACAGAGCAACACATACCAAATACAGTAGACAGACAAAGACAAACAGAGCAATAAATACCAAATACAGTAGACAGACAAAGACAAACAGAGCAACACATACCAAATACAGTAGACAGACAAAGACAAACAGAGCAACAAATACCAAATACAGTAGACAGACAAAGACAAACAGAGCAACAAATACCAAATACAGTAGACAGACAAAGACAAACAGAGCAACAAATACCAAATACAGTAGACAGACAAAGACAAACAGAGCAACAAATACCAAATACAGTAGACAGACAAAGACAAACAGAGCAATAAATACCAAATACAGTAGACAGACAAAGACAAACAGAGCAACACATACCAAATACAGTACACAGACAAAGACAAACAGAGCAACAAATACCAAATACAGTACACAGACAAAGACAAACAGAGCAACACATACCAAATACAGTAGACAGACAAAGACAAAGAGAGCAACAAATACCAAATACAGTAGACAGACAAAGACAAACAGAGCAACACATACCAAATACAGTACACAGACAAAGACAAACAGAGCAACGAATACCAAATACAGTAGACAGACAAAGACAAACAGAGCAACAAATACCAAATACAGTAGACACACAAAGACAAACAGAGCAACACATACCAAATACAGTAGACAGACAAAGACAAACAGAGCAACACATACCAAATACAGTAGACAGAAAAAGACAAACAGAGCAACACATACCAAATACAGTAGACAGACAAAGACAAACAGAGCAACAAATACCAAATACAGTAGACAGACAAAGACAAACAGAGCAACAAATACCAAATACAGTAGACAGACAAAGACAAACAGAGCAACGAATACCAAATACAGTAGACAGACAAAGACAAACAGAGCAACAAATACCAAATACAGTAGACAGACAAAGACAAACAGAGCAACAAATACCAAATACAGTAGACAGACAAAGACAAACAGTGCAATAAATATCAAATACAGTAGACAGACAAAGACAAACAGAGCAACACATACCAAATACAGTAGACAGACAAAGACAAACAGAGCAACAAATACCAAATACAGTAGACAGACAAAGACAAACAGAGCAACACATACCAAATACAGTAGACAGACAAAGACAAACAGAGCAACGAATACCAAATACAGTAGACAGACAAAGACAAACAGGGCAATAAATACCAAATACAGTAGACAGACAAAGACAAACAGAGCAACACATACCAAATACAGTACACAGACAAAGACAAACAGAGCAACACATACCAAATACAGTAGACAGACAAAGACAAACAGAGCAACACATACCAAACACAGTACACAGACAAAGACAAACAGAGCAACAAATACCAAATACAGTAGACAGACAAAGACAAACAGAGCAACACATACCAAATACCGTAGACAGACAAAGACAAACAGAGCAACACATACCAAATACAGTAGACAGACAAAGACAAACAGAGCAGCGAATACCAAATACAGTAGACAGACAAAGACAAACAGAGCAACACATACCAAATACAGTAGACAGACAAAGACAAACAGAGCAACACATACCAAATACAGTAGACAGACAAAGACAAACAGAGCAACACATACCAAATACAGTAGACAGACAAAGACAAACAAAGCAACACATACCAAATACAGTAGACAGACAAAGACAAACAGAGCAACACATACCAAATACAGTACACAGACAAAGACAAACAGAGCAACAAATACCAAATACAGTAGACAGACAAAGACAAACAGAGCAATAAATACCAAATACAGTAGACAGACAAAGACAAACAGAGCAACACATACCAAATACAGTACACAGACAAAGACAAACAGAGCAACGAATACCAAATACAGTAGACAGACAAAGACAAACAGAGCAACGAATACCAAATACAGTAGACAGACAAAGACAAACAGAGCAACAAATACCAAATACAGTAGACAGACAAAGACAAACAGAGCAACGAATACCAAATACAGTAGACAGACAAAGACAAACAGAGCAACACATACCAAATACAGTAGACAGACAAAGACAAACAGAGCAACACATACCAAATACAGTAGACAGACAAAGACAAATAGAGCAACACATACCAAATACAGTACACAGACAAAGACAAACAGAGCAACAAATACCAAATACAGTAGACAGACAAAGACAAACAGAGCAACAAATACCAAATACAGTAGACAGACAAAGACAAACAGAGCAATAAATACCAAATACAGTAGACAGACAAAGACAAACAGAGCAACACATACCAAATACAGTACACAGACAAAGACAAACAGAGCAACACATACCAAATACAGTAGACAGACAAAGACAAACAGAGCAACAAATACCAAATACAGTAGACAGACAAAGACAAACAGAGCAACAAATACCAAATACAGTAGACAGACAAAGACAAACAGAGCAACACATACCAAATACAGTACACAGACAAAGACAAACAGAGCAACAAATACCAAATACAGTAGACAGACAAAGACAAACAGAGCAACACATACCAAATACAGTAGACAGACAAAGACAAACAGAGCAACACATACCAAATACAGTAGACAGACAAAGACAAACAGAGCAGCGAATACCAAATACAGTAGACAGACAAAGACAAACAGAGCAACACATACCAAATACAGTAGACAGACAAAGACAAACAGAGCAACACATACCAAATACAGTAGACAGACAAAGACAAACAGAGCAACACATACCAAATACAGTAGACAGACAAAGACAAACAAAGCAACACATACCAAATACAGTAGACAGACAAAGACAAACAGAGCAACACATACCAAATACAGTACACAGACAAAGACAAACAGAGCAACAAATACCAAATACAGTAGACAGACAAAGACAAACAGAGCAATAAATACCAAATACAGTAGACAGACAAAGACAAACAGAGCAACACATACCAAATACAGTACACAGACAAAGACAAACAGAGCAACGAATACCAAATACAGTAGACAGACAAAGACAAACAGAGCAACGAATACCAAATACAGTAGACAGACAAAGACAAACAGAGCAACAAATACCAAATACAGTAGACAGACAAAGACAAACAGAGCAACGAATACCAAATACAGTTGACAGACAAAGACAAACAGAGCAACACATACCAAATACAGTAGACAGACAAAGACAAACAGAGCAACACATACCAAATACAGTAGACAGACAAAGACAAACAGAGCAACACATACCAAATACAGTAGACAGACAAAGACAAACAGAGCAACACATACCAAATACAGTAGACAGACAAAGACAAACAGAGCAACACATACCAAATACAGTACACAGACAAAGACAAACAGAGCAACAAATACCAAATACAGTAGACAGACAAAGACAAACAGAGCAACAAATACCAAATACAGTAGACAGACAAAGACAAACAGAGCAATAAATACCAAATACAGTAGACAGACAAAGACAAACAGAGCAACACATACCAAATACAGTACACAGACAAAGACAAACAGAGCAACACATACCAAATACAGTAGACAGACAAAGACAAACAGAGCAACAAATACCAAATACAGTAGACAGACAAAGACAAACAGAGCAACAAATACCAAATACAGTAGACAGACAAAGACAAACAGAGCAACAAATACCAAATACAGTAGACAGACAAAGACAAACAGAGCAACAAATACCAAATACAGTAGACAGACAAAGACAAACAGAGCAACACATACCAAATACAGTAGACAGACAAAGACAAACAGAGCAACGAATACCAAATACAGTACACAGACAAAGACAAACAGAGCAACACATACCAAATACAGTAGACAGACAAAGACAAACAGAGCAACAAATACCAAATACAGTAGACAGACAAAGACAAACAGAGCAACACATACCAAATACAGTAGACAGACAAAGACAAACAGAGCAACACATACCAAATACAGTACACAGACAAAGACAAACAGAGCAACACATACCAAATACAGTAGACAGACAAAGACAAACAGAGCAACACATACCAAATACAGTAGACAGACAAAGACAAACAGAGCAACGAATACCCTTTTGAGTTTTGACTATTTTATCAAGTTCATCAAATTTTTAGGTATTATCTATCTATGCACAGAGTTATCTTTCCTCAGTGTAAAATAACATTTCAAAAACGCGCTTGCCCCTTTTTGAAATCTACAAAAGATGTCTTCAACAAGAAACGTTGTATCCACCTATCCGACACCTGGGACGCAAAGAGCAGATGTGTGGGTTTGTGCCCTGGGAACTTTCAAAAGTGCCCAGCTTCTGAGTACAAGATTTGTACATATTTTTGTTTGCAATGACATGTATTTTCCTCAATGTAATATGACATTTCAATTGCTAGTGTTTCTTATCTATAATATAATTATAATTCAATAAGTTGCTCCCAAAACTTTAAATTATTTGGCTTTCGATTTTGAGCGTGGCTGATGATGATTATTCCAGAAACGCGTCGTGCGCACTAAATCTGATATCTACGTTTTTATTACTATCACTGGATCGATACCTCCGCCCAGTAGTCAGTGTTTCTATCACTGGATCGATACCTCCGCCCAGTAGTCAGTGTTTCTATCACTGGATCGATACCTCCGCCCAGTAGTCAGTGTTTCTATCACTGGATCGATACCTCCGCCCAGTAGTCAGTGTTTCTATCACTGGATCGATACCTCCGCCCAGTAGTCAGTGTTTCTATCACTGGATCGATACCTCCGCCCAGTAGTCAGTGTTTCTATCACTGGATCGATACCTCCGCCCAGTAGTCAGTGTTTCTATCACTGGATCGATACCTCCGCCCAGTAGTCAGTGTTTCTATCACTGGATCGATACCTCCGCCCAGTAGTCAGTGTTTCTATCACTGGATCGATACCTCCGCCCAGTAGTCAGTGTTTCTATCACTGGATCGATACCTCCGCCCAGTAGTCAGTGTTACTATCACTGGATCGATACCTCCGCCCAGTAGTCAGTGTTACTATCACTGGATCGATACCTCCGCCCAGTAGTCAGTGTTTCTATCACTGGATCGATACCTCCGCCCAGTAGTCAGTGTTACTATCACTGGATCGATACCTCCGCCCAGTAGTCAGTGTTACTATCACTGGATCGATACCTCCGCCCAGTAGTCAGTGTTACTATCACTGGATCGATACCTCCGCCCAGTAGTCAGTGTTACTATCACTGGATCGATACCTCCGCCCAGTAGTCAGTGTTTCTATCACTGGATCGATACCTCCGCCCAGTAGTCAGTGTTTCTATCACTGGATCGATACCTCCGCCCAGTAGTCAGTGTTACTATCACTGGATCGATACCTCCGCCCAGTAGTCAGTGTTACTATCACTGGATCGATACCTCCGCCCAGTAGTCAGTGTTTCTATCACTGGATCGATACCTCCGCCCAGTAGTCAGTGTTACTATCACTGGATCGATACCTCCGCCCAGTAGTCAGTGTTACTATCACTGGATCGATACCTCCGCCCAGTAGTCAGTGTTACTATCACTGGATCGATACCTCCGCCCAGTAGTCAGTGTTACTATCACTGGATCGATACCTCCGCCCAGTAGTCAGTGTTTCTATCACTGGGTCGATACCTCTGCTGGTGGACTATTAGTCCCCGAGGTCATCATTCGCCCAGTAGTCAGTGTTTCGGCACTAACATGGTTTATTAGATATATTTATTACTGAAATTTACAGTTCCTAAATAATGTAATTATTGATAAAACTAAGGTTCTCCTCCTCAGGCATAGGTGACTTTAGTCGATTTTAGCTATCATGTTTAGGCCCTTTGAATTTATTGCTCCCAAAATTTTTAATTGCTTGGCTTTCGATTTTGAGCGTACTTGATGAAGGTTATTCCAGAAGCGCAGAAATTCGATGTCTACGTTTTTATTACATGTAAAAATACGGGTGCCAGGAACAGCTAATCCATTCGGAACTCCTGTGTTATCACCATATTTTGTAGATATCTAAGTTTTTTTTAGTAGGTTTCGTGTTGCTCAATCTTTAATTCTATGTGTAGTGCTTTGTGGACCGTTGCTTGTCTTTTCGCCATTGCATTCACTATCCTCTATCGATTAAGAATTTCTGACTACCCCTTTTTCTTGCGTAATTATGATCTTTCCTCTAAGAATATGTATCCAACATCCATATTTTATTGAGAGTACGTATTACTGTTTTAGAGGCATGGTTGTATTGAAAAAAAGTTTCAATTATCCTTGATATCTATTGGTTAAATCTAGAAAAGCAAGATTGAAACCGGAGAGATCAGACGGCAACCAATAATGTTAACAGTTTTAACATTTGGAATTGACTTGACTCTAACACGACAATTTACATAAAATAAAAATGTCTTTTTCTCTAGTATGTTGAAATAATTTTCAAAGGCCAGAGATTCTTTAAAAATACCATACTTTAATGTTTTTGGACAATTATGAACCTATGAATTCCAATTTTGTTGATATTGTTCCTGCTGACTTATTTCAATTATTGGTTTTAATCATTTCTCGTCAAGAAAGTGTTGATATCTCCATATGTATGACATATCACCAGGTTTGTAAGAAGAGTAACATGACTAGTGGAGCAGGAACTACTACCCTTCCGGAGCACCTGAGTTCACCCACGCCATATGATGGGGTTCTTGTTGCTCGATCTTTAGTTTTCTGCTTGGTGGTTTGTAAATTATTGTTTGTCCTTTTCTCTATTTTCTCTTGGACATTGTATTGTATGTCCTTCTATTAACGGCCCCTGATTACCGTTTTGGTATCATTAAGCTTTTCTTAAGATGCTTTCAATATAATTCACCCAAGATGATATAACAGTTGTTTCACGTGACAGTTATGACATTAATTTATATGAAATAATGACTAGTTTATTCTCCCCCGTGCACTACTACCCAAGGGCCCGGGTGGCTCAATGAGTTAGGTAGCTGGATTACCTAACAACTCATACAAGCTTTTCAGCAATACGGCGTGGGTTCGCGCCCGGCTTTGTAAATTACAGAAAGGGTGCACTCGACTCGCAGCCGCAAGTGGTAAAGTTTACCAGTTGCTTGCTCATGGTCGGTGGTTCTCTCCGGGTACTCCAGCTTCTTCCACCACTAAAACTGGTCGCCATGATATAGCTGAAATATTGCTGAAAGTGGCATTGACTTTTCTGGGGCAGACTTATAATGGCAGAAATATATAATTTAAAGGCGGCCTTCTGATTTTTCTGGGGCAGACCTATAATGGCAGACCTATAATGGCAGAAATCGTCTACTTCATTAAAGTCACATAAAGAACATTTATTACTGTTTTTAAGCTCATTCTGTTCAACAAAGTGTTAAGCACAAGTATTTGTTCGACAGAGAGGTGTACGTCTATAACCCATAGAAACTCTTGTATCTTGGAGATAAAATTGTTTTCTTTGTATCTAATAAAGGGAATATAATCACGAAGAGAACGTTTACTCATGATTTCATTTATTAGAGTTGACCCATAAAAAAAAATCTTAAATCTTTCTTGATTACAGTTGATAGTCAAGTTCTAATGATTCAAAAACGGTTTCTAATTCAGGTAAGTTTTACCAAGCATGAGTTGATAGGGTGCTTATCTCATTTAAAATTATCTTGTAGAGTCTGTTGTTTGTTATATAGGAAAAATATAAATCTCTATGTCGATGACGAAATTCGTTTTAAAATAGCCCCCACATCAAAGTTAGAGAAGGGGTGCGGTTTTTAACTTGTTCACCTTTGTTTTCATAATCATATACGCCCCTCGAAATTGTATGCTGTATCAAATCTTCGCTAGCTTCAGAGGAGGTTCAAATCATGCCGCGTAACAAAGTGAAACTCAATGGAACAGGACCGAGTAACGGATTCTGATTACCCCATAGGTATCCTCAAACTCTTCTTACACAAAACGTCCTCAACAGGACTTAACAATATTAACATTGTTGTCTTCAGTGAGGATACAGGACATGAAATTCATTTTATTGTGTTCCTTTGGAATTTCAACCAAACTGAAGAAGTAGAGATTGACAACCAAGGAAGATTAAAATTCGTGATGACTTCAATAACCAACTTCTCTTTCATCAGTTGCAATTCCAGCTTCACCAGCCTATGGAATTTACATTTCGCCACTCATATGTTATTCTAGAGTTTGTTACCAATATTGTGATTCTCTGGACAGTGCTGAGTTGCTTACGGAATATACTAGTACTCAAACAAGGCTAAGTTCTCCTAGGTTGAAATCATCGCTACAAATATTCTACGGTCATCACCCTTTTAGTTTTATGTGTTGTGTTGTGTTTTTCGTTTTGTTTGTCTTCGTCATGTGTCTTGTGTACCTATTGTTGCCAGTGTCTCTGGATTGTCCATTCTGTTTTCTATTACGTTTATTTGTCCTGTGCCTTGTGTTCCCAATGTTGCCAGTGTGTCTGGATTGTCCATTCTGTTTTCTATTACGTTTATTTGTCCTGTGCCTTGTGTACCCAATGTTGTCAGTGTCTCTGGGTTGTCTATTCTGTTTTCTATTACGCTTATTTGTCATGTGCCTTCTGATCCCAATGTTGTCAGTGTCTCTGGATTTTCTATTCTGTTTTCTATTACGTTTATTTGTCCTGTGCCTTGTGTAACCAATGTTGTCAGTGTCTCTGGATTTTCCATTCTGTTTTCTATTACGTTTATTTGTCCTGTGCCTTGTGTTCCCAATGTTGTCAGTGTCTCTGGATTGTCCATTCTGTTTTCTATTACGTTTATTTGTCCTGTGCCTTGTGTACCCAATGTTGTCAGTGTCTCTGGATTGTCCATTCTGTTTTCTATTACGTTTATTTGTCCTGTGCCTTGTGTACCCAATGTTGCCAGTGTGTCTGGATTGTCCATTCTGTTTTCTATTACGTTTATTTGTCCTGTGCCTTGTATACCCAATGTTGTCAGTGTCTCTGGATTTTCCATTCTGTTTTCTTTTACGTTTATTTGTCCTGTGCCTTGTGTACCCAATGTTGTCAGTGTCTCTGTGTTTTCCATTCTGTTTTCTATTACGTTTATTTGCCCTGTGCCTTGTGTATCCAATGTTGTCAGTGTCTCTGGATTGTCCATTCTGTTTTCTATTACGTTTATTTGTCCTGTGCCTTCTGATCCCAATGTTGTCAGTGTCTCTGGATTGTCCATTCTGTTTTCTATTACGTTTATTTGTCCTGTGCCTTGTGTACCCAATGTTGTCAGTGTCTCTGGATTGTCCATTCTGTTTTCTATTACGTTTATTTGTCCTGTGCCTTCTGATCCCAATGTTGTCAGTGTCTCTGGATTGTCCATTCTGTTTTCTATTATGCTTATTTGTCCTGTGCCTTATGTACCCAATGTTGTCAGTGTCTCTGGATTGTCCATTCTGTTTTCTATTATGCTTATTTGTCCTGTGCCTTATGTACCCAATGTTGTCAGTGTCTCTGTGTTTTCCATTCTGTTTTCTATTACATTTATTTGCCCTGTGCCTTGTGTACCCAATGTTGTCAGTGTCTCTGGATTGTCCATTCTGTTTTCTATTACGTTTATTTGTCCTGTGCCTTGTGTTCCCAATGTTGTCAGTGTCTCTGGATTGTCCATTCTGTTTTCTATTACGTTTATTTGTCCTGTGCCTTGTGTACCCAATGTTGTCAGTGTCTCTGGATTGTCCATTCTGTTTTCTATTACGTTTATTTGTCCTGTGCCTTGTGTACCCAATGTTGTCAGTGTCTCTGGATTGTCCATTCTGTTTTCTATTATGCTTATTTGTCCTGTGCCTTCTGATCCCAATGTTGTCAGTGTCTCTGGATTGTCCATTCTGTTTTCTATTATGCTTATTTGTCCTGTGCCTTCTGATCCCAATGTTGTCAGTGTCTCTGGATTGTCCCTTCTGTTTTCTATTACGCTTATTTGTCATGTGCCTTCTGATCCCAATGTTGTCAGTGTCTCTGGATTGTCCCTTCTGTTTTCTATTACGTTTATTTGTCATGTGCCTTGTGTACCCAATGTTGTCAGTGTCTCTGGATTGTCCCTTCTGTTTTCTATTACGCTTATTTGTCATGTGCCTTCTGATCCCAATGTTGTCAGTGTCTCTGGATTGTCCCTTCTGTTTTCTATTACGTTTATTTGTCATGTGCCTTGTGTACCCAATGTTGTCAGTGTCTCTGGATTGTCCATTCTGTTTTCTATTACGTTTATTTGTCCTGTGCCTTGTGTACCCAATGTTGTCAGTGTCTCTGGATTGTCCATTCTGTTTTCTATTACGTTTATTTGTCCTGTGCCTTGTGTACCCAATGTTGTCAGTGTCTCTGGATTGTCCATTCTGTTTTCTATTACGCTTATTTGTCCTGTGCCTTCTGATCCCAATGTTGTCAGTGTCTCTGGATTGTCCATTCTGTTTTCTATTACGTTTATTTGTCATGTGCCTTGTGTACCCAATGTTGTCAGTGTCTCTGGATTGTCCATTCTGTTTTCTATTACGTTTATTTGTCCTGTGCCTTGTGTACCCAATGTTGTCAGTGTCTCTGGATTGCCCATTCTGTTTTCTATTACGTTTATTTGTCCTGTGCCTTGTGTACCCAATGTTGTCAGTGTCTCTGGATTGTCCATTCTGTTTTCTATTACGTTTATTTGTCCTGTGCCTTCTGATCCCAATGTTGTCAGTGTCTCTGGATTGTCCATTCTGTTTTCTATTACGTTTATTTGTCATGTGCCTTGTGTACCCAATGTTGTCAGTGTCTCTGGATTGTCCATTCTGTTTTCTATTACGTTTATTTGTCCTGTGCCTTGTGTACCCAATGTTGTCAGTGTCTCTGGATTGTCCACTCTGTTTTCTATAACGTTTATTTGTCCTGTGCCTTGTGTACCCAATGTTGTCAGTGTCTCTGGATTGTACATTCTTGATTGCCCCTTTGGTTTTCTCTAACCTTTGTCCTGTGCCTTGTGTTCCTAATATTGTCAGTGTCTCTGGATTGTCTATTTTTGATTGCCCTATTTGTTTTCTCTAACGTGTTCTAGATATGACTTCATTCTTCTAAATACCTCAATTGCATATGTGTCCTTACAAAATGTTCCACGAAACCTCTTTCCAAATTGTTAAATTTAATCAAATTTTATTGTCTAAATAATGACAAAAGAATCAGACACAAGTTTTTCAACCTAGCATTTTCTTCTCCAAATTGTTAGCATCTATTCTGTCAAAATGACTGATTCGATTTTAGCAGTGTTTATATAGTTTTTTATGACTTTTCTTGTGTAAATAAATCCTCGTTCCTAACTTTTTGTAAATAAATAATTCTAAATCGTATGTGCAACTCAAGGCTAGGAAAATTATTGAAATCCACATGTTGGAGTTCTCCGAATAAACGAATAAATAACAGAACCAGGGGAAATTTGCTCCAGAAAGGTTTAGAGGTTTCAGAAATTACAAATACACAGTTCACAAACAACTACATCGATTGTGTAAACAACTATGGCAAGGTTATGTAAATAACTGTACTTAGATTGCGTAAACATTTATAGGCCACAACAAAAATAATTAATTAATCCTCTGTGTAAAAACTACAAAATGGATTATTCCCTGCCCCTGACCTTTCACAAAATATCAAAAAATTTAGAGCCTTGGCAGTTCGGATTAATTATTTGCCAACTTTTTAATTAGGTTTAATTGTTCGGTAAAGCATGACTATTTCTAATAATAAATTTCTGTTTAATTAAGGACGCGATATCAGTACATCTGCACTTATTATATAAATATCACTACAAAATATCTATGCAAATTAACAACAGGTTGTAAATACCCTACCTAAAGGAATTCAAGTAGCTATGAACAAGATTTCCTTCAAATGTTTTAATATAAATAATGAAAATTCGAATTTAAAAAAGTCAATAGTAATAATGGTCTTTTGCGTGTTTCGTTAATAAATATGGCATGCGAGGTTAGAATGTCTTACTCGAAAGAATCGTTATTTTGCCAGGACATTCTTTATCTGGCCGGATATGCGGATCCCAGGAAATACGGACGGATACAGAATAATAGAAACCCGGACACAGGATGTTAGCATTCAATATCCGGCCTGATCCCTAGATTTTTTATTTACTTATTTTTATTTAAAAGAAAACAAAACTTGAGATACTAACTTACTCTGTCACATAGCATAAGACATGAGAGGCAGAAGAGGTTGTTGTGGGAGCAATGAACGATAACTGTTGTAGATGTTGCGGGGGGGGGGGGGGGGGGTTCGCGTTGTGTGAACTTTTTAGTATAGATGTCGAAAAGGGTATAGTCAGATGATCTGTAAAAGTATGGCACTTTGACCATTTGGTAAAGCTGCAAATATGAAAGTAAGCATAAACACGAGAAACATGAAAAAGAACATGTGTGTGATAAAGTACAACATAACATACCGCAATGTAGTTCAGAGTATATCCGCCTTCTTAAGAATAGTTAAAAGTAATAAATAATTCTCATTTCTTGTAAATGTTGA
The DNA here is from genome assembly GCA_963383655.1 of Bathymodiolus septemdierum. NCBI lineage: Eukaryota > Metazoa > Mollusca > Bivalvia > Mytilida > Modiolidae > Bathymodiolus > Bathymodiolus septemdierum. Next base: position 100,612,009 of record OY726517.1, on the reverse strand, counting down.
AACATAGAGAGGGTGATATGAGAACAAGGAACGATAACCCTTGTTGAGAACGGCGAAAACGACATATTTAATGAATAAATTATCAAAAATGATACAAAAGAAAAATGATTAGAAATGCAATAGTGATTGAAAATACATTAACATGAAGATGATACAACACAAAGATAAACAAAGCAAAACGAACCGAGACTACACACATATATTAAATGAAATGAAACCTAAACGTTAAGAACGGAGGATTTATTCACTGATTTGTATGCTATTTGAAACACACTTGATTAGGCACTGGCATGGTTTATTAGATATATTTATTACTGAAATTTACAGTTCTTAAATAATGTAAATATTGATAAAACTATAGGTTCTCCTCCTTCAGGCATTGGTGACCTTGGTCTGTTTAGGTTCTCCTCCCTCAGGCATTGGTGACCTTGGTCTGTTTAGGTTCTCCTCCCTCAGGCATTGGTGACCTTGGTCTGTTTAGGTTCTCCTCCCTTAGGCATTGGTAACCTTGGTCTGTTTTGGTTCTCCTCCCTCAGGCATTGGTGACCTTGGTCTGTTTAGGTTCTCCTCCCTTAGGCATTGGTAACCTTGGTCTGTTTTGGTTCTCCTCCCTCAGGTATTGGTGACCTTGGTCTGTTTATGTTCTCCACCCTCAGGCATTGGTGACCTTGGTCTGTTTAGGTTCTCCTCCCTTAGGCATTGGTAACCTTGGTCTGTTTTGGTTCTCCTCCCTCAGGCATTGGTGACTTTGGTCTGTTTATGTTCTCCTCCCTCAGGCATTGGTGACCTTGGTTTGTTTAGGTTCTCCTCCCTTAGGCATTGGTGACCTTGGTCTGTTTATGTTCTCCTCCCTTAGGCATTGATAACCTTGGTCTGTTTTGGTTTTCCTCCCTCAGGCATTGGTGACCTTGGTCTGTTTAGGTTCTCCTCCCTCAGGCATTGGTGACCTTGGTCTGTTTAGATTCTCCTCCCTTAGGCATTGGTGACCTTGGTCTGTTTTGGTTCTCCTCCCTTATGCATTGATGACCTTGGTCTGTTTAGGTTCTCCTCCTTCAGGCATTGGTGACCTTGGTTTGTTTAGGTTCTCCTCCCTTAGGCATTGGTGACCTTGGTCTGTTTTGGTTATCCTGTTTAGGCCCTTTGGTTTTATTGCTCCCAAAACGTTAAATTATTAGGCTTTCAATTCGTTCGATTTTGAGCGTACCTGATGAAGGTTATTCCAGAAATGTGTCGTGCGCACTAAATTTGATATCTACGTTTTTATTGATAAAACCATACAAGTATGAATGAAATACTTAATTTCTAAAAAAAATAATAATAAAATGTATTATAATATTAGTTCTATTCATATATTCTTAGAAGGTAGACAGGATACAAAAATCATTCATTGAAAAGCTATTTATAAAATAGATCATAACTTATACATAACTGATGACATATATTTAGCAAAAAAGCTGGCTTTTCTCCAGATAGGTTCACATAACAAGAAGTGGCTAGAATTATCGTATTGGTCAGATTAGGGCACACCATGTTCTATGTCACCTTTCAAATAATAATCAATGATGTTTCATTTCATCATCTTCAATTTCGGGCAGATTTTTGTATTCAAAGTATTTTTGTTCATGTTTCATGCGATGCAGAACCCATGGGCCAAATCGTTCTGGGATGTGCTTGGGACCTCCCTCGTTAAACATTGACATGAAGTTAACACCTATGTCACTGTTATACGACGGTGATAGAAAGAATGGAACTGAGTACCTATCGATTCCAATATCTAGAACTCGATGCTTCGTGGCTTTTAGAGTTCCGCCCATCATCCTTGAAAATGTCACTCCAATATTCATTATCAAACTGTTATGACGAGGGGGAACTGATATCCACTTCCCATTGGGATCTACCACTTCCAATCCTTTGTAATTAAATAAATGAAGTAATGTTAAGAAATCCGAATCCATATGCTCGGGCGTAGTGACAACTTTCCCATCTTCTATAATTGCATTCTTTGGAGGTGCTCCGTTCCATGGAGGATAATGCATAATACGAAAGGTAGAACAAGGTTTGTCCGAAAACAAACTTTCAAAAGCATTTTCGTCTATACCTAAGCCAAGAGCAGTGAGTCGTAATATTTCCTGTGATGTTTCATGCACCGTTTCATACATATTCTTCAAGAAAGTTTTGAAGCAGACCGTTCCATCTTCGTCTGGCCAAACCGATTTTTCATAAAACCAGTTGTTTGGATCAACTGTAGTATCGTCTGGATGTACATCACGAGCAAATTCAAAACCCTCCTTACGACTGGGTTCTCCTTCCACGACAGGAAAATACCCACGATACACGTTATTATTTTCAGGGTTCCACGTCTTTCGTGACAATTTCATTTTAGTTTCCATTGGTAAACCAAAGAACCATTTACAGATCCTAAACAGCTTATAGAAGTCAATACCTTGGACATTGTCTATATAAAGAAATCCAATGTTTTTAAGTCCGTGAACAAGTTCGTGTGCTAACTGTACTCGGTCGGTTTTAGCTCTGGACATATCTATTACAGGTATGCTGAATTCCTCCATTATGGAAATCTGTAACAAGAAGCATATTTTAAAGAAAAACTTTATTGCATTAAACCTAATTTTGGTAAAATTTATCTAACACCTATAATACATGATCATCACGTGCAACCAGATGATGCCACAAATTGTTCATGTTAAAAACAGCATGTACATTTGAAAAAATACGAATAAGCGAGAAACAAATAGTGGTATTCTATCTTCTAAATGTGTTATATACATTTAACGTGGTCCTTTTTAAAGTTGTCTGGTTATTAAGAGAAGGGGAATATATGTTCTTAAACGTGAATGTACAAAATAATAAAAAGCAAAAAAGGTAGAGATCTAATTTAGTGCACAAGACGCGTTTCTGGAATATCCATTAAAAGGTACGCTCAAAGCAAAACAGATTGGAAAGTCAAATGATAAAAGAAATTTGCGAGCATGAGAATCAAAGGACTTAAACACGATAGACAAAATGATGTTGTTGTCTTAACTTGCTGGTGTGTGTGTACCATATGTACATGCAGTAGAAATGAGCATTATTGAATTAAGTTAAAATTGTACTGACTTTTTCTACTAGTGTTCGAGTTTGTTGTAGTTTCCAAAATTGGTGTCCACTGCATGGGTTAACGGGACGAATCAATGGCACATCTAATCCTTAATGAACCGTACATTACTGTTCCGTTTTTGGATAATGTCATGATTTTTGCACGTACAAGAAAACATACAGTAGCTACTGGAGCAGGAACTGCTTACCCTTCCGGAGCACCTGAGTTCACCCCCGGTTTTCATGTTGTTCTTGTTACTCGATCTTTAGTTTTATGTGTATGCTTTGTAGATCGTTGTTTGTCCTTTTTCTTTTGGCCATTGTGTTGTCTGTTCTTCGATTTACGGATTCTACTTACCACTTTGGTATCTTCAAAATTTTCTCTTAATTAGTAACAACTTGATAGCCGACTGATGACAGAGAGGTTTCTTGCATATAAAAGATTGAAAATATAATAGGGCTAGAAACCCATTTGGAATCATCTAGTGTTCTCACAGATTATCTAGACGGCTTGGATGTGAGACATCCACTTATCAGAATCAGAACATTTTCAATAATAAACATCATTTATCAAATTATAAATAATTATTAGAAGCAATCACTTTGCTTAATTGCTGAAAGATAAGTTTGAAGAAAGACATATCAACAACATAGTTAGCAAAGGCAATAAAATAAGACCATTGGATTCGTTAGAAGGAACTTAAAGGACTGTACAAAAGCAGTAAAGGTAGCAGCTTACAGCCCTATAGTTAGACCTGCCGTGGAATATGTCAGTACAGGACCCATCTAACCAGAACAGCATCAAATCACTGGAGCATGCAGGTACAAAGGCGAGTAGCACGAATTGTATGCAACGATTATAAAGACCACTCACCAGGCTGTGCTACAAAATGGTAAGCACATTATAATTTGAAAGCCTACATGATCAAAGGAAACCCAACAGATTATGCATGCTCTATAAAATACAGAACAACTTTATAGGCATTGCTCGAAACTAGTATCTAACATCCAACGACAGTAGAACAAGAGGTCAACATAAGTTCTACCAAGAGAGGACATCGACCGATGCATACGGGAACTCATTTTCCCCCCAGGAACATCGGGGATTGGAATCGGCTGCCCACCAACGTAACAACTACCAATGCGTCGGAAGGCTGTCGAGCTGCCATCAGGACAGTCTCTATGAAGTAGACCGTATACCCCTGTACATAGTTTTATTTGTAAATATTGGATTATTTTAGCTGTAAATACACCAGAAAGCTTGCTCTGTTGCTCGGCATGTGTAAAATTTTCTTGAAACCACATGTATATATTTAATAATGAATCCGGTTCCTCGCGGAACCACATGTACAGTCGTTTGCCATGAATTCGTTCGCAAAATGACGACGTCGTCATTGTCCTTTCTACGAACATGCGGTAAAAATCGGTAGTACCATAGATTAAACAACAAAAAAACGAATGACACACCAATGTTGTTTCTTTGATTATAATCTCCCTGCAATCATCCAAAGTTTGATTATTCCTCTTAGATAAACAAAATATCGTCTGCTAAGCAACAATGGCACCGCACGGTAAGGAACTTACCATCGAGCAGAAAGAAACAATTGTAAATTTGTCAAATGAAGGTTTTTCGAGCTATAAAATACAGAATATGACAGGCATCAACAGTAGAACAATCCAGAAATTTTTGAAGCGGATAAGAGAAAGAGGAAACATTGAAAACTTGCCACGAAGTGGGGGTAGACGAAAAACGACTCCTCGGGATGACAGGATTCTTTTTCGTAGCGTGAAAACAAACAGACGACAAACTCTGAAAGATGTAACAGCAAGATTTAATCAAAGAACTAGCTGTAATGTTTCATCTAGAACAGTTTGCAGAAGACTATTTCGGGAAGGGTACAAACGTAGAGTAGTGTCCAAGAAAATCACAATTTCTCAAGTCAACCGCCAGCGATGGGTTGGATTTTGTCGCCGGAAATTGCACTGGACAGTAGATCAGTGGGCACATATAATTTTCAGTGATGAGACAAAGATAATACTTGGGCAAAATCGCAAAAGTTATGTCTGGAGAAAGGCTGATGAAAGATTGCGTCCGGAATGTGTAGGTCGTCGACACGGCTGGGAAACCACATGTCGTGCATCAGTAGTGTTTTGGGGATGCATATCATATTATGGCGTGGGAACACTGACACCAGTTGAAGGGAACATGAACACTGAAAAGTATATCTCAGTATTAGACGATAACCTTTGGCCAGTTATTGCAAGACATTTTTCAAACCGACTCTGGATTTTTCACGAGGATAATGCACCGTGCCGCCATGTTTCAGTTAGAGCCAACCAATGGAAGGAAGAAAATAGTATAAATACCCTTCCTTGGCCAGCACAAAGCCCTTATTTAAATATTATAGAAAACGTATGGAAAGTGCTAAAAATTCAGGTGCAACGACGAGTAAACGAAATCCGAAATGCCCAGGACTTGAAACGAATTGTATCTGACATTTGGAGTTCCCTCCCTTTACACTACGTACGGAGCCTGTATGCAAGTCTACCACGACGAATACGATGTGTTTTACGTTCTAGGGGTGATATATCAAAATACTGAAAGAATTCCGGCAAGTAAAATATTCTTTTATTAATAATAATTGGATTTTTTAAATGCTAATGTGATTTTATGCATAACGTAACGTCAGCCATATTGCGAACTCATTCATGGCAAACGACTGTATATATTCAATAATGAATCCGGTTCCTACACTGGAAGAAGAAGAACGGAAATCAGAAGTCGTAAATCGAAGAAGGACAGACAATACAATGACTATGGAAAAAGTACAAAAATACAAACAATGGTCGACAAAAAAATACATGGAAAACTGTAGATTGAACAACCCGAATCTCACTAACAACGAGGTTGAAGTCAGGTGCATTAGTGGCACTCTTCGTGTTGCTCTTAGAAATCTGGTGATAGGTCATGAATATGGAAAGGCCGGTGTTTTGATCAAAACAAACTGAACACGATGCAGTAAGGAACAAGAACAATGACTTGCTGACTCATGGTCAGTTTCATGTATAATCTTTCCATATGTAGCGAGATGTCTAAATGTGTTGTTTCAGTTCGCTAGCACGATAAATATTGCAATGTCGGCTATTTCATGTATTATTATTTTCTCAAGTATTGGAGGGTGAAGCAGATTTATTGTTTCACAGCTCAGATACGATGTAAAGGTTTGAAATCATACAGAGCTATTATTTCATAATGTGGTGTATATGACATGAGATTATGAATTCGAGTGTGCAGTCAGATATTTGTTTTGTCACCGAGCTGTTGAATTTGGTCTACCGATTGAATGTGCGGTACTCAAATCCCAGATTCTGTCAAACACAATTTATGCAGGAATACTCTATTAATAAACATGAAATTACCATAGCCGTTAATCAATATTTAGTCAAAGGTGACTGATTTTAGGGTGCCGTATGTCGTAGTTCAGCTTTTGTTTACATTCGTCACCGCCGGTGACCACGCCGGTGACAGTTTGTTTCCATATCAAATAAGCTGGTGCTTCTCAAATAAAGTCCGGTCAGCAGCTAAAATATAATCCTACCTTGTTTACGAAGTCAGTTTTGATATAATTATTCTAAAATGATTAAATAGAAATGAGCAGTTGGTAGGAAATTAAAACGAATTGCTTTATTGTTTATGAACGTCAATTGTTGACAAAATGGCCTACCTAAAATATGACGTCAGGGGAAGTCCATTTACGTTGTTTCCGTGATGCTGATTGGTTGAGGGATATAACGACGTCAGCCGTTGGTTCAACGTGGGTATCAAGGCAGGAACTCAGCCGAAACAGCAAGATAGATTGGTTATATCTTCAAGGAACGCTTTAGAATTAGTACAGTTGATTACCGGCAAAATGTCTGATAGACAGAGTGTATATGCTAGAGTACGTAATATGTAATTTATCACCGGATAGGTGACGGTGACCAATGTTGTCTGGTGACATTGTCCCATATTAAGCATTAGTCATTTTATTATTAATTTTCTGGTGCCGGTGACGGTGATGATACCGGTGACGGTGGTCGGGTGACATCGTCTAATATATAAGTTAGTTATTTAACCTTATATTTATGGTGACAGTGGTCTGGTGACGTCGTCCCATCTTAAGTGTTAGTTCTTTAATGATTATGTTTATGGTGCCGGTGACGGTGATGGTAGTGGTGACGGTGGTCGGGTGACATCGTCTAATATATACGTTAGTGGTTTAACAAAAGGTTTATATGGTGACGGTGGTCTGGTGACGTCGTGCCATCTTAGAGTTAGTTGTTTAATTATTAATTTTAGGGTGCAGGTGACGGTGGTCGGGTGATATCGTCTAATATATACGTTAGTGGTTTAACAAAAGGTATATATGGTGACGGTGGTCTGGTGACGTCGTGCCATCTTAGTTAGTTGCTTAATTATTAATTTTAGAGTACCGGTGACGGTGGTCGGGTGACATCGTCTAATATATACGTTAGTGGTTTAACAAAAGGTTTATATGGTGACGGTGGTCTGGTGGTGTCGTGCCATCATAGAGTTAGTTATTTAATTATTTATTTTAGGGTACCGGTGACGGTGATGGTACCGGTGACGGTGGTCGGGTGACATCGTCTAATATATACGTTAGTGGTTTAACAAAAGATTTATATGATGACGGTGGTCTGGTGACGTCGTGCCATCTTAGAGTTAGTTATTCAATTATTAATTTTAGGGTACCGGTGACGGTGATGATACCGGTGACTGTGGTGAGGTGACCTCGTCTAATATTTAAGTTAGTTATTTAACCATAATTATGTTTATGATGCCGGTGGCGGTGACACAGATGATCTGGTGGCATTGTCTAATATCTAAGTGTTGGCACTCTAATTATAAGTTTATGGTACCGGTGACAGATGAATAACTTGTGACGGTGACCATCCTTTGAAATAATATTATTGTGACACACTTTCTTTTTCTTCTATAGAAGTACGGTGATTTGTGATTTGATTGGTGTGTACCATATCTGAATAATTATCCATCGGATAATATTAAATTACTAGACGTCCCAGTAATCTGTTGACGACCATCCATGGGACCAGTTGCAGCCAGCTCCTCCGTCAATATTTAACTGTTTTAATAAATAATATATTGAACTTATTTTGTATTTACTACTTTTATTGCTCCTCGAGAGGAAACATTCGATTAGTTATATCGACCAACTGGGATATTCCAGAACCCATTTCTATAACGTAGTGAAGTTGGTGGTAACATCTAACGTGACACCAGCTTCACCACCTTAAGAATCACTTTAAAATTTTGCGAGCACCGTCGCCTCTGAGTGTCCGACTCTAACATCAGGGGTGCGGAGGTTGCATTATTAAGTTCAACATTTGATCTAGTACAATACTGGGGGGGGGGGGGGGGGGCATCATTATCTCATCCAAGCGCATGTTTTCATCATGGTACAGCTGTAAAATTGTTTTCTTGGTTTTAAACAATAATCTCTCACTCCCTAATTTTTCTTATCTTGACCATTTGGGAAATAAACTATAAGACAACTCCAAATAAGATTACATCAACTTACTAGTCGTGAGTATCCGTCCCCAGTTATCACAGGGTCGGTTTATGACACATATATATTTATTTACTTTTAGTAGCCAGTATATATTTGTATATCAATTTAAATTTGACCTTAGTACTTGTACTGCATTTTCTAATGAAACGTTCAAAATGACCTAATGAGTATGTTTAATCGGGCTTGATAACACCCAACCCCTTTTGATATTTAAATTTAAAATTCTCTTCCAAAATGGTTTAACGTTTCTACCTGACCTTCATATAAGTACTTAGAGGTTTCAATTTCCCCCCAAAGTACAAATGCACCCGTCATTGCCATTGTCGACAACTAAGATCTATTTTTGCGATTATGTTAATTGTAAAAATAATATTGTAAAGCAAATAGTAACACATAACGGTTGTAACCATATTTCTCCTTTAACATTAAGTTAACTATACTGGTCGACAAACGATTGGTCTCTATACATGTAAGAACCTTTTCACGAGAGATTCATTCCAAGTTAAATAGAACATTATCGTTTTTAATCATCAGAGATTCCAGTGTTTGCAAAGGTTTGCAGCACTAATACTACTCTAAGCTTTCTATGTGAACGATTCAAACTGAAATACTGACGATTCTAGGGTTGTTGGTTTTCTCTCTCAGATTTTCTATTAAGATTTGTATATTTTGGTTTTCTTATGGCTATTACTAAGTTGTTCGGTGTGTTTTTAAGCTTCCTAGGCCTGTTGTTTGTAGGAAGCCTAAGTTGTTCGGTGTGTTTTTAAGCTTCCTAGGCCTGTTGTTTGTAGGAAGCCTAAGTTGTTGGGTGTGTTTTTAAACCTCCTAGGCCTGTTGTTTGTAGGAAGCCTAAGTTGTTCGGTGTGTTTTTAAGCTTCCTAGGCCTGTTGTTTGTAGGAAGCCTAAGTTGTTGGGTGTGTTTTTAAACCTCCTAGGCCTGTTTCTTGTAGGAAGCCTAAGTTGTTGGGTGTGTTTTTAAACCTCCTAGGCCTGTTGTTTGTAGGAAGCCTAAGTTGTTCGGTGTGTTTTTAAGCTTCCTAGGCCTGTTGTTTGTAGGAAGCCTAAGTTGTTGGGTGTGTTTTTAAACCTCTTAGGCCTGTTGTTTGTAGGAAGCCTACGTGGTTGGGTGTGTTTTTAAACCTCCTAGGCCTGTTGTTTGTAGGAAGCCTAAGTTGTTCGGTGTGTTTTTAAACCTCCTAGGCTTGTTGTTTGTAGGAAGCCTAAGTTGTTCGGTGTGTTTTTAAGCTTCCTAGGCCTGTTGTTTTTAGGAAGCCTAAGTTGTTGGGTGTGTTTTTAAACCTCCTAGGCCTGTTGTTTGTAGGAAGCCTAAGTTGTTCGGTGTGTTTTTAAACCTCCTAGGCCTGTTGTTTGTAGGAAGCCTAAGTTGTTCGGTGTGTTTTTAAACCTCCTAGGCCTGTTGTTTGTAGGAAGCCTAAGTTGTTCGGTGTGTTTTTAAGCTTCCTATGCTTGTTGTTTGTAGGAAGCCTACGTTGATGGGTGTGTTTTTAAACCTCCTAGGCCTGTTGTTTGTAGGAAGCCTAAGTTGTTGGGTGTGTTTTTAAACCTCCTGGACCTGTTGTTTGTAGGAAGCCTAAGTTGTTCGGTGTGTTTTTAAACCTCCTAGGCCTGTTGTTTGTAGGAAGCCTAAGTTGTTGGGAGTGTTTTTAAACCTCCTAGGCCTGTTGGTTGTAGGAAGCCTAAGTTGTTGGGTGTGTTTTTAAACCTCCTAGGCCTGTTGTTTGTAGGAAGCCTAAGTTGTTCGGTGTGTTTTAAAACCTCATATGCCTGTTGTTTGTAGGAAGCCTAAGTTGTTGGGTGTGTTTTTAAACCTCCTATGCCTGTTGTTTGTAGGAAGCCTAAGTTGTTCGGTGTGTTTTTAAACTTCCTAGGTGTGTTGTTTGCAGGAAGCCTAAGCTGTTCGGTGTGTTTTTAAGCCTCCTAGGCTTGTTGCTTGTAGGAAGCCTAAGTTGTTCGGTGTGTTTTTAAACCTCCTAGGCCTGTTGTTTGTAGGAAGCCTAAGTTGTTCGGTGTGTTTTTAAACTTCCTTGGTGTGTTGTTTGCAGGAAGCCTAAGCTGTTCGGTGTGTTTTTAAACCTCATAGGCCTGTTGTTTGTAGGAAGCCTACGTTGATGGATGTGTTTTTAAACCTCCTAGGCCTGTTGTTTGTAGGAAACCTAAGTTGTTCGGTGTGTTTTTAAACCTCCTAGGCCTGTTGTTTGTAGGAAGCCTAAGTTGTTGGGTGTGTTTTCAAACCTCCTAGGCCTGTTGTTTGTAGGAAGCCTAAGTTGTTCGGTGTGTTTTTAAACCTCATAGGCCTGTTGTTTGTAGGAAGCCTAATGTATTGTGTGTGTTATTTGTAGGAAGCCTAATGTATTGTGTGTGTTGTTTGTATGAAGCCTAATGTATTGTGTGTGTTATTTGTAGGAAGCCTAATGTATTGTGTGTGTTGTTTGTAGGAAGCCTAATGTATTGTGTGTGTTGTTTGTAGGAAGCCTAATGTATTGTGTGTGTTATTTGTAGGAAGCCTAATGTATTGTGTGTGTTATTTGTAGGAAGCCTAATGTATTGTGTGTTTTGTTAGGCCTGTTGTTTGTAGGAAGCCTAATGTATTGTGTGTGTTGTTTGTAGGAAGCCTAATGTATTGTGTGTGTTGTTTACTTTATTGTGCATAGTGGTGTCCTACGACTATATAAGTACAATGGGAGGAATTGCTAACCCTCCCTTCACCCTGGTATGATGGTGGGGTTCGTGTTGTTCATTCTTTTTTTTTTTTTTGTCTTCGATTTGTGTTTCTGCTTTCTCTAACATTTATTTAGAGAAAGAGAAAGCATGCAAGACAGTAATAAAAAAAAAAACATCGGTTTAATTTTCTATGCGTGGAAAACAAAATGCAACAAAAACTGTATGCACATTTTGCTTAGCAAGGATTTTATAATATTAATTTATATATCTTTTCTACTGAGTGGAGAAAATATGTATGTGCTGTAGCAGACTCTTCTATTGTAACTCCTGACAAAAATGCGATATAGCAATGTAAAGTGTCATAAATGAATTGTGTTCACAAACCAACGAATTTCTCATAAAATCAACAAAACGTCCTCAGAATTTAGTTGGGGTTTAAAAGTTCAATACACGCCCCTTGATCAAAGACAACAACATGTACATCACTTTCCAGACATTTCAGGGGGGGGGGGGGGGGGGGGGGGGGGATAGGGATAGCCGAGAGTACAGTACTTACTGTATACTTTTATAATCTCTATTTACTTTGTGTTTTGATAGATAAGATATAGCTATATTTAATTGTGTCAAATGTGTTATATCTATCACTATGTGATCATATCAATATTACATATTAAGAAAAGAAAGTTTAAACATTAACGGTCAACAATTCCACCACCGATATCAACAAAACCTCTCACCCAAACTCTGTAGTTTTGATATCCTTCCTATTGAATATTGAAAAAAAGAATTTTATAGATGAAACATATTTGGGACATGACGTATATCAATCATTGGATATATGTAATTCTTTTTGGTATGTCTTTATTATAAAAAATAACAAATCAAGTCGATTTTAAAATCGGTAAAAAGCTCTACAGAGCTTATGTTATATGTTTGTAAAAACTCCGACTTTAAATAAAACTTTTATACTTTATACTTTATACTTTAAAACAAAATTATGTAGAAATCCAGTTTTCAAAAAAAATTATGTGCAGTTGAAGTCATCTAAATGATTTATTAACTGTGCTTTTGAAGCTATACATGTTCGTCTAGGTCTGTTATGATCTTTTTATTCTAATTCGTTGTACTGAAGCAACACTATATCGTATCCACTGATGTCTATTTAGGAAGAGTTATCTCTCTTTGACTAGTAACCGCATCGGTGGTGTAATGGTTAGCGTGCTCGGCTCGAGAGCGGTAGATAATAGGTTCGAGCCCGATCGAGTCACACCAAAGACTTTGAAATTGGTATTTGTTGCTTATGTACTAAAGGAAAAAGATAAAAAGACATGTTGGCTCGGCATCCGAGTGGAGCGAAAATGTCTACACGCAAACTGTTGTTATAGAGAGTTATCACTATAAAAATCCAATTAAGCGTGCTGGTTTAGTACAAAGCGGACATCATTATGATCTCATTGAAATGTAACTTGTTCTCGCCATAATATAGCTGAAAATTGCTGACTTAGTGTAAAACAACAATCACTCACTCATTCTGACTATTTATCAATCTTCCAGAGCACCTGACTTGGTTTTTAGTGGGGTTCGTGTTGTTCAATCTTCCAGAGCACCTGACTTGGTTTTTAGTAGGGTTCGTGTTGTTCAATCTTCCAGAGCACCTGACTTGGTTGTTAGTGGGGTTCGTGTTGTTCAATCTTCCAGAGCACCTGACTTGGTTGTTAGTGGGGTTCGTGTTGTTCAATCTTCCAGAGCACCTGACTTGGTTGTTAGTGGGGTTCGTGTTGTTCAATCTTCCAGAGCACCTGACTTGGTTTTTAGTGGGGTTCGTGTTGTTCAATCTTTAGTTATCTGTGTAATGTTTTGTAGATCAGTATTTGTTCTTTTGTTTTTCTGTACTTCTTCGATTTACGGCTTCTGATTACCCCTTTTCTTTCTTGGATATAAATAATAGATTTTTTTTATCTTTTATGTAGTTATTTAGGATACTTTAAAGATATCGTTTTGTAATTTAATATGAAATGAATTTCTGTATTACATAGTAATTTGTAATGTCAATACATATAGACTATATCTACTGTACTAAATGGATGCAGATTTAGAGGTGTCATACTTTAATTTGTAAAGCATATTAAGGTTGTAATTTCTCATAGCACCACCCCCGAGACACCACTATCGCGCCTGATAAACAGATGAATCCATGCAGAAAATAAAATACATGATATGTGCAGGGGCGGATCCAGGATTTGTGGTAAGGGGGGGGGGGAGGCGTGAGTAGGCGAGGGGTCTGAGGACCGCTTAAGGTCCCCAGCGGGTCCAAGGCAGAGCCCTGGTAGAGGGCCCAGGGGGGCTAAGGCCCCCGGAAGCTCTGGAGGTTTGAGCAATTACAGACATTTATTTGAACGACAATTTTGAACCAACCACACCATTTTTATCAGACCAAAATAATTGTTAACAGTATGTTTTTGTCAGATTATAAGCAGGGGAGGATCCAGGATGTCAAGTTAGGGGGGGGGGGGGGGGCGCACTTATAAAATGTTTGGGGTATTTCGTAAGAAAAAACACGATTTTACGCCAAAAAATCATATTCTTTCCAATTGCGGAGGGAGGCGCGAAAAATTTTGGGGTATTTCGTGTGAAAATCACGATTTTACGCCAAAAAATCTTATTTTTTCCAATTTTAGGGGGGGGGGGGGGGGGGGGGCGGGCGCGCGCCTGGATCCGCCCCTGATGTATTAAAGAATTTGTATTACTCGATCAGGCACTTGGGGATAAGACCCTCCCCCCTTTGGATAAAAAGGTGTACTTACGATTAACGTATTTTCGTTGAAATTTGAATACCAAGGAAAGTGTTTGAAGTGAAAATGTAAAACTATCAGTAACTAAATAATCAAAAAAGTTTTTAAAAAAGGGGGTCCAGTTCTCAAGTGCCTGTATTGTATATTAGTCTACTATACACTAACATTATTCATTTATTTTGTTGCTTGTTTTTTTAAATTGAATAACAAAAATCGATTTCATATTGTTGTGATTTATTCCGATCACTGACATTACATTGATTTTGAGGGGTCGCGATAATATCATAATGTTATCACAAACGTGTCTGTTGTCATTAGAATGGGGTGTGTGCCTTAAACAACCAATTAAATCCTTTGTTGCTTTAAAACAACCAATGAATCTCCGAGTGTGTCCAATGTGAAAGTGAAGGTCAATCATTTTTGTTATGACTTTTTAGATTTATTTATGAACATTGTATCTAGATCACGACCGAATAGAATATTATAACTATTACAATTAAGTGAGCTAGTAATGGATGCTAATGTTTCATCTAATGGACCAACACAAGTTAAACGTCAAAAATTAGAGAATGGCTCTGGGGTAAGTATTGATTAACTGTTGGCACAGCACTGCATACTTATATATTTGACATATTAACTTGTCCTTCAATTGACACGTTCTTATTAAAGCTTGACGCATATGATATTTCAGAACAATAAACGAGTTTATTCTATTTTATTTATTTGTTATCTGTGAGTTTAAATTTAAATATATTTAAAGAACCAATTATGTCTCGCTTATTCGATACAATATCCTAGACTATATATATCCTGAGACATCCTGGTCAATAAGTTATAATTTTATACTTGTCAAATATATGCACTGTGCACTCATGTTTTGTTTGTATACTATTACAATAGACGTCATTCACAAACTCCAGGAAGGGATATAAAATTACACTTTCATTAAAACTTTAGTTACTTTATTATATATTATAATGCGCGGTGAAGTAAGAGAGAGGCTAAGAATTAATTCGTATGACATTACTCTTTAACGATCCATGAGCGTGCTGTAACTCTACTTCACGAGCAGCTACTAAATAGACATGTGTTTTAAAAGTGACCGAAAAATACAATTATCACATTAGTACATTTCATTAAACCTTTCCTTTGTTAAAAAAAATGTGCAATCCTCTTGGGGTAGGGCTAACTTCCAAATTGGGGTGGGATAGCTTCCATATTTCATTGGTACAAGAGTGCAACTGAGACTTCGATTTCCCCTCTTTTTTTTCACCACCACACACGCACCCTCCATATATCATATATTTCAATTTTTAGATTGCATATCTAGTCATATGCATTTTTGGGTTATTTTTCCTAGAAATACTGACCCATCTTGAAACAGACCTATTGTTCAAATGCAGTATATATATGGGAAATACAAATAATACCATATTTTGGGCCGATAAGCCTTCTAAACAAGGAACATCTGTCAATGACCTAAACTGAAGATATTCATTTATAATAGCTATGTATATATAATAAAGTGCTTTTCATATATTTCGTCTGAAATGAATTAGGGACCTAATTCTAATGCTAAATACAAAATCTTATTACAAAAATAGCTGTTCTTATGCCCCCTTTTTAGCTCACCTTGCCAAAGGCAATGTGAGCTTTTGCCATCACTTGGCGTCCATCGTCCGTCAAGTGTCGTCCGTCGTCCGTCATATGTCGTTCGTCGTCCATCGTCTGTCGTCCGTCGTCCGTCGTCTGTCATCCGTTTACTTTTCACATTTTAATCTTCTCCACTGAAAACCCTCAGCCAAATGAACTGAAACTTGGTAGGAAGGATCCATGGAAGGTCCTCTTTAAAGGATACACATTTTGTCATGATCCATTACCAAACATGGCCGCCACAGGCAATTCTTGTTTCTGATTGGCCGATTTAAAAAAATCTTCTCCTCCGAAACCACTTGGCCAAATGAACCGAAACTTGGTAGGAAGCATCTATGGAATGTCTTCTATGAAAATTGCTCATTTCGTCCCGATCGGTTAGCAAACATGGCTATCACCGAAACTTGGTAGGAATCATCTATGGAATGTCCTCTATAAAGATTGCTCATTTCGTCCCGATCGGTTAGCAAACATGGCTACCACCGAAACTTGATAGGAAGCATCTATGGAATGTCCTCTATGAAGATTTCTCATTTCGTCCCGATCGGTTAGCAAACATGGCCACCACATGCAATTCTTGTTTCTGATTGGTCGATTTCTCAAAAATCTTCTCCTTTGAAACTGCTCAAATGAACCGAAACTTGGTAGGAAGCATCTACATGTATGGAAGGTTCTGTATTAAGTTTCCTCAAAGCAGAATGAAAGGTGAGCGACACAGGCTTAGCTCACTGAGCCTCTAGTTTCTGGAACCACACAGCCACAAAAAGGGGGAGAAAATGAGGAGATTTAATTTTAACTAGATTTTCAAAATACGCTGCCTATTCTGGCAGCTCATCCCTAGAACCACGAATGTAAGAAGTTACCCCCCACCCCAGAGGAATACAATAAACCAACATTTGTATTAAGTGCTGTTAACATATAACTAACAAAATGGTTGGTTTTGTTTTTCGTAGATGTGAAAGAAGCATATTGCTATCTTCTTTGTACATTAATAAACATTACGTGATATTCTATGGCTTTGTATATAGATTGCTTGAAGTGTTCTAGCTATAAATTATAGTTTAATAATACGGAATAAGATTGCTTGAAGTGTTCTAGCTATACATTATAGTTTAATACTACGGAATAGTGATGCAATCACTGTGTAGAATGATGAAATATATAATGGATTGTATGTGGTCTATCAACCTGTCACCATGTACTGATGGAAATGATGATGGACGGACTACGGAAGTATAAATATAGGTGCAAATACTGGAAAAAGCATCATATATACCTATACATACAACATATAATTTCATTTATTTATTTATTTATTTATTTAACCAAACAGGATATACTATTATGGAAGAGATCTTATTTCATTATGTACAGGTTTGTTATAAACATAGCTTCTTACGTTAGTTTCGTTGTTTCTTAGTCTTGGCTGGACCGGCCTAAAAACAATTGGATCAATTGGTCCCCATGCTGGAGTTATCTACTCTTGGCTGTTACACACAACAGGCTGCATGTTTTACGGAGAATAATTGAACCCGCTCCTCCCATGGCCAGTATCAAATTTGTGTTGCCCCTTGCTATGTATGTCCCCATCTACCCCATACAAACCTGTGTTTGCTTCAGTTGTAACTGTATAAACTAATATGACTACCTTCAGCTTCAAATCAGTATTGTAATTCCGACTCGTTTTGTAAGGTTACATTTTAGTTTTTCCACATGATGTAACTTCTGTAAATTGTACTTGTCTGATTAACATTTAAATAACATTAAATAATCGTCTTGGTATGTTAATCCTAAAAATAAACACAAAGGGCACATAATCATGTAATAGTTATTTTAATTCTTTCAGCAGTGACCATAGGCTTATTGGTTATAAATTTGGTACTAACAAACCAGGAAAGTTGATAAATACATTAACAGGGAAAAATTATAATTTATTTTGACTAGAAAACATTTCAGCACGGTAGTGTATTATTAATACTTTTAAGGTGAACTCACTTGTTGTACATGAAAAAAACCTTACTTTTGTTGCAGTTCTCAAGAAAAACGAAAAGAAGCTAGCCCGATTCTTTATTTTCACGTTCCGCTATATAGATGATGTCCTTTCACTAAATAATTCTAGGTTTGGTGATTTCGTTTATCACATCTAACCCATTGAGCGTGAAATAAAGAATACCACAGATACAGATAGGTCTGCTTCAGACAAAAGAGATGATTACAATTTTCCCATTGTGAACTTTCTATTTATATGTAGCAACATTCCAGCAGCACCTGCATATGGAGTATATATCTCTCAGTTGATACGATATTCCAGAGCTTGTGATTCCTATCAGCTACTGAACCAAGGGTTCCTCTTGGTTAAGTTGAAGTCATCACTTCGAAAGTTTTACGGTCGCCACCATGACTTGGTTGACCGTTATGGAATAGCTGTATCACAAATGACCACGGATATGTTCCACTTGTCGTAAACACTTCCCGGTCCTTACCTCATTCATGACTTATCACCGGGTTTATAACTAGAATAACACGACGGGTGCCACTAGTGGAGCAGGAACTGCTATCCTTCCGGAGCACCTGAGTTCACCTCCGGTTTTTAGTGGGGTTCGTGTTACTCGATTTCTAATTTTATGTGTATGTTTTGTAGATCGTTGTTTGTCCTTTTCTATTTTTTTCTTTTGGCCATTGTGTTGTCTGTTCTTTTTCGATATATAGATTCTGATTACCCCTTTGTTTGGCCATTGTGTTGTCTGTTCTTTTTCGATATATAGATTCTGATTACCCCTTTGTTTGGCCATTGTGTTGTCTGTTCTTCTTCGATATATAGATTCTGAGTACCCCTTTGTTTGGCCATTTTGTTGTCTGTTCTTCTTCGATATATAGATTCTGAGTACCCCTTTGTTTGGCCATTTTGTTGTCTGTTCTTCTTCGATATATAGATTCTGAGTACCCCTTTGTTTGGCCATTTTGTTGTCTGTTCTTCTTCGATATATAGATTCTGAGTACCCCTTTGTTTGGCCATTTTGTTGTCTGTTCTTCTTCGATATATAGATTCTGATTACCCCTTTGTTTGGCCATTTTGTTGTCTGTTCTTCTTCGATATATAGATTCTGATTACCCCTGTGTTTGGCCATTGTGTTGTCTGTTCTTCTTCGATATATAGATTCTGAGTACCCCTTTGTTTGGCCATTTTGTTGTCTGTTCTTCTTCGATATATAGATTCTGAGTACCCCTTTGTTTGGCCATTTTGTTGTCTGTTCTTCTTCGATATATAGATTCTGATTACCCCTTTGTTTGGCCATTTTGTTGTCTGTTCTTCTTCGATATATAGATTCTGATTACCCCTTTGTTTGGCCATTGTGTTGTCTGTTCTTCTTCGATATATAGATTCTGAGTACCCCTTTGTTTGGCCATTTTGTTGTCTGTTCTTCTTCGATATATAGATTCTGATTACCCCTTTGGTTTCTTCAAACTCTTCTTTTTAAAGCTTTTCCACTAAATATGTGTGTGAGTGAAATGTGTAGTATGTCTCTCCGTCACTTACTCTTTCTGATATATCTAGAGAATATGGTTAAGGCGACCGCTGATCTGTGATAACCTCTCTATGTTTATGTGCTCAACTTGTTTGGAATGAGAACGTTTCCCAATTATACTAATCAACGCTTTGTGGTTTTTCTCGTGGAAAATCCACAATCCCTACATCTGGTCGATACGCTATTACTGTGGCTTTAAGCAACCATTCAACCAGTCTTATATCTTCCCTTTGTAACTACTTAACCATTTTCTTAACTAACGTTGTGAGTTCGAATCCAGATCATGGCAAGGTGTACTCGATACAACATTATGTGATACAATTTGTCAGTTACTTAGGCTAGGTCGATGGTTTTCTCCGTGTATTCCGGTTTCCTCCTCCAATAAAACTGACCACCACGATATAACTGAAAGATTGTTGAAAGTGGCGTTAAACAACATACACCACTCCCCTTAACCCTTTTCCAATATTTTCCAGTTATAACTGTGTAAGCCTTTTGTCATAGCTATAGTTTTTTTTCTACTTTTAGCATTCAGCTTTAGCATACCATGGGTACCTAGAGGAGAAACACGATTTCGATGGAAGTTTTAGTCTGATATTTACACTACCAGAAAAAGTCGGAGCACTTGTTAGTGCACTGCGCATATTTGAGGTAAGTAGAAATTAAATCTCTGCTCATTAATGTCAATAAACATATTATCGACAGAAGTCAAGAGTGCAGAATAGGGGCCGCTTCACTCTCATTCTAGGGTATGAGTTATATTTATCATTGACTGTGACTGTGACTGTGACTGTGACTGTGAAATGTAAAACAGCAATAAAAGCGCTGTTCCATTACTTTAATTTGTGTCTAAGTATAAAGTTGGATAGATTCTCGTGTTCATTTACATCCATATCTTTTCTAAATAATTAATAGTAAAAAAAATGTTGATCAAAAGTACACAAAATTATTTATTTATATACTCAAAGGTTATATTTATACTCAAAAAAATTTTATAAAGTACACAAAATTATTTATTTATATACTCAAAGATTATATTTATACTCAAAACAATGTTTATCAAGTACACAAAATTATTTATTTATATACTCAAAGGTTATATTTATACTCAGAAAAATGTTTATCAAGTACACAAAATTATTTATTTATATACTTAAAGGTTATATTTATGCTCAAAAAAATGTTTATCAAGTACACACAATTATTTATTTATATACTCAAAGGTTATATCAATACTCAAAAAAATGTTTATCAAGTACACAAAATTATTTATTTATATACTCAAGGGTTATATTTATACTCAAAAAAATGTTTATCAAGTACACAAAATTATTTATTTATATACTCAAAGGTTATATTTATACTCAAAAAATGTTTATCAAATATACAAAATTATTTATTTATATATTCAAAGGTTATATTTATACTCAGGAAAATGTTTATCAAGTACACAAAATTATTTATCCATATACTCAAAGGTTATATTTATACTCAAAAATTTGTTTATCAAGTACACAAAATTATTTATTTATATACTCAAAGGTTATATTTATACCTTAAAGCCGATTATATAGATAAAAGAAACGTATCGAACAAACAATGCCTTATTTTCTTTTTTTACCTATTTTTTTTATTTTTTTGTTTTTTTGTTTTTGTTTATAAAATCCATCTTTTTAGGGACATTGATTGACAGATGATTTGTCAGAAAATTGTCATTCGGTGGTACCTCTGTGAGGGGTGTTTATCATTAGATGGCACCTCTGTGAGGCGTGTTTGTCATTAGGTTGCACCTCTGTGAGGTGTGTCTGGCTACGTCTATGCTGTTTTTGTATAATAAATAATAGAAGAGGAAAAAATGCAATTTTTCACACTCAGTTGCGACAACGTGTCCTTATTAGCATGATGTTGCTTATTTAAGTAAGAAACACAAACGATATAGATGATAAGATTATTGCTCCCTTAAAAATATAATAAAGTTTGAATTTTAAATTTCAGAAGCACAACGTCAATTTACACCATATCGAATCCCGGCCTTCCAAACAGGATAAAGCTTTATATGCATTCTTTGTGTCTTGTGATAATAAAACAGGGGGTCTCAAAGAGGCCATTCAGGAACTAAAGGAGAAATCTACTACACTCAGTATTCTATCAAGGGAGTCAGACGATAAAGATGCAAGTAAGTCTTTTTAATCTGGTGTTATATGTGAATTTGGTGATTTTACAAATTAAGTATATTTCGATAAAATTTCATATTTACATCCTCTGCACCAACTGGGCCAAATGGGATGGTCTTTGTGTGGAACATTGTAAGATCCATAGACCACAGACAATACAGGTAGAACTAGGGTTTAAATTAAGTATTATATGTACAACTATGCTTAAATTAATACCATCTTCCCATGGTATTATGTTATTTGACGTGTTTGAACAAACATACATGTACATGTTATTTATTCGAAATGGGATCAAGGTTGAATAAATTGTCATAATAATGATAGACATTGCATATGTTGTAAATACATTTCTTCCATTATTACGGCGTTTTAACCCCGCTGAACCAGAGGTGAAAATCTGTAATCCTCTAGAGAATGGGAGAAGCAAATTCTCCTTCAGTTGCCCATGTGGGTTACGATATTTCTCCACTCTCGAGAGATTGATTTAAAATTTTAACCACTCTCCTAACGGCTTGTGGTTAAAATTTTAATTTTAACTCTCTTTAGTGGAGAAATATCGTAACCCACGGGCAACTGAAGGAGAATCTATATGTAATATATTTTGAACCCATACATAATTTGAAGCTATCGGTGAATCGTTTTAAAGGTTTTGATATGTTTAATTGTTTTCATATGTATAGTTGTATATTTTGTGTTTCTGTGTTTCAGTTCCATGGTTTCCTAGAAAGATTGTTGAATTAGACCGGTTTGCTAACCAGATATTGAGCTACGGATCAGAACTCAATTCAGATCACCCTGTAAGCATAGTTATTAAAGAACAGTCTGAATGTCAATCTGATAGTTGGTTAACCACTATTAACAAGAATAACATTTGGATTAAAGGAATAATTGTGTTCATGGATACGCCACCGACTGAATACTTATCATGTTTTCTACATTTTACCTATTAGAATCTAAATAATTCATGAAACCCATAGAACTTTTGTATAAGGTTTTAACATGGGTAACATTATTTTAGTTGCATTTTATCACTCGCTACCGCTCGGGATAAGCCTTTTACAAATTAATGTTGCACATGTTAAAACTACATTTTGTACATTCAAACTATGACTTCCTTGAATTAATTCTTAACTATAAAAATGTAATGTCTTTTTAACAAACAATTAGAAGTCAGTGTTTTGGACACTTACTTTAGATCTTATGAAATATACTTGGAAACCTTGACAATCACTGTTTAAACTTTATTTTCATAATCAAGGTTTGTGCTTGTCGATTTGAAAATATCCAAAATTATTCGGGGAGGGGCATCTTACGACATTTATTATCCATTTTATGGTGTTTTTTTTATTAATAGGGATTTACAGACACAATTTATAGAGTTAGAAGGAAAGAGTTTGCAGACATTGCATTTAATTATAAACAGTGAGTATGAAGATTACTTATTAACATTGAATTCTGTTGACTCACAATAGAATTCAAGATGTCATCATTACATGATGACAACATTTTATACTAGGAAATTTAAATCAGTACAATAATATTGTATTTATGTTATTTATTTTGTGCCCATAAAACTAAATGTAGCCCCGCCATTTTGTTTTTTATAGAAGTCGCCTGTACCAAGCCAGCGAGTGGTCATGGTGTGTTAGGAGTATCCACTTTGTCTCTGTCTAGGATGTTTATATTAGATTTTAGAACTGTTTCGACAGTGTGGTATTTCTTGTTTTTCTATTAGATTTTAGAACTGTTTCGACAGTGTGTTATTTCTTTTTTTTCTATTAGATTTTAGAACTGTTTCGACAGTGTGTTATTTCTTGTTTTTCTATTAGATTTTAGAACTGGTTCGGCAGTGTGGTATTTCTTCTTTTTCTATTAGATTTTAGAACTGGTTCGACAGTGTGGTATTTCTTGTTTTTCTATTAGATTTTAGAACTGTTTCGACAGTGTGGTATTTCTTGTTTTTCTATTAGATTTTAGAACTGTTTCGACAGTGTGGTATTTCTTGTTTTTCTATTAGATTTTAGAACTGTTTCGACAGTGTGGTATTTCTTGTTTTTCTATTAGATTTTAGAACTGTTTCGACAGTGTGGTATTTCTTGTTTTTCTATTAGATTTTAGAACTGTTTCGACAGTGTGGTATTTCTTGTTTTTCTATTAGATTTTAGAACTGTTTCGACAGTGTGGTATTTCTTGTTTTTCTATTAGATTTTAGAACTGTTTCGACAGTGTGGTATTTCTTGTTTTTCTATTAGATTTTAGAACTGTTTCGACAGTGTGGTATTTCTTGTTTTTCTATTAGATTTTAGAACTGTTTCGACAGTGTGGTATTTCTTGTTTTTCTATTAGATTTTAGAACTGTTTCGACAGTGTGGTATTTCTTGTTTTTCTATTAGATTTTAGAACTGGTTCGACAGTGTGGTATTTCTTGTTTTTCTATTAGATATTAGAACTGTTTCGACAGTGGTATTTCTTGTTTTTCATTTTTTTTTAGAGTACTGACATTTACCTTATCATTAATATTTAATGAAGCTAATTGAGGGCTAAACGAGGTTTCCAGTTTTTTTTTACTTTGAGCATACCTGGTGACAGTTATTCCAGACGCGCGTCGTCCGCCCTAAGGTAGATATCTACGTTTTTTTTATGCCTTTGCAAACAGCGTTATGTTGTTGGGTCTGCCAAACGCACCACGAAACCTGTTTCCAAATTATTAACATCAGCTGAAGTGCCTGAATCAAAACTTGAAAACAAGCGTCATGTATATGTGTGGTAGTGTATATGTGTGGTCGTGTCGTGTATATGTGTGGTCCTGTCGTGTATATGTGTGGTAGTGTCGTGTATATGTGTGGTCGTGTCGTGTATATGTGTGGCAGTGTCGTGTATATGTGTGGTAGTGTCGTGTATATGTGTGGTCGTGTCGTGTATTTGTGTGGTAGTGTATATGTGTGGTCGTGTCGTGTATTTGTGTGGTAGTGTATATGTGTGGTCGTGTGGTGTCGTGTATATGTGTGAGTGTCGTGTATATGTGTGGTCGTTTCGTGTATATATGTGGTCGTTTCGTGTATATGTGTGGTCGTATCGTGTATATGTGTGGTCGTATCGTGTATATGTGTGGTCGTGTCGTGTATATGTGTGGTAGTGTCGTGTATATGTGTGGTCGTATCGTGCATATGTGTGGTCGTGTCGTGTATATGTGTGGTAGTGTCGTGTATATGTGTGGTCGTTTCGTGTATATGTGTGGTCGTGTCGTGTATATGTGTGGTCGTGTCGTGTATATGTGTGGTCGTGTCGTGTATATGTGTGGTAGTGTATATGTGTGGTCGTGTCTTGTATATGTGTGATCGTGTCGTGTATTTGTGTGGTAGTGTATATGTGTGATCGTGTCGTGTATGTGTGGTGTCGTGTATATGTGTGGTAGAGTCGTGTATACGTGTGGTCGTGTCGTGTATATGTGTGGTCGTATCGTGTATATGTGTGGTCATGTCGTGTATATGTGTGGTAGTGCCGTGTATATGTGTGGTCGTTTCGTGTATATGTGTGGTAGTGTATATGTGTGGTCGTGTCGTGTATATATGTGGTCGTGTCATGTATATGTGTGGTAGTGTATATGTGTGGTCGTGTCGTGTATATGTGTGGTCGTGTCATGTATATGTGTGGTAGTATATATGCGTGGTCGTGTCGTGTATTTGTGTGGTAGTGTCGTGTATATGTGTGGTAGTGTATATGTGTGGTCGTGTCGTATATATGTGTGGTCGTGTTGTGTATATGTGTGGTCGTGTATATGTGTGGTCGTGTCGTGTATATGTATGGTAGTGTATGTGTGTGGTCGTGTCGTGTATATGTGTGGTCGTGTCGTGTATGTGTGTGGTCGTGTCGTGTATGTGTGTGGTCGTGTAGTGTATATGTGTGATCGTGTAGTGTATATGTGTGGTCGTGTCGTGTATATGTGTGGTCGTGTATATGTGTGGTCGTGTCGTGTATATGTGTGGTCGTGTCGTGTATATGTGTGGTCGTGTAGTGTATATGTGTGGTCGTGTCGTGTATATGTGTGGTCGTGTCGTGTATATGTGGTCGTGTCGTGTATATGTGTGATCATGTCGTGTATATGTGTGGTAGTGCAAATGTGTGGTAGTGTATATGTGTGGTCGTGTCGTGTATATGTGTGGTCCTGTCGTGTATATGTGTGGTAGTGTCGTGTATATGTGTGGTCGTGTCGTGTATATGTGTGGCAGTGTCGTGTATATGTGTGGTAGTGTATATGTGTGGCAGTGTCGTGTATATGTGTGGTCGTGTCGTGTATTTGTGTGGTAGTGTATATGTGTGGTCGTGTCGTGTATTTGTGTGGTAGTGTATATGTGTGGTCATGTGGTGTCGTGTATATGTGTGAGTGTCGTGTATATGTGTGGTCGTTTCGTGTATATATGTGGTCGTTTCGTGTATATGTGTGGTCGTATCGTGTATATGTGTGGTCGTATCGTGTATATGTGTGGTCGTGTCGTGTATATGTGTGGTAGTATCGTGTATATGTGTGGTCGTATCGTGCATATGTGTGGTCGTGTCGTGTATATGTGTGGTAGTGTCGTATATGTGTGGTCGTTTCGTGTATATGTGTGGTCGTGTCGTGTATATGTGTGGTCGTGTCGTGTATATGTGTGGTAGTGTATATGTGTGGTCGTGTCGTGTATATGTGTGGTAGTGTATATGTGTGGTCGTGTCTTGTATATGTGTGATCGTGTCGTGTATTTGTGTGGTAGTGTATATGTGTGATCGTGTCGTGTATGTGTGGTGTCGTGTATATGTGTGGTAGAGTCGTGTATACGTGTGGTCGTGTCGTGTATATGTGTGGTCGTATCGTGTATATGTGTGGTCATGTCGTGTATATGTGTGGTAGTGTATATGTGTGGTAGTGCCGTGTATTTGTGTGGTCGTTTCGTGTATATGTGTGGTAGTGTATATGTGTGGTCGTGTCGTGTATATATGTGGTCGTGTCATGTATATGTGTGGTAGTGTATATGTGTGGTCGTGTCGTGTATATGTGTGGTCGTGTCATGTATATGTGTGGTAGTATATATGCGTGGTCGTGTCGTGTATTTGTGTGGTAGTGTCGTGTATATGTGTGGTAGTGTATATGTGTGGTCGTGTCGTATATATGTGTGGTCGTGTTGTGTATATGTGTGGTCGTGTATATGTGTGGTCGTGTCGTGTATATGTATGGTAGTGTATGTGTGTGGTCGTGTCGTGTATATGTGTGGTCGTGTCGTGTATGTGTGTGGTCGTGTCGTGTATGTGTGTGGTCGTGTAGTGTATATGTGTGGTCGTGTAGTGTATATGTGTGGTCGTGTCGTGTATATGTGTGGTAGAGTCGTGTATACGTGTGGTCGTGTCGTGTATATGTGTGGTCGTGTCGTGTATATGTGGTCGTGTCGTGTATATGTGTGATCATGTCGTGTATATGTGTGGTAGTGCAAATGTGTGGTAGTGTATATGTGTGGTCGTGTCGTGTATATGTGTGGTCGTGTTGTGTATATGTGTGGTCGTGTTGTGTATATGTGTGGTCATGTTGTTTATGTGTGGTCGTGTTGTGTATATGTGTGGTCGTGTTGTTTATATGTGTGGTCGTGTTGTGTATATGTGTGGTAGTGTCGTGTATATGTGTGGTAGTGTATATGTGTGGTCGTGTCATGTATATGTGTGGTAGTGTATATGTGAGGTCGTGTCGTGTATATGTGTGGTCGTGTCGTGTATATGTGTGGTAGTGTATATGTGTGGACGTGTAGTTTATATGTGTGGTCGTGTAGTGTATATGTGTGGTCGTGTCGTTTATATGTGGTAGTGTATTTGTGTGGTCGTGTCGTGTATATGTGTGGTAGTGTCGTGTATATGTGTGGTAGTGTATATATGTGGTCGTGTCGTGTATATGTGTGGTAGTGTCGTGTATATGTGTGGTAGTGTATATGTGTGGTAGTGTATATGTGTGGTCGTGTCGTGTATATGTGTGGTAGTGTATATATGTGGTCGTGTCGTGTATATGTGTGGTAGTGTCGTGTATATGTGTGGTAGTGTATATGTGTGTTAGTGTATATGTGTGGTCGTGTCGTGTATATGTGTGGTAGTGTATATATGTGGTCGTGTCGTGTATATGTTCGGTAGTGTCGTGTATATGTGTGGTAGTGTATATATGTGATCGTGTATATGTGTGTTAGTGTATATGTGTGGTAGTGTATATATGTGGTCGTGTCGTGTATATGTGTGGTAGTGTATATATGTGGTCGTGTATATGTGTGTTAGTGTATATGTGTGGTAGTGTATATGTGTGGTAGTGTATATATGTGGTCGTGTCGTGTATATGTGTGGTAGTGTATGTATGTGGTCGTGTCGTGTATATGTGTGGTCGTGTCGTGTATATGTGTGGTCGTGTCGTGTATATGTGTGGTAGTGTATATATGTGGTCGTGTCGTGTATATGTGTGGTAGTGTATGTGTGTGGTCGTGTTGTGCATGTGTGGTAGTGGATATATGTGGTCGTGTCGTGTATATGTGTGGTAGTGTATATGTGTGGTCGTGTCGTGTATATGTGTGGTAGTGTATATATGTGGTCGTGTCGTGTATATGTGTGGTAGTCTATATGTGTGGTCGTGTCGTGTATATGTGTGGTAGTGTATATATGTGATCGTGTCGTGTATATGTGTGGTAGTCTATATGTGTGGTAGTGTATATGTGTGGTCGTGTCGTGTATATGTGTAGTAGTCTATATGTGTGGTAGTGTATATATGTGGTCGTGTCGTGTATATGTGTGGTAGCGTTATCGATTTTACCTTTTTCTACGATTTTTCTATTGATTTTAGAACTGTTCCCTCGTTGTGGTATAAATTGTTTTTTCATTTTATTCTATTAGCCAAGAAAACCGGGCATCAGAGGTATTGTGACATTAACTACTCCAGACGTGTTGTAAAAGATATGTGGATTCTGAAACATTCTAATAAGCTTCCCAAATAATTTCCTTAATAGGCTTGAGTTTTTGATTGACAACATATTTGCTATGTTTGGTGGATATGTTTTTACAACAGAAAGTTGCAATTCCTATGGTTACCAACTGCGCCCTTTCTATCGCCGATTTGCTCCTTTGTTCGTATGAGGCCGACTACATCCAGGGGATTCTCATGAAAGACGAACAGAAACTATCACGGTCGTCTTATTTCACGTTCTGGTATAGAGATTATGGTTGTTTCACACAATAATTCAAAGTTTGGTGACCGTGTTGATCGCATATATCACATTGAACGTGAAATAAAGGATACCACAGATACACCTAGGTTTGCTTCGTACCTTGACATACAAATGAAAACTTGAGAGTAAACTTCCATTTAAATGTAGCAACATTCCAACAGAACTTCAATGTGGAATAAATACGATATTCCAGAGCTTGTGTATCAAGAATTCCCTGATAGAGAGTTGCTGCTAACACTGAAGCTACAGATCCATAAAAGTAGTTCCTAGTGCTAACACTGAAGCTACAGATCCATAAAAGTAGTTCCTAGTGCTAACACTGAAGCTACAGATCCATAAAAGTAGTTCCTAGTGGTAACGTTGAAGTTATTACTGCGAAAGTTTACCGTTGTCATCATGGCATAATTAATCGTTGTGGAATGTCATAGATGACCATGGATATGTTCTGTTTGTCATAGAAAACCAGATCTATCACAATAAGTCTAATATGATGAAATTTTTATAATTGTATATGGTTATTTTATAGCGGCCAAGAAATTCCAAGAGTGACATATACACCAGCGGAAGTTAAGACATGGTGAGTATATTTGTTCTCTTATTTATAGAATTTTGTCTTTTGTTAACTTCCTTTATATAATGTTTTGCTTACATATAAATTAAGATTTACTGAGTACAGATGTTCTCTTATTAAGACACAGTACAGATTTCCTTTATTTAAATGTCGTTTCTACAGAAATTAGGACATCCTGAGTACAGGTGTGTTCTCTTATTGAGACACAGTTCAAAGTTCCTACATAAATTACCTGTGTTCTCTTATTAAGTTACAGTATAGATTTCCTTTATTTAAATTTCGTTTCTACCCAAGTTATGACATGATGTATGCACACCTTTTTCAGATAATGTGTTTATATATAATTATTAAACCCTGCAAACATTTCTGTATTCAGACTGTTTCTGTGTATAGAAATTAATACATGACGAGTGGAAAGATTTGTTTATATATGTTTGATGACTGTTGCAATTTAAATAGATATCTACAAATTTTATTTACTCTTATTCTGGTAATGTAAGAAACATTTGAAGATACCAACAGAGTAATCAGAAACAGTAAATCTAAGATACCAACTGAGTAATCAGAAACAGTAAATCTAAGATACCAACTGAGTAATCAGAAACAGTAAATCTAAGATACCAACAGAGTAATCAGAAACAGTAAATCTAAGATACCAACTGAGTAATCAGAAACAGTAAATCTAAGATACCAACAGAGTAATCAGAAACAGTAAATCTAAGATACCAACAGAGTAATCAGAAACAGTAAATCTAAGATACCAACTGAGTAATAAGAAACAGTAAATCTAAGATACCAACAGAGTAATCAGAAACAGTAAATCTAAGATACCAACTGAGTAATAAGAAACAGTAAATCTAAGATACCAACAGAGTAATCAGAAACAGTAAATCTAAGATACCAACAGAGTAATCAGAAACAGTAAATCTAAGATACCAACTGAGTAATAAGAAACAGTAAATCTAAGATACCAACAGAGTAATCAGAAACAGTAAATCTAAGATACCAACTGAGTAATCAGAAACAGTAAATCTAAGATACCAACAGAGTAATCAGAAACAGTAAATCTAAGATACCAACTGAGTAATAAGAAACAGTAAATCTAAGATACCAACAGAGTAATCAGAAACAGTAAATCTAAGATACCAACTGAGTAATAAGAAACAGTAAATCTAAGATACCAACAGAGTAATCAGAAACAGTAAATCTAAGATACCAACAGAGTAATCAGAAACAGTAAATCTAAGATACCAACTGAGTAATAAGAAACAGTAAATCTAAGATACCAACAGAGTAATCAGAAACAGTAAATCTAAGATACCAACTGAGTAATCAGAAACAGTAAATCTAAGATACCAACTGAGTAATCAGAAACAGTAAATCTAAGATACCAACTGAGTAATCAGAAACAGTAAATCTAAGATACCAACTGAGTAATCAGAAACAGTAAATCTAAGATACCAACTGAGTAATCAGAAACAGTAAATCTAAGATACCAACTGAGTAATCAGAAACAGTAAATCTAAGATACCAACTGAGTAATCAGAAACAGTAAATCTAAGATACCAACTGAGTAATCAGAAACAGTAAATCTAAGATACCAACTGAGTAATCAGAAACAGTAAATCTAAGATACCAACTGAGTAATCAGAAACAGTAAATCTAAGATACCAACTGAGTAATCAGAAACAGTAAATCTAAGATACCAACAGAGTAATCAGAAACAGTAAATCTAAGATACCAACTGAGTAATCAGAAACAGTAAATCTAAGATACCAACAGAGTAATCAGAAACAGTAAATCTAAGATACCAACTGAGTAATCAGAAACAGTAAATCTAAGATACCAACTGAGTAATCAGAAACAGTAAATCTAAGATACCAACTGAGTAATCAGAAACAGTAAATCTAAGATACCAACTGAGTAATCAGAAACAGTAAATCTAAGATACCAACTGAGTAATCAGAAACAGTAAATCTAAGATACCAACTGAGTAATCAGAAACAGTAAATCTAAGATACCAACTGAGTAATCAGAAACAGTAAATCTAAGATACCAACTGAGTAATCAGAAACAGTAAATCTAAGATACCAACTGAGTAATCAGAAACAGTAAATCTAAGATACCAACAGAGTAATCAGAAACAGTAAATCTAAGATACCAACTGAGTAATCAGAAACAGTAAATCTAAGATACCAACAGAGTAATCAGAAACAGTAAATCTAAGATACCAACAGAGTAATCAGAAACAGTAAATCTAAGATACCAACTGAGTAATCAGAAACAGTAAATCTAAGATACCAACTGAGTAATCAGAAACAGTAAATCTAAGATACCAACTGAGTAATCAGAAACAGTAAATCTAAGATACCAACTGAGTAATTAGAAACAGTAAATCTAAGATACCAACTGAGTAATCAGAAACAGTAAATCTAAGATACCAACTGAGTAATCAGAAACAGTAAATCTAAGATACCAACTGAGTAATCAGAAACAGTAAATCTAAGATACCAACTGAGTAATCAGAAACAGTAAATCTAAGATACCAACTGAGTAATCAGAAACAGTAAATCTAAGATACCAACTGAGTAATCAGAAACAGTAAATCTAAGATACCAACTGAGTAATCAGAAACAGTAAATCTAAGATACCAACTGAGTAATCAGAAACAGTAAATCTAAGATACCAACTGAGTAATCAGAAACAGTAAATCTAAGATACCAACTGAGTAATCAGAAACAGTAAATCTAAGATACCAACTGAGTAATCAGAAACAGTAAATCTAAGATACCAACAGAGTAATCAGAAACAGTAAATCTAAGATACCAACTGAGTAATCAGAAACAGTAAATCTTAGATACCAACTGAGTAATCAGAAACAGTAAATCTAAGATACCAACTGAGTAATCAGAAACAGTAAATCTAAGATACCAACTGAGTAATCAGAAACAGTAAATCTAAGATACCAACTGAGTAATCAGAAACAGTAAATCTAAGATACCAACTGAGTAATCAGAAACAGTAAATCTAAGATACCAACTGAGTAATCAGAAACAGTAAATCTAAGATACCAACTGAGTAATCAGAAACAGTAAATCTAAGATACCAACTGAGTAATCAGAAACAGTAAATCTAAGATACCAACTGAGTAATCAGAAACAGTAAATCTAAGATACCAACTGAGTAATCAGAAACAGTAAATCTAAGATACCAACTGAGTAATCAGAAACAGTAAATCTAAGATACCAACTGAGTAATCAGAAACAGTAAATCTAAGATACCAACTGAGTAATCAGAAACAGTAAATCTAAGATACCAACTGAGTAATCAGAAACAGTAAATCTAAGATACCAACTGAGTAATCAGAAACAGTAAATCTAAGATACCAACTGAGTAATCAGAAACAGTAAATCTAAGATACCAACTGAGTAATCAGAAACAGTAAATCTAAGATACCAACTGAGTAATCAGAAACAGTAAATCTAAGATACCAACAGAGTAATCAGAAACAGTAAATCTAAGATACCAACTGAGTAATCAGAAACAGTAAATCTAAGATACCAACTGAGTAATCAGAAACAGTAAATCTAAGATACCAACTGAGTAATCAGAAACAGTAAATCTAAGATACCAACTGAGTAATCAGAAACAGTAAATCTAAGATACCAACTGAGTAATCAGAAACAGTAAATCTAAGATACCAACTGAGTAATCAGAAACAGTAAATCTAAGATACCAACAGAGTAATCAGAAACAGTAAATCTAAGATACCAACTGAGTAATCAGAAACAGTAAATCTAAGATACCAACTGAGTAATCAGAAACAGTAAATCTAAGATACCAACTGAGTAATCAGAAACAGTAAATCTAAGATACCAACTGAGTAATCAGAAACAGTAAATCTAAGATACCAACAGAGTAATCAGAAACAGTAAATCTAAGATACCAACTGAGTAATCAGAAACAGTAAATCTAAGATACCAACAGAGTAATCAGAAACAGTAAATCTAAGATACCAACTGAGTAATCAGAAACAGTAAATCTAAGATACCAACTGAGTAATCAGAAACAGTAAATCTAAGATACCAACTGAGTAATCAGAAACAGTAAATCTAAGATACCAACTGAGTAATCAGAAACAGTAAATCTTAGATACCAACTGAGTAATCAGAAACAGTAAATCTAAGATACCAACTGAGTAATCAGAAACAGTAAATCTAAGATACCAACTGAGTAATCAGAAACAGTAAATCTAAGATACCAACTGAGTAATCAGAAACAGTAAATCTAAGATACCAACTGAGTAATCAGAAACAGTAAATCTAAGATACCAACTGAGTAATCAGAAACAGTAAATCTAAGATACCAACTGAGTAATCAGAAACAGTAAATCTAAGATACCAACTGAGTAATCAGAAACAGTAAATCTAAGATACCAACTGAGTAATCAGAAACAGTAAATCTAAGATACCAACTGAGTAATCAGAAACAGTAAATCTAAGATACCAACTGAGTAATCAGAAACAGTAAATCTAAGATACCAACTGAGTAATCAGAAACAGTAAATCTAAGATACCAACTGAGTAATCAGAAACAGTAAATCTAAGATACCAACTGAGTAATCAGAAACAGTAAATCTAAGATACCAACTGAGTAATCAGAAACAGTAAATCTAAGATACCAACTGAGTAATCAGAAACAGTAAATCTAAGATACCAACTGAGTAATCAGAAACAGTAAATCTAAGATACCAACTGAGTAATCAGAAACAGTAAATCTAAGATACCAACTGAGTAATCAGAAACAGTAAATCTAAGATACCAACTGAGTAATCAGAAACAGTAAATCTAAGATACCAACTGAGTAATCAGAAACAGTAAATCTAAGATACCAACTGAGTAATCAGAAACGGTAAATCTAAGATACCAACTGAGGAATCAGAAACGGTAAATCTAAGATACCAACTGAGTAATCAGAAACAGTAAATCTAAGATACCAACTGAGTAATAAGAAACAGTAAATCTAAGATACCAACTGAGTAATAAGAAACAGTAAATCTAAGATACCAACTGAGGAATCAGAAACGGTAAATCTAAGATACCAACTGAGGAATCAGAAACGGTAAATCTAAGATACCAACTGAGTAATCAGAAACAGTAAATCTAAGATACCAACTGAGTAATCAGAAACAGTAAATCTAAGATACCAACTGAGTAATAAGAAACAGTAAATCTAAGATACCAACTGAGGAATCAGAAACGGTAAATCTAAGATACCAACTGAGTAATCAGAAACAGTAAATCTAAGATACCAACTGAGTAATCAGAAACAGTAAATCTAAGATACCAACTGAGTAATCAGAAACAGTAAATCTAAGATACCAACTGAGTAATCAGAAACAGTAAATCTAAGATACCAACTGAGTAATCAGAAACAGTTAATGTAAGATACCAACTGAGTAATCAGAAACAGTAAATCTAAGATACCAACTGAGTAATCAGAAACAGTAAATCTAAGATACCAACTGAGTAATCAGAAACAGTAAATCTAAGATACCAACTGAGTAATCAGAAACAGTAAATCTAAGATACCAACTGAGGAATCAGAAACAGTAAATCTAAGATACCAACTGAGTAATCAGAAACAGTAAATCTAAGATACCAACTGAGTAATCAGAAACAGTAAATCTAAGATACCAACTGAGTAATCAGAAACAGTAAATCTAAGATACCAACTGAGGAATCAGAAACGGTAAATCTAAGATACCAACTGAGTAATCAGAAACAGTAAATCTAAGATACCAACTGAGTAATCAGAAACAGTAAATCTAAGATACCAACTGAGTAATAAGAAACAGTAAATCTAAGATACCAACTGAGTAATAAGAAACAGTAAATCTAAGATACCAACTGAGGAATCAGAAACGGTAAATCTAAGATACCAACTGAGGAATCAGAAACGGTAAATCTAAGATACCAACTGAGTAATCAGAAACAGTAAATCTAAGATACCAACTGAGTAATCAGAAACAGTAAATCTAAGATACCAACTGAGTAATAAGAAACAGTAAATCTAAGATACCAACTGAGGAATCAGAAACGGTAAATCTAAGATACCAACTGAGTAATCAGAAACAGTAAATCTAAGATACCAACTGAGTAATCAGAAACAGTAAATCTAAGATACCAACTGAGTAATCAGAAACAGTAAATCTAAGATACCAACTGAGTAATCAGAAACAGTAAATCTAAGATACCAACTGAGTAATCAGAAACAGTAAATCTAAGATACCAACTGAGTAATAAGAAACAGTAAATCTAAGATACCAACTGAGGAATCAGAAACGGTAAATCTAAGATACCAACTGAGTAATCAGAAACAGTAAATCTAAGATACCAACTGAGTAATCAGAAACAGTAAATCTAAGATACCAACTGAGTAATCAGAAACAGTAAATCTAAGATACCAACTGAGTAATCAGAAACAGTAAATCTAAGATACCAACTGAGTAATCAGAAACAGTAAATCTAAGATACCAACTGAGTAATCAGAAACAGTAAATCTAAGATCCCAACTGAGTAATCAGAAACAGTAAATTTTAGATACCAATTGAGTAATCAGAAACAGTAAATCTAAGATACCAACTGAGTAATCAGAAACAGTAAATCTAAGATGCCAACTGAGTAATCAGAAACAGTAAATCTAAGATGCCAACTGAGTAATCAGAAACAGTAAATCTAAGATGCCAACTGAGTAATCAGAAACAGTAAATCTAAGATACCAACTGAGTAATCAGAAACAGTAAATCTAAGATACCAACTGAGTAATCAGAAACAGTAAATCTAAGATACCAACTGAGTAATCAGAAACAGTAAATCTAAGATACCAACTGAGTAATCAGAAACAGTAAATCTAAGATACCAACTGAGTAATCAGAAACAGTAAATCTAAGATACCAACTGAGTAATCAGAAACAGTAAATCTAAGATACCAACTGAGTAATCAGAAACAGTAAATCTAAGATACCAACTGAGTAATCAGAAACAGTAAATCTAAGATACCAACTGAGTAATCAGAAACAGTAAATCTAAGATACCAACTGAGTAATCAGAAACAGTAAATCTAAGATACCAACTGAGTAATCAGAAACAGTAAATCTAAGATACCAACTGAGTAATCAGAAACAGTTAATGTAAGATACCAACTGAGTAATCAGAAACAGTAAATCTAAGATACCAACTGAGTAATCAGAAACAGTAAATCTAAGATACCAACTGAGTAATCAGAAACAGTAAATCTAAGATACCAACTGAGTAATCAGAAACAGTAAATCTAAGATACCAACTGAGTAATCAGAAGCAGTAAGTCGAAGAAGGACAAACAATACAATGTGCCAAGACAAAAATGACAAAAGGACAAACAATGATCTACAAAACACTACACAGAAAACTAAAGATTGAGCAACATGAACCCCACTAAACCCGGGGGTGAACTCTGTTGTCCCGAAACGGTAAGCCGTTCCTGTTCCACTAGTGGCACCCTTCGAGTTAATCTTGTTAGAAACCTGGTGATAAGTCATGACTGAGGAACGGGACGGATTGTTATTATTGTTATACAATTTTCACCAATATACACGGAGTTCTTATGAAATAAAGCTTTCAACTTTGCTAATTTTCAGCATGTTATTGGCATATAAATCAAGAAGTAATCCAGTATTAACTCAATCTTTTATTGTGCAATTTGTATTTACGTTGACGGCTCTTAAAAATTAAGGTTGAATAAAATTACAAAAAATGACGAAATAAAACTACCCAAGATATAGATTTAGTAAACATTGTTATTTATATCTGAAGTTGTTTGTAAATATATAGCGGTTATATTTCATTTCAACCTCCTTCTAGAATTGGCATTGAAAATGTATAACTGGGTCGTGATTATAGTGTAAAGTATTCAAATACAGTTCAAGATCATGTCATGTCCTACTTCTATATTATAGTTTGAGTTATCCTATTTCTGGTTTAATTCTATGTTTAAATTGACTTGTACATGATCGAACTATGTATGAGCTTAGGTTGCCTTATCTTTGATCGACCTTTATATTAACCTTATAATTATCATGTTTACATTTATTCATGTTATTTTTAGTTGTAAATTTCCATATACATCATGCCATTCCACTCATTTTCAAGTTGGAGGTGATAATCCTAAAGTAGAAGAGCAGAAATTTTTCTAGCCTTCCCCAAGGTCCGGTAAAAGGACACTTTTCCAATGAAAAATATTCTAAAATCATGCAAAATTCCAAAAATCTCTTACCCCTTTATTTTGATTCCCAATTTGAGCAATGTACATTGCAAAGGATAAACCAGTATACAAAACAAAGCCATATTTTACTTTCACTTTGACATTTTCATTTTTGAAAACAAAGTAGCTGGGGATAAAATGCAATTAAACGGGTAATTTAACCTGTGCCTGGCTGCTATGGAATGCTCTGCATATATACTGGGAGTAGGAATGTCACGATGAAGGTACAATATACTACCAATACAAGGAGATGATAGTATATAACTTTTAGTTAAAATGCCAGTTATTCAACCTAATAATTAAAAAAAAACATTTTGAACCTATAATTGTTGATCAATTAAACTGTCCTTTAATAATACAAATACAAATACTTTATTAGCGATAGTCCGACAGTCCGATAGTCCGACAAATGCTATATTTCTTTGAAAGTTAACACTATAACATGTGTAATATGGGGCCAAAAACCGAACCGTTTATTCACCAAAGAAAGGTCCAGAACATCGGAAACACGATATCATAGACGAACAAACAATTGGCAGGGCCACACAAGAGCTAAAAAAAACCACACATATGAACAACGCGGACTCCATAAAGACCTGGATCCAATCGTGATGAACCGGTAGTGTAAGTATCCCGTATATTTTTTAGTAGCGACTACTTCAGGCTTTATTTAAGTAGCGTGTAGCCGAGTCCAGCCAAGAAAAGACACTATTAAAAAGAAAGATGAAATAAATGCATACACAAAAAAAAGAAATACAAAAAAAAAGGAAAAGCCAAAAGGAGAGCGTACCAGTGTCCCCCGCCCTTTATCATGGAATATTTATGTTAAAAAGCAATGTCGACACACCAATAGAGCTGGATACAATAATGTGTGCGAATTGATTGATTGATTGATTGCTTAAGGTCCAGCAAGCAATATGTCAGTCATATTCAGGATGAGAAAAGTTTGTAAACAAAAAATCAGAAAGAGGGGACTCTGGGATGGGTCAACATGGGCAACGGCTTAGCATATATACACGTACCATATGAAAACTGGCGTTTTCCAAACTGACTAAACTCTCACCTCTCGCTCCCCCTTTTATCAATACAATGTATGTCACGGCGTGACCTATCAGTAAAAGGGGGAACAAGTGAGAGATGTTATCGTACGAGGCGTGGACGGACGGACGTACAGCGGTATGCCATAATAAGCCCGTATTTTGACGGGCATATAAAAATGAATGGCCCATATCCTGAAATTACGAATATATCATTTTGGCCAAATTATTTTTCAAAACTTTCATCAGTTTGTCGGACTATCGGACTGTCGGACCGTCGGACTGTCGGACTATCGGACTGTCGGATTATAGCTGCGGCCCCGAACAAATCATAATAGTTACAATATAAAACGCTATAATAATTATTATGTATAGCAAATCTTTTCTTATATTCAAACAGTTTGATATGAAAGAGGAAGTCAATCTAAGAATTGAGTATAACTTATTATTAAGCAAAAAGCTTATTTTGTTGTTAGCGTTTTTATAACTTGCATTTTCAAGTATATTTGATATTTTTTCATTAAATATGTTTCTTTGAGTATTGAATTGTTTACAATGTAGGAGAAAATGTTTTTCATCTTCAATTTGATTTGATTTACATAATAAACAATACCCCTCTGTTCTAGGTATGTTTAAGTGTCTTCCTCGTTCAATCATTAATGGATGAGCACTTGTACGGATTTTACAAATTGCTGTAATACGAAGGGTGTGGATAATGAAGCAGGATTTACCTACCTTCCGGAGCACCTTACTTCACCCCCGGTTTTTATATGGGTTCGTGGTTCTTCATATTGAATTTTCTGTGTAGTGTTTTGTAGATTATTGTTTGCCCTAACGTCCCCTGTCTTTTGGTAATTGTGGGGCCGTCGTGGTCGTGATCGAATGGTAGTTAGATTTACCACTACCTATGCAATCAGTGCCCATCATCACAGGTCGGTGGTTTTCTCCGGGTCCATCGTTCCTCCACCAATAAAACTGACCGCCATGATATAACTGAAATATTGTTAAAGTGGCGTTAAACACCATCAAACATCTTTTGGTAATTGTTTTGCCTATTCTTCGATTTACGGTTTCTGGTTACCAATTTAGTATCTTCAAACTTTCCTTACTGTTTCCACCTTGCTATGTTTATTGTCATTGTTATAGTATTGCATTTAATTATACCCTTAAATTTATTGTTTCAGGGGAACAATATTCAAAGAATTGACGAAGCTCTACCCTACACATGCTTGTCAGGAATTCAACCACATATTTCCTCTTCTCTGTGACAACTGTGGATTTCAAGAAGATAATATTCCACAATTACAAGACATATCCAACTTTCTACAAGGTATATAGTATTACTGTAACATACAAATGTATATAGTATTACTGTAACATACAAATGTATATACAGTACACTCCAAGTGTATCAACGATCAAACTCTCAGGTCCGACATATTCCTCCCAAAATGTCCGACAAATGTCCGACAAATTTGAGAATCAACACGCTCTAAGTCCGACTATTTGGTCGGACATTTTGGTCGGACGTGAGAGTGGATATTAAAAAATGTATTTCATGATAATGATGGCTGATTAAAATTGTTTGTCATGCATTAGCAGTCAGTTGTAATATACAGGATGTAACCAATATACAGGAAGAGCTCCTACTGTGAAGCCATCTATTTTGAGATGCCATTCAATGAAAATAACAACCTGACCATATTGTTAAATAAGAATAAGAATTAGATAAGAAATTAAAATTTATAGAAGGGAAGGATTTATATAATTAACACATTAAGTCACATTTCATTTATTTAGTTTGAGTCAGTTATCAATTAAAAAGACAAAAATGGTTTTAAAAAAAATCTGTCTAATAAGTATTTACCTAAATAACGATATCATGACGTATAATAATTTCTCACCGTAAATGTATTTATTTTATTAAGATATTTATACACATATATAAGAAAAAAGATATAAATTTATTTTTTAAGTACAAATAAATTGGAAGACGGCTTGAAAATCGAAAACGTAGAATAGTTATCTATGTTTATAAGTCTTAGTAAAAAGAGTCTTGAGCAACGTTTTTTTTTTTACACCTGTGATAGGTGTATTTGTATATCATGAATGCACGATGCGACAACATGCTGAGATGGGTGATGTTTTGACAGGTAAACTGTAAAAAAAAACCCGTAGAATACACTAATAAAATATTATTTCACCTATATCAGGACTCCGCAGACTGCCAATTTTCAAGAAGAAAAAAACGGGATTTACGGATTTATGACCCATTCGCCATGAACAAAATAAAACTTAAATTTTACTAAATCATTTTAATCCAAATTTGCCTTTTAAAGAAATAGATGTATAAATTAGAATTATTTACCCGGGTTCGTTCGCCCTACATTTGGGAAACACGTAAAAGAGCAAACGCACCCGATATCGTAAACCGGCAACTGTCTGCAGCAAGTGAAAGGGCCTTGGCATCGATTGTCGCGAGTACATAGGGACATATTAGTGCACTTAAAACATGGGTACTGCATGTTAATACATTTTATTCATGGATATTATTGTATATATCGCCCGTGACAGCCGTTAACATATCTATACTTTCCGTACCACTGTATATCACTCATTTACTTCAGCTTTACTATGATACGCATGTTTCTTTATGCACACATTTATTGGTTAGCAGAATTTGGGGACGTTTCTTGTTTACAGTTTAACTATCTGAGAGTGGAGACTCTCACTCCGACCTGGGAGGATTTGGTCGGACATTTGTCGGACAATTTGTCGGACATTTGTCGGTGTGAAGTCCGACAAACTCTCTGTCCGACCTTAGTGTTTGATCGTTGATACACTTGGAGGGATCTGTAGTATTACTGTAACATACAAATGTATATAGTATTACTGTAACATACAAATGTATATAGTATTACTGTAACATACAAATGTATATAGTATTACTGTAACATACAAATGTATATAGTATTACTGTAACATACAAATGTATATAGTATTACTGTAACATACAAATGTATATAGTATTACTGTAACATACAAATGAAATACATCATTAAAGCACTGTTTTGAATTAACTGTATATCTGAATTCGCCCCCTATTTTGTGGGTTCTAACTGTGTATATCTGAATTCGCCCCATATTTTGTGGGTTCTAACTGTGTATATCTGAATTTGACCCCCTATTTTGTGGGTTCTAACTGTGTATATCTGAATTCGCCCCCCTATTTTGTGGGTTCTAACTGTGTATATCTGAATTTGCCCCCTATTTTGTGGGTTCTAACTCTGTATATCTGAATTTGCCCCCCTATTTTGTGGGTTCTAACTGTGCATATCTGAATTCGCCCCCTATTTTGTGGGTTCTAACTGTGTATATCTGAATTCGCTCCCTATTTTGTGGGTTCTAACTGTGTATATCTGAGTTCACTCCCTATTTTGTGGGTTCTAACTGTGTATATCTTAATTCGCCCCCTATTTTGTGGGTTCTAACTGTGTATATCTGAATTCGCCCCCTATTTTGTGGGTTCTAACTGTGTATATCTGATTTCACCCTCTGTTTTGTGGGTTCTATCTGTGTATATCTGAATTTGCCCCCTATTTTGTGGGTTTTAACTGTGTATTTCTGAATTCGCCCCCTATTTTGTGGGTTCTAACTGTGTATATCAGAATTCTCCCCCTATTTTGTGGGTTCTAACTGTGTATATCTGAATTCGCCCCCTATTTTGTGGGTTCTAACTGTGTATATCTGAATTCGCCCCCTATTTTGTGGGTTCTAACTGTGTATATCTGAATTCGCCTCCTATTTTGTGGGTTCTAACTGTGTATATCTGAATTCGCCCTCTATTTTGTGGGTTCTAACTGTGTATATCTGAATTCGCCCCCTATTTTGTGGGTTCTAACTGTATATCTGAATTAGCTTTACGTCTCCTGGTCATCTTAGTTATCTTCAAACATCTCTAACAACTCTAAAACAAACAGGAAGACATCAATATTAAATAATATAACTTATCATACCCCCACCCCTCCCTGTAGACATTTCTTAGCTTTAGGCTCCTGGTCACCTTAGTTATCTTCAAACTTCTCTAACAACTCTAAAACAAACAGGGAGACATCAATATTAAATATTATAACTTATCATACCCCCTCCTCCCCCCCCCCCCCCTCTGTTGACGACCTACTTATATGGTAACGGGTGCAAAGATTATGATATTTGTCATATTATTTTCAGACTGTACAGGATTTAGATTAAGACCTGTAGCTGGACTATTGTCATCTAGAGATTTCCTAGCCGGTCTTGCTTTCAGAGTTTTCCATTCAACACAATACATCAGACATGGCTCCAAGCCAATGTACACACCAGAACCGTAAGTGTTTCAATATCTTTGTAGTGAAATTATGGTACTTAGATCTTACATGTGTAACTCCTCCAACAATGAGCTCAGTATTCTATTCTAACTCCCCCAGCAATGAGCTCAGTATTCTATTCTAACTCCTCCAACAATGAGCTCAATATTCTATTCTAACTCCCACACCAATGAGCTCAGTATTCTATTCTAACTCCCCCAACAATGAGCTCAATATTCTATTCTAACTCCCCCAGCAATGAGCTCAATATTCTATTCTAACTCCCACACCACTGAGCTCAATATTCTATTCTAACTCCCCCAGCAATGAGCTCAGTATTCTATTCTAACTCCCCCAGCAATGAGCTCAGTATTCTATTCTAACTCCCCCAGCAATGAGCTCAATATTCTATTCTAACTCCCCTAACAATGAGCTCAGTATTCTATTCTAACTCTCCCAGCAATGAGCTCAATATTCTATTCTAACTCCCCCAGCAATGAGCTCAATATTCTATTCTAACTCCCACACCAATGAGCTCAATATTCTATTCTAACTCCCCCAGCAATGAGCTCAGTATTCTATTCTAACTCCCCCAGCAATGAGCTCAATATTATATGCTAACTCCCCCAGCAATGAGCTCAATATTCTATTCTAACTCCCCCAGTAATGAGCTCAATATTCTATTCTAACTCCCCCAGCAATGAGCTCAGTATTCTATTCTAACTCCCGCAACAATGAGCTCAATATTCTATTCTAACTCCCCCAGCAATGAGCTTAGTATTCTATTCTAACTCCCACACCAATGAGCTCAATATTCTATTCTAACTCCCCCAGCAATGAACTCAATATTATATTCTAACTCCTCCAACAATGAGCTCAATATTCTATTCTAACTCCCCCAGCAATTAGCTCAATATTCTATTCTAACTCCCATAGCAATAAGCTCAATATTCTATTCTAATTCCCCCAGCAATGAGCTCAATATTCTATTCTAACTCCTCCAACAATGAGCTCAGTATTCTATTCTAACTCCCCCAACAATGAGCTCAATATTCTATTCTAACTCCCCCAACAATGAGCTCAGTATTCTATTCTAACTCCCCCAACAATGAGCTCAGTATTCTATTCTAACTCCCCCAACAATGAGCTCAATATTCTATTCTAACTCCCCCAGCAATGAGCTCAATATTCTATTCTAACTCCCCCAGCAATGAGCTCAATATTCTATTCTAACTCCCACACCAATGAGCTCAATATTCTATTCTAACTCCCCCAGCAATGAGCTCAGTATTCTATTCTAACTCCCCCAGCAATGAGCTCAATATTATATGCTAACTCCCCCAGCAATGAGCTCAATATTCTATTCTAACTCCCCCAGTAATGAGCTCAATATTCTATTCTAACTCCCCCAGCAATGAGCTCAGTATTCTATTCTAACTCCCGCAACAATGAGCTCAATATTCTATTCTAACTCCCCCAGCAATGAGCTTAGTATTCTATTCTAACTCCCACACCAATGAGCTCAATATTCTATTCTAACTCCCCCAGCAATGAACTCAATATTCTATTCTAACTCACCCAGCAATGAGCTCAATATTCTATTCTAACTCCCCCTGCAATGAGCTCAATATTCTATTCTAACTCCCCCAGCAATGACCTCAATATTATATTCTAACTCCCCCAACAGTGAGCTCAATAT
Organism: Bathymodiolus septemdierum; assembly: GCA_963383655.1. Taxonomy (NCBI): domain Eukaryota; kingdom Metazoa; phylum Mollusca; class Bivalvia; order Mytilida; family Modiolidae; genus Bathymodiolus; species Bathymodiolus septemdierum. The sequence goes on along the minus strand of OY726517.1, from coordinate 100,567,320 downwards.
TATATTCTAACTCCTCCAACAATGAGCTCAATATTCTATTCTAACTCCCCCAGCAATGAGCTCAATATTCTATTCTAACTCCCCCAGCAATAAGCTCAATATTCTATTATAATTCCCCCAGCAATGAGTTCAATATTCTATTCTAACTCCCCCAACAATGAGCTCAATATTATATTCTAACTCCCCCAGCAATGAGCTCAATATTCTATTCTAACTCCCCCAACAATGAGCTCAATATTCTATTCCAACTCCCCCATCAATGAGCATAATATTCTATTCTGACTCCCCCAGCAATGAGCTCAATATTCTATTCTAACTCACCCAACAATGAGCTCAATATTATATTCTAACTATTCTATTCTAACTCACCCAACAATGAGCTCAATGTTCTATTCTAACTCCCCCAGCAATGAGCTCAATATTCTATTCTAACTCCCCCAACAATGAGGTAAATATTATATTCTAACTCCCTCAGCAATGAGCTCAATATTCTATTCTAACTCCCCCAACAATGAGCTCAATATTCTATTCCAACTCCCCCATCAATGAGCTCAATATTCTATTCTAACTCCCCCAACAATGAGCTCAATGTTCTATTCTAACTCCCCAAGCAATGAGCTCAATATTCTATTCTAACTCCCACTGCAATGAGCTCAGTATTCTATTCCAACTCCCCCAGCAATGAGCTCAATATTCTATTCCAACTCCCCAGCAATGAGCTCAATATTCTATTCCAACTCCCACAGCAATGAGCTCAGTATTCTATTCTAACTCCCCCAGCAATGAGCTCAATATTCGATTCCAATTCCCCCAGCAATGAGCTCAATATTCTATTCTAACTCCCCCAACAATGAGCTCAATATCATATTCTAACTCCCCCTGCAATGAACTCAATATTCTATTCTATTCCAACTCCCGCAACAATGAGCTCAGTATTCTATTCTAACTCTCCCAGCAATGAGCTCAGTATTCTATTCTAACTCCCGCAACAATGAGCTCAATATTCTATTCTAACTCCCCCAGCAATGAGCTCAATATTCTATTCTAACTCCTCTAGCAAAGAACTCAGTATTCTATTCTAACTCCCGCAACAATGAACTCAGTATTCTATTCCAACTGCCGCAACAATGAGCTCAATATTCTATTCTAACTCCCTCAGCAATGAGCTCAATATTCTATATTTCTTGAAGTTGATGAAGTATATTTAAAACCCTGTAGTAAAACTTTAAATAGTAGTATGTCATCTAGCAGGTGATTTTATTACGAAGATTGAAGATATCAAAGTGATATTCAGAAGCAGTATATCGAAGAACAGACAATACAACAATGACCCAAAAAAGACAAAGAATAATCTACAAACCGCTAGGCAGAAAACAAAAAATTGGACAAAATGAACCCAACTAATGTAATGATATATTTTCTTCTATAAGGGATGTTTGCCACGAACTTCTGGGACATGTACCATTGTTTGCTGTTTTGTTCTATAAGGGACGTTTGCCATGAACTTCTGGGACATGTACCATTGTTTGCTATTTTCTTTTATAAGGGACGTTTGTCATGAACTTCTGGGACATGTACCATTTTTTGCTATTTTCTTTTATAAGGGATGTCTGTCATGAACTTCTGGGACATGTACCATTGTTTGCTGTTTTCTTTTATAAGGGACGTTTGCCATGAACTTCTGGGACATGTACCTTTGTTTGCTATTTTCTTTTATAAGGGACGTTTGTCATGAACTTCTTGGACATGTACCATTGTTTGCTGTTTTCTTTTATAAGGGACGTTTGCCATGAACTTCTGGGACAATTACCATTGTTTGCTATTTTCTTTTATAATGGACGTTTGTCATGAACTTCTGGGACATGTACCATTGTTTGCTGTTTTCTTTTATAAGGGACGTTTGTCATGAACTTCTGGGACATGTACCATTGTTTGCTGTTTTCTTTTATAAGGGACGTTTGCCATGAACTTCTGGGACATGTACCATTGTTTGCTATTTTCTTTTATAAGGGATGTTTGTCATGAACTTCTGGGACATGTACCATTGTTTGCTGTTTTCTTTAATAAGGAACGTTTGCCATGAACTTCTGGGACATGTAACATTGTTTGCTGTTTTCTTTTATAAGGGATGTTTGTCATGAACTTCTGGGACAAGTACCATTGTTTGCTATTTTCTTTTATAAGGGACGTTTGCCATGAACTTCTGGGACATGTACCATTGTTTGCTGTTTTCTTTTATAAGGGACGTTTGCCATGAACTTCTGGGACATGTACCATTGTTTGCTATTTTCTTTTATAAGGGATGTTTGTCATGAACTTCTGGGACATGTACCATTGTTTGCTGTTTTCTTTTATAAGGGATGTTTGTCATGAACTTCTGGGACATGTAACATTGTTTGCTGTTTTCTTTTATAAGAGATGTTTGTCATGAACTTCTGGGACAAGTACCATTGTTTGCTATTTTCTTTTATAAGGGACGTTTGCCATGAACTTCTGGGACATGTACCATTGTTTGCTGTTTTCTTTTATAAGGGACGTTTGCCATGAACTTCTGGGACATGTACCATTGTTTGCTATTTTCTTTTATAAGGGATGTTTGTCATGAACTTCTGGGACATGTACCATTGTTTGCTGTTTTCTTTTATAAGGGATGTTTGTCATGAACTTCTGGGACATGTACCATTGTTTGCTGTTTTCTTTTATAAGGGACGTTTGCCATGAACTTCTGGGACATGTACCATTGTTTGCTGTTTTCTTTTATAAGGGACGATTGTCATGAACTTCTGGGACATGTACCATTGTTTCCTATTTTCTTTTATAAGGGACGTTTGTCATGAACTTCTGGGACATGTAACATTGTTTGCTGTTTTCTTTTATAAGGGACGTTTGTCATGAACTTCTGGGACATGTACCATTGTTTCCTATTTTCTTTTATAAGGGACGTTTGTCATGAACTTCTGGGACATGTACCATTGTTTCCTATTTTCTTTGATAAGGGACGTGTGTCATGAACTTCTGGGACATGTACCATTGTTTCCTATTTTCTTTGATCAGGGACGTTTGTCATGAACTTCTGGGACATGTACCATCGTTTGCTGTTTTCTTTTATAAGGGACGTTTGCCATGAACTTCTGGGACATGTACCATTGTTTGCTGTTTTCTTTTATAAGGGACGTTTGCCATGAACTTCTGGGACATGTACCATTGTTTGCTGTTTTCTTTTATAAGGGACGTTTGCCATGAACTTCTGGGACATGTACCATTGTTTGCTATTTTCTTTTATAAGGGATGTTTGTCATGAACTTCTGGGACATGTACCATTGTTTGCTGTTTTCTTTTATAAGGGATGTTTGTCATGAACTTCTGGGACATGTACCATTGTTTGCTGTTTTCTTTTATAAGGGACGTTTGCCATGAACTTCTGGGACATGTACCATTGTTTGCTGTTTTCTTTTATAAGGGACGATTGTCATGAACTTCTGGGACATGTACCATTGTTTCCTATTTTCTTTTATAAGGGACGTTTGTCATGAACTTCTGGGACATGTAACATTGTTTGCTGTTTTCTTTTATAAGGGACGTTTGTCATGAACTTCTGGGACATGTACCATTGTTTCCTATTTTCTTTTATAAGGGACGTTTGTCATGAACTTCTGGGACATGTACCATTGTTTCCTATTTTCTTTGATAAGGGACGTGTGTCATGAACTTCTGGGACATGTACCATTGTTTCCTATTTTCTTTGATAAGGGACGTGTGTCATGAACTTCTGGGACATGTACCATCGTTTGCTGTTTTCTTTTATAAGGGACGTTTGTCATGAACTTCTGGGACATGTACCATTGTTTCCTATTTTCTTTTATAAGGGACGTTTGTCATGAACTTCTGGGACATGTACCATTGTTTGCTGTTTTCTTTTATAAGGAATGTTTGTCATGAACTTCTGGGACAATTACCATTGTTTGCTATTTTCTTTTATAAGGGATGTTTGTCATGAACTTCTGGGACATGTACCATTGTTTGCTGTTTTCTTTTATAAGGGATGTTTGCCATGAACTTCTGGGACATGTACCATTGTTTCCTATTTTCTTTTATAAGGGACGTTTGCCATGAACTTCTTAGACATGTACCATTGTTTGCTGTTTTCTTTTATAAGGGACGTTTGTCATGAACTTCTGGGACAAGTACCATTGTTTGCTGTTTTCTTCTATAAGGGACGTTTGTCATGAACTTCTGGGACATGTAACATTGTTTGCTGTTTTCTTTTATAAGGGATGTTTGTCATGAACTTCTGGGACAATTACCATTGTTTGCTATTTTCTTTTATAAGGGATGTTTGTCATGAACTTCTGGGACATGTACCATTGTTTGCTGTTTTCTTTTATAAGGGACGTTTGCCATGAACTTCTGGGACATGTACCATTGTTTGCTGTTTTCTTTTATAAGGAATGTTTGTCATGAACTTCTGGGACAATTACCATTGTTTGCTATTTTCTTTTATAAGGGATGTTTGTCATGAACCTCTGGGACATGTACCATTGTTTGCTGTTTTCTTTTATAAGGGATGTTTGTCATGAACTTCTGGGACAATTACCATTGTTTCTATTTTCTTTTATAAGGGATGTTTGTCATGAACTTCTGGGACATGTACCATTGTTTGCTGTTTTCTTTTATAAGGGACGTTTGTCATGAACTTCCTGGGACAAGTACCATTGTTTGCTGTTTTCTTTTATAAGGAACATTTGTCATGAACTTCTGGGACATGTACCATTGTTTCCTATTTTCTTTTATAAGGGACGTTTGTCATGAACTTCTGGGACATGTACCATTGTTTCCTATTTTCTTTGATAAGGGACGTGTGTCATGAACTTCTGGGACATGTACCATTGTTTGCTGTTTTCTTTTACAAGGGACGTTTGTCATGAACTTCTGGGACATGTAACATTGTTTGCTGTTTTCTTTTATAAGGGATGTTTGTCATGAACTTCTGGGACAATTACCATTGTTTGCTATTTTCTTTTATAAGGCATGTTTGTCATGAACTTCTGGGACATGTACCATTGTTTGCTGTTTTCTTTTATAAGGGACGTTTGCCATGAACTTCTGGGACATGTACCATTGTTTGCTGTTTTCTTTTATAAGGCATGTTTGTCATGAACTTCTGGGACAATTACCATTGTTTGCTATTTTCTTTTATAAGGGATGTTTGTCATGAACTTCTGGGACATGTACCATTGTTTGCTGTTTTCTTTTATAAGGGATGTTTGTCATGAACTTCTGGGACAATTACCATTGTTTGCTATTTTCTTTTATAAGGAACGTTTGTCATGAACTTCTGGGACATGTACCATTGTTTGCTGTTTTCTTTTATAAGGAACGTTTGTCATGAACTTCTGGGACATGTACCATTGTTTCCTATTTTCTTTTATAAGGGACGTTTGTCATGAACTTCTGGGACATGTAACATTGTTTGCTGTTTTCTTTTGTAAGGGACGTTTGTCATGAATTTCTGGGACATGTACCATTGTTTCCTATTTTCTTTTATAAGGGACGTTTGTCATGAACTTCTGGGACATGTACCATTGTTTGCTGTTTTCTTTTATAAGGGACGTTTGTTATGAACTTCTGGGACATGTACCATTGTTTGCTGTTTTCTTTTATAAGGGACGTTTGTCATGAACTTCTGGGACATGTACCATTGTTTGCTGTTTTCTTTTATAAGGGACGTTTGCCATGAACTTCTGGGACATGTACCATTGTTTGCTGTTTTCTTTTATAAGGGACGTTTGCCATGAACTTCTGGGACATGTACCATTGTTTGCTATTTTCTTTTATAAGGGATGTTTGTCATGAACTTCTGGGACATGTACCATTGTTTGCTGTTTTCTTTAATAAGGAACGTTTGCCATGAACTTCTGGGACATGTAACATTGTTTGCTGTTTTCTTTTATAAGGGATGTTTGTCATGAACTTCTGGGACAAGTACCATTGTTTGCTATTTTCTTTTATAAGGGACGTTTGCCATGAACTTCTGGGACATGTACCATTGTTTGCTGTTTTCTTTTATAAGGGACGTTTGCCATGAACTTCTGGGACATGTACCATTGTTTGCTATTTTCTTTTATAAGGGATGTTTGTCATGAACTTCTGGGACATGTACCATTGTTTGCTGTTTTCTTTTATAAGGGATGTTTGTCATGAACTTCTGGGACATGTAACATTGTTTGCTGTTTTCTTTTATAAGGGATGTTTGTCATGAACTTCTGGGACAAGTACTATTGTTTGCTATTTTCTTTTATAAGGGACGTTTGCCATGAACTTCTGGGACATGTACCATTGTTTGCTGTTTTCTTTTATAAGGGACGATTGTCATGAACTTCTGGGACATGTACCATTGTTTCCTATTTTCTTTTATAAGGGACGTTTGTCATGAACTTCTGGGACATGTAACATTGTTTGCTGTTTTCTTTTATAAGGGACGTTTGTCATGAACTTCTGGGACATGTACCATTGTTTCCTATTTTCTTTTATAAGGGACGTTTGTCATGAACTTCTGGGACATGTACCATTGTTTCCTATTTTCTTTGATAAGGGACGTGTGTCATGAACTTCTGGGACATGTACCATTGTTTCCTATTTTCTTTGATAAGGGACGTTTGTCATGAACTTCTGGCACATGTACCATCGTTTGCTGTTTTCTTTTATAAGGGACGTTTGCCATGAACTTCTGGGACATGTACCATTGTTTGCTGTTTTCTTTTATAAGGGACGTTTGTCATGAACTTCTGGGACATGTACCATTGTTTGCTGTTTTCTTTTATAAGGGACGTTTGCCATGAACTTCTGGGACATGTATCATTGTTTGCTGTTTTCTTTTATAAGGGATGTTTGTCATGAACTTCTGGGACATGTACCATTGTTTGCTGTTTTCTTTTATAAGGGACGTTTGCCATGAACTTCTGGGACATGTACCATTGTTTGCTGTTTTCTTTTATAAGGGACAATTGTCATGAACTTCTGGGACATGTACCATTGTTTCCTATTTTCTTTTATAAGGGACGTTTGTCATGAACTTCTGGGACATGTAACATTGTTTGCTGTTTTCTTTTATAAGGGACGTTTGTCATGAACTTCTGGGACATGTACCATTGTTTCCTATTTTCTTTTATAAGGGACGTTTGTCATGAACTTCTGGGACATGTACCATTGTTTCCTATTTTCTTTGATAAGGGACGTGTGTCATGAACTTCTGGGACATGTACCATTGTTTCCTATTTTCTTTGATAAGGGACGTTTGTCATGAACTTCTGGGATATGTACCATCGTTTGCTGTTTTCTTTTATAAGGGACGTTTGCCATGAACTTCTGGGACATGTACCATTGTTTGCTGTTTTCTTTTATAAGGGACGTTTGTCATGAACTTCTGGGACATGTACCATTGTTTCCTATTTTCTTTTATAAGGGACGTTTGTCATGAACTTCTGGGACATGTACCATTGTTTGCTGTTTTCTTTTATAAGGAATGTTTGTCATGAACTTCTGGGACAATTACCATTGTTTGCTATTTTCTTTTATAAGGGATGTTTGTCATGAACTTCTGGGACATGTACCATTGTTTGCTGTTTTCTTTTATAAGGGACGTTTGCCATGAACTTCTGGGACATGTACCATTGTTTCCTATTTTCTTTTATAAGGGACGTTTGCCATGAACTTCTTAGACATGTACCATTGTTTGCTGTTTTCTTTTATAAGGGACGTTTGTCATGAACTTCTGGGACAAGTACCATTGTTTGCTGTTTTCTTCTATAAGGGACGTTTGTCATGAACTTCTGGGACATGTACCATTGTTTGCTGTTTTCTTTTATAAGGGACGTTTGCCATGAACTTCTGGGACATGTACCATTGTTTGCTGTTTTCTTTTATAAGGGATGTTTGTCATGAACTTCTGGGACAATTACCATTGTTTGCTATTTTCTTTTATAAGGGATGTTTGTCATGAACCTCTGGGACATGTACCATTGTTTGCTGTTTTCTTTTATAAGGGATGTTTGTCATGAACTTCTGGGACAATTACCATTGTTTGCTATTTTCTTTTATAAGGGATGTTTGTCATGAACTTCTGGGACATGTACCATTGTTTGCTGTTTTCTTTTATATGGGACGTTTGTCATGAACTTCTGGGACATGTACCATTGTTTGCTGTTTTCTTTTATAAGGGATGTTTGTCATGAACTTCTGGGACATGTACCATTGTTTGCTGTTTTCTTTTATAAGGGACGTTTGCCATGAACTTCTGGGACATGTACCATTGTTTCCTATTTTCTTTTATAAGGGACGCTTGCCATGAACTTCTTAGACATGTACCATTGTTTGCTGTTTTCTTTTATAAGGGACGTTTGTCATGAACTTCTGGGACATGTACCATTGTTTCCTATTTTCTTTTATAAGGGACGTTTGTCATGAACTTCTGGGACATGTACCATTGTTTGCTGTTTTCTTTTACAAGGGACGTTTGTCATGAACTTCTGGGACATGTAACATTGTTTGCTGTTTTCTTTTATAAGGGATGTTTGTCATGAACTTCTGGGACAATTACCATTGTTTGCTGTTTTCTTTTATAAGGGACGTTTGCCATGAACTTCTGGGACATGTACCATTGTTTGCTGTTTTCTTTTATAAGGGATGTTTGTCATGAACTTCTGGGACAATTACCATTGTTTGCTATTTTCTTTTATAAGGGATGTTTGTCATGAACTTCTGGGACATGTACCATTGTTTGCTGTTTTCTTTTATAAGGGACGTTTGCCATGAACTTCTGGGACATGTACCATTGTTTGCTGTTTTCTTTTATAAGGGATGTTTGTCATGAACTTCTGGGACAATTACCATTGTTTGCTATTTTCTTTTATAAGGGATGTTTGTCATGAACTTCTGGGTCATGTACCATTGTTTGCTGTTTTCTTTTATAAGGGATGTTTGTCATGAACTTCTGGGACAATTACCATTGTTTGCTATTTTCTTTTAAAAGGGATGTTTGTCATGAACTTCTGGGACATGTACCATTGTTTGCTGTTTTCTTTTATATGGGACGTTTGTCATGAACTTCTGGGACATGTACCATTGGTTGCTGTTTTCCTTTATAAGGGATGTTTGTCATGAACTTCTGGGACATGTACCATTGTTTGCTGTTTTCTTTTATAAGGGACGTTTGCCATGAACTTCTGGGACATGTACCATTGTTTCCTATTTTCTTTTATAAGGGACGTTTGCCATGAACTTCTGGGACATGTACCATTGTTTGCTGTTTTCTTTTATAAGGGACGTTTGTCATGAACTTCTGGGACAAGTACCATTGTTTGCTGTTTTCTTCTATAAGGGGCGTTTGCCATGAACTTCTGGGACAAGTACCATTGTTTGCTGTTTTCTTTTATAAGGGACATTTGTCATGAACTTCTGGGACATGTACCATCGTTTCCTATTTTCTTTTATAAGGGATGTTTGTCATGAAATTCTGGGACATGTACCTTTGTTTGCTATTTTCTTTTATACGGGACGTTTGTCATGAACTTCTGGGACATGTACCATCGTTTCCTATTTTCTTTTATAAGGGATGTTTGTCATGAACTTCTGGGACATGTACCTTTGTTTGCTATTTTCTTTTATACGGGACGTTTGCCATGAACTTCTGGGACATGTACCATTGTTTGCTGTTTTCTTTTATAAGGGACGTTTGCCATGAACTTCTGGGACATGTACCATTGTTTGCTATTTTCTTTTATAAGGGACGTTTGTCATGAACTTCTGGGACATGTACCATTGTTTGCTGTTTTCTTTTATAAGGGATGTTTGTCATGAACTTCTGGGACAATTACCATTGTTTGCTATTTTCTTTTATAAGGGACGTTTGTCATGAACTTCTGGGACATGTACCATTGTTTGCTGTTTTCTTTTATAAGGAACGTTTGTCATGAACTTCTGGGACATGTACCATTGTTTGCTATTTTCTTTTATAAGGGACGTTTGCCATGAACTTCTGGGACATGTACCATTGTTTGGTGTTTTCTTTTATAAGGGACGTTTGCCATGAACTTCTGGGACAAGTACCATTGTTTGCTGTTTTCTTCTATAAGGGATGTTTGTCATGAACTTCTGGGACATGTACCATTGTTTGCTGTTTTCTTTTATAAGGGATGTTTTTCATGAACTTCTGGGACAAGTACCATTGTTTGCTGTTTTCTTTTATAAGGGACGTTTGCCATGAACTTCTGGGACATGTACTATTGTTTGCTATTTTCTTTTATAAGGGACGATTGTCATGAACTTCTGGGACATGTACCATTGTTTGCTGTTTTCATTTATAAGGGACGTTTGTCATGAACTTCTGGGACATGTACCATTGTTTGCTGTTTTCTTTTATAAGGGACGTTTGTCATGAACTTCTGGGACATGTACCATTGTTTGCTGTTTTCTTTTATAAGGGACGTTTGCCATGAACTTCTGGGACATGTACCATTGTTTGCTGTTTTCTTTTATAAGGGACGTTTGTCATGAACTTCTGGGACAAGTACCATTGTTTGCTGTTTTCTTCTATAAGGGGCGTTTGCCATGAACTTCTGGGACAAGTACCATTGTTTGCTGTTTTCTTTTATAAGGGACATTTGTCATGAACTTCTGGGACATGTACCATCGTTTCCTATTTTCTTTTATAAGGGATGTTTGTCATGAACTTCTGGGACATGTACCTTTGTTTGCTATTTTCTTTTATACGGGACGTTTGTCATGAACTTCTGGGACATGTACCATCGTTTCCTATTTTCTTTTATAAGGGATGTTTGTCATGAACTTCTGGGACATGTACCTTTGTTTGCTATTTTCTTTTATACGGGACGTTTGCCATGAACTTCTGGGACATGTACCATTGTTTGCTGTTTTCTTTTATAAGGGACGTTTGCCATGAACTTCTGGGACATGTACCATTGTTTGCTATTTTCTTTTATAAGGGACGTTTGTCATGAACTTCTGGGACATGTACCATTGTTTGCTGTTTTCTTTTATAAGGGATGTTTGTCATGAACTTCTGGGACAATTACCATTGTTTGCTATTTTCTTTTATAAGGGACGTTTGTCATGAACTTCTGGGACATGTACCATTGTTTGCTGTTTTCTTTTATAAGGAACGTTTGTCATGAACTTCTGGGACATGTACCATTGTTTGCTATTTTCTTTTATAAGGGACGTTTGCCATGAACTTCTGGGACATGTACCATTGTTTGGTGTTTTCTTTTATAAGGGACGTTTGCCATGAACTTCTGGGACAAGTACCATTGTTTGCTGTTTTCTTCTATAAGGGATGTTTGTCATGAACTTCTGGGACATGTACCATTGTTTGCTGTTTTCTTTTATAAGGGATGTTTTTCATGAACTTCTGGGACAAGTACCATTGTTTGCTGTTTTCTTTTATAAGGGACGTTTGCCATGAACTTCTGGGACATGTACTATTGTTTGCTATTTTCTTTTATAAGGGACGATTGTCATGAACTTCTGGGACATGTACCATTGTTTGCTGTTTTCATTTATAAGGGACGTTTGTCATGAACTTCTGGGACATGTACCATTGTTTGCTGTTTTCTTTTATAAGGGACGTTTGTCATGAACTTCTGGGACATGTACCATTGTTTGCTGTTTTCTTTTATAAGGGACGTTTGCCATGAACTTCTGGGACATGTACCATTGTTTGCTGTTTTCTTTTATAAGGGACGTTTGTCATGAACTTCTGGGACAAGTACCATTGTTTGCTGTTTTCTTCTATAAGGGGCGTTTGCCATGAACTTCTGGGACAAGTACCATTGTTTGCTGTTTTCTTTTATAAGGGACATTTGTCATGAACTTCTGGGACATGTACCATCGTTTCCTATTTTCTTTTATAAGGGATGTTTGTCATGAACTTCTGGGACATGTACCTTTGTTTGCTATTTTCTTTTATACGGGACGTTTGTCATGAACTTCTGGGACATGTACCATCGTTTCCTATTTTCTTTTATAAGGGATGTTTGTCATGAACTTCTGGGACATGTACCTTTGTTTGCTATTTTCTTTTATACGGGACGTTTGCCATGAACTTCTGGGACATGTACCATTGTTTGCTGTTTTCTTTTATAAGGGACGTTTGCCATGAACTTCTGGGACATGTACCATTGTTTGCTATTTTCTTTTATAAGGGACGTTTGTCATGAACTTCTGGGACATGTACCATTGTTTGCTGTTTTCTTTTATAAGGGATGTTTGTCATGAACTTCTGGGACAATTACCATTGTTTGCTATTTTCTTTTATAAGGGACGTTTGTCATGAACTTCTGGGACATGTACCATTGTTTGCTGTTTTCTTTTATAAGGAACGTTTGTCATGAACTTCTGGGACATGTACCATTGTTTGCTATTTTCTTTTATAAGGGACGTTTGCCATGAACTTCTGGGACATGTACCATTGTTTGGTGTTTTCTTTTATAAGGGACGTTTGCCATGAACTTCTGGGACAAGTACCATTGTTTGCTGTTTTCTTCTATAAGGGATGTTTGTCATGAACTTCTGGGACATGTACCATTGTTTGCTGTTTTCTTTTATAAGGGATGTTTTTCATGAACTTCTGGGACAAGTACCATTGTTTGCTATTTTCTTTTATAAGGGACGTTTGCCATGAACTTCTGGGACATGTACTATTGTTTGCTATTTTCTTTTATAAGGGACGATTGTCATGAACTTCTGGGACATGTACCATTGTTTGCTGTTTTCATTTATAAGGGACGTTTGTCATGAACTTCTGGGACATGTACCATTGTTTGCTGTTTTCTTTTATAAGGGACGTTTGTCATGAACTTCTGGGACATGTACCATTGTTTGCTGTTTTCTTTTATAAGGGACGTTTGCCATGAACTTCTGGGACATGTACCATTGTTTGCTGTTTTCTTTTATAAGGGACGTTTGCCATGAACTTCTGGGACATGTACCTTTGTTTGCTATTTTCTTTTATAAGGGACGTTTGTCATGAACTTCTGGGACATGTACCATTGTTTGCTATTTTCTTTTATAAGGGACGTTTGTCATGAACTTCTGGGACAAGTACCATTGTTTGCTGTTTTCTTTTATAAGGGACGTTTGTCATGAACTTCTGGGACAAGTACCATTGTTTCCTAATTTCTTTTATAAGGGACGTTTGTCATGAACTTCTGGGACATGTACCATTGTTTGCTGTTTTCTTTTATAAGGGACGTTTGTCATGAACCTCTGGGACATGTACCATTGTTTGCTGTTTTCTTTTATAAGGGACGTTTGTCATGAACTTCTGGGACAATTACCATTGTTTTCTGTTTTCTTTTATAAGGGACGTTTGTCATGAACTTCTGGGACATGCACCATTGTTTGCTGTTTTCTTTTATAAGGGACGTTTGTCATGAACTTCTGGGACATGCACCATTGTTTGCCGTTTTCTTTTATAAGGGACGTTTGTCATGAACTTCTGGGACATGTACCATTGTTTGCTATTTTCTTTTATAAGGGATGTTTGCCATGAACTTCTGGGACATGTACCATTGTTTGCTGATCCATCGTTTGCCCAGTTTTCACAGGAAATAGGATTGGCTAGTCTTGGAGCACCAGATGAATTCATACAGAAATTGGCAACAGTAAGTGTTATCTCATATTATAATTGGAGCCTTGGAACCATTTTCCACAAAGTCAAACTCAACATTTAGATAATGCACTTATTTCAGATTTGAGTTTCTGATTATTATTTCAGGAATATTATTAATTTTTAAAACTCAACTCGTTTAATGTACAGGTGATGTTCGATATTATGGTTTGTTGCTAATGTCATTCTCAATTTACACTCATTGATGATACATGAAATGATGTTTTAATGGTTTCCACACAGTATCCTCAGTTCTATATTTTCGTTTGACTTTGAAAACAGTCCGAGAAATAAAATACAGATCAATTTTATTTTTGCGGATTTTGCATTTGATATATATACGTGTAGAATGACAAATTTAAAAGTTTCTAACCATTAGCTCAAATTCGATCTACAAGTTCAAATTGTGCCAAAATATAATGTTAAACATCAGCAGCATGATAAACTAATTATTTGCTACAAGAAATGGAGGCTGTTATCTGCTCTGATTGCTTATATACTAGTAGTATGGATATATAGAAATAAAATGATACATATCATTATAAAAAAAACGTTGAATAAAAACGTGTATATATTGTCTATTTACCAACAATGTACATGATATAATGTTGTACCTTGTAGTGTTACTGGTTTACAGTAGAATTTGGGCTGTGTCGACAGAATGGAGAATTAAAAGCTTATGGTGCGGGGTTGTTGTCTTCGTTTGGAGAACTACAGGCAAGTATAACTAGTTAACCACCACAAAGTAGTTTGTATAGACAGTATGCCATGGCGAATTACTCGTTTACAAATTGTGACATGTTCCATACATGACACACGAATTCCCTTCCCGTACTTAGGTCGAGTACTGTATTTGGTTCGACCGGCACGCATGGTCCGGTCTTGATGGTCTATCAAACAGATGGTCCTGATGGTCAGCAAACAAATCCTTCTGGTGGCCTAGCAAAACGGATTGTCCTGAAGGACCACCATACAGATGGTCTGAATTATCTTTCATTCGGATGATCCTAATGCAAAAAAACAACAGCACAAACACAAGGGAACAACAAAGCAAACGGATGGTTCTGATTCAAAAACACAAAAACTGTTCAAACACAATAGAAAAACAAAACAAGGACACAAAGATTTGGGCAAAATGAATACGACTGGGATATCTGACATCAATCGTTTACTGTTATTGACGAAACGAATATTGTTTTACAGTGTATGGATTGTATCATTTCTGTCATTGTTATAAAATAAATATATTGAGTTTTATTTTAGTATTGTCTGAGTGATAAACCAGAAAAGAGGCAATTTGAACCATCAAAGACTGCTGAACAACAATACCCAATCACAGAGTTTCAACCAATATACTATGTGGCCGAAAGCTTTGACACAGCTAAGGAAAAAATGAGGTAAAATGATACATTATAGAATACATCTGACATCTGACATCTTTCTTTATATGGATTAAATAAAAAAAAAATCAGATGAGAAGAAAATAAAACTTGATTGTAGGAAATAATTGTTAACATTGAACATAAAATAATAATTTCTTACAATTTATCATCCTGAAAATTTGCTAGATGGAAATGGATTTCATTGTACATATATGATAAAATGAAAAACAAAACCTACCACACGGTCGAAACAGTTCAATAAATACAACAGAAATACAAAACCTACCACATTGTCGAAACAGTTCTATAAATACAATAGAAAAACAAAACATACCACACTGTCGAAACAGTTCTATAAATCCAATAGAAAAACAAAACATACCACACTGTCAGAACAGTTCTATAAATCCAATAGAAAAACAAAACATACCACACTGTCAGAACAGTTCTATAAATCCAATAGAAAAACAAAACATACCACACTGTCAGAACAGTTCTATAAATCCAATAGAAAAACAAAACATACCACACTGTCAGAACAGTTCTATAAATCCAATAGAAAAACAAAACATAACACACTGTTAGAACAGTTCTATAAATCCAATAGAAAAACAAAACATACCACACTGTCAGAACAGTTCTATAAATCCAATAGAAAAACAAAACATACCACACTGTCAGAACAGTTCTATAAATCCAATAGAAAAACAAAGCATACCACACTGTCAGAACAGTTCTATAAATCTAATAGAAAAACAAAACATACCACACTGTCAGAACAGTTCTATAAATCCAATAGAAATACAAAACATACCACACTGTCAGAACAGTTCTATAAATCCAATAGAAAAACAAAACATACCACACTGTCAGAACAGTTCTATAAATCCAATAGAAAAACAAAACATACCACACTGTCAGAACAGTTCTAAAATCTAATAGAAAAACAAAACATACCACACTGTCAGAACAGTTCTATAAATCTAATAGAAAAACAAAACATACCATGCTGTCAGAACAGTTCTATAAATCCAATAGAAAAACAAAACATACCACACTGTCAGAACAGTTCTATAAATCTAATAGAAAAACAAAACATACCACACTGTCAGAACAGTTCTATAAATCTAATAGAAATACAAAACATACCACACTGTCAGAACAGTTCTATAAATCTAATAGAAAAACAAAACATACCACACTGTCAGAACAGTTCTATAAATCCAATAGAAAAACAAAACATACCACACTGTCAGAACAGTTCTATAAATCCAATAGAAAAACAAAACATACCATGCTGTCAGAACAGTTCTATAAATCCAATAGAAAAACAAAACATACCATGCTGTCAGAACAGTTCTATAAATCCAATAGAAATACAAAACATACCACACTGTCAGAACAGTTCTATAAATCCAATAGAAATACAAAACATACCACACTGTCCGAACAGTTCTATAAATCCAATAGAAAAACAAAACATACCACACTGTCAGAACAGTTCTATAAATCCAATAGAAATACAAAACATACCACACTGTCAGAACAGTTCTATAAATCCAATAGAAAAACAAAACATACCACACTGTCAGAACAGTTCTATAAATCCAATAGAAAAACAAAACATACCACACTGTCAGAACAGTTCTATAAATCCAATAGAAAAACAAAACATACCACACTGTCAGAACAGTTCTATAAATCCAATAGAAAAACAAAACATACCACACTGTCAGAACAGTTCTATAAATCCAATAGAAATACAAAACATACCACACTGTCAGAACAGTTCTATAAATCCAATAGAAAAACAAAACATACCACACTGTCAGAACAGTTCTATAAATCCAATAGAAAAACAAAACATACCACACTGTCAGAACAGTTCTATAAATCCAATAGAAAAACAAAACATACCACACTGTCAGAACAGTTCTAAAATCTAATAGAAAAACAAAACATACCACACTGTCAGAACAGTTCTAAAATCTAATAGAAAAACAAAACATACTACACTGTCAGAACAGTTCCATAAATACAATAGAAAATCAAAACATACCACACTGTCAGAACAGTTCTATAAATCCAATAGAAAAACAAAACATACCACACTGTCAGAACAGTTCTATAAATCCAATAGAAAAACAAAACATACCACACTGTCTGAACAGTTCTATAAATCCAATAGAAAAACAAAACATACCACACTGTCAGAACAGTTCTATAAATCTAATAGAAAAACAAAACATACTACACTGTCAGAACAGTTCTATAAATCCAATAGAAAAACAAAACATACTACACTGTCAGAACAGTTCTATTAATACAATAGAAAAAACAAAACATACCACACTGTCAGAACAGTTCTAAAATCTAATAGAAAAACAAAACATACCACACTGTCAGAACAGTTCTATAAATCTAATAGAAAAACAAAACACACCACACTGTCAGAACAGTTCTATAAATCTAATAGAAAAACAAAACATACCACACTGTCAGAATAGTTCTATAAATCTAATAGAAAAACAAAACATACCACACTGTCAGAACAGTTCTATAAATCTAATAGAAAAACAAAACATACCACACTGTCAGAACAGTTCTATAAATCAAATAGAAAAACAAAACATACCACACTGTCAGAACAGTTCTATAAATACAATAGAAAAACAAAACATACCACACTGTCAGAACAGTTCTATAAATCCAATAGAAAAACAAAACATACCACACTGTCAGAACAGTTCTATAAATCAAATAGAAAAACAAAACATACCACACTGTCAGAACAGTTCTATAAATACAATAGAAAAACAAAACATACCACACTGTCAGAACAGTTCTATAAATCCAATAGAAAAACAAAACATACCACACTGTCAGAACAGTTCTATAAATCCAATAGAAAAACAAAACATACCACACTGTCAGAACAGTTCTATAAATCTAATAGAAAAACAAAACATACCACACTGTCAGAACAGTTCTATAAATCTAATAGAAAAACAAAACATACCACACTGTCAGAACAGTTCTATAAATCTAATAGAAAAACAAAACATACCACACTGTCAGAACAGTTCTATAAATCTAATGGAAAAACAAAACATACCACACTGTCAGAACAGTTCTATAAATCCAATAGAAAAACAAAACGTACCACACTGTCAGAACAGTTCTATAAATCTAATAGAAAAACAAAACATACCACACTGTCAGAACAGTTCTATAAATCTAATAGAAAAACAAAAAATACCACACTGTCAGAACAGTTCTATAAATCTAATAGAAAAACAAAACATACCACACTGTCAGAACAGTTCTATAAATCTAATAGAAAAACAAAACATACTACACTGTCAGAACAGTTCTATAAATCCAATAGAAAAACAAAACATACCACACTGTCAGAACAGTTCTATAAATCTAATAGAAATATTGTAAAAATAGACAAAATCGATACCTCTATATATGACTGTTCAATTTCCTGGCTTGGAACAGGCACACTGTCAGAACTTTTTAAATAAAAAGTGGCGGGAATCAAATAGTTTTATGGTCCCTACTTCCCTCTGCATATAGTGAGTGAGTAATTGTTGTTTAATGCCAACTTAGCAATTTTTCAGCTATATCATGCCAAGAACAAGTTTATTTTCAATCAGATGATGATTGGAGTTTTTATAGTGCTAGTATAGACATGTCGCCTCATTCGGACACATTATCCTGATACTGAGCCAACAAGTCTTTGCTCTTTCTCATTAATGCTGCCTTAGTGGAGAAGCAACAAACACCAATGTTGTAGTATTTGTTTTGACCCGATGATCGGGGCTTGAACACATTTGTTTTGACCCGATGATCGGGGCTTGAACACATTTGTTTTGACCCGATGATCGGGGATTGAACACATTTGTTTTGACCCAATGATCGGGGCTTGAACACATTTGTTTTGACCCGATGATCAGGGCATGGAACACATTTGTTTTGACCCGATGATCGGGGCTTGAACACATTTGTTTTGACCCAATGATCGGGGCTTGAACACATTTGTTTTGACCCGATGATCAGGGCATGGAACACATTTGTTTTGACCCGATGATCGGGGCTTGAACACATTTGTTTTGACCCGATGATCGGGGCTTGAACACATTTGTTTTGACCCAATGATCAGGGCTTGAACACATTTGTTTTGACCCGATGATCAGGGCTTGAACACATTTTGATCCACACTGGAGGCGAGCACGCTAACCATTACATCACCGATGTAATTAAACATAACATTAAAATGATTAAACATTGAGTTTTTGGTGTATTTGTTCATATATATTTTTGTAACAGTTAATTGATCTATGTTTTTATTGAATTCCAGAGCATTTGCAGCAACAATTCCACGACCATTCAGTGTACGTTACAACCCATACACACTCTGTGTTGAAGTTATTGACAGCAAAGACCAGATCATCAATTTGACCAAAACCATCAAAGGTAATAACATAGATAAATACAATTTCGATATTACTACTTGAAATCTTGATTCGATTCTTAAAAAGAATTTAAAGAAAAATATTTCTGAATTAAAGTTATGCTTTGTTGGTTTTTTAGCTCATCATTTGGCGTCCATCATCTGTCGTCCGTTAGCTTTTCACATTTAAATCTCCTCCTCTGAAACCCCTTAGCCAAATGAACTGGAACTTGATAGGAAGCATCCATGGATAGTCCTCTATAAAGATTGCACATTTAGTCCCGATCCATTTAAACAAACAAGGCCGCCACAAGCAATTCTTGTTTCTGATTGGTCGATTTATATAAATCTTCTCTGAAACCGCTTGACCAAATGAACCGAAACTTGGTAGGATGCATCTATGGAAGGTGCTCGATGATAATTTTCTGGGTGGATTCGGTAAGAGATCGTGAGAAGATGGCAAGCCATAATGCTCAAGAATTTCAGATACCAGTATAAACCAAATATGCGACTTCTTAGATTTGACGGTTAATTGGTGATGAGCTAATTCACATTCAACAGTTCCAAAATCTCTAATAATATTTCCAAAAGTTGTTAATGCCCTTTTATGTATTTCCCCAGTAATAGGGATCTGTCCAAGTAATAAATATGTTGCGGCATCCACGGTTCTCTCCGGTAGATGTTGAATTTGTTTCAGTAATCTTTTAAAATAGTGTGTTGTTGTGTGTATTTGAACAGCCCAGAATAGATAACTGCAGCGCGGAGTCCTTTAAGCATGGGGCCCAATTGGGAGCTTCTAAGACTGGCAGGAGTAATGATTGATTGATTGATTGATTGATTGATTGATTTTTGGTGTTTAATGCCACTTTCAGCAATATTCATGGCGACCAGTTTTAGTGGTGGAAAAAGCCGGAGTACATGGAGAGAACCACTGACCATGGGCAAGCAACTGGTAAACTTTATCACATGCGGCTGCAAGTCGAATGATCATTTTTTGTAATTTACAAAGCCGGGCGCGAATCCACGCCGTATTGGTGATAGGCTTGTATGAGTTGTGAGGTAATCAAACTACCTAACTCATTGAGCCACCCGGGTCCCTAGCTGGAGTAATGAAAAATGATTATTATCAGTATAAACTTAGTATTTCTTGACCAGTTGTATAATTGATGTACATCTTTTAATTGATCATAAAATAAAAAACAAAAACTACAACACTAGATAATTATGCACGTTTCTAAAAAATTATTTGTTTCTGTTGTAGGAGACCTATCTCTGCTAGAGGATGCACTCACAAAAATTGGAAATCTTAAAAAGTAAGGCATTGTCATGGGAACCGTGAATCTGCTGTAAATAAACTATATTTTTGTAACATCAGATAATATGTAGAGAACTTCAGTGATGTCCACTGTACATAATTTTGATGGTGAGGGTGTGGCCATTGGAGACAATGTATATCATTAGTGACATTTCATCAAACTGGTTGTTATGGGAAAAAAAACAACTGCTTTATTAAGAACATGTTATTTCTCATAAAACTCATATAAATATGTAATTATTATTTTTAGGTGTACAACCATACATTAAATACAAACAAAATTAATATTCTTGAAGTTCAAAGGATAAACACAGCATATCAAATATTTTCTCATTTCTAGAGTTGCATTATTATGAATAAAGAACTTTTCGGGGTGTAGGAAGAGGTCATAAGTTTGTTGACTGTATATGGATGCTAGTTTCTTCAGTGATTCAATATTTTTAATAGTCCACACATATTACAGTAGAAAATAAACTTGCTGCCAACATTAGCCACAGAAAGACATATTTTTTTCACTGATTCACTATTCCATATTACAATGGATAAGCATATTGTTTTTCTGACATAAGTCACAGACAGAATCTGATGTACTTCTGGTGAAGTCATACAGTTCTCTGGCCACCTTTCACCTCATACATATTTTAAGCACATTTTATTGTCATAAAAAGACACAAAATAAAAACCTATCCAGTCTTCTCCTCATACATTGTAATTTGTTGTTTGTAAATATATATAAAATATATTTAGTCTTAAATACAGTAATGGTAATGTTTTGTAATGATGTACATGTATATATGATTTCGGTGAAATATTGTATATTATTTAATTAATAAATGTGTATTATTTAATTAATAAATGTATATTATTTAATTAATAAATGTGTATTATTTAATTAATAAATGTAATTATTTAATTAATAAATGTGTATTATTTAATTAATAAATGTGTATTATTTAATTAATAAATGTGTATTATTTAATTAATAAATGCATATTATTTAATTAATAAATGTGTATTATTTAATTAATAAATGTGTATTATTTAATCAATAAATGTGTATTATTTAATTACTAAATGTGTATTATTTAATTAATAAATGTGTATTATTTAATAAATAAATGTGTATTATTTAATTAATAAATGTATATTATTTAATTAATACATGTGTATTATTTAATTAATAAATGTATATTATTTAATTAATAAATGTGTATTATTTAATTAATAAATGTATATTATATAATTAATAAATGTGTATTATTTAATTAATAAATGTGATAAACTAGTTTACATTCCGATTTTTACTGGTATTTACAAGGGGTTATAAAGTAGAATGTTGCTTAGTTTGTTTTGTTATATAAGTCCTGTTAAACTTGTTACCCAAAATAAAGCTACACCAAATTTATTCCTAATTCTTTTGCATTTTTGTCTACAACATTTTGAGCAGGCCAACATCAATAATTTTAATTTTAATTATGTATTTTGTCTTGACCAACACCACAATATGGTTAGTTCTTGTACATTTTATTCATATTGTTCAAAGACACTAATTTCATTAAAATGGATAAAGTTTTTTTTCTTCCAAAAACAATCAAATATGAGTTTTTCATTTGGCAATTTGTGTTGCCCGTTCTTTTTCGATTTACGGATTCTGATTACCCCTTTATATGTTCAAACTCTTCTTAAAAACTATCAACAAATAGAGCAAGTGAACAATTTAGTGTGACGTCAACAACATTCTGGTTCAAGTAATATACACAAGGCTATTCTACTTACAATTTATTTATGTATATAAAAAGTCAAATATAAAAAGTCTGAAAACTGTAAATTTGCACAAAAAAGTCAACTTATTTGGAGAAAAAACAATGTCCATGGCAGAATTTACTGTTGACACTTTGTTTTACCTTTATTTATTTATGACCAAGATTTATGGATTATTTGAACCATTTTAGATTAAGAATTATTATTATTATTATATTAATCATTAGTTTGATGTGTTTTTATGTTTTGTTGACAATAAACGGTTGATAAATTTTCTTAGTTTGTTTTATTTTTTGGGTATTATATAACAATAACAGCATGAATGAGTGATTGTTGTTTAACGCAAAGTGAGCAGTTTTGCACCTATATCATGATCAGAACATGCACCTATATCATGGCCAGAACATGCACCTATATCATGGCCAGAACATGCCCCTTTATCATGGCCAGAACATGCACCTTTATCATGGCCAGAACATGCACCTTTATCATGGCCAAAACATACACCTATATCATGGCCAGAACATGCACCTTTATCATGGCCAGAACATGCACCTATATCATGGCCAGAACATGCACCTTTATCATGGCCCGAACATGTACCTATATCATGGCCAGAACATGCACCTTTATCATGGCCAGAACATGCACCTATATCATGGCCAGAACATGCACCTTTATCATGGCCAGAACATGCACCTATATCATGGCCAGAACATGCACCTTTATCATGGCCCGAACATGTACCTATATCATGGCCAGAACATGCACCTTTATCATGGCCAGAACATGCACCTATATCATGGCCAGAACATGCACCTTTATCATGGCCAGAACATGCACCTATATCATGGCCAGAACATGCACCTTTATCATGACCAGAACATGCACCTTTATCATGGCCAGAACATGCACCTTTATCATGGCCAGAACATGCACCTTTATCATGACCAGAACATGCACCTTTATCATGACCAGAACATGCACCTATATCATGGCCAGAACATGAACCTTTATCATGGCCAGAACATGCACCTTTATCATGACCAGAACATGCACCTTTATCATGACCAGAACATGCACCTATATCATGGCCAGAACATGCACCTTTATCATGGCCAGAACATGCACCTTTATCATGGCCAGAACATGCACCTATATCATGGCCAGAACATGCACCTTTATCATGGCCAAAACATGCACCTTTATCATGGCCAGAACATGCACCTTTATCATGGCCAGAATATGCACCTATATCATGGCCAGAACATGATCCTTTATCATGGCCAGAACATGCACCTTTATCATGGCCAGAACATGCACCTTTATCATGGCCAGAACATGCACCTTTATCATGGCCAGAACATGCACCTTTATTATGGCCAGAACATGCACCTATATCATGGCCAGAACATCCACCTATATCATGGCCAGAACATCCACCTATATCATGGCCAGAACATCCACCTTTATCATGGCCAGAACATGCACCTATATCATGGCCAGAACATCCACCTATATCATGGCCAGAACATCCACCTATATCATGGCCAGAACATGCATCTTTATCATGGCCAGAACATCCACCTATAGCATGGCCAGAACATGCACCTATATCATGGCCAGAACATGTACCTTTATCATGGCCAGAACATCCACCTATATCATGGCCAGAACATCCATCTATATCATGGCCAGAACATCCACCTATAGCATGGCCAGAACATGCACCTATATCATGGCCAGAACATGCACCTATATCATGGCCAGAACAAGTTGATGACGATGGTTTCTGTTTAAACCAATATGCTTAGCTGGATTTTTATAGTGTTTGCTCACTGAAAAGAAAGTCCACGGATAGACATGTCACTCCACTGTGACAAATTATATTGACTCCGAGCCAATCCTGGTTACTCCACCCTTAGTGGAGATGTAGCATAATACCATAGTCTCTGGTTTTACCCAACCAGTGGTCGAATCAACAATCTACCTAACTCAAGGCTAGCACAAACCATCGACATGGTCTAGTAATATCTTTACATTTGATCTCGCAGGTGTCCAATATATCATACTTTTCCTTATCTTTTCTTTATTTTATTGTTTGTGTATTTTACATTTGAATCAAATCCTCCCAACAATTAACCTGCCACCATATACTATAGTTGAAATATTGTTGAAAGTGGGGTTTAACATCAATAAGTAAATTCCTATCAATGTCATTTTCTTATTGTTAAATTCTTTTAGATAACAGTATATTATTACTTATGCTGACTTACCTTAGGATTAATGTATGATTGCCTCAAATAAATTTCCACATGTGGTGGTCATAGTGATATCTCAATTGAGAAAAGGTTCACCTTGTTGGTATTTCTACTATGAGTGTGGACGATAAATTCAGCATTCAGTTTATGGTCCTTTCCCATGTATTTCTACCATGCACAAGGTGGATACACCACCGACATATAGTGCACAATAGCTCACCCGCGGGAATATGTTACCTACATCATTAAAAAAGTCCATACACAAAAAGAAACGTTAAATTTCATACTTTCATATTATTGTATAGGATGTCTAAATATTTGGTGCTTTTCTATTGCAGTTCTCACAATGAGCACTGGTCCTTTAGCCAGTAAAACTTTGTTCCGACCAGTAAATCTTTCAAATTTTTAGTTAGAAATATATAAAAATAAATTCAAGAATTTTATTCGGACCAGTAAATTCAAATTTTGTTTCGGTGACTGCTATTATGTCATGTTAGTTTCATTGTATTCAAAAACTCTTCTGTTATTTCCTGCAGAATATGTGGTTCTGTGTAAATATCAACAGCAGTCATTGCTAAAGCTTTACTTATGTCCAATGTATATGGCTGAGCAACCATGTCCCCTGTAACAAACACAAAACAAGAATAATAGTCTTTAACCAACAGAGACTATCTTCCTAGCTAGATATCAGTTAACTACAAACATTCATTGACCCTGCTATTGTCCTGTTCATTTTTATGTAGTCATTCATTGACCCTGCTATTGTCCTGTTCAGTTTTATGTTGTCATTCATTGACACTGTTATTGTCCTGTTCATTTTTATGTTGTCATTCATTGACCCTGCTATTGTCCTGTTCATTTTTATGTTGTCATTCATTGACCCTGCTATTGTCCTGTTCATTTTTATGTTGTCATTCATTGACCCTGCTATTGTCCTGTTCATTTTTATGTTGTCATTCATTGACCCTGCTATTGTCCTGTTCATTTTTATGTTGTCATTCATTGACCCTGCTATTGTCCTGTTCATTTTGATGTTGTCATTCATTTTTAATTTAAACAATATTTATTTAGAAAATAATCAGAATATACAGTACACCAAACATAGTAAATACAGACAGGATTCAAAAACAAGCAATTATTGGTTTTATAAATCTGTCTCCTAAAATAAACATACCATACATTCATTTTTGTGACAGTGTGTGGTCTTTTCGAGTGGAACCGAATATCTGCAAGTTTGTCCTCGTTTGCTTATACATTTGTTATATATGTATTACTGTTGGATATCCAGAAATCATGAGGGGAGGGTTTAGACTCCGTTAACCGGCTTAATCCTACCACCTTTTTGTGCCTGTTCCAAACCAGGATTTACAAGGTCCTATATGTCATGGTCTTTTTTGTGTGTTCAGTGAGTTGAGTGAGAGGCAATTGTTCAATGAGTTCAGGTGAGAGGTGATTGTTCAGTGAGTTGAGTGAGAGGTAATTGTTCAGTGAGTTGAGTGAGAGGTGATTGTTCAGTGAGTTGAGGTGAGAGGTGATTGTTCAATGAGTTGAGGTGAGAGGTGATTGTTCAGGAAGTTGAGTGAGAGGTGATTGTTCAGTGAGTTGGGATGAGAGGTGATTGTTCAATGAGTTGAGGTGAGAGGTGATTGTTCAGGAAGTTGAGTGAGAGGTGATTGTTCAGTGAGTTGAGTGAGAGGTGATTGCTCAGTGAGTTGAGTGAGAGGTGATTGCTCAGTGAGTTGAGATGAGAGGTGATTGTTCAGTGAGTTGAGGTGAGAGGTGATTGTTCAGTGAGTTGAGGTGAGGTGATTGTTCAATGAGTTGAGGTGAGAGGTGATTGTTCAGTGAGTTGAGGTGAGAGGTGATTGTTCAATGAGTTGAGGTGAGCGGTGATTGTTCAGTGAGTTGAGGTGAGAGGTGATTGTTCAATGAGTTGAGGTGAGAGGTGATTGTTCAGTGAGTTGAGGTGAGAGGTGATTGTTCAGTGAGTTGAGGTGAGAGGTGATTGTTCAGTGAGTTGAGGTGAGAGGTGATTGCTCAGTGAATTGAGGTGAGAGGTGATTGTTCAGTGAGTTGAGGTGAGAGGTGATTGTTCAGTGAGTTGAGGTGAGATTGTTCAATGAGTTGAGGTGAGAGGTGATTGTTCAGTGAGTTGAGGTGAAAGGTGATTGTTCAGTGAGTTGGGGTGAGAGGTGATTGTTCAATGAGTTGAGGTGAGAGGTGATTGTTCAATGAGTTGAGGTGAGAGGTGATTGTTCAGTGAGTTGAGTGAGAGGTGATTGTGCAGTGAGTTGAGATGAGAGGTGATTGTTCAGTGAGTTGAGGTGAGAGGTGATTGTTCAGTGAATTGAGGTGAGAGGTGATTGTTCAATGAGTTGAGGTGAGAGGTGATTGTTCAATGAATTGAGGTGAGAGGTGATTGTTCAGTGAGTTGAGGTGAGAGGTGATTGTTCAGTGAGTGGAGGAGAGATGTGGTTGTTCAGTGAGTGGAGGAGAGAGGTGATTGTTCAATGAGTTGAGGTGAGAGGTGATTGTTCAATGAGTTGAGAGGTGATTGTTCAATGAGTTGAGATGAGAGGTGATTGTTCAATGAGTTGATGTGAGAGGTGATTGTTCAGTGAGTTGAGGTGAGAGGTGGTTGTTCAGTGAGTTGAGGTGAGAGGTGATTGTTCAATGAGTTGAGATGAGAGGTGATTGTTCAATGAGTTGAGGTGAGAGGTGATTGTTCAGTGAGTTGAGGTGAGAGGTGGTTGTTCAGTGAGTTGAGGTGAGAGGTGATTGTTCAGTGAGTTGAGGTGAGTTGAGGTGAGAGGTGATTGTTCAATGAGTTCAGGTGAGAGGTGATTGTTCAGTGAGTGGAGGATAGAGGTGGTTGTTCAGTAAGTGGAGGAGAGAGGTGATTGTTCAATGAGTTGAGGTGAGAGGTGATTGTTCAATGAGTTGAGATGAGAGGTGATTGTTCAATGAGTTGAGGTGAGAGGTGATTGTTCAGTGAGTTGAGGTGAGAGGTGGTTGTTCAGTGAGTTGAGGTGAGAGGTGATTGTTCAATGACTTGAGGTGAGAGGTGATTGTTCAATGAGTTGAGGTGAGAGGTGATTGTTCAATGAGTTGAGGTGAGAGGTGATTCTTCAATGAGTTGAGGTGAGAGGTGATTGTTCAATGAGTTGAGGTGAGAGGTGATTGTTCAATGAGTTGAGGTGAGAGGTGATTGTTCAATGAGTTGAGATGAGAGGTGATTGTTCAGTGAGTTGATGTGAGAGGTGATTGTTCAGTGAGTTGAGGTGAGAGGTGATTGTTCAGTGAGTTAAGGTGAGAGGTGATTGTTCAGTGAGTTAAATGAGAGGTGATTGTTCAATGAGTTGATGTGAGAGGTGATTGTTCAATGAGTTGAGTGAGAGGTGATTGTTCAGTGAGTTGAGGCGAGAGGTGATTGTTCAATGAGTTGAGGTGAGAGGTGACTGTTCAATGAGTGGAGGAGAGAGGTGGTTGTTCGTTTTGTTGATATTGGTGGAATTGTTGACTATCACTGTTTAAACTTTCATTTCATAATTCAAACACTATTTTTCTTTGTAGCCCATATTTTTTTTTATCTGAAACATAATTCTAATGCATTTCTCAAAACACAATTGTCAATTTAGTTAATAAAACGTCTGTGTGGTCTTTAATAATATTAAACATGAAATAATTATACCATAATATAATGTTATTGTACAAACACAATCATGATGAATACACTGTTGTTTTACAAATAAATTAAAAAACAGTTGTATGTTCTATGAATAATATCAGTCAATACGTAAATTTACATTTCACAAATAAAATATTTCCTTAAATAGCATGATATGTGAACATGCAATAGCCATTGATTCAAGTATAATTTATTATACATTTACTATATATTTATTATATATGCTTCATTCACAAGTTTTTAGACAATTTTTATACTAGTCCTAGTCCTTAATTAATCAGTCTTGAAACAGTATGATATTTTTTTGTTTTTGTTTTTCGTTTATTAATAATGAGGACTGTAAGTTGTATTCTTTCATGAGCATATGGCCGTATTTATTTATGAGCCTATATAGTATTATTTGTCAGAAGACATTATCAGTGGCATGCATGGTATCTAGTAATGAAACCCAATATAAGTCTTGAGATTGTAGTCATATTTAATCATGAGACTTTTATTAAATTGTAAAGATGATTACAACCCCCCCCCCCCCCCCCCCCCCCCCCCTTTTTCCAAATCCCAATAATAAACACACGCTTCGCTTTCATGTTATAATAATATGGTTACCTGATGCGGTTGTGAATCCTTCGTTGTGGTTACAGATTTGAGTTCCAATGTAAAATTTTGGATGTATGCTCGGAACAATTCTGGAGACATTCCCCATGTCAGTTGCTCCTCCATATTTGCTGACAACAGCCGGATCGGAGTCAATCTTGACACCTATAGATCTTGCATTGTCTTCAAATAATTGAGCCATTTTGTTATTTGAAACCAAGGCTGAATAAAAGTGATCAGCAAATTTATAGGTTGCCTACAAGTACAAATATATAATATATACAACAAAGGGACGAAACAGACGCACAAAACTGCATTATAAGTTTTACCAGAAACATACATGTATTGCTTTGTTTCTAACAGGACCATAACAAAGAGATATGTATAAGAATATGATGGCCATCATAAATAAGATTTGGAATGTTATTGTTCAGGTATAAGTCCATATAATCTTCAACACCTCCCATGATATGCTCCTTGTCCCACCCATTCCATACTCATCCGTCACACTACCTCTATGCACCTCCGTCCCATCCATTCCATACTCCTTCATCCCACTAATTCCATACACCTCCGTCACATCCATTTCATACCCCTCCGTCCCACTAACTCTATACCTATACATCTCCGTCCCATCCATTTCATACCCCCGTCCCACCAACTCTATGCATCTCCGTCCCATCCATTTCATATCCCTCCGTCCCACCAACACTATACATCTCCGTCCCACTAACTCTATACATCTTCGTCCCATCCATTTCATACCCCTCCGTCCGATCAACACTATACCTCTCCGTCCCACCAACTCTATACATCTCCGTCCCATCCATTTCATACCCCTCCGTCCCACCAACACTATACATCTCCGTCCCACTAAATGTATACATCTCCATCCCACCAACTCTATGCATCTCCCTCCCATCCATTTCATACCCCTCCGTCCCACCAACTGTATACATCTCCGTTCCATCCATTTCATACTCCTCCATCCCACCAACTCTATGCATCTCCGTCCCATCCATTTCATTCTCCTCCATCCCACCAACTCTATACATCTCCGTCCCATCCATTTCATACCCCTCCGTCCCACCAACTCTATACATTTCCGTCCCAACAACTCTATACATTTCCGTCCCACCAACTCTATACATCTCCGTCCCACCAACTCTATACATCTCCGTCCCACCAACTCTATTCCCCTCCTTCCCACCAACTCTATACATCTCCGTCCCACCAACTCTATACATCTCCGTCCCACCAACTCTATACATCTCCGTCCCACCAACTATATGCCCCTCCGTCCCACCAACTCTATACATCTCCGTCCCACCAACTCTATACATCTCCATCCCACCAACTCTATACCCCTCCGTCTCACCAACTCTATACATCTCCGTCCCACCAACTCTATACATTTCCGTCCCATCCATTTCATACATCTCCGTTCCACCAACTCTACACACCTCCGTCCCACCAATTCCATATTCCTCCCTCCCATCAACTCTATACATCTCCGTTCCATCCATTCTATACCTCCTCCCACCCCTTATGTACTACTCCATTCCACCAACGCCTTACTGCTGCATTCCACACATTTATACTCCTCTGTCCCAACCAGTCCAAGCTCCTATTACCCACTAACTCTATTCTCCTCCATTCTATCCATTCAATTTTCCTTCGTACCGACCACCTGCCATTAAATAAAATAATCAAGTATTCATAATTAGTTGTACAAATTTACAAAAACTGAAAAGCAGTACTAAAATCATATGATTTGTAATATGAATCAGAGTGTCTGGAAATAATTAAGTAGTCTCATTATATACTTACCTTACACCCAGTTGCTAAAGCTGCTCCTTCTATACAACAAACAAGTTTGTCTTTTAGAACATTCAGTTCCTCATCTGTAGGTGTATACAGGTAATACTCTAGTTCTGTTTCGCTTGGTATTATATTAGGAACATCTCCACCTTTCCTGATTACACCTATACATATGTTTGTGTTATATATATTTTACAAAGTGAATATTTATTAAATAGGATATCGTTTGCTTATTGACAATAATATGTATAGTTTTATTTGGAGAAGATATACAGCAAGAATAGACATCTGTGAAAAAGTGCACACACAAAAAAATAAAAGAAAAAAACAATAAAAGAAAAAAACAACAAAAGAAAAAAAACACGGTTCATACGACTGCACGAAAGGTAGTGAGACCACCTAAATTATAAATCTTATTCTACATTTAAGTCAGTTACGCTCCCAATTATACGTGTGTAACAGATAATCGTGGCCATCACTGTGGCATATTTCCGAATGTTATCTCCAGCAAATGACAATTTTTTTCATTAAGTACATATTATTTCTATCTGGATCATATTTTCATAATTCTCTAATCTTACCCATAATTCTCCACGTTGGTTTCATTTGTTGTCGCATACAGGAAATATTATTGTAGCACGTGATAGCAGCATCTAGAGCATTTACTCCATCCCATGGGAACGAAGATGCGTGCGCTGCTTTGCCTGCAAAACTTATGTTTACCCTACAAAAGGATAATATTCAGCACAACGTTCAAATGTTATAATAATCCACTTAGTATTGTAAAAAAATCCACCTTTTTCAGAAGAGTGTAAGAACCAATCGGATTACCGTTTTCAACTCTTGAATTGTTACGAGTTTCTACATTCAAAGTTGACTGATGACTTCAAAGTACTCCCGTACATCGGCCAGATAGTCTATCTTAAATGCTTAGAAATATATTCTAGAGTCAAGTAAGTGTAAGAAACCTAAAGTGGTAGTCAGGGAGGAAAGAAATGTTATCTTACATACATTATTGTAGTAATTGTCGATACTTTGGGAAATGTTTGCAAGATGCTAATAGAGAAATAAGACTTTCAAGCGAGCTGGGTAAAATTTCGGTGTTATCCTTCGCGGTATAATAGTATATATTGGGATTCAGTCATTTCCTGCTATGATTGTTACCGGTCCTTGTGGCCTGGTTTAGTCTGTCTTTATTCAATTTGATTGTCGCCATATTGTTTTTAAAGGGTGTTGCAACGACATCAAACAAATATTTTGGAGTTCTGATCCTTCTTTCTAACTAAAATATAATTCAGTTCTTTAAAAAAAAAATCAGCAGAACTTACGGTGTCATGGCAACCATGAGTGGTTTTGGTAGTGTGAACTGAGAAGGATGTGCCATCATTGCTACGTCTACGTCATCAAAGACTCCTGCAGCTATCATGTAAGATTTCCCACATTTTCCTTCCTCGGCAGGCGTGCCAATCACTGAAAGCTTTATATTTATATCACTAGTAAGTTAGGAATCAGATATAACAAATTCCATTATCATTTCAATAGGAGGAGGGGAGGGGTTGAAACCATAAAACGAGTCTAACCCCGCCACGATTTATTGAAATAACTGTACCCAGCAATGGATTGATTGATTGATTGATTGATTTTTGGTGTTTAACGCCACTTTCAGCAATATTTCAGCTATATCATGGCGATCAGTTTTAGTGGTGGAAAAAGCCGGAGTACCCGGAGAGAACCACCGACCATGGGCCAACAACTGGTAAATTTATCACTTGCGGCTGCGAGTCGAGTGCATCCTTTTTTGTAATTTACAAAAACGGGCGCGAACCCACGCCGTATTGGTGATAGGTTTATATGAGTTGTTAGGTAAACCCCCCCCCCCCCCCCCCCCCCCTCCCCCGGCCATGGAAGTGAGCGGTCATGTATATATGTATTAGGGGTCCTGATTTTGCCTCTGTTTCTACGATTACGATTATTTCGATTAGATTTTTGAAATGTTCTGACAGTGTGCTATTTCTCTTTTTAATTTATTTTATTTTATTTTTGAGAAGGGTTAATTTTATTGTCCACTTAATTATGAAATCGTATCCAAATTATATCTCCGGTTTCCTCCACCAATAAAACTGACCGCCACGATATATCTTATATATTGTTGAAAGTGGCGTTAAACACCATAAATCTAAACCAAATTATATTAATCATGCCATGAACGTATGATATTGAAGTCAATAACCAGATCAACCATTAATAAACAAGTTTAAACTGCAACGTTTGACAAGTGATCTAGCATATAAAATACACAAATAAAATCATTTCAATAATGATCACTTTAAATAATTTTCTTTTTTGTTATTCTCTAGGTTTATTCTCCAATATATATTCTACCGTCTTAGTTAGTTGTCAGTTATTCATGGATCCTGTTGTTGCTCTGACCATATTTATGCTCTCGTGTCTGTTAAAGTGCTTGAGGTTATCTTTATTTGGCAAACGGAAATCTAGATTTGACAAGGAGATATATGGGATCCCATTAGTCGGTTTAGCACAGCCATATTCTTTATCCGTTCCAAACGAGGAGCTATATTTCCATTGGATTCTGTGTTTGACATTTCTGTGTTTGTAGATTAGGAATTGAAGAAGGAGTTGTTCGCCTTGATGTTATTTGTTATTTCAAAACCATTACTTATCATTTTTATTTTCCTCACATGTGGAAAGCACTTACATGACCACATCATTTCACTGAGAGGGGAGGTTTGGACCCATTAAATTATTCTAACCTCGCCACTACAAAGTCAGGAAAGTCAGCAGTCATGTATTTGTGTGTTAGGGTATCAATTTTGCCTCTTTCTACGATTTTGAAATTTTATTTTGGAAATGTTCCGACAACTTTGTGGTATTTTCTGTTTTTCATTTTAGATCTAATGGAAAGAAGAATTATAATAATAATTTTAGATCTAGTTTTTGAACATTAAAAAGAAATAATCATTTATATTACGGTTTTCTTACCTTTCCAACCCTTTGTTTGTTTGATGTCATTGCTGCTTTAATAGCCATCCCAGTAGCCACGCCTACTTCCGCAATTAAATTATGACCACACGCATGTCCTATGTTTGGTAAGGCATCATATTCACATAAAACAGCTATATGGGGTTTACCATCGCCATACACGGCTCTAAACGCAGTATCAAGTTTATATTTTCTGTCAACGTCAAATCCCGCTTCGTTCAAAAATCTCGTCAGGACAGCATGTGCATGGTATTCTTGGAATCCCAGCTCCGGGTGTTTCCAAATTTCTTGACTTAGTTCTATTAAATGTTCCTTATTTTCATCTATACATTTGCATGCAACTAATTTTGGATTCGACATTACTTTTTTCGTGTAGTTTCTTAAACTATAAATTGGTATACAACGATGTATGTAACGACACAGAATACGCATGTTTCTGCATTAATCTGTAAAATTAATAAATATTCGTGTTCATTGTTCTGGTTGACCATTAGAATAATAAATAGAGGGTATTATTCAGTTAGCAATCAACTGGCAAAAATGGACCAATTTATTTTTAGTTTATGAAAAATCGACAATTTTGCCAACATTAAGTAATTCTTTGTTATGTTATAAATTCCTGATGTCAATTTTTTTTTACAAAAAGTTTTTCAGTAGTAATTTTATAATACTATACAGTACTATGATTATCTCCCTTTATTTATATTCCTTAAAAAGCATTTTCCCCAATAATTATTGTTAATTCAACTTTTTGCATTTAATTGTTATATTTTGATATTGTTATCAATATTAAACAATAAAAAAAAAATTATGTTCATATTTATATGAATATTATAGTTGCAATTATTTGAATTAAATATACCTACCTTAAAGAACTTTCGATTTATTTATATAATCAACGCCCACTTTCTTATAAATATATTGCCGAATTTACTTCGATATTTCCGTATATTACAATTATACTTCGGTATTTTCCGATTTATATCGGTCAATTCTAAATTTGCATAGACAATTCAAATACGTCAAAAAATTATCCAATGAAAAGTTTCTCGATATACGAGAACTAGACGAGAATTTCCTTACTTATTATAAAATCCCGAGATATATCGAATGGTAAAATCGGTCATTTTCTAGCATCAATATTTGCTGATTCCATCCCCTTCTCATATGACATCCCCTGGTATGAGTGATTTTGTAACAATGTTTTATACAAGCGAACTGATTAATTAATGTTACTTCCAAGAAGTTTAAAGGTTTTTTTCATGGTATACGATTAAGAATTCATGGAGAAAAAAAAACCACTTCTATACTATAGCTACCACTCCGTATTTTCTTACCTGTCTAAACAGTGTGACTCTTTAACTGACTGAGGTAATAAATGTATACATGTGGTATTAGTACGGGAACGATTCTAGAAAAAGACGCGTACTTTCCGAGTTTAATGGACCGACATACCTCACGGCTGATATTTTGCAAAATGATTAGGTATACATTATATTATCATTTAAGCCCTGTCGTAGAATTTTCCCATGGTGCATTTTTTTGTTAGAGCTCTTGAAAGTGAAATTTCGTAGATTTTTCAAATTACAACAAAAAGACTGTAAGAACATTAAACAAAGTAAATTGTTGACACAAAAAAGGTATTGCCAAATTTTCAAAGAACAAGCAAACATTTTAACATAGAAGATTTAGCATCTGACGGATAGTTAAATAATTTTTCCGATTGCAGTACCTGTCATTGTGAATATAATTTAATGAATTACGCGTAGATATTTTTTTGGTGAATAAATTTGTATATTTATCAGTTCTTTCATACTCTATAAATACAAATCATTCAAAAAGGTACACATTTAACCTTAAAACAGCATTTTTTCGGAACTACTGACTCATTAAATTTATGAACGTTTTCGTTCTCGTTACTTTCCCCTGTATTAATTTCACCCTTATTCATGACAATATGCGTGTCGTGAAGTCTTGTAATTTTAACATTATCGTTCGAATACGTTTGTGAAATACATAAATCATTGTACATTGTTGAGTTTAAAAGTGTTGTGCAAGTTCTTTTTTTTTTTAAATGTATGGTTTTTTAAGTGGGCTTTACCTTTTAGCTCACCTGACCCAAAAGGTCAGGTGAGCTATTGCCATCACTTGGCGTCCGTCGTCGTCGTCCGTCGTCCGTCGTACGTCGTAAACTTTTTCAAAAATCTTCTCCTCTGAAAGTACTAGACCAATGGAAACCAAACTTGGTCCAAATCATCACTAGGGTGTCTAGTTTCAAAATTGTGTCCGGTGATGCCGTGCACCAACCAACATGGCCGCTGTTGCTAAAAATAGAACATATGGTAAAATAGCAGGTTTTGGGTAATAACTCAAAAACCGTTAATAATATAAAAAATCTGACATGGGGTAAAAATGATCAGCACATCAAGATTTACCTACCCTGCAATTTTGAAGTAAATCTGATTACCCATCTTGGAGTTATTGCCCTTTGTTCATCAAATTTGTAACATTTTAATACTTTTCGTCTTATATTTCAAAAACTATAAGAGATAAAGGTTAACTTTAAATTGCAAAAATGTGCGGCATATCAAGATCTACCCACCCTGCAATTTTGAAGTAAATTCCATTACTCATTTTGGAGTTATTTCCCTTTTTTCATCAAATTTTCAAAATTTTAATACTTTTCGTCCTTTATTTCAAAAACTATAAGAGATAGATGGTAATTTGAAACTGCAAACATGTTCAGCGTGTCAAGATCTACCTACCCTGCAATTTTGAAGTAAATCCCATTACCCATTTTGACCGATTATGCAAATTAGAAAAAAGGGGGGATGAAATTTAAAAAAAATCTTCTCCTCTGAAACTACTGAGCCAATTTCAACCAAACTTTGCTGAAATGATCCTTGTGTGGTCCCCTTTCAAAATTATGTCCGTGAGCGCCGTCCTGTATCCAAGATGGCCGCCATTACTAAAAATAGAAATTTCTTCAAATGACCAAAACTGCTCTATTTTAAGCCAGAAAGTGCCCAAATTTGAACTGTATAAGCATAATGATGAGCTTTTTAACATATATTACGGGATTTTTTATGAACTTTGAACTTTTGCCGATTTTGACCGATTATGCAAATTATAAAAAAGGGGGGATGAATTTTTTTTTAAATCTTCTCTTCTGAAACTACTGAGCCAATCTCAACCAAACTTTGCTGAAATGATTCTTGGGTGGTCCTCTTCCAAAATTGTGTCCGGCATTTCAGAACACCGACCAAGATGGCCACCACAGCCGAACTTAATTTAACATAGGACCCTATGGGAAATTCCCATAAAAATCTTCTTGTCTGAAACCATTTGCTCAATAAGAACAACATTTTGATGAAATAGTCATTGGATGGTTCTCTTCCAAAAATGTGTACGGCGGTTCGGCCCTTCGATCAAGTTGGCCCCCACAGCCGAACCTAGCTTAACATAGGACCCTATGGGAAATTCACATAAAAATCATCTCCTCAGAAACCACTGGGCCAATTGCAATCAAACTTTTGTGGAATGATCCAAAATTGTGTCCGGTGATCCCGACTTCCAACCAAGATGGCCGCCAAGCTAAGAATAGAAAAAAGGGGGAATGAAATTATTCCTCTTGAAATGCATTTTTTTGTTGACTCACTGCTTTTGGTTACTCAAATAATCAAAGGGAAGCAACTCTATTACAAAATGTGAAGTAGGAAAAGCTAAATTTTGTGAATCATTGACATATTTGTTTTTTTACAGCAATTTTGATAACTTACATTAAAGGGGGAACCCCTGCCCAAATTGTTTTGTAGAAGGGGTCAGCAATGACGAAGGCTACATTTGTTAATTTTTTTTACCGAAGTTATCAAGTTTTATTTACTGATGTTATTATTCCCAGGTGAGCTATACAGGCTCCTGGGAGCCTCTAGTTTGTTTTGTTGGTTTAGTTAGCATTTTAGTACCGATCGGAATAGACATGAAATGTTCCGGAAAAAGTTTCGTCCTGTATATATATAGTCCTGAACACTTGAAGTTTTGTATTGTTGTTTAAATTTGTTTTATGATATACCTTATTTTTGTTTTGTGTTGAATTTAAGATTGTTTTGTACCAGTTTTTATACCGATGCGGTCATTTTGATTTGTCACTAAGGCTTTCTGCCTATCAGACTATATCTGATTCGTTCTTGGAAATGTGTAGTCCCGTAAAGTTTGCTCACTCACTATCGAACTCTATCTAAGGCAAGCGAAAAGGGGAAATGTACCTTATTTAAAGGTGTTGGCTTGAGGAAAGATGATGTCCATTGTCGTCTTCATGACAAATTTGATTCACTTGATTTGATTCCAACTGATAGGATACAGTATCATAGATCCTGCTATGAAAGCTACACAAGCAAAATAAATTTAGAAAAAATTGAACCAGTTGAAGCACAAATGAATGCCTCTGCCTGTGCTCGGTGAGAACATCATAATCTATTTGTGTAAAGACCCGCTCAATGACTGCTCCATTTGATTGGTCTCCATGCATATTTTGTAAACAGAAAAGTTACAAAAAAGATAGGATATTTAAAGCGCGTCGAATCTAAAGATCGAGTCAAAAACATACTCCATGATGGGAATAACAAGTCCGATTTCGATATGGTTAGTTTAATTCAGTCAGTTGACAATTTCTTGGAACAAAAAGGCATTTTCTATGTCTATCTTGCTTAATAAGTTCTGTTCCTTTCTCCCACCAAACATTGCTAGCAAATATACAACTTCAAAATTGCAGCAAAAGTTACTCGGCTATTTTGGAAACGCCATTATTGTTGAAAAGCAACGTGGACAGGGCAAATCTAATACAGTATTCAGTAGTTCAATCATTGTGTCGGAGGCTATTCACGCTGCAAACAATCTAAAAGCCGAACTGAAATTTACAGAGTTGGAGACAAGTTTTGAAAACACTCAGTCGAAATCTGTCAGATCTGTATGACCCAAAAGGTAGTGCTAAGTCTGTTCACAGAGATCTAAATAAACTCAGGGTAAAATTAGCTTTGTCAAAAGATTCCTCTCTTGTCAAACTTCCTCCATCTGAAGCAGCAATTAGACAACACATACTTCGTGTTGCATTCCAAGTGTATGTATGGACACATGCTAATGAAGCTAAACCACCGCCTAGGTCACCTTTAGAGTATGGATGGAGAAATGAGAACAAATACTTAATGCCAAAGTACTTTGAAGGACCCATGACGTCTGACTTCTTGCAAGACCTTGTATGTATGTGTAAAGGCAAGTCCATTTGCAGCAAAAATTGTGTTTGCGTTGAACAAAATTTATCTGCGGTTGTCAAGGAAATGAAGAATGTAGAAATCAGCTGTCACACTAATTGTCGGTAGTTGAAAATTTGGGAAACGACGAGGATTGTCCAAGCGACATCTAAAGCAGATACCTGACTGAAATAAAAAAAAACAAAAAAAAACAAACCCTGCCATTGGTCTCAGACCTTGACGCGGTTGGTGGGCTTTCAACTAACATGAGACCTCTGTAAAAGGCATAGTATACTTTTTACCATTGTAGTTATGCTCTTTTATTAAAAGTAAATCAATTTTTCTCCTACTTTTAGGTTGGTGTGGTAGAGTTTAGACTTCATACACCCCGTTATTTCTCGTAAGATTTTTATGAAACTTTCTAGAAATTATCTTCATATACTATATTTTTCTATGATTAAGCTCCATTTGTAATTTTCTTTTTCAATTTTGATGCACAAATTTTAAAAAATACATTTTTTGTACTTCCCGACAGCAGGGGCATATATCAGTAACCTTTACCCGATATTTTCAAACAAAAAAGAAATTATTTGATCAAAAACATAACACTCTACATAATGCCAGCATTTTTTAATTGTAATAGTAAACTGTTTTCAAGGAAAATATCCATTATATAAAAAAATTGCGATTTTCGACATTTTCCACAAATGACCTTTAACCCCAATATTGCAAAAACTGCACCATAGTGGAACTCTACGACAGGGCTTCATCGAAGCACCTCGGTAATATCTTTTAAATAAGACCAAAAGTAGCCGTGAGGTATTCCGGTCCATTAAATTTTCGATTTTTGCTTGATTTTTCCTCCACTATATATTGTTGCTCTGACATTTAATAATAGCATTATGGCGGGTTACAAATAATTATCGTTTGCACATATACATTGTTCTGTGTCGTAGCTACAATTAGGCAATAAAATAAAAAACAAAAATACCACAATGTCGGAACAGTTCCAAAATCCAATCGAAAAATCGTTTGAAACGGGTAAAATGTAGCTACATGTATATGACGACCGCTCATTTTCCTGACTTGGTGACTTACATAAACAGTGGCAAGGTTAAACTAGTTTTATGGGCCAAAATCTTCCCTCGTGGTGAAATGATGCGGTAATGATACGGTAATGCAAGTGTGTTCTATATGCGAGTAATTGAGTAAAACAACAAGCCTCACATATTTATAACTGGGTGGGCACCGTTATTGTAAAGATTGGTTGGTTGGTTTATGGTGTTTAACGCCACTTTCAACAATATTTCAGTGATATCGTGGTGGTCAGTTTTATTAGTGGAATACCACCAACCTGTCGAAAGACGCTAACAATCTTTATCACATAACGTTGTATCGCCGGAGTACACTTCGCCATGAACGGGGTTCGAACTCACAACTTTAGTGAAGGGCACTGATTGCACATGGTACAGGTAGTTGTAAATCCAACTACCATACGATCACAACCAGGATGGACCATCTTAATAATAATGGATCGGCTACCCCTGCCCCAGGAGAGGATATTCTTGAGATTCGCATTTGTATTTATATCAACCATTATACTATATGATGCTTCGTGTCAAATATTGAAATATGATCATATTTTCATTGCTTGTCCTTAATAATATAGGGTTATGATTTTGGTGTTTAACGCCACTTTCAACAATATTTCAGTTATATCGTGGCGGTCAGTTGGAAACCAAAGAAAACCACCGACCTGTCGCAAGTCACTGACAAACTTTATCACATAACGTTGTATCGCCGGAGTACACTTCGCCATGAACGGGGTTCGAACTCACAACTTTAGTGAAGGGCACTGATTGCACATGGTACAGGTAGTTGTAAATCCAACTACCATACGATCACAACCAGGACGGACCATCTTAATAATAATGGATCGGCTACCCCTGCCCCAGGAGAGGATATTCTTGAGATTCGCATTTGTATTTATATCAACCATTATACTATATGATGCTTCGTGTCAAATATTGAAATATGATCATATTTTCATTGCTTGTCCTTAATAATATAGGGTTATGATTTTGGTGTTTAACGCCACTTTCAACAATATTTCAGTTATATCGTGGCGGTCAGTTGGAAACTGGAGAAAACCACCGACCTGTCGCAAGTCACTGACAAACTTTATCACATAACGTTGTATCGCCGGAGTACACTTCGCCATGAACGGGGTTCGAACTCACAACTTTAGTGAAGGGCACTGATTGCACATGGTACAGGTAGTTGTAAATCCAACTACCATACGATCACAACCAGGACGGACCATCTTAATAATAATGGATCGGCTACCCCTGCCCCAGGAGAGGATATTCTTGAGATTCGCATTTGTATTTATATCAACCATTATACTATATGATGCTTCGTGTCAAATATTGAAATATGATCATATTTTCATTGCTTGTCCTTAATAATATAGGGTTGTGATTTTGGTGTTTAACGCCACTTTCAACAATATTTCAGTTATATCGTGGCGGTCAGTTGGAAACCGGAGAAAACCACCGACCTGTCGCAAGTCACTGACAAACTTTATCACATAACGTTGTATCGCCGGAGTACACTTCGCCATGCACGGGGTTCGAACTCACAACTTTAGTGAAGGGCACTGATTGCACATGGTACAGGTAGTTGTAAATCCAACTACCATACGATCACAACCAGGACGGACCATCTTAATAATAATGGATCGGCTACCCCTGCCCCAGGAGAGGATATTCTTGAGATTCGCATTTGTATTTATATCAACCATTATACTATATGATGCTTCGTGTCAAATATTGAAATATGATCATATTTTCATTGCTTGTCCTTAATAATATAGGGTTATGATTTTGGTGTTTAACGCCACTTTCAACAATATTTCAGTTATATCGTGGCGGTCAGTTGGAAACCGGAGAAAACCACCGACCTGTCGCAAGTCACTGACAAACTTTATCACATAATGTTAAATGTTGTATTGAGTACACTTCGCCATAAACAGGGTTCAAACTCACAACTTTAGTGGTGATAGGCACTGATTGCACAGGTTTCTGCAAATCCAACTACCGTACGATCACGACAGTCCGTTATTTTAAAGAAGGTCGAGTCCTAATCTTGTACTTTATGCATACTAGATCGGTGGACTTCGCCGTCATATTGATATTTTATAGTATACAAGGCCATCGGAAGATGTAATAGGGAAACAATAGTCAACTTTGAACCAACATGTAATTGCCAAAATATACCGTCATAAACATATACGCAAGTGACAAAATACTTTTCAACAAGGTGTCGATATCTTGCTAAAAACCACGATGAGACCATTCCTTAAAAAATCATTGACAATAGTTTAGTACTCGGAAGTCTATGACGTAAATAGTCTGAATACAACAAACTGCAAGCTCGATGATAACGCACAAGTTGTAAAAAATAATTATACTCCATAAGCGGGAGTGGTTGGTGAATTGTTATCAATGTGTTGAAAATTTATGATGGCAAACTTTAAGTCGTCTCTTTTGTCATGGAGTCAGGTAGAAAGTTGACTATTGGTGTCAGATATGAGGTAAATGTTAAGAAATGAGGCAGAGGTAGCTGTTTTTGTTGTGTCTTATATCTCAAGTTCTTTGGGTGTATATTAATGGAATCCAGTTAGCAAAGATTTAATTATTAATTGACTGAACATCATCAATATACCTGAATGCAAGATTCAAGGCTTTAGCTGCAGTAATTATTTTGTCTTTAACAAGTTTTTGTATAAACTCCGACTCATTTCGAAATTGCGAAAACATCCCGCAACGCAATGGCATACACAATTAATAAAGCGATGCCCGTGATTTTCTACATAATACTCTGGTAGGATTGTGAAGTTTTTTTATTTGGAACAAAATCTCTAGATTCGATTATTGTCTGTGCAATTGTTTTTTCTATGCAGTCTCTTCTATGATCATCGAAAATCCGATAAATTGGTTGACATTGTTGACCGCGCATTGTGTTTTGAATGCTAGGATAATGGTTAACTGGTATAAAGAAAAATGTTTTTTTGTTCGGAAATACGGAGGTTTAAGATTGGTAACAAGCAGTTGGTATCAAGCTGATCATGGCATCGCCTTGCATCAATGAGGATATGTCTGCTCTTGAAAATGCAAACCATCTCATCTTAGCGATTTGTAAGCCGGTT
The DNA here is from genome assembly GCA_963383655.1 of Bathymodiolus septemdierum. Classification (NCBI taxonomy): domain Eukaryota; kingdom Metazoa; phylum Mollusca; class Bivalvia; order Mytilida; family Modiolidae; genus Bathymodiolus; species Bathymodiolus septemdierum. The sequence goes on along the minus strand of OY726517.1, from coordinate 100,523,899 downwards.
CGGGGTTGAATGCACATGACAAATCCCCCATTATCAAATTTAAATGTACTCATGTCGAAAATAGATATCATCATAATTCTTGGACAAAGCAATATTACTGGGTAGGAATAGGGACAATGAGGGTGGGGTTGATATCTTTTCTATCGATTAGAAATCAAACTCTTGATTACCTCTTTGGTATCTGTGGACTTTTCTTTTCGTTTTTAAATAAGGAGCACATTGATACTACGTTTTTTAAAACATCTTTCTATAATAACAAACAATACAATGGCCAAAAGAGAAAAGGACAGAAAGGCAAATAATTGTCGACAAAACACTATACAGAACACCAAATACCGAGAAACGCAAACCCCATCACAACTAGAGGGCGCCCTGAAAAGACCAGCAGTTCGCCCTCCATCAGTGTCACAAGAATTGCAACACCCGTTAAAATATCTGATAACATATGATACAAAAGGGGGAAAAGGGTCGGTATTGTAACAACTACAAACGGTACATATCCCACATATACGTGATCAATCTGCAAGGTTAATAAAATCATGATGGCGACCGTAAAACTTTGGAAATGATAGCATCAACTTAACCATGAAGAACGCTTGGTTTAGTAGCTTTCTCGTTTGCAGCTACCCTGCATCACGGAAATTATGATAGGAACCACAAGCTCTGGAATAACGGATCAACTGAGAGATATCTACTCCGTATACAAGTGCTGCTACATATACATTGTAATTGAAAGTTTGCAATGCGAAAATTGAAATCATCTCTTGTCAGTTTCGTTCTTAACCCGCCCCCACTGTCAATTTCTACGGGTACATCAAGAAATAAAGCAGACCTAACTTTATCAGTAGTATCTTTCATCTCAAATTCAATTATCATAGATGGGATCTATAGTCACCAAGCTTGGAACTGTTTTGTGACATGACATTTAACCGAAGGTGAAACAGGAGCGAGCTATAGCTAGCTTCCTTTCCTTTTTCTTCAGAAATCCTTGATTAAAAGTCTGGATTCTTATAAATAAAGGAACAAGTTTGCTGAAGAGGAGCAAAGTTAGTATCCATAGGAATGTTGATTATTTGTTAAAAAACACATCACAAACTGTTTTTGTCCACAGCTGGCTGTGTTCCATAGAAAGTAACTGAAACCATTATCATCATTTTATAGAAAGACAACTGTAATATGGTGTCCATATTTTAAGATACAAATTTCATTGAAATAATTAAAACTAAATGGAATGAATCTCAGTTTGCATGCCCATTCTCCAAACATACCACATATATTCCTCTAGTTGTACTGAAGAAGTGAAATATCTTTTTGGAGCGATTCTAAATCCAACATCATCGACCTGGCCTCTGATTGGTGAAACATTTTCACCTTCTTCTCCAGAACTACTGTATGTGAAGTCATCAGACTTGCCATAAATATTCCTCTAGGGGTCTTGAAGAAGTGTTGTTACTTTTCAGAGCAATTTGAAATCCAACATGGACACCATTGTTTGTGATTGGTCCAGACATGTTCTACTTGTTTTTAGTTCACCTGGATGGGTCAGTGTGAGCTTTTGCCATCACTTGGCATCCATCCGTAAACTTTTGTTATTTCAATCTTCTCATTTAAATGTACATGGCCAATTGGAACCAACTTAGCAGGAATGATGTTTAGAATGTAGTCTACAAATAAATCCTCATTTGGTTTTGATTCGCCAAAAAAAAATTGGCTGATGGAGGTATTATTCTTGTTTCTGATTGGCCAATTATACAAAGAAAAATCTTCTTCTCTGAAACTACGATGCCAATTGGAACCAAACTTTGAAATGAATGATGTTTAGAAAGTCCTCTATGAAAACTTCTAATTTTTTATTGATTTGACAAAAACATGACTGAGACTGGCATTCTTGTTTCTGATTGGCTAATATATGAAAAATTATTTACTCTGAATGAAACTATTTTGCCAGTAAGAACCAAACTTTGCAGGAATGATGTTTAGAAAGTCCTCTACAAAATTTTCTCTTTTCATTATGATAGACAAAAGATATGGCTGATATATGACATTTTTGTTTCTGATTGACCAATATACAAAAAATGTTTTCCTTTGAAACTATTGTGCCAGTTGGAACCAAACTTTGTAGGAATGATGATTGGAAAGTTCTTTATTGTTGACACGATTCGGTCATATGCTGAGTGCGGCATAGCCCTGTATTTATTTTTGATGATGTAACTGCAGAGATTATCAACTGTTCCAATATTTAAAAAACTGCTTGAATCAATAGTTTCATGATACTCCACAGTAAGTGTCAAGGTAAATTTGTTCTTGTACAATGTTTTTGGAATAATTACAGAAACCATTTGATCAACGCTTTCCTGAACATATCCATATCCTATTCAGATTAGTTTCTTGCAGTTTATAATATCTTATGAATGAGATAATGGTGCTATCTTTCTTTATGTGAAGTTGTGCAGCTGCATGTTATCAATTATATCTTTGATTGTACCTGATGAAGGTAATTCCAGAAAGGTATCATGTTCACTAAATCTAATATCTACGTTTTTATTACCAGATTTTTAATATATAAAATGTATAATACAAAAATATAATAAAATAATATAAAACATCACAGTAAATACAATAAACATATGATTGATATATAAATGTATTGGTACAAATAAGACAATAAATATGCTGTAATGTTTCAATATTTTAAAGGAAATTAGGTTTTGTATTGAAATAACTGAAGCTGCATACATATATAAATATGGACAGCTTTTGTGTAACATACATATACAAAATAGACGGCTTTTGTGTAACATCGGTTGTCCGATTTTTTAAAACATTTTGTGGAAAGTGGAATATATAATGATATTTATTTCCAAAAGAAAATGGAAACTTACTCTAATGTTCACATTTTTTTTCGTGCTCATGGCAACTCATTTGGTTGTGGGACTAATGTGTAAAAGTAACACGATATATCTTAATACAAGATTTTAATGTTTAGTGATACCTGATAAAGTGGTGTTTAAACACCATATATCAAACCAATTAATAATCTAATATAATGTAATGAGTAAAATAAACATAATTAGGTCAAGGTCAACATGTAAACAATACAAGTCACATGATCTTTCTATTAGTAGGAGGTCTTTTTATCTTTTTCCACCACTTTCTCTTTTCTCTTTTCTCTCATTCCCTCTACTTGTGTTATTGTGTTATACTTCACATCTTATATATATTGTTGTTTGTTGATCATCAGATCATTCCTTTGATCAGAAATCCATCTGATTTGAGCACTCGACATTCATCTTGCTGGTTAAGATGAATATTTCAAAATCTTAATGAGTACTAATTAAATACAGTGGAACCTGTCTAATCTGACACACTAAGGGACCAGGGAAATGTGTCGAATTGTACAAGATGTCGCAATACTCTGGTTATATTTTAGTTAACAGAAATACTATGGGACAATAAATTTTTGTCGGATGTCACAGGATGTCTGAAAACTCAGGTGTCGGATTGCACAAGTTTCACTATCAGCCTTTTTACAGAATGATAAGAAAATCAATGATTACATATTTATATTCTATCTAGATTTCTAACATAACAGTTTATTTGCTTTGCCGACCAACTACTGCCAGTGAGAAAAGGTTGAAGATATCGGACGGGTAATCAGAGCTGTAAATCAACAGACAACAAGTAACATGTGATGCATAAAATTATTCAAGGACCAACCTATAATCACAATTTGGATAGATAAAACAACTAGACAAGCACAAAAGTAAAAAACAGTTAATTAATATAAGATTTAAATTGTTAATGAACATAAAAAAAACCAGTTATTTAATTTATCACACACAATTCTGTACAAATAGTTCAAGTGAAGGCTTTGGAGTTCCATGTTACGTAATTCTTCACACTACAATTTTATTGGTTAATGAAATATACTCCCCATTATCCCCTATTGCTCGAATAACAAAAAACATATTCAAATCTGACTGACGTTTATACTTATCCGGTATTGATACTTCCATGAAATCATTTAAAGTCTCTTGCCACTGAATGATATCAGCGCCCCCTAATTTCGTTCCAACTGATACTTCGTACACCAGTTGACTAGGATAAATGAAAACGCTACCCCAACTAACTGTAATGACGTCTCCAATTTTTGTGATGGATATTTCAGATCCTCCTGAAAGTAAATTGTTCATTTTAATTACGAAGAACATACATTTTTTTACCACACAATATAGTTTAATACATCAGTTGTTCCATACAGCAATGCAATGTGTCAACAGGTTGTATACATGGTTGTTAGATAGATTTGTGGTTCTTTTTATCCTGATGTAGCTTTAGGTTGCAATTTATGGGGCGTGGTGAATGATGCATTTTTAATACATATATAAAATATATTCAAAAATTTAATTTTAAAGATTCAAATCTTCAATTTGCAATGACAACTGTTTAAATCCATTTAAAGATTTGAATGAAGTAACAGATATCGATATAGAAATTAGTTACCAGTACCATGAGTAAAATATAGATGTATTTTAAAGTAACAATATGTTCTATAGAGCATGACTAGTTATATTATGACACTTTCTGCTGTCCATAGCATGTATTCCATACTGATATATCACAAATTATTATTTTGATTGTTGAGTGAATGATTATTGTTTAATGCCAACTCTGCAATTTTTCCACTATATCATGGTGAGAACAAGTTAATTTTCAATGAGATGATGAGAAGGTCTGCTTTGTACTAGACCAACACGCTTAGTTGGATTTTTATAGTGCTAGTTCACTGAAACAACAGTCCGCGGATAGACTTGTCGTCCCACTCGGACACATTATCCTGGTTATGACCAACCAGTCTTTACTCTTCTTCTTTAATGATGCGTACTTAGGGGAGAAACAACAAATACCAGTTTTATAGTCTTTGGTTTGACCCGATCGGGGCTTGAACCCACGATCTACCGCACCCGAGACAACTTGATTGTTGAAGCTTAAGATACAGTAAAAGGATCACAGCATAAAATAACCAGTTCTCGATGCCAATGTAATCTCCCCAAACTCTTGAGTATGCAAGTATTTGGCCACTAAACGAAAACCCTACAACCTGGTGTTTGTAGATTACTACATTGTAGTTCAATTACTGCTGCTAATGATTTTACCCACCTACAATATTTGGAGATGGCTGGACAGTTATGTTGCTATTGACTTTATTACTTCGTACATACATAGCATTTACAGCAGTAACACTGGCAGTATAAGCCTCATTAGATAAATCTAGTCCAGTCATCACCATATAAGACACCACCTTGTTTATGTCTAGGATTGAATTCTTTAAATGGAGACTGTCTCCATCAAACTGAACCTGAAATTTTATGATGAAAATAAGCATTTGTCCAAAAGTCTTTAGGTAATATGGACTAAAAGTTTGACCTAGACAAATCATTTTATAATTTGAAATGCTAAGTTAGTGATTTAGTATTATCTTTCACATTGAAAGAGGATGATCCATATTTTTCATAGTTCGCCCAGTGATAGTGTGTCCCTTGTGAGTTTTGTTCTTTAATATTGTTTTACTTTGTGATTGTATTGTTTTTGTATTTCAACCTAAGAAAAGTTTTAACATAACAAAGGGGTAATCAAAACCTGCATCTCGAAAAAAAGACAACCAATACCAAAAGAAAAAGGACAAAAAGACAAGCAATGATCAAACAGTATGTAGAAAGCTAAATATTTTGAAACATGAACCCCACAAAAACATGGTGTTATCTTAGGTGCTCTGAAAGGGTAAGCAGTTCCTGTTCCAGTAGTGGCACCCGTCGTATTATTCTTGTTAAAATTCCTGTGATACGTCATGAAAGAGGAAAGGAGAACGTGAATATGATTACGATAAACGGAGCATATCCAGGGTCATATGTGACACAGAAATTTTGTAGTCGTTTTCGTTCAAATTTTCTTCCACCTATGCTGGTACTCTGCATCTGTCGTCTTATGGACGTGTATTATGTGATGAGTATGAGCTATTTACTAATTCATTAATAAAGTTGTGAGTTTGAATCCCCGATTATCACGAGGTGTATTCGATACAACTTTATGTGATAAAGTTATCAGTGACAGTGACTTTCGACAGGTCGGTGGATTTCTCTGGGTACTTCAGTTTCTCCCACCAATAAAACTGACCGCCACGATATAACTGAAATATTGTTGAAAATGGCGTTAAACACCATAACCCTACCCCAATTCATTAATTAATCTGTTAGATTATAAACATGAGAAATATCAGATGTTGTAAGTGTTGAGTGTATTTTGTCTGGATGTTGATTCGCTGTTAAATGTAAGCAATTTTGGAACCATTGAGGAGAAGATTTTCTTATGTCCCTGATTGTTAAGAAGAAGATATCTCGTTCACTTAATGATCGTTATGACTAAGTCTTTGAACTACTAGTATGTTTCTGCATATTCGAAGGAAGCAGTCATATGTCATGTTAAAGAAAAAACATGAGTTGAAGAATTCCGAAAATGTTAATTTTGTTGAAACTTCTATACCGGTACTTACTACAAATGACATAATATCAAATTGATCGGTAAAACCAGACCATTTCATTCTTATTGTCGTTGGATCTCTCTGATGATATTCGCCTGTACTATACTCTGTCTTAGATGTAGGTAGGAGAGTTAGTTCAGCGTAATCGGCTGAAGGAGGATTATCAGAAATTGTCACACCATCAGATGCAGCAGAAACATATAAACCAGCGTTGCTATGACATCTTACAGTGGTATATATGGTTTTCATTAGCATAGTCTCATCATCTAATGAAGCATATGCAGATTTAAGATCTAATGTTTTGGTAAAAGGTTGAAGCTCATTTCCATATGGTTGTATTCCTGTTGTAAATAAATAAAAATACATGTATTACGGTACTAGTAATTTATAGAGAATAATTAAAATTATTTGGGATGAAATATATCTACTTTACATAGCATATCCTTAATTTTCATATTATATTTCTAAAAATAATAAATATATATAAATATATTACAAAAATAAAGTGAACTCATTATATGCTGTCAATCAAAAACTCAAGCGTTTTCTATATCAGTTTCAGAGAACTTTTTGTTAGAATCAGAGTGGTTTTTGCAAAAATAAGAATTTTTTAAAACAAGATATTTGTATCTACATTATCCATTCTTTTCTATGAAACAAAGTTGAACCAATTTTTTTTTTCTTTCAGCAAGAATGGAGAATAGTTGTGTAGAGAGTTGCGAATTCGAATACTATCTAATATTTAAATAATGGCTGAAGACAACAACTCTCTTCAATAGAACAAATATATATATGACAACTTCTGTGTCACGAAGATCAAATATATTTATGTATAATGTCCAAGATTATAGCATTCTTTATGATGTTAACGCTGTTCCCTCGGCTACATATGAGATTTGACATTTTACTCACATGTGAAAAGCACTTGCATGACTGCACCATAAAATTAGTTTAACCCCACACTTTTTAGCTCACCTTGCCAAAGGCAATGTGAGCTTTTGCCATCACTTGGCATCCATCGTCTGCTAACTTCACATTTTAATCTTCTCCTCTGAAACCCCTCAGCCAAATGAACTGAAACTTGATAGGAAGCATCTATGGAAGGTCCTCTCTAAAGAATGCACATTTTGTCCCGATCCATTAACAAACATGGCTGCCACAGGCAATTCTTGTTTCTGATTGGCCGATTTAAAAAAAATCTTCTCCTCTGAAACCAATTGACCAAATGAGCCGAAACTTGGTAGGAAGCTATGGATGGTCCTCTTTATAGATTGCTCATTTTGTCTCGATCCATTAACAAACATGGCCACCACAGAATCTTCTTTCTGATTGGTTGATTTCTAAAAAATCTTCTCCTCTGAAACCACTTGGCCAAATAAATCTAAACTTGGTAGGAAGCATCCTTGGAAGATCCTCTATAACGATTGCTCATTTCGTCCCGATTCGTTACCAAGCATGGCCGCCACAGGCAATTCTTGTTTCAGATTGGTTGATTTCTAAAAATCTTCTTCCCTGAAACTGCTTAGCCAATTGAACCGAAACTTCGTAGGAAGCATCTATGGAAGGTCCTCTATAAAGACTGCTATTTTATTTCCGATTCGTTAACAAACATGGTAACCACAGGCAATTCTTGTTTCTGATTGGTCAATTTCTAAAAATCTTCTCTGAAACTGCTCAGCCAAATGAACTGAAACTTGGTGGGAACCACCTAAGGAAGGTTCTGTATTAAGTTTCCTCAAAGCAGAATGAAAGGTGAGTGACACAGGCTGAGCCCACTGAGCCTCTAGTTATTGAAATGCCTGTATAAAGCCATGAAAGTGATCAGTCATGTATTTGTGTGTTAAGAGTATCGATTTTACCTCTTTCTACGATGTCTATGGGATTTTGGAAATGTTCAAACTGGTATTTTTTGTTTTTCATTTTTTTAATACTATTGCATGAGGAGAGTGACCTTGATTGTATATACTTAATTATATCTTTATAGAATTCACACCATCCCAGGAGTAGCTAGTGTCACGGTAACTCTAAAGCTAGGTTTTGACTGCTCATATAATAGATCTTAATAATTTTGAAAGAGGTTTCATGGAGTATTTATAATATGTATATTCAACAGAAGCATTTTCTCTAGAATGATATTTTTTTATGTTCTTAATACATAATGAAATGAAAAACAAAAACAACCATACTGTCAGAGCTGAATACATTCTATACTTTTTTATGTTTTGGTGCAAAAATAACTACAATCGCTCCAATTTTTGAGTTGTACAATTTGAAGTTTCTATTTTATATTTATGTAATTTAAGTTACAAATTAGATAATGTAGAGAAATTCTCATGGTGGTGGGTTTAGTTTAAATTTATGGTGTTTAATGCCACTTTCAACAATATTTCATTTATATCATGGCAATCAGTTTTATTGGTGGAAGAAAACCAGAGTACCTGGAGAAAACCATAGACCTGCCACAAGTCACTGACAAACTTTATCACATAATGTTGTATCAAGTATGCCTCACCTGGGCAGGATTCGAACTCGCAATGTTAGTGATGATTGCATAGGTACTTGAAAATCCAACTACTTTACGATAACAACCCCTGTACAATTTGAAGTTATGTAATTTAAGTTACGAATTAGATAATGTAGAGAGATTCTCATGGTGGTGGATGTATGAATAAAATGGACACATTACCTATTGACCATTCACAGAAATCAATGCCAGATTCTGGATCTGTAACTTCCCAGTTTGATGATATAACTTTTGATATCTGACCATCTACATCAACACCTGCAAAACAAGAGGCATATAAAAATGATTGAAGACACCATTCCAAATTTCCATCTCTAAAAGAAATTGCAGATAGAGGAAATATTTATATCAAGAACGAATTTGTTAACGTGCACTGTCAAAAAAGTAGTCCGCCCATTACTTGAAAGTACAATTTCAATAATTCTGATTGTAAAAGGAATGCAGATAGAGAAATGAAATTAAAAACAAAAAATACCATACCGTCAAAACAGTTTTAAAATAATTTTAGTGTATAACATATGAAACTGCTTTATTTTGATTGGATGATTAATGTTAACCATTTTTGAACAGTGTATGTGTTATCTTGGCAACGGGTGACTATACAGGAACTATTCCAGTTTGAAATGATTTCTCGGCACAATTTCTGTAGAATAGATTTTCCAGCGTTATTTTTATATATTTTTGACAAGATTGATCTCCGTTAAAATAGACGGTGCTGTAGTCTTTATCATTTGCTGTCAATATGAGGAGGTTTGGCAATAAACTCTGACAAATTTACCTTGTTTTTTTCTTTCATGTCCAGAATGAGATATTATCTACTAAATATATCATTGTCTTCTTCCTCCTATAGTGTTGCTTGGTGAGTTATAGTGCCCTCAATGTTGACTCAAGCATTATACCTCATCAGATAACACTGTAGGAAAACAGTTCCCTCAGTAGAAGACAATAATAGAATAATATTAATAACGAATTTCAAAGTGCATTGTAAAAGTAGTCCATCCAACACGTAGAGCTACTTTATGCATGTTTCTTTAAATGCTAAATAGAAATTGTAATGTATGGAGGAAAAACTATTTTATATTGTGTGTTTGTTGCATAACACACTAATTAAAAATTGTAAACATCGTGGCACATTCTTATCGTTTACAAATTCTACTTACCGGTACCATCATTAACATAATGTATAACTGGTGGTGTTCTGTCAAATGTAATACCATCAGAGTAAGCCTTACTATGAAGACCAGCATTATTGATAGCTACCACTGTTATATACACCTGTGATGAATGGGCCAATGTAACATTGTAATTATACCCAAAGTTGTTCAAACCAGCGCTTTTGAAGTTTTGAATTTCTGCATTTCCATTTGTGCTTCCTGCAAAAGATTAAATAAGCTCTAATAGAGAAAAATATATTCAACAGTCAATAAATCGAATTTATTTGTGTGAGACAAAAGGCACAGTCACCCTGTACACGAACAAACTTTATGTTGGTGTTCTAACATCCATAAAAATGATGAATTTTTCACCACCACAACAGGTTTACCAGCTTATTGAGTTGATAATGTATTGACATGATTCAAGTTTCACCATAAATGACATACTAATTATTTCATATATTATTTTTTACAAAATATAGAAATTGTAAATCGTGGTTTTATTGTTTGATGATCTAAAATGTTGAAAAACATAAATAGGTCGATAGACCTAACACACAAATACATGACCACTCATTTTCCTGGATAATTTTCCAATACATTTTCCTTAACCATTTTATTTTTGATAACTTTTGTTCTTTTCTAAATGCAAAGTATATAATTGGACAAAGAATGACGTGTAAACAAAATCAAATGCGGAAAGTAAGATGGAAAGTAAGATGCACGTTAACGTATCAATTGTAAATGTTATCTTGTATTTGCAATGAAATGAACCATACATTCAACTTAATGGTGCACAACTGTACAGCTTACCAATTGCCCAGAGATATTCAGTAATGGGGCTTTCAGCATCTGCAAAGTTCCACGAAGCATGTATAGATGACCACTGATGTAGTATTACTGTATTGACGTGTACAGCCAGACCTCCTTCATTTTCTGGAGAGGTTTTTATAACTTGTACTTTTATATCATCTAGTAAGAAACCATTATTCCTGTTAAGATTACTGATTGTAATGTTACAGTTGTCACTCGTAGGTCTGAAATAAAACATATGAAGATGCCAAACAATTTCATTTGGTTTGTCCTTGGTGTAAATATGAAACAGATGTTCCTTGTTATCAAACTTGACTGATCCTTCTAGGTTAGATATTACTGCAGTAGATATTGGTGGATGACTTGTAACAAATGAAACTCTATATAAATCTCCTGAGGTAAGGTCTTGTATACTCTGTCGAACAGAACCACTTAGAAAAATAAAGGATCGTCCATGATACGCTTTGTCTATGTCTGAACTAATAGTGGTAATACAGCCATCTTTACTCCATGTTATTGGTTGATAACAATCATCATTAGTACAAAGATTATATGTAGATATATTAGTTATATCTAGTAAACATCCCTTTGTTTCTTCAAATGATGGATTCATTACTAGATTATTGTCATTATGTCTATAAGAGATGGGTACTGGAGGTGTTGTATCTATTGTTACACCATTTGTAGACTTGATGTCTGAGCTGTGACCTACACCATCTATGGCTTTAATCCTACTGTAGACAGCATCACCTACAATATATAATGATGTATACTATACAAACGTAAAACAATAGATTGACTGTGACCTACACCATCTACAGCTTTAATCCTACTGTAGACAGTATCACCTACAATATATAATGATGTATACTATATTCTTCTTGATTAAAGGAGACGTCTTGCCCATGATTGTATGGTAGTTGAATTTACAATTACCTATGCAATCGCTGCCTATCACCACTAATGTTGTGAGTTTGAATCCCACTCAGGGCGAGGTGTACAACATTATGTGATAAAGTCAGTCAGTGACTTGCAGCAGGTCGGTGGTTTTCTCCGGGTACTCCGGTTTCCTCCACCAATAAAACTGACCGCCACAATATAACTGAAATATTGTTGAAAGTGGCTTTAAACACCATCAAACAAACCAATCTTCTTGTTTAAAATAATCAGTATATCCATGATTTGTTTGTATTCATCAGTCAATACTATGTCCAACTCCTTGTATGTTTTATAATTCAAATTATAAACTGATGATCTGAACAGACAGACAATAAGTCATCTTTACATGATATCTGCTCCCTACAATAAGCTTAACTTTATAAGAGTGAAATATTAATTTGAATGCACAAATTGTATCGTATTATCTAAAAGACGATAAATAAATAGTTCTCATAGATTACAACGTAATAATTATAAAGTATTTCTGTCTAATATATCTAAAATGTCAAGGTTCGCTATTACAGGAAATTGTGGAGATGAATTCTTATAACTACATTAAAAGGCTTGTGATAGCTCTTTTAGACTTGGAAATAATATACTGATCATTTATTTTCACTTTCCACTATATAGGTGATATCCTTTAACTAAATATTTATAAAAAAAAATAAAATGTTTGAAGATATCAAAGGAGTAATCAAAAGCCATAAATCTAAGAAGGATAGACAACAAAATGACCAAAAGAAGAATAGACAACACAATGACCAAAAGAAGGATAGACAATACAATGACCGAAAGAAGCATAGACAACATAATGACCAAAAGAAGGATTGACAACACAATGACCAAAAGAAGGATAGACAACACAATGACCAAAAGAAGCATAGACAACACAATGACCAAAAGAAGGATAGACAACACAATGACCAAAAGAAAAAGCATACACAACACAATGACCAAAAGAAGGATAGACAACACAATGACCGAACGAAGCATAGACAACATAATGACCAAAAGAAGGATAGACAACACAATGACCAAAAGAAGGATAGACAACACAATGACCAAAAGAAGCATAGACAACACAATGACCAAAAGAAGGATAGACAACACAATGACCAAAAGAAGAAGCATAGACAACACAATGACCAAAAGAAGGATAGAAAACACAATGACCAAAAGAAGGACAGACGATACAATGACCAAAAGAAGGACAGATGATACAATGACCAAAAGAAAGAGAATAGACAACACAATGAACAAAAGAAAAAGGACAGACGATACAATGACCAAAAGAAGAAGGACAGACGATACAATGACCAAAAGAAGAAGGATAGACAACACAATGACCAAAAGAAGAAGGATAGACAACACAATGACCAAAAGAAGGATAGAAAACACAATGACCAAAAGAAGGATAGACAACACAATGACCAAAAGAAGGATAGACAACACAATGACCAAAAGAAGAATAGACAACACAATGACCAAAAGAAGCATAGACAACACAACGACCAAAAGAAGCATAGACAACACAATGACCAAAAGAAGGATAGACAACACAATGACCAAAAGAAAAAGCATAGACAACACAATGACCAAAAGAAGAATAGACAACACAATGACCAAAAGAAGGATAGACAACACAATGACCAAAAGAAGGATAGACAACACAATGACCAAAAGAAGGATAGACAACACAATGACCAAAAGAAGAAGCATAGACAACACAATGACCAAAAGAAGGATAGAAAACACAATGACCAAAAGAAGAAGCATAGACAACACAATGACCAAAAGAAGGATAGACAACACAATGACCAAAAGAAGAAGCATAGACAACACAATGACCAAAAGAAGGACAGACGATACAATGACCAAAAGAAAGAGGATAGACAACACAATAAACAAAAGAAGAAGGACAGACGATACAATGACCAAAAGAAGAAGGACAGACGATACAATGACCAAAAGAAGAAGGATAGACAATACAATGACCAAAAGAAGAAGGATAGACAACACAATGACCAAAAGAAGAAGGATAGACAACACAATGACCAAAAGAAGAATAGACAACACAATGACCAAAAGAAGCATAGACAACACAATGACCAAAAGAAGCATAGACAACACAATGACCAAAAGAAGAAGCATTGACAATGCAATGACCAAAAGAAGGATAGACAACAAAATGCCCAAAAGAAGCATAGACAACACAATGACCAAAAGAAGGACAGACAACACAATGACCAAAAGAAGCATAGACAACATAATGACCAAAAGAAGGATAGACAACACAATGACCAAAAGAAAAAGCATAGACAACAAAATGACCAACAGAAGGATAGACAACACAATGACCAAAAGAAGAAGCATAGACAACACAATGACCAAAAGAAGGACAGACGATACAATGTCCAAAAGAAAGAGGATAGACCACACAATGACCAAAAGAAAGAGGATAGACAACACAATGACCAAAAGAAGGAGACAACACAATGACCAAAAGAAGGATAGACAACACTATGACCAAAAGAAGGATAGACAACACAATGACCAAAAGAAGAATAGACAACACAATGACCAAAAGAAGCATAGACAACACAATGACCAAAAGAAGGATAGACAACACAATGACCAAAAGAAGGATAGACAACATAATGACCAAAAGAAGGATAGACAACACAATGACCAAAAGAAGCATAGACAACACAATGACCAAAAGAAGCATAGACAACACAATGACCAAAAGAAGCATAGACAACACAATGACCAAAAGAAGGATAGACAACACAATGACCAAAAGAAGCATAGACAACATAATGACCAAAAGAAGCATAGACAACACAATGACCAAAAGAAAAAGCATACACAACACAATGACCAAAAGAAGGATAGACAACACAATGACCGAAAGAAGCATAGACAACATAATGACCAAAAGAAGGATAGACAACACAATGACCAAAAGAAGGATAGACAACACAATGACCAAACGAAGCATAGACAACACAATGACCAAAAGAAGGATAGACAACACAATGACCAAAAGAAGAAGCATAGACAACACAATGACCAAAAGAAGGATAGAAAACACAATGACCGAACGAAGCATAGACAACATAATGACCAAAAGAAGGACAGACGATACAATGACCAAAAGAAGAAGGACAGACGATACAATGACCAAAAGAAGGACAGACGACACAATGACCAAAAGAAGAAGGATAGACAACACAATGACCAAAAGAAGAAGGATAGACAACACAATGACCAAAAGAAGAAACATAGACAACACAATGACCAAAAGAAGGACAGACGATACAATGACCAAAAGAAGAAGGACAGACGATACAATGACCAAAAGAAGGACAGACGACACAATGACCAAAAGAAGAAGGATAGACAACACAATGACCAAAAGAAGAAGGATAGACAACACAATGACCAAAAGAAGAATAGACAACACAATGACCAAAAGAAGCATAGACAACACAATGACCAAAAGAAGCATAGACAACACAATGACCAAAAGAAGAAGCATTGACAATGCAATGACCAAAAGAAGGATAGACAACAAAATGCCCAAAAGAAGCATAGACAACACAATGACCAAAAGAAGGACAGACAACACAATGACCAAAAGAAGCATAGACAACATAATGACCAAAAGAAGGATAGACAACACAATGACCAAAAGAAAAAGCATAGACAACAAAATGACCAACAGAAGGATAGACAACACAATGACCAAAAGAAGAAGCATAGACAACACAATGACCAAAAGAAGGACAGACGATACAATGTCCAAAAGAAAGAGGATAGACCACACAATGACCAAAAGAAAGAGGATAGACAACACAATGACCAAAAGAAGGAGACAACACAATGACCAAAAGAAGGATAGACAACACTATGACCAAAAGAAGGATAGACAACACAATGACCAAAAGAAGAATAGACAACACAATGACCAAAAGAAGCATAGACAACACAATGACCAAAAGAAGGATAGACAACACAATGACCAAAAGAAGGATAGACAACATAATGACCAAAAGAAGGATAGACAACACAATGACCAAAAGAAGCATAGACAACACAATGACCAAAAGAAGCATAGACAACACAATGACCAAAAGAAGCATAGACAACACAATGACCAAAAGAAGGATAGACAACACAATGACCAAAAGAAGCATAGACAACATAATGACCAAAAGAAGCATAGACAACACAATGACCAAAAGAAAAAGCATACACAACACAATGACCAAAAGAAGGATAGACAACACAATGACCGAAAGAAGCATAGACAACATAATGACCAAAAGAAGGATAGACAACACAATGACCAAAAGAAGGATAGACAACACAATGACCAAACGAAGCATAGACAACACAATGACCAAAAGAAGGATAGACAACACAATGACCAAAAGAAGAAGCATAGACAACACAATGACCAAAAGAAGGATAGAAAACACAATGACCAAAAGAAGAAACATAGACAACACAATGACCAAAAGAAGGACAGACGATACAATGACCAAAAGAAGAAGGACAGACGATACAATGACCAAAAGAAGAAGGATAGACAACACAATGACCAAAAGAAGAACAGACAACACAATGACCAAAAGAAGGACAGACGATACAATGACCAAAAGAAGAAGGATAGACAACACAATGACCAAAAGAAGAACAGACAACACAATGACCAAAAGAAGGACAGACGATACAATGACCAAAAGAAGGACAGACGATACAATGACCAAAAGAAGGACAGATGATACAATGATCAAAAGAAAGAGGATAGACAACACAATGAGCAAAAGAAAGAGGATAAACAATGGTCTACAAAACATACATATAAACCTAAAGATTTAACAACACAAACTCCAAAAGATAACAAAATAAATTGTTGCAGACGTTCTGTATTTTATATCATGTTTTTTTTATCTCCTTATTACACAACAAGAGAATAGGTAACTTACCATTAGCTCTATGCTGTACTTGTGCAGATACAGAAGTTTGCATGCCAACAGGTGTCCATGGTAATATACCACAATTTTGATTTGTATTATCTGTACCAACACACCATAAGTATTGTACAATTCCTGATTCCATGTCTGTAAAACCATGCCATGTAGCACCTACTATATCTGACTTATTCTGGTATTGAAGCTCACATATACCTACAACGAGAACAATAAGAACGTGAAATCAGCAGTCTAGTCGAACTTAAGTGAAATTCAAATTTTCGAACAAAAAATGAGGACAAAAATGAAATTTCAAAGTTCTAACTCTATAAATCTGCAAACACGGTTTTGTTTTCAAATATATCTAGATTTGTTACATGTAGCTTTGACAATCCTAAAATCATTGATACTATATCTGACTTGTTCTGGTATTGAAGGTCACATAGATCTACAATGATAATTAATATTAAAATATGTCCCCTATTGAGTAAAACATTTAACAAAGAAATTTTGGTGATAACTTTGCAAAGTCAATTTGGATTCCTGTATAAGAGATGGAATGCTGTGGATACACCTTATATTACTAGCTTCTAAACCCCAAGTTCCAACAATAAATACAAAATAATCATCTTTGTGTGCAAGCAACTATTTGAATTTCGGCAGAAAAAAACCTTTGTAAAATTCATCGGATCACTGACGGACACCAAGAATTCCTGTAAAATATTTTAATTATTTAACAAATCTAATGAACAATCACCCCATCCTGAAAATGCAGTCACATGATCAAAATCTAATTTACATAAAATATGATGAATATTTATGAGAAAAAGTACCCCTCTATTTTTGGATATGACCAGACAGGACTAGTACTATCAACCATCAGATGATGCAGTTCTTGGTAGCCCTGATAATGTATATCATACACAGACACTTACTTATTCCATCATATACAGTACCAGACACAGGGCTAGTACAATGAATAATTATACCATCAGACGACACAGGTGTTTGTAGCCCTGATAATGTATACTATACACAGATACGTACCTAATCCATCATACACTACCAGACACAGGACTAGTACTATCAACTATTATACCATCAGATGCCTGTAGCCCTGATAATGTATATTATACACAGATACGTACCTAATCCATCATATACGGTACCAAACACATGACTAGTACTATCCACCATTATACTATCAGATGACACAGTTGCTTGTAGCCCTGATAATGTATATTATACAGATACATACCTAATCCATCATATACAGTACCAGACACAGGACTAGTACTATCCACCATTATACCATCAGATGACACAGTGGTTTGCAGCCCTGATAATGTATTGGCAACAACATTACTATAATAACGTACTCCGGGGCTCATTGATAGTCGACTAATGTTGACAGCTGATACAGATGATGCTATATCTAAGTCAACTTTATGTAGATCTGCTCCTGAAACAAAAAGTTGTCGAAATAACATTAGGAGTCTTGAAAAAAAAACGAATCTGAACATCAGGAACAAAATACATTAATACAAACCATTAAGGATTACTTCTAATGGGTACGAGCAGCTCTTGTTTTTTTATAATTTGGAAATAAAAAAAATTAAATGACTGACATTATTTGAGGGTTATGCATATTGTAGTCTTAGAGATTTATTGTTTGTTTTATGTTTATATATCTCAAGGATTTATATAGTAGAAAGGATATGAATCTCGGGAGATTTAACATAGATTGTATGTAAGTATGTTGCGTGGCGAGATTACCCATAGTGAAATTCGTTGACGATGCGTGTGCCTTGTGGAAATTTTCATCGCTTCAACATTTTAAACCAGTATTTGTAAGTATATAAAACCATTATTACAGGTATAAAGTGAAAATATCTGCCCTAAATACTAATCATTAATAAAGTATCAACTTTTTGTAGATGTATCACCCATATTTCATCAATAATTGACATTAATCGATTTGCCCTTTTGACCTTCATAATCCCGCTTATTATGGGTGGTCAAGACTCGAATTTAAATTTCAAACTTGTCTCTTCTCTCATCATACCGAATATTGAAGTGGAGTCGTCATTTTTGTGATAATATAAATATTTTTCAATGAATAGAAGGAGTTTAATGAAAACAGTGCTCCTGATTTGTATTTATTAAGGATTGTTTACCATCATTTGTCAAAATGGCAGCGGAAATGGGGAGGGGGTGGTCTATTTAGAAATCAATAAACTTCCTTGTTTACATGAAATCGACATACCAAAGTGTATAAATGTGTATTCGATATATAGAACAAAACTTGACGTGATTGGTTTCTTTGCTTTATCATTTTTAATGTTTTTAGATGTATGAAACTCTACTGTTCCTTTTTTTTTATTTTACGTGTACGAGGGGTGATACAGAAAAAAATCAAAAAACCTTTTTCCATTGAACCTATAGATATCGGCAAATCCAAGGATTGTTTTGTGTAGTGTAGTATATAGACGATGTATAACACAAACTTTGGTGTAATTGGTTGATTTTCCTACGAATTCTCAAGGCATGAATGAATTAATTTTTGCATTGTTGTAGCATAAAACCTCGTCATGCGAGATAAAGCGAGAAAATACGAGATTCGAATCCTTTCTACTATATAAATCCTTGGATATCTATATGATTTTTCTACTATGTATTCTGCTTGGCTATTGATAAACACTGGTAGTTTTTTCTACGTTTGTCTATACCCTGTGTCACATGAACCAATTTTCCAAAACATGGTACTTATTTTTTTATATGCCCATTCCTTACCCTTTTGCATTAAAATCCAATACTATATGTTCAATTACAATGTAAATGGGTCATGTTGTCTATTCTCCTTTAATGATTTGAATGAATGAATATGTCCTCGATTTTCTCTATGGAGATTAAAATTACATGGTCGGCATCTTTGTTTCTAACGTGACCCAGTGTTGTTTACCTCGCACCTATTTTACCACTATTTTTTTAATAGCAAATTTCTGTTTATGTTTAAGCCAATTTGATGTTTGTTTGTGAATTTGATATGAAATTTGTCTTACATCGACTGCTTATGTTCTTGTTTTTCTTTACTTTTTTTTGTTGACAATAAGAAGAATTTCATGAACATCCAACCAAATATTATCCTAGGTTACAATTCTGATACAAATAATGACAGATAGACTTTTGAAAATGTGACATAGAGCCTATATATTTCTCATTTTCAAATTGTATACCTTTAAAATTGTAAATATTCAAATGATAACATTAATTCCATATTTAAAAATACACATTGGCTTGCTACCAGTAAGTTAACCAAGAGCAAACCACTAAATACTTACCTTCAGCAAAGCTGCTGATATATACATTAAAATCTTTCACAGAACCAGGTCTAGACAAAAACACATTTTCCCAAGTAATTGTAAATAATGCACCAGGTTTAATGAAATCAACATCACTTTTCCAAAACTTTGGTATCTTTTCTTTAACCTATGTATAAAAAATTTCGTTGTAATAATTGTGAATATAACACACATTGTAAATGAGCATATTTAAGAGTCACATGACGTTACACAAATAATAAGAGCAAGAAGTGTATACTCATTTCATAGAAAATAATTCAATTGTCAATAACCTCTTGACTATAATAACTTGAAGTCTATATTACATAATAATATTATAGCTCATATGATAATTGAAGTCTGTTGAAAATTATTTTAGTGTAAGTCGATTGTATTACTTTTTTGGTGTATGGAAATTGCATGTAATGTTTCATGTTATTTTTTGCATTATGTACCTACATGACAATGGCCATATACATGTAGTAAGAGAAACTTACAAGAATTCATATAGCCCTACTAAATGTTATATTTTATTACTTTTGTGTCTGTATTGTTGTTTTGTTATCTCCTTATACTCCAGGACAGTGGAATAATCAATCTAGTAGAGGATTGATCCAAACATAACATCAGTACAAACATAAAGTCAGAGAAAATAATGGTAAAATTGGACTTCACGATAAGTTTCCTTAATAGGGCAACTCTTCCAGAGCCCCACCTGATATAAATGCTGGAAATTTTAGAATCGAGATTTTTCTTTGTGCTACCTGTTTTAATAGATACTGACACTAGGTTACATTGTAAGGTTCTGAGTATTTAAATTTCAAACAAAATATTGAAATCAACATTAACTATTTTATTTATTATCAACATATTTATACAAAAAGAACATACAGCGGCTCCTCTCTGGTCATTTATTGGTATAGGTTTGGAGAGAACAGTGACACCAGATGACTTGAAAACTGCATATATACTTTGACTGTACCAAACTCTTACAAATACTGAGTAAGTCAAGAGTTCTGTTAGTTTCTGTCCTGTAAAGATTTAATATAAACCTGACATCATACATTTTGAAAATACAATAATTTTACATATATCTTCTGAAAGCGAACACACACTGGAAATACTATTAGCTTTCGCTGGTGGGTATATTGCAGGAATTTAACGATGACATAGCACAGAAATTTGATTAAACATATATGGCTTAGGGGATCTATCAAAATGACGATTATCAGAAACAATTTGTTGTTATTTGCTATAAACTTAAATATTGAATGTACGTTTCTGAAGTATGCAAGTGTGGAAACCTAAGCACATGTTCTGGGTATCAGGGTATTGTGTTAGGCTTCTGGTCAGAATTCTGGGTATCGGGGTATCGTGTTAGGCTTCTGGTCAGAATTCTGGGTATCAGGGTATTGTGTTAGGCTTCTGGTCAGAATTCTGGGTATCAGGGTATTGTGTTAGGCTTCTGGTCAGAATTCTGGGTATCGGGGTACTGTGTTAGGCTTCTGGTCAGAATTCTGGGTATCAGGGTATTGTGTTAGGCTTCTGGTCAGAATTCTGGGTATCGGGGTATTGTGTTAGGCTTCTGGTCAGAATTCTGGGAATCGGGGTACTGTGTTAGGCTTCTGGTCAGAATTCTGGGTATCGGGGTACTGTGTTAGGCTTCTGGTCAGAGTTCTGGGTATCGGGGTACTGTGTTAGGCTTCTGGTCAGAATTCTGGGTATCGGGGTATTGTGTTAGGCTTCTGGTCAGAATTCTGGGTATCGGGGTATTGTGTTAGGCTTCTGGTCAGAATTCTGGGTATCGGGGTATTGTGTTAGGCTTCTGGTCAGAATTCTGGGTATCGGGGTACTGTGTTAGGCTTCTGGTCAGAATTCTGGGTATCGGGGTATTGTGTTAGGCTTCTGGTCAGAATTCTGGGTATCGGGGTATTGTGTTAGGCTTCTGGTCAGAATTCTGGGTATCGGGGTATTGTGTTAGGCTTCTGGTCAGAATTCTGGGTATCGGGGTATTGTGTTAGGCTTCTGGTCAGAATTCTGGGTATCGGGGTATTGTGTTAGGCTTCTGGTCAGAATTCTGGGTATCGGGGTATTGTGTTAGGCTTCTGGTCAGAAATCAAACACAATAACCATTCAGTAAATTGTGTCTCTATATTTTTAACTTGGAATCATATTTCTATGGTATAATTCAAAATAGTATTCAAGATGTATTTTTTAAGCTACATATTATCATGCTGTTTAACAGGTTTAACAGTTATCTTGATTTAAAGTGTCTATATTTGGCAAGAAAATAAGTACGGGGTATTGAAGTTGGTGGATTTTCTAATTCACTTTTATTGTTTTTCAGCTGTATTGCTGCTAAAGAGTTTTACTGTTTTATATGCTCTTATTAAGCTTAACATAAAATGTTACCTTGTTTAAGACAATATATTGCTTCCATGTTTTTTCCAGCATGATGCCATAATGGATCTATTGTAGTATCAATTATAACCCCTTCTGGTTTGTCTTGTGATGTAAGCCCTACACTCCATTCATACCTGAAAGAATTTTTTTTTAAATTTGTTTCAAATTGATAACATACATGTGTATTCTACAATTTCAGTATACATCATTTGTAGGATAACAATTTCTTAGATGTCGTTCTTCTATTTAAGTGTGGATTTGCGACCACCATAAGTATAACACAGAAACACACACACACATGCATAACAGCTTAATTAGGTACATCTGGAGTCATTTTACTTGTGACTTTCCTTATCTGTATCTTATTAAGTGAATTTGAATTTTACTTTATAAATATATATAATTTAGCTGAATATTTATCTACTTGTGGATAACAGAAGACAAAACATACAAATAATCATTTGAAATCACTATGACTACACATCATACATACACCATTTTAAACAAAAGAAATTGTCAGCAGTTGCAAGTCGTTTCTCAGGAACTATATATCTAATTAGTAATATTTTCATGTGTTGATGGACTACCATATCTGCATGCATTAATGTATTAAGAATTAAATATCTTCTCATGATTAGATCTCTAGGTAAATATATTATTTGTCTGTCCATGTGCATTTATTGATGGGAATATTAATATGATAAAACTATTTGTGCATACCACAAGGGAGACAATCCTTGCTGTTTGTAAACTTTCCACTTTGCTGATAGAAGGGAATTGCTAGGTATAAAGTCTATATCATCATGTGTGGTTCCTATTAGATCTATGACATCATTTACAGATATTAACGTATTCCTGTTATCTAAATTATGAGTAAAAAAAAAAAAAATGTTATAACAAGTTAAGTCGATCTTCATAAATAGTTGTTAATGAAGAATACTAAAAGTACAGATTAGAATAGCAACACATCATGAAGAAATTTTCAGCATAAGTATAACAGACAAGATAAGTTGTTACTGTAATTCTGATTTGTAGACGCAAACAGTGCTAAAAACTGTTCTATTTAAAATGGTGGTGATATGCTGGTTTGAATCTACTGGTATATAAAACAGATTGACAAGTTATTGCAGGACTCACATATTCCAAAATTATCTCCCTTGTCTTGTAAAATAAACTTAATTGGTTCTGATTTGCAATTACATACTAACGAATACACTAATTAAAGGTAATTTTTGATGCAAATGCATCCTATTATATTTACCCCCACTGCTCCCACCCCGCATTCTTTATCTTTTGAATGTATTATTTTTTAATGAAATATTCTAAAGCAAAGGGCAATAACTCCTACGAAAACTGTCCAATCTGAAGGCTGTAATGATATGTGATTCTCCATACGGTAATAAGCAAGCATACATAGTTTAAAGGAATTCTGTTTCAAGATGTAGGAAGAGTAACTTTTGTGATGGACTGCCAGAAGGACAAACGGATGGATGGACAGGACAAAAACAAAATGCCTTCCCCACATGGGCATGAAGTGATGTGAAGATAAACCCCCCCCCCCCCCCCCCCCAAAAAAAAGGGAGAGTCGGGGCACAGTATAATAAAAACACAGCGAGTCGAAAAGGCATCAAGTTTGACTATAATAACATAACTGATAGATGTGATCCAATGGAATAGTACCCGAAGACCTTGTCATATTCAATTGAAAAAAGAATTAAAAAAAACCCCACAAAATAAGAAATCCTTTTAAAAAAAAACAGGGAGTGAGACAAGATGCTTTGTTCTTGCTTGTTATGTTGTAATAGATTTGAAGCAAACATTGGTTTAAATAAGGGAAGGCTCTAATTGTTACAAATACCAGTAAAATGAGCAAGGTTATAATTATTATATCATGTTCTATATCTTGTTAGCATTTGAATGACTGAATGCTCAATTCATTCATGGTGACAACCATTCCATGAGATGACATTACTATGAATGGGTGGTAAGATTCTACTTTGTACTTTTATGTTATCTAAAACGACAGTTACTGTTTAATGTTTGTTTTTGTTAAAGTTGCTTACAATGTTTTGTAATCATATTACATAGAAAACAAACTACCTGATGTTACATCTGTACATGTCTTCCCGTTAAGGATACATTGTTTATCTCTTGGTGAACAGACACAGTGACCAAGACATGTTAATGCTGTACATCGTCGAATCAGATCAAGAAAACCTCCAGGTATTAATTGAAACTGGTAATGTATCATTGAACTTCTTAGTCCAACCTGCAACATAATAACGTATTAATTTCCTATGCAATATGAAGATTTGTTCACTTATGGAAAGTCGTGTTTCCCCCCGAGGGCAATGACTTATTTATAAAATACTTTGTGACATTAACTCACCAAAGCTGACATATGCACTAGATACAACATTATCTGATACAAGTTTGTCCAAAGGTGACGTGGTTTTCTGGTGTAACTAAAATTCTCTCCACCAATAAGATTGACCACCATGATATAACTTTTGTTGATTGTTGATTAACATTGTTGATAATAACGCCTATAATCCTACTCTGTAACTTCTGTAATATTTCTTCATTGAGGCACATATATTCTATTGGAGATGACACTTACTAATTCATTTGTAAGACAGCATATTGAATGGTAGCATCCCAAATTGCCGATTCCCAGTTTGCCGAATCCAATTAGCCGATTCCCAAATTGCCGACATATGAAAAATATTGTTATTGCAAGTAGAATAATGCTTCTAATTTATGAAGGAAAATTGTAAATAATTAAATAAATATTTCTTTTGAAATGGTTCGACATACCAGGGAGTTTAGATTATAGCATTCGAGCTCAAAAGGATATACGGTGGATTAGTCTTGCAGACAACCATAATTTCTGTCAAGATGAATGATGCCAAGAAATAATTTCAAAACATATGGTCTGTGAATAATAACTAGCATAAACATGAGAGAATACACATTTTTTGTTTTGTAAATATGCCCCAAATTTGTTTGGAGTCAATTAATTGCCGATCATTTATTAAAATCTACCATAATCACCTAGCTCGGATATTGTGGGTATAGTACTAGTTCATTTTTAGATTACCGAAATCATCAATCAGTTCTAAGTAATTTGCTATTTAACGACAATTTTCCTCATTGTTTTTCTTTCTTACTTAGTAAAACTCTAAAAAAAACATTTACTTATTTGTAGTTTGTTTCCATTGTTCTTTAATTGTTTGAGTAATAAGTATCTGCATCTCCTATTCAACAATCAGTATGCATTTGATTATGGTTTTTCTAATTAAAATTGTGCGAAAAATTACTGCTTTCAATAAAATATGTACACATCATCAATATTTTTTTTTAAATAAAAAATAATATGATGAAATTTGGTCATTTTTTACAAAAGTCGGCAATATGGGATTCGGCAAAATGATATTCGGCAATCTGGGATTCGGCAATCTGGTACTAATTCTATTGAATATCATACAGGAAATCTATGTTACCTCATTTACTGCCCATACACTGATATATACATATTCTATTGGAAATGACACTTACTAATTCATTTGTAAGACAGCATATTGAATATCGTACAGGAAATCTATGTTACCTCATTTACTGCCCATACACTGATATATACATATTCATAATCTTCAAGTTTTTGTGTTGGCATAGTGAAGTATTGTATAGAACCTTCATCTTTATATTGAATATCATACAGGAAATCTACGTTACCTCATTTACTGCCCATACACTGATATATACATATTCATAACCCTCAAGTTTTTGTGTTGGCACAGTGAAGTATTGCATAGGACCTTCATCTTTGTATTGTATACCAGATTGGTTATGATTGAATTCCATCGGTTGGCCAGGTACCTGCAGATAAAAATATATAAATTTTGTAAATGATATAAATATTCAAATATACCTTAACTACTCGTCATATTTTATCAATTCATTATTTGTTATAATTGGTACATATTGAACCTCAGTAAATGCTCTGAGTTATTTATTGTATAAAAATCGACTATCACCAATATTCATCATACATGTATGTGTTCAATTAACAATTATTTGTCTCATTATTATTCTCTACGATTATGTAACATGTATCATGATTAAACTTTGAAACTATAATATTCGAGGAACTGCAGATAATAGTTAAACAACGTAACATTGGCACTGATTTACTGCTATTTAAATATAAATTTGATTTAAATTAAGCAGCAATTAGAAGGAGGGGCTGTATTGTTCTTGTACTGTTTTTATCAACATATTAACTGATTGTTCTTTCAACACATGAACGACATTTGTATTTTCTAAATATATGAACCATAGTACTAAAGTAGAGTACAATAGCCCTCATCTTATAAGGACTCTCCACCAAAGTCCCCCTCTCTTATCAGGTCAGATTTCAGATGAAGGTAGATAATAAAATATTTAAGGAATATTTGAAATTGTTGAACAGGTTATACGATATAACCTGGTTTGGGTCAGTTTATGCTTAATAAACAGTGAAGCAAAATTTAATGATTCCTCGATTTTAATTACGATTATTTCATGTGACTATTTGAATTTGTTGTTGGCGGATGAACACGTTGGTGACGTCATAATACCAACCCAGGCTATCGAGTATAACCAAAATTTTCTCCAGGCGGATTAACCAATCAGATTGAAATATTCAAATCAAATTAAATTATAACTAAATATCCCCTCGATATAGGCCACCTGTCTTTTCATTACAGAAGGAATGGCCTTATATGAAGGGGTCTACTGTATTTCCACTTTCATGTATCTAAAAACTCAATATAAATACCTTATTCAAATCATTAGACATATATTGACTACCAACTGATATAAAGTACTTGTCAACTGTAATACCTTATTTAAATCATTAGACATGTATAGACTACCAACTGATACAAAGTACTTGTCAAATGTAATACCTTATTTAAATCATTAGCCATGTACTGACTACCAACTGATACAAAGTACTTGTCAATTTTACAATGGAGGTCAGTAAATCCCAGCCAAGATATATTAAGTCTATAATCAGACCAACTCATCCATCCTGGTGTATGTCGTTGTAACTCAGCGGCATGATAGGTACCGATGGCAAACATACCTACAATTTAAACATGAATTATTTTTTTTAAATAAAACCATATTTGGATACATTTATGTGTGCTTAAAAGTGACTTTCAATAATATTTCAGTTACATTTATATCCTGGATGTCAGTAGTAGGGAGATCTGGGTGCTTGGCGAGAACCAGCTACATTCTGTCAGTATCTACACATTTTATCACATAAAAACAGAAGTTTAAACTTAGGGAATGATGAGTTATTTTTCAAATGAGTTTGCATAATAATCTTTATAGATTTGCTGATTATAATTCAGGGCTAGGAGGTTATGGTGTTTAATGCCACTTTAAACAATATTTCAGTTATATCGTGGTGGTCAGTTTTATTGGTGGAGGAATTCATATTACCCGTAGAAAACCACTGACCTGTGGCAACTTTATCACATTAAAGTTGTATTGAGTACACAATATTAGTGGTGATAGGTAATGATTGAATAGATAGTTGTATATCCAACTACCATACAATCATGACCACGACGGCCAATTCATCTGATACATTTATACATATACAGTGAAACCTGTTTAAAGCGAACCATGAATAAAACGGAATCCTGTATCAATCAAGTTTTAATAAAGTTCCAATGTAGGATATTTTTGCAAATTTAACCTGTATAAACCCAGCACATGGCTATTCTGTACATAAAGGTTGGTTCCGTGGAGGTTCAGTTTAGACAGGTTTCACTGTATATATAATACAAGACTGCTATTTACATACCCGATGTAGGTGGAGAATGATCCACAAGAATACCATCAGACTGTGTCTCTGTACAAATCTTTGCTCCATTACAAACAATCAGTTTAAAGATATAAATCCCACCATCATACAAATCTAAATTTGTCAATGTGTATTCGCATACTATTCCATTAACCTATAAGAAATGTCAATCATATCATAATAGGATAATCAAGGTAGTCAACAGCTTCAGGATGTCACGGTTACTGTGCCTATTTACGGAAAATAATATTTTTGCACAAGATATATTTTTTCTAATTACATAATTTTATTTAAAAAAATGAAATTCTTTTAATCAATAAAATTAAAAACATAAAATACCACACTGTCAAGACAGTTTCAAAATCTAGAAAGACAAAAAAATACCACACTGTCAGGACTGTTCCAGAATCTAGAAAAACATAAAATACCACACTGTCAGGACTGTTCCAAAATCTAGAAAAACATAAAATATCACACTGTCGGAACTGTTCCAAAATCTAGAAAAACATAAAATACCACACTGTCAGGACTGTTCCAAAATCTAGAAAAACAAAAAAATACCACACTGTCAGGACAGTTCCAGAATCTAGAAAAACATAAAATACCACACTGTCAGGACAGTTCCAAAATCTAGAAAAACATAAAATATCACACTGTCGGAACTGTTCCAAAATCTAGAAAAACATAAAATACCTCTGTCAGGACTGTTTCAAAATCTAGAAAAACATAAAATATCACACTGTCGAAACTATTCCAAAATCTAGAAAAACAAAAAAATACCACACTGTCAGGACAGTTCCAGAATCTAGAAAAACATAAAATACCACACTGTCAAGACAGTTCCAAAATCTAGAAAAACATAAAATACCACTGTCAGGACTGTTTCAAAATCTAGAAAAACATAAAATATCACACTGTCGGAACTATTCCAAAATCTAGAAAAACATAAAATACAACACTGTCAGGACTGTTCCAAAATCTAGAAAAACAAAAAATACCACACTGTCAGGACAGTTCCAGAATCTAGAAAAACATAAAATACCACACTGTCAAGACAGTTCCAAAATCTAGAAAAACATAAAATACCACACTGTCAGGACTGTTTCAAAATCTAGAAAACATAAAATACCACACTGTCAGGACTGTTCCAAAATCTAGAAAAACATAAAATACCACTGTCAGGACAGTTCCAAAATCTAGAAAAATATAAAATACCACACTGGCAGGACAGTTCCAAAATCTAGAAAAAACATAAAATACCACACTGTCTGAACAGTTCAGTTCCAAAATCTAGAAAAACATAAAATACCACACTGTCAGGACAGTTCCAAAATCTAGAAAAACATAAAATATCACACTGTCAGGACAGTTCCAAAATCTAGAAAAAACATAAAATACCACACTGTCAGGACTGTTCCAAAATCTAGAAAAAACATAAAATACCACACTGTCAGGACAGTTCAGTTCCAAAATCTAGAAAAAACATAAAATACCACACTGTCTGAACAGTTCAGTTCCAAAATCTAGAAAAACATAAAATACCACACTGTCAGGACTGTTCCAAAATCTAGAAAAACATAAAATACCACACTGTCAGGACTGTTCCAAAATCTAGAAAAAACATAAAATACCACACTGTCAGGACTGTTCCAAAATCTAGAAAAAACATAAAATACCACACTGTCTGAACAGTTCCAGAATCTAGAAAAACAAAAAATACCATACTGTCTGAACAGTTCCAAAATCTAGAAAAACATAAAATATCACACTGTCAGGACAGCTCCAAAATCTAGAAAAACATAAAATACCACACTGTCAGGACAGTTCCAAAATCTAGAAAAACATAAAATACCACACTGTCAGGACTGTTCCAAAATCTAGAAAAAAACATAAAATACCACACTGTCAGGACTGTTCCAAAATCTAGAAAAAACATAAAATACCACACTGTCAGGACAGTTCCAAAATCTAGAAAAACATAAAATACCACACTGTCTGAACAGTTCAGTTCCAGAATCTAGAAAAACAAAAAATACCATACTTGTCTGAACAGTTCCAAAATCTAGAAAAACATAAAATACCACACTGTCAGGACAGCTCCAAAAT
Source organism: Bathymodiolus septemdierum (assembly GCA_963383655.1). Lineage (NCBI taxonomy): Eukaryota > Metazoa > Mollusca > Bivalvia > Mytilida > Modiolidae > Bathymodiolus > Bathymodiolus septemdierum. The sequence continues at coordinate 100,493,242 of OY726517.1, read as the reverse complement.
CTAGAAAAACATAAAATACCACACTGTCAGGACAGTTCCAAAATCTAGAAAAACATAAAATACCACACTGTCAGGACAGTTCCAAAATCTAGAAAAACATAAAATACCACACTGTCAGGACTGTTCCAAAATCTAGAAAAAACATAAAATACCACACTGTCTGAACAGTTCAGTTCCAAAATCTAGAAAAACATAAAATACCACACTGTCAGGACAGCTCCAAAATCTAGAAAAACATAAAATACCACACTGTCAGGACAGTTCCAAAATCTAGAAAAACATAAAATACCACACTGTCAGGACTGTTCCAAAATCTAGAAAAAACATAAAATACCACACTGTCAGGACTGTTCCAAAATCTAAAAAAAAACATAAAATACCACACTGTCTGAACAGTTCAGTTCCAAAATCTAGAAAAACATAAAATACCACACTGTCAGGACTGTTCCAAAATCTAACAGAAAAACAAAAAATACCACACTGTCTGAACAGTTCCAAAATCTAGAAAAACATAAAATACCACACTGTCAGGACTGTTCCAAAATCTAGAAAAACATAAAATACCACACTGTCAGGACAGTTCTAAAATCTAGAAAAACAAAAAATACCACACTGTCTGAACAGTTCAGTTCCAGAATCCAGAAAAACAATAAAATACCACACTGTCTGAACAGTTCCAAAATCTAGAAAAACATAAAATACCACACTGTCAGGACAGCTCCAAAATCTAGAAAAACATAAAATACCACACTGTCAGGACAGTTCCAAAATCTAGAAAAACATAAAATACCACACTGTCAGGACATTTCTAAAATCTAGAAAAACAAAAAATACCACACTGTCAGGACTGTTCCAAAATCTAGAAAAACAAAAAATACCACACTGTCTGAACAGTTCAGTTCCAAAATCTAGAAAAACATAAAATACCACACTGTCAGGACAGTTCCAAAATCTAGAAAAACATAAAATACCACACTGTCAGGACAGTTCCAAAATCTAGAAAAACAAAAAATACCACACTGTCAGGACTGTTCCAAAATCTAGAAAAACAAAAAATACCACACTGTCTGAACAGTTCAGTTCCAAAATCTAGAAAAACATAAAATACCAGACTGTCAGGACAGTTCCAAAATAAAATATCAAAATCATAGAAAGAGGCAAATAATATTAAAATGTCAATTTTAGCTATTTGAATCATAAAAATACATTGACGACAATTGTAATGAGAACTCTGTGAAAACTCGCCCGTCAAGCTTTTATAAATGAGTAAAATGTTACTAGTTTGATGTTGCAGTGTATACAGATTTCTGTAAAAAAAAATTGGAAAAAATAATTCTATGATCTTTACTGAAAAAAAGTCCACATTGTATACAACAGTAAATAATGTAAAAGTACTAACCATTACTGATGAATTATTAAATTCACCATCGTTGTGTGTAGACACAGATATGAATTGCTTCTGTATAAATGATTGCTTATCTTCAACCTCCCATTTAAATCTAATGGCAGATCTTAAGATGGATGTACCCTCATTAACTGATGCTAGATCACGTGACATAAAAGGTTGCGCTATAATATGGGGGGCAGAGATATCTATAAAAAATCCATTAGATGTAGACTCTGAAAATAGACCTGAAAAAAAATTAATATAAGATGTAAACTCTGAAAATAGACCTAAAAATATGAACATTACATGTAAACTCTGACAATAGTCCTGCAAAATAATGAATATTTTGATTTTAATATTGTTCTATTAGACAGTTTGGATGTATTTTGTTTGTTTTTGCTATAAATTGACAGGAGTGATCTATAGCAGTCTATTGTTTATAAAAATGTGCTTAACTAAATATTGGATCAACATTTATAAGTAAAAATATTGTGTTTAATTTTCTGTGCCGTGTTGTGTTTTTTGTTTTGTTGGTCTTCATCCTGTATATTGTGTGCCCAGTGTTATCAGTGACTCTGGATTGCCCATTCATTATTGTTCCTTTGGATTTATTTATATTTATCATAGCTGATAATACTCTAATGTCAATGTTCAACTTTCTCCCCAATGGCAGCAATCTTGAGTTTTACACCGGTTTAAACAACTCGAAGCTTTAGACAACAAAGTGACCATTAATCACAATATAGAACAGGTTATTGGATTTTGAAAAGAAGATTTTTAATCGGTTCATCCTACCAAAAGTCACTCCTGTTATCAAACCACTTTCCAAATACTATTAAATTGTCCCCTCAACAGAGGGCTACTTTTTTCCTGCCGACATTATGTTCTTATAAGATGATTTATAATCTATTTTTTTTTATTTTATTTGGGAGGTTTTGTTTTCCATTTTTTAGTTTTGCTTTCCTTTTATATTGTTTTGTTGTTTGTGGTTATTTATTATGTATTATAACAGATATAATTGTATTCTTCATGTGTTTTGTAAACATGATAATAGGACATTCTAGCATAAGGAGTGTGTTTATCCCCGTGTCTGATTTTTAGGTCGATTTTTCGAAGAAAAAAGGTCGAGCTATTGTCGTCACTCCGGCGTCAGCGTCTGGGTCGGTTAAGTTTTCGGTTAAGTTTTTTGTCAGAGTCCATTTCTCAAAAACTATCAAAGGTAACCATTTGAAAATTGGAATACTTGTTCACTATCAAAAGAGGAACCAATTACAACATGGCAGATGACCCTGTGATTTGAATATCCAGAGTTATCTGCCCTTGTTTCGACATAGTACATAGAAATTAGGGATATTTTTTTAGCATAATTAAATTTGTTCAATAACTATCAAAGCTATTAACTTGAAACTCAATACGCTTGTAGAAAGTGTTGACTCCAATCTGTTGACAAGAGAAGACAACTCCATCCAGCATTTTATTTGAGTTATTCCCCCTTTTTTACTTAGAATTTCTTCAATAAATACAATTTCTCAATAATTATGATAGGCATTGAAATGAAACTCAACATACCTGCTCACTATCAAATGTGGAACCCATTACAACAAGGCAGGTGACCCTGTGATTTGTATATCCAGAGTTATCTGCTCTTGTTTCGGCATAGTATAATTAAAATTTCTCAATAACTATCAAAGCTATTAACTTGAAACTCAATACACTTGTAGAAAGTGTTGACCCCGTTCTGTTGACAAGAAAAGACAACTCTATCCAGCATTTTATTTGAGTTATTTCCCTTTTTTACTTAGAATTTCTTCAAAAAATACAATTTCTCAATAATTATGATAGGCATTGAAATTAAACTCAACATACCTGTTCAATATCAAATGTGGAACCCATTACAACAAGGCAGGTGACCCTGTGATTTGCATATCCAGAGTTATCTGCCCTTGTTTCAGCATAGTACATAGAAATTTGGGATATTGTGTTAGTATAATTAAAATTTCTCAATAACTATCAAAGCTTTTAACTTGAAACTCAATACACTTGTAGAAAGTGTTGGCCCCGTTCTGTTGACAAGAGAAGACAACTACATCCAGCATTTTATTTGAGTTATTTCCCTTTTTTTACTTGCATTTTTTTTTCTAAAAATACAATTTTCTCAATATAAACTATGATAGGCATTAAAATGAAACCCAACATACCTGTTCACTATCAAAAGGGGGAACACATTACAGAAGGATAACCCCCCACTTCCAACATACAACCCCTCCCACTGCCCTCCCCCCCCCCCAATTTTTTTTTTATTTTATTTTTTATTTTTATTTCATATGCATTAAAATAGTGTTATGAGAAAAGATTATACCCCCCCAAAATTTTTTTTTTTATTTTTTATTTCTATTTCATATGCACTAAAATAGTGTTACAAGAAAAGATTATACCCTTCTGATTATATTTACCAATCTTGCAAACATATTTGCTTATATGACCATCATAGTTAGAAGTATGTATAACTTTGTAAATTGCTTGCAGTTTAATATCAGATTTCAAAAAAGGCGAGCGTCCAGCACCTGTGGGCGGTGCTCTTGTTTTATTCAGGTTCTGTGGTGTCCACCATGATTTCCAGATATGCGGCGTTACGTAGCAGGAACATGATTTGTCAACAGTACCGTATCTTGGCCAAGGTTGGAGTGAGAGATCATCTAATGTGGTTTTGTGTATTGCTTTTATTTTAACATCCATGATTGTGTCAGTAATAACATATGATAAGCTAACCACACTTTTCTGAATGAATAATCGTAGTAGAGAATAATTAGATGAAAATGAGCTAATAACTGTTCACCTACCAGCCTTATTGTAAGCTCGTACTGTAATGTATATTCTACGATTCAGAGGTAACAAATCTGATAAATATGTCATGAAGATGGCGTCTGTTTCTGTCACAACTGTTGATGACATAATATCCCCTGAACCATGTGCTTTTCCAACACGTATCACATAAATATCGATCCCAGATTGAGAGTCTACGAATCCATACCATTTAGCTGCTAGATAATTTCTGTCAATTAAAAGACTCAACAAATATTAATATGCTTTATGATGATTCTCATAGCGAATTTGAATTAAACAGTTGTCATAAAAGAAGTTGTTTCAAGCTACATAAAATACCCCAAAAGACACAAAAACCATTTCTGTTGCAGAATGAACTCTTAATTTAATTATTTATTTATTTGACGAGGATATCACTACTAGAAGCTCTCCGCAGAAACTGGACTTTTAAGAAACCAACTTTAAGAGATATAAATGTTCTTTTTTTAATTTTGTTTCATTTAGTTGGATTTTGATTGTTATTATGCCTTGATGTGAACATTTTACATTGTCTTGTCAATTCTGATTGTGATTCTCTGTTTATGTATTGCTATGCCCTTATTTTTATTTTCCCCATAAATTTCACTTTATCCAGAACTAGTTGAAAATTTACATGTACTATATAATACGTAAAACTGAATTCATATCTTCATCCCATGTCAGTCAGATGAAAACTTGTCAAAGATGACATTAAAGTACCCAAATCTGAATAAATATTTGAGAAAAGAGACAAAAAACAACAGTACAAAAATAATGGTAAAACAAAACAAATGATCAAAACTTAGTGAAGCCTTCATTTACAAAGCCTGTTGTAGAAGCAGTGAATCTTGTGATCCGATTGGAAACTTGTCTGCAACCAGTCATTGCAATTCCATATGGATCAATTCATGTTGCAATATGATTTCTGAAATAATGTTTAGGTTTCTTGTAACTCTAATTGATTACATGTATTTGTAAGAAAAATACCGGTATTAGTCCCCTATTAAAAAATTCCACATAAGAAGATCAGACTTATCATATTTTATCAATATCTAAAACTAATTCCAAAAACACATCATGTACTAGAATGAGTGAGCGATTGTTGTTTAATGCCAAATGTGCAATTCCCCCCCTATATCTTGACAAGAACAAGTTATATTCTATGAATGATGATGTCGATGTTTGCTTTGTACCAGACCACTCTTAGTTGCTTTATTGTGCTAGCTCATTGAAACAACAGTGTGCGGGTAGACATGCAGCCCCACTCTGACACATTAACCTGATTCTGAGCCAACAAGTATTTGCTCTTACTCATTGCATGCTTAGCAGAGAAGCAGCAAATATCAATTTTATAGTCTTTGGTTTGACCAGAGTGGGGCTCGAACCCATAATCTACCTTAATCGAGCACGCTAACCACTACACCACTGATGTAGTTCATCATCTTATAGAAATGATACTTAATGTATTAGAAATAGGTAGTCAATGCTACCTTATACTCTGATACTCAATATCAAGTTCATCTACTCCATCTTGTACAATACCAGGAACTGGTGGACTGTTGTCAATGACTACACCGTCTGACGTCACAGAGGTACATAAATCTGCTGTATTACAAGCAGTAATGGTAGAGTAGTACTTTGATCCTGTCTCTAGATTAATGTTGGTTATTGTAAATTCTACAAGAGAAATGTTCTGATTTCTCACGTTGATTACATTGTATTTATCTTCACGAAAGGATATTATGTTGTGGAATTGGTTGAAAGAAAATAATGAAACTGGGGCTTGATAAAATAGCCCTTACTTTTAGGAAGAAAGGCAGCACAATATGAAGGGGAAAACAATTAAAGCTGAAATGAAAAATTCATACGGAAGTAATATTCAATCAGTAAAGAACTTTGCTGAAATACTGTTATGTAATAAGTTATCCATATCATACACATTGAATTATATCACAATATCTTTATGAAATAATAATCTGCTAAAACCTGTACGAACCAGATCTGACTATCAAACAGTGTCCAAAATGACATGTTTCACTTGATAATTAAAACATCTCCCATGTTAAAACATTACAGAAGTGTCATGAGACATTATGATATCACTTGATTAAAATCATATCTACTGGTTTTCATTTTCACTCATGCATTCATTGACAGTCATTTATGCTGATCAAAACTTGTAGATTCCTATTCACATTCACTTATCTATCATACAATAAACCAATTACAATTTTTTTTATCAGTCAATATGATTTTTAATGGATCCAAGTAACCAATAGTGACATCAGTCCTCTACAATAGACTATTGTATAATAAAAAGTATCACAGATAATTACCTGTATGTATCCCAACATACTGCTGAGCAACAACATCATCACATCCAGGACATTTCCCAATATGAACATTGTAATACTTTATAGCAGAATGAGGATCATGGAAGCCTTCCCAGTAAACTGATAATTGTGTCATGTCTGTTTGATAATCAATATCTTTAGAATGTGCAATTGCAGTATATAATGCTCTGTCATAGACATGACCAGCATACGGTGGGCTTCTTTCATGAGTATAAGCCCAAGACGATTTCGTTGTGGAAAACCCTGCCCGGTTGTAAGCCTAAAATAAAATATGCATCAGTATTCAAAAAGAGGAATCAAAGGATTAGACAAAAAATAAATGAATTGTGTTTAATAATGAGGGCGATCCTGCTGCAAAATTAACAGCAATAAAAACACAAAGGTAAAACAGAGCAAAAGAATAAGTAATACTGTAAAACAACACTTGAAATTCTCTGATTCTCTAGAGTCTAGTATTATATATAACACCCTTATACTCAGAGATTGGGTGATCAATATTTATGTAATTTCTGTCATGTGACGACTGTATTTATATTTTGTTGCAGCGATAGCAACGTAAGTATCACCATTTTATATCATGGGCGTAATGAATTCAGTAGGATATGCTTTATAGTACCTGGTGGCTGGTATTTTCGCTCTGTTACAAGGTATCAATCCAGTTTGTGAGATTTTGTGTGATGTTGTTTTGTCTGCTCAATTTGAGGTGTTATTTTGCACATCCTTACAGTAGGTATATTTTACATTTAGACAGATATTAAACATTAAATTAATAAAGAACTTTGCTGAAATGCTGTTCAGTAATAATTTCTACCATGTGAAGACTGTTGTTATATTTTGTTGCAGCAGCGGGAGCGATGTATCATCATTTTATGTCATGGGCGTAATGAATTCAGTAGGATATATTCTTTATAATTACGTGGTATTTTCCCTCTGTTACAATGTATCAGTTGATTTTGTGAGATTTAGTGTTTTACTGATGTTGTTCTGTCAGCTCAGTTTAAGGTGATATTTTGTATGTCCTCACGGTAGGCATATTTTACTTTTAGACAGATCTAAAACAATATTGTCAAAGTTATTCAGATAAAATTCTAAAATTTACTCGCTGATCAACATTAATTCAAAGTCATTTCTTTAAAAAATACGTAATCTCCTGTTTGTACTCTGACATCATTGAAAACCAACAAGATATTTTTAACAATATCCTTATGTCGTAAAAGTAGGATTTTATTTTTGTGTCTATACTGCAATCAGAAAATAATATCATTTCAGTGTGATTTATTCTGTAGTTCTTATTATATTTTCTAATCCTGGCATAATATAGTTTTCATCTTGATTTAAAATATTATGATTCAAGAAGGGAAATATTATAAATACAAGATGTTGATCCTCCCTCCCCCTCTCCCCCCCTTTCTCCTGTACACACGTACACAACAACATAAATCTAGATCATTTAACCATAAGAACGTTTAATGTACATACCTTAACAGTTATAAAATAAGAATGACCTTCTCTTAAAAACAAGTTCTTGTCCTCGAAACCTACACCACACTGTTGTGCAGTTACAACGAAAGGAATTACATCATTTTGGCCTGCCTGTGAGCCAACGCCCCACATATAATAGTCAATTCCACTTTCTGTATCCTCAAATACATTTGTCCAACTATCAAAGCAATGAAATAATCAAAAGAGATTAAACATATAAAATACCTTTGTCAATAAGGTTAAAAACAATAAAACATAAAAATATACAGACATGATATCCCTTTTCAAAAATGTTGTCTTAAGAGAGAACTCTGTCTTACATGGTTTAGGTCAGTCCTAAGACACAACTTGTAACCAGTAAATTAAGACAGACATTGACATTTCACTAGACAAAATGTGAACCATTAGGGGAAACATAACAAAACAAAACTATACGTACATCAAATAGAACACTAGAGAAACATAAAATCAAAAGACCAAAATAAAATAACAAAAGTCCACATTAGAAACTTTTATTTTATTGTTCAAATTAAATATTTAATGCTTTATTCATCTATTAATTAGCGATAAGTTCTACAGATAGGCATCCTTACGAATTTGTGCACTTGGTTAAATTTAACATCTGCACAGATCCATGGTATGTATAGGAACATGGAGTTGGAAAATATACTTACCAAGCCTCTACTTCACTTATGTTGGTCAGTATTCTACCACTGACTAATATTGATTCTTTTGTAACTTCCGGTGGTGATACGTCAACAGTTACTGGACTGGCGTGGGCTTCTGTACTTCTGTTTATGAAATCATATCCTGAAAATGAATGGAATATTCAATGAATACAAGATATACTAATATAATAACATATTTGTCAGATAGCAAGGAAGGTCACTATGTAATAAAATATATGTCAGATAGCAAGGAAGGTCACAATGTAATAAAATATTTTTCAGGTAAAAAAAAAAGAAAAAAAAAAGATATACTAATAAACAGAAATAAATTATCTAGCTGTAGCTAACCATTTCAAAGGTTAATTTTAAAATTAGCTTTTATCAGATCAGACCGAAAACAGAGAGCCAATGGCTTTCCATGCAATTTTAGTTCAAGCATAGGTAGACCCAAAAGTCGACTATTTCACAATATCATATTTAATTCAAGGACTTTGATAATGATTCTTAGTAAGTCCTAAAACACATATTACATACCTCAATATCATATTGGTGTCAACTTTTTAATCTATTAGTTAAACGTCTTTAAAAGAGATAGGCGCTACTGAATAGGTCCAGTTAGCCAAAGTTCTTCAATTTCCCACCAGCACGAAAAAGAAAGATAAACACAGACAATCAAAATGCAGTATCATAAAATACTATCCCTTGGTATATATGAATATATCAAGTACCTCAATGATTATTTCTTTCACTACGAGACAATTGTACCATGATACTAAAACCTTTTGTTGGCTTTCAATCTTTTTACTTGACGATTATCAACTATTGTTCTACTAACTAATATAACAGCATACCCATTACAGTAGCATAATATTTATGTCCATTTTGGAGTTTCAGTCCATGAAAGGAAACACGGTTTGTCACTCCCACATTTTCCTTATCAACTATATCTACACCACCATCAATGGAACCTGGAAAAACAATGATTATTTTTTAATCAAAAACATTGAGGTCATTTGGTTTTCTTGGTCTCACAGACTTTTAATTAGTTGGCTTTTTGATTTTTTGACAATGAGAACCTGATGAAGGATATTCCAGAAACGTGTCATGCATACTAACTTAGATATCTAGTTTTTTTTTATATGACCATTGTACTTGTCTCAACCACAATTCTAGTCTATGAATTCACATAGAAGATGATAACCTTCCTCTACAGTGACTTCTTGTGGTACATGGTGGTACACAGCTACTGCCTAGAAGTCTCTGCATAATGAAATTAAACCGTATGTTGCATTATTTGTTCAAGGATACGAAAGTCTCTTTTCTCGGAATTATGCATACCAGTATGTATGTACATGTACGTACAGTACACCCTTGTTATACCGTTACCGTTTGGACAGAGCTATATTTTGGCGATAAGAAAGGCTGGCAATATATCGAGTGAGCAATTTACACATAAAATACACGATAATTGGAAATTTGATGGCGATAGGTGAGGGTGGCGGATTAAAGAGAGGCAGTATCACAAAGGTACACTAGTACTGCATATATGTATTTGAATGATTTTTATTGATCAGCCTTGATATAAACAATTAATGTTGATTTTCTGCTTGCAACAAGTGTTTAAAATATGTTTTATAAATAGTGTCTAATCCTATCCAAGTGATGAAATAACACAAAAATGGGGATTCCTCGATCAGATGAAGGAAAATAGTGTTAGATAATGATTATTATCAATTTCCTTGAAAATGACATGGCAAATATTGATTTTTAAAATATCATTTACCATTAATATGCACAATGACATTACATGCACAATAAGAAAATCCTGATTAAGCTGGATCAAGTGGTAAATTGATGAAGACGATTTTTTCTGGGAAAGATTGAGAAAAAACACATCATTCCACATATTTACTAGCATAAAAAAACAAATGAAAATCGTGCTATGATTAAATATACCAATAAAAAATAGCATGGCAACAGGAAAGGAAGAGTTCCATACTATAAATTATTACTTATATCTTGGACACACTGGTGCTAGAACTTCAAAGAGTGGAACATATCCAAAGTGGCAGAAAACCCTAAATATCTGATAATTGTCAGATCTACTCTATATGGTTTAAGTATAAGAAACAGAAGAGTTAGCTATTGGGTCACATATGATATTTGTCACTTTCTCATCCAAGACTGTGACCCTTAGATACTAAAGTGACTGAAAATCCAGAGGTAAATAGTTTCTTTACTCTATCTAGGTAAATATGTATTGAAATTGAGAACCATCAATGATAATGTTACGAATACGAAAAACAATACTGTGCATATGATTACAATATAGGGTATACACATGAGTCAACTGTCGTGATGTGAAGTATGTTGTTAGTTGTATAGTTTTTATATACGTACACATTTTAATGTTTATTTTTATTACTAGTACTCTACAAATCCCCAAAAAATTTGTTTATCATCTCTTACCAATAGAAATCATATATCTTGTTATTCCTGTTGAATGCATAGATCGATCCTGCTCTTCTACATCAACAAAAGTGTCCCATGAGACAACTATTTCTGATGAAGATGTCTACAAAACATATAAAGGAAAAAAACCATTGTCTATTAAAAATGTAAGATATTTTAAATGTATTTTATCTATTTGTACAAATTTGAGGCTACTATGCATAAATACTGATGTCCAACCTGGAAATATAGAGACAATGATTGATGTCCCACTTGGTAATAATAGAGACAATGATTGATGTCCAACCTGGAAATATAGAGACAATGATTGATGTCCCACTTGGAAATATAGAGACAATGATTGATGTCCCACTTGGAAATATAGAGACAATGATTGATGTCCAACCTGGAAATATAGAGACAATGATTGATGTCCCACTTGGAAATATAGAGACAATGATTGATGTCCCACTTGGAAATATAGAGACAATGATTGGTAATGCAGCTTTAATTTGTTCAATTATACAAAAAACAATACATATTAAATATAAGTGGCACAATGATTCACTTTGTATCAACATGACCATTAAATATTTAAATGATTTATAAAATATCATACTTCATACTTGTAATGGACATTTGCAAACTTAAACCTGTGGAGGTCTCATTAACGGTTTATCCCTGCCACATTGTTGTGCCTGTCCCAAGCTAGAACATGTATAACCAATGTCATATGTTGTGGGTTTTTTTATGTTCAATGATTTGAGGTGAGAGGTGATTGCTTGCTTTGTTGATATTGCTTGAATTGATGACCATCACTGTTTAAACTTTCTTTTCATAGTACAGAACAAAGTTTTCAATAAGGCACAGATAAATAAACATGTACATGTATATCCAAACTTACAAAATATAAATATATGTAACTTCAAATATTATATTTCATATTATTTAAAGTTTTTATTTCTGATGCTTCAATTTTTAATGTTTATTTTTCCTTTGAAATAATTATCACTATTACATTGCATATATTGACTTAATCAAGTGCCTTGAGAATACACATTTACCTGAAACAATGTATCTGGATCTAATCCTATCCAAACCTTTCCAAAAACAGGAGGTGTTAAATCGACTGTCACACCGTCACTGCAAGAATTTACTTCATCTAAAATTTCTGTCCATTTTTCGTGCTGAATTTCAGTAGTTGCTGCATGAACACAAACAGCATATCGATGTCCATGGACCAAATACTCAGACTCATTCAATTGTATATTGATAAATGTCCTTTCTGAAAAAAATAATACTTTTTATTTAATAACTAAACAGCACATCTTTCAATGTAGCAATATATCTTATAATCCTAACTGTTTTAACAACCTGAAAAAACTAGAACTGTGAGTAACCTCACTGAGTGATACCCCCTGCTTGTAATACTATGATGTTCAAACTTTGGAATACAGGTATATTAGCAAGTTAATTATCTCCCCTTCTAAATTTTAGACAGCAACGGTATTCCTTCATGCACATCTGCAGGTTGTGTACTACAACTGTGTCAAGTTTCATAAAAATTCAATAAGCAGTTTAGTAGGAGTTGCACTTACAAGGTACATGCCCCCCCCCCCTTTCGTGAAAGTACAAGTTGAATTATATCCTCTTTTAAATTTTGGACAGCAACCATATTCCTTCATGCACATCTGCAGGTAGTGTACTACAACTGTGTAAAGTTTCACAAAACTCCAATAAGCCGTTTAGGAGGAGCTGCGCTTACAAGGTACACAACCCTCCTTTTCGTGAAAGTATAAGTTGAATTATCTCCCCTTCTAAATTTTAGACAGCAACGGTATTCCTTCATGCACATCTGCAAGTTGTGTACTACAACTGTGTCAAGTTTCATAAAAATTCAATATGCAGTTTAGTAGGAGTTGCACTTACAAGGTACATGCCGCCCCCCCTTTTCATGAAAGTATAAGTTGAATTATCTCCCCTTTTAAATTTTGGACAGCAACCATATTCCTTCATGCACATCTGCAGGTAGTGTACTACAACTGTGTAAAGTTTCACAAAACTCCAATAAGCCGTTTAGGAAGAGTTGCGCTTACAAGGTACACAACCCTCCTTTTCGTGAAAGTATAAGTTGAATTATCTCCCCTTCTAAATTTTAGACAGCAACGGTATTCCTTCATGCACATCTGCAGGTTGTGTACTACAACTGTGTAAAGTTTCATAAAAATTCAATAAGCAGATTAGCAGGAGTTGCGCTTACAAGGTACATGCCACCCCCCTTTTCGTGAAAGTATAAGTTGAATTATCTCCCCTTTTAAATTTTGAACAGCAACCATATTCCTTCATGCACATCTGCTGGTAGTGCACTACAAATGTGTAAAGTTTCATAAAAATCCAATAAGTTGCTTAGGAGGAGTTGCGCTTACAAGGTACATGGATGGATGGACAGACGGACAGGGTGATTCCTATATACCCCCACAAACTTTGTTTGCGGAGGGTATAATAGGTATTGTTTATCTGACCAATTACATTAGTCACATTGATTTCAGGGTTAGGGTTAGGGTTATGGTGTTTAATGCAACTTTCAACATTATTTCAGTTATCATGCGGTATTCAGTTTTATTGGCGGAGGACCTAGATTTCAGATACACTGAGATATTAAAATACCACTAAATTGTCCACTCTTAAAAGGGCATTTATTTCATTGCAGAAGGGGTGACCTTGAAAGAGGGGGACTATTGTACCATGAGAAGTAAAACAGGACCAGAGTGTCTAAAGTAAAGAAACCCTCATTGCATACCTGCCAACCTCTGAAACCTTCAATGATGGAGATCTACCCCTCAGCTATGACAGCTGAAGGGGAGATTTTGCACGAACGACATTTTCAACCTAAATATATGACCTGTACACTATATACATCTACAAAACACCAATGAATAAGAGTTAATAAATATACTTTATTTCTTCAATTCATTGTTATAATCTATACAAGCTGTTTTTGCCTTTTTCAATACCTCTGAGTCAGGACAATACTCATAACATTCCATATTTTTATTTTGTTTGGCACAAATAAGTGAGCATATAGTGTCATTTGCCAATTCTGACCTATGTTCAGTTTGAATTTTTTTTAGCATTGAGAAAATACGTTCACTATCTGCATTACTATTTGGCAGAACAATACAGGCCAGGGCTAACTTAGACAAATTGGGATATCTAGGTTGTTTTGAAAATAACTCCTTTATATCACACATTTCCCCCCAAAAAGTCCCAACATCCGAAAAGTTGACTGAACATAATGTGCAAAATGAAGATTCATTGCAGAGTAAACTTGGTCGTAAAAATTGAAAATCCTTCATCCAATCTGCTTGAAATTTGCAGTTATATTTCTTCTTTTTTACACTGCTGCTTGGTCCAGACAAAGACCTCTTTCTTGTTAGAGTTGACATGGCAGAAATGATTTTCGATTACTTATAAATCGAACATGAAAACTACTCGCCAAAGTTTTCAAATGATCGCCCATTGTTTGTTTACTTCTATTGACAGTAATGAAAAATCCTGAGAAATACGAATGTGGGTCATTGCGGGTTAAAATATCCAAATGCGGGAGATTCTATACTCCCGTGCGGGAACGGACCAGCAAGCAGGAGATTTCTGGAATTTCGTCGTTTGTGCGGGAGGGTTGGCAGGTATACCTCATTGTTATGTTAAAAGTAATAGAAATAGATCTTGAATATCTGTAACACACTACACAATGCACAATTTGTATTACCAGTGATTCCACATTTAATGGTTTCAGGACGAGAACACGGATCCGTAACTGACAGCTCTGTGAAATCTTTATAAAAAGTGTCTGCATTATTAACATCCACTTTAAGTACTCCCCAGTTGTAAGATTTATGTCTCAATGAAGGCCACACGGCAGACAGTATGTTCTGGTACGGTGTGTAGTCTACATCAGGTAAGGTCCATGCTGTATTCTCCTCCAGGTAAATACCTTTTCCAATACCACTTTTATCTTCATTTGAAAAAAAAAAAATTCAATCAACTTTAAAATCATTTTCTACTTTCATAAAAACAGGACAAATAGCATTCTAATGCAACTTTCATGTAATACGTGTTGTTATTGGCTACTTTTTACTGTCAAATTCACAATTAACATGTCGTACCTAATATCAAGCTTTTAAATTCTGGAAATCCAACATGTCTTGATTATTGCACTATGATGAAAAAAAAAGAAACACCATCTACCCTAAAAACTATTGTAAAAGAGGTATTCATTGCAATGTCCAATGTTTAAATTGTACTCTGAAAGTGTGAATATCACGTCAGGTGTTGCCAACAATATGTTGCAGTATTTTATATCATGCTGTTTTTAGATCCTTTCAGCAGCTAAAACGGTTTTTTTGGATTTCATTAGAATAAGTTATTGGTGTCAAATAAGGGGTTGGACGGTGGCAAATATTTGATATACAGGCTTCACTCCACATTTGCCTCATACATATCCCCAACTGCTGCCGGCAGCTCTTCAATTACAATATATTTTTTTCTTAAGAAGAGTTTGAAGATACCAAAGGGGTAATCAGAATCAGTAAATCAAAGAAGGACAGACAACACAATGACCAAAAGAAAAAGGACAAAGTGACAAACAACGATCTACAAAACATTACATCAAGTCTCGAATGGGAGTGTGACAAGTTTATCCTTACTAAACACTTAGTCGCATTTTGGTTTTGTGAGAAGTCATTTATTATAATTCATTTATATTTTATTTAGTTTTGTCTGAGGTATGAGATCTCAAACCTCAATCATCAGAGTTGAAAGCCTTACTTTGTTTTCAAGGCCAAAATTGACATGCAACAGCTGAAATTTGTAGGTATGTTTCGTTATATCAAAAAGAAAAGGGTATTCACAGTGTGGTTCACAGAAACATTTGTGTCATGTCAAGTTTGTTGTTTGTACAAAATTTCTAATGACAATCTAAACTTTTTAAGACAATTAAAATGAGTTTATAAATATTCACTTAGGGGTTTTTATATTTACATAAAACAGCAATTTCTAATTATTCACTTGTATAAAGGGTGTTAAATAGAAGCAACCGGTCAATTATATATAATTAATGTCATGGCTATGTCCATCTTCTACATGACATTGTTTTATCTCTGTAGATATCTAGTTACCTGATTCTCCAGTAGTATCAATGATCATGCATGGTATGATATGACTATGTCCATCTTCTACATGACATTGTTTTATCTCTGTAGATATCTAGTTACCTGATTCTCCAGTAGCATCAATGATCATGCGTGGTATAATATGTCTATGTCCATCTTCTACGTGACATTGTTTTATCTCTGTAGATATCTCTGACCAGACACCAGCTTTGTTGTACCCTTTCACATTCATGTATTTGCATTTTGCAAAATCAACATCAACAGTATGCAAAACTTCAAATTTTGACTGAAATGAATATATATATATATATATACAATGCAATATTATGAATTAATTAATATGTTCATGACCATAAGGAAATGCATCATACATTTTTTTTTATATTCAAAAGATGCTTAAATATGAAAATCTTTTCACGAATGTTGCTATTTAATCAACAACTCTTATCATCTCTAATGAACCGTTGTGGTCGTGTTTGTATGGCAGTCACATTTACATCTATTTATCATCACTTAAGTTGTAGGAACCAGTCACACATATGATAAGGTGTACTGGATACAACATTATGTGATAATGTTGACGGTAGGTTGGTTGTTTTCTCCGGATACTCTGGTTTGATCCACCATTACAGTTTATTGCCACAATTAACGGCATTATTGTTGAAAGTGGCTTTAAGCACCCTTAATATTGTTATCTCTCAACAATGTTCAGCTCAACGATGGATCAAATCAAGGATTTATATAGTAAGAAGGATATGAAACTTGTATTTTCTCTCTTTATCTCGTGTGGCGAGATTTTATGCTATTCACGTTGATTTTTTCTGTATCACCCCTCATACACGTAAAATAAAAAAAAAGTAGTTTCATACATCTAAAAACATATTAAAAATGATAAAACAAAGCAACTAATCATGCCAAATTTTGTGGTATACATTGAATACACTCTAAACTACACATTTATACACTTTGGTATGTCAATTTCATGTAAACAATGAAGTTTATTGATTTCTAAATAGGCCACCCCCATTTCCACCCAGAATGCCGCCATTTTGACAAATGATGTAAACAATCCTTAATAAATACAAATCGGGAGCACTATTTTCAATAAAACTCCTACTTAACATTGAAAAATATTATATTATCACAAAAATGACGGCTCCGCTTCAATATTTGGTATGAGTGAAGAGGAGTTTGAAATTTAAATTCGAGGTTTGACAGCCCATGAAGGTCAAAAGGGCAAATCGATTAATGTCAATTATTAATGAGATATGGGTGATACATCTACAAAAAGTCGATACTTTATCAATGATTGGTATTCAGAACAAATATGTTCACTCTATTCCTGTAATTATGGTTTTATATACTTACAAATACTAGCTTAAAATATTGAAGCGATAATCAAGGCACGTGCATCGTCAACGAATTGCACTATGGGTAATCTCGCCACGCAACATACTTACATATAATCTATGTTAAATCTTCCGAGATTCATATCCTTCTTACTATATAAATCCTTGATAGCTTTTTGACATGATTGTGATGGATATATGCTATAATACATTTTTCTTTTAACCAGAAAAGTATTTAAAAACACACACAATTACTTACATGTGTATTATTAATCTTTTGTACGTTATTCACTAGTCTCCAATTTTCATACATCCCTTCACCATAAGAACCATCTACAATAGCCCATTCATACAAGGTCACAGCATCAATAGCTTCAGACATGTCTTCTATATCAGGATCATACATTGTATTAAAAATAACAGTCATCTGTAAAGTAAAACATTAGTATACATTACCATAGAAACCATCTACAATAGTCCATTCATACAAGGTCACAGCATCAATAGCTTCAGACATGTCTTCTATATCAGGATCATACATCGTATTAAAAATAACAGTCATCTGTAAAGTAAAACATTAGTATACATTACCATAGAAACCATCTACAATAGTCCATTCATACAAGGTCACAGTATCAATAGCTTCAGACATGTCTTCTATATCAGGATCATACATTGTATTAAAAATAACAGTCATCTGTAAAGTAAAACATTAGTATACATCACCATAGAAACCATCTACAATAGCCCATTCATACAAGGTCACAGCATCAATAGCTTCAGACATGTCTTCTATATCAGGATCATACATTGTATTAAAAATAACAGTCATCTGTAAAGTAAAACATTAGTATACATTACCATAGAAACCATCTACAATAGTCCATTCATACAAGGTCACAGCATCAATAGCTTCAGACATGTCTTCTATATCAGGATCATACATCGTATTAAAAATAACAGTCATCTGTAAAGTAAAACATTAGTATACATCACCATAGAAACCATCTACAATAGTCCATTCATACAAGGTCACAGTATCAATAGCTTCAGACATGTCTTCTATATCAGGATCATACATTGTATTAAAAATAACAGTCATCTGTAAAGTAAAACATTAGTGTACATCATTTATACTGTTCTGATAGTGTGGTATTTATTGTTTTCCATTTAATAAATAAGTTTGCTTGGCCGTGGAATTTGTTTTTGTAAAATTATCATCAAGATGGTATTTATATACAAATCTTTTCTTCAATGGCTCCCAGTAACTCCCATAAAAACCAAAGGTGAAACAAAGTTATCTAGAAGGGTCAATATCTGCTGTGTCCATTGTCATAAAATGAATAAAATACTCTGTATGACATTATATTATAATTTGAATACCTTAAGTCCGTCAAGTTGTACTTCTAACGATCCTGTGACTGGTTTATTAGGTAAAATAACAACACCATCGCTATGTGATACAGGGAAGCAAATATCATCAGCACAGAGTTTGATAGTTGACCTATAGGTCAGGCCTGGTTGTAAATCTAGTTCACCAGTCATAAAACTGTTGTCACTCCCGATGTAGGTATATTCTCTATGCTGACTCCAAACATCTGGTGAAATATACAACTAAAGGTTACCAGAAAGGTTAAAGCATATATGTTGTCAGCTTGTCTAATTTAAGAAAGAAAGAAAATTTAATCGCAGCAATACTAATGTTTTCATTATAAAAAAACCAATATGACATTTGTAACATTCACAGGATAACATTAATAAAATATAGATTTAAATAAACTATAGCTAATTTTATGAATCTTTAAAGAGGCAAGTACATACATTATTGTGACACAATGTACTTTACAGAGTGTGGTCATCTTGGTGTAGAGTGGAATCTTAGTGAGGAGTGTTAGTGCAGTCTTGGTGTGGAGTGGAATCTTAGCGAGGAGTGTTAGTGCAGTTTTGGTGTGGAGTGGAATCTTAGCGAGGAGTGTTAGTGCAGTCTTGGTGTGGAGTGGAATCTTAGCGAGGGGTGTTAGTGCAGTCTTGGAGAGTACATGTTAGGAGTGGTGTTATAGAAAAATAGAAATTAATTTTCTATTAGTAACTTTATAAATGTTCAAATTACTAGATGGACCTTCTTGATAATGGATCTTGATCAAAAATGTTCACTAGGAATTCCATATTTAGAAATTTTACCGATACCACCAAACTCATCATCAGAAGTCGAGTACGCTCTTCCACAGGAAGGGAGAGAATTTATCATAAATATATTTCCTATATCATGTCACTATGGGAACACTGACTACTGGGCTGGTGATACCCTCAACAAATAATAATAGTCCACCAGCAGTTACATTTTTGATTCAAATTATTTAAAGGGAAGGACATTTTTTATATATGAGTAACATGGGTATATATGATATATAGAATTGTCTCTTGGACTTCTTGTTGCTGTCCCTTTATTATTTTTGGTCATCTATATTATGTTGAAATACATGTATTACTGGCAAACTGCAGCAAATAGCAACATTTCATGATGACAATTGTCAGTTTATATCACCTGATGAAATATAACAATAATTACCTCCAACTGGGGATTTTTTATCAATACTCCAAAAAGTACTTCTAATAATATCTTTATAGTTGGCTGGAACCTCCCAGTTAGATTCTAATGTTGATGTAGATACTTGATAATCAATATCACTTTCACAAACAGGAATTACGTCCTGCAAAGTAAAATACCTTTACAATAAACCATAAAACAGCATAAATCATCAATTATTTCTATTATCAATCACAACCAAATAATATCACAGCCTATGTAATGTTGCAATAAAGGAAATGCATTATCCAGTACTGGTATCCCAACCAAAAGTGATTTCATTGTCTAACCCTTGCACTGTTTTGTTATGTATTGAAGTTTACATTAATAATAAGAAGAAATAGAGTTTACCACACTAATGATATACAAATCCAAGTAATCTAAAATAATTTAAAACTCACCCTGTCATGGTGACTGCCATTTAATACTATTTTGTCTGAAACAAAGGGAAATACAATAGATATGTAGGTAACTACTTAATTTTAACAGGATAAATGCCTGCTTATAAAACTAATGACAAACAAGATATGATTATAATCTAACAATTATGAAGTCTCCCAAACCGGCCACAGACAACCGGTTTAAAAAATAAATTGAAACCTACCTTTGAAATCGAACAATGTTGAATTTTTGCGGTATTGTGGCAGCCATTTTGAAAATGGAGACCGGTAGAAATTTTTCAATGTCGGGAATCAATTCAGGACGTTGAAATCGAACAATGTTGAATTTTTGCGGTATTGTGGTGGCCATTTTGAAAATGGTGACCGGTAGAAATTTTTCAATGTTGGGAATCAATTCGGGACATCATTATCTACCTACATATCAAATTTTGATGATATCGGGCAATGTTGAATTTTTACCGCCCATTTTTTATACTGTGTTTTGGCAGCCATTTTGAAAATGGCAGACATCTCGAAAATTTTGAAAATGCAGAATTGCTCCTCTAATGGTGACCTATCACTATGTCAAATTTTATGTCTCTATCATTATTCATTTAGAAGTTATCAACATTAATGTACGAAATTTCAACTTTCCCATAGGATTCTATACACTCATGCATTGTGGAAATCACTACTACATAACACAGAACTATGAAAAATATATTATAAAATTTAAGTGAACAAATAATAACCATAGTTTTATGATTGTAGTAGTATCCATATCTGACAAGGTGTTGTGTATTGCTTAGAGCCTTCTGTGACATAATCAGTAGAAGTCAAACACCTCTGACATCATCTTCAAGTATTGAAGGAATTCAGTATTTGGTAGTAGAACCTCTGACATCATCTTCAACTTGTTGAAGGAATTCAGTATTTGGTAGAAGTCAAACAACCTCTGACATCATCTTCAACTATTGAATGCAGTGAATATTTTGTAGAAGTAGAAGTACATGTACACTGCTTTTTGTACATAACTCTCATTGCTAGACAATTATCATATTTGTTATATTTCCTTTACACTTTTGTGTGTTTCAGTTTCTGTTAAGCATTACAAAATCATCTAATACCGCACTTCTATAAACTTCAAGAGAAAAAAATAGCTGGTCACAAGGCAGACCATCCAGCTAGCCTGTGCAATCTATAGTTACATGTGAATGTCATAACCATGTGGTTAGTGTTTAATTTGGTTAAGAACAATACTTCAGTTTAGCCAAAAGAAAACCATTTAATGGTATTCAAAATGGACATATAATTGTAATAGTAAAACAGGTAAATGTATTACCTATTAGGTCACGACAAACTCACATGTGAAGTTTCATCAACCTGGGCCAAGTATTTTGTCTACATTGGACCTAAACGCAAACGTTAACGCAAAAATGTCGAAGTCATTCAGGCAGAAATAGTTAGTCACAGTGACCTATATTTGTGTGCAATGTTTTTAACTGTCCACGACAAACTCACATGTGAAGTTTCATCAACCTGGACCATGTAGTTTGTCTACATTGGACCTAAACGCAAACGTTAACGCAAAAATGTCAAAATCAATCAGGCAGAAATAGTAGGTCACAGTGACCTATATTTGTGTGCAGTGTTTTTAACTGTCCACGACAAACTCACATGTGAAGTTTCATCAACCTGGGCCAAGTAGTTTGTCTACATTGGACCTAAATGTTAACATTGGACGCCGACGCACAGGTGACGACATAAGTTCGCTTCCTAAAATAAACGAAGTATACAGACACTATAATTAAAGGTATTATAATATATAATACAAACTAATCCAGCTTTTCAAATTAGAAAAAATATTTCACAAACAACCAAACAATACAATAATCAATTAATGCACTAGATCACATGAATGAGGTATATAGCGTTTTTGGCAGGATTATTTATACTGTTTTTATATAGAATATCACATTGATTTTGACACAAAAATTGTTTAAAACAAATGAACTATGTTGTCATCTTAAATATACAAAAGTTTTACATACAATGACTTTGAAAAATATTTACTGTGTCGTCACGACAATGAGTTGTTATTTCACTGGTGAAATTCAGATTTTTTGTCTCACTGAGACATTCCTGTATTTCCCTGTCATCTATATTTGTGATAAAATTAAATAATAAACACTAACGAAGATTGATAATTGTCCATACTAGAGGTATGATGTGATGCACTAGATAATAAGTTTAATCCTTCATACCTGAACATATAGGTCCATCGTTGATAACCAGCCCTGTCAGTTCTGTTTTATTATCAACAATAGTTACTCTGTCAGATGTTACCTTTACATACCTGAACATATAGGTCCATCATTGATAACCAGCCCTGTCAGTTCTGTTTTATTATCAACAATAGTTACTCTGTCAGATGTTACCTTTACATACCTGAACATATAGGTCCATCATTGATAACCAGTCCTGTCAGTTCTGTTTTATTATCAACAATAGTTGAGTCATCAGATGTTACCTTTACATACCTGAACATATAGGTCCATCATTGATAACCAGGGCTGTCAGTTCTGTTTTATTATCAACAATAGTTACTCTGTCAGATGTTACCTTTACATACCTGAACATATAGGTCCATCATTGATAACCAGTCCTGTCAGTTCTGTTTTATTATCAACAATAGTTACTCTGTCAGATGTTATCTTTACATACCTGAACATATAGGTCCATCATTGATAACCAGTCCTGTCAGTTCTGTTTTATTATCAACAATAGTTGAGTCGTCAGATGTTACCTTTACATACCTGAACATATAGGTCCATCATTGATAACCAGGGCTGTCAGTTCTATTTTATTATCAACAATAGTTGCTCCGTCAGATGTTATCTTTACATACCTGAACATATAGGTCCATCATTGATAACCAGGGCTGTCAGTTCTGTTTTATTATCAACAATAGTTACTCCGTCAGATGTTACCTTTACATACCTGAACATATAGGTCCATCATTGATAACCAGTCCTGTCAGTTCTGTTTTATTATCAACAATAGTTGAGTCGTCAGATGTTACCTTTACATACCTGAACATATAGGTCCATCATTGATAACCAGCCCTGTCAGTTCTGTTTTATTATCAACAATAGTTACTCTGTCAGATGTTATCTTTACATACCTGAACATATAGGTCCATCATTGATAACCAGCCCTGTCAGTTCTGTTTTATTATCAACAATAGTTACTCCGTCAGATGCTATCTTTACATACCTGAACATATAGGTCCATCATTGATAACCAGGGCTGTCAGTTCTGTTTTATTATCAACAATAGTTACTCCGTCAGATGTTACCTTTACATACCTGAACATATAGGTCCATCATTGATAACCAGGGCTGTCAGTTCTGTTTTATTATCAACAATAGTTACTCTGTCAGATGTTACCTTTACATACCTAAACATATAGGTCCATCATTGATAACCAGTCCTGTCAGTTCTGTTTTATTATCAACAATAGTTACTCTGTCAGATGTTACCTTTACATACCTGAACATATAGGTCCATCATTGATAACCAGCCCTGTCAGTTCTGTTTTATTATCAACAATAGTTACTCTGTCAGATGTTACCTTTACATACCTAAACATATAGGTCCATCATTGATAACCAGTCCTGTCAGTTCTGTTTTATTATCAACAATAGTTACTCCGTCAGATGTTACCTTTACATACCTGAACATATAGGTCCATCATTGATAACCAGCCCTGTCAGTTCTGTTTTATTATCAACAATAGTTACTCCGTCAGATGTTACCTTTACATACCTGAACATATAGGTCCATCATTGATAACCAGGGCTGTCAGTTCTGTTTTATTATCAACAATAGTTACTCTGTCAGATGTTATCTTTACATACCTGAACATATAGGTCCATCATTGATAACCAGTCCTCTCAGTTCTGTTTTATTATCAACAATAGTTACTCTGTCAGATGTTACCTTTACATACCTGAACATATAGGTCCATCATTGATAACCAGGGCTGTCAGTTCTGTTTTATTATCAACAATAGTTACTCTGTCAGATGTTATCTTTACATACCTGAACATATAGGTCCATCATTGATAACCAGGGCTGTCAGTTCTGTTTTATTATCAACAATAGTTACTCCATCAGATGTTACCTTTACATACCTGAACATATAGGTCCATCATTGATAACCAGGGCTGTCAGTTCTGTTTTATTATCAACAATAGTTACTCTGTCAGATGTTACCTTTACATACCTGAACATATAGATCCATCATTGATAACCAGTCCTGTCAGTTCTGTTTTATTATCAACAATAGTTACTCCATCAGATGTTACCTTTACATACCTGAACATATAGGTCCATCATTGATAACCAGGGCTGTCAGTTCTGTTTTATTATCAACAATAGTTACTCCGTCAGATGTTACCTTTACATACCTGAACATATAGGTCCATCATTGATAACCAGGGCTGTCAGTTCTGTTTTATTATCAACAATAGTTACTCCGTCAGATGTTACCTTTACATACCTGAATATATAGGTCCATCATTGATAACCAGTCCTGTCAGTTCTGTTTTATTATCAATAATAGTTACTCCGTCAGATGTTACCTTTACATACCTGAACATATAGGTAACATCATTGATAACCAGGGCTGTCAGTTCTGTTTTATTATCAACAATAGTTACTCTGTCAGATGTTACCTTTACATACCTGAACATATAGGTCCATCATTGATAACCAGTCCTGTCAGTTCTGTTTTATTATCAACAATAGTTACTCCGTCAGATGTTACCTTTACATACCTGAACATATAGGTCCATCATTGATAACCAGCCCTGTCAGTTCTGTTTTATTATCAACAATAGTTACTCCGTCGGATGTTACCTTTACATACCTAAACATATAGGTCCATCATTGATAACCAGGGCTGTCAGTTCTGTTTTATTATCAACAATAGTTACTCTGTCAGATGTTATCTTTACATACCTGAACATATAGGTCCATCATTGATAACCAGTCCTCTCAGTTCTGTTTTATTATCAACAATAGTTACTCCGTCAGATGTTACCTTTACATACCTGAACATATAGGTCCATCATTGATAACCAGGGCTGTCAGTTCTGTTTTATTATCAACAATAGTTACTCTGTCAGATGTTACCTTTACATACCTGAACATATAGATCCATCATTGATAACCAGTCCTGTCAGTTCTGTTTTATTATCAACAATAGTTACTCCGTCAGATGTTACCTTTACATACCTGAACATATAGGTCCATCATTGATAACCAGTCCTGTCAGTTCTGTTTTATTATCAACAATAGTTACTCTGTCAGATGTTACCTTTACATACCTGAACATATAGATCCATCATTGATAACCAGTCCTGTCAGTTCTGTTTTATTATCAACAATAGTTACTCCGTCAGATTTTACCTTTACATACCTGAACATATAGGTCCATCACTGATAACCAGGGCTGTCAGTTCTGTTTTATTATCAACAATAGTTACTCCGTCAGATGTTACCTTTACATACCTGAACATATAGGTCCATCATTGATAACCAGGGCTGTCAGTTCTGTTTTATTATCAACAATAGTTACTCCGTCAGATGTTACCTTTACATACCTGAACATATAGGTCCATCATTGATAACCAGTCCTGTCAGTTCTGTTTTATTATCAATAATAGTTACTCCGTCAGATGTTACCTTTACATACCTGAACATATAGATCCATCATTGATAACCAGTCCTGTCAGTTCTGTTTTATTATCAACAATAGTTACTCCGTTAGATGTTACCTTTACATACCTGAACATATAGGTCCATCATTGATAACCAGGGCTGTCAGTTCTGTTTTATTATCAACAATAGTTACTCCGTCAGATGTTACCTTTACATACCTGAACATATAGGTCCATCATTGATAACCAGGGCTGTCAGTTCTGTTTTATTATCAACAATAGTTGAGTCGTCAGATGTTACCTTTACATACCTGAACATATAGATCCATCATTGATAACCAGCCCTGTCAGTTCTGTTTTATTATCAACAATAGTTACTCTGTCAGATGTTATCTTTACATACCTGAACATATAGGTCCATCATTGATAACCAGGGCTGTCAGTTCTGTTTTATTATCAACAATAGTTACTCTGTCAGATGTTACCTTTACATACCTGAACATATAGGTCCATCATTGATAACCAGGGCTGTCAGTTCTGTTTTATTATCAACAATAGTTACTCTGTCAGATGTTATCTTTACATACCTGAACATATAGGTCCATCATTGATAACCAGTCCTGTCAGTTCTGTTTTATTATCAACAATAGTTGAGTCGTCAGATGTTACCTTTACATACCTGAACATATAGGTCCATCATTGATAACCAGGGCTGTCAGTTCTATTTTATTATCAACAATAGTTGCTCCGTCAGATGTTATCTTTACATACCTGAACATATAGGTCCATCATTGATAACCAGGGCTGTCAGTTCTGTTTTATTATCAACAATAGTTACTCCGTCAGATGTTACCTTTACATACCTGAACATATAGGTCCATCATTGATAACCAGTCCTGTCAGTTCTGTTTTATTATCAACAATAGTTACTCTGTCAGATGTTACCTTTACATACCTGAACATATAGGTCCATCATTGATAACCAGCCCTGTCAGTTCTGTTTTATTATCAACAATAGTTACTCCGTCAGATGTTACCTTTACATACCTGAACATATAGGTCCATCATTGATAACCAGGGCTGTCAGTTCTGTTTTATTATCAACAATAGTTACTCTGTCAGATGTTATCTTTACATACCTGAACATATAGGTCCATCATTGATAACCAGTCCTCTCAGTTCTGTTTTATTATCAACAATAGTTACTCCATCAGATGTTACCTTTACCTACCTGAACATAGAGGTCCATCATTGATAACCAGGGCTGTCAGTTCTGTTTTATTATCGACAATAGTTACTCCGTCAGATGTTACCTTTACATACCTGAACATATAGATCCATCATTGATAACCAGTCCTGTCAGTTCTGTTTTATTATCAACAATAGTTACTCCGTCAGATGTTACCTTTACATACCTGAACATATAGGTCCATCATTGATAACCAGGGCTGTCAGTTCTGTTTTATTATCAACAATAGTTACTCTGTCAGATGTTACCTTTACATACCTGAACATATAGATCCATCATTGATAACCAGTCCTGTCAGTTCTGTTTTATTATCAACAATAGTTACTCCGTCAGATGTTACCTTTACATACCTGAACATATAGGTCCATCATTGATAACCAGGGCTGTCAGTTCTGTTTTATTATCAACAATAGTTACTCCGTCAGATGTTACCTTTACATACCTGAACATATAGGTCCATCATTGATAACCAGGGCTGTCAGTTCTGTTTTATTATCAACAATAGTTACTCCGTCAGATGTTACCTTTACATACCTGAACATATAGGTCCATCATTGATAACCAGGGCTGTCAGTTCTGTTTTATTATCAACAATAGTTACTCTGTCAGATGTTACCTTTACATACCTGAACATATAGGTCCATCATTGATAACCAGCCCTGTCAGTTCTGTTTTATTATCAACAATAGTTACTCCGTCAGATGTTACCTTTACATACCTGAACATATAGGTCCATCATTGATAACCAGGGCTGTCAGTTCTGTTTTATTATCAACAATAGTTACTCTGTCAGATGTTACCTTTACATACCTGAACATATAGGTCCATCATTGATAACCAGGGCTGTCAGTTCTGTTTTATTATCAATAATATTTACTCCGTCAGATGTTACCTTTACATACCTGAACATATAGGTCCATCATTGATAACCAGTCCTGTCAGTTCTGTTTTATTATCAACAATAGTTACTCCGTCAGATGTTACCTTTACATACCTGAACATATAGGTCCATCGTTGATAACCAGGGCTGTCAGTTCTGTTTTATTATCAATAATATTTACTCCGTCAGATGTTACCTTTACATACCTGAACATATAGGTCCATCATTGATAACCAGTCCTGTCAGTTCTGTTTTATTATCAACAATAGTTACTCCGTCAGATGTTACCTTTACATACCTGAACATATAGGTCCATCATTGATAACCAGGGCTGTCAGTTCTGTTTTATTATCAACAATAGTTACTCTGTCAGATGTTACCTTTACATACCTGAACATATGGGTCCATCATTGATAACCAGGGCTGTCAGTTCTGTTTTATTATCAACAATAGTTACTCCGTCAGATGTTACCTTTACAGAACCAGTCTTTGCTATTGCTTCAACACTTATATAATATGTCTGAAATTACAGAAGAATGTTAAACATTACATATCTCCACTAAAACAATATAAAAGTCTTCAATAAATTTTATTTACCCTTCCGGTGTTCACCCATGGTTTTTAGTGGGGTATGTGTAGCTCAATCTTTAATTTTCTGTGTAATGTTTTGTAGATCATTGTTTGTCCTTTTGTACTTTTGGCCATTGTGTTGTCTGCCCTTCTTCGATTTACAGATTTTGATTCTTCTTAGCTAATTTACCAATAACCATATTATAAACATACTGCCTTTAGTTGAAGGTGTTATGGTAGATTACCACAAGAAGAAACAAAATATCACCCGAGACCCAAGACTTTGTCTCTGGTGATAACCATATTATAAACATACTGCCTTTAGTTGAGGGTGCTATGGTAGATTACCACAAGAAGAAAACAAATATCACCCGAGACCCGAGACTTTGTCTCTGGTGATAATTTTTTTCTTCTTGTGGTAATTAACCATAGCACCCTTAACTAAAGGCAGCATGTTTTTATTATACTGAATGCCTATTTTCATTCTTATAAAATAATATCTGTATAGTATCAATAAATACAAGTATATTTCAACATTCTAATGAACAGAACAATAGAACAACAAATTATCACAGCTATTTCAACGCGGAAATGTTATAATTACTTTCATATGTAATACACTGTCTGACTGTATCCTATCTCAAATGAAAGTGGAAATAACATTTTGTCTGTCGCTTGACAAAATTTAACGGAAGTATACTAATCGGTAAAACTTGGTCGGAACAGGTGGTATTTTCCAGTGTTCGACAAACTTCAGTCTCAGCAGGTGGTATTGTTGTTGCTATGTTGTGGAGGAGTGATTTGTTCGGTTGTGTTGGCAACATTGTAGACTTTTAACATCCAATTACAATCTGGACGAACAAGCAAAACAGGGCAACAAAGCAGCAAAGAAATTTCCTAAATTTCAAATGCATATCGAGAATGAGAAAAAACTGTTCAAAAATAATATATGGGCAATCAGGCTTTCTATAGACAAATACTTGAATGACCCATTTGATCAAACTAATACACCTAACACTATCCATAGTGCTTTCGATATGATCTTTCTTTTTGAAATATATCAGTTGGTCCTTTTTTATTCAAATCAATGCATGTAGTTTATGTACAATAAATACTGGTCTACACAATATAATTTTTACCTGAAATACTGTAAGTACCAAGTTGTTAAACGTGTGCTTAGATATTGATCCATCAATTCTTTCTTCCGTTGTCACATTACAACCTCCTATCGTTGTTCCGGCACAAACATTAAAGTAAAGATCTAGATGTGGATGGTGAAAATTGTTCCATTCAACAGACAATTTGTCAGAAACAATAGAAAAATCTACATCTACAATGTCCTGAAAAATAATGTGGATATAATTATTCAATCCATGACAATTGGAAACATAACTGTAAAATACTTAATGATTATGTAAATGATTATACTACACAATGGACGAAACCTGAAAAAAAGACATAAATACTATTTCTGAATGGGTTAAGGTTGTTAGGTCATTGATACAAATTAGAATTAAACAAATCTAGTAGGTAAATGAGCTTTCAAATAACATCTATCATCAAAGACTCAAATGCTACAGAACACCTGTTTTACCTCCGTGACAAATATGTTGCTGTCCTAACAGTACTGTTTTTGTATATAAATAATATTATATTACCTGCTTGATAAAGGAAGTAAGTATTGACCTCTTTCAAAATTATTAATATATATACTATCAGCGGTCAAAACCAAGCTTCAGAGTTATTGTGATACTAGATACTCCTGGGTGGTGTGAATTAGATGAAAATTGTCAAAATCTGTTAGTGAACATATAATCAAGGCCCCTCTCCTCATGGTCACTGTAGGTACACATATCTTGTTTTAAGAAGGGACAAATGTTATTTTGTAAAACCATTATCCACTCTTAAACAGGCATCAATCATGATGCTTGAGTTTTTAATTGACAACATATTTGTTATGCTTTGGACATGTTTTTCAACAGACAGTATGCATTCCTATGGGTACCAAATGTGCTTCTCTTCACACTAATTTAATTTTTTTATTCATATGACACAGACTTCACGCAGAGTCTTCTCAAGAAAAACAAAAAAGAAGCTAGCACATTCCTGTAATTTCATGTACAGCCATATAGATGATGTCTCGGTGAATATGTTGACGCATCTATCCCATTGATCTTACAATAAAGGATACCACAAATACATCTATGTCTGCTTCATACCTTGACCTACACCTAGAAATTGACAGTGAGGACTGGTTGAGAGAGAAATTGTACGACAAAAGAGATGATTTAGATTTTCCCATTGTGAAATTTCCATTTACAAGTAGTAACATACTATCAACACCTGCATAATGGAGTATACAAGTCACAAATGATACAAAATTTCAGAGCTTTTGTTTCCTATTAGGATTTCCGTTATAGAAGGTTGTTGCTAAGAAGGAAGCTATCAAACCAAGCTGGTAAATTTGAAGTCATCACTTCTACAGTGTTACACCATCGTGACATGATAAATCATAATTTTATTCATTACAGAATATATGTTTCAAATGACCATGGATATGTTCAAACATGCCCACTTTCCTCATTCATCACCTATCACCAAATATGACAAACCACTGTATTTCTAACATGAGAAACATGACGGATGCATATCGCTAGTGGAAAACGAATTGCTTACACTTCCTGAGCATCTGGTTTTGAAGGAGATATTGTGATATCACAGAAATAAACACCTACTAACCTGTAATTGTCTGTTACCAATATTAGTCGGGTTAATATCTAGCACAACACCTGGAGATGGAGGCTGCACATCATGTGTATATACTACTGAAGTGTGTGTGGTAGTTAGTCCAGCTAAGTTTGTTACTTTAATAGTAACATAGTAGTCATGGTTACCATGTAGTGTCCATTCTAAAGATAACAGATCAATAGCAGTACATTCAGGTGGTATTGTTCTGACACAATGTATGTTGTATGTCAATGGTTGGAAACCTACAATGTCTGTCCCTCCTGCAACATGGCCTAAATGAAATATAATTAATTTTATTTAAAAATAAAAACATATGAAAATTCAAATAAGAATTTAAATCAAATTTCATTTTTTTAATTAATCAATTATTTATTTTGATTTTCTATCTAATTGTTTTATTGTATTAATGAAGCATCCTCATAATAAACTCTCTTTGTTTTGTGTAAATAAACAATTAAATCTCAGTTTTAATACAGCTTATAAAACATAATGCATATCCATATTAGGGCGTTCATATTCATTTTTACTTTGCTTCATACATATGAAAAATGAAGTGCACAAAACAAAATGCTTCTTTCATGTAATTCTTCATTTTCGTAGTTCCTAGGCACTGTACATAATATGTTCCTAATGTATAATCCGGCACTGCATATTACATGTACATTCTGCATAACAGAAAACGTAGGTGTGGTTAACATTCCTTTTAAGATTTATATACATGTATCTGAAATTCAAAATATTTTTTTTTTATAATCAGTTAAATATTATATCTACAAATTATCTTTTCACATGAACATATTGTGACAATTACCAGCTGTACAGTAAACACAATTAACAATAAAGACATAATTACCCAAGGCATACTGATAGGTCAAAGGATAAGGATCTTCTTCATCTTGGAAGGAATCTCTTGACCAGTTGACAACAAGCGTAAGTAGTCCTTGGTCTAATCTCACATCAATATGAGACCCAGAAAATATTGGAGCTGTCACGTCGACAATTATAGGTCCAAAGCTCTATAATTAAAAAACAAAAACAAAGATTACATGAGAAGAAAAATCAATATCTAATCCTTTTAAATTTTAAAATTGACTCTTGTACTTTTTGTACATTAATTAAGATGTCCTGAAATTTACTCTTCCCTATAATAGTAATTTATTTGGAATTTCCTTCATATGGTTTGGTAAGCATATAAGATATAAGAAAATAAATACAATTGCTTAAATATTTCTACAATGAGAATTACTTCAATTTCTCATACATAAATTTTTTTCTTTCAGAAATGCAATGTTTAATTTTTTATTTAAAAGAGAGTAAAGTCATCAATATCATATGAATTTTTATGATAAATCTCGTGCAGGTTTACCTGAATTCCTTCAATACTAGCTTTACTTGTGGTCTTTATAACTACATAGAACAATGTTCCTTCAGTTAAATCTGGATTGTTAAGACGAAAGTGCTGGTGGTGTTTTGTTGATCGGAAAGGAACCAAGCCTGGAAAAAGACTGTCGTATGTTGATGAAAGACCTATCTCATAATCATAAATCAGTTCATTTTCTACATCAGGTTCCCAAGTCATGGTGAGCTAAAATAAAATTACACAGTGAAAAAAATAACAACGTCAAGTAACAATATAAAGAATAATCGAAGCAATGTGTTTGGAAAAGAAGAATTTTCTTGTAACAGAAAAGACACATAACTTACCAATTCGCATATACGTACGGAAATTTGTGGGTTTTTTGTTGTTGTTGTTGTAATATACATATATGTTAATTTGAATCCTGAATTTTATTAATTAACTTTGTGTATCACTTATTTGTCACTATTAGTTTACTTGTGAAGATATTATAACCGTAACTGAAACATGTTAGTTATCGTGTCGTAGCCCAGTTTGATATCCAACACATATGTGTCTTTAAAATAAATAATAAAAATCAAGTAAATTTAGATTCTTAGTTATACATAATCTTCTGAACTAATGCACAATGTCTAAATTACTTTTGCGTCTCATAGTGTGATTCGATTGGTTTTATCAAAGCGCATGCTATGAGCAATCATAACCATGTTTGTGTCATTTAACAGGGCCTGGCGTGGTCATGATCAGGTTTATGGTTTTCCCTGTGTACTCCGGTTTCCTCCACCAATAAAACTGATCACCACGAAATAACAAATAACTGAAATATTGTTGATAGTGTCGTTAAACACCATATCCCCCCCAGCCAGTATAACAGTAACACAACAGGTGTCACACATGGAGCAGGAACTGATTACCCTTCCGAAGCACATGAGTTCACCCTTGGTTTTTATTGGGGTTCATGTAGTTTTCTGTGTGATGTTTTGTAGATTGTTGTTTGTCCTTTTGTACTTTTTCTTTTGGCCATTGAGTTGTCTGTCCTTCCTCGATTTATGTTTTCTGATTACTCCTTTTGTATCTTCAAAATTTTTTTTGTGTACAATAATTAGGACATTAATATCTTAATTGTTACTATATATACTTAACTTACTTGTGAACTTCGAGGCAGAACAAACAAGAACATAGGTGTTACAGGAGATAAATCAGAGCAGTTAATTTGTGTTACTACTTTTTCTGGAAACAGTCGGATGTCTTCAACATTTGTTGCATCAGTGCTACAAGGAAGTTAAATATTTATTATCACCACTAAAGCTATGAGTTTGAATCCCGCTCATGGACTAAGTGTACTCGATACAACATAATGTGATAAAGTTTGTCAGTGACTTGCGGCAGGTTGGTGGATTTCTCAGGCCAGTCAGGGTACTCCGGTTTCCTCCACCAATAAAACTGACCGCCACGATACAACTGAAATATTGTTGAGAGTGGCATTAAACACCAAAACCGTAACTCTATTTATTTCAATCACTGGTACATAAATACATTTTATGGTGGTATTAAATTTGCCAAGACAATAGCTATCTTTGACTTATTTCATAAAAATACATGTAGATCAAAGTATTTGTTTTCTTAAGTGATATTTCCCATCCTTTCCTAATGACTAATGTAATTCTGTGGAAATCTGTTAGATCTCAAACACGACCATACTGAACCCATGATGGGAGTTTTCCCAAAGGTGCGTTGTAAACAATTATTTCGATAGGTACATTTTCATGGTGTCCTAAACTTACAAAGCTATTATTTAAAAGAAAACAAGACACAAAAACTTTTTTTATATTCTAAAGTAACATACTTGCAAATATTACTACTATTAACCATAGTCCTGGTTATATCTGTCCAAATAATCCACTTTGTCCCATTGTTATCGACAACAAGCCGAGGGTCTGTTTTTGCACCATTTAGAATCACATTCTTTACAGATGGTTTAGTTGTTACGATTGTCACACCGTCAGAACAAACAGCCTTGGAGGCATCATTAGCTGGATTCATAGCAATAACAGTAACAAAGTAGGTTCCTTCATCTACAGCATCATAACTTGCAATTGTTTCTATAGTTTCTATTCCCTACAATATAAATACTGCTATATCAAGATTAAAAATATTATTTATAACGTTCATTATCACATATTTGTACGTAAATCGTATCTTTTTGCATATGTGATAAACGAAGAAGTGCACAATCCATATCAGTGCTCGGGGAAAATAACCACTTATTTTGCCCTGCATCGATGATGTCATTGTGATACGTAAACAAATATGACAGACGTGGAAGCACACAACAAATTGATACAGCAGAGATGAAGAATATCAATACAAAGCATAAAAGTAAGAGTGACATAAGGATATTCAAGGATGAGCTATCAACAGTGGGAGAACCCCGTAATCCCGAAGATATTGGAGTCGAGGAGATGAACATGCACCTTACAAGAATTTTTTTCAGCGTGCACGAAATCTAAACAGGATTACGAACTGATTCAGTGAAATGTATCCAAGCTTCCATCGGTAGATATCTTAGTGATGGCAAATGTTGTTATTCACGCCATTGTGACGCCTATTGAGAACTATGAAAATAGAACAGTTACTCCAATTTCCTTCAGATATAACTCTGTTTAGTCAACGGTTACTAATAATAACTCTGTTCAGCAAACCGTTATCGATTTGGTCCCCATGATGCCCAACTCCAGAATAACACTATTCCTATGATCAAATATCCAGGGAAATCTGACAACAGAATTTTTGGCATAAATGATAAGAATTGGAACTCTGGTTTATATTGAAAAGTGATGTTAAATAGCTTTGATAAATATGGGGAATTATATTGCTGACTTTTACATGTTATTTATTTTGTTGTTATTTTGATAAATAAACCTTATTTTTAATTCATTTCAGTCATGGTTAAATATGTGATAAACAGATTATAACATGGCATTTTCCATATCGACCTTGGGCTGATATGGGAGCCTCGGGATGATACCAGGGCCGATATGGAAAAGGCCATGTTGTAATCTATATTCATAAATACATTGACCGCCCGTTTATATGTGATGGTAGGGTTGCCATTTTACTCACATGTGGAAGCATGATCACTTTATCTATACACGACAAATCGCTTTAAACGTGTGTTCTGAATTCAATTTGTAAAATGAGTGGAGTGTATTTGATTTGTCTCGCAAAACTTAGGATGACATATCTCTCAGAGGAGTTGTACCCTCAGCGGAGATGCTAGATCAGGGTTTATTTCAATACCCCAGGATTCACTATAGTAGGGGCTTCACAATATTTGATGTAGGCTTATACATCTTCAATGTTAATTGGATCGCCTTATTAAAGATATTCTGTATCGAATCACCTTAGAGAACACAGTCGAAGTGAACAATCAGTGACAAAACTACGAAATATTAAAACATTGCATTTTTTTATTTAACATATTTAGTAGTGTATCATCCGCCCAGTAGTCAGTGTTTCAGGACTGACATGGTTTATTAGATACAGTGAAACCTATCTAAACCGAACCCTGAGTAAACCAAAAAACTGCCTAAACAGAACCCTGAGTAAACCAAAAACCCGCCTAAACAGAACCCTGAGTAAACCAAAAACCTGCCTAAACCAGACAGACTTTACAGTCCCCATCTACTGAACCCTGAGTAAACCAAAAACCTGTCTAAACCAGACAGACTTTACAGTCCTATCTACAGTAAAACCTGCCTAAACCAGACAGACTTTACAGTCCCAATCTACTAAATGTCTATGTAATTTGAACCTGTGTAAACCAAACACCTGTCAAAAAATAATGTAATTATTATTAAAACTAAGGTTCTCCTCCCTCAGGCATAAGTGATCTCTGCCTATTTTGTCTATCCTGTTTATGTCCTTTAGTTTTCTTGTTGCAAAAAAAAACTTTTAAAGTTTTTTGGTTTCAGTACAGCTAAAACAATCTATTTCTGAGGAAGATAAATATTTCTTTTATGATAATGTTCTTCCATCAGTTACATGTACCTATATTTAACTGTAACAATATATTTAAAGTATATCTAATGATGAAATAGTTTACCTCATTGCTATCAAATAATTCTTGTCTGTTCCAACAACGGTCAGAAAATAAATATTTATAATATTTGACTGCACTTTCAGGATCAAAGAATCCATCCCAGTGTACATTTAAATGCATATCATTTTGATAATCTATTTCTGGACTGCCGTAGATGCCATCATGTACAAATCCTGGCTGAGGGGCAGTTATATCTACTGTAATCTGGAAAAAGGATACATTAGTGTTCAATATAATTAAACATATAACTGGAATACATTTTTGATAATTGTCTCTACCAAACTTGTGAGTACGAGTCACTCTCATGGAGAGGTGTACTGGATTCAATGCTTGCAGGAAGTCAGTGATTTTCTCACTGTGCTACGGCTTCCTGCATCAAGAACACCAACTGCCACAATATAACTGAAATAACATTGAAAGTGGTGTTAAAAACAAGTACCCATAACTCTATCACAGACAAGTCCAGGTATTATAACATCATACACATCGACCACATGTTTATGCACGTTAATAACAACAGAAGCTCATACAAATGTAATATTAACTGCATAATTCTTTTTTCTTTAATATCGTTTATTGTTCCTTTTTAGAAATAAAAGAACCGCCTAGAGTGCGACATATCCCCCTGCACTTGCATAATATTTAGTTTTATATATTTATAGAAAGCAGCCTTGCAGTCTTAATGTATAACATACTTTATTGAAGGATGGAGTATATTGCAGCATGATCTGAATAATATACAGGAAGTATTTCCATGTAAAAACCCATCCAAGATAATGATAATAACAAGCCACATGCAAAAAATTATTCAAATCTATCCATGTTTACTGAAGTTATCGCGTAAACAAGACACAATTCTCAAAATTGGTGATTTTTCAACCAAAAACTAAGATTCCCCCCCAAAACCCTTGCTTCAAATATTTCCATGTAAGAACCCATCCAGGATAATGATTATTACAAGCCACATGCAAAAAATTATTCAAATCTATCCATGTTTACTGAAGTTATCGCGCAAACAAGACACAATTCTCAAAATTGGTGATTTTTCAACCAAAAACTAAGATTTCCCCCTAAAACCCTTGCTTCAAATATTTCCATGTAAGAACCCATCCAAGATAATGATAACTACAAGTCACATGCAAAACATTATTCAAATCCATCCATGTTTACTCAAGTTATCATGTAAACAAGAAAGTGTGACGGACGGCCGCTATTACTATATCCCCCACCGCTATCGCGGGGGGATAATAACAGAATAAAAGGAAAGGGGAAGGAAGAACTGCAAATGATTTAATCTTAATTTTTTTTAGAGATATATAGAAATTAACTTTATAAATCAGTAAAACAGATAATCAATCAGACTTAAAAATTAATTTGTGATTTCTTTACACAAATACAATGACTTCCTACAACATGATTTTAGTTTTATGCTTTTAAATACTATATATATTCTCATGAACTTGAAGTGTTGTTGTTTAATTTATTGTAAGATTAGCTCCTATTGAC
Organism: Bathymodiolus septemdierum; assembly: GCA_963383655.1. NCBI lineage: Eukaryota > Metazoa > Mollusca > Bivalvia > Mytilida > Modiolidae > Bathymodiolus > Bathymodiolus septemdierum. The sequence goes on along the minus strand of OY726517.1, from coordinate 100,454,434 downwards.
TATTGTTTACTTCATCTCAGTTTGTGAGTCAAACTTTGAAAACATTAAAAACTAGAGGCTCAGGTGAGCCTGTATCGCTCACCTGACATAAATAAGTCCTCTTAAGAATGTCTGCATGCCGAATACATCTAAGTTACTATTCAAATCCCATACTGCCATAGGGTTCTATGTTAAAACTATGTCTGCTAATGGCAGCCATCTTGGATGGAGGTCGTGGTCAACGGACACAATTTTGAAAGTATACTACCCAAGGACCATCCATGCCATTTTGAACCGAGATCGGGAACACTGAACACAATTTTGGAAGTTGACCACCTAAGAGCCATCGATGACATGTTTGCTATATTGGCTTACTGGTTTCAGAGGAGAAGATTTTAAAACATTTTTTCCCATAGGGTCCTATGTTAAAACTACAGTATGTCCGCTGAAGGCGGCCATCTTGGATGGAGGTCAGGGTCACTGGACACAATTTTGAAAATTGACCACTTAAGGACCATCCATGCCATGTTTGCTTTAAATTGGCTTACTGGTTCCAGAGAAGAAGATTTTTAAACATATTTCCCATAGTGTCCTATGTTAAAACTATGTCCTCTGATGGTGGCCATCTTGGATGGAGTTTTGGGTCACTGAAGATAATTTTGAAAGTTGACCATTTAAGGACCATTCATGCCATGTTTGCTTTAAATTGGCTTACTGATTTCAGAGGAAATTTTTTTTAAACATTTTTCCCATAGGGTTCTATGTTAAAAATATGTTTGCTGATGGTGGCCATCTTGGATGGAGGTCGGGGTCACAGGACATAATTTTGAAAGTTGACCACCTAAGGACCATTCATGCCATGTTTGCTTTAAACTGACTTACTGGTTTCAGAGGAGAAGACTTTTAAACATTTTTTCCATAGGTCCTATGTTAAAATTAAGTCGAGTCATGGTGGCCATCCTGAATTTCCGATCAGCAAACGATTCACAAATTTAGTACAGGACCACCCAATGATCATTCCTGCAAAGCCACAATTCAATTGGCTTAGTGGTTTCTAACAAGAAGATTTTTAAAATTTCGACCAATCAGAACACATTATGGGCCCTGGCAGCCATGTTGGATTTCCGATCAGCACCAAAAACACAAATCTTGTATATGACCATCCAATGAACATTTCTGCCAACTTTGGCTCAAATCTGTGTTGTGGTTTCAGAAAAAAAGATGAAAATGTGAAATTCCCATAGGGTCCAATGTTAAACTAAGTCGAGTCATGGCGGCCATCTTGAATTTCCGATTGGCAAACGATTCACAATTTTAGTACAGGACCACCCAATGATCATTCCTGCAAAGTCACAATTCAATTGGCTTAGTGGTTTCTAACAAGAAGATTTTTAAAATTTCGACCAATCAGAACACATTAGGTGCCCTGGCAGCCATGTTGGATTTCCGATCAGCGCCAAAAACAAAAATCTTGTATATGACCATACAATGAACATTTCTGCCAAGTTTGATTCAAATCTGTTATGTGGTTTCAGAAAAAAAGATGAAAATGTGAAATTCCCATAGGGTCCTATGTTAAACTAAGTCGAGTCATGGTGGCCATCTTGAATTTCCGATCGGCAAACGATTCACAAGTTTAGTACAGGACCACCCAATGATCATTCCTGCAAAGTCACAATTCAATTGGCTTAGTGGTTTCTAACAAGAAAATTTTAAAAATTTTGACCAATCAGAACACATTATGGGCCCTGGCAGCAATGTTGGATTTCCGATCAGCGCCAAAAACAAAAATCTTGTATATGACCATCCAATGAACATTTCTGCCAAGTTTGGTTCAAATCTGTTTTGTGGTTTCAGAAAAAAAGATGAAAATGTGAAATTCCCATAGGGTCCTATGTTAAACTAAGTCGAGTCATGGTGGCCATCTTGAATTTCCGATCGGCAAACGATTCACAATTTTAGTACAGGACCACCCAATGATCATTCCTGCAAAGTCACAATTCAATTGACTTAGTGGTTTCCGACAAGAAGATTTTAAAATTTCAGCCAATGAGAACACATTATGGACTCTGGCAGCCATGTTGGATTTCAAATCAGCACCAAAAACACAAATCTGGTAGAGGACCATCCAGTGAAAATTTCTGGCAAGTTTGGTTGAAATCTGTTCAGCGGTTTCAGAGAAGAAGATTTAAATGTGAAAAGCTAACGGACGGACGACGGACGCTTACCCATGACAAAAGCTCACATGGCCTATGGCCAGGTGAGCTAATAACACCAAGCAAGATTAATTTGAGGGAAAGATTATGAAAAGCTTGAAGATACCAAGGGACTAATCAAAGATTGCAAATCAAAGAAGGACAAACAATGGCCATAAAAAAGGACAAACAATGGCCATTAAAAAAGGACAAACAATGATCTACAAAACATTATACAGAAAACTAAAGATAGATGAACCTCAATAACTATTCCTACCTTCTTCCTTAACACTGACTTTAACAACGCTTTATTGACAATAGTTATCCCCAGTAAATATTCCTACCTTCTTCCTTAACACTGACTTTAACAACGCTTTATTGACAATAGTTATCTCCAGTAAATATTCCTACCTTCTTCCTTAACACTGACTTTAACAACACTTTATTGACAATAGTTATCCCCAGTAAATATTCCTACCTTCTTCCTTAACACTGACTTTAACAACACTTTATTGACAATAGTTATCCCCAGTAAATATTCCTACCTTCTTCCTTAACACTGACTTTAACAATGCTTTATTGACAATAGTTATCTCCAGTAAATATTCCTACCTTCTTCCTTAACACTGACTTTAACAACGCTTTATTGACAATAGTTATCCCCAGTAAATATTCCTACCTTCTTCCTTAACACTGACTTTAACAACGCTTTATTGACAATAGTTATCTCCAGTAAATATTCCTACCTTCTTCCTTAACACTGACTTTAACAACACTTTATTGACAATAGTTATCCCCAATAAATATTCCTACCTTATTCGTTAACACTGACTTCAACAACACTTTATTGACAATAGTTATCCCCAGTAAATATTCCTACCTTCTTCCTTAACACTGACTTTAACAACACTTTATTGACAATAGTTATCCCCAGTAAATATTCCTATCTTCCTCCTTAACACTGACTTTAACAATGCTTTATTGACAAGAGTTATCCCCAGTAAATATTCCTACCTTCTTCCTTAACACTGACTTTAACAACGCTTTATTGACAGTAGTTATCCCCAGTAAATATTCCTACCTTCCTCCTTAACACTGACTTTAACAACGCTTTATTGACAATAGTTATCCCCAGTAAATATTCCTACCTTCTTCCTTAACACTGACTTTAACAATGCTTTATTGACAATAGTTATCCCCAGCAAATATTCCTACCTTCTTCCTTAACACTGACATTAACAATGCTTTATTGACAATAGTTATCCCCAGTAAATATTCCTACCTTCTTCCTTAACACTGACTTTAGCAATGCTTTATTGACAATAGTTATCCCCAGTAAATATTCCTACCTTCCTCCTTAACACTGACTTTAACAACGCTTTATTGACAATAGTTATCCCCAGTAAATATTCCTACCTTCCTCCTTAACACTGACTTTAACAATGCTTTATTGACAATAGTTATCCCCAGTAAATATTCCTACCTTCTTCCTTAACACTGACTTTAACAAAGCTTTATTGACAATAGTTAGCCCCAGTAAATATTCCTACCTTCCTCCTTAACACTGACTTTAACAACGCTTTATTGACAATAGTTATCCCCAGTAAATATTCCTACCTTCCTCCTTAACACTGACTTTAACAACACTTTATTGACAATAGTTATCCCCGTAAATATTCCTACCTTCTTCCTTAACACTGACTTTAACAAAGCTTTATTGACAATAGTTAGCCCCAGTAAATATTCCTACCTTCCTCCTTAACACTGACTTTAACAACACTTTATTGACAATAGTTATCCCCGGTAAATATTCCTACCTTCCTCCTTAACACTGACTTTAACAACACTTTATTGACAATAGTTATCCCCAGTAAATATTCCTACCTTCCTCCTTAACACTGACTTTAACAACACTTTATTGACAATAGTTATCCCCAGTAAATATTCCTACCTTCCTCCTTAACACTGACTTTAACAACACTTTATTGACAATAGTTATCCCCAGTAAATATTCCTACCTTCTTCCTTAACACTGACTTTAACAACGCTTTATTGACAATAGTTATCCCCAGTAAATATTCCTACCTTCCTCCTTAACACTGACTTTAACAACACTTTATTGACAATAGTTATCCCCAGTAAATATTCCTACCTTCTTCCTTAACACTGACTTTAACAACACTTTATTGACAATAGTTATCCCCAGTAAATATTCCTACCTTCTTCCTTAACACTGACTTTAACAACGCTTTATTGACAATAGTTATCCCCAGTAAATATTCCTACCTTCCTCCTTAACACTGACATTAACAATGCTTTATTGACAATAGTTATCCCCAGTAAATATTCCTACCTTCTTCCTTAACACTGACTTTAACAATGCTTTATTGACAATAGTTATCCCCAGTAAATATTCCTCCCTTCCTCCTTAACACTGACTTTAACAACACTTTATTGACAATAGTTATCCCCAGTAAATATTCCTACCTTCTTCCTTAACACTGACTTTAACAACACTTTATTGACAATAGTTATCCCCAGTAAATATTCCTACCTTCTTCCTTAACACTGACTTTAACAACGCTTTATTGACAATAGTTATCCCCAGTAAATATTCCTACCTTCCTCCTTAACACTGACATTAACAATGCTTTATTGACAATAGTTATCCCCAGTAAATATTCCTACCTTCTTCCTTAACACTGACTTTAACAACACTTTATTGACAATAGTTATCCCCAGTAAATATTCCTACCTTCCTCCTTAACACTGACTTTAACAACGCTTTATTGACAATAGTTATCTCAATAAAATAGTCTGAATCATGTACTCCTTTATCCTTCCCTGGAATTAGTCCAGCACCATCGACAATTTGTGGTTTTATTTGAAAGTGTCGGTGAAAACATCCATGATATAACGTGCAGTAACAATCAGGTCCTCGTGGATGATCTTGGTACTCCTCCTCACATGACGTCATGTTCTAAACATAAAATTAAAGTTTATAATGTATACCCAACGTCCTCTTGTACACTGTCTTATAAAATCATGGATGTTTGGAACATACATTAAAATCTTTAAATCTATAACATAGTAAGAGCATAATGATGAAGATTTCATTACATAAATGAAAACATAATGATTTTTTTATTATTTACTTTTGAATTATAAATGAATATATTTTCAAAATGACTAATATGTTCATATTTAATCATCAGATTGTAAATCTAACGACTGTCACATAATATCAGTATCAGTACTTACATCAACATTTCCTTGAGCATGAATATGTGACTGTCCATGAATCTCGTCTGATCCAGTATAGTTATCAAGCAGTTTCCACTGAACACTGTGGATACCACTATGGTAATCAAAGGCGTCCCATTCAAATCTATAAAAAAATTACAAACAGCTTCTTTGAAAAAAACATAATGTAGTACAGTGAAACCTGTCTTAATTAAACTTACCTGTGACCAGCTAATATGTTCAGAATAGACAGGTGTTCAGTTTGTACAGTTTTCCTTTTTACTCAGCTTTCGTCTTAGACAGGTTACCCTGTATAAAGAAGCCATCTTTTTACCTAACATCTACGAACAATTATAAATAAAATATCAAAATCAAAAACAGTTTGAAGTCTGTTATAGTCAACACTTATAAAGATTGGGGTAGGCTAATGGATTATGGGTGTTGAACTGCATATTTAGAATATAATTTATTATATTCGTGGTAATTTTTATTGTAGGAGGAAAGCGGCATATCTGGAGAAAACCACCAACCTGTCCCAAATCAATGACAATTATATCAAATAAAGTTATATTGAGTACACCTTACAATAGACTATCTTTAGCCGTGATAGGTATATGATATAAGTGGTATCAACAACCCTCTCTTGAAAAGCTAGTAATCACATTATTTAATATCAAATTCAATTTTAACTTTGCCAGTTCTTGCAATTAGCAAAATCGAAAAAGACATTTTAAGGAATATCCATTCAAGATTTCCAATATGAGATACATTTTTAAATCAAATTTTTACGTTACAAAAAGATTAAGATCTACCGTATACAATACTTTCCAATCGCATATCATTAACTTTTTTGTACAATAAGAAAGTACATATAATGTTGTTACTCTATTAAACCTTTATTGTTTGAGCTTTATAGTTTGTAACCTTACTTTTATATATTTCAACTAACAAAATAGGGCTACCTTCTAAATATATTCGAACATATTTTTATAGATAAACAAGCTACTCATAGTCACTTGTCAAATAATCAGTTTTTCTTTAATATAGATCATTGTTATTAAGTTTTTTCAAGAGAAACATCATAACAGGGTTCGAAATTACTGTAGGTCCGATAGCCCGAGGCTAGAAGAATTACTCTCGGTCTAGGCCAAGTTGTTTTATCGTAGACCGTGTATCTAGGTGATTTACGACTATCAATTTCCGGAAATTGTGTTCCGCGCGGACATCGTTTTCTATTTTATCTAAAATCCTTGGTCATGTCGGCACTTGAAATAAACTACTCTTTTCTCCGCTATATGTAAGAATTTATATGACTATGATCACAAGTTCAAGGTTACTTTTTCAATAAAAAAAAATAGGTGGAAATTCTTACCAGGAGTTTCAAAACCGGAGTCTAAACGGAAAGTTGACACCCGTGAAAGTAACAAGGCACACGATGCCACAAGAAGGAAGAGAAAATTTCAACCTCACTGGCTTCAAATGTACAAATGGCTACATTTCGACGGAGAAAGTCAGCTGATTTCCTGTGACTGGTGTACAAAATTTGGGAAAGACGACCCAGACGTAAATGTGTTAAAGACACTGAACTGGAACTTGAGGACAAATACAAATTCAGAATAAAATAAAATTATTTAAATATTTGCCTTTTATTAAAATTTTTCAATATTTGAAACCAAAAAAATACACTTTTTCTTTGACACAATATTTGCACAACTCATGCTTTCAAAACATACTCAGAATGCAGGAATTTGGATGTAATTATTAAAAATTGCCTCGAAAACACCCTAGCCACAAATACAAGTCTAGGCATTTTCCTTCAGGGCTAGAGCAGATTAAATCAGTCTAGCCCTGCAGTCTAGACATCAATTCCCATTAAATTCTATCCCTGTCATAATGATGGAGCTATACTCGGTTTCTTGTGTTTCTTTGCTTCTTCAAGTTATTTGTCAATAAGATCTATGTCTACCCGTGTAGTGGTGAAGTGTAATTGTACTAAGCAGGTTTTTATCTTTTTTTACATCTGTATTGCTGTTTGATACCCAATTACCAAGAGGAGAGGGTTAGGTTCCATTAGTCAGTTTAATCCTGCCACATTTTTGTGCCTGTCTCAAGCCAGGACCTTGATTTCCAACATCATACATGTATGTTGTGGTCTTTATTTTATGTTCAATGATTTGAGTTGAGAGGTGTTAATGTTTTGTTTAAATTGTCTTTTCATAACTGATATAACCTGATACAAATTTTTCATTGATCTACAGAAAGATGGTTTTTCTGGGTAACCAATTTTCCTCTACCAAAATAAATGTCAAATATAATATAATTGAAATATTGTTGAAGGTGGTGTTAAACACTAATTATTCTAAATCGCATTGATGTCTGTGTTGTCGTTGATGTGCTTGCATTGCATATAATATTGAGGAATTTAACTAAATTTAGCTTCTATTTACGTCATAGTTGTAAAATCTTCTAAACGTTGAACAAATAGATCAGTCTTATTTCCATATGAAATCCATATATTTTCTATTTCTGCATTCGTTGTGTCTTTGTAAATGGTTATGATATCATCAGTATATTCTCCTATGATGTCGGTTGCTCTGACAGTAATATCCAGCTTCTGTCCATCTTGCCACGTGACATCTATCACCTCCGATTCCTGTAAAATGTCAGGTACGTCGCTAAAGGATTGAAATGACGAAACATCCGGTCCAGTTACTGTATAATTGATATCAAACTTTACAACACCTAAATAAAGAAAATGGAGGTATAATATCAAACCTAAAAGCCTGTTCATACGGTAAGAATAATCGTATACAATTAATAGTATACGACAAAACATATCTTCTGCACCGCTTATCATTTGGAAGTATACAACAGATAAAAAAATATGATTGTCTTTAGATTAAAGCACTGCTTTATTTCAAAATGTGTAGTAATATATCCAGTCACATCAAGGGCAAAAGTGCATTTCTGTAAACACAATATAAAAATTTGAAAGTGTATCATCCACGCATTTAGTGTCAACAAAACAGAAACTTGAAATGTATGCTCAACAGCAATTTGAATGTATGAATTCTGTCGTAGAATAAAGAACATTATGGTTATTTTAAAACATGACAGTAGCCATAGCGGATATATGGCACTGGATTGACGGTAACATATATGAAACCAGTTGTTTTATTGAAAGGAATACAAAATGTAAACAAAAATATATTATTCCATAGAAAACAGACCCAAATGGCTTTCAAGGATGGCAACATCTTATATGGTTGGTTTTTTTTTCTAGTTTTCTAAAAAGTACAAGCAGTTTCAATTAATATATTAATGATCTGATACATTTTTTTAGAGCAAAAGTGACGAAAAATTGTTAGCATGAAGATAATACCTTTTATATTTGTATACCATTGAACAGTCCTTCTACCAAAGATGTCATCATATACTGTCTCAATACTAGTATGGTTTGCTACTGGTTCAAGCCATCCATTCACATGATGTCTTTCATTAATAAATCGTCCAGGCCATTTAACATGAAGTTGACTTGTGTCCGTTACTACCCAGGTGTAATTTGTCTCTGATGTACTTTCAGTCACGATCATTCTGGTTCCTGATGTTGTCTCTACTACTGACTGATCATCAAACAGGAACACAGATCTAGTAGACTTGTAGTTGCCCGCCTTGTCAAAAGCAGTAAATATGATGGAATACATCTCTGGTATTGTAACATTAAAATTGCTCTGAAATATTATTAATATATTTCCTTGACTGAGTTGCATAATAGCTGCATAACAGTAGTTTCTAACGGTCTATTTTTTACCGTTAAGCTACAAATACCACAAGTTTACAGAAGGATGAAAGAAGGGCCATCTTAACAACATTATAGGTCCCCGTGCAAAGCAGTGCACTGGGGCCCATACCAACACAACCACTCACATGAATAAAACATTACATATCGATAAAATTACACATACATGTAGTGTAAACATATTTTATTAAGTAATTCATTAAGACAATACAAGCATGTATATTTATTGTATTGGTGCTTTCAACAAAATCATTGTTTAAACATTAAAAAACATGCTGTATACAACATACATAAATTAGCATGGGGCCCTGTGCTAATTTTTACATGTTTTTATGAGTTATTTCCCTTTAACAGACAATGTGTCACTTTCATGCAAAGTTGGATGCAAATCAAATGATATATTTTCCCCTTAATCTGTGCAAATTTTAAATGTTGTAACAACGTGTAGCTTTTATATTTGCTATAAAGTTATTAATTGATGTTTTACAAGGTTTGAATATCCACAAATTATATGAAAATGATATTGTATTTCATTGTCCTTTCCATTGCTCTTGTTAGAACGGGTTTTATTTTTCCTGGCGTAAAAGAAATAACTTGTTCAAATGTATAATTTTTTAATCAATTCGTGAATGTGCAAAACGTCTATTCAATCCATATCAACAAAACAAACAGCTTACCTCTCACCTCAAACCACTGATCCATATCAACAAAACAAACAAATAACCTCTTGCCTCAAATCACTGAACACAAAAAAAAACACTACTTAGCCAGGAAATCCATGTCCTTGCTTGGGACAATGTTAAACTGGGTAATGGAATTTCAACCTTCTCTTAATAACTAAATATATAACAACAGCGATATAGACAAACAATAAAAAATGCACAGATCTGCTTCCACTCAAGAAGATCATTCCTATCACAAACTGAATGAATACCATACCATAAGCTTGGACAACCTTAAAATATTTCCTTAAACACACACACACATATCCATACAGTCAATCCATTCAGCCCACTTCAAACTTTATTAAACTGTTTAATTGTCTTACTATTTTCCAGATGATAGCCCCCTTCTTGTATTTTTTTGTCTGTTTTTGTAACCTTGTAATATGATTTCGGTTACAATGTTGACAGCATTTCACCATATTTTGATTTCTTGTTTAGAACCCCCATCTAGGAAATTAAATTCTGTACAGATGATCAAATAACATCAAAACAATAATGAGACCCAGGTGTACCATTTATCGACAGAAGTCAAGAGTGAGTACCACTCAACGACAGGCAAAGAACCGTTTCACACTCATTTTTAGGATGTGAGCAGAGTCATTTTTATTGTACATACTGAAGACCAAACTGTAACTATGCAGAACAGCAATAAAAGCGCTGTTCCTTTACTTTGATTCGTGTAATTAGTAACAATGTTAGATTGTCTGTCATGTTCATTTACATACATATTCTTTCTTACTAAGAGTACAATAGCAGGACCAATGGATGCTTGTAGTTAACTGACTTCTAGCTAAAAAGGTAGAATCTGTTGGTTAAAGACCATTACTCTTAGGAAATAGATATAATGATTAAAATACAAAAATTACTCTGCTCATTTGGCAAAAATAAATACACACATTACCACAATGATTGAAATAAAAAAAAGTACATTACCTCAGGTTGTGTTCTGTTGCTTGAAAACAGCATGCCAGCTTCTTTCAGTAACGCCCCATCGTGTGCCAAATGAAACACTTCATATGCATAGAATTCAATTCCAGCTAAATCATCGCTCCATTGTCTCCATGAAAGGCTTATAGAATTCTAAAAATAGAATAGAAATAGAATACCTTTAATGTATCTGATTATTTGATGGAATTAATCTTCAGAAATGATGTGTCAGTGCACGTGGTGTATCGTATTTTTAAGATACTTAAATATTAAATATTAGTGAATAAAATTATATGTTCTCATTTTATATATCTTTCTTTCAAAAGGTTTATATATTCATTTATAATATAGTATCAAATATTTCATGAAGATTTCTTTGTAAAATAAAAATGCAATATTTTCCGATATTGCATTCCATTCTTTCTCCTTTAAGTTTGGTACACACTAGAGAGGTTCCGAGTAAAACTATATTTGCACGCAAGCGGACGAGAGATAAACAATATGGTGGGATTGTGTTAAATACATGTTGCAAAGAAATATGGTAAAATGTAATTGTCACAGACTGAAATATTTGGTACTATATTATACTAGAGGCTCAGTAGGCTGAGCCTGTATCGCTCACCTTTCATTCTGCTTTGAGGAAACTTAATACAGAACCTTCCATAGGTGCTTCCCATCAAATTTCGATTCATTTTGGCAAAGCAGTTTCAGAGAAGAAGATTTTTAGAAATCGACCAATCTAAAACAAGAATTGCCTGTGGCAGCCATGTTTTTTAATGGATCAAAACGAAATAAGCATTCTCTATAGAGGACCTTCCATAGATGCTTCTTACCAAGTTTCATATCATTTGGCCAAGCGGTTTCAAAGGAAAAGCTGCTTTAGAAATTAACCAACAAGAAACAAGAATTGCCTATGACAGCCATGTTTGTAAACGGATCAAAACAGAATGAGCAATTCCCATAGAGGACCTTCCATGTTTCGGTCAATTTGGCCAAGCTGTTTCAGAGTAGAAGATTTTTAGAAATCAACCAATCAGAAACAAGAATTGCCTGTGGCGGCCATGTTTGTTAATGGATCGGGACAAAATGAGCACTCTTTATAGAGGACTGCCCATAAATGCTTCCTACCATGTTTTGGTTCATTTGGCAAAGCGATTTCAGAGGAGAAGAATTTTAAAAATCAGCCAATCAGAAACAAGAGTTGCCTGTGGTGGCCATGTTTGTTCATGGATCGGGACGAAATGAGCAATCTTTACAGAGGACCTTCCATAGATGCTTCCTACCATGTTTCAGTTCATTTGGCTGAGGGGTTTCAGAGGAGAAGATTAAAATGTGAAAATTAACAGACGACGGACGACAAGTGATGGCAAAAGCTCACATTGCCTTTGGCAAGGTTAGCTAAAAAGGGTTATTGCACTAATATTGAGGAATATTGCCCCTCGCAGTATAACATATAACCGGCAAATATTTAATTAGTCGTAATTACTATATCCAGATAAACAAAACCTGGTACTATATTAATGTTTACACAACAATTAAAGGTTATTTAGCTGTGGCATGATGATTTTTACCTGTTAATTACAATTACTCCAGATCAAGAAATATGATTGTACCAAGCTGACACGGACAATATAATTGAAACAATCACCTGATTAAATGTTTACAATCATAATAAAGTTTATTAAAGCAATATTTAAAATTGTTATTTGATAAATTAACATTAGATTGAATAATATCAAACTGCGTGATCGCAGGATTCCTCTAAAGACCAAACAAATAGAAATGTACTGGTAGTAGAATTCCGGTTAACCCGAGTTTTTATGTCTACATTATACTAAAAGAATTGAATACAATTGCTTCTAATCATAATTCTTTTAAAAAAATTGTTATATGATAAAGTATGAAAATTCGACATTAGAAATATACATCCGAAATATATCAAAGTTTATACCGATATCGATCCAACTGTTGACTTCGTATTTCCTGTCAACATAATAGATCGTGAAAACAGTGAAAAAATAGTTTCTCAAGACAAATTTGAAGTTAACCAAATGCATATTCAGAAGTTGTAACGTTTGAAAACTTTCTAAAGAAATAAATATGTTTTTAATTCTAAGGATCACTGTAATGTGCACCAGTTGCTTATCGCAACATCGCTTCAGTTGTTGCTTCCTGTAATACAAACAATTTTTTTTTCGGTGCCGAGATTTTCAATCCGCAAAAAAAAAAATCCGCAAAAATTAAATGTCATCTTTTCAGACCAAAACCGCAGAAATTTCACACCACAGAAATTACCGGTTATACGGTATCATATTGCACTCGCAAGCTCGTACAAGATGACAAACTGCTCGGGACAATATTCCTCAATATTAGTGCACTAACCCTATAATTATAACAACATATTAAGAATAAACTGGTAGAACGTGCTAAAGTGGGTCACGGGTCACTGTGAGTAGCATGTGTAGTCACGTGACTTGGTAATCGGGCGGCTGTATCGAGAAACAGATACGGTGTTGAAAAAACTGTTGATACTCATAAAATATTGATAAATGCAATAAAATTTTATGTTTGTCTTCAAGAAATATGATAAACAAAACCATGTGTGAAGTTTTATGACGAAATATCTCCAATTTCTATGTAAATTTACGAGTTGAAGTGGGGAAACACCCACAGGACCTCCGTGTCCATGAATTTTTTTTTTTTTAAATGTTAATAATATGAAATATTGACATCCAAACTTGCCTTTTGGACAGCACATTTCTGTGTCCACACTTGCCCTCAGGCAACACTTGTATAGTTTTAAAATAAATGTTTTGAACATATACAGGTAGCTAATATATTTTGCATATTGTTTACAAAACCAATAAATCCCTGGTGTTCAAACCCATGAACAAAGTATATCCTGACAGTGTGAAGTGTATCATAAACTGAAAGGATCGTGGCAATAGTACTCATAGGGATGAGTTGTGTATTTGATTCATTTCATATCAGTGGACACCATTTTCGACGAGTTCACCTCTAAAATCCTATTTTTGTACCAGGTGTGTCCCATTGTGCTTGACGGTATTTGCCTTATCATGCAAATAAACTTTTTTTTTATCATTTCCTTGAAATATCTGGAATTATCACAAATGTAACAAATTTATCTTAGTGTCTGAAGAGATTGTTTGTGATTTAATTTAATTTTTGTCTAGAATTTCAAAGAATAATCTAATTTTTAACTAACTTCATCAGTAACATCTGTTAAATCTAAAGGAGGAACATCACAACTGGTACCATATTGCTGAAGACATGTATAGTATGGTTCTATGTAATCCCACTGTATTGTATAACTTCTAGTTGTGGTCTTTCCTTTCAGTGATACTCTATACACATAGTTATTTTCTCTATTTCTATATTTAAGGTATCCACCATTCCGTACCGTTATTGTGAACACAAGTCTACAAATAAATTCAAATGTGTAGTAAGAGTCCATAAGGGGAATTCAAACATTGACTATACCAGTATTCCAGTTATAGACTTTAAAGTTAAACTGATAACTAATGATTGATTTTAAATACTTTCACTGGCTTCAAGGAAGCTCAAAATTTAGAATGTTCAAAATTCAGTCACTCTAAAAACATTGACATTCCTATCTTGTAATTTACAGAAAGTATTTTGGGTCAGATGTTATTTTGACCATGATGATAAAATACAGCAGTCAAATAACAATAATAAATTCTAGACATAACCATTCTATACTAAACTATTACACTGAGCATACACAGGGTTAGTCTAATATTAAGAACTAATGCTGAGCATACACAGGGTTAGTCGAATTTAGTGAACTAAAATCTGAGCATGCATAAGGTTTGTCCAAGCTAAAAAAGTAACAAAAGCACATGACTGTGATCTTGAATTTCTATATACAATGTATTGTTAATATATACTTTTTATATACATTTTATCATGGATTATAACATAATCAGCCAAATTATTGTTCTTTACAAATAACATTTACATTCCAGTATTTAAAGTTGATTCCAGACTTATTATATGTTTGCTTATAATAATGGAGACAGATGATTATTTTGATTAAATGTGAATTTCTATATTATGGGTTAAATATACGTCATCTGCAATGTAGTGCATGGTATTTTTCTGAGATTTATGATTACAATGCAATGGCTCCAGTAATATGAATCTTATGCGTCATTCAATCAATATGGCATCAAACATGTTCTGTATGTATTTCATTGTTTTGATAAAGACTAGGGCATTTGAAGATTGGAAAAATAATGTACATGTAGCTGTTTATTAAAGCATGTCTGACTTAAAATATTGCTATACACACTTTTCAGCATGACCGAATGTTGGTATTGCAATGTCGTTGCTGGTAACACGGGATCTGGAACAAATGTAGTTGAGGTTGATTGGATAATTTTCTGTTGCTGGACAACTGTAAGTGAGGACAATGTTTGAAGGACCTGAAAACAAAGTTACAAACTTTCTATTGATATTCAATCACAGCTAATTTCTTTCTGAAACTACAAAATTAGATACCAAATAAATATACCAACATGATGTTTTCTAGATGGAATACATATCATATCACCTTTCTGGTATGCCGGTGTGTATGATTTCAGCCAATTTATAAGATCTGCAACTGGTCACAGCAAATTTATTTGAATAAATTTGGAATGGTCTTCTTTAAATAATATACCAAAGTAAATTGATGGCTGTAAGGTCAGTTAAGGGTATTACTTCAACATTTTTTTCTCAATATTATCTGTACAAGTTATGCTAAAAATTAGGCTATTTGAAATATAACCTAAATAAGTTACTTTTGTAAATATCATTTTCAGAGTTGACCATTTAAATAAGTTTGAGTACCATAGAAACTTTTCCGCAGACATATGGCAACTTTTACCATAATAAAATATAATAATTCTTTGTGAAACACTAACGTAAATCGTTCCTAGGTCGTCAGGGGTATGCATTTTTCAATACGCTGTAATAATCTGACGGCTTTAGGACGTGATGAATTGGCTTTGATGGCAAGAAAAAGTATTCAGAAAAGATGATTTACTTGCCTCTGAGGTCGTCAAACAATCGTTAAAAGGGTAGATTTTGCCTTAACGAGACCAAGGGTTGATCAGACGACTTAAGGTCAGTACTGTCTCTAAGTCGTCACACTAAAGTCGTAATTTTTTTGTCTTTTTTAGCAGAAAATAAAAATAATAAATTAAATTTTTGAAATTTTCCTTAAAATTGAAATATTAACTCATATTTAACCAACACTTTTCAATTCAATAACTGTGGCAATAGCAGCTGCATTTTCTCGCCTTAAATTTCCTACTTTCCTAGAACCATCGTAAGTTGCAACTGCATTCCATATTTACATTTGTTTTAATTGTTTACGGATTTTGCATTAAATAATAAGCTACATATCAATTTTAGTACCCCCCCCCCCCCCCCCCCAATACAGTTATAAATCTAATGACTTTAAGGCGTCATATACTGCCTTTGGGTCGTCACTCAAGTTTACACACAAAATATGACCACATGCAATAGCTCTTCAATTATAAAAATCCATCTTTTGAAAGAAAAACTATTTTTTGTTTGTCATAGCCTCTCAGATTGACGTCACTTTCCTAAATGGCGCTGTACGTATCAATCGCCCTAAGAAGGATAAAATTCGGGGAACCATCGCCCGATATGTCATGTGTACCATTTCTACAGAAGTCCTTAAAACCTGTCCTTCCAGCTTGCTACTTTTCAAAATCTAGTATAAAGACATGATAATATAAGATTAGATACTTACTTCTTCCAAATAAACCCTGTGTCCACTTTTTGCAGCGTGAACGGAAGCAAAAATAATGCAAGGTTTCAGGATGATGACTTTCGGTCGGTGGCGGTTTTGGGACGGTTTACGTTATTTATATTCTTAATATTCTTGATTGTCTTTGAGGGTTGACTGTATATTTAAATGGAAAGGGTCAAGTGAGCTAAAAATGTGAGTTTTAATATGAAATATCCATCTCATACTTAGTTTTAGTCTTTTTTATTTCAACTTCTTTCGAAATATCCTGGCAGAGTTTGTGTTGTCCCATTTTTTGACACTTCTATTTTTTCGTAAAGTTTCCATTAATGTAACTGTCTCGGTAATGATCCTATCCTTTTACCTTAACATCTGTTTGTGGGGATAATTTCTGATTTTTCTATCATAAATTCCAAATTTGAGGTTATGTTGAAATTAAGGTCACAACACTCCTAACTTATAGCACAAACCTTGCACACTTTTCTGAGTCTTCTCTCGGACAAAGGTTTATGCTAACAGTTCTACAGCCCAGATATCTACATTCCTTTCTGATACTTCAACTGGGCCGCAGCTCAACAAGGAATGAAGAAATCTGGGAGGTATAGCTTGGTGTCTTGTAGTAGCTTTATACTGGGTCAGACACTGGTCTTCTTCCAGCTGCTCTGATTCCCTCCAGTCTAAAGTTATGTTTGACAAGCAAACCGCAGTTTGCCTACAATGACACACTATTCTCGATCTGTCTATTTAAAATACTGGATGTTGTGATAGTACGCTGAGACAGCCAAACGCCACAAAAATTATATGTTTTGTATATAGTAGTATGTTAGTTTGTTTTTTGTAATAAACATATTATCTATGTTTGTGTCCTTTGTGTATAAAGTTTCCATTAATGTAATCAATGCTCTTAATACCTCATACTTGTTGTTTCAATATAACAGTCAGAAACCACTATGGTGCCAATGGACTTTATTGTTTTGTCGTTTACAATTCCAATTAGACGAATAAACGTTAGAGAATACTGAAGGGGGAATCAAAAATGGACAATCCAGAGAAACTGGCAACATAGACGAAAAAAAATTAAACAAAAACACAGCAACACTATACGCAAGCAAACACAACTAACGTAAATAAGACATGAACCCTCATACAAACAACAGGAGATAAAGACGAATCGAACATTGTTTTTTTGCGGAAATCGTAGCACGTAAAGACTTTGCATATTTCTAGAAATGGCATCGCAGACATGTCAGAGCTCCAGATAATTTTCAAGTCCAAAGGGTAATTACCCCCTACTTTTGAAAATGATGCGTATTTGCATATTTCCTTTGCACTGTTGTACTCTCTACTTCAGAAAAGATTGCTTACATGTACACTTTTAAAATTATGTTTGACACAAGTGTTATTCAATAAACACAGGATGCAAGTGAAATGTATATCTCTGTTTAATTTGACACGATTGTGTCATGTTTATTAATAAAATGTTGTAAATATTTAGTTTTTTGCTCGTCGACTTCGGCAGTTTTCACAGCCGTGTTGATAATGTCATCAATGATTCCTTTAACTATACTGCCACTAGACACAGATGAAACTGTCAGGAACTTTTAAAAAAGTATATAATTTTCCGTAGCGCGCTTATTCATGTTCTTGCTCATTTTCAACGAACACCGTGTTCCCAAATTCACTTTCGTTTTAGTTCTTAACTAAACTGCATTTATTTGTAATATTGACCGCAATTGGATGATTTATCATAAACATCCAATCAGATCTCTTTTGACATCAATGTTTAGAAAGGCAAACATTCGGTACCCCTCGGATGTATACACTTTCTCTTTCGAAAAGTATAAAGAGAAGTAATTACGGAGAATTTCTCAAAGTCAAAAATGTATTGTTTATGTACACGATGTATTATCGTCAACAGCGTACAAGTACGCTCCGAATTTGGAAAGTTTGCTTACACAGCAATATGTATGCGTAAATGTACACTCTGATCTGATAATACATGCGTTTTTACTCGTTTTCATAGCGTAAAAAACGCAAATACACAGCTTATCTGGAGCTCTGCATGTGATGTTTTTTTTTTATATTACTATTCTATAAACCATATTCAAACAAATTTAAGAGGCATTTCATTGTGTCTTGCTTAAAAAAAATCTTACTTTTAATGTATTCAAATTTCATTTCTCCATACACAATTCCATACTTGAATTCAGTAATATAATGATCATACTCTGGTTTAGGTGGTGTTCCAGATGTTACAAATTTTGCACGCATCTCTATTTCTGCCACATTAAGACTGTCTTTATTGGTAAATCGTATTGGTTGTGGTCCTGGGTCATTAGGGTCTGAAGGAGTGGTAATAATCTCGTTTGAAGGATTGTGGAGTTTTATTTCAGCATAAAGGATCGACGTCTCCTCTGTGACTAAGAATAAATGTTAAAATAATTATTAATTTTTTATATATATGGATGTTAAGCTATACAGTAAAATTTTCAAAATATAAAGGATTTTTGTTATAAATAGTAAAGCACTTTAATAATTTTAGTGGGGTTCGTGATCCTCAATCTTTAGTTTTAAGTGTAGTGTTTTGTAGATCATTGTCGTTTTAACCTTTTCCTTTTGGTCATTGTATTGTCTGTCCATAGATCTACCAATTACCACTTTGTTAACTTCAAACTTTTGGTCATTGTATTGTCTGTCCATAGATCTACTAATTACCACTTTGTTATCTTCAAACTTTTGGTCATTGTATTGTCTGTCCATAGATTTACATCTACTGATTACCACTTTGTTATCTTCAAACTTTTGGTCATTGTATTGTCTGTCCATAGATTTACATCTACTGATTACCACTTTGTTATCTTCAAACTTTTGGTCATTGTATTGTCTGTCCATAGATTTACATCTACTGATTACTCCTTTGGTATCTTCAAACGTTTGGTCATTGTATTGTCTGTCCATAGATTTACATCTACTGATTACCACTTTGGTATCTTCAAACTTTTGGTCATTGTATTGTCTGTCCATAGATTAGATCTACTGATTACCACTTTGGTATCTTCAAACTTTTGGTCATTGCATTGTCTGTCCATAGATTTACATCTACTGATTACCACTTTGTTATCTTCAAACTTTTGGTCATTGTATTGTCTGTCCATAGATTTACATCTACTGATAACCACTTTGTTATCTTCAAACTTTTGGTCATTGTATTGTCTGTCCATGGATTTACATCTACTGATTACCACTTTGTTATCTTCAAACTTTTGGTCATTGTATTGTCTGTCCATAGATTTACATCTACTGATTACCACTTTGTTATCTTCAAACTTTTGGTCATTGTATTGTCTGTCCATAGATTTACATCTACTGATTACCACTTTGTTATCTTCAAACTTTTGGTCATTGTATTGTCTGTCCATAGATTTACATCTACTGATTACCACTTTGTTATCTTCAAACTTTTGGTCATTGTATTGTCTGTCCATAGATTTACATCTACTGATTACTCCTTTGGTATCATCAAACGTTTGGTCATTGTATTGTCTGTCCATAGATTTACATCTACTGATTACCACTTTGGTATCTTCAAACTTTTGGTCATTGTATTGTCTGTCCATAGATCTACTGATTACCACTTTGGTATCTTCAAACTTTTGGTCATTGCATTGTCTGTCCATAGATTTACAGCTACTGATTACTCCTTCGGTATCATCAAACGTTTGGTCATTGTATTGTCTGTCCATAGATTTACATCTACTGATTACCACTTTGTTATCTTCAAACTTTTGGTCATTGTATTGTCTGTCCATAGATTTACATCTACTGATTACCACTTTGTTATCTTCAAACGTTTGGTCATTGTATTGTCTGTCCATAGATTTACATCTACTGATTACCACTTTGGTATCATCAAACGTTTGGTCATTGTATTGTCTGTCCATAGATTTACATCTACTGATTACCACTTTGCTATCTTCAAACGTTTGGTCATTGTATTGTCTGTCCATAGATTTACATCTATTGATTACCCCTTTGTTATCTTCAAACTTTTGGTCATTGTATTGTCTGTCCATAGATTTACATCTACTGATTACCACTTTGTTATCTTCAAACTTTTGGTCATTGTATTGTCTGTCCATAGATTTACATCTACTGATTACCCCTTTGGTATCTTCACACCTCTCTTACAGTTGATGTGTAACTTCTACCGATTCCGCAGAAGTATTTCTAGGTTGCAATATCAAACAGAACTGTAAAATTTTAGATATGCCTTTACTCATGTTAAAAACATTTTAAGCCATACTTTTCACCAGGTTCTTTATGCTTAATCTGACTACATGTGTTGAAAAATGACCATAATTTTACACAGACTATGTATGAATAGCTCATTATTAAACATTACTGGTATCACATTGATATCCACCAAATCCAGATGTACAAGAACATGATTCCACTATTTCATTTGTACAAACTCCAGGATAGCATCTGGTACTGTCTGATCTCCATGAACAGGCCTCTATTATAAAGAAGAAAAATAAAATCAGAATTATAATTAATTCAATAGATATAACACTACATCCATTACTAAACTGGTAGCTATTTATTTTGTTTATGTTCTTGTTCTGTTTACCTGTATTTATTTTGTTTATGTTCTTGTTCTGTACTGTATTTACTTTGTTTATGTTCTTGTTCTGTTTATCTGTATTTATTTTGTTTATGTCTTGTTCTGTTTACCTGTATTTATTTTGTTTGTGTTCTTGTTCTGTTTACCTGTATTTATTTTGTTTATGTTCTTGTTCTGTTTACCTGTATTTATTTTGTTCATGTTCTTGTTCTGTTTACCTGTATTTATTTTGTTTATGTCTTGTTCTGTTTACCTGTATTTATTTTGTTTATGTTCTTGTTCTGTACTGTATTTACTTTGTTTATGTTCTTGTTCTGTTTATCTGTATTTATTTTGTTTATGTCTTGTTCTGTTTACCTGTATTTATTTTGTTTGTGTTCTTGTTCTGTTTACCTGTATTTATTTTGTTTATGTTCTTGTTCTGTTTACCTGTATTTATTTTGTTCATGTTCTTGTTCTGTTTACCTGTATTTATTTTGTTTATGTCTTGTTCTGTTTACCTGTATTTATTTTATTTATGATCTTGTTCTGTACTGTATTTATTTTGTCTATATTCTTGTTCTGTTTACCTGTATTTATTTTGTTTATGTCTTGTTCTGTTGACCTGTATTTATTTTGTTTATGTTCTTGTTCTGTACTATATTTATTTTGTTTATGTTCTTGTTCTGTTTACCTGTATTTATTTTGTTTATGTTCTTGTTCTGTTTACCTGTATTTATTTTGTTCATTGATCTTGCTTGGTTTCTCTATATTGCTATCTGTTTTTGTACATGTACTTTGTTAATTTTCCATTTCAGCTTGCTGAAGAAATATCTGGCTTGTTCGGCATATATCACCCTTTTTGTCAAACACTATCATTACAGGGTAAAGAATTAACATTGTCTCTCTTACATATGACAGCAGTTATGAAGTTTGAGACATTATCTTGAGTATTTAGCAGTGAGTCCGATAGGATGAGATGTAATACTAGTGATAATAATTGTCAAGACATTCCAAATTGACGTCATTGTATTTGTCGGTAACGTCATAATGTGTTTGACGTCAGACTGACTGATAATTTTCAGTAGCAGAATCAGTTACTGACAATAATAATTACTGAGATCAAAGGGCAAATTTTTAAATTACAGATAAAGGTGATGAACAAAAACACATCTGAAATTTATCATCAAATGGTGATCTTCAGATCAATGATCTACATAAATATTACCAGGTATGCTATATGTTTACCTTATCATGTGTGGATCTATTATTTTTTAAGATCTTTGAGATTTCAGCCAAAAACAGAGTACATAACTAGTCCTGACAGCAATGTTTAATTTCTATCAACACCCAAGATTCAAACTTATTACAACTTTGGTTTGTTTACAATTGGTTCATCGGTTTCAAAGAAGATTTTTAAATGATATTTTTGTTTTTCTTCGTCTTGTGTACACTATGCTGCCAGTTTCTCTAGATTGTTCATTTTTGATTGCCCCCTCGTTATATCTTATAAACCCTGACATCTAGACAGGGTTCAGGGTTCTGACAATTATAATAGAAAGTTTGTTTTATGGTTTCAGCTACATATTGCTGGTGATATATAATTTTACATCTTGTGTACTTACTTCTACACTGCCTCATCTGGCCATCGTAATGGCGTGTATAACCCCGAAAGTAACGTTTGTCTTTTATTTCATAATGGCAATATTGACAATGATTGTCACTGGGACTGTTACATCTCCTGTGGTTACAATGTGCTATAGGTGGACAAACTGAAATATATATGTATATATTAGTAACAATTATATTTAGATTGACCGACATGTCTCAGTCTCAACTTCCTCTTAAAACTGTGAGCGTAGAGACAATGTTTGAGGAACATAATGTGCATGATTCGTGATTCGCCAAGGCAGTTTCTGGAACTTGTACAAATAATTTTTATATTTTCCGACAATGTTTGTGTATTTAACATTCAGAAGAGAGGGGGTGACATATTTTTTCCCAACATGTTCAATGGAGAGGATAGTGACCTTGACTGTATGTAGTAAAGCAGAGTCCACATCTGATTCTCACCACCCCTGGAATAGTTAATGTCATAGTAACTCTGAAGTCAATTTTCTGCTGATAGAATAAATGTTAATAACTTGGAAAGAAGCTTTGTAGAGTATTTGCACAGGACCAGCAATATAATGCTGTTTGTCAGGTCACTTATACAGTTTAGGTATATAATAAAGTGACATAGTTTAATTCTTCATCTTTAGTTGAAATGCCAAAGGACCACAAAACACAAAGCCAGGACATTGATTACCAACGTCCTATATATCACGTGTTTTTTATGTTCAATCGTTTGAGGTTTGGGTTCTGTGGCATTAGTCCGAAGGTCCATTAATCCGAAGGTTCGTTAGTCCGAAGATCCGTTAGTCCGAAGGTCCGTTTGTCCTAATGTCGGCCACCCATTCGTTTGAAGTTAACTCCAAATGACTTTCCAAAATGTCTTGTGCAAACATGTATCTTAAAGTAGTGTTACTAGAAATTAAGGTATAAAACAACAAAGTACCGAAATTGCAGGAAATAATGATTTTTTTTCTAGTTTAACCTGTACGTGTTTTCCTACATGTAATATGCATAAAACATTTGTTAGATGATCTTTTATGATATTATATTATTTTTTTTGTTTCTGATGCGTGTATACCTAAGTACCAATCTCTACACTTTTCTACACCAACAACAGACTGTTTATTCCTCTACAGTATACCACTTGTTTAAAATCTCTAAGGAGACCCCCCATCTGGTACACGTATCTGGTAAAGGGTACTTGTATATGTCGAGCCATGGAACTCGGTATTCTGGAATTACATAGATGTAGAATTTGGTACACATATGCTTAAGTGGTTGCGGTAGTTGATTGGAGTTTTCAATATTCCATAATAATTGGTATATATTTGAGGTTACACTCCATATTTTGCGACCATCAGTTGTACATTAGAACGTCTGTTTAATGATTTTATGTATTCTCTTTTTAATGGAATGTGATTGTCCCTCACAAAACTTAATTTCAGATGTGCTTTTATGTTTTCTAATCCCTTTCTCAGAGATCGTCTCTTTTGTATCGTACCAAAAGGGATTCTTTCAGTATTTCGTAAAGAGTAAATGACAAGTCTAAGACTATTCTGAAGTGTTTGTTAAGCAAAAAAAATCCCAGTTGTTAATTGGATCAACAACGGGTCTTAAAAATAATCTTTGACTAAATATCTTTTAAGTTTTAAGCTTAAACATATTTGGTTAAGATCAGAGTTTTAGTGGAGGGTTTACTTCATTGGAATGATTTCCATATATTTCAAAGACGACGTGTTTTTTCCCTTTTTTTTTAGACTTATCACACTTGGATCCATAATTACAAAATAGGGGTTTGGTGCAATTTTTGGCGTGTTTTCTACAAAATGTTTTAAGTTTTACCTATATTTGCCAATTACAAATTTTTTTGGCTAGCAAAAGCCGAGCGTACAAGCCTACAACCCACCTGGATAGGCCACTGCTTAGTCAGGATGTGAATATGAGTATCTTGTTTCTCTTACTTAATTTGATAAGGACTGAATATTAAATCAATTCAACACTGTTCGATATCTATCTTTGGTCGAAAAACAAGACTAACGGACCTTAGAAAGTTCGGACTAACGGACCTTCGGAAAAATGAACCTTCAGACTAACGGACCTTTGGACTAAAGAACCTTCGGAGTAATGGACTTTCGGACTATCGAGCGGTCACCTGAGGTTTGAAGTGATTGCTAGCTTTGCTGATATTGGCGGAATTGACCATTAATGTTTAAATTTCTTTTCATTATCATGATTGTCCAAGATTTTGTCTTTCGTAAGTGTAGTTGGGGTATATGTGAGGTTAATTCCTAATTCCTTTATCAAGCATAATGTGATTTACATACAAAAACGATATTGTTGGAGGCACTGTCTTTAGGGTCAACGGCATGTTTGACACAGAAGTAAAACAGGTGTTTTGCTACACTTGAGCCTTTGAAGATGTAGTGCATATTTTTATTCCCAATTTGTATCAACTGTGAGGTCTACAGCCTGATGAAATTCTGATAAAGTATCTATGTCTTTCTTCTCTTTGTCCATTGTCTGGCAAAGACCTTGACAGAATCAATAAGAACTTTAATAATTATGTTTCTATGTAGTTCAGCTCACGATATTTTGACCCTTTGCATTGGATAACTGCATCTGTCTATCTTGAAATCACAATTCATATGGAATACACCACATTGAATAAAAATATATATAATCCAAAACGAATATATACCCCAGGAAGTGTATTAGGGACCTTTTGAATTTCGAGATTGAAAAGTTGACATTTGGGCATCACTATTTACATGAATATCCTTAATTCACCCCTGTACATTAGGTTCATAATGTTTTGTTTGTTTTGTTTATTTTAGTATTCATCAATTGATTTTGTTATTTTCGAAATTATTCTACAACCTACAGTACACAAGAAAAAGGAGATTGCAGAACTGAAAGCACCATAATTGTCAGAGTTATTGGAGCAAGTAATGGATTATCATTAAGGTTAATAACTATTTTTATTAGTAGGTTACATTTTGTGACGAAATAGTATTATTATGGAAGGAGGAAATGGGTTTTTCTATGGGCCAGGCTCAGTATGTTACAAAGGACAGAGCAAAATGGCAACAAATTGTTGATGCCTTATGTCCCATCAGGGATGAAGAGGATAAGTAAGTAACATTTTGTGACGAAGCAGTATTATTATAACAATAACAATTTATCAACATACTACATTTTAGATAGCACATACCCGGCATGTCCGAATGTGATTTCAAAACTGGCATTTAAGCGTTCAGTATAACAATAAGTCTTCATGTGTTTATCCTGCTTTAATAATCCGAATACTTACTTAAACATTGACCGCCATTTCCATAAAACCCATCCATACAATTGATGCAATTATTTGGCGAATGACATGTTCCACCACCATTGTTCCGTGTATATCCACCTCTGTATGTTATTCTGTCGGATGTGTATACCTCTCTACAAGCATCTTTCAACACTGTTAAGTCGTTACACTTCGCTAAAATAAATCAAGACAGAATAGCATTGCTTTTATTAGGTGATTTAAAAGCCGGTGTGC
This sequence comes from Bathymodiolus septemdierum, assembly GCA_963383655.1. NCBI lineage: Eukaryota > Metazoa > Mollusca > Bivalvia > Mytilida > Modiolidae > Bathymodiolus > Bathymodiolus septemdierum. The sequence continues at coordinate 100,428,005 of OY726517.1, read as the reverse complement.
CTGATGGTTAAGTGTTGGGAAAGTTATTGATTTAATATCAATGGCATGCATTATATGGCAGATGATATAATTGGGTTCAAAAAGACTTTTGCAGATGACACTTCAATTGGCCATTCTGCACTGGATAAAGCAAGTTTAAAAATATATATATATATATATATATATATATATATAGATCTTGATAACTTAAATGATTGATCTGAAAAATGGCTGTTAAAATTTAATCGGAATAAAACAGATTTTATGATATTCAGTACTAAATTCAAAAATATAAAGCCTGATTTTGCTTTCGATTTTGGTGGAGTTTCAATAGCATCATAAACATTTAGGCGTTACTTTTGGCAGTGACTTAAATGGAATAAGGATGTTGATACACTGAGAGAGTAAACATCAAAACAAGTGAATGCTTTCAGAAAACTAAAATTTTAACTTAAAAGGGAATATCTTGAAAAGATTCATTTAACCTTTATCTGTACAATTCTGGAATATTCATCAGAAGTTGGAGATAACTGTGGGCAAATTAATTTTAATAAATTGGAAAAAAATTCAAATAGAAGTGGCAGGTATGCATAGTTACCGGTATACCTTGCTATGCAGGTCTATAAACTCTATATTTATTGTGAAACGGGATGGGAAAAATTAAGTGCAAGAAGGGCTGGTTTTGGTTTTATGGTGTTTAACGCCACTTTCAACAATATTTCAGCTATATCGTGGCAGTCAGTTTTATTGATGGAGGAAAACGGAGTACCTGGAGAAAACAACCGACAAACTTTATCACATAATGTTGCACACCTCGCCCTGAGCGGGATTCGAACTCACAACATCAGTGGTGATAGGCACTGATTGCATAGGTAGTTGTAAATCCAACTACCAAATGATCACGACCATGACAGCCCCTAAGTGTAAGAAGGGAAGTTAAGAAATTGACGATGTTTTCTCATATTGTAAATCATCAAGCACCTGATTATTTGCAAGATTAGGTTCCACCTTCTATGTCAGATACTAATAATTATAACCTACATAATATAAACAAAATATATCTGTACCATTTAACCGTTTATCACTTTATCAACAGTCTTATTTCTCATCTACAATTTAGCTGTGGAATTCGGTAAATCTTAATACTAGACAAATTCCAACATTTTCTTCATACAAGTTCAAATTACATCATTTATACTTTAATAAAAGTTATTTTCCTTTAATCTTTTTATGGTTTATAAATATAATATACTAGAATGTAAGTAACTGGCTAAGAACCATGAAATAATAAACACAGATACGAGATATTGCACACTTTAAATCTGGCCAGAGAGTTCTGCAATAATCAACGAACTAGATGTGATAAACTGATATTACATGGCTTCATGTTACAAATCATTTATACCACGGTTTTCCGAGTTAAACAGTTAAATATTCGCTTGGATTGTTTAACCGTTTATCTCAGAAAACCATCGTATAAATATTACAAAACCACCACAGTATTATTTTTCTAGAGATCGTTTACTGTCTTTCCTACATACAAGACTTCACAATAGGTGCAGTGCACTTAGAGTCGATTTATTTAAAGCTAACTTGGTACATACATGTACATTTTATGATGCATTTGTATATGTGATTTCAATACAGAAAGTTTCGATCATTATTTATTATATTGTAATAATTTTGAAATACAAGTAATATTTATACCATGGTTTTCCCGAGTTAAACGGTTAAACGATCGAACACAACGAGTGAGATTGTTTAACCAATAACTGTGGTATTAATGATTTGTAACATGAAGCAATGCAAAATCACATAATGGTTGTTGATTATCGCACTGCTCTCTGAGAGTAATCAAATCTACAGCCCAGATTTAAAGTGTACAATAAAATGTTATTTGGGATCTTCACAGGGGATAAGATCACATGCACTCGGGTACACTCTGTGATTTTCGTTATTTTCATTAAAATTAAATATTTTCCCTTTTAGTTTTAGTGCGTCTATTCTAACCTTCTCTGAAAATATTTAATTTTAATGAAAATAACGAAAATCACAGTGTACCCGAGTGTTTGTGGATAAGATAAGAGATAAGTTTTATTTATACTATAGCACGGCTGGTAATCGGCACAAGCAGAACAGTTGGTTCTGCAAAGAAATTCGTGAGGATAACTTCCGGTTTTGGTGGAGGAGAATTCACGAACACGCTTCGCAAGGTATGTACATGTCAAAAATTGAAATTTTCTTTTTTACTGCTCGAATATTGCAAAATCAGAGAATGCTATGCTGTGGCGAATGCTTTCACGATTAGAAACATGTATAGTTTATTCTTGTATATGAAGTGTAACTCTCGCAAAATCAATCGTCCCACGAAAAACATGACAAAAATTGTGACACTTACATTTCTAAGTTGTTCTTGACAAAGATGCAAGTTAAATTTTCAATATTGTTTCATCATGGGAGTCTAAATGTAATCGGGGATAAATTCCGATTTGTCAGAAGTAAATTGAATTCTAGATAAATCTACAAACTGTCAATTTTCTCGTTTTCTTGCTTGAGGAGATCGGTTCTGATAGAGCACATTGCGAACGCATGAGGAGATTTGCTAGTTTTGTTAATTGTTTTCTGCAAAATGATAAATTGACACTTTTAAACACAAAACTGATAAATACTCTAATCAAAATAAACTATTCTCTGTCCACTTTCATGAGATGCCAGGATTCAAGGGAAAGAGGAAAAAGGGGCTGACATTGACTCTTTACAAAAAACCATTTCGATATAGATTGCCTGTATCACCGCCAAGGAAACGAACAAAAACAAGTAGCAGTACACCAAATTTAAAATCTCCATCAATCGGGACACCAAGTTTATTAAAAAAAATTCTTTCAATTTCAAAATATTTATATCCTTTCAAACGGGTTTCCACATCTATTCGGCGCAACCTTTTTACTAAAGATGACGGAAACTTCACCGCAGATCTACACAAGTTATAATATTACATGATTTCAGCATATACATAGGTCTAACGTAAATAAACATTCACTTAGTGCTAGTAGTCATGAATAAATTAAACACAAGATGTCCATTAAACTGTGGACATATCCTTAAAATCGGTAAAGACTAAAGTGTGTACACATAACACACTACATCATAGAAAAACAAACCACAAATTAATATTATTCTCAACTGTATGATATTTAATTTAGAGTGTATCATTTGTATTAGAAATTATAAAGATATGATTCACATTAAGTATTATATATACCATGGATCTTACGAATTAACTTATTTAAACCAACGAATCCGAAGGATGAGTTGGCTTAAATAAGTTCAAGAGTAAGATCCATATGGTTTGTAACAGAAATTACATGATTGATAGATCTATGACGTCCAAATCATGGAATAACAGATCCTATGACGTCAAAATCATGGAATAACATCAAGATCTTCATGTTAGACCATGCTTTGTAATAGTTCACTATTATTAAGTTGATTATTGCATAAAAACATCAAAGGAAAAATGCATATTTAGGTTACAAGTTTAATTATTCTTGATTATAAGTATTATATATACCATGGATCTTACGAATTAACTTATTTAAACCAACGAATCCGAAGGATGAGTTGGTTTAAATAAGTTCATGAGTAAGATCCATGGTGTATATGGTTTGTAACAGAAATGACGTCAAAATCATGGAATAACAGATCCTATGACGTCAAAATCATGGAATAACAGACCTATGACGTCAAAATTATGGAATAACATCAAGATCTTCATGTTAGACCATGCTTTGTAAAAGTTCACTATTTTCAAGTTGATTATTGCATAAAAACATCAAAGGAAAAAATGTGTATTTATGTTACAAAATTATCTTACAATGCATTTTCAATTTTTTCCAATGTAAGGGAAGTTAACTTTGTGTATCCAATACATAATGGAAGTTGATCAATAATGACAAGTTAAATCATGGGAAACTGCAGTTACAATTATGAATTGATTCCTTAAATGAAATGTTTCTTTCTAGGTGGACAGCCCATGAACAATGAAATATTACTTTTATACTTTTAAAAACCCGACGGGAAGAAGGGCATCAGTTCGAGAATGTATTACCAGCTAGACATGCAAAATTTGTGATTATACAGTGGATTACATGTGTCGTACCAAAACTAGCAAATCTCCTCATGCATTCGCAATATCAGAACCGATCTCCTCAAGCAGGAAAACGAGAAAATTGACAGTTTGTAGATTTATCTAGACTTCAATTTACTTCTGACGAATCGGAATTTATCCCCGATTACATTTAGACTCCCATGATGAAAAAATATTGAAAAGTTAACTTGCATCTTTGTCAAGAACAACTTAGAAATGTAAGAGTGTCACAATTTTCGTCATGTTTTTCGTGGGACGATTGATTTTGCGAGAGTTACACTTCATATACAAGAATAAACTATACATGTTTCTAATCGTGAAAGCATTCGCCACAGCATAGCATTCTCTGATTTTGCAATATTCGAGCAGTAAAAAAGAAAATTTCAATTTTTGACATGTACATACCTTACGAAGCGTCTTCGTGAACTCTCCTCCACCAAAACCGGAAGTTATCCTCACGAATTTCTTTGCAGAACCAACTGTTCTGTTTGTGCCGATTACCAGCCGTGTATAGTTGGCATGTTAAAATAACAATACAACACAAGCCCACAGGTTCATATTCCCCGTCTGGTTTTTTTTTTTGTTATATCCCCTTAGCCTGACGACTCAGGGGATATAGAAAATAGACAGCTCATGGGGATATAGAAAACAAACAGCTTAGGAGATACAGAAAACAAACAGAGAATATTAAGTGGTTTTTCTAGTGCTAGTTTAATTGGAACACTCCAGTAGAAATTATACATGTAATTGTTATTCACAATTCGGGCTTCACAGGGGATATGGGTTCATAAAATTTTGCTTCACAAACTGTGAGTGTGAGTACTGTTATAACTGACCATTACCAATGCTAAAATATAGAAAAAGAACGTCCATGTCTGCAATGTTGCGTATCTAAATTTGAAAAACAATAACAATATATCTTTAACAGAATGCGATTGTAGCCCAACCGTTTTGCCATTTTTGTTTACTAGCAGACGACAAATTTTGATTATCTCCCCTTTTTACAAACAGAAAAATTAATATCGGAACGGATATGGGGAAAAAATCCGTACAAACAAATGGTTTTTAGCATTTTCTTATTGTAATTTATTTTTCAAAATGACTACAAATATGAAGCAACGATGAGAGACCATTTTGCCAAAAAAAATCCTGCCCATATCCCCGAGCCTACCATGGGGATACGAGTTCATATCCCCGGCTTGATTAACCAATCAAATTACAGGATTATCCCAGATATTTCACTCCAGTAGAATTTTATCTGGTATCTGCGTGTATTATTTCATAGTTCTGTTGCTTACATTTTGGTATATAAACCATAAACAGATCACAGGAAAAAAATGGATTCGTCTTAAGCACTATTCTGAGAGTCTAGATGATCTTCCCGTACTTGGAAGGACAAATTGATTTGTTATTGTTTGGTGACGATGTTTTACACATTGACGAAAATCTTGTAGTATTTTCATCAGTACAGAAATATATCAAAGATAACAAACGTTTTTCATTTTGACAATCTTTTTTACATAGTATAAAATAAATAATGGTCGTGATGATGTTCAAATAGTATACATAACATCTCGATGGATTTCAATTAAGGAATATTTGAAATTTTTGAACAGATTATACGATATAACCTGGTTTGGTGCAGGTTAAGCTTAATAAACCGCGAAGTATAACCTGTTCAAAAATTTAAAATATTCCTTATAATTTAATTCTTATAACAAAATTTAATGATTATTCGATTTTAATTACGATTATTTCATGTGACTATTTGAATGTGTTGTTGGCGAATGAATATGTTGATGACATCAGTATAACCAAAATTTTCTCCAGGCGGATCAGCCAATCAGATTGCAGTATTCAAATCAAATTAAATTATTGTTTGATAATATTACCAATCAATTCAACACTCCCCATAATCGCTTGCAGTCATTACAACTGTCCTCTTGTAATTATATGTAAATTCTTTATAACTTTAATATAATGTTACACACTTAATTAAAGCTTATCCAGGTGTAACACACAATCAATTTGGTTAGGATGTGTACACGTGTACACGTATAGTGCGGTGTGTTCGCTTAATATAAACAAAAATATGTTCGATTGTAAGATAACTACAAGAAAGAAATCCATTAATTTGTTTTTATCACTATCCTTATTTTCTTTTTATACATTTATGCAAGGACGTACATGTATAGGTGTCAAACCACTAATTCACCAATCAGAGCTTATAACATAGAAAGTAGTTCCTTTTCAAGAAAAAAGTTCCTTTTACTTTGTAGTATTGTGAAAACTACTGAATGGAATTGACTAATTAAAATTGATAATTGAAGTTAAATATATAGGGATTATTTTGAGCCCAAATTTGATGGACTTAGTTGTATTTAAATACCTATATGGAGGATTTGATGCATGACCTATAAATACTGAATTTCTTGGGGATGACCGAGCTATTTTTAGAGTAGGTGTTTTCCGTAGCATGGCATTTCACTGCAAGATTTTAAACATACCCTGATATTTTGACAGAACGTAGAGGAATCATGTACGTTTCAGAAAATATATGGTCTTGGAAAGGTTAAACTTAAGATAAAATGACTAGGTAGGCTCGAAAAAAACACAAATTTAGTAGAAAACCGTAAAGAAATTAATTAGTGGTTTCACACCTATATGAGACTCTCACTCTCATATGCATGCTTGTAATGTATGTGTATTCATATAATATATATAAATGTGCTGTGTTCAATATTATATATATTGATTTTTATTTTGAAGAAGACAATGTTAAGTTGTAAAACTTGTGTCTGATCCATTTGTTTTATTTGAACAATAAAATACGTTTAAATTTAAATGAAAAATTGTTTAATCTTGAACCATGTTTAATGTAGATCTTTTTACAAATTTCAACAGCATTTTTTTATCTTGACTTAGAATTCTTAATTTTGTTTCCATATAAATCACATGAATGTATTGTAAGATGTGTCAATACATCCCATTTGGATGAGAAGCTCTGATAGGTACTACATTTTAATAGACTGTAAACATGTTGAGTTCGACGTACGACTGTAGACACACTTGTTTCAGTGCAATACATTTTGTTCTAGTTGACCGGTCCTTCAGCAATTTTCGCACAATATTTCTTGGTCCATGATAAAGGTCGGAATAGATTCAAAGGGGGGCGGGGGGGGGGGGGGGGGGGGGGAAGGGGGAGTATACCTACCCACAATGTACCATCTCTACAAATAAGGAGAATGCGCATTATGGCATTAGAATGTTTTAAAATATTGTATAAACTGTCTCCACCATGTTTAAATGATTTAGTTGTTTTAAAAAATAGTAAATATAGTTTTAGATATTCTAATATTGTAGAGATACCTAGAGTAAAGACTACTATCTATGGTAAGAACTCTTTTAAATATACAGCTGCTGTTTTATGGAATGACCTACCTGATGAATTTAGAAAAATTGCCAATTTTAACCAATTTAAAAACATTTTATTATCTTGGAATGGAAATGAATGCAAATATAATGCATGTAAAAAAAATTAATATCATCAAGGTCTTTTCAATTTTTATATCATTTATATTTATTTATTTTTTAGCAGTATAACATGCTTTTAGCTCGTAACACCAGCTTTATTTTATTTTTTATTTATTTTTTTAGCTTTTATTACTGTGCTTGATTAACTTTTTTACTTTTGTATATGCTTACCTTGTCTGTGCTATATGTGTGCTTTAACTTATTTGCTGTATTTTGCTACTATGAGTGCTTTTATCTAAATTATTAATTTGTGTGCATGCTTTTGTTGTTTTTAACTGTTATTTATTCTTGTATTGTGTATGTCGGTCAAAAGCCCACTAGGGCTTGTGTTGTATTGTTATTTAAATATGCCGACTATAAATAAAACTTATCTTATCTTATCTTACCATAAGTGGTGTTGTTTTATGTGTTTTATTTTTATTTGTTTATTAGTGGGATAAACACTGGAAAGTTGAATCTATACTTTAAGTCTTCCTTCCTTCTTCAAAACAGATTTGACATAGCTCCTAATGGACAAATGAATCTAAAAGTACCAACGTCCAACATGATAATTCATATGTGATTTTCCATTAAATTGCTCAGATAATGTATCAACATATTTGTTGTATCTCTTACCGAGGGAGCCAAAAGTGACAAATGTTTATCTAAAGTCCTATTAGAAATGTTTTGTTTTCTCTAAATTCCTTATGAAATTCCTTCCCGTACTTTTCAAACAGTTTCTACCTAGTGATGGGGTTTTTTTGCTGGACAATTATCATTTTCAGTAAAACTGTTGCATGAGGAAGCCCTTTTCGAATTGAGGCGGTCGTACGATGCTGCGCCCAGTGTACCCCTTTATTGTTTTTGTGTAATAAATGATAGGATATAGATAGAGAATCTTACGATAGCAGTCAGGATAGTTGTCATAATCATCGCAGCAGTATTCAGAGAGTACACTTATGTATCTGTAATAATAATAAAAATAATGTATTATATTTCAATTTATGTATTTGAAACAAAACGTGTTTTATTAAAGTTTAGAACTAAATTAAGAACTATACATTGTTAAAAAAATAGACGATATATTTTTTTGCACGATAATTTAGAGTGAAATACAAATATAACAGTTCAAAAATATAGGCTAACAGTTCAAAAATATAGGCTAACAGTTCAAAAATATAACAGCTCATAAATATAACAGCTCAAAAATATAACAGTTCAAAAATATAACAGCTCAAAAATATAACAGTTCAAAAATATAACAGCTCAAAAATATAACAGCTCAAAAATATAGCAGTTCAAAAATATAACAGCTCAAAAATATAACAGTTCAAAGGTTGTTAAAGTTATTTGGATTTCTAATCTTTTGACTTTGAGCGTACCTGATGAAGGTAATTGGAGAATGGCGTCATGCGCACTAATGTATTTGGTTTTCCAATCTTTCGACTTTGAGCGTACCTGATGAAGATGATTCCAGAATGGCGTCGTGCGCACCAATGTATTTGGTTCTCCAATCTTTCGACTTTGAGCGTACCTGATGAAGGTGATTCCAGAATGGCGTCGTGTGCACTAATGTATTTGGTTTTCCAATCTTTCGACTTTGAGCGTGCCTGATGAAGGTGATTCCAGAATGGCGTCGTGCGCACTAATGTATTTGGTTTTCCAATCTTTCGACTTTGAGCGTACCTGATGAAGGTGATTCCAGAATGGCGTCGTGTGCACTAATGTATTTGGTTTTCCAATCTTTCGACTTTCAGCGTACCTGATGAAAGTGATTCCAGAGTGGCGTCGTGTGCACTAATGTATTTGGTTTTCTAATCTTTCGATTTTGAGCGTACCTGATGAAGGTGATTCCAGAATGGCGTCGTGTGCACTAATGTATTTGGTTTTCCAATCTTTCGACTTTGAGCGTACCTGATGAAGGTGATTCCAGAATGGCGTCGTGTGCACTAATGTATTTGGTTTTCCAATCTTTCGACTTTGAGCGTACCTGATGAAGGTGATTCCAGAATGGCGTCGTGTGCACTAATGTATTTGGTTTTCCAATCTTTCGACTTTCAGCGTACCTGATGAAGGTGATTCCAGAATGGCGTCGTGCGCACTAATGTATTTGGTTTTCCAATCTTTCGACTTTGAGCGTACCTGATGAAGGTGATTCCAGAATGGCGTCGTGTGCACTAATGTATTTGGTTTTCCAATCTTTCGACTTTCAGCGTACCTGATGAAGGTGATTCCAGAATGGCGTCGTGCGCACTAATGTATTTGGTTTTCCAATCTTTCGACTTTCAGCGTACCTGATGAAGGTGATTCCAGAATGACGTCGTGTGCACTAATGTATTTGGTTTTCCAATCTTTCGACTTTGAGCGTGCCTGATGAAGGTGATTCCAGAATGGCGTCGTGCGCACTAATGTATTTGGTTTTCCAATCTTTCGACTTTGAGCGTACCTGATGAAGGTGATTCCAGAATGGCGTCGTGTGCACCAATGTATTTGGTTTTCCAATATTTCGACTTTGAGCGTACCTGATGAAGGTGATTCCAGAATGGCGTCGTGCGCACTAATGTATTTGGTTTTCCAATCTTTCGACTTTCAGCGTACCTGATGAAGGTGATTCCAGAATGACGTCGTGTGCACTAATGTATTTGGTTTTCCAATCTTTCGACTTTCAGCGTGCCTGATGAAGGTGATTCCAGAATGGCGTCGTGCGCACTAATGTATTTGGTTTTCCAATCTTTCGACTTTGAGCGTACCTGATGAAGGTGATTCCAGAATGGCGTCGTGTGCACCAATGTATTTGGTTTTCCAATATTTCGACTTTGAGCGTACCTGATGAAGGTGATTCCAGAATGGCGTCGTGCGCACTAATGTATTTGGTTTTCCAATCTTTCGACTTTCAGCGTACCTGATGAAGGTGATTCCAGAATGACGTCGTGTGCACTAATGTATTTGGTTTTCCAATCTTTCGACTTTCAGCGTGCCTGATGAAGGTGATTCCAGAATGGCGTCGTGTGCACCAATGTATTTGGTTTTCCAATCTTTCGACTTTGAGCGTACCTGATGAAGGTGATTCCAGAATGGCGTCGTGTGCACTAATGTATTTGGTTTTCCAATCTTTCGACTTTCAGCGTACCTGATGAAAGTGATTCCAGAGTGGCGTCGTGTGCACTAATGTATTTGGTTTTCCAATCTTTCGACTTTCAGCGTACCTGATGAAGGTGATTCCAGAATGACGTCGTGTGCACTAATGTATTTGGTTTTCCAATCTTTCGACTTTCAGCGTGCCTGATGAAGGTGATTCCAGAATGGCGTCGTGCGCACTAATGTATTTGGTTTTCCAATCTTTCGACTTTGAGCGTACCTGATGAAGGTGATTCCAGAATGGGTCGTGCGCACTAATGTATTTGGTTTTCCAATCTTTCGATTTTGAGCGTACCTGATGAAGGTGATTCCAGAATGGCGTCGTGTGCACTAATGTATTTGGTTCTCCAATCTTTCGACTTTGAGCGTACCTGATGAAGGTGATTCCAGAATGGCGTCGTGTGCACTAATGTATTTGGTTTTCCAATCTTTCGACTTTGAGCGTGCCTGATGAAGGTAATTCCAGAATGGCGTCGTGTGCACTAATGTATTTGGTTTTCCAATCTTTCGACTTTGAGCGTGCCTGATGGAAGATGATTCCAGAATGGCGTCGTGTGCACTAATGTATTTGGTTTTCCAATCTTTCGACTTTGAGCGTGCCTGATGAAGGTAATTCCAGAATGGCGTCGTGTGCACTAATGTATTTGGTTTTCCAATCTTTCGACTTTCAGCGTGCCTGATGGAAGTTGATTCCAGAATGGCGTCGTGTGCACTAATGTATTTGGTTTTCCAATCTTTCGACTTTGAGCGTGCCTGATGAAGGTAATTCCAGAATGGCGTCGTGTGCACTAATGTATTTGGTTTTCCAATCTTTCGACTTTGAGCGTGCCTGATGGAAGTTGATTCCAGAATGGCGTCGTGTGCACTAATGTATTTGGTTTTCCAATCTTTCGACTTTGAGCGTGCCTGATGAAGGTAATTCCAGAATGGCGTCGTGTGCACTAATGTATTTGGTTTTCCAATCTTTCGACTTTGAGCGTGCCTGATGAAGGTAATTCCAGAATGGCGTCGTGTGCACTAATGTATTTGGTTTTCCAATCTTTCGACTTTCAGCGTGCCTGATGAAGGTAATTCCAGAATGGCGTCGTGTGCACTAATGTATTTGGTTTTCCAATCTTTCGACTTTGAGCGTACCTGATGAAGGTTATTCCAGTAATGGGTCAAAAGTCTTCACGTACAAATAAATTTCCCTATATATTACATATAAAACCATGACTTATCTTAATTTTGATCAAGTTATTTCTTACTCGATTTCATGAAATTCTAAGCATTAAAAGCAGAAATAGATATAGTGCCTTCATGACATATCATCAGGTTTGTAATAAGAGTAACAAAACGGGTGCCACACAGGATCTGCCACTCTTCCGGAGCACCTTAGTTCATCGCCGGTTTTTATTGGGGTTAAGGTTGCTCAAAATTTTGTTTTCTGTGTAATTGTTTGAAGATCATTGTTTGTCCTTGTGTCCTTTGGCCATTTTCGATCTACGGCTTTTGATTACCCTTTTGGTACCTTCAAACTTTTCGTTCTTCTTAAAATTTCCCTTAAATATGAATTAAACACGAAGTTTACTATTTTTCACCAATCATAGACAACTTAACATTAAAGTTTAAGTTTAAGTCATAAATGCTTGTTAGTAAAAAGTATAAAAGAACATATATGAATATTAGAAAATAAACTTAATTCTGCTTTTAAAGGCGCAAAATTTAAGAAAATTTGCCGAGATATTACACCAGGAGATTTTTTTAAGTTGCCTAATTAACACCAATCTTACTTTCCTCTGTTACACCTTTTTCTCCACATAAACCCACAGGCAGTTGTATATCCTGTTTCCTTTTGGTAGTAATGGCTGCAAATACTGAAAGAAAGGAACATTTATTAAGAGTTTGATTATAACTTTCGCATTAGGTTGAAAACAATATTGTTCAAACTTCATTACAACCTTGCCATTACTACTAGACATTTTCTATACAGTGTAAAAGAAACACATTTTGCTTTGCATTATTGTCCTCTTCTAAATCTTGATGTGTTCTTTTCAAAAGACTATTGCATTTTTGTTCAAATATGTTTGCAGTAATATCAGAATTTTGTCACATATCAGACACAGAAAATGATACTTTATTACTTGTAGTTGGGTACTAAGTCAGCACTTTGTTTTCAACTCTATCATTCTGTAACAAACTTTACCATGTAAAATTAGACAGAGTCAAAAATTATATACTGGAAATTGTTTTCAGTTTCGTTAGTTTACAATTAACAACTTATCAATATGTTATGTATAACCATGATATTTGTAATAGTCAGTTACATTTTAAATCAGATTAATTAATCTCTACGTACTTCTGAGGAGATATTTCAGCAACTGATATTCCCAGGATAAAAATCTGAATCAATCTGAACATCATTGCCTGAAAAAATATTATTCTTGATCACTAATGCATGATTGAAGAATCATTAATACATGATTATTGTGGAATCATTAATACATGATTATTGTAGAATCATTGATACATGATTATTAAAGAATCATTAAAACATGATTAGTGTAGAATCATTGATACATGATTATTAAGGAATCATTAAAACATTAAAACGTGATTAGTGTGGAATCATTGATACATGATTTTTAAAAAATCATTAAAACATGATTATTGTGGAACCATTAATACATGATTACTGTAGAATCATTAATACATGATTATTGTGGAATCATTGATACATGATTACTATGGAATCATTAATATATGATTATTGTGGAATAATTGATACATGATTATTGTGGAATCATTGATACATGATTATTGTGGAATCATTGATACATGATTATTGTGGAATAATTGATACATGATTATTGTGGAATCATTGATACATGATTATTGTGGAATCATTGATACATGATTATTGTGGAATAATTGATACATGATTATTGTGGAATCATTCAACATAATTACTGTGGAATCACTAATACATGATTATCTGAAACATATAAATATTCACGTGAATGTACTGGCTGTATATGGGGTCCTTCATTGTAGATACATAATAATACTGGTACATAAAAAGCAAAGATTACAAACATCATGTCTTTGGTAGGTTTTAGGTACACATACCTTTTTAATAATAATTTTTAAGAAAATCTTCAAAGCAACAATTTTAGATATTGCTAAAAAGATCACGTTTGGATACCAAAACTTAAGAAGAATCCATAAAGAGAAAGGTATATCGCCATTTCTTCTATATGTTCAGCAATTTTTTACAAAAGGTTTGTCTGCAGTCAAAGAAGGACTACAATCATACTATGACAAGTTTTATTCGAGTAATAACATCAATCAAATGTGGATACTGAAAAAACTCTGAAGTTCTTTTAGATCATTTTAATTTTCGTACCTTTCCCCATAAAAAAAGCTAAAAAGAAATTATTCACAACACATTTTTACTTTAAAATGGTAGGCAACGTTACAAAGTCGCTAATTAACTTTTTTTTTAATATATTTTATTTATATTTTTGTCAAAGCACGAAGCAAAGGGCAAATAATGCTATACAGAAAGAAAATGAAGTCATCAGTATGTTGGAGTTCTTTATAACATATTTGTCGCGTTCTGAGGGCACAATTTTTCAACAAATCATTGGCATTTCAATGGGAACGACTGTGCTCCTCTCCTTGTTGATCTTTTCGTTTACTCCTATAATGTAGAGTTTATAATAAAAACAAAAGATTTACAAACGCTAAAGTCCTTAATCTCACTTTCAAGTATATTGATGATGTTCTGTCAATCAATAATCCAAACTTTACTAAATGTATTCCATTATTATACCCCCAAAGAATTCGAGATTAAAGAAACAACTGTATCTGCCTCATTTCTTGGCATTTACCACCAATGGTCAGCTTCTACCAGACTCTATGATTGCAGACACGACTTCAATTTTGCCATTATAAAACTTTTAAGAAAAACGAAAGGAAGCTATCCCAAGCCTTCAATTTCACGTTCATCTATATAGATGATGTCCTTTCACCAAGAATAGTTTGAAGATAACAAAGGGGCAATCAGAATCCGTGTGTCGAAGAAGAACAGACAACACAATGGCCAACAGAAAAAGTACAAAATGACAAACAACGATCTACAAAACATAAACATGAAACTAAAGATCGAGTAACACGAACCCCACAGAAAACCGGGGGGTGAACTCAGGTGCTCCGGAAAGGTAAGCAGTTCCTGCTCCACTAGTGACACCCGTCTTTCGTATTAATCTAGTTACAAACCCGGTGTTGAGTCATAAATAATTCTAAGTTTGGTGATTTTGTTGATCCCATCTATCCCATTGAACTTGAAATAAAGGATACTACAGATACAGCTAGGCTGCTGCTAACAAGGAAGCTACTGAATCAAGGGTTCCTCTTAGTTAAGTTGAAGTCATCACTTCGAAAGTTTTACGGTCGCCACCATGACTTGGTTGACCGTTATGGAATATTTGTCACCAATGACCACGGATATGTTCCACTTGTCGTAAACACTTCCCGGCCCTTTCCTCATTCATGACTTATCATCTGGTTTGTAACTAGATTAACACGACGGGTGTCACTAGTGGAGCAGGAACTGCTCACCCTTCCGGTGCACCTGAGTTTACCCCCGTTTTTAGTGGGGTTCGTGTTACGCGATCTTTAGTTTTACAATGTATATGTATATTTTACAGATCGTTGTTTGTCCTTTTGTACTTTTTCTTTTGGCCATTGTGTTGTCTGTTCTTCGATATACGGATTCTGATTACCCCTTTGGTATCTTCAAACTCTTCTTGACTTACACATATTAATTGACAGTGAGGGTTGGGGAAGAACGAAACCTTACGACAAAAGAGATGATTTCAATCAACTTTTCATTTATATGTAGCAACATTCCAACAGTACCTGCATATGGAGTATATCTCTCTCAGATGATCCGATATTCCAGAGCTTGTGGTTTCTATCAGGATTTCTTCGATAGAGGGTTGCTGCTATCAAGGAAGCTACTGAACCAAGGGTTCCTTTTGGTTAAGTTGAAGTCATCACTTCGAAAGTTTTACGGTCGCCACTATGATTTGATAAACCGTTACGAACATCTGTATCACAAATTACCACAGATATGTTCCACTTGTCGTAAGCACTTCCCGGCCCATTCTTCAAGCATGGCTAATCACCGGGTTTGTAACTAGAGTAGTACGACGGGTGTTTTCTAGTGGAGCAATAACGTAACTGCTTACCCTTTCAGAGCACCTGCGTTTACCCCGGTTTTTAGTGGCATTGGTGTTGCTCAATCTTTAGTGTAGTGATTTGGACATCGTTACTTGTCCTTTTGTCATTTTTGTTTTGGCCATTATGTTGTCTATCTTCAAACTCTTTATTTATCAACTTGGCGGCCATATTGTTACATTGTTCAAGACAAAGAGGGTAAGCGTTTTCTTGAGAAGGGATTTTTTTTAAATAAACTGGAAAACTGTTGTAATGTCATCTTTAACGCTATATCCTCCTAATCATGTAATAAGTGTGGTGTGAGAGGGAGAGTGCTGATAAGAAAGCCTTGTGTAATTTTATAACAAAATTTATGGACATTTTGAGATTAGTTCCATACCAAATCTAAGGAAAAAAATCTGTCAGTCTCTATAATTAAATATTAAAGAATTGTTTATTGCTTGACGTAAATATTATGACCATATCATAAAAGGGGATATTGTCAATAAAGCTTTTCAAAATACACCCATTTCTGATCTAGATATCATCAATAAACATGATTTATCAACTAAACCTCTAAGCGCCACATTCCCTCATAGAAATATTCCTACAATGTACTGGTTACCTAAATAACGAATTCCGCATAAAACGATGTTCGGTTCGTTGTTACCTCCAGTTGTTAATAAGAGGGCTCATGTCTTATTTACGTTAGTTGTGTTTATTTGCGCGTAGTGGTGTCCAACATATATTGTGTTGTGTTGTGTTTTGTTTTTCTTCGTCTTGTGTACCCTATGTTGCCAGTTTCTCTGGATTGTCAATTTTTGATTGCCCCTTCGGTATTCTCTAACGTTTATTTACTCAAACAACCTTTTAATTTTAGCTTTAAATCAGCTTCGAGAAATGGTACACAACAAAAAACACTTCAACTACAATCAAATAACCTGATATCATTTTTTGTAATAATGTCTACAAACACAGTTGCGTAAACCATTTTTGGAGTGCTAAAAAATGTATTGAAGTACTAAACAAGCCATGTTCCCTTGATTGTACGTGTGATTTCGCTGACAAATATGACTTTTCCATGATTTTCATATTTTATATTCTTTATTATTAAAATATACATCTGCGGGATAATTTGTAAATATTTTTGTTATTCGAAAATAAATATAAATAACTATGAGGTGTGTTGAGGTCTGTTAGCACTTTAAAATCAAATATGAAATAAAGGAATACTAAACTGTCAAATCTTTCGTATATACAAATGTACTACTGTATTGTCAAATATATAAGCCTATTCAAAACTATATTATTGAGGGTAATATATATTTTGTTGGTGATTATATGAAATTCTAACCCTATATATTAATTTACCAGTTTTTAACGGAGAAAAAACCACATCATGAAACCTAAATTCTTTTAATAATAAACCCATTGTTCTGACCATTGTTTGAACGGTTGGTCATAGCTGTCTTTTTATTGGTTATTTCTAAGTACATAGACCTACATATTATCTGCCACTTCCTTATCTGCTGTATTCATATTCAAATTATTGTAAAAAAAAAAACGTTTAAATAACTTTATTTACTTGGAAAACAAAAATCCAATTGAATTGATGTAATACAAATACAAACAAATAAAAAGACAATAATACAACTAGTCGTCACAAACCTTTCCTGACATCGTGCCATATTATTTTAAAAATATATTCACAACATACGTGAGTAGAAGAAGAACAAAATCTATAGTCAAGTACTTTTTATTCTACAATTAATTCATCGCTTTTCCCGTTTTGTGATGCTGTAGTTCCATCGGTAGTTACATGTGCGTTTGAATTACCAAAGACGCTTGTGTCTAACGTAAAATAATGACGGCACCGAATTATAAAATTTTGATAGTACAAACATTGAAGCTTAACTAGTACAGCGCGGATGATATTACCTGTTAAAACTTTAGATTTAGTAGACGAGTATATGTAAAATAAAAGTATAGTCTTTTAAGTCGTAAGAAAAGAGTTTTATTATGAAAATATTAAGAAATACAACAGACATTTACAAGCCATATTGGCATGCACCATGTTCATGAATGGTGTAGATGATGTACGGTTACTCACACTGCAATACTGATGAACTTCATTTCAACATTTTAAAGTATCTATTAGTATTTCGGTAAATATCCAAGTGAACAAAATAGAATGATATAGACAACACCTCCAGGTACAAAATTTTGAATGAATATATTTATCTATATTTAGGCTATCTTAACTTAAATGAGAAAAATATGATGTGTGGGTTCAACAGTTTCACCGTTCAACATGGGGGTAAAGATGAATCTCTATTAAATACATTAATTTGTATATCTAAGTGGTATATTTAGAAGGCAAGAAACAAAGTTAAATATGACAAAATTCATATCAATCAAAATGTACTTTGTAATATATGGAAACAGACTTTAAAATTTGAACTAAAAGTTTTGCTAACGGCCAATTCTAATGATACAATAGATAAAACAAAAATCTTGACAATTCTATCGTGTTACGTAATTAGTTATAAAATGTGAGTACAATGTATGTTTGTAAATGTTGTATGTTGAAGTATTACTACAGTAGGCCAAATGTTTTAAAATATAAATTACTGTTATCTTCCAAAAAGAAATCAGAACTGATAAAACTAAGTAAATTCATTAATGACATAAATAAAACTGTATGTACTCCGGCTTAACCTACTGAATTGTTCATCTCTGTACATTTCTTCATTACTTACGTACTTAGTATAACATGTTATTGTATATTGTATATATTGTACATATGTATTTCACTATACCTTGTCAAATTATGATGGTGTATTGAGAATAAAAAAAAGAAAAAGAAAGAAGTTATCATAAAATACCTTTATAGATTGACTTACATGATTAATTCCTAATCACATAATTAGCTAATGCAATGATTAATATGATTAGTTAATTCATTGATTAAAAATAGTTCAGCATCAGCCAAAACGAAACATTACAATATGGACAAAAATACATATTTCACATTGATTTATTTTTAATGATTTGACATCCATGTAAAATTTATTCAAGATTTAGCTACTTGTAAATTTGTTAATTTATTAATAATGAATGTGTCATAAATAATTATGCATACCAATCGGCGAAAGACATTTGAGCGAATTGACAGGACAAAGGAGCGAAATAAAACAGACATAAGAGCGACAACTTGTAACCCGTTTGAGCGAAAATTTAATAACCCATTTGAGCGAGAATTGTCCCCTGTTCACCATAGGAGCTGGAAGTAGGTTTTTGAGAAGGATATTGTCTTGTTTTATTTATAAATGTTCAGTGCTATTTTAAATGTTTAAAGCAAATATACACATTCACCACTAGGATACTTGCAAGTGTTTATCTTTATCCTTTTCCACCCTTCATTGTGGAAGTACTGTGTCCATACTCTTGATTTATGTAGTTAATGGTTTGTAGTTTCAATAACACGTCAATACTCGACCCACAAAATTGGGGAAAACATTTTTCGATTTTCAAGACAACAAGAAAAAATAATAACGGAACCTAGTGATCATTCTGGACAGTTCAAGCCATTTTTTTTTCTAACAAGCGGTCTTTATATCACTACAGTATGGTATTTGGTATCTTCAAGCTTTTCATATTGATATTGATGTACTTTTAAGTGTACGACTACTTAATTTAAATGACGACATTTAACATTTGAGATATAATCTTATCTTGTAGACTATTTAAAATTATCTATGTAATAAAAGTACAAGATTATAGGTAAAACAAAGCACAAGAACAAAGGCTGGGTCAACAACACCTATTTAGATTATCCAATTGCGACATAAGACTTTTAGAACATTTTGATCGATATATAGATCGCTCTCCTTGAATAGACGATACAAATATAGATTTTACGCAGAAAATATCTGGTAAAATAGCAAACAACATAAATAAAACAACGATCATTGTCAAATCCAGTTTCGGAATCAGAGACTCACCTGTCAACAGAGAAAACATGCGATTTTCACCTTTTTTATTTACAGAATTATTTATATCTTTTAAGTAGAAATTTTAAATATAAATTTTTTGTTTAATTTTGAGACTTATTCTAATATTTTTTTTAGATTTTTTTTCCAATTTACAATCTTTTCCTTGTTTAATAATTATTCATATCTTTTAAGTTAAGATTTTATACAAAAAAATTTGTTTACAAAACTTACAATCACTATTTTTTTACACAGTTTTTTTTTTGTCATATCTTTTTTTTATTTACAAAAAAATTTTGTCATATCTTTTACATTTTTTGGGGGTTAATTTCAATATTTTAATATTTCATTTTTGAGATCTGCATTTCCAAATTTACTTATCTGTAATTATCATTAATTGTTATACAAACACCTGTAGTGTAGTAATATGTTTGTTGGCATTCCTTGAATATGAAATTTCAAAATGTTGGCATAGGTTGAAAACACGTTCCAAACGTTTATGATTAGGAAAGTTAATATGATTCAACAATGGCAATATGTAAAGTTATGGCTGATTGCAAAAATAAATTCAACAGTGATCAAAATTTGTTAAAGAATATTTACTGTAGAATTTTTTAAAAAGTTTTTCAGGATAGTGATGAGAGCTGAATTAGGCATCATAAATAATGTTAATGATATTGTTTATCAGAATTTTAATCAATCTTATCATTCAATACTTTCAATGTAAGTTCGCATCAATTAAAAAAACATATAATAGGTTGCACGGTAAATGGTATATAGCTATTTTTAATCTGTTCACCGGGATAGACGAGGCATTCGCTAGAAACTATTTGGCTACCCATTTCAAAAGTGAATTTTTTGTACAACTCATGTTAGATAAACCCCGTTAAAATTCCGAATTGAAATACAATCTTACGGCAGTCGGCTTCGATCTTGCCCATCACAGACTTTTCTATTACATACACTCAAGATCTCTCTGCTCATGCAACAACAAATTTCCCTACTCTTACATAAAACAGATAAATAAAATTTTTGCTCAACTGTGTTTCATAAAACAAATTGTACGATGTTGCATTTATTTGACGACCTATGATTGAATAAAATCATTCCTAAAAATAACGATAGAAGGCAGAGCCATATATGGAAATCTAGAGAATAAGAATAAAACGCTTTACTGGCCAGTGGAAAATTCCATTCCTAAAAATAACGATACACCGATGCAGACGATAGATAAACGTGCAGTTACGAAACGATGCAGACGGAAAATTACAGAAGGTCAGTGGACGGTGCTTAATTTTGTCTAGTGACCATTACGTCTTTAGCCTTAGAACTTCCAAGAAAGTCCGTCAAACATAGTTCGTAGAAAAAACTTAGTTACTGTTTCAAGCTATAGATCAACAACATCGTACAAAAATGTTCTAAGCTACCGTGACCGACTATGATTATTAAGACGGTCAGTAAATTATTGAAGGGTAAAGCGCTCACCCTTCAACAATTTACTGACCGTCTAAATAATCATAGTCGGTCACTAGGGAGCTTAGAACTTATAATAGCCAACGTAGATACAAAAATCTTGTTTTACGAAGGGACATATTCTACATGAATTGACCCCCAGTTTTTAGTGGAGTTCGAATGTTATTGTATTGTCTATTCGTCGCCAATTTTCGGCTGCTGATAGCATATTTCCCACTTTTCTTATGAGATTAATGGGCGTATGTCTTTGTCAATTTCATACATCTCCTTACAATTTGACAAACACACATAGATGAGTTTTACCATGGAAATTTACTCTGAGTTATTCGCACATAGAGCTAATATTGAAAGGATTAAAGAAATATTTCCATTTTAAGATAATTTAGAAAAGAGAAATCATATTCATGATGGTAGTAAAAGTATAAAAGTTGCCTTTCGTCTGAACAAAAGAAGAATGCATATACAGTTGTACCTTCCACATAACAACTTCTGCTTATCATACTTGGTTTTTTTTCTTCTTATTTTATATATGTTAATACTTCATATCTAAGCGATTATTTGTAAATAATCGCTAGAGAAAACCGAAGTGGCAATCAAGAATGAACAATCCAGAGACACTGGCAGCATTGTGTACAACATGAAGACAAACAAAACAAACCACAACACAGAAAATTAAACAGATGAGCAACACGGACTCCACCAGAAACCAGGGGTGAGCCCAGGTGTTCACCAAGGGTAATTTTTCCATTTATATGTAGGAACATTCCAGCAGTACCTGCATATGGTGTATATATCTCTCAGATGATCCGATATTCCAGAGCTTGTGGTTTCTATCAGGATTTCTTCGATAGAGGATTGCTGCTAACAAGGAAGCTACTGAACCAAGGGTTCATTTTAGTTAAGTTGAAGTCATCACTTCGAAAGTTTTACGGTCGCCATTATGACTTGAGCCGTAATGAAAGCGGGAGGTTTGGCGCTTTAAAATCTGATTCAACCCACCATTTCTTTACAAATGCCTGTACCAAGTCAGGGTCATTACGGTTTTCACAGTATTCCGGTTGTTGACTGATTTTGTCTGTTTATATACTTGAGTTTTGACTTTCCCTTTGTAAGATTGTTCGGAGTTCGGTAATTTTGTTATTACCCTTATTTGATAAATGTTACGAAAATCTGTGTCACAAATAACCACAGATATGTTCATCTTGTCGTAAGCACTTCCCGGCCCATTCTTCATGCTTGGCTTATCACTGGGTTTTTAATGGCATTGGTGTTGCTCGATCTTTAGTGTAGTGATTTGTACATCGTTACTTGTTCTTTTGTCTTTTTTCTTTTGGCCATTGTGTTGTCTGTCCTTCGATTTACGGATTCTGATCGCTCCTTTAGTATCTTCAAACTCTTTATTTATCAACTTGGCGGCCATATTGTTACATTGTTCAAGACAAAGAAGGTAAACGTTTTCTTGAGAAGGGATTGTTTAACTAAACTAGAAAAACTGTTGTAATGTCATCTTTAACGCTATATTCCCCTAATGTAATAAGTGGTGTGAGATGGAGAGTACTGATAAGAAAGCCTTGTGTAATTTTAAAACAAAATTTATGGACATTTTGAGATTAGTTCCATACCAAATCTAAAGAAAAAAAGCTGTCAGTCTATAGAATTAAATATTAAAGAATTGTTTGGTCCATCTAATAAAGTAGTAGTTAACAACATTAATGTTGCTTGACGTAAATATTATGTCCATATTATAAAAGGGGATATTGTCAATAAAGCTTTTCAAAATACACCCATTTCTGATCTAGATATCATCAATAAACATAATTTATCAACTAAATCTCTAAGCGCCACATTCCCTCATAGAAATATTCCTACAATGTACTGGTTACCTAAATAACGAATTCCGCATAAAACGATGTTCGGTTCGTTGTTACCTCCAGTTGTTAATAAGAGGGCTCTATATCTTATTTACGTTAATTGTGTTTATTTGCGCATAGTGGGGTCCAACATATATTGTGTTGTGTTGTGTTTTGCTTTTCTTCGTCTTGTGTACCTTATGTTGCCAGTTTCTCTGGATTGTAATTTTTTGATTGCCCCTTCGGTATTCTCTCACGTTTATTTACTCAAACAACCTTTTAATTTTAGCTTTAAATCGGCTTCGAGAAATGGTACACAACAAAAAGCACCTCAACTACAATTAAATAACCTGATATTATTTTTTTGTAATAATGTTTACAAACACAGTTGCGTAAACCATTTTTGGGGTGGTAAGCAATTTATTGAAGTACTAAACAAGCTACGTTTCCTTGGTTGTACGTGTGATTTCGCTGACAAATATGACTTTTTCATATTTTTCATATTTTATATTCTTTATTATTAAAATATATATCTGCGGGATAATTTGTAAATATTTTTGCTATTCGAAAATAAATATAAATAACTATGAGGTGTGTTGAGGTCTATTAGCACTTTAAAATCAGATATGGAATAAAGGAATACTAAACTGTCAAATCTTTCGTATATACAAATGTACTACTGCATTGTCAATTACATAAGCCTATTCAAAACTATATTATTGAGGGTAATATATATTTTGTTGGTGATTATATGAAATTCTAACCCTATATATTAATTTACTAGTATTTAACTGAGAAAAAATCCACATCATGAAACCTAAACTCTTTTAATAATAAACCCATTGTTCTGACAATTGTTTGAACGGTTGGTCATAGCTGTCTTTTTATTGGTTATTTCTAAGTACATAGACCTACATACTATCTGCCACTTCCTTGTCTGCTGTATTCATATTCAAATTATTGTAAAAAAAAAACACCATTCAAATAATTGTATTTACTTGGAAAACTAAAATCCAAAAAATTCATATCAATCAAAATGTACTTTGTAATATATGGAAACAGACTTTAAAATCTGAACTAAAAATTTTCCTAACGGCCAATTCTAATGATACAATAGATAAAACAAAAATCTTGACAATTCTATCTTGAAAAAAAGTTGCAGTATCTTTAAATCTGAAATTGTATCTTAATTGTATGGTAACACCATGGACAGTTACGTACACCACAGACAAACAGCTCAGTATGTTCAGGATAAAATTAAAATAATTTCTCCCTGGCTATATTTTATATGTACATTTATGTATATCCTGTAAAGAATAGCAAATGTAATGTATTGAATTGTATGTTATTTTCTGGGTCACTTTTGATTTTGTCGTCTGTACATGTCATGAAACAGGAAATAAGCATAGCAGAAACTATTTATGCTTCAAATATGACAAAATAAGATAACTCTTACCCAGCCTTAATAGAAAATTTAACACCACAGGCATGAGATATGCATAACAGCAGGTTTATGCTAATATTCTTTTCAAATCTCAATATATATCAAGCAAAAAATAATGTTGCGTTATAAGAGCTTTAAGAATAGTTCAAAAAAATATAAAGATCAAATAAAATCATTACATCTAAATAGTACAATGACTAGAAGTAAGTAATTATAGAAAAATAACACGTAACACCAAGGACAAAACAAGTCTTCGTGTAGCATGTATAAATTCGCAATTGGACCAGTCTGAATGTAGATGGTAAAACTATGGAAATATGTTGTGCCTTCGGGCAAAATATGTTTTCTCCGATCATTTTGGTTGATAGTTGGCTATTAATTGCGTAATAATAGAAAAAGACGTGTATTTTGATAATGATCCATATAAATATATATATATATAAGTCATGCTGGCAACCAACTGAGAAAAAAAAACGTTTGGAGATATCATAAGTAGTGAATTGTAAACGAACAGACAATGCAATAGCCAAAAAAGTAATAGGGCAAACTAACAAACAATGGTAAATAAAACATTGCTTGCACATTATATATATATATAAGTAACTTTGAGATCCACTGGGACAGATATATTGTAGGGTTGTCACCTGCTTAGATGTTTGTATAATATACTTTATTTCCTGTGACTGTATAATGAATTTTTCATTATCCTATACAATATATTAAAATTG
Organism: Bathymodiolus septemdierum; assembly: GCA_963383655.1. NCBI lineage: Eukaryota > Metazoa > Mollusca > Bivalvia > Mytilida > Modiolidae > Bathymodiolus > Bathymodiolus septemdierum. The sequence goes on along the minus strand of OY726517.1, from coordinate 100,402,539 downwards.
CTGAGCTAGATTGCTGTCAAATTATAATATTAAGCATATATGTACCATCTACACACGCTTAGACACATGTTTTATGTCTATCTCTAGATTTTCCTTACGAGACAAGGTAACACTTCGACTATTGAAGCTACATTTTAATAGAGCGGATGTGGTCGAGTGGTTTAGGGCGCTGGACATAAGGCTAAGCGATTCGTGCTGCAGTGTATCAATGGTGTGAGTTCAAATCCCGTCGAGGGAAGAACAAAAATTTGACAGCTCCAAAATCTAATTCTAACACTTTTGGTTTAATTTTCAGACGTATATATATATATATAATTAGACATTGATAAAGTATCTCGGTGGGGCGAAAATGTTGTCATTCAACACAGTGTTTAATTCTTTATCACTTTGTTTTGTGTACTTGGTGTTGTATTACAAACCATTTTAGACGTATATATATATATTAGTCTTGTCGGTGATAGCGGAAAGACAAAAATCTACGTAAAAATGAAAAGATCCGTTGTCATTTGAGATATGCATATTTCGCAACCGTCAATATATGAGCAAGGTAGTTTTGTTTTTTCGTCATTACGGTTTTCAGTTTTCCGGTTGTTGACTGATTTTGTCTGTTTATATACTTATGAGTTTTTACTTTCCCTTTCGAAGATTGTTCGGAGTTCGGTAATTTTGCTATTATCCTTATTGAGTAGCTTTTGCGTCACCAGCTGGGCTCTTTCAAGGAAATCACTGTAATGGGCACAAGCTCTAGAATAACCTATGGTGATGCTGGAATATTTCTACTGGTGGAAGGGAAGTTGACTATTGGAAAGGTGAAGTCATCGCGTTTGTCATAGAATTTCAGTTATTTGAAAATAAAAATTAAAACCTATGGGATATGATGAGATATGGTACCCCGTTATACTACCCAAAAACTGGAATTAATTCTCAAATACCTATATATATATATTCAAAATTGGATTTTTGAGTGTAATACTATCTGCTGGTGATTATATAAAAGTATGAATATAAACATTTACGTATTTAACTAACTAAATCTACATTATGAAACCTTTTAATCTGATAAAAACATCTTTTTTACATATTGTGGTGGATGATAACTTCTGTCTTTTCATTGGTTCTTTTTTTATGATCTGATCTAGCTGAAACCTCCTTGTCTGTTGTATTCATATTTAAATTATTGTTAAAACACGTTTTATATAATGGTCATGCATTGTACAAGAACTAGTCGTCAAGGAAGATATTGCATCATTTTCTGACATCGTTCCATATTATCTTGTATTATTTCCAAAAAATATTTAATGCCTACCTCAGTATATTTTAGACAGTAAAATCTTACTCAAATGCATAAATTTTTTACAATGAACCGTTCTATTATGTAATACAAGGTTTGTTTCTTAAAGAAATACAATGAAACCGGTGTAAATCAAACCCTGAATAAAAAGGGATTCAGTATAAACAGAACTTAATATATAGTCCTAATGTAGAAAATATGTGTTAATTTAACCTGCATAAACAGAACTTAATATATAGTCCTAATGTAGAAAATATGTGTTAACTTAACCTGTATAAACAGAACTTAATATATAGTCCTAATGTAGAAAATATGTGTTAATTTAACCTGCATAAACAGAACTTATTATATAATCCTAATGTAGAAAATATGTGTTAACTTAACCTGTAGAAACAAAACTTAATATATAGTCCTAATGTAGAAAATATGTGTTAACTTAACCTGTATAAACAGAACTTAATATATAGTCCTAATGTAGAAAATATGTGTTAACTTAACCTGTATAAACAGAACTTAATATATAGTCCTAATGTAGAAAATATGTGTTAATTTAACCTGCATAAACAGAACTTAATATATAATCCTAATGTAGAAAATATGTGTTAACTTAACCTGTAGGAACAAAACTTAATATATAGTCCTAATGTAGAAAATATGTGTTAACTTAACCTGTAGAAACAGAACTTAATATATAGTCCTAATGTAGGAAATATGTGTTAACTTAACCTGTATAAACAGAACTTAATATATAGTCCTAATGTAGAAAATATGTGTTAACTTAACCTGTATAAACCAATCACCTGTCTATTCCGAACACATAAGCTGGATCCAAGGAGATTCAGCTGACAGACGTTTCATTGTACATCTTTGTTGATAATAATCAAAATGTGTTTACCAATATAACATTATAAGCAAATTATATAAAGTCAGTTAAAACAAGATGACCCTGTTATTCCTACAATATGAGATAAAGAGATAATGTCTGCAAATTGTATTTTTTTCTGTTGTTATTTTTCTTTCTTTTTATTGATATTGAAAACTTATGACCATTGAAGAGCAATAAAAACGTAGATATCTAACTTAGTGCACACGACACGCTTCATCAGGTACGATCAAAGTTAATATATTGGAAAGACAAATAATTGAAGTCTTTGGTAGAAAGAAAACTGTTTAGTTAAGATGAGGGATATAACTGAAATATTATAGAAAGTGGCATTAAACACCACAAATCCGTGATTGTCCATTTTGTTGGTGTTGGTGAAATTAATGACCATCATTGTTTAAACTTTCTTTTCATAAAAGGACCTACACACGATAGACAAAATCGGCAAAGGTCACATATGTCTGAGGCAGGATAACTTTAGTTTGAATGGTAGTTACATTATTTGGGAACTGTAAATTTCAATAATAAGGTTTTTTCCACTGTTAGGTTTGTTTTTTGTCTTTTGTTTGTTTGTTTGTTTGTTTTTCTTTTTTTTGCAATGAATCGTCAGTTTATAAAGATGTCGATTGGTTAGACATTGTATTATTATCACTTATTAGACATGACTTATATAAACATTGACTGTGTTTCAATATGCTTCAGTATTCCAATAAAAACGTAGACATTAAATTTAGTGCGCAAGAAACGTTCCGGAAAGACCTTTATCAGGTACGCTCAAAGCCAAAATATTTGAAAGCCAAATAACTTAAAAGTCTTTGTATGCAAGAAAACCAAAGGGCCTAGGCAGGATAGCCAAAATTGGCTCAAGTCACCTATGTCTGAGGGAGAAAAACAATAGTTTTAATAATAATTACATGATTTAGGAATTGTAAATTTCGATAAAAATATATTGAATCAACCATGTCAGTGTTGAAGCAACTTCCATGTCTGTTGTGTTCATATGCTGGAATATTGCTGCTGATGAAATGGAAGTTGACTATTGAAAACGTATATATACATGTATATATATTCAAAATTGGATTTTTGAGTGTAATACTATCTGCTGGTGATTATATAAATTTCTGAATATAAAACATTATGTATTTAACTAAATAAATCTACATTGTGAAACCTTTTAATCTGATAAAAAGATTTGTTTACATATTTTAGTGGGTGATAGTTCTGTCTTTTTATTGTTTCTTTTTAATTATATGATCTAGCTGAAACGTCCTTGTCTGTTGTATTCATATTTAAATTATTGTTAAAAAAACACGCTTTAAATCATGATCATGCATTGTACAAGAACTAGTCGTCACGGGAAGATATCCCAACATTTTCTGACATCGTTCCATATTATCTTATATAATTTCCAACAAATATTTAATGCATACCTCAGTATATTTTGGACAGCAATATCTTACTCAAATGCATAAAATTCTTATAATGATCCGTTCAATTATTCAATTGCCAAAACATTATAGACATGCACATGGAATACAAGGTTTGTTTCTTAAAGAAATACAATCGGTGTAAACCAAACTCTGAATAAAAAGGAATTCAGTATAAACAGAACTTAATATATAGTCCTAAGGTAGAAAATATGTGTTAGCTTAACCTGTATAAACCAATCACCTGTCTATTCCGAACACACAAGTTGGACCCAAGGAGATTCAGCTGACAGACGTTTCATTGTACATCTTTGTTGATAATAATCAAAACGTTTTTACCAATATAACATTATAAGCAAATTATATAAAGTCAGTTAAAACAAGATGACCCTGCTATTCCTACAATATGACGTTTTAGGTACAATGTTAGATAAAGAGATAATGTCTGCAAATTGTATTTTTGTCTTCTGTCAGTTTTTTTCCGTTTTATTAATATGCACAACTTATGACGATTGAAGAGCAATTAAACGTAGCTATCTAAATTAGTGCACACGATGCGTTTCTAGAATAACCTTCATCTGGTACGATCAAAGTTAATATATTGGAAAGACAAATCATTTAAAAGTCTCCGGGAGAAAGAAAACTGTTTAGTTAAAATGAGGGATGAACTGAAATATTGTTGAAAATCAAAATCGGAAAAGGTCACATGAGACAGGAGAACTTTAGTTTGAATGGTAAGTACATTATTTTGGAACTGTAAATTGCAATATTAAGGTTTTTTCCACTGTTAATTATGTTTTCGTTTTTTGTTTTGTTTTTGTTTGTTTGTTTGTTGTGTGTTTTTATTTTTTATTGTTGTTGTCTTTTTTGCAATGAATCGTCAGTTTATAAAGATATCGATTGGTTAGACATTGTATTATATATAGACATTAACTGTATTTAAATATGCTTCAGAATTCCAATAAAAACGTAGACATCAAATTTAGTGCGCAAGACACGTTCCGGAATGACCTTTATCAGGTACGCTCAAAGCCAAAATATTTGAAAGCCAAATAACTTAAAAGTCTTTGTATGCAAGAAAACCAAAGGGCCTAAGCAGGATAGCCAAAATTGGCTCAAGTCACCTATGTCTGAGGGAGAAAAACAATAGTTTTAATAATAATTACATGATTTACGAATTGTAAATTTCGATAAACAAATATATTTAATCAACCATGTCAGTGCGGACGATACCATCGGAGACGAATATTTCATCAGCAGAGCTATCGACCCTGTGATAGCAATAAAAACGTAGATATCATATTAAGTGCGCACGACGTGTTTCTGCAATAACCTCCAATTTACGTAGCCATGATTTGTCTATAGACAAGGGATAAGAAATATTTGCATACATCCCTTGATCCTTTGAAACAAATAAACTAGCTTAACCTCGCCATTGAAGTGTCTGTACTAAGCCAGGAAGGAAAGTGGTCATGTTATTGCTGAAAGTGGCGTTAAACACAATAAATCAAATCAAATCAAATTAATCAGATTAAGACTTAATAAACAGGTGATTTAAAAAAAAAAAGGTAATGTGCTGCATTTGAGCAAACAGACAATCGTTGTGTATTTTTCAAACAAATGGTCTCACTATGTACAAAATGCGAATCGTAAAAACGGTTGGTTCCTGTAACCCATGAATTGGTTCTTGTTCTCAGATGAATTGTGGGAAATACCAAACGAATTCTTTGCTATATTGGCAAGGGATTTGTTTTCTTTATTTATCGAGCACATTATGTAAAACACATATCTTTAAATAGTTTTACTTTTCTACCCATTGATATCATCAAACGGAACAGGAAAAGTATTAAATTAATTAATTATAGTTAAAAAAAAACATTAGAGAATACCGAAAGATTAAACAAAAATAGACAATCCAGAGAAACTGGCAACATAGGGTACACAAGACAAAGAAAAATCTAAACAAAAACACAACACGATAGGTATTGGACACCACTATACGCAAATAAATACAAATAATGTAAATAAGACATGAGCCCTCCTACAAACAACTGAAGGTAAAGACGAACCGAACATCGCTAAATGCGGAAATCGTAATGGACATTACAACAAGGAACTCAGACCTTAATGACACATAATAGGACAACACAAAAAACTAAAAAGATGAGCAACACGGACGCCACCATAAAACCGGGGGTGAACTCATGTGCTCGCGAAGGGTAAACAAGTCCTGCCTCCCTATAAGACACATTTCCCGCTCTTGAAATTATAAAATCTTGAATTTCATGAACAGTATTAAACGAATTTAGATTGTCTTTGTACCTAATTTCTGTCTATCTTTGTGTTTTGACATAATTTTCCAACTATTTCCGTAAAGTTGCGACAAGCGGTTTGTGTAAGTGCGATTGTGGGTTCTTATCATTGCTATCTGTGGTTTATGTGTCATTTAAACAATTGCTACTCTTTAGCACTGAAACACTTCATTACGTATTGACAGGAATAACACAGTCATTACACTATTTCGTTACTATAATAACAGCTAGAAAGCATATAAGTATACAGAAGAAAATTTCGGAATCCATCAAATTCTTTTTTTTTTTCATTCTAAAGATGCTTCAAAGGGATAATATAAACGCAGCAGTCTGTCGGCGTATAAATGCGATTGTATGTTCCTATCATTGTAATCGGTGGTTCCCGTATCATGTTAACATTACCAGTACTAAAAAATTAGCCGTGGCTCTGGATTATTCACGTAGCACTTGATAGATATCACAGGCTTATGTACAAGACTACGTTTCTGTCTGTTTGTTTTTTATTGGTTTCTCGGAGTAAGTGAACTTACATTAAGAGCATCACAGGAAAAACATAATTGCATACAATTTACAAATATAAAATTCACACAAAATTGCTATTGTATACAACTCGATTCCTTTAAAAATTCTTCCCCATGGATGATGTCAAAATATTAATAGTACAACAAGATAATGCAGTGTATTGCCCTGTAATACTTATGTACATTTATTTGAGGGCACGAGGTAGCAATGCTGGTTGCCTTTTTGTGTATGCTAAAGGAGAACCTGTATTAACGTCTCAATTTACAGCAGTTTTGTGACGGAATGGTCTAGGAAGCTGGGCATATGGCTAAGCGATTGGTAATGTAGTGTATCATAGGCGAAGGCGGAAGACATACGTATAGGTGTGCGTTCGGACAGTATCGGTGGTGTAGCATTGGTGTTTGCTGCTTCTCTGCCAAACACACAGCACTAAGGAGTAAAAACAAAGACTTGATGGTTCCAATCAGGATAAAGTATCCGAGTGGAGCGACAGTCTACTCACTGACTGCTATGTCACTGAGTTAACACTTTAAAAATCCAACTTATTGTGGTGGTCTAGCACACAACGAACATCATTATTACATCTAATATAACATGTTCTCAGCATGATACAGCTGTATAGCGTATTTTCTTATTTGTTAATGCTTTCAAAAGTATTGGATAATGCACTTATGCAAAATTAATTCATAAAAATTATGTTATTGAAAGAAAAGAGCTGTCATAGGAGATTCATCTTCATTATTCGTCTTCTCAAGGCTTTGTGCTAGCTGCTCCTTTTGTTCTTCATCAATACACGAAAAATGTATCAATGATATTGGTGAAAAGTGCCCTTCCTCCAGCTAGGCAGCAGCTTGCAGATTATTCAATCTTGTGCTATTCCCGGAAGATTCAGAATTACAATGTAGCTATAAAACATGATCTAAATGAACTAAGTATTTGGTCTGTATGTTACTGAGCAAATAAAATAGTTCTAATTTATAACTAACCGATTATTTTAAAACATTTGTCATTTTTACATAAATATACGTTTATATATTGCCCAATTTACTGTAACCAAGAGTCTCTGACATGTGAACACAGAGTACACACTATAAGAACCACAAATGACTGAACAATAATAAGCTATATGTCAATGGTATACCGTGAACTTAAACACAACTGCAAGAAAGATGAGGATTTATATTTTCTTCTAAAATAACACAGTAAAAAAACTCTTCTTGAGACAAAATACAGAAGGTCAGTGGGCGGTGCTTAATTTTGTGTATTGACCATTACGTCTTTAGCCTTAGAACTTCCAAGAAAGTCCCTCAAACATAGTTCGTGGAAAAAACTTAGTTACTGTTTCAAGTTATAGATCAGCAACATCGTACAAAAATGTTATAAGCTCCCGTGACCGACTATGGTTATTTAGACGGTAAGTAAATAGTTGAAGGGTTCTTGCTGGAGCGCTCACTCTTCAACGATTTACTGACCGTCTAAATAACGCATATCTATTGGACATAATATTTGCAATTCTTTTTATTTGTATTATATTCGATGTTGTCCTGCAAAGCAGAAATGTACAACTGCACCTAAAAAAGCAGTATATGAACTATATACATGTATAAATACATGTCTTCCGTTCGATTTGCTAGTATTGTATTCTCTAGAATTGTTCTAATGATTATGCAGTCTTGTTCATTTTAAATAACTACCATAGTAACGATTACGTTTACATAACAGGTTAGTTTATACTGTACCATGTTTATTCTCAATCCTCTTGAATAGCTCAAATGATGTATTATTTTTTATTTAAATCCGAATGAAGCTTAATACACTTCAAATTTTAAAGAAAGTCACCCATTTATATAAATTCAAAAAAAAACAACACTTCGCAAGATTGTTTTAAAGACTAATTGTGGTAATTTTGTATGCTTTGAATTTTCTCAAGAAAGGTGAGGATTCTTGCCTAAAAACATACACCCATGCTTGCACTCGCCCTTATATTACAATATTTCATTCCTTTCCAATGGTAAAAGTATATAAGAAAAAGCCGACATCCTGTTTTCATTAAAACAAATTTCTCGAGAAATTCTCAGTAAATCCACAGGCGCTCGTGGCACAGAATTACCCCTCTCCCCCCCTTTTTAAACTTCCTGTTTACAAGTTTATTTTCAATAAAATTTCTTTCTTTCTTTCTTTATTTATTTATTTATTATTTCACCCCTTTTTACCTTATTTTAACTTGTTCGTGTCCATATTCATTACAATCTTATGTTAACAGCAATTTTCATGTGTCGACCCTGTATAAATATCCACGAGGCAAGAAACTCCGAAAGTTTAAAAATCGTACACCTGCTCACTTCGGGTACCTTTTATAGGATTTAAAATATTGTATTTTATAATCCGTATCCGTTATCGTTTGTGGGCACAACATCTATTTCCCGGTTTGATTAAACAGTGGCCGTTGTCAGTTAGACAGACATACACATTTCAATATTGTCTTTGGTTTTTAGTCGTGTTAACGACACTACACCCGGGCTATTGGTACTTCCTTTCCCTCGCAGATTTCAAAGTAACAGGTCAAGCTTACTTGCCGTTTTCTACAAAACCCTCCTTCCCTTTCCTTTAGATCTGTTGTAAATATTTTTTTGTTGTTGTTTTTTTTTTGAGGGTGGGAAGGGTCATATCTAAAATAAAAATAAATCCTGTTTTCGGGTCTTGTATATTTTCAGCTTGGCTAAAAAATGGTTCAACTGCAAAGAAACGCAACATTGAAGCCATGGTGTAATGCATTCTACTCAACCGAGTTTTGGAGCGCATTGGATGAAGAACTGGTATTGTTTGTTGTAGTGTGATTTATGACAGTTCGTTTTACGGAGGTGTTGACAATAGAAGTCGGGCCTATTCTGCTGCTCTGTCATTTTGGTCATTACCACTGTGCCATCTTTAGACTTGATGCAACACAGACGAAGCATTAACCGCTGATTTCCAGGGCTGATTGCTCTCGCACATATAGTAGTATTTTTATATGGTCTGCCATATTAAAGTAATCGGCGACCATCAATGTATGAATATAATTTTAGTAACTATATTCAGTACAGAAGCATTAGCCACTGATTACCAGAGCTACTTGCTAAGACTCACACATTTTCAGTTTTTATAGATACAAAAATGTATATTTGAATTTTAAACACATTTATCTTATGTGATGTAATATTTGTTATAAAAGCTGTGACAACTTTTGCCAAACATACATATATGTCTGTCCTATATGGCTTTCTGCGATAATGCACCTTATTTCCATTATGTCATTCAAACTAGGATATGAATCAATTCATAAAACTAAAATACGTACAATTTCGCCTCTGTTCTTGTTTTGTGCATACGATTGCTTAGTTCTCATTTATAGCTCGATTTTTCGCATGGTACCCTTCTGAAGGCAGAAGTAAAGCTCGAGTCTAGTGCCAGTGAACTCTGAATGTAATTACTTCAACGATATGACCAGATAAGTTCGAAAAACATTCCCGGATTTTATTTTATTTTTCTGGTGGAAAGGTTTTCGAACTTTTATTAACCCTGTAATAATTCTAGCAGCTTCGAGATTGATTTTCTAAACGATCGGCATTCATCTGACCACAGTTGTCCCATAATAACTCGCAAGAATACTCCAAAATAGGATGAATGAAGGATAAACATATTCTTTCTAAATATTCACGTTCAAGCTTGAACTTAAGTTTTCTTTACAACATTTAATTCCTTAGACTCTTTTTCAATATTTTTGTTAATATGAATAGTCCACTTGCAATCCGAACTAAAATATACGTCCAAGTGTCTATGTGAGGCAACAGGGTCAATCTGGATATTATTAAAATTAAAATTCGAGTTAAAGTCGCGGTTTCTAATACTGAACACCATTACATCTGTTTTATCCGGATTGAGTTTAACAAACCATTGTTCTGACCACTTTGATAGATTACTAAGTCTATATCTGTCAGGTTGACTAGGGTACACTTTGTATGTTCGTAACATAAGATTGTATGAATATGGACACGAACAAGTTAAAATAATGAAAAAGATGAAATAATAAAGAAATAAAGAAATTTTATTGAAAATAAATATGCAAACAGAAAGTTAAAAAAGGGGGGTAATTCTGTGCGAAATCGTTCCATAATATATAAATACCATGAACCATACAATGTATCTACCACACTGGATTCTTAAAGGGTCTGTATTAAATTATATAGAGTAAATTTGAAGAATGATCCACGTTGTGTATGTGGTCATTTATTTGAGGATGCTATTCATTTTTTTTATGGAATGTCCACTTTATTGTAATAAATTAATTTATGGCAAAAACATACATTTTCTGGTCAAGGGGAGACAACTCTATTCGACCCTTCAATTACATCATGTTGACAGCTATTAACTTACATCTGGACAGCCTCAATTTCATTACATTAATTTGATCAGTGGCTAAATATCCATTTTGTTTTGAAGAAAAAGAAAAGGGAATTTTAACACCCATTTCTCCACTAAGAACATTATTATCTACTTTTATTAGAGGGTAGTATTCAGGGGCGGATCCATGATTTGTGGTTGGGGGGGGGGGGGGGGGGGGGAGTATAGGCGAGGGGTCTGGGACCGCTTAAGGTCCCCAGCTGGTCCAGGGTAGAACCCTGGTAGGGGGCCCAAGCTCCCCTGAAGCTCTGGGGATTTTAGGAATTACAGACATTTATTTGAACGACAATTTTGAACCAACCACACCATTTTTATCAGACCAAAAAAACTTGATTTTGAGTCTTAATTTTGTCGGATAATTGTTAACAGTATATTTTTGTCAGATTATAAGAACCTAAAGTAAAACTTTTTTTGAACAACCGTGATGTGAGTTGTTCAACTCATGACTGATCGATCACGATATGTTAACCCTTCAAAGAACTATTGGTTTAGTGTTAACGCATTCCTCATTTCACTGATTTGTCTGTACTTTCGGTGCTTGTCCTTTCTGGTGGTTCTAGTTAATACTGCCCGTCCGGATGGAGCTTTTCTTTTTGTCGTTTGATTCATTTATTGAAAACATATGATTCGACCGTTCTTGTTTATAGACAAACAAAAGCGGAAATTGTCGGCGAATCCGTATATGAATCAACGAACACACCCAACGTGTATTTACAATGTGTAGGAATATTTTACTACAGGTCACGAGATAACCATTCATGAAAAAGTTGTTTGTTGAACTGCTTAATTAATGTTGTATAACATATGCTTTGCGAATTTTAGGGGGAACGCACGCCCCCCCCCCCCCCCCCCCCCCTAAATCCGCCCCTGGTATTACCCATCTTTGATGGTTGTCACATTTTTATACATATTGTCTAGTAGTTTAGATATTTTTGTGTCATTGTTTACATTGAACATTTATTTGCAAGTCAAACACATCATTATTGTTTGTGACATTTGATTGTAGTGTTTGAATTAAGTTTGTATTAAGTGATATCTTTATCGTCATTTTATAATAAATGACCATTTCAATTCTAATATTTCTTGCTTAATTCTTAATATGACCAACCATCAAACAGAGCACAACATACTTGTTGTTGCCACAAATTTATATTTAAACAACATTATTAAGAAAAAACTGCTGGAACGTGCTAATCTGGGTCACGGGTCACTGTAATCGGGCGGCTGTATCGAGAAACAGATACGGTGTTGGTAAAACTGTTGATACTCATAAAATATTGATAAATGGAATAACATTGTATGCTTGTCTTCAAGAAATATAATAGACAAAACCATGTGTGAAGTTTTATGACGAAATATCTCCGATGTCTATGTAAATTTACGAGTTGAAGTGGGGAAACACCCACAGGTAATTTTAGCGATGTATTTTTATCTTGGACAAGAATAATGAGCGTCCTGATTGGATGACCGATTTAAAACACACTGACTCCGCATGGTAAAAAGATGCATGTAAAAGAAATCTATGTTATATTTATTCATTTGTTTGATTCTGGAACATTGTTGATCATTGATTTAAACAAGAAAAAAGGGAAAAAGGGGGGGGGGGAATTTTATTTGTGAATTTTACAGTTAAATAAATGTTATGTTTCGACAGACTAAAGAGAAAAATAAAAAATTGTTGCAACTAAAGCTTAAATCAGCGCTTAGTTTAATATTATTTTATTGCAAATAAAACAGCAATGGGATTGGACAAAAAGTTATCACAACTTATGGACTGTCCTCTCCCTACAAATAATACACATATAATAATGTCAACAAAAATAACACATACACAAATATAAATAATATTTAACACAATATAGTGAAACATGGGAAATAAATTGATGTTGATGTAGACCAGATGACCGACCACTGATTAGAATCTTTTTGTTTGTCTAATATATGCTCGAACTTTATTGAAGATATTAGAATTTTCGTTTATACTAATTTCATCGTTTCCAAAGAGTAATGTTTCTATATTTTTGTTGGTTTCTCTTAAGTTTCTAAAAAGACAATATCTCTCGTTTTGGTATAATGGACATTCCATTAGATAATGAATTGAATCTTCATACGGTGCACCACATTAACATTTGGGGTCATTTGTAATGTTTATGCGATATAAATCAGAATTCAATGAGCTACATTGATGTCGTAGTCTAGCATGGAGTATGCTTAATTTTCTGGACCCTTCACCATAATACTCCGGAGATTTAACAGTTTTTTCTTTAATTCTAGATTTAAAACATGATATATTTGGGCTATTTCTAACATTTAGATCTAAATTGTTCCATAATGAAACAGTAGATGGTATAAAGGATGTCGAAGACATTCTGAGTCTACTTCTTGGTGTTGTATAGTTTTCATTGTTTCGGAGATTATGATCACTGATACTAGATACTGTAGGAGGTAGACAATTACACAAGTATTGAGGTCATACTTTATTATGCATTTTGTAAAATGTTGTCAGTTTGCGAGATTTAGGTCTACAAGACAAAGGTTCCCATCCCGTTTCATAGTAAAGAGAGTCTCTACTTGCAAATTTTGGTAGTCATGTAACTATTCTAGCTAATTCTAATTGCACTTTTTCGAGTTTTGCTACTTCTCGTTCAAAACACCCATCCCATACCTCGCAAGCATATTCTAATGTTGGCCTTATGAAGGTAAGATATATATTTGATAGAATTTGTTTGGAAAGAGTAAATTTTAGTTTTCTGAGAACATTAACCTGTTTGAAAGCGGCATTTACAATGTTATCAATATGGTTTGTACAATTTCCATCTGATGCAAAAGTTAATCCCAAATGTTTATGGGTTTTTACAATTTCGACCGGTTCCCCATTAAATCGTAGGTCTAAATGTGGTACAGCACTAGTTGAAATAACTAGGGCTTTAGTCTTTTAGGATTAAAATCTACTAACCACAGTTTTGCCCATTCGTTTAATTTTGATAAATCATTATTAATATCAGATTTCATAATATCATAGTTTCTACCGAAGTAAGATAGTGAAGTGTCATCAGCAAATAAGCGTGCTAGATTACCCAAGTTGTCTGTTATATCGTTTATGTAGAGTAGAAAAAGAAGAGGTCCAAGTACCGATCCCTGGGGAACACCAGTTTTGACAGTATTGGGGTTTGAACATTCATTATTAACAACTACCTTTTGTTTTCTATCACTAACATAGTCATCTAGTCAGAGTAGAAGATCACCAGTGATACCATAGGATTGCATTTTTTTTTTCTTCTTTTTTATTTCAAATCAGGGTTAAAAATTGAACAAATATCAGTGGTTTTGTAAATGAGATTTATTTTAAATAAAAAATCTGAATTTATTATTTATTAATTTTTTATTAATGATACAATTTTATATCCCTTGGGAGGGGGAGGGGGGCTATGATGAAAATTTGAAATAAAAACACAGGACCGGACTTTAAGCAAAAATAATAATCCAGGATTAGTTTTTAATTAAAAAAAATCCAGGACCCCTGTGTCCATGAATTTTTTTTTTTTTTAAATTAATAATATGAAATATTGACATCCACACTTGCCTTTTGGACAGCACATTTCTGTGTCCACACTTGTTATTGTAATAAATTAATTTATGGCAGAACATAAATTTTCTGGTCTAGGGGAGACAACTCTATTCGACTCTTCAGTTAACTTCAATTACATCATGATTGGAAGCTATTAAATTACATCTGGGATTCATTTCATTTCCTATCTCTCTCAAGTTACACAAATTACAGAAACGCTCATGTTTTGGAATGCTATTCCATCGACCAGTTTCGATTGTAAATTTTAAATTTGTACAGCGTATTTTGCAAATATATACTCTTTTATCAGTTCTTAATCTGAGTAAATAATTTTCTAAGCAAAATTCTGTCTAAAACATGGAATAAACTTGACCTCTGGACGCCTGTTCGATATAGCTGTGCCATTTCTGGATAAATTGGTCACTTATATTTGTTTAACAATAAATGCAATGTCATTAGTATGTAGAATACATTGATTATTCCCAACATAGCTCAACCCTATATCGTTTAATAACGATTTGACATATGTAATCCATCTTGAATTGATTACTCTAGACTGATAAATAGAATACAACAGTTGATACATATTACCGATTACTCTAGACTGATACATAGAATACAACAGTTGATATATATTACTGATTACTCTAGACTGATACACAGAATACAACAGTTGATACATATTACTGATTACTCTAGACTGATACATAGAATACAACAGTTGATACATATTACTAATTACACTAGACTGATACACAGAATACAACAGTTGATACATATTACTGATTACTCTAGACTGATACATAGAATACAACAGTTGATACATATTACTGATTACTCTAGACTGATACACAGAATACAACAGTTGATACATATTACTGATTACTCTAGACTGATACATAGAATACAACAGTTGATACATATTACTAATTACACTAGACTGATACACAGAATACAACAGTTGATACATATTACTGATTACTCTAGACTGATACATAGAATACAACAGTTGATACATATTACTGATTACTCTAGACTGATACACAGAATACAACAGTTGATACATATTACTGATTACTCTAGACTGATACATAGAATACAACAGTTGATACATATTACTGATTACTCTAGACTGATACACAGAATACAACAGTTGATACATATTACTGATTACTCTAGACTGATACATAGAATACAACAGTTGATACATATTACTGATTACTCTAGACTGATACATAGAATACAACAGTTGATACATATTACTGATTACTCTAGACTGATACACAGAATACAACAGTTGATACATATTACTGATTACTCTAGACTGATACATAGAATACAACAGTTGATACATATTACTGATTACTCTAGACTGATACATAGAATACAACAGTTGATACATATTACTGATTACTCTAGACTGATACATAGAATACAACAGTTGATACATATTACTGATTACTCTAGACTGATACATAGAATACAACAGTTGATACATATTACTTATTACTCTAGACAGATACACAGAATACAACAGTTGATACATATTACTGATTACTCTAGACTGATACATAGAATACAACAGTTGATACATATTACTGATTACTCTAGACTGATACACAGAATACAACAGTTGATACATATTACTGATTACTCTAGACTGATACATAGAATACAACAGTTGATACATATTACTGATTACTCTAGACTGATACATAGAATACAACAGTTGATACATATTACTGATTACTCTAGACTGATACATAGAATACAACAGTTGATACATATTACTGCATAACTTATCTTCATTCTGGAGTAATTTTACCCAAAAATTTAAGATTCTTAATTTGATTTTTATCTCCAGTGGATAGCGGCCAGTTTCACCATAAGACTAGGTGTACTGGACCTCACTGATAAAATTTGTTTAAGAAATTGGAAGTGTATTTGTTCAAGAATGACCAAATTTTCAATTCCCCAAAAATACAGCAATATGAATTCAATCAAAGAATCAAATAATTTAATAAAGGTAATAACAAAATTATCGAACTCCGAACAATCTTACAAAGGGAAAGTAAAAACTCATAAGTTTATAAACAGACAAAATCAGTCAACAACCGGAAAACTGTGAAAACCGTAATGACTCTGACTTGGTACAGGCATTTCTAAAGAAATGGTGGGTTGAATCAGATTTTAAAGCGCCAAACCTCCCTCTTTCATTACGGCTCAAAGTTTTCGGCTGTCACTATAACAGTATGTATAACAATACTTGAACAAAACAGGTAAAACAGTTGTCAAAACAGCACTAAACTCAGTTAAGTAAATGTCAAAGACACTTTTACGTCACACATTGATAAAAAAATATTTTTGACATTTTTGTTGACACCTTATCTTTATACATTTTCACTATATGAAAATCCATCGTTTATAATCTTTTCTGCAGAGACGGAATATATTTCGACAAGATCTTGGTATCGGAATATAAACTTTTTAAGAGATCGAATAAGGCGAATCTTTTTATAGCCCTGGTCCAGTAGCCTGTTTCTCAGATGAAGATGACGTTTCAGGAAATCAGAATAATTGCTACTGGCCCTTGCATAACGAATCAATTGCGAGATGTAAACTGCATGCAGGAGAAGCTGGTATATTGCTGCACATATTTGTTGGAGATCAATAGGAATTGAAATATTTCTCAGTTTCCTATACAGAGCATAAAGAGCCTTCTGAGCCTGCTCAGATAATTTTTTTCTATATAATTGAATAATAGGCCTAAATAAGAATATGAATTAACTATTTCAATGTTTGTACCATACAGATTGAATTCATAATCATAATCCCTTTTACGTTTCGTGAAAATCAATATTTTCGTTTTTTCAACATTAACTTTCAGTTTCCATAGTGAACGATAATCTTCAAAAACGTTCAAGGAATTTTGTAAATCAGACTCAGATTCAGCTAATAAAATAGTATCATCTGCATATCTAACGGTACATTGTGCAGTGGTAGTTTTTCATATTCATACATGTGATTATTGATATCACTAATGTGATCCAAGTCTAAAGGCTGGTACACACGATAAGACTTGTATTATAATACAACATCTTATCGTGTGTAGTCTAAATAGACGTTTTCAGAAATTGGTGATTACCTAGTTATCGTTCGTGGTCGCTAGGTGGCGTTACTATCGTCCGTCATTAATAAAGTGCAACAATCGGTTGTTTACACTAGTAACGATTAATCAGTATTCATAATTGGATTAGATAAACACGCTTCAGTTAATATTGTATGGCTTATTCCCGTGATTTTGGCCGAATATTTCGAAATATGGATTATTGAATCGAACTTAAACGGTTATTGTTTAAATTGTTCAGAATCACAAAGTTCAGCACCAGGTCGGACAAATCTATACGGTCATCAATATTATAAAAATTAAAGAATTAGCCATTTTGCCAGATGTGGGCTAACAAATCGATCTGTAGCTATTCAGATTTTAACCTTGCTTATGTGGCAGAATTTCAATACAAAGCAGGGTACGCAAAAAAAAAAACGGTTGGTATGGAAACCTTCGACACACATTTTTTACTAACGGTATATATTTTGTACAAAAGAACTAAGTTCCATTCGAATATTGACATTTATTGTCTTCACTTCACAAAGCCACAAAGTCGCATATTTCTATGATGTAGGGAGCACTTGTGCAATTGACCAAAAAATTAATCATTTGCACAATGATAGAGTAGCAAATATGTGGAGGAATAATGTTCCTTCCGTATGCGGTAGAGGATAACATAGAAAGAAAAAAAAACTGAGTTAAATGTTGTCTTAAATGAAAGTTTAAATACTATAAACAAAGGAAACGGGAACAAAGTGAGCAGTTTTTCATGTAGAAGCCGCATAAAATAATTAACAATTTACAAAGAGATAAATCTTGATTCTGTAAGAAGTAAAAATGAATGACATGATGTCCTGCAACACAATTCGGCGATTTTTTTTTCTTTTAGTTTTTTGTCATTATAATTCAGTTATATATATTTTTATCATTTTTAACCCTCTGTGGGAAGGAGGTAGAGTTTAACTGTCATATTGCAAATCAAATACATTTAAGAATCAACCCAATACATAAATAAAATTTTTGTGTTTTAGTGATGTCTTTGCTATAACTTGTTATGCAATACACAGTTAACTATCAGTTATAATGATAGTTATCTTTCTACAATATGAATTTAACACCTTTGTTGCAAAATGACACGACTGTCTATTCCCCTAAGTGCCAAACCCGGGAAGCATCGCATCGCTGTCGACACGGTCGACTTTCAGCAGACTACAAGTCTAGAAAGCGCTACCACTTCCTTAACACGTCAATATTAAATTTTAATTAATCTTCGAAAACATATAAAATTAAAGAATAAATCAATATAAAACTATGAAATCCTAGCAAAGAAATTGAAAAAAGAAGACAAATGGGGTGAAAAATGCCCGTCCGGTTCACGTATCTGAAACCTGGGAGCAAATAGTTATATTAGATTCCTCATGAAACTTTTTTTTCAGATAAAGAAATTCAGATATTCAGATGTTTTAATTTGATAAAACTTAAATTCCTTTTCATCTTCACTACAGATCCCTATAAAGAAATTGACCGACAAAAAGTTTTAATTTGTCTTACAATTTAACAAACAAAAAATAAATAAAATAAAACAGAATTGAAAAATGCACCTTAAGATGTCACATTCAAAGTTAAGTTCATTCTTATAAGTTAGGCACACTTTTTATCATTATTGCTTCACTTTAAATCGTATAGTAATAATTTCAAAAAGCGTATATTATAATTTATATATTTACTTTTTAATTTCATACAAAATATTAATTTGATTACCCCTTTTTTCTTATGCTTGAAAAGCAACAAAAAAACAAAAAAGGAAAAAAAGTGCATGCAGTTTTCAATCAAGTAGGATTTATACTGATTTTGTATGGGGAATATAACGGTAATTAAAAAAAAACTACATACCAGGTAATTTATTTGTTGTCATTATATCATTGTCATTATATCTCCGTTTAAAAATCACTTCACAGCAGGTGTTATCATTGAATTTCAAGCCGAAATAACAGTATATTGTGACACCTGTACTAGAGAAACCATACATTAGCGTATCGATAAACCCCGAGAACATAAGATTTTGTCACTTTACTAATGGCGGACACACTCGGAAGTTGATAATGGCCGCGCCCATGTTTTTAAGAATAAAAAGGTCTATACAGTGTATGATAAGATTTTTTAAATCTTATGAGACTGTATTAAGGATAGAGCAATGTTCTATCCTTAATACAAGTTTTAGCTGACCTTTCATTTTTATCCAATCAAAATTATCAACTTGGGGGCTACACATCTGCATCAGTACCAGAATAAATACACATGTAACTTAAAGCACATGGTTCTTGCAAAACATGGCCGACTTCTCAAATGTTGTATCTTTTCTTTTTATTAGTGTAGTAACCAGATATAGTAGTTCTTGGAATGCCTCATCACTCATCCTAAAAGTTTTTATAGCTATTTGGATCTTCCCTTCTCAGCTCTTCTAGTAAGGCATGATGTGCTCCAAAACATTTCTTCGATTTATCCAAGGTCTTGTCCAGCAGTTCCTCTTAACTGTCCTCTTTTTCAATAATCTCATAGCGGCACATATCAAAATAATGGACACAGTTGCAATTACTTCATCTTTCATTGTTGACACCATTTGGCGGGAAAAAACACGAGGTTTTTTATCATTTGTTTATGATAAGATTAATCTTAGTGTGTGTACAAGAGAGTCTTATATAATACAAGTCTTATGATACAAATCTTATCGTGTTCACCAATTAAAGCTGCACCTTTAAGTCTAATTAATTCATTTTCTATTTCACCAAAGACATCAGGGGCCGTGTTCTCGAAAGTATCCTAAGATTTGTACTAAGATATGTCTTAGGACGATTCTTAGGATGGTCTTAGGACCACTGATCTTAGGACATGTCCTAAGAGTGATCTCGAAGCTATCTTAAGACTATCCTAACTTAGGATGTCTTAACTATGTCCCAAGTGTCAACGCAATGATTAGAAAAATAGAAATATCGTGTACAACAATTATTTCCAATATTAAAATATAGCAAACACTTGATAAAAATACTCATAATAAAATATAATTTCATCTACTTTTTACGTTGCATCTCATGAGTCTGATTCTTGTTTTCTTTAATTTGCAGTTATCTATATATACCAGGGGCGGATCCAGGGGGGGGGGGGGGGGGGGCGCACCTGGCGCGCGCACCCGGCGCGCGCCTCCCCTTAAATTGGAAAAAATAAGATTTTTTGGCGTAAAATCGTGATTTTTTCACACGAAATAACCCAACATTTTTACCGGCTCCTTCCGCTCCGCTCGGCGCAATTTTTTTACGACAAAAAATCTTATTTTTTCCAATTGCGGAGGAAGCGCGAAAATTTCTGGGGTATTTCGTGTGAAAAATCACGATTTAACGCCAAAAAATCATATTTTTTCCAATTTTAGGGGGGCGTGCGCCGGGTGCCCCCCCCCCCCCCCCCCTGGATCCGCCCCTGGTATGTGGATAAGGAAATGGGGATCATCGAAGTCCCAGCTGTACCCACACACCAATAAATAGGTAGTAGGAATACAAAGTGTTGACTGACTGACTGTTCTTATTACAGGACAGACGTAGTCTTATTTGTTAAATACCTTACAATGTCATCTAAAAATAGCCATGTCTATCGAATTTCTGAGAATTAATATTTTTGGAAAGTGCAGGACGACCACGTACGTCAGTTATACTGATTAATAGATCAATTCATCGACCGCTCTTTGAATTTTTGAAAGTTGATTTTTGCCTTTGATGTATGTTGATCTGTGACAGTTATTTTGTAGTTACTTAATGTATTAGAAAAATAACAAACATTTAGCCTGACACAATATCAAGTTATCATGTACAGCGGAATAGGAAGGAGGGGAAGTTTTGGAGTAGACCACAGGCACTAGACGTTGTGTCAATATGAATATAACATAAGCAATGGGCAGAAAATAGTGTCCAATATATAAAATAATAATAACGCACATTTTTCTCATGTAACGCGTTACAAAATATCGTATGTTTTTTTTTACATTTTTTTTTCAGTAAAAACTTTTTTCGGACTAATTTTTTGTGGGACTGGGAGCAGAGTCAGCGTACTTTATGACGTCATTAACGATTTCTGATTAAAGGAATGCTTGAAGGAAAAATCGCTAAGTTCATGAAAAGAAAAGAATGTAACGCTGAAGGAAAAACATCTGCATGCCAAAAAACAAGCTTTATCTCAGCTATGTTTTACTAAATTTTCACAAAAAATTATACATATCAAATGTGATTATCTTAAAAAACGAAGAAATCTTTTCAAAATTAATCTTTTTTTGGAAAGTTAAAAAATATTTCTAAAATCCCCAAACTTCACACCCATACAATATAATAGGTTTTATTATTTTATCAAATAAGTCTAACTGGCACTGAATTGATAGGTTATATATTTTTCCTCTTTTTAAAACTTCGAATATAGCTTTTGTGGCTTTCTCTACTTGAGCTTTTTTCGCCATTGAAAAGTTCCCAGATTTTGAAAATAAAACACCCAGATAATTAAATTCAGACACTATTCCAATTTCCATTTCATTAAATGTGAATGTTAGATTATTTGGAAGCTAAAAAAACAAAATTTTACTTTTTTCAACATTAACTTTAAGTTGCCAAAACTTACAATATTCAGACTGTTGTTTCCGTTAGCTAACACTATAACAAAAAACTAAGCGTGTTGGTCTAGATAAAAGCGGACATCATCATCCTCTCATTAACTTGATCTCGCCATGATATAGCTATAAAATTGCTGAGTTGGCGTTAAACAACAATCGCTCACTCACTAAAGTTGTTACGTACAGTTTTTATATTTCCCCGTCAATGTACGTATATTGTGTTTATCTGCAATGTCTTATAGTTAAAAAAACAACTGGCAAATTGTCTAAAAAGAGCAGAAACAGACATCGTTCCAAGCGTTTTAGACGTCCGCGCTTATAGTGTAAGTTTCTCAGCGTCGCTCGACATGAATCAGGTACCAGAAAAACTATATCTTGGTCAAAATCTTAAGCAATATGTGATGAAAGAAGCTGTTATATATAAAATCCTTAGGTACAGATAAAACAGATGTCACACCAATGAGGAGCGATGGACAGATCACAGCTGACACAAAGCAAAAATCCAACATCCCCAACAGTGTCAGTCCATATTCACCGTAGAATCACAAGACAACATCCCCGACTGCACCAAAACCCATATCATAAAAACAGCACTCCCAATATCTCTACCAGGTGTAAAAAAAACTTCTACATAACATCAATACCCATAGATTTTGTGCTCCCAAAACTATTAAATTATTTGGCTTTCCAATCTTTTGATTTTGAGCTACCTGATGAAGGTTATTCCAGAAACGTTCATGTGCACTAAATTTGATATCTACGTTTTTATTACCTCTTTTTAGCAATGTAGCTATCTGAATGTTTTCTTTGAAAACAAGATACACTCATTGTTTAATATGATAGATACAAAATGTATGTAACATTTCCAGGTAAATTAGTTACCTGTATCTCTTATGAAAATTATGTGTACAGAACTAAGTCAGATTGATAAAAGGTGCATTCATGTTGGGTTTTTTTTTCTTTCTGTTTGATATATTTGATTGCTTTGTTTTGTTTTGTATTTGTTTGTTTTTGATAACAGATTAATATCTAATTTTATTTCTGTTTTTTTCTGTTTTGAGGATATAACTTCAGAAGGGCCTAAAATGTATACATCTTGGAATAACAGTAGTACTTTAGGGTGCCTGCATCCTAATTTCTTATGTACATGTATCTCTATTCTTTATCAATAAATGTTTAGAGGTTTGCGTTTGTATTGAATCGGGGCCTTGATGAGAGAGAGGTTTAACGAGCTGCCTACACCTCATTTATCTTTCACTGTACTGTTCATCACTTGGATGATGTACTCAGCCTTTAGAAAGTAGATTGCCAGACGCTGGTACAACATATGAAAATGTCTGTAATGTCATTGAATATAGCTCAAATAAATATTTTGCATCATGCTGGTATGTTTTGTAAGTACAGATGCTTGTATCACACATACTTGTCAATTTAATAATTAAATAACAGCCATATATATGTCGTGTACATGTTGCAATTTTGTACAAGTTATAACTTGAACAATCCAAAAATACAGGTTATAACATGTACAAAAGTAGCTTGTACATGTTATAACATGTACAAAATATTGCTTAAAAATGACTTTAACTTGTACAATATTTGAAAATAAAGAACAAAAGATACGCTTCCATTATCACAACAACATTTCATTAACCTGGGGTCTTATTATCATCAAGTTTATATTTATTATTAATTTTTGTTTTAGTTTTTGCTCTTTTTTTTTTATCTTTTTGATACAGTTAATGATACGTTGAGCAGTTTTTATAATTACTTAATACTTTTAAAACACACCTGTAGTCAATGAATATTATTTAGTATTCTCACCTGGTGAATAATAATTGTGAGTTTCTACTCAGAAGGCAATATATTTGCTTTCATAGTAGTAAAGAGTTAAGATGCAAGTGGATACCCAAGACAGATTTTACAATGAAATTCTTGATATGTCGACGAAAAATTCCTCTGCAAACAATACCCTGTTTTCAAAGGAGAGGAACATTGTTCATGGTAGACCACGTCATCCACAAAGCCAGGGTTCCGTGGAAAGGGCGAATGTTGATGTAAAAGAAATGCTTGCAACATGGTTCAGTGAGAATAATTCTACACAATGGTCTGAATGATTAAGATTTTAAGAGTTTTTCTGAAATTGCAAATATTGATATCAAACGGGCACGAAAGAGGGCTCTATCTGGCCAACAGGTGCAAGCCGATTCCTTGACAAAGAACACAAAAACAAAATTAACTGTTCTCTCCAAGAGTGACAATGTTATCATTCCAATTCTGTCTGTTGATAGGGGCCCTGCCGACGAGAGAAACATAAAAGGTGTAGTGATGAATGTAAATGAACATGGTGGCTATAAGATTGGTACTAAAGTTGGACAAATAAAAGGATATATGTGTAGAAATCAGGTTCAATTTGTTGCAAATGCCACTTTAGATGTGTCTGAAGTCCCAGTGAGTGATATGAGTGTGAGAGAGTTAGTGAGTAAGATATCGTTGAGTGGAGGGCAAGGTTTTGTGAATTGTCAATGTAAGAAAGGAAATTGTAAGTCTGGTAGGTGTAAATGTCGAAGGTTGAAAGTTATGTGCAACTCTAGGTGTCATATGTCTTTGTCATGTAGCAACAAGTAAGCATAGCTGGTTTCTGGAATGGTAAAGTACAAAATGTAGTAATGTATGCATGCTGTATATTATGTTTCTTTAGCTTTTGATTATTGCTCTTCATTACTTCAGATTTAAGATTATTTTCATATATTGTACAAGTTAAAGCCATTTTCAAGCAATATTTTGTACATGTTATAACATGTACGACCTAATTTTGTACATGTTATAACTTGTATTTTTGTATTGTTCAAGTTATAACATGTACAATTATTTTGTGCATGTTATAACATGTACAAAATCACAACTTGTACACGACATATGCATGATAATATCTCGCACACAAAGTATCTTAACACAAGTTATTTCTTAAAGATTTTATTGAAAAACTCAGACAGGCATGGTGGAACATTAGCATACATATCTTAACACAAGTTATTTCTTAAATTTTTTATTGAAAACTCAGACAGGCATGGTGGAACATTAGCATACATATAATACAATACAATATATAGACTAGAGGCTCAGTAGGTTGAGAATATTTTTTAGAAATCAACCAATCAGCAACAAGAATTGTCTGTGGTGGACATGTTTGTTAACGGATCGGGACGAAATGAGCAACCTTTATAGAGGGCCTTCCATAGCTGCTATCTATCAAGTTTCGGTTCATTTGGTCAAGCGGTTTCAGAGGAGAAAATTGTTTATGAATCGACCAATCAGCAACACGAATTGCCTGTGCTGGCCATGTTTGTTAACAGATCCAAAATTAGCAATCTTTATAGAGGGCCTTCCATAGATGCTACCTACCACGTTTCGGTTCATTTGGCCAAACGGTTTCAGAATAGAAGATTTTTTAGGAATCGACCAATCAGCAACAAGAATTGCCTGTGCCGACCATGTTTGCTAAGGGATCAGGACTAAATGAGCAATCTTTAAAAAGAGCCTGCCATATATGCTTCCTACCAAGTTAGGTTCATTTGGCCAAGCGGTTTCAGAGGAGAAGATTTTCTAGGAATCGACCAATTACTCTAAAAAGAAATTATGGATCTGTATTCCTTACTCAGAACTATGAACTATAATTTAGTTTTAATGTGATCGTTACAATAACATACAGCACATTGTAAATTATAAACAGCAATTCTCAATTTCCTTTTTTTTTACATAAAATATGTTGTGTCATACAACTATGACCAATATTCAATCCATCATGAACTTATACTATTAGTAAATATTATAACATACATTTGCACATTTTAATAATATATATATCAAATAATTTCAAACATCCTGTCAAAGTCTATTGTGAATATATAATAAACTAGCAGTTAATATAACCTGTGTCACAGATAAAATGTGTAATTAAGGTCTTATGACACCAAATTATGTAACAATCGCCATTGCTAAATTTCACACAAAAATATCAAAAATTTTACAAATATTACAACTTGCAATTTGTCAGTTAATTTGTAATATGTATGATTGAAAATATTTTGTTATTCTAGTACCAGCATCATGCGTAAATGTTTCTGAAAATTATAATTTACATTTTGCTTTTTATATAATATCTTTATTGAAATTTATATCTCTTTGTTAAACTTGTATAAGAAATCTTCATAACGTACCTATGTTTTGGTTTATATAAAATATTTCTTTATCTTATGGGAATCATGAGGACATTGTGAGTCTTTCATAGAAGCAGTTTCATATATGAAATCTTGAAAGTTATGTCAGATCATTTATAAATTTTAGAGCTTGTTTTGCTTTACACAAGCAGACAAACTGTTTTCACTGAAATTTTGAAACCCAAAAGAAATTGCAATTGAGATATTATTTGTTTGTTGTCTTTGAAGCCATAAATAATATTTAATACTTTTTTGGTAGCTGTGATTGTTTTGATTGCAATTAAACATAGAATAATATCTTTTGATCATGTAGTATCTGTATCTGTATCTGTAAACGAATTTCTGCCAATCAAGGCACACCTCAATAAAAGAGGAAGGTTAATCCACCACTATAATAAATACGACGCGTAAAATATATATATATAAAAGTCACTATCTAGGATACATAAAAGTCACTATCACCACAAAATAAAACACATAATATGTCAATTCACCACCATAATATATAGCGACGCGTATAGTAAATATTTATAAAAGTTCCTATCACAGTCACATAAAACGACTCATAAAATATGTATATACACTGGTTGTTATAGATCTAGGAGATAAATAATCTAAAATCTAAAAGATTTGAAGAAGTAGGATCTTATCTAAAATCTAAAATGTATAATCTAAAATCTAAAAGATTTGAAAAAGTAGGATATTATCTAAAATCTAAAAGATTCGAATAAAAGAAGGATCTTATCTAAAATTTAAAAGATTTGATAAAGTGGGATTTTGCAGTCCATGTGCGCACTCTCCAGGACGGTTACTAAATAAGCATCCATTAGGAAATCATATACCGGGTTGATCACCTATTAATAGCTTCATTATATGTTAATATATCAGTTCTTTTTTCCATTCTCCTTTTTCTTATTCTCCATTAAGCCTAAGAGTTTGTATCGTTTGTTATGGATTTTATATAATAATTGTCTACATAAAGGTTCCAGCACTTCTCCAATGGTATCCAGAGACTTCTTATGGGTTCTGTCATACTTATTGACATAAATAAACGGATTTATAATAAGTTTTAGTATATCTATTGGCTGACTTGCCTTGATTTTTGCCAATACTGCGCTACCTACGTCTATTATCCTATTGATTAATGGCTCCCTAATATCCTGCAATGCCTCACAGCACAATACAAAATGTTGTAAGGTTTCGTCTGCATTTCTACATAGATTACAAGTTGCAGAAATAAGATGTTTGGAATAAATGCCACTTTATTTTAATATATTTTTGGGGGAGTTGTTAACAATTGAATTTCAGGTGTCTTCTATCTAATCCCATTTTTTAAAACTACCTACAAATAACTTGAAATTTTAGATTTTCTAATGAATTTTTAAAAAGTGGGATTAGGTGGAATGAACGGAATTTCATTCTATATTTTTTTATTCAGATGTCAATAAACTAAATATTTTTCTAGTAAACTATGCTTAATAAATTTCATGAAAAAAAAAATTCATTTACATAAATCAAACATTAAATATCTAAGGAGATATATGTTTCAGCTAATACAAAATAAGTCAAAATGATGAAAAGCAATCTAAATGTAATAAGAAAGTAATCGTGATTACAGGGTCAAAATGAATGTAATTGATTACATTACGATTACATGTGATATAAAAAAAAATGTCCGATTACATGATAAAATGCAATGAATTACAACTGATTACGATTACAAATTACGATGACCCCATGTCTGCCAATCAGCATCAAGAACTGCCTGTGGGTCCAGTAAATTACTGTTTCCAGCAATTTACCGTGTCGACACTTGTTTTTGTTTTGACATACGTATACGCTTTTTCAACTTTCCCTTGCCGACATACTTCTATCTGCGAAGCCCTTTATTTTATATTATTTCTTGAATAATTTACTATCCAAAGTCTCGTATAATTTTTCTCAACTTTATTTCCTTTAAATGATTCTGTCAGTTTTATTTTATTTTTATTTTGTTTTCTTTGAAGTGACCATGTTATTTGTAAATCTTTTCATATGTAGTATTTGTCACAATTTGTCACAATAGCAGGGGCGGAATCAGGATTTCAAGTTAGGGGAGCGCACTTAAAAAAATTGCGCCGAGCGGAGGGGAGGGAGGCGCGAAAATTTTTGGGGTATTTCGTGTGAAAAATCACGATTTTACGCCAAATAATCATATTTTTTTCCATTTTAGGGGGGGTTGGGCCAACCCCCCCCCTCCTGGATCCACCCCTGATGACCATCTTAAGACACCTCCATAGATGTTCTAAAGTTAAGACAAATTTGCGACATGTCCTAAGTTACGACATGGTCGAGAACACGACTTAGGACTAAGATTTGTCCTAAGATAGTATTAGGGTATGTCTTAGTCCAAAGACACTTTCGAGAACACGGCCCCAGGTGATTAATATTTTGAATTTTCGGGTTGGATATACATTGTATATACATCCACATAATAAATTATGATTTTCAGAAAAAGGGTTGATTCTGAACGAAAGAACAAAATCACTGTCAGTTTCAATAAAATTAAGACATTTTTTAAATACATTTTTGAAAATAACTCTGATATACCACCTGATTTTTTTCTTGAAATGTTTTCTT
The DNA here is from genome assembly GCA_963383655.1 of Bathymodiolus septemdierum. Taxonomy (NCBI): domain Eukaryota; kingdom Metazoa; phylum Mollusca; class Bivalvia; order Mytilida; family Modiolidae; genus Bathymodiolus; species Bathymodiolus septemdierum. The sequence continues at coordinate 100,373,503 of OY726517.1, read as the reverse complement.
CGATATTTTGAAAATTCGCTGTACCCATCTGGCAGATTCAAAATATCAAATTTATCAATTTTCGTTTCAATACATATAAAAATATCATAACCTTTTATTATATCATGAAATTCCTCAAATGTTAGTTTATTTTTCAAACCACATACATTCAAACATGAAATTTTCAGTTCACATAAATTGACAGTGCTATTTTAATTATGTTTTTAACTGTCCTCTTGTTGACCTGTTCTAAGTCGAGCTGATGGCGGTAACTGGGTTTGGACGAGTGGGGGGTCAAAAATGTTGCTTTAGGAACGAGTGTCCTTCTTTGATCTGTTGTTTCGTACGAATTATCTGTTTATGGGAGGTACCCTGAAATTCGCTATTTGGTACATATACTTGTTGGGATTGCACTACATTTTCCGGGTATATTCGCTGACCATTGACATATAGTTTATCCTCTTTGAGTCTTACGTGACTTCCACGCCTCTGTTCCCGTTTGAATATAGGCCATAGAATATGGAAGGTAGTATTACCCATCTTTGATGGTTGTCACATTTTTATACATATTGTCTAATAGTTTAGATATTTTTGTGTCGTTGTTTACATTGAACATTTATTTGCAAGGCAAACACATTATTATTGTTTGTGACATTTGATTGTAGTGTTTGAATTATGTTTGTATTAAAGTAATATGAAATGCCAAAATCATTATTTTCATTTTCTAAAAATTTCTGATATATGTAAAGATTAAATATATAAAGAACGTAAACCATTCACTTTTTGAGAGTTACGATGTATAATTCAGGAGAAAACGTCATTTTATTCTGTCTTCGATAATTCTTGCTACCCGGACAATAATGCAAATCATATGCTATTGACCTCAGATTTGAACTCATTCGGTAGAGATTGTGCGCATGCTCCGTTATAGTCTTGACAGGTAACATCATTTTTGCTTCGATTTACATTCCATTATTTTCCATTCAATCCACGATTAAAAATAATTTTCCCTTAGCGAAACATTTAACCCGAATAATCCAGTCGTTATATTACTCTCCCGCTAGTCGCTGCATCCAGCGAAAGTGCCGATAGAGGGCGCAGTATTATTCAAGTTACGAAACATTAAACAAGGATCTCTTTACCTGGAAAATAATTATATATCACCATCTATGATCTAAACCGCCGTAAATGTCTTTTAACGGCATTATGTGTATAATCAAGGACGTATATAGAATCTTATATACATGTACGTCCTTGGTATAATTCAGCAAATTTCGCGGGGCCCAGTAAAGGGACACTGCATACGCAACTTGTAATTATGCTAAAACATTAGTTTGTTTTTATATTAAAAATGAATACTACTTTGTTTCAAATCTATTTAAAATTTATTTGGCCTAAGAGACAAGAATGTGAAAGAAAGCACACATTCTGTATCTCATAATAATATATAGGCAAATAATTTGATTCTGAGGGGGCCTGGCAAGATTAGTCAGGTTAGAATATTTGACAGAAAATTCATTCGACACCTAGTGCAGGACAGGTTATAACATTGTTTACTCAGTTCAGGCCAGATTATTTTTTTTTAATTTTCAATGAAGCAAAGGCCAGAATTTTTTTTCCAACTTTGGGTGGCCAGATTATTTATTTTACTTACAAAACGAACCAAGTTATGAAACGGTTGGTGTCAAAATAACGGTGACAAATTATGGACAAACTAAGTCGTATTTTTGCCATTTTTTTCTTGTTGACATTTTATTTTCTTCTCTGACAACTCCAAATGTTTTCATCGTAATGGTTTTGAAATGTACATACTAATAATAATTTACACAGTTTGTACATGCGAAACGTTAGTTCCGACGAGGATTTTAAATTCTGAGATTTCTTGGTTCTGTTTCGATTTCCCCAAATGGGGCCCCGTGTCATTCATTATTACCGATTTCAATGTTTTTGTCCAGTTTTTCGAATAAACTGATTTTAAGTCAGAATGAAATTCATTGCAATCTTTAAGGTAAAACATGCATGAAATAATTTCTTTGCAAGGCAAGAAATGCAAGAAATTTAACTTCTTTCAAAACCAGAATGATACATGTGCTCACCTGTTTACGTTGGTGATTAAATTTCATGATCGGCAATCGTCGGAACGGTGTATCCGAAAGTTAATTAGCCGCCATTGTCTTGACAAAACACGTACGAGATGGAATGATTTTCTGTTCTTAATCACAGATGATCGCGATTTTCGTCCTCAAACATGCACGAATGGTTTAGTTTTTAGGGAATGTAAACATATCAAGAATATTTTTGAAGATGTTTATTTCACCAAAAACTTGTTTCATATTACTTTAAGTGATATCTTTATCATCATTTTATAATAAATGACCATTTCAATTCTAATATTTCTTGCTTAATTCTTAATATGACCAACCATCAAACAGAGCACAACATACTTGTTGTTGCCACAAAATTATATTTATGAACACGATATAATTTCCCTGTTTAACCGTTTTAATAACATTGTTCCCATCCCTATAGAATATATACTCTTTGGATGTAACGAAATTAGTGAAGAATTGAATACTTTATTGTTCAAATCAGTGCATAAATTTATTCGACAAACTTGTAGATTTAATAATTAATTATCCCCAACCGTGATATTATCTCAACACAAATTTATGTGTTTACCCCCCCCCCCCCCCCCCCCCCCCCCCCCCTTTTTTCCCTCTATTTTCTTCTGTTAAGTTTTAAACCAATATTTAATATGTATACTTAGTTTGACATAATTTTGCTTAGTTTATTAATTATAATTGATATAACCTGTACATTTGCTGTCATTTGATTTGTTTTGTGTTATTAATGTATTTGTATGGAGAGGGACTAGTACCTTGTAAAAACTTGTTCCCAATCCAATTGTATATATTTTGACAATAAAATCATTATAAAGTAAAGTATTAAATCCTTTAGTATAATCAATCATTCTAATATTTGTACTTACCATTTTCTTCTCTTGGTCAGAAACGAACTGTTTCTCCAAATTTTCAAATTAAATACTCTGGGAGTACAACACTAATGATTCCTGTTACAATGAAACGATGAAGGTCATGAACACGATTTTATTTTGAATTAAAATTTTCTTACCGTGATGAGTATCCCAATGTTTGTAATATATTCTAAATTTTAAAATTGTGACAGAACTTGTTTATCTTTTATATATAATTAAAAGTTATTTAATTATGTTTATATGTTCTGTGAAGGTTGGGTTTCAAACATTATTTGTTCGTTTTTTTTAAAGGTTAGCAACTACATTTTTTTGTAATAATATACATTATTTAAATATTAATTTCGTAGAAATCTTACGAATCTTCAAACCATATATGGTTTTGGTTGATTTAAAGAATGAGCAATATTTTACTAGTTACAACAAGTTTAATTCACAGAACATCGATTGGTAATTTTTAATATAAAAGGTATCGTTTCCTTGTTAGCCTGTATTTCGGCTAGCTATACGGCCAAAAATGAAACCTAATTTCAATGCGTAAATAAATATTCGTGTACGCTCGAAAAGATGGACTGGTACATGTCCATTATTTTCCTCCAAATTTTATTAATTAACTTTATCAGCTGTAGATTCATACATTTTGAGAATGGTTATGAATATAGTTACCAGTATACATCAGATTCAACAATTGAAGGAGTTGGTAACTTTAAAACCGACGCCAAGGTAAGTTTAGATTTCTTATCTTTTAGTTCGTCATTGTTGCTTAATGCCAAGTGAACAAGTTACCAGCTACATGTATATCATGGAGAGAGAAAATTACTTTTTGATGGGATGATAATGATACATGTATATGTTTTGTACTAGACCAATTTTTATAGTGCTAGCACACCGAAACAACATGAACAGCCAATCATAATGGTTAGAAAAATAAGAAGAAGTGTTGAAGTGAAAATTTTGCTAAATTACACATTGTCTTCACGAGAAATGACCTATACAAATACTGATGATCCAATGTGGATGAAGGGATAAGCAAGTCTATCATTGTTATAAAAGCAAACATTTTGTGTAGATTACGCCTTTTTTGTAGGAATATGTTAATGAATCCACGTATTAATATTTGTTTGACAACATTGCATGCTACAATATAACATATGTGGAAAGAGGTTATATTTTCTATAGCTCTTGATCTTTAAGCCCTAAAATCGTCCTTTAACTCCACTCGACGTTCATACTGGATCAGTTTGTTGATTCTTATGTTAGTATACCTTGACAGAACTTCTATTCTTATCCATTTTTCTTGCCGAATCCATAAAGAATTATTGAGAGTTTTTTTTTATCCGTCGCCATTTCCCCATTTTTGAAACCAATAACAACTGTACGCTTGCGCAGTGGTAAGAAGCGAATTGTCTCATGAACATGGATGATACAGAAACGAATTTCAGGGAATGTTTTCAGGAAATAAATCAAGAAAAGTTTGACTATCTTTTAAAACGGTTTATTTTGTATTAATTTATTAGGGGCCGTCGTGGTCGTGATCGTATGGTAGTTGGTTTTACAGCTATCTGTGCAATAGGTGCCTATCACCACTAAAGTTGTGAGTTCAAACACCGTTCTTGGCGAGGTGTACTCGATACAACATTATGTTATAAAGTTTGTCAGTGATTTGGTCGGTGGTTTTTCTCCGGTTTCCTCCACCAATAAAACTGATCGCCAAGATATAACTGAAATATTGTTGAAAGTGGCGTTGAACACCATAAACCTAACATAAACCTGTATTAATTTATGTTGCTAATATTATATTCCATTCCTCGTTCTGAAATATTGAGGTAAAAATAATAACCCAAATAGTAGACACTGTATATATATATATAATGGCTCTCAAAATGTTGATATTACTACTGAGACCTATATTGTCAGCAGTGAAATTTAAATGTGTATGAATAATATTTTGTATGAATAAGATTGTGATTCTTATTTATGAGCTTGATTAAAGACGAACGCAAAATATAGTACCTAATATATAAATATGATTATGAATATAAAACACAAAGGAAGCAAGGTAATAATGTCATTGAGCAAAACCTCAGACATAGACAACACGAACTGCTGCCAACACATAGAGTAAAATAAGGTGTTCCCGTAAAGTATATCCTGTCCCTAATGACACCTATCTGAATTATGAAAAGAAAGTTTAAACAGTGATGGTCATCGCTTGCACCAATATCAACAAAACGAACAATCACCTCTCATCTTAACTGAACATAAAATAGACCACGACATATGACATTGAACATTCGGGTCCTGGATTGGGACAGGCACAAAAATGTGGCGGGTTAAACCTTTTAATAGAATCCCAACTCTCTCCTCTTGATAACTGAATCTCCGAAGGCAATACATATATAATTAACACTTACTGAAATCTTAGAGAATTTGTTATTCTCACATTCAAATTGGAAACCGGAGGGGACAGATAGAGAATACCACGCCCCTTTCACGTAAAAGACAACTAATATCGCGGAAGTTTTCCGTAATAACGCGAACCTGTTTCGCGTTATAAGAATGAGCTTTGTCGTCGATTATTTTTTACGGGTGGCAAGGATGGGGGTATACATTTGTAATGTGATATACTACAAATTTATCAGGATTAATTTTGAACAGCAGTAGTAGAGTATCCAAAATCGAAATTCAAGCTTTTTGGCTTAAGCAAAGCTTTTTGCCTCTAGCAAAATAAACCCCTTTCAGTAAGAATAGATCAACAATTCCTGAAGGATAAATTATTGATGGGAATGTGTACTCTAGTTTATAACTAAAAGTATCGGTCCACGTTTTTACATGCCGATAAAACTACAATTGCATTCGATTCTTTTAATAAATAAATCTAACTAAACTACAAAGAAACATCCTTATATGTATATTGCCATTATACAATTCCTGCAAATATTTTTTTACAGCTTACACAAAAATAATGTTGATGAAGATTCTCACTAGAGAGTGAGTGAGTGAGTGAGTGAGTGATTGTTGTTTAACACCAATTCAGCAATTTTTCAGCTATATCATGGAGAGAACAAGAATAAAGTTGGAATTACCCAGAATAAAATTGGTATTACCAAGATTAATGTTTGTATTACCAAGAATAAAGTTGGAAATACCAATAATAAAGTTGGTATTGCCAAGATTAAAGTTGTAATTTTGAAAAATAAAAAATAAAAATCTTGGCCCCAATACGCTTCCGTAATGTCCGTCTTCTGAGAGTGCTCATTTTAAAAATACAAATGTGAAAAACATTCCAGGGAAACATCTAAACATTAGTTTTCTTACAAATAAAATATGATGTAAATATGAAATTTAAAAAATCTGTTAAAACTTGTATTATACAGATCACACGTTACATTTCATCTGTAATTTAAACCCAGTTGACTATTTATCCATGATATTTTGTATAAACGATATACTTACAGTTATAACCATTAACTGCTTCACGGGTTTACAATTTTATCAGATATAATTTTTATATAGGATAGGCTCCCTCTTTCATCAATACTTTAGTAACATTACAGACATTAGTTTTGATGTCTGCTAATATTACCGCTTAAAAACGATACATTTACATCCATTTGGTTTTTAGGGGTTCATGTTTTATTTATGTTATTTGTATCTATTCATGTATATTGGTGTTCAACACAATTTCCATATATCATGATGTTGGTGTTGTTTCACTCACGGTTTTAGTGGGGGTCGTGTTGCTCAATCTTTTATTTTTTGTGTAGTGTTTTGTAGGTCATTGTTTGTCCTGTTGTCTTTTTTATTTTGGCCATTGTATTTTCTGCCCTCCTTCGATTTACGGCGTCTGGTTATCCCTTTGATGTCTTCAAATCTTTTTTTTTTATTAATGGATACCAGAATACGTATCCAAAGAAATAGGAAATTTAAATTTGTTTATTTTAGCATTCATTTTGTGATAGAATAATTGGCGAATATCGTATTATTACTTGTGATGGGTTTTTTTTGTAGTGCTTTCCCTTCTTCATTTTTTTTTAGCTCACATTGCTAAAAGGCAATGTGAGCTTTTGCCATCGCTTGGCGTCCGTCGTTTGTTGTCCGTCGTCAGTCGTCCGTTAACTTTTCACATTTTAATCTGCTCCTCTGAAACCCCTTGGCCAAATAAACCGAAACTTGGTATGAAGAATATATAGAAGGTCCTCTACAAAGATTGCTCATTTCGTCCCGATCCGTTTTCAAACATGGCGGTCATAGGCAATTCTTGTTTCTGATTGGTTGATTTCTAAAAAATCTTCTCTTCTGAAATCGCATGACCAAATGAAACGACACTTGGTAGGAAGCAGCTAAGGAGGTCCTCTATAATGATTGCTCATTTCGTCCCGATTCGTTTTCAAACATGGCCGCCACAGGAATTTCTTGTTTCAAATCTTCTCTTCTGAAACCGCATGACCAAATGAAACGACACTTGGTAGGAAGCATCTATGGAGGTCCTCTATAATGATTGCTCATTTCGTCCCGATTCGTTTTCAAACATGGCCGCCACAGGAATTTCTTGTTTCAAATCTTCTCTTCTGAAACGGCATGACCAAATGAAACGACACTTGGTAGGAAGCATCTATGGAGGTCCTCTATAATGATTGCTCATTTCGTCCCGATTCGTTTTCAAACATGGCCGCCACAGGAAATTCTTGTTTCAAATTTTCTCTTCTGAAACGGCATGACCAAATGAAACGACACTTGGTAGGAAGCATCTATGGAGGTCCTCTATAATGATTGCTCATTTCGTCCCGATTCGTTTTCAAACATGGCCGCCACAGGAAATTCTTGTTTCAATCTTCTCTTCTGAAACAGCATGACCAAATGAAACGACACTTGGTAGGAAGCATTTATGGAAAGTCCCCTATAAAGATTGCTAATTTCGTGCCGATTCATTAACAAACATGACCGCCACAGGCAATTCTTGTTTCTGATTGGTCGATTTCTAAAAAATCTTCTCCTCTGAAACCGATTGGGCAAATGAACCGAAACTTGGTAAGACAAATCTATGGAAGGTCCTCTATAACGGTTGCTCATTTCGTCCCGATTCGTTAACAAACATAGCCGCCACAGGCAATTCTTGTTTTTGATTGGTTAATCTCTAAAAATCTTCTCATCTGAAACCGCTTGGCCAAATGAATCGAAACTTGGTAAGAAGCATCTATGGAAGGTCCCCTATGCAGTTTGCTCATTTCGTCACGATCCGTATTCAAACATGGCGGCCATAGGGAATTATTGTTTCTGATTTGTCGATTGCTAAAAAATCTTCTCCTCTGAAACCGCTTGGTCAAATGAACCCAAACTTGGTAGGAAGAATCTATGGAAGGTCTTCTATAAAGATTGATCATTTCGTCACCATACGTTAACAAACATTGCCACCACAGGATTGGCTAATTTCTAAAAAAAAAAAAAAAATCTTCTCCTGTGAAACCGAGTAATAAAATGAACCAAAATTTGGTAGGAAGCACCTATTTCCTCAAAACAGAATGAAAAGTGAGCGACAATGGGTTTTTTTTTGCTACGAAGGGCATAATACCAAATAGTCAAAATCAACAAAATCTAAATTCCTTCAAGTCGGGAGAGAGTAAAGATTCAAAAACAGGTTCAACCTGGAATGATAATATGATATTCGTCAGTTATTGTATCACAAAATGAATGCTAAAATATACAAATTTAAATGGCATGTTTTGTAGTACATAGCCTACAAAGGTAGATTGTTCTGTTCTCATTCATATCTTTTTTAATAAAAAAAAATAATATTCAATATAAATTTTAAGAACAAATAATATTCAATACACACCTATATATAGACTGTAAACCTATTATAGAACCCAGTGTGGAATTTTAGAAAACTCTATCTCAAGGATATATTCAATATATATTTACATAGTTGTTAGCCACTTATTATTAAGGACAACTTAATTATTTTCTCCATCATCTTTGCGACACGCCATGCTTTCTAGTAATGACACACAGTGCCGTCTTAACACATGGACACGCTGGGCAGTTGCCCTGTGGGTCCACGAGCATAGGGACCCCATGCTAATCTCTATATGTTGTGTACGGCATGTTATTTATTGCTTAAACACTAATTTTGTCGGAAGTACCAATACAATAAATATATGTTTAATTTTATCGCCCTTTTACATTTCTATTCCTGTGAGTGGTTGTGTAGGTAGGGGCTCCCAGTGCACTGTTTTTCCCAGGGGCCTATGATGCTGTTAAGACGGCCCTGATGACACAGAGACTTGAGGTCCGATCACATGATACGTTCCATTTACATGTATTACGTTATTATATAAAACGGTTGATATCACTTAGCATTTTGATTTATCTTCTGCTTCCTATGTTAATTCGAATCTTAAATCTCTCAAGCTGCGAGTTCGATCGTGTTCTCCGGTCCTCCGTCAATAAAGCTTACCTCTATCAGATAAATAAAGTACTGTTGAAAGTGTTAGCATAATCATAAAAAGAAAACTTACGTTTAGATCACAAAAAGAAAACTTACGTTTAGATCATAAAAAGAAAACTTACGTTTAGATCACAAAAAAAAACTTACGTTTAGATCATAAAAAGAAAACTTACGTTTAGAGCTAAAAGGTAGATGAGATCACAGTCAATTTATAGGTAGTCATATTTTTTTTCTCTGATTTTTAACATAGACCATGAATAGTCATATCCCTTTACATGTCATAAGTTAATCCGTAGCATATTGGCCCTCATCAAATGAAAATAGATCCACTTGGAGTGATTGAGTGATTATTGTTTATAACTATATCATGGCGAAAACAAGTTACATTTGATGAGATGATGATGTTGATGATGGTGTTCGTTTTGTATCAGACCAACAGGCTGAATTGGAATTTTATAGTGCTAGTTCCACAGTCCGTGGTTAGATATATCACTCCACTCGGACACATTATTCTGATTCCGAACCAAGCAGTCTTTAATTTGCTCTTATTCTTTAGTGCGGAGAAGCAACATACATTTTGTATATAGCAATCGTGTAGCTTTTGGTTTAACCCATGATTTTTTGGCGTAAAATCGTGATTTTTGACACGAAATATCCCAAAAATGTTGGCGCCTCCCTCCGCTCGGCGCAATTTTTCTAAGTGCGCCCCCCTAACCTGAAATCCTGGATCCGCCCTCGTAACCCGACCGAGGTTCGAATCCACGACGTACCACACTCGAGATAGTGCACGCTAACCATTACACGGTATTACAATTCAATTCAATATTTTATTAGCCTCTCACCTTATGCATATATACATAAAATAACAAATACAGCTATATCAACTTAATTGGAAAACAGAATTAAATAACGATTGTAATGATGTCAAAGACATTTTATTGATAAACAAACCATCAATAAATCATACAAGTGGGTTTAATTACAGATGATACGTGTATATAATTAACTGTGATATGTCTAATACAAATATCTAACAGTTTTTATTTTATATTTATGTTTGTTAGAAAGGATCATTGTTGTGGATGTTTTTCCTTTCTTTTTGGAGAAGTCCAACTTATTAAGGCTACAACAAATATATACCTTTACTTGCATTTCTTAGCAATAGGATAACTCAGTGTGGTATTGTCCTAATTAAAGAGGGTTGGGGTGGCCGAGTGGTTAAGTCTTGTTGACTTCTCACCACAAACTTAACGCCACTGAGGTGAATTCTAAATCCCCATACAACTCTAGGTTTCCTGGTACATTATAATCACAGCAGTTTTTTATCAGTCAGTTCGTGGCATAGAGTTTACTTTAGGGGTACCAACATTTTTAGAATTTACTTTAGGGGTCCCAATCCATAAACATTTAGGCTAATCCTAACTCTAGCCATAACCCTAACTATAGCCTAACCCTAACCCTAAGACCTTTCTTTTTGTTAAGGTTATGTTGGGACCATTAAAATGAGTAAATTTAGTGAAGCCACAGTTCGTTATAACTGGATTTTCTCTCCAATAAATCCGGTGTCCTATAATTAATTATTAGCTACCATGAAAATTAGCTACTTTTTGACGTTCGGAACGAGATTTTCCTAAACCACAAAGGTGTTCCAAATGATAGCCATGAAAATTTGCTACCTTAATTATACATTAAAAATACTATTCCAGTTATTCCCCTTTTATCAAGTTTGATAGATTAATAGAAGTACGCTCGCTTGATAATTAGTATTTTTGAACGAAAAAAAGGGGATGAATGTAGGGGTAGAGGATCTAATTTTAATTAGATAGATTTATCCCAGAAATGGATATAGCAATCTCCTATTCATTAATTACATGGAACAAAAGCTGGATGAAAATCAGTTATTTCGATATAAAATATAAATACGTGTAAATTCAAGTTTAATAATAGTAAAAAAATAAATATTTGAAAACGAATTAAAATGTATAGCTGACTCACAAAGATGAATGAGAGATAGGGTTCTCATCACGGTTCACGAACAATACTTTTTACTAATCACTTTTCACGGGAAGTAAATTTTGCTGATCACAATTCTTCAAAAAAATATGAAACCCAACGTAAATTGTTTAAAAGGAATTTTTATCCTGGTTACATCCCTACTAATCGTGTCAACAAGAATCAGTGGAGGTGACCAACTGGTAAGGATGCGTGTACTATTGACGAATCGAGTTGAGAGGGAAAACAATTGTCGTCAAGAAGATGACATTAAAAAAAAATCATAAAAAGGTTGGATGATAGATGATCACATAGAACGTAAAATGATTTTGAATGAACTCGGTTCACGGACAATGTCCTCGTTGCAATTCACGGTAAATAAAAAACGACACAAAAGATTCACATCTTCTAAATTTTCTGTTTCAAAATACCTTCACTGGAAATGTTGCCATTGATATTTATGGGGGTAGAGATGCTCTTGTTTGACAACAGTGTTCTGAAAAATTATCTGTTGAATACACAATTAAACTTCCATATAAAGTCATTTAATTATTTCATATTTTTATTTGCCTCATAAAACAATTTGTCGGAAGTATATGATAAAAAGATTAATATATGACCTTTTCAATATCATCCCGGCTATCATCCCTCGACCTCGTGTTGATATACATGTAGGGGTCTCAGGCTGATATCGAAAAGGACATTTATTAACTTCTATATTAAAAATATCTATTTCTTCTGATATACAGTTTAATCAATTTTTTTACTTTATAAATATTGTTCTAAAGCATAAGAAAGTTTAAATTTTCAACTTGACGTACTGTCACATTACAAGGAATATATTTTTAGTTTATTTTATACATCAAAAGTTGAAATTCATTGAGTACAAGTTATTATAAATGAAGCCCCTCCTTGCACATTAATAACAATACATAATTGATATGACATGAACAAGTTTCTATGTGTATATCAATCACCATATGATTTATCTTTAGATGAAAATAAGCTACCTTGCACCTGTTCAGTGTATGACACAGGTTTCAAAGTGTTATCCATGAATATAAACTACCTTGCATCATTCAAACATAAGCATTTAAGCATCAGAAGCTTGTCCATGAAAATTAGCTACCTGGCATTCCTTCATTGCATGGTATAGGAGTCGTGAAGTTTTCCATGAAAATAAGCTACCTTGCACCTGTTCAGTGTATGACATAGGTTTCAAAGTGTTATCCGTGACAATAAGCTACTTTGCATCATTCAAGCATATTCATAAGCATCAGAAGCTTATCCATAAAAATTAGCTACCTGACATTCCGTCATTGCATGGTATAGGTGTCATGAAGCTTTCCATGAAGATAAGCTACCTTGCATCTGTTCAATGTATGATACAGTTTTCAAAGTGTTATCTATGAAAATAAACTACCTTGCATCATTCCAGGGGCGGATCCAGGATTTCAAGTTAGGGGGGGGGGGGGCGCACTTAAAAAAATTGCGCCGAGGGGAGGGAGGCGCGAATATTTTTGGGGTATTTCGTGTGAAAAATCACGATTTTACGCCAAAAAAATCATATTTTTTCCAATTTTAGGGGGGGGGGGGGGGGGGGGGGGCGCCCTCCCCTGGATCCGCCCCTGCATTCAAACATAAGCATAAGCATCCGAAGCTTGTCCATGAAAATTAGCTATCCGACATTCCTTCATTGCATAGTATAGGTGTCATGACGTTTTCCATGAAAATAAGCCACCTTGCACCTGTTCAGTGTATGACATAGGTTTCAAAGTGTTATCCATGAAAATAAACCACCTTGCACCATTCAAACATAAGCATAAACATCAGAAGCTTGTCCATGAAAATTAGCTACCTGACATTCCGTCATTGCATGGTATAGGTGTCATGACGTTTTCCATGAAAATAACTTGCTACCTGGCACCTGTTCAGTGTATGACACATGTTTCAAAATGTTATCCATGATAATGAACTACCTTGCACCATTCAAACATAAGCATCAGAAGCTTGTACATGAAAATTAGCTACCTTCATTGCATGGTATAGGTGTCATGAAGTTTTGCATGAAAGTAAGCTACTTTGCATCTGTTCAGTGTATGACATAGGTTTCAAAATGTTATCCATGAAAGTAAACTGCCTTGCACCATTCAAACACAAGCATAAGAATCAGAAGCTTGTCCATGAAAATTAACCACCTAACATTCCTTCATTGCATGGTACAGGTGTCATGTGGTTTTCCATGAAAATAAGCTACCTTGCATCTGTTCAATGTATGACACAGGTTTCAAAGTGTTATTCATGAAAATAAACTACCTTGCACCATTGACACATAAGCACCAGAAGCTTGTCCATGAAAATTAGCTACCTTCATTGCATGATATAGGTGTCATGAAGTTTTCCATGAAAATAAGCTGCCTTGCATCTGTTCAATGTATGACACAGGTTTCATGGTATAGTTTGGAGACTTGTTGTTTTTGCTCCGTTTTTAGCTCACCTTGTCAAAAGCAATGTGAGCTTTTGCCATCACTTGGCGTCCGTTGTCCGTTAACTTTTCACATTTTAATCTTCTCCTCTGAAACCCCGTAGCCAAATGAACTGAAACTTGGTAGGAAGCATCTATGGAAGGTTCTCTGTAAAGATTGCTCATTTCGTCCCGATCAATAGACAAACATGGCCGCCACAGGCAATTCTTGTTTCTGATTGGCTGATTAAAAAAATAATTCTTCCATGAAACGCTTGGCCAAATGAACCGAAATTCGGTAGGAACCATCCTTGGAATGTCCTCTATAAAGATTGCTCATTTCGTTCCGATCCGTTAAAAAACATGGCCTCCACAGGCAATTCTTGTTTCTGATTGGTTGATTTCTAAAAAAATCTTCTCCTCTTAAACCGCTTGGCCAAATGAATTGAAACTTGGTAGGAAGCATTTACGGAAGGTTCTCTATAAACATTACTCAGTTTGTCCCGATTCGTTAACAAACATGGCCGCCACATGCAATTCTTTTTTCTGATTGGTTGATTTCTAAAAAACTTCTCATCTGAAACCGCTTTTTCAAATGAACCGAAATTTGGTAGGAAGCATCCTTGGAATGTTCTCAATAAAGATTGCTCATTTCGTCCCGATTCCGTAACAAGCATGGCCACCATAGGCAATTCTTGTTTCTGGTTGGTCGATTTCTAAAAAACCTTCCCTGAAACTGAATAGGGAACATCTATGACAGGTCCTCTATTAAGATCGTTCATTTCGTTTCGATCCGTTCACAATCGTGGCGGACAAAACAAATTCTTGTTTCTGGTTGGTCGATTTCTAAAAATCTTCTCTAAAACTACTTGGCCGAATGAACCGAATCTTAGTAGGTCGTAGGGAGCATCTATGGAAGGTCTTCTATTAATAAAGATTGCTCATTTCGTCCTGATCCATTAACAAACATGGCCGCCATAGACAATTCTTGTTTCTGGTTGGTCTAACAGGTGAGCAACACAGGATCAGCCCACTGAGCCTCTGCTTTATGTACGTGTCCTCTCTATCTCTCGTGTTTTCTGTATATTATATTGTATTATATGTATGCTAATGTTCCACCATACGGGTCTGAGGTTTTCAATAAAATCTTTAGGAGAAAACTTGTGTTAAGATACTTTGTAGGTGAGATACTATCATGTCAGTTGGCAGTAATTTAATTATTAAATTGACAAGTATGTATGATAAAACTATCTGCACTTACAAAACATACCACCATGATGCAAAAAATTTATTTGAGCTACGTTCAATGATATTACAGACATTTTCATATGTTGTACCAGCGTCTGGCATCTACTTTCGTTAAGGGTGAGTACATCATCAAAGTGATGACCAGTGCAGTGAAAGATAAATGAGATGTAGACAGCTCGTTAAACATCTCACCCATCAAGGCCCAGATTCAATACCAACGCAAACCTCTAAACATTTATTGATAAAGAATAGAGATACATATACATACGAAATTAAGATGCAGGCGCTAATACTACAATATCTATCTTTGAGCTGAAATAGTGGTTTTTGCTTTAAGCTTACAAATTATAAATCTAGAGTAAATTACAGAACACATGGACTGTTCTGTGGGAATACTCCTAAAGTATTACTGTTATTTCAAGATGTATAAATAATTATTTGTAGGTCCTTCTGAAGTTATATCCTTAAAACAGAAAAGAACGAAATAAAATTAGATATTAATCTGTTATCAAAAACAAACAAATACAAAACAAAACAAACAAATCGTAAAACAGAACAAGCAAAAAAATATCAAAAGAAAAGAAAAAAATCCAACATGAATACACCTTTTATCAATCTGACTTTGTTCTGTACACATAATTTTCATAAGAGATGCGGGTAACTAATTTACCTGGAAAGTTTACATACAATTGTATATATCATATTAAACAATGCATGTATCTTGTTTTCAAAGAAAACATTCTGATAGCTATATTGCTAAAAAGAGGTAATAAAAACGTAGATATCAAATTTAGTGCGCATGAGCGTTTCTGGAATAACCTTCATCAGGTAGCTCAAAATCGAAAGATTGGAAAGTGAAATAATTTAAAAGTTTTGGGAGCAATAAAACGAAAGGGCTTAAACAGGATAGTTTATTTTCATAGCTAATTTACCATCTGATACTACATCATATCCTAGATGAAGAATTGTTAGGTAGCTTTTCTTCAGGTATAACCGTTTGATACCATATCATACAATAAATATAGCTGAAGTGTCATGAAGTTTATTTTTATTGACAATATTTGATACCCATATCGCACAAGTGTGAGATGTTTAATAGTATTATTACGTGATGCTTTTCATATTGGCCTAGTTATAGGTCCGAAGCCTGCTGTATTGGCCTGAGGCGCAGCCGAACGCCAATACAGCAGACCGAGGACCTATAACTAGGTCAATATGAAAAACATCACGTAATGATACCTTTATTAATTAATCAGTCCAATATCTCTCGGGATTTTTCCTTGCAATTGTCGAAATGTCTAGCGGATTCCGATCTAGCTGTTATTGGACTGACTGGAATCGGGCCAATACGGAAAATATCCGTATTGGACTGGTTTTTGCCGTATTGGCCCAATGAAAGTTTTTATATTGTATTGACAGATTTGATCATATAAAGGCTAATAAATCAAAGTGTATCTTATTTTCATAGCATAGCATATCTTCATCACATTGAAGGAACACTCGGTACCTTATTTCCATGGAAAACATTTTGATTGCTACATAATAAGCTCTGTAATAGAATTATGAGACGTAAGGTAGCTTATCTTTATGGTAACCTTCCGATTCCTATATCACACAATGTTTCTAGTCTGTGTGTTTAATGTCCGTTTAAAGATAAGTATAAGAATAAGAACTGGTGCCGTCTGCTCTTTTAATTCTTTAAGGATTCTCCCACTGATGTTGTCTGGGCCACAAGTTTTATGCGTATTGATATTATGTAGGAGTTTCTTTACACCTGGTAGAGATATTGGGAGTGCTGTTTTTATGGTGTGGGTTTTGGTGCAGTCGGGGATGTTGTCTTGTGGTTTCACAGTGAATCCGACTGACACTGTTTATGGAGGATGTTGGATTTTTGCTTTGTGTCATATGTGATCTGTCCATCGGTCCTCATTGGTGTGACACCTTTTTTGTCTGTACATGTACGTAAGGATTTTATATATGACAACAACTTTTTGGGTTTAAATTGATTGCTGATGTTTTGGTCAGGGTCATTTAAAAGTAGGTTCAGTGTGATTTTTTCTATATAAGACTTGTAAGCTGATCTTTGTTCTTTCATCACATGTTGATTCAGATTTTTGTGACCAAGATATAGTTTTTCTGGTACCTAATTCATGTTGAGCGACGACAAGAAACTAACAATATAAGCGCGGACGTCAAAAACGCTTAGAACGACGTCTGTTTCTGGTCTTTTTAGACAATTTGGCAGTTGTTTTTTTTAACTATAAGACATTGCAGAATAAACACAATATACGTACATGTACATTGTCGGGAAATATAAAAATTGTACCTAACAGCTTTAGTGAGTGAGTGAGCGATTGTTGTTTAACGCCAACTCAGCAATTTTTCAGCTATATCATGGCGAGAACAAGTTAATTTGTAATGAGATGATGATGAGGTTCGCTTTGTTCTAGACCAACACGCTTAGTTTTTTTTTTGGTGCTAGCTCACTGAAACAACAGTCCGTGGATATACATGTCGCTCCACTCGGACACATTACCCTGATTCCGAGCCAACCAGTCTTTGCTCTTTCTCCTTAATTCTGCGGGCTTTGCATAATAAGCAACAAATACCAGTTTATAATCTTTTGTTTGACCAGATCGGGACTCGAACCCACTCTAGACGAGCACGATAACGATTATACGACCGATGAGAGTCTCTGGTGAGCATTTCTGGCCTATTTCTCAGCGAATGCGACTTGTCTACATAAATGAAAATAGATACCGCACAATACAATTACATTGTGCAACGTCAGCTTTTCGCGCTTTTACAATCCTTCGGAAGACACATAAAAAGCGACTTTTTGAGTACATGTATATATACAATTTTATATTTTGCCATATTCCACATTCTGTTGGAAATTTATGATTTAGGGTTCTATATTCACAAAATCTAAATAAGATATTGTCAGCAAGAGTGTGCAAATAGTTTCAGTTTCGAACTGTCCGGAGTTTGGAGTTTTAGGTGGTGTTATTTTTAAGCTTGATATTTTGTAAACAGGAAGAAAAATTACTGTTCTTCGGGAGCGTTTCAGGTTGCACCTGCCTCATACAATCGTAACTACTCGGCCATTCTCGCTACCCTGCAAATAACCTCGTACGTACATAGTAGAAATTCTTCTTAAATTGTTTGCCGGAAGTTAAGTTAAGCCGCACAAAAATATAGTCCACGAAAATCCAATATGGAAGACATACTAAGTAAAATTTAATCATGCAAAACTAATTAAAACTTTAATTGAAATATAAAAAAATGTTTTAAATATAACTTTATCAAACTTTCATGTAACTGACTTGTGAAAGGTAGTGCGATCTATACGCCTAATGCATACGCGGTTATTTGCAGGGTAACGAGAATGGCCGAGTAATTAAGATTGCTGCCTCATATTACTTCTACCATTAAATTCTTTGTTAATTGTTCTGCCCGAAAAAATCCTTAATTAGAAATACAAATATTTGTATTTGTATTTGTATTTCGATCGATTCTAAATTTGCATACACACTTCAAATACGTCAAAAAATTATTCAATGAAAAGTTTCTCGATATACGAGAACTAGACGAGAATTTCCTTACTTATTATAAAATCCCGAGATACATCGAATGGTAAAATCGGCCATTTTCTAGCATCATTATTTGCTGATTTCATCCCCTTTTCCTATGAGTATGACATCCCCTGGCACTGGCTACAAATACCTAACCCGAATAATCCAGTCGTTATATTACGCTTTGCTATATAGTGCCGATAGAGGGCGCAGTATTATTCGAGTTAACAAATACCTGGATTAGGTAATAATAACGACACCGGTATAACGTCAGTGAAATATTTGGAAGTGATGATAAATACCAATGAACAAACTGAATCAAATAAAATAAATATATCAATCTATTGACCGTTACCTTATAGATATTATGATTTATGTCTTATTCGTAAATCCGTTTATCCGGCGAAACCGGGATATGATTCTTTATTTTAAAATAATCCATTATTGGTGTAATAAGATTTGCATCCTGGGTAATTTTTTTCAATTTGTTCCCGAAGCAGACGACGTTGTTTACAGATACTAATCATACAGAAACAATTTTGGAAGAATCTGGTTTAATCTAGTGTAATCCTTGATACTTAAATTTGCGTCATTTTTTGATATTTTGCATGAGCACTCGGAAAACATCAATATTTAATGATGAAATGTTTCTAAACACCTGTCTCACCTCCATCAACACAGACACATGATCATGAATCCATGACAAATATCATAAACGTTGCTGTCCCTGCCGACAAGGCACTAACATTAACTGTATCGTTTTTGTGTGTAATTCACATTACATAGACTGTTTGATAAAGGAATTACGCATTGACAGTTCACTTGGCAACCCAGCATTTTACATTACATTGACAATCCTTTCCTCTGTAGACTGTACTGTGTTTAACTTATCTACTCTAGTTTGTCTTTATTTCCAATTTGCCACACACAGCTAGCATACAGTAAAACCGAACCAATTAAACTTGTAAATTTGCAATAAAAATTTTGTTTTTATTTGGCCTAGTCCTTTAATTTCTCTCAGTATTCCTAATGAATTTCCTGCTTTCCTCTCAATATTCAGAATGTGTTGTCCAAAGTTAAGCTTTTCATTTAGCGTTACTCCCAATAATTTTGGATTTCTATCGTATTTTAGAGTTGTGTAGTTTAATTTTAAGATTGTATGTCCAGGATGTTGTTTTAGTCTAGAGAATATGCAATATTCTGTTTTGTCTGCATTGATGTTGATTCTCCATTTTCTACTCCATTCCATAATTTCATTGATGTCCTTTTGTATACATTCAGAAACTTCTACTAAATTATCCCCTGATTTCCACATTGTACTGTCATCTGCAAACTTGCGTCTTTGTGAAACAATTTTTTAAAACAAATCTTTGACATATATATTAAACAATATTGGAGAAATCACTGCCCCTTGAGGTAATCCAATGTTGGTTTTAAACCATTCTCCCTCTGTGTTGTTGACTAGGCATTTTGCTAGTCTTTCATCTAAGAAGTTTTGTATCCACTTCCACATTTCCCCTTGTATTCCTGATTTAAACAACTTTACTAATAGCCCCTCTACAGACACTGTCATAAGCCTTTTCGAAGTCAATTAATACGACTAGTGTAAATTTCTCTTCATTAAAACCATCCACTATAGATTGTGTTAAATTTGAAAGAGCGTTTGTTGTTGATCTATAATGTCGAAATCCTTCCTGTTCCTCATCTAATATGTCATTTGTTTCTACATATCCTTCTAGACGACTTGTAATTATTCATTCCATTAGTTTGCCACATAACTTTTGCTTTTTATTAATTAAATGTTTAGGGATCGTCTCAAAATGTGACAGTTTTTTTCAAATGAAGTTAAGTTTCAAATGGCTCAGACCCCCTCCAAATGAAAGTGTGAAAAACAGAATACCGATGTATTATAAGCCAAACTGCACCTAAAAATATATGGTTTAGAACCATGTATTCTCCATATGCATGTCATGATAAAGGGTCTATCTATGAATAGTGTTGTCTGCACAAGACGTTTTTTACAGGGGGCTGCCATGTTTAATACTTTTAAATCAATACAAGAACAAAACACCG
This sequence comes from Bathymodiolus septemdierum, assembly GCA_963383655.1. Classification (NCBI taxonomy): domain Eukaryota; kingdom Metazoa; phylum Mollusca; class Bivalvia; order Mytilida; family Modiolidae; genus Bathymodiolus; species Bathymodiolus septemdierum. Next base: position 100,352,732 of record OY726517.1, on the reverse strand, counting down.
AAAGCGATCAATACAATCACAAACTACCGAAAGCCTACTTCTGCAACGTACACAAGAACAAAAACCTGCCATAAGCATCATGGTATCTGTTGTTTACTCTCTTTGGTCAAAGCTTGTTTAATACATTATAGTATTATTTTAAATTTGACAACAGTATAAAGCGTTCCAAGAATCGAAAACATTATTTTGTTTAATTTGCAAAAGAAGACCGTTGCTTTTAGTTGCGTATGATATTTAGTTGTACCGCATACAGGAAACCAGAGCTGTGTACATATACACCCATTATTTATTCAGTACTAAAGAAACAGTACAATATACAGACTCGAAAGTAATTAAAACGATGTTTCATTCATTTTTAAAGATTTATTGACAAATCTCAATGCGATTTTATTTTTTTTCCAAACGTGACAGCTGAAAACCACCCACCTACCAAACAAAACTAACTTTGTTTGAAAAAAACTGTCACATTTTGATTTGATCCCTTAAAGTTCCAATTTGTTTAAGTAAACATCCTACAAATTCTTCTGCCAGATGAACTGAATGTATTACCGGTGTATTGGAATGTTCCATTAAAAAATGCGGTAAAGTATGAGAATTCAGAATGGACAGGATACAGACAAAGAGTTAGTATGGAGCACAAAATATGCCACTATATATTCAGTACAAAGGTATATAAAATTCTTTATGGTTGGTGATAGCTCGTTGTGTTGTCAACAAAACGTGATGACCTTTGACTGATGTTGTCACGTCTCGTGCTCGCAAATGGGAAAATCCCGATATACCCCGGAAATAGATTACACCGGTATTACATTACAATACCATACGTATTGACAATTCACTTGGCAACCCAGCATATACCCTGACGACTCTTTCGAAAGAGGAAATTGTAGATAATCGGGTCTGTTTTGTGTTCCTTTGCCAGGCTTTGGATAAAAAATGAGGAGCTGGATCTTTGGAATTTCAACCAAAGATGAGGTGCTAGATCTACTGTCATTCTACTGGATTCCTAACCCTATAAACATTGTTTTATAGCTGGGTCTGCCAAATGTTCCACAAAACTTCTTTCCAAATTAATATTATTAACATCTATTCTATCACTATCAGCAGTCAAAACTGGGCTTTAGAGTTACTGTGACACTATAGCTAGCTACTCAGGGGGGTGATGTGAATCAGTTGTGGATTCTGAAGATCTTTTAGAGTGCATACAATCAAAGGTCACTCTCCTCCTGATGATATAGCATTAAAACATTTAACTCTAGGCTCTACACAACTATTCCCCATTCAAAGCAACAAGATAGATTAAAAGAATTAGTTTAGCTAGCACTGTCTATCATAAAAAAGACTGACCAACGTAGATATAAATACATTGTCTTAAGAAGGGACAAAATCTTATTTTGTAAAAAAAAAGCACTCTGATCCTGCAAAAAAAGTTCTCTGAAACTGATGTTAGCCTAGAGGTTTTGATTGACAACATATTTGTCATGTTTGGTGGACATGTTTTTCAACAGAGTCTGCACAGTGCCTGAAATGGACGGTCGCCCAGTCGCCAAATGCGATTAATATCTTATTCGGGCGACCAAAAGCTGCTCCAAATTAGGTAGTCACTGGCCCAACAAAAAACGTTTGGGCGATTGCCTAAAAGACCGTTAAAAATTGTTGTTTTACCGAAACCGGACATATTTTACTGTAACTTCAACGGTAGATATCTCTTCTGTTCTAGTCGAAAACTGTTTGTTACGAGCACAGTGATTGGTCCAAATACATTTTTTGTAGCCAATGAATACACAGCTAATGTAATTTACTGTTCTCCCCAATTATGTATTTTTATCGAGCCAATCAATACACGTTTCCTACACGTTTTCATGTACTAATACACAAGTATTCACTAAATATTGGAAAAGAAACATGTTTTTTTTGTTTCTTTATGATTTAATTATTAAAATTGTTAAAAATCACGGACGAAGTGGAAAGTTGTGAACAGTAAAGAGAATTCTGTCAACTTATAAAGTTTGCGATCTGGTATCTTCCACGGTTCGGAAATTTATTCATTCAATCTGCTGCAAAATGTACATGTACGAACTTCATTTTACAGAAATAGGAAACCTTTTTGTGTCAATCCTTAGGTAATCATTGAAAAACTTTTCCCCAACAACGGAGAGAAAATCGTTGACAGTTGTCAAACTACGGAAACGATCTGGCCTGTCACTTCTTTTAAACTTTTCATAGTTCATGTACACTAGATACCATAACGTAACCCTCATTCCGCTTGTGCTCCAGTTAGGAGCAAAAGCGGACTGAGGGTTACGTTATCGTATCTACATGTACACGGCTACATTTCAATGACAATTGGGAGTGGTTTTCTTTTTTGGAACCTGAACTTTTGTTTACAAATTAAAAAATAACAGGAAAAGTTAACAGTTGTTTATATAACAGAAAATGACAGCACCGTTTGTTATTTCAACAAAGTGAGATACTTATTTGGAATGAATAACCAACTAAGGGACGGACCATTTAGGGGGGGGGGGGGGGATGTATGTTTTTTTTCTAAAAAAATATTCTGATTCTGGTGGAGGAAAAAAAAAATTTGATTCAGAGTTTTTGTCATATAACGTAATGTTAAATTCTGGAAAAAAAAATTGCGCTTAACGCGACAAAAAAAATAAATATTCTAACTCGTGTTTCTGAACGAAATAAAAAACCATAACCCCCCCCCCCCCCTTCAAGTTAAATGGTCTGTCCCTAACATTACCCTGAACTGAGAAGTTATTTTACTTTAAAATCACTTCTTCATAGTGAATTGAAACAAGTGATGTCACTCTTCACTCTAAGGAGTGCAAGAGTGGTCCTTGTAGTGGCATTAGTTTACTCTTTTCCGGATGTCTTTAATGTGATCATGGCATTGATCTCCCCTTACATAAACCAGCCTTTTATTGTCACCATCCGATGGACTAGCATCGTTTCTTAAGACCACCCTAGCCAATGGCGTCAAGGTTTCATTTGATAGCAATATATGCATTGGGGTGTTTTCGCAATTTCAGCTGCACACCTGTACCTACCAAAATTACCTTGAAGAGCCCCCCAACCCTCGTGAGACTAGTGAAAGAATGAATTTTAATGTTATTGATGAAAAAACAATTAATCTGAAAACTGTTTATATATTGATATCTGATGTCTTTTTTTCATAAAAAAAATGTCACAAAATGTTTGGGCCACCATTATGCCATTTGGACCAGAGACTAATTTTTTACTGGCCCAAAAAAAAAATTCAGACCAGCCAAAGCTGGCACTCATTTCAGGCACTGGACTGCATACCTATGGGTACAAACTGTGCTCCTCTTCTCATTGACTTGTTCATATATTCGTATGAGGGAGACTTCATACAAGGGTTTTTAAAGAAATAAAGGATACCACAGATACAGCTAGGTCTGCTTCATACCCTCACCTATACCTCGAAATTGACAGTTAGGGACGGTTAAGAATGAAACTTTACGACAAAAGAGATGATTTCAATTTTCCCATTGTGAACTTTCCAGCAGCACCTGCATATAGAGTATATCTCTCAGTTGATCCAATATTCCAGAGCGTGTGGTTCCTATCACGATTTCCTTGATAGAGGGTTGCTACCAACAAGGAAGCTACTGATCTAAGGTTATTGGTTAAGCTGAAGTCGTCACTTTGAATGTTTTACAGGTGTCACCATGACATGGTTAACCATTACGGAATATCTGGCATAAATGACCTCAGATATGTTCCACTTGTTGTAAGCACTTCCTGGTCCTTTCCTCATTCATGACATATCACTGACTTTGTAACTAGTCACATGACAAGGGTCACTAGTGGAGCAAGAACTGCTTACTCTTCCGGAGCATCTGAAGGTTCACCCTTAGTTTTTAGTTGGGTTCATGCTGCTCGATCTTTAGTTTTCTGTTTATTGTCTTGTAGATTGTTATTTATGCTTTTGTCCTTTGACCATTCTTCGATTTACGGATTCTGATTACCCCTTTGGTATCTTTAAGCTCTTCTTTAAGTCATAACTTTGCAAGGTTTACGGTCGCCACCACTTGGTTAACCGTTGCAGAATATCTTTGTCACAAATGACCACTGATATGTTCCACTTATCGTAAGCATTTCCCGGTACTTTTCTCATCATGACTTATCTGCAGGTTTTTAACTAGAGTAAAGCGATATGTGCGATTAGTGGAGCAGGAACTGATTACCATTCCGGAGCACCTGATTTCATACTCAGTTTTTAGTGGTGTTCATGTTGCTCGATTTTTAGTTTTCTGCATAGTTTTTTGTAGATTATTGTTTGTCTTTTTCTGTTTTTCCTTTGACCATTGTGTTGTGTGTTCTTCAATTTACAGATTCTGATTACCCCTTTGGTATCTTCAAACTCTTCATATGCATTTAAAATGCTAGCTATGTAATTTAATTGTTTTAGAGGGTAAGTTTCTATTATTTTACAGACAACATACATTTGTATGTCATGTCGCACAGGAATGACAAATCGATTTTATACAAAAGAAAAGAATCGCCACATTTCCAAAACACAAAATAATTTGACCAGACGTATAATAATCCTCAACTAAATGATCCTACATTCGTTTTCCCTAGATTTGAAATTTGAAAATTTTTATTTGACCAACAAATCCGGAATGAAATGGTGAGAAGGAAAAGGTGTAGCGAAAGTCATGTTCCACTGTGTCGTGTCCACGGAAGCTAGTATCAAGAAACACTTGAAAAATTCTACGGTCACAGTAAAAAAAAACAAACTGAACAAAATGTAAAGTACAGAATTTATGTCCAAAGGTTCCTAACATTGTTATTGTTAAAATTTAAGCACATATTTGTTTCAAATAAAATTGATTTGACCAACTTAAGAATTTCCTATTTTTAGTAACAATGACTATCTTGAATTGAACTCTAACCGGTGTGATATATTTTAGAATGGGGATCACTGAAGGACTAATCTTGCCAAGTTTAGTTTAAATTGTTTTAGTAGTTTCAGAGAAAGAGAAGTTTTAAGGATTTTTTGCTAAGATATGCTTTATTTCCATAAAACTAGTTTAGCCTGCAACTTTTTATTGGAGTGCCTGTACCAAGTCACGAAAGTGAGCATTAATGTGTATGTGTGTTAGAGATATCAATTTTTCTTCTTTCTACAATTTTTCGCTTTGGATTTTGGAACTGATTTGACAGCGTAGTATTTTTTGTTTTTTATTTTATTCCATAAGCAGCAAAAATCAACAGAAATGTGAAACTGACGAATAAAGCCCAGAATATATGTTAAGGAGACCTATACATGCTCTTACGGTTAGAATTTGAGCAGAATCTGTCTTCAAATACTGTAGATTTTTGCCAATTTAGGAATTTTATATTTTTTGTAAAGGGCAGAGAAGATTAAAATGTAAATTTTTTTTAAAAACACCGGACGACGGACGCCAAGTGGTGGTGAAAGCTCACCCTGACAGTCAGGTGAGTTAAAAAGGTTTGATCTGGTGCAGTCATCAACTTCTATCAATATAAAATCAAAGCAAATCTTGCAAATTTAGTGAAAATTATTATTATGGGTTCTCTTTACAGATCATTATTGAATACATGCAAAAGTACAGGTGGTTCAAGAGGGGGTAGGGTTTCCATCCCCATTTAAAAAAATGTTTTCAAAGCTATTTTGACAAAAACAAAAACAAAAAGATTGTCCTCCCAATTCCCTCTTTTGAGGAAAAATATAAGCACTTCCCTTTGAAATATATTGGTCCATTGCATCTTAAAATTCGATTTAAAGTTGTTAAAAATTGAAAATGCTTAAATTCTGCAGTGTTAATCAATGATTTTACGGTGACTGATATTTTCTAATTACAGATTAGTTTCACCACAGTAAATGGAACACAAGACTATCAGGAGATTTTTTTAAGGGTGTTATCATTCTCATTTGTATCAGAGGAACACCAAAAGAGTAAGTTTTACAGAAAATTCAGTAATGAGTTAAATTAACTGTTATAAGTTTTGAAAACTGAATATTGAATTCATGTAAAAACTAATTTTTATTTAAAATTGAAACACAAACATATTTCGTATTTATGAATATTTGATACGCATAATGAGAATCTGCTGTATAATGCCACTGAGAATTATCTATATATAATTCATCCAGTTATGGTTTTTATTGCAAGGGAAGTAAAACCTTTCCTGTGTATCAGTTGTTGTTTCTCTAGGTAATATATTTTTTGGAAGATGAATAAATACAATACCTATTGTCCTTTGTAGAGTTCATTCAATGAGAAGTTTAAATGTCTCAATGAAAAGTCAATCATTCTTCAAGGTAGAGAAGGACACTATGGATTTTTTTGAATATCATATATATTGTTCTTTGAGATGTACCTAACAAAATATCAAAATTTAAGAATAGGTTTCCAGGCTTATTTAAAAAATATTCTCTGAAAGAGTTACCCCCTCTGAAGTCCCAAAAAATGCCATTTTTTTTCACTTTTCCATGTCATTAAAGTACAAAAAAAAAGAGCATATAATTTTTTTTTAATTATCTGAGTATCTAAGACATAAATTTTTATAATTTTTTCACTTTTTTTTTCAAAATGGCTACCCTTTTTTGGCAATATAGCCTGTAACTGGCTTTGGTGAAATCCAACAAAATTTGATTTTAAAGTGGAATAGAAAAAAATTGTGTCAATGAATTTAAAAAAAAGATATATCACATTACTTATATCCATGCTACATATCATTAAAAAATAAAGATATCTTTCCAGGCAAAAAAAAAAAGTTAAGGGTTTAGAAAGACACCCTGACATATACCCTTTTTTGTCAATTTTTCATGTCCACATTTTTCACTTTTTTTAATAAGACATTGAATAAATGAAAATAAAACGGGCAAAGATAATGTTTGTAAGAGAAAGCTTTCCTTTCTAGGTGGTATAGTTAGCAAATTAAGCTGTCTCTACAATTCTTCCACGGCAGGAAAAGTACATTTTTAGAGCTAATTTTGCACTCTTTAAGGTAGAGACCCACATTTCATACTAAAATAATTTGTCATTGAATTTCCTTAAAACTGGCCAGATTTATTGCTTTTGTGGCAGACTTTAAGGAATTTGATTAAAAAATATAGGTCACCAGACTAATTTTCAAGATGTAAAGCATTTAAATCTTCAACTTTTATAATGCATTGTGGTGTATTACCACTAAACATGGGTATCAGTCGAAAAGAACGTATGGGAAAGTAGTACGTAAAGAGAAAATGGATTCCTACATTGTTGGATAAAAAATAAACCCTATTAGATACTGCAAAATACTGAATGTCAGCAGAAACCTACACATTTTAGGATAATTTTAAGCCCATATTTGATGTCCTTGTGGTTTTAAATAAAAAAATTATTGTATTGGAAAGAAACCACCTGAATTTGTGTTAAATCGAAAGTGAAAGTAGGATTTTTGACGGTAGACATCTTCAGACTGTCTGTTTTTTCTTATATGCCATTAAATGTATGTTGATTTTCGGAGTTAAGCTTCCTATTAGGTACCCCTTCCATGAGATATGAGTGTCACTTAGATTAAACTTAAGGTGAATCCTGTATGAAATTTCAAAAAGATGTTATTTAACATAGAAGGCTAGGGAGAATTCTTTAGTGGTATTACACCTTTTAGGCAAAAAACAAGAAACTTAATTTTCATGGTACCACACTCAAATTGGCTTTGAACAGTCACAACAGACCCAGTTTGACATTTTCCACACCAAAATATTACAAAATACATCAAGGTGTCATGTTACAGCTTCAATATGAATATTATGCAATATTTTGGAAAATATTCCCCATGCACTAGATGTACATGCACAGAGGGTATTGAAATATAATTTTATACTTATTTGTGACTTTACAATTATTGAGACTGGTAGATTTAATGTGTTTTTGTAGTAAAAGGGCAGATGATGTTGAAAAAGATTGCTAAAATTAAGAATTTTAATAATTTCATGTTGCGGCATTTAGTCGACTTCAAATGCGGTATATGATGATACCATTTTTGAAAATTTTATTATCCTACTTGTTTTTCCTGATAAATTTTGGTAGTTATAGTTAGAACACATGTAACATGTACATATGAAAAAATATAAGGCTATAGAAAGCGGCTTTATTTCAGAATTATGTACTTAAAACCAGGTAATTTTAGTGATCCCAGGAGAATTGTATTTGTCACTGGACATTTACTGTTAATTTTTCAAATTGTCAATGTGGACTTTATATTTTAGAGTATAAATTGACTGTAAATGTACATTTGTGCATCCGGCTAACTTGAAACATGACAAAAGTTGTCAAGAAATATTCATTTATTGAGTTTTGAAGAAAATTACAATTGCAGGTCACAAGAAATAACAGAAACCTGAAAATCAGCAATCATAATTTTACATATTTTGGACAATTTGAAGTAATTTTTGCTTAATATCTAGGTATTAGGTCTTATTTAATGTCTTGCAATGCATAATTAATGGGAACATAGCATGAATTAACATAATTTAGTATATTGTAAGATCATTTCTAGGAGGCAAAAAAAAAGGGGGGGTATGCTTAAAATAAAAAATTTCATATTAATTGGATGTTAAATGTACAAATGAAGCATATATACATGTCATAAAATGCTTATTGCGTTGAAAATCAGCTTCATACTTGTAATATATTGAGATAAAAAGCCATTGTCATGTTATTTCACAATATCAACTCAACAGCTGAAAAATCTGATTTTTTCATTAAAAGCTTCATGGAGGTACCTTTGTATATGGACATTAATTCTTTCAAATATTGGACTGCCATATACCTGATATAGTTTTTTTGACTGGATATTGATATAGGAATATAAATAAGGCAAAGAAAAGGTTAAAGAAACAAGTTTTTATTGCTCTTAGGTGTATTACCACTAAACATGGGTATCAGTCGAAAAGAACGTATGGGAAAGTAGTACGTAAACAGAAAATGGATTCCTACATTGTTGGATAAAAAATAAACCCTATTAGATACTGCAAAATACTGAATGTCAGCAGAAACCTACACATTTTAGGATAATTTTAAGCCCATATTTGATGTCCTTGTGGTTTTAAATAAAAAAATTATTGTATTGGAAAGAAACCACCTGAATTTGTGTTAAATCGAAAGTGAAAGTAGGATTTTTGACGGTAGACATCTTCAGACTGTCTGTTTTTTCTTATATGCCATTAAATGTATGTTGATTTTCGGAGTTAAGCTTCCTATTAGGTACCCCTTCCATGAGATATGAGTGTCACTTAGATTAAACTTAAGGTGAATCCTGTATGAAATTTCAAAAAGATGTTATTTAACATAGAAGGCTAGGGAGAATTCTTTAGTGGTATTACACCTTGTATGTGAAATGTATAAATTCTCCTCAAAATTCTTGAATAGCGAAAAATCCTGTCATTTAAAATTTCTAAATTTTTGATATAATATGGTGCATTTGTTTCATTTTCAGAAGAAGTGTAAGGAAAGTCTGGGGTCATAATATTAAAAACTTCAATATTTAACAAAAACATGCAAAACTCATCATATTCTAATATCATTTGAGACATGATTACCTCCCTTGACAAAAAATGCTTCATATAGCATTTTACACATATAATGTATTATTGCCAAGAAATTACTGTATTAAATTTGTATTTCAGTTTAATTTGAGAACTTGCACAAATCATATGTAGAAAATTAAAAAAACAAAATACCTCGTAAGAAATACTGCAAACATAATTAATAATTATTACCACATTTTATTCAATATTCTTAAAAGTCATGTGACTAGTGTCAGTCTCTACCTTAACTTATAGTGATGAAGATACATGTACCAATACTATATAAGGACACATATTGTCAGAGCAAGTGATTACAATTACAAATTTGTGTCAATTGTACACTTTTAAAGAACATATTTTTATTTTATTTAGTATTGGTACATGAAATTGAGTTTATTTTTTTGTACAGCAATAATAATTAAAGAGTGATTGACTTACTGACTTGGTTAACTGTTAAAAAATATTTGTGTCACATGTGACAATGGATAAGTTCCCTTTGTTGTACTCACAATCCCGTCTGCCTTTCCTCTTTCATGACTTGTCACCAAATGTTTTTACAAGAGTAACACAGTCTGTGCCAAAAACCACTAGGCCTATGCCCCAATCTAGTAAAATTGCATAAAACTTGCTTAATCAAATTGAAAAAATTCTTCTAAAATGCTGTTCGGGCTAGTTTGTCAAAATATTTTTGGCACAGACTGTTAACACGATGGGTACCACTAGTCGGTGGAGTAGAAACTGCTTACCATTCTGAGTTCACGCCCAGTATTTAGTAAGGTTCATATTGCTCAATTTTTATTTTTATGTGTAGTGTTTTGTAGATCGCTTTTTGTATTTTTAAAATTTGTTCTTTTGGTCATTGTATTGTCTGTCCTTCAATTCATTGCTTCTCTATTCAGTTATTCATGTATAGCAGTATATGAATTTTATTTATAATTTTATTTAGGTACTGGAAGTAATGATTTGGATTTCTCGGACTGGTAAGTACATGTACCAGATGATTTTTGGGGTAAAATGGGGAAAATTTAGAAAATAAAGTTAAACAATGAATGTCAACAATTCTACCATATATAGAGTTAAAAGTCAAATGGAAGAGCCCTTATATAAACAACTGATTGAAATGTCCAATATACTAGTAATATATTTTGTATAAACATTTTCAAAAGGCGGATTTTCAGTTTTTAAATAATGTAGAGACAGACAAGTGAAAATATCACCCATGAGTTGTGTCCTTACAAATGTATCAATATTAAAACAACTATATTCAACAAACCATTTTATGAAAGGTTTTTGCTACATTTATAATTTAAATTCAACCAATAAACATTAGAGAAAACCGAAGAGGCAATCAACAATGGACAATCCAGAGAGACATTCAACACTAAAGACACAACTCACAGAACAAAGACAACAAAACAATAACAAACAAAAGCACACACACACACTACACAGAAAACTAAAACAAGGAGCAATACACGGAACCTCCACCAAAAACTGAGAGTGAACCAAGGTGCTTGTGAGTGGAAAGCCGTTCCTGTTCCTTATAATTGATCTAGGGTGAAAAGGAATACATCAATTCCATAATTCAATGGATTTATAGATATATTTCAGGAGAACAAAATATGAATTCCAAGATGCCATGTCTAGTAGTAAGTACATGGTCATTATTCGTGGATACATGATTGTGATATTGAAGGTTTTTGAAGGTGCCATGTCTAGTACACGGTCATTATTCATAGATACACGATTGTGATAATATTGAAGATTTTGATTTTGGGCATTTTTATCATAGGTTTTCATTTGAAATAACACCATTAGGAGAGATCAAATGTGTCTTTTATCTGAATGGTGAACATGATGCTGTTTTAGTAGCTAAAAAAGGATTTGCTGCACTATTGTCATCTAAACTGCAAAAATCTGTAAGTATACGGGACATAATCTTATTTATAGCGAATTTTTAATTTGGTTACCTTTTGACAATGACAGGTTTTATATGTTTACATTATGGTTTCTGAAGGCAATTTTGAAGATTAAAATGTTCATTTCAAAAATGTATATTGTTGGAAAATATATAATCTATTTGTACAAGCTTTAGAAACAGATTTAGAAAAGCAATTCTTTGTCAAATATTTCTGGCATGATTTGCAGCGAATGCACATAAATATACAGTTTTTGCTTCTGTTGGTTAGTATAGTATCCACCTCTTCCATAACCTCTATTACTACCTTTATATGAGTTTCTTTGGTGTATCAGATATTGTTGTTTTTCACCTGGATTATATGAGTACCAGAGTAACCTTGAGCATCTGATTCAGGTTTTTCTAACTTGGTGTTTATCTGCAGAATTACTGCCTTATAGTCAATTTTTTTCCTGATCGTCTTCCTCTACTTTATTATCTACCTACTTCCTTCCAATTTTTGTTTTTATAAAACTGTTCAGTTTTCCCAACATGTTTTACTTTTCTATTTTTTTTTATCTTTCCCTTTCGTATTATCAGTTATCTACATGTAGGCATTGAGATTGTACCGCCCTGAAGCACTTCTGTATAGCCTGAGCTGAAACTTAAAAAAAAAAAAAAATCTGTTGCAAAATTTTACTGTGCAGAAAAAATGCTAGCTTGACCTGAAAGATACAAATAATGAATAATTTGGCCCTGTACTAGTCTTCAACAAGAAATGTTGGTTAAATTTGAAAATTACTGATTTTTGGGGTTTTTTGTTTCATGTGAAAAAAAATATTCTGGTACTGAGGGAAAAAATATCCATGTGTATTCTGCTTTAGGTTGTGACAGAGTTATTTCCCTCTAAGGCAGTTAAAAAGGGCCCTTTCATGCAAAGTTCATTGTGTTTCATTGGAAATGGAAAACCATATCAATATATCATATCTTTGAGACTAATTCCAGACTTTAATAGAGAAACTTTTCCCATTATAAATTTATGAAGACATTGGCATAGTCTAGACATTGCTATGGTCTACATAGACTTATACTGCCGAAAAAATTTATACCTCAATTTTGATAAGAAAGTACATTAATATCAAGGGTAATGACTTTTTATACTCTCAGGAGAACAACAATGAAGAGCAATGGCATTACCAAACAAAAGAGCTTGGAAACGAAGGTAAGTTCATACTGGATGGATCATGCAGTACATAAATAGTGATGTAGAATATTACTAGTAAATAGTTGATCTTTTAAGCAATGCATATGTAAGTTGTAAGCACTAGAAAGGATAAATCTTAACAGGTAGCCCAAGACCACTAAAATTTAGCCCATTCAACTAGCTACTGAAATTTTGAATGTTACATACACAGAATCATGCAGGTGCTTGCATGGCCCCAATAATTTTGTTGGGCTACTAACATTGATATTTTAAGGAGCCCAGCTGGCAACTGCTGTACAAATGTGGAGTTTTGTCCCTGACTAGATTAACTTCAACAATATTGATTTGTTCACTTTTGAATGTTAAAATTGTTATTACATATAAACTCAAAATACAGTCAAACCTGCCTTAAAGGGTACCTCTATATAACAAATCACTGTCTATAATACAGTCAAACCTGCCTTAAAGGGTACCTCTATATAACAAATCACTGTCTATAATACAGTAATCCTGCCTTAAAGGGTACCTCTATATAACAAATCACTGTCTATAATACAGTAAACCTGCCTTAAAGGGTACCTTTATATAACAAACCACTGTCTATAATACAGTCAAACCTGCCTTAAAGGGTACCTCTATATAACAAACCACTGTCTATAATACAGTCAAACCTGCCTTAAAGGGTACCTCTATATAACAAACCACTGTCTATAATACAGTCAAACCTGCCTTAAAGGGTACCTCTATATAACAAATCACTATCTATAATACAGTAAACCTGCCTTAAAGGGTACCTCTATATAACAAATCACTGTCTATAATACAGTCAAACCTGCCTTAAAGGGTACCTCTATATAACAAATCACTATCTATAATACAGTAAACCTGCCTTAAAGGGTACCTCTATATAACAAATCACTGTCTATAATACAGTAAACCTGCCTTAAAGGGTACCTCTATATAACAAACCACTGTCTATAATACAGTCAAACCTGCCTTAAAGGGTACCTCTATATAACAAATCACTATCTATAATACAGTAATCCTGCCTTAAAGGGTACCTCTATATAACAAATCACTGTCTATAATACAGTAAACCTGCCTTAAAGGGTACCTCTATATAACAAATCACTATCTATAATACAGTCAAACCTGCTTTAAAGGGTACCTCTATATAACAAACCACTGTCTATAATACAGTCAAACCTGCCTTAAAGGGTACCTCTATATAACAAACCACTATCTATAATACAGTAATCCTGCCTTAAAGGGTACCTCTATATAACAAATCACTATCTATAATACAGTAATCCTGCCTTAAAGGGTACCTCTATATAACAAATCACTGTCTATAATACAGTAAACCTGCCTTAAAGGGTACCTCTATATAACAAATCACTATCTATAATACAGTCAAACCTGCCTTAAAGGGTACCTCTATATAACAAACCACTGTCTATAATACAGTCAAACCTGCCTTAAAGGGCACCTCTATATAACAAACCACTATCTATAATACAGTAATCCTGCCTTAAAGGGTACCTCTATATAACAAACCACTCTATAATACAGTCAAACCTGCCTTAAAGGGTACCTCTATATAACAAATCACTATCTATAATACAGTAAACCTGCCTTAAAGGGTACCTCTATATAACAAATCACTATCTATAATACAGTAAACCTGCCTTAAAGGGTACCTCTATATAACAAACCACTGTCTATAATACAGTCAAACCTGCCTTAAAGGGTACCTCTATATAACAAATCACTATCTATAATACAGTCAAACCTGCCTTAAAGGGTACCTCTATATATAACAAACCACTGTCTATAATACAGTAATCCTGCCTTAAAGGGTACCTCTATATAACAAATCACTATCTATAATACAGTAATCCTGCCTTAAAGGGTACCTCTATATAACAAATCACTGTCTATAATACAGTAAACCTGCCTTAAAGGGTACCTCTATATAACAAATCACTATCTATAATACAGTAAACCTGCCTTAAAGGGTACCTTTGTATAACAAACCACTGTCTATAATACAGTCAAACCTGCCTTAAAGGGTACCTCTATATAGCAAATCACTATCTATAATACAGTAATCCTGCCTTAAAGGGTACCTCTATATAACAAACCACTGTCTATAATACAGTCAAACCTGCCTTAAAGGGTACCTCTATATAACAAACCACTGTCTAGAAATTGCAGTCTCATTTTCCCCATTAATGAATAATGCATATAATTTTAACCTGTATATAAAGAGCAACTGCTCATAAAGGCCACATTTTCAGGTTCCCTTGAGTTGCCTTTATATACAGGTTTGACTGTACTGTTAATATTGAATATTAAACAAATGAACTGAATTTTATACATTGTAGGTCACCACAATGCTTCTTATACAGTTATCAAAACACCAGAGGGTATTCAATTCAAGAAGCTCAGACACAGCGAACCTATACCCAATGCTAAGGGTATACATCAGAAGGTGAAAATAGATACCAATTCTATTAATTATGTCTCCCCTTCGAACGAAGGGAGACATATTGTTTTAGTTTGATTTTTTCTTCCGCTTCTTCCGTTTCTTCTGCTTCTTCTCGGCGAAGCTTGTCCGGACCATAACTTTTTAGTCTTTCCAGATAGGTCAATGATATTTGGTATGTGGGTGCATGACCATAGGGCGGTGTCTCGCATACCGTAATGACCTTCGTGGGACCTTGACCTTTGACCTCAAGGTCAAATAATTGTTTTTTAAATAGTATTTTCTTGTCCGGGCCATAACATTTTAGTCTCATTCAACTCATAATGTGTAACTTATTGTTGTACAGATGGCCGCATTAAGGAGAGACCTAAGTTTTAGGTATCTAAAACAGTTCTTCCTAGTTTTATTAGATCTGCATAGCAACTTGCAGGCCAATGAGCATTGAAAAGTATACACAAAATATGACATTTACTACATGTACATTTAAACAAA
The DNA here is from genome assembly GCA_963383655.1 of Bathymodiolus septemdierum. Lineage (NCBI taxonomy): Eukaryota > Metazoa > Mollusca > Bivalvia > Mytilida > Modiolidae > Bathymodiolus > Bathymodiolus septemdierum. The sequence goes on along the minus strand of OY726517.1, from coordinate 100,337,074 downwards.
AAAATTAATGTTTGTTTTTACTTTATCGAAGGGTTTGTATTACACGATTTTGTCATTTCAGATGGACCTCTCCAGGAATTTATCTATCTATTCATGGACTGTCTCTCAAAATTTTCATCACACGAAACTATCCTTATTTACAGTATATCGTGGCAGTCAGTTTATTTGGTTGAGGAAACCTGAGTACCCAGAGCATGGGACAGTGTTAATTGTGCTTAATTACAGTTATTCATGGACTTGCAAAATCAAGCATATTTTGTTGTTTTGTATGAAAATCAATCCATTACTGTCTAATGCTGTAATTGTTTATTTATTATAACTTTTTGACTTGTATTTATATGCATATTAATTTATTATGGCTTTATACCATACATATCTACAAAGAAATCATCAAATTTGGTTGATAAATAACACTGTACACAGCATGCCCATTCACATACTGCAGTACATGTTTCACGTAGAATAAAAATCATGCACGTATAATTGAAAGAACCCTACGTGCATGCACTTAAAGAACCTGTTGCGAACACTGTATAAAAATTACTTTTTGTTTATAATTCACTTCAAAGTACGTATAATAGAGTTGTTCTGATTAATTAATTTCGTCAATATTATCCAATCAGAGCATTCCTTGCATATTTTAAGTGAGATGATATGATTTATAGATCGCCCAATTCTATTGGCTCTTTATTTTTTAATTGTCCAATCAGAAGAACTGTTACTGTTAAAACCCATAATATTTACAAAAAAACAGCATGATGCACGACGTTTAAAGTACAAGTGTGTTGAAATTACCGAGTGTAAATTGTACATGCGCGTAGGCGATACCAAGATTACAAGCAGAGTTGGCGAAAATCGTCGGACCTGACCGGCAGAATAACAGTTGTTCCGATTAATTAATGAACCGTGTCTGTTCCAATGTCCGTCACGAAAATATTACGTTGTGGTCGTCCAGTTGGCGATTGAAATTTATTCGCTCCCAGTTTCCACTGCCAATGGCATTAAATTCAGTTTGATTAAAATGTCAGACAGAGACTTGAAGTTTGTTTATTTATTCTGTCAGACCGACACGTTCCTATTTGTAATCGAAAATCTGATGCGTAAATGTAAACATCCTTTTAGTAGGAATGAGCACCTGCAAAACGTGGAACATTAAAACTGAAATATATTACTGAGCACAGAAATAAGTTGACTTCCACACTCCCCAAGTATCAAAGATTGTTTGTGTTTAATTAAATATGTTTTGAGATGCTTATATATTGAAGATGACAACAGATTCATATTCTTAACTGAAATAAAAAATGTAGGTAAACCGGAAACTGACATTGATGTATAATATTCGGAACGTGATCAGACCATTAGATATGTCTGCCTTATCTTTTTAGATAAAAATATGTATACAGAAAAACATTTTATTGAGTTGTTTAATGATCATGACTATAGGTAATCTTGCATTCAGTTCTGTATAAAAAACAAAATGTGACAGGTTATATACAATATTACCAAAAAATGGTGGGACAGACACAAAGGCAAACAGAACCCCAGTTCCTGTCTGACCCAATGTCAGACAGAAAAAAAAGTTTTCGCCAACTCTGTACAAGAGGGACAATCCAGTGTCTATGACATGAAGAATACAGAATGCACGACCTTGCGTGGAGAAAATGCAGTTAATTTTCTTTGTACCCCTAAATGAAGAGTTAGAGGGTACATTGCACCTCCAAAAATTTGGATGTACCCCCAAAAATGAAGGTAAAAGGGTACATGTACCCCCAGATGAAAAAAACCTGTGGGCATGCTGTGTACATACAAGAAATAAAGCAACTTGATGCTTTTTGTTTGGAAATGGATAGAATTCTAAAAATCAATTTGAACCTTTATTCTGTGCCAATAATCATTGTAGTAAAATTTGATAAGAATCTGTCAAATAGAAATTAGGTTATTGTGACAAAAGCATTGAATCTACAGAAGGAAAACAACAACTCTGACACATCCATGACATAATACAACCAGTAGTCGTATGAAAATAAATATTTGATTTTTGATGTTTTATTGGACAAGAATCATTTTCAGTATAACAGTTGCTGGAAAAAAATCACTTGTCTACCTGCACCCGATGTAGCCCTTTAATGTATCACCATGACTTGTATTTTTAAATGATTATACAGTGAGCTTACCTGATTACCTGATTTTTTTGTTTATTATCACAACTCGCCTGCATTTTTGTTTATTATCATGATGGTTTGTTCCCACTATGCCTACTGGACTAAAATCTGACTACCTTATGATCACAATCTTCAAACTATTGCAAAAGTTGTGATTGATGATGAAATTTTGTCACCCCAGATGTCACCAGAGTAAGTGTCTAATCTAATCCTTATTGTTGTTTATTAATGACACTTAAATTTCAAAAACTATATATTAACAAAGGGCTGTCGTGGTCGTGATCATGTGGTAGTTGGATTAACCTGTGTAATCGGTGCCTTTCACCACTAATGTTGTGGATTCGAATCCCGCTCGTGGCGAGATGTACTCGATACAACATTATGTGATAAAGTTGGTCAGTGACTTGCGGCAGGTTGGTGGTTTTTTCCAGGCACTCCAGTTTCCTCCACCAGTAAAACTGACCGCCACGATATAACTGAAATATTGTTGAAAGTGGTGTTAAGCACCCTATTCCAACCATCCGCCCCATATTATCAAAACAAAATTTAATGACTTTTCATCCAAAACTGATTCTCAGTACTTTTATTGTAATTCAAGCATGCTATTCAGTAATAATGAATTCAAGGCTCCAGGAAAATAGCATGTTTAGGTATAAAGACCAGCATGTAGAATTTTTAGCATTTTGGTATCACCTTTTCACAGTGTATTCACAAATGTTCGATTTGGACAAAAATATAATAATACCTACAGTCAGATTTCCTGTAAGACTGAAGCACATGTTGTACATGTAATATTTTCAATTTAAAATTGTGTGATGTGGTATAAGGTGGAAATTATCAAATTTTACCACAAATTAAACAAAGATTTCAGTAAAGTAAATCAAGCTTCTATAATTAACTTGATAATGTATTATTCATAATTTTAAGAATGAGAATTTTATTGAAGCAGTTATTAGAAACAATATTTAAGCAAAAAATTATATAGAAAAATACATGTTCACTACACAATTGTTACATCACCACATTTTCAGCATTAACATAAGGGATGGTAGTAAATCAAGTTTTAGCATTGAGACTGAAGACAAATTTAATGAGAGGCATTTATAACTGCTAGGTATATATTAATATTTTTAGCTTTGATACAGAAAAGAACATGAGGAAAGTGAAGGCTGCCAATGATTTCAGTACAATAGGTATGTTAAACAGTCTAGAAATCTATTAACAGAGGTCTTTAATTAAGTATTTTACAGTAAGGCTTTGAATATTATATTCTTAATTGTTTTTAAACTCTTTAAGTTTAGAATACAGAATTGTAAATGAAGTTGAGAGAAAAATGTCATCTTGCATCTTGTAAATTTAGTGAAGGAACATTTTTTGTTGGTGTTTGCTTATCTCACAACATGACAGAGAATATGGCTCCCCCAGTGCCTCCATAAGAAGGTAAACAATTACATGTAGTTGTGTACATCCTGAAACATTTTTACTGTGTAACTTTCTTTTTCTTTTGAAGCAGTCATTGAAACTTAATATAACTCGTCTACATTCGGATATTGTAAAGTTTGTATTACAGACTTTTCAGCCCACATTACTGTTTTAAGCTCATCTGGTTAAAGGCCACACACTACAAATACAGCAAACTTATTTATATTTATTGGTTCAATTTACATGTACTACATTTCTGTTGTATATAACTGCCTTTTTAGCTCCACTTTTCGAAGAAAAAAAGTCGAGCTATTGTCGTCACTCCGGCGTCAACGTCTGGGTCGGTTAAGTTTTTTGTCAGAGTCCATTTCTCAAAAACTATCAAAGGTATCCATTTGAAACTTGGAATACTTGTTCACTATCAAAAGAGGAACCAATTACAACAAGGCAGATGACCCTGTGATTTGTATATCCAGAGTTATCTACCCTTGTTTCGACATAGTACATAGAAATTTGGGATATTTTTATAGTATAATTAAAATTTCTCAACAACTATCAACGCTATTAGCTTGAAACTCAATACACTTGTAGAAAGTGTTGACCCTGTTCTGTTGACAAGAGAAGACAACTCTATCCAGCATTTTATTTGAGTTATTTCCCTTTTTTTACTTGCATATTTGCGTATATGACAATCATAGTTAGAAGTATGTATAACTTTGTAAATTGCTTGCAGTTTAATATCAGAAACGAAAAAGTCGAGCGTCCTGCACCAATGGGCAGTGCTCTTGTTAAGTGTATGTCCTCCTATTAGATTTACAAGTCGGGTTTGCATTCAAGACAGTACAATCTTCGAACGTCTTCAATTTTTTTTTTTAAGTTGAACATGTATCTTCAAATCATAGTTTGATAGATATCTTAAGATATCTTTGAAGATGATTAAGAAGATATTTAAAATGGCAAAGAAATATGTGATGAATGATAGACTTTTTTTTTAACATTTGTGACATTTGGCTTTGATAGTTGTTTTATAATGCATGTCACATATACAGCAGATGTAAGTGTTGTCTCTTTTTTGTTATTTTGAAAAAAAATTATCATTCAATATTGAAAATAGACCATCTTCAAAGACTATATTTAAGAATCTATGATCTTGAACGCTACCATGATGTACATATCTGATAACAATGTGTGGTATGGAATTATTTAGTATGTTTTTATATGATAAACATGGACATACAAGACTTGTTTCTGTTTCTGTTTCTTCTCTTATTGTTTTTTATCTACAAGAATAAATAATTGACATTGCAGAATATCCAACGATGTCAGCTAACAATAAGGGTGAATTGAAGTTCTTAGAAAGAAAGCCTGTTAAAAACAAAGTTTACAGACCTATGGAGGATATTGTTAATGGTTCTATACTTATTGTCAGTGTAAGTACTGTCTTGTACTTGAATATTTGCCAACATTAATGTAAGAATTTATTATATATGTTGTTAAAAGCAGTTTTATGATATCTACTAAATCGTTATTATCAAATGAAAAATCATTGATTAACTATAGCTTATATCCAAATTCAATGCACGTTTTTGTGCTTTTCCAAAGCCAGGACCTGGATTTCCAAGGTCACATGTTGTCTTTTTGTGTTCAGTGAGTTCAGTTAAGATGAGAGGTGATTGTTCGTTTTGTTGATATTTCGTGGAATTGATGACAATCATTGTTTAAACTTTATTTTCGTAAATTATTTCCTTATATATACATTTTTTGTGTATTTACTTATTTGCTTCTAAAACGTACAACTCCAGAACAAAGCTCCACTCTTTTTAAGTCTTGGATCTGTTTTCTATCATTACCAACAGATAAAACACAATAATTAATCTTAGAAACATTACCAACAGATAAAGCATAATAATTAATGTTAGAAATGTTGTCATTTTAGTATGAACACAAAGCAACTGATCGTCAAAGTATTGCTAAACTTAAGGATACAATAAAGGCTAATATAAGATGTATCAGAATACAACCAGAGCAAGGTTTGTTATTTAATTAGTTAAGTTTATTATTGTATATGTTGTTGGCTTCATCACATTATATTTGCCTCCTCTGGAGCTTCTAAATCAATATAAGTTAATTTGATTTCAATTCTGCAATCTGATTGGCTGATTTGCCTGAGAAAATTTTGATTATACTTGATAACCTGGTTTGGTATTGTGACGTCGCCAACATATTCATTCACCAACGACAATTTCAAATAGTTACATGAAATAATCGTAATTAAAATCAAGGAATCATAATCGTAATTAAATTATCAAGGAATCATTAAATTTTGTTGTAAAAATTAAAATATAAGGAATATTTGAAATTTTTGAAAAGGTTATACTTGTATAACCTGGTTTGGAACAGTTTACGCTTATCATAAACCGCTTTGCGGTTTATTAAGCATAAACTGCCCCAAACCAGGTTATATCGTATAACCTGTTCAAGAATTTCAAATATTCCTAAATTAAATTAAACAGTTTCTTAGATTTTGGATCTTTGGTTCTCATCTTTCAGAAAATGTCAAATTTCATAGTGATGATAATTAATAAAATCTCAATATTTTTTTAAATAAAAGTAAAAAAATGTTAGAACATATTTTGTTTTTAACAGACATGAGCAATAATGTTTTCTAAGAGTTTTAGTGTTGTGATCAGTGAATATGTATATAACTTTATATATATTTAAAATCATCATCCACCACAGCAAATGAAGAAAAAAAAGGAAATCAGTGTTCTTTTATGATTCACTTTTATTCAACTTTTCACTTTTGTCAAACATACTCTTAGAATCCTAGTCAGAAAAGTACATTTAGTAGTTATTCACAGCGATGATCAATCATCGGTCAATGTTGGTATATAAAATCATTGATCCTCAAAATGTGACCATTTGACTTGTCCGATCATTTCCAGTGTTGTTATTGTAACTGATGTGAAAAGGCAACCAGTAACAAGTAAGATTGTGGCAGCAACATGAACTTGATACTTAGGCCAACGTTTTTTGAAGATGATTCAGAATGTTCATAAAATGACATGTATCAAATTTGTGTTTGCAAAATTTAAATTGGGTGCCAGGAAATTTCAATATTCAGAATTTTGCATCAAATATACCAAAGCTTCTTGGGACCCAGACCCCACGTCATAATGTCTCCCCAATATCTATAGCTTATATTGAAAAGCATTTTTTTTTGCCTATGCCTACCGACCCGATGTTGCAACAACCACACATTTTGTCAAGTTATTGGAATAGTGCAATGCTTAATTTTAATTTAAATAGTACAACATCAGATTTTTGCGAGATATACATATGTAGTAAAGTAAAAAATATGAGTTATGTAACTAAAATATATTATAGGATGTTATTTTATAATACTATCATTAATAACAGAAAATTTGAATGAAATGCATGATAAATTGCCATGTTCTATAAATTTGTAGGTTCTCCAATGGTATTATCCTGCTTCCAGGAAATAGTTGATTCTCTAAAATTGCTTCCAGATGATGACTTAAAAGATGTAGCTAGACTTTACTTTACTGAAAAGAAACCTATGTAAGTTTTATTAGGCAGTGTGGTTGCTTATTTGTGCATCATAACTGACAGAAATACATACAAATGCATCCAGATTCATTGTAAGTATCTTTATAGGACCATGCAAATATAAAAACCTTACATCTTTTCATTAACAAATTAAGGCAATTATATATATCATTCATACAATCTTTCTGATATATAAACATACCAAGTTCCAAGAAGTAATGTGTAATAAGGTTTTATTATTTCCAGTCTGGTTAGGAACCAAGAAGCAGCAGAGATAATGATAGATGCCTTTTCCAGCCTGTCATCAGACTTAAGTCAAATGTTGTTAACACAGTTAATCATACGATGTCCTCAACCACAGCCTGACTTAGTCATGAGGCTACTGTCTCATATATCTGAGTTCTCTAAGCCACACCAGGTAATTATGTCAGAAATTATAAGATGCAATCTTTCAACTTTCATAAACAACATGATGTATGAACAATTCAGAAGAAAATTGTACTTTCTGAAAATTGTTGCTAAAAAATATTTGATTTTGTTGTTTGCTGTTACTGTCCTTGTGACACACATTGTTGATGGAAGGTACATGTGCATATTTATGCATATGTCACCTTAATTTCAGTTTCATGGTACTTTGATTTAGTTTGTTTTCTGACAAAATTTCATACTCATTATTTGCAGCAGGAAGGTGAGAAATAGATATGTATTTACACTTGTTGGTTTCTGTATGTTATCCAGCTGGTTATAATTTTAAAACTAGCTTTAAATGGACAACATACAAGTTTGTTCTCACATTTTCATTTAAAAAAAAACCAACATTTTGCCTAACAACTATTGTGAGTGACTACAGACTTTCCAGTGCATATTATTTATTTTATATTATATATTAATAAAAAAAAATCATCATATACAGACAACATTATTAAAAACTGTTGATTATATATGCACAGTTAAAATTTAAAAGGGAAATAATTCTACGAATTTATTAAATCTGGACAAACCGGTCCACCTCTTAAAACTGGCAGAATTTTTATGGTCCCACGAATTGCCGTTGAGAGAAGTTTCAGTATATTAACAGAAATACCTGTATAACATTTATAACTACCAGTACATATTTTTTATTTTGATAAAAATTATGTGAAAAAGTTAAAGGATTACTAGTTGGATAATTTGCTTTCCTATTAAAATTTAAAAAATTTGCCAATTTGTCATTTGTTGCATATCATTAATTGACTGATTGATAAGCTGTCAGTTGTCAAGTTATTCACAGATAGCATCCATCAGTCACTGATGAAACCATTAAATTTGATCCCTGTGCAACCAGTCAAATATTCACTAATCATTATTAATTTTAATCAGATTATGGAAAATTAAAATTCTTCTGTGAAGGGTGTCTTTTTTTAAACAGGCTTTAGTTTTAGAAAGAAAAAATGAAAATTTTTACAACATAATCACACCATAACATTTAGTAATTATATGCTTAGTGTTGTGTAAAAAGTGATTCGTTTTGAATAAAAATGACATAAACAAAATAAAAAGAAAAAAATGTGTTTATTTAAAAAAATCAACTGATATTTTTCCAAGGTTAATTTTTGTTTAACTTTTCTATATTCTGGGGTCATTTTAAAGGTTGTAAGGTCTAAGGTCATGTTCTGCAGCAATTTATTTCTGGAGATCAGTTATGGTCATCAATGCACCTCTTAAATGAGAGACACAGAATTAAATCATGTTTATTTTCAGAGCATCCTGTCTGCTATAGAAGATTTATGTTTCAATCAAGATCAGTTTCCCAAGTCACTACAAACTGGAAAATTACACCAGAAAGCCTTACTTTCCCTTGGAGTAGCTGTTCATAAATTATCACAAGCTGGAGAAGTAAAGAAAACTGCAGAAATTATAGAGAAAGTTCACATCCTGATAGGAATGCATGGTATAATAAAATAATTTCATACATCCTTTGATATATTTAATTCTTCCAACAGATAAAAACGTCAATTTTGAAACTCTTGACATACATTATCACTAGTATCATAGCTAATCCTATCGCTGTGATAAGCAGAGTTCGCGAAATTGCATATGGGTTTGGTGGTCCTAGTGAAAAAAATGTCAGTCCTCATTAATTTTCTATTGCAAAATACCAATCTTGTGTCAGTCCTTAGCAAAATCTGCCCAAATTTTGCTGGTCATGTCTGACAGGACTGACACATTTCGCGAACTCTGGATAAGAGCGATAATGTCCGTCTTCACCTTCATAACTGTTGCTATATATCTACATATCATAGCTAGTCCTATCGCTGTGATAAGAATGATAATGTCTGTCTTCACCTTCATTACTGTTGCTATATATCTACATATCATAGCTAATTCTATCGCTATGATAAGAGCGATAATGTCTGTCTTCACCTTCATAGCTGTTGCTATATATCTACATATCATAGCTAGTCCTATCGCTGTGATAAGAATGATAATGTCTGTCTTCACCTTCATAACTGTTGCTATATATCTACATATCATAGATAGTCCTATCGCTGTGATAAGAGCGATAATGTCTGTCTTCACCTTCATAACTGTTGCTATATATCTACATATCATAGCTAGTCCTATCGCTGTGATAAGAATGATAATGTCTGTCTTCACCTTCATAACTGTTGCTATATATCTACATATCATAGCTAGTCCTATCGCTGTGATAAGAGCGATAATGTCTGTCTTCACCTTCATAACTGTTGCTATATATCTACATATCATAGCTAGTCCTATCACTGTGATAAGAGCGACAATGTCTGTCTTCACCTTCATTACTGTTACTATATATCTACATATCATAGCTAGTCCTATCGCTGTGATAAGAATGATAATGTCTGTCTTGACCTTCATAACTGTTGCTATATATCTACATATCACGAAGAGCATATATAAAAGAACTTATTTTGTATATTTATATTTGAATTCCAACATTGGTAAATATTGTGCAAGACCTATTACTTGGTTTACAGTCCCAGGAACAGTAAAAAATTTACGAATAGGAAAAGTCATTGATCGATAGGAAACATGATTGACTGTTCTGACGGATGACTGATCATTAGTATTTTTCAAACAGTGGCGACTACTGTTCCAGGAACTGTAGCTGTGAGGAAATTAGTCACAGATACATGTGCTAGGTGGTACATATACTTTTATTTTCATTCATAGGGTTTCTGGGGCCAAATGTATGGAAGACATATATGTTTTAGTTCCTTAAAGTAGCAGTTCCTATAGTTATGCCCCCCGCAACGAAGTTGTAGGGGGGTATACTGGTTTCACCATGTCCGTCCGTCTGTAGACAAATCCTATGTCGTACGATAGCTTGAGTTGTGTTTCTTAGAATCTTTTAAAATGTTATCAGCTGTTTACTGGTGAAGAGAGGAGGATCCCTTTCATTTTTCACTTTTGCCGTTCCAGAGTTATTGGACTTGATATGACGGAAAATAGGATTTTTACCCTATGTCGTATGATAACTTGAGTAGTGTTTCACAGAATATTTTGAAATTTTATCAGCAGCTTACCGGTGAAGAGAGGAGGATCCCTTTCATTTTTGACGATTTTCACTTTTGCCATTCCAGAGTTATTGGACTTGATATGATGGAAAATAGGATTTTTACCTTGTGTTGTATGATAACTTGAGTAGTGTTTCTCAGAATGTTTTGAAATTTTATCAGCAGCTTACCGGTGAAGAGAGGAGGGTCCCTTTCATTTTTGGTCGGAACAATCAGTAATGTTTTGGTTATGGAAATAGGTTGGACAGATGTGGGGAGCGGGGGGTATATCTTAGTGAGCTGTGCTCACAGTAATACTAGTTTTATTTGGAATGAAGCATCCTTATGAAATGCAGATATAGTTTGGTTCAACTGAAAACCCTGTGGTCTATGGAGGTATAGGCCCAGGGTAGCATCAAGAAGGGGGTATTGTGAAAATGCCCCTTTCGTTTGAAAATACATCACGTTTAATAAATGAAGGGCACATTGAGCACAGCTTTTTTTTTGTACACAAATCCTCATAAATTGTCTCTGTTATTTTCATTACAAAGTAGGCATTGGATCCTGTTTTGCAAATTCATATATGCAACCCTGTAGGCACATGTATTCAGACATTAACAATTGAGAAAATGTTAAAAATGGCATGAAACATTTCTGTGATAGAAAGATTCAAGTTTGCACAAATTAAGGTCCCAAGATCTATAGTTTCTGAGCCCTTGTGTTCCAAAGTTTAAAATGTGCTGAAATTAGGAAAACAAATTTAAAAACTTCTGAAGAAACAAGAAATGTAAATACAATTATATTTGTCATGAAGCAGCATTGTAAAATTAAGATTATTTTTTTTACCAATAACTATCCCAGGGTCTTATTGGATTCAAGTACTGGTAGATCTAAATTTAACCTATGCCATGATGTGTTTTATAGTTAAATAAATGTTTTATCCAAGGTTCCCAATACAGGCTCATGTGAGCTTCTAGTTTTAATGGAGTCAAATTACATATCTTGTTTTCTTCGCTTCTATCTAAATAAGTTGAATTTGAATATACAAATGTATATTATTTATCAATAGTTGAAATGGATCAGGCACAAGCTTTCAAAACTTATGAAGCCATCAATCTCTGAATGGAATAATTATAACACATAATTCATATTAGAAATAAAAAATATATTTAGAAAATATTAAATGTAACTGTCTATATTTAATTGCTCCACCAAACTCAAATCAGTCATAACACATGTTTTTAATGGGGTGTTTCTGAAAATATAAATGAATTAAGCTCAAATATTGAAAATAAAAATGTATCTTGTTTGTTTTAGATCCATGGGTTTACACAGTAAAACGTTCCACTCAAACTTCTAAAGAGAAGGACATGTCTGACCAATGGAAAGTTGTCTTGTTAGAGACTCTAGGGAATGCTGCGATGGATTCTTCATTTGAGTTTATTATGTCACATATAAATACCACTAACTCGGCATGGATCAAACGAGCTGGACTTCACGCAATGAGAAAATATGAACATGACAAGGTATTCATACAAAATAAAGTGAAAAATGCTGAGGTGAATTTCACATTAGGATAAGCGCTCACAATTGTTTCCAGAATTAATATCTTTTAATTCACAGGGTTAATGAATGTGGAACAACATGAGTCTTGCTGATGTGATAATAATATTCAGAAAATACAATACTTGAATGACATTTCTTTCTACATCAGGAATGTGCATAAGGCAATAACAACATTGTAGCTAACCTAGCAAAAGGCCAAGAGCTTTTTCCCATTACTTTAGCCTTGTCATCTTCATGGTCCAGTATATGTACTTTGCTTTCCATTTTAATCTTCTCTCCAAAAAAAATCTTGTCCAGTTTCAACCAGGTTGGACTATTGGGGTCCCCTATTACAATTTTATCTTACAGCTCCATTTTCCATTTAAACAGATACCAATAAAAATAGAAATTTATTCAAATTGTCAAAATTTTAAGCATTTATTCTGCTAAAATTAAATTGCAGCTATTTATATTATAATGGTTTTTTAATCTTTTGGGTTTATGAAATTGAATTTTATTTGATAGTGTGTTGAATATGCAGCATGCCCATTCACATACTGTAGTACGTGTTTCACGTAGAATAAAAATCATGCACGTATAATTGAAAGAACCCTACTTGCGTGCACGTAGAGAACCCGTTGTGAGCACTGTATAAAAATTACCTTTTGTTTACAATTCACTTCAAAGTACGTATAATAGAGTTGTTCTGATTAGTTAATTTCGGTAATATTATCCAATCAGAGCGTTCCTTGGATATTTTAAGTGAGATGATATGATTTATAGATCGCCCAATTCTATTGGCTCCTTATTTTTTAATTGTCCAATCAGAAGAACTGCTACTGTTAAAACCTGTAATCAGAGTTGGCGAAAATCGTCGGACCTGCAGAATAACGGTCGTTTCGATTAATTAATGAACCGTGTATGCCCCAATGTCTGTCACGAAAATATTACTTTGTGGTCGTCAAGTTGACGATTGAAATGTATTCATTGCCAGTTTCCACTGCCAATGGCATTAAATTCCGTTTTCAGTTTTATTAAAATGTCAGACAGAGACTTGAAATTTGTTTATTTATTCTGTCAGACAGAGACTTGAAATTTTTATTATTTATTCTGTCCGACCGACACGTTCCTATTTGTAATCGAAACTCCTATACGTAAATGTAAACATCCTTTTAGTATGAACGAGCACCTGCAAAACGTGGAACATTAAAACTGAAATATAATACTGAGCACAGAAATAAGTTGACTTCTACACTCCCCAAGTATCAAAGATTGTTTGTGTTTAATTAAATATGTTTTGAGATGCTTATATATTGAAGATGACAACAGATTCATATTCTTAACTGAAATTAAAAATGTAGGTAAACCGGAAACTGACATTGATGTATAATATTCGGAACGTGATCGAACCATTAGATACGGATTGTTGGCCATATCTGCCTTATCTTTTTAGATAAAAATATGTATACAGAAAAATATTTAATGATCATGACTATATATAGGTAATCTTGCATTCAGTTCTGTATAAAAAACAAAATTTGACAGGTTATATACAATATTACAAAAAAATGGTGGGACAGACACAAAGGCCATGGGTCAGACAGAACCCCACGTCCTGTCTGACCTAATGTCAGACAGAATTTTTTTTTCTCGCCAACTCAGCGTAATATTTACAAAAAACAGCATGGTGCACGACCTTGCGTGGAGAAAATGCAGTTAATTTTCTTTGTACTCCCAAATGAAGAGTTAGAGGGTACATTGCATCCCCAAAAATGTGGATGTACCCCCAAAAATGAAGGTAAAAGGGTACATGTACCTCCAGATGAAAAAACCTGTGGGCATGCTGATATGTATATGTTTTAACAGGCTGCAGATGCCATGTTTAATGCTGCTTTATATGAAGAAGATGAAAATGTTAGATATGAAGCTCTATTGTTGTACCAAGCACATCCAAAGTCAAAGGCTTTCATGCCTTTAAATAACAGGTAAAATTGTTTAATTATACTCCATGCTATGAAATAGCAATGATTAAAAGTTTTTGTCTTGTCTCTCTGTCTGTCGGTCAGATGGTCTGTTAGTCTAACCTTCCGAGAGTTTATTTTTTTAGCTCATCTGACCCAAAGGGTCAAGTGAGCTTTTGCCATAGCTTGCATTTGGATCTGTCATGAGTACTGTATGAACTATTTCAAAAACCTTTTCCTCTGAAACAATTGAGCCTATTAAAGTCGATCTTAATCATCCATAAGGTGTCTACTTCCAGTAAAAGTCACTTACAGACCCTTATAAAGCAATTTTTTCACCAAATGGGCTGAAAATTGAACAGTAGATTCATTTTAATGAATGATAATTTTTATGACGTGTTACAGCTTTTGAAGAAACTTTTAGCATTTTGTCTATTTTTCACGAATACATGCATATTAATTAGGCTGATTTTGACAAAAAATCAATTAAAAATCTTATGAAGCCACTCTGCCAAATTTAACCAAACCTTGAAGGGATGGTCAAGTCAGGTCACCTTTCAAAATTGTATCCAACAACAGACTTCCATCCTGGAATTTTTATTTCCTTCAAATTTTCTTTGAGGCATCATGTTTGTCTTACAGACACATCAAATACACCAGTAAAAAATCACTGTTTAAGTGCTGTTAAAGGGCATGCCTCAGTATTTTCATGTTTTTTATGTACAGACATCCAACCAACAGTTCTAGCATTATCAATCCTTATGGTACGGAAGTAGACATTCAAATGCATCATAGGAGCAAAAGAGGATTCTGGGATGGATTGGAGTTCAAGCTGTCTACACCAAGTGTTGATTGGCAGAAGAAAGTAGGAACACAAGCACTGGGTGCTTCTTTTGGTGTTATAATGGAGAACTATTTAGATCTTAAAATCGGTAGGCATTCAATAATTATAGTATAAACCTTTATATCATGGAGAACTTTGAGACAGATGTTAAAATACTGTTGAAATTGCTTCAAGTTTATATATTTGTACATTCTTAAGAGAGACCAGCTCTTCTGAGTGGATTTTTTGGTAACTCTAATAAAGGATCTTTCAATAGAACTTTTTGTCTTAAGAGTAATGGTATTTAACCAACAGATTCTACATTCTTGGCTAATAGTCATTAACTACGAGCATTCACTAACCTTGCAATTGTACTGTCTATGTTGTTGTTCATTTTTTTAATTGTGTTGGGTCTTTTTGAATGGCAGTGAATCTGCATTTTTAAAAATGTTTGGTTATACAGTAGAACTTCGCTGGCTCGAACTCGAAGGGACTGTCAAAATGTGTTTGAGCTATCGGAAGTCGTAAAAAATATTTAATGCTTTAGAAAGTTCTCAAAGACTACGACTTCTGAATACCTCTTTGGTATCTTCAAACGTACCTTAGAAACGTTTTTTTCATTTTGTTCGCGATCTATTTTATCAACAGGAAATACGAGGTCGAGTATTAACACTTGGATCGATATTGGTATAATGCTTGATAATTTAGATATATATTTTTAATGGCCAATTTTCAAATTCTAGCCAATGATCATTTTCTTTTTTTTTTTATTTGAATTTGAAGCAATTATATTTGTTTCTTTTGATATTATATGCACATTAAAACTCAGGTTAATCGGAATTTCAGTACGAGTACATTTCTTTCTTTTTTTGTATTTAGATGAACCTTGAGACCACGCAGTTTGATATTATTCGATCACAGTAACTATAAAAAAAAATAAAAATAAAAAAAAACACTCAATAATAATAATTCATGTAATAACAATTTTAAATATTGTTTTAATAAACTTTATGACGATGGTAAACATTTGATTGTTTTAATTATTGTTGAGTGTAGGCTCGGCTTGGTACAATCAGCGACACGAGTCTCGAGTTCAATGATCGTTCTTTATTAATCGTAATGAATGATTAATAATCAAGCCACAGCTGAATTTAATGACTAATTAACACAAATGATGACAAATGTATCCCTCTACCTGTAATTGTTAAGTAAACAATTATCTGTTGATAATCTGATATTTAATCACACCTTGCAGTAAGCACATTCAACCGTAACATACATCTCAATTAAATTGCGATGTTCGAGTTTAGCAGTGTAAAACTCGTGATTTTATTATTGACGGGACCATTTATTGAGTTTGACTGTTCGAGGTATCGTTGTTCGAGCGAAAGGTGGTTTTCTTCTTAGAAATATAAGGAAAATTGACGGGGCTTTCAAATCAGTTCGAGCCATCCATGGTATTCGACCCATCCGAGTTCGAGGGACTGAAGTTTGACTATATATATTGCTGTTGCAGATGTAATTATCCATAGGGGGTAGGGGGGGGGGGGATCCCATTACCCTCCTTAACTCTGCTACAGTTTTGTGGCTGTTCCATAGGACTAACCAAGACACTATGGATGTCATTAGTCAGTTTGTTATAATATTCCAGATGTTTATCCCTAAGCAAGTCTGCCAGTCACAATATTACTGAAAAACTGCTAAATAACCCAAACATTGAATCTACTGAGCAAATGTATCTTACTTTCTTTGCTGTTGCCTTATTAGTATATTTCCATTAGTTCATTACATTGTTAAATCTTCTTCAATCTCAAATTATAAAGATTGTAACCATTTTTTACTTTTATTAGCTCCTCTGAGTGGTAGATTTAAAGTTAGTGCCCATGATGAAGCCTATGTAACTGTTCATGTTGGTATGCTGGGATTCAACATACATTTTTTTGTTGCCAAAATATGTTACAAAGGAGAGACATCTTATGACTTTAATGTTCTACAGGTACTTCTAGACTTATAGTAGCATCACATTTATTATAAAGAAGTTGTACATATTGTCATGAATCAACATGTATTTAGTATATTTGATTCAATTACACCACATCTACACCCGATTTCCATGTATCATATACCTTACAACTTCATACGGGTAGCATACAATTATGTAATCAACACACTACAATCAAACCTGTATATAAACAGCACTCCGTCAAGGGAATCAGGAATTGTGCCCTTTATGAGCAGTTGCCATTTATATACATTTTAACATTACATGTACTATTCATGAATGGAAAAATGAAGATGCCATTTAGCTCTTTTTAGACTGATTTATTTTTTATATAGAGGCACTCTTTAAGGCAGGTTTGACTGTAATTCAAAGCTGTAAACAGCATTTTGTATGGTCAATCAAATTGTTTCTATTATATAAATGGACTTCATAAACAATTTGATTAAACCAATTTTGACATTACGAGATTCAACTATATATCTTATATTAGGGTAGTCAGTTTTATTGGTAAGGAAATTGTAATAAACTGGATCAAAGAACAGATCTTTTGCTAGTTCCTGACAAACTTGCATCATGTATGGTTGAATCAAAGTGCTTTACCACAAGTGGAGATCCAACTTGTAAACCTTAGTGGTGGTAGGCATAGCGGTAGATGTATATATAGCTATCATATAAATTGTCAGGAATACGGAGAGGATTGGTCATGATTATTCGATTGGAAATAATATCTCAATATTAAAACTATTTAGGTGAGTACCTAACACAAAATACATAAACTTATAATGGCTAGATACTTTTTATACACATGTGTGGATCAATCTATGTTTTATTCAACCATGATGTATTGTACGGTAGTAACTGCTGGCACTGTCACTGCCTCAAAGGAATATGATGTTGTAGGGACATTTCTGGATGAAACATAGCAAGCAACCTTTGTACATGTTTTGTATAATAGCTAACAGTTTCTGTCATTTGAGCAAATTGGATTAAGATAAAAACAAAAACAAATCCTGACATGTAACCTGAAACATACATATTATTTATTTGACCAAATACGAATATGTGGTGCATAATTATTACTTTTCTTCACTTGAACTTGAATTTGATAAATTGTGATTGAATTTATCTGCACTTCGTGTGTTATCTTTTTTATTAAAAAGGGCTGTTGTTATGAATGTTAATTGGATGATCAGGTGTTATATATTAATAAAAACCGCATTGGGTTTTAAATGGTTAGTCTGCTAGCTTTAAGTGTGGTAGATCATGGGTTTGAGCCCCAGTTGGGTAAAACCAAAGACTATAAAATTGGTATTTGCTGCTTCTCCACTAAGCACACAGTATTAAGGCGTAAGAGCAAAGACTGGTTAGCTCAGGAACAGGATAATGTTTATGAATGGAGTGACATGTTTACCCGTGTTGCTTCAGTGAGCTAGTTCTAAGAAAATCCAGCTTAAGTGTGTTGGTCTAGTCCAAAGCGAACATCATCTATCGAAATGTAAGTTGTACTCATGATATAGCTGAAAAATAGCTCACCTGACGTTAAACAACAATCGCTCACTATATTAAAGGGATATTAAAGCTCGTTTTAACATATATTTTTTCAATTCGCGACGAAGGTTGTTTCTTTTCAATTTAATTGTAAAAACAATCCAAAAATACTTTGCACGTCCATATAATCCCTAATATCGTTAAAATATCACTTAAAAGGGTCGAAATGAATTTTTGTCCAGGAAGCAAAAATTCAGTTATTGGCAAAGACCGCAAGATATGACAGAATTATCACCGAATTATGTCACTTTTACAAAGTTTCATTGATAAAAACCGGGTTAATGTTTCATAAATATCATTTATTGAACCAATTGCAAGTTTTCATGAGATACAAAAAATTACCAAAATGAGCTTTAATATCCCTTTAATAAAAAGAAAGACTAAACAAAAATTAAGTATTGTTGTAATTTGATGGCTATTGGAAATGACTTCTTATAGACAGTTTTTTATATTTTTGTTGTTGCAAACTTGACTGCATGAATTATGTGAATGCACTTGTTTGTGATATTAATTGAATATGAACAGCGATTTAACACATTTATAGTATGTAGAAATTCTGTCCTTCATCCAAATTGTGCCATCACTGTCTTTCATACTATATAAATATTCATTTTGTTCTATGTAAGTGTTCATTTTAGATGTTGGTTGAAGCAGACTCAAATTGACCCCATATTAAATCAAAAGTAAACAACCAACTTATGTATTTCTTTTTAGGAAGGAAATATCATGCAATTTATTAAAATGATTATGCGATTTGATAAAATTATCAGAGACATTGTAAATGGTATTAAAAAAGGAGTAGATCTATTTAAAGAGATAATCAGTGGTAAAGCACTTAAACATATCATAGAAGACTTCATATCTGCTGTACAATCACTTCCAGAAAAGGTAATGTACATTCTTATTATTGATTTGTCTTATTTCAATACACAAAGAGAAGACAACAATGGATTCTTGTTGAAATCAATGGCCTCGCTCGCCAGGAAATATACATAATTTTACCCAATTTGTCTAGACAAAACATAATATTACTTCTATGGAATTAAAAACGTAGAGATCAATATTATTGGTCCTCATTTAGATGAGTAATAGTCCTTAGATTTGTATAATACTCATGTTTTTCCCAAAGAATTATATGAACATTTTTTAATAGTGATGGTCAAGAATTCCACAAATTTCAACAAAGCAAACAATCACTTCTCAACTTAAATCATTTAACATTAAAAGACTATGACATATGATATTGAAAATCTAGGTCTTGGGACAGACACAAAAATATGACAGGTTTAAAACCATTTTATATATTCTGGGAGAGCATTTTTAATCAAGAAATCGGAAATGTTATTGATATCCATCACATATACAATTTATTGAAAGGTGTATTATACATCAATGCAAACTGTTCACTGTCAATAACGGTAGTGATAAAAATTGGTCATTAAATGTAATTATAAATGATTGACTTGCTGAACGTACAGCAAGCAGTATTCCAGCTATATTCAGGATGATATCATTTTAATATGATTATGATAGATATATATTTTTGATAAAAGAATACTTGTAAGCTTCTAATTTTTTGTCTTTTCATTTTGATGTTATAGTCATTGTTATGTTTATTTAAAGGTATTAGATCTCCGTTCAAGAGCTAGAAAAGCAATCAGAACATTAGGACAGTATGATGAAACGCAGTTGCCTCCCTTCCTTAAACCAGTCAAGAATGTAGTACACAGAGTAGAGAAGTTATTCAATGATATTAAGACTGATGTAATGACATTTTACAATGTAAGTTACTCAATGATGTCAAGGCTGATGTAATGACATTTTACAATGTAAGTTACTGAACAATGTCAAAACTGATGTAATGACATTTTTCAATTTGGTAACATATTTTTCGGGAAGAAATAAGAAATAATTTTTCATGGATCTAGTTTTAACATGAGTAAAATTATTCTCGAAAAAAAAATTCCCGATCAAAATAATGTTACCCTCATTAAAGCGTTATATAAACTATCGCTTCCATGAATAATTGTAGTAGGAAAAATCTAACTTATTTTTTAGTGGAAGTCATAACAAAATCCACTATCCTTCATGTTCACAGTTGTTTTTCTTATGTTTTTCTTAAATAGATAAATAGACAATGTTGCAATTAAGTTACTGATATTTTCTAATTTGATGGCATTTTGATTTGAGCATTTTAAACAAGTAAAATGCTCACAAATATTAATCAGTAATCAGGTTGTGTCAATGTCTCCTGTGTTCTTGTAAACTATGTTACCGGAAGACAACAAACTACAAAAGACAAAGTCGATAGAATGCTGTCTTTAGTATTTTTCCGGAAAAAATATTATATGTCAACAGTGCGAAATTAGCATGTAAAATATTACATGGGTGTATAAAATGAGTAGTTCCAGAAGCCTGATGGGCTTGTGAAAAAAGTCGAATAGTTTCAAAAGTTGATTACATAAGATATCGTACGTAAATATTTAGTTTGTTATTATCCTCCGTTTTCAGTTGCTGCTGAGTCAATGCTAAAAATATGTAGATAAACTAGTCCTTTTAAGATTTTCCGATGTTCGAAATAGATTTAGGTGTGTCTGTCTTGTGCAACTTGATTGGTTGATATTTTTACCATCCTGTGGGTTTAAGAAAAAGAGACGACAAGCAGGGCTCATGTTAGAGGGCGATTCGGTCGAAGAAGTTGCCTTGTGAAGGTTGACTTCGCATTCTTGTTGGTCAAAAGTGAAGTTCAAGTCGGCTTGTAATTTTGAAGAGTTGCCCGCATATTTTTGCCACTGTCATTTATGAAAATGATGATATCGTGCTTATTGAAATCAATCGTATGCATTAATTGTTTTGAAAGTGACTTTCTTGAAAAGTAATCCATTTCGGTTTAAGGAAACTTGATTTCGTTCAATAACAAATGAAAATGGCGCCACGAGAAAGGGGACGCAATTAGGCACTGTACTTCTGGAAATGTTGATCGAAGCTACTTTTAACCAAACAAACTTTTGATTTATTTTTTCTAATTTCTGTGACATAAAATCTTAGTTCTAATATTGAATATGTTCATATATGTGAAGGTTGGCATTTCAAAATTTGCTGAAATGCATGGAGACCGTTCAGATTTTTATCAATTCGCATCCATGTCCGATACCTGCCGCAGGGTTAAAAATGTGATCTATTTATAGAAGTGTCTGCATGCAGACAGGTGTGAATACCTCTGCAATTAAAAATAGACTTTGAATTACAGTAGTTTTATTCCATTGTTGCAATCTGATTTGAGATCTGAGAAATAATAATTACAGTCTTTACTCGCTTCAGTTGTTGACTGTCAGTGTCAATATATGTTTGTGCTATATTTGCATTCCTTAGCTATATAGTTGGACCGTTGAGCAAATTGGCAGAGACATCTTTCTTCTGCTGAAGACTTCATAAATATGACTTATTACAATTTGTGTGGTATTAATTCAAAGCATAATAATATTTCAAAAGGAGGAGGGGTTGTACATATTACAAAAAACACAGATATGCAAGACTCCAATAGTCAAGGTAGACAGAAATAAATATTTGATATTGAATAGATGTCCTTTAGGCAATTGTGAATAAAAAAACCCAGAACAAATCAGATCAGATAGCTTTAAAACTTTTTAAACTTGTCGGACAAGGGACTGGAAGTAGAAAATGAAGATCGCTTTAAATTATGCTATAGGCTTTTTGTGAATAAATCTTTTATCAGATTTTTTAATAATTTTTATTCATATTATAAGACTATAGCTTCTTCTGTCTAATTTTTAAGCGACCCATATGTAAATTAGTAATGGGAGATAACTTCATTTCAATGTCAAACAATGAAAATCTCTCAAGCAAGAAAAAATTGTGATAATTGGTCCTTGACCAGTACCGTCAACAAAATGTTCTGCACCTTAAACATATTAAGAGATCTGGATGGTGATGATGAAGATTGTGATTAAGACACTTAAAGAGAAAATGAATTTACCGAGGATACAATAAGTGACATGCTTTTACAAGAGAACAATCAACATTGACAAACAAATTTATAAATCAATATTGAATAAACTTCATACATTTTTTTGTCCATTGAATAAGCCTTCATTTGTCTTCTAAACTAATATCCCTTGCAATAAGGGGGCCTACAAATTTTTGAGTGGGCCTGTAAAATTAATGAAGCACAGGCCCTCTGCTTCCCAAAAAGTTAAGCGTGAAGACTGTGTCCATACAATGCTCATCTTTGTGAGTTATTTATGATTCAATAAAGATAATAACTTAATATATTTTTTTATAGAAAAGGGACTAAAATGAGTCCAAATTCCGAAATTTGGCATATTTGGAATGTATGTTTTGCCTGTTTTGATGCAATTTCTTTCTTTTAATGACAAATGGTAAATCTGTGAAAATTTTATTTATTTTTGATGATTTTTTGGTGTTTAACGCCACTTTCAGCAATATTTCAGCTATATCATGGCGACCAGTTTTAGTGGTGGAAGAAGCCCGAGTACCCGGAGAGAACCACCGACCATGGGCAAACAACTGGTAAACTTTATCACTTGCGGCTGTGAGTCGAGTGCACCCTTTTTTGTAATTTACAAAGCCGGATGCAAACCCACGCCGCATTGGTGATAGGCTTGTATGAGTTGTTAGGTAATCCAACTACCTAACTCATTGAGCCACCCGGGCCCCGTGAAAAGTTAATTGACTTCAGATAGACAATAATATTCAATGATTTGAATATCAAATTTTAATGTTAACTTTATAAAGAAATGTGTTGATAGTCATTTTTATTTCTCACAGAAAATAGATGAATTAGTAAACATACAGCTTCCTGTACTTGGTGATAAAATATACAAGTCTATTATTGGTATAATTGATGGATTCAAGAATTTAGGAAGGAATCCAATGTCTAGTATTGCCAAAATTGGATTTGGAGTATATCGGTAAGATATTTATTTTTTGTATATAATTATCTTAAATTTCACATTTCACTTCAAATAGTTATGATAATGTAAGTTTTTTTTGTTGAAATGCCCAAAACAATTATCTTCTCAGAAACTGCAGGATTATTTAGGCGATTAAAAATAAATGAGGCAAAAGTGTGATAAGCATAGTCAAGTTTAAACATCAGTACGTGGCAGTCAGTTTTATTGGTGGAGTACTCAGAAAAAAACCACTGACCTGTCACAATTCAGACGAAATTTATTACATAGTGTTGTATCAAGGACACCTCACCATGAGCGGAATTCAAACTCACAACTTTAGTCGTGAAAAGCACTGTTTGCACGGTTGTAAATCCAACTACCATACGACCACGACTACGACGGCCCCTTCAGTAAATAGGTATAGTGTTTGTATGACCATATCACCCATACCAAAGGGTCAGGACAAGTAATAGACACAAAAAAAATATACAACGTTTAATAACAAATTGAGAAATTTCAGCAGAGGCAACCAAATGATAAACCAGTTTATGAAAAGAAAGTTTAAACAGTGATAGTCATCAATTCCACCAATATCAACAAAACGAACAATCATCTCGCATCTTAACTGAACTCGCTGAACACAAAAGACCATGACATATGACATTGGAAGGCCAAGTCCTGGTTTGGGACAGGTACAAAAAATGAATGGATCTCCAACTGCAATACATGCATAAACAAATGATAAAAAACCTGCACAGATTCACTTCTACTCAAAAAGACCACATACCATATAAAAAATTAATGACAATTTAAACATGGAGAGTACAACAGCACGTTGAATGTTGAATGAAAACCATTACATACTAATATTTCTAATTAATGAGATGACAATAAGGAACATTTTGGAACTTTACTTTCTATATTTCATGTCAATTAATTTGAACAAAAAATACATCAATGTAAGCATTATACAGAAAGCTTACATATAGCTGCACAATTTTAATACATCTTTAGACATATATCATGCTAGAAATTACCATGAAGCTTTTCTTAAGAATTTTTTAATTTTTACAACTCACTTTTATTTTGGAGCTCACATGAACCAATAGGTAAGGGATGGTATTGTCATCAGTTTACATCTATCATTGTCGTCATCGTCATCTGTAAACTTTGACATTTCAATCTTCTCTGAAACCATTGGGTATGGATGTTCATTGAATGCTCCTCTACAAATTTTATGGTTTTTTTTATCAATCAGAAATCCTCTACAGAAAAAAAGACCCAGATGGTGCAAAAAAGGGTGCTTTGTTTTCTTTTTTTTATTTATTTTATTGTGCCGTTCTTCATGTTTTATGTTTTATTTCCTAACAGAATATACTCGTCATACAAAGAAGGACTGAAATTGAAAAATAAGACAGAGGAGGCCTGTTTTTTCTTAAAAGGTACATATATTGCAACATCATATACCTAAAATGTAAATGTCATTGATTTAGTAGTCATGAATATGACTCCAATATGTAAAAATATGGTGAAGGAAATGAGCAAACTTATCTTTTTCAAGATCACAGATTAAAAAGTTTCAAGCTCACTGTTGAATCTCGTTATTTCAAAATCAGTTTTAAAAACTTTGCTGAAGTCCTGTTTTAGGCTTAGTGTTTTTCATCTTACGTCATATTATATATAAAAAATTGCTGAGTTAGATTGCTGTCAAATTATAATATTAAGTATATATGTACCATCTACACACGCTTATACACATGTTTTACGGCTATCCCTAGATTTGCCTTACAAGAAAAGGTAACACTACGATTATTGAAGCTCCTTTTAAAAGGGAGTGGATGTGGTCTAGGGCGCTGGACGTAAGGCTAAGCGAATGGTGCTGCAGTGTATCAATGGTGTGGGTTCAAATCCCGTCGAGGGAAGAACAAAAATTTGACAGCTCTAAAATCTAATTCTAACACTGTTTGGTTTAATTTTCAGACGTATATATATATATATATATGCCATAATATGGAAGAGAGAGGTTTCCTGTTCTACATCCTATCTACTTAACTTGAAAAACAACCATCTCGGCCTTAGAAAATCATCATGAGTTCCAGATTTAAGGGTTATGGTGTTTAATTCCACTTTCAACAATATTTCAGTTATATCGTGGCGGTCAGTTTTATTGGTGGAGGAAACTTGAGTATGCAGAGAAAACCACCAACTAAGTCAAGCAAGTCATTAACAAACTTTTTCACATAGGAAGAGTGGGATTCGAACTCACAACATTAGTATTGAAAGGCACTGATTGCATAGGTAGTTGTAAATCCAACTACCATATGATCACGACCACAATGGCCCCCAGGTTTAAGTTCAATGACATACAAATTATGTCTCCCCCCCACTTTGGTGGGGAGACATATTGTTTTTGTCCTGTCCGTCTGTCCGTCACACAGTTTGTCAGCACAACTCCTCTGAAACTACTGAACAGAATTTCATGAAACTTGGTAGGTAGTAAGGACACCATATGTAGTTGTGCATATTACCAGGAAATTTTGATTCCCTAAATTTTGTGGGAGTTATGCCCCTTTGAACTTAAAAATTTCCCGAAATATACTTCTGAAGCAGCTTGTCAGCACAACTCCTCTGAAACTACAGAACAGAATTTCATGAAACTTGGTAGGTAGTAAGGACACCATATGTATTTTGGTCCCCTAAATTTTGTGGGAGTTATTTGCAAACACTCTAGTGTAATATCCCTTAATACTGAAACTTGTATATATATATTTATACATGTATATGTACAAGAGTCTATCATAATGTCACTATTTCCCTGAAAAAGTTTTTCATCACCAATCCATTGATTTTAGAAGAACAAGACTCCTTTTAAATCATTGGAACATAGGCTGAGCAATTTTCTGGTATGGGGAACTTTGCTATGACAATATGGAATAGTACCTGTAACCGTTGCTTTAGCACTTTTGATCAATTTTTTTTTGTGCTTCAATGGATTAAAAACAGTTTTTTTTTTTTATTCATTGAAGCTTAATTTTATTTGTTACCTAAATATATTTTTTACCTTTGACTACAGTTTTTGGGACGGGGAGAGACATGCGTTTTTACGGGCAAAAACAAACTTTAATTGAATATAATTTAAAGTCAAAGACATACAAATTTAATGTAAAAGGTAATGTACATTATTTTTGTGTTTCTTTCATTAAGTATATTTATGATAATGGTTGCATGGTAAATTTACATTTGTAGGTGAGAAACCATACTGGTGGGATTTGAGGGGTGAATTTGAAATAATACAGAGTGAGGCAAATAAAGCAATAAGGGAAGTAAAAGAAGGAAGTCAAGAATGGATTAACGATTTCAAGGAAGACCCAGTGGGTACTTTTACCAAGGGAAAATATACAATGGTAAAAAAAATCTTTATTTGATAATCAATATAATTTTTTTTGAAAAAGGCATTTTTTTTTAACTCTTTAAGTTCATATTTATTTGATATTTCATAAGATGTGTCTCTTCTTTTAACAATGGTGTTATATTCCTATCAGGACAAAAAGACACCCAATAGCATCACAAATATAAAAAAGTGTATTAAAAATGTATTGCTGAAAATCATGCTTGAGTTGAAATGCATAAAAATGAATGTGTAGATACATGAATTATTATATGTATTCTATGAAAGAACACATTTTCATCATGTCCTCTTTTTTTTGAAGAAGTTGTTGCCCTCTTTAATTTAGAATATTTAATGAAGAAATTTGTACACTCAACTCCTACATTTTATATGGAAATACTTTTGTTTTTGTCTCAAAAATAACCTTGATCATCTTCAAATGTGCATAATTCATATTGCCATCTTGTAAACACTCCCTTTCTCAGACTGGGCAAAATATTCCAAACTTGTGTCTGACATTCGGTCAGACAGTTGGATAGTTTCTCTACTTCTGACTGATTAATTTTTTACCAGACCGAAAAACAGGAAAAGGAACGTATATTGTTTGGGTAATACATTACTACATTGTATCTGCTCCATACAAAAAAGGGTACACTCGACTCGCAGCTGCAAGTGATGAAGTTTACCAGTTTCTTGCCCATGGTCGGTGGTTCTCTCCGGTACTCCGGCTTCTTCCACCACTAAAACTGGTTGCCATGATATAGCTGAAATATTGCTGAAAATGGTGTTAAGCACAATAAATCAAATCATTGTATCTGCTCCATGAGGGTGCTTAGATGAAGGTTATTTTACCGTCAAACTTAATCAGGTTTTATAGGAAACCTCAGACTTTGAATCACTATTTAGGCCAAAAACAAATATATGTCTGTTTACGGTTACCAGACCGACCATATTTTCAGCTGCGACCCTATTTCATTTTGATCAGTAAATCAAAAGTGAAAGTGAAAGTAAAAAATCATCACGGTCGTCAGAACGTTTTAACGGAAAGCAATATTTAGCCAAGTAGTGTTCCGACATCATTTTTTAACTACAAGAAACCTCGCTCTCCAATGCGAAGGTACAAGATATAGATATCGTGCACGTGTTTATTGAAATCCATCGTATCCGTTATTAAGTGTTGCGGAAGTGATTTTCTTGGAAAGTAATCCATTACGGTTTATAGAAACTTTAATTTCGTTCATTAGAGGTTTTGTTTATTGTTTGTATATGCCCGGCTTAAAATAAAACTATTTGTAATTGTTTTTCGTAAACAAACAATGGCGCCATTTTGGTAAGGGGATGCAAATGCGGTACTGAGCTCCGGGAAATGTTGACCAAACTTTTTGTCCGAAGCTACTTTCAACAAAACGAACTTTTGATTTATTTTTTCTCATTTCTGTAACATTTCGTTGAAATGCACGTAGACGCTTCAGATAGTTGTCTATCCTCATTGGTATTTTATACTCGACACTGGGTTAGTATTACGAACCATCAAACTGTTTATTTACATACACTACAGACATGACAATTGTGTAAACGTTAACACATATCCAATTAAAAAATAAACTTTGAACTACAGTAGCTTTCCTCCGTTGTTGCAATCTGATTTGAGGTCTGGCTAATAATAATTACAGCCTTTACTTTCTTCAGTTTTTGACTGACAGTGGCAATTTACATTTGTGCTATATTTTCATTCCATACTGTAGACAGACTAAGTACTGTACTCCTACATTGTATATATAGTTGGACCATTGAGCAAATTGACAGAGACATCGTTCTTTTGCTGAAGATCACACAAATATGAGTTATTACAATTTGTGTGGTATTGGATCACAACACAGTAATATTTCAAAGGGAAAAGGGAGGTGGGGGTACATATAAAAATCACTGGTATGCAAGACTCCAATAGTCAAGGTAGACAGAAATAAAATTGTGACATTGAATAGATGTCCTTAATGTAGTTATGTCTTATGAATAAAAAAAAAAACCCAGAACAAATCAGTTCAGACAACTTTTTAACTATTTACTAAATTTGGGCAGGCTAACCTCAGAGGGGTCGCGAAACAATGTTTCGATTAGTCGCAATTAACTTCTCCTAGAAGTTTCCCCACTTCTCTCTGTTGTCTCCCACTTCTCCCTGTGAGCTCTCTGAAAGAGAAGTCACTTCTCCCTCTAATTTGAAAGTAGTGGGCGCCCTGTGTACTTAAGTTTATTTTAACGGCATGGCCGTGCCAGTCAGCTCATTATTTGCACTAAAGTTTGCAAAATGCAAACATATGCCTGAGCACTAAGAATAAACTAACCGTATTGGAACACAGACGAACTTTGATTGACTTTTGACAATTAATCTTCTTCTTGAGAACTACTGGACAGAATTAAACCAAACTTGACAGAGATGTTCTATGAAGGTTTTATAGATAAGTTTGTATCATATCCATCTGAGTTTCAGGACATTTTGCAGACACAAACTGTCAGTTTTAGCTTCAGTGTTTTGTGTTATAGCCTAATAGGGGTCAAATATGATGAAGGTTACTCCAGAAACACATAATGTCATAAAGAATGCATAGTAATAATTAAATATCATATTTGATCTGACTTCAGGCCAACCAGTTGTTGCATATTCTCCTCAATACTGTGTACTTTGCTGAAAGGGATCTACTAACCATTATAAAGTGTTTGGTTTGACCTGGCCGGTAACACAAGACAGTCAAGAAAAAACATGCAGTCTTTGATTTTTATTCATTTAAAGACATAAATAGATTAACAGAAATCACATTTATCTTTATTCAATTTAGACAACAATCACATTTCTGCAAAAAATATACATATATACTCGAAAGAAAAGGAAAAAATAAAATAAAATGAAAATACCTACCTACCTACCCTATTTTTTTGGAGGACGTAACCTTAAACAGACATATATTTTTTTTTGGCCTTATTAGAATATCAATTTTTGACTGTTCTGTTACAATTGCTGTTTCTTTCATTTTAGTGACCAATTTGATTATGAGAAAAAAATGTATTATATGCATATATATGTACCCCTCTATGAAATCAATTTTCAGGATATAAAAGTGTGTATCATAAATTGTCAGCATTATTATTTTAATTTTTAGGCCAAACTGAGAGAGGCTGTAAAGAATGATGTCATTTCTTTGATAGAAGACATGATGAACCCCTTTAACACAATTCTTGGAGACTTAGCTGGTCCATTTATTAAAGCCTACGATTCTACTTTTGGTGTTATCAAGTCAGTCAAAGAGGCTTATGCAGTTTTAAAGAAAGGGTAAGAATAAAGAAGGGAATTAATAAAGAAGAAAAAATGGATAGACTGTAAGAAAAGATAATTTCAATAATCCTGAATATGTGTTTGCACCAAGAGTTGATTGCCATATTTCACCATGCAGGAAGAAGTTTAGCATAGTACAATATGGGATAATATTTTTTAAATGATTCTTGTATCCATGACTGACACAATTAAAAGCAAACTTGGCTGGAATATTCCACAGATTTGATTATATATACATAGCACTACATATAGATAAGAAAGTTCACAATGGGAAAATTGAAATCATCTCTTTTGTCGTAAAGTTGTTCTTAACTGGCCCTCAATGGCAGTTTCAAGGTGTAGTTCAAGGTATGAAGCAGACCTATCTGTATCTGTGGTATCCTTTATTTCAAGCTCATTGGGATAGATGCGATCAACGAAATCACCAAACCTAGAATTATTTAATGAAAGGACATCATCTATATAGCGGAATGTGAAATTAAAGTATCGGGCTAAATAATCGTTGGAAAATAAACAAAAGGAAACTTATTTTGGAGTTCTGCAAAGGGACTGGTGGCGTAACCACCTAAATTGGCCACATAATCAGAGTACATCACAAAAGTTAGAAAGTAATCTTCAAATATCCAATGGGAATTATAATCTTCATCAGAGATGAAAGTTTTCTCTGTTGAGCAGATTTCCTCTTTTGACTGAAAAATAGAAAATGCGACTTTCACGGAATATTCTTGTCCAATTCGTCTGAGGGGGGCCCGGTATTTATATTTAAATGTGGCAGTCGAAAAGAGAAATATCTCGGGAGTGTAACGATATAATTGGGTCAGCGAAAGGATCACAAATAAGCGAAAAATATTGAGGCGAAATGGGGAAGGGGTAAAGGTCAGATGTTTACCTTGAAGTAAGGAAGAGGAGGGGGCATATATTTTTTGAATGAAGCAAGTGCCTGTGGTTTGGGGTGGGGGATTTGTTGTTAAGGTATGATTTTTTTTTATTTTGCTTGAACAAACAAACTAATCATATTTCTTTTTAAAGGAAAACCACAACGCACACCCAAAACAAAAAGCACATGAGATCGTTAACGTTATTGGAAGCATATTGATATTAGTTTACTTATAGTAAACTTTTAAAATCTTCTGGTATTTTGCACCATTTACCCCAGAGCTTCTGGGGGTCCCAGACCCCCTGCGGACCCCCTGCCATAAGGCCACCTCTGCGAGGTGGGGGAGGCTCACTTTTAAACAGATTTGAGTACACTTCATTTTGGGGTAGCTACGCCCCTGGTAGGTGACCATATTATTTGTTGGGAATAGTGTCAATATTTTAGGAAAAATTTGTATAATTAAGTCTCCCAAACAACGTTTGCTCTGTTTCTTCTTATTATTATTATTATTATTCTCCTTTCTTTCTGTGGACCATGAACTTGTCCACGGCAGATCTCAGGAACTACTGGACAAAATTTCATGAAACTTGGTGGAGTTATAGATATATGTTTCAAGTTGGTCCTAAAATTTTCAGCTTTGTGGTAAAGGGGGTCAAAGTCATATTTTGAGGGGTTCAAAGGGGGTGGGGGTTACTATAGAATCCTATGGGAAAGTTGAAATTTCGTACATTAATGTTGATAACTTCTAAATGGATAATGATAGAGACATAAAATTTGACATAGTGATAGGTCACCATTAGAGGAGCAATTCTGTATTTTCAAAATTTTCGAGATGTCTGCCATTTTTAAAATGGCTGCCGAAACACTGCATAAAAAATGGGCGGTAAAAATTCAACATTGTCCGATATCATCAAAATTTGATATGTGGGTAGATAATGATGTCCCGAATATGATTACCGACATTGAAAATTTTCTACCGGTCACCATTTTCAAAATGACCGCCACAATACCGCACAAAATCAACATTGTCCGATATCATCAAAATTTGATATGTGGGTACATAATGATGTCCCGAATTGATTCCCGACATTGAAAATTTTCTACCAGTCGCCATTTTCAAAATAGTCACCACAATAGCACACAAATTCAACATTGTCCGATTTCAACGACATTTCATATGTAGGTAGATTATGATGTCCCGAATTGATTCCTGACATCAAGAATTTTCTACCGGTCACCATTTTCAAAATGACCGCCACAATACTGCACAAAATCAACATTGTCCGATATCATCAAAATTTGATATGTGGGTACATAATGATGTCCCGAATTGATTCCTGACATCAACAAATTTCTACCGATCGCCATTTTCAAAATGGCCACCACAATACCTCACAAATTCAACATTGTTCGATTTCAACGAAATTTCATATGTGGGTAGATTATGATGTCTTGAATTGATTCCCTACATCACAAAATTTCTACCTGTCTCCATTTTCAAAATGGCCACGACAATACCACAAAAAATCCAGCTCAGAATTTGTCACAATGCAAAATGTTCATTTAAACCTGTTGTCAGTGGCCGGTTTGGGAGACTTCATAATCGTTAGATTATAATCATTTCTTGTTACGATATGGTTTTGAAGCTGGATAATCCTTTCTTACAGACGGTGTTAAAGTGTAAATAAACTGTTAATTTAAAGACAGCTGCACTATCAAAGCTGCTCAGTTTAATATATGTACAGGTGGGGCATGCTGTCATTAAGACATTGCATTGTTTGATCGTCTAGAACCAGCAGATTCTACCATATTAGCAAGTAGTCTGTTAACAATCACTGACCCTGGTACTGAAGTTTCCATTTTGATGTTGTTTTTATTTTTATGATGGCATGTGATATGTTTGAGTTGAAGTGAATCTGTAATTCAGTAGTCTATTTATGCCCGCACAACTATAAATAGGGGGTCAATCATAATATTTTGTCTGTTCATTCATCTGCATATAGGGTACATGATTTGTCCACCTAATTATATAACTTTTCTTAAAGTTTTCAAACTAGAACCTTTATATTTTACAGGATATTTGTATTGAAATTTGTATTTCCTTAAATTTTTAAGGAAATTGTGGATAGTTGTACTTGTAGGGGCAGCATATGTGACTTACAGACACAGCAAATGTATAAGTAACAAATTACTGTTTGAATTAGTGCCCAGATGCTGCATGGAGCCATGTTTCAGTCTATTTGTTTGACTGCTGGAAATCAAGTTGTGATTTTTTTTTACTTTATTGATATGACACAGGAAAGTCTACTCGACGGTGTATTTGGAGCTTTTTTTTTAACTTTATAGATATGACGCAGGAATGTCTTTACTTGACAGTGTATTTGGAGCTTTTTTTTTAATTTATAGATATGACACAGGAAAGTCTTTACTTGACAGTGTATTTGGAGCTTTTTTTTTACTTTATAGATATGATACAGGAAAGTCTTCACTTGAGAGTGTATTTGGAGCTTTTTTTTTACTTTATAGATATGACATGGGAAAGTCTTTACTCGACAGTGTATTTGGATCCAAACTTCATCCTGACTTCCCAAGGAAGATTAGACTTGATACACATGGTTGTAGAGGAAAGGGTTTCTACCCTTCCAGGTTATACAGTGGTGAAAAGGAGTACTGGTCTCGAGGTGTAGACTTGGAAATCAGTGAAGGAGAAACAGTATGTAGTAGCCTTTTATAATTTGACTGTTTGTCATGCAGGCATTTCGTTCTAATTCTGACTTTCCCTTTGTAAGATTGTTCGGAGTTCGGTAATTTTGTTGTTACCCTTAAAATCTGATATTTTTGCAAGCTTTCTATTTATAAATTGAAGTGTATGTGTGTAGTAAAAATATATATACAACTACATAGTTTTAATATTTGGATTATAAAGACCTAATCTTTTTACTTTGTGGTGGAATTTAATTTTAATAAAACCGCATCGCTGGTTTTATGGTTAGCATTCTCGCCTCGGGTGCTGTAGATCGTGGGTCCGAGCCCCGGTCAGATCAATTCAAAGACTGTAGAATTGGTATTTTCTGCTTCTTCGCTAAGGACTTTTCCAGGAAAAAATACCTGGGAGGTCGGAACTCCATCAATAATTATACCCCCCGCAAACAAAGTTTTGGGGGGGTATATAGGAATCGCCCTGTCCGTCCGTCCGTCCATGTACCTTGTAAGCGCAACTCCTCCTCATCGACTTATTGGATTTTTATGAAACTTTACACATTTGTAGTACACTACCTGCAGATGTGCTTGAAGGAATATGGTTGCTGTCCAAAATTTTAAAGGGGAGTTAATTCAACTTATACTTTCACGAAAGGGGGGGGGGGCATGTACCTTGTTAGCGCAACTCCTACTAAGCTGCTTATTGAATTTTTATGAAACTTTACACAGTTGTAGTACACAACCTGCAGATGTGCATGAAGGAATACTGTTGCTGTCTAAAATTTAGAAGGGGAGTTAATTCAACTTATACTTTCACGAAAAGGGGGGTCGTGTACCTTGTAAGCGCAACTCCTCCTAAGCGGCTTATGGGAGTTTTGTGAAACTTTACACAGTTGTAGTACACTACCTGCAGATGTGCATGAAGGAATATGGTTGGTGTCCAAAATTTAAAAGTGGAGATAATTCAACTTATACTTTCATGAAAAGGGGGGGGGGCATGTACCTTGTAAGCGCAACTCCTACTAAACCTGTTTATTGAATTTTTATGAAACTTGACACAGTTGTAGTACACAACCTGCAGATGTGCATGAAGGAATACCGTTGCTGTCTAAAATTTAGAAGGGGAGATAATTCAGCTTATACTTTCACGAAAAGGGGGGTTGTGTACCTTGTAAGCGCAACTCCTCCTAAGCGGCTTATTGGAGTTTTGTGAAACTTTACACAGTTGTAGTACACTACCTGCAGATGTGCATGAAGGAATATGGTTGCTGTCCAGAATTTTAAATATTTTTGGGGTACCACCACATAAATATAAATACTTAAAATGACCCCCACTGATCAAATCTGTAATACTGTTTAATGGCAGTAATGCAAGTACAAGTGTAACCTATTAAGTGTGTTGTCTATCTATTTTTGAGGGGGAGGGTTTAAAACCAGGACAGGTATTTTCCAGTACGTTTATAGGTATAATTTTTTTAACGGAATGAGATATTTTCATGATGTAAATTCCATAAAAAAGAAGATATTAAAGGCTTTAATTTGATATAAAGTTTTAAAAAAAATATTGACATTTGATACTCTAAATCGTGGCAGGACAGTATTTTTCAATGGCGGAAATGACGATAATTTGTATCAAAATATTTGTTTTGATCACGTATAACTCTTAAATCAAATGTCTGTCAAATAAATGTTACACCATTTTAAAGCTTATATCTCGAGGATTAATAATATGCATAGTTTATTATTTTTGGATAAATACTTTTTGAGAAATCGTGCCATTTGACCACGTTTCGTTTTCGACTGGTACTTTGTATCTCGGAACCCAGGAATGAAAGTAAAAGAACCAGGTACCAGTTCATCATTTGTATTTCCCCATCTTTTACATAGCATATCATTTGGAATATTTCGGAAGATAAAGGGAGACAATTTGGCTTAAAAATCGTGCAAAAGAAGCGAAATCGCGAAACAAACAACCGAATATTATACACCGTTTAACGAACAACACAGTGACACGACTTGCCGGCAAGTAGGTCTATTTTAATATACCGAAATGGTAAAAATACCGACAACCGTGATTAATTAAATAAAAATTTGACAACAACCCCCAGAAAAGAAATACGTTTTACGCCCCCCACCTAGATAAAAAAAAATCAATGGCATTCCGACCCTACCGGGTATTTTTTCCTGGAAAAGCCCTAAGGAGTACAGCTCAGAATCAGGATAATGTGTCTGAGTGGAGTGACATCTCTAACCACAGATTGTTGTTTTAAATTCAGTTTAGTTTATTGTACTAATCATGAATTCAGCTCACGGTACAGTTGCAATTTATATTTTATTATCAAATGTAAACTAAAATATGGAATCAGTGCACATAGATTTATACTGGTATATTATATTAATGCAAAGCATATACGTCATGTAAAATAACAACAATCTACTATATTATGGTTTATAGAAAAATGCTGCATTTTTGTTGGATGCCCAGTCGAGCATCAGGATATGTATACTGCTGGTGCCGTTGATATACAGTTGAATCTCGTTATGTCAAACTTGGTTTAGTCGAAATTTTAGTTAAGTCGAAATTTGTCTGTAGACCTGTTTTAAACTTAGTTCTTTTCAACCTAGTTAACTCCTGTTATCTCAAATTTTGATGTGTCCGAATTTCGAGTTTCTCTAAGTAGCTTTTCAGTGCCTACTATACAAATCCATTCAAATTCTATGTCGAAATTATAAATTAAATCCATTAACAAACCTGTCAAGGTGTCAACAGTATGGCCTCTGGTGTTTACTGTGTCAGGTGAGATTTAATTGAAACATTGAAGTGATAATCATATGAATGAATGAGTGTCAGGGAAAACTCTGAAGCCATTAAATAGCCAATGTGTACAGCGATGTGTCTCATTTTTTTATGAAACAATATTCATTTAAACCTTGAACGCACTGTTCAGAATAGCATTTCAACATTTTGTCAGGTTGCCGATCATCTTTTACAACAGAATAATGAAAGATATCTTTTTAGTTAATGTTCAATTACGTGGTATTTATAGATTTCTATGAAAGTTTGTTTTTTTGACAGTTTCGTAATTTTTAAATACACAATTGTGTATTATAATCAAATGCGTGTTTCTTTTTTTCTCGAAGTTTCCTGACAATTATTTAATCTATACTTGGTAAAATTCAGTTAATTATAGAAAATTTTGATATTTTTTTTTTCAAAACAGAAAATTAAAAAAATCAATACTTACGCATGTGTTAAAAATACATACACAATACTTACAAATGGTGATCGATACATTTTAAAGTCAAATTTCTTATAACTCGAAATTTTGCAATGGTTCGAGATAACCAGATTCAACTGTATATCACGTGGTCAGATGATTAAAAATGTCACTCTACCAGTTCTACTATTGGTTTTCTATCCTATTACAGCTTACCGAGTCATATCCTTGTGCTGGTCGATAAAACAAACATGTTCTTCCATAAAAGATTTAAAATGGAGATGAAATAACTTAAGTTTCCCCCAGAGACCTTAAAAAGTTGTATTTGGGAGTCTACCTGTGACTTTTTCAATCATCTCCTTTTATATTTGCTGAAACAAACAAATTTCACAAATTTCGTTTATGTAAGTTATGATCCCCTAAAGCTAATTATTTGAAATCTATACACAAGGTCAGGGACAATAAAAGGCAGACTTTACAACTTTTTTCACTCAGGTATTATGCCCCTTGATTTTGGCCAAAAAAGGAAGAAAAAACAATTTCACAGGTTTCTGCTCTATAACTTTAGTTTTGCTAATGCAAATCATTTGAAATTTTCTAAGAAATGTTTTTGACTATAATACACAGGTCACATTCAAATTTGGTTTTCATGCTCTAATCTTAGTTTCCCTGGGTCAAATGTCTTGAGATTTTTTTTTACCACAATACACATGCAAAGTTAGAGTTTGATTAATGTTTCTTTTATGGTTCCTTAGTTATGCCTCTGTTTATTAGAGCTGGAAGAAGAGGCATCCACGAATATGAATATTTGCTGACTTTTCAGGCTACATATATTTATCTAATCCAAATCTGCTTACCTTTGAAAACCACAACATAATATTTTGAAGGAGTTTTTAATCAGACAGGAATATCTCACTGAGTGTCAATTCAGCATTTTTAGTTGTTATACACAAACTTTACCAGGATAATCTACATGCTACAAATTTTTAAAAGTAATTTCTAATATGGAATGTTGTGTGTGATATTACTATTTTCAGTGAAAATTATGTGATTTTTATTAAATTTAACCAATATTTGTATACATAGAATTGAGATTTCAGTGTGATATTCTATATATTTGTCTACATAGATTTGTGATTTCAGTGTTATATTCTATTTATTTGTCGACATAGATTTGTGATTTCAGTGTGATATTCTATTTCAGGTAGTAGCTCCTTTCTCTGGGTATATAATGTTGACAGACAATCCTAATGAAGTTGTGATAAAGACAGTTGGGTCTTTGAAAGATGTAGAAATATTCATTACGAATGTGAATCCAAAAGAGACTATACTGAAATCTACTGATGAAAATTACATTGAAGACCTGGTAATACAATATGCACAGTTTCATTTTTATCAGATTAATTGCTAATCAAAATTGAGACACCATTTGTTTTTACTCTTAATGGAATTTAATGTCATGGAAACTAAATCGTCCATGTATCAGCAGTTATTTGTGCCCTAATTTTATTTTTAAAAGATAGCTCAATGCGGATGGATATCATTTGAACAGGAATAAGCATTGATGTTTTGTTCTATATTTTTTACTGTTCCATGGTCCTGTTTAGTTTTAGAATGAACTATTACGATGTGCCTTGTTTACTCTGGAAACCAGGTTGGGTAGGATCCCTAAATCGTATATGATGATTTATTCTTCAAGTCAGGTTTTTTTCACTTGATGTATTGAATTTATGGTGAGGAATATAGACTAACCATATTGAGTGACATCTTCTATTTAAGAAATAATTCTCCCATGTCATGTGTTATGCTCATTTTAACATGGTTAGG
This sequence comes from Bathymodiolus septemdierum, assembly GCA_963383655.1. Taxonomy (NCBI): domain Eukaryota; kingdom Metazoa; phylum Mollusca; class Bivalvia; order Mytilida; family Modiolidae; genus Bathymodiolus; species Bathymodiolus septemdierum. The sequence goes on along the minus strand of OY726517.1, from coordinate 100,298,254 downwards.
CATTATATTTGTCTAAATTTTACACCTCACTTTCGCTCAGTGTAAAATATCGACAAATATAATGCCTCCCCATGTTAAAATGAGCATAAAACATGACATGGGAGAATTATTTCGATTCTAATAGGCCGTTTACAGTAATTTTGTAAATCAATGCGGCCTTATGGATACGCAAGAATTTGGCTGTTCCGATTCCCTCCCCGAATGAAAATTTTGCATTCTACAATGAATTACAGAAACAGTAATGACTAAATTTAATGAAAATAATGTTACCTATGTTAAAACGTTATACAAGCTATGGCTTCCATGAATTATTTCGATAATAGTAGGAAAAATCTAACTTATATTTTGAATGGAAGTCAGTAATACTAATGGAAATGCATAACAAAATCCACTAACCTTCATGTTTACAGTAGTTTTCCAAAATTGACAACTAGACAGTGATGCAATTAAGTTACTGATATTTTCCAATTTGATGGCATTTTGCATTTAGATTCTTAAACAAGTAAAATGCTCACAAAATGGTAAAATAAATCAGTAACTAGCTTATGTCAATTTCACCGGCGTTCCTTGTTAACTACTTCGACAAATTACAAACGCCAAAGTTGATAGATGGTTGTCTTAAGTATTTTTTCCTGAAAAATTATATGTCAAGAAACAATTCAAGAATTTTGTTTGTTTGTATGTTGTTTGTAAACAGAGCAGAAGATGAGGCAACAACATGTGCTTTTTCAAGGGAGTGTTGCGAAGTTAGCAGAACAGCTGTAAAAGCCGTTTGTGGATGACTGTCCCATTTAAGAAAATATGACTTTTTAAGCATAGTTAAGACAAATATTCCATTAAGATTCAAAGGAAACATTATTAATTTCTATTTCTATTACTTTAATTGCTGAGAAGCACAGATAGGACTTTGTGCATGTGCTAAAAATAATTGTGCTATTTAGAGAATAGTTTTGTTTTCAAAGCGAATGCAGCACGCCATATCAGAATAAGCAATAACTTGTATTATGCATGTGACCTTTATTTTAATTTCCCTTCACAGTTCATTTCATATTAATTAAACCTGTATTTAGGGACCACCTGTTGTATGTGACCCTATTACAAGGTTGCCTTGGCAGCTTGTCACATACAGTATGACAGATTTTTTTTTAATTGCTACCAAACTGTAGAAAATCTAATTTATGTTTTCTGATCACATGACGACATGAATCATAACTATGGAAAGGCAACAATTATGGACATGGAGAATCACTGTTATATGTACAATGTGAGAAAAATAAAGGGCCTAGGGTGTCCAAGGTCTACAAGTGGTAACCCTAAGGTCTGTTAAGAGTTCAATGAATTTATGATTACCAGGTTAATAATATGTCTGTAAACCATCCGATTTCTGATAGTTTCATTTTAAATTCATTCTAACAGATTAGCGCAGGTGTGACTATTGGATTGGCTACATCATCATCATGTCAAAACCATATTCATATAGCTATGAAAAGAGATGGTGGTTTTATTGACCCTACCAGGTTCCTAGTGGACAGACCAAAAATATTTCAGCCATTTGTCACAGAATGCAAAGACTGGAAACTTGTTATAATGGTATGTAGCCATAAACTTTGAAATGACAAATGTATGCTCAAAATATTTGTTATGTTATTGAGTGATGTTTTGTGGTGTGTCTCAGCTTTACCCTGATGTGAAAACTTTTAGAATGAAATTATATGCGTTAAAATTATTGGTCATATGGGCTAGGAAAGAAAGAATGTCAACTAGCACATTACACCTTCATGAATATCTATTGCCTGACCAGTTTTCCAAAATGGTGACAAAGTATGAACATTCATAATATTCCTTTGGTCACTTCAGTTTAGCAAAAGTGCTGCCAATCTTACGATTTCAAATCCTATGAGGACTTCTTACAATATCAAATCCTGTGAGAACTTCAAATTGTAAGTTAAAAACTGTTTTCAGTTGACTTGCTGATCATGATCAGTAAACTGGTCAGGCACAGTAATTGAATCAAGATTTTCTGTCTAATAATACTTGTGATTATTGCAAGGTTATTTGTGAAACGAGAAACCTTTATGCTATCTGTCAGATGACCATTTTGCTTGTTGAATAATCTAGCTTATGCATCAAGTCAAGTTTACTTACTATAAACGAATTCTTTATCTTTAATGAACTGTCCCCTTGTGGAATGTTGTTAGATCTCTCACACAGCAACAAAGGAAAGAGGAGAAATAGGTGGGGAAATCTAATATTAATTAGATTGAATCAAATAAGACCAGTGACTTTAAAATTGGTATTTGTTGCTTCTCTGATAAACAGATAAGCATGTAACATTAAGGAATGAATGAGTGAGTGAGTGATTGTTGTTTAATGCCAACTCAGCAATTTTTCAGCTATAACATGTTGAGAACAAGTTAATTAGTAATGAGATGATGATGAGGTCTGCTTAGTACTAGATCATCACCCATAGTTGTATTTTAATAGTGGTAGCTCATTGAAACAACAGTCAGCAGATAAACATGTCAACCCACTCAGACACATTATCCTGATTCTGAGCCAACCAGTCTATTTGCTAAGCGGAGAAGTAAGCCAATTTAATAGTCTTTGGTTTGACCCGATCGGGTCTTAAACACACGATCGACCGCACTCAAGGCAAGCAGTGCTTAATGACTCAGAATTAGTATGAATGGAGTGAAATGTTTACCTGCCTATTGTTGTTTCATTGAGCAAGCACTATGAAAATTTTGTAGGTTGAGTTAGTACAAAACAGACATTTATTATCATATTTTCATGTATATTTCATGAACAATTTACTTACTTGGCATTAAGCAGCAATCACTCACTATTTTTATGCTTTTTTATGATCAAAAGATAAAGTTCAATGGAATCTTCCATGATGAAATTATATGTGAATTAAAATTAGCAAATCAAAATGCTATTTTGATTTTGTATCATTCTTTTGCTAAATAGTGGCTCCAGACCCTATCCCAAATGTGAAAACTTCATAATCAACTTTTGGAAAATGTTTATATAACATATTGATGGCAAGTAAAATGAACATTGTGTGTTTTAGACTCTACACAGACAATACAGTTAACTACTGACTGAAATAACATTTTGATAGCAGTTTCTAACATAATTTGCCTCTATTAGAAAACGACCTGGTATTTCCTCCTAGAAAAAATATTTTACACATGAAATAGGTAAACATTCAGTATTGTTTCATGCAAGTTAAGGGACTATTTAGTTAGCAAATAACTAATTTAAGAATGGAAACAGGTAATCACAAAATATTATTTTGTAACAGGTGTTTTTTTCTCATAGAGATTACAAAAAGAATTCCCTTCCTTTAATGGCCAATTTAAAATATAACTGTTATATTTTTGTTTTTTTTTAAAGATTTATTTGTTATACATTATCACTGATTAAAAAAATGTAATTCTTAGGGTTATACAAATGGTGTTGGGCTAATCCCACGGGGTGGTGGAGGACAAGAGGAAAATGACACAACTCCTGAAACATCAAATACTAACGTAACCCCAATAGATAAACCTTCTTTAGACGAAGACCCAGGGAAAGAAATACAGACGATTAAAGGTTGTATGTTTTAGCAAATAGTTAATGTTTTATTTATTGATAACCATAAAAAGACCATATGATGTTTTATAGAGAATAATACTGTCCTGTAAAACTATCACTATATCATTGTGTCCTAGACTTTATTCCTGATAAAATAGTGCCTGTAGACAGAATTACATATGTAATAATGTCCAAAGTATACTATTTCATGGGGGACAGTATTTTATGTTATACTTTTGCCGTCACTTGGCATCCATAGTTCATCTGTTGTTAACTATTTTTCCATTATAATCTTCTTTTGGGGAACTGCTCAACCTAATGAAACCAAACTAACTGGGTTATTCCTTGGGGTGATGAGATACAGACTTGTACAACTGAAGTTGACCTTCCATAGGGGATGGGCCAATAGATAGTCTAAAAGGAGGGTATTAATGTAAATCTTCATCAATCTTATTAAAGACCAAGGACTCAGCCAGTGTCTATACTGTCTGAACTGTGGAAGTCCATGTTTTTTAAATATTATTTCGTATGAACCAGGTATATTTGGAATGAAAGATCATTGTGATTAGCAGATTCAAGATTATTCAAATGAAGACTACATTGTATATAGGGTTTGATCTCTATGGAAATGCAGGTTTATGGGACAAAAAACTTCCATACAGCTTAGAGTTTGCACAGATAAAAGCCCCTCCCCCCCACCCCCAGTGTCTCTGGAGGTCTGAGCCCTATGTATCCACAAATTTAAATAAGCTGCAATGGGAATTTTTTTTAAATCATATTAACAAACTGGAATGGAAATGCAATTGTTTAAGTATGAAGTATCATTGTTTTGTGCCAATGAAAGTCCAATGCAATTATAGTAAAAAAAAAAGTCTTCTCTTTACAAGATATGTAAAACAGGCTCATGTGAGCCCCTAGTTATATGAGAGCACAAATGAAGCCAACCAAATTTGCACATTTTCTTTCACAAGAATTGAAGTTGTGTACCTATTATATTTTATGTGGATATTGATTTTATGGTTTTACAGAAACAAACAAGGGCCCGGGTGGCTCAATGAATTAGGTAGGTGGATTACCTAACAACTCATACAAGCCTATCACCAATACGGCGTGGGTTCGTGCCCGACTTTGTAAATTACAAAAAAGGGTGCACTCGACTTGCTGCCGCAAGTGATAAAGTTTACCAGTTGCTTGCCCATGGTCGGTGGATCTCTCTGGGTACTCCGTCTTCTTCCACCACTAAAACTGGTCGCCACGATATAGCTGAAATATTGCTGAAAGTGGCGTAAAAACACCAAAAATCAATCAATCAATTAAAATCAATCAGAAACAAACATGTATTTTTGATATGGTTTTATAGGTGGGGTACATATCTCTAACCCACAGTTCTTCTCAGATGTACATAATACAAATATTTTAAGTTTACTAGTAAAAATAGACAGGCAACATATATCTTCCATGGAAGAGTTTTTGTTTTTTGAGAGATTTTTTTTGGTTAATATGCCCCATGGTGATTTGATTAATACAAAAGTAACATTTATGGGTTTCAATTATTTTTTGCATGCAAGTTTAATTCTTGCATTTTATCTATAACCACAGACAGCCCAAGTTTAAAGAGATTTCTCAGTAATGGAGACGATTTATACAAAAAACGACAATAGTACAAACACAAAAGAAAATCAAAGTAAAAGAACAAAATCTCAGACATTATGGAATTACACAAGAACTGGAAGTGGGACCCAGTGTTTTAGAAGGGTTAGCATCTCCTGTCCCATTAATCACACTTATCATGAAGTCATATTTCCCAAATGCCAATTAAAGAAACATATATTTTCAAATTCATATTGGAAACGTGTGCACAACTGGTCTAAAACAAGTTAATGAAAGTAATGTTTGATTTCAGATGAACCAGAAGGATTTTTTTCAAAAGTAAAGAATGTAGTTAAATCAGGCATTTTACAAGGAGCAAAAGGTTTGTATATTCTTTTGGAATATAACTAAAGTTGTATAGGATTTTTATGTTAGAACAATTATTTTATAATCTAGTTGTGTTTAGGTAAGAACTTCCTACCTAATTTAGTATTTGGTGTATTTCTTAGATTTAGGAAAATTGTTTTTAGACAATAAGAAATCTTGTTGGAATACTGTTTTATGAAATTGTAGTATGTATTATGCTTTTAGCAATTTGATTAAAAGAAATAGATATTGTAATTGTAAGAGTTTCTGATTTTGCTTTTTTGTTTGTTTGAATTTTAAGATTTTCAGAAAAAATAGAATTTCATAATGCCATAAGAATAAGTAATTTACTTTATTGGAACAATTCTTCAGGTGTATTTCAATCAAGTATTTTTTGCAAAAACATGAACATAGGAAGATATATATTTGAAATAGTAATTTAATAGTTATGTGATAAATTTCCATATGTACAGAATAAAGGCTTGTTACATTTTTAAGAATTTGATTTATATACAAAATTTAGCAAAATTTCTGTAAACCAAATTTTTAACACATTGTTTAAAACATATTTGCAAATGAACAAATTGTGAGAAGCATGTTTATTTGATTCTAAGATGTATTTGATTGGTTCAAACTCTATCCAAGACGGCTGTCATTACGTAAAATAGAAAATTCTTGAATTGGCAAAATCTGTATTAATTTGCTAAAGTTAAACTGTAAGAGGATGCTTCCTATTAATAAAACTAAGATTCTCCTCCCTCAGCCATAGGTCACCTTAGCCAATTTTGGCTATCCTGTTTAGGCCCTTTGGTTTTATTTCTCCCAAAACTTTAAATTATTTGGCCTTCCAATCTTTCAATTTTGAGCGTACCTGATGAAGGTTATTCCAGAAACGTGCACTAAATTTGACATCTATGTTTTTATTACTATCACTGGATCGATACCTCTGCTGGTGGACTATTAGTCCCTGAGGGTATCATCCACCCAGTAGTCAGTGCTTCGAATATAGACTGTGAAATGATTTTCATTAGTCCGTAAAAGGTTGTGACCTTATTCAAATTTTGACCTCTGACACAAACACTAATGGGATGTTGTTGGATCTTCCACACAGTGGCCAAGTAACAAAAAAAAATGAGCAAGTAGGGAGATCTGAATTTAATTAGATTGAAAATAACATAAATTTGACAAAATATAATATGGCATCACACTTATTGTGAATACAGAAGTGTTTCAGAAATAACACAGAGGAAGAAGCACTATAGACAACACCACATTATAGCATGTGAAGTTGTGGTAATGATTTATTAAACTGAAATGTCTACAGTGGAACTTGTGAAGACCGCGGTGACACCTGAGTAATCCTACATTCTGTGACATTCGACAAAAAATGTCTGGTCCCAAAGTATTTCTTTAACACTCTTTGTTAAAAATCTTTGTTAAAAAACCTTGTGTATTCCGAAACCTGTCACTTCCGACAGCTGACACTGTTTTCTGGTCCCTGTGTTATTAATTATATTTAATTAATCCTGTCTTATCCGACCCTTTTATTTTCTAATTATTAAATTCCCATGCTTTCATGTGTATTATTAAATATAAATCATTAACCAATTGACAGGCTTGAGTAAACAAATAAACTATCATTTGAACTTATTGATTGGCAGGTGATTAGAGGCTCATTATTAAGAGTTAAAAGTAAGTTTACCAAGAATATAATAATTAAACTTTTACAGTGAACTGTTTTCAATTTTTGTGTGAAAATCATTATTCAATTATTACAGAACATGGTTATGAACTATTATCAGACAAATTATTAAATTGTTCTAAATATATTAATTGTGACATAAATTGAATATTAAATAGATTTTCAGCTACATTGTATAATAACAGAGTAGTTCTAATTATTTATACTGCCCTATATTAATCAAACATTAAATATCTTCTCTTGTTAAATTTGTGCAAATTTCTGTTTACTAAAGGTAAAACCTGCATATTCTGACTTCTTTTACAATCCGACACATTTCCCTGGTCCCTTGGTGTGTTGGATTAGGCAGGTTCCACTGTATTAACTTTTACCATATTATTACATTACCTTTGAGTAATCTGCAAACAATGACACATTTTGATGCTTACTTTAAAATAACATTGGCCATGAAAAATACCATAATATTGTTGTTTATCAGAATGAAATCAACTATATTTAGCTCATCCTAATTTTATAAGAAATCAGACAAAAAGTGTTTTATCTTGATTTTTGACATCATGCTTATATTGTTAGTTAATTTTCATTGCAGATATGTTTTCAACATTGATGAAGAAAGCTGACAGTTTTTTCAAAAAGTTTTCGTTGAAACGTTTAAAGCTTGGTAGTATCATAGAGTTTTTGGATCAGTTAGGAATGACTGAAAGTAAAAAAAGCCTGGCTGAAGTTCTAAAGAGTATAAAGGTGAGTTTTTAAATAGGCACAAATGAATTCTTTTGTAGATTTTGAAAGGCTAGTGCATTTTAAAATTCCTTGTTTGGAAAAAAGTTGTAATAGTTCATCAGTCAATGACTTACAAGCCTATCAGGTAAGTACCGATGAGAACTTCAGTGGCCGAAAGAAATACGACCATTTACATAAATTATAAGAAACTGAAAGTGATAAAGAAACATCACAATAAAAATTAATATGATGTTTATTCTCTGGAATAAAAAATATAAATCTTCTTGTCTCAATGTCATCCATTTCGTTCTCCTCATCCCTTGACAAAGGCAGTTTTTGTTACTTGATTCGACACATCAGTTTCAAAACATTAGTTTGGTACTGGACTTGTATCTTGGCCAAGGACGATCCTTCTTCCAAATTTCAAAAAATGGTTGATCCCTTTTTATTTCATATTTCCTCTTTGTCTCCTTATTCTCCTCATTGGTCCCATTCCTCTTTTGGGTCCTGTCAGGAACAACCACGTCAAAATACTTCAAAATGTTGGCTATTAGAAGTCAAAGGTTATTTGTTTACCCGAAGTAATGAAGCCTAGCATTTGATCAGACAGATCGGCCTATATATAGCTATGCACTTTTGTAATTTTCTTTGTTAGAAATAAACAATATCTCAAAAATGTTACATAATTTTATATTTCAGCCAAATTCAGGTGTTCGTTACTATATTACTATACGATGTAAATCATTTGTTGATATAATTTTCTTTACAGCATTACGCTTTATGACTTTTACGTACATACCATTCTGGGACGTCTTGTTCCTGGGCCATACATGTGTCAGTTAACCACATGACAACAAACTGGAGACATGCTGCATTGCTTCTGTTATCGTTGGGTCGCATTCATTATTGACGGTTCCAGTTTATTTTCATTTGCATAATTGACGTGGATTTTTTTTAACAGGGAATACCATGTTTTAGGCACAATATTGATCATTCTGCATGTCAGTGGGAAAAATTATTAAAATGTCGGATGTATGGTCTGGAAATTTCCACTGGCCAGACAAATATTTTACTGACCATGGGCTAATTTCGAACACAGGTTCATTTATCCTTGTGATGGTCAAATAGAATTGTATATGATTTCACCTTTCTTTATTAATGATTTATAGCAGCTATTTGGAAGTGGAAGTATCCGTGTCCCATGAACAAATTCTTCCATTTGTTTTAATTAAAGAAACAGGATTCAAATTGATATTACACAAAGAGTAATTATTTTAGCTAAACGACCAGGGTCATGTGAGGTATTACCCTCATTTGTTTTCTGTCGTCGTCTGTAAACTTTTACATTTTAATCTTATTCTCTCAAACCACTGGGCCAATTGGAATCAAACTCGGTAGGAATGTTCATTGGAAGGTCCTATAAGAAGTTAATGTTGTTTTTTGTTGATTGGAAGTACACGAAAGTAGCAAGAGACCCAAAGGTGTCATAAAGGATGTTTTCTGTATTTAATCTCTTTCTCTGAAATGCTACTGCCAATTGGAACCAATCTTGAAAAAATGCAGAACCATGTGACATCTTTCTAAGAAATAACAATGGAAAATGGCTGATGGTTGTTAATCTTGAGAAATCATTCTCAATGCACTACTAGTACTAGTCTAATGAAAAATTGTTCAATGGTCAAGAAAATCCTGATGATCCTGTCTGAAAAAGGTTTATTACATTTTTCTTTTTCTCAAAGTTAATCAGTGTAAATTTAAGCAAAAAGAAAACATTTTAAAGCTAGGAAACCCCCTCAAAAGCAAGTCAAAATTCACCAAATCCAAAATCGGCTGGGATGCTTTACCCTGAACCCACTGAGGGCCTTTGGACTCTCGGTCAAATTTTATCTCCGTCTATAATTCTAAAATCTCCCCCCTATCAGAATTTGTAGTGAAAACACTGGTCTTGTGAGGTATTACCCTCATTTGTTGTCTGTCGTCGTCTGTAAACTTATGCATTTTAATTTTCTTCTCTCAAACCACTGGGCTAATTAGAATCAAACTTGGTAGGAATGTTCAATGGAAGGTCCTATAAGAAGTTAATGTTGTTTTTTGTTGATCGCAAGTACACGAAAGTAGCAAGAGGCCCAAAGGTGTCATCAAGGATGTTTTCTGTATTTAATCTCTTTCTCTGAAATGCTACTGCCAATTGGAACCAATCTTGGTAGGAATGTTCATTGGATGGTTCTATAAAAACTTTTTTTGTTTTGTTTTATAAGTACATGAAAGATACAAGAGGCCCAAGGGTGTCAAAAAAGTGTGTGTTTTTTTCTTCTGTTTTTGTATATGGAGCATTCATTTTTTATGTTCTTTATAAAATTATTTTATATGCTGACATTTTTTATGGCTCTTACCATTTTCAATACACGAGGGGGTCAAAATAGGGCCAACATGCATAATGTAGAATTTTTATTTCAAGTAAGTCTGAACATGATAGTTTTTTTTCTTAGATTTTGTTTGAAATTTTCTGTCTGCATTTTTATTCAATCAGATTTGACCTAGCTCTTGTGGTTTCTTAGATAAAAGGGGTTAAAAGGACCAACACCCGAAATAATGACTTTTATTTCCTTCAAGTCAAATTTATATGCATTTTTTTTTCTATTGAATCCCTATGAGAAATTCCTGTCTGTTTGTATGCCAACAGATTTGTTGTAGCTTGTACCATTTCAGAGATACGCGAGGACCAAAAGTGAGAGGACCAAAAGTATTAATGGATTAAAGATTAACATAGGACCATATGTGAAATTAATATAATATTTTTTTCTTAATATCTAGACTTGATTGAACATATATTGTATGAATGAATAGATGATTGACAGGCTCAGATGAGCCACTTCTTTTGTTTACTTTGCAGAATTGATACTATATACAATAGATGTGAAAATATCCTTCTGCTATGCTAATATTCTACAATATTGCCTTATTTTTGTAGAAATTGATTGACAATAGACCCTGCTTGAACCCTGCTCAGGCTACAGATGAAGAATTGAAGCAGGAATTATTTGACAGAGGAAAGACAACAACTGGAACCAGAGAACAAATGATAAATAGACTTACAAAGCCTGATAACAGTGTGTATTTTATATTTTGTTTTAATGGATTACTGGATAATGTTGTCTTTTCCTATTTCATTAGTGGGTAATATTTGTTATTGCCTGTTTAAAGGGAACAAATTTGTCATTTATTTTTGAAGCATTATCTTAATAAGCCGTAAGAAGGGAAACTTGGTTGTATTTGTGAGTTATTATTCACTCAATGTCAGGCTATTCCAGTACCATTTTATCTAACGAATGTATTTGCCAAAAAATTAAGAAATTAATTGAAGTTGTCATTTGCAGTTTGATTTTCATTTTGTAGGGGGAAATACTACATTTTGATGAAATTTACTCTACTGTTACAGTATGTTATCAATGTTTTCTTATTTGTTATAGGATGTCCATGGATGGCTATTACAACACCAGACAATGTGTATTGTACTGTTACAGTATGTTATCAATGTTTTCTTATTTGTTATAGGATGTCCATGGATGGCTATTACAACACCAGACAATGTGTATTGTACTGTTACAGTATGTTATCAATGTTTTCTTATTTGTTATAGGATGTCCATGGATGGCTATTACAACACCAGACAATGTGTATTGTACTGTTACAGTATGTTATCAATGTTTTCTTATTTGTTATAGGATGTCCATGGATGGCTATTACAACACCAGACAATGTGTATTGTACTGTTACAGTATGTTATCAATGTTTTCTTATTTGTTATAGGATGTCCATGGATGGCTATTACAACACCAGACAATGTGTATTGTACTGTTACAGTATGTTATCAATGTTTTCTTATTTGTTATAGGATGTCCATGGATGGCTATTACAACACCAGACAATGTGTATTGTACTGTTACAGTATGTTATCAATGTTTTCTTATTTGTTATAGGATGTCCATGGATGGCTATTACAACACCAGACAATGTGTATTGTACTGTTACAGTATGTTATCAATGTTTTCTTATTTGTTATAGGATGTCCATGGATGGCTATTACAACACCAGACAATGTGTATTGTACTGTTACAGTATGTTATCAATGTTTTCTTATTTGTTATAGGATGTCCATGGATGGCTATTACAACACCAGACAATGTGTATTGTACTGTTACAGTATGTTATCAATGTTTTCTTATTTGTTATAGGATGTCCATGGATGGCTATTACAACACCAGACAATGTGTATTGTACCTATGACTCCATGTGTTTAGGTGTAGAGTGTTGTTTGAATGTAAAACTGTTTATGTTACTGTATACCTTTAAAGCCTTTGCCAGATATGATCCCTGTCAAAACGAATTACGTTTAGGATTTGGTGATGACAAGTACACAGTCAAATTTGATGTAGGATATGATGGTAAATAAACTTTAATTGTAATGAAAATCAAGACAAATGTTATCTAATGCTAGAATCTAATGTTAGATTTATGAAAAAAAAGTTTATATACAATGATGGTCACCTCTCCCCTTAACTAACTGGACACAAAAAAGAACCATGGCATGTAATGTTAGAAATCCAGATTCTGGTTTGGGACAGGCACACACATGTGATTTTTTTTGGTTTAGTTTAAACATATTTGATTTGTTCTAATGTACAGAAAGTTAAACAAACTTATGAAGTCTTATCCTGTGTACAATATATTAGAACGGTATTTGATAGAGCATGCACATATAGGAATATTTCATAAATTAATATGTGTAAATTGAACAAGAACAGAGAGAAGGAAGGAACAAGAGAGAGGTCGATGGTGGTTTAGGTTATTACTTGGAATCTGTTATCTGTCTTTTAAAGTAATAATTACACCAGTTTTGGGTGAAGAAAATTTTCCCCCGAAAATTCAATTTGGAATACGGTGATACCTTAAGTTTACTAAGCTATTCATGCATGTTTCAAGTTGAAATATGTTCCCAACAACTAGAAATCTGCAAATCCGTGTGCATGTTTATCGTCCTCGCCATTGCGTTGTGGAGACTGATTAACTTTCGGTTGTTTTGTTCCAATGATTGCTGATCATGACCTCGTGAAGAAAAGATAAACAATCATGGATGCTGAGGTAAGCACGCACACATTCCTGACAATGGTTATTGAGGAATCTGTCTGTTTCATGTCGTGTGAACCAATTTTTTTTTGCAATTATTCTTATGTGGTACACACGGAATATATTTTTACTTGCATCCAACATTTTTTTCATCAACTGAACAGTGCGCATGAACGATAATCTCCCCGAAAGAGTTCAAATCTTGGATCACGTGCATATCATTTGCATTACTGTCCGGGAAGACAGAATTATCTGCTGTCAAATATTTTGCGATTTGCTCTTAAAATCTGCTATTGAGTGGATTTTTAATGTTATGCAGTTAATTAAGTCTCCCAAACAAATTTCTACCGATCACCATTTTCAAAATGGCCACCACAATACCGCAAAAATTCAACATTGTCCGATATCATCTAAATTTGATATGTGGGTACATTATGATTTCCCAAATTTATTCCCGACTTTGAAAATTTTCTAGCGGCCGCCATTTTCAAAATGGCCCCCACAATACCGCACAAATTCAACATTGTCCGATTTCAACGACATTTCATTTGTGGGTAGATTATGATGTCCCGAATAGATTCCTGACATTGAAAAATTTCTAGCTTTCGCCATTTTCAAAATGGCCGCCACAATACCACACAAATTCAACATTGTCCGATTTCAACGACATTTCATATGTGGGTAGATTATGATGTCCCGAATTTATTCCCGACATTGAAAAATTTCTAGCGGTCGCCATTTTCAAAATGGCCGCAAAAATTAAACATTGTCCGATATCATCAAAATTTGATATGTGGGTAGATAATGATGTCCTGAATTGATTCCCAACATTGAAAAATTTCTACCGATCACCATTTTCAAAATGGCCACCGCAATACCGCAAAAATTCAACATTGTCCGATATCATCTAAATTTGATATGTATGTGGGTAGATTATGATGTCCCGAATTTATTCCCGACATTGAAAATTTCTAGCGGTCGCCGTCTTCAAAATGGCCGCCACAATACCGCACAAATTCAACATTGTTCGATTTCAACGAAATTTCATATGTAGATAGATTATGATGTCCCGAATAGATTCCTGACATTGAAAAATTTCTAGCAGTCACCATTTTCAAAATGGTCGCCACAAAACCGCACAAATTCAACATTGTCCGATTTCAACGACATTTCATGTGGGTAGATTAGGATGTCCCGAATTTATTCCCGACATTGAAAAATTTCTAGCGGTCACCATTTTTAAAATGGCCGCAAAAATTAAATATTGTCCGATATCATCAAAATTTGGTATGTGTCCCGAATTGATTCCTGACATTGAAAATTTTTTACTGGTTGCCATTTTCAAAATGGCCACCACAATACCGCACAAATTCAACATTGTTCGATTTCAACGAAATTTCATATGTAGGTAGATTATGATGACCTGAATTGATTCCCGGCATTGACAAATTTCTACCGATCTCCATTTTCAAAATGGCCACCACAATACTGCAAAAATTCAACATTGTTCGATTTCAAAGGTAGCTTTTGAATTATTTTTTAAACCTGTTGTCAGTGGCCGGTTTGGGAAACTTGAGACTTCATAATTGTTAGATTATAATCATATCTTGTTTTAGTTAAAATTAAGTGAACATATTTAATCCAAAAATTCCACGATATTTGCCTTTCATATTACTTTTACTTTTCCTCTTTCAATTCTCTTCTAAAAAAATATCGCTGAAAGTGGCGTTAAACACCAAAAATAAAAAAATAAAAAATCTCTTCTTAAAACATAATTATTTGAGGGAAATTTACATTAATGATCCAATGTTATTACTAGAGTTAACGCTTGAAAAAAAGGGAAAATCACTATTAATTTGACAGTAAATTACAATTTATGATGGACAAAGCATACCTAATCACACTTCCTGAAATGCTTATGTAATTATTATAGCCCCCTCGACGTCAGCACATCATGTCAGGCTCAGTACGTTTGGATATCCTTGAAGGATATAATGATACCTGGTGTGTGTGTAGCCCAGCACTAGAGGGGTGTCCTGAATAAAGCAAAAATGTCTTATTTGAAAGGTCAAGGTCAGAAAATTAGTTCAAATGTACAAATCCCATGTAAAATGTTGTACCCATACTTGGGGATATATACAAGCAAGTAATCATTGATTAAGTGCCTTCACTTTATAGCATATTTTTGTATTGACAGAGAATGTCGGTTAAGATCAAAATTTATTGTTAATTTAAAAAACATTTATTTTTTCAACCAATTTAGGTGTTGAAGATGAAATTAATACAGGATTCAATATTGAAGTTCTAGATTTGGTAGGCTTACTAAAGTAAGTACATTATGAAAAGAAAGATTAAGCACTGATGGTCAACAATTCCACCAACATCAACAAAACGAGCAATCACCACGCATGTTTCTATGTTTACATTTGTTATATGTTTAATATCTACTCTTGCCAATTTAAGTTTGCAAGGATAATGAAAATTTCATAAGAAGAGACACAAAAACATTTTACAATGAAAGCTAGATTATGATAATGGCTCCTTTGTACTAAATTATATTTAATTCAAGTTTCTTTTTTGACTATTAGAACCCATGGTAACAAGTATAAATAAAGTAAGGTAAAATTAAAAAGTAACAGACTTTAATTGTTGTTCTTCATCTCACAGTTATATACAGCAGTATTTCAATCATTATTATGGTTTGACATATTTATGTTTATTGGCCTAGAAATTTGTGCTGGGCATATTTTTTCTCTTGCTTTCAAGGAAATGTTTGTCATGGTTTCTATTTCTTCTACCAGATGTTTGAAAACAATGCTAATTTAATGAAATAAAAAAAAAGACAAGAACAGCCTTTTATCTGAACCGTTTTTGCAGTTAGAACAGGAATCGAGCCTCAAGAATCTGTTTCCTAATAATATTAATCACCCATTTGGTATCTTTAATTTTTTCTTATGCTACATCAATGTTTTCATACAATAGGTATAATTGTTTTATCCTTGACAAAATGACTTAATCAACAGTTGATCTTTGTGCAAATATAGTCAGAACAGTCATGATTTTTTTTTCTGCATAAAACTAACCCACAGTTTTATTTTTTTGCATTTCTATAAAATGTGACAGCTGTGATTGTCATTTATAGATGACATTTTATTGAATATAAAGTAGTCCCCCTTTTACAAGGCCACTCATTCTGCAATTTAAAAAGTGGCCCTATAAGAGGGATGGTCTGCCTAGACGAGGATAATTTAGTAGTATGTTACTGTCTCAGTGCATCAGAAATCTGACCTAATAAGAGGGATGACCTTTGTTAAAAAGGGTCCTATAAGAGGAGGACTACTAAAAGATTATCTTTAAATTTTCACAAAATTCTCCAAATCACTCAAGTAAAGTCTTCTTCCCTTTGTTACAGATTTGAAAGCTTGATTTCATTACTGAAGATGTTTGTTTTTATCAGGTACAACATACAGAAGACAGATATAGGACTTGTAGCATTAAAGATGTTTATTTTTATCAGGTACAACATACAGAAGACAGATATAGGATTTGTAGCATAAATGATGTTTGTTTTTATCAGGTACAACATACAGAAGACAGATATAGGACTTGTAGCATTAAAGATGTTTGTTTTTATCAGGTACAACATACAAAAGACAGATATAGGACTTGTAGCATAAATGATGTTTGTTTTTATCAGGTACAACATACAGAAGACAGATATAGGACTTATAGCATTAATGATGTTTGTTTTTATCAGGTACAACATACAGAAGACAGATATAGGACTTATAGCATAAATGATGTTTGTTTTTATCAGGTACAACATACAGAAGACAGATATAGGACTTATAGCATTAAAGATGTTTGTTTTTATCAGGTACAACATACAGAAGACAGATATAGGACTTATAGCATAAATGATGTTTGTTTTTATCAGGTACAACATACAGAAGACAGATATAGGACTTATAGCATAAATGATGTTTGTTTTTATCAGGTACAACATACAAAAGACAGATATAGGACTTATAGCATTAAAGATGTTTGTTTTTATCAGGTACAACATACAAAAGACAGATATAGGACTTGTAGCATAAATGATGTTTGTTTTTATCAGGTACAACATACAGAAGACATATATAGGACTTGTAGCATTAATGATGTTTGTTTTTATCAGGTACAACATACAGAAGACAGATATAGGACTTGTAGCATAAATGATGTTTGTTTTTATCAGGTACAACATACAGAAGACATATATAGGACTTGTAGCATTAAAGATGTTTGTTTTTATCAGGTACAACATACAGAAGACAGATATAGGACTTATAGCATTAATGATGTTTGTTTTTATCAGGTACAACATACAGAAGACATATATAGGACTTATAGCATTAAAGATGTTTGTTTTTATCAGGTACAACATACAGAAGACAGATATAGGACTTATAGCATAAATGATGTTTGTTTTTATCAGGTACAACATACAGAAGACAGATATAGGACTTATAGCATTAATGATGTTTGTTTTTATCAGGTACAACATACAGAAGACAGATATAGGACTTATAGCATAAATGATGTTTGTTTTTATCAGGTACAACATACAAAAGACAGATATAGGACTTGTAGCATTAAAGATGTTTGTTTTTATCAGGTACAACATACAAAAGACAGATATAGGACTTGTAGCATTAATGATGTTTGTTTTTATCAGGTACAACATACAAAAGACAGATATAGGATTTGTAGCATAAATGATGATTGTTTTTATCAGGTACAACATACAAAAGACAGATATAGGACTTGTAGCATTAAAGATGTTTGTTTTTATCAGGTACAACATACAGAAGACAGATATAGGACTTGTAGCATTAAAGATGTTTGTTTTTATCAGATACAACATACAGAAGACAGATATAGGACTTATAGCATAAATGATGTTTGTTTTTATCAGGTGCAACATACAGAAGACATATATAGGACTTATAGCATTAATGATGTTTGTTTTTATCAGGTACAACATACAGAAGACAGATATAGGACTTGTAGTATTAAAGATGTTTGTTTTTATCAGGTACAACATACAGCAGACAGATATAGGACTTGTAGCATTAAAGATGTTTGTTTTTATCAGGTACAACATACAGAAGACAAATATAGGACTTGTAGCATAAATGATGTTTGTTTTTATCAGGTACAACATACAGAAGACAGATATAGGACTTATAGCATCTGTAGGGGTTGGCTTATGTCATAAAAAAGATACAGAAAATTGTGAAGTTTATGTTAGTCTTTTGGCCAATGTTGTGATGCCATTACCAATATGTAAATCTGATGGTACTCTCACATGGCCACAAGGTATGTTATTATTAGGGTATGATTTTTTTACTATGAAATAAGATTTTTTTTTTAATAGCAACCAATGACAGAATTGGGTCTATGATGGATACACAAATTAATTTTGGACCTGATTTTACTCATGCTTATACGTTTTTGAGCTCATCTGATTCGAAGTGTCATGTGAGATATATCATATTGGCATCCATCATCTGTAGTCCATTAACTTTCATACTTTTAACATCTCCTATCAAATCAATTGACCAGTTTTAGCCAAACTTAGCCAAAAGCAGTCTTCGAAATTAACTGGAATTAGCTACTGGACATGTGGTTCTGTAAACAAAATTTAGTGGACCTCAAAATGTTTTGTTGACCACTGAAAGCTGCGAGGCCCTAACATGCCAGATTTTTGTGGAAAAGTGTGGAAGGGGTTATCCCACCCCAAATAATATTTTGAATAAAAATCCTGCATCTGAGACATTGCAATTCTACAGAAGACAGGATTTGATCAAAAACAATATTTCTTGGTTTGGAACTCGCACATTACATTCCAAATGTATATTTTCAAATGGTTAAAGAATATTCAACACAGATGGTACATTTACCGAATACCAAGATGGTGGAACTATTTCAAACTTACTTTCATTTATTTTGTTAACAGGAACAGAACATATTTTCTTATTTAGTTTCAATATGGTACAAGATCAATCCGGAAATTTACCTGTGTTTGGGTAATAATTTATTTCATGATTCCGGTTACATGGGCACAGAATATTAAATCCATATAGAAAATACAGAATGGGATTCATACTTCTGTTTTGGGTTGAGGGTGGACACAGTGATCTTGCTGAGAACGCACTGCTTTGGACCGCCCATATTTCAACAGGATGACGGCCGGAGGTCCAGCATAATATCGATCACTGCAAAGAGTCCTTTGTTGGTCCTCTTTAAAAGTTGTGTTCAAAAGGTCTTCCAACCTTCAACTATAGCTGCTTTCACCAAGAATAGAAATACCTACTTTCCATATCTCCGAAACCACTAGGCCAATTTTAAACAAACTTGGTGAGAAGAATCCTTGGATAATTCTCTTTCAAAACTGTGTCTGACATCCCTGTCTTCAATCAAAGATGGCCAGTGTTTCTATATATAGAAATTTTCATAACAGAGCCATTACTTCTACATTTTTATTTGGAATGAGCTAAGATTTAAAAAAGTAGAATAATGGTAATGAGTTGTTTAACATTATTCCAGGTTTTTCTTTAACATTTGTAATTTTGCTGAAAGTTTTCTTTTTTGTAATTGTTTATTTTAAAATAGAAAAGTGTTCTAATATACATTAAGCCTAACTTGATTGAGATTCATTTGAAAACTACTTTACTAAATTAAACCAAACTAGACTGGAATTAATAAAATTATAGTTTTGTGTAACAATTTTTCCTGTGGCATACCTATTGACATTACACTAGGAAATAGAAAATGCAAATATGCCCGGTAAAATGCAAATAATTAAAGATTACCAGTTATATTAGCGTTTACCAGTTAAATTAGCGAATTGTCTTGTTATATTTGCGTTTTACCTTTTAAATTTGCATTGTGGTGGCATTTTAGCATTTTTCCTTTTAAATTTGCATTGTCGTGGGTTTTTAGCGTTTTTCCTTTTATATTTGCGTTTTTCCTTTTAAATTTGCATTGTCGTGGGATTTTAGCGTTTTTCCTTTTAAATTTGCATTGTCGTGGCATTTTAGCGTTTTTCCTTTTAAATTTGCATTGTCGTGGAATTTTAGCGTTTTTCCTTTTAAATTTGCATTGTCGTGGGATTTTAGCGTTTTTCCTTTTAAATTTGCATTGTCGTGGGATTTTAGCGTTTTTCCTTTTAAATTTGCATTGTCGTGGGATTTTAGCGTTTTTCCTTTTATATTTGCGTTTTTCCTTTTAAATTTGCATTGTCGTGGGATTTTAGCGTTTTTCCTTTTATATTTGCGTTTTTACTTTTAAATTTGCATTATCGTGGGATTTTAGCGTTTTTCCTTTTAAATTTGCATTTTACCAGTTAAATCGCACGGTCATCTAAATCACCCGCTGAGTAGAGAGATTACGTAATACTGTAGTCGTCATTAGCTCATTGAATATGACGATCTATAGTATTATATTATTGTTTATCTATACGTATTTATTTATTTATTTATTATTATTATTTATGTCATACTAGTCTGGCCCTTAATAAATTTAGTGTATTCAATACACAATAATCCATCAATTGTTGTGTATTTGATTTTCATGTCGTATTTTAACTTAATGCGATGTTTATTAAGAAATGTGACTTTAAATGTATTAAAATATTAGCAAAGTGTGATACACGTACAGAATACGTATACTGTTGTCACTTCACTATTACTTGTTTATCATGCGAGAAATATATTAACCTTGTAATACCTATGCTGAGACTATTTACTAAAAAATGAATTAAGTATATATTAAACTATCGGTCTCTATTAAGCTATTTATGTCTTGTTTTATAGCACAGGATTGTGTATGTACAGCCTCAAAGTTATTGTGCTTTAAAAGTTCTGATTATTGTAATGAGGCACCTTAATGAACAATAAATATTTTTGTTTATGATATAAAACAAATAATCATATCCCTATGTAAATGCCGTAAAGCGAGAGACCATATTTTAATTTGAAATATTTTATTCTTCAATAAATTAAGGCAAATAATTCCTGAAATAAGAAGTGAAAGGCGGGTTTACTTATTTTTATTTTCATTCTGAAAACGACAGGTACATTCATACCGGTTCACTCAGCAGGGTACATAATATTGCCAGGCAGAATATACAAGTGTCATCTTACATCCGGTCGACGGGACTCTGACCGAATACATGAATACATGTGTCACATTCTTTGGCAATAATCAGAAACGCAATACACATTTTGTGACCATTTAACGGTACCCGTGACTAGAATAGGAGATGCAATACACAGTTTAAAGGTTCTAATAGGTGATCAAGTATACATGAGGAATGGGTGCATATTAATGCACACTGGCGGATCAAGGCGGTGTTCGACAATTTAGTAAAATTCGTGTATAAGTTGGGTAGAAATTGGCAAACAAGAGCCTGGGTCCCCGTTTTCAAAACTGCTGGATCTGCACCTGATGCAGCAATGATTCTGGGGCTATTTTCACAAAAAAATCTTAAGATTAACATTGATCGTAAGTTATATTGGATTGTTCATTTTTATCTTGATTTTTTTTGTGCCTCATCAGAATGATATAGCAACAACCAAAATTATGAAGTAAAGCAGGGTGAACAGGGCAGGGTAGAAAATCCTTCTTGCAAACCCCAAAAAGCAAAATAGACAAAAAACATTCATATGCAATTTTTCCTTATAAAAACAACAATCATATTTTTTATGACTATTCTGAGATTAATCAGAAGGGTTCGCCAGTTCGAAAGACGTTAATAAAATAAACAAAAAATGTTTTCTTTACGCAGACATATTATATGTTACGCTTTGTTCAAATCAGAAATAACCGTTATGAAAACAGATTAATCTTTTTACTGTTGGCAAGTAAGAATATTGTATTTCCATAAACAAATTATTATATTACGTAAGAGATGTACCCTGAAGTTTTGTAAAATATACTTTAAAAGTATTTATAATACGCATCGTCTGTAATTGTCAAATGAAAACTATTACAAATTATATGTTTTCATAATCCTCTCAATTTTATGGCTTCCTACCCTGTAACTTTCTGTGCTTTTAGCTAAGAAGCAGAGCTTATGTGTAGCTTTATTGTAGTGCATGAACGATCGATTACAAAGTGCAATCTTATAAATAATAGCATTAAAACAAGTTTGCTCCGTAGCATAGGCCTATTTTTATTTTTTTTCGAATTCATGGCATTGTTCCGATGTCTGCTCTTTTTTTTTCAAATAATTTCGTAGTTCTTCAATTTTCGAAAAAAATCTTTTGTAAATGTGTCTCATTAAAGACGGATCGTTTTCTCTGATTCGTTTGTTTTGCCATAAGTATATAGAAACAAAACGTAAATCTGCAAAAAGTGATTGTGTAATAAATTCATAAAAGATGTTAAAGTTTGCTTTTAAAGACGCAAGTACCAAAAACAGTGAACCTACCTACTGAACCGTACTTTTTGTAATGCTAAAAATTTACTTCATTTATAAAGTAGCTGGAAAAAAATCCAGAAGGGCTATATAAAATTGAACTATGTCGTCTGCCTCTCAGGCACCGGCTCTTTCTGTCATGTAACTGTCATGGGGTCACTGATCGTACTTGTAAACAAGAGCTGACTGAAATGTGCCTGTTTCTTATATAAAATACATGTCACTTTGCAGTGCATTGTGGTTTCAGCACTAAGAAAAACATCAAAAGTAAACACAATTTTGAAAGTGGTCATTTTCAAACATTCTGTTATTTTATTTAGATGTAATATGATTTGGTAGATGGCCAGAACCATGAAATTTTAAAACCAGCCATTTCCGGATTTTATATTCGTTTCCATCCCGTATATCGGCCCTGTTTTTACTTCATACGAAAACAGATGACGCCATTTTACTGACAGCAAAAGTTGCCAGATAATCGAGAGTATATTAAAATACAAGAATGGCTTTAAAAACAATCTTATGTACAAAGAAATATTTAACTAGGCATTCTTTGAAAATTCCAATCGTCATATGAATGAAGGGTTAACACTGTTAATCGCTATATCTGAAAATCAATAATAGCACGAAAACCGATAACACGATGCTAATAATCGAATATTCTTCTACATATTTTTGGACAGGAAGAGCTCAGATCACATACTCCATTCATTATTGTATTTTTATTCAATAAAATATTTTAATAAGTTGTACTTCAATTTTCTATTTCATTAGTTAACGACATTTTTTTTAATTTTTTTTGATAGCGTCACGTGTTTTGTTGGTTATGCATGTTGTTTGTTGACATCCTAGTTTTAGTAATATTTTGATCTCGGGGTGAAATTTAAATGTATAACAAGCTTGCTTGCTGTATTTATCCTTTCTTATGAAAAGAATGTCATTATTCCTACAATGTAGTGTCAATTTATGTGTTTTCATCCGTATTTTTACATCCGACATTTTTTTTTATTGACATGTACAAGGTTACATAATATAGTCTCTGATCCATTCATACACTTTGCTAAAAAGTAATATTTTCTTTACAATAGTTTATTTTTGTTAATAAAATAGACGAATTATTGAATAACGATTTATATAAATGAAGCGATTAAAATTGATTGCTAAAAAAAAGTGTTATTATTAAATACCCGGATATGTTTGGATAAGAGAATAGCATTCGGGTCATCGAGGGGTCATGTAGTCTCGTGGTTATAAATGCGAAAACTTTTCTCAAATTTCGAATAACTACCTGTCAACCTCTCGTGTAAACTCTGACACGCTGATCCGTCCCATTTTAAGTTATAATTGTGAAATATGGTATATGGACGAATACCTCCCCTTATATAGAGCCATGCTTCGAGCAACCAGAAATAATACTTTTTGTGATACTTTAGCCCTACAGGAAAAATCATTATATGAAAAAATGCACACAAAATGTTGTAAAACAGTTTTAGGCCTTAAAAAAACTGCATGTAACATTTCGACATTATCAGAGTTGGGGCGACTCCCTATTGCTTCCTTTATTAAAACTCAAGTTATGATGTATGTTGTAAGAATAAATACTAATAATATAAACCCATTAATTAAAGAATCCCTTAATGTTAATAAATCTTTACATGATGAAGGCTTCTACACATGGTATACTTTGGCATTAAATGTCTTTCAAGAATTTGATTTGGATGCTGAAGATTTTTCTAATATGGATAAGTGTTTCCATAAGATAAAAGTTCCATTTAAAAAAGAATTTAAAAAGGTTGTCCATAATAATTACATTCAGAAAACTAAAGACAAACTTTCAAAATTAACAGATAATTCACAACTTTATTTGTATAATAAAATAAAACATGATATTGTTTTGGAAGAGTATTTGATAAAGGAAAAAAACTTTAAAAATAGACAACTCATAGCTAAATTTCGGACAATTGACCATTGTTTGCAAATTGAAACTGGTCAATATATTAATATACCCCATCAACAAAGACTTTGCACTACTTGTAATATCTTAGAAGATGAATATCACTTTTTTTTAAATTGTCATTTAAACCAGCAACCTAGAAATTTACTAATAAATACTATTGAAAATAAATGTCCTTCTTTTACTAATATGTCACCCATGAATAAACTTGATTACATACACAATCCAACTTCAGATCTTTTATCGGTTGTTTGCACCTTCATAAAACAATTGCTAGACTTGAGATGATAGGGTTCACGCTGGTCAAATATTTCTCCTACATTTACATATTTATTATGTTTGTGTTGTTTTTCTTTTATATGTTTGCATGCTTTTGTATTGTAATTGCTTGACCCATATGGGTGTAATATGCAATTTGAATAAAAAAAAAAATAATATTTTCTTTTGAAAAGTTTATTTTTGTCAATGAAATGTTGAATTACAAGAATAAAACAAGTATATGTGGAATTATTTTTTTTTAAGATTGAACATGTGGTATTTGCATCATCAAGTAGTTCTATAAAAATATTGATTCAAATCTAGTAAATTTATATTGATTTAAGAAGAAAAATTGAAATAAAGAAAAGTTATAAAATTAATGAGAAATGAAATAATATATTTTATTTAAGAGTAAAGTATGGTCATTTTTTTTTTTGGTTAAAATAATCCAATAGGAAAATAAACCATTAATTAAAATTTTAACAGAAATAATACATCTTAAAACAGTAAAATATGTATACATTAAGGAAAGAAAATAGATCATATATATATATTCTTACAATGGAAATGAAGTTCTATTTTTAAGTTAATTTTTATAAGAAAATTATTTCTTTCATACCTTGACTTTTTAATTATAAAAAAAAGTGAAAAATCAAGCTTGGAGAGCATATTTCAGGTTTGCTTATATAGTATCAGAGTTTGGGAAATGTGTCAGTCCTGTCAGACATGACCAGCAAAATTTGGGCAGATTTTGCTAAGGACTGACACAAGATTGGTATTTTGCAATAGAAAATTAATGAGGACTGACATCACGGACACCGATTGTAATTCGCGGAAAGTCACGATGGACACAAAAGTCTGATTGCGGCAATTGGTTTGTAGTGTCATCGTATAAGCCGCGATGTCCATGAAAAAAAACAACATTACATGTAGTTATATTCTTATATTCGTCTCGGTTTGTTATCTCAATGCATCTCTTTCCAGAACGTGCTGAGTGCTGAATGGGGTATATTTTATTGTGAATTTTATATTTGTATTTATTTGTAATACATAACTTGCGTGATTTTTTTTTAAAGCAGCATCTGCTTCATGACATAGTAGTGGGTTTTATTTTTAAAGTGATGGCACAGGAACTTCTGGTATTTGAATGATTTTGTACCTGCTGGTGCCTTCGCAATGAAATGTCGGTACACAAAGATGGCACCTGTCAATCAATATCCATAGATCAAAGACCGAAAATAACATCGCTATGGTATTTAGAGAGGAGACAACACATTGAGATGAAATAATAAGAAATTTTATTGAAAATAAATTTGTATCCAGAAAGTTTATTAATTAATAAATTAAAATGATTTTTAATACAATTTATTAAGAAATAACAAACACAATATCGTTATTTAGGTAAATACTTATTGGAACAGATTTAAAAAAAAAAACAAATACAAAAACAAAACATACAGATCCCTCCAAGTGTATCAACGATCATACTCTCAGGTCGGACACAGAGTTTCGTCAGACTTGAAGAGAGTGTCACTCTAAAAATTGTCCGACAAAATCCTCCCAGGTCGGAGTGAGAGTGAGAGTCTCCACTCTCAGATAGTCAGTAAACTGTAAACAGGAAACGTCCCCAAATTCTGCTAGCCAATAAATTCGTGCATAAAGAAACATGCGTATCTTAGTAAAGCTGAAGTAAATGAGTGATATACAGTACGGAAAGTATAGATATGTTAACGGCTGTCACGGGCGATATATACAATAATATCCATGAATAAAATGTATTAACATGCAGTACCCATGTTTTAAGTGAACTAGAAGTGAATATTAATATGTCCCTATGTACTCGCGACAATCAATGCCAAGAAGTCCCTTTCACTTGCTGCAGACAGTTTCCGGTTTACGATATCGGGTGCGTACGTTTGCTCTTTTACGTGTTCGCCAAATGTAGGGCGAACGAACCCGGGTAAATAATTATAATTTATACATTTATTTCTTTAAAGGCAAATTTGGATTAAAATTAATTAGTAAAATTTAAGTTTTATTTTGTTCATGGCGAATGGGTCATAAATCCGTAAATCCCGTTTTTTTTCTTTCTTGAAAATTGGCAGTCTGTGAAGTCCTGATATAGGTGAAATAATATTTTATTGGTGTATTCTACGTTTTTTTTTACAGTTTACCTGTCAAAACATCACCCATCTCAGCATGTCGTCGCATCGTGCATTCATGATATACAAATACACCTATCACAGGTGTGAAAAAAAAACATTGCTCAAGACTCCTTTTACTAAGACTTATAAACATAGATAACTATTTTGTGTTTTCGATTTTCAAGCCGTCTTCCAATTTATTTGTACTTAAAAAATAAATTTATAACTGACCCAAGCTAAATAAATGAAATGTGACTTAATGTGTTAATTATATAAATCCTTGCCTTTTATAAATTTTAATTTCTTATCTAATTCTTATTATGTAACAATATGGTCAGGTTGTTATTTTCATTGAATGACATCTCAAAATAGATGGATTCACAGTAGGAGCTCTTCCTGTATA
Source organism: Bathymodiolus septemdierum (assembly GCA_963383655.1). Taxonomy (NCBI): domain Eukaryota; kingdom Metazoa; phylum Mollusca; class Bivalvia; order Mytilida; family Modiolidae; genus Bathymodiolus; species Bathymodiolus septemdierum. Next base: position 100,270,948 of record OY726517.1, on the reverse strand, counting down.
TTGGTTACATCCTGTATATTACAACTGACAGCCAATGCAGGACAAACAATTTTAATCAGCCATCATTATCATAAAATACTTTATTTTGATGATGACACCTAATTTCCATCACCTAATCCAAATTAGTATAGTAGAGGAGTACCGTATTTTTCGGACAATAAATATTGTTTACAGTATACCTTTATTTTGCTGTAGGTTTATTTCTGAATAAGAACACTCGTATCATCGATGTTTTTGGTGTTATTTTTTTTTTTAAATAAAGCAATAAAATTTATGTATACTAACAGGAGGTGCAATTCTAGGGAAAACATATTCAACATCCGAAAAAAATCAATATTCAATGATTGAAGTGTTAGCGAAAATCAGTTCAATATTGTATTTAATAATAAAATATATACTATAAAAAATGTATCTTGTTGAAAAAAATCACAGGGTGGATCGATTTACAATATAAAATTATTATCACAAAATATCTAAATATAGCTATAGCTTTTCTATCAAACACGAGCATGCGCACGGGGTTGTAGTAAAAAATGGCGGTTGCAATACATCTCACAGTAAACATGTAGAACAAGCTTTTTATACTAAATAAACTGGAAAATAATTTTTATCGATTTCGTTACTTAATCGATATTTTATTGCAATAATTCCAATGAGGCTATGGGTGTTTAAACGTCACTTTTCAACAATATTTCAGTTATATATTGACCTTTGAGCTACCTTTCCTGGCGCGAATATGGGACAAGGTAGAAGTACACTAGGGTATTTACGTACAAAATAAAGACAAAAATAAGTAAGAAAATTTAACAGAACATTTGTATGAATGTTTGTCGGAAAAGGTTGATAGTTTCAGTAAATTTCAACACACAATTTATCAGTTATATTTACGTTACCCCCTTTTGCATACATCATCAAAATCATTGTAAGTGTAAAATGTAAATGTCTGTAATTCTGTGCTCTCACAGGCTTCTTGATTGATTTAATAAACTATGTTATGTTATGTTATGTTATGTTATGTTATGTTATGCTATACATGAACATGCGAAGATATATTTTAACACCTAATAATTTTTCAAATTTTTGTTTCAACTTTATTCGTAAAGTCTAATGCTAATTCCGTCTAGTATGAGATATATACAAAAAAATATACATGTAAATATTTACGTTGCCGTAAATTTGATGATTGGTGGTCCCGATATTTCAGGTACAGGTTGAATGCGTGTCAATGATTTGTAATCACATGAAATTAATTTCAGTAATTTCAAATGCAAAAGTTAAATGGGATTGACTGAACAAAGTAAACTGTACGACTTTTACGTTTGCACCGGTGGGCATCATTTGTAATTTATTTTAAAAGTCGGTACATGAGTACAACAATAACATAAGCTCTAATGTGCTTTTAAGTCCGACATTAAAAAATATATACATATCTTTTTTTCCCCCTTGTTAATTTTATATGCCCTCCTGGGGCCCTGATTTTGTTAATAAACTTATATTTATTCTATTTCTATATCTGTACAATAAGCACCGCCTATTTGTCAGTCAATTATACATCAAAGAGACTGATAAGGAGCAATTAACACGTGATTGACAAGGTGAGAGAGTTGTAAAATAAATCGATTATGGATGTACAAAACAGAGAATACTTTTCTTGTTTTGGTAACGAGAAAGATAATTTCATTGCATACATATAAACAAGTTAAATTCTAAAAAAAAAAAAAATTAAGAAAACAAATAAAAGTAAATAATAATAATAAACAAAGATCGTTTCTGTATGACTGCAACAAAACTATTGTTATGTGGTTACTTTCCTCGCTTGCCGCGCTAATAACGTGTTGTCCGCGAATGTCCTGATGGACAATTTGACTGCCGTGTTCGGCCGCGAGACGATCGCGGACTTCCCGATGCTAATTAGTCAATTTCCGCGCCGCGATCGTCCGCGTAATCCATACTGGCTGTAGTGAGGACTGACATTTTTTTCACTAGGACCACCAAACCCATATGCAATTTCGCGAACTCTGTAGTATTAATGTTTAATATAAATATTAATTATTATGTTTTCATATTTGATGTGTGTTTATATTGGTGTAAAATTAATAATAAATATTCAGTATTATATTTTCATATTTCATGTGTAATTTTATAGTTTTAGAGTTTAATAATACATATTCATTAATTTGTTTTCGTATTTTATGTAATTCCATTTATGTAGAAAAAACAAAAAAGAGAATCAAATTTACCTTTATTAACATGTGATTACCCTGATAATTCACCCTTAATGGGACCCCTTAATTCCTCTTAATTAGGAAGGACACCATTCTTTGATATTATGTTATAGTTAGAGTATATTAAGTGAAATTTTAATGGTTAAGAAGGCGGAGCGAGCGAAGCGATGCGACCCCCTTCTTAACCAATAAAATTTTACTTAATATACTCTAACTTTCACGTGCATTGCTTGATCACTTCAATACATACATACATATATAAATAAAACTGAAGTCGTATCAAAATCTTTAGCTATTAAACATGTCCAAGAGAAAGCCAAACTGGACCGATTGAGAGAAGATGATACTAATGGAGGAATACGAGAAAAGAAAGGACGTTTTAAGAGCAAAATTTTCGTCAACATTTATATTTCTTTAAAATTTAGGTACAAGTATGTTTAACAGGGACACAATCATAATGTTCCTCAACTTCCCACTTTTGAGTTTGGATGCACCTCCCTCATCTATTTGGAGGATTTTACGTTCAACAGTTATATACGAAACTAATTTTAATGACTGTATGGAAATATCATGTAAATAAAACATAAAAAAAAAATAGGCTCGATTCCTAAATGTACTGCTTTCTAAGTCATCCTGTAACATATCACATATCATCATAATAGACTGTCAGTCAAATCTGTATTTGTCTATTAACTCGAAGTCATCGTAGATATCAAGAGGTTTTGTACGATCTCTGAATACTCGCTCTCTACGTAAAGCTCTTCTCCCAGCATGAAACAACCGAAAACGTCGGACATGGAACATGTTTGTATTGGTAATAATGCAATACTAATATGCTTTAATTATACCTATTTCATATACCCGCAAAGCACGTGCCATCAAATGGTACGGTTGTAAAAATATTTACTCATCCGGAAAATGACCTTGATGGTGAATTTTATGTACATGTAAGATATGATATGAATTTGATGATAAACTCGAATGCCTATGAAATATTGCTAATATGGTTTGTTGTTATCTTTTTATTCATACAATATCACTTTCATAACTCACAATCAATATAAAATAGCAATTCAAGAAAACTTAAGGAACCTACCCATCTACCTTAAAGTTAAGGGAAATTTTAATTGTTTTCTTAGTTTAAGGACATTTATGAATACCACTTAAGTATGATGGGCGGAGTTTCCTTAACTTAAGGTTATTCTTAGGAAATATTTAAAATAAGAAGTTTTATGAATACCACTCAAGTAAAATGGGCGGAGTTTCCTTAACTTAAGTGTTTCCTTAGGAAAATCTTAACTTAAGTGGCTTTATGAATACGGGCCCAGCTGCATTAAAAATGAAACGCATGTGTGCGAAGCCGAAGGAATTTTTAAAATTGAAGTGTCCGACAACGTAATTTTGGAATCAAATAATCGTAAATCTCTATAAATCAATATAGAGAGAAAGAAATAGTAGATTTATGATTATTTGATACCAAAATTATGTTGAGAAGTGAATGGGGAAAAAAAAGAAAAAAAAGGGGGGGGGGTAATGTAGGTCATGACCCCATGTACCTGTGCTTTTACGATCACAATTTTCCTTACGTTGTCGGGCACTTCAATTAAAAAAAATTCTTCGGCTTCACGCACACGCGTTTCATTTTTAATGCAGCTGTTGTGTGGGGATGTCAAGTAGTTGAGACTAAGATATATTTTCGCTTTCGTCATTCAACACGTCCTCCATCATGCCGTGGTAAAATCCGTGCCACGCACTTTCCAGCAAACGTCTAGGGTGTGACGTATGAAATGTCTGGAACATTGAACCAATGAAAAAGTAGGTTACATTCTAAGTCAGTTAGAGTATATTAAGTGAAATTTTATTGGTTAAGAAGGGGGTCGCATCGCTTCGCTCGCTCCGCCCTTCTTAACCATTAAAATTTCACTTAAAGTAATAATTTTTTGAATAGAAAACGGAAAATTTTCTCGAAAACAATACATTTTTTTAAAACACAGTAAACGAGAGTTTTGTGCAGAATTTTACTACCATTTTTAAAATATGCATTTCATCTAACAATAACCTTTCATTATTGCTGCACTCATCTGAAATTTGACATTTCCCCCGATTTTTACCGCCAAAATAGAGGTGGGAGTAAACTAACTAGAGGTAGCAGCCAGGTAAATCTTACCTTGATAGAGACAGAGACACGTGTACAGGCCTATTTTGACACTCCATTTTTAAACTTTAAAATCTTTCTAAAAGTTCACATAAAATTTCTTCATAAACCTATTTTTTGACATCTTAACATATATATAAACATCGCAAGAATGGGTAAAACAAAGGACTTGTCAAAAGATTGTAAAAACATTGTGTTAAATCTATTCAAGTTTTTTCAGCTTGAGAAGGCCAGGGGAAGACCATTTTATTCCCCAGATAATTTGATTAAAAGAACATGCAAGGCTGCTGGCATATCTTACAGTTCTGTGTATAGAGTTGTAAACGGTAAAAGTCCTCCTGAATCCAACAGACCGAAAGAAAGAAAGAAAACTCTTGATGATTTTGACCGTTGCGTTATTAAACGGACCGTTCATAGCATGTACAACAGGAAAATTGCCCCAACAGTCTCAAAAATTAAGAAAGAAATTGAAGATACAATTAAAATCTCGAAATCAACACTTACTTTAACTTTATTAGATCTTGGTTATAAGTACAAAAAATTCGGCGATAATAGGAGGCTTTTATATGATCAGAGGTCAGTAATAAATGATCGGTGTAATTACCTCCGAAAAATCAGGAAGTTTCGAGAGGATGGGTATGAAATTGTATATTTGGATGAGACCTGGGTTAATCAGAATCATGCCACTGACTACATGTGGTTACCAGTTGATGGTTCTGATGCCCCAAAGATCCCTTCAGGAAAAGGTAAAAGGTTGATAGTTTTGCACGCTGGTAATCGTGAGGAGGGTTCTAAACTGCCAGCATTAAAAAGCCCAAGTGTTATCGTTTTAGATAATGCCAGTTATCACAACATCAAGACTGAAGAAACTGTTATGCCAAACTTTAATCAGAGAAAAGCTGTCTTACAAGATTATCTTTCAAAACACAACATTCCTTTTCAGCCCCTTGAAACTAAAAAACAACTTTATGAAAAAATCAAATTTAAGAAACTCCTTTCCGTTTTTAAAACTGATAAAATTGCCAACCTACACGGTCACGAAGTTCTAAGAACCCCTGTTCGCCATTGCGAATTGAACCCCATAGAACTTATTTGGGCACAGGTTAAAGGGTTTGTTGCCGAAAACAATACAACTTTTCGTTTGAAGGATGTGAAAGAACTTGTTTATGGGGGGTTTGGCAGAATTGCAAAGGAAGTTTGGGCGAAGGCAGAAGACTATGTATTAAAAATAGAAAAGGAGTATGGGAAAGAGAATTGCATTGATAGGAGTGAGATTCCTCCAATAATAATTGATTTTGATGACGACGAGTCCAGCGACGAGGAAAGCTGAATCCAGTCCAACATTATTACATATTGAACGAGTATACCGGTTGTAAATGACAGATTGTACATAACGTTTTTACCTATAAAATTTTATTCATATCCAATAATTGTGTACTCTATGTCTAACTTCAGTGAATTTATTAGCAGAAAAGACCTTCTTTTTCGAATTATTTCCGAAAGATTGAAATAGCTTGGTCAAATTAAAAATCAGTAATTATGGAAATTTATGATTTTACGTTTTTTGAAAATTTTCGAGGTAAATCTCAGGTAAGCATGTGTATAAATGTCACGTAGTCAAATGCATTAACCATGAAGGGAACAATAGCCTTCTCCGGCACTTCGACGAGAGACAATAGACCAGCTGCGGGACCACCGTCGTTCCTATTGTTATATGGGATTACGTCCACGGTGAGTTGGCTGTCACATTTAACGAGCAAACTTGGCCTATTTTGAAGAACTTAGCCTGAAATAAAGACCAAAATAATGCCAAAAATTGGTAATTTTTCAGATGAGCAGGGCCTTCAGAATAATTTCAACCGTAAATATTTATACAATTCCAAAATGGTAGTAAAATTCCTGACAAAACTCTCGTTGGATGCGTTAAAAAAAAATCTACTCTTTACGAAATATTTAGATTTTTCCGTTTTCTAATCAAAAAATTATTACTTTAATATACTCTAACTATAACTTGGCCTTGAGGGATACACGAAATCATAAAATTTTATTACTTTGGTATAAATTCATTACTTACAGCTCACTCCAATACAATATACACTTTAGCAGTAAACACAACAGGTGGTACACCTGAGGAAAAGGCCTCTAGGCATGTAACTCTTGTGGGGACAACAAATGTGTTCTCTCTCTGAATTATAGAAAATTCAATTGTTTTACACTATTTCAACACATATTTTAATACAAGGCCTATAAAACAGATGTTTACAGAAGTGAATTTCATTTTTTTAAACGTTAAACTTATTCATATGAATAATTTCTTAGCTCCGAGCTTTGCTTTCAGATGCATACAAATCTATGTTTAACACTGTATTAGCGATTATTTAAAAAAAATATCCATATACATATTTTTTTTATCGAAAACAAGCCCGTAGTAAATTACAGAGTTATCGAAGCGAATCATGATTAAGTTGGATATAATGTCGCACAATAGGCTACCCGATTTGTAAGGCTTGAAGTAATTTACCATATAACAATATGTTCGTAATGATGAACGGTAAGGCCACTAAAATGCATCAATCGCCTGTAAAATAAATAAACATAAATTATAATGTTGAATCTCCGTGAAAATATTAAACGTTTACATTTAAATCAACATCAAATTGAAATAAATATGAGTGCATAGTTCTAGATCCTGAAAAACAAAATCAAGAAATAAAATATACATAACTACTGTAAAATACACAACGATTGATGGATTATTGTGTATTGAATAGCTAAAGTTATTATCATCCAGAATGGTACAAATAAATAAACAATAATATAATACTATTATAGATTGTTCTTATATTTATCAGGGAATTATATAAACATTTGAAGAATTTGAAGAAAATCCTGTATTTATTGATCAATCTAATTAACTGACAAAATAGTGTTTACATGTAAATTGCATATTTCTGTGGGATCGGACAAGGGCGCGTACTTTACCTATACGGCGTTTACATAGGGTTATGATTATTTGTTTTATATCATAAACAAAAATATTTATTGTTCATTAAGGTGCCTCATTACAATAATCAGAACTTTTAAAGCACAATAACTTTGAGGCTGTACATACGCAATCCTGTGCTATAAAACAAGACATAAATAGCTTAATAGAGACCGATAGTTTAATATATACTTAATTCATTTTTTAGTAAATAGTCTCAGCATAGGTATTACAAGGTTAATATATTTCTCGCATGATAAACAAGTAATAGTGAAGTGACAACAGTATACGTATTCTGTACGTGTATCATACTTTGCTAATATTTTAATACATTTAAAGTCGCATTTCTTAATAAACATCACATTAAGTTAAAATACGACGTGAAAATCAAATACACAACAATTGATGGATTATTGTGTATTGAATACACTAAATTTATTAAGGGCCAGACTAGTATGACATAAATAATAATAATAAATAAATAAATAAATACGTATAGATAAACGATAATATAATACTATAGATCGTCATATTCAATGAGCTAGTGACGACTACAGTATTACGTAATCTCTCTACTCAGCGGGTGATTTAGATGACCGTGTGATTTAACTGGTAAAATGCAAATTTAAAAGGAAAAACGCCAAAATCCCACGATAATGCAAATTTAAAAGTAAAAACGCAAATATAAAAGGAAAAACGCTAAAATCCCACGACAATGCAAATTTAAAAGGAAAAACGCAAATATAAAAGGAAAAACGCTAAAATCCCACGACAATGCAAATTTAAAAGGAAAAACGCAAATATAAAAGGAAAAATGCTAAAATCCCACGACAATGCAAATTTAAAAGGAAAAACGCAAATATAAAAGGAAAAATGCTAAAATGCCACGACAATGCAAATTTAAAAGGAAAAACGCTAAAATCCCACGACAATGCAAATTTAAAAGGAAAAACGCTAAAATCCCACAACAATGCAAATTTAAAAGGAAAAATGCTAAAATGCCACCACAATGCAAATTTAAAAGGTAAAATGCAAATATAACAAGACAATTCGCTAATTTAACCGGTAAACGCTAATATAACTGGTAATCTTTAATTAGTTGCATTTTATCGGGCATATTTGCATTTTCTATTTCCTAGTGTTAGGGCTCAACTCTTGTGGTTTTCTTGCTCTTCTGTTGTTATTATTCGGTTTGTACATTTGATGTTTTGAAAATTAAACTAAATCAAACTAAGCTAAGCTAAATTTATTGTAGAAAATTGTGTACATATTTATATTTTCAATAAGATTAAGTGATTTAAACTGGAAATTTTTCTTTTTTCTTTTTCAGATTGTAAAACTGTTGTGCCAGTGGATGTTATATTTGTAATTGACGAATCTGGCAGTGTAGGAGAAGATCACTTCAAGGACTCAGTGAATGCTTTGACAAATTCTATTGACAAATTGGCCATTGGAGAAAATTTAGTTCGTGTTGGTGTAAGTTTGTTTGCAGGAAAAGGAACATCTAGACCTCTCTTACAACTTAACAGCCAGTATGACAAAGAAGCTATTAAGCAAAATTTAAGTTCGGCTGTTTATCAGAAAGGATCATATACTGATATTGGAGATGCCTTCCATTTTGTCTGTACAGAAATGTTTAAGAAAGAAAACGGTAATCGTTCAGATGCCCAGGACTATCTAATTCTAGTTACTGATGGGAAGTCTAATTCTGGTCCTGATCCTGTGATCGTTCAAGCAGAAAATTGTAAGAGGTCAGGAGTACGAATAGCAACTGTCGGAGTAGGTGGGGATACAGATGAAGACTTACTGAAGAAAATTGCTTTCCCCTTGCCTAATTATTACTTGTTGACAGTATATGATAAACTACATGAAACTTTACCAAATCTTGTCATAGAAACACTGGATTGTAGCTCTGGTATGTACAACCTTTATTAAAATATGCCTATGTCATTGTATTTTATAAAGGATATTGTCTATGCCATGCAAGTAAAATTTACAATACTATTACTGGTGAATTCCTCATTTTTAACAAACGAGGAAGTACAAGATAATTTTGAAAAGCAAAATATGACAAGTGATAAGCTGTCAGTGGTGTGTGGTGACACAGGTCTAGACCCAACTTTGGTCTTGTTTTCTGTATGAAAATAAATGCATGTAGTTTTATTGTTTACTATGACAATCTATCCATTAGTGTGTTGAACACTTGATTTTTCAGAGTGGACATTAACATTTGATTATAACAAGTTTTTTGATATGGATGCCATCAAAGCAAGGATTGAAAAGGCAGCAAAGAAGAAGCTAGAAGAAGCAAAGAATAAATTAAAAGAAGAATTGTTAAAGGCACTTGGTGTTCCAAAGGTATTAACATTAATAAAGTAAATAAACTTTTAGCATGCAATCAAAGCTCAACTGGTTTTCTGTTATCTTCAGTTTGTATTTGTCTTTATTATTCTGTATACACTCTTGCTTATTGGAAGAAGAGTTTGAAGATACCAAAGGGGTAATCAGAATCCGTAAATTGAAGAACAGACAACACAATGACCAAAAGAAAAAGGACTTTACAACGTTTGTGTTTTAATTGCCATTTGGAAGACCAAGAAATGATCGATTTCTAAATATTTTCTTCTCTGACACCACTTGGCCAAATGAACCAAAACTTGGTAGGAAGCATCTTTTGAAGATCCTCTATAAAGATTGCTCATTTCATTATGATCCGTTACCAAACATGGCCGCCATAGATAATTTTTGTTTCTGAATGATCGATTTCTAAAACATCTTCTCCTCTGAAACAGCTTGGTCAAATAAACCGAAACTTGGTAGAAAGTATCTATGGAATGTCTTCTATAAAGATTGATCATTTCGTCCCGATCCGTTAACAGACGACATGGCCGCCACTTGCAATTCTTGTTTCTGATGGGTCAATTTCTAAAAAAATCTTCTACTTTGAAACCACTTGACCAAATAAACGTAAACTTGGTAGGAAGCATCTATGAAAGGTTCTCTATAAATATTGCTCATTTCGTACCGATCCGTTAACAAATATGGCCACCACAGCCAATTCTTGTTTCTGATTGGTCTATTTCTAAAAATTTTCTTCTCTGAAACTGCTTGGCCAAATGAACCGAAACTTGGTAGGAAGCATCTTTGAAGGGTCCTCTATAAAGATTGCTCATTTCGTCCTGATCGTTAAAAAAAATGACTGCAATGGACAATTCTTGTTTCTGGTTGGTTGATTTCTAAAAAATCTTCTCCTCTGAAACTACTTGGCCAAATGAACTGAAACTTGGGAGGAATCATATATGAGAAGTCTTCTATAAAAATTGCTAATTTAGTCCTGATCAGTAAACATGCCCACTATAGGCAATTCTTGTTTCTGGTTGGTCGATTTCTAAAAAATCTTCTCTGGAACTGAGTAGCCAAATGAACCAAAATTTGGTAGCAAGCATCTATGGAAGGTTCTGTATAAAATTTCCTCTAGGCAGAATGAAAGGTGAGCGACATAGGCACAGCCCACTGAGCCTCTAGTTGATGGTATCCTTGATCACGTCTGTTCCTGTACTGTTACCATTTCTTTCTATCCTTCTACATGCATCCGGTACCAAAAATGGATATCTTGGACAGTGACAGTATATAACAAAATGAACAAAATTATAGCACTCAATAAAATAAATATTGAAAAGTACTGTCACTTGATTAGCTTGTAAAGTTTTTCAATATCTACCAGAGGTAAGTATAACTTTTGTTCATGACAAAACTAGAATTGGTTGAACAATTGTAAATTGATCAGTATAAACTTTCCTATTGGCTGCCCAATCTGTTAAACTGGTTAGACATTGGGTCTTCATGAAGATGAATGGTGTTAGTGGCAACACAGTTATAACATTCTTCCCTGAAACCACAGAATCATTAATAAGAAAACTTGGCTAGAATGTTCGTTAGATGGCCCTATGGAAAATGTGGGTTTTTTTTCTGTCAAAAGTTCAAGATGGCCATCACCACAGGACATATTGAATTTAGGACTATATCAAAGTATTGATAGAAAGCATTTTCTCAGAAACTACAAGCTTAATTGAACACAAACTGGTTAGTGGATAGTCCCTCCAAAAGTTAACATTTCAAGTATATATCTGAATTTAAAGATGGCTGCCACAGTAGAACATAGAACCCTATAGGGAAAATATTTTAGAAACCTCTGAAGATACTGCACTGTTTGAAAGAATACCTGAATTGGCTGAATTGTTTCTTGTATTGTCATGTACAAAATCTGTTTGCTTTTGTAAAACATACTCTTAAAATATAATTATTAATGCAATTCTAGTCAGAAAAATACATGTAGTAGTTCTAGTCATAGATCATTAATCATCAGTCAATGTTGGTTTAATGATCGTCAATCCTGGGAATTTGACTGCATGATTCCCACCACCAGTATCAAGTACACTTCAGACTTTAGTGGTGACCGGCATTGACTGTAAAGGTAAATGTAAATTCAACTACAATATGATCACAACCACAGTATAGCTCTTTTAGAAGTTTGTACAAAGTGATAGACATCAAGGGTGTTCATTGAGTTATTAATGTTCTTTTTTTTTTTTTTTTTTTTAATTTAGGACCTTTTGCAATCAACAGGACCATGTGTAAGACCTAACAAAATGAAACTGTTACAACTAAAACAAGAGTTACAGGACAGAGGTCTTAGTATTAATGGTTCTCAAGCAGATCTGGTGTCTAGGTTACAAATGGATGATAGAAGTATGTATAATCAATTCATATTTGATTTCTCCTATTTCTTTAAAGGCATATAGGCTGTCAGAATTGAATATTTTTTTTATATTAAAAGTTGCCAATATATGATGTTTTATACTAATTGCAGTTGAAATTGTTCATAATATCAAACATAAATAGCCTAGAACGAAGGAAATATGTCGCTGTTTTATTTACTTGAATCCAGTAAAGAATCCAATGTTTACCCACACAATATTCATACGACCTGACAGTGAATTCATTCGAGAAAGCGTTTGCGCATGTTCAAAATTGTTTGTTGATGAAGAAAGCACATGGCACAAATCGAATCATGGAAGAACGAAAACATTGACGGATTCTATACGAAAACGACACAAAAAGGAGGATTCAGCCAGCTTTGTGTAAAAATTAAAAAAAGATATTATACTGACCTACTCCATTTTTCAACTCCTAAGCATAATTTAGTATCTTTTTTCGGCCAAATCGTATTTTGACAGTAAAATTACATCGTAATTTTTTATATATTGTTTTTTCCAGGAGAAAACGCTAGATGATATCTCTTTTAAATTAGAGACTAAAATAATGAACTTCATGTCTGTTTTTTTCTAAGAAAATATAATCAAAACAACTCAAGTGTTGTCAATAATATGCATTATTAATTAACTTTGATTTATTAGCCTTTATATGATCAAATCTGTCCATACAATATAAAAACTTTCATTGGGCCAATACGGCAAAAACCAGTCCAATACGGATATTTTCTGTATTGGCCCAATTCCAGTCAGTCCAATAACAACTAGATCGGAATCCGCTAGACATTTTGACAATTTCAAGGAAAAATCCTGAGAGATATTGGACTGGTTAATTAATAAAGGTATCATTACGTGATGTTTTTCATATTGGCCTAGTTATAGGTCCTCGGTCTGCTGTATTGGCGTTCGGCTGCGCCTCAGGCCAATACAGCAGGCCTCGGACCTATGACTAGGCCAATATGAAAAATATCACGTAATAATACTATAATACAATTTGTTTACAATTTTCCCTTTATCGGGCCTCTTTGCGGAGTTTGTTTTTATTGATTTCATCACGTATTTTCGATTTTAAGTGTCATTCTTACTAAATACCGTTATATAATGTTAGCTGATTACCCCGGGATCCAATTTCATATATATATTTCTTAAATTATATTAATTTTAGCGAATTTATATGCAACATGCTTCCTGGATATTCATAGCAGTTATCAGTATTCGGCAAGCTTCGGAAAAGCAGTCGACTTATAATTAGGTCGTGTTAATGGCGATTTTACCAACAGACATTTGAATTCTTTTCACTAATTACGACATTATAGCATATTTTTTAAACCTGGCTTCTTGTTCAGAACATTTTATTAGTATAAAACATCGAATATTGTCAACTTTTGATATAGACAAAAAAATTCAATTCTGACTTTAATGATATTGGAAAAAAAATTTATATTTTTCTTATTCCATGGTGCACCTTGAAAAATAAATGTAGGGTTATTGAACTAAGAATAATATGTTCAAAATAAGTGAATAAAGTCAATAGGAAACAACAGAAGGAATTATGGAAGGAGAATTTGGGGAAATTGTTATAATTTTATATATTTTTTTAAATAGTCTTCAATTATTGATGTAAAAACTATTTTTGTTAAGCTCCATGGTTTTAGTGAAGCATATAATTGGTGCCTCCATCTCTCGGAACGTTCATCCTTCCATCTGACCACAGACATATTGTTTCTATACACAAATAAACCTCACTAGAAGTCAACTATTGTTCTTTTTGGAGAACTCAACATAACAGAGATTGACATTGGATGGCATTGCATGTAGGATTGCAAAGTATACATATTTGGACCGGCTTTTTATTTGTGTTAGAATGAAGAAAAAAAACAGTAATTAAATGAAAATTTGAATGTTTAATTACAATTCTGTTTATAGAATGTGAAATGTTGAATACCACACTGTTCTTACCAGAAATCACTGTTCCATGGCTGAATGACCACCTGTATTACTCCATAACCTCTGATTGTTTACGATTAGATGCCTGTATTGACGTATCTTTTCAACTTGGTGATTTTAAATATTCTAAAGCTTTCAATGCATTCATCGAATTGGATTTCTGCAAATATGTGGTGACATATGGATTTGAAGGAAGAACTGATTCTCTCATTCTCATCAGCTATAAATGGGGTAAGTTTTGTATGGATTATTGATTCTAATATTTAGAAACATTGAATCAACTGAAATAATGTGAAATAAATTGTCTTATATGGAAACATGACAACAGTAAGGATTTTTCTGAAATTTTAAGAAAATGGTAGATATAGTTAATTGTTATAGAAAAGAATTATAGTATAACTACTCCTGCATTCCAAATATTTAAAATGAATCACAAGTAGCCGTACAACCCAGTAAGTAACAAATGCCTATTGGCACTTGAGTGAATTACTATCTCACGATTACGAGCGATTTATTTTTGATATTCGAAGTGCAAGAGTAGTTATACTATTTATTACATAGATTTTACTCATTTATTTGCAATGATATGACATTTAAAGGAAAGGGGGAAACAATATAGACTGGTGTTGAAGTTATATTTTGGAACAATAAAGAGTGAGGAGGACACTAGAATATGGTGACAAGTTTATATTGGAACACTATAAAGGGAGGGCAATCTAGACTATGTTTACAAGGTCATTTTTTAACACTATTGTAGGGGGACAATTTAAACTATGACTCAATAGTAAATTTTAAGCACTAAAGGGAAGGATGACAATCAGTTATGAATTATAAGCTTTGCTATAATTTTTATACTTCTTTCTTTTTCAGGTAAACTAGAGACACTTGCCATTACTACTGATGTTAATCTTTTGTTAGTAATATTTCAGATAATATGTAAAATAAGATATTTTTTGGAATCTCCATTTATTTTGATTATCTAGCTTTATGCAGTCAGCTTTACCATCACTTGACTAACTGTTCATTAATCTCAAGTCATAGCCAAAATTGATTATAGCTTCAACTCAGATGGGAAGAGTTATACAATAAAAAAAACAGGATATCTAATTGGTGTGCATGACACATTTCTGGAATAACCTTCATCGGTTATGCTCAATGTTGAAAGATTAGAATGCCAAATGATTTACAAGTCTTTGGGAGTGGGAAAGCCAAAGAGCATAAACAGGATAGCCATAATCGAGTATACATGTGATATATATATATATAAACGTCTGAAAAAGTAGCCAACGTATGAACCTACGAGATGTCGGATCAGAAACAAGTGTTAGCGATACTGTGCAAGCAAACAAAAATGATAAATAAACGTCTAAAATGTTGGCACAACGATATCAAAAAAAGATGTTAAAAAGACTATAATTATAATTAAATCGATGGATATTTCACTTGACCGACAAGCTTTATCAGCATCTGTAATCTGATTTGAAAAATTGTCACGAGACCATCAGTTATCGTGACATAAATTACTTAAAATCATAATCTTGAACTTTATACTTTATATTATTCAAGTATATTGTACACCAATTTATAAACAGTATGAAAAGAATGAGAAAATGTAAAGATGAAGTTTACCAACTAGCTGAGGACCAGGTACTGGTTAAAAAGTTAAAAAAACAAAAGATTTAGGCCTTTTTGTTTATGCCATCCGGGTGTAATGTTTGTAACTCGCGGATCCAAAAACTCTCTCTTTTCTGTCTTTGATTTTCATTCCAACTTGGATTGTGATCAATGATATAAATTTTGGATTTGCCAAAGTCATCCAATGAGTGCCCCGGCGACACAAAGTGTTGACTCACGAGCAAGAGCGTCTTTTTCGTAAGGTCACTTCTGTGTCCATTCATTCTTTTGTTGAATGGTTGGACACTTTCTCCTACGTATTGCGACCCGCAGACGTGACAGTCAAGGAGGTAAACCACATTAGGTGTTTTGCAATTGACATTGCAAAATATCTTGTACTCCTTTCCTGTCGTCTTACTATGGAACACTTGTGTGTGTTGCAATTGGAGACAGCACTTGCAATGCTTGTCACCACATGGTTTACACTGGCCGACCGTCGATGAAGGTCTAGATACCGCAGCTCTGACGAGTGTATCCTTAATGCTTTTAGGTCGCCGGAACACTACAACGGGTGAATCAGGGAACAACTTGGCCAGCGTTTCACTTTTTTCAATTTCTTTCCAATGATGACGGACAATTCCTGCAATTTTCTCTAAAGAGGGATGGTAAGTGAGAACAAGAGGAACCCGTTTGTTGATCTTTTTTTCTTTGTACTCCAGGAGGTCATTTCTGTTAATTTCACTGGCTTTTGAAAACCCACTCTCTATAACTTTGTCATTATATCCTCGTTTCTTCAAATGATGGCGTAAATCTCCTAGTCTTTGCTTGGTGGTTTCAACAGTGGAGCATATTCGTTTTACCCTAATGGCTTGACTGAATGGGATACTCTTAAAACAGTGCTTAGGATGGCAACTACTGGGTGAAAGGTATTGATGTTTGTCTGTGAGCTTAAGAGTATAAATCAGTTGTCATGTTGCCCTCCTTGACCGTGGTGGTAGTATCAAGGAAGGACATTTTGGTTTTTGACACTTCGTGTGTGAATTTTATAGACGGATGGATACTGTTGGCATGTTCCAAAAATTCATCAAGCTCTTTATCGCCATGTGTCCACTTCATGTCAACGTCATCGAAAGTGTCCATCCATTCAACAAAAGAATGAATGGACACAGAAGTGACCTTACGAAAAAGACGCTCTTGCTGTGAGTCAACACTTTGTGTCGCCGGGGCACTCATTGGATGACTTTGGCAGATCCAAAATTTATATCATTGACCACAGTCCAAGTTGGAAAGAAAATCAAAGACAAAAGAGAGAGTTTTTGGATCCGCGAGTTACAAACATTACACCCGGAAGGCATAAACAAAAAGGCCTAAATCTTTTGTTTTTTAACTTTTTAACCAGTGCCTGGTCCTCAGCTAGTTGGTAAACTTCATCATTACATTTTCTCATTCTTTTCATACTGTTTATAAATTGGTGTACAATATACTTGAATAATATAAAGTTCAAGATTATGATTTTAAGTAATTTATGTCACGATAACTGATGGTCTCGTGACAATTTTTCAAATCAGATTACAGACGCTAATAAAGCTTGTCGGTCAAGCGAAATATCCGTCGATTTAATTATAATTATAGTCTTTTTGTAGACTTATAGTTATTTTTGTTACATTTTAACATCTTTTTTTGATATCGTTGTGCTAACATTTTAGACGTTTATATGATAAATGATAAATGACTAAAGATTTTCGTTAATCTTACAATGACTTTAAAGATTTTTATTATTCTTATAACAACTTTAAAGATGTTCATTAATTTTATAGGTAATATATAACGTCACACTATTGTTAACGTCATATATATACACTTATAAACATTGTACCTGAAGATCTGCAACAGCAGTGAAAACGTTAGTACAAGAATGTTGTGAAAAATCCGTTTTGGTCTTTTTTTACTAATTTCTTTTATATATATATATATGTATATATATATATATATATATATATATATATATATATATATATATAGGAGTGGATGTGGTCGAGGGCACTGGACGTAAGGCTAAGCGAATGGTGCTGCAGTGTATCAATGGTGTGGGTTCAAATTCCGTCGAGGGAAGAACAAAATTTGACGGCTCTAAAATCTAATTCTAACACTTTGGTTTAATTTTCAGACGTATATATATATATAACAATAATATACATAAAGTCAAAATTATATTTTTGTTCATGTATCACAAATAGACATGATGGGTGTCAGTGATTACTCTAATTTACAAGTATTGATATAACCTCAATCAATATGTCGGTGCACTAATACATGCTGGCTGGTCATTTCATGCATACATATGCCATTCATAAAACTTTTGATATCATTTGCTATCATAATACACCAGGTGTCAGTTTCAGGTATTATTTATTGCGATGTCATCTTAGAAAAAAAAATTACCTTGAGGAGCACCAACTGATACACAGGGAAGGCTTTATTACCCTTGCAATAACAGTTACATGCATCATTTATACCTTATGGTAATCTGTTCATCAAGTGCAGACTCCGTTACGGACATCAGCTAATTGAGTTGTGGACATCTTTTTCTCCTTTCCCCCCCCCCCCCCCCCCCCACACTTTTCTTAATAGTAATATAGTAATACACTTTCCCTTGTGTTACTTTAATAATGTGTCATTAGACCACCTCATGTGACTTTCATTTCAACACATGTCTTATTTTAGTTTAAATGATATTTTTGTTTTTTCAAAATCAGTCTCCACCATTTTGGGTATGTCAGTAATTGCAGTTTACAGTGATCAGCTTTACCTCAATGTTGATGGAAAGAATTGTTAAATCTGGGATCAATAATTCTTCTCAATGCATACCAAACACATGTAATGTGTAATACAAATATATATATATATATGTAATATTATCTTTTACTGCGGGTGAGATGCATGTTATTTAATGCATGTTATGAAGGATCATATATATTTTTCAGGTTTTCAATTGACAAAGATGACGACAAGAAAGTTTTTAAGTTGGATTTTGGTTTGAAATTATGTTTTGACAACGATTGTGTGATTGACAAAATGTTTCTAGAAAATTACGAAATACCTATCCCTATATGTAACGAGAATTTCACTTTCTCAGGTAAATATTTCCTAATTAGATTACTATTGTTAATGATCTGTTGTTTTTAAATATAAAAAAGTATTTTGAATGATCCTTAACATAAATTGTGATTTTCATTACATTTGGAAATTGAACATGATTGCTAGGCCAATTATGCTGTCTGATTTGCTGAAATAAAAAAAAAATCTTCTTCACAGAAATTGATTGTGTGATGGCATTGTTTTATGATAGGACTGTAACTTGTATTACTGTCTAAGCAATTAGTGTTTTTTTCTCGATAGGAAATCCTATATAGCAAAGAATTTGATGGGGAAAATATTTTTAAATTATTTTCCCCTGAAATCTCTGAACTGCGATTTCACAATAAATTAAACAATTCTATCTATCCTTTGTTGTGTGTCACTAGCTGTCATCAAATTTTGTTTTTTTTTCAGTATAAAACAGTTAAAAATTAATATGAATGGTCAGTTGATAGTCCTTTCTACAGTTTACATTTTTAGTATAGATCTGAAACCCAAGATGGATGTCACAGCAGGTCATAGTTCAGCATAGCAAAATATTCTGATCTGAATCTGCTGAACTAATAGTTTTGTACAAAATGCCTGTTTCGGAAATCCATGATGCTACTACCACAGGATATAGGTTAACATAGACCCTTTGTAAAAATTAATATAAAATAACCAGACTTTTGACTGAACACAAACTGTACATGAATAACCATTGGATCTCCCTTCCAAATTCACATTTTTTTGTTAAAGTCGGAAAATAAAGACAGCCACCACCACAGAACTTCATTGAGCATAGAACCCTATAGGAATATGAATAAAAACTTTTTATCAGAAACTACTAACTTTGATTTAACACAAACTGTACTTAAATAATAAACAACATATACTTAAAAAGTTGAACAATACAGACTGAGATGAAGCTTCTAGTTTATAATTTACATGTACTGGTATTTTTTTTAATTTTAGGAGAGTCTATTGTTGACTTAGTAAAAGCAATTGGTGGAAAAATGACTGAGGATGCTTTTGATCTTGTACTAAGATACCTGGGGCTTGATGTAAGTTTTATTAAGTATAAATACATATTGAAGGATATGGAAACAAGCTAATTATGGCTTATACTAATCTGTCTCCTTGTATGTTTAAAAGAACTGTAGCATTCAATATATACTTGCTGCATGTAATTGCATTACATAAATACTTAATTATAGATTTATAAATGAATATCAAAACTGACGAAAAAAATGCATTGAAATGAAAAATTATCAAAACTAAATACACATTTACATTCACTTTTTAGAAAAAAAATTCTCACTCACGTTATGAGTTATAAATTATTACTGAGGATCTCACTGTGACTGTTAGGTGGAAAACAGCTATGATAGCACTGCTCTTTAACTTTTGATGTTGATCTGAGGTGAGTATCGGATACATTTTCTGTCAGGTTTTTGCACATCTAAATTATTTATCAATAAATTTAAAGAAATATGCCAGTAGTTATGTTTGTTTATACTTTTATTATACCCCCGAAGGGGGAGGGGGTATACTGTTTTACCTCTGTCCGTCCGTCCGTCCAAGATATTTTTTGTCGCATTTTTCTCAGTATTTGTTGATGGCAGAAATATAATGTTTGGTCACAAGCGTCATATAGGTATACCATATTGTGGGTAACGTTTTTGGACCCGTCGGATTCCTACTTCCTGTTTGCCGAATTAGTTGGTTTTTATACACATTGAACATATAAGCACATTTTTCGTCAGTTTTTTCTCAGCAACTATTGATGGCAGAAATCTGATATTTGGTCACAAGCTTCATATAGATACCCCATGTCGTGGGAAGCGTTTTTGGACCCGTCAGATTCCCACTTCCTGTTTGCAGACTTTGTTGATAACACATTGAACATATATGCTCATTTTTCGTCGCATTTTTCTCAGCAACTATTGATGGCAGAAATCTGATATTTGGTCACAAGCTTCATATAGGTACCCCATATCGTGGGAAGCCTTTTTGGAGCCATCAGATTCCTACTTCTTGTTTGCCGATTTTGTTGATTTTTATACACATTTAACATACATTTGTATATGCACATTTTTCATCGCATTTTTCTAAGCAACTATTGATGACAGGAATCTGATATTTGGTCACAAGCTTCATATAGGTATGCCATATTGTGGGAAGCGTTTTTGGACCCGTCAGATTCCTACTACCTGTTCGCCGACTTAGTTGGTTTTTATACACATTGAGCATATATGCACATTTTTTGTCACATTTTTCTCAGCAACTATTGATGGCAGAGATCTGATATTTGGTTACAAGCTTCATATAGGTACCCCATATCGTGAGAAGCGTTTTTGGACCCGTCAGATTCCTACTTCCTGCTTGCCGAAGAGTGGAGGTATCATAAGTGAGCATTAGCTCACAGTTCATCTTGTTTTTTTTTATTTTGCTTGCTGTATATATCGGATTACCTTTGAACTTGAAATGCTTCATTGTCCCAAAATTGGCAAGTTCAAATTATTATTATTTTTTATTCTGATCAAATTATTCCATGTAGTCTTTCGTTCAATAATAAACAACATATACTTGCAGAAACATTTCAAGACTGGTTCTTGTGACGTTCCAGAAGGACCAAAAGGTATGAATTTACAGAATTACTTACCATGTATATTTTTGCTCACCTGGATCAAAAATCTGTACAAAATTAATCTTTCTTCTTATAATGAACTATTGCTATCACTAGACATCTGGCAACTGTCTTCAAACTTTCGTACTTTCGAAATCTTGCAAGCCATTAATTGGCCTTAATCATTCTTAGGGTGTCTTCTTGTACAATTATGTCTAATGACACTACCATCCAACCAATATGGCTGTAGTTACTATAGATAGAACTTAGGGGTGGAGGGCGGGTGTTAAATACACAGGCTAAAAAAAGCCACATTTTCCCACCAAATGAGATTATATTTGACTATAGTTACATTTTAATGAGTAGTATGACATATGATATAGATTTTGTAGAAACATTATGTGTTTTGTAGAATTTTGACAAAAATATGCAAATTAGGCTGATTTTGACAAACAAAACATTTGAACATTTACTCCTCTGAAAATGCCAATTGGCACAACTGAAAAGCACGGCTGACAGAAATTATTTGCCATGAAAAGACTTCAAATAATTGGATAGGAATAAAAAGGAGTGAAAACACTTCAAATAATTGGATAGGAATAAAAAGGAGTGAAAACACTTCAAATAATTGGATAGGAATAAAAAGGAGTGAAAACACTGGTTTTTAAGTGGTTAATTTAATCACATTTACATCACTAATATTTAGAAGCATGGCTTTATAAGATGTACAAGGCAAAATGTGTTTTATCTTTAAAGCTTGTCCTTTGATGATAAACCCACAGAAGTACTTACCATCTAGTGTGAGAAATATGGTGCAGTGTGAGATCACAGATAATTGTTTTGGTTTACATTGCTGTCTTGATTTGTCCTTCAAACTGCCACTTGGAGATAAAATAGTCACATACCATATACCTTTCTGGTTCAAATTTGAACCGTGTGAATTTAAACTGGATATAAGATTTGGTGGATACAGATACCATGGATACATTCTAAATTATGATTGGGGTAGGTAATATTATGATCTTTGAATTCATTTCTTGAGTCATAGATAAATTGATGGACATGTGATTAAAATTTGTTTGATGACAAAAAATAAACTCAATTTATGATGGGGGCATATTATTATAAAAAATATAAAACTTCACGTCCATTAGAGTGTTAAAGTCATTACTTTTATCCTCATCAATGTCAATTTATTGTGAAATATTTATGTGAAGTCTCAACTTTTGTGTGTCCTTCACTTGTCAAGTTACAGCATCGGTGGTGTAATTGTTAGCATGCTGGCCATGGAGTACTGTAGATTGAGAATTAAGCCCCTGTCCAGTCAAACCAGAAAGTATAAAATTGGTATTGCCTAAAGCAACTTCTCTTCTAAGCACGCAGCAGTAAGGAGTAAGTTGTAAAACTTGTGTCTGATCCATTTGTTGTTATTATGAACAATAAAATAAGTTTAAATCAGTAAGGAGTAAGAGGAAAGACTGATTAGCTCGGAATCAGAATAATGTTTCTATGCGCAGACTGTTATTTCAGTGAATTAGAAATATTCAAAGCAAACAAAGTGTGTTGATCTAGTACAAAGCAGACATCATCATCACCTCATCGAATTGCATCTTGTGCTCACCATGATATAGCTGAATAAATTGCTCACTTTTGGTACTATGCAACAATCACTCACTTGTGCTGAAATATAGGATGCTGGATGGTTGATTGATTGATAGATTGTTGTTTAGCACCAACTTTAGCAGTATAACAGCTATGTTGTGGCTGGATGGCTGATACAATAAAAGTAATCACAAAAATGATCATGCTATGGCGATTGTATCCTACAAGATATGATATTCTTTCGTCATTTATCTATTGCCAAACAAATTTGAATTATGGTACATGTAATGTATTTTAGGTGAAAAGAGTGTTATATCAATTGGTAATGGAGACCCAGCACCAGTTTCTATAGAGTGAGTACTTTGTATTCTGTTGTAACCAATACACAAGTAATAGTGTCATGTCTTAATTTTACGATTTTTATTCATTGTTCTGAATAGACAATAGTTTTACCTCTGCTTAAATTAGAAATTGTTATACCTAAATATATTTCATCTTTTTTTGTTATGAAATTGACAGCTGTGAATCTCCTTACTATATTTGTGGTTGAAATAAGGGAGAGGGAGTGAGGGATGATTTAACACATTGAGTATTCAATTCCATCTGATTAAATCCTCCATTTCAGGAACTTAAAACATATAAAGAGACTAACCACTCACTCTGAAACAATAACATTATGTTAAAGGTAGCATTCTAACTTGAGTTTACATACAACCTCTAGGTATTCTATAGACAAGATGGAAGATGGCCAAGGTTTTATAATAGATGCTTTAATCAAAATATGTTTACCTATTGGTGGCGATTTGTACTGTGAACCTGAAAATGGAATCCACATTTTGAAACAGCAATCACTACCTGTCTGTACTGCAGACTTTTACAGTTGGATCAAAGGTAAAGCTATTTGATTGGGTATCAAGAGTCAATCATTTATGTAGTGTGCATTATTTATGGACTAACTTTGCAGGGTGCCTCAGAACAATACTAACTTATAATCACTTACATCACAATAGCTATGGACATTTATTGGTTATCTTAAAGTTTTTGTTAAATATAAATCAATACATTTTATTTCTGATTGATAAACGTTTGATAGGATTTTTGTTTTTTATTGTAATTTTTTATTTTAAAATAGAAAATTGTTATACAATACATACACGGTAGATGAAAAGATGTAAAATAATATACATCAAAAGACTTTTTTGTCTAATATGAAAAAAAAAAAAACATGACGTGTATTGGTGGAAATCCAGGCCCAGCTTTGGGACAAGTACAATAATGGGTCTGGATTGAATCACTTAATTGGATCCCAACCCTTCCCTTTTTTAATAATGGATCTCCAACATCAATACTGATTAAGACAAACATATTAATGCATGTACTGATATGTAATTAAAGCAAAGTTTTGATTTCAGTATAACCTGATCATTCAGTTCTTGTGATCATTTTCAATATAATATGACTGCATTTCTAATATACTGAACAATATAGCTGAAATATAGATAACGTTGACATGAATCACGAATTAATCAATCAAAATCAATCAATCTAATTTATTGAAGATCTGTTAATTGTTTTTTTTATAGATTGTAAATCAGTATTACCAGCAGACATAATATTTGTTTTGGATGAATCTGGAAGTGTTGGACAGGATGATTTCAGACGATCATTGGACGCTATATCTAACACTGTAGACAAACTAGGTATAAGTGACAAACTGATTCATGTTGGACTGTCTATGTTTGGTGGAACTGGTACTTCTAGAACAGGATTAGATCTAAGCACAAGCTATGACAAATCTGTGATTAATCAAAGTATATCTAGTATTGTATATAACAGACAAGGTTACACAGATATAGGTGATGCTCTGAGATATGCCTGTGAGGACATGTTTCTATCCATTAAAGGTGAAAGGTCAGGTGTACCAAATTATGTTGTGTTGATGACAGATGGAAAATCAAATCGAGGCAGCATACAGACAGGGGTGACAGCATGTTATAGTAACAATGTATCAATCATAGCTGTAGGGATAGGGGACGGCATCAGTGAAGCTGAACTATTGTCTATAGTGTCTGAACCACGATACTACATCAATACCACTTATATGGCGCTACATGAAAGTCTACTAGACATTGTAACATCGTCTGTCGACTGCAGTGCAGGTATATCTGAAGTTTTCAAATTTTTCATTTTTTATCTTGCCTTTCTAGTTCTTTTTAAAATTGTGCTCAACAGCATCACACTGCAAAGATTAATAAGAATGACCACATCTAATACATTTTAAGCTGAAAGGCAGAAATGATAACTAAGAGTTTTATACTATATATTCTTTCTGTGAATGGAAATGTTCCTTATGGCTTTTCCAGGAAAAAATACCCGGTAGGGTCGGAACGCCATTGATTTTTTTTTTATATAGGTGGGGGGTGTAAAATGTATTTCTTTTTTGGGGGTTGTTGTTAAATTTCTATTTAATTAATCGCGGTTGTCAGTATTTTTACCATTTCGGTATATTAAAATAGACCTACTTGCCGGCAAGTCGTGTCACTGTGTTGTTCGTTAAACGGTGTATAATATTCAATTGTTTGTTCTGGGATTTCGCTTCTTTTGCGTGATTTTTAAGCCAAATTGTCTCCCTTTATCTTCCGAAATATTCCAAATGATATGTTATGTAAAAGATGGAGAAATACGAATGATGAACTGGTACCTGGTTCTTTTATTTTCATTCCTGGGTTCCGAGATAAAAAGTACCAGTCGAAAACGAAACATGGTCAAATGGCACAATTTCTCAAAAAGTATTTATCCAAAAATAATAAACTCTACATATTATTAATTCTTGAGATATAAGCTTTAAAATGGTGTAACATTTATTTGACAGACATTTGATTTAAAAGAGTTATACGTGATCAAAACAAATATTTTGATGCAAATTATTGTCATTTCCGCCATTGAAAAATACTGTCCTGCCACGATTTAGGGTATCAAATGTCAATATTTTTTTTAAAACTGTATATCAAATTAAAGCCTTTAATCTCTTCTTTATTATGGTATTAACATCATGAAAATATCTCATTACGTTAACAAATTATACCAATAAACGTACTGAAAATACCTGTTCTGGTTTTCCGCCATTGAAAAATACTGTCCTGCCACGATTTAGGGTATCAAATGTCAATATTTTTTTAAAAACTTTATATCAAATTAAAGCCTTTATTATCTTCTTTATTATGGAATTTACATCATGAAAATATCTTATTCCGTTCAAAAGTTATACCTATAAACGTACTGGAAAATACCTGTCCTGGTTTTAAACCCTCCTCAAAAATAGATAAACAACACACTTTATAGGTCACACTTGTACTTGCATTACTGCCATTAAACAGTGCAGTATTACAGATTTGATCAGTCTGTTTCAAATTTAATTTCTATTTTCTAGGTGGGGGTCATTTTAAGTATTTATATTTATGTGGTGGTACCCCAAAAATAATTAAAATTCTGGTGGTAGTACCCCAAATTATTGACGGAGTTCCAACCCCCACAGGTATTTTTTCCTGGAAAAGCCCTTGGGTGGTCTTCTCTCCATAAAAAAATGGCTTCTTTGAAATAAAACATAATGCAATTCATGTTCAAGCACAAATAAAGCTGATGCATAATATTAATAATTAATGATAAAAACAATAATAAGCCATTATTCAGTATAGCGAAACATTTTGGTAAGAAGGATCCAACAGCTTAAGGAGGGAAAATATTTTAAATAAATTAAAAAAATAAATATTAAATACATTACAAATTATGTGTAAGCGTGGCTGTGGCCACATTCAGTATAATAGATTAATTACACGAACAACTTTACATTAATTCTACAATTCATGATTAAGAAAAGTACAATTCCAAAATAAAAAAAATGAAAAAAATAAATAATAAATTCCATACATTCTGCTAGAACCCTTTTTTTTCTTCTTACGAATTGAAAGAAATTTCCTATGCTCTAATTAAATGCTACACGTTCCTCTGTTTGAACCAGAATGTGGAATTGTAAAGAGTTTGCAACGAATACTCCTCTTAGAACTGCGCATGGCAATATTATCGTAAATAAATGATTAAAATCATGATGTACGAAATCGTACATATTTAAAGTAAAATGAGATTTTATAAAATAAATACTTGCCATAATAAATTCTGAGTTAGTCCATCTACGCATGTCTGACAGGTGGAATCTCCAACTAAAAATATCATCCAATGAAACGAAGGAATGACCTTGTGCCCATAAATCCCTGCCTTTATATCATCCATTTAATTTCCTAAAGCAAACATGAAACCATAGGAATAAATCAGGGAAGGCTGGGAGGGACCTTTAATTTATGATGGTAAGTATTTATTTTATAAAATCTCATTTTACTTTAAAAATGTACAATTTTATTACAATAAATACGTTACCATCATAAATTCGGAGTAAAAACACAGAATCTAACTCAAAGCTGAATCCCCTGAACCAGAAGATGCAGGAGGAAAAACAACTCTTTGTGCCGAAACTAAGGGTCCCAAGGTATACAGACTCTGGGCTTGTGACGATAAAGATTGCAGTTAGTGAGAAATGAAGGAACTTTCAGTTCTCCAGAAACCTGCAGATAAAACTTCATCCAAAGAAGCATTATTGAAAAGAGCCCAAGACGTAGAAATAGCTCTAACATCATGGGCCTTAACATGCATACTATTCAGAAGTTCTTCATTAGAAGAACTGTAAGCTAATTGAATAGTTTTGCAGATCCAAGTGGAAATGGTTTTAACAGACAAATCTTGTTTTCCCTTATTAATAGGAATAAATAACCTGGAATTGGAGGAGGTGCAATGACTATGAGTTCTCTGAAGATATAAGAGTAAGACTCGAATTGGACATAGCACTTTTGAACTTGAATCATGAGGAAGGGCTGGAATCACTATCAGTTCTGAACCTCGACCAGGAATTTGGTTTTTGGCTGAAAAGGCTGGATCAGTTAAGAGAGTAACAGAAGATTTATCTCTACTGAAACAAAGACAATAATCGGAAGTGGAAAAGGCATGAATTTCACTTCTTCTTCTACCAGAAGCCAAGGCAAGAAGAAAACAGCACTTATAAGATAAAAACTTGATATCAACCTCCTCAGCGGGTTCAAAAGGGTGAGATTTCAAAGCAGAAAAAACCAAACTCAAATTCCAAGATGGAATTAAAACCCTCTGTCTTGGACATTCAAGACTGACATTCTTAACCAGTAAAGAAATAAATTCATCGCTACCAAAATATGGACTTCCAGACAAATGACTAGTTCTTGAAATAGTGGAACGATAACCCTTAATAGTAGAGGGTGATGAACGTTTCTCTTCGAAAAGGAAGATTAGGAAATCTGCTAGCTGCTGTACAGGGATTTGGAAAGGATCAACTTCCTTCTCACTACACCAATTACAGAAGATTGTCCACTTGTCATCATAGATGATGTTAGTGGAATCTGACTGCTCGGGAGAGATGTCTGGCTGCACCCTCAGAAAAACCTCTCTTTTTGAAGTTATCCCTGAGAGAAGTCACGCGAACAGATGTAGCTTCTCTGGGTTGGGATGAAGAATCTTGCCCTTGAATTGGGAAAGAAGATTGTGTCTTACTGGTAAAGCCAGTGGGTGAGTGCAAGATTGGCGAAGAAGATCTGGAAACCAGGCTTGTTTGGGCCAAGCTGGAGCAATAAGAATGATCAAACATTGTTCTACTGAAATCTTCCAAAGAACTGCAGACAGGAACCTGAATGGAGGGAAAGCGTAAGCAAACATTCCTTCCCAGGAGAAACTCATGGCATCTACCACGTACGCTTTTGGATCTGGAACCGGAGAAGCAGACACTTGGAGTTTGTAATTGAGACTTGTCGCAAACAGATCTACATGTGGAGACCCCCATTGAAGGGTAATTGCCTAAAAAACTAATTGGAGAAGTTCCCACTCTGTATTGACTGGAACTAGTGTTCTCGAAAGAGAATCTGCTAAAACATTGAGTTTCCCTGGAACATGACGAACTACAAGATGTAGACGAAGATGATCGCAAAGAAGAAGGATTTCTCTTGCTAAAAGGTACAGTTTGTAACAATGAGTTCCTCCTTGATTCTGCAAATATGCAACCGTTGTGGTGTTGTCCGATGCAAGATCAAGAGACTTGTTCTGTAGAAGGGACTGGAAATGAGACAGTGCAAGAACTGCTTTCATTTCTAGGAAATTGATGTGCTCCTTCTGAAGATCTGGAGTCCATACTTCCGAGACTGGAAGACCGTCCAGATAGGCTCCCCAACCTAGATTGGAGGCATCCGTGAACAAAGTTTGATTTGGGACTGGGGAGGACAGAAGTTGGCCTCTCAAAACGTTCCTTTGAACAGTCCACCATAGAAGATAAGGAGACAAAGTCCTGATGAATAATCGGAACTGGAAAGTCCCAATCCTGAGAAGCTGTTGTTGGTGTAGATAAAAATGAAGTGGTCAAATGTGAAGGCGACCAAGTGGAACAGCCTCCACCAGAGAATTCAAAAGACCTAGCAGTTGTGAAAATTGGCGAGCAGTAACTGTTTTCTGAGACAGAAACAGATGAACTCTCGAACAAAGATTCTGAAACTTTTCCTGTGGAGGAAGAACTAAGCCCTGTTGAGTAAGGAAATGTTCGCCTAGAAAGATGAAGTCCTGAGAAGGAATCAGGTCTGACTTTTTCCATGAGATGAGAAACCCCAGAGAGAGAAACAGTCTGATGACTACATTGGTGTTGAGATAGTTTCTCGGGAGAGAGTTCCTTGATCAGAGAGTTGTCCATGTACGAATGAATCTGAATAGCTTGGGAATGAAGATGAGCTATGGCTGCCTGCATAACTTTGGTAAAAACTAGTGGTGCAGTCGACAGGCCGAATGGAAGAGCTCAGAATTGATAGACTCTGTTGTTCCAAGCAAACCGAAGGTATCTGCGGTATGAATGGCAAATAGGAATATGGAAATAAGCGTCTGAAAGATCCAGGGAAGTGGTCCACATACTTGGAAGAATCGAAAGCTCTGATAGAACGATTGGTCTCCATTTTGAAGTGGGGAACAACCAAGTAAGTGTTGAAGATGGATAAATCGATGACTGGTCTCATTCCCCCTGTCTTCTTCGGAACAATGAAGAGACGAGAATAAAATCCTGGATCTATCGATGATACAGGAACTTCCTCCACTTCCCTCTTTGCCAAAAGAGTATCTACTTCCTTCGACAGAAGTTGAAACTTCTTTGGGTCTGGAGTATGAGACAGTGGAATAGGAACTGACTAAAGAGGAGGGTGTTCTCTGAATTGAAGAGTCAATCCCCCTCGAATTACTGACAGAACTCAACAATCTGAGGTAATATTTGTCCATTGTTTTAGAAAATGAATTAACCTCCCCCAGACTGAGAAAGACGCAATCCATCAAGGGTCTGGAATTAATAGAAGACAATAAAGCCTTGTCACAAGAGGGTACCAACTTACCCAAAGTAGAGTCAAAGATATCATAATCTTTAGAACGGAAATGCTCATTAAAAGAAGCAAGACCAAAACCACTGACTGGAAAAATGGGACTCATTAGCCACAATCCCGTCATTAATGATCTGAAGAGAATTAGATTATATGGTTGGATTGTGGGAAACTAGTATGTGACTTACTAGTGTCCTGTGACATACCACATGAAGCCTCGAAAGTAGAGGCAAGTCTCTTTGGTCTAGAAGGAGACTGAAAAGGTACCTTGTTTACATCTCTCATAATAGTGTAAACAGAATCTCTGAGATCCTTCAACGAAGAAGGAGTATCCTCAGCCTCAGGAGCCTTACTAGAATTGGTAGCAGACTGACCAATTTCAGAAGGAGGAAGAGATACAGGAACGGAAGGTTGTGAAACATTCTGTGACACCTGAACTGGAGTTTCAGCATCTTCACCAGAAGAAAATTCTCCTTCCTGACTACCTGGGGCCACTGAAGGTCCCTCATCCTCATCACTATCCTCTTGTTCACTTTCATGATCTTGAAGGTGTGAAATCACTGAAAGGCTAGACCTATTGGCGTTATTCTCTAACACTGACATGCAGGTAGAGAATGAAGCCAAGTCAGATGAGATACACTGACGAAAATCATCTAGTA
Organism: Bathymodiolus septemdierum; assembly: GCA_963383655.1. Classification (NCBI taxonomy): domain Eukaryota; kingdom Metazoa; phylum Mollusca; class Bivalvia; order Mytilida; family Modiolidae; genus Bathymodiolus; species Bathymodiolus septemdierum. The sequence continues at coordinate 100,239,770 of OY726517.1, read as the reverse complement.
TACTCTTAAACCCATCCAGAGAGGGGCCAGAGTTACAAACCTGATTGACCTGGGGCCTAACAGAGGAGGTAGGCACAGGAGCAGGTAAAGACACATCACAACTAGAAGACACTGCTACATGGGGAGCAGGGGCTGACAGGCTAGAAGTGAAGGTCTGTGGACCAACAACGGAAGTTGCTACAGGTCCAATATTACCACCAAAAGGCCAGAAACCTGGAAAAGCCTGACCAGGAAAACCTGAATAACGGTATACCCGAGGCCAGGGGGGCCTAGACCATGACATGAGGTTATTAGCCGAAGCAGGCAAAGTAAAACCACAATACGAAGCTGGAGGCCTAGAACCAGGTGAACTTAAGTTCATAGAGATACCAGGGGAACATGAAACTGAACTGGTGGTGTCAACTGGCCTTGAGACAGTGTGAGTGACAGTGGCAATGGTAGGGATACCTCTATTATAACCGACAGAACCTACATGTTGGATCTGCTGACCGGTACTAATAGTCACCGAAGTTAATAAGTCGGTTGACTGACTAGTAGTATTATTAAGTACTACCAAACTTACCGTAGCCGTAGGGTAGGGTAACGATCCATCCAAAAAAACATCACTGCCAGTAATGGCTTCGAAAGGGCTAGCAACATTAAACTCCATTTGTAGTTTTAAATACCTATTGTACACAATAATACAAATCAATAAATATTGGGGATACCTACAATATTCTTACACTACTAAAAAACAATTATACCCCGGTATCTTCTCTGCATAGAGTGAAAGAAAAACATGTGTGTCTTTATACACAGGCGGAAATTAAATGGATGATATAAAGGCAAGGATTTATGGGCACAAGGTCATTCCTTTGTTTCATTAGATGATATTTTTAGTTGGGGATTCCGCCTGTCAGACATGTGCAGATGGACTTAAACTCAGAATTTATGATGGTAGCGTATTTATTGTAATAAAATTCAAAACACATATACTAAATTAATAATTACTGTTCGTTGAATAACCAAATTTAAGTATAGACTTAAATTATATTGTTATAAATTTAAATTGTTTAAGACTGTATTTTGGTATTTTATCTTTTAGTAAAGTTGTTAAAATATTCCCATTGTTTTTATAGTGAAGTATTGCATAATGAAGGACTGATGCAAGTAAAATATTTGAAAAAAAGCCAAGATGTCTGAACGGCTGCCATTTTGATAACATTTTATCTACATTTTTGTATGTGACCAGATGTCATTGAAAGGTGATTTGAGATCATGAACTTATATTTTTAGTGCAGTAGTGCAAGAAGAAGATCTGATGCATGCCATGATATATATTTTAAAGTCAAGATGTCTGATCGACGTAATTCACATCTCCCAATAACCATAGGGCACATGTATCACTTATTTTTTTGTTAAAAGGCACATAGCAACGATAAGTACAATAGCTGTGACATGAAACCAATAAGATTTCAAATTAATTAAATATACATGTTTACAAATTTTTTTTTTTACATAATGTAAATTAAAAAGAAGGCAACTTGACTTGTGTATCTACAATTCTCTCTATAATTTTTAACAAATACATATTGTTATTTGTTACAGACATTTCATCTTTAATCTCTGATTGGTTGAACAAAGCTGGCATGGATTTTCTAGCAGGTGTGAAGCGAGTAGGGAAACATCTCATTTTAAAACGACTTGGATTAGAGGAATTTTTTAGTGGTCGTGTCTGTGATAGAGAAAGAAAACCTTACAGCCCAAGCGTAGATGGTTGGAATAATGGTATGTATGTTAGATTTACCTATTTGAAATATTTAGAATTTAGAAATATCTGTATTGTATTGAAGAGTTGCCAAGTCAATTGAGGATTTTACGATTGCAAATGCAGTTTATTTGGTGACGCTTAGCTGAACCAGTAAAATTAATTTTGCGACTGTCATATCCCCAACTGACGTCAGCAACTCTTCTAATACAATACTGTTATTTCTGTTCTAATGCAAGACAAAAAATTATTCAATTGAGCTTAAGAAAGGGTATAAAAAATTGCAAAAATTAAAATGCTGCAAAATATTGTGAATTACTTTGGCACATAAACATAGAAAATCATGACGTTATGAAATTTGTCAGCATAGAATGTAAAAACTGGGCATTAATTCGCAACAGTATACTTCAATTTAATATCAAATGTAACAAGAAATTATTTCAAATTTTTTACTGTGATGTTTATATTTTTTTGAAAGTATATACCATTATGAGCTTTTATCCTGCAATTGGGTTATTTTTTGTCATAATAAATGGGTTGAAATAAACTGTTGCTTTATTATGATAGTGGCATAATAACACTTTTCACATTAGCCTAATAAAGCTGTTAAGCTACATCCCTGTCATAATAACACTTTTCACATTAGCCTAATAAAGCTAATAAACCACACCTCTGTCATAATAACACTTTTCACACTAGCCTAATAAAGATATTAAGCCACGCCCCTTACCATAACTACTATTGAGGTATCAATGGGGTTTCCGTTATCATCATTATTATTATTAAATTAAATAACATTTTATTGCAGGATAAATACAATATTGGTGTATTGACAGTAAATATGTAATTTATGTGGCTCGGCAAGAAACGGGTGGAAAGACTCGCTAAAGCTCGTTCTTTCCCCCGTTTCTAAGCCTTGCCACATAAATTCTATAATCAATATTGTATATATATTGAATGTAGTAATTTATAGAACATTTTGGACATAATATATAAATTTATATATTCCAGAGTGTCCTTTAGGAACATTGGACATGCCTGCCCTACCAGATTACATATCATGTCACTACGAAGATACATGTACAGGAATAGAATGTTGTATAGAGATTTCTGTACTTGGACTGACTTTACACCCATTCCTTCTCATAGACCCATGTGAATATTCCCTTAGCTATGGTGTCAACACAATTAACAGAACTATCCAGCTGATCAACTATGAATGGGGTTTGTATTGTAATAGTCATTATTTAATCAATACTTTAAAAAAGGAAAATTCCTACGTCTTTTGAATTAATAGAAAAATAGCCTTGTGAGCTACAAATATCTCTGTGAATGTTGATTTTATCTTGCATGTAAGATGTCTGATATGAGCCACAATGTGAAGAATTACTACGATATAACCCAGCAAACTTCAGATTTTTTCTAGCAGCTGATCTTGCCAGAAAGAAAGATACTTAATTCATCTCATTTCAACTATTTTTAGCTCACCTGAGCAAATACCAAGTTAGAATCTGCCCTCACTGTCTCTAGATAAAGAAAGGACAAATGGAACCAACATCTAAAATTTATAATTTTCATTTTAAAAGTCCAATTTTAAAAGTTTAAATGTTTAATGTAGGACTCTGTATGAAATAAATAAAATAATGTTACTTTAAAAAACTAGACTAGATTTAACTCAAGCTTTGCATGAATCACCATGTGAGTGAAACAGGTTCAGGTTAGCCTGTAGTCACCTCTTGTCGTTATTAATAATTAATGTTGTTATGAGGGTTTTCAAAGTAATTTTTTTAAGAATTGTATATTGTTAGACTTTAACCACCAATGCCTCCCTCCTATCCCCCCCAAAGAAATAACAAAAAACAAAACAGGACAAGTAATACCCCATGAAGGTGACAATTATTTGATTGTTGTTGAAGTAGTTGTGTTTTTTGGTTTGTTGAGAGAAAAAAATCTGGTTCTGATCAGTTACTTTAATACAACATATTTTTAGATCATAAATAGCAATGTAAATTATTTTTTTTCTATAGGGATTTAGTTAGTTATTGAATATATATATGTGGTTGCATCCTGAGTACACATTCCAAACTTTTATTTCTGTTCACAGGGAAAACAGAGAAGATAAGTTTAGCAGGTGGTGTTATTCAACTAGAGTGAGTTTTTACTAATAAAATGCATTTTGTAGATATATTGCATGTGAGGAAAACCTGGGGTATTGAAATATGATCTAGTTTCTCTTCTTCGGGGTACAACCCTTCCAATCAATCATGTAACAACCCTTCCAATCAATCATGTACAAGTACTTATTGCCATCAGAAGGAAAAACGATATCCATAGTATGAAATTGAGATACAGTACAGAAACCTGTCTAAATCAAACCTCCTTGGAACCAACTTTTGTTTTTGGAATAGACAGGTGTTGAGTTTATACAGGTTAATTTAACAAATGTTTCCTACATTGGGAATTTATTTATAGTTAGGTTTATACAAGATTTTATTTTATATGGGGCTTGCTTTAGACATGTTTTACTGTATCTCAATATATTGAAAAAATCTACATTGTGCGGAAGATACTTGCATATAGATAAAACAAGCGAAGGAAATAGGGTTAGGGTTACTTATGTGATGTGGGGGTTTTAAGCTATTTTCACCAATAATTATCTGCAAATATAATGCTGTCATATTCTGTTATGAGTCTGTCATCAAATGTTGTCTGTTTGTAGAAACAATGGTTTCTGTGCAATAACTTGTTTTAGTTGACAAATCCTTCTGAAATTTTAGCACAATTATCCTCGACACAGAAAGGTTGGGAATGATTTTGGGAATTCTAGCACTGCCTGTTTTCAAACAAGAGGTGCCAATGGTGCCATAAAAGATGTTTCCTGTTTTTGTATGTGAGGAGTTTAATTTTACACCAATTGTGATGATTTTCTTTTGTATGTTCCTTATAGAATTCTGTTTATGTAATTTTCCAACAGGTTTTGTATGTCACTTACCATTTTCATGACATATGGGTGTCTAAATGGGACCAATACCAACAATTTTGATTTTATGATGCTAAAATAAACTGTTTTTGTAATTATTTGGGATAATTAAATAGTTCCTTATCTTCTGATTTTGATTTGATTACATAGCAAATAATAAACAGAAACATAAACTAGCCATTCTTTGTTATATACAACCATTATGTACATTCCTTTTCCAACACAAGTTTAAACTGTCAACTTGTTATTTTAAATTCAATCAACTGTATAATTATACCCCCACTCCACCGGAGGGAGGGTATACTGTTTTACCTCTGTTCGTCCGTCCAAAATATTTTTCGTCACATTTTTCTCAGCAACTATCGATGGCAGAAATCTGATATTTGGTCACAAGCTTCATATTGGTATGCCATATTGTGGGAAGCGTTTTTGGATTCCTACTTCATGGTTGTCGACTTAGTTGGTTTTTATACACATTGAACATATATGTGGGGATATCATAAGTGAGCATTAGCTCACAGTTCATCTTGTTTTGCTCTATTTATTAGAATGCATGTACTAACAGTGAAAATGATGTAATTTACTTTTGATAGATTAATCATAAAAAAACCTCCAGATTTGAAGAAGTTTGTAGTATACTTAACTGCCAGAGCATGTTTTGAAGAAATGTGTGTCCCAGATATGAAGATATTTGATGGTACACAAATACCACAACCTGTTTGTGACTTGTATGCTGATTTCAGTATGAAAGGTAAAAGATATATATAATCTTCACAACAAAATTGGGAATTTTGATGGTGATGCTGTTACCTGTTTCAAATTTATATCCTTGAAACTACAAACTGTATAAAAAGAATGATTTCAGAATGCCAAGTGAACTTTAGTATCACTTTGTGTCTGTCATCCATCTGTATTCATTTACTTTTTCCAGAGATTACAACACTAAATGAATGAAATGTCCTGCATTTGGTTTCCACTCAGTAACTTAAATTATCCTGAAACAAATCATTTGAAACTTATACACCAAGTCAGGAATCATTAAAGAAAGGTCTCAAGTTCGATTTCAGACTTTACGTTTTATTCACTATTGGAATTGTGCCCCTATTTACTTTAGCTGGTACTCTACATTTTATTCTTTATTTAGTTTAAGCATATTTTATTGTTCATAGTAACAAATGGATGATTTCCTATTGGAGTTGTGCCCCTGTTTACTTTAGCTGGAAGATGAGGCATTTAATTATACCCCCCGCAACAAAGTTGTAGGGGGTATACTGGTTTCACCATGTCCGTCCGTCTGTAGACAAATCCTATGTCGTACGATAACTTGAGTTGTGTTTCTTAGAATCTTTTAAAATTTTATCAGCTGCTTACTGGTGAAGAGAGGAGGATCCCTTTCTTTTTCGACGATTTTCACTTTTGCCGTTCCAGAGTTATTGGACTTGATATGACGGAAAATAGGATTTTTACCCTATGTCGTATGATAACTTGAGTAGTGTTTCTCAGAATGTTTTGAAATTTTATCAGCAGCTTACCGGTGAAGAAAGGAGGATCCCTTTCATTTTTGGTCGGAACAATCGGTAATGTTTTGGTTATGGAAATAGGTTGGACAGATGCGGGGGGTATATCTTAGTGAGCTGTGCTCACAGTAATACTAGTTTATTCATGTTTCATTTAATTGATACTTTCTTAAAAAAGAACAGCTAATTAAAAACAAATTTAGATGTGAAATTTAATTACTTTTTCGAGAGTTTGGCAACAAAAATCAGTTTTATAGATTTTTGTTGTTGATTTTAGTTTGTGCTCCAAGCCAGGATATAAATTTGCACCATCTTCTGTTGTTGTCTATGCTGTGTTTTAGAGATTCGGTTTTGTTAGATGGGTTGTTCATGTTGTTACAGATGGTTATATTATTGTTTAATTTCTTATCCAATTATAAATTAATTCCAAATAATAATTTTTTCAGATTTTTCTTTGACTGATTGGGCTGATCGTGTTGGAACAGATATCAGTGGGCAGTTGAAGTCTGAATTCAGACAGTTATTACTAGAACAGTTAGGACTAGATGTTAAGTTAAAAAGTCCTCCTTGTAATAGATCTGATGACATGTATGGTCCAGCTGTCAATGGTTGGAATAATGGTATGTCATCATCCATACTAAATATATAATTTACAGTCAAACCTGTCGTAACGGTCACCTTTGTATAATGGTCACCTGCTCATAACGGTCACTTTCGTACTCTCCCTGTGCATTTTACTATATATTTTAATTCGATATAGCGGTCACCTGTTCAATGTGGTCAGCGGTCACCATTTATTAGTAATTTCCAGTGTAAAACCTTTGTATAATGGTAAGTTTATTTTTAAAATGATACCGGTGTCATATGGTATTTTGAACCCCATGGTAAATTGAACCCGGGGTCGATTTACATCCATGGTATATTGAACCCCCTTATTGAAAACTGAACCCCCCTGTATGGTAAATTGAGCCCCCATGGTATTTTGAACCCCCCATTTCTAATCAAAAGATATGCAGGGAGGTCAAAATATCATGTGTAGGGGGGTCGATATTCTATGGGTAGGGGGGTCAAAATACCATGGATAGGGGGTCGATATACCATGGGTAAGGGGTTCAATACACCATGGGTAGGAGGGTCGATATCCCATGGGTAGGGGGGTCAAAATACCATGGGTAGGGGGGTCGATATACCATGGGTAAGGGGGTCAATATACCATGGGTAGGGGGGTCAATATACCATGGATAGGGGGGTCAAAATACCATGGGTAGGGGGGTCGATATACCATGGGTAGGGGGGTCAAAATACCATAGGTAGGGGGGTCGATATACCATGGGTAGGGGGGTCGATATTCCATGGGTAGGGGGTCGATATACCATCAGTAGGGGGTCAAAATTTTCTAAAAAAAATTTAAAGTTCAAAAGTTTCAAAATTTGAAAATTGAAAAAAATATATAAAATTTCAAAGTTCAAAAATTTCATAAGATTTCAAAATTTTCATCATATTTCAAAATTTTAATATTTAAATAATCTTGAAAAATGATAAAACAATTGTAGCCTATTTTGTTGAATATACTGTTGAAAAATTTGAAAAATTCCTTATTATTTAATAAGCAGTTGTTGACTTAATTTCAGTCTACTCATGACTATGCGGACCCGGTCAATGATTAATTAACCTCGGCCGTTGGCCTCTGTCAATCATTCATTGACCAGGTCTGTATAGTCATGAGTAGACTGCATTAAAAGTCAATAATTGTATAGGGTAGGGGGGTCAATATACCATTGGTAGGAGGGTCGATATACCATGGATATATCGACCCCCCAACCCATGGTATATTGACCCCCATACCCATTGAAAAGACTAAGTAGACAAGTAAACCTTTGTTTTATATAGGGAATCTCAGCGCAACTAATTTTAAGAAAAATATCAGATTCATGATATACAAATTTTGAAATTTTGAAAATTTTCTTAAAATTCTATGAAAATTTTGAATTTTTTTTTGGATTTTTTTTAATCTTATGAAATATGTTAGTTTTGAAATTTTATGAACATTTTGAAGTATTTTGAAATTTTTGAAATATTGAAATTAAAATTTTTTTGAAAAATTTTCAATTTTAATTATTTTTTCTTTGAAATTCTATAAAATTTTTGAAATTTTGAACTTTTTTGAAAATTTAGATTTTTTGGAAATTTTGAAATTTTATTACCCCCCTACCCATAATTATTAATATATATTGAATCCCCTCCCTACCCATGGTATATTGACCCCCTTAACCATGGTATATCGACCCCCCTACCCATGGTATATCGACCCCTCTAACCATGGTATATCGACCCCCCACCCATGGCATATCGACCCCCCTGCCCATGGAATATTGACCCCCCTACCTATGGTATATCAAACCCTCTCTTATGGTATTATGAACTCCTCTTTTGGTAGAAATGAGGGGGGGGTTCAATTTACCATGAGGGGGTTCAAAATACAATGACAAAAAATTGACCCCGGGGTCAAAATACCATAAGGAAAATTGAACCCGGGGTCAAAATATCATAGGTAAATCGACCCCGGGTTCAATTTACCATGGGGTTCAAAATACCATATGAAACCGGAAGTGATTTCGAAAGTTCGGTATTTTTCTCAAATGCACAAAAAATCCTGAGGTGTTACAAAATATATTGCTTAATTTAATTAACTAAATAAACAAACACTATTAAATTTTGTGAGTAATAAATTACATAAAGGAAAGTTTATACCCGGAGGTTATTGGAGATATTTATTCATTACGACGAGAGTAGAAATTCACTCTCCCAAAATATTTTGTATGTAGTGCATCATGTCAAAATCGTCAACATCCGTAAATAGGAAAGCTTTGAAATTAGACAACAAAGTGAAAGTTATCTGTATGAATACGTTGGGCTTTAATACAATGGGTTATAAATTGTTCCGATCGATGGTGGGAAAAGTTGTTGAGCTGTGGGCAAGGAGAAGGGTGTTGGTCGTACCCAGATAATGAACATTCTTTAAAGAAAACGTGAGATTCAATCGACAATTTTGAAAACAATGTTTCCAGTTCAACATCGTGTTACTGGTAATTGTACTTTTGTTTATTAAATATCTTTCTTTATTTATTTGTATGTTTTATTCAAATCATATCAGATTGAGATAAACATAACATGTGATTAAAAATGTTTATTTAGAACTAATGCAGATTATTTCATTGAATAATCAAACCCCTTCATATAAAGGTCACCTGTCTATAGTGGTCATTTTGTCAAACTCCCCCAGGTGACCACTATAGACAGGTTTGACTGTACTAGGTATTGTTGTATATTACATATACTGATTCATAGTATACCCTGTTCCTAAAGTACCCTAGCAAATTATTGTAATAGAAGTTTAAAACAGTTCTGATTTATCAAAGATGTCTTATGTATAATACTTACCAATTGCTGCATAAGTGTGGCCAATATTTTGCCAACATTTTAGCATGCAAATTACATACCTGCCAACCTCTGAAACACCAAATCAGGGTTATGACCCTCATTCCTAAATGAAAATGAGGGTCATAGCGCGTAACGACATTTTCGGCAATAATTATTGTAAATCGTATGATATCATATCTAGTTTAATATGTATTTTTAATGATTATATGTATGTACATGACGCTACAATTGTCAGAGACAAACCCAAAAACATTTTGTCAGGGAATATTTCTATCAGCAAGTGTCTTGTTGAGGGCATTGAATAAGTTTACTGCTGTATTAATGTTGACAACAGGCATATCAACAAATCTTGTCACTGTTTTCCCTAAATCGTCATCAAACAACTTGGCCAATATGACAAAATTCTTATCCCCTCCCTGATCATTACTTTCATCACACATAATACTGAACGGTTGCGACTACATTTTGTTTATCACATCTTCATTCAAACTCGGTACAATAACTCTTTTAACAATTTGTGTGGTTTTAGTTCTCCCACAAGAAAATCATTTGGCAATTTCACTGTCGGTGGACATTTTTTTACATAATTGTGTGAAGTGATCAGCCACAGCAAAAGGGATATTGTGTTCAGCTATGAAATTACAAAACTGAGTTTCAGCAGAAGTTGTTTTACTCTTCAAAGAATTGTTTGGCGTAGTTACAAACAAAGACATTGATTTTGATTTCCTTTGAACCATCTCCAGCTGCATATGGTTTTGTGACTTTGCATGCCTTGTCAGGTCATTCTTTGCACCAGATCCAATAGATAAATGTGATTTACAAAGAATGCAATATGCATCATTTACGCTACGATCACTGTGACTGAGCCAACTAAATTCTGCTTCCCAAGCTTTTTGATATTTGCATTAATATTTCTTTCGTTTAGCGGGTGAAGAACAAGCAGGCCCTGATAAGGACCTCTTCCTTCCAGTAGACATTTTGCAGAAATGATTTAACTTTTTTATTGTAAAAACAACTCAAACTTTCCACAAGGGGATTAAAACTTTATTGTAAAAGACCCAATCATCCCTAATTACTTACCTCGAAGGTATATTGTTGTTGATTGTAGTTGACCATTCTGATTGTTGTCCTTTCGATAGGTAAAATCCCAGTATTTTCCGAATAAATAAATATTTCTAATATCTGGACCAATTCCGGGTGATTCCGGTGTCATATGGTATTTTGAACTGCATGGTAAATTGACCCCAGGGTCAATTTTCATCCATGGTATATTGAACCCCCTTACTGAAAATTGAACCCCCCCTGTATGGTAAATTGAACCCCCATGGTATTTTGACCCCCCTATTTCTTATCAAGAGATAGGCAGGGAGGTCAAAATATCATGTGTAGGGGGGTCGTTATTCTATGGGTAGAGGTGGGGTCAAAATACCATGGATAGGGGGATCGATATACCATGGGTAAGGGGGTCAATATACCATGGGTAGGGAGGTCAATATACCATGGATAGGGGGTTGATATACAATGGGTAGGGGGTCAAAATACCATGGGTAGAATTCCAATTCAGTGATTACTGTTATAATGTAATGCAAAATTGAGACAGCAATTAGAGCTTCCTTCTAATATTCATTCAGTCTTATACATGTAGTAAACATTATTACATTTATTAACACATCTTAAAAATGTATCAAATTATCTCAATTAACATCCTGTCAAAAGTTTATTGTGGATAATAAACTACATTTCTGTTGTTCAGTTAACCTGTTCTACAGGTATAAAAGGTAATTAAGGTCTTATTATGACACCAATAATTACCAGTTCTACTTTCACACCTTTTCAATGGACTAATCTGTTTTAGTGAAAAGTATCATTGTTTTTTGACAAATAAAATATGTTTAATTAAAGCATATAGATACAAACAGGATTTCCATGAATTTAATCTTGTAATGTCTTTCTTCTTTAATATTAAATAAAAAAATTATGTGGAAAGGACATACCATAAATGAAATTTTGAAAGTTGTCTCATGATAAGACAATGTATGATTTTGAAAGAATGTTTTTTTAGTCTTAAAACTGTTTTCACTGAAATTTTGAAAACTAGAATATTTAAATGATATTATTTGTGTTTACAAATTTATATCAAATCATATGAAACCATTATTTTTTTAACCACAGCATAGTTTTGATTTAGACTAAAATTAGAAAACTGTAGAATAATTTCTTAATATTATTTTGTGATTGAGCTAGATGAAGAGTAATATTTTAATCAAAAATTAATTTCACTTTTTTTAACATTTGAATAGCAAACATATCTTTATTTCTTATATATATTTATAAACCTTTCTACACTATTTTTTAATAAATTTGATGAAAAACATATACATTATACAATGTAATTATACAAATATAGCCTTCCATTGAGGTTAATACATAGATTTATAGATCTATAAATATATATGGATCGAGGACGAAGTCCGAGGTCGATATATATTTTTAGGTCTATAAATCCATGGTAGGCTACAATTGTTTTATCATTTTTCAATATTGATTTATGAATTATTATTTAACCACATATTATTCCAAAAGATTGAAAATATTAAGTAAACAAGTAAACCTTTGTTTATAAAGGGAATCTCAGCGAAACCAATTTTAAGAAAAATATCAGATTCATGATATACAAATTTTGATACTAACCATGGTATATCGATCCCCCTACTCATGGTATATCGAACCCCCCTAACCATGGTATATCGACCCCCCTACCTATGGTATTATGAACTCTCTTTTGGTAGAAATGAGGGAGGTTCAATTTACCATGAAGGGGTTCAAGATACAATGACAAAAAATTTACCCCGGGGTCAAAATACCATATGGAAAATTGAACCTGGGGTCAAAATATCATATGTAAATTGACCCCGGGGTCAATTTACCATGGGGTTCAAAATACCATATATGACACCGGGTCATCGTAGTGAAATCCGTGTCCCGACAGGTGTTCAGGGAAATGAAGGTGACAAGCTCGATTTCCGGGTGTGACCCAACGAAAACGGGTTACTTGGCAGGTATGAAATTAGGTCTGCCACAGGTTTGCTGCAAAATATTGTACCCTTATATAGATGATTTCCTGCTGCAAACCTGCTGCAAATAAACTAGTGCTTGCTCATCAGAAATACACTATATACTTACAAAGAAACCACTTTACACATAATAAAAGAAAAGCAGAAAAATATGCATTTTATACTGACAAAGAAACTGCTTTGCACATAAAACAAAAGCAGAAAATATGCATTTTATAGTAGTTATTTTCAAATGTTTTTCAGATCTTCATAATTTAAGCACAGATTTGGTGTACTTACCTGTAAATATAATAAACAATATCTTTATGATGTATCAATTTATCTTGCCATGTAGACTTCAGTATGTTCTTATTCCTCATGATAAATCAATTGGTTATTACATAAATTAATGTTGCTATTTACAGATTGTCCAGTATTGTCACCTCCTGATCTGACTGGTCCCTTGTCATGTTATATACCAGATTATTGTACTGGATTTGATTGCTGCTATGACTTTGATTATCTGGACTTACATCTGAACTTTTACCTGTATATTGACACCTGTAATTATGTCATTAAGGGTGGAATTGAAAAGTTCACATTTGAACATCAGATGTTTGATTACCAGTGGGGTAAGTAGAAATATATTCTGTATATTAGGAGAATTTTTTTGTAGCACAATCAAAAAAGTGATGTTAAATAAATGTGATTGTTGTTGTCATTGTGAGAAAAAAAAAATAGGTGAAATATCAGTAAAATATAAATTGATTATATTGCTCCTTTCAAGAGATTTTCATCTTTGTAGGATAAGTAAAAACAAATAGATGGTGAAATATCTGTAAAATTTACAATAAATTTATTATACATGCCTTATTTCTTTCTGTTTTCAGGTGTAATACCACTAAAGAATTCTCCCTAGCCTTCTATGTTAAATAACATCTTTTTGAAATTTCATACAGGATTCACCTTAAGTTTAATCTAAGTGACACTCATATCTCATGGAAGGGGTACCTAATAGGAAGCTTAACTCCGAAAATCAACATACATTTAATGGCATATAAGAAAAAACAGACAGTCTGAAGATGTCTACCGTCAAAAATCCTACTTTCACTTTCGATTTAACACAAATTCAGATGGTTTCTTTCCAATGCAATAATTTTTTTATTTAAAACCACAAGGACATCAAATATGGGCTTAAAATTATTCTAAAATGTGTAGGTTTCTGCTGACATTCAGTATTTTGCAGTATCTCATAAGGTTTATTTTTTATCCAACAATGTAGGAATCCATTTTCTGTTTACGTACTACTTTCCCATACGTTCTTTTCGACTGGTACCCATGTTTAGTGGTAGTACACCTTCATACATAAAGTTTTTGTCTTGTTCCCATTTTCGATACACAGTTCACTGACATTCTGTTCTAGATATTTTCAAGTAATCCAATGGCAAATCAACATTAATAGAGGGTTAATGAAAGTGACAATTAAATTAATTAACAAGTACAGCATTTAAGACATAAATATGGCTTATGTTTATCTATACATACAAGTTTGAATTGCTGTTACTTCAGCAGGGTGTATTTTGATACTAGGCAGTATTTTCAACCGTCCATATTATTATTATGGTACATGGAAATTCAAGAATCCGTTGAAATTGAGAATTTTTTTCTGTTGCCATTTTGATATTTTATTGTCTTCTTTTCATTTAGGTGATGTAAAGGAGGAACAACTGGTAGAGATACTAAGAATTAAGTAAGTACATTAAATTGTATTATTATATAGATATCGATGAAATACCGTGATTTCCGAGTTAAATAAAAAGATAATTTCACTAGTGAAATTACCATTTTTATTTTCACTCTCACTATTTTTCCCACCATTTTTCGAGCCGGAACTATTTTTTTTTATAATATTATATGGAGTGATGTCCCTTTGCTTCATTTCATTGACAGATTGTTAGTTTCATTTACGATAAAGGAAAGATTTAAAAAATAAACAAAATGATATCTTAAATGATATGTTCAAAGTGTGAACACGTACTCTCGCCTTATTCAAAACCAGCAGAAAAGTATATCCAAAGTGCTATTGGACACCGAGGATAAAGTTGTTTTTGATGAAGGAAAGCCGTCCGAAAATACAAATTCAAATAACAGTGTTCGTTCTATTGCTTCTTGTGAAATGAATCCAAATTTGTCACAGCTTTCGTCAACCACAAATACTAGTTCAATGACTTCTGACACTAAGATGTCATCTGTTTTTTATGGGAACACTTACATTTACGGAGGAACTATTAATTTTAATAATCCTCAATCTAATCAGAAAAGACAAAGTGATGATTCCAGACTACAAATAGCAAAAACAAAATATAAAAGAATCCTACCTTTATCGTTTAGTGATTCTGATTCTGAGTGAACTTTAGTCCATTTTCCTTCCGTTGTAATCCGTTTGAATTACACATTTAACGTTTGAACCGTTTGGACCCACATTTAACGATTTACATTTCCTAGCTGTTATATTGTTAAATTACTTGTTTTCTAATTATATAATTCATCGAATTTGAAATAGTTTTGGTTTTGTTAACGGCCAAATATTGGTATGCATCCGACTTCTTTCACAAGACATTCTTCCCACAAGGTTACAAATGAAATGTACATAATAAAAACGAAACATAAATCAAGTGTCAATAAATAAAATTGTCTTTCAAGGTCGAGTGCATACTATGGTCACAAAGTTTACAAGTAAACAACATGAAAATTGCATTCCTAATCGAAATATGTGCACATGAATTTATTTATTTACAAAATTGAAAGCATTAGACAAACTTTTCAGTCGTAAATCCATGTTCAAAAGGTGGCGCCATTTTAACTTCAAAGAATAAAGTGGGCGGAGTCAACGAGTAGCCAAGGACACAGTTGTATATTAATGCGCAATAAAGAAATAAACACATACAATGCAGATGAAAAAAAATATCAAATTTATTGGCTCAAAACAGTCTATATAATAAACAGTATAACTAACTTCGATGTCCGATTACCAAAAATATGTCACTCATGACACACAACACTGATAATTCACTCATGCGCTTCGTGCATGAGTGAATTATCAGTTGTGCGGTCAATCGTGACATATTTTTGGTAATCGGACATCACAGTTAGCTATACTATAATTATTCTGCATCTTTTGATATTATTGAAGGGGGACATGTTGTTCTCCCCCAAATGTGCACCAATACAATGAAGGAGCAACATATAATATAATCCACTAAAACAGAACCACCAATTTATATGCAGTTTACAAAATGACCAGATACTCTTTTTCAGGACAAATTTCTAAATTGAAATTTATTTTGTTTTATTTTTATGAAACTTTAACATTCTTGTATACATTCATTATATACGAATGCAAATGCATGAATGCATTTCTGTATAAGTTTAAATGTTAAGACTCGATATTGTAAAAATGCCTGAATTTTAAAGGTATTTTTACAATTTAAAGGAATGAAAAAGTTTAAAAACTGCATTAAAAAAAGAATTAAGATTTTTTTTCAATTTCAATATGCACTGTGTTGTAAGTATTTGCTGCCCTTGTAGCAGTTGGTAAATTTGTACTCTAGTCTATAAACATGAGTTAGTAGTAGACCAAAGTTGTCAGTAGCCCACATACTTATAGTCATTTTTCCCCTGATCACATTTACATGTTATAGTCAAACTTGATTTCATACTCCCATGACCTCAAGTCATGTGTTTTTTCATTTCTAAGTATTTATTTGATAACAGATATAAGATAGACAGATTGGAAGAAGAGAAGAAACTGATAATTGATGCAGAGATAAAAATTTGTTTAGAGAAAGAAGTATGTGGCTCATCATTTAAAGTGTTTGATCGGCAGATAATACCTCAGCCTCTCTGTGACATGGAAATGCGTGGACAACTTTTAGGTATTTCATGTACACGTATATATAAAGCTAGAAAAACAATTTAGAGTTATTGTCATATTCTGATTTTTTGGGTGCAAATTTGTTATTTTTTTAATTTTAGCGAAAATGTTAATGTAGAGGATCCGCTGTGCAACCATGTTAAATTTGACCCTGTGGGTTTAGGTAATATTTTAACTGCTGTATTTCTTTCATGCATACATTTGATCATAAATCTTGAAAACTCCGTTTTCTTGACATCCCATCAAAGTTCAAACGTGCGTTACTAAGCAATGCAAATGAAATAAATATTGTTCCCAGCACTTCCTGTATGGTCCATGGAAGTTAAATGTGATTTTAACCAACTTCGATGTTCAACCTCGTTCCTGAACAACGACATATATAAATCAAATATAATATTGAGTCCAAATTGTGCTTGTGGTGTTCCTCGAGAAGATGCATATCATTTCTTCATTGAATATAGTAAATACACTGATATTAGGAGGGACTTGTTAATTTGTGTACCTTATTTTATGGACTATAGGTCGATGGGGACGATAGGTCGAATTGCTGCTTTTAGGCAAAATTTTTGGGGAAATACTAAGATAGGTCGAAGCATTCCATAGGTCGAGGATGCCGATGATAACTTGGGTAAGTATCGTCCCATAGAACGTTTTTTTTTTGTACATCGGTAAGCATTTGTCATGTTCTTCGGTAAGTATCTGTAAGTATTAGCTCAAGAATACTATTCTTATGTGTCATAAACGAAATAATTATGAAAGTTGAATTAAATTAAATTTTGTTTTTAAACTTGTGTTTTGGTTGTGTGTTTTTTATGAGGAGTCTGGTTTGTAAAGCCAGACATCGATGACATTCAAATCAGGCTGTCTGTGGGTGTCAAAATAGATGGTAAACGGATGTTCATGCAATAAAATAATCAAGCTGTCAAAACAATGTATCACCTTGTGCAGTTTTATTGACATACCTTTAAACTGTGTTTAATTAATAATAGGATACACAAATTATGTGATCGTCTCGGTCCAGTAAATTTTCAATCAGCTGATCAGGATAATTAAGTGCCGACCGATGTTCACCTGTGTTGATTATCTCATGGTGATTATTTTATTTGTCCCTAATTGACCAATTCAAGTGTAGAACATTCTAATTTAACGAAATCAATAATTATTTTCTAGTATATTTAGTATAAAAAAGCTTGTTCTCCACGTTTATTGTGAGATGTAATGCAACCACCATTTTTTACTACAACGTCGTGCGCATGCTCGTGTTTGATTGAAAAGCTATTTATAGCTATATTTTGATATTTTGTGATAATAATTTTATATTGTAAAATGATCCACCCTGTGATTTTTTTTTCAACAACATACATTTTTTATAGTATATATTTTAATATTCAATACAATATTGAACTGATTTTCGCTAACACTTCAATCATTGAAAATTGATTTTTTTTTCGGATGTTGAAATTTTTTTCCCGGAAATTGCACCCCCTGTTAGTAGTATACTTTTATTGCTTTATTTGAAACAAAAACAACACCAAGAACATCGATGATTTCAATCTTATTCAGAAAAAAAAACCTACAGCAAAATAAAGGTATACTGTAAATAAAATCATCATTTTTATCGAGATTTTTTTTAGGGATTCCAGATTTTTTTTAACTTCATCCTTGTATAGGTCGATGTGGACGATAGGTCGAAGCCAGCGTGTTGAGAAAAAAATATATCGACCTATCATCCGTAAAATACGGTAAATCGATTTGAAATGCAAATCGATCTTTCTTTACTTATTAGAGGTAACCAAAATCTAACTTATGAAGATAACTGTTTAATTTTTGCAAGTTTATTAGAAGATCAAATCGATTCCTCATTGTATAAACTTCTAAATACAGCCAAGTTGATCATCGTGTCCACAAAAACCCCAGTTTTTTTTCTTTCTATTTTTTAGGGTTCTTTTTACATGTGTAAATGTTACTGGTATACTTACATTAATGTACATGTTCTGTTCAATATGTATATTTGTTATAATTGTTATGTAATTCAAGGGAGAAGACTTCATAAGTTGGTAAAACTTGTGTCTGATCCTTTTTGTCTCTATGAGGAAAAAAAATTGTTATAAACTAAAACTTTGATCGTAAATACTTGTCAATAATTATTCATGTTGTATTATAATTTATTTTTTGGATAGATATATCGTTTACTGATTGGGTGAAGAAGAACGGGGAAAATGTAGGAAACACCTTAACAAGTGCTATAGCTAACCAGTTGTTACAGGAACTAGGACTGACACACTTCATGAGTAATGAATCATGTGACAGATATACAGGAATATATGCCGACACTGTAGATGGATGGAATACTAAAGGTTTTTTTTAGATTTATTTCAAGCTAATTGTTAATATGGAACTGACATTATAACATCACCACAAAAAGTTGTTAAGGATATGTTCTTGGTTATTGCTGATTATGAAAATTAGTCTTTAACTGCAAAGGATCTTTGGTGGTCTTCTTTCAAAATTGTATCTCAAAGCTACACCCTTGTATATATATCAGATCAACCCAAGGTGGTTTAAATATCTAAAGATAGATGTTTCTTCAAATGGGCAATTCTGTGTTATTTAGTCAAAATTAGATCAATGTTTAACGGAATTTGTGATAATGCTATTAAAGGTACAAGTTGTATGTTTTGTCATTATTAATTTAATCAAAGCCGCATTGATAGTGTAATGTAGATCATGTGTTGGAGCCCTGGTTTGGTCAAACCAAAGACTTTAAAAATGTGTATTTGTTGCTTCTACGCTACACATGTGGCATTTAGGAGAAAGAGCAAAGACTGGTTGGCTTGAAATCAGGATAATGTGTCCGAGTGAACGACAGTCTGTTGTTTCAGTGAGCAAGCACTGTTGATTTAGTACAAAGCAGTCATCATCTCATTGAAATATAACTTGTTCTCGCCATGAAGATGCTGAAAAATTGCTCACTTGATGTTGAACAACAATCACTCACTATTAATTTAATCCTTTCAACCAATTTGAAACCATTGTAAAGCATGATAATGGTAGAAAAGTGATTCGTTAAGTTTAGAGCAACAATAACTGATTTCTAGTATGTTCTATTTATAGAGAACCACATTGGTGGCGTAATGGTTAACATGGTTGCCTCGAGTGTGGTAGATCGTGGGTTCGAGCCCCGGTCGGGTCAAACCAAAGA
Source organism: Bathymodiolus septemdierum (assembly GCA_963383655.1). NCBI lineage: Eukaryota > Metazoa > Mollusca > Bivalvia > Mytilida > Modiolidae > Bathymodiolus > Bathymodiolus septemdierum. Next base: position 100,219,896 of record OY726517.1, on the reverse strand, counting down.
CTATAAAATTGGTATTTGTTAATTCTCCACTATGCACGCAGCATTAAGGAGAAAGAGCAAAGACGGGTTGGCTTGGAATCAGAATAATGTGTCTGAGTGGAGTGACATGTTTACCCGCAGACTGTTGTTTCAGTGAGCTGGCACTATAAAAATCCAACTCAGCGTGTTGGTCTAGTACAAAGCGGACCTCATCATCATCTCATTGAAAACTAACATGTTCTCGCCATGATATAGCTGAAAAATTGCTGAATTGGCGTTAAGCAACAATCACTCACTCACTCTATTTATAGATTGTCCAGCAACATTAGATTTACCAGCAATAGAAACATCAATGAGTTGTTACATACCAGACTATTGTACGGGCATCAACTGTTGTATAGAAGTAGACCAGATAGGCAAAACTTTCAAAGTATATGCTTTGTTAGATAGTTGTAATTGGAGACTTACTTTTGGAATTGAACGACGCAAGATTGATATTCTTCTTTTGAATTATACATGGGGTAAGATAGTGTTGAAAGAATGAATTTTACTCTGTTAAAACTGATTTGCAATTATCAAATTTGGTCGTTCAGTAGTGTAATTTGAAATCTGTCTTAGATAGTGAAAAAATTAATTTATCCTAAAATCCCAGCTTTCACTAATGATTTCAGAAATATGGTAGTTACTACATTTTTCATTTGACGTAACAAATTAAGCTCTAACATGGAAACCAATTTCTCGATATGAAATGCTGTTCATGAATTTAAAACTTTTCAATATGCAGAGCAGTCTGTTCTTTATTTAGCTTACTTTGTTCAAACGTCTGTCTGTAAACTTTTGCATACTCTGGACCAAAGCTATGAAATAAACTTCCATTTTCGATAACACAAGCTTCTTCTCATGATGGATTTAAAGCAAAAGTTAAAAATCTCATTTTAAATGATGATGTACCATATAAAGTTACCAGTACATGTTTACTAAATTTATAACAATGTTTTGCTTCCTGTGTATAACTTTTTATATAGACTATTTTTACAATGTATGTTTTAATATGTCAATGAGGATCTCAGGGGAGAGGCGGTCGTTGGATTTACAACTACCTATGCAATCAGTGCCTATCACGGATTTTGATCAGGGCGATGTGTACAACATTATGTGATAAAGTTTGTCAGTGACTTGCGACAGGTCGGTGGTTTTCTCCGGGGCCTTCGGTTTCCTCCACCAATAAAACTGACCACCACAATATAACTGAATTGTTGTTCAAAGTGTTGTTAAGCACCATCAAGCAAACAAACCTCACGGAAGACTAGTTGTTAACTAACTGTGTAACCCTCTATAAAAAAAAAAATGTATCATAAGCATTTTGAAATTTTCTGCTCAGAATCTTGAGATGAAATAAAACCTTTCCTGTTTAAGAACATGTGAGTAATTTAGTCATCACATGTCTTAATTGTGCAAACTATATTGAATGCAAACAATTATATATATATTTCAGGTGAAACAAAAACATACACTTTAATGGATGTTGTTTACTTTAAGTAAGTATTGATAAAAGTTATGGATGATAAAGTTGTCAGTGACTTGCGACAAGTCATGGTTTCCTCCACCAATAAAACTGACCATCATGATGTAACTGAAATTTTTAAAGTGTCATTAAACACCAGTAATCCAGTGGGCCGTCGTGGCCGTAATTGTATGTTAGTTGGATTTACAACTACCTGTGCTATCCTATCGCCACTAAAGTTGTGAGTTCGAACCCAGTTCACAGGTGAGGTGTACTCGATACAACATTATGTGATAAAGTTTGTCAGTGACTTGCGACAGATCTGTGTTCTTCTCCAGGTACTCCAGTTGCCTCCACCAATAAAACTGACCGCCACGATATAACTGAAATGTTGTTGATAGTGGCGTTAAACATCATAAACCAAAATAAAACTAATCCATCTATCTATCAAGTAGATATTAATAGACATAATGCATTTTTAGCTAAGCCGAAAAACAAGTTTACAAAACAACAGAAATAGACATTATTTACATGTTCAAGTCCAGCTTACTATGGTGTAATGCGATATAATAGTGATATTTTCTTCTGAAGTAAATTTTGGTCAATTCTAATAATATTATAATGCGTATAATCAAATGTCGTGTAGCATATTAGTTATTTTTAGAAGTGGTTTTTACACATCACTTGGGTATTATACTTACAACATGCATAAAAATAAGTCTGATTCAGTGAAAATTGCTTTTTTTAATTTAAAATTTGAATGCAGTCATTTATTTTTAGATATTCAATACATGACTTAAAGGGAGAGAAAAAGTACATGTTAAATATGGAAATGAAAGTATGTGTCCAGAAAGGTGGTGGATCTTGTTTGTTTACTAAAAAACTGTTTCACAACACTAAAATTCCAAAGCTTGGATGTGATTGGTCAAACAGCGACTTTAAAATTAAAGGTATTTGAAAATGTTTCTAATTTTTAGCTTATCTGACCCAAAAGGTTATGTGAGTTATTGCCATCATTTTACGTCTGTTGACATTGTTGTTGCTATCTTATCACATTTTTATGATATCCTCGAAAACTAAAGGGCATATTGGAACTAGACTTTGCAGGTATGATGTTTGTGATCTACAAGCTTTTTTTATTTTGTCATTGAGGTATGATGTTTGTGAGGTATTCTACAAATATTTTTTTTCGGCATTTGACAAAGCCATGGGATCTTCTCCTCTGAAACTACAAGTCAAAATGGTTTTTAACTTTGTATAAAAGATGTGCATCATATACAAATAGCAAACCACTGTTCGCACATTAACCTCTGGTGACCACGTTCTGTGCTTGGGCATGCTCCTGTCTAGTTTCAGTTTAATTTTTATGATTAATCCAGTTCTACATACTTTATTATGTCACCTATGTAGCAGACTCAGCTTATAGTGATAACTATGTGTTGTCTAGTTCTGTTGTTTACACCCATGTCAGTGTCACATTATTGTTAATTATCAACTTGTTTTACCATATTTTGTTGAAAGGAACCAAATTGAACCACATTTCTTATCATGACCTCTTGCTTTATTTACTTGTGTTATTTATTCTCGTCATGAAATAGCTGAAAAATTGCTCGTTTGGCATTAAACAACAATCACTCACTCTTTATCTTCCTTAAAATTGATATTTGTAAGGTTTACACATGCCCATCTGATTTCCGATAATTTTACTTGTCATTCATGGAAGACCCATAGATGTTTATTTTAGAGGGTAGATGAGACCATAATATTGTTTACAATTTCTACTGATGTTTATTTTCAGATTTTTCCTTACGAAAGTTTTTGACAGAAAATGATGTGATAGGTGCAGCAACAGGCCTGATACTGTCTACATTGTTGGATAAACTTGGAATAACATTAGATCTGAAGGATGTCCCCTGTAATAGAGGAACAGCACCATATATTCCAGTAGACTCCAATGGTTGGAATAAAGGTATTTATGTAAAGCATTTGTTTGATACGGTTGAAAATGTATGTAAGCAAAACAGATGATGAGACAGATTTCCGACTCATGTTCGATACATATTTACTCTCTCAAATGGACAACTCGAGGGGAAAATAACTAGTCTCCGACCTGGTTTGCTGTCTTGTGACAGCTAAAAATTTGATGATTTTCTCTAGGCATTATTATGAATATATGTATTGCACTATCAAAAAAAAAAAATCTGGTTTGCTGTCCACTGACAGCCTTACTAACTTTTTAGACATTAAGTTTATTTGTCAAAATTTTAAATATAATTGTGAATTTAAATATTATATTTTTTAGGTTGTCAGAATACACTTCCGTTCACCCTGCCTATGATACACAAATCTATGAGTTGTTTTACTTGTGTGAGACATGTATTGCTGTTGAGTTTATATATTATATTTTTCAGGTTGTCAGAATACACTTCCGTTCACCCTGCCTACGATACACAAATCTATGAGTTGTTTTACCTGTGTGAGACATGTATTGCTGTTGAGTTTATATATTATATTTTTCAGGTTGTCAGAATACACTTCGTTCACCCTGCCTACGAGTTGTTACCTGTCTAAGACATGTACTGGTGTTGAGTTTTGATATTATATTTTTCAGGTTGTCAGAATACACTTCCGTTCACCCTGCCTATGATACACAAATCTATGAGTTGTTACCTATCTGAGACATGTACTGGTGTTGAGTTTTGATATTATATTTTTCAGGTTGTCAGAATACACTTCCGTTCACCCTGCCTACGATACACAAATCTATGAGTTGTTACCTGTCTTAGACGTGTATTGCTGTTGAGTTTATACATTTATATTTTTCAGGTTGTCAGAATACACTTCCGTTCACCCTGCCTAAAATACACAAATCTATGAGTTGTTACCTGTCTGAGACGTGTACTGCTATAGACTGTTGTATAGACGTAGAACAAATTAGTCGATCTGTCAATGTTTATATCAATCTTGATGCCTGTAACTATAGACTGACAGCTGGTATTGAGAAGTTGACCTTTGACATACCTTTGTTACAGTACCAGTTTGGTCAGAAACAGAGCTTCAGATTAATGAACATTTTTAGAATTGAGTGAGTCATTAATAAGAATTATTATTTTTTTATAAATATTTTAGGAGTGGGATAAATGAATTATAGTGAAACCTGTCTAAACCAAACCCCTTTGGGACCAACTTTTGTATTCGGAATAGACAGGTGTCCTGTTTATACAGGTTAAATTAACAAAGATTTCCTACTTTGATACTATATTTAAAGTTTCATTTATGCAGAATTCTGTTTTATTCAGGGTTCTGTTTAGCCAAGTTTCACTTTATATCATTTAAAATGTTGTTGATGATTGTATTTGCTGGAGTAAAATAAAATTGTGAATGTAAAAGTGTTCAATTTCATGGAAGTAAAATATTTCTTTCTACTTAATGTCAAATAATATTTCTATTTTCTAACAATGCACTTGAGGCTTCCAAAGTATGATAAGGGTAAGTATTGATTGGATGTTTATTAGAATTACAAATATGTGAGGGAGGCGTCGTGGTTGTGATCGTATGGTAATTGGATTTCCAATATTGTTAAAAGTGGCATTAAAACACCATAAACCAAACCAAATATGTGAAATTTAATGGCTTGTATGATTTTTAATATGCTATTTTAACAGACATGATTTGTTTAATCTATGATTTGTGTTTTGATATTACAGATTTTAGTTATTTTGTATAAAAACTATTTTACTTGTTTACCTTTTTTCAGTTATACAATACAGGATTTATCAATGGAAAAGGAGTTTGTTGTTGACTTAGACATCAGTGTATGCTTTGAAGCTAATGGACCTTGTGTGTTCAATTCAAATCTCCTGAAAAGTGCAAGGTTACCCAAACCTTTATGTAACTTGAACAGTAACATGTCATTTGGAGGTTTGTATACATTAATTACATTAATCAGAGACTTTAATAAAGCATGTGTCTTCAAGTTAGGCCTGGTAGATAATAGTCTTATACATTAATCAGAGACTTTAATAAAGCATGTGTCTTCAAGTTAGGCCTGGTAGATAATAGTCTTATACATTAATCAGAGTCTTTAATAAAGCATGTGTCTTCAAGTTAGGCCTGGTAGATAATAGTCTTATACATTAATCAGAGTCTTTAATAAAGCATGTGTCTTCAAGTTAGGCCTGGTAGATAATAGTCTTATACATTAATCAGAGACTTTAATAAAGCATGTGTCTTCAAGTTAGGCCTGGTAGATAATAGTCTTATACATTAATCAGAGTCTTTAATAAAGCATGTGTCTTCAAGTTAGGCCTGGTAGATAATAGTCTTGTACATTAATCAGAGTCTTTAATAAAGCATGTGTCTTCAAGTTAGGCCTGGTAGATAATAGTCTTATACATTAATCAGAGACTTTAATAAAGCATGTGTCTTCAAGTTAGGCCTGGTAGATAATAGTCTTATACATTAATCAGAGTCTTTAATAAAGCATGTGTCTTCAAGTTAGGCCTGGTAGATAATAGTCTTATACATTAATCAGAGACTTTAATAAAGCATGTGTCTTCAAGTTAGGCCTGGTAGATAATAGTCTTATACATTAATCAGAGTCTTTAATAAAGCATGTGTCTTCAAGTTAGGCCTGGTAGATAATAGTCTTATACATTAATCAGAGTCTTTAATAAAGCATGTGTCTTCAAGTTAGGCCTGGTAGATAATAGTCTTATACATTAATCAGAGTCTTTAATAAAGCATGTGTCTTCAAGTTAGGCCTGGTAGATAATAGTCTTATACATTAATCAGAGTCTTTAATAAAGCATGTGTCTTCAAGTTAGGCCTGGTAGATAATAGTCTTATACATTAATCAGAGACTTTAATAAAGCATGTGTCTTCAAGTTAGGCCTGGTAGATAATAGTCTTATACATTAATCAGAGTCTTTAATAAAGCATGTGTCTTCAAGTTAGGCCTGGTAGATAATAGTCTTATACATTAATCAGAGACTTTAATAAAGCATGTGTCTTCAAGTTAGGCCTGGTAGATAATAGTCTTATACATTAATCAGAGTCTTTAATAAAGCATGTGTCTTCAAGTTAGGCCTGGTAGATAATAGTCTTATACATTAATCAGAGTCTTTAATAAAGCATGTGTCTTCAAGTTAGGCCTGGTAGATAATAGTCTTATACATTAATCAGAGTCTTTAATAAAGCATGTGTCTTCAAGTTAGGCCTGGTAGATAATAGTCTTATACATTAATCATAATCTTTAATAAAGCATGTGTCTTCAAGTTAGGCCTGGTAGATAATAGTCTTATACATTAATCAGAGACTTTAATAAAGCATGTGTCTTCAAGTTAGGCCTGGTAGATAATAGTCTTATACATTAATCAGAGTCTTTAATAAAGCATGTGTCTTCAAGTTAGGCCTGGTAGATAATAGTCTTATACATTAATCAGAGTCTTTAATAAAGCATGTGTCTTCAAGTTAGGCCTGGTAGATAATAGTCTTATACATTAATCAGAGTCTTTAATAAAGCATGTGTCTTCAAGTTAGGCCTGGTAGATAATAGTCTTATACATTAATCAGAGTCTTTAATAAAGCATGTGTCTTCAAGTTAGGCCTGGTAGATAATAGTCTTATACATTAATCAGAGACTTTAATAAAGCATGTGTCTTCAAGTTAGGCCTGGTAGATAATAGTCTTATACATTAATCAGAGTCTTTAATAAAGCATGTGTCTTCAAGTTAGGCTTGGTAGATAATAGTCTTATACATTAATCAGAGACTTTAATAAAGCATGTGTCTTCAAGTTAGGCCTGGTAGATAATAGTCTTATACATTAATCAGAGACTTTAATAAAGCATGTGTCTTCAAGTTAGGCCTGGTAGATAATAGTCTTATACATTAATCAGAGACTTTAATAAAGCATGTGTCTTCAAGTTAGGCCTGGTAGATAATAGTCTTATACATTAATCAGAGACTTTAATAAAGCATGTGTCTTCAAGTTAGACAGGTAGATAATTGTCTTATACATTAATCAGAGACTTTAATAAAGCATGTGTCTTCAAGTTAGGCCTGGTAGATAATAGTCTTATACATTAATCAGAGACTTTAATAAAGCATGTGTCTTCAAGTTAGACAGGTAGATAATTGTCTTCCTTTGTCTCTTGTATTGGAAATTATTTTATTATTTAACTTATTAGCTCTTCTGACTTTAAAGGTCATGTGAGGTATTGCTGTCACTTGGTGTCTGTCTTTTTTTTATCCGTCGGTAAACTTTTATTCTATTGACATCTCCTATAGAATCACAGTGTCAATTTTAATCAAGCTTGGACATAAAGTTCTTTGTTTGGTCCTCTTTAAAAAATTATGTCTGACAGGTCTTCCAGCCTTCAAATACGGCTGTCGTTACTGAAAATAGAAATACATACTTTCAACGTCTCCTCGAAAGCCACAGAACCAATTTAACAAGCATGGCTAGAAAGGTCTTATGTGTCACTCTTTTAAAATTGTGTCCCGACAGGTGCACTCACCTTCCAATATGGTCGCCACTACTTAGAATGAAAATATCTTCTTTCAGCATGTCTTCTGAAATCACAGGACCAAGTTTTATCCAACTTGGCAAGAAGAGTCATTGGATGGTCCTGTTTCAATACTGTCTAATAGCCTTGTTTTCTGTCCAAGATAGTCACCTTTACTAAAAATAAACATTAAAAAAAAAATTGTCATTGCTTCTACATTTTTGTTCGGCTAGAATAGGAATGAGTTGTTTTACATAGATTTTAAATTAATTAATTTTCTTGGTATTAAATTTGGTCAAAATTGACTGCCTCTATGAAAATAGTAATTTTATTCTTATGTTTTCATTGTATGTTTCTTTAATTTATTTCAGATATTTCATTGAAAGAATTGACTGAAAATTTGTTGTTAGATGCTAAGGAGCAACTTCCATCTTACGCAGCTGACTTATTACTGGAAAAGCTGGGTATATCCAAGTGGATGCAGGATACACCTTGTAATAGACAATCATCACAATATAATCCTAACAACAATGGCTGGAAATCCTGTATGTTGACTAATTAAAGATGGTTATAAGATATAAATTTAAATAGATACCCATTTCTCATAAAACCTTGATTGGTTTTAAATCTATTTAGATGAGATACAGTTGTCTGGAATTGTCTCAATAGTTGGTACATTTGTATCGGTTTTTTTTAAACTACAATCAGTATATACAATTGAGTTGACCAGTTGCTAGAAAGTTTCAAAATAGTTGGTAAATTATGCGATAAAAATCACAATTATTGGATCGTGGGGCTTTTTTTTAGAATTATTTCCCATGTGAGATATTGTTGGCATTCTTTATTTCTTAAAGGGATGGCATAAAGCAGGTTAGTAGACTGTTTATTATAACTTTTGTTTCCTATTTTAATATATGAGGACTAAAATTCAAGGTCAGTTCAGTAGTTGAGAATACAATTTCAAATAAAATTTACTTGTAACAGTCAAATCAAAATGTTTCCTTTAAAGTCAGGTTTTATTATATCCCAGCTCCACCTGAGGGGGGGGGTATACTGTATTACCTCTGTCCGTCCGTCCAAGATATTTTTCGTCGCATTTTTCTCTGCAACTATTGATGGCTGAAATCTGATATTTGGTCACAAACTTCATATAGGTATGCCATATTGTGGGAAGTGTTTTTGGACCCGTCAGATTCCAACTTCCTGTTTGCCGACTTTTATTCACATTGAACATATATGCAGGGGGTATCTTAAGTGAGCATTATTAGCTCACAGTTCATCTTGTTATATCTCCGGACACATATTTGTATCCACCTTGAAATTGAAAGTTATAATGAGCACAAAAAAAGGTCAGATATATAGATTCTCATTCTACTACCATTACGATATTTATCCACTCGAAATAGTTAATTTTTCAAATTGTAAAGCTGAAGCTTAATTCTTTTAAATTTAATTATCTCGAGAATAGCAGGGAAAAAAGTTAGTGGATTTTCGGCTGGGTGAAGATAATTTACTTTGCTGCTTGCCCAGCTGGCGACTGTAAAATATTTTGCAGGAACCCTATTTCTTTGAAATTTTTTATTTCTTAAGAGCCCAACTTCTTCCCAATATCAATAAAAACTGTTTCCGAACAAAAACTTAATTGTCAAATCAGTGTGGGGAAATGAGAAAGATAATTTTCGGAAACCAGTAAGTTCATTTTAATTACCAAAACCCGGCTCGGACACCCCAAGTTTTCGATGGGGAAGCACGATGAATTTCAGTACGTCTGTCGATGTCATTTTTCATTGAGAGTGATCTAAATACTTGTAACATTAACAGGGGTCTACAATGCAAACAAAAACACTTGCATTTTCGAGTTCCTTTTGTAAAATGTGAGTAAAGATTCCGTATTGATAGCCAGACGGCGAGTTGATATTTCTGGAACATTTTCATTTCCTCACCAATATTTTTTTTTCAATTTAAATTCTTACCTTGATTTTCCAGTCTTTTAAACCGCGCAATTGACTCGGACTTTTAACGCTTGCAAGTGACCTCGATCAGCAAACACAAAATCGCTAAAAATAAACCGGTTAAATCAACTGATTACAAAACTCGCTTGCCTGATGCAACTTTGGCAGAAGCATAAGCCAAAATACTGATGAAGGTTTGGGTTCTGAAGCTGAAAAGCGTAAATTCCAAGATGTCTCGAAGTCAGAGTTTTCGTGACTCATTGCAATTGATTGATGATTCCAATGACTACGTTGTTTGCAGAAAGGCAGGCCCAGATATTGCTCGCAAAACCGAATTTGTTACTGGATAAACGTTTAAACATGAAAGTCTTGTTTATCAAAATAAAACTTATAATGAAAATTATTTTAATGTGGTATCAGAAGAATTATGGCAAGTAACATTCTTTTGTTGGCGAGTAAAATTTGTTTCCTTATTAGCCAGCGACTAGTGCTGGTATGAATTGTAGAGCCCTGATTAATAATGACAGGGAATATGAAATACACAACATTTTAGACAGGATGGAAGATCTGAGACAGGACATTTTGAATGACAAATTGTATGATTCTGATACTGATCATGATGGATATGACTGATGATTGGAAGATGAAGATACTGTTTTTTCCAAACTGCATGCACTTTCTTCAAGAGAGAGAAGTGAAACTTTCTTTGAAATGTTTAGTTATTTAACAAATAAAGGCTTTGGAATACTTCAAAATATTAAACTATTAAGTGTGAAAAACAAACCAGAAATAAAACATACATAATACAGTGACTTAAAAAAATTAGTAAATAAGAGTGCAAAGAACAGCAATAAAAGCACAGTTCCTTTTGATATATGGTTATTTTCCAGTGTTTTGTGAGATTGTCCAGTTTTCTCAGATATATCCATACTTGTCCCCATTTATTCCTTCCGTACAGTATTGTGAAAAATAACACATTAAAACAAGACTGTTCAAGCAATTTGAGTACTACTTATTTTTAAAACAATATTAACAATGTTACATATAAGGTTAATGTTTATTGGCATAAAAACTGGTTGGGTCCCTAAACTTTCAGCTGGGCCCCTGAAAAAAAAATTTTGGGAGCCCAGCTGACCCCTGGAGAAAAAATGTTAAGCTTTGTCCTTGAATAGAATAGCATAATCCTCTGGTAGCAGAAGGAGAATATTTTTCTCCTATGACCAAAACATAAAACTTATTTTCCAGTTGTTAATGTCCTTTGTTAATGATCGTCAAAAGGAAATTGGCAGGAATTCCCAGGTAGAAATTTAACCTTCATCGTGATGAAGGTTTTTAGTATTCTGAAAATTTAACTGGTTAAACACATTAAGAATAGGAGAAATAATGTTATCTTATTTTACATGTCATATTTAAGTACTACTCCATTCTTATATTTTTCCTGTACTTTGTAGCATGTCCTAAACAGATTGAACTACCAGATTTAAGTGGAAGTTTGAACTGTTATGTACCAGAATACTGTACTGGTATAGACTGTTGTGTTGAGATCTCACAGATTGGTCGTACATTTCATGTTTACTTATTGCTTGATGCATGTTCTCACAGACTCAAAATTGGAATAGAAAACCTTGGCCTTGATCAAGCCTACTTTAGTTTTGAATTTGGTATGTTGATTTGATATTAGTTAGAGTTTAATGCATTAATTTATTAAGTTATTCAAGGCATTTGACCACATTGGTGGTGTAATGGTTAGCGTTTGGTAGATTATGTGTTCGGGCCTCAGTCGTGTCAAACCAAAGATTATAATATTGTTATTTGCTGCTTCTCTGTTTAGCATGCAGCATTAATGAGTAAGAGTAAAGACTAGTTGGCTCTGAATCAGGATAATGTATATGAGTGGAGTGACCCGTGGACTGATGTTGTGGTGAGATAAGTGTGTTGGATTAGTACAAAGTGGACATCATTATCATCTCATCAAAATGTAGCTTGTTCTTGTCATGATATATAGCTGAAAACTGTTTATTTGGTGCTAAACAAGAATCACTCACTCAAACAGTCATGTTAGATTTAAACATCTGCATAGAGATCTTACAATATTACTCTAATGGACTTGTTACATTTTATTCCAGAATACTGATCTAGTACACGATATAACTAAAATGAACATCATATATTTGTTTTATCTACCCTAGTTATAGATGAAAAATTGTTTGTTTGTTTGATGGTGCTTAACGCCACTTTCAACAATATTTCAGTTATATCGTGGCGGTCAGGTTTATTGATGGAAGAAACAGGAAAACCTGGAGAAAACCACCGACCTGTTGCTGACAATCTTGATCACATAATGTTGTATCGAGTACACCTCGCCTGAGCTAGATTCGAACTCACAACATTAGTGGCGATAGGCACTGATTGCATAGGTAGTTATAAATCCAACTACCATGCGATCAAGACCATGACGGCTCCCCTCCTGAAAAATTGTACAGTTGGCATTATTTTTCTTAGCCATAGAAACTTTGGTTAAATTTCTTGTTTATATTTTTTATTGTAATACTTTGCATATATTAACATTATTTGCAGAAAAAATGTCTCGATTTTAGATATACAGATCCCTCCAAGTGTATCAATGATCAAACACTCGGGTCCGACACAGAGTTTTGTCGGACTTTTGTCCGACAAATGTCCGACCAAATTGTCCGACAAATGTCCGACCAAATCCTCCCAGGTCGGAGTGAGAGTCTCCACTCTCAGATAGTTAAACTGTAAACAGGAAACGTCCCCAAATTCTGCTAACCAAATTAATTCGTGCATAAAGAAACATGCGTATCTTAGTAAAGCTGAAGTAAATGAGTGATATACAGTGGTACGGAAAGTATAGATATGTTAACGGCTGTCACGGGCGATATATACAATAATATCCATGAATAAAATGTATTAACAGGCAGTACCAATGTTTTAGGTGCACTAGAAGTGAATATTAATATGTCCCTATGTACTCGCGACAATCGATGCCAAGGCCCTTTCACTTGCTGCAGACAGTTGCCGGTTTACGATATCGGGTGCGTTTGCTCTTTTACGTGTTTGCCAAATGTAGGGCAAAAGAACCCGGGTAAATAATTCTAATTTATACATTTATTTCTTTAAAGGCAAATTTGGATTAAAAAATATTTAGTAAAATTTAAGTTTTATTTTGTTCATGGCGAATGGGTCATAAATCCGTAAATCCCGGTTTTTTTCTTCTTGAAAATTGGCAGTCTGTGGAGTCCTGATATAGGTGAAATAATATTTTATTAGTGTATTCTACAGGTTTTTTTTTTTACAGTTTACCTGTCAAAACATCACCCATCTCAGCATGTTGTCGCATCGTGCATTCATGATATACAAATACACCTATCACAGGTGTGAAAAAAAACATTGCTCAAGACTCTTTTTACTAAGACTTATAAACATAGATAACTATTCTGCGTTTTCGATTTTCAAGCCGTCTTCCAATTTATTTGTGCTTAAAAAATTTAATTTATATCTTTTTTCTTATATATGTGTATAAATATCTTAATAAAATAAATACATTTACGGTGAGAAATTATTATACGTCATGATATCGTTATTTAGGTAAATACTTATTAGACAGATTTTTTTTAAAACCATTTTTGTCTTTTTAATTGATAAATGACCCAAGCTAAATAAATGAAATGTGACTTAATGTGTTAATTATATAAATCCTTGCCTTCTATAAATTTTAATTTCTTATCTAATTCTTATTCTTATTTAACAATATGGTCAGGTTGTTATTTTCCTCAAAATAGATGGCTTCACAGTAGGAGCTCTTCCTGTATATTGGTTACATCCTGTATATTACAACTGACAACTAATGCATGACAAACAATTTTAATCAGCCATCATTATCATGAAATACATTTTTTTAATCTTTATTTCGATGATGGCGCCTAATTCCCATCACCTAATCCAAATTAGTATAGTAGAGGAGTACCGTATTTTTCGGACGATAAATCTAGATAAAAATGACGATTTTGTTTACAGTGCAAAAAATGTATACCTTTATTTTGCTGTAGGTTTATTTCTGAATAAGAAGACTCGTATCATCGATGTTCTTGGTGTTATTTTTTTTTAAAATAAAGTATACTAACAGGGGGTGCAATTCTGGGGATAAAATATTCAACACCCGAAAAAATCAATATTCAATGATTGAAGTGTTATCGAAAATCAGTTCAATATTGTATTTTATAATAAAATATATACTATAAAAAATGTATCTTGTTGAAAAAAATCACAGGGTGGATCGATTTACAATATAAAATTATTATCACAAAATATCTAAATATAGCTATAGCTTTCCATCAAACACGAGCATGCGCACGTGATTGTAGTAAAAAATGGTGGTTGCAATACATCTCACAGTAAACGTGTAGCACAAGCTTTTTATACTAAATATACTGGAAAATAATTTATATCAATTTCGTTACTTAATCGATATTTTATTGCAATAATTTATATGAGGCTATGGGTGTTTAAACGTCACTTTTCAACAATATTTCAGTTATATATTGACCTTTGAGCTACCTTTTCTAGCGCGAATATGGTGCAAGGTAGAAATACACCATGCAGGGTATTTACGTAACCGGACATTCTACATACCGGAAAGAAAGTACGCTTACAAATATGCATCGATCACAAAATGTTTGACATGTTCACCTCGAGAAATGTAAAAAGAATCTTTAAATATCCACTCTCACGTCCGACCAAATAGTCGGACTTAGAGAGTGTTGACTCTCAAATTAAATTTACTTCAATGATTGCAAATGTACCTACGAACAAATAGTAATAAAAAACAACAACATTAAATAGAATTAATTATAATTGTTCTCCCCCTGGCACCTGGAAATTTGTGTCAACAAAATGTTCTTTCCATTATTGACACCTGTAACCTGAGCTAATTCATATCAAGCTGGCTGTAATACCTAGTCCAATACACATATTGCCGTCACAGATGAACAAGTATAGGGACTTGAAATATTGTAAACGGAATATTGTGTATTTTTGCATCCGTTATTTCACCTTTATATGGATATCACACTCCGAAAGAATTATCTCTTATTCATTCATGTACACAGCTGTACCGGCCTCACTGACTCTGTTTTAAGTGACAACATATATTTTTTTTTTTAAATCGTCAATGATTTCTCCAAACAAACAAAGTCAAAACGCAAACTTAAGTCGAGTTTTTACTCAAATTTAATTTGGTTTGTTAAGAAAACTTTTTTCGAGAAATCCAAGCCAGGGCTGGACTCGGCGTATATAATTTTAAAGTTTAGATTTCGGAAAAATTACGATATTTCTAGCATTCCGATTGTAATCGTAAAATTTAAATGTACTAGAAAGATCTATTAAAATTAAACAGATTAAAGAAACACAAATGGTGTAACTCGAAATTATTGTACAATTCTTTGATTATGAGGTGCTCCTATGCATCGAACGACTGTTGTTTGACATATTCACCTCGAGAAATGTAAAAAAAAATCTTTTAATATCCACTCTCACGTCCGACCAAAATGTCCGACCAAGACCAAAATGTCCGACCAAATAGTCGGACTTAAAGAGTGTTGACTCTCAAATTTGTCGGACATTTTGGGAGGAATATGTCGGACCTGAGAGTTTGATCGTTGATACACTTGGAGTGTACTGTAGCTTATCCTTGTATCATAACAGTCTACAGGGAATATATTTTGCATGGTGTGTTATTGACCTAAAATACATGTAGTATATTTATTGTGTCTGTAAATTTAATTGGGTACAATACGTTTCGTCCATAGTACCATTTCGTCCATAGTACCAGTTCGGCCACACTTTATAAAGATGTTTCGGCCATGGTTTTATTTATGTTGTTTTATGTGTTATTTATAACAATATTATGCATTAATATTAATAATCATATTGAATACAAAAATAAATAAAAAATTGAGAAAAACGATATAGTTTAGCAAATATTATCACTATTCTTCTTTTCCCAATCGTGGCGATGTGCAGGTCCACATGAAGAGAAGAAACCAAAATCTACGTTTTACATAGTTTCAAGTCTTATAAATCTAGATTTAATAACCATTTTCAGTACTTTATTTAAAAAAACTAATTATTTAGCAAATATTATCATTGCTCTTCTTTTCCCAATCGCTGCCATTTGCAGATCGACACGAAGAAAAGAAGTCATAATCTACGATTTACTTAGTTTTGAGTGTTACCTATATGAAAATCTGGAATTAATCATCATTTTCTGTACTTTATTACAATTTTTTTTAATTTAAGACGATATATTTTAGCAAATATTATCATTTTCTTCTTTTCCCAATCACTGCGATTTACAGATTTGAAAATCACGGCGATTGAGAGAAGAAGAACATTATATAAATTTTGATTGATAAAAATACAAATGGGTGATTTTCAAAAAAATGAAGACTTTTCATTTTCAGAGAATAATTTGAATATTAAATGATATGAAAGAAAGGTAAATATCTTAAAACAAGCACAATGGTAACAGTTATCTTCATGAAAAGTGTCATGGAGATTGCTCTTCTGGTTAAAAAGTTATCCTCTAAAAACTGGTCAAATTTGTCAGGAGTGTGATGTTTTAGCGTGACAAACTTTAAATTGCCTTAACTTACCTCGATGATAGAAAAAATAAAATAAAAAATATATTAAAGAAAGATGGTATTCTATAATTTCGTACCATTTTACTTCAAATATCTAGATATTTTGTGACCCTATGATTTTGCGACAAAAAATTATTCTATTTTTTAAACTGGTGTACATGAATAAATTTAACTTGGAAAATTGTACAAATGTCAAATTAAACCTTAATAGTTTTTCATTGTTGAGACTAATTAGTTCAGAAAAGTCAAAATATGTTGTAAAAAAACATTATTTGTAATAATTTAGTAGTATTAGACTGGATGAATATGATAGTTGTAAAATTGGGCTTGCATAAGGAGAGACACAAAATATGTCAGGAGTGTGACATTTGATCTTAGTTGTATAGTACTATGTTGTATGCTTTAATAGTTCACAATTTTCTTTATTTTCCAAAAGCTCCAGACCCAATCAAAGAAAAAAGTTGGAAATAGCTCTGATATATGACATAGCATAGCTAGGAAATCAAAATAACTAATGTCAGGAGTGTGACACTTTTAATAGGCATATCTTTTAAATAAAAAAAATAATAAACCATGCTTCTACAAACTTCCACAATGTTTTCAATTTAATTACATGTAAACAATAAGTAATAATTATAGTATTTTTGTATATTGCATGACACCTTTCTCATAATAAGTGATGATAAAGGGTTATATTTTCTTAACACATGTCAAAATATGGATTTTTTTTTCTAATTGAAAAATTGATGTATGTTGCTTTAGATAAACAGAATACTTACTTTAATATATGTTGCCTTTCATAAAACATTTTCATTCTTTTGATACAGCATTTTTGAAAATTTATAGATAATTTTTCATTCAACAGTAATATGTCACACTCCTGACATAAAAACATTAAATGTCGATTGCAATTACAGTAGGAAGTTTTTTTGCAGAGTAAATTATTGAGAAACATGGGGAAACTAATTTGAAAACCACTAAAAAGTAATTTTATACTAAGAAAAGATGATCTATTACTAGTTTTAATAAATTTCAAATCCATTTTAACCATTTTTGATAAGATAAATTCCTAAAGGGCAAATAATTAGCACACTCATCATTAGAAAAAGCAAAAACATAATTTTGAATCTTCTTTTAATATTTACTGTTAACTGTAAGAAATATAAGCTTTTGAAGAAATAAAATAAGTTGGTTATATTATTTTTGAGAGGGAGTCAGGAGTTTGACAATTTTATTTAAGAAATAGATTATTTTGTAAGCATATAGCCTCCATAAAACTGCTTGTAATTGTCTCGGGGAATTATGTAATTCTCAATAAGCACTATACTCTTGAAAAGATGTATAAATGGTTGAAAATTGAGTTGTCATTTTTTATAATTATGATAGTATTACTAAGAATATGATAAAATATGATTGAAATAACATCATAACAATGCAAAAATGAAATATATTCAAGGGAAACCTTTTTTCAGTCAAAATAGATTATGTACTACTACTTAAAGAAGTTATTGTGACCAACAATGATTGTATTTAGCTTGATATTAGGTGTATTTATCTTTTAGTAAAATGTGTCAGGAGTGTGACAAAACACCAAAAAATGGACAGTATTTTCATTTGGTTACCTCTAGTTTATACCACCAATGATCAACCTAACTTAACTTTTGTTATATTTATTAGGCATATATAAATAATTGATTTACAACTATTAAGCCTCATTAGATCATATTTTTTATGCTTGTATGAAAACTTTAATTACCAGATTTTTTAAAATATATAGTAAAAATAGTGTTTCTTTGATATACTGAAACTGTTTTCTCATGATATATACAAAGTTTGGTACCAAAATGTGCCCATTTCATATCATTATCAAATGGAAATACATTTAGGTCTCTTACCATACCCAAAAGAAAATGATACCTCTGAGGAAGTAAGTCTGTATTTGTTATCATTTTAACACTTTGTTGCTAATAAAAGTTGAACAATTTTTTTTTGTCTTCATATATTGCACGGAGCAACTGAATCTGAAAAATATATCATATTGACATTATTTTACGACCAAAATTATGTCAATTTGTCCAATTTGAAATTTCACCCTCTATGTCACACAAAGTCTTCATTTTTTTGAAAATCACCCAAATTAGAACTGTATAATCAAATAAAATTTATTAATCTAAAGAAAGCTTTTGAGTTTTCATATTATATTGAACTGATTTTGTGATTGTACGAGATCGTTTGATATTGTCCGTAAAAACTGACTATTTTATTGAAATTCATGAAAAAATAACGATAGAGGAGCTAATAAATCATTAATTATTCATAAAGCATATAATATGCATTTTAAAACGCCAATCTAGACGCCAATATGATATGCGTATGTGTAATTACCACGATTACTATGAAAATAATTTCCCTAAGAATTGATACTAAAAAGTACAGACTACGACACTCGGTTTTTTCATCCATACTTACGAAAATAACAAAGTAAATAAATGGTCAGTCATCTCGACACCAATATGTAATGCATATATGTATCACTGTGATGTGTATTACCATGATTAATTTTAAAAAATCCCCTAATAATCCATACTAAAGTACAGACTACGACACTCAGTTTCTTCATCCATACCTATTAAATATAAACTGGCCGAAATGGTTTGTGGACGAAACGTACTATGGCCGAACCGCAGTGTGGACGAAACGTCTCGAAAGCATTTAATTTAGGGACTTAGTCTTTGCTTTCCAAATAATTATTACATCACAAATCATGTTGGTTTTGGTTTCTTTTATTTCAGACACAGTGCATGAAATAATGCTGAGCAAACTCATCACACTCAAGTAGGTGTTCATTTCTGTGACCTCACAAAACATATTAATCAATAAGGCAACCGTGACCCACTAATTATTTTTGATAAGACTGCAAATTTTTTTTGGTCATATTGTGTTATGAGTATGTTGTCATTGTCCATCTGTAGACAATGCTACAATTCAGGTAATATTCCAGATGTTTTCTCTGTAAGTTATTGTTTTCTAGTGTAAATCTTGAGTGCAATAAAATAAGTGCAGGAGGAAGCCCTTGTTTACTTGCTGTGGTCATGCCATGCTGCACCCAGCGTAGCCCTCTATGAGCCATTAACCTTTTTTTGCACGTTTAATGACAAGTTTGTTACTTATCTATCCTCTCTCAACCAGATATTCAGAGTCTCGTGTTCCAACTTTGTAAACATTTTAATAGAGAGTTTCAATATATTACATAAAATTATATAATTAAAAGGACGATGTTTATTTAGATGACACTGGCATACCTATGTATCCATCACTGTAAACTGTTAATGAGTTCCTATGCCTACAGATTTTATTAACAAAATACACATCTGTTTAAATTTCACCAATGACAAGTGAATGAGACGGATTTGTATACGCCTGTCTCGAGACAGGCCATATTATGTGATTGGGTATGGCGGGCGTCCACACAGGTTTCCGCACAATAACTTTAGTTCTGTATATCGGATCTTTACCAAACTTGGCCACATGATTCCCCTGTGGAAGGGGAAGAACCCTATTTATTTTGGAGTCATTAGGTCAAAGGTCATGGTCACTTACTATAAATATAATTTTTGACAACAGGGTCGTTTCTGCATGATAACTTTAGTTCTGTATGTTGGTTCTTTACCAAACTTGGCCACATGATTCCCCTGTGGAAGGGGAAGAACCCCATTTATTTTGGGGTCATTAAGTCAAAGGTCAAGGTCACCGTTACTATAAATAGAATTTTTGACAACAGGGTCGTTTCCACATAACTTTAGTTCTGTATATTGGATCTTTACCAAACTTGGCCACATGATTCCCCTGTGGAAGGGGAAGAATCCTATTTATTTTGGGGTCATTAGCCTCACCAGGTAAATCAATACAATATTTCTACCTATATATCCTGATAGAAATATATAGTTGCATATTAACCTAATGGCACAAAAGTGGTGGAATGCCACAAAATTGTTAACCTCAAAGGACTTAATTTTCCTGCTCACATGATTAGTTGTTTGACTGAATTACCATTATACCATTTGATAATTTATATAGACGGGCGTATTTTGTGATGCACACATTCCTTGTTATCTAGATGGAATTTAGATAAGATTAAACTGGAAAAAAATGTCCGCAAAATAAAATGTTATGCTTATGAATAAAAACAACATATTTTTGTTATAATAACTGATGAAGAACTGTATCTGTATTACTTTCAACATATTATCTGAAATAATTTTTTCTTTTGTTACTAAAGTTTTAAATTGAACATTTTTCACACATATAATTTTGATTTGACAGATATTCCATCAGTGATTTTGAAGGAGAGAAGAAGTATGTAGTTAATGTGAAGATGACAATCTGTCTAGAACCTGTAGAACCTTGTATTATAAACTGGGACATTCTTAAAGATGTCCATCTACCTAAAGTAGGATGTGACTGGAATGATGATTTCTCTGGTATTTATTTTAACAATTTAACTTTGTAGAATACACTACTATAAGATAATAAATGATTGGTCTGTTTAATTGTATGTGTGGCATTGTGATTTCCATTCATTAGATTTTCCGTCGAATGATTTTTTCTAATGTTATTTTTATAGATGGCTTGTAACAAAATGCTGTTGAATGAGATGAATCTTGGAGGGTCTTTAAACAATGGGTTACAATTACAAATAGTATATTACTTGATTTTTCCTTGACTCATAATGTCTTTAATACTATTAAACTAGAATATTGGTGGTGAAACTTTTTAGATACAATTGTCCCCCACTTATAAGGTCACCCCTTCTGCAACGAAAAAGTGGTCTTATAAGTGGGATGGTATCTCTTGTGGGGGACAATTTAGTAGTGTTTTAATATCTTAGTACATCTTAGATCTAGTCTGATAAGAGTGCTGGCCTTTGGTAGGAGTGGCTTTATAAGTGGGATGGTATCTCTTGTGGGGGACAATTTAGTAGTGTTTTAATATCTCAGTACATCTTAGATCTAGTCTGATTAG
This sequence comes from Bathymodiolus septemdierum, assembly GCA_963383655.1. Classification (NCBI taxonomy): domain Eukaryota; kingdom Metazoa; phylum Mollusca; class Bivalvia; order Mytilida; family Modiolidae; genus Bathymodiolus; species Bathymodiolus septemdierum. The sequence continues at coordinate 100,198,269 of OY726517.1, read as the reverse complement.
AGGGCTGGCCTTTGGTAGGAGTGGCTTTATAAGAGAGAGACTACAGTATTGGTATGATGAATTAGTAATCAGAATCTAACAAGACGTTATACACACTTGAAAGTCTATGAAGTAAGCATTACTACATGAATACTATTGTATGTACACTCTTAATTACAAGATTATCAAACTAATTCGTCCATGTAGTATATACAGACTTACCATGACTTTGTTATATTTCCTAGCCTTTTCACCCACCAATTTCCTTGAAAACAGTGGATTGACAGTGTCTGACAACATTAAAGACATCATATTATCTCAGGTTTTAGAAAAGATGGGTGTAACAGACTATCTACAGAATCCACAGTGTGATCTTATGGACTACACAGATACTGTGGGTGGATGGAAAAATGGTCAGATTATGTTGTATTGTTTATATTTGTTTGTTACTCATGTTGAATGAATGTGAGCTGTTGTTATTACTCAGCAGACTTCATCATCATTTTTTGTAAATGTCTATTGTGTATGGAATACAGATTAATTTGTTGCCCATATTGAGGCATCATTTGCAACTTCCACTACAGTTTATATTGGATGACTTTATATAATTAAGGAATAAATGAGATCATCAATTCCCCAAATGACTCCATTATTTATATTCTAATGCAAGACAAAAATATTTCAATTTCAAAACTGTATTGTCGATGACTTGTCATAGAAATCGTGACATTTATTAAAATATTCAGCGTAGAACGTAAATACTGGATATTATTTTACATCTACTCCGCAAATTTGGAAAAAATCTAACAAGGAATTATATCAAAGGTAGTTGATGTCTTTATTTTCTATCATATTGCTATTAATTAACATTACTATATGTCAACTGTGGATTAAACGGAAAACATTAGCCAATCAAAAATATGTAATATGATAATTCCATTCGAATTTGACATGGACAAATAGTATCTGAAGATAAAAGGATGACTATAACATTTGTGTTATTTTGCAAATCACAAATTCCACAGGCTACAAAGATAGTGTATCTGTGCTTGTATAATGATGAGGCATTACTTATAATGTCTGATCTTATTTTGTAGAAATTTGTCGCCCACATTCTTATGTGTAAAAATGTAACAACTGCCTGCTCAGAAAGTTCTGCACTGATGAAAACCCAAGTTGGCTGCCACCTCAATCTATAGTTTTAATATTCAATCACTAAGTAGGATTTATCTTATAACAACAAATATTTATTTCGCATTTATAAATTTTAATCAATATGAAAGTTTTTGCTTTTTATTTTATTTCAGAATGTTTAGATTTAATTAACATGACATTACCAGACCTGCCATCAGACTTCCGCTGTAGAATACTTGATACTTGTACTACTGTAGACTGTTGTGTCCATGTTAACTTCTTACAGAGAAACATACATCTAGAATTAGATATTGACATCTGCTCCAGGAAAATATCCTTTGTAGTGGAGAAACTAAAACTAGATTTATCAGTGTTTAATTATACCCTAGGTATGTAAAGAAAAGTTTTTTTAATAATAACTTGTACTTCAAAAAAATTCTATGCACCAAATAACATCAAAATGATAAAGATATAGCTTTTATCGTTAGACGTAAAGAATACCTCTCAACTGCATGCTACGGGCAGTTTCACACTCATTTTAGGGTATGAGTTATCGTAATTGAAGATCCCATTGTGACTGTCAAATGTAGAGCAGCAATAAAAGTGATGTTCCTTTACTTTAATTTGTGTGTCCAAGTGTAATATTGGATAGTCTCTCATGTTCATTTACATCAATACCTTTTGTTACTAATTAAAGTGTACCGTACCTACTATTTTATTTTCCCTGAAAAATAATTTTTTTATGTTTTGCATGCCCATGTGGCCTATGCATTTTATATCTGTTTATTCTCTTTGTAGATATTGGTGGCAAATTCAGGCTATTAAAGTTTGTTATTTTAGAGTAAGTTGTAGTCATTATATTTATTTTATTTTTCTATAGATTATTGTAATTTTTACAGTATATTTTTTCGGTTTTAATTTTTTAGTAAGGTAATAATGGGAAGAAATGTATTTGCACATTTGATATTCTCCAAAAATCGTATTATTACATAATTTTCTTGAATCTTAAATTCAGTATATTGCATCATTGAAAAATTTCATTACAAATACTTTCTTATTAATTGATTATGCTAACAACATATCATGTGGTATGTAAGAAATTAAATATTCTCTTCATCAAAGAATAAAGAAAAGATATGCACGTATTGTTTTCAATGTTTTCTGTCTAATGGTCCAGTGATATTCTGTTACAGCTATACTATAGACAATACCAATGATCAGAATGAATTCAGAGTAAACCTTAATGTTACTATACAACTAGATGACAATACAGTACTGTATAGATCTGAACTCTTACATGATACTCTTATCCTGAGAGTCCCTTGTGACTGGAACACTGGATTTTACATCCCAGGTAATTTCTAATCGTAGGCAATATGAGCTTTTGTCATTACTTGGTGTCCATCATGAGGTTCGTCTTGAAACTTCTCAATATGATATAGCATCCTCTGAAACTGCAAGCCAATTGAAGCCACCCTTTATTCTGAATTTTGACACAGTAAGAATATAAATTTCTTCAAAGTGATTCAGCCTAGAATTTCTGGATAGCATTGTCAGGGTGCCTGATTTTATAAGGCACCACAATAAACTTAAAAACATTTGAAATGACACAGGAGACAAGACAGTATGAAATTATTTTAGGGATGATCAATGAAATATGATATAACTGTCAAAAGTCTTCATTAAACCTTTTCATGTTTTATTTTTTTTTGCAAGTAATCAAGATCTGTGTTAATTTGTCTATTTTTCTATTAACATTAAGATCACATTCGACTATGAATAAAAGCATTATGATGACAGACTCCTTAAATGATAAATGTCAAAACCAGTTATAGACTTGTTTCTGGAAACATCAATCAATACCACATCTTTAACTTGTGTGGGAATAAAGTTTTGCTTTAACTATTTTGGGGGACAGAAGAAAAATTAGTGTTTGCTAAGCTGCCCTAAAAAATACAGTAAAACCATCCCTACGATGTCAGTTTTTATGAAACAGTATTAGATCTTAATTGAAAAAAAAAGTTTGTATTTTCAGATTTTTCCTTGCAGTCATATTTAAGCAAATTGTCATTGCCAAATAAAAATGACTTAACAAAAATGATGGCTGCCAAACTTCTGGAAGAGTTGGGATTAGGTCATCTGTTACAAGATACTCAGTGTCAAAGGTCAAGTTCAATCTACAGTCCTTCAATCAAGGGTTGGAAGAATGGTAATAATCATAATTTAATGTTAGCATGTCTTGTATGATTACATGTTAGTAGTAAGTACTTGATGGGCACATTGTAGTTATTTCTGTAGAAATAAAAAGTACTGCTAAAGGTTCCCAGAGGAACACTCACAATCACCTAAGGGTATGACTTATGCTCATGCTGAATAACCTACCATGACCAAAGATGAAGTTTTCCTCTGATTAGCAGATTTCATCTTATTGATCAAAATATTTTGAAATAAATGTTTCAAAGTTGGTTCAAACAGCTTGAAAATAATGGTATAGGGGCATTATATGTTGTCTCCTCTCTTTTATATTATCGATGAGCTTTTTCATCTCTGCATGGCAATAGAATGAAGAACAGCAATTAAAGTGCTGTTACTTTAATTTGTTTCCAAGGTATAAAAGAAGATTCATTTATATCTGTATTCCATGTTAATTATTTATACTTTAAACATATTTTATTGTTCTATACTAAACAATTGGATAGGACACAAGTTTCACAACTTAGAAACATCTTCTCCAATACATAATGAATAAATACAAAGTGAACTTATATAATATTACATACATATTTCATATTAAGTAAAGACATGAGGAAAAAAAAAAAAAAAAAACTAAAAATGTTGCAAATGGATTATCCAAGCTAAAGTATACTTAATCGAACATGCCATTATATTTTAATGACACGAACACACCAAACTTTCGAATGGATTTATATTTAAAGTGGGTGATTAATTAAGGTAGTTAACATGTGATGATTTAGGGAGGATGCATTCTTCTACTGACCTTTGGTAAGGGCTTTTCCAGGAAAAAATACCCGGTAGGGTCGGAACGCCAGTGATTTTTTTTTTATCTAGGTGGAGGGCGTAAAACGCATTTCTTTTCTGGGGGTTGCTGTCAAATTTCTATTTAATTAATCACGGTTGTCAGTATTTTTACCATTTCGGTATATTGAAATAGACCTACTTGCCGGCAAGTCGTGTATTGTGTTGTTCGTTAAACGGTGTATAATATTTGGTTGTTTTTCCGGGATTTCGCTTCTTTTGCGTGATTTTTAAGCCAAATTGTCTCCCTTTATCTTCCGAAATATTCCGAATGATATGTTATGTAAAAGATGGAGAAATACGAATGATGAACTGGTACCTGGTTCTTTTATTTTCGTTCCTGGGTTCCGAGATAAAAAGTACCAGTCGAAAACGAAACGTGGTTAAATGGCACGATTTCTCAAAAAGTATTTATCCAAAAATAATAAACTATGCATATTATTAATCCTTGAGATATAAGCTTTAGAATGGTGTAACATTTATTTGACAGACATTTGATTTAAAAGAGTTATACATGATCAAAACAAATATTTTGATGCAAATTATCGTCATTTCCGCCATTGAAAAATACTGTCCTGCCACGATTTAGAGTATCAAATGTCATTATTTTTTTTTAAACTGTATTATTGTATATCAAATTAAAGCCTTTAATCTCTTCTTTATTGTGGAATTTACATCATGAAAATATCTCATTCCGTTCAAAAGTTATACCTATAAACGTACTGGAAAATACCTATCCTGGTTTTAAACCCTCCCCCTCAAAAATAGATAAACAACACACTTCATAGGTCACTCTTGTACTTGCATTACTGCCATTAAACAGTATTTAGAGGCCTTACAGATTTGATCAGTCTGTTTCAAATTTAATTTTTATTTTCTAGGTGGGGGTCATTTTAAGTATTTATATTTATGTAGTGGTACCCCAAAAATAATTAAAATTCTGGTGGTAGTACCCCAAAGTATTGATGGAGTTCCGACGACCCCCCCCCCCCAGGTATTTTTTTTCTGGAAAAGCCCTAAGTTTATTGCTTCTTTTTTCTTTTTTTTTTATTATTGTTAAAAACACTTGTTTATGTTATGACGAATCATTAATCCATTGGCATGAGACTGTCTCGAAACTAATTCATACGATCTCGATCAAAAAATCCATTATGGACCTGTTTCATGTCACAAATATGACTAATTATTTATGCATAAAAAAACAGAAAAAGTTTCTACATACAGCTGCTTATTTCATTTACAGAATGTCCATTGACTGTGCCTCTGACAGACCTAACAATTCCAGCGTCCTGCTTCATTCCGTCACACTGTACAGCTATAGATTGTTGTATAGAAGTAGATTTCTTACATCGGTCATTCCATACCTATATTGACCTGAATACCTGTGACAATACGTTTACTTTGGGAATAGAAAAGTTAAAGATGGATCCTATCAATCTAACTAATTATGAGTTTGGTAAGTTGTAGAAATGACCACACGAATCACTAAAAAACACATACACTAGTCCATTTGATTAGTAGGCAAGCACATAACTTGTATTGTAGCACATTATTTTTTGCAACAGATAGATTTGATTTGATTTGATTTTTGGTGTTTTAATGCCACTTTCAACAATATTTCAACTATATCATGGCGACCAGTTTTAGTGGTGGAGGAAGCCGGAGTACCCGGAGAGAACCACCGACCATGGGCAAGCAACTGGTAGACTTTATCACTTGTGGCTGCGAGTCGAATGCACCCTTTTTTGTAATTTACAAAGCCGGGCGCGAACCCACGCCGTATTGGTGATAGGCTTGTATGAGTTGTTAGATCCAACGACCTAACTCATTGAGCCACCCGGGCCCCACAACAGATAGAAGATAGACAAACTTCATCAATGTTTTAAGCGTGTCTTCTACTGAATTCAGTATAGATTGATGTTACTTTTCTGCTGCCTAAAAATAGACAAAAGTTTGCATGTAAAACAAGTCAAAAATAGAGTTTTTTGCAATTCGAACAAACGTGAGAAAACATGTTCATTTTTAAATGATATTATAGGTAGTGATCCTTAAGTGACCAGCCACACCAGTGATGACGTCCAGATTGTCAACACTAGGTCCGATCTAACGGCTATGGAAAGTGCCAGGTCAAATCCCATCATATCACCATATTCCGATTTTGCTATATGTAAGGAGATCCCTAAATCCCCACTTCCACCTCAAATGTCCCTTCTTCTTTAAGGACATGTCTCGAAAAGATAATGTCCAAAACTTAGGACAACCAGTATTGTACATCATACAGCATACAAATTGATATTCCCATCAAGGTATATACTTGAGTAAAAAGATATAGGAGAATGATTTTTCTTTTACTAAAGCTCTTTTTTTTTTTTACCTTCATATCACTTATATCGGACACCAAAAAGTGGTATCAAGCATCTCTGGGAGTAATAAAACACGCCCTGAGTAAGCACAGAACTTTTTTGTGGTTTTTTAAAATATATGATTAATTGATTTTAATTATGGTATGAATATGCTTACTTTCAACAGTGTGGAAGTTAGTATTAATGGTGAAAGTAGTAGGAGTAATGAAAAAATTCACACTTTATAATACTGAGTTGTAAGCTTATCTCCTAATGTAGCATTTTCACACATTTTTATCTGCATAGATAAGCTAAAATAATTTTTTCAGGCCCTTAATAGGTCCCCAGATCCCTTGCTGTATGTGTCTGTACATTGACCTAGTTACTGGTAGGGAGTTTACAATAAGTTATTAGTGTATGATGACAAATTTTCGGTGGTTTTTTTAATATCTTCAGATTAATTAAGTGAAAAATTGCATTTCACTGATTTACTCTATTGATCTGTTTTTAGGAACTACAGAGCATTTCAATTTTAAAGGACTTGTCAGAATAGGGTAAGTTGAAGCTTTTACAAATGATTTGATGAATTTATTTGAAGTTATTTTCGTTGCATTTTATGTTCACGTTAAATTAAAAATAAATATGTTGCAAATGTTAAAACTAGATACAAACTATGGCTTCCACAAATTATTTCTTAATTATCATATTTATCATATCACATTTATAGGTACAAGATAGATGATTTACATGTAGAGAGGAAGTACAGATTTGACATGAACCTGAGTATTTGTTTAGAGTCCACTGGTCCCTGTTTGTACGACATGGTTCTCTTTAAGGATACACTGGTACCAAAGATATTGTGTGACTGGGAATCTGACTTTTCTATTCCAGGTAAAATTAGAACTAAAAAAAATAAAATGATTTGATTGTTTTGCCACCACAAAAAATTGCAATCATATTCTGCCAACAAGAATCTTGCCATCAGTTGTTAACTTAATTTATATGAAGGAAGTGGGATGTAAATGGACATAAGGAAATCTTTTATTTGCACCTTGGGAACAAGAACAGTATATATTCTTTACTCTTCATCTATCTTTCATAGTTACGTTTTTACCGTGGTAGCAGCCTGCAGTTGAGTTGTTCTCTATTTAGCTCATCTGGTCCAAAAGTCCATGTGAAGTATTTTCATAATTTTGCTATCGTCGACATCTTCAGTGTCGTCGTCTGCATCTCATCTGTTATCTTTTCACATTTCAATCTTTTTCTCTAAAATCACTGGGAAAAATAGAAGTGGACTTGGCAGAAATGTTACTTTGTTGGTCTTCAACATTTGTTTTGATTTAGAAATTAAAGATGGATATTCCAATAATGCTTTCTGATTGGTTGATTTTAAAAAAAATCTTCTCAGAAACCACATGTGTGATGGAATGCTGAAATCATAGGAATATTCTTTATATGACCTTCTAAACTTTTTGTTGATCTGAAATTCAAGATGGCTACCACCGCAGAACAAAGCTTAAACATAGGACCCTACTGAAAATAATTTACTTATTACTCTTTCCTCGAACCACTGAAACATCTGAAAGACATCTTGACTAAAATGTTCCTTGGATGGAAATTTACAAAATGTGTGTTTTTGGTGTCGATCAGAAATCCAACACAGGACAAAATTTTAGCATAATTCACTATGGGAAACTGAATAAATAACTTTTCATAGAAACAAAAACTTAATTTAACCCAAACTAAAGTGTGAATAATCATTGAATGGTTAGTAAGATGTATAATTGTATGTGTCACCACAAGATATACTTTGACATAAAATCCAGTGAAACTGACAACCACAGAATAAGTAAATTATCATGGAAAGTGACATTAAACACCCATAAGCTCAATCTATCTTAAATAAATGTTTTTGACACAGTACATTTTTTGTCATTTTATGTATATTATCACAGATTTTTCTTTGGAGAAGTATATTGAAGCTGCTCGTGAAACACTGGATGATTTAACAGAATCCTTTAAACAGAAACTTTATGATGACCTTGGTATTTCTAGTTATCTGAGAGATGATCAGTGTAACATATCTTCAGAAGATTTTACACCACACTATCAGGGATGGAAGTCAGGTTTGTACTTTATGATGACCTTGGTATTTCTAGTTATCTGAGAGATGATCAGTGTAATATATCTTCAAAAGATTTTACACCACACTATCAGGGATGGAAGTTAGGTTTGTACTTTATGATGACCTTGGTATTTCTAGTTATCTGAGAGATGATCAGTGTAATATATCTTCAGAAGATTTGACACCGAACCATTAGAGATAGAAGTCATTTTTGTTACACCAATGTCATATCTACAAAAGGAAAATTTGTTTATATTTTGTCTTTCAGCTCAAAACATCATAACTGCTTCATGTAAGTCGTATATTTGAATTAATTTGTGGCTATTAATCTCAGTATTTTGGTTGAATTATGACTATTAAAATAAATGTTTTAATCCCTGACTGCAAGAACATATCGAATCGTAACTACCTTGAAAATTCCTGAGCTGCGGCCTGCATATAGTGTGCACTATTGGTTGAATTATTGCAAGATGAGGTACAAAGAGAAAAAAAAATGTGCAGAAATGTTGAATTAATCTTCCATATAATATTTTTTTAGAAGGAATGGATAGGAAAAACCCTATAATTTGAGAAAAATATATCAGTGGCTCTGTGTATTCAGTTGTCAATAAGATGAAAAGAAAAACAAACAGAAAGACAATTACTTTATTTCGCTATAAAATGAAAGTTCCTTATGATCGAGGCGGTAAGACTGCTATTCAACTTACATGACAGAAATTAATTGTACATATATATGAATTGATGCATTGTAGTGTTTCTCTTTCTTTCCCCTCATCACTGATTTATTTTTAGAATATGACCAAGCTCTATCATTGCCTTCCTTACCAAATTCTCTCTTTTCACTCATCACTGATTTATTTTTAGAATATGACCAAGCTCTATCATTGCCTTCCTTACCAGATTCTCTCTTTTCACTCATCACTGATTTATTTTTAGAATGTGACCAAGCTCTATCATTGCCTTCCTTACCAGATTCTCTCTTTTCACTCATCACTGATTTATTTTTAGAATATGACCAAGCTCTATCATTGCCTTCCTTACCAGATTCTCTCTTTTCACTCATCACTGATTTATTTTTAGAAAGTGATCAAGCTCTATCATTGCCTTCCTTACCAGATTTTCTCTTTTCACTCATCACTGATTTATTTTTAGAATGTGACCAAGCTCTATCATTGCCTTCCTTACCAGATTCTCTCTTTTCACTCATCACTGATTTATTTTTAGAATGTGACCAAGCTCTATCAATGCCTTCCTTACCAGATTCTCTCTTTTCACTCATCACTGATTTATTTTTAGAATATGACCAAGCTCTATCATTGCCTTCCTTACCAGATTCTCTCTTTTCACTCATCACTGATTTATTTTTAGAATATGACCAAGCTCTCTCATTGCCTTCCTTACCAGATTCTCTTTTTTCACCCATCACTGATTTATTTTTAGAATGTGATCAAGCTCTATCATTGCCTTCCCTACCAGATTCTCTCTTTTCACTCATCACTGATTTATTTTCAGAATGTGATCAAGCTCTATCATTGCCTTCCTTACCAGATTCTCTCTTTTCACTCATCACTGATTTATTTTTAGAATGTGATCAAGCTATATCATTGCCTTCCTTACCAGATTCTCTCTTTTCACTCATCACTGATTTATTTATAGAATGTGATCAAGCTCTATCATTGCCTTCCTTACCAGATTCTCTCTTGATTTATTTTTAGAATGTGACCAAGCTCTAACATTGCCTGCCTTACCAGATTCAGCTGTGTGTATTCTAGAGGACACATGTACAGGTGTAACATGCTGCATCAATGTAGATTTCCTCCGCAAAACATTCTCAGCCTTTGTAAAATTAGATGCATGTAACCATAGTCTGAAATTTGGTATTGAAAAGATTCAAGGGCAAATAAATCTTTTTGACTACAGCTTTGGTAAGTTTTGTTGTTTTTGTTTATATATGTATATGCATTGAAACATCTTTTTGTTATTCATTTGTTTTTAATACATGGATGATGAATTGCAAAATAATCTAATGAGTCGTGAGTATATTTTCTACATCTCTGTACCAAAATTTGAAATGATCGATGTTTTCGATCATCCAGAACTTAATTATTTACAGAGTTTTTGACAAATGTGATCTTGATGTACAGAAATCCCAGAATGCAATAGTGCCTGCAATGTTGAATCGTACGTCTTATGATCAAACTACTTTGAAGGCCACTTCCTCCAAAGACCACCTATCTTTTCAGGCCAGATTTCAGATGCATTTAGATAGTTAAAGACTACTTTATTGTCCCCTTCTAGAGAGGCCACCCCTCTTATAAGGTCACTTCTTATTTCAGAAGGGGTGGTCTTATAAGAGTGGGACTATTGTATAGGCATTCTTTTATCATTCTTACTGGCATGTATTTTCCCAATATATTCCCCTTATCCATACTACACGGAGAAACCATAATTTTCATAAAATATTATGAATAATTTCATTTTGTGAAATTTAGTTATTTGAATATATATTGGCTGGGGATTAAACAGTGTTATTTTTATCTAGATAGTTATGGCTCATTTTTTTACACTTTTTTTTCAGGAACAATTGAAAAGAAGTACTTGATGAAAGTAATCCAAGTTGAGTAAGTAAAGATATTTGAATAAACATTCCATCTTTTACCTTTGTCAACATTTTTATAACTTACTGTATTTCAGAAATACTCATAGCATTTGCTAGTACTATCAGTTTATTATTTGAAGAGCTCATCTAGCCGAAACCAATTTATGAGATAAAATATCAATTTTTATTGTACAGTAAAAGCTGAGTAAACTAATCACTCTTCACTCTTGGGACTGAAATATTTGTTTTGTTTAGACAGTGGACCTGTTTACTCAGGTTTTGGAAATGACTCAGAAATAGGAAACTTTAGGCTTGCATATATTTGAAAGAAGATGTGAAAAATGGTACTGTATAGCTGCAAGTACATGTACAATATTGTATTCATCAAAACAATGTATAAAATAAAATATATAAAAAATGTATTTTAATAAATAAAGAAATGAATGTATTTAAAGGGATATTAAAGCTCATTTTGGTAATTTTTTGTATCTCATGAAAACTTGCAATTGGTTCAATAAATGATATTTATATTTATCAATGAAACTTTGTAAAAGTGACATAATTCGTTGATAATTCTGTCATATCTTGCAGTTTTTCCATTAATTGAATTTTTGCTTCCTGGACAAAAATTCATTTCGACCTTTTTAAGTGATATTTTAACGATATTAGGGATTATATGGGCGTGCAAAGTATTTTTGGATTGTTTTTACAATTAAATTGAAAAGAAACAACCTTCGTCACGAGTTGAAAAAAATATATGTTAAAACGAGCTTTAATATTCCTTTAAATAAATTATTAATCAGTTACTTGCTATTGACGTAATTGTCTATTGAAAAAAAATCATCTAGAGTTCCTTGTTTTATTTCATCAGTTTATTTTCTTGAATAATTGTGTCCTCCGTCATGATTTATAACTCGTGCAACGATCATCCTTGACCATCGAGAAATTGATCATCTTCTGTAACATAGTTTCATATATATGTCATATATGAAAAGTCGTAGCCAGTGTTGTCAAACATAGTTTCATATGTCATATATGTAAAGTTGTAGCCAGTGTTGTCAAACATAGTTTCATATGTCCTATATGTAAAGTTGTAGCCAGTGTTGTTAAACATAGTTTCATATGTCATATATGTAAAGTTGTAGCCAGTGTTGTTAAACATAGTTTCATATGTCATATATGTAAAGTTGTAGCCAGTGTTGTCAAACATAGTTTCATATGTCATATATGTAAAGTTGTAGCCAGTGTTGTTAAACATAGTTTCATATGTCCTATATGTAAAGTTGTAGCCAGTGTTGTCAAACATAGTTTCATATGTCCTATATGTAAAGTTGTAGCCAGTGTTGTCAAACATAGTTTCATATGTCATATATGTAAAGTTGTAGTCAGTGTTGTCAAACATAGTTTCATATGTCATATATGTAAAGTTGTAGCCAGTGTTGTCAAGCATAGTTTCATATGTCATATATGTAAAGTTGTAGCCAGTGTTGTCAAACATAGTTTCATATGTCATATATGTAAAGTTGTAGCCAGTGTTGTCAATTTCGTCAATTTCACTTTCATTATTGGAATCATTGTCATCATCATTATTGATGTGTTTAAATCAGTGATGTGTGCACAAAATGATGAGTAAGAATTGAGGATGTCAGTCACGTAATGGGTTTGGACAGGATAATTATAAATGAAATTAGTGTATTGGGGCCGCAGATGAAGACTGGAGTTTGGAATGGACATCCAGTTTATAAAGTAGTTTATTACAGATAGTATTATAGCAAAATTTTGGGACTTGGAAATTCGACCAGAATTGGACAGGAAATCAATTTTACTCAGGGTTCGGTAACTCAGGTTTCACTGTATAGGAGAAAAACAGGAGAGGGAGGAGTAAACAATAAACAGGTTAACAATATAATGTCTCATTTTGGAAATAGAATGAACCAGAATCATGAGTTTAACTTTATACAAGCATGATGACCATGCCAAATGTGTGCATATTATCAGGATTTTTATATCCTTTAATTTTCCAAGTCTTATAGGTGACATAGTGTTTGATAAAGAATACCAGATAAGCCTTAACACGAGTATGTTTTTTGTTCAGATATCAGATTGATGACATAGTCTTAGATAATGAGTATCAGATAAGCCTTGATATGAAAGTATGTTTTGAGTCACAGAAAGACTGCTATTTTAGTATGAAGGTGTTTAACAAGTACAGACTACCTAAAGTTTTTTGTGACTGGGGAACAGGATTTAACATTCCAGGTAATAGATTTAGTCAATAAATGTTCAATAAATGTGATTATATTTTTGATATGTTTATTTTCTTGGAGGAAACAATATATACATGTTGACTGTGTTCGAGGACAACTGCTGTTTTGTTAGAAACCAAGACTGAACTGTCACTTGTTAAGTTTGTATGTGTATTATTTTGAAACTAAAATTAAAGATCATAACGTAGCATTAAGAAAAATTAATTCCAAACAGATTGTCGGGCAATGCTTAGGATTGTCATACCTTTGGTGTATTATTTTGGAATTAGTATACACTTATTTGTATTGTCTAAAAATAATATTAGTGTCTTTCAATTTATGTCAACATGCCGAAAGATTTGATGTGATGAATATCTTAATTTTTTTAATTTATGAATGTTTACAATATAATTTCAGACTTTTCATTGGCCAAGTTCTTGGAAGAACAGAAGGAAAGTTTATCAGATGGGCTATCATCAGCTGTAAGACAGATATTGATAGATAGACTAGGATTAGATGATTTTCTACTAGACACTCCCTGTGATATATCAACAACTTCATTTGTTAATGGTTAGTAGTAATAAGTCCACATCAATATCATCTTTATATGTTCATCTCCTTCATAAGCAAATGACAGATTGGTGGTAGGATTTTACATTTATCTTTGGTGTGGAGCAGCAATAAGAATTTTGAGATTAATTTGAATGTTCTTAACAATGTTGATATTTATTTGACAAATACACATGTTTTCCTAAATATTTAGCTCACCTGACCCAAAGGGTCATGTAAGTTGAGGTATTGTAATCACTTTCCATCCATCATCGTTGTTGTTGTCTGTAAACCTTTATATTTTAATCATCTTCCCGTAAACCACTGGGATAATTGGAACCAAACTTGGTAGAAATGTTAAAATATTGTTGTCCTCTACAAAATTGTTTACGTTTTTTTCCAAGTGATGATCCTATGATGGTTGGATTTACATCTATATATGCAATCAGTGTGTATCACCACTAAAGCTGCTTGTTTGAAACTCACTCAGGGCAAGGTTCACTTAATACAACTTTATAAAGTTTGTCAATAACTTGCGGCAGGTGTGTAGTTTTCTCCTTGTACTCAAATTTCCTCCACAAATAAAACTGACTGCCACTATATATCTGAATATTGTTATAATTGGTTTTAATCATCCGTAACCCTAACCCTGAATCAAAGATAAAAAAACTCCTTACTTACAAGTTACATTTACAAGCCTGCCATTTTGTGATTTTTTTTTATTCGTCCACCAATCACTGATTTTCTTAAATAAATATGATTTTCATTTTCCCAACGTGCCCCAAATATATCATATTATAAGTAAGAAATCGCCCAAAAGGAAAATTGTTGAAAAATTGGACCTTCGGAATATGATATTAATTTCTTCAGAAAGAAAATGTGTAGTAATTTTCAAATAAATGCCAATATTAAAATTTGCATTTCAAGTTTGATGTCTGAAATGTGGACCTTTCTACAATGTTTGAATTCAAGTAGGGAACAATTAAACACACAATTTAATGTTAGTCAACTTTAAGCCATATCAGTTGTAACAGTAATTAAAAATAGGTTGCATGACGTAAGCCACTTCCTTACAATATAAAAAAAGATATATTCATATATGATAGTATCATGTAAAGTAAAGAGAATGTGTCATTAACCAAACTTTTAGTACGAATTCAGTTATGAAATATTCATATTTTATTTATAGAATGTGCTGACAGTGATTTGATTTTGAACCCACCACCATCAGTATCATGTGTAGTTCCATCAAGTTGTTCAACCTTGTCTTGCTGTCTAGATGTTGATTTTATGAGCAGAACCATCAACACAGAGATTTATATAGATCCTTGTACATACACACTGTCATTAACAATAGAAAAACTACATGTGGAAACTTCCTTGCTAACATATGAATGGGGAGAACCATCAAAATTTTCACTTCAAGGAGGAATAACTCTAGAGTAAGATACTGTATCAAACATCTTAAAGGAAAACTCCAGTCAGTTGAACAATTGTTATAATTCAATACATTGTAACTTTTTATTCGTAAATAACTAATTCTTAATAAAAAAAACCTTTATTAACATTAATATACCCAATTAGAAATATGAATATTTGGAATTTCCTGTCGTAGTGTAAGCGGCCATGACACCTCTTCATGTGACGTCATGGGAACGGATCATGTTAGTTGAATAAATAATGTATCCGACTCTTCCCAATATAGTGCCCTTTTGGTAATGTTTTAATATCAGATCAACTGCAATACAATGTTTACAATTTGTATATCATCCTAATTTTTTTCTTAATAATCCCTTCCCATGTTACATTTTCATAAAACAAGTGAGTTTATTTGTATTTGGGGGGGGGTAATCTACGTATAATTTCATGTTTTACATGATTGACCGTAGGTTAGATAACTGTCAGTTTTAACTCGTTTTATGCATACACATACTTTTTTCTTTTTTGTCGCCAATGCTGTCATACTTTCCCGTGTTTTTCATGGTCACTGGTCGATGTGTTGACAAGGGTAGTCGTGATCGGTAATTACAAAAAAAAAATCTTCTCACGCTTTCCCTTTTTGTTAATGCAATAAAATGCTTGACATGAAGTCATAATGATTTTGTAAATATCAAAAGATAGATATACGACATTATGTTATGATTTACATAATTTTTAATGATAAAATTGCAACTGATCAATGCTGCTATAATATACGATACCGCTATCGTGATGTCACTGCTCTTTCGGAAGAGCTTTAATTCCATGTATAATCCGAGAATGGATTATGCCTTTTGTCTCCTCACATTGAAGAGTTCTGAAAAATGGTGATCCCCATTATTTGGTGCTACATGCAACTTCAATGACCAAATTCTACCTTACGGTATACTATTTTTAACATTCATTAGCACAAATGTCTTTTATTTACTGTCATTTAAATTTTCACGCTAACTTGTTAAGACCATGGCGTTTTCCTTTAATCTTAGCACATTAACTTAACATGTATATATAGAACAATTTGAGATTATGAAGAAAATCAGTCACTCAGATCAAAAACTTACAGATCAAATACTATTCCATTAGATAACTGGGCAATTAATAGTGCATTGTGCAATTTCATGTTCATGCTTTTTAAATCATATGGTTCAATGTCTGTCTTCTTTCATGTCACAGACTTTAACATCTTCTCTGAAACTAATAAGTCAAACAGAAAGAAACTTTACAGGAATGCTATTTGGTGGACCTCATCAGATTTTATGATTTTGGTGCCAATCCCAAATTTAACATGGCTACCAAAGCCAATAATGCTATTTGATTAGTTGGGCTTGAAAGCTCTATTTATTAAATACTACTATGCGGCTTGAAATTGATTTGGTGTTGATGAACCTGGGATGTTTCTTTGCAAAGTATGTATGTAATTTTTATGGTGATTAGAAATGCAAGATGGCCACCATCACAGGACATTGTAAAAAAATGTTTAATGGGGTAGTTTCTACAATTTTGGGTTATTTTTAAAAGTAAAATGTTGTTTAAGTTTTAAAAAAAGCAACATTTTTTACGATGCCTATTGGGTAAAAGTCATGCTATTATCACTGTTTGATCTCCTAAGTTCACTAATTGGCCACGACCTACAGAGATAAATATTAATGATGTTATTTGGATGAAGAGGTAAGAACATGTATATATTGTAATCAATATAAAAATTATAGAATTATTACCTCTTTTCTATTACGAATACAAGTATATTTTAATGGAATATGATACTAAATGTATGTACATGTATTAATATTTGTTTGAAAACATTTGTATTTCCAGACATCTACTCAAGACCTGAGATTTCACTTGTCAGTTTGTAATAAATTATATGGCTTATCTCCTTCATTAAGTCTGGTAGTTTTGTTATAGCTGAAGCATAGCAGATGGTGATGATGAATACCAATATTCCTAACCCTCTAATATTTTCTTTCATACATTTGTAACAGGTTTGTTATCTTTGACTTGAGGAGTGAACAGATGTTTATGATAGACCTGTCTTTCCACATATGTTTGGAACAGAAGAAACCAGATGATTGTATTGTTAATATTCCTATCCTGAAGAATGCTAAATTATCCAAGCCATTCTGTAATTGGAATATGGGATTTATAAAATCAGGTGACAAATATTATAAGTCATTAGAGATTAAACTTGTAGTGGTAAATTTAATTTATAGTTTAACCACTGTACATACAACCTTAAGCATTTTATGTTAATTGTACATACCACATCAATGGTGTAATGGTTAGTATGCTTGCCTCTCAAGTGTAGTAGATCAAGGGATCGAGAGTGGCAGAATATCATAATCCACTGGTAACAGACTGAGAATCTGTTCCTCCTATGATCAAAATATAAGTAATATTTTTAAGTTGTTAATCTCTATCTTTAATGACCGTCAAAATGATTTGGTGGGAATTATTATGTAGAAATTTAACCACCTGGTTAAACACTCTAAGAATTGCAGAATATCTTTCACAATACAGTGTTTGTATTATTTTACAGATTTTTCCATGACTTCTTGGTTGACAGAGAACAGTGTGGTAGATACAGGAATCATACAGGAAGTCTTTGTTACACAACTTCTCCATACATTGGGAGTGTCAGACTATATGAAGGAAGCACAATGTAACAAACACCAACCTCCGTTTAATATTACCAGCAACAATGGATGGAATGTTGACAGTAAGTTGACAAATGTCACTTTTACAAAAAGTAAAATGTGAATATATATCTTTGTTGTGAAATATATTTTGTCACATACAGTCAAACTTTCTCTCATCTTAAATTAACGGTCACCTGGTGTAAACGATCGATTTAAAACCCACCTTACCAGATTTACATGTCATTTTAAATCAAGTTAGCGGTCACCTCACAAATAGGGTACATTCCGGTAACAGTAATGTGTGAATATTTGCAGACCAGAACTGAAAATCTGGACAGATCAATTATAGATAAGTGGTCAGTTGTCTTACACAGTCATTTTTCCTTTGTCCCAGGAGTGACTGCTGAATACAAGGTTGACTGTCCTACTAAACGTCATGGAGATGAGAAAGATATGGTCATTGGTTACCAAATGTTTTCCACTCGCTCTATTACTGACCCCTAGATGCACACTCTCTCCCCACTCGCCCTTCCTTTTCTGTTATTTAATGCAGTAATCATCTACCAGTGATTTCATTGCTTTGATTAAATATAATTATGATGTTCAAAGTAACCACGTCAGATTAGATCATCTTTATCATTTATTAGAAACAGAACTGATGGTGTAATGGTTAGCATGCTCGCCTCTAGTGCAGTAGATCATGAGTTTGAGCCCCGATCGGGTCAAACCAAAGACTATGAAATTGATATTTGTTGCTTCTCTGCTAAGAAGGCAGCATTAAAGAGATAGAGCAAAGACTGGTTGGCTTGGAATCATCATCATCTCATTGAAAATTAACTTGTTCTCGCTATGATATAGCTGAAAAATTGAGTTGGCATTAAACAACAATCACTTACTCACTTCAATTTAGCAACATTTTGATTAGAAAATATGTGTTTTATGATCTGAAATAAGTACTTCATATGACTTTTAAAATAAAATATGTTATTTATTCGTATAAGTGAAAAAAAATTAAAATAAGCAATTAAATTTTGTATATTTATTGTGTTTTAGAATGTAGTAATGCACCAGACATGCCTGTACCTTTACCTGCAGAAGTCAATTGTTACCTGTCTAATACCTGTACAGGTATAGATTGTTGTGTACAGGTAGACAAACTAGGACTAGCTATAAATGCCTATGTACTTCTAGATACTTGTAACAATGCTTTTACTATTGGTATAGAGAACTACGAACATACAACAACTATACTGGACGTTGATTATGGTCAAATACATACCTTCTCTATGATGGGACTGGTCAAAATTAGGTATGTGTATACATGTATTAAATTTTAAAACATTATTTATTGACATATCCACATGCCATATAATTCAGTCATGAACATCAACTGTGGTTGAAGTTTGTTAGATCGTGAATAACATACGATTGTGGGGGCTTTTTATGCTAGGCATTGAGAGCATTAAATTTTTGCCATGTCTGTATGTCCATTCATACATGTGATCCGCATTTGGTCTCCATTCAATTATGTAAGTTCCTTATAATATATTATACACAAGACAGGGACCATGAAAGGCATGCAAAGTTTGATGGTAGGCTTTGATTTTTCTGTTCAATCCCATGATTTAATAAAAATTTACCATTTTCTCAGGTTTCAGTCCAGTAACTTTAGTATGTCTTAAGCAAATCATTTGAAATGAAAGGTCATAATAAAAAGACCAAATTAGATATTGAACTTGAACACTTTTTCCATTCTGGATTCATGCCTCTTGATGTGTTTAAAAATTCAAATTTCTCAGTTTCTATTCAACAACCTGAGTACCCCTTTAAAAAATTATGTGAAATTCGGATTGTGCTCGTGATAAACAATATCTAATTAGTCCAAATTCCACCCATAATGGCCACTGTTACAAAAATAGAATCTTATTTTACAAATTCAGCTGGTTCTTAGTCTGAAACCATAATGAAATGTACAATTGTGATCTTTAGAAGCTCAGGTGAGCCTCTAATTTATTTTATTTGTTATTATATGGATTTTGTCAAACATGAAAACCAATATTAACAGGACCTAAACAAAAAAAATTGTTTTTTTTCAGCTACAAGATTGATGAATTATACAATGAAAAAATGTTCATTGTCGGTGTAAATGTCAGTGTCTGTTTCGAGTCCAATGGTCCCTGTGCTTTGGAATTGCAGATACTTAATAATGTCAAACTTCCTATTCCATTGTGTGATTTTAGTCAAGGATTTAAAATTCCTGGTATGTATATAACTTTCAATTTCACACCTAGTATTGTATATTAAAAAATATTTTCTTGTTATGAATAAAATGAAAAACAAAAAATACCACACTGTTGGAACAATTTCAAAATCAAATATCAAAATCGTAGAAACAGGCAAAATTGATGCCCCTGACATACAATTACATAAACGCTCATTTTCCTAGCTTGGTACAGAACTTCAATAAAAAGTGGGAGGATTTTTCTGTATGTGAGTAAAATGCCAACACTCGCATATAACCGGCAAACAGCGTTATTATAAAGAAGTAAGAATTTTGAGTTATAGGTGTTCAACATCAATTCAACAATCAGTTGGTTTTACTTTATTGATTATTAGTTGCAAACTGACAGATTATTTTCATATATTTAAGAAGAATGTTGGCTCTGGTCTGTAATGATTCATGTATTACTGTAACTAGATGATAATTATTCCCTCACCAACGAAGTTGCAAAGGGATATAGTAACGCTACCGTCCGTCCTTCCGTAACATCCTTGTGAACACTCTAGAATCAACATCCTTCAATGGGTTTTGACCAAACTTGGTACATTCTTAGTCCTTAAGAGAATCTGGAACCCTATTGATTTTCAAGGTCACTGGGTCAAATTTTTAGAGGGATATGCCACGCTTTGCGTTGCTCTTGTTTATTGTAAAACTTGTTTGTCACTTTGTAATATGTAATGCCGCTGTGATTTTGTATTGATTTATTTACAGTTAATTAGTTCATTATTCGACAATTTGATTGCTTGATTAGTACACTCATGTAATGAGAACACTTTGAAAGTTAATTACCAATGATTATTTAAAGTCTAGAATGAAAACTGACAGTTAAATACCGGTCATCTGATATGATGGGATAAACTTTTCAGTGACAGACGACGGTATTAGTGAATTGACCACTTGTTTGAGTCGAAACAGATCAGGATGGTTTTAGACTGGCTGTTTACAACAAGTGACCACTATTTCAAGATGACCATAAAGGCAGGTTTGGCTACTTTTTTAGGATTTAAAATTGTTCCAAATACCGTATGAATGTAGATTTTTCTGTTACAGGTTTTTCTCTATCTGCCTGGCTGGATGATCATGATATTAATGCTGGACAACAATTACAATCATATATTGTTGATTTACTACTAGAAAAATTGGATGTAGCAGGATATCTTATAAATCCTCAGTGTCAAATGTCGTCATACCATCCATATACAGAGGGATGGAATGTAGGATGTAAGTTGTTAGAATGATGTAACATGTACAACTTTTAGGGATCATAATTGATTAAAATTGTTTGTTGAGCATAGCATTTTACATTTAGTTATCCAGATTAATGAATAGCCATAGGTCACTTTAGGCGATTTTGGCTATCCCTTTGGTTTTATTGCTTACAAACCCTTTTAGATTATTTGGCTTTCCAATCTTACGTTTTGGATTGTACCTGATGGTGTTTATTCCAGAAACGTGTTTTGCACACTAAATTTTATATCTACATTTTATTGCAAAATGCACGAATCACTTTCCTCTATAAATTTAAAAGTTAAGTTATGTTTATGCATTTTATTTATAGAATAAGATGCTTTATGTAAGGGAGAAATGTTTATGTATATAGTATAACCCTTGACGGAGCCCCTTGTGAATAATTGATTAGCTTGTTCTCGCACGCGTGGGGTCAAGGGTTATTCTTGTAGATAAAATGAGAGAGAAAAATCCATGTCAATTTATGCTAGAAATTTGTTGAGAATTTTTGTGGCAATTTTTAATTGATTTGTTATATTTTGTAGACATATTGATCTGTTTATATCACAGATTCAAAACTTGTATACATGTTTTGATAAATAATTGAGTAGACGTTGTGCGTTATCAAAAGATTTTAATTCATCGCAGATGACATGAAGAACAATGTCGATTTGATCGAACTAGTGATTAATTAAATTTACCTGGGCGGTGTTTTTTTGCTACTAGGAAGAGGATCGAAAGACCTTCCAGTCCGTTTTTTTGCCAACGGAAGATCTTTGGAAGAGCTTCCGTCTCTTCCTTTCCACACGAGGTACATTAGACGGAAGAGTCACATGATTCAAAATGGAGACCAAAGACTTTGTTCTGATGGAACACCATTAAACAAAGTCTCCTGAAACAAATTGGACGACATATCGTCATTCAAATTTTGTTTGATAGGTACACATCAAAAATTTTAATTTGAAAATGATTAAAAGAGTGTTCTAAAATTCTGTTACCATTGATTCATTCTGCAAACAGATCAGTTTTACATCTCGGCAGTATTGCACACTGTTGCGTTTGTGTGGGGAGGGGGGGGGGGGGGGGGGCTCCATAAACTTGATCAACTTTAATCCTGTTTACAGTGTATATAATAAGTTTTTTTTTTTTTATTTGGGGGGGGTGTTGGATTTTCAATGTAGTATATTTGTTCTGTATAACATATGTTCCTCCTGATCAAATAGACGGAATGAATCTGTGATCAACATTTATCCGAAACAGCTCTTTTATGATGCAAAAAGACAAAAATTTGTCAAACATAGGGAGATGCATACATCAAAGACGCAACTGCACATAATATTACAAAGGTGTCATCTGTGCTACCTTCACAAATATCTCTAAGATCAACTATTTCATTCAAAATAACAAATTCGGGAACATAAGTCGCCATTTTGAATCTTTCGTATTTTATTGCCTCTTCTAGGATTATCTGTGGAAGAGATCAATTGTCATTCGTTTGCACACCTCTGTGGAAGATCTTCCTGAAAGACCCGGAAGAAGGCAAAAAAACACGCCCCTGTTGATGCCCATTTCCATTGTAATCTTTTTAATAAAACTTCACCTCTGAAACTCTAGTCCAGTTAATTATTATATAATATATCATAGAAGTAAATCACACCTACAGAGCCAATAGAACAACAAGCTACCCTTAGTGACAATTCCAAGGTGAAAATTGGGTGAAAATGCACATTTCTGAGAGAAATGTTGTATCAAAGTAGTGAATATTGAGCAAAATAAATCAGAATAGCTGTAGAATTGACAGTAAATATTACAAAGTGAACAACAAGATTGAAAAGTCAGATAGGTTTGCAAGTGCAGGTTACAGGTATCAATGGATGTATGAGCATTAGTAAAACTTGATGCTTCTGATGTCTATAATTTCTTTAGTAGATCAAAAATCTTAAATATTTGTCTTTGCGATATAAAGTTAAATGTAAGTTCCTATTGGAATAGTCCAAAAATTTACTTCTAAGAGATTGTATAATTGATTTTCATAAATATTTCTTTACTTCTTAACTGCAAACAGTTTTTTTTGGTGTGGATATTTGTTCCGCTCAGTAATCAACCAGTTTAGAACATTTGATAACCAAGTGAACGATACAGGTTCCTGGAAGCCTCTGATTAATATTTATTTTGTTTTAAGCTTGTGATACTGACCTACCATTACCAACTTTAGTGGTTCCTGGAAGCCTCTGATTAATATTTATTTTGTTTTAAGCTTGTGATACTGACCTACCATTATCGACTTTACAGGTTCCTGGAAGCCTCTGATTAATATTTATTTTGTTTTAAGCTTGTGATACTGACCTACCATTACCAACTTTAGTGGTTCCTGGAAGCCTCTGATTAATATTTATTTTGTTTTAAGCTTGTGATACTGACCTACCATTACTGACTTTACAGGTTCCTGGAAGCCTCTGATTAATATTTATTTTGTTTTAAGCTTGTGATACTGACCTACCATTACCAACTTTAGTGGTTCCTGGAAGCCTCTGATTAATATTTATTTTGTTTTAAGCTTGTGATACTGACCTACCATTACCAACTTTACAGATTCCTGGAAGCCTCTGATTAATATTTATTTTGTTTTAAGCTTGTGATACTGACCTACCATTACCAACTTTAGTGGTTCCTGGAAGCCTCTGATTAATATTTATTTTGTTTTAAGCTTGTGATACTGACCTACCATTACCAACTTTACAGATTCCTGGAAGCCTCTGATTAATATTTATTTTGTTTTAAGCTTGTGATACTGACCTACCATTACCGACTTTACAGGTTCCTGGAAGCCTCTGATTAATATTTATTTTGATTTAAGCTTGTGATACTGACCTACCATTACCAACTTTAGTGGTTCCTGGAAGCCTCTGATTAATATTTATTTTGTTTTAAGCTTGTGATACTGACCTACCATTACCAACTTTACAGGTTCCTGGAAGCCTCTGATTAATATTTATTTTGTTTTAAGCTTGTGATACTGACCTACCATTACTGACTTTACAGGTTCCTGGAAGCCTCTGATTAATATTTATTTTGTTTTAAGCTTGTGATACTGACCTACCATTACTGACTTTACAGGTTCCTGGAAGCCTCTGATTAATATTTATTTTGTTTTAAGCTTGTGATACTGACCTACCATTACCAACTTTACAGGTTCCTGGAAGCCTCTGATTAATATTTATTTTGTTTTAAGCTTGTGATACTGACCTACCGTTACCAACTTTACAGGTTCCTGGAAGCCTCTGATTAATATTTATTTTGTTTTAAGCTTGTGATACTGACCTGCCATTACCGACTTTACCTTCCAACATAGTATGTCGTTTACCAGACTACTGTACAGGAATCCAGTGCTGTATGTACATACCACTACTAGATATATCAGTAGAATTCCATGTTATGATCGACACATGTAGCCTTAAATTGAGTATTGGTTTGGAGAACTTAGTTATCAATGAATCTCTGTCAGATTACAACTTCAACACACAGAAAAATATTTCTCTTGGTAGCATGATCAAGTTAAGGTAATCATACTTTGAATATTTCATAAATATAGCTAACTTTACCAATTCAGCAATTGTCATATAAACCTTTGTCTTTATTTGTTGTGAGAATAATTTATTTTACATTTTAATAGAGCAAACTTTGTGAGGATGTTCCCATTTCAAAAATGTATTAGACAGCTGGTAATATTGTAGTTACATTGTATATATTTATGTGTGTGTTTTTTGTTGTTGTTGTCCGTAATTAGCGTAGTTGTACATTGGGTTTGTATTGCTCAGTTTTATAGTTTTCTGTGTAGTATTTTGCAGATCATTATTTGTCATTTTTCTTTAAGCCATTGTATTGCCTGTCCTTCTTTGATTTGTAGCTTCTGGATACCCCTATGTTATCTTAACTTTTCTTGCAGCAGTGAATATGATCAGAATTTTTGATTTTGGTGCCAATCCAAAATTCAATATGACTGCCAGAGTTGATACTGCAATTCAACTGGTTAAACTTTAATGCTCTATTATTCAAAAACTAATTTAAAATTGTGTTGGTGATCATAGGAAGGCTCTTTACAAAGTGTGTGTAAATAGTTTTGTAATGTTTAAAACTATTTGTTATTCATGAGAGGATTGATTTGCTGAAGATATCATTTGTAAAATGTTTTATTTTCATGTCCAATTATTACATTATTCCATGTAGGAGTAGAAATTGAAGAGAGAATATTAAAATCCATATATACATTAAAGAAGCATTATTTTCTTTCACCATGTTGTAATCAATATTTTTCAGTTATTCCATTGTGGATTTAGCAGCAGAAAAAAAGCTACTGTTTGGTCTTACCCTAAATGTTTGTTTTGAGAGTGATGGAGATTGTAGATACAGCTATGTTATTTTTGATGACTATAAGATATCTAAACAGCCCTGTGACTGGACAGGGGGATTTTCTATTCCCAGTAAGTAACAATACATTACCTGTTTTTCTCAGCTATGTTGTATTTGATGACTATTAGATATCTAAACAGCCCTGTGACTGAACAGGGGGATTTTCTATTCCCAGTAAGTAACAATATATTACCTGTTTTTCTGAAATTACCCCAAAACGATTTAATACCTATATATATATATATGTCTTTGTTATTCCTTTCTTTGTTAACTGAGCTGAAGGACCTTGTCTGTAATTAATATTTCCTTGAGTGTCTGTCATCATTAAGTTTTCACACATTCATTTTCTTTGAAATCATTTAATAGCAAAGTAACAGAAATATTCTATGGATGGTCCAAAATTATTGTGGTTTTTTTGTGCTGATAAAAAATTCCAAACAATTGCAAAAAAAATAGTGCTCAATTCCAGTCAATGTTGAAAAGTATTGGCAATTACGATTTTTCAACCTTATGTATTCCATATGAAACCAAATAATGAAAAAATTTGCTTAAATAATTTGTTATCTAATTTTAATTAAATTCTCATCCACAAAATTAGAAAATATGTTGTTAGTCACAAATCATCTGGTCCTGTATATGAATGAAATATTTGCAGCTGGATGTTAAGCAATAAACAATCAATTAAGCACAAATCATTATTATTTTATATGACAATAAAGTTTGATCTTAGTTGATTTTAATGGAAAAAAGAACCTAAAATTAATAGGAAAAGGGCCAAAATTCATCAAGGGAGTACATTTGAGAGCTTTTGTCACAGTTCACTGTTACATTTACCATATCTTTATGACAATGTATATATACTTTAGTAAAAATACATGTTAAATCTGTACATTAACTACATTTTGTATTATTCTTTTAGACTTTAAATTGAGCTCCTGGCTGACAAGCCGAGGCCTGTCATCTGATTTATCACAGTTACCAGAACTAATGGCTTCCAAGCTTTTAGAAGATCTAAGAATAGCTGAGTACCTACAAGAACCAAGCTGTAATCCTGTGTTAGACCCAGTCTTTAGTGTGGCAGATAGTAGTGGCTGGAATTCTGGTATAGTTCTTATTTGAATATTTTGGAATATTTCTGAATAACCTAACAATTTGCTCCCACACATTCCAAAATTCTTCATGTGATGAAATAATAGGAATTGAAGTAAAACCAGAAGTAAGTTGGGCTAGTCGAAAGTCCAGAAATTTTTTGAATTTTTAAAGTATTTTTCAGTTGGTTTATTCTATCATTAATATTCACTTACTTGGTGGAGATCTATAGGGTGAACATATTTTTGTAAGAATTTACTTTTCTAGGTTGTGTATATCACCATGATGTGTAATTTTAACACAAATACAGAATAAAACCTCTTTTTTTCAGAATTTTTCAGAATGAGAAAATGACTTAAGATATTATTAACTGTTCAAAACTTTGAATAGGAAATTGTGAAGTGGTTTTTTTTCATCTGTTAACCCCCCCCCCTCCCCCAACAGTTGTTTTTATTTTATCTATAATGTCAGTATATCTTTGTTGTCTTATCATACAGATATAAACTGCAACAATATAACTGAAATATTGTTGAAAGTGGCATTAAAAACCAATAAGAATAAGAACTAGTTGGCTCTGAATCAGGATAATGTGTGCGAGCACCATAAAAATCCAACTAAGCGTGTTGGCCTAGTACAAAACAGACATCATCTCATTGAAATGTAACTAAGCATATTGGCCTAGTACAAAATAGACATCATCTCATTGAAATGTAACTAAGCATGTTGGCCTAGTACAAAACAGACATCATCTCATTGAAATGTAACATGTTCTCACCATGATATAACTGAAACATTGCTCTCTTGGCATTAAACAACAATCACTCACTCACTCACTCTTCTAAATGATAATCTGTTATTATACTATTGTAATAATGTGACTATACATTTGTTTATCAGAATGTCCTAAAGCTGTTTTATCTGATCTGCCTGGTGGTATGACCTGTCACCTGGACACTACATGTACTTCTGTTACCTGCTGTGCACCTGTAGATCTTATAAATAGAAATATCAACTTCTTTCTAAAGATAGATCCTTGTAACTACACCTTCAGTCTGGGCATAGAGAAATACAACTTTGAATTTTCTCTGTATGAAACAGATTTTAAAGTACAGAAACAATTCCACATTGACAGAGTTTTAGAAATAGTGTAAGTTAGAACTTAAGCTTATTTTAACTGGAAAAAAGTAATGACGTTAATGCATAATATTACAAAAACAGAATGCAAGTTGTTTGTATAGCTGGTAAAGAGATAGTATTGCAAGGGAAACCTTTGTTGAGTTTATTCAATGACTCCTGGGTAAGTCAAGCTTCAGTATTTTAAATGTATTTTAAATATAATATTTTGACTGTATCCTACTACAACAGCAATAATACTTAAAACAGTTTATTTGACCAACATTTCACATTTCCCGGAACTACTTTTCTTAGAATTTCGTCAAATGGAGGTAATTTTTTATTGAAAAGTATATAAAAGTAAACAGACATTGAAAGGAGTGAGAAAAAGATTCAAACATCGTGACAGGTGCAAGACCATAAAATCTGAGACACTCTTGAGTATCTTGTGCCTCTCCCGATGTTAGACCCTGTATGTCTCATATAACAATAATGACTGGTAAAGGATTTATAACTCTGCTTAAGTTTTAAAATGATTGATCTCAGTAAAGAGGTGATAATAAAATTCATGTATCTATATTGAGGTGACAGGATACACACAGTAATAAGAGTTGGAGGAGGTGGTATAAAAATGTAAAATAGCATTAAGTGGTTTTTTATGAATAAAATCTTACTTGTTTTGATTTGTCATCTCCATAACTTTGTAGATACTTCTAAGATTTTGAACAGAAATAAGTGAAAATACATCATATGTTTTAGGTATAAAATCAGTGACATGGCAGGAGAGAATATTTACTACATAGATCTAAGCATTAAGGTTTGCTTTAATGATGGAGGACCCTGTCTAGTAGATGCTGCCATCTTTTCCAACACCAAGCTTCCAAAGATTATGTGTAGTTGGCAGAAAGGTTTCTTTGATCCATGTAAGTTTTGACTTGTTTAGCTCTCCTGATCATAGGGTCATCTAATATAATGGATTCACTTTTCATCTGATCATCATCTGAAGAGCAAAAGGAACCAACACCCACAATTTTGAATTTTTATTGTTATTCTGATTTTGATAGGGTTTTTCTTTAGATTCCTTATGAAATTTCCTCACAGTATTTTTCAAATAGAATGACCTAGCTCTCATGGTTTCCGTGATAAAAGTAGTCAAGGGGAGTCTGAAAGGACCATCACCATAAATGAACGGTTTTTCTCCATTTAATTTCTTTGGAATCAAAGCTGTCTGAAGTGGCCCAACAGGTTTGTTGTGGCTTTTACCATTTCAGAGATATGAGAGGACCAAATGGGTCCAATAGCTAAGATTTTTGTTTTTTTATTTTAAGTCCTATTTTAATGGGTTAAAGTTTAACATAGTACCCTATGTGAAAATAAATGAAACATTTTTTTTTTAAATCTAGACTTGATTGAACACAAACTAAATGAATGACCATGTGAACTGTACATGTTCAGGTCAGCCTCTAGTTTTATATAGAAAAGAATCAGGTTTTTATTTTACCATTTATTATAGTGGTTTCTCATCAAATTATAAATATTCATATTCATCTTGAAAGGGGTAATAATGTAAGCAATTCATTTTAATGAGTAAAGTCCATAGTAAGACTAATAATTAGAAAAACAAAGTATTTCCTTGTACAGTGGAACCTCATAATGTCAGAGGGACAGAATGTAGGTTTAAGTTATCTAGAGTTAATTATAAATTAATCTTATTACAATGTACTATATGTACTAGGAGGGGACGACAATTTGTTTTGATGTTATTCTGGAGAAAAATCTAATGAATATTTTATCATTGCAGCCTGGTCTCTTTCTAATTGGTTTAGCCATACTGGTTTCCTGCCTGGTGTTCAACTGTCTTCTGAAGGGATTTCTCAACTGATGTCAGATCTTGGACTGACTAAGTTCTTGTCTGATGATAAATGTGTTTATACAGATTCAGTATTTACTGCATCTTATCAAGGATGGACTTCAGGTAGATATGTAGCTCTGTTTTAGTGAAGCCAGGTAAACAACCCAGATCCCGTTAGAAACAAAGATGATGACCATAAGTACCATTATTAGCAAATTGATTCATTCGACACACAGAGTATACTACTGTTTTATAACATATTATACAAATTTAGTGTTTGCTGTATCTTTATGAACAGATAAACACACAAACACACTTAATGCAAAATGTTTACAAAATTGTTTGTCTGGTTTAATGGAAGGATGACATCTGTGTATTGTGTAAATATATCAAAACAAAACAAATGAACGATTCATGGTATAAAAAAAACTTCTCTTTTACAAGAATATCAATTTCAGAATTCATTAGATGTAATATCTTCCTCCTATTAGACCTTAAAATGACTGAGTTTGTGTTTTGCAGACTGTTCAGATAGTACCATAAATTTACCTGCTCTACGTGATGACATTAAATGTTACCTGGATGCTACCTGTATTGGGATACAATGCTGTATAGATATAGATTTTATCAGTAGATCCTTTCACAGCTTCCTAACAGTAGATACTTGTAATTATGTCCTAAGATTTGGTGTAGAGAAGCTACAGTTTGAAGTGATATTAGATGATTATGACTGGGGTGAATGGAAACAATTTGACTTGTTTGGAGTTGTAACTGTCAGGTAAGATGGTTTAGACTTGTATTCTTCATTATGACGAGAAAGTTTAAAAAATGATGATCAACAATTCCACCAATATAAAAACAAAACAAAAAACAACTACCTCTCACCTCAACTCATTGAACATAAAAAATGACCACAACATATGAAATTGAAAATCTAGGTTCTGGCTTGAGACAGGCACAAAAATATGGCAGAATCAAACCAGTTAATGGGATTCCAATTCTTCCACTCTTGGTAACTAGATCTCCAACAGCAATACAGATGTAAACAAAATGATAAAAACCTGCACAGATTTGCTTCCACTCAAAACGACCACATACTATCACAAAAATGATAGACAACATAAACATGGACAGTACAGTAGCATTGAATGCTCGTATTTAACTGACTACTAGTTAGTAAGGTAGAATTTGTTAGTAAAAGATTATTACTCTTCATATATGTTATTTGTCTTAACTTGTAGCTAGTATACTACAACAAACAAAGAATCACTTCTTCTATCATCTCCTAGAATTATTTATATTGCATACTTTGATATTATACATTACAAACTCATCCAAAAACATTTGAGTAATACTTAACCTTGTACAGGGAAAGAGGTCAAATATGGTAAAGATCAAGTATTTTGTTGAAGTATTATCATCTGGTTAAAGGTATTTTAATATTTTATTATTGTTTTAAGGTGTAAATTTTCTTGTTCTATCTGTAGATATATGATAGATGATCTAGCAGGAGATGAATTGTATTTATTCTCTATGACATTGAGTCTGTGTTGGGAATCTGATGGTGGAGAATGTCAGCAACATGTGATATTTAACAATGCATTACTACCTAAACCTTTCTGTAACTGGAACAAACCATACAATATTCCAGGTAAATTATCTGTATCTGGAACAAACCATACAATATACCAGGTAATTTATCTGTAACTGGAACAAACCATACAATATACCAGGTAACTTATCTGTAACTGGAACAAATCATACAATATACCAGGTAAATTATCTGTAACTGGAACAAACCATACAATATACCAGGTAATTTATCTGTAACTGGAACAAACCATACAATATACCAGGTAATTTATCTGTAACTGGAACAAACCGTACAATATACCAGGTAATTTATCTGTAACTGGAACAAACCATACAATATACCAGGTAATTTATCTGTAACTGGAACAAACCATACAATATACCAGGTAATTTATCTGTAACTGGAACAAACCATACAATATACCAGGTAATTTATCTGTAACTGGAACAAACCATACAATATACCAGGTAACTTATCTGTAACTGGAGCAAACCATACAATATACCTGGTAAATTATCTGTAACTGGAACAAACCATACAATATACCAGGTAAATTATCTGTAACTGGATCAAACCGTACAATATACCAGGTAAATTATCTGTAACTGGATCAAATCATACAATATACCAGGTAAATTATCTGTAACTGGAACAAACCATACAATATACCAGGTAACTTATCTGTAACTGGAACAAACCATACAATATACCTGGTAAATTATCTGTAACTGGAACAAACCATACAATATACCAGGTAAATTATCTGTAACTGGAACAACTATACAATATACCTGGTAATTTATCTGTAACTGGAACAAACCGTACAATATACCAGGTAATTTATC
This sequence comes from Bathymodiolus septemdierum, assembly GCA_963383655.1. Taxonomy (NCBI): domain Eukaryota; kingdom Metazoa; phylum Mollusca; class Bivalvia; order Mytilida; family Modiolidae; genus Bathymodiolus; species Bathymodiolus septemdierum. The sequence goes on along the minus strand of OY726517.1, from coordinate 100,165,733 downwards.
TGTAACTGGAACAAACCATACAATATACCAGGTAAATTATCTGTAACTGGAACAAACCATACAATATACCAGGTAATTTATCTGTAACTGGAACAAACCGTACAATATACCAGGTAATTTATCTGTAACTGGAACAAACCATACAATATACCAGGTATATTATCTGTAACTGGAACAACTATACAATATACCAGGTAATTTATCTGTAACTGGAACAAACCGTACAATATACCAGGTAATTTATCTGTAACTGGAACAAACCATACAATATACCAGGTAATTTATCTGTAACTGGAACAAACCATACAATATACCAGGTAATTTATCTGTAACTGGAACAAACCATGCAATATACCAGGTAATTTATCTGTAACTGGAACAAACCATACAATATACCAGGTAAATTATCTGTAACTGGAACAAACCGTACAATATACCAGTTAATTTATCTGTAACTGGAGCAAACTGTACAATATACCAGGTAAATTATCTGTAACTGGAACAAACCATACAATATACCAGGTAATTTATCTGTAACTGGAACAAACCGTACAATATACCAGGTAATTTATCTGTAACTGGAACAAACCATGCAATATACCAGGTAAATTATCTGGAACAAACCGTACAATATACCAGGTAAATTACAGCTAGCAAGAGAATACATAAAGTCATAATGAAATAGTTCAAAATCTAAAGACATTAAAATGAATTGTGAGTGAGAATATTTTTCATGTAGTATTTCCACATCGGAGTTTATATGTAGTTATGTATAAGTATATTTCTCATGTGTTGTTATTTCAACCATCTCTCCTAACAGTTTATGGTGTAGTTATGTGTGAGTATATTTCTCTTGTGTTGTTATTTCCATATCTCTCCTGACAGTTTTTTGTAATTATTTCAACCATCTCTCCTGACAGTTTATGTGTAATTATGAGTGAGTGTATTTCTCTCCTGTTGTTATTTCAACATCTCTTCTAACAATTTATGTATGAAAATGTTTGATAGCTTATTATAAAACAATGTTGCAGGGTGTAAAACAGTTTTGCCAGCTGACATTATTTTTACAATTGATGAATCTGGCAGTGTTGGTGAAGAAAATTTCAAACAAACAGTAGATGCCCTTACCAATGTAATAGATAATTTAGTGATCCGTGAAGATATAATTCGTGTAGGAGTGACATTGTTTGAAGGAACAGGAACATCAAGGATAATATTTGATCTGAACCATAGTTATGATAAATCTACAATAAGACAGTTGTTATCTGATATAGTTTACAAGAAAGGTTCAACAACAGATATAGCTGATACTTTACGTTATGCCTGCCAGGACATGTTTACTAACAATAAAGGTGATAGGACAGAGGCTCAGAACTACTTGGTCCTGTTAACAGATGGGAAATCTAACAAAAACAAAGCAATAAACCAGGCAGCACTGTGTAACAGTAGAAATGTAAGGATAATCTCTGTAGGAATAGGATCAGGGATTGATGTAGACCTGCTGACTACAGTGGCATATGAACCAGACTACTACATCAATACTGAGTACAATGTACTGAACACAACTCTACCTACATTGGTTTCTACTGCTGTGGAATGTAGTCAAGGTAAGAATACAGCCCTATATAAATTGGTTACCACTGTGTATGAAAGCTGCCACTTTCTAAGACATCTTGCCATATATGTTTCCACTCTTCTTTTAAATGGAGTTTTCATTTTTTTTTTTTTTATTGCTTTGCCTATTTTGAGAAACATATTTGATTTTCTCTGCTTGTTGTTCCTTGAAATCACCCTTTATGATTTCTGATGGACAGCAATATTTCAACAGCAGACGAAATATGTAAATTTATGTTATTATTGAATATTACATTTGTTGTAATATTAGTTTGACCTTATACAGCATTGTTTAAGTTGTAAGATGCGAAGATGAATTCTTGATACAGCATCATATTCTCTATTTTCTGAGCGAGAAATTGGTTATTAAAAGCAGCCAACTTTCTAATAACCAATTTGACCGGAATGCATGAATTGCTCAATAATCGGTAATGTTATTTGAAATATTATGTTTTGGTAAGAAATGTACACCAATCAGCACAGAGGCCGTGAAATTTTAAACCCCCAACTTCCTTGAAATAAATTGTCTATATTAATTAAAGCTATTATTTTCTTTGAATCAGCATTTGATTAATACTTGAAAAGTTGTCATTCAATACAAAAGTATTTTAACCTGTAGATAGGGTGAACAATTTTGAAAGATACACAATATAATTATTAAATGCTTTCTTTTGCAGATTTCTCTATGATAAAGTTCCTATCTGATTCTGGGTTGTCTACTTTAGACAACTATGCTGTGTCACACCTGATGGATTATCTGGGTGTGTCTGAATACCTACTTTTACACCAGTGTGATGTGACTCAGCCACCTTACAACTCAGCAGTAAATGGTTGGGTTAATGGTATGTTTTTTTAAAGAGATATGTTTACAATTCATTGTCATTTCATATATATCCTATTTACTAGACATCAAATTTTATTTACAGTGGTCTAATAAGGCCACCCCTTCTGCAATGAAAAGTAGTCTTATAAGAGGGTGGCTTTTGATAAGAGGACAATTTAGAAATATTTTCTTATCTCATTGCTTCTAAAAAATTTATTGGTGAAAGAAACTGAGTAAGTTGTGTAGTCATTAGTATAGGAATAAACACATTTTTTTCGGAGTTTATTTATGTATAACCTGGACCAAGTCACTCACAAACAAATAAAAGTCCGAAGGACTTTTATGTAAGTTTGTGAGTGACTTGGTCCAGGTTATACATCAATAAACTCCGGAAAAAATGCGTTTAATACTTATAATTCTGTAACTAAGTTTTTTTTTCCATTTGTTTTGAAAATTTACCTTTGCCGGCTTTGGGGATCCCCAGTACGAACACATAGATGTGTGTCGACCATTGAATAGCAAAATGCACTAACCTTGTTTTCCTACATTGATAACTAGACGGTGATGTAATTAAGTTACTGATATTTTCCAATTTTATGGCATTTTGCATTTAGCTACTCGAACAAGTAAAATGCTCACAAAATCGTAAAATAAATCAGTAACCAGCTTGTGTCAATCAGCGTCCCTTGTAAACAACGTCGCAGGATGACGATATATTACAAAAGTCAAAGTCGATAGATGGTTGTCTTTAAGTATTTTTTCCGGATTTTTTTTTTTATGTCAACAATACAAGCTTTTTTTTTCATTGGCATTTATTTTCTTATTTCATATCTAACAATAATTGTCGATTATTAACAATAAACATTGTTTCTTTTATCTTTTTTTATTATCGGGAATCCAAACCACCATTTTGTTTACATTACGAAAAAAGTAGTCCGGTGAACATCGTCTCGAAAAATAAACTGACAAAAACCTCGCCTCCATAAGTGCTTGTACCCAATCAGAGTATAGAATTTCTAATTATGTAAATCATATAAGAATTATTCATTAATAAACTTTATCACATAAGGTTTTATGAGTACAAATCGTCTCAGCAGAGAGTTGAACTCGTAAGCCTCATTAGTGTTACGGACTGGTTACACATGTATATGTTAATCTAACTACCATATCATCATAGCCATGACAGGGAAGGCCCTAAAATCATTATCATTAATAACCTAATGGACAAGCATGAATTACTGTATTTGTTTATTTCATGGTCATAACAGGGAAGTCCCCTAAAATCATTATCATAAATAACCTAATGGATATTTGTTTATTTCCTCCTGGCTGCTGAGGATCTAGATATATAGAGGTGTCACGGTTATGATTCTAATAATCAGTTTAAATCTGTCACATTTTTGTGCCTGTCCCAACATAGGATCTAGATTTCTCTCAGATACTTTCACTGTAATGTCTGTTTGAGATTTTCCAGAAGAGAGTGGTTTGTATTGTTGTGGAAAGTTACTGTGTCTACCATTGTTACTGTTAAATTGTTTATTTCCTGTTTTATCTATCTAAGGTAAACACTGTATTTTAAATATAATATACTACCGTAATTACATGTACTAATATTGACTGTTGTGTTTTAGATTGTTCAACACTGATTACATCTGAAGTAAGTCTGTCTCCCCATGTTACATGTTATATACCAGATACATGTACCAGTATTGACTGTTGTATAGAACTACCTGGTTTACAGAGAAAACTTCACACCAACATAGACATAGACACCTGTAGTTATAAATTAACTGTAGATATTGAAAAAGTTCACATGGAATATTCTCTGATCAACTATGAATGGGGAAAGAAAGAAGCGTATTCCTTATTTGGACTGTTAAATTTAGTGTAAGTAAAATACTATGAATTACCAACTCACAACCTACATTCGATTCTATGAGAGCCCTCATGATAAATCATTAGATGGTCACCACAAGCAAGACCAGGTTTACTTGTGAGCCCACTGGAAAAATATTTAAGATTCATCTTCTATGAAAACTCTGTACCATTTCAAAGCAAACTTGGCAGAAATGTTCCTTTGACAGTCCTCTACAAAAATATTTATTTTGTGTCTTTTAGAAATATAGGGTAGCTGCTACCACTGGACAAAGTTTTAACATAGAACCCTTTTGGAAAGGAGCAAACAGTTTTTCTTAGAAATTAGAAACTTGATCGAATATAAATTGTGTATAGCAGTGCTGGACACAGCTGGTCGCCACACATGGGCTACTAGATATTGTCAAAAGACAGGTAGTAACTGGCCCAAATTTAAATATATGGGCGAGTACAAATATTATTTTATATACATCTTATTTTCCGGGTACTCGATATAGTAAATACGATTCTACTTTCATTTTGAGGTTACGTAACCAAACATTGGTTTCCACCGGACCGACTGTCCGGTATGAAATACTGGGTTTGTTGTATAAAAGAGCCCTGTTTGATCTCCAATTTGTCCATAATTTATTTTGATTAAAACGCCAGATCAAAGCTCTTTTATTGTATCATTTATCGTTCCTCCTTGCTTTGATGAAGTTCAAGGACATTGACAAAATTAAAGTCGCAATCTTAGGGTTCGACATTAACTTTTTGACCAACTTGTCCATTCGGGCAAGTGCCATATTGATTTTACTTACCCGAAATTGTAAACTACTAGCCCGAATTCTTAAGTGCCATATATGCATGTAGTGCAGAACTATGTAATCTACAATGACCGTTCATAGAATAGAATAACCCCTCATATTAATTATTTACACCTTATGATTTGGGCATAGTGTTGCCATCCGATTTCCTTTTCTGAGGAACCTCACTGAAGAATTTCCCGAGGGTTACTTGTGCCATATTGGCACCAAATTCTGGGACTGAGTCTGAGATATTGAGTAGACGTACCTATCAATTTGCGGGAATATGACAGTTTTATAAATACGGGTGATTGATGAGGATTTCTGAAATATTTTTGTTAGAAAATTTTAAGCATAGATGTTCCTTATCATAGGCTGACAACGATTGTATAGTTTGTTTGAATTTTTATTCCAGTAATCTATCACGCTTTCAATATTTTGATCGCAAAGGCAATACACATCAGGTATAATTTTCTAAAATTAGAACACTGCAAATAACTCTAGCTTTTCATTGGCCAGCAAAAATAAATACGATGTTGATGCAGCTCCGCCGTCTAATTAGGCATTCATGATTGGCTAATATAAATAACACGATCTTTATTTGAGAAAGGGGAATTCCGTAGTCAACAAAATAAAACAAAATGGCGTAAAATACATGATACATACGACACGATGTTTAGGTAAAATTCACCGCGACTTTCAACACTGAATAATTCAATATTAATCATTTTGCTATTCAGGAATTGAACATGTCACAGAATAATTTTCACTTGCCCGATGGGACAAGTTGGGTGCCGTTTTCACTTGCCCGAAGACGCATTTCACTTGCCCTGGGCAATCGGACAACCGTTAATGTCGAACCCTGAATCTCAGAAACGCTTTAATGAAAGAAAATATAAAAATTTGAAATATAAGAACAAGAATCGCTCCGGACCGGACACGTAAAAATTATCGGATATCAATTTGGCGCCAAATTTAAGCTTGTCTTTTGTGCAAAATACGATAGAGGACTTGATTTAGGTTTTTGGGAAATATTGAAACCTTTGAAATGGACAAATATTACAAGCTTTTTCCTGAAAATGGTTGAAAAGATCCACTAAAATTTTTATTTCTCTCTGAATTTAAATCAAATACTTCGCTTTATTTATATAAAAAAAAAAATTCTACAAAATGTTTACTTTTTGTAACCTATTTAGGGTAGCTTTCTCTTAAGTCTTTGACTCATTTCATTGGGGAATTTGATTTTAATTTCTATTTATTTTCACTTAAGTTTAACTTTTTTTTTAAAAGAGATGGTGACCTCTGAAAACCTGTCTGGCTGTCAATTCCAAATATCATAATAAGTATGCATTAAATGACCTATAAGTTTTAGGCACATTAGGACACAATTGACCTATTGAATAAGTGCCTTTCAGGACAAAAGGCCTGAGGAATCTATATGAGTTAGGTCATTTGACCTTAGTATAATCAAATCCAGCTGAAACCCTTAATAGCATCCGAGCAAGTGGAGGACCAAGTCAAGGAAATGAATGAGAACAATTTAGCTATGGAGGAAGTGCCTAGTAGTGAAGACAAACCGTCACCAAGTCAACCAATGGATGGGGCAGATTATGATACTGATAGTGATGACTATAGTGACAATGATGAAGATTATGGGGATGAGGGAAGGGTTTATAGGGTTATGTGTAGGGAAGGAATAATTGAAGAATAAAACATAACAAACTGCTTTGTTTGAATGCTTTATTAGTCAATAACACAAAAAAATGTTATTGAAAAATTTGGGCTACCAGTTTTCAATTTGGGCCAGTGATAGAAAATGTTTACTGGCCAAAACAAATTTTGTCGGGCCAGCCAAACGCTGGCCCGACTCTCCAACACTGTATAGTTATTAGATAACCCCTTACACAGTTTTCATTTTTTGTCTGTTATATATCCAAGATGGCCACTATCAAAAACAAAATTTATCATATAACCTTATGGGGATGAATAAAAAGCTTTCTCTCAAAAAACAACAATCTTGCTTGAACCCCAACTTTAGATTAATGATCATTGCATGGTCCCCATAATAGTGTTTTTTTTTTTTATTTGAATCAGAAATCAAATTAGGTCACCACTGCAAAAAATCATAAAACCTTATGGAAAAAATGTTCTTCTCAGAAACCAATGAAATATTTGAAAACAAACTCTTGGTCTTTGGAGATTGAAAGTCATGGATTATTATGCCTATATAGGGTGCTCTACTAGCTCATGAAAGTTTCTGGTTGCACATTGTTATTAATTATACAAATTTAATTTAGCACTATCAAATTGAAATTGTTTTGTTTATGAAACAATAGACAAATATTTTAAGGGTATATTTCTAACATTTTAGCTTCAGAATAGAGGATCTTGTTGACGATAATGAGTTACTAATCAACATGGATATATCTGTATGTATGGAGAGGTCGGGTCCATGTGAAGTGTTACTCAATGTGTTCCAGGATACTAGACTACCCAAACCTTTGTGTAACTGGAAAACAGACTTTGTAATTAAAGGTATGGTATACATTATGTCACTTCTGATTTCTCTAGTTTAAATGAAGAGTTAAAACTTGAGTTTTTATGAAAATCTTTTTTTAAAAGAATTCAAAACTGAATTTCCATTAAAGTCACATTTCATATAGAAATTTAAAAGATTAAAATTTACCATGGAACCTGCATAACCTATGATTTCTGTGTGGATATATCTCATTGAGAGGGTCCTGAGGGGGATGTACCTTTCATGTAATTATGCTTGAAAATTAGTTCAATCATGCATCACAATGAAATATTTTGTATTTTGATCTTTCACTCATATCTGTAAGCATGATTAAAATTCAGAATAATATAGTTTCCATTGTCCTGCAATTGTGACTAAATTGTCTCTCAGTTTATGTGGTCGTGGTGATATATATGTGCTTGTCTTCATGATACATAATAGTGTACAAACGAAATATGATGTGGATCTATTATTATCAGTTAAAATTTCATATATACTGATTTATCATGGGTAAATCTGGAGTTGTTCAGTGAAATTAATTTTATGGGGGAAAAAATGTATATTTCAAATACTTTCTAATACAGAAACAAGTAGACAAGTAGAGGGCCACAGTTTTTTCCCGTAGGGACACTCAAAATTTCAAGTACAGTGAAACCTGTCTAAAGCAAACCTCCTTATTTTGGGACATCATGTGTGTTGAGAATAGACAGGTGTTCAGTTTATACAGGTTAAATTAACAAAGATTTCCTACATTGGGACTTCATTGAAAATTTAGTTTATACAGGTTTCCCTTTTACTCAAAGTTCAGTTTAGACAGGTATGTAATGTTTCCATAATTACAATGTAATAAAATGCTAAAATAATAATGATCTTTATTTGTTTTATATTTACAGATTTTTCACTGGACAATTTCTTATCAAACAAAGGATTAAGTTTGTCATTAGATAAACTGACATCAAAGGTCACATTACAACTGTTAAACAAGCTTGGAGTCACCCCCTTCCTACTGGACAGTCAATGTAATAGAGATAAAGAACCATATATACCAGTTAAAGGTGGATGGAACAATGGTAATTTGACTGGAAAATTATTCTCAGGAACATTATAGGGAAATAGGTTTTAGAACAATAGTACATCTTTATAGATATATATATTTAAACAATTTAGGTATGGTGTCTGTAAATATAAGATTTATTTCATGAGTCTGAGAAGCAGGAGAATTAATATACAAGATTCATCAAACATTTCCTCTTGTTTCATACCAAAATACAAATAAATTTCATCTTTAAACACACCATTCATTTGGACATTGTGTGTACATATATTGTGTTTATCAGTGTTATCACTTGTTTCATATATTTTTGAATATATCCTCCCATGATAAACCCTTTGGTAGCCCATTGTATGTGCATAGTAAATCATCAAGTATAATAGAATTATTTCCTTTGATATATACAAATATTAATATTTTTCCAATATTTCTAACAGACAAAGTGTTTTATGAAAAAAGAGATTTCGAAAGAATTTTTCTTTTGCCTTTAAGAAGTATTTGTATATTGTTGTTTGTTACATAGAATATGTAAGATACAGACATTAAATTTTCATTAAAAGGATGCTGGTTGATTGACTCAATTTACTTTCGACAAATTATAAAATATCTTACCAAAAATGATTCATCAGTTGATATCAGGTGTGAAACCTGTAATTCATTTCTTTAATATTTTCTACTAAATTTGTGTTTTTTCGAGCCTAACTGGCTATTTTGTCTTAAGTTTAACCTTTCCAAGACCATGCATTTTCTGAAGCGTACATGATTCCTCTACGTTCTATCAAAATATCAGGTCATGTTTAAAGTCTTGCAGTGGAATGCCAGGCTATGGAAAATACCTACTCTAAAAATAGCTCCATCATCCCCCAGAAATTCAGTATTTATAGGTCATGCATCAAATCCTCCATATCGGTATTAAAATACAACTAAATCAATCAAATTTGGGCTCAAAATAATCCTTATATATTTAACTTCAATTATCAATTTTAATTATTCCATTCCATTCAGTATTTTTCACAATACAACAAAGTGAAAGGAACTTTTTTCTTTAAAATGGACTACTTTTGTATATGTTCTAAGCTCTGATTGGTTGAATTAGTGGTTATGTATTTTCTCTATTATTACAGACTGTTCACAGAATGTCAGCCTCCCTGTGTTATATAATGGTATATCATGTCACCTGTCTACAGACTGTACTAGTATCTGGTGCTGTACAGATGTAGAACTGATCAGTAGATCTATAACTACTAGCCTTCGACTAGATCCTTGTCACTATACCTTGGTGATACAGATAGAGAAACTCCAGGTCAATGTTAGTCTGATGGATTATCAGTTTGGTCACAAGGATCATCTTTATCTCTTTGGATTTATTCGTCTAGAGTAAGTTTTAAATATTAAGAATTTATAAGCAACAACAATAAATTGCAATTGTGATTTCAGATAAAAGTTTGGTGTATTATAATACAATTAGTATATTAAACAACATTTGTTTTATCTAGTTACGACATTGAAGATATAAAGTACAAGAGACAGTTTGTGGTGAATCTTCACTTGAGTGTTTGTTTTGAGACCAATGGTCCATGTAGACACAGTGTTCCAATACTGACTAATGCCATCTTACCTAAATCTATCTGTGAATGGAAAAATAACTTTATAGATCTAGGTAAGAAAGATATCTTGTTTTAGAAGAAAGATTTAGGTTAACATACAGTAGGTTATGTTATGGTGTATAATGCCATTTTCAACAATATTTCAGTTATATCGTGGCAGTCAGTTTTATTGGTGGAGGAAACCAGAGTACCCAGGGAAGACAACAGACCTGTCACAAGTCACTGACAAACTTTATCACATAATGTTGTATCAAGTACACCTTGCCTTAGCTGGATTCGAACTCACAACATTAATGGTGATAGGCACTGATTGCATAGGTAGTTATAAATCCAACTACCATACGATCACGGCCATGACGGCCCCAGCATACAGTAGATAAATATCTCAATGAATCAGACAAATTAACTTCCAATGCAAAAAAATAATCAATAAAAAGTTATGCCTTTTCTAAATTGGTAGAAATCTAGTTTGACTCGTAATGGGTTAATCTAAATCATAGAATTTCAAATTAATTGTTTAATCTTAATCATAGACTTCCACTTGTATCTTTAATTACATTTTTGTTAACAATTATAAGCTAAATTAATATTTAATAATATATTAAAGATGAAATCTTAATCTATTCACAGAGTTCTCATTCAATAAATATATAAAAGAAGAATTTGACTTGAACATTGGGGATAGCTTGAGTGATTATCAAAAGAAGAAGTTGATGGATGGTTTAGGACTTTCAGAGTTTATCACAGATGTTCCCTGTAGTACCAGTGTATCCCCTTACCTTAATTCACTCTCTGGATGGAACAATGGTAAGCTATTGAAGAATTTTTGTTATTATTCATTTTCATATCAGTCAAAAGTTGTAGGACTGGTTACCAATCTGTTGTTTAATAGTCTTTCAATGAGGTCAGTTTCTTTAATAGCCATATTGTTAAAGATTAGTTTTTCTTTGGTACATTAAATCACTTATTTATGGACTATTTGGACAATAGAAAATTTGGTGACTTGAGGGACAATAAAATTGCTGTTTTGCCACATTGACAGTTAGTATATGTGTATATTATTAACCTGTAAGGTACAGTAAGTGGAGATAATTGTTCGTCACTTTCGATTTTTCCCAATATATTTCATATAAAAACCACAATTTTTCACACAAAAAAGATATTTACAGAGGAGATTTACACACACACAAGCAACTTGTTTTAAAATTTTTCTTCATAATCTGCATATAATTTTGTGATTTAAAGATTTAAACACAAATCTTAATTTGGAGGTGACGAACTACTATATATTTATAGACTATGTTTAAATCGTGAAGAGTTGAAAACTATAAATGAAAAAATGATATGAAGATTATTACTTTTCACACCAAATTGTTACTGTATTAAGTACCCATGTAGTTTTTGCTTTAGATTTGTCTTTAATTTTAGCATCCAGCACAAATGATTTAGTACTTTTTAAGTCGTACAAATGTAACATCTTAAGTTCTTTATCATAAATTTTTAGAAATTTCTATCATGAACAGAAGATGTACATATTGTAGGGTAGTTGGACTTAGATCTACCTATGCAATCAGTGCCAATCACAGCTGATGTTGTGAGTTTGAATCTTGATCAAGGCGAGGTGTACAACATTATGTGATAAAGTTTGTCAGTGACTTGCGACAGGTCGGTGGTTTTCTCCAGGTCCTCTGGTTTCCTCCACCATTAAAACTGACCTCCATGATATAACTGAAATATTGTTGAAAGTGTTTAAACACCATCAAACAAACAAACAATATGGGAATGGAGGGTAGGTAGCCTTTATACCCTAGAATAAAACAGCAAAGATGACACCATATTTTTTTAATTTGAATTAGTAACAGATATGATTTTCTACTAAAAAAAATTAGGAATTTGAAAGGAAATCTTGTAAATGGTTTCTTCTACCAAGATCAAATATTGGTTTTTTTTTATCATTAATTGGGTTTCTGTGACCAAATGAAGGGGAGACATTTGTTTTAGTTTACTAAAACAACAGTATCTCCTTTTTTTATTTAAACATTTGTTTGTACACCAACTGAATACAGAGGTGGGCATCATTTTGTAATTTTTACTCACAGTACCTCTAGTTTTATCTAAATGTCAGATCATAGACATAATATTTGACTAATATAATCCTATCCACGAATTCTAAACCTGGAAAGTCATACAGTGATTTATTCTTGACTTTTACAGAGTGTTCATCCCTGACTTCAGAACTTCCATCAATACCAGACACCACTGTGTGTCACATCAAGGACACCTGTTCTTCTGTCTCCTGTTGTTTTGTTATACAGTGATTTATTCTTGACTTTTACAGAGTGTTCATCCCTGACTTCAGAACTTCCATCAATACCAGACACCACTGTGTGTCACATCAAGGACACCTGTTCTTCCGTTTCCTGTTGTTTTAATGTTGATAAGATAGGACAATCATTTGAGGCATCGATACAGATTGATCCTTGTACATTCTCACTGACTATAACTATTGAGAAGTTGACATTACAGAAAAATCTGTTAGATATCCAGTGGGGAACACCTGTACAGATGTGGCTGTTTGGGCTGTTAAGAGTAGAGTAAGTTTATTATTTTATGCAGAAGTACAGACAGAATATAACAAAGGAAGTAAATATTTTATTAAGCCAAAGAAAACTAGCTACAATCTAGACACCAGAAAATTTCCCAATTAAAAGACAATATTGTTATTCCACTGCCATAAGACAATGTTTCATTAAATGTTAGTCATCAGTCTTTTCGTTGCTTCCAGTATGATTTACATGTTCTAATTTTAGTTTCTCTTGGTCAAATGTTATGAAATTTTGAGTGTAAACTTATATTTTGATGAAGTTGGGCGGGCAGGCGTTTGTATCCTATGCTTGTGTGTGTTCTTGCAAATTTATTCCTTGACGGTTTCTCACCAATTGATACAAATATTTATTTCAGAATTATCTTGGTGAGGTTCTATAATTAGTAATATTGGAAAGCTTTTTTATGATGAAAATCTTTGTTTCATGTATTTCAGACTGACAGTTTATGACTTGTTGTCAGAGGGTAGCTATCTTGTAGACCTTACACTTAGTACATGTTAAGATGTTGATGTTTCTGTATTTCAGACTGACAGTTTATGACTTGTTGTCAGAGGGTAGCTATCTTGTAGAACTTACACTTAGTACATGTTAAGATGTTGATGTTTCTGTATTTCAGACTGACAGTTTATGACTTGTTGTCAGAGGGTAGCTATCTTGTAGACCTTACACTTAGTACATGTTAAGATGTTGATGTTTCTGTATTTCAGACTGACAGTTTATGACTTGTTGTCAGAGGGTAGCTATCTTGTAGAACTTACACTTAGTACATGTTAAGATGTTGATGTTTCTGTATTTCAGACTGACAGTTTATGACTTGTTGTCAGAGGGTAGCTATCTTGTAGAACTTACACTTAGTACATGTTAAGATGTTGATGTTTCTGTATTTCAGACTGACAGTTTATGACTTGTTGTCAGAGGGTAGCTATCTTGTAGAACTTACACTTAGTACATGTTAAGATGTTGATGTTTCTGTATTTCAGACTGACAGTTTATGACTTGTTGTCAGAGGGTAGCTATCTTGTAGACCTTACACTTAGTACATGTTAAGATGTTGATGTTTCTGTATTTCAGACTGACAGTTTATGACTTGTTGTCAGAGGGTAGCTATCTTGTAGACCTTACACTTAGTACATGTTAAGATGTTGATGTTTCTGTATTTCAGACTGACAGTTTATGACTTGTTGTCAGAGGGTAGCTATCTTGTAGAACTTACACTTAGTACATGTTAAGATGTTGATGTTTCTGTATTTCAGACTGACAGTTTATGACTTGTTGTCAGAGGGTAGCTATCTTGTAGACCTTACACTTAGTACATGTTTAGATGCTGATGTTTCTGTACCATGTTATCAATCAGTAGACGTGTTTAAAGACTACAAGCTACTTAAACCTCTCTGTGAATGGAACAACCATTTCCCTATTAAAGGTAGGTATTTTTTTTTCTCTAAAATATCAATAGTTACTGTGAGGAATTGTAAAATCTATCTGATTTTAATGTGTTGCCATAATACAATGAATTTTTTAATCATTTTCAATTTTTGAAAAAGGGTAGCTACTTTGTGTAATCAATTATTCTTTCAGTTTACAAAGAAATGATTTCAAGCCCATTCACAGTAGTTAGGAACTTGATGGTGATAATCCAATTTTAGTTTATACATGTATTAATGAACTTTTCTCCTTTTACTACTGTAACAAAAATGTTTAGATTTCAGTCTTGTCTCCTGGATTTCTGAAAATGATATACTACAGAATGTTGACCCATTACCACAGTGGGCTGTCTTACAACTGATGCAGATGTGGGGAATATCAAGGTTTATTTCTGACCAGAAATGTTCAAATGTACAACATGCTACAGGTAATTATGTGGTGAATTTAATTTTAGTTTTGTTTTGAAAACATAACTGCTTGTGTATCACAAAACAAATGTAAGAAGATTAAATTCATTATAAAATAAAACCTGTCCAAACCTCATTGGAACCAACTTTTGTGTTCAGAATAGACAGGTGTTCAATTTATGCAAGTTATTGTAACAAAGATTTCCTGCAATGAGACTATTAAAAGTATGGTTTAAACAGGATTCTGTTATATTAAGGGTTTGGGTTAGACAAATTTTCATTGTAGTTAGTTACTGTATAAAGCTTAAGCCAATCAGAAGGAATTATATACATGTTAATAATCAGACTTATTGATACCAAAGAAATTAATATTAATGTACACCTGGTAACTTTTAAATGACTTGTACACATATTTTTCAGGTTGTGGGATACATCTACAAGATTTGCCTTCCTGGATAACATGTTCTGTAACTTCAACATGTAATAGTATAGAATGTTGTGTTGATCTTCCTAGACTTAATAAGTCAGTAACAGTCGGCATGGTGATAGAAAACTGTAGAAATACATTACTCTTAAATATTGGACATCAACGTACAAAAATCAAGCTAAATGAGTTTCAGTTTGGTAAGTATGTAATTTTTTTTCATGTCAAATGATTTGATTATTATGTCTCCCCTTCAAACAAAGGGAGACATATTGTTTTAGTCTGATTATTTTCTTCTGCTTCCGCATCTTCTGGTTCTTCTCAGCGAAGCTTGTCCGGACCATAACTTTTTTTTCTTTCCAGATAGGTCAATTATATTTAGTATGTGGATGCATGACCATAAGGTGGTGTGTCACATACCATAATGACCTTCATGATACCTTGACCTTTGACCTCAAGGTCAAATAATTGTTTTTTAAATAGTATTTTTATTAAGGGAAGACATAAGTTTTAGGTATCTAAAACAGTTCTTCCTAGTTTTTAATGACCTTGGATTCTTCTTCCAAATACAGGACTAGACTCAAAGGATTGAATGTGTAACGTCCCGGAACTGTGTGCACTTATGTACATGAACAATTTAAAAGTATAATAAGCAAAAACAAAAAATAACCAAACAAAAATAACTAATTATATATATGTACAGTGGCTTGCAATATGTATTTAAAGGTGGGTTAATGAAGTCTTCTCTACCACTGTAGTATGATAGATACTACAAATGTATTTAGATAAAACTATAACAAAGTAAACAATATATAGTTGCACAAATAAGTCAAAACAACAGGAAAGCATGAAATAATTGATAAAACTATATATTAGATATAGCAACACAAATTAAAAAAAAATACTATATATCTTGGTGTGATTTTTATCTCGCCTGTGTCTTTTGGCAAGATATAGATATTGCTTTTCCAGTGGTGGCAATGTCTTTAACAATGCCAATTATTTGCAATTAGCTCCGTTTGTCCATTACTATATAACCTGGACATGGGCTCACCATTCATGGTCCATACATTGATCATGGAGGGTACATGTTGGCCAGTGTATGTATATGATCTTGATCTCATTTTCATGATCTACTAATTTTGTTAAATTATGTCAAGTTCTTGAGATTAGGTCAAGTTCTCCATTACAATTCAACCTAGGTTCACCATTATTGGTCCACACATTGATGATGGAGGGTACATGTCCATGTTTTCGACATGTACATGATGATTTGATTGCATAATATTCTGAAATAATTTACATGATTTGCAGGGGGAAGGTGAGACATAGATCTGTAATTACACTTGTTTCATTATGACCTTGATTAAGAATGTCTTTATTCATTTACAGGAGAAGATTCAACTTTTTCTCTGTTTGGAATTGTAAACATTATGTAAGTAAAATAAGAATATTGTAATATTATTGTTTTTGTAATTATAAAATCTAACAAATAAAACAGTACCAAATTGAATTTCAGGTAATAAGATTGCTGCTTTATCTACTGCTACATGTCCTCTATTCATTATTTTACCATAAAATATGTCTGTTATCTGGACTGTTTAATGTTTATTAATGTTTTTGTACTGTAGTTTTAACTTGTTATATACAATTATGGCCTTCTTTAGAGATAGGAAACAATGTTTCTCAGGTGGACAATTATTGATGTCCATCTCTTTAGATGGCTGTAATCGATTATTATTCTGAAAAGATCGCCACGATATAACTGAAATATTGTTGAAAGTGGCGTAAAGCCCCATAAAACCAATCAGACCATATTCTGAACAGACAGACAAAGTCTTGAAAAAGAAAATTATTTGTCTGGTATACATATAACTGTCTCCTGGTATCTGATTAAGTAGAGTGAACAGTAATAAATGGTACCAGTATAATTAAGTTTCACAATGTTTGAAGGCTTTTTGTTTATGCGCCATTTCACATCACTAAGTCGACTAAGCAAAGTTTAGGGACTTCTTGTTTTTTTCCACAGATTCTCATTTATTCTCCCAATGTAAAGGTCAAATAAGCTATTTTTATAATTAATAGATTTATCGTGCCACATGAATTGGAGACATATGTTATCGTTCACTAAACCAACAGTACCTCTACTTTTTTTTATTTAAAAGTTTATATGTTAAGCTGAATGCAGATAGGGCAGGGATATTATTTCATGTGCTTTACTACAGTACTTCTAGGACTGAAATGATTATGATTCTCATGTTGGTGATATACTTTAATACATTTTTATCCTCTCATCAACGAAGTTGTGAAGGGATATAGAAACGCTACTGTCCATCCGTTCTTCCGTAGCATCCTTGTGAACACTCTAGAATCAACATCTTTCAATGGATTTTGACCAAACTTGCTACATACTTAGTCCTTAAGAGAATCTGGAACCCTATTGATTTTCAGGCGAGGGGATATGCCACGCTTTGCGTTGCCCTTGTTTAAACATCTATTGCTGCTATGTATTGATATTACATATTGTATACTTTATATAGGTATAGACTAGAGAGTTATACAGAAGGCTATGGTGTAGATATACACATCTCAGTATGTTATACAGATATTACATATTGTATACTTTATATAGGTATAGACTAGAGAGTTATACAGAAGACTATGATGTAGATATAAATATCTCAGTATGTTATACAGATATTACATATTGTATACTTTATATAGGTATAGACTAGAGAGTTATACAGAAGGCTATGGTGTAGATATAAATATCTCAGTATGTTATACAGATATTACATATTGTATACTTTATATAGGTATAGACTAGAGAGTTATACAGAAGGCAATGGTGTAGATATAAATATCTCAGTATGTTATACAGATATTACATATTGTATACTTTATATAGGTATAGACTAGAGAGTTATACAGAAGGCTATGGTGTAGATATAAATATCTCAGTATGTTATACAGATATTACATATTGTATACTTTATATAGGTATAAACTAGAGAGTTATACAGAAGGCTATGGTGTAGATATAAATATCTCAGTATGTTATACAGATATTACATATTGTATACTTTATATAGGTATAGACTAGAGAGTTATACAGAAGACTATGATGTAGATATAAATATCTCAGTATGTTATACAGATATTACATATTGTATACTTTATATAGGTATAGACTAGAGAGTTATACAGAAGGCTATGGTGTAGATATAAATATCTCAGTATGTTATACAGATATTACATATTGTATACTTTATATAGGTATAGACTAGAGAGTTATACAGAAGGCAATGGTGTAGATATAAATATCTCAGTATGTTATACAGATATTACATATTGTATACTTTATATAGGTATAGACTAGAGAGTTATACAGAAGGCTATGGTGTAGATATAAATATCTCAGTATGTTATACAGATATTACATATTGTATACTTTATATAGGTATAAACTAGAGAGTTATACAGAAGGCTATGGTGTAGATATAAATATCTCAGTATGTTATACAGATATTACATATTGTATACTTTATATAGGTATAGACTAGAGAGTTATACAGAAGGCAATGGTGTAGATATAAATATCTCAGTATGTTATACAGATATTACATATTGTATACTTTATATAGGTATAGACTAGAGAGTTATACAGAAGGCAATGGTGTAGATATAAATATCTCAGTATGTTATACAGATATTACATATTGTATACTTTATATAGGTATAAACTAGAGAGTTATACAGAAGGCTATGGTGTAGATATAAATATCTCAGTATGTTATACAGATATTACATATTGTATACTTTATATAGGTATAGACTAGAGAGTTATACAGAAGGCTATGGTGTAGATATAAATATCTCAGTATGTTATACAGATATTACATATTGTATACTTTATATAGGTATAGACTAGAGAGTTATACAGAAGGCTATGGTGTAGATATAAATATCTCAGTATGTTATACAGATATTACATATTGTATACTTTATATAGGTATAGACTAGAGAGTTATACAGAAGGCTATGGTGTAGATATAAATATCTCAGTATGTTATACAGATATTACATATTGTATACTTTATATAGGTATAAACTAGAGAGTTATACAGAAGGCTATGGTGTAGATATAAATATCTCAGTATGTTATACAGATATTACATATTGTATACTTTATATAGGTATAAACTAGAGAGTTATACAGAAGGCTATGGTGTAGATATAACTATCTCAGTATGTTATACAGATATTACATATTGTATACTTTATATAGGTATAGACTAGA
Source organism: Bathymodiolus septemdierum (assembly GCA_963383655.1). NCBI lineage: Eukaryota > Metazoa > Mollusca > Bivalvia > Mytilida > Modiolidae > Bathymodiolus > Bathymodiolus septemdierum. Next base: position 100,146,298 of record OY726517.1, on the reverse strand, counting down.
GAGTTATACAGAAGGCTATGGTGTAGATATGAACATCTCAGTATGTTATACAGATACCAATACATGTGAATACCATCTTTCAGTATTAACAGACACAATAATTAATGCTAGTATATGTGATCTAGCTGCTGACTTCCTGGATACAGGTTTGTTTATAAACAAAATAGTGAATTGCTCACAGCAGAAAATTATATCTGAAGGATTATTTTCAGTTTGACATTTTGACAAAAACATGGATCAATACAGAAACTATAAAGCATAAAGGATTATAATTTTCTGTCAGAGCTGTGCAACTTCTAAATAATCCATGAAGAACCCTTTTTATTATAGTATGAAACACTTGCCTATTTTCAACTGATATCTTTTCTTGATTTTTAGATGGTACAAACTTTCCCTAGTGATTTACGTTGTATTAATGGTCACCTGGTGTAATTGGCCAGTTTATAACCCGCTCGACAACCGTAGTTATGTGAACTTGAATAAGCTATCACCTTGTACCTTGTATGTTATGTGAACTTGAATAAGCTATCACCTTGTACCTTGTATGTTATGTGAACTTGAATAAGCTATCACCTTGTGTGTTATGTGAACTTGAATAAGCTATCACCTTGTATGTTATGTGAACTTGAATAAGCTAACACCTTATGTGTTATGTGAACTTAAATAAGCTATCACCTCACTAACATGGTCAACTGTCACTCAAAGTTTATCCCATTGTATCAGTTTACCATTTTTTCATGGTCACTTTTATTCTAGACTTTAAAAAATTATTGGTAATAAGCTTTCAATGAGTTTTCAATACATGATTGTACCAGTGAAGATATCAAATGATTGAATAATGAACTAATTATGTCTCGCCTTCAAACGAAGCTTGTCCGAACCATAACTTTTTGTCTTTCCAGATAGGTCAATTATATTTGGTATGTGGGTGCATGACCATAAGGCGGTGTGTCGCATACCGTAATGACCTTCGTGAGACCTTGACCTTTGACCTCAAGGTCAAATAATTGTTTTTTTAATAGTATTTTCATTAAGGGGAGACATAAGTTTTAGGTATCTAAACAGTTCTTCCTAGTTAACTGTAAATCATTACAAAAACACAGGAACATTACAAAGCGACACACAATTTTAACTTCTGGTAACAGTAATACAAGATTCAGTCGTTACCATTGAATACAAGTTTGACTATTTTTCTGTAATTTGCATCTAATAATTTTATTCCAGAGTTTTCCTTAGAGACATGGTTAGAAGATCGCAGCCTGACTATAATCTCTGAGATATCTGATGTTACAGCAAATGATCTGATACAAGAGTTAGGACTGTCAGAATTTATGGACTTTAGTGATAAATGTAACCTTACAACATCCCCCTATCCTGACACAGATGGACTATATAATGGTAAATTATAATGTAACCTTACAACCCCCCCCCCCCCCCCCCCCCCTATCCTGACACAGATGGACTCTATAATAGTAAATTATAATGTAACCTTACAACCTCCCCCTATCTAGACACAGATAGACTCTATAATGGTAAATTATAATGTAACCTTACAACCTCCCCCTATCCTGACACAGATGGACTATATAATGGTAAATTATAATGTAACCTTACAACCTCCCCCTATCTAGACACAGATAGACTCTATAATGGTAAATTATAATGTAACCTTACAACCTCCCCCTATCCTGACACAGATGGACTATATAATGGTAAATTATAATGTAACCTTACAACCTCCCCCTATCTAGACACAGATAAACTCTATAATGGTAAATTATAATGTAACCTTACAACCTCCCCCTATCCTGACACAGATAGACTCTATAATGGTAAATTATAATGTAACCTTACAACCTCCCCTATCCTGACACAGATGGACTATATAATGGTAAATTATAATGTAACCTTAAAACCTCCCCCTATCTAGACACAGATGGACTATATAATGGTAAATTATAATGTAACCTTACAACCTCACCCTATCTAGACACAGATGGACTATATAATGGTAAATTATAATGTAACCTTACAACCTCCCCTATCCTGACACAGATGGACTATATAATGGTAAATTATAATGTAACCTTACAACCTCCCCCTATCTAGACACAGATGGACTATATAATGGTAAATTATAATGTAACCACACAACCTCCCCCTATCTAGACACAGATAGACTCTATAATGGTAAATTATAATGTAACCTTACAACCTCCCCCTATCCTGACACAGATAGACTCTATAATGGTAAATTATAATGTAACCTTACAACCCCCCCTATCTAGACACAGATAGACTCTTATAATGGTAAATTATAATGTAACCTTACAACCTCCCCCTATCCTGACACAGATGGACTATATAATGGTAAATTATAATGTAACCTTACAACCCCCCCTATCTAGACACAGATGGACTATATAATGGTAAATTATAATATAACCTTACAACCTCCCCCTATCTAGACACAGATGGACTATATAATGGTAAATTATAATGTAACCTTACAACCCCCCCCCCCCTATCTAGACACAGACGGACTATATAATGGTAAATTATAATGTAACATTACAACCTCCCCCTATCCTGACACAGATGGACTCTATAATGGTAAATTATAATGTAGCCTGATTATGAAAGTCATCACTTAGCAACCGTTGTCTTTAACTTTTAAACATGTTCATCTTATCCTTGTGAATTGCTCAATCTAATTAACCAAACGTGTAGCCAAACATATGAAGTTAATCTTGCATCACTGATATGTAGTTCGAAGTTTGTAAAAATAAATTAAGGCTACCACGGTCTATTGGGGTTCAAAGTTATGCAATCTGCAATTGTAAAAATTAAAAACTCATATTCTTAATTAAGAAACATCAAATTGAAATTCTTTACATTTGTCTTGAGATATCAATACAATGGTTGAAGCTTGCATTGTATAAATGAAGTTTCCATTTCTTATTGGGTAAAACCCATGTGGGTAAAAATAATAATATGCTCTGCAATTAAGAAACATCTTCAAAAATCATTTCGTAAAAAATGCTTCGAAAAAGCTATTGCATATGGATTCTGAGAACTAGTGTCCAAAGATTAAAATCTTAAGAAATAGAAATCGAAATTTTGAAGGTTGAGATATCATCCACTCATTTGGGAAAATTCAGTGGTGTACCTTTGTTGTAGTCCATTATACCAGTCCTTAATAGTGTCATACTGAAAATTAATTGTCTTCATTGTTTTATTCCAATTTTTTCAGAAAGTTCCAGTAATTTTACACTGCCATCTTTACCAGGAGATATTGTATGTCATATTTCACCAACACAGTCTGAATTCTCCTGTTGTGTTCATGTGAACCTTTTAAAGAGATCATTGAAGGCTACAGTCAACCTGAACACTTGTACATACAAACTGACTGTATCTATAGAAAACTTACATCATGACATCAATTTGTTTAATTATAAATGGGGTAAGTAATGAATGGTTGATTTTTACAAAGCTTACTTTGTGGGTGTTATACGCTATTTTAGCTAGATTGTTTTTGTTTTATCTAAAAGCATAGAATATTTTTTGTAATAAAGAATTTATTTTAGCTATTTTGGTTTTTTTTTATCTAAGAAATAAGTAAATAAGTTGGTGTAATAGTTAGCATGCTTCTCGGTTGTGGTAGATTGTGGGTTCGAGCCCAGGTCGCATCAAACCAAAGACTATGAAATTGGTATTTGTTGCTTCTCCACTAAGCACGTAGCATTAAGGAGAAAGAGCAAAGACTGGTTGGCTCAGAATCAGAATAATGTGTCCAGGTGGAGCGTCATGTCTACCAGCGGACTGTTGTTTCAGTGAGCTTGCACTATAAAAATCCAACTCAGCATGTTGGTCTAGTACAAAGCGGACCTCATCATCAATTCATTGAAAATTAACTTGTTCTTGCCATGATATGGCTGAAAAATTGCTAAATTGACATTAAACAACAATCACTCACTCCAAATTGCCACAATACTTTCACCAAAACATAGAAATAACCGCTAAAAGTCAATACTTACTTACTGCCCGATATGCAGTTGGCATGTAGGGCAGCAACAAAGGTCCTCCATTTCTGTCTGTCCTTGGCCATCTTTTCGACTGTCCCCCAGGTGTTGTTCATGGTCTTCATCTCTCCTTCTACAGTATGCCTCCATGTGTTTTTTGGCCTGCCACGCTTGCACTTTCCTTCTGGGGTCCAATGTAGTGATGGAATTTCTATCTTTTCTAATCACGTGCCCAATCCATTTCCAACGCCTTCTTAATAATATTGTAGCCATATTCTCTTTTGTACACTGTCTTAGTAGGTCTTCATTATATATTTTATTTGGCCAGAAAATGTGCAGGATTCTCCTTAAGCTTTTGGTGTGAAAAACTGACAGTTTTGTTAGGTCATTCTCTGTCACCCTGCAGCATTCTGATCCATATAACAGAGTAGATAGTATGCAACTCTGGTACAGTTTAAGTTTGGTTTGCTTACTGTATTGTGATGATTTCCATACATTATTAAGTGATCTGAAGATATTTCTGGCTTTGTTTAGTCTGTTCATAATGTCATTTCCTGCGCCTCCGTCATTTCGTACTGTACTTCCAAGGTATGTGAATGTTTCTGTGTTTGGTAGATCAACTTGTATTGGTGTTGGGTTGGTGATGTTTGTCTAGTACAAAGTGGACCTCATCATCAACTCATTGAAAATTAAATTGTTCTTGCCATGATATGGCTGAAAAATTGCTAAATTGGCGTTAAACAACAATCACTCGCTCACTCCAAATTGCCACAATGCTTTCACCAAAGCATAGAAATAACTGCTAAAAGTCAATAATCAGGTCTAAAACTGTCACTTGCTTCAACTAACCCTGTTCATGTTGAAATATTTTTTTAGAATTGAGAATTGTTATTTTTACTGCAGAATTAGATCATCATGTTCAAAAATCACATCTGACTTTCTTTTTTCATTTTTAGGATTACCATCTTAATTTCTGAAACTGACATATCTTCAGAGTAAAATGAGGACTTATAATCATAAATTACCTCTTCAACATAAATAAGGACTTTTTTATATACAATTTATTAACCTTGTTCCGAGATGAATGTTTTCTTCTGATCAGCAAATTTTCTTTGAATATGTCTGAAACTTCGTCGAAACAGATAGAAAATGAAAGTGTAGATACTGTATTGATGGTTTTCTCTTTTTTTTCACCAGTGAGCATGTTCCACTCTCCTCATTACACATTCAATAAACATTATTCAATTGCTGACTGTTTTTCAGGTAAGACTGAAGATGTCAGATTGCATGGTGTTTTCCGTTTAAGGTTGGTATTTATTTTAAAATTTGAATTGAAAAGAGAAACAATATTACAATAACTAATGGTGACTTTATTACCTATGCAAATTACTGCAGAAGTAAGGAAAAAAGTGACTACCATAGTCAGATAGTGTCTTTTTAATGAATATGATTTTTATGACAAATTTGTTTGTATTGTTAATATATTTACAGTTGGTGTAGTCAATCAATATTGATACCAAGACCAAAATTCAAAACCAAAGCACACTATATTTGTCTAGTCAAAATTGAAACTCTTTTTTTTCTTTTTCTTTTTTTTTCTTTTTTTTTTAAATATTCTTTTGTATTAAATAAAATGATGCAAACTATTTTTTTTTACAGGTTTACTGTATACAACATTCCATCAGAGAGAAAATTCTCAGTAGATGCCAGTATTAAGATATGTTTTGAAGCTAACACAGACACATGTATAAATGAATATTTGGTACTGGACAATATCAACATCCTGTATGCTAATTGTAGTAACTCTATAACAAGACCATTTGGTGGTAAATAAAATTACACTATTAATAAAATGTATAACTGTCTTCTTTTGTAGTTACTACAGTAAAAACAATTTAGGTTTGGCTCTAAATAAAGTTATGCTAAAATAAAATGTATCAATGTAATTATTATAGATCACAATATGTATGGCCCTAGTAGAGTTAAGTTGACAGAAATTTCTTAATGACTAACACATACTATCGTCCATTTATCTAGCTATTTTAATTTCCTGGAAGATATGCCTAAAGAAATTCAGTTACCTTTAATGAAATTCATAAGTTCTATAAAAACTTATCTACTATTTAACATCATACATCACCTAATATGTATAGCATTTCCTGACGAACGATTTACCAACAAATGCAATAGGAAAAAATGAAAGGACGAAAAACTAATAAATGACATCAGACATTACCTGATATGTTTAACATTCCTTGATGAGCGATTTACAAACGAATGCAATAGGAAAAAATGAAAGGACGAAAAACTAACAAATGACATCATACATTACCTGATATGTATAGCATTTCCTGACGAACGATTTACCAACAAATGCAATAGGAAAAAATGAAAGGACGAAAAACTAATAAATGACATCATACATTACCTGATATGTTTAACATTCCTTGATGAGCGATTTACAAACGAATGCAATAGGAAAAAATGAAAGGACGAAAAACTAACAAATGACATCATACATTACCTGATATGTATAGCATTTCCTGACGAACGATTTACCAACAAATGCAATAGGAAAAAATGAAAGGACGAAAAACTAATAAATGACATCATACATTACCTGATATGTTTAACATTCCTTGATGAGCGATTTACAAACGAATGCAATAGGAAAAAATGAAAGGACGAAAAACTAACAAATGACATCATACATTACCTGATATGTTTAACATTCCCTGATAAACGATTTACAAACGAATGCAATAGGAAAAAATGAAAGGACGAAAAACTAACAAATGAAATTAAATTGAATCGTTCATATGGGCAAACATATACACTCTTTTAACATTAGTATACAATTGAGCTCTTATACTTTGTGTCGATCATCAGATGAACACTCTTATTGTTTGTTCGTTTGTATGGTTCATATAGGCACACTCTACTATCGCATACAATATCACATGACAGTATAATTTCATGCATTATATTTCATTCATACTTGAATACATAAAATTTCCTTTGATTAAAAAAATAGTCTAAGTTACTATTTGAATTGATATAGAATCAGTCAATATTTATGTTTTGTTTTATGTATATTTGTAATAATGATAATTGTTTACATTAATATATGTTTTTACAGGACTTGCTTTTGACTTTTGGAAGCCATCACAGTGTGAACCTTTTACTGGACATTTTCAGAATGGTATGTTTTTTACTTTTATTATTTCTAATGCAGATTACTGAATCACAAGTCCATCTAAATATATGATATTAGTCAAATACTCCATCATTTATAGTCTGATGTCACAATGTCATTTATGGATGTCATAATTTGTACACCGACCAGAGAATTACACAATACAGGAAAATAATTTAAAAAGTAAATGGTTGAAAATATGAACAACTCCTTTGGCTAACCACTGACTGGTAACCACAGAAATGTTAACAATATATGCTGATACATGTTTTTTTTCATTGAAATGTATACTTTTTGGATTTATTGAAAGAGGGAAATAATTTATGGAAACCATTGTACATGTATATTGCTATTTTACCATCATTGAACATTTCTGTAACAGTTAAAGAATGTGAAATATTGTGACAGTGGTAAAATATCCAATATCTTTCAAATTTTTGTTCTTGTTTGATATGTAGTATAGAAGTAAATAGATTCAAATTATGAAGATTATAGACTTCATAGAACAAGAAATAAGAGAAGTGAAATGAACAAAGCAAAACTTAAACTTGGTATGAGTTCACTGAAAATCACATGGCTACACTCATTTTTTCAGATTGTGTTTTTTTCATTATATTATTTATAACACAGTGCAAAGTGTTTGTGTAAGATTTATAGGTTTTCATGGTTTTTATTTTTAAAGAATTAAACATTTTATTTACATGTATTTATGCAGGATGTACAAATATATCAGCTCCTTTATCTTCATTGTCTGGATGTAGACTAGTTAGATTTATAGGTTTTCATGGTTTTTATTTTTGAAGAATTAAACATTTAATGTACATGTATTTTATACAGGATGTACAAATATATCAGTTCCTTTATCTTCATTGTCTGGATGTCGACTAACCAGTGATTGTCAAGGTGTGGAATGTTGTAATGAGATTGAATTCCTGACAGGAACCAGAAATGTTTATACAACGTTTAAACTAACACAGTGTGATGAGATGGATACCAGCATAGAAAGAAAATCATGGATTAAGCATGGATTAGACTCTTTAAAAGGTTTTTTTGATATAACAAAATATGGTAGCACCATTGTGTATGATATTTGGTTGTGTTATGTTAATGTGGCAGAAAGCAAGTTCCAAATATTTCAATAGTGAGCCATGTAGTAGATGCTTTAAGCTTAATTGACTCTGAATCTTGGTACAACTTTTATTTATTTAAAATTTATTTCTGATTCAAAATTCTTACACAAACAATGCTACTTTAGGATTAGTGTGATCTTTTAATTTTAACTTACTGTAACTTAAACCCAGGAGAAAAGTGGGGGCTCAACTTACCGTATTTAGGGTTGTATAATGCACAAGATTTTGCCCAGATTCTTTAATTTGTAGGAGGGGTGTGCATTATAAACAGGAACAATGTGTTTCACTCTTTCCCAGACCGGGAAATCCCATGTCCGCCAATAAAACCCAACACATTTAATATTTTGCAACTTTATTGAAGATGAAAAGAGATAAATGGTTCTTAAATTCTCCCAGCAAATGAAACATGCTCAAAGGACTGAAAAATATATACGATTGATATTTAATTCTTACATTTCCGACCGCGATTTTTTTAAATGTCCATGCGCATTATAGACACGAACTAGTTTTTTCTGGAGATTTTCAAGGCCAAAAGGGGGGGTGCGCATTATGCACCAATGTGCATTATACAACCCTAAATACGGTAGCTTAACATAAAATTATCAGTTTAACACCAAATATCTGGAGTTGGACTTGTTTCCTTTGGTGATGTATCAGTGAAATAGTAAATTTACACATCTTGTGTAGTAGAGTAAGCCAGTGTAAACTTTTCACAGTTCATGAATTTTGCAGTAAAAAAAATTCAAAACTTATTGTCAAACAGACCACGAATTTCCCAGAAGATTCTGGAAGATCATGGAAAAACAATTCTGATTGATCAAGAATTTAACACTGTAACCAATGAAATATCAATCTTACTTTCACTTTTGGTAAAACAATGAATACAGGGGCAAACCAATAAAATATGTAAAACCTTTGAATAAAGTCATAATAGACTTAAAACCCCTAAAATATTGGATTAAATAGATAATTACATAAATTTGAAATACCTCATGAACTAGCTGAAATATTGATGATCTTAAAATAATATTCAGTACATTTTTTACTCAAATTAATGGGGGGGGGGGGGGGGGGGGGGGTAGGTTTCCTTGTACAAACTGAAAATTACATTTCTTTTGTTAACACTTACATGTATGTTCTGGTTAGTGCTAGTTTCAGTCTGATTGGACATTTATAGGTAGGGAGGTCGATCGGAGTCACGATCAACGTTTTTATTTTCTGTCGGAGTGAAAAACGATTTTTCACCTTTTTCATTTCATTAGAAAACCACCTAAAAATTATTATTTCGTGGGAAAAAAATATCAGATAAAAGTTTAAAATTAGAATTTTATAAATTTGGTAGTTAGAGCAATAAAAATATAACTTGGTACCACTACTGAGTGTCCGAAGTGAAGTGGTTTAGAGAAAATCGAACGCCATGTTCAAGACGTTGATTTATTTGACCACAGTCGTATGAATTTTAGTCATAAATAGAGAAAAATAGTGAAAATTTAGATTACCGGTAGTGAAAATTTAGATGTTGGGGTATTATACTACCCCAACATCTAAATTTTCATTATTTTTCTCTATTTATGACTAAAATTCATACGACTGTGATGTGACCAACGAGAGACCCATTTTCAAAAAAAATCTGTGAGCCATCCCTTGACTAATAATTCATGTATTAATTAAAATTTGCAGAAACTCCACAATTTTGCGAGTCTGGGTGATCATTATTAAAAAAAGGTCAAAATCATAACGTAAAATATAAAAGTTTACAAAACAGTGTTTAATTATCTATTAAGGACACGGTCTCACATTTTGCAAAAAAGATCACCACGGCAGTATTGATCAGAAGCTTGAATGAAAGATGGTATCTGAAGATCATATACACTCTTCTTATCCTTTTGGATAGAGGTGTTCTCTTCGCGATCTGCGTCCTAAAAAAAGTTGTGTATGCCGTGGTCCATAGTGGATGTTTCACTAAATGTGTGTGCACAATTTTATAAATAGGGACTAAATATATACTAAAGGGGATTTCCAAATTGGATTTAATCTATTAGAACGTTGATTAATCCGCGGTCAAAATCCATAATTAATTAATCAAACAATGTAATAATTTATATAATATTGGAATATGGATTTTTCTGTCACATTATTTTTTTACTCATTGAAAAATAGCCAGCAAGGAAAGGACAATAACTGGCTTTTAACAACATCACTGCCCCTCTGTCACAAAATAGAATGAAAATCTTTTTATCTATTTTTTTCAGGATCTACAGTATCTGAGAAAGTAAACAGTGTATTTGATCTTAGCATGTCTGTGATAGACAGTTCAACAACTATGTATAAAGTGACCTTGTCTGTAAAAACCTGTTACCTTAGTAACAATGAGTGTCTGACCTTAACACTTGTAGAGGAAGTAACTCTTAGTAGGCCAGAGTGTAACAGTCCACTCAAACGGAGAAAACGACGACAAGCACCATTTCTTGATTCGTAAGTTGTCAGAATTTGTGTTTATTCTTGTGTATGATGAATGATACTAAATAAGAATATTTATAAAATTATCTGTTGCATTATCTATGTCCAAATTTGAAATGGTCAAATGTTATGTAGAATTTGTACGTGATTATTCTAGTTCTGTAGCCCTGTATAACATACAGAAATGTGCCAAAAGTATTCGATCACTGATTTTTTACTATATATTTCATGTAAAACCACATTTTTTAAAAACATTTTTCCAAAGTCGATTCTTGTTCGATTTTGATGATTTGTTTACCAGCAAAAACAGAATTAAATGTAGTTTTACACTAATTTTAGCATAAATTTATAATCTATAATTTTTATGAGTTCACGATTTAAACACAAAACTAAATTTTGAACGTCAAAAATACAATACAATGATAGTATATTTGAAGACAAATAATTTAAGTTTGTGTTTAAATCATGAACATTTAAAATCTGTGCTCCCAAAAAATATTTTAAAATAATCACAGAAAACTACGTACGTTCTCGCTTCGGTTGGTAAAAAATTCATCAAAATCGAACAAGAATTGACTTTGGAATAATGTTTTCAAAAATTGTGGTTTTATATGAAATATATAGTAAAAAATTACAGTGACCGAATACTTTTGGTATGTCTCTGTATCTGAGAACCAGACAACCCATGTACACATTTTTATATTGCCTCCATAACAGAGTCCACATATTACTCTCCAACATCATCCATGTTAACATCACACTTGCCTTAACCTGCAACTCCTCCTAAACCACTTGATAGAAAACCACCAAACTTATACATAGCCTTCTACAGGACATGAAGTTGTGCAGCTGCTATTTTATTTTTATTGTCTTGAGACCCATTGCTTTCATGTTTTATATGTATATGTATTAGGACATGACAGAGTGTTACATATAAGAATGAGGTCACTTTGACCTCAAAGTGAAATACAGTAGAACTTTGCTCGCTCGAACTTGAAGGGATTGTTAAAATCTGTTCGAGCTATCGGAAGTTCGAGCCACTGAGGTCCCGTAATTTTAGAGAGATAAAAATCTGGTTCTGACCCGTTACGGTTTGATTACGTTATGATAACTGATGCACAGTAAAGTGGGCCTTTCTCGTAAAAAATATTTAATCCTTTAGAAAGTTCTCAAAGACCGGCTTCTGAATACCTTTTTGGTATCTTCAAACGTACCTTAGAAATGTTTTTTCACTTTGTTCGCGATCTATTTTATAAATAAGAAATACGAGGTCGGGTATTAACACTTGGATCGATATCGGTATTAACACTTGGATCGATATCGGTATAATGCTTGATAATTCGGATATATATTTTTGATGGCTAATTTTCAAATTCTAGCCAATGATCATTTTCTTTTCTTTTCTTTTTTTGAATTTGAAGCAATTATATTTGTTTCTTTTGATATTATATACACATTAAAACTCAGGTTAATCGGAATTTCAGTACGAGTACATTTCTTTTTTTTGGGGATATTTAGATGAACCTTGAGACCACACAGTTTGATATTATTCGATCACAGCAACTATAAAAAAAAAATTTAATTAAAAAAAACACTCTCAATAATAATAATTCATGTAATAACAATTTTAAATATTGTTTTAATAACTTTATTACGATTGTAAACATTTGATTGTTTTAATTATTGTTCAGTGTAGGCTCGGCTTGGTACAATCAACGACACAAGTCTCGGGTTCAATAATCGTTCTTTATTAATCGTAATTAATGGTTAATAATCAAGCCACAGCTGAATTCAATGACCAATTAAAACAAATGATGACAAGTTTATCCCTCTACCTGTAATTGTTCAGTAAATTCAGTAAGCAATTATCTGTTGGTAATCTGACTTTTATCACACCTTGCAGTAAGCACATTCAACCGTAACATACATCTGTCAATTAAATTGCGATGTTCGAGTTTGGCATGGTAAAACTCGTGATTTTATTATTGACGGGACCATTTATTGAGTTCGACTGTTCGAGGTATCGATGTTCAAGCGAAAGTTTTTTTTTATTTACTTAGAAATATAAGGAAAATTGACAGGACTTTCAAATCAGTTTGAGCCATCCATGGTATTTAACCCATCCGAGTTCGAAGGACCGAGGTTTGACTGTAGTTGATTTTTTTTTATCATGCAACTTTATCTGAAAGAACTTTTTTGTCTTTATTTCTTGTGCCTTTATATTTTAATTATGTATTTATGGTCATTAAGTTATTTTTATTTTATAGAGGGGTTTTTGTGAAATGAAATGGAAGACATATGAATCTCTTTTTAGCTCACCTGGCCAAAGGTCATGTGAGCTTTTGCCATCACTTGTCGTCAGTCGTACGTCGTAAACTTTCACATTTAAATCTTCTCCTCTGAAACCCCTGAACCAAATTAAACCAAACCTGGCAGGGATGGTCCTTGGTTGGGTCCCTTTGAAAATTGTGTCCGACAGATCCGCCCTCCATTCAAGATGGCTGCTGTTACTAAATATAGAAATTTCTTCAATTGTCCATTGCTGCTTTAGTATAAGTCAAAATGAGCTCAAATTTTAACTGCAGCTACATGGCAAGGAGTAGTTTAACATGTATTCTGGGTTTGTCTGAAATTTTTCTTTCAGCCAATATATACCGACTATGCAAATTAGGCATATTTTGATAAAAGATCACATTTAAATCTTTTCCTCTGAAACCGCTGAACCAAATTAAACCAAACCTGGCAGGGATGGTCCTTGGGAGGGTTCCTTTCACAATTATGTCCGACAGTCCTGGCCTCCATTCAAGATGGCTGCTGGTACTAAAAATAGAAATTTCTTCAATTGTCCATTGCTGCTTTATTACAAATCAAAATGAACTCAAATTTTTACTGCAGTAGCTGCAGTAAAAATTTGAGTTCATTTTGGCAATGAGTAGTTTAACATATATTCTGGGTTTTTCTGTGAGATTTTTTCAGCCAGTTTATTTCGTTTAGGAATATTATGAGATAAAAATCACATCAAAATCTTTTGCTCAGAAATTTGAGTTGAAATGATCTTTGGGTGGCCCACTTTCAAAATTATGTGTAACACCCCCATTTTCTATTAACTTTAGATGTCAAATTGAAAACCAGGTGAGTGATTACAGGCTCCTGGGAGCCTCCAGTTTTATTTAATAGAATATTAAGCTGAAACAGAGGGGTGGTGTTGTGAATTACTCTCACAGTACCTCTAGTTTTTAGTTCACCTGATTCGTAGAGTAATGTGATCTATCACGATCACTTGGCATCTGTCTTTATCATCGTTCTCGTCTCTCTCTGCCTTTTTTCATAGAAAATGTTCTCCTCAGAATCCCCATAGCTAATTTAAACAAAACTTGGCTTGGATGGTCCTTAAGTTGTCCTCTTTCAAGTTTGAGTTAGACACTTATTGTCTGTAGCATTATCAACTTGTTCTCAGAAATGCTGAATGCCAAAATCCCAGAAATGTTCCTCTAGAGGTTCTTAAGAAGTGTTATTACTTTTCAGAGCCATTTTAAGTCTAAGTTGGTTGTGGTTTTTCATTTAAATTAAAGAATTATATTTAATTAAAGACTCAAAGTACAGGAATGTAATAGTGATCCACATTTTATACACAAGAATGCACAGAATTGACTATATTCCTTAAGCCATGATACTGAATCTGTTATGAATGACAAGTATTAACATCTTTGGAAACAATTATTTCTTCTAGAAACTAATTTCGTTTCAGACTTCTTTATTGAATGTGACTTGTATTATATTAAGATTATATTAATGCTGTGTACTGCTGTAACATGTTATGTTTTACACTTTAGGTTAGATCCAGGTGATTTGAAAGGAGGTTTACAGACACTGTATGAAAATCTAGCATCCTCAGAACAAGTCCAACAATTCCTACAAGATGCCAAAGAATATGAAGTAAGTATTTCTACTTCTAGTTAACATAGCTATTTCTTTATTAACAATATATCCTGCACTGGTTCTATTTGAGCAGTCAAACTGCATTGACTGGAGAAATTTTTGCTATATACAGTCATTGATCAAGATATAGATTTTCTGGTACCTGATCATGTTGAGTGACGATAACGATATAAGCGTGAATGTTACAGAGGACACCATATAAATAATGTTTGTTTCTCCGCATATTAGACAATTTGGCACTTGTTTTGGGCTATTTGAGAAATTGCATGGAAAAACACAATATACGTACATTTTCAGAAAATATAAAATTCATTTGCAGTCGCTGCATAACAGGACAGAAAAACTTGCCAAAGGCTCACTTTTCTAACAGTTTCTAAAGCTCATGCAAATAAGTTTTATATTTTCTGACAATATAGGTATATTGTCTATTTACTGCCCACAAAAACTCATCCCATTTCAGAAAAATACTTTTGCTTTATGGGATATTTTTTTCTGATCAAACACAAATGATTGATGAAATATTTTTATACTTTGAGAGTAGAAACTTAATTAAACTTTATTATCTTCAATTAATTATGTTTGCATTCATAATGGAAATGATTTAGCTGTGGTTAACTTGCCACAAACTTTTGTTTTGTTTTATTCAAATATAACCAACATGCATTTGGCAACCTCACTGGGTTCTGAGATGGCAAATCTTCTTGATGCTAGTCAGCACATGGTTTAAGTCCCTAAGCATACACATTATCCACACTATCAAACTCAGGGTCACCATATGATGCGAGGGAGAAGTCTTAAATTGATAATGAAAATTAAGATTATTTTCAGAATAAGATGATAACAGACAATTTACAGACCCACGAATTATCTGATTTTGATATTGATACTGGTCCAAGATCTGCAATGAAAGCTTTAGGACAAAATAACCCATCAACCATGTCAGCTGTTTGGTCTGTTGATGTAGTTAGTGATTCTAAAGGAGGTACGTTATATACCTGTAGTTACAGGACAAATATCTATTATTACTTATATTGAACCTAGAACAAACACCATTTTTTAGCAATTTTTGTTCCTGTCCCAAGCCAGGAACTGGATTTCCAACTTCATATGTCATGGTCTGTTTTGTGTTATGTGAGTTACGATGAGAGGTAATTGTTCTTTTTGTTATTTATTAATTTGTTGAGCGTCACTGTTTACACTTTCTTTTCATAGTTGATAAAAACTGAAAATGCCAACTGATTTAAACATTTTTTTTTTTTAGATTTTTAATTGAGAATAACATAAGTAATGTAATTCTTTCATTCATTATTCCTGATAATCATGATAAGATTGATATTTTGTCACAAATAGAAAATTGATGATGATACTGGACCATCGTTTGATACAGAAATGTGACAAGGGTTTACTCTTCCTGTATAATTTCATCTTTCAGCTAAAGCTATTACTGACATGTTGACAAGTGCTACAGATATTGTGGGACGTGCTAACCAAGTATTTATAGTGGGACAAGGCTTATCTAATGCTGGAGTAGAAATGTTGGGAAAGAAACTGGCAAATATGACAATTGGTGATATACAATCCATGTTAGATATGAAAAACCTAGATCCTGTTGTTGTAGTCAAGCTTCTTGGTCAACTGAAAGACTTGGCTAAAGCTTTGGTTAGTAACATGAATATATCACAGTAGTTAAAAGTCATGACGAAAACAATTTTATCTTGCAATCATTGAATTTGCTATACAAATATTGTATACAACTAAAATTTTGCTTTATTCATCTATGCAAATAACTTTTTGAAGCCCTGCCCATTATGAAATTTTTTTTCACGTTCTCTGCTCCGGAGTAGGAGGAACATACACAGAACTGTAACAAATACAGACAGTCGTCTGTCATTGCTAATAAATGTTGTCTTTTGCACTTCTAAATTAATACAAACCGACAAAATGAAATAATTGAAATTAATGACTGTAAATTCAGAAATTATTGCGATGTTTTTATTAATGCGAATATTGCGACAGGTCGTTCATCGCATTAATAAAGACACATTTTTATCTTTGGAAGTAATGTTCTATTAGAACATAAAATGAAATCGCATTTATTAAAACTCGCATTCTGGGCTCTCATCAGTGATTCGCAATAATAAATGCACACATACATTTCTGAATTAACAGTATCTTAAAATTCAACATATGTAGTATATTTATTTTATGCTAAACAACACTTAGAAATGAATGAAAAACAAAAAAAATCTTTCTTGACACTAAAAATTGTTGTTCCTAAGCTATTTAAAAAAATAGCCTTGTCTTAGGTACATAGCGGGATCATCAACTTGTTCGACAAAAGAATTGTCTATTCACCTGACAAAGATTCTGTCTGCAGTAAAAGAGGGATAACAGAAATATTGTGAAACTGTTTACTCGCGTAGTGGCATAAATCACATGTGGATTTTGAAAAACTCTAAAGATCTTTTGGATAACCTGAAATCAAGGTCTTTCTCTCAGGTATTCTCCATCAAAACTTTTGATTTTTCAACTCTATATACCACCCTACCACATGACAAATTGAAAACCCGCTTAAAAGAAACAATTCATAAAGCTTTCAGTCATAGAAACTATGGCTCAAAATTGGTTGTGTTAGGCTACAATTCCACATATTTTTCAAACAAAATTCAAAAAGGTAAAACATGCTACTCCGAGGAACAAGTGATCAGTATGCTGGAGTTCCTCATCGATAACATATTTGTCTCCTTTGGAGGGATACTGTTTCAGCAGATCGTCAGCATACCCATGGGTACGAATTGTGCCCCTCTTCTAGCCGATTTATTTTTATACTCATATGAGTCGGAGTTTCTTCAAAAGCTCGTAAAAGATAAGAAGATTCATGAAGCTAGAGCCTTTAATTTCACATACAGGTATATTGATGACGTTTTATTTATCAATAATTCTAGATTTGCAGAATTTCTTCCATTGATATATCCTCCAGAGCTGGAAGTTAAAGAGACCACAGATACAGCTTCGTCCACATTATTTTTGGACTTATACCTCAAATTTGACGACAGTAGTCCACTCAGTACTAAAATTTATGATAAACAGGACGACTTCAATTTTAAAATCATAAATTTTCCAAAAATGTGCAGCAATATACCAGCTTCTCCTGCATATGGTGTTTACATCTTGCAATTGATTCGCTATACAAGGGCCAGTAGCAATTATTCTGATTTCCTGAAATGTCATCTTCATTTGAGAAACAGGCTACTGGACCAGGGCTATAAAAAGATTCACCTTATTCGATCTCTTAAAAAGTTTATATTCCGATACCAAGATCTTGTCGAAATATATTCCGTCTCTGCAAAAATGATTATAAGCGATGCATTTTCATATAGTGAAAATGTATAAAGATAAAGAAGTCAAAAAAAATGTCAAAAATATTTTTTTATCAATGTGTGACGTAAAAGTGTTTTTGACATTTACTTCACTGAATATGGTACTGCTTTGACAACTATTTTACCTATTTTGTTCCTATATTTAAATACTGTTATAGTGACAGCCGGAACCTTTGAACCGTAATGAGAGCGGGAGGTTTGGTGCTTTAAAATCTGATTCAACCCACCATTTCTTTAGAAATGCCTGTACCAAGTCGGGGTCATTGCGGTTTTCACAGTTTTCCGGTTGTTGACTGATTTTGTCTGTTTATATAATTATGAGTTTTGACTTTCCCTTTGTAAGATTGTTCGGAGTTCGGTAATTTTGTTATTACCCTTATTTAATATGATGAATGAATGGAAATTACAGCATTTATATGTCATGGATGGTGAGACATGTATTCAAGGTTTCTGGTTTTATTTATTTTTTAGCTCATATGAGCCCAAAGGGTCAAATGAGCTATTGCTATCACTTGACGTCTGTTGTTGTCCGTCTGTTCATCCACCATAGATTCTTTATATAATCTTCTCCTCTAAAAGTTACAAGTTTTTTCGAAACATAATGTGTTTTGCCGAAAAATATGCAAATTAGACTGATTTTGACAAAGATTAATGTCATAATCTTCTCCTCTGAAACCAAGGAGCCAATTTAATCCAAACTAGGCTGGTATAGTCAGTGAGTGCTCGCCTTTCAAAATTATAACCGATGGTTCTGATCTCCATCCAAGATAGCCACCGTTTTCTTCATTTGACAAGAACTGCTACAGTTTTGACTAAAATGGGCTCAAATTGAAACAGTAGTTTTATGCATACAAGAAATATAATGTGTTACAAGTTTTTTAGTGAAATTTATAATTTTGATAATTTTTGTGCCAAACATGCAAATAACTTAATTTGAATCAAACTTGGTCTGAGTCAAACTTGCGGTGTGCACTTTCAAAATTGTTTTCAATGATCGAACCAACCAATATGCTCGCTGTTGCAATCAGTAGTACATAAGGGGTAAAACTAGTGGTGCACTGATCATTGGAAACATCAAGTAATCAGTAAAATGTCGGCGTCCGATCAGATGATCGATTCTTAAACCTTGTGTTCGATTCCGATTCCTGGTGATATATGTTTAACTTTATTCTTTGTTAGCTCACCTGGCCATAGGCCATGTGAGCTTTTGTCATGGGTAAGCATCCGTCGTCCGTCCGTCCGTTAGCTTTTCACATTTAAATCTTCTTCTCTGAAACCGCTGAACAGATTTCAACCAAACTTGCCAGAAATGTTCACTGGATGGTCCTCTATCAGATTTGTGTTTTTGGTGCTGATTTGAAATCCAACATGGTTGCCAGGGTCCATAATGTGTTCTCATTGGCTGAAATTTTAAAAATCTTCTTGTCAGAAACCACTAAGTCAATTGAATTGTGACTTTGCAGGAATGATCATTGGGTGGTCCTGTACTAAAATTGTGAATCGTTTACCGATCGGAAATTCAAGATGGTCACCATGACTTGACTTAATTTAACATTGGACCCTATGGGAATTTCACATTTTCATCTTTTTTTCTGAAACCACAAAAAGATTTGAACCAAACTTGGCAGAAATGTTCATTGGATGGTCATATACAAGATTTGTGTTTTTGGTGCTGATTGGAAATCCAACATGGCTTCCAGGGCCCATAATGTGTTCTGATTGGTCGAAATTTTAAAAATCTTCTTGTTAGAAACCACTAAGCCAATTGAATTGTGGCTTTGCAGGAATGATCATTGGGTGGTCCTGTACTAAATTTGTGAATCGTTTGCTGATCGGAAATTCAAGATGGCCACCATGACTCGACTTAATTTTAACATAGGACCCTATGGAAAAAATGTTTAAAAGTCTTCTCCTCTGAAACCAGTAAGTCAGTTTAAAGCAAACATGGCATGAATGGTCCTTAGGTGGTCAACTTTCAAAATTATGTCCTGTGACCCCGACCTCCATCCAAGATGGCCGCCATCAGCAAACATATTTTTAACATAGGACCCTATGGGAAAATTGTTTAAATGTCTTCTCTTCTGAAACCAGTCAGCCAATTTAAAGCAAACATGGCATGGATGGTCCTTGGGTAGTATACTTTCAAAATTGTGTCCGGTGACCACGACCTCCATCCAAGATGGCTGCCATGAGCAGACATAGTTTTAACATAGAACCCTATGGCAGTATGGGATTTGAATAGTAACTTAGATGTATTCGGCATGCAGACATTCTTAAGAGGACTTATTTATGTCAGGTGAGCGATACAGGCTCACCTGAGCCTCTAGTTTTTTTCTTCATACTGACAACATCTTGCTATTTTATCCCTATGTACTTCTGACATTCAATCAATGTAAATATTTGGATTAGTCTATTATTTATCTACGGTCCAGACGAGTCCACTTTGTGTCAGTTGTAACCCGTATGGCTACTTATTTGCTCCTTAGTCTAAATAACCTGGACAGCAAAGTCAAAAATTAGAATTCATTCATTAGAATATCTACTGAGCCTTATGAAGTCCTGAAACATCAAATTTTCACAAAATAACTTTATTCTTTGTTTTTAGCTCACCTGGCCATAGGTCATGTGAGCTTTTGTCATGGGTAAGCGTCTGTCGTCCGTCCGTTAGCTTTTCACATTTAAATCTTCTTCTCTGAAACCGCAGAACAGATTTCAACCAAACTTGCCAGAAATGTTCATTGGATGATCCTCTACCAGATTTGTGTTTTTGGTGTAGATCGAAAATTCAACATGGCTGCCAGGGCCAATAACGTGTTCTGATTGGTTGAAACCTTGAAAATCTTCTTGTCAGAAACCACCAAGCCAATTGAATTGTGACTTTGCAGGAATGATCATTAGGTGGTCCTGTACTAAACTTGTGAATCGTTTGCCGATCGAATATTCAAGATGGCCACCATGACTCGACTTAGTTTAACATTGGACCCTATGGGAATTTCACATTTTCATCTTTTTTTCTGAAACCACAAAACAGATTTGAACCAAACTTGGCAGAAATGTTCATTGGATGGTCATATACAAGATTGTTGTTTTTGGCGCTGATTGGAAATCCAACATGGCTGCCAGGGCCCATAATGTGTTATGATTGGTCGAAACTTTGAAAATCTTCTTGTTAGAAACCACTAAGACAATTGAATTGTGACTTTGCAGGAAAGATCATTGGGTGGTCCTGTACTAAACTTGTGAATCGTTTGCCGATCGGAGATTCAAGATGACTGCCATGACTCGACTTAGTTTAACATAGGACCCTATGGGAATTTCACATTTCATCTTTTTTTCTGAAACCACAAAACAGATTTGAACCAATTTGGCAGAAATGTTCATTGGATGGTCATATACAAGATTGTTGTTTTTGGTGCTGATCGAAAATCCAACATGGCTTCCAGGGCCCATAATGTGTTCTGATTGGTCGAAATTTAAAAAAATCTTCTTGTTAGAAACCACTAAGCCAATTGAATTGTGACTTTGCAGGAATGATCATTGGGTGGTCCTGTACTAAACTTGTGAATCGTTTGCTGATCGGAAATTCAAGATGGCCACCATGACGCGACTTAATTTTAACATAGGACGCTATGGTAAAAATGTTTAAAGTCTTCTCCTCTGAAACCAGTAAGTCAATTTAAAGCAAACATGGCATGAATGGTCCTTAGGTGGTCAACTTTCAAAATTATGTCCTGTGACCCCGACCTCCATCCAAGATGGCCGCCATCAGCGGACATAGTTTTAACATAGGACCCTATGGGAAAAATGTTTAAAAATTTGTTCCTCTGAAACCAGTAAGCCAATTTAAAGCAAACATGGCATGAATGGTCCTTAAATGGTCAACTTTCAAAATTATATTCAGTGACCCAGACCTCCATCCAAGATGGCCGCCATCAGCGGACATAGTTTTAACATAGGACCCTATGGGAAATATGTTTAAAAATTTGTTCCTCTGAAACCAGTAAGCCAATTTAAAGCAAACATGGCATGGATGGTTCTTAAGTGATCAATTTTCAAAATTGTGTCTGGTGACCCTGACCTCCATCCAAGATGGCCACCTTCAGTGGACATAGTTTTAACATAGGACCCTATGGGAAAAAATGTTTTAAAATCTTCTCCTCTGAAACCAGTAAGCCAATATAGCAAACATGTCATCGATGGTCTTTAGGTGGTCAACTTCCAAAATTGTGTTCAGTGATCCCGATCTCGGTTCAAAATGGCCACCGTCAGCGGATAGTTTTGACATAGGACCCTATGGGAAAATTGTTTAAAAATCTTCTTCTCTGAAACCAGTCAGCCAATCTAAAGCAAACATAGCATGGATGGTCCTTGGGTAGTATACTTTCAAAATTGTGTCCGGTGACCACGACCTCCATCCAAGATGGCTGCCATGAGCAGACATAGTTTTAACATAGAACCCTATGGCAATATGGGATTTGAATAGTAACTTAGATGTATTCGGCATGCAGACATTCTTAAGAGGACTTATTTTATATTTATGTCAGGTGAGCGATACAGGCTCACCTGAGCCTCTAGTTTTCTTCATACTGACAAACATCTTGCTATTTTATCCCTATGTACTTCAGACATTCAGTCAATGCAAATATTTGGATTAGTCTATTATTTTTCTACTGTCCAGACGAGTCCACTTTATGTCAGTTGTTACCCATATATGGAAGCCAATGTTTTTATAGTTTGTTCTTGAATAAATATTAAAAGTTATGACATATTCTGTTTAACAGAAATGTTTCAACAACTACATTTAATTATAGTCAGTAAATACATTTATTAGGTAATTGTCACCAATGATCGATCATCGATTTATGTCAGTATAATGATCATCGATCTTGAAAATGTGACCAATTCCATTGACTTGGTAAAACACTTCTAATAGCCAAAACTTTTTTGATAATTTTATTTATTAGAAGGTAGTGACTGAAGCTTAAAATTGTAGGTACATGATAAACATTTCTATAGCAATTTTTCTGGATTTGTCTGTAAAATTTATAATTTTGCCAAATATACTACTTAGGCTGGTTTTGATAAAAAAAAAAATGAAATCTAGTGTCAAACAAATGTATGAATTGAAACCAAAGTTGACAGGACTGTTTATAAGGTGGTAATTTACAAAGTTTGGGTCTTTAGTTGTGATCGTAATTCAAGGCCAGTAATGCATTCTGGATGACCGAAATTTCAGAAACCTGCTTGGAAGATTAAATTAAGATATTGTAAAAATATTCCTTTGATAGTTCCCTACTAGTTCTATGAAACATCAAAGATGGCTGCCATCATAGAACTTATTTTAACATATGACCCCATAAGAAATAATTACAAACAGCTTCTTCTCAAAAACCACATCATGGATAAATAATACTAGGGTAGACCTCTACAAAACTTGTTTTGTTGGTTCTGATCTAAAATCCAACAGCCTCCATAGAAACAGATTCTCAGAAATCATTTCACACATTTAAACCAATCAATCCACAAATGACACTAGGGTAAACCCCTACCAGACTTGTGATGTTGGTGCTAATCTGAAATCCAAGTTGACCATTGAGGAATTAAGTTTAACATTTGTTTATTCATTGCCTTAATAAGTCATAATTTGACAAAATGAGATTAAAATCTTGTCATATGAGCAAATGATGAAATTGAAAATTATTTGGTTAAAAGGTGGAAAGGGGCTGTGGGGAAAAATTACACATTTCTTAAAAATGGTTATGTTGAAATGTGCTATGCAATTGTTAGTAGAATAAATTATATGCACAATTCTTTTAATTACAGTTGTCAGAATTTATTGACAAAGTGCTTGGTGATGCAACAAATATTTTGAAAAGTTTTGATCTTGTAATAAAAGGTGAGGTTGGTTTTCCAAGACAGAGCTTAAGATTATTTGGGCCAATTCATATAGACTTGCCTATTGGACCTCTGATTCTTAGATTAGGTTAGTAATTTATATGATTAGAGAAATACTGTATTTATTATGCATTATTGTATTGGTCAATCTACAGTGTAGTTTAAAACATAATTTGGAACAAATGCAATATGAGTTTATAAATGATTTGTTCATTTTCCTTTGAATCTTTACACACGATGATATCTATTATAAAGTAGCTAATGTGATATTAATTAACATAATATCACTGTTTTTTTTTTAATGTGATGCTATAATGATATCACATTACCAAATCCTAGATAGATATACTATCGTTAATATGTTTTGCTCAAAATGGGATTCTCATCACATCTCCGGCGATATTGCTCTGAAAAATCCATTCACGCAAAGCAAATATTTATAGAAAAATGAACAGATTATGACTACTAATATTACTTGAATTGATTTTTACTCACACACTATAAAATGTTCTGGATAATAGAATTTAATATGTCAGGTATCTCAGTGCTTTTAATATCTTTAATCACTGATAGAAGAGAGAAAAATAACATATATGTTTGTGGACATTTGTTGCATACAGTTTAGTGAGAGATCACCAAAATGCTTTGAGGGAGCATATGATCACTGATTTGTCTATCTGTCGATCTGTCAAAGGCAAATGGTGTCTGGGTGACAATGTTATTTTGTCTCACAACATATCTTTCTACTTTGGCATAAGTTGATTTACAATGAGGGGTCAACACCAAAATTTTTAATGTTTATTTTAAGTCCTGTTTTAATTGGGGAAAGAATTTAACAAATGTGAAAATTAGTAGAAGTACCGGTAATTTTTTATCAAATGCTAAAAATGATTGAACACAACTTTATTAATAACGAGGTGAGCGATACAGGCTCAATTGAACCTCTAGTGCATTTTTCATCCAATTTTAATGCAGTTTTTTTGCAAAATGATCATCTTTATGGTTGCTGATAGACAATATATATTTTATTTCAAAAATGATTCTAAATGACACAATTTCACATATTGGTAAGTTATATAGGATTTATATTTTTCATCCAATTTTGACGAGTATTTATTTGTTCCTTTTAATTGATTTTGCTGAGCACTTCTGGATGTATGTCAACAGATTTCCTCTATCTCTAACGGATTCTGAGATAAACTCAACTGAAAGAAACAAGTGCCAAATTACAAAGTTTGAACTTTTTTATGTTTTATTAAATTTTAATGCAATTTTAATTTTTTTGCAAAATGATCATCTTTATGAGTTACATGTACCTTTGAGTCAATGCAGAAAATAGTTATTTTTTAATGGAAAAGAGGCTAAAAATGGGTTCCATTTTGGAAGTTTCACATATTTACAAATGTAATTTTTATCTAATTTTGACATGTTTGATGTGTTTTTTCTTTTCTTTTAATGATTGTTTATAGGACTTCAGGTAGTATTCAAGTAGATTTCTTGTATCAATTATGGTTTATAAGTTAAACTTGGTTGCATTAAAACTGGTAAAATACTGTTTCCAGCATATTAATATGTCCAGCACATTATTGTGTCCGGTAATTTACTGAGTCAAGTGAAATACTGTGTCTACACTTGCTTTTGATATACATTTATTTAATTTCCCCATGTCCATATTTATGTCTCTCCCCACTTTTGTGGGGAGACATATTGTTTTTGTCCTGTCCGTCTGTCCGTCACACAGTTTGTCAGCGCAACTCCTCTGAAACTACTGAACAGAAATTTCATGAAACTTGGTAGATAGTAAGGACACCATATGTAGTTGTGCATATTACCAGGAAATTTTGATCGCCTGAATTTTGTGGGAGTTATGCCCCTTTGAACTTAGAAATTTCCCTAAATTTATTACTGAAGCAGCTTGTCAGTGCAACTCCTCTGAAACTACAGAACAGAATTTCATGAAACTTGGTAGGTAGTAAGGACACCATATGTAGTTGTGACATATGTAGGTAGTAAGGACACCATATGTAGTTGTGGCATATTACCAGGAAATGTTGATCCCCTAAATTTTGTGGGAGTTATGTCCCTTTGAACTTAAAATTTCCCGAAATATACTTCTGAAGCAGCTTGTCAGTACAACTCCTCTGAAACTACTGAACAGAATTTCATGAAACTTGGTAGGTAGTAAGGACACCATATGTAGTTGTGCATATTACCAGGAAATGTTGATCCACTAAATTTTGTGTGAGTTATTTGCAAACACTCTAGTGTAATATCCCTTACTGAAACTTGTGTATATATATATATGTACAAAAGTCTATCATAATGTCACTATTTCCCTGAAAAAGTTTTCATCACCAATCCATTGATTTTAGAAGAACAAAACTCCTTTAAAATCATTGGAACATAGGTTGAGCAATTTTCTGGAATGTGGAACTTTGCCATGACAATATGGAATAGTACCTGTAACCCTTGCTTTAGTACTTTTGATCAAATTTTTTTTTGTGTTTCATGGATTAAAACAAACTTTAATCTGTGATCATATTGTGCTGTGCTTAGCATAGTTCTTGATTGCCAATGGGTCATGTGAGTTATTGTCATCACTGGTTCTGTCATCGTGGCAGTGTCGTTTTACATTAACATCTCTTTTTAGCTCACCTGGCCATAGGCCATGTGAGCTTTTGTCATGGGTAGTCCGTCCGTCCGTTAGCTTTTCACATTTAAATCTTCTTCTCTGAAACCGCTAAACAGATTTCAACCAAACTTGCTGATTTGAAATCTAACATGGCTGCCAGGGTCCATAATGTGTTCTCATTGGCTGAAATTTAAAAAATCTTCTTGTCAGAAACCACCAAGCCAATTGAATTGTGACTTTGCAGGAATGATCATTGGGTGGTCCTGTACTAAACTTGTGAATCGTTTGCTGATCGAATATTCAAGATGGCCACCATGACTCGACTTAGTTTAACATTGGACCCTATGGGAATTTCACATTTTCATCTTTTTTTCTGAAACCACAAAACAGATTTGAACCAAACTTGGCAGAAATGTTCATTGGATGGTCATATACAAGATTGTTGTTTTTGGCGCTGATCGGAAATCCAACATGGCTTCCAGGGCCCATAATGTGTTCTAATTGGTCGAAATTTTAAAAATCTTCTTGTTAGAAACCACTAAGCCAATTGAATTGTGACTTTGCAGGAATGATCATTGGGTGGTCCTGTACTAAACTTGTGAATCATTTGCCGATCGGAAATTCAAGATGGCCACCATGACTCAACTTAATTTTAACATAGGACCCTATGGAAAAAATGTTTAAAAGTCTTCTCCTCTAAAACCAGTAAGCCAATTTAAAGCAAACATGGCATGAATGGTCCTTAGGTGGTCAACTTTCAAAATTATGTCCTGTGACCCCGACCTCCATCCAAGATGGTCGCCGTCAGCTGACATAGTATTAACATAGGACCCTATGGGAAAAATGTTTAAATCTGAAACCAGTAAGCCAATTTAAAGCAAACATGGCATGAATGGTCCTTAAATGGTCAACTTTCAAAATTATATCCAGTGACCCAAACCTCCATCCAAGATGGCCACCATCAGCAGACATAGTTTTAACATAGGACCCTATGGGAAAATTGTTTAAAAGTCTTCTGAAACCAGTAAGCCAATTTAAAGCAAACATGGCATGGATGGTCCTTGGGTAGTATACTTTCAAAATTGTGTCCGGTGACCACGACCTCCATCCAAGATGGCTGCCATGAGCAGACATAGTTTTAACATAGAACCCTATGGCAATATGGGATTTGAATAGTAACTTAGATGTATTCGGCATGCAGACATTCTTAAGAGGACTTATTTATGTCAGGTGAGAGATACAGGCTCACCTGAGCCTCTAGTTTTTAAACTACTTTCCATTATTGTTTCTTTGTTGGACATCGTCAGAATTTGTTATTTTGGTGCCAATCCACAATTAAACATAGCCGCCAGAGCTAATAGTTATAATTTATTCAGATGAACCTCAAAGCTCAATTGTTCGAAAACTACTCGGTAGTTTGAAATTTAATTTGATATGGATTATCCTTTGATCTTTCTGTACAAAGTATGTGATTTATGTGCCAATCTGAGATCCAAGATAGCTGCCAACACAGGACAAAGTTTTAAGTTAGAACCTAGTAGAAAAATTACTTAATGATTTATCTCAGAAACTAGATTGTATGATTGAATACAAAACTGTGCATGAATAATGAATGGATTGTTCCTTACAAAGTTTTCATTTTTCATGTGGATCTGAAATCTAAGATGACAACCACTGCAGAATAAAATTTTAACATTGGGAAATTGAATAAATGATTTTTCTCAGAAACCAGAAACGTGATTGAATCCAATCTCATTAAAATCATATCATTCACTTGCTCCGCTTTAATGATATGTCTCTACATGGGAAATCTGAGGAAACCCAATTACGAGTCACATGAGAGTGACACTATATACCAGCCAGTGAAAATGATGATTGCGAAAATATGAAAATGTAACTGCTTTGCATGCTGCAAACAATCCGGTGGGTCAAAAAACATATTTATCATATCAGTATATATTTATGACATAGGGTCACTCACATGTGACACATAATGGGGTTTCATCAGATTTCCCATACTTCAACATATCAGTAAAGGAGAGCAACTTGATTGAACCCGCATGAGTAAACAAGTGAATAATAGAGACCTAGGTGAGCTTCTAGATTATGTTCTGAAGATTTGACCGTTGCTGTTTTAGCTTCTTGGATGATCACTACTACAAAGGGAATAATTCATAATATGACAGAAAACGTCTTATTGAGGTTTTTATGTAAATTAAAATGGCGATAAATTTCTTATAAAAAATTACATATATATCTGAATCAAATACAATGTATGTTTATTTTCAGAATTTGGAGCATCTGCATATTATGGAATGAATTTTGAGGTTGGAGTAAAAGTGTTTGCAATGACAGGTTTTGCCTCAATAATACCTTTTGGAGGAGTTAAAGCATATGGGTCTGTTGCCATTTGTTTCTTTGTACTGTGTGGTAAATTGAGACTTGATGGCTATGTATTAGATGTCAGATTTCCTTCTAAAGCAGAAGTGGCATTTAATAAATTTCCTTTGGATGTTGGGTAAGTAAGGCTTTATAAATTAATGTATATATATAAGAGGCTGTTGTAGTAGTGATCAAATGGTAGTAGAATATACAACTGCCTATGCAATCAGTGTTTATAACCACTAATGTTGACTTGCAACAGGTTGGTGGTTTTCTCTGGGTTCTATGGTTTCCTTCATCAATAAAACTAACTGCCACAATATAACTGGAATATTGTTGAAAGTGTTGTTAAACACTATAACCCTACCCCATACCTGTTAACCCTCCCCCTTTTCGCGGGAGTCTCCCGCATGGACTGGGTCTCATGCACGGGAGACATTAATCTCCCGCATACACCTTTTACTCCCGCACGACCTCCCCCCAACAAAAAAATCAAGTACAATAAAATCTTGACCTACATTTTGCGATCAATATTTCTGGAAATTCACCATTTGGAACTCCTGCGCTGATGAAAAACGTCGAGAGATACGAATGGTAAAGGTGTTTAAATGATATCCGGTTATTGATCTGTTTGACACCTTTACAGGTAAATTGGGTCATGGAGATTAATTAAGGTGTTGATGATTATACAACAATTATCCATTGATTGACAGTTAATTGGGGATAAGGAAGTGGGTTTGTGGCACACGCTTAGATGATTAGAAGTGTGATAGCGGCAATTAAAAATAGTTATAAACCGTTGTGCAAACAGGAGTCGGACAACCTTTGATGCCGAGGAAAACTTCTTATTTCGATCAAACGTGCAATGAATTCATCTCGGATTGAGTTGTTATGGCTTGTTTGGGACCAAAGCCGATCAAAGTAAAAGGACTAAGTTCCAGGATGGAATTGATAAACCACAAAAATGCCAAAACGTATGCTATCACCCAACCGTTGGGCCAACGCACCAGCAGCAAAGTGACTTTTTAATTTTAGTGCACTATGACTTTATTGTTCAGAGCATTCTGTCTTCATTGTTATTGCTTTGTTATAACCTTATGATTATGAATAAATTATAAATACAGTTTTTATCCTTCATTCATCATATGAAACACTAGTTTTAGTCACTACTAATAAGACAGAAATGTAAACAATATATATTGAAATGGGATGCAGTTGGTTCAATACTGAAACAAACAAAAAGAAAACATCAATCAACAATAAAAACATGCATCAAATACGTCGATAAAAAATCTC
Organism: Bathymodiolus septemdierum; assembly: GCA_963383655.1. Taxonomy (NCBI): domain Eukaryota; kingdom Metazoa; phylum Mollusca; class Bivalvia; order Mytilida; family Modiolidae; genus Bathymodiolus; species Bathymodiolus septemdierum. Next base: position 100,115,966 of record OY726517.1, on the reverse strand, counting down.
CAGTTATGAGACCAAATCTCCAGCCAAAAATTTACAAATCTCCAGTTGTAGCATAGCAACTCTATCATATGTATGCAATTACAAGGTACAATTTTGTGCATTTAAAGGCGACGCACAAAATCTCCCCCTTAGAAGAGTTGGTAGGGGGGAGATCTCCCCCTAGCAGTTCCCAGAGGTTAACAGGTATGCTACCCTACCGTATATATATAGCTAAGCATGCAGCACTAAGGAGTAAGAGCAAAGACTGCTTGGCTCGGAATCGGAATAATGAGTCAGACTGGTTTTTTCAGTGAGCTAACACTTGGCGTATTGGTCTAGTACAAAGCAGATTTCATCATCTCTTCATTGCTGAGTTGGCATTAAACAATAATCACTCACTCAATCACTCATACCTGTTAACCCTCCCCCTTTTCGCGGGAGTCTCCCGCGTAAGAGCCTGATCTCCCGCATGGACTGGGTCTCATGCGCGGGAGACATTAATCTCCCGCACACACCTTTTCCTCCCGCACGACCTCCCCCCAACAAAAAAATCAAGTACAATAAAATCTTGACCTACATTTTGCGATCAATATTTCTGGAAATTCCCCATTTGGAACTCTCGCGCTGATGAAAAACGCCGAGAGATGCGAATGGTAAAGGTGTTTAAATGATATCCGGTTATTGATCTGTTTGACACCTTACAGGTAAATTGGGTCATGGAGATTAATTAAGGTGTTGATGATTATACAACAATTATCCACTGATTGACAGTTAATTGGGGATAAGGAAGTGGGTTTGTGGCACACGCTTAGATGATTAGAAGTGTGATAGCGGCAATTAAAAATAGTTATAAACCGTTGTGCAAACAGGAGTCGGACAACCTTTGATGCCGAGGAAAACTTCTTATTTCGATCAAACGTGCAATGAATTCATCTCGGATTGAGTTGTTATGGATTGTTTGGGACCAAAGCCGATCAAAGTATTATTTAAGGACTAAGTTCCAGGATGGAATTGATAAACCACAAAAATGCCAAAACGTATGCTATCACCCAACCGTTGGGCCAACGCACCAGCAGCAAAGTGACTTTTTAATTTTAGTGCTCTATGACTTTATTGTTCAGAGCATTCTGTCTTCATTGTTATTGCTTTGTTATAACCTTATGATTATGAATGATTATGAATAAATTATATATACAGTTTTCATCCTTCATTCATCATATGAAACACTACTAATAAGACAGAAATGTAAACAATATATATTGAAATGGGATGCAGTTGGTTCAATACTGAAACAAACAGAAAGAAAACATCAATTAACAATAAAAACATGCATCAAATACGTCGATAAAAAATCTCCAGTTATGAGACCAAATCTCCAGCCAAAAATTTACAAATCTCCAGTTGTAGCATAGCAACTCTATCACATGTATGCAACTACAAGGTACAATTTTGTGTGTTTAAAGGCGACACACAAAATCTCCCCCTTAGAAGAGTTGGTAGGGGGGAGATCCCCCCCCCCTAGCAGTTCCCAGAGGTTAACAGGTATGAATCACTATCTTTTATTTCTATTATTTGTGTTCATCATCATCTGTCCCTTGTCCTTTAATGCTTCAGTTTTTTATCCTAATCTTAGAAAGCTACGGACCATTTGAATTTTATAATGAGAAATAATTCTCTTCAGTTGTTTTATTGTGATATGATGCTGAATATGACCTCAAAGTGCTCTATAAAACCCTTATTAGCTATATACAAAAGGGACCTATACACCTGTTATAGCTACATACAAAAGGGCCATATATAACGCTTCATAGCTATATACAAAAGTGCCCTATAAAACCCTTTATAGCTATATACTAGTAAATTAATTAAAAAGAATATAGTGAGAAACAGCATAATTGATGAAGTAATAGTGTTGATTTCTAAGTTTTAATTATTGACTCACCTGGCCCAAAGAATCATGTGAGATGCTTTCATTACTTTGAGTCTGTCTGTAGTCTTTTTTTCTGAAACCATTAGTCCAATTGTAACCAACTTCTCTCAGAATAATTTTTTTAAGGTCCTCTACAACAAATTTTCATTTCATTTTGATCACACAAAAAGCATGGCTGTCACAGGCAATTCTTGTTTCTGATTTGCAAATATACAAAAATAAGCTTCTCCTCTAAAACTACTGTGGCAATTGGAACCAAACTTTGCAGGAATGGTGTTTGGAAGGTCCTCTATGAACAAAACCTCATTTTGTTAAAATGTAACAAAACCATGAGAAAAAAAAATTACAACATTTTTTTAGATAAAAAAAAATGGTTCAAAATTGCAGTTAAAAATATTAATACCATATGTTATTTAATCAAGAATTTCTGTATGCAATGTATTTGCAACTAAAAATCTGTAGCATGTACTGAATAAGGATGATGACATTTACTAATAAATGTCAAAGTTGACTCTAGTATAATTAATTCAACTGGCCAAAGGTATGAATAACCATGTGAGCGATGCAGGCTTGGGTAAGCTTCTAGTTGGTTTTTCAGATGTCTCAAATTTTTTTTTTTTTTTTTTAACAGATTGTCTATGTACTTGAAACTGAGACCATTAGAAATCAAGTTGTCTGCACACGTAACTTTAGAAATAAAATTACCATGGGGTAGCTCTTATACAAAGGTGTTATTTCATGGAGCAATATGGAGGTATAGAGCTCCACAAATCAACAAGAAGATAATTGACGACATGAAAAAAGAGGAGGATAAGTCACCACCTGATATATCCTCATTTACAGATTCAGAGGGAGAGGTAATTCCAATTATGATATTTGGTGGTAATTGTTAAAATTATGTTATTGAATGAATAAATAAATAAATAAATAAAGATTATGGGGGAAGAAAATAAATAAATAAATAAATAAATAAATAAATAAATAAATAAATAAAGATTATGGGGGAAGAAAATTGTATCTTAATTGAATATTGTTTGATGGTACTTTGTATCAATGACAGACATTTCGTTTATCTTAGACATGTAGCACAAAAGGATTTCTGTCAGTGACAGACATTTCATTTATCTTAGACATGTAATACAAAAGGATGTGTCGATGACAAAAATTTCATTTATCTTAGACATTTAATACAAAAGGATGTGTCAATGACAAAAATTTCATTTATCATAGACATGTAGCACAAAAGGATGTGTCAGTGACAGACATTTCATTTATCTTAGACATGTAGCACAAGAGGATGTCAGTGACAGACATTTCATTTATCTTTGACATGTAGCACAAAAGGATGTCAGTGACAGACATTTCATTTATCTTAGACATGTAATACAAAAGGATGTGTCGATGACAAAAATTTCATTTATCTTAGACATGTAATACAAAAGGATGTGTCGATGACAAAAATTTCATTTATCATAGACATGTAGCACAAAAGAATGTGCCAGTGACAGACATTTCATTTATCTTTGACATGTAGCACAAAAGGATGTGTTAATGACAAAAATTTCATTTATATTTGACATGTAATACAAAAGGATGTGTCAGTGACAGACATTTCATTTATATTTGACATGTAACATAAAAGGATGTGAATACAAGTGAAAATCAACAAAAATATATCTGAAACAAAGATAAAAGGAATAGCACTATTATTGCTGTTCATCATCACATTGTGAGGATTAATGGCAAGTATATTTCAGACCTCAAAGTGAGTTTGGGGAAGCCAGTACCCTGCGGTACCTATTTGTATCAACTTAAAAAAAATAATGAATAACCTTTTTTTACAGAATAAAAGATCAACAGGTTCATGTTTTGTAAGACAGACAGCTAATCTTGATTATACAGAACCTGAGTTTGAGATTTCTATCCGTGCAGAAGATGACAGGAGTTTAGTACGTTTGCTCTTAAATATTGGAACTGTACCAGGAGGTTCGGACGTACTTCATGAGTTTGAACTTGGAGGTCCATCTACTATTGTACGAGAGGTTAGTTATGCTTGGGATTTTCATGCAACTTTAATAAAAAAAAAATAAAAAAATTTTAGATCATCAGACCCAAAGGCTCAAGTTAAATTTTCCCATCACCTTCATGTATATCACTACTTTTTAAAACAAATGATATTAAGTTATGATTCTGAAAGAGACAAGCCAATTTATGTTTGATATTCTGATGGAGTTACAGGGCTTTTTAGATTCTCACTGTCTTGTTCATTCATTATCAATGTACAATACATAAATTCCAACATCTGATGGAGACTCATTTACAAAATTTTTATTTGCCACACTGAAGCAACAGACTGTTGCCCAACTTGGACACGGTATTTTGACTCCGAGACAAACAGTCTAAGATATGTTCTTACTCCTTACAGTCACATGTTATGATTTATTCTATATGCTTTATACTTTTATGCTGTTTACACAATCAGATGTTTGTTTATTTGTCTGTTATAGCCATTGAAAAGAAAAGGTACAGGAGTTCCAATATATTTTACGTTGATAGCAGAAAATAACTCGGGTCAAAGGTCAGAAGTTTTTTGCTATCTGCCTACATATGATGTGACCTTACCTGGAGGTAGATTTCAAGAAGAGTTTTTGTCAACAAGTAACCCCAATGTACTGAAGGCTTATGTCACAGTGTATGAGGACTCAGAGCTTCAACTGGTCCAAGTAGGAGTAGGATATGGGAAACATATTTATGGAGATCAGATTGTTCCTTGGAAGTTGATTAACCTTGACCATAATTCTGTCAGTGATAACTTTGGTAATATTATATTTTAATGTATTAAAATGTAGACATTTAACATTTATTCCTCTGATTGTGATTTCATGGAAGTGGAATTTTACTCTTAGCATAGTATAGATAGTGTATCCTGATATCAATGGTTTTCGCCAGTCTTACACACAAATATTAATATCTCAATAGAGCGACCAGGATCAAAGCTTGTTTGATTTACTTATTTAAAAAACAAGTATTTTCTTTCCGTGTTAAAATAGTGGCATAAAATACAATGCATGCTTTTTTTTTTAAAACCATGTGTACTATGTCACCAGTTTTAGATGGTCAAAGTAAAGAATAAATGAATTTTATTTTCCCAGTAGTTATGACATCAATATTTATATTTTGAAAGACATGGCAATGATGAAACCAAGATTGGTCTGAACCAGTGTGTTGTTAAATTATTAAAGTTTGTTTTAAGGTAAAGAAAAAATGGAATTAAGAACAATGGTGTTTTTCAATCTCAGATAATAGATATAGTTGCTTTTACCTTTAAAAATGACATTTAAAGCTCAGATTTTTTTAGATGGTTTTACGTTATTTCAGCATCATATCGTTACCTCTGACATATGAACCAATCATAATAATGTGAAATTTTATGAGGTGAACCAAACTGTCGAAAACAGGTGACCGTCAAAAATGGATGACGTTACACTATAGATATGTTAATAATTATTACAAGTTTTGCTAATATACTGAATTTTTTTTAGTTTTATGCCTTACATCCATAAAATTCAGTTACGAACTATAAATATTATCTTATTAAATCCTTTGTAGTTATTTCAATAGCTTGATGCAACTTGAAGCCTTTTTAGTTACTGTTTAGTCGATTTATATAAAACTAAGTGTTCCCTTTTGAGGATAAATATGTTTAATTTCAACCTATGATTACTGGTTTAAATTGTATGCATTTTATTTTGCAGGACATGATCCATTTAACATAAAAGTCCTTGAAAAATTATTCACAGGATCACTTTCTGGTAGACTTATAGGACCAAAGGCTGGCAATGACACTATTAAGTACACTCCTGGGGACTGTGCAAGGGCCTGTGCTGATCTACCAACTACGAAGTGCATGAGCTTTAACTATGATTTTGGGGGAGCAGTGTGTGAACTTATGGAAGCCATTGAAGGACACCATTACAGTAGAGCTAAATCTGGATTATATGAACATTATGAGAGATTGGGTATTGGAAAGTCTAAGCAATTTGTCTATGATTCTCTGCAACTCCTTCATAGCAAACTGTATTACTTCAACCTAAGAATGGTCAATGTCCTGGGATATGAGAGTATTATAAATACACACGGAATAATAGTAGATACTACCACACCAGAAACAGGTACTTGATTTAACAATTTAATTATATTGTAAGTTTAATGTTAGATACTACCTCACCAAAAACAGGTACTTGATTAAACAATTTAATTATCACATTGTAAGTTTAATGTTAGATACTACCATACCAGAAAATGGTACTTGATGAAACAATTTAATTATCACATTGTAAGTTTAATGTTATAGATAGTACCACACCAAAAACAGGTACTTGATTAAACAATTTAATTATCACATTGTAAGTTTAATGTTAGATACTACCATACCAGAAAATGGTACTTGATGAAACAATTTAATTATCACATTGTAAGTTTAATGTTATAGATAGTACCACACCAAAAACAGGTACTTGATTAAACAATTTAATTATCACATTGTAAGTTTAATGCTAGATACTACCACACCAGAAACAAGTACTTGATTTAACAATTTAATTATCACATTATAAATTTAATGTTAGATACTACCACACCAGAAACAGGTACTTGATTAAACAATTTAATTATCACATTGTAAGTTTAATGTTGCAGCAAATTCTTTTACTGACAATTGTTTTGTTCAAATACATTGAAACCTGGGATAAACCAGAATCCTGTATAAACAGAACCTTTAAAAAGTCCCAATGTAGGAAATCTTTGTTACTTTAACCTGTATAAACTGAACACATGTCTAATCCGAACACAAAAGTTGTTACCAAGGAGGTTTGGTTTAGTCAGGTTTTCACTGTGTATGATATGAGAAACACCTTTGGAATCTTAGGGCCCGGGTGGATCAATGAGTTAGGTAGTTGGATTATCTAACAACTCGTACAAGCCTATCACCAATACAGCATGGGTTCGTGCCCGGATTTGTAAATTACAAAAAAGGTTGCACTCAACTCGTAGCCGCAAGTGATAAAGTTTACCAGTTGCTTGCCCATGATCGATGGTTCTCTCCGGGTAATCCAGCTTCTTCCAACACTAAAACTGGTCACCATGATATAGCTGAAATATTGCTGAAAGTGGCGTTAAAAGATTAAAAATCAAAAATCAAATCAACCTTTGGAATCATAGAATTTTAACCATTATTGACTTTCTGCAAATGGTACACAAATACAGTAGGAATTAAGTGTCTGTTTGTTTAGATGCACACCACACTACAGATAGAGATTTCATAGAGTTTTTTTGCTTGTTTTTTTTTAACATTTTCACAAATCTGTTACCAAATATTTACTTCATTTAATTACTATGAATTCTACTCCTTAATTACCTTCCTTTAACTCCTTAAATACCATGATTTTACTATTTAATCATAATTATCATGATTATTTCTGCCCTTAAGTGATTAGATTTCAAAATATTTTTATTCCATTAACTTTGCAAAATTATCCTGCAAGACTCAGACTTATTGGCTCAAGGAAAATTAGGTTGTACTAACTGTGTTAATCTCTTAAAATAAAGTTTTATTGTATTATTAATATTATTAGGAATTGCTCTCTGACCGTCTTGTGTGTCCGAAATATGAGACGGTACCTTGTAATCTAACTGCAACAGTTTTCGTTTTGCATTATTTAACCTCTCAAACTATTGTTCATACTCATTTGGCTGTTCGTTTTTTTTTGCGTGCTGTGGTTATTTCATGCCCTTTATTAGAAGCTCTTTATAATTTTTTCTAATCTAAGGTATAATTGTAAATAAGACGACTGACTATCTGGAAACAGTTCCGTGTTTAGATCTGATTCCTGTAGATGATCGACCTGATTGGAAGAGGTTATGTGAGGGAATGCATCCACAAATACAAAACAACAGGTATGAAAACAACACTCTTTATTTAAAGGAATACATCCACAAATACAAAACCACAGGTATGAAAACAACACTTTTTACTGACTGATACAAGTATAAACTTTCCAAGAAAAAAAGAATTCTGACCTAGTAGCCAATAAACTGTAAAGCAATAATTTGCCAAGTACAAAAGATAATAACTGATGTAATTTTCATTCTTATAGCAGAAGAAACTGTTAGGTTTTTAAACCTATTTGATCATCAGTCACATTTTGTTGTTGTACAAGACTCATTGGCATATATTTTGTTTAATTTATAGCAGACCACCTATTAGTTTACCCATGTTTCAATTGGTATTGGTGTAAAGAGTTTAAAAAACTGCAAATGGAACTCATCTATTGAATGAATACAATTTCCTTTGTTTACAGGTGAATCCTATTGTTGGACATTTAAACTTCTTATTGTATGACTGGAAGATAAATTCCCCTCAAAATTTGTTTAACTCTCAGGTGTAGGATTTTGATCTTTGGTGTAAAAAGAAAATTTATTTCCAATATATATATATATATATATATATAAACGTCTAAAATGGTTTGTAAAACAACACAAAGTACACAAAACAAAGTGATAAAGAATTAAACACTTTTTTGTCTCGCCTAGAGACTTTATCAATGTCTAATGTCGAACCAATATGGTGACTTTACAATTCAATTTCAAAAAAAGTTTTTGACGGTCAATGTGCGGGACAAAAGACCCAGCTGTTACGTGTGTCATATGAAAATACATACATAATAAAATTGAAATCCCACATATAAATTAATAAAAATACAATAACAATAATATATATTACACAATAGGGCTACGCATTTAAATAAATGTAAAATTAGAAATAAAAATGACACATTATTGGTTAATGTATCAAATAGCACTATCAGAAATATTTTGAAAATGGTATGATACCCAAACTCATTCAATAATTGAACCACAACAGTGTGGAATATCTACTTTGGGCCAATTGAGCAGACTGTATGTCCTAATACTACTGGAGGAGACCAACAAAAATGGGAGTCTAAGAGAGGATATTACTTTTTCTTATTGATTCCATTCGGTGATAAGGTCTTAAGTTTTCTAATCCAGAAGCTTTCCCTTTCCTGTCTGCTTTTATCATCCCATGTGGGGTTATGGTCAATTATGGTGACCTTCAGTTTGCCGAAAGAATCATGGTGGCCCGTCGATCTGAGATGTCTGCTGAGTGGAAGGTCAGGTTTGCAATTTGCATCACTTCTGTGGCCATTCAAGCGTTTACTAAGTTGTTGTTTAGTTTCTCCGATGTATTGAAGGCCACAAATTGCACATTCGAGGAGGTAGATAATATTTTCTGTATTGCAGTTAGCATTGCAGTATATGATGAATTCTTCTCCTGTATGTGTGCATTGGATGTTTTTGCACGTCATGTCATACATCGTCTCGAATCACATCTGCTCCAATGAACAAACTACCAAAAAACGGCTTGGGGAACTGAAATGTCATCTGAAAAGAATTATACCCCGCCCTTCCCTAATCCCCCAAAAAGAAGGGGAAAAGAACAAATCAAAAAACAAAATCATAGAGAGATTTTTACTTTAAAAGAAAAATGAAATTTCAACATTTGTTTTATACAAACAGCAATAGTTCAACCCGTAAACCTGACAATGTATTATGTATTTTACTATAAATATAAATTTTGACAACAGGGTCGTTTCCGCATGATAACTTTAGTTCTGTATATTGGATCTTTAACAAACTTGGCCACATGATTCCCCTGTAGAAGGGGAAGAACCTTATTTATGTTGGGGTCATTAGGTCAAAGGTCAATGTCACCATTACTATAAATAGAATTTTTGACAACACGATCGTTTCCGCACGATAACTTTAGTTCTGTATATTGGATCTTTACCAAACTTGGCCACATGATTCCCCTGTGGAAGGGGAAGAACCCTATTTATTTTGGGGTCATTACCATTATACCGTTTGATAATTTATATAGACGGGCGTATTTTGTGATGCACACATTTCTTGTTTTGTTTGTAATCAATGAATAGTCATTTTTTTATGCAGGGGCTGTCATCATATGGTAGTTGGATTTACAACTATATGTGCAATCAGTGCCTATTACCACTAAAGTGGAAAGTTAGAATCCTGCTCATGGCGTGGTGTACTCGATATAACATTATGTGATAAAGTTTGTCAGTGACTTGCGACAGGTCTATGGTTTTCTTCGGGTACTCTGGTTTCCTCCACCAATTAAAACTGATCGCCACGATATAACTGAAACATTGTTGGAAGTGACATTAAATACCATACCCTCTTTTTTACATTTCTATTAATAAATGATATATTTATATATTACGAATTTAGTTTGTTGCACATATTTTCATTGGTTCTTCAGCCCTGAATGTCAGCATATATTCGGAAAACAGACGGGATATATATTTCAATCTCCAAAAAAGATTAAAACATGGACGACAAAACATAATGCTTCACTGAATCAATGGTATAATACGGAATAATAAATGTATTTTTACCAAAATAAATGCGGTTTTTATACTCAAGACGGCTGCATGAACAAAAAAATATTACAACGGTTAATTCCGTCACAAATACCTGATCGATTCAACAAACTCCTATCTTCTACGGCTGTACCATAACAAATAAACAAAACGTTGAGCCTTGAAAGCTTTCGACGTCATGGGGCCACACCAAGGTTTTATTTACATGTAGTTAACATTTAAATTATTCAAACTGTTTCGTAAACCCGCTGTTTTGTTATGTGATATATTAATGTTATATTTATAAAGTTTATAAAATTTACTACATATGAAACTGTATTGATCTAGAAATTTAGTACAGTATTTTCCTTCATGAGACACCCTATACATGAAATATGACGTGACACCTATTTTTCGTATTTCTAGATGTCCGTTTCCGTACATTTGACGTCATTCTTCAATGACGTCAAATGTACGGAAACGGACATCTAGAAATACGAAAAATGAAAATAAAAGAGGCAAATTTATTTAATACAGTTGGATGTTGTATTTAAAAAAAAAAGGGTTAAATCCGTAATATATCTGTTATTCAGTTATCAGACAGGGTATATAATGTGACATTCCCGGCTTAGGATGTATATTCCCTTCGGCGCGCAGCCGAAAGGAATATACATCCTAAGCCGGGAATGTCACATTATATACCCTGTCTGATAGCTGAATAACATATAATATAATTACTCCTTTTGAGTATTATGACTCCATGATGTGTACAGTTAATGTGAAAGGAGAAACTAAAACTTTGGAAGGAACTGGTTTGAGCCTAGTTAAAGAATTGTAGGGAGTATATGTTACACATATATCTGCAGTTTTCATTTTCTGTTTAAAATTTATACCATATTTTTCCTTTGTATTATGATTTTCTTTTTATCCCCCCGCGATAGCGGTGAGGGATATAGTAATAGCTGCCATCTTTCCATTCGTCACACTTTCTTGTTTACGCGATAACTTGAGTAAACATTGATAGATTTGAATAATTTTTTGCATGTGGCTTGTAATTATCATTATCTTGGATGGGTTCTAACATGGAAATATTTGAAGCAAGGGTTTTGGGGGAAAATCTTAGTTTTTGGTTGAAAAATCACCAATATTGAGAATTGTGTCTTGTTTACGTGATAACTTTATTAAACATGAATAGATTTGAAAATTTGTTTGCATGTGGCTTGTAATTATCATTATCTTGAATGGGTTCTTACATGGAAATATTTGAAGCAGGGGTTTTGGGGGGAAATCTTAGTTTTTGGTTGAAAAATCACCAATATTGAGAATTGTGTCTTGTTTACGCAATAACTTTAGTAAACATAGATAGATTTGAATAATTTTTTGCATGTGGCTTGTAATTATCATTATCTATGATGGGTTCTAACATGGAAATATTTGAAGCAAGGGTTTTTGGGGAAATTTTTTGGTTGAAAAATGACAGATTTTGAGAATTGTGTCTCGTTTCCCCCGATAACTTCAGTAAACATGGATAGATTTGAATAATTTTTTGCATGTGGCTTGTAATTATTATCTTGGATGGGTTCTTACATGGATATATTTGAAGAAAGGGTTTTGGGGGGAAATCTTAGTTTTTGGTTGAAAAATCACCAATTTTGAGAATTATGTGATAACTTCAGTAAACATGGATAGATTTGAATAATTTTTTGCATGTGGCTTGTAATTATCATTATCTTGGATGGGTTCTTACATGGAAATATTTGAAGCAAGGGTTTTAGAGGAAATTTATATTTATATAGAGGTGTACACAGTGTTCAAAGTGGAGTACTTCCTGTATATTATTATACTCCCACTCATAGAGAGGGGGCTATATTGCAATCACCTTGTCTGTCCGTCCGTTTGTCCACCCGTTCACACTTTCGTAACAGATATCTCAGCTTCTAATGGAAGAAATGATTTTATATTTGATATATGACTTTGGCATGGTGACTTGTACTGTGTCCCCTTTCCAGGTTTACCACACATCTACTTCCTGTTTACCGCGCGACTTAGAATTTTTCATGTATGCCGTAACGAAAACTTTCGTAACAGATATCTCGGGTTTTACTGGAAGAAATGATTTTATATTTGATTTGTGGCTTTGGCATGGTGACTTGTACCGTGTCTCCCCTTTCCAGGTTTACTGCACATCTACTTCCTGTTTACCGTGTGACTTAGAATTTTTCATGTTTGCCATAATGAAAATTTTCGTAACAGATATCTCAGCTTCTACTGGAAGAAATGATTTTATATTTGATATATGGCTTTGGCATGGTGACTTGTACCGTGTCTCCCCTTTCCAGGCTTACCGCACATCTACTTCCTGTTTACCGTGCGACTTAGAATTTTTCATGTTTTTACGGCATTTTCTGGTAATGAGTGTTGAGATATATACAAATTTGACACAAATGAACGAGTGGGGGTATTCTTAGGACGACATAGCGTGCAACATCTTGTTCAGATCATGCTGCAATATATTCCATCCTTCAATAAAGTATGTTATACATTAAGACTGCAAGGCTGCTTTCTATAAATATATAAAGCTAAATATTATGCAAGTGCAGGGGGGATACGTCACACATTTATGCGCTAGGCGGTTCTTTTATTTTTTTAGGTTGACCTGGACCAAATGTCCATATGAAGTATTTTCATCACTTTGTGTCTGTCAGTGTTGCCGTAATCTGTGTCCATTAGTTTTTAGCATTTGTCTATTTCTCATAAACCAATGGTCCAATTAGAACCAAATTTGGTAACTTGGGTAGTCCTCAACATATTACACGATTTTTGTTTTACTCTGAAATGCAGGACTACCCATTGGGGCAGGGGGTATCTTTCTTTTAACATTTTATATATATATATATATATGTATATATTGGGAATAAACCGTTGAATTTTTTGGAGGGGAGTTTTAATCAATGAGTGATTGACTTCTCTCTTCCAGTCATACAATAAGAAGTTTAAATGTCCAACAATAGGATTCACCTGTAAACAAAGGCATTTGTATTAATTCGATAGATGAGTTCCATTTGCAGTTTGTTAAACTCCTTACACAATACCAATTGATCCGCTATAAATTTATAAATTACTTTGATAATGACAATTGTCATTTTGTACTTATAGCAATGGAATTATTCTAAAAACTATAACCCCCTTAATGTAAAATGATTTTGCCCCAAAACAAATCTTACTAGCTAATCTTTCAAATAACCTGACGATATAAAGAATTAGGTCAAAAGCTGTCTTATATGACTAAGTCAAAAAAAGATTTTCTGAAAAATTATAACATCAGATTAAATAATGAAAATGATATATTATAATGAATATTTGACTATTTTTGAACAGTAAGCGATTGGTTTCCTCCTTTCAGACATGAAATCTTCCATCTTCCCAATAAAATCAGATTGATATTGCTACTAATTGTAGTGTATTACATACTTCTGACATAACTCTTCCTCATGTAACTTTCAGATTGGCAATAACCAACAACTGTGATGTTAAAGAAATTCTATGTTATATACATATGAATTAATTCTTCAAATTAGTACACGTAAAACTTGTGGTTGGTGCATTGAGTTTTGTCATTCTTCTGTCGATATAGCAATATCCAATATACGAGTATAGCCAGAAAACGAGAGTACACAGGAACGTGTATCTAAAACAGATCCCTGAGGAAATCAGCAATTATATTTAATCTGGCAATTTCTGTTTTTTGATTTTAGTTTACCAATAATATAGGCTTTAGTGTGGTAACTTGATTTATTTAACATTTAAATGTGCATTTACTTGCCAATCTGGTACCTACCACTATATATTTATTTTAGACTGGTAGTAGATGGGCCTGGTTCCCAAACAGTCTTTAATGGACCAATGCCAATGTCTGACTTGTTATATACTAGAGCCAACAGATTTATCTCTGGTAAGATATTTAGATTATTGAATTGTTCTAATATTTGTTTTCAGAATCAAAATCATTATATCCCCCGCAAACAAAGTTTAGGGGGTATATAGGGATCACCCTGTCCGTCCGTCCGTCAGTCCATGTACAAAAAGTGGGGGGGGGCATGTACCTTGTAAGCGCAACTCCTCCTAAACGGCTTATTGGATTTTTGTGAAACTTTACACAGTTGTAGTACACTACCTACAGATGTGCATGAAGAAATATGGTTGCTGTCCAAAATTTAGAAGGGGAGATAATTCAACTTCTACTTTCACGAAGAGAAGGAGGGCATGTACCTTGTAAGCACAACTCCTCCTAAACAGCTTATTGGATTTTTATGAAACTTTACACAGTTGTAATACACTACCTGCAGATGTGCATGAAGGAATATGGTTGCTGTCCAAAATTTGGAAGGGGAGATAATTTAACTTATACCCTGAAATACGTTCTGTATGGAGAGATGGGCTTGTAAGTGCAACTCCTCCTAAGCGGCTCATTGGATTTAAATGAAACTTTACACAGTTGTAATACACTGCCTGCAGATGTGCATGAAGGAATATGGTTCCTGTCAAAAATTTGGAAGGTGATGTAAGCGTAACTATTCCTGAATGAAATAAGATTTTAATTAATCTTTTCACCTCTGGGTATTTGCAATATAAAAACTACTCAAGAATAGATAATTAATTTTGAATCAATAACATTTGATGTGACCTATATCCTCTTGTAAAAAAGTTAGGAAATGTTGTAATCCTCATGTATACTGATGAAACCGTATTGGTTTTAAACAATCCCACTTTGTTGAAGACCTTGTGGCAACCCCTAGATGTATGTTCTTGGTTAGTTTATTTTGGAGATGGGATGTTGTCTCCTTGACATCACTCCATATCCGTTCTTTTTTCATAGGTAACTTGCTAATATACCTGTATTCCAAAGTTTGAACATCATAGTATTGCAAGTGGGGGGTATCACTCAGTGAGGTCACTCACAGTTCTAGTTTATTTTAGTTCAGAGGAATACATGTATTTTTAGGCAAATTACTTTGAATTCAATATATTAAGAGGTGCTAATTTTTTGTATAGCACAAAAAAATGGTATGTCCTTGGTGTTTCAATAGGTGGGTTTGAATGTTGAGAGGCAGAAAAATAATTACATGTTTCAGTGATAAAATGAAAGTTTATGTAAAGTATATATTATTGCTTCTTTAAACCATGACATAAGTATTGATTTGACTCCAGCCTGATAAACATGTTAACTTTTTATTTGAATTATTTCCTTGACCAAATTCTCCTAGATAAAAAAGACATCTTGGACAAGTCTATAATACAAACCTTTATCCTATACTGAATTCTGTAGGTGTTCACCATGGCACACAATGACTGCATGTAAAATAATTGTTTGATTATTGTATTTTAGATTAACTCTGTTGCTTTTTTTCAGTCAACTGGGATGGCATTATTGATAGAGAAACTGGTATTATGGGTTATACAGTGTATGTTGGACTGAAAGAATGTGAAGATTTGGTTCATCCTCATCATGACCCTCAAAAACATCTATTTGATAAGTCACAGTGGACACATAGTGCTATGATTAGTCCCATACCAGACCCATATACCATACTACCAGGTAATTTATTGCAATATAATTATTTTGCCTGCAAAAAGTAATAATGGTTAAATAAATAAAGTTTCCATTGATACTTTTACCATGTAGTATATTTGTTGCTGTGGTAATTGTGGTAGTATGATTTACATCTACATATGGTATCTGGGCCTATCCCTTTTTAAGTTTTAGAGGTTGCCTCCTGCCCCTGTCAAGGTGTTACTTATTTACTAATAAATGCGATAAAGTTTGTCAGTCAGTTTTGGCAGGTCGGTGGTTTTCTCCAAGTACTCGGGGTTTCATCCAACAATATAACTGAAATATTGTTGAAAGTGGAGTTAAAACACCCATATTCCTAATCTTTTATAATTTTTGAAATGCAGTCATGTGTGTATACCTGCTTCATATCTACACAGGAAATAATACATGCAAGATATGGTGATGATATCCAGGTACTTGTTTGTTTTCAACCCCTGCAGACTGATTTTCATAAATATTTTTAATAATTAGTTGCGTATTGTTTTTTGTTGCCTTTTTTGTCATCCAATAATCAACAGATTGAAATGTTGATAATCAGTTGAGTGGTACAGGCTCCTTTCTTGTTATTTAAATTTTTATTTATTATAATTCATGATTATATCCTCATTGTTTTCTTTGTCTTAATAAGACTATTTTATTGCTGATATTGACATTGTAAATTTCAAAGTTTCTTTAACTCTGTTTCAGATGGACAGTATTTTTCAACAGTCAGAGCACTAAATGATGTCAAGTATGGTGGACCACTGGCACTCACAGTGTGTCATTCTACCCCACTGACTGTAGATAACTCTCGACCAGAGATTTTTGATATCTTTGGAATAGAATATTTTGAAGATCAACCTCTGTTGAAAGTTTCTCATATATCAGGGTAATTATATACAGTTGCATCTTGTTATTTCAAAATCGGTTTACCAAACTCAAGCTTTTGCTGAAGTCCTGCTTTAAAGTCAGTGCTTTTTCAACTAAAAAAATATACTCTTCTTTTCTCAAAATTTGAAGTGTCGAAAGATCAGGCAGGTGTCTCAGAGTAACTTTGATGAAAATATATAAATGTCGTAATTGAAGCATTGACGTGATAATCATATTACTGTCCTTATGCAAGAACTTTTTATCTCCTAGGTATTGGCTAAATGTTTTTTTTTCCAAACTACAGTTTGTATTTCTAGATCAAACTGGTCAATTGGTAATTATTTCCAGCCAAGTCACAGAGGAAGGTATTAAGTGATGTTAGTAAAGTCAGTTCAGTCTAAGAAAGCTTAGTCAGTCAAACCTGCTCGTGAGGTCACCTGTATTAAAAGGTCACCTTTTTCTTATCCAGTCATGTAAAATTTTATATGAATTGAAACTCTTTTATAGGTCACTTGTCTTAAGGGTGTAGACCTAGGTTACCCTAAAAAAAAATTCCATCATTCAATTTTTTTTAAATTTGCATCATGGAATAGTTATGTCTAAATACATTATCTGCCAAAGTTTCAAAAATTTCACCATGCCGTTTTCTCCATAGCATATCCCAAATATAGCAATTTTGGGGGTATTTTTGACACCAGATGGCAATACTAGTTTCGGAAGATTCTAATAGATATGCACATTTATTTCTGATTGAAAGGAAATATTTTGGCTTTAATACACTTGAGAGTGTTGTTGTTGAATAAATATGAAATATCTAGCATATCTGAATATCCTGTTTGGAGATAATCACGTGCAAAACAGTGGAAATTGCAAAAGAGGGGGGATGCCTAGTTCTAATAATAAAACCCTAAATGCTCGCTTACTCACAAGGGTTATAACGGGATGCCATTACACGTAATGGAGCAGCCGCCAAGATTTTTTGCGCTCGCTTACAGAGTTTCTGACGCCTGCATTTATCAATAATAAGACAACCTTTCCTTTTGTCCATTATTATAACAAGTTTTTATCACCTACCAGTATTTTAGAATGTAATTCCCACAAAACAAAAATCCATGTTTACTTTCTCTCTGAACATTTAGAATTTCGTCATTTCTGGCCTCACTATTTGGATGTCGATACCATATTTGGCGATTTGAGGCATGAATGTTTAGATCAGCCGTTTACTACGTGTAGTAAGAAATACCATATTTAGAAAAGCTCCGCCTTCCGTAGTTTCCGGTTATGGCAAACAATCTATATATTTGAACAAGGTTGTTGCTACCTTTGAAAAGCATATATTTCTCAGCCAAACCGATTTAACAAGAACTGGGATCATCAGTAATAGTTATAATGAAATGTTTGAAGCGTAAATAGTGAGTTTTTATGTTTCAACTGCAACTTTTTTTTGCTCCATTGTGACGAATGGGACCGCGTTGTAGCTCTGCCGAGACACAAGTTTGTCACAGGAGCTACATTATTGCAGCTAGGGGATGCCCTGAGGACCACCTTGGTATTAAAAAAATTCCTGGCGATTAATTTCCACCAAAAAATGTCACACTGAAGAATAGACATATAGACATCATTGCACCAAATTTTACAAACTTTTACAGTCAGATTTTTAAAATATTTAAATTTATGTTTTTCACCCAGAAAAAAATGAAATTATCGAGGAAAGTTATCACACACCCATCCTTTGCTAGTTTCTTTGTTTGTGAGATAAAAAAATAACTAGTTACCAATAAAAAAAAGCTTCTGAATTCTTATAATTGACACAGTGGATGTCCAAAAATTAAATGACTGCATTTGTCTTTTTTATTTTCAAGTCGACTGGGGAGGGGGAGGGGTGGTTTGAGGGTGACTCTACTTGATTAATTCATTACATAAAAAAACACAGACAGCCACCCAGCTGTATTGTTAAATTCCTTCAAATTCTGTGCTCCAGTTGTATTCGTTTGATTCTGGTTATTCTTTAGTTGTCTTAGGAGAAGGTATAAGAGAGGATCAGATATTACAATTTTTTTCCCAAACATAGCTTTCTATTTTTTTACTACCATAAAATGAATTTGCTCTATAGTTTCATAATATTCTGGTGTATATATTTAATTTCTTTTTTTGACAAACCCTTGAAATTCAATAGAAAAAGGTTGTCACACAAATTTGTGTTTCATTTCTGACATTTTTGACAACATACTTCGATGAACATTTGTTCTGGAAAGAGATATTTCAATGATATTTTGTGGGTGCCTGCATATAATAATAACACACCGCCTGGCACTGGCATAAGCAGCAATAAGATATAAAAATACAAGGAGCACAGCTATGGAAAGGTAAAAGGAAAAGGAGTTATTTTTTTTATCTGGCCATATCCAATGTAAACAATCTTTGTCACCAAGAAGCTTGGAATTGAGGGGGAATTTTCAAATGCACAGATAATCATATATTTGAGAAGACACTGAAAATAGAGTTATCTCCCATACCCCAGGCCTACACCCTTAAAAGGCCACTTTTTCTTTGTCCTAAAGGTGACCTCTTATTACAGGTCTGACTGTACGTACAATCCTATAGAATGTTGCTCCACTGTCACAGGCCTCGACATTAACGCTTGTCCGATTGTCCGGTACCAGTGAAAACTGACATCGGACAAGTAGATCTTGTATCATGGTTGTCCGATGGGACAAGTGAAAAAATGACTTTCCTACCTTTTGAAGGTTATTTTCTATGATAAAAATGTGTTGCTTTGTCAGTTTTACAGACATAAACTTCGTAAATAATCATTTTAATGTACTTAAAAATATTGGTTTACATTGAACTACACTATCCCAAACATATACTTGATCCATGTCTTTTCAGCGATTTGATTAAATGACAACTGGCATTAAGTAATTATATAATGAAATAGAAATCGATTTGTTTATAGTGTTTCCTTCCCCTACACAATAATTCCCTGGAAGCGTAAATAAAATGTCCATCAGCATGGATCTATATCCCCTGATCTTAGAAAGTACGGATTAACAACAAGCGTCTGATGTTAGTTTCCATTGAGGGACATTCAGTAGCTGATTTTGATACACAATCTGCATTCAATAGATGGTGAACAACAACGTTCAAAGCATCCTGGATTCAATCCACATTATACGATTACTGCTTAGATGGGCCTGCTATTCGAGAGCCAAACATAAAAATTGACGATTAGACACTCATACCATGATGGCATCGTTTGATACCAATGACTTTATGACTTATGTCTAAGTGTATGTTAATTTGTTGATTAAAGATGTCATGATTATCATTTCTGTTAGTATTAATAATGACAGGATGCGATAATGTTTGTGAGACAATAACCAAAACATTTTACACAAATTGCTGATAATTATTCTCTAGTTTTTGTAATTTTTATTAATTTTTTTGGGACAACTAAAAGATTGAGTCGAACAAGTACTTTTTTTAGTTAGTTGTCCGAAGGGACAAGTTAAAAAATATGTTAATGTAGAGGCCTGTATCTGTAATGAACAATATTCTGAATCATTTGATATTGATTAAATCTGTTAAACTGTGATTTGTAAACTGCTATTGACATTCAATTAATTCTTTAATATTAATTTTCTAGAACATTTGTATGTTTTTGTATTAATTTAATCTATTATTATTTAGAACCAGATAATATGAATATAAGAGTTAGCTTATATAACACTTGAACTACTTTCTGTCAATATTTGTCTGAAATATCTGTCACATCGTCTTCCACATCTTGGAAAAAAGTTTCTCAGGACCTATCGTAGTATATAATCCCCCACATACCTGGAAATCCTTTTTAAGGTAAATTTCTGCAACTAATGCATGGTCTAGTAACGTATAAGGCATATCTGATATAACAGTACATAACAAATGTTAACTATTTTCTAGTGATCCCCACTCAGGTTTAGCTTACAATGAGTTATGCTTGGGACATTCCACTAGAGATTGTGATGAAATGGATTGGAAAAGAATGGACTACACTCCTGATATACAGTATACTGTTCTACTAACAGATGGCATCCCCATATGGGTCAAAATAAAGGTCATCAATAGAGGTAGGCATTGATAAATATAGTATAGCTAATCGTAGATTTTGAATATCAAAATAAGACCACAAGTGACCGAAGTACGCATAAGGATTGAACAAGTGGGCGGAACAAGTTCCGCCCATGAGTTTAATCATTAATGCATATTCAGTCACGAATATTTCATTCCACGTGTATGAATTTACGAGCAATGATAATATAAAATTCTCAATCCACAAGTCGCAACTAAGGGGTTCAGCTGGAAGGATCCGTCATCTTGAAAATGTGAAATCCTACATGTCATATTTACAACAATGCACAAAAATAATTAAAATGCTTACCTTGAAAACTTATTTTAGTTAAATTTTATCAAAATTGAAGCGTGCACAAAGCCAAATAACGTCTAATCTTTACGTTTCAAACTGGAAGTCTTCATATGATGTCAATCACGTCATGTTGGTTATGTGCCAAAGTTGTCAATAACATTTCGTGGAATTTTTTCAGTTTACAATCGTATCTGTATCCACCGCAACACAACGAGGGACGTAGCCACCACACTTATTGTTGTGTAAAAGTAGTTCCGGGGGGATAAAAAACCTGATATCTCACATGTGAGATAACGGAATTTATTTATCGGATGAATCCCCATAAATCACACCTATCTATATAATAATAACTGGTATTAAATTCTTCTTTGCTAGCTTGCCGAATTTAATTCATTTCCTTTCTAAATCCTTTGGATGAAGATAAGAGACCACACTTAATTTAGGTTTGGTTGCTCGAAATAACATCCTACTTTTTTCTTTGCAACAACTTGTAATGTACAAACAATATAATCCATTAGATCTGTTTTATATGTTGTATGATATAAAATGTAACAAAGATCAACATAAATTAAAATATATCAATTCAAACACCCTACCCTAATTACCCTTAAATATGTTCTCATGCAAAGTCTACCAGTAACTATATTAAAACGCAGGTATTCAAAGGGACAATTCATCTCTGACCCATGTGTAATGACAAAGAAAAGAAAGGAAAATTGAGATTGTTATGCACTAAGAGAGAAACCAATGAATGAAGCTAATGAAGCTTTCAGGAATTCTTTTGTAATTCATTGGGCATCTCCTATTTTATTTTTTGATCTAAATGATTTTTGGGGTTTCTTGTATCAAACAATGGACTTTGCTATTTCTTTCATATGGGAGTGCAGACATGCACCATTCACAACTTCTCTGAAACCAATGAATGGATGTAAGATAAGATAAGATAAGAAAACTTTATTTTGATTCGGCACATAATAAAACAGTACAACATAAGCTCTACAGAGCTTTTTACCGAATATACATTAACAATAAAACAACACAAGTCACATGCAAAGTTACAAACTAGAATAGCTAAGAAATACAGGCAAAAAAGGAGGACTGTGTATAGATCTGAACAAGAACCCACGTGGCAATGTATATACAGATCTGTCAATATAGTACAATGACAAATTATTTTCTGCATCTGACAATTATTACAACAAGCACAATAAAGGAGACATGTTTTTAGTCCACTAAAACAGAACCTCTAGTTATTAGATCATCTGACTTAAAAGTCAGGATGTTTTTTTTTATTTGCCATCACTTGGCATTCAACATTTGCCATTTATATATATTAAGCTTCTCCTCGGAAATCAGATATCAGGATAATGTGTCTGATTGGAGCAACATGTCTACATGCAGACTGTTGTTTCAGTGAGCTAGTACTATAAAAATCCAACTAAGCGTGTTGGTCTTGTACAAAGCGGACATCATTATCATCTCATCGAATGTAACTCGTTTTCGCCATGGTAGAACTGAAAAATTGTTTATTTGGCAACAATCACTCACTTCTCTGTGAAGTTATCCAATATTAAGAAAAAAAACTGTGCATACAATATATATTTGTTTTAATATATACATTTTCTTGTGTCTACAGTTTGTTAATTGCTGTTTCAGTTGATTTAAGGAAAATAGGTGCTGCTGACCAGGCAATCATTGTAGATAAGACTCCACCTATTGCTGGACAGGTGTTTGATGGTCCTTTACAAGGGCAAGACCTACAATACACAAAAGATTATCAAACAGTCAGTATTATTATCTTACAATTTATTTGTGCTTGTCGGTAGTTTTAAGGGCAAAGATGGTAATTGAAGAAGGCTTTACTTCTATCCTACATATTTCATAAAGCAACTAATGCAAGTAATGACTACAACCAAAGACTAAATTTACAGTCAAACCTGTCTTATGTGACCAGTTTCCAAGGGAACATTGAAATAGGATCACATGCAACACTGAGGTGGTCGCCAAATACAGATTTAATTAATTTGAAATGCACTGTGAAGGGAAATCAAAATTAAGGTCATATAATACAGGTTATTGTTTAATAGAGGTGTTCTCTAAAGCAGGTTTGACTCTACTTTTTACTTTCAATTTCAAATGCAGACACTGGTATGCATTGTTTTTAACTAGGTTTTCAAATACAGATCTGTTTACCACTTCGATTTTTGCGTAGTTTCTACGATTTTTGGCTCCTAAATTACTATCTACACCCTCATCCGTTATTTCTACGCCAACAAGTTGCAAAACAAAATCGGCAGTAAATTCTTTTGTTTCTTATGATAGATAACCGAACGCAACACTGAGTCTTTGTCATTTAAGCACTTTATAATGATTGTATGTTCATGCTTTTTACAAACACTTTGGTGATCTACTAACATATGACAAATTAATGGTGGTATGCCCAAACGGGGATTGAGCATGAAGAAGCCACTGCCAGTGATAAGGGAAAAAAAACTTGCCAACGATATAAACATGAATATACAGAACTTTGGTATTGTCTCAAACCCTCAACAAAGGGGGATACATATGTACAGACTTACTTCTCATGTGCACACGGTGGAAGATTAGACGGTAAGTGCCACATTGAGACAAAAGGTCATAAAGATTTTGACAAACTTAAAGCAAATAACAAATCCATGAGGTTATTCTGTGACAATTCCGTTGAAACTTGTAGCAATGCTGAAGCTAGACAGAGGAACCAGACGAATGCAGAGCTTATGCTATGCACCATTATTGCACAAATGAATCCTTACACTTAGACATTACACACAGGTACAAACAAACAATCGTATTCAACATGATATATATATTGCAGGAAACGACACCCAATTTTTCAAGATTTTTCTTGGGGAGGGGGTGCACTCAAAACCCCTAGCGAATTTGACTAAAATACTCTTAAAAGTAGAAAACTACTCTCAGTCAATGAAAAAAACTACTCCTACAGGTCAACAAGAGTAAACCGGTCTGCAAATAGATGAATTATTGTTATTGGATTGATGATGTCCATCAATCTGGTGATAACCAGAATGTGTAAGTCTTGGTGCAAACTGTATCTGGGCCATTTATTTCTAGTGAATCTGTATAGTTATTTTTCTAATACATGTAATAAGATATTAAGATTCTCATTTTTTTTTAATTCCACATATTCAAATGTGACCTTCTGTACCTGAAAATACAGAGCTACCCTTACTACATTTTGTTTGGTGGAAACTGTTCTGCATTGAAATTTAATTTGCCTTCTTTTTCAGCTTATCTGTAATAAATCATTGAATATCGAAAGTAAAGCCTGCTGGCAACTTTTTTTACTCCTTCATTCATGAAATCATATACATGTACCTCAATATGACATTATAAAATTGTTTCAATTGATTTTTTAAGCTGTGTTCAAATTGGCAACATTTCTATGATGCTGAATCTGGTATATCTAAGTACATGTTGGGAGTGAGTTCTGATGTCAATAGTAGCACAACAGACATTGCCAATTTGACAGAAGTTAGCCGACGGTTACACACAACATGTGTACCAGTTAGTAGAGACTTAGAACATGGCAAGACTTACTATACCATAGTCTGGGCTTATAATGGAGCAATCACACAACAAAAAGTTGTCAACATTTCAAATGGAGGTATTGGTTAGAAATATTAAAATGAAATAGCATGCTATATCTACTTTTATCTGGCTCCATCAGGATTGTGTCTCTCTATTTGACAATTTCTCAATACACAAATACATTTTGTAATTGAAATAAGTTCTTGTACATCAATTTTTGTAGATATGTATTCTGTATTGTTAAACAGTCATTCAAAAATTAATCACAATGAATCACATTCCATTTTTGTTGAGGTTTGAATTGCATTTTGTTGTGACATTTTTATTGAAACCATTTTTGAAAGGAGTTATTGCCTTTTGTTTATATCTGTATTGCCATTGGAGATCCAATTATAAAAAAGGATCCCATTGATCTTTTTAAACATGCCATATTTTTGTATATGTCCCAAGCCAAGACCTGGATTTCTAATGCCATATGTTGTGGTTTTTTCTGTTCAATGATTAGATGTGAGAGGTAGTTGTGTGTTATATTGATATTGGTGGAATTGTTGACCTGATCATTGTCTAAACTTACTTTTCATAATTTATGTAGTTTTGCTAATTCCTTGCTAATATGTAACATTGTAAGCACCCTTATTTCTTTGTGAGTCATAAATCAGTTGTACATAAGGCTCACATTTTTGCTCTTATATTTATCCGAAAAAAAAATGTTTTGCTAGATTAGATGAGTATTTCAAAAATAATTACAATTAGCAATTGAAAAGTCAAATAAGAAGCTGACAGTATATAGACATGACTAATTAAGGTGACTTATTTTCTATTATGAGAAGATAAATGTCTGTAAATAAGGGTAATACCAAAATTACCGAACTCCAAACAATCTTACGAAGGGAAAGTCAAAACTCATAAGTATATAAACAGACAAAATCAGTCAACAACTGGAAAACTGTGAAAACCGCAATGACCCTGACTTGGTACAGGCATTTCTAAAGAAATGGTGGGTTGAATCAGATTTTAAAGTGCCAAACCTCCCGTATGAAGGAGAAATATTTGGAAAACACATATACACAGCCATTTTGTTATTTCATTTCTATAGTAACAGTAGATTTAACAGCACCAGTGTCTGGAGAGGTTGTAGATGGGGTACAGGCAGGTTTTACAGATTTACAGTATTCTCCTAGTACAGCCAAAGTTGGTACTCAGTGGAGGGATTATTATGATCCTGAATCTGGCATAAAGCAGTATGAAGTTCAAGTTGAAATAGCAAGGTTAGTCATTATATTAGGGCATAGTATAGTCATTACATAAATGTTAAAGCTAAGAGTGTGACTTTCAAATTCATATTACACAAAATAACTGAAATGTTACTTCCTATTTTGTCAAAAGTTTTGTTTTTTTTTGTAATTTGCTTTTCAAAGAACAGATTTATACATACATGTTTCAATATGCAAAAGTTACAATGTAAATACATTGTATACAAGTATTCATTTTGATAAATATATTAGATCTATGAAGTGAAACCTGTCAAAACTGTTCCTCCTCTGGACCAACTTTTGTGTTTGGAAAAGACAGGCTTCAGTTTTGCAGGTTTGAATTAACAAAGATTTCCTACGTTGATACTTTATTTGAATTTCTGTGATTACATGATTCTGTTTTATGCAGGGTTTGGTTTAGATGAGTTTCACTCTGACACTGACATACTATTTTAGTATTAACCACTCTATATCCCCTACAGATCTAACCATTGTCTAACATATTCCTTTTGTACAGAGGAAAGATGTAACATTGATATTTTTTACTGTTAACACTGCATTTACATCTTGCAAAGTTCATCTCCAAATAATTCATCTTTGCTTTGAAACTGCATCTGTGGTGTAATGGTTAGCTTGCTCATCTCGAGTGTGGTAGATCGTGGGTTCGTGTTCTGTTTAGGTAAAACCAAAGACTACAAAATTGGTATTTGTTGCTTCTCCACTAAGCAGGCAGCATTAAGGAGAAAGAGCAAATACTGGTTGGCTCAGAATCAGGATAATGTGTCTGAGTGGGGTGACATGTCTATCTGCGGACTTGTTTCAGTGAACTAGCGCTTAAAAAGTCCAACTAAGCGTGTTGGTTGAGTACAAAGTGAACCTATTTTGTCAAAGTTTTTTTTGTAATTTGTTTTTCAGAGAACAGATTTATACATACATGTTTTAGTATGCAAAAACAACAATTTAGATACATTGTATACAAGTATTGATCTTGATAAATATATTAGATCTATGAAGTGAAACCTATCTGAACTGTTCCGCCTCTGAACCAACTTTTGTGTTCGGAAAAGACAGGTCTTCATTTTTTTGCAGGTTTAAATTAACTAAGATGTCCTACATTGATACTTTATTTAAAATTTTGGTTATTACAGGATTCTGTTTAGGGTTCGGTTTAGATGAGTTTCACTCTAACATACTATTTTAGTATTAACCACTCTATATCCCCTCCAGATCTAACCATTTTCTTTTAACATGTTCCTTTTGTAAAGAGGACCGATATAATATGGATGTTTTTTCAATAGTAACACTGCATTTACATCTTGAAAAGTTTGTCTCCAAATAATTTGATTGATTCTGCAAAAAATTCAGTCACACCTGTTGCCAAACCTTAACTTCTATACAGAGAAATGTCAATGACTTGAGATAAGCACAAAAAAATGTGACAGGGTTAGGCAGGTTAACAATAATAAAAGTCTGTACAGATTGACTTAAGTTTATATATAATATTTTTTTATATTTCAGTAACAATACTATGAACTATGATGTGGTCAGAGATTGGAATCAATTCTCCAGTCAAATAGACAAAGTAGAATGGGTGAACTTTCACCTCAAGCACAAAGATCATGTAAAAGTAAAAGTTAAAACAACAAATGCAGCTTTGAACTCTATTACCTCTGAAACAGATGGATTTGTTGTTGACTTGACTCCAGCTATCTTATTAAATCTTGGGGATGGAGCTGCTATATATCAAGATCAAATTTTCCAGGTAATTAATATTAAGGAAAGCTGATTTCTGAGTGATGAACTGTTTAAGACAGCAAATTAAAGTTGTAGAAAAGTCAAGCCAGTTGTTTTAAAGTTTCAACTTAGATTTCCTAATTAAGTATTGCCTCAAATATTGTATTGGTGACAAACTCATCCAATCACAAGTTGACTTCCACACGATTTGAGATTTACGTTTCCTTGTTTCTTGATCATAGGTTTTGTTTCAATCTGATCTCTCAATCTCATTTAAATTGATTTTTCTTCTGGTGGATGTTTAGCACATTGTTTAAACCTGTAATTAGTTAAGAACACTTGCCAGAATACTGATTAATGAAAAATACAGATATCACCCTCTAGGATGTAATTGATTTCACAGGATTTCCGACAGATAAAATAATTGTGTATCACTGTAGGGTGTAATTTGCTTAAAACAAGCTAACTGAGATTAGAAAATCTAATTAGATATTTAATATTACAACACTGGACCATTGAAGATTTAAAACTAGCTCACTGAACTAGCATGAGTGCTCTAACAGCTGATCAGAGTGTAACCAGCTGATCAGAGAATTTCACTAGCAGATAAACATGTCTTTTTGCAGATTAATAATATAACAAATTTCTATTTCTTCAGTCTGATGTGTCAAGTTTGTCCAGTAATTTTAAGTTTATAGATGAAGAATCTGGTTTGGATCATTATAAAATACAGATTTATCAACATCATCAAGGCACCAGGTCACAGATCTTACCAGGTACTAGTTAATCAATAAAGTGTTGTATGGGGGATGATGAATGGAGAGATTTATATAGTACTGTATGGTTGTGAGGAATCGGGAGATTAATTAGCAAAAAACCTTCCTTTAGACTTGCTACAAGTCCATTTCTTATTAATAATCCCTTAAAAAGCTGTTATGAAAGTTCAAATTTTAGTGGTCAGTCAAGAATTCAACTTTTATAGCAACAATTTATTTAAAGGGATTATTAATAAGAAAGGATAATCTCCCCTCTAAGGTGCCTCGATTACAGGTAATGTACATTGTTAAAACAAAACTAGGTTATGATACCATATCACATAAATACTATTCTGATCAGCGTGGGGGCTAGAATCTGCACTTGCAGCACATTGTTCTTTAATATGCTTATATTTGTCAATAATTTTCAAAATATGACAGATTATTGGAAGCAAGGACAAAGACATGAACTTACGGAATACCTACTTTTGTTTTCATTGCAACAATGACGTATTTGAAAATATAACTTTTTGATATTGGTCAAATCTTATAAATCAATCCTATTTTCAGAAAAGTTAAATTTTCCTCCTCAAAAAATTGGCTTGTAAGCTGAAATAGACAATAAGCAAATTGTGGATTGATCGGATTTTTATTTACAATTTTCAGAAAATAGTACACATAATCAGTCATTATTTACGTTCCCCAAAAAATGTTTTTTTTTCGTCCAAAACAAATGGTTTCTGGATGTTAATTTTATTTTGTCTCAACATGCTGTTTTAGACAAGAGGTTTTTTTCATGATTGCATCCAACAAATAGTTTACTCTATTTTCTAGACTATAAACCTATATTGGTTGTAGGTCTAATTGTAATAATTAATGTTGACATAATGAGGAGAAATGTTTTTGAACCTAGAATATCTAGACCTTCAGTCCAAAAAATATGATGTTTTAACATACAATTATAGTATAGTGAATATTTTAAGCAAATCTTAATTGTTTTGTGTTTATTTCACTATTTCAAAATATTTTAGCTATGCACAGTGAATGGTTAAATCTTGGTGAAGATGTGGACATAAATCACTATACCCAGACAGGTCTGACATTACACCAGGGAGGGATATATAGTACCAGGGTAGGAGCTGTTAACAAGGCAGGATTTGTAGCAGCCTTTGAAACAGATGGTGTAATTGTAGATATAACACCCCCTGTAGTAAGTATTAGATAATACCAGAGTAGGAGCTGTTAACAAGGCAGGATTTGTAGCAGCCTTTGAAACAGATGGTGTAGTTATAGATATAACATCCCCTGTAGTAAGTATTAGATAATACCAGGGTAGGAGCTGTTAACAAGGAAGGATTTGTAGCAGCCTTTGAAACAGATGGTGTAGTTATAGATATAACATCCCCTGTAGTAAGTATTAGATAATACCAGAGTAGGAGCTGTTAACAAGGAAGGATTTGTAGCAGCCTTTGAAACAGATGGTGTAGTTATAGATATAACACCCCCTGTAGTAAGTATTAGATAATACCAGAGTAGGAGCTGTTAACAAGGCAGGATTTGTAGCAGCCTTTGAAACAGATGGTGTAGTTATAGATATAACACCCCCTGTAGTAAGTATTAGATAATACCAGAGTAGGAGCTGTTAACAAGGAAGGATTTGTAGCAGCTTTTGAAACAGATGGTGTAGTTATAGATATAACACCCCCTGTAGTAAGTATTAGATAATACCAGAGTTGGAGCTGTTAACAAGGAAGGATTTGTAGCAGCTTTTGAAACAGATGGTGTAGTTATAGATATAACATCCCCTGTAGTAAGTATTAGATAATACCAGAGTAGGAGCTGTTAACAAGGAAGGATTTGTAGCAGCCTTTGAAACAGATGGTGTAGTTATAGATATAACACCCCCTGTAGTAAGTATTAGATAATACCAGAGTAGGAGCTGTTAACAAGGAAGGATTTGTAGCAGCCTTTGAAACAGATGGTGTAGTTATAGATATAACACCCCCTGTAGTAAGTATTAGATAATACCAGGGTAGGAGCTGTAAACAAGGCAGGATATGCTACTTACCAGGTAATTTTATATATGCCCATTCCTTACTTACTTAACGGTGGTTTCCAGAACTGGCTCCTCTTGGTACCACTTCTCCAGACTCTCCATTTGTTCCAATATTTGGTAATTGTATGTCACTTCTGTTTCCTCCAGAAATTTCAACTATGTAGTCTGAATAGTAAAGCTCCTCATTTTCCCAGTATTTATTTAATCGGTTTTTGAATGCATTTGTTGATGGTGTGATTATGACTTGGTCTAGTAATTTGTTCCAAACTTTTGCTACACAAACGACAAAACTGTTTTTCCTCAGACTTGTTTTAGATCGTTGTTGGACTATTTTGTTGCTATTATTTCTTCTCCTGAATCTGTTACCGGAGTTTGACAATAGTTTTAGGAAAGAACTAGCTTCTGGGTCATACTTTTCGTTTATGATTTTGTATGTCTCAATCATATCACCCCTGATTCTTCTATATGCAATTGTTGGTAATTTTAGCTTCTTTAATCTCTCAGGATAGCTTAGATTGTTAAAACCTGGTATTTGTTTTGTGGCTCTTTTTTGCACACTTTCAATTTTATCTATGTACTTTTTCTTGTATGGGGCCCAGACTGAACTAGCATAATCCAAATGTGTCCTCACTAGAGTTTTATATAAAGGGAGAAATATATCTGCATTTAAGTTTCTGAATGTCCTTCTAAGTACAGCAAATATAGAATTTGCCTTGTTTACCTTCTCACAGATATGTTTATCAAAAGATAGTTCCTCATCTATTACTACTCCAATGTCCTTTTTGTCCTTCACTTTACTAATTTCCTGCCCTAATAAATTATATTTGCCTTCATCCTCTTTTGGTGTTCTATGCATGTTCATATGGTAAACAGTTTACATTTTTCCGGGTGGAATTTCAAAAGCCATTTGTCACTCCAATTTTCTCTTTTAACCAAATCGTTTTGCAGTATATGCTGATCATCAAGACCGTTTATTACCCTAAATATTTTGGTGTCATCAGCAAATAAATAGGCTGCAGATTCCACAGCCTCTGGTAAGTTGTTTATGTAAATAACGAAAAGTATAGGTCCTAAAACAGTACCTTGTGGTATGCCTGAGGTAACTTCCTTTCGATTTGATGTTTCTCTGTTTATTGATACTTGTTGGTAGCGTCTTGTAAGAAAATCCTGTATCCAACTCAAAATAGGATTAGTTATGCCATAATTTTCTATCTTCTTGATAAGTCTTTTATGTGGCACCTTATCAAAGGCCTTTTGGAAGTCTGTATACATACAGTCTATATCTAACCTCTCGTCCAAAGCCTCGGACCATTTATCTATGACCTCCAAAAGTTGTAGTGCAGTTGATCTCCCTGCTATGAAACCATATTATTTGTTTGAAAACAAATCATTAACCTTCATGTGTTGTATTATGTGAGTTCTTATTAATTTCTCCATTATTTTACAAACTTACCCTTTTGCATTGAAAATCAAATAATATACTCCATCACAAAGTAAATGGTCAAATTTGAAACTATTTATTTTTCATGTAGTTGTTTTTGGCAGAATGATCATCTTTATGGGTTATTGACAGACAATAAATTATTTTAATTATTTAAAAAAAAAGAAAAAAAAGAAGATAAATTCAGAAATTTCACATATTTCAGAGGTATATAGAATTTTTATTTTTCATCCAATTTTGATGGTTTTATGTCAAAAGTTCCAATTTTAGTCATTTTTAAACCATAGTAAAGTACAGTGACACTATATTATTGGTATTTATTTTTAATGGTTACATGATCACCTTTTTCTAGATGAAAAATGAAGAAACCATCCAACTTTACCTGAAAAGTTATTATTGTTATGATTGTATAAAAATTATGACATAAAATGTTGATGATCAATTTGTTTTCATCCATGAAAATAGATAAAAAATAGATTTTACATATATTTTTGCTGATATTTTACAGATACATTGGCTACAAGTGGGAAGTTTAGCAATCAATTATGAAAAGATGATAGACGGATATGTATGGCAAGCCGATACAACAGGAATAAAGGCTGCTTGGGCCGCTGATGATCATCAGTCTGGTATCACAGGATTTATTGTAGCTGTAGGAACTTCTCCTGGTTAGTTAAAGCAAAGCTTTATTAGAACAGAAATAGTTTGATATAACCATGCATAAATTATTATTGTTTATGGTATGTCTGTATGATTTTAAGTTTATCGGAGACCATTCTATATATGGTAAGGGTTATGAGTATATCTCCTATTCTTAGCATGTTATACAGTTGGCTAAACTTTCAGGATATTTTAAATCACCACGGTAGTTGAATTTCAGCATTAGAATTCACACCATATTTCCTTTCGGCAGTCATTAATTTTGATGTTTTGGTTATAGAAAAAACAGAATTTCCTTCTGCTATCAGTTGATTGCGATATTTACATTTTCAAGTGGAGAAATGTCGTAATACACTGGTAGCAGATGGAGAATCTATATTTAACACTAGTTTCATCAATGTTTCAGTGATATTGTAGCGGTCCGTTTTATTCATGGAGGAAACCAGAGATTACAACAGTGCTGCTTGTCACTGACAAACTTTATCACACAAGTTTGTATTGAGTACACCTTCTTATTGGTGGGAATCAAACTCACAAGACACTACTTTTAGTGATGATAGACACTGATTGCTTTAGTAGATTGTTAGATTTATAATACCATTTTAAGTAAGGTGAGTGATGCAGGATTTTGATTGTGTATGGTTTTTAGATGATGAAACCTGAAGCATATTCATTTTCAACCCTGTAAGTAGCTTTTGAAATAAAGTGGCCCATTGACCACCAGACATGAAAATTTAGCAGCCATTTCAAAATTTTGGTGGCCAGGTAATAATAATTCAGGTCACCAGATACTTTCATTTTTCAAACATAACAACTATTGTAATATTTATAGTCTTGTTTACATATTGTCCTTCATGTAATATGACCTTAGGTTTTCTTGCTCCAAAAGACTTAAATTATTTGGTTTACAAATATTTTAGCTTTGAGCTGGTTATTCCAGAAATGTGTCGTGAACACTAAATTTGATATCTACATTTTTATTGTAACATATGAATTGTGTTTTGGTATTTACAAGTGCAAATAAGATCACCTTCTAGTGTGAAAGACACTTGACACGGTAGTATGAGTTACTCAAGCTTTCAAACTCTCAAGTGATCAACAATGGAATAATTATATAGCATGAGCGGATATCGGAAAACAATCAAGAAATTTACAGCGGCAAGGTTTGAAAAATACTAATTGCCTAATTGGCAACCAGCAAATAATTTTATGTCGCCTGACAGCAGTTTCAGTCATCCAAGCAACTGTTTTAGTAGATTAAATTGAGAGCTGATATTTACCATATATTTAATGTACAAGCATATTATTCAATTGTGTACATACTCATTATATTAAGTTGTTAATATTGACTGGCTACTTTAACATCAAATCTGTATTCAGCACTTTTATCCGTTGTTTCTCTTTGTTTTTGCAAACAAATGTGTGAATGGATTATTTGATTAGTTCTACCATTGTTTTTTAGGTGGTACAAATATCTTGGCATGGACTGGCTATGGAATTGAGAAAGATATTTATATATCTAATCTGGCACTTACTCTAACAAATCCTACAACAAAATCTCCTGTATATTATGTTAGTGTTAAAGCAACTAATGGAGCAGGGCTTGAAAGTAACCAAGTCACATCTACCCCTATCTTTGTGGTGGATGAAGACAAGCCAGGTAAATATATAGATTGGTATTAAAGTTGACAAATGGGACAGGGCTTGAAAGTAACCAAGTCACATCTACCCCTATCTTTGTGGTGGATGAAGACAAGCCAGGTAAATATATAGATTGGTATTAAAGTTGACAAATGGGACAGGGCTTGAAAGTAACCATCTACCCCTATCTTTGTGGTGGATGAAGACAAGCCAGGTAAATATATAGATTGGTATTAAAGTTGACAAATGGGACAGGGCTTGAAAGTAACCAAGTCACATCTACCCCTATCTTTGTGGTGGATGAAGACAAACCAGGTAAATATATAGATTGGTATTAAAGTTGACAAATGGGACAGGGCTTGAAAGTAACCAAGTCACATCTACCCCTATCTTTGTGGTGGATGAAGACAAACCAGGTAAATATATAGATTGGTATTAAAGTTGACAAATGGGACAGGGCTTGAAAGTAACCAAGTCACATCTACCCCTATCTTTGTGGTGGATGAAGACATTAGCCAGGTATATTGATATTAAAACAGAGAAAGGAGCAGGATAGAACAGTAACCCAGTCACATCTTCTTTCCTGGTGGTGTGTGATTATAAAGAAAGAAACACTAAATCACACAAATCTCATTTGTGCATCAGAAGAAAAATTAGTATACTAGGAACAGAAATGGGTCTAAGAAAAGTTTGAAGATACCAAAGGGATAATCAGCATCTTAAATCGAAGAATGTCAGACAATACATAGTCAAAAGAAAAAAGACGAAAAGACAAACAATGTTCTACAAAACATTACACAGAAAACTGAAGATTGAGCAACATGAACCCCACAATGAATATGGGAGTGAAATCAGGTACTCCAGAAGGATAAGCAGTTTCTGATCCACTAGTGACACTCGTAGTGTTACTATTATCTGATGTAGAAATCCTGTTGGATGCCAGTATGCATAAATAAATACAAATAACATAAATAAAACATGAATTCCCTAGAAAATAAATGACAGTAAAGATGAACCGAACATTGTTTATACACAGAATTCATAGCCAGCATCACAACAAGGAACTAAAAACATTAAGAAATGTTATTTGACAAAATGAACAACACAAACCTGGGTTAGTTTCTTTTTGCTTTATTGAGAAAAACCTTCATGATGTCTGCTTCATATCAATGAAGGAACTAGTCTGCAAGAAAAGGAGCACATATTTTACCCATATGAAATTATGCAGACTGTATGTTTAAGAACACATCATATAAACATAATAATTATGTTGTCAATCAAACATGGAACCTTTTTGTGGTTTCAATTTCAAAGAAGTTTTTGTTAGAATTCGAATGGTTTTTTTTTATACAACCACACATTTTGCAATTTTATTATGTTTTGGATCTGTCATTGGTGTAATGGCTAGCATGCTCGACTTGACTGCGGTAGATCCTGGGTTCAAGCCCTGATTGAATCAAACCAAGGACTATACAATTGGTATTTGTTGCTTCGCTAAACATACAGCATTAAAGAGTAAGTGCAAAGACAACCACTCACCCACCCAATATAGCTTAAATTGATAACCTTATAGGCTAATTTGGCATTGTTGAATGCCACTTGGTACATTGGGATTTGCATGTTTTAGGGGAACAAATTCTCGAGATTTTTATTTGATTTTCACCTGGTCATTTTGAAACATTTTTTAATCACTTTTTTGGAATATTGATATTTGTTTTCCAGAGTTATGGCATTGTATCTCATTTGTAATATTTGGCAGCAGTTGACAGTTGAGAAATTTTCGACATACCTTAAATAAAGAAAGATATATTACTTATTTTAAAACTACTTGATTTGATTAATTAGGTCTAGTGATCGATGGAGCAGACGGAATTTATGATAATAATTATGTCCTGGAACATGACACTGATTACCAGCTCCACTTGTCAACAGTCACTCTACAATTTACTGGCTTTGGAAGCCATCTTCATGGAGTTGTTGATTATGAATGGGCAGTAGGAAGTACACCCGGGGGAGAAGATACCTTGTCATATACACCTCATGGGTTGATCCATTCTGAGGAAGATAATGTTCATGGAAATGGTAAGTAGATACAATGGTTTACAGGCCATATCTTTTGCTCTAGTTGATCAATCATTCTGAAGTTTTAACACAATGATCTTTACCGGAGAATAATGATTGGATTAATTTTGTTGATTCTAGTCCTACTTGTTACAAATCAAGAGACTGAATGATGCTAAAAATGGATTGTTTTATCAAGCTGCTGATAGACATTGCCTTTTATTCTTGAATGACACTTGTAATTTACATGAAATGTATAAAAGAGAAAATAATCTTATTTTCACCAGGTATATCCAGTTCTGGTTATGCTCAAGCCAATCTACAGTTGAAATCCCAGACAAAGTACTACAGCAGTGTCCGTGCTATCACAAATGTAGGCAATGTTTTAGAGGCTGTTTCCGATGGCTTTACTGTAGACACAACAGCTCCAGTGGTTATATTAGACAGGTAATTCTATGTTATGTGCAGTACATAGTTAATTCTTGATTAATATATATCATTTTTAGTATGAGGATATTGTATTCCTTGTGTTTCATTGGGGTGGGGGTATTGATTGCTACATTACATCTTACTACAATTAGGACAGTAATATTGATCTGTTAGTTCCCAAAGGTATTAAATGTATTTAATATTATTTTCTTAAATTCACAGCCATTAATGATATCAGATTGTGTCTTTGGTTTGACATATTTTGTTTCTTTTGTTTCACAGAAACTGTAAGCTTTTTATTTAAAGTTTGATTTGTATGTGTTTTTCCAATGAATTTCTCACAAACAGTCCTCTCTGACAAACTCTCAACAAATTTGTTGTGTCTCAGCCTCTTTTTGTGTCAGAGACATGAGGGGCAAAAACAGACTAACTCTTAAAATTTACTTTGCACAAATGCACAAAACCAAAACCTTTATTGATCCCACCAATATTAATGTACAATGTATATGAATAATATGGATGATCTTATTTTGTAATTTATACACAGATTAACTGATAAGGATGCCTTAGAGTTAAGTGGTGGATCCAGTTTATACCAGAAGTCAGTTGATTCTCTGTGTGCCCTATGGCATTACAGTGATTTAGAGAGTGGCATACAAAGAGCATGGTACTCTGTGGGAACATATCCTTATGCTGAAGATGTTTCACCATTGAAAGAAGTTAATGTATCTTCTAGTTTACAAAGCTCACTACCTTTAACTACTGTTATACCAGACACAACAGGTAATATAATTTATGATAATGCTGGAGGTCATGAAAATAAAGTTTAAACCGTAATTCTACCAAAATTAATAAAAGAAACAAACTACCTCTTACCTCAAATCAATATTTGTGCTAATTGAAATCCTGGTCCCTTGGATGTTTGGATGAAGGCTCATTTTTGCTGGTTTTTATATTCATAAATTTATTCTTTGCGAAGATAGCAAAATAAAACTGGTGAAAATAATCACTTGTACAAGTATCAAAATTGTTAAAAGA
Organism: Bathymodiolus septemdierum; assembly: GCA_963383655.1. Classification (NCBI taxonomy): domain Eukaryota; kingdom Metazoa; phylum Mollusca; class Bivalvia; order Mytilida; family Modiolidae; genus Bathymodiolus; species Bathymodiolus septemdierum. The sequence continues at coordinate 100,078,077 of OY726517.1, read as the reverse complement.
GGTAAAACATTTGCGACTGACAAAATGATAGAAACGTTACAGTAGCTTGCATATTGAATAAATTCAGCATTTATAAAAGATGCAATACCATAAGATAGATTAAAGTTGTAGGTAGCTTTTATGATTATTAGACAGTTTTAATTCATTTTTACAGAGAATCAACTTTAAGAGATAAGTCCCACTAAAAACCTTGTATTATGCTGAGTATCATCTAAATAAATATAGTATAAATAATCTCAAAAGAGGAATGATTTACAGTAGTCCCCCTCTTGTAAGACCATACCTCCTGCAATGAAAAAGTGGCCTTAATATAGGCTTACAACAAGGGTTGCCTTTTTGAGGGGACAATTTTATAGCAGTATTTTATAATCTCATTGTATTTGAAATCTGGTCTGATAAGAGGGGTGGCTTTTGATAAAAGTGACCTTATAAGGGAGGGACTACTGTATAATACAGGAATAATTTATTAACTTTATGATTGTATTTAAGATAATTATTGTACGATTTCATTATTTATATGTAGTCGCAACTCTTTGAAATTTATATTTATGTATTGATGATATTTTTGTTATTTGCAGGAAAACCTAACATAATATCAATATATGCTGAAAATAAAGCTGGGTCCATTGGTAAAATGACATTTGATTCAGTAATTATAGATACTACAGCACCAAACCAAGGAGTGGTCATCTGTCCTGAATATGTAGGGGTATGTTTATAGTATCAGTAATTACACCATTTCTTAAATTCATAGGATTTCAGATCCATCATTAAACAATTTCAATGAAAGAAAGAAAAATCTGCACCAGCCTATATATTAAACTGACAACAAGGAACAAAATAGAAAAATAAAAAAAGATAATCAACAGACTTTTTTCACTATAATTAATGGATTACAATTATTCACATAATCAAGTTTTTGCACTTTTTAGCTCACCTGGCCAAAAGGCCATGTGAGCTATTGCCATCACTTGACATGGCGTCCGTCATCGTCCGCTTTTTAACCTTTTTAAAAAATCTTCATCTCTGAAACCACTGAACCAATTTGAACCAAACTTGGCCACAATCATCCTCAGGGTGTCTCATTTAAAAATTGTTTCTGATGTGCCTGCCGACCAACGGCATGGCTGCCGTTACTAAAAGTAAAGTATAGGAGTAAAATCAATTAAAAAATACTGAAAAATTATGTGAAGGTGCAATTGCTTCCAAACTTCGTTGAAATGATACATTTGTGATCCCCTTTAAGAATTATGGTTGAAGACTGCAACTGCCATCAAACATGGCCACCACCGTTATTAAAAAAAGAAAATTTGACAAAAATTTCAATAAAAAAAATTCTGAAAAGGGCCAATTGCTTTTAGACTTCAGCCACCATCAAACATGGCCACCACCGTTACTGAAAATAGAACATTTGACAAAAAAAATGCAAAAATTATATTAAAAAAAATCCTGTACAATGCCAATTGCTACCAAACTTTAGGGAAATACTACAGTTGTGATCCTCTTTAAGTATTATGGTTAATGATCCGAACTTCCCTCAAACATGGCCATCTCTGTTAGGGCTTTTCCATGAAAAAATACCCGGTAGGGTCAGAACGCCATTGATTTTTTTTCTATCTAGGTGGGGGGCGTAAAACGTATTTCTTTTCTGGGGGTTGTTGTCAAATTTCTATTTAATTAATTGCGGTTGTCGGTATTTTCACCATTTCAGTATTTTAAAATAGACCTACTTGCAGACAAGTCGTGTCACTGTGTTGTTTGTTAAGCAGTGTATAATATTCGGTTGTTTGTTTCGCGATTTCGCTTCTTTTGCATGATTTTTAAGCCAAATTGTCTCCCTTTATCTTCCGAAATATTCCAAATGATATGTTATGTAAAAGATGGAGAAATACGAATGATGAACTGGTACCTGGTTCTTTTATTTTCGTTCCTGGGTTCTGAGATAAAAAGTACCAGTCGAAAACGAAACGTGGTCAAATGCCGAAATGGACTGGGATAATGAACAAATTTGCCACTGGTTAACAGCCGTGGGCCTGGGAGAATATGTTCAGGTGTTGAGAGGTATGTTTGTCAAACTAGATATCACAGGAAAGGGATCAGTCTGTTTCAAATTTAATTTCTATTTTCTAGGTGGAGGTCATTTTAAGTATTTATATTTATAAAATATTTATAAAAATAATAAAAATTCTGGTGGTAGTACCCCAAATTATTGACGGAGTTCCGCCCCCAGGTATTTTTTCCTGGAAAAGCCCTTACTAAAAATAGAAAGTTTGACAAAAAAAAATCAATAAAAAAATTCTGTAAAGTGCCAATTGCTAGCAGACTTTGGGTTTGGTTGATCCCTTTTTACATTTGATGATCTAGCTTGCTCAACATTTAAAATGGCCTTCAACATTTAAGGTTGATTTATATTGGATGTAATGGGAAAATAATGTTAAAATCTTGTGATATGAAGATTCAATTTTGTACCAGTGAAGGTCCTGTGGTCTATTGGATTCAAGTCCTGGGAGATCAAAATTTAATATATGCTATGATAAGCAATAAAATCTTCTTTACCAGGTGAGCGATACAGGTTCATGTGAGCCTCTAGTTCCACCTTTTTGCTGTCAGATTCACATTTTGAGGTTATGTTTCTAATTGTTATATAATACATGTATTTATGATTATGTTTGTTGATTATGTATGGGCTGTCCTTGTACATACTTCAGTAATGTTTATTAGTTTTGATTACTGTAAATTCAGATATTTTTGCGAAAAATGCGACTGATGTGAAATCGCAATAATTAAACCTCGCATTTCGGAATCATAAGTATCCATTTGTACTGGAGGACTTCATGCTTCGCAATAATACAAATCACAATCTGTGAACATTTTCGAAGATCGCAATAATAAATGAACGCAATAATTTCCGAATTTACAGTAGTTATTAGTACCATATCTATAAAACATTCATAGCTATATTTGTTTTATGTTTAAGGCCAAAGTTCCTATAAAGTGTTCATGGACTGGTTTTCAGGATAACGAGAGTCCAATTGAGAAGTTTGTAATATCTCTTGGTTCACAAGAAGGATTTTCTGATGTATTCAGTAACAGAGAAGTCAATGGACATACTTTTAGTTACACTATAAATGGTTTGTATTGCAAAATCATCTGAAAATCAGAGATGAAAGTTTTCCTGTGATCACTGGATGTCCTTTTTTTTTACTGTGACTTTACTATCACCTTTTACATTCACAATTATCTATTGCCTGACTAGGTAACCAGATTGGTCAGGTAATAGCAGCATTTACACTGACCAATTTGCTATTCCAGTTTTGCAATTGCTCAACCAATGTTACGGGTTTGCAATTTAATATCAAATTTTCATTGAACTATTTTATGACATTGCATCTTTTATAAATGCTGAATCTATTCAATATGCATGCAACTGCAATGTTTCTGTAATTTTATCAATTGGAAACCTGTTTTAACAATAGAAATATGATGAAATGATAGTTTAAAAAAATAATGTCACCTGAACTGGTACAAATAGGTTTAGATGACATTTTTTCTCTCGTAACATCTGATGAAAATACTACAACAATCCAGCTATCTTCTTAATTACGTGTCAGATACTAAGCCTAAGATTAAAGAAATATTACTGGTAAACAATATTAAAGTGCAAATACATTTAAACAGAAATGGATTTTTTTTTTATTAATGTATTTGCATATATTTCTCAATAAAAATCTGAAAAATGATATTTATGGAATATTACAAGTGCATCCAACTAAAAACTTTTTGAGTGGTGCAAATAATAAAATGCTGGTATTTTTCTTTTCTTTCTTTTTTCTCTCTCTCTATTACATGGCCTTCTATACTAACTACTATTTAGATAATGATTGAGGTCATCAGCTCTCTTTAATAGAACTAATATTGTACATATGACAACTTCTATGTGATGAAGATTAAATGTATAATGTTCAAGATTATAGTGTTGGTTTTTTTTTTTTATAAAAACACTTCACCCCGTTATATGTGAGTGGTGACATTTCACTCACTTGTGGAAGGCACTTGCATGGCCACATCATTTCACTTAGAGTGGAGGTTTGAACCCACAAAGCTAGTTTAACCCAACCACTTTTTATTGAAGTGCCTGTACCAAGTCAGAGAAGTGAATAGTCATGTTTTTGAGTGTAAGAGGTATCGATTGTGCCTGTTTCTACCATTTTAATATTTGATATTGGATTGTTCCGATAGTTTGGTATTGTTCGTTTTTCATTTTATTACATGTACATGTACCGTTGAATTTTTTTTTTTGTGCTGATAAAAACATCTATTGTAGATGCAGATGCTTTAATGGAACATGAAAAATTGTATTACATGACAGTGACAGCTGTCAATAAAGTAGGCCTACAATCATACAGCTTCTCTGGACCAATCGGTATTGATGTGACACCGCCCATCTCTGGTAAAGTGGTTGACCTTCATACGACCTACAGAATAGATGTTAATGACAACACAGCTACTGTACAGATGAATGCTAAGGCCTGTACAACTGATGCAGGTATAATAAAGACCAATTAATACCTACAAATGTATTCACTCACCAACTGGTGATGTGAGTTACTGTCATCACTTGACGGCTTTCGTCAGAGTCAAAAACTTTTCTATTTCAATCTCTAATTGAAAACAAACTTGGTAGGCATATTCATTGGGTCATATTTGGCCAAATTTATGTTTTGCATTCTGATCGGAAATCCACCACAGAAATACTAGGTGCAAAAAAAAAGAAGGGTTTTCTGTTTTTGTATTTTTACCATTTATTTTTCAGTTTTTATTTCACTTTAATGAATTTTTTCTTTATGTTCATTAAAAACTTCTCAATGTAATATGACAACAGATTTGTTATGGCTCTTACCATTTTCATTGATATAAAGGGGTAAAAATGGAGCCATTGCCCAAAATTTTGAATTTTAATTCAAGTCTGATTTTGATGAGGGTTTTTTTCTTCTGATTCTGTATGAAATTTGCTGTATGCTTTTCTCCCATAGATTTAACCTATTCTTATGGTTTCTGAGACAAAATGGTCAAAATTTTTATATTGTAACATGCCCAAAATGATACCTTTTTTTAGTTTAAGTCCAATTTGTATGCAGTTTTTAGATCATCTTGATCCAATGGGTCACGTAATGTCCATAACTTTTGCATTATCATCTTCTGCCCTTAAATCACAGAGGCAGTTACAATTAAGCTTGGTAAGAATGTTCCTTGAGTGATCCTCTACAAAGTTTATATGATTTTTATTTCCGATTGGAAATCCACTAAGTACTGACAAAAGGGTCAAATAGGGTGTTTCCATCTAATGATAAAAAAAATTCAATTGATTCTTCTAATAAATTTATTATCAGTTAGTCATAAACATTCAAAGTAATTATTTGTCTTTGTAAGAGATCAAATGTAGCAAAATGTATTACCACAATTATAGGAAGAGTAAAAAGTTCATCTACAGTACTAAAAGTTCTGCTGTAGGTTAGACCAATCTAATTAAAATTAGATGTTTGTTGCATCGTTTTAAAAAAAAATGTTCTTTTGTGGTGCACTAGCATCTAGTAACATCAATACAGGGTCACTTCAGGGTTCATATTTTCAACTGACCAATCAGCAAAGTGCCAACTAAATCTTTAGGTATGAGATATTGTCCAATTGATCAATGAATTTTTAATGTTCTTGTATATGATTGGATGAATGAAAGGTTGTATAACATGGCCCCAAAAGGAATGTTATAAGTGTATTGCCAAGAAAAATAAAATTTAAACAATTATAATAAAATCCTTTTTTCATTTTCTTTTTTTTTTAACCAATCTGATATCTGTTATCTAAGATTTGGCATCAAGTAACAGGCTTGATGAAATAAAACACTGATGAAGACCTTGTGGCCGAAACGTTTGAATGAAAATAATGATTTTATTGTAATGTTTTCTAGCAAATACCCATTCTAAGGAGGGAACAATTTAAACTTACTAGTTCACCAATCACATAATCAATATTTTGAGCAAAGGAAACATGTATCAAAGTCTTTTTCGAATATGTAGTATTTGTCTCTTTTAGATATGAATTTTAATACTATTTGAACCTTATTAAGGAACATTATATACTATCTGACTTGATGTTTTTACAGATTGTGATGCTTTAGATGCTACATGCTCCGAGTCCTTGACCTCTGTATCTGTCACATGGCAACCATTTACTGATAAAGAATCTGGAATTACTAGGTATTGTTATATTGACAAATGCGTATGTGCTGTAAGGACTATATTGAACATGAAATGTCACTTTTAACATTTTTATCTTAAGAAAGTTATAATAATTTTTTTTTTTTTTAAAGTAATCTTTGTTACAACTTGGATTAAGTAGTCCATTAATTTAGGAGAAAAAGGTTTTTCTATCTTACCCAGGCTCCTAGGTAATTCAAGCTACACTATTGATGAAGGAAATTGTCGATTTATCGATATACACCTGTATCTTGGTACTATTTTTAATGTATATCATAAAAAATATATATAGACCGTATCCTTAAATGCTACTCAACAACAGCCATAAATACCTATAAAAATTTATGTGACCCACATTTTGTAACTATTTTTCTGAGAATGTGGTCAAAGGGAGGTAATTTTTTTATTTACATTAGTTACTAACAAGGGAGAGCACTCTATTATTTACTCAAAGTAAACAAACATTCATATGGTAGAAACGCGTGAGAAAAAGAGTCAAACACCGTGAAAGGTGCAAGATCATTAAATCTGAGACACCCTTGAGTAAGATTTAAATCGTATCTTACTCACCAAGACTGATCGTCGGGTGTCCCAGTTTTTATGATTTTGCACCTCTCGGGTGTCAGACCCTATATATCTTTGCTTAAAATCAGTTTTGAATTTTCGTCAGAAACTGAGTTTGTTTGTTTTATGCCCCACATACAAAAGTATTGGGAATATAGCTTTTCGTCCATCCCGCTTCACTCCGTGAATGCAACTCCTCTGAAATCATTGGTCAGATAGACTTCATATTTGGCAGGATGATTGGTCATGATGTGTAGTTGATCATATTATCCCGCCATTTTGATTTGACCATTTTTGTAGGAGTAATGAGACTTTAACGTTTTCATGCAATTTCAATATAGTTATACTTTGTGAACGCAACTCCTCTAAGCTCGTTGGTGCGACAGCTTTCATATTTAGGAGGATAGTTAATAATGATGTGTAGTTTTACTGCCAATTTGATTTGATGATTTTTATAGGAGTTATGGGACCTTAACGTTTATACTTTGTGCACTTAATTCCTCTGAGGTTGTTGGTCCAATAGCTATCATATAGATGATACAATGAGTGGTCGACTATATTGTTTAGCGGGGCATAGTGTCACCACATATTTTAAACTGAGCAGTAAGTAACGATTATCCAGCCCCAAAACTATACTGTAATTACCCAAAAATCTATTGTGTCCAAAGGATACTATGCCCCGCTAAACAATATGGGCGACCACTCATCAAGAACAATCATTGTATCATCTATAAGATAGCTATTGGACCAACAACCTCAGAGGAATTAAGTTCACAAAGTATAAATGTTAAGGTCCCATAACTCCTATAAATATCATCAAATCAAATTGGCAGTAAAATATCGTTTTGGGGCTGGATAATCGTTTCTTACTGCTCAGTTTAAAATATGTGGTGGCAGGGCATGCTGTCATTACGACATTGCTTTGGTTTTTTTTGCATTACGGGAAAATCAATTATACTGCTTTCTATAAACAATAGGATATTCTTCCATTTTTTTTTAATTTGGATTTTTGTTAATGTACATGTAATATAAACTGTAATAACAAAACAGTGAAAATTATCGTGTCTACTGAAGAAATTTATATGTTGACCTTTGAACTTGTTTATAGATACGAAGTAGCAGTAGGGACAACACCAGGTGGTGGACAGATTAAACCATTCTTCAGTGTACCTGTAAACACACAATATTATACTGTAACAGGTCTAGCATTGGATGGTCTTACTAAGGTAAAAAAAAGGGGGTCATTATCAAATTGTGGACAGATTAAACCATTCTTCAGTGTACCTGTAGACACACAATATTATACTGTAACAGGTCTAGCCTTGGATGGTCTTACTAAGGTAAAAAAAAGGGGTCACCATCAAATTGTGGACAGATTAAGCCATTCTTCAGTATACCTGTAGACACACAATATTATATTGTAACAGGTCTAGCCTTTGATGGCGATAAGACGATGTGTAGTGTACCATCATGACCCACCTATGACCTTGACCTCTGACTTCCAGGTCAAATAATTCATAGTTATGGTCCCCGAAATATTTCAAGGGAGCATATAGTCATGCGTTGTCATCCCGTCTGGCCTACCGAATTGAATGGTTGCCAGATGATAATTTTACTTTGCCTCAATATTATAAGTTACACTGTGTAACGAATATATCTTACTGATTACCTTTGAATGAGGGATTTAAATGTAACTGCATCAAAACTAATAAATATGTAATATTTGTGTTGTGTGTAAGTTATTAATATGTGTCGCTATAACAATATTTGGTGAGTTGTGGAATGTTACATTGGTCAAGTCATTGAACCAACCTTTAGGGACAAACTTACTCGGGTCAATTAATTTTTTATTGTAATATTTTAAAAAATTAATACGTTTGTTTATATTTTCAACGTCTGTTGTCAGGGTGAAACGCGCCGGTGTCTCGATCGTTGCTCAACGTCATCTTTGTTTTGAAAGAAAAAGGGGAGATAACTCTACTACTAGCCGTGTATTAAAAATATACTGACCGTGTATTTCACGTGATCACTTTAAACCAATGATATCCTAGAAGTTTGTAAGAAGTAAGATATTATTAGTTACACACTGTGTAACGAATATATCTTACCGACCACCCTTTGGATTTGAAGTTCTGAGTTTTTTCTTACTTTTATGAGTCTAAAATATTTACTAACCCTGTATGAAAAACATACAAGAGGCTCAGACGCCCTGTATGAGTTATACAGGGCGTCCATGTGTTCATGCTAAACCAAACATTTTCTTACATTTATGTAGGAGGTAAGATATGAATCTTTATTCTTCTACATATGTATTATTTACCATAAAATATGTGCCCAAATCAGTGATCTTAGACTCGTAGTCAGAATTCTATTATCTTAAGTTATTCACATATCCTCACAGCCCCTTCTTTCATTTGAGATAACTATATGTAGTTGAGAAGATTATGGCATTATTTGAAATCCACTGAAACATTTATATATTAAACCTTGAATAAACCAGAATCTTGTGTAAATATAATATCAATAGTACTTTTAGTTCTTCATTTACATACATATTTTAATAATTGGTCCCACATTTATTTGGTAAGGGGCTGTCGTGGTCGTGATCGTATAGTAGTTGGATTTACAACTACCTATGCAATCAGTGCCTATCACCACTGATGTTGTGAGTTTGAATGTTGATCAGGGCAAGGTGTACAACATTATGTTATAAAGTTTGTCAGTTGCTTGCGACAGGTCAGTGGTTTTCTCGAGGTCCTTCACTTTCCTCCACCAATAAAACTGACTGCCACGATATAATTGAAATATAGTTGAAAGTGGCATTAAACTCCATCTAACAAACAAACAAACATTTATTTGGTATAGACATATTTCATTGTACTTGCACTTTTTCATGTTTATGAGATTTTGTTTACAGGTGTATGTAACTGTCAAAGGTACAAATGGAGCAGGATTATCTGTTATTAGTTCATCTAATGGTGTGTACCTGTCTTACCTCAGTCAAGGACTGCCTCCTCTATCACACATTCGTATTGCTGATGTAACAGAGTTGTCTAATATTGATATGTAAGTTATATTGGTATTGCTGATGTAACAGAGTTGTCTAATATTGATATGTAAGTTATATTGGTATTGCTGATGTAACAGAGTTGTCTAATATTGATATGTAAGTTATATTGGTATTGCTGATGTAACAGAGTTGTCTAATATTGATATGTAAGTTATATTGGTATTGCTGATGTAACAGAGTTGTCTAATATTGATATGTAAGTTATATTGGTATTGCTGATGTAACAGAGTTGTCTAATATTGATATGTAAGTTATATTGGTATTGCTGATGTAACAGAGTTGTCTAATATTGATATGTAAGTTATGTACAAATAAGAAATATTTTAAGCAATTTACTTTTTAGAAACGACATACCTTCGTCATGCCAATTATACATGATGGTCATGTACAAAGTGAACATTTTATGTGGATCTGAAAAGCAAGATGGCTACCACTGTAGGACATAGTTCAATACAGAAAAATGTTTGGAAAATGGGGAAAATGTTTTAAAATCATCTCAACCACTTATTAACATGTTTATCATCCACATTTATTGTCTACAGCATCAAATTAAAACAAAAGTTCAATACAGAAAAATGTTTGGAAAATGGGGAAAATGTTTTAAAATCATCTCCACTTATTAACATGTTTATCATCCACATTTATTGTCTACAGCATCAAATTAAAACAAAAGTCAAACTTCAAACAGTATAAGAGAAAGATAAAATATTGAATGCGAGGGAACAGTCGGAAAATCATGATCCAGATGGATTAAACAACACAAGTGAGAAATTAAATAAAAAAGAATTTAAACTGACAACATAACCCCCAACAAAATACCAGGAATGTGACAAGGTACTTGGAAAATGAATAATGTTTTATTGTAATGGATGTAATTGAATGATATTCAGTCACACTAATTCATCATCTCTCCCAAGCATCTTTAAATTTCTAATTAAGAGACTGGTTTTTACAGTGATTTCCAGGAAAGTTTTGACACATACAGAGCATCATGGGATGTGTCTGGTGATCCATGTCCTATTGTGAAATATGAATGGCTAATACAGAGGCTTGATGGAATGGTGGTCATGGATTGGTTGAATATGGGAGGTATAGTTTATGCTTTATATAAAATATTCTTAAACTTTGTAGAAGATATATACAGAGGTTAAATTACCTCAAGAAAATATTTTTTTTCTAGATCTAAACAGTCCTCGCCTAAGCAATATTTGATCTTGCCAAATAAATCGGAAATATGTGTTATTGTGAAAACCATTTATCATATAAAAAAGTAATTATATAAACTTTGACACCTTTATTGTCTTGGAATTTTTTTTCATTTGTATATCTTTCAGTTAAGTAATGGGTTATGGTAATTTTATAAGGTTGTTAAATTTCTAATCAAAGAACTTTATGTAGGGAAATATGGTGGATTAAACAGTATTGAAATACACAAGGTGTATCAGGGATGATTCCACTATATAATTTAAGGCCGCTTGGCATCCCCAAAATAATTGCAAGTAAATTAAAATTCCCAATTACTGTATTATCAATATTTCCGGAAAATGTCCATCAGCGATGCAGATTTTACACCACCCTATGAAATATTCATCAATCCTAATTTTTCATTGCCAATGGAATTTCTAGAATTTTCAGATATATTAAAATGTCAGAAGGAGACTTGAAATTTGTTTATTTATTCTGTCAGACTGGCAGTTCCCATTTGTAATTAATCCAAACTTCTCCTTCTTATTCCTACACGTAATGTAAGCATCGTTTTAGCCTTAAACTTGTATATACATTTTATTAGCTCACCTTGTCAAAGGCAATGTGAGTTTTTGCCATCACTTGGCGTCCGTCGTCTGTTGTCCGTTAACTTTTCACATTTGATTCTTCTCCTCTGAAACCCCTCAGCCAAATGAAGTGAAACTTGGTAGGAAGCATCTATGGAAGGTTCTCTCTAAAGATTGCTCTTTTGTCCCAATCCATTAACAAACATGGCCGCTATAGGCAATTCTTGTTTCTGATTGGCCGATTTTTTTAAATCTTCTCCTCTGAAACCGCTAGGCCAAATGAACCAAAACTTGATATGGAGCATCTATGGCAGGTTCTCTATAAAGATTGCTCATTTCGTCCCGATCCATTAACAAACATGGCCGCCACAGGCAATTCATGTTTCTGATTGGTTAATTTCTGAAAAACTCTTCTCCTCTGAAACCACTTGGCCAAATGAATCAAAACTTGGTAGGAAGCATCCTTAGAAGGTCCTCTATAAAGATTGCTAATTTAGTTCCGATCCGTTAACAAACATGGCCGCCACAGACAATTCTTGTTTCTGATTGGCCGATATTTTAAAATCTTCTCTTCTGAAACCGCTTTGCCAAATGAATCGAAATTTGGTAGGAAGCATCCTTGGAAGGTCCTCTATAGAGATGCTCATTTATTTCCGATCCGTTAACAAACATAAACACCATAGGCAATTCTTGTTTCTGATTGGTTGATTTCTAAAAAAATGTCTTCTCTGAAACCGCTTGGCGAAATGAATCGAAACTTGGTAGGAAGCATCCTTGAAAGGTTCTCTATAAAGAATGCTAATTTAGTTCCGATCCGTTAACAAACATGGCCACCACAGGCAATTCTTGTTTCTGATTGGTTGATTTCTAAAAAATTCTTCTCCTCTGAAACCGCTTTGCCAAATGAATCAAAACTTGGTAGGAAGCATCCTTGGAAGGTCATCTATGAATAGTGCGCATTTAGTTCCCATCCGTTAATAAACCTGGCTGCCACAGGCCATTCTTGTTTCTGATTGGTCGATTTCTAAAAATCTTCTTCTCTGTAACTGCTTAACCAAATGAACCGAAGCTTGGTGGGAAGCACCTATGGAAGGTTCTGTATTAAGTTTCCTCAAAGCAGAATGAAAGGTGAGCCCACTGAGCCTCTAGTTGTATTACTGAACACAGAAATAAGTTGACTTCCACACTTCCTAAGTATCAAAGATTGCTTATGTTTAAATAGATTTATTTTGAGATGCTTATATATTGAGGATGGCAACAGATTCATGTTCTCAACTGACATTAATAAATTGAATGAAACCGGAAGAAGTGGACATTGTAAAACTCGGAACCGGATTGAACTATTAAATATGGATTATCTTTTTAGATAACCAATATACAGAGGAAAATTTAATTGAAAAATATTTGCATGAAAATTCATTGATACTAGTAACAGAAACTAAAGTGAATAACTTGTCTATTTGTATTTCAATTGCAAATGTACGTATTAGTGTATATTTATTTTAAATTGATATCCTAAAATTTTCCAAAAAGATATGTATTGGATACTTTTATACAGTAAATTTTTTATACTATACTGCAGAATATATTTTCAAATTTATAAACTTGTGAAATAAAAATTATCTGCAACCTTTTACTTGTTTACAAATAAGAAAAATACAATATCTGGATACACGTATATACAACATATAGTAAAAGGAATAAATGAACCAAGATATTTACATATTAATTCAGTTACATCCACTGGAAACTATGCAATATATGTATGCCAACTGACACAATTTTGCTCACAATCACATGCAGACTCCCTGTCTAATTCAACTGTTTACTAAATTGCCATCAAACTTCATTATAGACAAGTTTGACATCACAAAAAAGCATTCCTAACAAAATTAGGATTTTTTTGTCTTGGGCAAGATGGATCAGGACAAGACCTGATTAAATTTAATTATTGCTGGATCTATTGTATGACATACAAATTAATTCAACATCACTGTAACCCTTTTTTGCATACCCATTTCCGTTCAAGAGTTAGAAATTAATAGTAAGTAGTTAATTCCTGTTTAGAAAATGTGGGAGTTTATCAGTGGCATAAAACCTCCACAAAAGAGGAAGATAAAATTTCATACTGCCACAAGTGTTTAAAAAGCCTGTATTACCTGAATAAATGGGTTTTTAAAATGAATAATTATTCATTCTTGTCTGAATGTTTTGATTTTTCTTTCACATCAACTGAAAAAAATCTTGACCCCTAAAAATTGTGTTGGGCCCTACAAATTAAAAGTCAGTAACCCAGCTGGCCCCTGGTAAAAAAATAGTTAAGTTTTATCCCTGATCCACATGGTTGAATGCTGATAGTAAGTTTGAAGTATCTCATTTCTATGCAAACTCAGTTGATCAGTGCCCAATGCTAAGATTGTGATAACAGATAACACTTACAGGTCATATGAATGTCTCTTAAATGCAAACTTTTTTGTTTTAAAAATGAAAAAATGTCCAGATACTGTCACAATGTGTCTCTTAAAAGCAGACATGTTTTCACTCGGGGAAAAACATGTTACGAAATCCATGCAGGGTTTGTCAAGTGCCTGTGGAAACACTGTTTTGTTCAAATAGTAACACTGATGGATTTATCATCACGATGTCCAGAGTCGCAAGATGAAGCTGGTTCTTGACACGACTATCATGAGAATTTGTCAAAATGAAAGTCTCGTAAAAGCAGACTTTTTAACACTCATTATCATGGACTTTGATATAATTGTATCCATTTAATTCTTTTAAGCAAGTCTACAGGCACTGCAATCTTAGCATATTCTGATTTTTAAAAAATGACCCATTACAAAATTTCCCAATTTGGTAAAAAAAAAAAATCCCAATTCTGTGTAGGGGACCCATTTTAAAATAGCTTGAATCATCCCTGTGTATCAATATATCAATTTTTTAAGAACTTTTTAATTTGATTCCTTTCTCAAGGAATGAATAGAACTTCTGTTTAATATGCTGGAAAAATCTCAGATCTATTTTGTTAGTACCTCGCATCCATACATATATCTGAACCCAGAAGAACAATAGATGTGACATAGAATAGTTGGATTTCAAAGTATTTGATTATCCCAATATTTTTTTTCTCGATGTCAATTGAAGACAATGTGACTTGTGCTTCTACAATGCTTTCTGCATATTTTTTCTTGTTTGGGGAGAGGGTTTTCATGGAGAAGTCACATTCTACACATATCAAAGCTGGGTTTTTTTGTTTTTTTTTGTATTTGATATATTACTTGTAATTTATATTTAGTATTTTATATTGTAGTGAAAACATCAGGGATGAATGATGAGCTGGATATGTTAAATGGAGAATTATATTATTCTCTACTGAGAGTGACCAATGCTTTAGATTATACATACATCATTAGATCTAATGGTGTAACAGTCAAACAAGAACCTCTAATACCAGGCAAAGTCTTTGATGGGGAAGTGATAGGTTATGACCTTAGCTTCCTGAGGTCAAAAGCCATGGTGACAGCTCACTGGGATGGGTTTGGTTTACCAGTTAATACAAAGGTTCAAGTAGATGTTCTGTCAGGTAAATATATTTATCAAAGTTCTGTTTACTAAACTAATTGTCGAATGTCATTGTATAAATCTTCACCATTCAATACATGATATACATGATATAGTTAAGCTTCTCTAAACCAGTCCCCCTTCAAACCATCCAAAAGTTCTAGCCAAAATGTTTTGTTTTGCATGCATTATTTACTTACTATACTGTCAAGTTTTAAGACACATTGCTGCCGATTCATGTTGTCCCATGTCTTTATAATACAGTTTTTTAATACCAGAATATCAATCGAACATTATGTAAATCTGTTTTGAAAGCAAAATTTCAAATGAGGTTATTTCTGTAGCCTTGTAGATTGCTTACCTTTCAAAAACACTGACAAAATCAAACACTTCACAAAATTAACAGTTTTAGTAAACTACAATGTAATCATTCAGTGTAGATTGCATAAATTTAAGATATAAATGAGGTTATAGCAAAATTATAGTGATTTTTATGAAGAAGTTAAACT
Source organism: Bathymodiolus septemdierum (assembly GCA_963383655.1). Lineage (NCBI taxonomy): Eukaryota > Metazoa > Mollusca > Bivalvia > Mytilida > Modiolidae > Bathymodiolus > Bathymodiolus septemdierum. The sequence continues at coordinate 100,062,347 of OY726517.1, read as the reverse complement.
TTTAATGTTTATGCATGTATTTGTTACCAAAGCAGACTTTAAAAGAAAAGTTTGTTGTAAAGAAACACTGTTCTCCTACTTACTCCACCATACAATGTTTCAGTTAAAATTATGAAGATGTATATGTTTAAACATATAGTGTCTGTTATTTGTTTTTATTTTTTTTCCTGAATATTTCAATTAGAAATACAGTCAAACTTGTATTCAGTGGTTACCTTTGGGACAAAGGTTAAATGACTGTGTTAGTGAGGTGACTGTTTATTTGAGTTAAAATAGCATGTAAATCAGGTCTGGAGGGTTTTAACTGGCTGATTACAGAGGTGATTGATAATTCAAAAGATCGAAAATATTGTTTATATGTACATAACTATTATCAAGAAGGAGAGGGTTAGAATTCAATCAGTTTAACACCACCTCTTTGTGTACCTGTCCCAATCCAAGATCTGGATTTTGTACATTGTTGTATTCAATAATTTGAGGTTAGAGGTAGTTTTTCTTTTTGTTGATGATATTGGTCACATTTTTGACATCACTGTTTAAGCTTTTTTCATAATTATTGTATATTCTTAATGTTATAAAAAAAAATGTAATGCTTTCTTTTACTTTATAGGGAATCCAGGACTGCAGGTAAACGAAGAGAACATTGAATATCAGAATAAGAACCAAGCTGTAAAATATTATGAAGTTGCCTTGGGAACAGACAGAAGGTTCTCTGAAACACGAGATAACATTGTCCCATTTACAAATGTTGGCAAAAAGAAAATGATAACATTTTATGATCTAGATCTGGTTCCTGGTTCAGGATTGTACTATTTCACTGTTAAAGCTTACAGTGCCTCCCATTCTGTTGCTATGTTAACATCAAATGGATTTCATGTTAGCTTTGATGGTGGTGTAACTCGTAAGTAGTTGATAGTTATCTGTCTTTGTCCTTTAAATACCTGTTACAACCACCCATATAGCATATTTTGTTTTAGCATACAAACTTACGACAAAAACAAAATTTAAAAGAACATATGACATACTTTCACATATTTATCATTCAGAATATCAATAATTATTTGTGTTTTTTTACATATCAGAAATAGGGGGGTCACTTTCCGTATCCTTGACAACTCTTCATGAAATTTAATCTAATTAAAGGTTGATATTTATTGTATCTTTGTTGGGTTTTTTTTACTCTTTATGGGATGTTGTTAGATGTTAGTATATATAGTGTATCGCCAAAAGCAATTGAAAAAAGATAAAACAAACACATGATTTTCCTTTGACAAAGACCTTTTATGTCAAAAATTTGGGCCGTTCTTGCTTTTTAGTTCACCTGAACTATTGCCATCACTTGGCGTCCGTCGTCTGGTCTGTCGTCTGTAAATTTTTCACATTTCAAGCTTCTTCTCCGAAACCACTGGGCCGATTGGAACCAAACTTAGCAGAAATGTTCCTTGGATGGTCCTCTACAAAGTTACTGTTTTTCGTTCTAGTCGGATATTCAATATGGCTGCCAGGGCCAATAATGTGCTCTGATTGGCTGAAATTTCAAAGATCTTCTTCTCTGAAACTAATGAACTGACTGAACCCAAACTGTAAATAAATGATCATTGGAATGTCCTTTACCAAGTTACTGTATTTTATGCCGATCGGAAATCCAAGATGGCCGCCATCGCAGGACATAGATTAACATTGGACCCTATGCGAAAATGTTCAAATGCCTTCTTCTCAGAAACTACAAATATGATTAAAGCCAAACTGTACATGAATGTTCATTGGATGGTCCTCTACAATCTTAAGGTTTTTTGTTCCGATATGAAATTCAAAATGGGGGCTACAGCAGGACTTAGTTTAACATTGGACCCTATGGGAAAAATGTTTCAAAACGCTTCTTCTCTGAAACCACTTGGACAATTGAAACCAAACTGCCCAGGAATGATCATTGGAAGGTCCTCTACGGATTTTTTGTTTTATATGCCGATCGGAAATCCAAGATGGCCACCACTGCAATACATAGATTAACATTGAACCCTATGGGAAAATGTTCAAATGCCTTCTTCTCAAAAACTACAAATATGATTAAAGCCAAACTGTACATGAATGTTCATTGGATGGTCCTCTACAAACTTTACATTTTTTGTTCCGATATGAAATTCAAAATGGCGGCTACGGCAGGACTTAGTTTAACATTGGACCCTATGGGAAAAATGTTTCAAAATGCTTCTTCTCTGAAACCACTTGGACAATTGAAACCAAACTGCCCAGGAATGATCATTGGAAGGTCCTCTACAAAGTTTCTGTTTTTTTATGCCGATCGAAAATTCAAGGTGGCCGCCACCGCAGGACATAGATTAACATTGGACCCTATGCGAAAATGTTCAAATGCCTTCTTCTCAGAAACTACAAATATGATCAAAGCCAAACTGTACATGAATGTTCATTGGATGGTCCTCTACAAAATGAAATTCAAAATGGCGGCTAAGGCAGGACTTAGTTTAACATTGGACCCTATGGGAAAAATGTTTCAAAATGCTTCTTCTATGAAACCACTTGGACAATTGAAACCAAACTGCCCAGGAATGATCATTGGAAGGTCCTCTACAAAGTTTCTGTTTTTTTATGCCGATCGAAAATTCAAGGTGGCCGCCACCGCAGGACATAGATTAACATTGGACCCTATGGGAAAATGTTCAAATGCCTTCTTCTCAGAAACTACAAATATGATCAAAGCCAAACTGTACATGAATGTTCATTGGATGGTCCTCTACAAACTTTACATTTTTTGTTCCGATATGAAATTCAAAATGGCGGCTACGGCAGGACTTAGTTTAACATTGGACCCTATGGGAAAAATGTTTCAAAACGCTTCTTCTCTGAAACCACTTGGACAGTTGAAACCAAACTGCCCAGGAATGATCATTGGAAGGTCCTCTACAAAGTGTGTGTTTTTTATGCCGATCGGAAATCCAGATGGCCACCACCGCAATACATAGATTAACATTGAACCCTATGGGAAAATGTTCAAATGCCTTCTTCTCAGAAACTACAAATATAATCAAAGCCAAACTGTACATGAATGTTCATTGGATGGTCCTCTACAAACTTTACGTTTTTTGTTCCGATATGAAATTCAAAATGGCGGCTACGGCAGGACTTAGTTTAACATTGGACCCTATGGGGAAAATGTTTCAAAACGCTTCTTCTCTGAAACCACTTGGACAATTGAAACCAAACTGCCCAAGAATGATCATTGGAAGGTCTTCTGCAAAGTTTAAGTTTTTTATGCCGATCGGAAATCCAAGATGGCCGCCACCGCAGGACATAGATTAACATTGGACCCTATGGGAAAATGTTCAAATGCCTTCTTCTCAGAAACTACAAATATGATCAAAACCAAACTGTACATGAATGTTCATTGGGTGGTCCTTTACAAACTTTACATTTTTTGTTCCGATATGAAATTCAAAATGGCGGCTACGGCAGGACTTAGTTTAACATTGGACCCTATGGGAAAAATGTTTCAAAACGCTTCTTCTCTGAAACCACTTGGATAATTGAAACCAAACTGCCCAGGAATGATCATTGGAAGGTCCTCTACAAAGTGTGTGTTTTTTATGCCGATCAGAAATCCAAGATGGCCACCACCGCAGGACATAGATTAACATTGGACCCTATGCGAAAATGTTCAAATGCCTTCTTCTCAGAAACTACAAATATGATTAAAGCCAAACTGTACATGAATGTTCATTGGATGATCCTCTACAAACTTTACGTTTTTTGTTCCGATATGAAATTCAAAATGGCGGCTACAGCAGGACTTAGTTTAACATTGGACCCTATGGGAAAAATGTTTCAAAACGCTTCTTCTCTGAAACCACTTGGACAATTGAAACCAAACTGCCCAGGAATGATCATTGGAAGGTCCTCTACAAAGTTTCTGTTTTTTTATGCCGATCGAAAATTAAAGATGGCCACCACCGCAGGACATAGATTAACATTGGACCCTATGGGAAAATGTTCAAATGCCTTCTTCTCAGAAACTACAAATATGATCAAAGCCAAACTGTACATGAATGTTCATTGGATGGTTCTCTACAAACTTTACGTTTTTTGTTCCGATATGAAATTCAAAATGGCGGCTACGGCAGGACTTAGTTTAACATTGGACCCTATGGGGAAAATGTTTCAAAACGCTTCTTCTCTGAAACCACTTGGACAATTGAAACCAAACTGCCCAAGAATGATCATTGGAAGGTCCTCTGCAAAGTTTAAGTTTTTTATGCCGATCGGAAATCTAAGATGGCCGCCACCGCAGGACATAGATTAACATTGGACCCTATGGGAAAATGTTCAAATGCCTTCTTCTCAGAAACTACAAATATGATCAAAGCCAAACTGTACATGAATGTTCATTGGGTGGTCCTTTACAAACTTTACATTTTTTGTTCCGATATGAAATTCAAAATGGCGGCTACGGCAGGACTTAGTTTAACATTGGACCCTATGGGAAAAATGTTTCAAAACGCTTCTTCTCTGAAACCACTTGGATAATTGAAACCAAACTGCCCAGGAATGATCATTGGAAGGTCCTCTACAAAGTGTGTGTTTTTTATGCCGATCAGAAATCCAAGATGGCCACCACCGCAGGACATAGATTAACATTGGACCCTATGGGAAAATGTTCAAATGCCTTCTTCTCAGAAACTACAAATATGATTAAAGCCAAACTGTACATGAATGTTCATTGGATGGTCCTCTACAAACTTTACGTTTTTTGTTCCGATATGAAATTCAAAATGGCGGCTACAACAGGACTTAGTTTAACATTGGACCCTATGGGAAAAATGTTTCAAAACGCTTCTTCTCTGAAACCACTTGGACAATTGAATCCAAACTGCCCAGGAATGATCATTGGAAGGTCCTCTACAAAGTTTCTGTTTTTTTATGCCGATCGAAAATTAAAGATGGCCACCACCGCAGGACATAGATTAACATTGGACCCTATGGGAAAATGTTCAAATGCCTTCTTCTCAGAAACTACAAATATGATCAAAGCCAAACTGTACATGAATGTTCATTGGATGGTTCTCTACAAACTTTACGTTTTTTGTTCTGATATGAAATTCAAAATGGCGGCTACGGCAGGACTTAGTTTAACATTGGACACTATGGGAAAAATGTTTCAAAACGCTTCTTCTCTGAAACCACTTGGACAGTTGAAACCAAACTGCCCAGGAATGATCATTGGAAGGTCCTCTGTTTTTTATGCCGATCGGAAATACAAGATGGCTGCCACCACAGGTCATAGTATCATAGATGCCAACCATTACGATTTTTTCGTAATTGTTACGAATTTCGGGCCAAAATTACGGTGTTACGGTCAACAGTCTACTTGTTACGGATTTCCGATTATTGCCGGCCCGGAACCGTTCCCCATTTAGATATCATTGTGATCATTTAGACGCTTGATTGTATGTTAAAATCGCATAATGATAAGCGCTTGAGGGATTTCGATTATTTAATCCTTTAGGGATTCTCGGGACTATCTATAGTAGAAAACGATCTATCCATTTCTTGTTCGATCCCATGTAGAACACAGCACGTTTTTGTCAATTTCGCGATGTCTGAGGGAACAAGTGAAGCTTCTGCAGCGAAGAAAAGAAAATTGGGACAACGATTTCGTCCCGAATATTCTTCTCTTGCCTTATGAAATCGACACGGGAACATTATGCCTATTGCAAATATTGCAAACAAGACTTGTCCATTCAGCACGGTGGTCGGGATGAACACACATATACAACAAAACAGTTCAAAAGTGCCAAGTCAACAACATATCAGGCACTCCAGAATTAGACATTAATTATTCCATGGGAGGGTGAGGGAGGGCCACTTCAGAAAATTTTCATTTCTATTGACAGTAAGTTGAAACATAGAATACATTTGTAAGTGAACATACATGTATTAAAACTTAACTTTTTATTTCTTTTTGTTGCTCATCAATTTTGCATCTAGTTGTCACAAATAAAGGAAATCATTTGCTCATCATTTTGTGCCTAGTCTGTAGTACGATTATGGTAAAATTTTATGAAAAATTATGATTACTGAAAAAAATCACAAATTACTGACATCTCAACTTTTTGTTACTGATTGCACCAAAAAGGAGTTGACATCTATGTAGTATTAACACAGAAATATATTCATCTCTGAAGCTATTGCACTGATTGAACCTAAACTGTGCATCAATCATTGGAAGGTCCTTTACAAACTTTGTGTTTTTTATGTTGATCCTAATTCCAAGATGACTACCACTGCAGGACATAGTTTTTACATAGGACCAATTGGTTCTTTTTATAACCAGGTGAACGATACAGGCTCTTGAGAGCCTCTGGTTTGTTTATGTATTCATTGTTTCTATCGTTTTCATATTTTTACCCTTTAGCCGTAATTTAACAAATGACATTCACTGTGTTTGTATATTACATATTTTTAGCCATCTAACAACATATTTTTGTTTAATTTTGATTAATCTGTGTTAGGTGAAATTTAAACTGTAATTATTTTTGGAGGAGTTGTTAACCTTTTTGACTTGGAATATTTTATCATAAAGTTTGCATTTTAAATAGGAATTGTTCAATGCTTGCTTATTACCATAAGAAGATTTGAATATGCTGCTCTATTTTATTAATCAAATTATTTATTTTTAGCTGGCTTAATTGTAATGGAAGAATATGTCAGCACAGATAAATCTCTGGATGTACAGTTTCAAAGTTTCTATTCTAAATTAGACATCCTGATGTACTATGTAGCTGTGTCAAATTATTCAGGGGTTACTGGAACTGATTGTAAACAATATGTAAGTCACATGATCTTTATTATGTTCATTTATTACAGTAAAGCTTACTTTGACTTGTTTAATGCCTATTTTTATGGCTTTCTGCACATATACAGTGGACTCTCGTTATACAGTCCCTCTTTAATCCTCCATCCTCTCTTATTGCCATCAAATGTCCAAAAATAATGTAGTTTAAATGTCAATTTCTCCCTCGATCTATTGCCAAAATATAACTTAATCCAAAAGGCAGTGTAATAACGAGGATGTACTGTATATATTAAAATTCTTTATATCAATTAGATAAATAAAAACTTTACATTTTGTTCCGGATGTTTCAGCCTGTCAAAGATGAAAATTATATTGCAATGATAATTGTGATAGATACAAATAACAGTAGATTTACATTACAATATAGACAACATCATATTGTATGGTGTTGAAATGCATAAAATAATCAGCAGTCTGTGCCAAATTGTCAGAGCCCCTGTCTGACATTCGGTCAGGCAGTCTTGTTGGGTTTGTCTGACCGAAAAGATTTTTGTCTGACCAAAAAAAAAAATGGATATTATGTGAGTGGCTAGTTATCTTTTTATTTCAGTTGTATGAAAATAACTATTATAAATCAGTCACGGTCGAAGGAGAAAACTGCCTCCTAGTTGTTCCCCTCTCCAACATAGTCCTCACAAAATTCATCATCATCATTGTCTGAATAGTCAAATAACTTTTCTATTGGTTCTAGAATTTCTCCCTCCACCAGATCATCATCATGTCCTTGATTTTGCTGTAATGTTTGCCGTAATGTTAGTTGCAGTTACATGTGACTTGCATGTTTCCTGATCGGTGACAGCAGAGATTCTAAAGTTTGTACAGCCTGTGATAGACTTGTTCTGGTATTTCAAATTTTGAGAAACTTTAGCGTCGATACATGCAGGCACATGTCATTCGGTTTTTAATGTAGACAAACTTTTAGCTTGCCAGTCACCGTTAAATTTTCTTTCAGGACGATGCTCCTCTTATTTTCTTTTTCTTTCCTGAACTGAAACGTTTTTGGTTCAAATGCTTTCCTGGGATAGCCCCAGGAACATACTTCAAGGGTTTTGGAAGTTGTGGTTGGTTTTTGGTTTTTTGTTTTTTAATTTCCGGTTCAATCGTGCATGCTTTGCATCAAATAATACACAAAGCCGAACCAGGACTCCACCGGACATTCGGCCTGGAAAAGATGACAAAAACGGTGTACCAACATCCCATTTTGTCGGTCGAGACCATCGGACCGACGGCATTTGGCACAGACTGTAATTAGAAACATTGAAGTCAATACATTAGAAAATACAGACTGTAATTAGAAACATTGAAGTCAATACATTAGAAAATAAAGAGACAGTTGAATGTGTAACATGTTATCCTTGTGGATAAAAAAAACAAAAAAACTTTAGCCCCAGATGGACTAAATTGTCAGATAGACCTACAATGATTTATATGTTTTATATATCGAATTTAGAATGTCAAAGCATGTAATTTTAGAGACCAGGACTTCTTAAAGCTGGTCAAAATAGGTTTCAGTGAGGTTTTACAAACAATTTAATATTCTCCAATCAGAATGAATATTGCCTTTGTGGCGAAACTAAAATAATGCATACATACTGGTGCCCAAGAGAATTCCATCATATATTTTTAATAAACAGCTTAATTTAAACACAGTTCCCTGTACATATAGATTCTCCTTATGCTACCAGTGGATTACGATATTTCTCTACCGGAGATTGTTAAATTTTCAAATTTTAAAGAGCACGAGCTTTAACGAGAGTTATCAGTTTGAAAAGTTAACTGTCAAGAATGAAGAAATTTTGTAATCCACCAGTAGCAGAAGGAGAATCATTTCTCTTATACCAATATTGTTTAAAATCATTTTTTAAGTTGTTAATTTCCGTTGTTAATAATGTTGAAAGGAAATTAGCAGAAATTCTCATGCAGACATTTAAAGGGGCATTATCTGCCAAAATCGTAAATTTTTTTTACCCATAAAAACTATCAGATATGATTGATGCCTTAATAAAACGTGTTTCTGTAACTTATAAATGTTATGAAATGTATGCGCATCGGGGAAAAACGGTGCAACTGCTCGTGTTTTGAGATCGATCAAGAAATGGACGCCATGTAATTAATTATCGGCATTGTTTACGGAGTTTGTCGAATCATCATTAAATCAGTACAACAATGCACTTATTTCTTATTTTCTGTGAATCTGCTTTTAGTCTGCATTAATTATGGACAAAGAACTATGCAAGTTTGCAGTTAATAAGCGACAAAATACAAATTATTCGTTTTTACCTGTCACTAGTAAGGTCAGTTGCATACGGAGAAAGCGAGGTCAAATTATTTGCTTGCAAGGAAATAATAAATCGATGGTAATTTTCTTTCTCAAAAGGCGAAAAGTGGTACGATAAGCTGTTTAATGTGAAATATTTACCTTTATTTCATCATTTTAAAGCTATTTACCGATTTCCAAAACATATATAATTTTTTTGGTCAAAATCGTAGCTAATGCCTCTTTAACAACCATGGTGATTAAAATTGTAAGGAAAATTTAGCAACTGGTTAAACACCCTAAGAATAGGACAATTGTTTATAATTGATAGGTATGGTAATATAATGATAAAAATGCAGGAATTCACTAATTAATATAAATTAGATAAGGACATTCAAACTAATTATATGTGTTTCCTCAGTTATGATATTTTAAACTGACCATGTTGCATATGTAGCACAACGAGTGCAACATATGGGGCAGGAAATGCTTACCCCTCTGGAGTTCAACCCAAGTTTTTAGTTGGGTTCTTGTTGGTCGATATTTAGTTTTCTGCGTAGTGTTTTGTAGATCATTGTTTGTCCTTTTGTCATTTTTCTTTTGGTCATTGTATTGTCTTTCCTTCTTCAATTTATTGCTTCTGATTGCCTCCTTTGGTATGTTCAATTTTTTTTTCTAGCAAAAAAAGCATTATATCAAGTTGTAAATCATGTACAGATTACATGCTGATTTTAATGTAATGTAATAAATTCCATTTATATTTTTGTCAGGTTGATGGAGGCAAAACAACAGAAGAAGATAAAGCTGTGATTTTCAATGTCTTTCCTGTCACTAATATTAATCAGAATACATTCTATAAAGTGGAGCCATTAAATCTGAAGTTAGGACACAGTTACATTGTATGGGTAATGGGTAGGTATCAGACTGTATGTTAAGTTAGGACATAGTTACATTGTATGGGTAATGGGTAGGTATCAGACTTTATGTTAAGTTAGGACACAGTTACATTGTATGGTAAATGGATAGGTATCAGACTGTATGTTAAGTTAGGACATAGTTACATTGTATGGGTAATGGGTAGGTATCAGACTGTATGTTAAGTTAGGACACAGTTACATTGTATGGGTAATGGGTAGGTATCAGACTGTATGTTAAGTTAGGACATAGTTACATTGTATGGGTAATGGGTAGGTATCAGACTGTATGTTAAGTTAGGACACAGTTACATTGTATGGGTAATGGGTAGGTATCAAACTGTATGTTAAGTCAGGGCACAGTTACACTGTATGGATAATGGGTAGGTATCAGACTGTATGTTAAGTTAGGGCACAGTTACATTGTATGGGTAATGGGTAGGTATCAGACTGTAGTGTATGTTAGCTCAAACTTGAAAGATACAACCTAATAAAATTCATATTTTTCATCACTCTTGTATTTTTATGGTTTTTTTTTTTTTTTTTTATGATAGAATTTCTTCATTTTTGTCTAGAAGAAGTTTATCATATAACCATTAAAAAGAGTGCAAAAATTATTGGGTCACAATACTTTTTACACAAGGCTGATGTAAAAAGATTTTTTTTTAATGTATATCAGGGTGCTGTTGTACTGTGGTAGTTAAATTAAAAAAATAGTCGAAAATTGATTGAAGTAGCACATGAATACATGAAACCATTGAACCCTCTGTACCCAATGATGGAACTGTATAAACTAACAATTCACTGCAAAAAGATTACACAAGAAAAAAACTTCCAATTGCAGACTCTATCCCTTTATACTATTGCAAAATATTTTTTTGTTAAAAATAGCTATTACTGGTAATTTAATTGTAAAATTTTACAGGAATGGATAAGTCTGGAGAATGCAGTTTGACTAGTCATAGATTTACTGTAGAGACCACAGGTCCAGAAGCTGGAGAACTAACTAGTGGTCCTGATTATAATATGGTATGTTGTTGTAGAAATTATTTGTAATTAAGGTAGGCAGGTAGATTTTATATCCTTATCATTTTGACTATAGACATAGAACCTAAGTAATAAAGGTGAACCCATTTAAACCGATATGTTAATGTATTTTTATAGTCTTAATGGTTTTACACTTCCTATTATAGATTCTTAGTGAAATGTACAATTATTGATGGGTTGTACACATTTAGAAAGAAAAGGTATGGATGTAAATAATGAGAGACTATATCTGATTTACACAAATTAAAGGAAAGGAACAGCTGTTTTATTGCTGTTCTACATTTCACAGTCACAGTAGGGCCTTAATCAATAAGTATAACTCATACTAGAATGGGTTTGAAACTGTCCCTATTCTGTAGTTGAGTGGTACTCTTTTATTTCTGTTATACTAGAATGGGTTTGAAACTGTCCCTAGTCTGTAGTTGAGTGGTACTCTTTTATTTCTGTCATACTAGAATGGGTTTGAAACTGTCCCTCGTCTGTAGTTGAGTGGTACTCTTTTATTTCTGTTATACTAGAATGGGTTTGGAACTGTCCCTAGTCTGTAGTTGAGTGGTACTCTTTTTATTTCTGTTATACTAGAATGGGTTTGAAACTGTCCCTAGTCTGTAGTTGAGTGGTACTCTTTTATTTCTGTCATACTAGAATGGGTTTGAAACTGTCCCTAGTCTGTAGTTGAGTGGTACTCTTTTATTTCTGTTGTACTAGAATGGGTTTGAAACTGTCCCTAGTCTGTAGTTGAGTGGTACTCTTATTTCTGTTATACTAGAATGGGTTTGAAACTGTCCCTAGTCTGTAGTTGAGTGGTACTCTTTTATTTCTGTTATACTAGAATGGGTTTGAAACTGTCCCTAGTCTGTAGTTGAGTGGTACTCTTTTATTTCTGTTGTACTAGAATGGGTTTAAAACTGTCCCTAGTCTGTAGTTGAGTGGTACTCTTATTTCTTTTATACTAGAATGGGTTTGAAACTGTCCCTAGTCTGTAGTTGAGTGGTACTCTTATTTCTGTTATACTAGAATGGGTTTGAAACTGTCCCTAGTCTGTAGTTGAGTGGTACTCTTTTATTTCTGTTATACTAGAATGGGTTTGAAACTGTCCCTAGTCTGTAGTTGAGTGGTACTCTTTTATTTCTGTTGTACTAGAATGGGTTTGAAACTGTCCCTAGTCTGTAGTTGAGTGGTACTCTTATTTCTGTTATACTAGAATGGGTTTGAAACTGTCCCTAGTCTGTAGTTGAGTGGTACTCTTTTATTTCTGTTATACTAGAATGGGTTTGAAACTGTCCCTAGTCTGTAGTTGAGTGGTACTCTTTTATTTCTGTTGTACTAGAATGGGTTTGAAACTGTCCCTAGTCTGTAGTTGAGTGGTACTCTTTTATTTCTGTTATACTAGAATGGGTTTGGAACTGTCCCTAGTCTGTAGTTGAGTGGTACTCTTTTATTTCTGTTATACTATAATGGGTTTGAAACTGTCCCTAGTCTGTAGTTGAGTGGTACTCTTTTATTTCTGTTGTACTAGAATGGGTTTGAAACTGTCCCTAGTCTGTAGTTGAGTGGTACTCTTTTATTTCTGTTATACTAGAATGGGTTTGAAACTGTCCCTAGTCTGTAGTTGAGTGGTACTCTTTTATTTCTGTTATACTAGAATGGGTTTGAAACTGTCCCTAGTCTGTAGTTGAGTGGTACTCTTTTATTTCTGTTATACTAGAATGGGTTTGGAACTGTCCCTAGTCTGTAGTTGAGTGGTACTCTTTTATTTCTGTTGTACTAGAATGGGTTTGAAACTGTCCCTAGTCTGTAGTTGAGTGGTACTCTTTTATTTCTGTTATACTAGAATGGGTTTGAAACTGTCCCTAGTCTGTAGTTGAGTGGTACTCTTTTATTTCTGTTATACTAGAATGGGTTTGAAACTGTCCCTAGTCTGTAGTTGAGTGGTACTCTTTTATTTCTGTTATACTAGAATTTGTTTGAAACTGTCCCTAGTCTGTAGTTGAGTGGTACTCTTTTATTTCTGTTATACTAGAATGGGTTTGAAACTGTCCCTAGTCTGTAGTTGAGTGGTACTCTTTTATTTCTGTTATACTAGTATGGGTTTGAAACTGTCCCTAGTCTGTAGTTGAGTGGTCACTCTTTTATTTCTGTTATACTAGAATGGGTTTGAAACTGTCCCTAGTCTGTAGTTGAGTGGTACTCTTTTATTTCTGTTTTACTAGAATGGGTTTGAAACTGTCCCTAGTCTGTAGTTGAGTGGTCACTCTTTTATTTCTGTTATACTAGAATGGGTTTGAAACTGTCCCTAGTCTGTAGTTGAGTGGTACTCTTTTATTTCTGTCATACTAGAATGGGTTTGAAACTGTCCCTAGTCTGTAGTTGAGTGGTACTCTTTTATTTCTGTTATACTAGAATGGGTTTGAAACTGTCCCTAGTCTGTAGTTGAGTGGTCACTCTTTTATTTCTGTTATACTAGAATGGGTTTGAAACTGTCCCTAGTCTGTAGTTGAGTGGTACTCTTTTATTTCTGTTGTACTAGAATGGGTTTGAAACTGTCCCTAGTCTGTAGTTGAGTGGTACTCTTTTATTTCTGTTGTACTAGAATGGGTTTGAAACTGTCCCTAGTCTGTAGTTGAGTGGTACTCTTTTATTTCTGTTATACTAGAATGGGTTTGAAACTGTCCCTAGTCTGTAGGTGAGTGGTCACTCTTTTATTTCTGTTATACTAGAATGGGTTTGAAACTGTCCCTAGTCTGTAGTTGAGTGGTACTCTTTTATTTCTGTTATACTAGAATGGGTTTGAAACTGTCCCTAGTCTGTAGTTGAGTGGTACTCTTTTATTTCTGTTATACTAGAATGGGTTTGAAACTGTCCCTAGTCTGTAGTTGAGTGGTACTCTTTTATTTCTGTTATACTAGAATGGGTTTGAATCTGTCCCTAGTCTGTAGTTGAGTGGTACTCTTTTATTTCTGTTATACTAGAATGAGTTTGAATCTGTCCCTAGTCTGTAGTTGAGTGGTCACTCTTGTATTTCTGTTATACTAGAATGGGTTTGAAACTGTCCCTAGTCTGTAGTTGAGTGGTCACTCTTTTATTTCTGTTATACTAGAATGGGTTTGAAACTGTCCCTATTCTGTAGTTGAGTGGTACTCTTTTATTTCTGTTATACTAGAATGGGTTTGAAACTGTCCCTAGTCTGTAGTTGAGTGGTACTCTTTTATTTCTGTTATACTAGAATGGCTTTAAAACTGTCCCTATTCTGTAGTTGAGTGGTACTCTTTTATTTCTGTTATACTAGAATGGGTTTGAATCTGTCCCTAGTCTGTAGTTGAGTGGTCACTCTTGTATTTCTGTTATACTAGAATGGGTTTGAAACTGTCCCTAGTCTGTAGTTGAGTGGTCACTCTTTTATTTCTGTTATACTAGAATGGGTTTGAAACTGTCCCTATTCTGTAGTTGAGTGGTACTCTTTTATTTCTGTTATACTAGAATGGGTTTAAAACTGTCCCTAGTCTGTAGTTGAGTGGTACCTTTATCAATAAGTATAACTCATACTAGAATGGCTTTAAAACTGTCCCTATTCTGTAGTTGAGTGGTACTCTTTTATTTCTGTCATACTAGAATGGGTTTGAAACTGTCCCTAGTCTGTAGTTGAGTGGTACTCTTTTATTTCTGTTATACTAGAATGGGTTTAAAACTGTCCCTAGTCTGTAGTTGAGTGGTACTCTTTTATTTCTGTCATACTAGAATGAGTTTGAAACTGTCCCTAGTCTGTAGTTGAGTGGTACTCTTTTATTTCTGTCATACTAGAATGAGTTTAAAACTGACCCTAGTCTGTAGTTGAGTGGTACTCTTTTATTTCTGTCATACTAGAATGAGTTTGAAACTGTCCCTAGTCTGTAGTTGAGTGATCACTCTTTTATTTCTGTTATACTAGAATGGGTTTGAAACTGTCCCTAGTCTGTAGTTGAGTGGTACCTTTATCAATAAGTATAACTCATACTAGAATGGCTTTAAAACTGTCCCTATTCTGTAGTTGAGTGGTACTCTTTTATTTCTGTTATACAAGAATGGGTTTGAAACTGTCCCTATTCTTTAGTTGAGTGGTACTCTTTTATTTCTGTTATACTAGAATGGGTTTGAAACTGTCCCTAGTCTGTAGTTGAGTGGTACTCTTTTATTTCTGTTATACTAGAATGGGTTTGAAACTGTCCCTAGTCTGTAGTTGAGTGGTACTCTTTTATTTCTGTTGATAAAAACTGTCCCTAGTCTGTAGTTGAGTGGTACTCTTTTATTTCTGTCATACTAGAATGGGTTTAAAACTGTTCCTAGTCTGTAGTTGAGTGGTCACTCTTTTATTTCTGTTATACTAGAATGGGTTTGAAACTGTCCCTAGTCTGTAGTTGAGTGGTACTCTTTTATTTCTGTTCTACTAGAATGGGTTTGAAACTGTCCCTAGTCTGTAGTTGAGTGGTCACTCTTTTATTTCTGTTATACTAGAATGGGTTTGAAACTGTCCCTAGTCTGTAGTTGAGTGGTACTCTTTTATTTCTGTTATACTAGAATGGGTTTGAAACTGTCCCTAGTCTGTAGTTGAGTGGTACTCTTTTATTTCTGTTATACTAGAATGGGTTTGAAACTGTCCCTAGTCTGTAGTTGAGTGGTACTCTTTTATTTCTGTTCTACTAGAATGGGTTTGAAACTGTCCCTAGTCTGTAGTTGAGTGGTACTCTTTTATTTCTGTTATACTAGAATGGGTTTGAAACTGTCCCTAGTTTGTAGTTGAGTGGTACTCTTTTATTTCTGTTATACTAGAATGGGTTTGAAACTGTCCCTAGTCTGTAGTTGAGTGGTACTCTTTTATTTCTGTTGATAAATAATACATCTGGGCATCTTTATCCTTTTGATGTTTTTTTTGTGTAGAATTTTATTTCCCAGTTATCAACAAGAAATCTTATAAATACTGTCATCATTGTGTCTGACATCTCATTACAAGGTTAAAAGCACAGACCAAAAACAGCCAACAGGTAAAAAGTAAGAACACTAGATAGTATGAAGTAGGCTGACTAATTAGATGGACTGTATATAGAAAAAAAACATCTGAAAATTGAAAGTTGAAGGAGTGTGAAAATTAAATACTATCACACAGAATACATCCATAATTGTATACATATATTTATAGATTATTGATGTTGTGTAAACATGTATAATTTTTGATGGCATGTAAACATGTACTGTATGATAAAATTGTACACTATTTCAGAATGTTACCTACACTCCATACAGTAACCGTTTGACAGTAACCTGGGAAGGCTATCATGATCCTGAATCAGATATCTTGTCTTATGAAGTAGCATTGTGGAACAAATCCACCTGTTCTGAGCATAGTATTGAAATGCTAATGGTGGATTGGATAACTTTGACATCTAACTACTCACAGTATATGTTTACAGAATTGGAGCTTAAAGTATGCTATGTTATTATTTCAAATAAATCTTGTCAAATATCATAAAAATCTTGTTTCGTGTGACTTAAAGGATCAAATCCACATGACAATCCAGAGCTGAAAAAAATAATTTAAATTTAAATTTGAGGAAAGTTCACCATGCAATGCTTTGTGTTGATTTTTGGGATAAAAAAGATTGATTCTCAGTTATATTACAGCTATATAAAGCAAGAATGGAGAACACTACAAAGTCAAGAGATTCTGAATAGACCAGTTTTTGTGCTAGAAATTCTGAAGTGTCTGAAAATTCTGAAAATTACTCAAAATTCTGAAAAGATTCTGAAAATTGCTAAAAATTCTGAACAGATTCTGAAAATTGCTGAACATTACTGAAAATTCTGAACAGATTCTGAACATTGCTGAAAATTCTGAACAGATTCTGAACATTACTGAAAATTCTGAACAGATTCTGAACATTATCTTTCTTCTTAAATCAATATATTTTACTTCATTTTCATTAGATTTTAACTAAATATAGAATGTGATATTTCATTAATTAATTATTTAAAAAAAAATTAGAACAGCTATATTATTTCATTTCTCATTAAATTTGACATTTTCTTTATTTCAATCTTTCTTCTTAAATCAATATATTTTATTTCATCTTCGTTAGATTTTAACTAATTATGGAAAGGGATCAGAGAAAGGATATTTTACTAATTTATTTTTTTAAATTAAATTACAACAACTATATTATTTCATTTCTTATTAGATTGGTCATTTTCTTTATTTCAAATTTTTCTTCTTAAATCAATATTATTTTACTTCATTTTCATTAGATTTTTACTAAATATAGCATGTGATATTTCACTAATTAATTATTTAAGAAAAATTAAATTTAAGCAACTATATTATTTCATTTTTTATTAAATTTGTCATTTTAATATCAATTTTGTTCTTCTTAATTCAATGTATTTTACTTCATTTTTAAAAATTAATTAAAAACTTTGAAGTGGCCCCAACTTAAGTGCTAAAACAACAATCTACACTATAAGTATGTAAGTAAGAGCAAAACAATTTTTTTGACCTGTATATCATAAAACAGTATGGTATCAATTGCCAATTGATAAACCTGTATCCAGTTTAAATATATTAGAGAGGTGTCATATCCCTGCATGGATTCTGCTGAAAATTCTGAACAGATTATGAACATTTTAAAGTTTTTAGTTAATTTTTAAAAATGAAGTAAAATACATTGAATTAAGAAGAACAAAATTGATATAAAAATGACAAATTTAATAAAAAAATGAAATAATATAGTTGCTTAAATTTAATTTTTCTTAAATAATTAATTAGTGAAATATCACATGCTATATTTAGTAAGAAAAATTTGAAATAAAGAAAATGACCAATCTAATAAGAAATGAAATACTATAGTTGTTGTAATTTAATTTAAAAAAATTAATTAGTAAAATATCCTTTCTCTGATCCCTTTCCATAATTAGTTAAAATCTAACGAAAATGAAATAAAATATATTGATTTAAGAAGAAAGATTGAAATAAAGAAAATGTCAAATTTAATGAGAAATGAAATAATATAGCTGTTCTAATTTTTTTTAAAATAATTAATTAATGAAATATCACATTCTATATTTAGTTAAAATCTAATGAAAATGAAGTAAAATATATTGATTTAAGAAGAAAGATATTGTTCAGAATCTGTTCAGAATTTTCAGTAATGTTCAGAATCTGTTCAGAATTTTCAGTAATTTTCAGAATTTTCAGCAATTTTCAGAATCTGTTCAGCAATGTTCAGAATCTTTTCAGAATTTTTAGTAATTTTCAGAATTTCTAGCACAAAAACTGGTCTATTCAGAATCTCTTGACTTTGTAGTGGAATATGTATGTAATTCTGTATACCAGTATTTATCAAGTCTGTCTATTGATGTAATACTTCCATAGTTACCCCACATTAATCATTAACTCCAAACCAATCAGTCATTGATATATAACCCCTAAGCAGTTCCAGATTTACATTTTAATATGTTGTTAACAAGGCAAGTTTGTAACTCATGATTCATTGTACTATGGAGAGGTTTGCTGTCTGTTAGACCAAAGAGTTAGTTTTATTGTACTGGAACCTTTAGAAATATTGTCTTCTTTTATAGTAAACGACATTCAATTAATAACAATACAATAGTCCCCCTATTATAAGGTCACTCCCACCAAAAGTGACCTCTCTTATAATTACCAAGCCAGATTTCAAATACACAGAGATAGTAATATACTACTAAATTATGCCCTACTGAGATAGTAATATACTACTAAATTATGCCCTACTGAGATAGTAAAATACTACTAAATTATGCCCTACTGAGATAATAATATACTACTAAATTATGCCCTACTGAGATAGTAATATACTACTAAATTATGCCCTACTGAGATAGTAATATACTACTAAATTATGCCCTACTGAGATAGTAAAATACTACTAAATTATGCCCTACTGAGATAGTAATATACTACTAAATTATGCCCTACTGAGATAGTAATATACTACTAAATTATGTCCTACTGAGATAGTAATATACTACTAAATTATGCCCTACTGAGATAGTAAAATACTACTAAATTATGCCCTACTGAGTTAGTAATATACTACTAAATTATGTCCTACTTAGATAGTAATATACTACTAAATTATGCCCTACTGAGATAGTAATATACTACTAAATTATGCCCTACTGAAATAGTAATATACTACTAAATTATGCCCTACTTAGATAGTAATATACTACTAAGTTATGCCCTACTGAGATAGTAAAATACTACTAAATTATGCCCTACTGAAATAGTAAAATACTATTAAATTATGCCCTACTGAGATAGTAATATACTACTAAATTATGCCCTACTGAAATAGTAATATACTACTAAATTATGCCCTACTTAGATAGTAATATACTACTAAATTATGCCCTACTTAGATAGTAAAATACTACTAAATTATGCCCTACTGAAATAATAAAATACTACTAAATTATGCCCTACTGAGATAGTAATATACTACTAAATTATGCCCTACTGAGATAGTAATATACTACTAAATTATGCCCTACTGAGATAGTAAAATACTACTAAATTATGCCCTACTGAGATAGTAATATACTACTAAATTATGCCCTACTGAGATAGTAATATACTACTAAATTATGCCCTACTGAAATAGTAAAATACTACTAAATTATGCCCTACTGAGATAGTGAAATACTACTAAATTATGCCCTACTGAAATAGTAAAATACTACTAAATTATGCCCTACTGAGATAGTAATATACTACTAAATTATGCCCTACTGAAATAGTAAAATACTACTAAATTATGCCCTACTGAGATAGTAATATACTACTAAATTATGCCCTACTGAAATAGTTAAATACTACTTAATTATGCCCTACTGAGATAGTAATATACTACTAAATTATGCCCTACTGAGATAGTGAAATACTACTAAATTATGCCCTACTGAAATAGTAAAATACTACTAAATTATGCCCTACTGAGATAGTAATATACTACTAAACTACTAAATTTTGCCCTACTGAGATAGTAATATACTACTAAATTATGCCCTACTGAAATAGTAAAATACTACTTAATTATCCCCCTCAAGAGAGGCAACCCTACTTATAAGGCCAATTTTTCATTGCAGATGAGATGGCTTTTAAAGAGAGGGGACCATTGATGTGTTGATGTAAGCTGTTCTTGTTAGCTTGATGCTGCTTAAATGTATTACACTCTCATCACTTGTCAGTGGTTTTCTTTCAACATGACTATAATAATTTGTTTTTACAGGTTAACACTCCTTATATTGTAAAGTTGATAGTTACCAACCAAGCAGGACTATCAATCAGTAAAGAATCGGCTCCTATTCTATTTGATTCCTCACAACCAACAGCAGGTCACGTGGTAGATGGTGTAGACTTTATAAATGATAAAGTATGGTTTGGTTCATCTACAACTATATCAGGTGATAATATATTTTCATACAACAATCATCATTTGTCAGTAGGGTTGTCTGTAAACTCCATTGACATTGATTAGTTAGGACTTCCATATATTACGATGTGAAAATATGAAAGACCACTGGAATCACTTACAATTTTTGACACTTTCACTAGAGCAATATGTGGTAGTTCATTCTCTGGAGCAAGGCATTACTCTTTGTTCACTCTTACTAGAGCAACATGTTACTGTTTGTTCACTCTTACTGGAGCAATATGTTACTGTTTGTTCACTCTTACTGGAGCAACATGTTACTGTTTGTTCACTCTTACTAGAGCAACATGTTACTGTTTGTTCACTCTTACTGGAGCAACATGTTACTGTCTGTTCACTCTTACTAGAGCAACATGTTACTGTTCGTTCACTCTTACTGGAGCAACATGTTACTGTTTGTTCACTCTTACTGGAGCAATATGTTACTGTTTGTTCACTCTTACTGGAGCAACATGTTACTGTTTGTTCACTCTTACTGGAGCAACATGTTACTGTTTGTTCACTCTTACTAGAGCAACATGTTACTGTTCGTTCACTCTTACTGGAGCAACATGTTACTGTTTGTTCACTCTTACTAGAGCAACATGTTACTGTTCGTTCACTCTTACTGGAGCAACATGTTACTGTTTGTTCACTCTTACTAGAGCAACATGTTACTGTTTGTTCACTCTTACTGGAGCAACATGTTACTGTTTGTTCACTTTTACTGGAGCAACATGTTACTGTTTGTTCATTCTTACTGGAGCAACATGTTACTGTTTGTTCACTCTTACTGGAGCAACATGTTACTGTTTGTTCACTCTTACTAGAGCAACATGTTACTGTTTGTTCACTCTTACTTGAGCAATATGTTACTGTTTGTTCACTCTTACTGGAGCAACATGTTACTGTTTGTTCACTCTTACTGGAGCAACATGCAACATGTTACTGTTTGTTCACTCTTACTAGAGCAACATATTACTGTTTGGTCACTCTTACTGGAGCAACATGTTACTGTTTGTTCACTCTTACTTGAGCAATATGTTACTGTTTGTTCACTCTTACTGGAGCAACATGTTACTGTTTGTTCACTCTTACTAGAGCAACATGTTACTGTTTGTTCACTCTTACTAGAGCAACATGTTACTGTTTGTTCACTCTTACTAGAGCAACATGTTACTGTTTGTTCACTCTTATTAGAGCAACATATTACTGTTTGGTCACTCTTACTGGAGCAACATGTTGCAGTTTTTTCACATTGGCTAGAGTAAAACATTTCCTAGAAAAAGCATGTAACAATTTGAATGTTTTGCAACTGTTGCATTTATGAAGTTGCTTGTGTTGTTCAATCTGAATAAATATATCCCTACATTTTTTTTAATGAACTCGTCTCTTTATGTCTATGTTGTAGCAAGATATAAGGGAGCCAAAAGAACCAAACACCTAAATTTTTATTTTTTAGTCTGATTTATGGTGTATTTTCATTAGATCTTTTATAAAATTTCCAGCTTGCCTTCTTCTAACAGATTTGACCAAACTATTATGGTTTCTCATATAAAAAGGGTGAAAGGGAACCAATGCCCAAACTGAATACTGTTTAGCTCATCTGACCCATTGGATCATGTGGGCTATGATGCCATCACTGGTGTCCGTCCAGCTTAAGCCATTTCTAAATTATTCTCTTCTGAAACCACTGGGCCAATTTCTACCAAGCTGGCCTGAATCATTCATAGGCCATGTGAGCTTTTGTTGTCACATGGTGTCCTTGGTCCCCTAAAAATTGTATTCAACAGCCCATTCAAGATGTTACTAAAAATAGAAATTTCTGTAATTGACTAATTCTGCTTTATTTTAAGTAAAAATGGGCTAAAATTTAAAGTACAAGAGGAAGCCCTTGCAGGGATTAAGATTAGCTGTCGCCCAGTCGCAAATGCGAGTAACATTTGTGTTGGGCGACATATAATACGTATAATCTTCGCCCGTTTTGCGATTGCACAATTTAATTGAGTCAGGTGCAGATTGAAGTTCCGCTGATCGTAAATCAGCATCTTGGAATTCCCTTTTTGTCAAAATAGGTTTATCGTATGATTCTCTGTATTTTATGTGAATATTAAATGAATAAAACCGAGACCTCCCGAGTAAGTCTGATAGAATAACCAAATTTTGGCTGTTCCCGCTATGTTGCGCTCCGAGATGTTTTGGGTAAAATAGAAGGAACAGCCGCTGTTCTCATTATTGACGTTTAACATACTTTCGTGTTATTTTCACAGTAGTCGTTTATGAAAAAGTTCTTGACTGAAATTTTAATAAAATATTTCTTTTATTAACATATCATTTCCGTTTTCATTGATATTTTTATGTTATTATTGCTTTTTTCTTTGTTTTAATTGCCAAATCCGCAATATTAGTCTAGTCAATTCCGTAACGTAACGGTATCGATCGTTTAACACATTTCGTCAATTTCCTGTCACAAAAAAAAATGTGGCGATTCATAAAGGGGGTAGAAGAACCTTCAAAAAAAGAAAGTCAACTGAAGATAAACTGAATTACTTTAAAGATTATGACAAAAAAAGATAAAGGCAATATAACATTGATTGGGAAAAACTAAACATATAAATTCAAATAAAGTTTATTACTACTGTTGTGTATTTTAAATATATCAATATACTCCAAGGCCTGGTGATGTCTATTTCAACATCCTTTGCATTTTTTTGTCTGAAATTTTCCCTTCAACAAATAGCAATATATATATATTACCAGATAAAAATAGCTTGCAATCGACCTGGTGTTGTTGTAGTGTCTAAACATTATTCATTTAAGCAAAAAAATTGTTGCTCATCTACATTAACCATGTTAAGTTTACATGACATATTCGATAAAATCAAAACCAAATTTCAGGAATTGGAGCGCTAGTGGACAGGTCAGATGGAGGAATACACCAAAAATAAAAATTATCCCCCCCCCCCCCCCCCCCCCCCCCCCAATAAAGGTCTTTTTCCAGTTCAATAAAATCACTTTCAGTTCACTCAGATTGCAGGATTTAGGGTCTAATTTTTCAAAATTTTCATGGGGGGGGGACATGCCCCCAAGCCCCCCTAGCATGTCCGGTGATGGTGATTTTTTCATTAAAAGTTGGGCTATTAACTTTTTGTCTGAGCTACTACTTTTTTTTTTCCTGTAAAAGTTAAACCTAATCCCTGCTTTGTTATCTTGCTGCATTTGTACTGTGCTGTGCCTGCTAGATGTAGCCATTTATTTCATCTATTATAGGATTAATAGTTATATTCCTATAATTGTATATTCATCTGGATCTATTTTGTATCAAGAAGAATTACTTTGAATCTGAGATGATTTGTTACTCAATGTATTAGAGTAGAGCACTTAATTTTGTACTTGGTAGTTAATACTTCACAAGAAGGATTTATTTATATATATTTTATCAGGTACATTTTTACATCTTGCTTCACCGGATGGTTTACCATGTCCAGTACAGTCTATATCTATGGTGAAAGATCCAGACTGGATAACGCTACAACAGCTAGGATTTAAAGATCCTAGTGGTAAACAGTGGTCACTGGTACATCGCCCAGAGAACATTCAAACGTTGGTGTATGACAATACTGTATCTATAAAGTTATCTAGAGATGTACAGAAGAAACAAATGTTCACAGGGGCATACATCAGATCTGCTGAATTTGAAAATGGAGGAACTTTTCAGGTTAAATATATTAGTATTTGTTCAGAATATACTGTGAACAATTATATTTATTGTGTTTTACTTTTTGCTATCTTTGCTGCAGCCATTATACATTGAAAATTTTTCTTCAGGGACAATTATTCTTATATATGGTATTGATATGTTTGTTAAATATCATAGAATATTATATGAGAAAAAAGGTAGCAAAAACATTTGACTTAATATAATTTTCTTTACAGTTCTAGCCTTCTAACATTTGTGTATTAAGAAAAGAAGTTTAAATAAAGATGGTCAACAATTCCAATATTATCAAAATGAACCACAGCATAAATCATGTTATTGGAAACCCAGATCCTGGCTTGGAGTATAATAAGACTCAAAAATGTGACATGATAAATCAGTTAATAGGATTCCTAACCCCCCCCTTTTGATAATTGGATCTCAAACGACAATACCGTGGTTTTTTGTTATATTTTAGGTCTCTATAAAGGCAGCTGATGGTGAAGGAGTTGCTGTCACTGGTGTAATGCTGTGGGATGGTCCTATAGATGGGATAGCTACATATGATTACATTACTGAAGAGGACTGGACCAAGAATATATGTGACTGTTGTCTAGAAGATCCAATACCAGAGGTAGATACTGATTGTAAATGAAATATAATTTTTGTAGTCTACATCTACATGTAAAATATTCATATACAAATGTATACTAAGCCTATGATAAATTTTATATTTACTTTTCCATAAAGGACTTTATGGAAATTAAATAATAATGAATGTATCATATATAGTAGCTAGTCTTTTAATTTCATCCATTTTGTGTTAATAATTATTATTATTGAGTTAAAATAATGCTAGTTCTAAAAATGATAGCATTCACAAAGGTAAAAAGGCTAAAAGACAAACAATGATTGGTAAAACACTACACAGAAAACTTAAGATTGAGCATATCAGAAACTACAAACTTAGTGTACCCAAATCATACAAGAATAAATATTAAGTGAGTTATACAGACTTGGTTGAATAATACAGGCTCAGGTGAGCAATACAGGTTCAGGTGAACAATACAGGCTCAGGTGAGCAATACAGTCTTAGTGGAGTAATACAGACTCAGTTGAGTAATACAAACTCAGTTGAGTAATGCAGACTCAGTTGAGCAATACAGACTCAGTGGAGCAATAGACTCAGTTGAGTAATACAGACTCAGTTGAGTAATACAGACTCAGTTGAGTAATACAGACTCAGTGGAGTAATACAGACTCAGTGGAGCAATACAGACTCAGAGGAGCAATACAGACTCAGTTGAGCAATGCAGACTCAGTTGAGTAATGCATACTCAGTGGAGCAATACAGACTCAGTTGAGTAATACAGACTCAGTTGAGCAATACAGACTCAGTTGAGTAATGCAGACTCAGTTGAGCAATACAGACTCAGTTGAGTAATACAGACTGAGTTGAGTAATACAGACTCAGTGGAGCAATACAGACTCAGTGGAGCAATACAGACTCAGTTGAGTAATGCAGACTCAGTTGAGTAATACAGACTCAGTGGAGTAATACAGACTCAGAGGAGCAATACAGACTCAGTGGAGCAATACAGACTCAGTTGAGCAATGCAGACTCAGTTGAGCAATACAGACTCAGGTGAGCATCTAGTTATCGCTTACCATTGACTCCTTAAGTATGGTGTTAAAGTGTAAGTGTACTTCACTGAAAATAATGAAGTTAAATATAGCCATAGTTGAAATCCAATTAATCTATTTAATTCCCTTAGTTATTCCATGATTTTTATTTCTCATAGGCTTGTTCTTTCTGTAACTGTTCAATGTATAACAAGACTACAGTACCACCTAGTATAGAAGTAACAGAACAACCTTACCAGATTGTTAACAATCCTGACAATACAGTTGTACAAGTACCTATAGATGTAACTACACCTACTGCACAGACTTCCTGCGGTCTTCAGATATTATCTGGTATGGATGTAATATCTTTTTAACTCGCCTGTATAAATACCACTTTCAATAAGATTTATTTTCACAGTGTCCATCATCATCTGTTAACTTTTTACCTTTTACTCATTTCCTCTAGAACAATTGAGCCAGTCTAAATAAAAAAGACATATAGGATTTAAAACCAGGAGAGGTGCAAGATAGTAAAATCTGTGGCACCCGAGAGTAAGATTTAAATCGTATCGGACGAGACTTGTCCGAGTCGGATACGATTTAAATCTTACCCGAGGGTGTCTCAGATTTAACAATCTCGGTGTTTGACTCTTTTCCTCACCCCTTTCTATCGTGTCAATGTTTGTTTACTTTGAGAGAATATAGAGTGCTCTCCCTTGTTAGTAACTAACAAAAATTAAAAAATTTACCTCCCTTTAACCAACGTCAAATAACTTTTTATATAAGTATTTATCACTGTTGTGGTAGCAGTTAAAGATACTGTCTATATATTTTATTATGAAATACATTTAAAATACTGCCAAGACACGGATGTAAATCGAAAAATCGTCAATTTACTTCAACAATGGAAACAAATTTGCGGGAAAAAGCAGGTGTAGCTTGTCTTACCCAGGAGCCTGGGAAAATCCTTTTCACATACATTAACAAACTACTTTATCCAAGGGGTGAGAAAAGATCCTCATGTAACCCTTTTTATAATTGCTTTGGTGAAGTAATGGTTAGGGTGCTCACCTAGAGCAAGATAGGTCTTTTGTTTGATCTCCCATTTAGGTAAATGCAGAGACTTTAATAAATGGTATTTGTTGCTTCTCTGTTAACAATGCAGCATTAAAGGAGTAAGAACAAAGACTGGTTGGTTCAGAGTTATGACATGTCTCTATCTGTGGAGTGTTGTTTCAGTGAGCTAGCACTCTATAAATCCAACTCTTGCTTGTTAGTCTAGTAGAAAACTGATATTATCATCATATTAAAGAGTAACTTTTTCTTGCCGTGATATAGCTGAACAATGCAATCACTCACTCACTTACTGCTTTAAAACATTTCTTCAAGTTGCTAACTTCCATATTTTATGAAAATTGGGTTGTTTGATGCCACTGCCTGGGGGAACTGTTGGGGACATTAAGTTTTGTCCATGTTGATATATGTGTTTCCAATAAATTACTAAAGATATATACATAGAGATTGTGACCAAACATCTCATTCAGTGTTCATACAGAAAAGTACATCACTTGAATCCTTTCATACTATATAGTATCTTTGTTATATACATAGGTGAAGTTCCACAAGTAATAACATGGTGTCAGGCTTATAACAACACACAGAGACTAATGAAGGCTAAAGTAGATCTGTCATTTAATCCATCCACAGAATATCACAACTATAAAATAATGGTTACTCCACAGAACGATGATGAAGTTAACGTTAGTATTATATTAATAAAATAATCAAGTGTTATATTTTACTGTATAAAATAATGGTAACTCCACAGAAAGATAATGAAGTTAACGTTATTATTATATTAATAAAATAATCATGTGTTATCTGTAATGAATCTTAAGGAAAGTAAAATAATTGCTGTAAAGAAAACAGATGTTTTAATTGGTTTAGATTTTTATTTGTAGTGCTACTAAACAGAAACAGAAAATTTGGGGCAATAAAAACATGTGGCATTTGATGACTATTATTAAAAACATTTATCCTGCACTGGTTCTATTTTGAGCAGTCAAATTGCGTTGACTAGATAAAATTTTGCTATGTATGATCACTGACCAAGATATAGTTTTTCTGGTACCTGATGCATGTAGACCGATCGGTAAGAAACTACAGCAGTACAAGCATGTACATGATATAGTACACATTTGAGCAATAAGCTGTTCTCCGATTGGCCAATATATTTAACTGTCCTGCATATGATTGGACGGTCAAAGATGAATAAAAGGTTACATGACATGACACCAAACGGGGTGTTGTCAAAAAATAAATAATTAAAAAGATACAACATCACATTTAGATTAGATTGCCCTCTTGATAAATGATCTTTAGTGGACAATCAGATAAAACCAAGCATTGGAAAACCCTGGGGGAAAAACAGTATAGTTTCAATTCAAAATGACCACGTACATGTACATGTATCTGGAGAGTAAAATAGGATTGTCATTAAATCCTTGAAACTACAAAAATGTATATTGATAGATTCATAATAAATCTATTTGCATTTTTTTTTAGATCAACTGGTGTATGTTAGTGTATGCAGACAATGAATTATTAACAAAAATCTGTGGTATTGAACCACCCCGTTCATCAGCCATGCTTGTGTTACACGTATGGAATCGTAACAACTATGTTCCAGATGTACATGATTTATTTAACATCTTCTCTACTAAGGCCTACTTCAAGGATTTAATAATACCTCCCAAGATAGGAAACTTGTGTCGCTATGGTAATCCATTTAGAGGTGGAACTAATCCAGTGATAAAGTATGAGGCTGGTATAGGGACAGACAAAGTTCAGACTAATGTGGTACCATACAGAGAGGTGTATAGACCTTGTATACCATGTCACTCACAATGTTCATTGTATAACTGTCTAACTGATTGTGATCCTAACCTGCATGTTGATGTAACCTTCACCTTGACTGGCCTTGACCTTCAACCTATTACTACAGTACAAAATGAAACTGGTCATGATTACAACCAAACATCAGTATTCTACATGATAGGTATGCATGTTCTTGTTATTTCTTCATGATTTTATAAATTGAAAGATCAAGGCTATTCTATCACCCAAAAAAGAAAAATAAATATTATATTATAGATTAGCGATGAGATGTGCATATTATCAGGATTTTAATTGTTTTCAATCTTTAAAAAAATTAAGTATCCAAGGATACTGATTTTTCTTATAGCAATGCCCAAAACCATGATAATATATGAAGCTGTGATAATGTATGTCAAGATCTTCAAAACTGACATTATTGTTTTATTAGCAACGTTGAGGTCAACATTGACCAATAATTTTCAGTTTTAGAGTCAGTTAGTTGATACTGACAATATCACTCCGTAACATCAAAGGATAAATGTCCCAAATATATATGAGGAGTGAAAACATCTGCTGGATTCATGGAACTACATGTATTTCTATAAAAGAATTTTCTTGTTTTGTAGTGAGAATAGTACTAGGATCTGGTTTAACTGCTGAAGCTTCATCTGATGGATTTTATATAGACCTGAGTCCACCTGTATTTGATAAGAATGTCATGACTCAGATATACATTGATGTGACACAAGAGGAGTTTACTCCTGTAAAGTACCAAGCTTCAAATGACACCATTAAAGCTTACTGGTACTGCTTTGATGAAGAAAGTTTGGTTAAGGTAATTATTACAGTACTCAGTAGTCTCCCTATTGTATTAGGACCCCCCCCGCCTTTATTTGTATCATGAAAGTTGGTGGTATAATGGGGATGATCTTTCCTGAGGAGTAAGAGTGTAAAATAGAAGGTGAAGGTTTCAGTATGGTATATATGTATGTGTAGTGCTTTTTTAGATATACATAGTAATCTTTAATAAATATATACAGTACTTTTTTGTGTATTTGCAATATATTTGCTATGCACAGTAGATTTTTTCATATATATGGTAGTCGGGCAAATCTAAAACGTGTAACGGAATGAAACGAAACGAAATTGTTTCGTTTCTTGTTTTAGTATTTATCTGCGTGTAATTACTAATTCAAGGAACTGTTTCGTTTCGTTCCGGTTCCGTTTCATTTCTTTAATTAGTAAAAATATACACACACTACTTTCTATATTTATTTTACCATTAGTTCACATATGACCTAAGCTGCGATCACAGGGACTTGTCTTTAGGATATTATATAACTTTTATTTAAAAATACTACCCCCTAGGTTAGTATACAGGGGTTGGTATTTTTAAATAATATAGTATTATTACGTGATGTTTTTCATATTGGCCTAGTTATAGGTCCGAGGCCTGCTGTATTGGCCTGAGGCGCAGCCGAACGCCAATACAGCAGACCGAGGACCTATAACTAGGCCAATATGAAAAACATCACGTAATGATACCTTTATTAATTAACCAGTCCAATATCTCTTGGGATTTTTCCTTGCAATTGTCGAAATGTCTAGCGGATTCCGATCTAGTTGTTATTGGACTGACTGGAATTGGGCCAATACGGAAAACATCCGTATTGGACTGGTTTTTGCCGTATTGGCCCAATGAAAGTTTTTATATTGTATTGACAGATTTGATAATATAAAGGCTAATAAATCAAAGTTAATTAATAAAGTTGTGTATATCGTATAGACAAGCTCATGTGGCTGCGATTCTCTTATAATATCAAGACTAGAAAATCCCGATCATTATCATTTCCTACATACTTTGCTCTATAATGCCAACACAGACATATACCGATAATTCAAGAGGAAAGGTAGTCAATATCATTTCCAAAAGAAGCATACGCTATGCACACAATCCAAATGCACTGAAAACTGAGAAAAAAAATGAGTAACCCACTTAAGACCTATCAAAATACTTTAGTTTCTCATCCCGCCCCAAAATTGCCTTCCGCCTCAAACTTTTTCGACGTTTTAAGATCAATGAATTAATAGATTTTATTGATTTTGACCGCCTTTGTCAAAACATCTTCAGCAAATTTTTCATCGCAAAATTTACCAAAACTTCAGGTATCATGAACATCATATAAAAATAAAAACCGCCTGGCCGCCTTGAATTTTCAGGAAAAGTCCATGAGAAACTACAAAGTTTCTTAATTGCCCAAAAACTAGGATGTTCCGGAAGGATAAGAAGTTCCTGCTCCACATGTGGCACCCGTCGTGTTACTCGATTACAAGTTTCGACCAGAGAAGGGATCGAAATCAAGACCAAGGAAATATTCCGTCCTCGAGACATCAAAGAGATCAGAAGGATCAAAGGGGTTTAAAGAATCTAAAAATAACTCATAAAAGGACTGGCAACAAAAAGGGTTACCGGATGGTGTTAAATGGGAACATCAAAGGACAAGGTGCAATAAGGGCCTTCTTTGGCATAAATATGAGCAAGAATGAAAATCCAAATAAGCAGAATGATATACTGGTAGTTGTAAAAGTAACCTTGATCTATTTCACTTTTTGACTTGTCGGGCCATTTACAGCTTGCTATATGGTGTGAGGTTCCTCACTGCGTTGAAGACCATAATGCGACCTCTAGATGTAAAATTTAGATCGTCTCGTTATGGAGATGGGATGTTGTCTCCTTGACATTTACCCATATCTGTTCTTTTTCATTTTGAAATATCTACTTTGTCATAAATGAAGAAAAGTCCCAAATTTCTTACATTACTATGTATGGCAGAAGCCATCATTGAAATGACACACAGTCTTTGTGCAAATCCCTACTTTTGTTTTGTTTTTGTTTTTTTTTCGATTTTGGCCAATTATTATTTTAACTTTGAGACTGGAAAATTGCCTGCACATGAAAGAAACAATTTCATATTTCATGTAAATATGCATTTCTGTAATATTGTCTTGTTTCATTAATGCAGATATTGAGTATTGTTGACCCAGCGTATCATACTCTACAAACATTTTGCAATTTTGTCGTCAAATGAGCAAAAATGTTAGCTATATTCTTCAGACAATTATTATATGATACGGCATACGATTGCAGGTGAATGTTGTACCACAGTGTCGTAACACCTTGCAGTATGTAGTTTCATATGTAAAGTTTCTGGAGGATTTCGCTCAAAGTTAACTGCTCTTCAAACGAGAAAAAAAAATACAAATTTTTGTAGACTATGAGACGCTGGATCGTATTTACAAGTTTGAAGACAAACAGATGAAAACTGGCATGACTCTGGGCCACAAAAGTTTCGTCACACAATTTTCTATACTATGATGCTTATACTATGATGACTTTTTGAAGAACTACTGAAAGTGTTTACATGGCTTGTTGGATTCCCATATCAATTATCTATAATTTCAGCTTTAATTAGAAAGTACATTGCAAATTTTAGGTGAAATCAAGCAGAAAATCTGCCGTGTGTCGTACAATAAGCAACTCATCCGCCGAACGCTCAAATAGCACGACTACACCGTGTACAAATGTAGGTCGGTCGTGTCTTGGTCGGAACAAAGTAACTAAGTACAGTACACCTATAGGAAATTACTAAGACACGAAACGAAATGCAAAAATTCAGAAATGAAACGGAATAGTTTTGTTTCTTAAAATAGTGATATCCCTATAGTAATTACTAAAACAAGAAACGAAATCATTCCGTTTCGTTTCGTTCCATTCCGTTACACGAAATAGTATCACCCTATGGTAGTCTACTAAATTTTAACTGAAGTAAATTGTTTCTAATATCCTCGTCTGACAATAAGTCGGTCAGTCATTGGATAATGTTTGATTATTTTTTTCATGTTTGAAAAGTAAACATTTTTTTCCTTTTAATTATGTTCCTCATCTATTCTTGCTCACATGTGTAAAGTTCCATGGAAAAAAGATCGATAATAATAACACACTGACCTGTATTTGTTTACCATCCATTTTCCAAATGGCGTCGTATGACGTCACATAAAGCCGGTCAAAGTTCAATAAAGCACATGATTTTGTCATAGGCCAACCAAACTTAAAAAGTAAACCAAATTAAGAAAGTACAGTATTTTAGCTTTTTCAGTGTAATTGATTTGTTTGAAAAATTTCAAAAGATGTTTTTTTTTTAAATAGTTTGAAATTGAAGTATTAAAAATTAATTATTTGATGCAAAAATTAAACTTGCTTACCCACATAAAAAGTATTTAATCCAGTGAATTTTGTGTTTTTGCTTTTGTCAATACAATCTATTAGACCGACATATTTTGGTAAAACAATTAATGACTGATTTCAATTTATTTTAATCACATTTATTATCACAGAGTGGTAACAATACAGTTTTGTTGATGCTATTTGTAATAATGACAGTTATTTTTTAACCCAGATAATCTCATTTTTCTGTCTGGTTTAATTTAATTCTCTGTTCAATTTATGCTATAAATTTTGATTATTGCTGTTAAGTTAATTCTTTTTCTATCTTCTCTCTGAATTTCATTTCAATACCCCAAGAAGTAAGGGGTATATTTGTTATTAAAGCAGCAGTCGAAATGCAAAATAATCTGCCATTTTGTGACTAATGGAGAGCACTTGCATGTATTTTCCCGGTAAAATCGGCCATTTTCTAGAAAATGGTAGAATCTGAATGATCAATCATCATATTTTCAAAGTATTTTAAAATACAATTTGCTTGGCCTACATTCCAGAAACGGTCATGAACTGTGATGACGATTATGTCAACAAACCGGAAAAATACAAATGTTTGGGGAATACCATCGATGGAAACATATTTAACAAGCATAATGATCAGGAAAAAAAGACATTAGTAAAAAGGATCTTTTTTACTTGCATGGAATTTATTCAATTCAAACTTCTCTGTTTTAATCTCATCTTGTAATTTTGACATTGAAAAGTATTCCCTCAGTGTTTATGTACGCTATGAATATACAGAATGACGTCATTGGTCTCGTGCTGCGCAAGAATTGTAAATCAAAACAAGTGATCGACTTTATTGCATGACCGAGCAGATGTCACGGTAGGATATCCCAGTCACTGATGTGTTTTGAAAATAAACTTTTAAATTATGTAATATTTACATAGTTGCCAACCTCCAGCAATGAGAAGTCATGTCATGAGATGCCAAAAAGCATGTAAAAATGCGTGATGAGCTTTTTTGATCTGTAATCA
The DNA here is from genome assembly GCA_963383655.1 of Bathymodiolus septemdierum. NCBI lineage: Eukaryota > Metazoa > Mollusca > Bivalvia > Mytilida > Modiolidae > Bathymodiolus > Bathymodiolus septemdierum. The sequence goes on along the minus strand of OY726517.1, from coordinate 100,028,325 downwards.
TACAATTCGATGATTGTGTGTTGTCTTTATGCCATTACCCACATATCCTTTGTTTTTTCACCAATTAAAGTCTTTCAAATAAAACACATTATTACTGTAAACTTTTATTACACTGTACAGTTGCCTTTTTGGCTGATTGCAATATCTCAGCACTTGGTGCATATTCATAGCAATAGTGATTTTGATTAAATTTGCATGATAGCAATGAGCAAAGTGTATCATTCTTCAAATCGGATCTAAATTCAGCGATTCTGAGTTTTAGCATGTCTGATTACATCACTTTTGTCAGAAGATCCAATGTAAATATGTGAGTTATAAAGGGTGCAAAACGCATTACTCGGCCCTCGATTGCTTCCTTTTATCCACTTAAACTCCTGATTCTCAATCTTTTTGATAGGTACAGAAATATCGTTACCTTTTTGCATTAGGCTCAATGGATGAAGCTGCCGGTCCAGAAATTGACCTCTTCCTACCACTGGAAATTTTCGCAAAATGATTTTGTTAAGGGGATCGTAAAAAGTACTCACAAACTTACCTGACAGGTGCAAAAGAAACCATTTGCGAATCGCGACCTTGGCATGAACGATGATCGACAAAAACAGAGAGATGGAAAACACCGGAAATTTATTTTTACGAAAATGTGTGTAATCGTGTGTAAAGTCTTGGAAAGTGTGTACCCGGCGTGTGAAAAAAACAGTGTGTGTAAACAGGCAAAAAAGCGTGTATTACACGCGAAAAGCATGTTATTACACTCGAAAAGCATGTGAGTTGGCAACTATGATATTTATACTGTCATCTCTTAAAAATGAGGGGGGGGGGGGGGGAGACAGGGGGGTACTCTCTCTCACCTCCCAGTCTCCCACCAATCTCCCACCTCCCATCCTGTAGCATCAATTTATCAACTGCAACAGTGTCATTACTGTCAAAAATATGCACACCTGCCGTGCAAACATGAGATTCCATTTTTACCGGAAGTTCAATTGATCATTGTCAAGTCATATCAAGTCCTGATGCAATGACGATTTTCTGTGTTTGATTTACGATACCAATGATGTTAAATGATCTTAAATGCTGTATAAAAGATTTTAAGAAAATTAAAGACCAATGTAAGATCACTTATTATTTATAGAAACAATTTTTTTCTCCCACATTCTTCTCTCCCACCCCCCCAACCCCTTCACTCCCACATCCCACCACCTCTTCTTCCACCTCCCACCCCTTCTTCTCCCACCTCCCTTTTTAGCTGTCCACCAACTCAAAAATGATTTGCCATTAAATTATATTACATTACAGTAGGCCCCCTCTTATAATGGAAAAAATGGCATTGGGAGTGGTGAGCTCTCTTTAGGGGGGCAATTTAGTAGTATTTTACTATCGCAGTTCTTCTGAAATCTGACCAGATAAGAGGGAATGTGGTGGATTTCTTTTTTAAGATGTCTACTTTATTTGAAGATTTAACTGTGCGACTTGCACTTAGGATTTTGTGATATTATTTAAGGCAACTCCTTTGGTGCATGATTTTTTCTTAAATAAATGACCGTAATCTTTGATGTGAATGATCCTTTTCTGTACATCTAATACTTATGTAAAATTATTACTCACTGTTTTATACACAATGTTATAAAGGATAACCAATGGGCAATAGGGACAACTGTAGGTGGAGAAGACATACAACAATTTACATCTGTTGGTGTGAGACAGATTGGTATTAACAACACATTAGAGCGTGTTCTACAGAATAACCATACCTATTATGTGTCTATACGATGTATCAGTGGAGGAGAACAAGTTACACAATGGAATGATTCTATTGGTGAGTTAAAGTTAAAATAACCATACCTATTATGTGTCTATACGATGTATCAATGAAGGTGAACAAGTTACACAATGGAATGATTCTATTGGTGAGTTAAAGTTAAAATAACCATACCTATTATGTGTCTGTATGATGTATTAATGGAGGAGAACAAGTTACACAATGGAATGATTCTATTGGTGAGTTAAAGTTAAAATAACCATACCTATTATGTGTCTGTATGATGTATTAATGGAGGAGAACAAGTTACACAATGGAATGATTCTATTGGTAAGTTAAAGTTAAAATAACCAGACCTATTATGTGTCTATACGATGTATCAATGGAGGGGAACAAGTTACACAATGGAATGATTCTATTGGTAAGTTAAAGTTAAAATAACCAGACCTATTATGTGTCTGTACGATGTATCAATGGTGGGGAACAAGTTACACAATGGAATGATTCTATTGGTAAGTTAAAGTTAAAATAACCATACCTATTATGTGTCTATGCGATGTATCAATGGAGGTGAACAAGTTACACAATGGGATGATTCTATTGGTAAGTTAAAGTTAAAATAACCATACCTATTATGTGTCTATGCGATGTATCAATGGAGGTGAACAAGTTACACAATGGGATGATGCTATTGGTAAGTTAAAGTTAAAATAACCATACCTATTATGTGTCTATGCGATGTATCAATGGAGGTGAACAAGTTACACAATGGGATGATGCTATTGGTAAGTTAAAGTTAAAATAACCATACCTATTATGTGTCTGTACGATGTATCAATGGAGGAGAACAAGTTACACAATGGAATGATTCTATTGGTAAGTTAAGGTTAAAATAACCATACCTATTATGTGTCTGTATGATGTATTAATGGAGGAGAACAAGTTACACAATGGAATGATTCTATTGGTGAGTTAAAGTTAAAATAACCATACCTATTATGTGTCTGTATGATGTATTAATGGAGGAGAACAAGTTACACAATGGAATGATTCTATTGGTAAGTTAAAGTTAAAATAACCAGACCTATTATGTGTCTATACGATGTATCAATGGAGGGGAACAAGTTACACAATGGAATGATTCTATTGGTAAGTTAAAGTTAAAATAACCAGACCTATTATGTGTCTGTACGATGTATCAATGGTGGGGAACAAGTTACACAATGGAATGATTCTATTGGTAAGTTAAAGTTAAAATAACCATACCTATTATGTGTCTATGCGATGTATCAATGGAGGTGAACAAGTTACACAATGGGATGATGCTATTGGTAAGTTAAAGTTAAAATAACCATACCTATTATGTGTCTGTACGATGTATCAATGGAGGAGAACAAGTTACACAATGGAATGATTCTATTGGTAAGTTAAGGTTAAAATAACCATACCTATTATGTGTCTGTATGATGTATTAATGGAGGAGAACAAGTTACACAATGGAATGATTCTATTGGTGAGTTAAAGTTAAAATAACCATACCTATTATGTGTCTGTATGATGTATTAATGGAGGAGAACAAGTTACACAATGGAATGATTCTATTGGTAAGTTAAAGTTAAAATAACCAGACCTATTATGTGTCTATACGATGTATCAATGGAGGGGAACAAGTTACACAATGGAATGATTCTATTGGTAAGTTAAAGTTAAAATAACCAGACCTATTATGTGTCTGTACGATGTATCAATGGTGGGGAACAAGTTACACAATGGAATGATTCTATTGGTAAGTTAAAGTTAAAATAACCATACCTATTATGTGTCTATGCGATGTATCAATGGAGGTGAACAAGTTACACAATGGAATGATTCTATTGGTAAGTTAAAGTTAAAATAACCATACCTATTATGTGTCTGTACGATGTATCAATGGAGGTGAACAAGTTACACAATGGGATGATTCTATTGGCAAGTTAAGGTTAAAATAACCATACCTATTATGTGTCTGTACGATGTATCAATGGTGGGGAACAAGTTACACAATGGAATGATTCTATTGGTAAGTTAAAGTTAAAATAACCAGACTTATTATGTGTCTGTACGATGTATCAATGGTGGGGAACAAGTTACACAATGGAATGATTCTATTGGTAAGTTAAAGTTAAAATAACCAGACCTATTATGTGTCTATACGATGTATCAATGGAGGGGAACAAGTTACACAATGGAATGATTCTATTGGTAAGTTAAAGTTAAAATAACCAGACCTATTATGTGTCTGTACGATGTATCAATGGTGGGGAACAAGTTACACAATGGAATGATTCTATTGGTAAGTTAAAGTTAAAATAACCATACCTATTATGTGTCTATGCGATGTATCAATGGAGGTGAACAAGTTACACAATGGGATGATGCTATTGGTAAGTTAAAGTTAAAATAACCATACCTATTATGTGTCTGTACGATGTATCAATGGAGGAGAACAAGTTACACAATGGAATGATTCTATTGGTAAGTTAAGGTTAAAATAACCAGACCTATTATGTGTCTGTATGATGTATCAATGGAGGAGAACAAGTTACACAATGGAATGATTCTATTGGTAAGTTAAGGTTAAAATAACCATACTTATTATGTGTCTGTACGATGTATCAATGGAGGAGAACAAGTTACACAATGGAATGATTCTATTGGTAAGTTAAGGTTAAAATAACCATACCTATTATGTGTCTATGCGATGTATCAATGGAGGGGAACAAGTTACACAATGGAATGATTCTATTGGTAAGTTAAGGTTAAAATAACTAGACCTATTATGTGTCTATGCGATGTATCAATGGAGGTGAACAAGTTACACAATGGGATGATGCTATTGGTAAGTTAAAGTTAAAATAACCATACCTATTATGTGTCTGTACGATGTATCAATGGAGGAGAACAAGTTACACAATGGAATGATTCTATTGGTAAGTTAAGGTTAAAATAACCATACCTATTATGTGTCTATGCGATGTATCAATGGAGGTGAACAAGTTACACAATGGGATGATTCTATTGGTAAGTTAAAGTTAAAATAACCATACCTATTATGTGTCTATGCGATGTATCCAGGCCTGGCGAAATTCCTGAGACTTGTGTCTGACCGGATAATTTTTCTGCAAAAATCAATACTTTATCAAAACTGATTGAATAAAGGATATTTCTAACTAATGCCCATTGGATCTGATAAGTTTCCACTTTGTCTTATATTCAAAGCAAAAAGATTTTCTTCATGTTCGAAAATTTTGTTATTACCCTAATTTGCCAAAACCAATTCTTCCCAACATACTGACAGTTCTTTTTCTTTCACTTTCAGCTATGCTTGTTGTAAACATTAAAGCTGCTTTCCTATTTAGATACGTAGTACCTATGTTAATACACTTGGCTTGATCGAGCAAGCACAACCAATCATAATCTGACAGGGGCCTATCATTTTTTACCACAGCATGGGTGTTCCTAAATAAATATACCAGTTTATCAACAGCTGATTTGTGTAGCCACATTGATGCCTTGCCTGCCCCTGTCTGTCTAATTTCCTCAGAGGTACGACTTTTAGCTGCTTTAATTTCTACTGCTGAAATGTGGGTTTTAGACCTCTCGTGATCAATCACAGCAGACACACGTCTGTTTGTACACCCTGTTATGAATTGTGTTTTGGTTTTTCATGTTAGCATTACTAATAGGTTTATTATTGTCCAACATCTGTTCTATGCAAACTGCACATCTCATTTGATCGTTCTCGAACACAACGTCACAAGGCAAGCCATGGTCGATCTTTTTGCCATGATGGGTTAAGCTTACGGTCTTTTCTTTTGACTTTGTAGCTGCTTTGACAATTTTTTATTTCCTCTGCCGATATTTTACGCTTTAGAGCTTTCCCGGTACTGTTCCGGGCACATATTGAAGTGTAAACACAATGGAATGATTCTATTGGTAAGTTAAGTTAAAATAACCAGACCTATTATGTGTCTGTATGATGTACCAATGGAGGGGAACAAGTTACACAATGGAATGATTCTATTGGTAAGTTAAAGTTAAAATAACCATACCTATTATGTGTCTGTACGATGTATTAATGGAGAGGAATAAGTTACACAATGGAATGATTCTATTGGTAAGTTAAGTTGAAATTATATGGACTCTGTTAGTGGAAATATTAAAATTCTGTTTTCCTCTGCCAAAAAAATGTTATTTACCATATAAATATACCTGACACAACTTGTGATTTGTCTTCATAGATTAGTAGTACTTAGTATAATATTGAACTGTTGTGTTCTGTAGATATGTAAGTAAAATATATGTGTTCCATCCAGACTAAGGGTATACAAAATGCACAGAATGGAAATCTTCAAACCTTTCCCCTGGCCACAGCTCGGCTAGATTTTGTCAAAGGCTTATTAATAGTTAACACAGTATCCAGTTTAATGTCATTTATTACATGACGTAATTTTTTCAAAACATGAAAGAACATATACATATATTTATTTTTTTATTTTTGGTGTTTTAGCGCCACTTTCAGCAATATTTCAGCTATATCATGGCGACCAGTCTTAGTGGTGGAAGAAGCCGGAGAGAACCACCGACCATGGGCAAGCAACTGGTAAACTTTATCACTTGCATCTGCGAGTCGAGTGCACCCTTTTTTGTAATTTACAAAGCCGGGTGCGAACCCACGCCGTATTGGTGATAGGCTTGTATGAGTTGTTAGGTAATCCAGCTACCTAACTCATTGAGCCACCCGGGTCCTAAAAGAACACATATACAATGAACAGGGAGTGTTTTATAAAATATAAAAACAATGTAAAAAATTAACCGTAGAGACACTCCCTGATCGATATAACAAGTACCTATGACAAAAAGGGTGGCACTCAAAAACGGCCTTACTGTATCAGTAACGTTTGAATTGTTCGCAGCTACATTTGACTGTTGTTTAATAATTTCTCTAGGCGGAGCCATTGAACACTAAATATGAAACAAACAAAATAAACATGAAATTCAGAATTTTGAACATTTTTTAGATTTAAACCCTTGTACCTTAACAATAGTACTTTGTAGCCTATAAGCATAATTAACCAACAAAATTATGTGATAAAGGTTCAAATAATTTGAACTGTGTTCCTTGAGTTACAACACAACACGGTTTAGCACATAGTAGAGCAAATTTTGTACATGTCTTTGTGACTGGACTCAGAAAACGCAACAATATAACTGTGTTGCACATACCTGTGCAAGAATATACCATAACATGTCATGATGATTTAACTTGTTAGCCTGGTATACTAATAGTTAATCGGACATACATGTACTCTAAAAGTGAAATAACAAATTAGCTGCAAGATACCACTGTGCAACAATCTTTTAACTTTGGCTCAGATACCACTGAGCACTTCACACATAAATAACATGTCCTGATGATTTAGTTTAATAGCCTGTTATACTGTAAATAATTAATCGAAAATATGTGTAAGGGAACGACCATTTATCTTAAGGGGGGGTTATGGTTTTTTCTAAAAAAAATATTCGGATTCCCAATGTTGCTGAAAAAAATATTCTGATTTTGGTGGAGGAAAAAAAAAATAATCTGATTCAGAGTTCTTGTCATATAACCTAATGTTAAATTCTGGAAAAAAAATTCGCGCTTTGCACGAAAAAAAAAAAAAAAAAAATTCTAACTCTTGTGTTGTCCGAAAAAAAAATTCTGAACGAAAACAAAAAACCATAACCCCCCCCTTCAAGTTAAATGGTCGGTCCCTAATGTACTCTAAGAGTGAAATAACACATTAGCTGCAAGATACCACTGAGCACTTCACACAAATACCCTTGTATGAAAACCAAAACATGTGTATGGTGTCTCAGATACTGCTGAGCACATGATATTATTTGATAAGAATCAAGGCATAATTTGCTAATCATTAATGAAGGTATGCAACACCACATTGTAAGATAAATAACCTTCTAGGGTTTACAGGTTAATAAGTTGTGTACCAACTGAATACACATGTATACCAATAGTGCCTTACCTTACCTAGCACATTAGAAGCATGTAAAACAGCACTATGCACACTCCTCATATATTTAAACATGCCATTAGAATTTAAATGCACACCATCTCTCCCAAGGAATGACAGATCACTCCCAAAAACCATGATGTCTCCAAAATATTATACAAGAATTATTGTCTTGTCTTGCTAATTGCAACAATTTTGCATTGACTTCGTTGACTTTGTCATTATAGTTCTGGTTGGTTGACGATGGATCCCTCCACAATAGTTGACCAATAACAACGATTGGAATTTGTATGCCATAATGAAAGAAACATCAATCGCCATCTTAAGCAAATAAACGTCTTTGACACAGGTCTGGTCAATCTAATTTCAGTCACGTGATCTGGCAATTAATTGAAGACGAAGCCACCAATCACCATTTTTATTTGACCATAATAAAATTAACCCAAAAAATACTCACAATTACAAATTGAAATAGAGCCTGTTAATGTTATACTCCAGTCCTCATGAATTCCATCTAATTTGTGACAGATTAAAATTTTAATAATATGTATATATATATATAGCAAATAAACAATAAATTAATTATGATAATAAACTTGACGTCTATCCTGCTTAATTATAAATAAATTAATGACACAAAGTGACAAACTCATTTGATTGGTTAAAATTTTGATTTAATTAAAATTAACAATAAGTAGTAATTATTTGCACCCATTCCTAAAACAAACCATATACACCTAAAATTTAACATTTTTGAATTAATTTGAATGTAACTTATTTTATCTAATTAAGACACGTGACCTAATTACCCATAATCAGATTACATAATAGCTTGTCTTGCCTCACATATATTCTTTTATTTCCAATAAAATATTATTAGTTTAATAGCTAGCATTCATCTTTGTCTAGGACAGAACTTTTTTTTTTATCTTAAATCCCAATGCCTTAATATTTTGTATGTGTATGCATTATGACATGGCAAAGGTGTAAATCATAATAAGAATGAGATCACCTTGACCTGTGACTACAAGGTGATTTTTTTTATAGTACAACTTTCATATTTTGTATGTATATTATTAAGGACATGACCAAAAGTGATTTATTAAAATAAAGTCATTGAGGCCTTGACCTTTGACATCCAAATATTTACTCTCTTTGTACATGACAGGTGTAACAACACTATTAGAACCTCCAGATGTTAATACCATCAACACAACAGTTATTGGAGCAGAAGACTATGACCATCCTGTCACCCCTACTGATTCCAAACGTGGAACAGACCCAACCAGTATAGGCTTTACTTTCACTTTAAGTACAGATGAAGCAGTTACAAGATATGGTAATGATTCTATTTTCTAGAATTTGACTATATTTAGATTAGTTATATTTGGTTTACCAATATATCATAGGATCCTTGTCGTGTATTGATTTGTGTCATGTGACTATTGCTGATTTTGATGGTATATGAGCACTCAGTGTCACCTAAAAATGTGTCCTTTATGAGCAGTTGTTCTTTATATACAGGTCAAAATTACCAATATATGCACTATTCATTAATGGAGAAAATGAGGCTACCTTTTATATACAGTGATTTGTTATATAGAGGTTCTCTCTAAGACTTGTTTGCTATATTAGTCAATTATAATTCATAGGAGACGGATTAGTATAAGCTTAGCTTGTTTCCGAATCCTGTCATGTTCAAACAAATTTTGTGTGTATTGTAACATTATACCAATTTATCATGAATAAATATGTTTATACCAAAACATGTATGACTGTGTTGTATATTTATTACATTCTTAGCTACATGTATTGTCCAAAAATATCATTTGACCATTTTAATTATTTGATAATTTACATGCATTACAAAATGTACAAACAAATGAAATACAAACCATATTAATTACCATTTGACTGTTTAATTATTTATTATATTTATAGACATATGTATTGGATCATCAGAAAATCACGATGACATATTTCCCTGTACGTGGGTAAGTATTAACATGTCTGGTACTGTTATGATCAAGGAGGGAGCTATTTACATGAATGAATACAAACTTTATGAACTGCATGAACTCAGGAGGGACCAAAGTGAATCAACTTCTGACACATTCCACATGGAACCAGGGAGGACATTATTTATTACAATGCAAGCCTGTAATGAAGCTAAGCTCTGTAGCAACAAGTCTTTAGGATCTGTTACTATGATGGATGGTAAGGCAGTAATGGAGACATCTGTTGGAGGGGAGGCTATAGAGATGGAATATGATATGTCAGGAAGAAGAAAGAAGAGGAGTACTGGAGATAGTTTGGTCATTATAACACCCAATGGTATGTTATCTAATCTTGGTTTTACCTCAGGAATTAGAAATGTTTCAGAGACGCTTGAATTTTTTGTTTCCATACAAAATCGCAATGTCTACTTTAAAAAATATTGAAATTACATCTTGGTATTTTATTTGTTTTGGGCAAAGGGAATGGCATTTCTATTTTACTAATTGTGATGGATAAGAATTGATTTGGGGTGATCTAATAATAATAATGTATTTACTTTATAGCTCGGCATAGGTTTATTAAATTGTTTAGATCAACATACAATGTTATTTCTATCATTCATTAATAGTTTATAGTAGTATTATATGTCAATACTGCATCTTTTTTATGTATGGTTTTTATGTAGTTTTATGACCTTTTTATTCTTCTTCTTTTTTACGCTAGTATCAAATTGAAGACATATTTAATTTTGAAATATGTATAAGGAATGCCTCTATTTGTTTAGGTTTATTTTGGTGTAGGGGTTTTTATGTAGTTTTATTATTTTTTGGACACTAGTATCAAATTGAAGACATATTTTGAGATACATATAAGGAATTGCCTCTCTTTGTTTATGATAATTTTGTACCTGTTAATTCTAGGATTACAATCAGGACAAAGTATTTTGATGGAGCCATTAAACAGTACAGACCTTACAACAATATATAATTCTGTGTCCTCTACAGAGTTTCAGCCTTATATAGTCAACCCTAATGATACCATGCATATGGTTGACAGACTTCTCTACAGAAGGTACATATAGATAACTGTTGCGGTAGTCACTCTCTTATAAGACCAACCCTTCTGCAATGAAAAACTGACCTTATAAGAGAGGAGGTGGCCTCTCTTGAGGGACAATTTAATAGTATTATACTATCTTGGTTCATTTGAATTCTGGCCTGCTAAGAGGGGTGGCCTTGTAAGAGAGGGACTATTGTACATTCTTATGTTTTTATATTCTACTAAAATATTAGCAGAGTAATAGATCTGATGTTAGTTCTTTTACATGAAGGCAAATTCTGCTCAAGATCTACAGACAGTGGACAAAAGTATTCAGACATTTTCACATTTCACTAAATATTTCATATTATAAAACTAATTTAAAAAAAAATTATATCTGGAAGTCAGTTCATGTCTGATTTAGTTAGTCAATTTTTCTCGGGAATGTTTATGCTTTTATGTTCTCCAAGCCTGTTAAGTCCAAAAAGTAATTGCCAAGTGTTCATCCAGTGACATTGTCCATTGATTTTAATCTCTTAAACTACTGACTCTTATATCTGACTTATCAGAGGATGACAAACTGGATGTACAGAGTACAGTAGTACAACATATGTATCATCTTATACTCCAGGCCATAAAAAACACAACTAGAATGCAAATATCGATTTGCCAACACCCCATCGAATGTGATAGTCGCCGGATATAATTGTTCGTTATAAATTAAAACTACCTCAGTATATATAAATAAATCAAAGTTACAACATATACTTTAATCATATTTTACCCCTCATCAATAGTCAAGGCCGTCCAAGAAAAACTATGGGATTTAGAAACCTGTATCGAAAGCCAATGTTCGAGCCTATCTCAGGATAAATGGTGTCTGACCTCAGCAACAAATAGAAAAATTCTAATATGCCAAAATGATTGTAATAAATGAAATATTTATTATCTGGAAGTTTACTTGTTGCATGACGGCTAGGAAGTGAATTATTCAAACACACCATATATGCAATTATCAATCTATTTCCTGAATGGTCGACTACCTTCGTCTACCGAGACTTAATGAGATGCATAACGGCAATGCAATATTTTCCAGCTATGCTTTTCGAACCGCAGAAAAATACTAATATATATAATTTAAGATGGGGGTCTATTGGGAAATGTAAAAATGTCTCGTCTTTGACACTACAAAACATGTCTTCTATCAAGTTTCTGTTTTCTCCCGAAAATCAGAAATTCTAAATCATAAATGGCCACAATTACAGTAGAAATTTAACACTTACATAGCAAAGTTATCCTAGGTAAGCAATATAAGCCTATGGTTATCTACAATAATGTGTAAACTTACAGACCTAACTATAGCTTAACTAATATATTGCAACATTGGCAGAAAAGTTGTCCACTTTAATGCATAGTTAAAAAGTTGCCATTGCAGCATCTTTTGGTACTTTGATTCTCTTTATTCTAAGGGGCCGTCGTGGTCGTGATTGTATGGTAGTTGAATTTACAGCTACCTGTGTAATCAGTGCCTATCACCACTGATGTTGTGAGTTCAAACCCTGTTCATGGCGATGTGTACTTGATACAACATTATGAGATAAAGTTTGTCAGTGACTTGCGACAGGTCTGTGGTTTTTCGCCAGGGAACTCTGGTTACCTCCACCAATAAAAAAATACCGCCGCAATATAACTGAAATATTGTTAAAAGTGGCGTTAAGCACCATAAATGAAACCAAGCCAAGCTCTTAATTCTAAGAAATGCTTATGTTATGACAAAAACATAATATCTGACGAAAAATTAGAATGAGTAAAATATAAGCAGAATGGATCAAATGTATTTTTAACTGCTTTGTTTTATTACTTCCCAGAAATTATAAACAGAATGTTAAGTCCTGTTTCTGGATTTGTTTTTAATAAATGTTTGTATTTCTTGGGTTCATTAGTTAACTTTGACATTAATTTTGATAAATGACATCTAAATAAGATCTAAATATTATTTGTTTATAATTACAGATTACTCAGTAGTGTGTTTTCCTTTACCCTTGTACCTATTGGACATTTACCTATGCCAGGTCCTATAAACATTACATATTATGATACATCAACAGACAGAGATCAAAGGATCATGTTAACTCATTGGAATCCAGGTAAGATACATCAACAGACAGAGATCAAAGGATCATGTTAACTCATTGGAATCCAAGTAAAATACATCAACAGATAGAGATCAAAGGATCATGTTAACTCATTGGAATCCAGGTAAGATACATCAACAGATAGAGATCAAAGGATCATGTTAACTCATTAGAATCCAGGTAAGATACATCAACAGATAGAGATCAAAGGGTCATGTTAACTCATTGGAATCTATGTAAGATACATCAACTGATAGAGATCAAAGGATCATGTGAACTCATTGGAATCCAGGTAATATACACCAACAGATAGAGATCAAAGGATCATGTTAACTCATTGGAATCCAGGTAATATACAACAACAGATAGAGATCAAAGGATCATGTTAACTCATTGGAATCCAGGTAATATACATCAACAGATAGAGATCAAAGGATCATGTTAACTCATTAGAATCCAGGTAAGATACATCAACAGACAGAGATCAAAGGATCATGTTTACTCATTGGAATCCAGGTAAGATACATCAACAGATAGAGATCAAAGGATCATGTTTACTCATTGGAATCCAGGTAAGATACATCAACAGATAGAGATCAAGGGTTATGTTAACTCATTAGAATCCAGGTAATATACAACAACAGATAGAGATCAAAGGATCATGTTAACTCATTGGAATCCATGTAAGATACATCAACAGATAGAGATCAAAGGGTCATGTTAGCTCATTAGAATCCAGGTAATATACACCAACAGATAGAAATCAAAGGATCATGTTAACTCATTAGAATCCAATTAATATACACCAACAGATAGAGATCAAATGATCATGTTAACTCATTGGAATCCAGGTAATATACATCAACAGATATAGATCAAAGGATCATGTTAACTCATTGGAATCCAGGTAAGATACATCAACAGATAGAGATCAAAGGATCATGTTAACTCATTGGAATCCAGGTAAGATACCACAACAGATAGAGATCAAAGGATCATGTTAACTCATTGGAATCCAGGTAAGATACATCAACAGATAGAGATCAAAGGATCATGTTAACTCATTGGAATCCAGGTAAGATACAACAACAGATAAAGATCAAAGGATCATGTTAACTCATTGGAATCCAGGTAAGATACATCAACAGATAGAGATCAAAGGATCATGTTAACTCATTGGAATCCAGGTAAGATACATCAACAGATAGAGATCAAAGGATCATGTTAACTCATTGGAATCCAGGTAAGATACACCAACAGACAGATCAAAGGATCATGTTAACTCATTGGAATCCAGGTAAGATACATCAACAGATAAAGATCAAAGGATCATGTTAACTCACTGGAATCCAGGTAAGATACATCAACAGATAGAGATCAAAGGATCATGTTAACTCATTGGAATCCAGGTAAGATACATCAACAGATAGAGATCAAAGAATCATGTTAACTCATTGGAATCCAGGTAAGATACATCAACAGACAGAGATCAAAGGATCATGTTAACTCATTGGAATCCAGGTAAGATACAACAACAGATAAAGATCAAAGGATCATGTTAACTCATTGGAATCCAGGTAAGATACACCAACAGACAAAGATCAAAGGATCATGTTAACTCATTGGAATCCAGGTAATATGTAATTTCTACTAGTGAAATATTGTCTGCAATTGTATAGTACTAGACTAGTGTTGTCAACTATACTTACAAATGTGCCTCGAGTTATAGGTTACAGAATGGTTATGGTCATGATCTTATGGGTTATGTATATGGTACAACTATTGTGATAAAGTAGTCCTCTTTTTTTGATAGGCTGGGTTCTCAGGTTTCTTGCACCAATAAAACTAATATCGTCATGATATAATAAGTGATTAACAATGTTTTTTAAAACAAGAGGACGTTTCTCAGTCATCTCATCAATGAGAGATGACTGAGAAACGTCCTCGAGTTTTAAAAAAGCATCTTTAATTATTTTATCGCTATGATAGTATGTTTATCAAGGATTTGGTAATGTGACATCATTATAACATCATATTAGAAAACAGCGATATTACTAAGCGTCCTTGACAACGCTTAGCGATTAGCGTTAATTGGAATCTTCTCAGCGCTTATGTGATATGAAACATATTGGTTTTAAACATCAAAGGTAAAGTAAACAAAATAGCAATAATTGAATTTATGTTAAAAGTGACATTAAATACTCATTTACGTTATCTTGATTCTTGTATGGTTAGGAGTGAATGTGTAGTACATTTTCTTGCAAAATGTGCATCATGTATGATTGGTTATAGACTTGTACGGTCATGTATGACTATTTTAGTCATAAAAATGATAATTAGTTGTTGTTTTTTATACCCCCACTCGCAGTGTGGTGGGTATACTGGAATACCCTTGTCTGTTCGTTCGTCCCTAAACCTT
This sequence comes from Bathymodiolus septemdierum, assembly GCA_963383655.1. Lineage (NCBI taxonomy): Eukaryota > Metazoa > Mollusca > Bivalvia > Mytilida > Modiolidae > Bathymodiolus > Bathymodiolus septemdierum. Next base: position 100,012,929 of record OY726517.1, on the reverse strand, counting down.
GGGTACGTAACTAGTCATTTGTTTTTTGTTGGATTTTATTCATAGTTGGTATCTTGGTTGGCCATCATCTGAGCATGCGCATATTATACCGATTTCACGGATGGTTCATTTTTGCTACAGTTATAACCCTTTTCATGTTTGTTTGACCATACTTCCGTCCGTACATCTTGTGTACCCAACTAGTCATTTGTCTTTTGTCGCATTTTATTCATATTTGGTATCTTGGTTGGCCATGATCTGAGCATGCGCATATTATACCGATTTCACGGATGGTTGATTTTTGCGAGAGTTATAGCCCTTTTCATGTTTGTTTGACCATATGTCCGTTCGCACATCTTGTGTACGCAACTAGTCATTTGTCTTTTGTCGCATTTTATTCATATTTGGTATCTTGGTTGGCCATGATCTGAGCATGCACAAATTATACCGATTTCACGGATGGTTGATTTTTGCGAGAGTTATAGCCCTTTTCATGTTTGTTTGACCATATGTCCGTTCACACATCTTGTGTACGCAACTAGTCATTTGTCTTTTGTCGCATTTTATTCATATTTGGTATCTTGGTTGGCCATGATCTGAACATGCGCATATTATACCGATTTCACGGATGGTTAATTTTTGCGAGAGTTATAGCCCTTTTCATGTTTGTTTGACCATATGTCCGTTCGCACATCTTGTGTACGCAACTAGTCATTTTTCTTTTGTCGCATTTTATTCATATTTGGTATCTTGGTTGGCCATGATCTGAGCATGCGCATATTATACCAATTTCACGGATGGTTGATTTTTGCGAGAGTTATAGCCTTTTTCATGTTTGTTTGACCATACGTCCGTTCACACATCTTGTGTATGCAACTAGTCATTTTTCTTTTGTCGCATTTTATTCATATTTGGTATCTTGGTTGGCCATGATCTGAGCATGTGCATAGTATACCGATTTCACGGATGGTTGATTTTTGCGAGAGTTATAGCTCTTTTCATGTTTGTTTGACCATATGTCCGTTCGCACATCTTGTGTACGCAACTAGTCATTTGTCTTTTGTCGCATTTTATTCATATTTGGTATCTTGGTTGGCCATGATCTGAGCATGCACATATTATACCGATTTCACGGATGGTTGATTTTTGCAAGAGTTATAGCCTTTTTCATGTTTGTTTGACCATACGTTCGTTTGCACATCTTGTGTACACAACTAGTCATTGCCAAAAAAAACCAAAAAAAACCAGTAAAATTAGATTGTAAACTACTGATACTATAATATTCCAAAACTATTTAAATATAACAATTTAGGAAAAGTACTTTATTTTGTTGCTGTTTTTCATGAGTTAATTTCTGTTTTTAGTATTACAACAATGGCAGTTGACCAGTCAGACATGTGGAGATAACAATGAAACAGAGATCATTAATACAGATGGAAGCGTTACTGTTATGGTAAGATCAATTTCTGTAGAATATTTTAAATTATCATATAAAAGGCAATTGTATTCATTCAATAGATGAGTTCCATTTGCAGTTTTTTAAATTCCTGACACAATACCAATTGAAACATGGGTAAACTAAGAGGTGGTCCGCTATAATTCCCTTGTCAAAACTTTATATTGATATGTTGTAATCTTTTTTTTTTAAATCTTCTCTGAAACCACAGAGCCAAATTTTACTAAACTTGGCCTGAATCATTAATGGAAAACAGTATTAAACTTCATGACTACTGGAAGCTGTTGATATTTTAGGTATGTAGAACTAGAAATTTGAGTGGAGATAAGTCTGACAAATCCATCAGTCGTAAGAAGAGATCTACAATACAACCTGACTACTTTACAGAAGAGACCCAGTTTTCTTTATCATCGGTATCAACATCAATATACAACACAGCACCAAGACTGACAAGCCCTGTTACTGTCACAATGACAGAAGATGAAGGTATAAACAAAATCTTGTTTAACAAATATAAAATGTCCTTGCTGATGAGATCAGTTTAGAAACTTGCTATTCATACAACTCAGATGAACGATACAGGCCAAAGAGGGCCTCTAGTTTTTCTTGCCATGTTGTCTCTCTTTCAATTTTGACAAAAATCAAAAGTTATAGAACAACACTTTATAACTGTTTGATCTCATGGTTGCCATGAAGTTTCTAACGAGCTTTTATTTAAATGATAATTATTATTTAGGTTATACTCTTAATTTAAAAAAAAAAACATTTTTTTTTTTTAGAAAGATCAGCGTGGTTATTTCTGATATATAGTAGATGGATTTAAGTTGCAAACTATTATTATTTTAAAGTATTATTTTGTAGGAACACTCCAGTATTTGTTACAGGCTGTAGATGATGAAGGTGACACTATATTATTTTCTTTAGAGAATACAACATATTCCATAGGTATACCTAGTCTGTCTAGTGATGGAATGTAAGTACAAACATATAGTCAGTTTTAAGAAATGAATATGAGGAAAAACTCACAAATAATAATAAATAATAAGGTAACCAAATTTCTGTTACTGCTGTTCTTATCTAGCATTCAGCCAGAGTCTAGTATGAAGAACATCATTTTTGTCAGTGTACAACACTGTCCTGTAGTTGTATGTGGAGCCTTTATTTTTCAACCAATTTTGATTAATTCTATGTTCCCTTTGAAACTCTCTTTATGTACTAACATTTTGAATTTTTATTTTAAATGCCAATTGATAGGTTTTTATTATCTTATATTTCTTATGAAATATTTGGCCAATGTTTTTCAAACCGATTTGACCTAGAGATAATTGTTTCCATGATAAAAGGTGTTAAATAGAGCCAAAATGATAACTTTTTTTTATTTTAGGTCAAATTTAATTTGTATTTAGTTTTTTTCCATTGAACTCATTTGAAAAATTACTGTGGGGTGTGACAATAGATTTTGTATTACCCTAACCATTCTAAGATATAGGGAGTCAAAATAAGCCCAAAGCCCAGTATTATTTATTTTTATTTTAAGTCCGACTTTGATAGGAGTTTTTTTCTGTAGATTCCTTCTGAAATTTCTTGTCTTAGTATTTCAAACAGATTTTGACCTAGCTCTTATGGTTCCATGGTAAAAGGGGTCAAATGGAGCCAAAATGGGACCTATCATCCTTAGAGTCTCTGCTTTCAAAATTGTTTTTGATGATCCTGCAAATATGGTGGCTGTTACTATAATTAGAACATGGGGTATTTTATAAACACACTTAAAGAGGCAATGAAGTCTCATTTTTCCACTAAACGATCTGAAATTTGAACCTTTAGTTATATTTTAATGAGTAGTATGACTATGTTAGAGGTTTTGCCTAAGTGTAATGCTCTTTACTAATAACACTATATTGACGAAAATATACAAATTTAGCTTGTTGAAAGTGGCATTAAACACCATCAAACAAACAAACAAACAAATTTAGCTGATTTTGACAAAAAAGCATTTGAATATCATCGTTGCAACTCTTCAGCTAAATTAAATCAAACCTTAATAGGATAGTCCTTGAAGAGTCTTCTTTCAAAATTATGTCCAACATTCATGTCATCCATGTAGAATGGCTGCTATTACTAAAAATGAAAATTGTGGAAAATTTGGCTGGTAAATATCAACCAAACCAGAGTTAGGATTAGATCAGTGCTATTTCTGTTTCAGGCTACTTTACACACCATGTTCTGACTGTTCAGGGACAGAGTATATATACATTCTGTTGACAGAGGTACAGACTGATTTCCCAGCAGCCAGTACAGTTGTGATGTTGACAGTCAATGTCACTAGTCAGAATGACTATCCAGTAGTTTTTCTTACACAGTATGGAACATCTGTATTGTTGGGGGATCCAAGTGAACCTGTTATAGTAAGTTTATTAAAGCTATGTAAGGTGTCTTTAATTTTCAAAATTCGGTATAGATATATTTGAACCTAGAAAGAGAGCAATTCATTTGATAAAGTGATCCTTTAAAAGACAGATAGTCTTTCATAACTATGCATGAGAAAGTCTTTTTTATATTGTGTTTAATCAACAATGCAACAAATAAATTATATGTGTATCCAATTTCTACATAAATATATTTAACAGCATTCATTTGTCACTAGATTCCAATGTTGATCTAACATCAATAAAGTATTGTAAATTTGACCAATTTCTTTTCAGATATATCTTGAACAGATGTCCAACTATACTGAACATATCTGGTCAGACCAGTTTTCTGCAATGTTTGGAGCTTATGATATTGATAAAACAGACACATTGACATTGTTTGTGTCACATCCAAGTCGAGGTAATCTAACAGTATCATCTAAACAGACAATATCTCCAGGGATAGAACATTGTGCTCAGGATATATCTGTAAGTGTGTGATGTTATATAAGAAACCAATCAAAATAATACTTTCTGGAATGAATTTCTCCAATTATATCCCCCATCAAAACTCTGCATCTGACAGTTTGATTGAACTATTTTTTGAAGGAGTTATTGCCCTTTTTTGACTTAGAATATTATATAAAAAGATTGTAATTGCAATTCCTCCTGCATTTTAAACAGAAATTTCATAATACTTTGCATGCTTGCTTATTACCATATGGAGATATGCATATTGTTGGGTTTTTTTCAGATTGATTTATCCAGATTCAATTGAGTTATTTGCCTTTTTGAATATGTCATAAAAAAGATAGAATCTGCCTTTGTTCGGGAAACTACAACACTTTTAAATCAGTGGTTTTTTTTGTCAACTTAATATGTATATTCTTTCAATCTGATGTAAAACTGGTTGGTAGGTAGGGAAATACTGTATTGCTATAAGTGATGTGTAAGTTTTATAACTGGTGGTTGAATAGTTCTTCCCACATTTCGGCATTGGCATAGATAAAGATCCTATTTTTAATTTAATGTTTGTCTTCTTTAACAAAGAAAACATTACAGCAGAGGGGAGTCCTTTCCAGTGGCATCTTGGAAATTTAAGAACATCGTTATCTGCAGACTATTTTATTTTTATCAATGTTGGGTAAACGTTTGAGATCAATGAATATTAGTGTAAGAGCTAGATTAGGAAACATGATTTTAATCAATGCTGGAACAAACTCAGTGGACACATACAAATTCTGATGCATTTCTGATTTTTCATGTAAAAAAAAATATTTATCTGAAACACAAATAATCAATTTAGGCAGCATGAATTTGTTTAATGATTTTAGATGGATAGCAATCCCTGTGGGAACTTCAGTTTATCATTACCATATAATGAAACAGAGATGTCCTGGATCTATGTAACAGTGACCTACATTCAGCCATCTGATTACCATGGTTACGATTACATCAAGCTGTATGTTACAGATAATAAAAATGCTACTTCTCATGTTGTGACCATACAGTTTGCCATCTTGGAGTCAACTTGTCAGAACAAAGGACAATGTCAAGGTTATTAAAAAAAAATTATGAAATTCTTCAGTTCTTTGTTTAACATACAAAAAAGGCTAATGTTTAAATTCAGAGGATTTAGACTTTAAATCCATAAATAAGAAAGACTTCATAATAGGAAGTCTCACATTATCAACATATTTATAATGTTTGTTTACCTAAATGAAATTTGAGGCATTGTCAATCTTCTGCTTCCAATGTAAATGATGTTTCCTTGTGGTGACCATGTTGGATTTCCAATCAACTACATAAACACAAATTTGATTAGGTACTATCCATATATATGTAGTTTGGGTTGAGACATCTGTGCTTTATGAGAAGAGAAATAAACATATTTCCCATAGAGACCTCCTATTTATGTAAGACATGCCATATAGTGGTTAGCCATCTTTAATTTCAGATTGACACCAAAATCACAAACTTAGAAGGGGTCAATGTGAGCTTTTGGCATCACTTGGCATCTGTCTTTCATTGACATTTTCCAATTTTAATCTTTTCTGGTAAAACTACTCAACAAAATTGAACCAATATCAAAAACCAGCAATAGAAATGTGTATTTGACATGAAGTTTCCTCATGTTATGGAGATGAACAGCCCAGGGTATATGTGGTCCAAAGTTTAGCATAAAATACAATGAGGAAACTTTTTTTTAAGATGACTTTTCTTCAGAACAAAAACATAGATTCTTAATTTAGTGTGCACAACAATCATCATTGTGATATGGACATTCAAACAAATGAAGGCCAAAGGGTATATTTTGTCCAAGCTAGAGTTGATAAAAGTTTTATATTATAGGCTGCAGTTGAGAACATAGGATTCCCAAGAACCAGCAGACATTTAAATTGTATTTGGTATGAAGCATTCTTATCTAAAGTTGGTCAAGTACAAATGAAAATTTGTCCAAAGATTAATATAGATATGAAAAATGTCATGAATCATTATTGTAATATGTATTTGATATTATTTAATGGACCAAAGCAGCTGAAGCAGAATTAGCTCTTATTTTATCAATAAAAGCATGCTTAGGAGATCTATGACATGTATTCCTGGTTTTGTTTTGTTTTTTGTTAACCTTTTTATATATATGATAGACTCAGATCGACGTCCACTCCTCAAATCGGCGTCCACTGACGTCATTTTCTCAAATCACTGTCTAATTTTAGGATATTCTCAAATCGGCGTCCTTTCCAAACTCGCATATATATATAGGCCCGTTTACAGATCAAAGTTTGCCGTCAAAAATAATTGTAATGACAGATTTGTTTTGTGTGTTGTTTTGTTTTTTCTGTTTCTTAAAGTTGTTTTTTTGTTTTGTGTGTTTTTAAAGCATTTTCCCATTCATTAATATTATTTAGGGTTAATGTTAGGTTTAGGATTAGGGTTAAGGTTAGGATTTTGGTTATGGTTAGGGTTAAGTTTAGGGTTAGGGTTGCGGTTAGGGTTATATATATATATATATATATATTATTTGGATACTACCCCTTTACAATGGGGGCAACCACTGTCGGGGTAACAGTGGTTGCGTCCTTAAAGCTATGTACAATGCAATATAAAAATATAATTGATACATTAATAAGTACAATAATAGTGAATAAGAGTTACTGTCCACTGTATTAAAACAATTCATGTAACAAGCACTACTTAAGAAATATTTTCTCCATTAAAATGTAAAAATACAAGCACTGTATCATAAAACAGTATACTGCACTACATTATAGTATTCTAAAATAATGTAATATTAAAAGTGCAATTTGCCATTAAGTTTGATGAACTGAATTGAAGAAAATAAAACAGTATTAAGTTACCATTAAATAGTAAAAATATTCAATCAAACAACAGAATCATACGTTTCTCGGCTACATTCTACATTTATAAATTCATAAATTACAACACACTGTTTAAATCATCTTTAGTATAACTTCTAGTTCTCTAAAACAATTTTTCTCACATTAAAAGCTTTTACAAGATACAGTTTTGTTAAATAATCCAGTTCTGTACCCATTTCTGCACTGATGTTATATCCATAGTAGCCAAACTTAAATAAAAGCTTATAGTATGACGAAAGCTCTTCAAACTTGACACCCATATGATTACTGGAGAACACAATCATATTCGATTTGACTAAAAATGTCTGCCCGTATATCTTCATATAATGGGCATTCTAGTGCAAAGTGCTGTAAGTCCTCGACGCTGTGAAGAGGACATACAGAACACATATCATTATCCGAAAGTGACATCCTAAATAGGGTAGCATTTATGCTTAAACAATTTGTTCTGGCAAGGAGCTTTAAATGAGAAGCTTCAAAATTGAAGTCCTCAGACAAGTATAATTGTTTACCCATAGAAACTCGACAATTCTTATACATAGACAGGCTGCTTTTGGATAATACTTTTCCAAATTCACTCTGCCTTAGTGATTGACCATAAAAAGCTTTAAGCACTGCTATATCTATAGCACTTTGTACATAATGATCTAAACCAAGATCTATAAATAAATTTTTAAAGTATGTATGATACTCCGAATTCTCAGAATGTCTAAGCATATTAAAATTTACTTTACACAATCGATCGTCTGCCAGATTCTGAAAACGTGCATAATATGCTACCCTTTGTCAGTTCATGAAGGTATAGACGGGTTCCCAACCGAGCTCCAAAAACAGGGTTAAAGTTAGGGCTAATGTTAAGGTTAAGTTAGGATTAGGGTTAGTGTCCGCTAAAGTAGAATGTACAATGTACTCTGAATCTGGTCTTGTCCCTTCTCCATCATTGTTTCAAAACCATGTCCAAACGGGTGTGACGTCATTTGAAGTATACGTCAGTGACGTAATTGGACGTCAATTTCAGAAAGTGAAAAACGGACATATATTTGAGAATTGGACGTCGATCTGAGTCTTACATATATATATAAAGTCTAAGGGAATCTACCAACCAGAGAACTTAATGAGTAGCGGATCGTCGAGACATGACGATGCAGCACAAGCAAAATAAATTATAGAAGTCTAGAAGATTGTACAACGATACCAATAAAGATGTTACAAAAATTATATTGACAAAATTTTCGATCAACAAATGACCTTCTTCAATGTCTCAAAATTAGACTGAGTTTGTAAAGATTAGATGGTATAATTACAACTCACTAAATAGTCAGGTGACAAAGTGTGACGCATTAAAGTAAATAACGATAATCTTTAACATTCTCAAATGCGTCACACTTAAATCGTTAATTAAATTGTGCTCACCACCTTTATGGTCTGAACAATATTAAGTGTAAATGATATAAAACTATGAAGTACATGTTAATCTTTCAGATATATAACCTATTAATTTCAATTACAGCTAAGAACACTAGCCGTTACCCTTGTAAGGATACACACAGAGCTGAAAGTTTTGATACCTATTATAACTGTATATGTCCACCTGAATTTACTGGATTACATTGTGAAGAGGATGTCAACGAGTGCCTAAGCTCTCCATGTCCAGAGTCCTACACTTGTATTAATGAGATAAATGGCTACAAGTGTTCATGTATAGACTGTGAATTTGATGCGTGGAAGATTGCTTTAATTGTGATATCTGTGATTTTGATTATGATATGTGTGATAGTAATAATTATACTCTGCAGAAAAAGATGCAGGTAATTTTATCTTTTACTTAAGGTAGAGCAACTAAATCTGTGGGGAATGACAGAATAAACAGCTCATAATTACTTTGGTAAATATTTCATTGTATTTGATTTCAGCTCGTTACATGTAATGGTCTTCTGTTTTATATTTAGGGATCTGTGGTGTCCGTATTTTACTTATCACCACTTTAGTAATGGTCTTCTGTTTTATATTTAGGGATCTGTGGTGTCTGTATTTCACTTATCACCACTTTAGTAATGGTCTTCTGTTTTATATTTAGGGATCTGTGGTGTCTGTATTTTACTTATCACCACTTTAGTAATGGTCTTCTGTTTTATATTTAGGGATCTGTGGTGTCCGTATTTTACTTATCACCACTTTAGTAATGGTCTTCTGTTTTATATTTAGGGATCTGTGGTGTCCATATTTTACTTATCACCACTTTAGTAATGGTCTTCTGTTTTATATTTAGGGATCTGTGGCGTCCGTATTTTACTTTGATTTACATTTATGTATGCAGTCAGTCCATATCAATACTTTAGTTGTGAGTTTGATTCATGCCTGACTTGCAAGGATTGCTTGATATAATTTCATGTTATAAAGTTTTTCCAATAATTGCAACAGGTTGATGGTTGTCGCCAGGTACACTGAGTGCGTCCAACAACAAATTTAACTGCCACAATATTACTTTTTATCCTGCACTGGTTCTGTTTGAGCAGGCAAATTGCATTGACTGGATAGATGTTTGTTATACACGGTCACTGACCAAAATATAGCTTTTCTGGTACCCGATTCCTGTTGAGCAACAAAAAGAAATGGCAACCGTATAAGCGCTGACGTCACAGATGACGCATTTGAAAACGTTTAGAACAACGCTTGTTTCAGCTTTTTTCAGATAATTTGGCAGTTGTTTTGGACTTTTTGATATTGCAGAATAAATAGAATATACGTACATTGTCGTTAAATATAAAATTAATTTGCACTCGCTGTGAAATAGTATAGAAAAGCTCACCAAAGGCTCGCTTTTCTACCTGTTTCTAAAGCTTGTGCAAATAATTATATTTTTTCCGACAATGTACGTATATTAATCCTTCATATAATGTACAAGTATACTAATTAGTTAATTCATATAATCTTGGTACACATTTAAAGACCATGAGGCAGTTTTATTTTCTTCCAGAATGTTTTTTATTGGTTTTGACAAATCTTATTTTATTTACAGTCGTAGAAACAAGTGGGTTTATCCTTCAGGTATTATCACAGGTAAATATATATATTTCATTTAGTTACAGTTATCATTGATTTTGATCCCTGGCAGTCATTTTGAAGCCTATCTTTTCCTTTTGGATTTCTTATACATTTTTCCCATAGATTATAGATATTAGTTTATTTAAAGTTATTTTATATAAAAAACACAACAACAACACTGAACAAAACATATTTTGTTATACCAAACATACAACAGAATATTTGAACAGAGCCAATCTAATTAAATTTGATCTACTCCTTTTTCGTTGTCCCTGTGTCACTTCTACAACAGAAAAAAGTTTACATATGACCCTATATGAAAATGAAGAAACAGGTTTTTTCCATAGAAACTCAGGAAACTTATTTGAACACAAACTGCACATAAAGCATACTATTAATAGGGCTGTCTCTATATAAGGATTATGTTTTATATGTATCAGAAATCCAAGGAAAGTACCACATCATGACAAGAATGACTGTAACAACTTGTGTATCACCTATCATCTGTTTTTGTGTAATACGTATACATTATCTACTCATTCTGTCATCTTTTAATAATGATCTGTAAATAATTGATGCTCCTGTAGTGCAGTCTACTGCACCTGAGTTTATTGAATAAAGTTCAAAGTTGAAGTTGAAGACAAAAGTTAATACATATAACACCTTTGGGGCTATGGTACATGGGTAAAGATTATGAGGGTTTAACATCATCGACTACCTATTTGTGTCACACGGACAGCATGAGAACAAATATAACTGGACATAATGGGAAGAAAAGTTTGAAGATACCAAAGAGGTAATCAGAAACTGTAAACTGAAGAAGGGCAGACAACACAATGGCCAAAAGTTTGAAGATACCAAAGGGGTAATCAGAAACCATAAACTGAAGAAGGGCAGACAACACAATGGCCAAAAGTTTGAAGATACCAAAGGGGTAATCAGAAACCATAAACTGAAGAAGGGCAGATAACACAATGGCCAAAAGTTTGAAGATACCAAAGGGGTAATAAGAAACCATAAACTGAAGAAGAGCAGACAACACAATGGCCAAAAGATACCAAAGGGGTAATCAGTAACCGTAAACTGAAGAAGGACAGACAATACAATGGCTAAAAGTTTGAAGATACCAAAGGGATAATCAGAAACCATCAACTGAAGAAGGGCAGACAACACAATGGCCAAAAGATACCAAAGGGGTAATCAGAAACCGTAAACTGAAGAAGGGCAGACAACACAATGGCCAAAAGTTTGAAGATACCAAAGGGGTAATCAGAAACCATAAACTGAAGAAGGGCAGACAACACAATGGTCAACAGATACCAAAGGGGTAATCAGAAACCATAAACTGAAGAAGGGCAGACAACACAATGGCCAAAAGTTTGAAGATACCAAAGGGGTGATCAGAAACCATAAACTGAAGAAGAACAGACAACACAATGGCCAAAAGATACCAAAGGGGTAATCAGAAACCATAAACTGAAGAAGGGCAGACAACATAATGGTCAAAAGCTACCAAAGGAGTAATCAGAAACCGTAAACTGAAGAAGGGCAGACAACACAATGGCCAAAAGATACCAAAGGGGTAATCAGAACCGTAAACTGAAGAAGGGCAGACAACACAATGGCCAAAAGATACCAAAAGGGTAATCAGAAACCATAAACTGAAGAAGGACAGGCAACACAATGGCCAAAAGATACCAAAGGGGTAATCAGAAACCGTAAGCTGAAGAAGGGCAGACAACACAATGGCCAAAAGATACCAAAAGGGTAATCAGAAACCGTAAGCTGAAGAAGGGCAGACAACACAATGGCCAAAAGATACCAAAAGGGTAATCAGAAACCATAAACTGAAGAAGGGCAGACAACACAATGGCCAAAAGATACCAAAGGGGTAATCAGGAACCGTAAACTGAAGAAGGGCAGACAACACAATGGTCAAAAGATACCAAAGGGGTAATCAGAAACCATAAACTGAAGAAGGGCAGACAACACAATGGGCAAAAGAAAAATGATAAAAGGACAAACAACGATCTACAAAACACTACATAAAAAATAAGATTGAGTAACACAAACCACACTAAAAACCGGTGGTGAACTCAGGTGCTCCAGTCGGGTTAGCAGTTCCTGCTGCACTAGTATCATGTTACTGTTAAACAACATGAACATCATCAACTCCAGTATGTGTAAATAAATACAAATAACATAAATAAAACATGAACATCATCAGCTCCAGTATATGTAAATAAATACAAATAACATAAATAAAACATGAACATCATCAACTCCAGTATATGTAAATAAATACAAATAACATAAATAAAACATGAATATCATCAACTCCAGTATATGTAAATAAATACAAATAACATAAATAAAACATGAACATCATCAACTCCAGTATATGTAAATAAATACAAATAACATAAATAAAAGATGAACATCATCAACTCCAGTATATGTAAATAAATACAAATAACATAAATAAAACATGAACATCATCAGCTCCAGTATATGTAAATAAATACAAATAACATAAATAAAACATGAACATCATCAACTCCAGTATATGTAAATAAATACAAATAACATAAATAAAACATGAACATCATCAACTCCAGTATATGTAAATAAATACAAATAACATAAATAAAACATGAACATCATTAACTCCAGTATATGTAAATAAATACAAATAACATAAATAAAACATGAACATCATCAACTCCAGTATATGTAAATAAATACAAATAACATAAATAAAACATGAACATCATTAACTCCAGTATATGTAAATAAATACAAATAACATAAATAAAACATGAACATCATCAACTCCAGTATGTGTAAATAAATACAAATAACATAAATAAAACATGAAGATCATCAACTTAAGTATATGTAAATAAATACAAATAACATAAATAAAACATGAACATCATTAACTCCAGTATATGTAAATAAATACAAATAACATAAATAAAACATGAACATCATCAACTCCAGTATATGTAAATAAATACAAATAACATAAATAAAACATGAACATCATTAACTCCAGTATATGTAAATAAATACAAATAACATAAATAAAACATGAACATCATCAACTCCAGTATATGTAAATAAATACAAACAACATAAATAAAACATGAACATCATCAACTCCAGTATATGTAAATAAATACAAATAACATAAATAAAACATGAACATCATCAACTCCAGTATATGTAAATAAATACAAATAATATAAATAAAACATGAACAACATCAACTCCAGTATATGTAAATAAATACAAACAACATAAATAAAAGATGAACATCATCAACTCCAGTATATGTAAATAAATACAAATAACATAAATAAAACATGAACATCATTAACTCCAGTATATGTAAATAAATACAAATAACATAAATAAAACATGAACATCATCAACTCCAGTATATGTAAATAAATACAAATAATATAAATAAAACATGAACATCATCAACTCCAGTATATGTAAATAAATACAAATAACATAAATAAAACATGAACATCATCAACTCCAGTATATGTAAATAAATACAAATAATATAAATAAAACATGAACAACATCAACTCCAGTATATGTAAATAAATACAAACCACATAAATAAAAGATGAACATCATCAACTCCAGTATATGTAAATAAATACAAATAACATAAATAAAACATGAACATCATCAACTCCAGTATATGTAAATAAATACAAATAACATAAATAAAACATGAACATCATCAACTCCAGTATATGTAAATAAATACAAATAACATAAATAAAACATGAACAACATCAACTCCAGTATATGTAAATAAATACAAACAACATAAATAAAAGATGAACATCATCAACTCCAGTATATGTAAATAAATACAAATAACATAAATAAAACATGAACATCATCAACTCCAGTATATGTAAATAAATACAAACAACATAAATAAAAGATGAGCATCATCAACTCCAGTATATGTAAATAAATACAAATAACATAAATAAAACATTAAGATCATCAACTCCAGTATATGTAAATAAATACAAATAACATAAATAAAAGATGAACATCATCAATTCCAGTATATGTAAATAAATACAAATAACATCAATAAAACACGAACATCATCAACTCCAGTATATGTAAATAAATACAAATAACATAAATAAAACATGAACTGCCTACAAAACAAGTGGGAGTAAAAACAAACAAAACATTGTTTTTACAGAAAAAATGTTGACATGACATGTTCTTAGGAATAGCAAACTTGATTTAACCGATACTGTACAATTAAAGATCATGGGACACTAAACAGATAATTCATAAACAAGAGCCTCTAGTAATTATGTAGTACAAGTAGCAAGCTGATTTATATTTATTCCATTTCCATGATACTCAGGGATTAGGAAGGCCATGCACAATTGGCGCTTCCAAGTCGATTGGTGGCGCATTGAGGTTCGTTATCTATGCGCCCTGTAAATTCTGATTAATTGTTTTATTATTTCATGTGTCCATTAAAGGCGTTTTCTATTTTGTGTCGTGATTTTGTCACTGTCTTCACTCGTCGTTAATGTTCCTTTAATGGCGGTTCCTTGATTTTCCCTTTCTATGTTTAGAACAGTTATTTGTGTCAACCAATCAGACAAAAGGATTCACTCTTTCGATTCTAAATTTAGCATATTTAAAACACATTTGTCCTGGCGTTTTGTTCTCTTTTCTGAATAATTGATCGGTTTTGGTGGAGTGTATTCTACTTTCTGGTTGAATAGAATCTAATTATAATTAATTGGTACAAGTATACCGCGCCGATCTTTTTATTTGAGTGAAAGTTGTATCTATAAATAAAAATCGTAAACCGAAACCATGCACTTGGTATAACTAATAACCGAAAAGTATCAGGGAGTGTGATACGCTATTTCCAACCCAAAATGGACTTTTTTTATCTTATTTTTTTTTTCTTTGGGTACATTTTGACAGTTAATACTTCAAGTCACGTTCCTGTGTTAAATTTTGGAGAAAAAAAATTGTGTAATCCAAAATGCAATCATAACATGAACTGATATTTTTTTAGAACATGTGTACTTTGTTTTTTCCATCTTTGCTTCTGGTTACTGTATGATTGCTAGGTTTGCTTGTTTCAGATCTAACCTATGCAACATGTACAAAACATCTTCTTAATATGGATGTCTTGGTTTGACTATTTGCTTTTTCATGCTACACAATCCATACAAGTCTAAAAAATGATATTTATCAATGCATAGGCTAGCACGCAGTTTAACTAACGAAAGTTGTGATCCGTTGCTAATTTGAAATGGCACATTATTCTCTAAAATGGCCCCTTGGTGTGGTCAAGTAAGGGGCCATAGTCTCTTTGACAAAAAAATTCTTCCCAATCCCTGGATACTTATGTATCTTGTATAGTTTTTGATATTTTATTAACTTGATTATATTTCCTAGTTATATATTAGAATTGGATCATAAGTTAATTAGATATCTTATATTGAATGAAAATAAAAATGGCTTGTCATATTAAGACATATCTTTTCATGTAAAAAAAATGGGAAATCTCATCTTGTTCTTTTCCTTTATGAATGGTTTATTTCATTGATTCACAAATACATGTACTCTTCTAAACAACAATGCTAAAATAAGGTACAACAATTTTAAGCATGTTTTCACTTAAATACATTTAATTTACGTAATAAGAATTGTATGAGACTAATAATTTGTAGATATAAGCTGAACATTAACTTGTATATACCATCAAAATTCTATTCTAGTCTTTATTTGTTTCATTTGACCTTCATATATGAAATAATTATTGGAATCAATTTTCAGGCGATGATGATATCATGATCCTTGAAGATAAAGTGAAGACTGGTGTTATTGAAAGTGATATAGAGCTTTGGGCAGATGACGATGAGGTTGGTATTTTAATATCTATTTTCTGTCATGATGTTCAACTTTGAAAATTAGTAATGTTTGGTGAACGTGTCGGCATACCTATGGGTACAAACTGTGCTCCTCTTCTCGCCAACTTGTTCCTTTATTTGTTATGAGGCAGGCTTCATACAGGGTCTTCTCAAGAAAAACGAAAAGAAGCTAGCCCAATCCTTTCATTTCACATGCACTACAGATGATGTCCTTTCACTAAATAATTTTGGTGATTTTGATACAACAGATACAACAAGGTTTGCTTAATACCTTGACCTTCCAGAGCACCTGAATTCACCCCCGGTTTTTAGTGGGGTTCGTATTACTCGATCTTTAGTTTTATCTGTATGTGTTGTAGATGATTGTTTGTCCTTTTTCTTTTGGCCATTGTGTTGTCTGTTCTTCTTCGATATACGGATTCTGATTACCCCTTTGGTATCTTCAAACTCTTCTATTCCTTGAAATTGACAGTGAGGACCGGATATGTTCCACTTGTCATAAGCACTTCCTGTCTTTTCCTCATTCCTGACTTATCACCTGGTGTGTAACTAGAGTAACATGACAGGTGCCACTAGTGGAGCAGGAACTGCTTACCCTTTTCGGGCAGGGGGCGTCATGGCCATGATCGTATGATAGTTGGATTAACTACCTATGTAATCAGTGCCCAGTACCACTGATGTTGTGAGTTTGAATCTCGATCAAGTCGAGGTGTACAACATTATGTGATAAAGTTTGTCAGTGACTTGCGACAGGTCAGTGGTTTTCTCCGGGTCCTCCGGTTCCTCCACCAATAAAACTGACCACCACGATATAACTGAAATATTGTTGAAAGTTGTGTTAAGCACCATCAAGCAAACAAAGAAACCTTTCCGGAGCACCTGAGTTCATCCCCGGTTTTTAGTGGGGTTCATGTTGCTCTCTTTAGTTTTCTGTGTAGTGTTTTGTAGATCGTTGTTTGTCCTTTTGTCATTTTTCTGTTGTCCATTGTGTTGTCTGTATTTTTTCTATTTATGGATTCTGATTACGCCTTTGGTATCTTCAAGCTTTTCTCACATTTGGTAATGTGTTCACAATGGAAAGTAATATAGTTATTGTACTTTCGTTTAAAATGTGATTCGGTCTTAGAAATACTTGAGAAATAAATCATGGAAGTCAGAATGTGTTGAGTTTTAACAAGGGTTGGCGGATATTAGTATATTAGTATTTTATCCCGAGCCAGAGGCGTCTGATAAAATTTACTAATATCTGCCAACCCATGTTAAAACACATTCTGGCTTCCATAAATTATTTTGATTCTGATATGTCTAAGAGTACAAATACGGTAGTATACTTTGATTGGAAGACAGTAATTTATATTTACATTTGCGGACAATGTCGCACACAATTTATGCTGCCAAATTCGAGCAGACGATAATTCATCAACATGTATATTTACGACAGGAAAGTCAGTCACATGCACCGGCGCATGTGCTAATGAGATTATACCCAATCGATAATTCTCTCGTTTGTTTACAAAGCGAAAGAAGAACGTCATGTTAGAATTCATTATAAACACTGCAATAAAATGGAAAAAAAAACTACCACACTGTCAGAACAATTCTAATATCCAATAAAAATTATAGAAATCGATATCTGTAACACACAAATACATGACCGCTCATTTTCCTGGGTTGGTACAAGCTCTTCAATCAAAATTGGTGGGGTTAAACTAGATTTATGCGCCCAGTTGATAAAGATGATATAAAATATGATCAGGAAAGGAAAATGATGAATAACTCAACATGGTGATTCCTCCTTAATCCATTCATTATAAACTGAAGCTTAAATGTTGAACAAATCACATAAAATTAATTTTATGTCAATCTAATTTTTTTGTGTTGCAAAAATTTCAGTGAGTGATTGTTGTTTAACGATAAATGAGCAATTTTATAGCTATATAGGTATCATGACAGGGACAAGTTAAATTCAATGAGATGATAATGATGTCCACTTTGTACTAGACCAACACGACAACCATCC
Organism: Bathymodiolus septemdierum; assembly: GCA_963383655.1. Taxonomy (NCBI): domain Eukaryota; kingdom Metazoa; phylum Mollusca; class Bivalvia; order Mytilida; family Modiolidae; genus Bathymodiolus; species Bathymodiolus septemdierum. The sequence continues at coordinate 99,994,684 of OY726517.1, read as the reverse complement.
ACTTTGTACTAGACCAACACGACAACCATCCACTTTGTACTAGACTAACACGACAACCAGTCTTTGTACTAGACCAACACAACAACCAGTCTTTGCTCTTACTTCTTGATACTTGTTGCTTAGCAGTGAAGCAGCAAAATACCGCGGTTCAAACCCACAATCTGGCACACTTGAAGCGAGCACACTAACGATAACTTTTTATTTTACATTTTTGCATATTTTACATTCCCTTGAATGAATGAATGAATGAATGATATGAACATATATTGAGATTGTAATTTAAACTGCAGGAAGAAGTCAATTTCAATTTTAAACAATTATAATAAAGTTTAGTCATTAAAACAATGCCAAATGTTGTAATGTAATTCTATTAAAAATACATTGTAACTATTAATGGTTTTAATGCCTTTTTTTAGATATCAGAATATTTGAATAACCCACCACTTGTCTACTATGGTAGGGCTCCTAAATTTTCACCCAATGAACAACCTTTACCTGATAATCTTGAAGGTTTGTTGCCAACAGAGGATACATTTGTTCACCCCAAGCCTGCAAGTGATGGTAAAGTTATTAGTGAATCTCAATACAACAATTTGCTTAAGATACCTTCTACAAGAACAATGATGACTAGACAGCAACCTTCTACCTTTCAACAGGATCAGCTGTTATTGACACAGAAAGGGGCACTTGGAGACCAGCTTCCAAAAAGTCAACGAGGATTGCCACATAAAATTAAACAACAGAAGCCATTTTCACCAGGCAAGCAACAAGATACATTTTTATGGAGCCAGAAAATTACCAAGGGAGATCACAATGTAAAACCTAGACAACTAAGTCTTTTAAATAACTCAACCGATGATGCGTTTGATGACTCCGGCTTAGACAATTTTGGATACAACACAAACAAACAGGAAGGCATAAGTTGGTCAAGAGAATCATCAACTTTGTCAGTGGCAATGAGCAACTCTTTAGTAGATGATAAAAATGGACCAAACAATATGAGGAGGAAACCTACCAAAGAAATGGCACCAGAATCTAAGACGGAGAAGAAGTTCTATAAAGAAGAGGGAGAAAAATGGTCTGGAGATTTCACAGACTTTGCTACAGAGATGGTGGATAAAAGAGGTACAGGAGTGGTTTTTAAGAGGAGAGAACCAAGATCTTCTAACAAGAAGCAATCCAAATCAAGCACAGGCTCCCTTGAATTTTGTGATTTCAGCGATGGAGAACAAGATAGTACCGTTTAAGAGACATTTTATTATTATTATTTTTTTACCATTCTCTTATTTTAGCATGACTTTATTTTAGTTTACCTGTATATCTGCTTGTATTATTATTATTTTTTTTATATAAACTAATTTTTTGACTACATTCATACTAATATTAATTTTTATTTCTACTTGATACTTTTTATACAGATTTCATATAAACTAAGAATCATAGTTCTAATCCAGAATAGATATATTACATGAATCATTCTATCAGTACTAAAACTAAACAAAATAATATAAACAATCATGACACTATTGTTATATAGTTTTGATTCTGACTTTCCATATATTGATTATATTGAACATGTTGCTCATCTGTTTAGTTTTTGTGTTGTGTGTTTTCTTTTGTTTATCTTCCTTCTGTGCCCAATGTTGCTGTGTCTCTAGCTTGCCCATTCTTGATTCTTCTGTTTTCTCTCATGTTTATTGACTGAATATTAGATAATCCCTAATATTTGAACTGATCAAGTCAGGAACAACTCCTCCAACACTATCTGTATTTGAAATTTAAATACTGGTTTTGAAAAAAATAATTTTGAGCCAATTTAATCCAGACTGAGTAGGGTTCATTCTTAAGTGGTCTGCTTTCAGAAAGAGTATCAAACTGCACCATCCTCCATCTGAGAAATGGCTGCCATCACTAAAAATAGCAATTTCTTCAAATAGGTAAAATTGATACATTTCCTTTGAGGATCTGAAATTTTTGGGCAATTTTTTTTCTAATACAGAAATTAGACCTATTTTAACAAAAATGATTTTAAAACTCCTGAAACCACTTGGCTAAATAAAATTAAATTTGGATAGTCCTTATGTGGTTCCATTTCAAATTTATTGCTGTCCTCTTTCCAAGATAGCCACTACTGATGATCATAGTTGAAAATTTAAAAACCTATTAGAATATGTTGGTAATGCCTTGTAGAAATTCTGAATTAATACATTTAAGTTCATTGTTTTATGTCAATTAGAAAACCAAGATAGTTGCCAACGCTGGATAAAATTTAACATGAACCCCATTAAAAACTGGAGCAGATGCCTTCTCAAAAGGTGCTGCACTGATGAAACCCAAACTGTACACCAACTTTTGGATAGTCTTTTATAAAAAGTTTTGTATTTTTAGTGTTGATTGAAACACATGAGATAGCCGCCACCACTGGCCATATATCAGCATATGATCCTATTGTAAATATGTTGAAAAATTACTTTTTCTCAGAAATTTCTCAATGAAACCTCCCACACTACAGGAGTGATAATTGTATGATCCTTTTCAAAGTTAACATTTATTGTGTAGGTTAAACATCTTATATAATTTCTCTCTTTGTTACATGTAGTTAAATATAAGATCCTATAAGAAAAGTAGAAACAAATCTTTTTCTTTGAGATAGTCCTATACTAGTTTTTTTTATCCAATTGTCAGTCAGTTTAAAACAATGATATCCAGGCGTATGTGGGTATCTTTTTCGTGTTGCTCGATCTTAAGTTTTCTATGTAGTGTTTTGTAGATCAGTGTTTGTTCTATTGTCCTTTTTCTTTTGGCCATGCAGGCATTGTATTGTCTGTTCTTTGTTTTACGGCTTCTGATTACCCCTTTGGTATCTTCAAACTGTTCTTTCCTATTTTAGCTTTGTTATTAGGTTGCCATGGTTGTGTCGTTCAGTTTTTTATTTTAATGTTATTAATTTTAAGCTGTTGAATCTATGGAGATGAAAGAAAACCAGCCTGAATGTCCACTACACATAAAGATAAAGATGATTATTTTATTTTAATTATAATTTTTTTAAATTCAGTCAAATGCTTAAGTAATAATATGTGAAATTAAATAAATAAAATGTCAGTTTAAGAACATTTGAACTGTTGTGGAATTGATAATTGTACAAGTTGGTGTGATTTATATACATAAATGTAAAGGGAAAATGAGGCATGGAATTGGTCAAAAGTGTTGTGTTGTCCTGAAACATATTTCACAATTTGAATTCAGTATTAAAGAACCTCCTGAAATAGGTAGAAATTTCCTAAATTGTCGTCCTCATCCTCTCCTGATCCGGAATCTCAAGATCTTTTAAAATTTGGTTTCATGAAAAAGACAGAGAGCAAACAAACCAAAAAGTCCAGTTGTAAGGACATCCTGAAATATTTTTTTTTACCAATTCCATGCCTCATAAGGAAATGTTAATTTTGCTGTGTGATTTAACTTTTTTTTCTCATAAAATAATTTTACTTCAGTTGTCTTTTTTATTATTTGAAATTCCTGCACCTGCAGTTACGTCTGTCTAAACTATATACCATTGAGATAAACTGCTTTTAATAAAGTAGTTGAATTACTTCTATAAATCTCTGGAAAAAAATTCTTAAAAATCCACATTTCTTTTTCTAGATGTATGTTTATATATGATATATAAAACTCTGACATTTAATTAAACATTTTTTGATTATTTATGAAAAGAAAGAAAAATAAAAGGTTGTTCATTAGATCTATATGTTATTTCTATTTTCTAAAGTGTAAGACCCACCCCATCAAAACAAAAGCAAATAGACATGTGCTTTCAATGTATATTTCACTGTGCCATGTGACTTTGGACATTTAAATATTAAAGAATTGACCATCACCTACATTTGTAATACAAAGTCACATGTACAATGAAATAGACACTCAAAGTAAAAAAATTATTTGGACAACTCTTTTACACTATTTGTACTCACTACATGCATTGTATTTTTATTGAATTAACATAAAAGCCTAATGGGCAGAGCCGTCTTAACAACATTATAGGCCCCTTGGCAAAGCAGTGAACTGTGGCCCCATACCTATGCAACCACTCACAGGAATAAAACTTTAACTGTGGATGAAATTAAACATACTTATTGTATTGATACTTCCAACTAAATAAGTGTTTGAACATTAAAAAACATGCCATATACAACATATATAGATTAGCATGGGGCCCTATATGTTAGTGGGGCCCCGGGCAACTGTTTTCAACAATATTTCAGTTATATTGTGGCGGTCAGTTTTATTGGTGGAGGAAACCAAAGTACCAAGAGAAAACCACTGACCTGTGGAAAGTCACTGACAAACATTATCACATAATGTTTTATCCAGTACACCTCGCTATGTACGGGGTTCGAACTCACAACATTAGTGATGATAGGGATTGATTGCATAGGTAGTTTAAGATCCAACTACCATACAATCAGGACCACGACTGCACTCTAAAATTTAATTATTTGTCAGAGTTGTATACATTGTATATCATATATTTACATACATCTAGAAACAAATATTGATTTGAAAAATGGATTTTAAGATTTTTTTCTAAAGAAAATCACTTGTGCTAATTGTAAGAAATGGGATCGCCTGGGGGTGATGTTGGTTGCCTTAAGCTTGCTCTGCACCTAGTGTGGGAGATGATAGGTTTGATCTCTGATTTGGGTTAAACCAAAAAGACTTGTAATTAAGATCGGTATTTGCTTCATTAATGAATCAGAGCAAAGTTAAAGTAATATGAAACGAGTTTTTGGTGAAATAAACTTACTTACTTACTTACTTCTTCATCTAGGAGAACCCCACAGTTGTAGGTGAAAAAAAAAATTGTCCAGTTTATATACATGTACTATTAAAAGATCAGTCACTGGTATGTAAAATAAGAAATGTTAAAACACTGTTCATGTCACTCATCAGTTTACTTGAATTCTGACCGTTGTGTTAAAATAAGCTCTCGTAGTAAAATATCAAAGGTACCATTGCACACCCCCATACTATAGTACTATCCAGCTGTTGTAGACTGTATAAAAGGTAAAAGTTGGTTGTAAAATACAGCATTAATTCTTCCATCAGTTCATGATTAAACAGTCTTCAGTAGTTTTACTCTAGTGATATGAAGTTGGAATAGCAGACGCCGAGTACATCTTTCTATGATGGGTACATTTTTGTCTTTCCATTTCTTAGATTTTTTGAGGGAAGTTGCATCCATGATGATTTGGAGTTGTGAATGACTTGTTAAACTCCCAAATATAATGTTACAGTTGGATAAATAATTGTCCAGTTCCAATAAGATTGGGTCTCTGGTGTTGTTATGGCTGCTGTAGTCATTAGATTACATAAGTTTATTATCATTTCGTTGTCGATAGTGTCAGTATTGAGGATAATTTTGTAGTGATTTTTCAGTACCTTCTGTTACTATTACTTGATACCAGTCTTTATCTACTTTGTCCCACTTAAATTTACGAATTGTTGCTTTGGTGGACATTGTCAAAACATCTTAAAAAATATTCTTGATATGTTTACATTCCCTAAAAACTAAGCCATTCGTGCATGTTTGAGGACGAAAATCGCGATCATCTGTGATTAAGAACAGAAAATCATTCCATCCAATGGCGGCTAATTAACTTTCGGATGCACCGTTCCGATGATTGCCGATCATTAAATTTCATCACCAACGTAAACAACGATGGATGCTGAGGTGAGCAGCACATGTATCATTCTGGTTTTGAAAGAAGTTAAATTTCTTGCCTTGCAAAGAAATTCTTTCATATATGTTTTACCTTAAAGATTATCAACTGCAATGAATTTCATTCTGACTTAAATCAGTTTATTCGAAAAATTGGACAAAAACATTGAAATCGGTAATAATGAATGACACGGGGCCCCATTTGGGGAAATCGAAACAGAACCAAGAAATCTCAGAATTTAAAATCCTCGTCGGAACTAACGTATCGCATGTACAAACTGTGTAAAGTATTATTAGTATGTACATTTCTAAACCATTACGATGAAAACATTTGGAGTTGTGAGAGAACAAAATAAAAAATCAACAAGGAAAAAAATGTCGCCGTTATTTTGACACCAACCATTTCAGAACTTGGTTCGTTTATTTTGGGGACAACCAATTGATTCCGCAAGGGGTCTGGCAGTTTTTGTAAATAAAGTAAATAATCTGACCACCCCAAGTTGCGTATGCAGTGCCCCCTTACTGGGCCCCGCGAAATTTGCTGAATTATACACATAATGCCGTTAAAAGACATTTACGGCGGTTTAGATCATAGATGGTGATATATATTTATTTTCCATGTAAAGAGATCCTTGTTTAACGTTTCGCTAAGGGAAAATTATTTTTAATCGTGGATTGAATGGAAAATAATGGAATGTAAATCGAAACGAAAATTATGTTACCTGTCAAGAAGAATTTTGGCCACTTCAGAGTTCGTTTCCAGACGAAGAGCGGTCTTTATTTCCATCCAACGATCATATTCATCTCCAATATATATTCTGTTTTTATTCGCTGCTTTTTTGTTTCTTTTTCTGGCAGAATCGCTCAATTGACGCGTCGGACCTGGCTTCCATTTCTTTGCCTCCGACATTTTCTTCATCAACACTATAACGGAGCATGCGCACAATCTCTACCGAATGAGTTCAAATTTGAGGTCAATAGCATATGATTTGCATTATTGTCCGGGTAGCAAGAATTATCGAAGATAGAATAAAATGACGTTTTCTCCTGAATTATACATCGTAGCTCTCAAAAAGTGAATGGAAATACGTTCTTTATATATTTAATCTTTACATATATCAGAAATATTTAGAAAACTGAAAATAATGATTTTGGCATTACATATTACTTTATGTTACTGAATGGAGTTCTTCTTTGATTTTATGGTTTGTAATGGTAGACAATTTTAGGAGTGGATTTACTTGTAATTTTTCTTTGATGTTATGGAAACAGTAAAGATATTTGTCAGCAAATCTGTTTAGCCATGCGTTTTCTTCATACTCCTCTTGTTGTACAACACAATATTTCATTTCATTGCACCTATCCGTCTATTCCTCCTACAATGTATGCAGACCCTGAATAGACTGTAATATATCATTGTGCACGCTCTAGCCTAGTGCCAATAAATCACACGGGATGAAGACAAGCAAAACAAAAAACACAACATAGCAAACTAAAAAGATGAGCAACACGGACCCCACAAAAAATCGAGAGTGAACCCAGGTACTCACGAAGGGTAAGCAGTTATTATAAGAGGCCCATCATATATGTTACCCGTATATATATCTCGTAAAAATCTTGTTGGTGGTAGAGGAAAGAAAACATCTGGTACATTGTCATTTGAGATATGGATATTTCGTAACGGTCAAGCAGATCGTCACCGATGATGACAGTATAATTTTTATAGCGGTGACTTCAACCTAGGAGAAACGTAGCTTTGTTCGAGTACCTTTTTGAGTCTGCAGCTGAGATCTGTACAGAAAATCACTACTGGACACAGCCCTAGAATAACAAATGAGTTGTGAATTGTAAACTACATACGCTGCCGATGCTGGATTATTGCTACTGATGAAAGGTGAGTTGGCTATTGGAAAAGAAAAGTAGTCATCATGTTTGTCGTGGAGTTTTGTTTTTAATCTTCATCCGTTGTCGATTTCAAAGTGAAGGTCAGGTAAGAAGCAGACTTGAGTTTCAGTAGTATCCTTTACTTCTAGTTCATTTGGATAGATGAGATGCAGAAAATATAATGTGTGCAGCTCTGTGAGTTTGAGTCCTAGGACCCTTCCTCGGTACATTTGGCTGTTTCCTTCATTAACTATAAAAAATACTAGATGCATAAGAGAAATGCTAATATCAAAATTGACTAAAAAGTTCTGTCATTTGTATCCAAAACTGCAGCTCTGTGGGTTTGCGCCCTATGATCCTTCATCGGTACACAAACAATCTTTGGACAAAAAAATCTAACATGTGACACTGACACTTGATAACGGGTTAGGTGTTTGTTTGAATATAACGCTGATAGACCTGTGGACCTCAGCCTTGTAAGTATCAGATAAATTGCCAAATAGACGACGGTAAAAGTAACACATCCAGAGTACCTGCCCGTCCCTTGCAGTAATTGTGGAAGTTTGTTATGAATAAGAATGTGTGTATATGTGATCTGTTTAATTAAATGTGTTGGTCTAATATAAAGTGGACATCATTCTCACCTCATTAAAATGTAATTTGTTCTCGTCATGATATTGCTGAAAATTGCTTATTTAAATTTGGAGTATATTATGGGGTAAATGCGCTATTTCCATTGAACTTTGCATGGAAGGGGACACCTTTGTCCGCCTTGATGGGAAAATTAACTCCTGTAAAAACGTATAATTTTAGAATCTGAAAAAAATCGGAAATGTGAAAATGGTTTATTGATTTAGGAACATTAACCAATTTAGCGGGTTACAGGAATTCAACTGTTTTTATGGTTCATACTTTGTTGATAGCGATATGTACGCGTGTACTATTGAATAACATACATTATCATGACTATTTAGTCATGTTAGTGATTGAATAGGTATATACTCATGACATCCACATACAAAAATAAAACAATTTATCAATAGTTTTAAACATAATATTTGCGTACAGTAATAAAATCGTCCAACATTTCAGATAGAAATTCAGGTAACCAATAAAGCTTCTGTAATTCAATATCAGATAAATAAAAAAAAAACAATTCGGGTAATAATATTAAATGCCAAGAATAGAATAATATACCATTCATGCTCGACGTCTATAATTATATTACGTTGTATATTCTTGGTAAGAATATTTATTTTACATATTTATCTTTTTGTGGGTTAAGAGTAGTTTTCCATTTAGGAGAACTAGTTTCTATATTGAACTTTCTCTAATGCTGACTCGTGAACTGTGTGTTTTTATAATGGCCCTGTTATGTGTCCAAGGTCTGTTATAATGGCCCAATGAGTCTATTGGCCGGAGGAAACACCGATGGCAAATACAGACTTCGTGGGCCATTATTACAAACCGAGGACACATAACAAGGCTATTATGAAAACACTCTTTTCTTAATACTTTTATTAACCAACTTAAACCATTATCATATGTGACCTTAGCCGATTTTGGCGATCCTGTTTAGGAACTTTGATTTACGTATACTTGCTCCAAAAACTTTAAAAATTATTTGGCTTTCCAACCTTTCGACTTTTGAGCGTACCTGATGAATGGTTATTCCAGAAACGCGCCATGCGCACTAAATTTGATATCTACGTTTATGCATGCCTCGCCAGGTGTACGAAAATCTTATTTTCAGAATTTGTCTCCAGTAAAATATTAACAATCTTGTCAATTCTATCAGATTTTTGTTGTTAATATGAAAATGTGCATTTTCTTGGCTACATCACTTAAATATTAATTGTACAAATCCTCAGCCTTCCAGAGCACCTGAGGTTACAACATTTTGGCAAGGTATCAGAGATTCTTTTAAGTCACCTTCGATGCATTAAATGAGATACATGTAGCACCAGAAATTGTTAACACAACATATTCAGTTTGTATTTCAAGTACATCAAGAGCGGTATGGCTAAGACCGTCTTAGTGCACTTAGACTCTAAAAACTGCCACTAAGGACATGAAGGAATGGTTTTTTTTTGTGCATAATGAACCCATTAGATGACAAATGTATTATTCAAAAATGAATTTTGATGGAAAAAGTGATGTTATAAGCGAGTTATAACAAATTTAATCGGCACGTGTCGTCTATCGCACATTGTTCATTGTTGATTGCCAATCAACCCCGAACAAATAATCAATCAGATCGTTTGATCTACCTGATTAAAGCTAATTATTAAACAAATCTAAGTCAGACAAATGTAAGAGCATGGTAACTCTTTCTTTGAAGCTATTTTACAAAGAAATTACGTTTGAAAAACAAGAAAGAAAACGTTAATTACTGATACTGTATGTTTTGTTTTTATTTTTGTACGGAAATAGTTGCATAAAGTGTTTATTTGCTTTCGAGACGTTTCGTCCACACTCCGGTTCGGCCATAGTACGTTTCGTCCACAAACCATTTCGGCCATAGTTTATAGCAGGACTCACACTCAAGAGCATGCTGACGTGGGCGAACTGGCTGGCTGCAAGACACACGGAAACGACATGGCGAATAGCTTTTTTTGGAATGAATACAATTCATTTTCAAATCCTTTATAAAGGCATGTCGGCAAATATAAAACGTTTCCCATAGACGTCTACAGTACTGCTAATGGCATAGTCTGTTAAATGCCAGGACTGCCTCCAATACCTGGCATACCTGACATGAAGTCATAAAACTGGACCTCCGTGGTTCTCTAATATACAACTCTTTCATTTCATTAACAGGTGTAAAAACTAATTACTGCTAATAGGCATATTTGTTTCTTTAACAATGAATTGTATATCCATTATAGGAAATGCTAGAATAAACAGCTATAATTTTTTTTCTGAAAATAGGCATACTGTCTAGCCAAGAACGTTAACCATGGCGGTGTGACTTTTTACCCAAATACAGCTTCAAATTATATTATTTCTATTATTTTGATATGTTTTATGAATACTTAATGATTTATTAGCTCCTCTATCGTTATTTTTTCATGAATTTCAACAAAATAGTCAGTTTTTACGGACAATATCAAACGATCTCTGTCGGGTGGCTTACAATCACGAAATTAGTTCAATATAATATGAAAACTCAAAAGCTTTCTTTAGTTTAATATATTTTATTTGATTATACAGTTCTGATTTGTATTTGTATCAATTAAAATTTATATAATGTTCGATATTTGCAATGAATAGTCGACTTTTACTTTTATGAAATGACATACTGAATGTCCGATTTTGAAGCTGAACTGTCCACTGTCCTGCGTTTCTTTTTCGTTTTCAGATAATTTCCTCCATAAGCTGGAGCACTCCAATTTCCATTGGATAAAAGCACAATGATTTTAAAAAGACGATTAGATAAAAGTTCATTCTCTGACCTTATAAAAGCGTCTAGTTAAAAGTTTCTGTGTAGCACATAAAAACACAATGTACATATGTCTATATACACTTCAGGAGTTAAAATATAAAAGATGGATCCTGTAGTGATAAACGACGTCCAAGTTTGTCTCTATCTTAATTCGCAATATAGTTTGGTTCTAAGTCTATGTAGTTCAAAGCACAAATGTTGTGAGGAACGTTCTATGGCCTTCAAGTCATTGTGGTTATTTGTAATAATAGTATAGATGTACAATCTAATATAGCCTGTAAAAGTAGATTTTTATCTTCAAGTAGTTCTGCACCACCACCCTTTATTTCTTCCACTGTCCTTTTGAATTGTTCTAACTTGTTCTGCCGTACTTCATCTAGTGGTTTGCATTTTAGTATTAAATGTTCTATATCTTCAACTCCATCTTTGCAGATTTTACAAATTCCAGCATTTTCCTTATGACTAAGCTTATCTTGATGGCACTGGAGCAATATGTATCAGTAACCAGTTTCACTTTACTTCTGCTTTTTGTATATCTGATTTTTGGCTTTTTACACAGTTCCATATATTATGTGGTGTTCCTATAGGTTCCTTTTGAATTTCAAGGTGTTTGATAGTTGTTTTCGTTGACTTTTCCTCATTGTACTTTTTGTACCAGTATTCATTTATGGCCTTCTTTGTTTTCCCCATATGTTTACTTGGCGGGTTTATAAGAAGTTCCATTGGCGTATGCATTCCATACTTTTCTAGAATTCCAGCTATTTTGTTGATAAACAATGTATCATTTGCATTGGCATTTGCAGACTCCCACAGCAGCATTTGTTTCTCAATTGTTGAGTCTAGCCTGGCAATTCCAAAAAATAAGTTTATACAATATTTATCCAGTGTTACTTCTATTGGTTCTGCTCCCGTCAATGCATAGACAGCTATAGATGATAGATGAGGTTCTTTCAGGTAAGCACTGAAATTGCCTACAGACGTTTCGCTGGAGTTGTTCAAGCTTTTTAGGGACCGACCATTTAACTTGCAGGGGGGGTTATGGTTTATTGTATCGATCAGAAATTTTTTTCGGACAATGCGAGTTGGAATAAAAAAAAATTGTCGCATTACTTAACATTAGATTATATGACAAAAACTCTGAATCAGATTATTATTTTTTTCCTCCACCAAAATCAGAATATTTTTTTCAGCAACAATGGGAATCAGAATATTTCTTTTAGATACAAACCAGTACAACTGGCGACATTCCTGACCTGGCATGGAGACCTGATCCTAATAATGCGTATATTGTTTGTCTGCCCATCTTTAGCCTTTCATCAAGGTAGATTTTGTTATTTTCTTGATATGTTATTCCTAGATGTTTCAATGTTTGGACTCTTTTTATTTCTTGTCCTTCCAAGGTGTACTCCGAGCTTTCGTTGTTATTTTTCTTCGCCATACAGATGGCTTCAGTTTTCCATGATTTAGTTTTACAAGATCTCGTCTTGTGTTGTACTGTACAACATCAATCATGGCTTGCATTTCAGTACTTGGTCCAAGCAGAACAATATCATCTGCACATGCTGGGGAGGCAACACCTATGTCTCCAAATTTTGCCCCTAGTGTGCTTATAGTCAGGCTATTGAGAATAGTGTTATTATATCTTTTGTATAAGAGGGTAGACAGTTTAGCACCTTGCCGAATTTCTTGTGCTATGTTAATATTATCCGTTAGATTATTGTCCCATTTAACTTTGAATGTCATTCCTTTATACATGTTGTTCATTAGAGACCACATATCACCTTCCACAACATCCTGATAAAGTTTGTTAAACATGATGTCGTGGTTGACTGTATCAAAAGCTTTTTCGGCATCCAGAGTAAGTACTTCCAGCTCCATATTAAGTTTCCTATAAAGAGCTATTGTTTCTGCTGTTATGAATGCTGTGAATTTGCTGGATGCTTTTTCGGTGAAGCCTCTCTGTAGTGGATTTTGGGTTTTCTTCAGTTGTCCTTCAAGTCTATCTTTTATTATTGATTCTAATATTTTGGAAAATGTATTAGTTACTACAATTCCTCTATAATTTCCAGGTATATTTTTATCCTTTCCCTTTTTCAGGATGGGAGTTAGTATTCCACTTTTCATGCTATCTGGAATGTCCAAATCTTAAAAAATCTGATTTATAATTTCAAAAAGGAGCGGAGCCAATTCTTCCTTTGCATTTCGGAAGTGTTCAGCTTGTATTCCATTTTCATCTGCTGATTTACCAGTGTTAAGCTTTTCTATATTGCATTCATAACTTCTTTACAAGTGGTTGGTGTTATTGGTATTTTTGTATTGTTGGAAGTTGATATAATGTAGTTTTGAAGTTTGCATAGATTTTGCCGTTCAACATCGAAGGAGTCATTCATACTGGGTGTTTTTAGCTTTTCGAAGTGGATCTTCCATCCATCCATTAATTCATCTTCTGTATATTTGGTGCCATCTAGAATGAGTATATCAGTGTTTATATTTGAATTGGACCTTTGCATTCGAATTTTTTTGAGTCGTTTTCCGAGGCCTGCATTATATCGGAGATCATATTATCCTTTTTTGAGGCATGGGCTTGCCTTTGTAGCTGTCGTAATTCTCTTTTCCTTTTGACCATCTCCTTCTTTTCTGAGTCTGAATTTGAATTTGTTTTCTTACTATTTTTCCATTGCCAATTTGCTCTTTTTGCTTCTTTTGATTTTTGACTAATTTGACTATTCCATATTCCTTTACCACATGTTTTTAGTGATTTTAGTTTCCTATATTTTGGAATTGCTTTTGCTCCTGCTTTATGTACGATTTGATCTAGCTGCTTTATTTTAAAGTTTACTGGCTGATGTTCCTTTTCTAAATTATTTATTTCATTTTGAATACAATCTTTATATATATCATGGTCACATTTTTCCCATCTTGGTTTTGTGAGTATCTTGGCAGCTTTAGGGACGGCTCTCTTAACGTCAACTCCTACAGTTGCTAGTACGAGTGTATGATCAGAAGTATTTAAAGCATCCATTTCCTTGATTTTCACGCTGGCGTTCAAATGTTCTGTTAATTGATTTGAATAAGAAATAGTCAATTTGAGATTTATACTTCCCATTGTGATGGAAAAAAGTTGGCTGCTCTGGATGGTTGTTTGGTAGTTTTAACCCATTTTCATGTATGAAATTTCTGAACAGGTTGTCTCTTCTATCATCCATATGTAGCGATGCATTCATGTCCCCACAAACTATAATTTGGTATGAGTTATCATATTTTTGTATTATCTCTTGTAGTTGGTCGAGATTATCTTTATATTCATAATCACCATCTTTCGCTTCTGATGGCATATATACGTTAACAATACAACATTTTTTAGGTGAGCTATTCATGGTGACGACCTGTATGCGGTTGTTCCCATCAGGCATTACATTCATTATTATTATTTGCAAGCCAAACACATTATTATTGTTTGTGACATTTGATTGTAGTGTCTGAATTATGTTTGTATTAAGTGATATCTTTATCGTCATTTTATAATAAATGACCATTTCAATTCTAATATTTCTTGCTTAATTCTTAATATGACCAACCATCAAACAGAACACAACACACTTGTTGTTGCTATAAAATTATTAAACAACATTATTAAGAAAAAAACTGGTAGAACGTGTTAAAGTGGATCACGGGTCACTAATCGGGCGGCTGTATCGAGAAACAGATACGGTGTTGAAAAAACTGTTGATACTCATAAAATATTGATAAATGCAATAACATTTTATGTTTGTCTTCAAAAAATATGATAGACAAAACCATGTGTGATGTTTTATGACGAAATATCTCCGATTTCTATGTAAATTTACGAGTTGAAGTGGGGAAACACCCACAGGTAATTTTAGCGATGTATTTTTATCTTGGACAAGAACAAAAAGATGCATGTAAAAGAAATCTATGTTATATTTATTCATTTGTTTGATTCTGGAATATTGTTGATCATTGATTTAAACAAGAAAAAAGGGGAAAAGGGGGGGGGGGTGAATTTTATTTGTGAATTTTACAGTTAAATAAATGTTATGTTTCGACAGTTTAAAGAGAAAAATAAAAAATTGTTGTGACTAAAGCTTAAATCAGCGTTAAAAATTTAACAAATATCAATGGTTTTGTAAATGAGATTTATTTCAAACACAAAATCTGAAATTATTATTTATTAATTTATTATTAATGATACAATATTATATCCCTTGGGAGGGGGAGGGGGGCTATGATGAAAATTTGAAATAAAAACACAGGACCAGACATTAAGCAAAAATAATAATCCAGGATTAGTTTTTTTATTGTGTCCATGATTTTTTTTGTTTTTGTTAATAATATGAAATATTGACATCCACACTTGCCTTTTGGACAGCACATTTCTGTGTCCACACTTGTATTTATTGTAATAAATTAATTTATGGCAAAACATAACTTTTCTGGTCTAGGGGAGACAACTCTATTCGACTCTTCAATTAACTTCAAATACATCATGATTGAAAGCTATTAAATTACATCTGTGCAGCCTCAGTTTCATTACATTAATTTGATCAGTGGCTGAATATCCATTTTGTTTTGAGGAAAAAGAAAATGGAATTTCAACATCCACCACCCACCCATTTCTTCACTAAGAACATTATTATCTACTTTTATTAGACGGTAGTATTACCCATCTTTGATGGTTGTCACATTTTATTGTCTAGTAGTTTAGATATGTGTGTGTCATTGTTTACAGTGAACATGTATTTGCAAGTCAAACACATTATTATTGTTTGTGACATTTGATTGTAGTGTTTGAATTATGTTTGTATTAAGTGATAACTTTATCGTCATTTTATAATAAATGACCATTTCAATTCTAATATTTCTTGAGGATGGGAGGTATTGTGTATTACAGAGACAATTTGCTTGTGCTCAATCTACACAATACTATGACTAGACTAGACTTGCATTTCACTCTGACAGTATACACTGTTACAAGAGGCAGACAATATAATTAAGAAATAAATCATGGAAGCCAGAATGTGTTGGGAGTATTAACATGGATTGGTGGATATTAGTATTTTAGTATAAAATTTACCAATATCCGCCAATCCATTAGTATTTTATGATTTTTTTTATCCCCAGCCAGAGGCAAGGGATACAATTTACTAATATCCGTCAAATGCATCCATGTTAAAACTCGAAACACATTCTGGCTTCCATGATTTAATTCAATTCTGATATGTCTAAGAGTACAAATACGGTAGTATACTTTGATTGGAAGATGGTAATTTATATTTACGCTTGCGGAAAATGTCGCACACAATTTATAAGCATATCTTATATGGTGGAGACCATTCCTAAACAAAAAAGACCATTCCTTCGCTTGAAAGTCCATTCCTTCACCCAAAACATGAGACCATTCCCATACATTTTTGTCATGTTTTTGTCGTGACCGTTCCGTGACATAAACAAAATGTTCATAGACGTTTTAAGAGGGATACAAGGCTTATCAAAGGCTGAAATGACATTTGTTGGACAATTCACATGTTTGAATAATTTTGGCATCAACATATTAATATAAAAAGTCACTAGGCGGTAGGAATTGGTGAAATAAATTGGATTCTACGCCTCGATATCTTTGTCGCTGCATTGATCAACTACCGAAGGCAGTTTACGATAAAAACAAAAGGATCAAGCTTTACTGACTTAATGGTGAAGTAGAAAAAAGACTGCCCTATCTAAACGTGTAACTCATAGACACTAAGATAACCTACAAAGAACGATAATAGTCAAAATCTTCACACCTACCTTTTTGATGATGTACAATCCGCCATCTTGAAATGACCATTCCTTATCGGGTACACGACAGTGAATATGCTCGGTTGACCTCCTGAATGGGCACGAGTGGAGGAAAGTTGGATGTGTCGTCGAGAATAAACTTGAATTTCGTCAATAAATATGTGTTGTTCGTACATATAAACTAGATAGGAATGAAGGGAAATCATGTTTGAGACGAGGACAAGCGAAGGTCCTTTTTAAAACTGGCGCGTTATTGTAAAATATCGAGTCGAAGCGAGGATTCCCTCTTCGTATTTTGACGATTGTTTCTTACCTTTATGTTTTTTTAAGTAAAATGGCAGCTGAACCTAGAAGCAAAAGTTAGTAGAACGAGAGATTTGTAACACGAAATGTTGTAAAATATGAATAAATTGCTCAAAGATATACTTCCAGACAAAGATTCATACCATAATCGCGGGAGGGACCAAATGAGGAAAAAGGGGGGTCCGGAATTCGAGTGCCTGTGAGATAAATTTCTACTATGTTATCTCCTCTAGTTAACGATGTCTGACATGTATCAGAACTTACATCAGCATGATCAGCAGCTGGGTTAAATTGAAGTGCTTTTCATATAATTAGTCTGTAAATATTGATAACCTTATCATATATTTCGGGTGCGTCTTTTAACCACTGAACACCACCGAGCACCGCCGAACACCACAAAACACCTCAATAGTACCACCGAACACATTTTTACTACCACCGAACACCTTTATTGTATAAAATAGTAAATTTTAATTTAATATTCAATGTTTGAAGAAAGGAAATAAGTGTAGTACGGAATAATTGATCATTTTAATGGCACGCGCGTTATGTGCAGTCAACCGAACACTGTCTGGAGTACCACCGAACACATTTAATCTTAAAATGAAGGGATATGTTTAGTTTTCACACATTCTAGACCACTTTTATGACTATCACCGAACACTTTTATTATAATATAACAAAGGACTTGAATGTTACGAATTTTAAATACACCACCGAACGTTTTTAACTACCACCGAACACTTTAATAGCTGCAATTTAGCTTATTTATTTTGAAAATTCCTGCAAAAATTCTGTGATAACTACTGTACCACCGAACACTTATATATATGAAATTAAATTATATATTTCATTTTTAACGGTACCACCGAACGTTTTCTCAACCAGGGTTTTAAATTAAAACTTTGAATAAATCAAATGTAATAAATATACCGCCGAGCACATTAAAAACTAAAACTTTATTTGACAAAAACAAAAAGAATTTGTATATTTTATTTAGTGTTCGCTATTACTTTATATAAACATTAAAATTCTTAATCAAGACCGCCGAACTTTTTTCTACCACCGAACACATTGATTGCAGCACGTGATCGGTGTTAATTAGGGGTTCTGTTTGGTTGACTGCGCATGAATTACAGGACGCGTGCCGATTAAATTATCAATAACTCTTTTATTAAGATATTTATATTCCTCAAACTGTTAAATTTCAGTTAAAATATATCCTATTTTTCACTTGAAGGTGTTCGGTGGTAGTTTAAATGTGTTCGTTGTTATTTTTTTGGTGTTCGATGGTGTTTGGCGGTGTTCGGTGGTAAAAAGACGCACCCATATATTTCATGTAAATTTCCATACCTTAATATATATAACGAAGCACAAAAATGTGACCTATTCCAGCGGCACGTCCCTATCACTTAATATATAGGAAGTGCCTCCCCCGTGCAGTCACATTCACCGTAGTCCGAGATTCCTCTGCTGTCCGACGGCATTTTTTTTTGATAGAGCCGTGCCCTAGCAAGAAAAAAAATGCCGTCGTACGGCAGAGGAATCTCGGACTAATTCACAGGCGCATGTGCGAATGAGATTATACCATCGATAAATCGCTCGTTTGTCTACAAAGCGAAAGAAGGACGGAATGTTAGAATACACAATACATAATGACGAGTTGAATGAATGAAACACATTTACATAAATAAACTGAATGAATGAAACATATTTACATACATTGTAATTATTACAAATGACAATATAAGTACAAGTGACATCTATACAGGTTACTTTTATGTAGCATGTATGGATTATCTATATACAAACGCAAGGGTATGTCTCAAGATTTAATGTTATTATTATTTTCTTCTTTTTATTCCTAAGTAAATTGAGATTTTCTTGAGAAAAATTGCCAAATTATTTAATACTTTAACATTACAAAATGAAAGTAACCACTTAACTTATTTTCACTAGGGTTTCTGACAAAGTAACTTGGGATGTACTTTAATCTCAGCTGAAAAATTTCTACTTTTTGGCAAATACAAATATAATGGAATTCATTTCCTATCTCTCAAGTTACATAAATTACAGAAACGCTCATGTTTTGGAATGCTATTCCATCGACCATTTTCGATTGGAAATTTTAAATTTGAACAGCGTATTTTGCAAATATATACTCTTTTATCAGTTCTTAATCTGAGTAAATAATTTTCCAAGCAATATTCTGTCTTAAGCATAGAATAAAATTGACCACTGGACACCTGTTCGATATAGCTGTGCCATTTCTGGATAAATTGGTCGCTTATATTTGTTTAACAGTAAATTTAATTTAGTATGTAAAATACATTGATTATTCCAAACATAACTCAACCCTATATCGTTTAATAACGATTTGACATATGTAATCCATCTTCAGGGGCGGATCCAGTTCAGAGGGGGGCGCACCCGCCGCGCCCCCCTTAAAATTGGAAAAAAATTGATATTTTGGCGTAAAATCGTGATTTTTTACACGAAATACCCCAAAATTTTTCGCGCAAACTTTCGCTCGGCGCAATTTTTTTAAGTGCGTCCCCCCTAACTTGAAATCCTGGATCCGCCCCTAATCTTGAATTGATTACTCTAGACTGATACATAGAATACAACAGTTGATACATATTACTACATAACTTATCTTCATTCTGAAGTAATTTTACCCAAAAATTTAAGACTCTTAATTTGATTTTTATCTCCAGTGGATAGCGGCCAGTTTCACCATAAACCATAAAACTAGGTGTACTGGACCTCACTGATAAAATTCGTTTAAGAAATTGGAGGTGTATTTGTTCAAGAATGATAACATTTTCAAATCCCCAAATTTCACATGAATACAGCAATATGGATTCAATCAAAGAATCAAATAATTTAAGTTGGAGATGAATAGGAATTAAAATATTTCTCAGTTTCCTATAAGGAGCATACAGAGCCTTCTGAGCCTGCTCAGATAATTTCTTTCTAGTGATGGTAAAATTACCGTTATAATTGAATAATAGGCCTAAATAAGAATATGAACTAACTATTTCAATGTTTGTACCATACAGAATTCATAATCATAATCCCTTTTACGTTTCGTGAAAATCAATATTCTCGTTTTTTTCAACATTAACTTTCAGTTTCCATAGTGAACAATAATCTTCCAAAACGTTCAAGGAATTTTGTAAATCACTCAGATTCAGCTAATAAAATAATATCATCTGCACATAGCAACACAAATAATAGTACACGTATATACAATCTTGAATTTTCAAGACATTTCAGTGATAGTGTTTGGAGATCTGTCATGTTATGACTGCATAAATTATCCTCAAGATCCGACAGAAAAACTGCAAATAAAAAAGTGTTCAATTTTCGCCTTGTCGCACCCCAATATCGCATGAGAAGAATCCTGATTTCTCGTTCCCCGACTTAACACATGCTTTTATACTACTATACATACTAAATATAACTTTGAGTATTTTCCCAGTAATATTATTTTTCACTAGTTTTTGCCATAATCCTAATCTCCAAACAGTATCCAAAAGCCCTTTTAAAGTTTATAAATGTACAGTACAGCTTTTTTCCTAAAGAAAAAAATTATGTCTATTAATACATGCAAACAAAATATGTTGTCTAAAGTAGAATACCCTTTGCGAAATCCAGCTTGAATATTTGGTATGATTTCAGTTATATCAGCATATTTAGAGAGTCTATTATTTAGGATAGCTGTGAATAATTTAACAATGGAGAATATAAGTACTATGCCTCGATACGAATCTGGATTTTTTGGGCCCCTTTTCTTTTTATATATAGGAAGAATGATACCCAAAGTCCAACAATCGGGGATAACACCACTGTCTAGTATTTTGTTGAATAGTTCTACGTATAATGGCAGAAATAAATTTATGGTAGATTTTATATATTCGTTTACAACCATGTCATACCCAGGAGCTTTCCCATTTTTCATATATTTGGCTGCCAAAAAAACTTCATTTTCTGTGATTTTACCATTCAAAATTTCATCTACAAATTCATCTTCGCAATCCGGGAGTTCAGAGTCAGTATCACTTATTTCATTATCAGAATTAAAAAATTTAAAATATTCATATAACTCATTAATAGATATATCTATGTTATTTTCAGACGAAGAGTTCATCTTATCTAATAATTTCCACAACTCTTTGGGCTGTGACTCTGACTCACAAGAATTGCGCAGATTATTTTCTGATTTGAACTGATAGTCCTAAAAACTTTGATTCATAGCCAGTTTTGTATTCTTTACTTGCTAGTTTTAATTTGTGTCTGCTATCATCAGTCTTACATGTATTATATTTTTTCTTCGCGTGATGAAATGCTGTTGTTTTTTCATGACAGCGCTTATTGAACCATAGTCTATTAAAAGTCGAGCGGGAATTATTGCGAATCATTTTTTCGCCAAATGTATCATGCCCATCGCAGATTTAATATATAAACTATTCAAATTCACTACAAAATCATGTAGATCTAATTGATATGATTCCGAATTTATATCAAACAAATCCAAATGATTCAATGGGTCAACAGGTTTTTCTTATCAGCAATCCAACGGATCGGTTTAGTAACACATTCTTTTGTATTGTTTTTGTCATTAAAATCTGTTGTTAACATCGTTGAAAACGTGACATGTAATCTGTTATGAACATCCGATACTAACGGGTCACCTTGAACTCTGATACGTAGATGAATAAATCTTGAGAAACAATTAAGTAGTCAACCAAGCTCGTATTGACAAAAACAAATGTTTTTTTATTTAAAGATACGTGTATATATTATAGAAAAATATTTTTAGTAACTTTACAAATCTCATTTTGAAGAGATTTTCATATAATTTATGTTATTTATTGTTTCAAATATTTAAGATATTTATATTATTTTTATTTGTAAGCATGTTTTAAAGTTAATGATTTTTGGTTTTTACAAGTTTTTTATTTGCAAGTATATTTTAAAGTTAATGATTTTTGTTTTTACCAACATGTTTCAAGTTTAAAATTTTTATTTTTGTAAGGATATTTCCTGTTTTTATACTGAAATATATAATTGTCGATTTTTATTCTGTATTAAGTCAGACTTTGGCTGGATATTGATTGATTTATTTGTATATTTTATATGTGATAATTTATGGCAATCAATATGTGACACTCAGTTTGAACTTTCGCTGTGAGGCTGTGATTAATGCAATACAGTATATAATCAGCACAAGTGACGAAGTTGAATCCCTAACCAACAGGCCCTCTATCGTGTCCCGAAGAACACCATGATCTCTAGACCTTTCTGAAGGACTTTCCTACATCTAAGCAAGGACTGGAACTGTTGTTGGTCATCGCTTGGATGAAGGAAGTGTGTGACCGTCGGAGGCTATGACACTTAAATAAATAAATTTTATTATTATTATTATTATTATATTATTGTTACACGTAACTTTACTTAAACCTTTATCGCTACCAATCCTACCATTCAAAATAAATAAACTATTGTTTTTACAAAAGTTAATTAATTTATAGCCATAAGTATTACAACGACCAATATCTTCACTTGCCCGATCTAACGGTACATCGTGCAATGGTAGTTTTTCATATTCATACATGTGATTATTGATATCAGTAATGTGATCTAAGTCTAAAGGCCGGTACACACGATAAAATTTGTATTATAATACAAAATCTTATCGTGTGTACAGTCTAAATACAGTGTATGATAAGATTTTTTTAAATCTTATGAGACTGTATTAAGGATAGAGCAATGTTCTATCCTTAATACAAGTCTTAGCTGACCTTTCATTTTTATCCAATCAAAATTATCAACTTCGGGGTTACACATCTGCACCAGTACCAGAATAAATACACGTGTAACTTAAAGCACATGGTTCTTGCAAAACATGGCCGACTTCTCAAATATTGTATCTTTTCTTTTTATTAGTGGAGTAACCAGATATAGTAGTTCTTGGAATGCCTCATCACTCATCCTAAACAAGTTTTTATAGCTATTTGGATCTTCCCTTCTCAGCTCTTCTAGTAAGGTATGATGTGCTCCAAAACATTTTTTCGATTTATCCAAGGTCTTG
Organism: Bathymodiolus septemdierum; assembly: GCA_963383655.1. Classification (NCBI taxonomy): domain Eukaryota; kingdom Metazoa; phylum Mollusca; class Bivalvia; order Mytilida; family Modiolidae; genus Bathymodiolus; species Bathymodiolus septemdierum. The sequence goes on along the minus strand of OY726517.1, from coordinate 99,971,440 downwards.
TCCAGCAGTTCCTCATAACTGTCCTCTTTTTCAATAATCTCCATAGCCAGAAATGATAGGTGATTTGCTTATTTGCATATTCAAAATGGCGGCTCAAAGATAATTTGGATTTTAACATATAGTTGAACGGGAAACTTTCTGTTAGCTTGGGCCGGACAAATTGCCGGGATAGAAAATCAAACTATGCACCGGTTTGAACAATATCTCAAAATATTACAGCTGTACCATGAAAACTCAAGGTTCCCACCCAATTTCAAATTTTGAAGCGTAAGCACCATTCAAAAGCATTGAGAAGAAGTGAAAAAATGCATCCTGCACGGCTTTCAAGACCTTAAAGCACTTTTCTTGCAATCCCCATTCTAGTTGCCGGGACAAATTCGGTCAGTTCCGGTAACATTGTTGAGGAATCTTTCTTCGATAAATATTTTGCTAAAAAATTAAAGGTTCCCACGATAATTTAAAAGAGGGCTTCACAATTTTTTTTTTACCTTTCTAGTAGAGATTCAATAGGGGTTCATGCAAAAAAATCTACTATTTCGTAAAACTGTTTCTGCTAGACATAGCATTATTTGAGTAAGCACCGCATTCCATTGTAAATGTAAATAAACAATTAAAAAAAGGCTCCACAAGGGTATTTTTTTTATTTCGACAAAACAACAGAAGAAGTAACTATAATACAATTGGTAACAATACTGCCGATATATAAAGTTCAAAAAATTTAACAATATATATACTAAACGATTTCAATGACATACTAATACTTATGTGGGGCAGAAATTGAAATAAAATGCACATTATATTTTTTATTTACATATTTTTATTTCGTGAAAAAAAAGGGGGGGGGGGGGGGGCAGTGCATTAAATATATTTTCGATCTTTTACACACATCATCGGATTCCTAATAAACATATGATGACAATTAATTTTGATACGATCACAAATAATTATGAAGTTATTTATGTGATCAAAACTGTGATGAAATATCATTTAAAAAAAATAGATACGAGTTTTCATCAGCCTCTTCCAAATATGGTTCAACGTTTATTTGCTGACGTCATAAATGACGCGATTTGGTTTATGAATATTCATGAGCAAAATCACCCACGGCACATAGCAAAATAATGGACACAGTTTCATTGTTAACACCATTTGGCGGGAAAAAACACGAGGTTTTTGATCATTTGTTTATAATGTGATAAGATTAATCTTAGTGTGTGTACAAGAGAGTCTTATATAATACAGTGGCGTAGCTGCATTAAAGCAGTGTAAGCAAGTGCTTACAAATACTTTCTTACAAAAAAATAATTTTTGGGGTTATTTTGTTCAAATCCAGACAGACTGAACTCGCTCATTTGGTTGTGTTTTAGTTTATATCCACCCCGCTAATTTGCCCCGGAAGTATATCTGGTCAATTCCGACAATTACTTAATTTATAATGATTGCATATTAGTCCAGTGTATTTAATACTAATCTTGAACTTTATATTTACATCTAAATTAATTCAAATCTCAGTAACGCACGTGCTACTTGACAATCATACAGTCTTTATACACATCACTTTCCTGAAAGTTCATAGAACTTGATTAATTAGTAAACTACGATTTATAATATGAAGAGAAGTAGTTCATCGGGGGAACAAAGTAGGGGTCCCGGACAAAGTAAATTGTCACAGTTTTTCTCTGAACGGCAAAAAGAGTCAATAGAAGACCTAAGTGTGGAGCTTTCACATGGTTCTGGTACATGTTTGCCACAAGAAAGCAAAGGTAGTGGTACACGCAGCGGCTCCAAAGCAGAGACAAATGATGAAGCAGCCAGTACTTCTAGATCTAAATCAATTCAGCCAAATAATTTAGATCTGGCCTTTGACAAGTCAAACGTTGACGACCAACAAAAGTTGTTTTTGCTGAAAAATAAATGGGATATTCCATCGTCGTTTGCTTTTCCTCTGACAGATATTCGTGTGACCAAAAGGCGCTTTAATCGGTCCTGGCTTGAAAAGTATCAATGGTTGAGATATTCAGAGTCAGAAAATGGAGTTTTGTGTTTATGTTGTGTTTTGTTCAATAGTTCTGAGCATGCATTTGTCACGTAAGAATTCTGTAAATGACTAGGCAAATTTGGGTACCCTAATAAAACGCCACTTGGGTCAACATGGACACAGCAGGTCTTGAAATGAGTGACAACTTTATATCTATCGCGGAGGGCCAAAAGGACGATGTAATGTCAATGTTAAGCAATGCTTTTCAGGATAAAATCGCAAGAAACAGGTCAATTCTTCACAGTATCCTTAAGACCATTTATCTACCGGTATGTGGAAAATAAAATATTCCCTTACGCGGTCACACCGAAGAGAAAAGCAATTTCATAGCTCTTATTAACTACAGGGCTGAAACTGATCAAATTATGGCTACTCATTTGCAAAACAGTCCCCCAAATACAAGGTATCTATCACCCACCATACAAAATGAACTGATTGATATTTGTGGTAGACAGTTACAACAAGTTATTGTTTCAGAATGTAAGGTTATGATGGGGCTGCAAATATGACCGATACATTTTCTGGCTTTCGCACACGTATGCAAACCGAAATTCCTGAAGCCTATTATGTCCACTGCTATGCACATTGCCTGAATTTGGCTGTTGTCAAATCTTGTTAGCTCCCAATTGTCCGCAATACAATTGATACTGTAAAAGATGTTTCATATGCCTTTCATTATTCGTCGAAAAGAACAGGTAGGTTTAAAACCATGTTACAACAGGCAGATGAAGAGCAATTAGATGCTCTTGATGGACGAAGAAAAATAAAAGGTTTGTGCGAGACCCAATGGTCAAGTAGGGCAGACGCACTTAACATATTCAAATCTGCGCATGCATTAATAATTGATACTCGAGATGACCTAGGGACTGGTGGTGATCGAAATGCTAAGCAATTGAAATTTGCCCTTCAGGATTTCGGCTTCATGATTGCTCTTGTTGTTACTAAATGTGTGCTTCAATACAGTTTGGCATTATCCAACCTTTTACAAAGACCTTCAATTGACTTGGAAGAGGCTGCATCTGAGGCTGACACTGTTATTTCAAGCCTTCGAAAAATTAGACATGATGACAATGTCTGGCAAGAGTTGTACCAGGACATAACAAAACTTGCCGAAAAGCAGAATGTATTACCGAGCAAACCGAGGACAGCTGGTAGGCAACAGCACAGAGACAATGTGCCTGCTGATACACCAGAAGAATACTAGCGACGATCAGTATACTATCCGTTGCTCGACCACATTGCCAATGAACTTGAGACAAGACTTATAGTTCCCAAAGACCGGTTTCTGGCTCAATACCTCATCCCTTCAAAACTTGCCTCCCTTACACCCGAAAGAGAACTTCAGGTTTTTATGCCATTTGCAAGCGACCTGCCCAATAACAATTTTGCAGCCTATGAAGCAGAAATGGTAATGTGGAAATGTAAATGGCAAAATGTTACTGAGAAGCCGATCACACTTATTGACACACTCAAGCATGCTAAACCCGAGTTGTATCCTAACATCCACAGAGCTGTAAAGGTTCTTTTGACTTTGCCTGTAACCTCAGCTACCGCAAAGAATCAAAACGTATCTGCGATCTACGATGGTTGAGGATAGACTAATGGTTTGTCCTTAATGCATGTCCATCCAAACATTCCCCTGAACTTTGACCAGGCTATAAACACTTTTGCAGCAGATGGAAACAGGAGAATCCAGCTGATGTTTCCGTACTAAACACATATTAACATGCAATGGCCTGGATATACCTCGTTTGTTGTTGGGGTCGTGCTACCCATATTTGTTTCAATCCCTGTTTGTTTCATTATGTTTGTTGTTGATCCGAATTTTGTCTAGGTTGTTTGATTTACATTTCCTGTTTATTCCTCGCGTTTTATAGTCTTTTTTCGTGTTGCATGCAATCTCAACTCAACTGGATCGTTATATCAATGTATATAGGAATTGCGAATATGTTGTACATTTTTCAAATCAAAAGTATTTTAAAAACAAAAAAACAAACAAACAAAAAAAAACAACCAAATGATACTTTTAATCGTTTTCATTCACCAGTTATTGTGCATCGAAAACACGAAGGAGCAGTTACCAGACATGAATTTTTGCCATCCTCTGCAAGAAAACATCTTCAGCTTCAGGGTGGCTGCCGCCCCCTAGACCCCCTGCTTACAGGTTTTTTTTTCTGGATACGCCACTGTAATACAAGTCTTATGATACAAATCTTATCGTGTTTACCGGCCTTAATACTAAGTCTTGTAGTAAATTTTCATCTGCCATGATATAGCCAGACAATACACCAGAACATGCATTATAATCACCAATTAAAGCTGCAATTGTTTAATCACCTTTTAGTCTAATTAATTCATTTTCTATTTCATCAAAGACATCAGGGGCCATGTTCTCGAAAGTATCCTAAGATTTGTCCTAAGATATGTCTTAGGACGATTTTTAGGATGGTCTTAGGACCATCTTATGACATGGTTGGTTGGTTGGTGTTTAACGTCCAGCTAGCAATTTTTCAGCTATATTCAGGACGAGAACATTTAAAAATTTAAACGCCACGGGAATCGAAACAAGGAAAGATGATGGGTATGGACGGATAATTTTGCCAGTGCAACAGGTCTCTTATGGACCACTCATCATGAGCATAATGCTCATAATGAGCTGTAACACTGGGTTCTTTAACGTGCGGAGATGGTGGCAATCTCTCAACACGGAACCTCGGTTTTATTTACGTCTCATCCGCAGGACGGGTTGGTTGTGAATTTCTACATCTCGCACAACCGACGGACGCCCCTTCAAGCGGAAGAAGCTCTCGTTCTCATTTCTATACCCCGGGGTTGACCCCTTTTAAAGAACTAGTGCCTCTAGGGCGGAGAAACCTGGTGCCTGTTCTACCCCCGGCACACCCTCTATGAGGGGGGTTGTATAAATAAAAGAAACATTAAAAAGATAAAAACCATACATCTAGAACATGTTATATAACTATATTTTTGTATATAAATCAATTTCTTTTAAAAATTGCAAAATTGTGTCGCCTGCGACATTTGTAAATAAATTAGATAAACTGTTGGCATTGTAAAATGTCTGCCGAACATCGGCAACATCCACACAATCAATCAAGACATGTTTTAATGAAAAATTAGTATTACACGGAATACATTCCGGTCGTCCCTCGTTATTTAACAAATAGCTATGAGTAAGTCTACTAAGACCTATACGACATCTGGTCAAGACTACCTGTTCCTTCCGATTTTGACCGTAAGAACAAGGAGTTTTGCCAACTAGGGAATGCATTTCGTGTAATTTGTTATGAATTTGCTGGTCCCAGCTATCTTGCCAACGTTTTAAATTATATTTCACTATAAAAGGTTTAATATCTGTATAAGGAATAGAACAATTGGATACAGGATCATCCAATGCGTTCTTGACTTCCCGGTCAACGACTGTGTTCCCATGAATACCTATATGACTAGGGATCCATGTGAAAATTACATGTTTACCAATAGCAACAAGGCTTTTATAAATTTCAACAATTTTTAAAATAAAAGGGTTTTGAGTTTTACAACTCTCAATTGCCAACAGGCAAGAAAGAGAATCGGAATACAAATATTTTAAGTTTACTAGTAAAAATAGACAGGCAACATATATCTTCCATGGAAGAGTCTTTGTTTTTTGAGAGATTTTTTTCCTTTTTTTTTGGTAATATGCCCCATGGTGATTTGATTAATACAAAAGTAACATTTAAAGCGTTTCAATTTTTGTGCATGCAAGTTTAGTTCTTGCATTTTATCTATAACCACAGACAGCCCAAGTTTAAAGAGATTTCTCAGTAAAGGGACGATTCGATGCAAAAAACGACAACAGTATAAACACAAAGGAAAAAGAACAAAATCTCAGACATTGTGAAATTACACAAAAACTGGAAGTGGGACCCAGTGTTCTAGAAGGGTTAGCATCTCCTGTCCCATTAATCACACCTGTCATGAAGTCATATTTCCCAAATGCCAATTAAGGAAACATATATTTTCAAATTCATATTTGAAAAGTGTCTGCACAACTAGTTAATAAAAGTAATGTTTGATTTCAGATGAACCAGAAGGATTATTTTCAAAAGTAAAGAATGTAGTTCAATCAGGCATTGTACAAGGAGCAAACGGTTTGTATATTCATTTGTAATATAACTGGGCCCGGCGCCACAAAACTAAAATATTCTGAGAATAAAAATATTCTCAAAATGAACATTTTTACTCAGTTGAGAATAAATTTTCTTTTCTCCGCCACAAACTTTTTTCTCAAATTTGAGAACGTTCTCAGTTGGGTTAAAAAAAAATCAACGACGTATGTGGCATTGTGGTGTGAAACCTATAATTAATTTCTTTAAGGTTTTCTACTAAATTTGTGTTTTTTCGAGCCTACCTGGCCATTTTATCTTAAGTTTAACCTTTCGAAGACCATACATTTTCTGAAACGTCCATGATTCCTCTACGTTCTGTCAAAATATCAGGCCATGTTTAAAGTCTTGCAGTGAAATGCCAGGCTATGGAAAATACCTACTCTAAAAATAGCTCTGTCATCCCCCAGAAATTCCCTATTTATAAGTCATGCATCAAATCCTCCATATCCATTAAAATACAATTAAATCGATCAAATTTGGGCTCAAAATAATCCTTATACATTTAACTTCAATTAACAATTTAATTATTCCATTCCATTCAGTATTTGTCACAATACAACAAAGTGAAAGGAACATTTTTTTTTAAAAGGGACTACTTTTGTATATGTTCTTAGCTCTGATTGGTTGAATTACTGGTTTGACACCTAAAGAGCAACAAAACTTGCTTCTCTAACCCTTTATTGGCCTTATTTCTATTCCTTAGGCAATATCAACCACAAAAAACCTCATAAGGTATGTGGCTGTCTAATATTTGCGAGTATAAGTGTTCAAATGCAAAGGTACCCCCTTGAAGATTTTTATGAAAACATCTCCATTTACAGCTGTTGAGTTCAGACTGTGTAATATACCAAGACTTACCTATTCTCTTATATATTACAGTTATTAAGTTAATTTCTAACATAATAAGCAATTTTTACACATATATATGCCTCAGTTGTATATTTAATAGCTAAATACTATGAAATGTTTGCATTTAGCCCCCCCTTTTTTCGTCCCATAAAATGAGTTCACATCATTCTTAATTTTGTTAATTCATGCTTTAACCCCATAAATTATGTAGTTTAAGGCATGAAATAAGTTTTTGTATATAGATCTACAGTTGAAATTCCTTCTAATTCCATCAAATATGCAAAAATATGATTTATTGATATTCAAGTTTTGGAATTTCTTATGGTACAAAACTATAATTTCCCCCAAAACTCAATAAAAATATGCTTCCACATCATTTTTTTTCCACTGTTTAAGTAAGCTGGATGTTCAAATGTACTGTTACAGCCAAATAATACTCTAAAACATGAAATCCAAATTGACAATTTGAAAAATTGACAGAAAATGCTAAGCAGTCAAAATATTTTTTCTGAGATCACTTAAATTACCAGGTTTTTACTACATAATTTTCAACTAAAACTGCTTTCTATAGCCTTATATTATTTTATAAGTACATTGTACATGTATTCTAACTGAAACTATCAAAATTTACCAGGAAAAAGTTGTAGGATTGGAAAAAATCCAATCATGATATCACCATATTCTATATTTGAAGTCAACAAACTGCTGCATGATGAAATTTTTTAAATTCTTAATATCAACCATATTTTCAATATTATATGCCCTTCTACTGCAAAAACACATTCAATAACATATTCCAAATAATTATAAAGTCATAAATAAAAATAAAATGAGTTGCAATACCCTCTGTCCATGTATATCCAGTGTTTGGGAGCAATATTCCAAAATATTACATAACATGCATTTCGACCATGTAATCTGACACCACAATGCATTTTGTAACATTTTTGTATGAAAAATGTCACTCTGTGTCTGTTGTGACATTATTAGGCTAATTTGAACATGATGGCAACAAAAGTTCAGTTTGATGTTTTTTAACTTAAGGTGTGAAACCTATAATTAATTTCTTTAAGGTTTTCTACTAAATTTGTGTTTTTTCGAGCCTACCTGGCCATTTTATCTTAAGTTTTTCTTAAATTATTTATTTTTAATTTTTTATATTAATTTTATTCCTGTAAATAAGGGTAATAACAAAATTACCGAACTCCGAACAATCTTACAAAGCCGGGAAAGTCAAAACTCATAATTATATAAACAGACAAAATCAGTCAACAACCGGAAAACTGTGAAAACCGTAATGACCCTGACTTGGTACAGGCATTTCTAAAGAAATGATGGGTTGAATCAGATAAATGATACGTATTATAAACCATGTTATGAGAACAAAATCACGTCCTAATCACATTTTTGGTCACTTAATATCATCATTTAATAAATAATTCATTTTCACTAAAAGATAATAATTGTCTTTTAATTAAATAAATAATTATACTCGTATAAATATTGAACAATATTATAAAACAATAATGCGGTCCGAGTTGTCTTAACATACGGGCCGACTAGTTCTCGCTTACGGGCCGATTTGTCTCGGTCCGAGTTGTCCGGCATTCATTTGAACCAATGTATTTATATCAGTATGTTAAAGGTATAATGTTGTTGAGTTTGTTAATTGTTTTGAAAGTTTTTTTGCGTTGAAAGTTAATATTCAATACATGAGTATAAAACAAGCATTTTCATTGTTTTTTGTGTGCAGCTTGTCTTCCAGCATCATTAACTATACATGTCCCAATTTCCAAACTACATGCGCAATGACATTTATGCTTACACTTCAACAGTTTGAACTTTCAACGCTTCCTTCAATTCCATCCAACGGTCATGTTGGTGGCCTATGTTAATTCTTGTTTTATTATAATTCCCCAAAACTTCCGTCCTATTTCTTTTTCTGGAAGAATCAGTTAAAATTCTTGTACGACCGCATGCAGGTTTTCCATCAGCATACATTTTTGTCGTACAGACAGGAATTTATGTTCGAGATGTGTTTTTATGAAAATAAAAGCGAATGGATGGACTTTTTACTTTAAAACTCGATAATTAGTGTTAATTTATGTTTTTAATGTATTCCTTGTAAAAAATATCAGGACAAAAAAAATCACCAAAATAAACAACATTTTACCTTTAATCATTGTATTTGCTGTGATATTTTATATTATTTTTTTATTTTTATTATATTTTTGTATTATATATTTTATATATTAAAAACCTGGTAATAAAAACGTAGATATTAGATTTAGTGAACATGATACCTTTCTGGAATTATCTTCATCAGGTACACTCAAAGATATAATTGATAACATGCAGCTGCACAACTTTATCAGAAAGAATATTAACACAATTACATCCTTCATCAGATATATTATAATCTGCAAGAAATTAATCTAAATAGGAGGGACCGTTTGGTCGTGGTCGTATGGTAGTTGAATTTCCAACTACTTGTGCAATCCATGCCTATCACCGCTATAGTTGTGGGTTCGAACCCGTTCATGGCGAGGTGTACACGATACAACATTATGTGATAAAGTTTGTCATTGACTTTCAACAGATCGGTGGTTTTCTCCGAGTACTCCGGTTTCCTCCACCAATAAAACTGACCACCACAATAGCTGAAATATTGTTTAAAGTGGCGGTAAATACTATAAGCCCAAGCTTTTATCTAAATAGGATCTGGACATGTTCAGGAAAGCGCTCATCAAATGGTTTCTGTAAATAATTATTGCAAAAATATTGTTCACAGAAATATTTATCTCGAACTTATTGTGGAGTATCATGAAACTATTGGTTCAAGCAGTGCTTTAAAAAATTAAATCAGTTGGTAATCTTTGCAATTACATTATCAAAAATAAATGCAGAGGTGCACACACTCAGCATATGACCACATCGTGTCAACAATAAAGAACTTTCCAGCCATCATTTCTGCAAGGTTTGGTTCAAACTGGCATAATAGTTTCAAAGGAAAACATGTTTTGTATATTGGTCAATCAGAAACAAAATTGCCATATATCAGTCATGCCTTTTGTCTGATCATAATGAAAAGAGAATTTTTTTGAAAAGGATCTTCTAAACATCATTCCTGTAAAGTTTGGTTCCTACTGGCAATTGACGGGCAGGTACTCTGGATGTATTACTTTCACCATCGTCTATTTGGCAATTTATAACACAATGTATGTTAATGACCCATCTCTTATCAGCTGTCTTTAAAGGGGTAGTGATGCTATCGCAGAGTAGCATTCACTTTAGACAGGAATTAATTAATCTAATCTCATATGTAAAAAGGGGAGGTTACCGTGCTATGTCAGAGTGCAGCACATACCAATGATTACTTCAGACTGACTACGTAAGACTGAGAGAGAAATATGGTCATTTATATATTTATTCACATATACTATCTTACATTGCCCTTAGAGAATCATCTCTGCTAGTTTTTGGAACAAAAGATGCTTGTCTCGTCGAGTGGTCTGACGGCTGTTGTAAGACAATCACTGCCTGCGAAACATTGGTTGACAGAAACTCGACGGATTTCTACTGTAAATGTGAGAATTATTGTCCCGTCGAGTGCTCTGACGGCTGTTGTAAGACAATTGGTGCCTGTGAAACAGTGGTTGACAGAAACTCGAAGGGTTTTTACTGTTAAATGTGAGAATTATTGTCCCGTCGAGTGCTCTGACGACTGTTGGAAGACAATTCTGCCTGCAAAACAGTGGTTGACAGAAACTCGACGGGTTTCTACTGTTAAATGTGAGAATTCTTGTCCCGTCGAGTACTCTGACGGCTGTTGTAAGACAATTGCTGCCTGCGAAACAGTGGTTGACAGAAACTCGACGGGTTCTCTACTATCAATTTGTAATGTAATGAAATGTTAGATTTCATTGATTAAACATTAAGTTGAATAGAACTTGGGGGATAAAATGCCACTTTACAAGACTAACCAGTGATAAAATGCAAGGAATGGGCTTGATGGAGCTGAGATAACCTCTCACATGCGAAATGAAGGCTGGTTGATAGGGGAGGTGGTGGGAACATTATTAACGTGCGACACAATCACTGCTTATAATATTGTAATAAGATGACCGCTTATAATACCCTCAATAAACTACATAGATTCAACATGTGTAAAAGGACAACTTAAAGAAACTTTCATATTGTAAACAAATAACTCAACCAAGATGCAGAGATAACATCATTTATAGACATTCATTATTGTCGTGAAATTCAAGAATATCATCATTATTTCATTCAGAAGATTGTGACTGGACATTTTAGTGACATTAAAATACTTATATCGTGGGTTATATGTAAGTTGCTTCATACAAATTGATATTTATGTGTGGTCCCAAAGCATGTTTACCAAGTCCGTATACGTAATTTAAACCCTCCCGGTCCTTCTAAGTAATCTATATCATGACAGGTCTACCTTTTACTCAATTATTGCCATATAACTTCTATATAATTTCAGATTAGAGATAAATCGATCCTTTTCGTCTGTACCAAAACATGTTTTCACTACGTAGTCCGCCATTTTGTTGGTCATATGACCATAACAAGTTTTTGTCAGTTTGTGTCCTAAAAGTAATGTCCTATGAGAAATAAGGCAAATTTTGATAAAAGGAAACTAGATAAGTTTTCTTGCCATATTTAATAAGTATTGGATAAAGTTTTATATATATTAAGATAGGAACTTTATCTTAACCATATTACCCAAAATGTTATAATTATTACGCGCGTCGTCTGCAATACTTGCGGCACCGCCTAACGATGGGAAATGTTCTAGTTCAGAGAAATTTACGTTTGTTTGTTAAATAAATTAAAGTATAAGGTGGAACTTACCCCCTTTTAATTATATTTTTATATCACAGGTATTTTTTTAGCCTTCATCTTTGTATATTATAATGATAAAGTTTCGGCGACAGGAATCCTGTTGGTATTCCTACATTTTTCTGAGAGGTTCCAGGATCCTGCAGCGCTCTCATTGGCTGACAGGATTTCTGAGAGTAATTCTCAAATCCCATTGGTTCTCAGGGGAACCGAAAACCTATAAAAGGGCAAGCTTCCAGTTACATGGCGAATAACTTGCTAGTCTAAGCAACCAGCTAGATCAAGCCACATAGCTACTAGAAGCATACTAGATCCATTGATAAACCTTCGTTAATAAAAACCAGTACCAGTTTTACAGTAAAGAGCTGAGAATAACAGGTTAATATAAGATAAAGATTAACATTATTATAAACTTAGCGGCAGTTATTCCCCACCACACTGAGCGACCCAAATTATACCAAGCCCAGGTATTACTCTTCCTCTATTGGCCCTTAATAATGAAGTCCGATGTTTATTGAGTATTGCGTATATAAAATACTATATATATGTTTATTTGTACACTGAGAATGACAAGACAAAGAAAGAATAGAACAACACAAATAAATATTTGTTCTAAACTGATTTGAGCTTTATGCTTGAGTATATATAGACCCAAAACTTTAGTATATCACAATCCTGACCAGGGCAACATTACCGTCAACAAACCCTCCCAACACACTCGGCCTACGGGAGCAGTTTGTTACAATATGAACGAAACAAGAAGACTGAATATCATTCTCCTATCAACCATCTGCAAAAGTAATTAAATAAATCTCTCACAACCCCAAAGAGATACATAATTTTAACTGTCTGTCGTTGTCAGTACTGGCTACAAGAAGACATAAATTCTCAACCGGAAAGAAAAACAAATACACAAGTAACATTAATTCTGTTCGACTGGAAAACATCAGAATCGTTCATTTATAGGACGTATGAAGACTGATTATAAACCCAACTTATTTACAATAACTAAGCATTGATAATCAGTTTAATTAACCTGAATGTATGCGAATCCAGTGCATTGAGATTAGGGAAAATAACGACCTCAGCATACTAATGTTGTCTGTATACCTCCCAGCAAAAAGAAGAAAAAACCATCTCGTGGAATATCAGGAGACAATTGACCAGATGTATGAACTTTATCAAAAATATGAAGGAACTCATAAGATAATAATGAAGACCTGAATGAAAAACAAAGTACAAAACGCAACAAATACGTACATGATTTTTATAAAGGATTGTGCTCTAACTTTTGACAATACAACTAAAACGTTCGTTAACTCTCTTGGACAGGAGTCCTCGGAAATCGTCTACTTTCTACATAACTTACCTGTTGGCGAATGCACCACAAAACGAAAATTAGCAAGAGGCAAAACAACACAATTGTAGCAAGGAAGATTGATTGGGAAAAAGTAGACAAGGAGTGGTATTCGGCATTAACTGACACAAAAACTATCAACCTTAAATCAAAGTCAAAAGATGGAGAAACCCAAACAGAGATTGAAAACACCATCCTAGAAACATGTGCTATTTTACAACAAAGCGCAAGTACAACATCATCAATAGAGAGAACTTTCAAAGCAAAACCGAAACCTAAAGTTTGGAACAATGAGATAAAATCATCTCTGCAAGCATCACGGAGAAAGTAGAAAGCGTGGAAAGACCAGACGCAAGCAATGTATTATTAGAGAAAAAAAAAGCAATCAAAAAGGCTGTTCCGAAAGGCAGTAAGAACAGAAATAGCAGAGCAAAGAAATAAGGAGAGGGAATTAATCTTGGATACAAAAACACGAGACATAAAAATGTTCCATAAACTGGTCCGCAATAATAGGAAAAAGGGAAACGAGGCAGTTGTAGAACTGGATGTGAACGGGGAGAAATACTCTGGTAGTGATAACATTATCCATGGATTTCGCCAACTTGCCACATTTAATCCGGAAACTAGGTTAGATGAACAGTATCATAATATAGTGGAAGATGACATCAATACAATAAACTATTTAGTACAACATAAAGATATAAAGAATGTCAGTATGGACGAAATTAACAAAGCTACACAATCCTTGAATATAAAAGGAAAGTCTGCTGACTACCATGGTCTAACAATAGAACACATCATTTATGCGGGCAAAGAAATACAACTACTTGCAGGGTTACACTAATGTCCTGATATCTTTTTTATTATCCAATGGATTGAGTTCAAATTTGAAAATGTTAAATACATTAGCATATATTTAACGAATATTTTTAGGTGGAAATAATTTGACCTGAAAATTGTCATGAAATGTCCTGAAAAGTACATAAAGGCCTATATCTTTTTGATTATCCAATGGATTGAGTTCAAATTTGAAAATGTTAAATACATTAGCATATATTTAACGAATATTTTTAGAAAATTAAAAAAAAATTTTTTAGGTGGAAATAATTTGACCTGAAAAATGTCATGAAATTTTCAGGTCAAATTATTTCCACCTAAAACATTTTTTTTTTATATTCTTTAAAGTAATATGAAATGCCAAAATCATTATTTTCAGTTTTCTAAAAATTTCTGATATATGTAAAGATTAAGTATATAAAAAACGTAAACCATTCACTTTTTGAGAGCTACCATGTATAATTCAGGAAAAAACGTCATTTTATTCTGTCTTAGATAATTCTTGCTACCTGGACAATAATGCAAATCATATGCTATTGACCTCAGATTTGAACTCATTCGGTAGAGATTGTGTGCATGCTCCGTTATAGTGTTGATGAAGAAAATGTCGGAGGCAAAGAAATTGAAGCCAGGTCCGAAGCGTAAATTGCAGTTGATAATCTATAAGGTAAAACATACATGAAAGAATTTCTTTGCAAGGCAAGAAATTTAACTTCTTTCAAACCCAGAATGATACATGTGCTCACCTGTTTACGTTGGTGATGAAATTTCATGATCGGCAATCATCGGAACGGTGCATCCGAAAGTTAATTAGACGCTATTGTCTTGAAAAAACACGTACGAGATGGAATGATTTTCTGTTCTTAATCACAGATGATCGTGATTTTCGTCCTCAAACATGCACGAATGGTTTAGTTTTTAGGGAATGTAAACATATCAAGAATATTTTTGAAGATGTTTATTTCACCAAAAACTCGTTTCATATTACTTTAAATATATGCTAATGTATTTAACATTTTCAAATTTGAACTCAATCCATTGGTTAATAATAAAAAAAAAAAGATATAGGTCTTTATGTACTTTTCAGAACATTTTCAGGACATTTCATGACAATTTCCAGGTCAAATTATTTCCACCTAACAATATTTTTTTTCATTTTTGTTAAATATTCGTTAAATATATGCTAATGTGTTTAACATTTTCAAATTTGAACTCAATCCATTGGAAAATAAAAAAGATATACCGTAGGCCTTTATGTAATTTTCAGGACATTTCAGGTCAATTTTCAGGACATTAGTGTAACCCCTACTTGCAATGCTAATTGGTGAAATTTTCGAACGCGGAGGCATCCCAGAATCACTGAAGATGGGCCTTTTAACACCAATATTCGAAAACAAGGGAACAAAACAACAAGCTGTTAATTACAGAGGAATTACTGTGTTACCCGTTATTGGCAAGATTATTGAAACTACATGTATCATCAAAAATCGTACTCAAAGATACGTTCTGGAAACACAAAGCAAACGATAGAGAGACTTTAGAGCAGGATCCTCACCGATGAATTCCGTACTTCCAATTGAAGAAGCCTACAGAGATTCAAAAGACAACAACACTACTTAACAACTACATGTAGTACTATATATTAGACGCAAAAGCCGCTTTCGATACCGTCATACATAAGTCATTTGCTAAGGAAAGTCTATCTTACAGGTATCGACGAAAAACACTGAACCTTAATCAAAGACCTACATGAAAATGCGCAAAGTTCAATAAAGTGGGAAGGAAATATATCAACACCTTTTGTAGTTAAACAGGGAGCCCGAAAAGGAGGCATTCTAAGTACCGACTTGTACAAATTATACATCAATCAACTCCTCAACTTGTACGAAACAATGGGAATTGGCTATCAAATAGGAAACATCAGCACTAACAGTACAGCATGTCCAGACGACACCGCACTCGTCAGTAATCAATTAGATCAAACGCAAATTCTCATCAATACATTATATGATTACGCATACATGGAAGGATATCAATTACATCCAACCAAGTGTCGTAGTGAACATCACTCATAAGGGGACCACTCTAATGAGTGACCAACAAGAATTAACCTTAGGTCCAAATAAAATGCCTATGGTAGAAAAAGCTACGCACATTGGTATAATTAGAACTCATTCCTTGAAAGAAAACATGTGTGCAAATGTTGATGAGAACATTAAAAAAGCAAGACGTAGTGCATATAGCTTATTCGGCAGCGGTTTCCATGGATATAATGGACTGGATATCGACACCATGCTGCACTTGTTCAAAATATATGTAACACCTGTTCTCATCAACGGACTTGAACTGATTCTACCAACTGCTAACTGTCTAATGCAAATTGAAAACTTCCAGAAAAAGATGCTGAAGCAAATCCTCTCCTTACCACCAAATGTAGCCGACATAGCGGTGTACATTCTAACTGGGGTACTGCCAATTGAGCCACACATTCATATAAGAGCATTAAGCCTATTCAACAACATATGCCATCAGTCTGAGTCAGGTGTGGAACACATGTTAGCAAAACGTCAATTAAGACTTAAGGGCAACGTTGGTTCATTGCCATCAAAATCATATTGAGGAAATACGACCTACTTGAAGCCGTATGGTATCTTGACAACCCAGTAAAGAAATCAATTTGGACTGCTCTCATCAAGAAAACTGTGTATAAATATTGGTGCAAATCGATAACAGATATGAAGCCTCTATACTCAGGACTTCAATATCTTTCATATGAAAATCTTGGGAATGGACAAATTCACCCTATTTTCAAAGTAAACTATCATTCGCCAGTAGATGTAGCCAGGCTGCCAGTCAAACTAAAACTACTGACAGGGTCGTACATTTTGTAGAGCAAAATAATAAAAATGTACAAAAGCGAGACCGACCCAAGATGCCTATTATGCAAAAGGGAAGCAGAAAACGAAGAACACTTCATACTCAAATGTAAAAAATTGAGCTCCATCAGAAATCCGATTATTGAAGAAATATCTATGCCACTCAATAAGTGCAATATTGAATTCCAAGAACTTTCAAACCCGGAGAAAATACAGCTTATATTGGACATAACAATAGCGAAAAGATGGAAATTACCCCCAGCCAGTGTAGTAATTGCGCGCCTGTTAAATCAAATACATTTAGCTCGTTACAGAATAGTTTGAGTTAAGTAGAGTACCTATCGCATAGGAAGACAATTTGTACAATCAATAACGTGTGATAATCATTTATTCAGTAGAACTACACGAGTGCATTTTAGATTTTAACGATTTTTACATTTTAAAGCTAGAGAATTGAATGTTTATTGTGTAAAGAAAAGCGGAGTGGTCGTTTTTTCTTTACATGGTTTAATTAAATACCGTTATTAGCTCACCTGTGTGAGCTATTGCCATCACTTGACGTCCGTCGTCCGTTTGTAAACTTTTTCAAAAATCTTCTCCTCTGAAACCACTGGGCCAGTTTAAACCAAACTTGGCCTGAATCATCCTTAGGGGGTTCCCTTTAAAAGTTATGTCCGATAGCCACGCCCTCCATCTAAGATGGCTGCCATTACTAAAAATATAATTTCTTCAAATGGCCAAAACTGCCAGAATATGCCCAAATTTGAACTGTATAAGCATAATGGTGAGCTTTTTAACATATATTACTGGATTTTTTTATGAACTTTTTGCCGATTTTGACCTGTTATGCAAATTAGGCATAAATAAGCAAAAAATCATTTAAAAATCTTCTTGTTAGAAACCACTTGGCCAATTTCAGCCAAACTTAGTCTGAATGACCCTTAGGTGGTCTCCTTTTAAAATTGTGTCCATCAGCGCCGCCCTGTATCCATGATGGCCGCCGTTACTAAAAATAGAAATTTCTTCAAATGGCCAAAACTGCTCTATTTTAAGCCAGAATGTACCCAAATTTGAACTGTATAAGCATAATGATCAGCTTTTTTAACAAATATTACGGGATTTTTTATGAACATTAGAAAAAAGGGGGATGAAATTTAAAAAAAATCTTCTCCTCCTCTAAAACTGCTGAGCCAATCTCAACCAAACTTTGCTGAAATGATCCTTGGGTCGTCCCCTTCCAAAATTGTGTCCGGCATTTCAGACCTCCGACCAAGATGGCCGCCACGGCCGAACTTAATTTAACATAGGACCCTATGGGAAATTCCCATAAAAATCTTATTGTCTGAAACCATTTGCTCAATAAGAACTAAATGTTGATGAAATAGTCATTGGATGGTTCTCTTCCAAAAATGTGTCTGGTGGTTCGGCCCTTTGACCAAGATGGCCCCCACAGCCGAACTTAGCTTAACATAGGACCCTATGGGAAATTCACATAAAAATCTTCTCAGAAACCACTGGGCCAATTGCAACCAAACTTTGGTGGAATGATCCTTGGCTGGCTCCTTTCCAAAACTGTGTCCGGTGATCCCGACTTCCAACCAAGATGACCGCCAAGCTAAAAATAGAAAAAAAGGGGATGAAATTTAAAAAAATTCTTCTCCTCTGAAATTACTGAGCCAATGTCAACCAAACTTTGCTGAAATGATCCTTGGGTGGTCCCCTTCCAAAATTGTGTCCGGCATTTCAGAACTCCGACCAAGATGGTCGCCACAGCCGAACTTAATTTAACATAGGGCCCTATGGAAAATTCCCATAAACATTTTCTTGTCTGAAACCATTTGCTCTATCAGAACTAAATTTTGATGAAAGTCATTGCATGGTTCTCTTCCAAAAATGTTTTCGGTGGTTCGGCCCTTCGACCAAGATGTTCCCCACAGCCAACTTAGCTTAACATAGGACCCTATGGGAAATTGACATAAAAATCTTCTTGTCTGGAACCAGTTGCTCAATTGGAACCAAACTTTGATGAAATAGTCATTGAATGGTCCTCTTCCAAAATTGTGTCTGGTGGTCCCGCTCTCTGACCAAGATGGCTGCACAGCTGAACTTAGTTTAACATAGGACCCTATGGGAAATTCACATAAAAACCATCTTGTCTGGAATCAGTAGCTCAATTAGAACCAAACTTTGATGGAATAGTCATTGGATGGTCCTCTTCCAAAATTGTGTCCGGCAGTCACGCTCTCCCACCAAGATGGCCGCCACAGTGCAGTTGCATTGTTATTGAAAGCAGTTTTGATCCAGGTGAGTGATTACAGGCTCCTGGGAGCTTCTGGTATGACATCTGCTTTTACCTTTTAATGAGACAGAAATCGAAACGTTTTAATTAGTAAGAGAGAATGGTGTCAGTGCTGTGATAAACGTTGTTCCTTTTAACTTTTAAAGATGTGCTGTTTCTTATATAAGGTGCGAATTAAGTCTTACAACTTATAATTTTTACCGCCTTTTAGTTGGGGGACATCGTGTCGAAGCATACATTTTTTACCTTTTACCATATGTGTAACTTTTATTGAAGAGATCGTTTATGGATTTTATCAAAATTTGTGTGTGTGTGTGGGCAACGAAAACTGTATATAATGTTGACTTTGGATATGGGATATTCATATGGTGGAGGGATTTCATCACTGTACATAGGAGCACAGTTCTACATACAGAAGTATGGTTCCTCTCCAATAGGGGGTTAAAGATCCAGAGGTAAGGTAAGGTTAATGATCCATCTCTTATCAGCTGTCTTTAAAGGGGTAGTGATGCTATCGCAGGGTAGGATTCACTTTAGACAAGAATTAATTAATCTAATTTCAAATGTAAAAAGGGGAGGTTACCGTGATATGTCAGAGTGCAGCAAATACCAATTATTACTTCAGACTGACTACGTAAGACTGAGAGAGAAATATGATCATTTATATATTTATTCACATATACTATCTTACATTGCCCTTAGGGAATCATTTCTGCTAGTTTTTGAAACAAAAGATTATTGTCCCGTCAAGTGTTCTGACGGCTGTTGTAAGACAATTGGTGTCTGCGAAACGGGTTGACAGAAACTCGACGGATTTTTACTGTTAAATGTGAGAATTCTTGTCCCGTCGAGTGCTCTGACGGCTGTTGTAGAACAATTGGTGCCTGCGAAACAGTGGTTGACAGAAACTCGAAGGGTTTCTACTGTTAAATGTGAGAATTATTGTCCCGTCGAGTACTCTGATGGCTGTTGGAAGACAATTGCTGCCTGCGAAACAGTGGTTGACAGAAACTCGAAGGGTTTCTACTGTTAAATGTGAGAATTATTGTCCCGTCGAGTACTCTGATGGCTGTTGGAAGACAATTGCTGCCTGCGAAACAGTGGTTGACAGAAACTCGACGGGTTCTCTACTATCAATTTGTAATGTAATGAAATGTTAGATTTCATTGATTAAATATTAAGTTAAATAGAACTTGGGGCATAAAATGTCATTTTATAACTGACCAGTGATAAAATGCAAGGAATGGCCATTGCTCAGATGAAGATCCTCGGAGATTTAACTGAGTAATCCCCCAAGTTGTAAGATAATGATTTGAAAAGTGGGAGTGAGGAGCCTTCATAACGCATGTAAAAGTGTGAAAAAGAAAATAATCGAAACAATAATATGTACACATAGAGTTAATAAAATGTAATGAATTGTTCGGAGGCCGACGCCAACACAGTATAAAGTGAAAACGAAAAAACATCTCTCTTCAAATGGATGAATATTTAAAGTTTAAACGTCTTAAAATTCAAAAAGCTGTCACTTATCCAAATCGGATAAAAATATCAATTAAAATCCATCTCTATTAAAGCAAATGTATATAATAAGCACACATCTTCCTCAGAAAAAGCTGCACTGGTCACACGTTTAAATATGATAAAACAATACTCCTAGTTCATCCTCATAAATATTGATGAAAGTACCAACATAAATCCTTCTTCAATGATGGAAGTTACAAAGTAAGTTCTTCAATAAAACAGCATACGTCAGAATTACAAATCAGTGTTACAAACTAATACCGATTCCCTTCTTCACAGGAAAAAACAGCACTCGTCAAACGGCTGAATGTTCGGAACTTGCGTGAAGAATTACTTAAGACAATGTCAAAGCCTTCTGAATTGCTTCTTTAGATGTTCGTATGTAACGGCAATAACTATCTGATGACCAACGACCAAGAGTTTTAATGAGATGGTCTTGAATGTTAACAGATCCTGCTGAAGTACTGGCACCAATGCGAAAAGAGTGTCCGTTGTAAAGATTCGAGTTGTATCCACAAATGTCAAGAATATATTTCAGACTTGTGATGAAAAATTCTGTCTAAAGCACACCCATCTTTAATGAACAACGGATCTGAAAGGCAAACAAGTGCATCTCTACCTCTCCTGACTCACGCCAGGTACTTTTTAATGACAGAGAAAGGACAAATAGTATGATTAGAGATGTGCAGTTGGATAGTGACCCCTTTACGAAAAGGGTCTGATTTGGAGGCTTTCAAATGTAAATTGGCGTACGAATAAAAAATCTCAACATCTGCTACACATAGATTAGTGGTAGGATAGACATTTTGCAAAATCGTAAATTCGCCACACCTCAAAAATCCAAAAAGGCCACGGTACATACTGTTTCTAACATACAGTCAGTAAAGGTAGAGAAAACACCCGATCTAAGAGAATTGCAAATTCTCTCAAGTACCTGAAAAGTAATAGGAAGCCTTTGCCTGGGGTTATGCTCTCCTTGGATACGTTTTACGGCTCGCATAATCATGTTCAATCTAAGAATAGTCGATTTGTGTGCGGAATTAAAAGGATACTCACAGTTACTCTTCACATAGTAAAATCGAATACCACATAGATAAAGTTTAATAGTTGTATGTAATAATTTCAGATTTTTGAAGCAATATGCAACGAACGGTACATTAATATATCCTCGGATATCGGTGGCATACGTTTACCTATCAAAATAACACCATTTGCTGCTAAAAAAGTACAAGTACGATATCCAACATTGTAAGTCTGATATATCCTTGCTGATAACACGCTTTGCCATAAATCTGATACTGTGTAGATGTTAATGCCACATTACTCTGGAGATTGGCGGGCACTAGTAAGGTACTTCGTCTGCCATAGAGGCAAGTGTCTTGAAGCGATCTAACTGCAAACGAAAAAGAGAATCACTGATTTCATTTTTTGTTATTCCTGGCACGTGTTCAGAACGAAAGCAGAAATTATTTTTGCATGCACACCATATAAGCATACGCATAAGTCGCATTTTGAGCGTTCTTTATTTACGATATATACAATGGCTTCGTTATCACACAAAAATAAAATGCGTTTAGAAGTCCACAAAAGTCCCGACAAAACAGCAGCGTCAACTATGGGATAAAGTTCTAAGAATGCCATAGAAAATGTATTTTGGGTTGACGTTGGAAGATCCTCCGGCCAAGGAGAGCAACACCATTTTCCCTCAAAGTAACCACCGTAACCAACTGCTGATGACGCATCTGCATCTGTATATAATTCCATTTCAGTGGCACGAATGTAATTATTGTCATAAAACATGCTTATACCATTCCAACTTGCCAGAAACGCAGATCTATACGACGAATGCTTAAAAATACTTGATCTTTTAAGCCGTGAACAGTTGTTGATAGTGAAATAAGGTAAGACACGAATGATCGACCCGGAATTATCACTCGCATGGCAAAATTAAAATGTCCCAAAAGCTGTAGAAGTTCACGTTTACTACAAACGTAAACTTCTTTATGAAATCACAAATGCGTATTACTTTCTCCTGTGGCAAACAGGCCTCCATTTTTTCCGTATCAAGAATTATTCCCAAATATTCAATAACTGTATAAGGACCGACTACATTATGCTTAGCAAGCGGAATATTGAGTCGTTTAAAAAGTGTAGTCATTAACTCCATAGTTCTTCCTGCACAAGAGTCTGGTCTATCTAGTCAAGAAATCGTCTAAAAGATGAAAAATACATTCCATTTTAAAGACGTTCGTAGCAATCCAGCAAATAGCTCTGGATAAATGACCAAAAATAATCGGCGAGCTTCTACAACCAAAAGCAAGTCTATTGAAAAAATAATATATTTTGTATTGTGGGGGGGGGGGGGGGGGGGGGGGTGGCCGATAAATCCAAAATTAATCTTTTTTTTCTTAGAATATTTCCCTTCTGCTAACCCTAGAGGACTTACTCTGTATTTTTTAAACGGTGGTATCTTGTAAGGACCCGACAAAAAACCTTTCTCGCATTCTTTGTCAATCAAATCTTTGACAATAGCAGGCTGTGAACGAGCTGAAAAGTTATTTCTGCATTCAAAGGATAATAAATCAGCATTCGTAATCATAGTGTCAAACCCGTCGCGTATGCCATTACACACATAATTTACAAATTCAATGGTCTAGATGTGTTTGTAATAATTCGCGCAACTTAATGACATTAATGGGTGAATTTTCAATAAATGGAATAAATTCTAATCATTTCTTTACCTCAGAGACCGTGGACATTATTTTGCCGCTATTGTTCTTTTGATGAGCAGAAGAACTAGTTTTGTTGCAATTAAAAACAGTATGATTTAGAAAACATGAATTGCAAACGAGCAGGCTGATCTGACACAACCCCTTAGGCTATTATAATTATTGCACACTTCTTTCCCATCATGGACAATGACGGTGTTCTTACTCTCCTATCAGTACGATCAGAATATTGCACTGTTCGCCGACAGGTCAAGACGGTCTTGCTTCATAGAAAAAAGTGGGGAAAGCTTTGTAGCATGGTCAATAGCATGACATATTCTGCAGACATCTGGCCTTGCGTGTGAAGCTAAAAGTGTTAGAAGATCATTATCTTTTCCTCCCCAGTCAATTTTGACCTTAAATTCGAGAAGGGCAGTTGCAGCTTTGGCAGAAAATAGTTTGTGATATTCATAACATTTTTCTCCATAGCTCGTCTCGATCTGCATAATGTTTGCTAGATATCAATCCAATTCCTCGCTCCGTTGAGGAAAAACTCTACACAAAACGCCTTTGTATTTGCCGAATGAGCATACAAATTCTTTTAGAGACAAAGATTTATGCAGCCGTGCATCTTTCTTTCCTGGCAAATTAATTTCAAATCCACTGCTTGTATGTAAAGAACTAGCAGCCTGTACAGACTCATAATCTTTCATCAATAAAGCGGCTAAATTGACATCCCTACCTTCAATTATTTGCTTTTTTAGTGTTGGTGAGATAATATAATATCCATGAACGGCAAAGATGAAGATGGTACTCCGTTTATCGTAGCCGTAGCCGAGTTGGTGGCAATATTTAAACCATAGTCGGATTCTCGAGGTGGAACACCATACCAATTGTACAAAGTAAAGTTGTCTTGAGAATTCGTGCTTCTGCTCTCCTCGTCATTTCCGGGTACAATCCTAGGTAATTCCGGCCGTGGTCTTACAGCAGACGAGGTCACCTGATTGACATTAAATGAGTCCATTGAATTCTTAAGTCCTGCAACAACTTTAGCTAAATTACCAAGTAGCCGGGGTATATCTCGCTCCAGTGTGGAAATTTCAGCAACTTCCGAGATTTGCGAATTACTACCCATAAGTTCATTAGAAACAACTTCCGAACTTGACGAATTTTCACGTATAGGTTTATCAGAAACGGATATAACATTATCCAAATATAATTGTTTCAAAACAGTTTTAGTTAAATTTGAAGTAATGTTTATCCCATTTTTTAAAAGTTCTTGTTTGAATTTAGAAGCTGACCACTTATTGCACTCACTTAATTGATCACTTGTCGAATAAGAAGAATACTTTGCAGACTTTTTCTGTCGACGAGAAGCCATAGTCCAAACCAGAACTGTTACACATTTAAACTGTTATTAAAAACTGTTACACAAACATGTAAGCTGTTATTAAAAGTTTATATCATAGTACAAGATATTACCAGATAAAAAAATATTAACGTGCGACACAATCACTGCTTATAATATGAACGAAATAAGAAGACTGAATATCGTTCTCTTATCAACCATCTGCAAAAGTAATTAAAATGTCTCACGATCCCAGAGATACACAATTTTAACTGTCTGTCATTATCAGTACTGGCTACCAGAAGACATAAATTCTCAACCTGAAAGAAAAATAAATACACAAGTAACATTAATTCTGTTCCACTGGAAAACATCAGAATCATTCATTTATAGAACGTATGAAGACTTTACAATAACTAAGCATTTATCTGGTACTTATAAGGCCAAGATCCACAAGTCTATCAGCGATATATTCAAACAAACACCTAACCCGTTATCAACTGTCGGTGTCACATGTTAGATTTTTTGTGTACCGATGAAGGGTCCTAGGGTTCAAACCCACAGACCTGCACACATTTATTTATTCTGGTTTCCCAAGTAAACCATTTATTTCATTAGACGTTTATGATTTATTGATATTAAATGAATATAATCTTCTTCTATTTGGTTAAAGATCATTACTCTTACGCCGATACTTCTAACAAATTTAATAATGGCATGTAACAAAACTCGACAAACACGACTACTTTTCCAATAGCCGACTCACCTTTTCATCAGTAGCAATATTCCAGCATCAGCAGCGTATGTAGTTTACAATTCACAACTCATTTGTTATTCTAGGGCTGTGTCCAGTAGTGATTTTCTGTACAGATCTCAGCTGCAGACGCAAAAAGGTACTCGAACAAAGTTACGTTTCTCCTAGGTTGAAATCACCGCTATAAAAATTATACTGTCATCATCGGTGACGATCTGCTTAACCGTTACGAAATATCCACATCTCAAATGACAAGATTTTTACCGGATATATATATGAGTAATATATATGATGGACGACTTATAATAACTGCTTACCCTTCGTAAGCACCTAGGTTCACTCTCGATTTTCTTGTGGGGTCCGTGTTGCTCATCTTTTTAGTGTTGTGTTTTTTGTTTTGCTTGTCTTCATCCTGTGTGATTTATTGGCACTAGAGCGTGCACAATGATATATTAGTCTATTCAGGGTCTGCATATATTGTAGGAGGAATAGACGGATAGGTGCAATGAAATGAAATATTGTGTTTTACAACAATAGAGGAGTATGAAGTAAACACATGTCTAAACCAAGGATTTATATA
This sequence comes from Bathymodiolus septemdierum, assembly GCA_963383655.1. NCBI lineage: Eukaryota > Metazoa > Mollusca > Bivalvia > Mytilida > Modiolidae > Bathymodiolus > Bathymodiolus septemdierum. Next base: position 99,945,235 of record OY726517.1, on the reverse strand, counting down.
CTATATAAATCCTTGCTAAACAGACTTGCTGACAAATATCTTTACTGTTTCCATAACATCAAAGAAAAATTACAAGTAAATCCACTTCTAAAATTGTCTACCATTACAAACCATACAATCAAAGAAGAACTCCATTCAGTAACTTAACTTTGCTCCGATTCATTAATGAATCAAATACCGATCTTAATTACAAGTCTTTTTGGTTTAGCCCAAATCAGAGATCAAACCTATCATCTCCCACAATTGGTGGAGAGCAAGTTTGAGGCAACCAACATCACCCCCAGGCAATCCCATATCTTACAATTAGCACAAGTGATTATTTATTTCTGATTTGGCAATTTTTAAAGATGGCCCATGGATATAATTGGTATACATTTAGTTAATGGTGGACAATATATTCTGTCAATCATAGTGAAAACCCTCCAAACAAAAGTAGAATGTACGTCACATATTTCTGGGTATATTCGGTTTCTTTTCTATAAATCTTTAGAAAAAAATCTTAAAAATCCATTTTTCAAATCAATATTTGTTTCTAGATGTATGTAAATACATGATATACAATGTATACAACTCTGACAATTAATTAAATTTTAGGGTGCAGTCGTGGTCCTGATCGTATGGTAGTTGGATCTTAAACTACCTATGCAATCAATCCCTATCATCACTAACGTTGCGAGTTCGAACCCCGTACATAGTGAGGTGTACTGGATAAAACATTATGTGATTAAGTTTATCAGTGACTTTCCACAGGTCAGTGGTATTTCTCTTGGTACTTCGGTTTCCTCCACCAATAAAACTGACCGCCACAATATAACTGAAATATTGTTGAAAGTGGCGTTAATCAACCAAAAAATTTAATGGTTTATAGTGTTATAAACCATCAAATTTTTTGGGTTGATTAATAAAACAGTTGCCCGGGGCCCCACTAACACAAGGTCTCATGCTAATCTATATATGTTGTATATGGCATGTTTTTTAAATGTTCAAACACTTGTTTTGTTGGAAGTATCAATACAATAAGTATGTTTAATTTCATGCAGTTACAGTTGTATTCCCGTGAGTGGTTGCATAGGTATGGGACCCCAGGTCACTGCTTTGCCAGGGGGTCAATGATGTTTTTAAGACGGCTCTGCCTATTAGGCTTCTATGTTAATTAAACAACATTATTTAGAAAAAACTGGTAGAACGTGCTAAAGTGGGTCACGGGTCATTGTAATTGGGCGGCTGTATCGAGAAACAGATACGGTGTTGAAAAAACTGTTGATACTCATAAATTATTGATAAATGCAATACAATTTTATGTTTGTCTTCAAGAAATATGAGACAAAACCATATGTGAAGTTTTATGACGAAATATCTCCGATTTCTATGTAAATTTACGAGTTGAAGTGGGGAAACACCCACAGGTAATCTTAGCGATGCATTTTTATCTTGGACAAGAATAATGAGCGTCCTGATTGGATGACGGATTTAAAACACACTCCACATGGTAAAAAGATGCATGTAAAAGAAATCTATGTTATATTTATTCATTTGTTTGATTCTGGAATATTATTGATCATTGATTTAAACAAGAAAAAAGGGAAAAAGAGGGGGGGGGGGGGGGGGGGGGGGGGGGGGGGGGGTGAATTTTATTTGTGAATTTTACAGTTAAATAAATGTTATGTTTCGACAGTTTAAAGAGAAAAATAAAAATTTGTTGCGACTAAAGCTTAATTCAGCGTTAAAAATTGAACAAATATCAGGGGTTTTGTAAATGAGATTTATTTTAAATAGAAAATCTGAATTTATTATTTATTAATAATGATACAATTTTATATCCCTTGGGAGGGGGGCTATGATGAAAATTTGAAATAAAAACACAGGACCGGACTATAAGCAAAAATAATAATCCAGGATTAGTTTTTTATTAAAAAAATACAGGACCCCTGTGTCCATGAATATTTCTTTTTTCAAAGTTAATATGAACTATTGACATCCACACTTGCCTTTTGGACAGCACATTTCTGTGTCCACACTTGTTCAATAAAAAAAAATGCATGTAGTGAGTACAAATAGTGTAAACAGGTGTCAAACCACTAATTCACCAATCAGAGCTTAGAACATATACGAAAGTAGTCCCTTTTCAAGAAAAAAGTTCCTTTCACTTTGGAGTATTGTGAAAACTACTGAATGGAATGGACTAATTAAAATTGATAATTGAAGTTAAATATATAGGGATTATTTCTAGCCCAATTTTGATGGACTTGGTTATATTTTAATACCTCTATGGAGGATTTGATGCATGACCTATAAATACTGAATTTCTTGGGGATGACCGAGCTATTTTTAAGAGTAGGTGTTTTCCGTAGCATGGCATTTCACGGCAAGATTTTAAACATGTCCTGATATTTTGACAGCACGTAGAGGAATCATGTACGTTTCAGAAAATATATGGTCTTGGAAAGGTTAAACTATCACCAACACAATTTTTACCGGATATATATACGAGTAATATATATGATGGGCGACTTATAATAACTGCTTACCCTTCGTGAGCACCTGGGTTCACTCTCGATTTTATGTGGGGTCCGTGTAGCTGCAATAATGTAGCTCCTGTGACAACTTGTGTCTCGGCAGAGCTACAACGCGGTCCCATTCGTCACAATGGAGCAAAAAAAAAGTTGCAGTTGAAACATAAAAACTCACTATTTACGCTTCAAACATTTCATTATAACTATTACTGATGATCCCAGTCCTTGTCAAATCAGTTTGGCTGAGAAATATATGCTTTTCAAAGGTAGCAACCACCTTGTTCAAATTTATCGATCGTTTTCCATAACCGGAAACTACGGAAGGCGGAGCTTTTCTAAATATGGTATTTCTGATGTAAACATTCACGCCTAAATCGCCAAATATGGTATCGACATCCAAATAATGAGGCCGGAAATGACGAAATTCAAAATTTTCAGAGAGTGAAAGTAAACATGGATTTTTATTTTGTGGGAATTACATTCTAAAATACTGGTAGGTGATAAAAACTTGTTATAATAATGGACAAAAGGAAAGGTTGTGTCTTATTATTGATAAATGCAGGCGTCAGAAGCTCTGTAAGCGAGCGCAAAAAATCTCGGCGGCTGCTCCATTACGTGTAATGGCATCCCGTTATAACCCTTGCGAGTAAGCGAGCATTTAGGGTTTTATTATTAGAACTAGGGTCCGTGTTGCTCATCTTTTTAGTTTTCTGTGTTGTGTTTTTTGTTTTGATTATTTTCGTCTCGTGTGGTTTATTGAAGAAGAACTCCATTCCGTAACTTAACTGACTTATGCTCTATTGTCAACATGTATTTTGTAATAAATGCGTACAGTTCTATATTGACGTTGCTGTACACATTTGTTTTCCCCCCACACATATATTTAAGATGTGCCTTGGTTGTCGAATTAATAATGAGACAATGTTCAGCGTCTGTTTTTTAAATTAAATTGTTTTTGTTTGTTTGTTGGATTGGAAACGCTTAAGGTGAAATTGATTGTATGTTGCACAACTAGGAGAAACTGGAACATTGCTAACCGATGGGCGAGTTCCTTTAATTCTGAAAAAAAAATTTTGTTCGATTGTTACATAATTGTACTCTTTCTTAATTGAAGGAAATAATGTTAATAATAAGGAGACATGATGAACTTTAAAATAATACTCCCCAACCATACTAAAATATATCTAGTCTTTGCTCTTATTCATTAATGCAGCAAATACCAATCTTAAAAGTCTTTTTGGTTTAACCCAACCAGAGATCAAACCTATCATCTCCTGCACTAGGTGGAGAGCAAGGCAACCAACATCATCACCCATATCTCCACAATTAGCACAGGTGATTATTTATTTCTGATATGGCCATTTTTAAAGATGCCCCAAAGGATATAATTGGTATACATTTACAGTTAAAGGTGGACAATTATATTCTGTCAATCATAGTGAAAACCCTCCATACAAAAGTAGAATTTAGTTCACATATTTCTTGATATATTCAGTTTCACTTCTATAAATCTTTAGAAAAAAAATCTTAAAAATGCAATTTTTTAAATCAACTTTTTTTCTTCTAGATGTATGTAAATATATGATATACAATGTATATACAACTCTGACAATTAATTTCAATATTTTGGTCAATTAATAAAACAGTTGCCCATTAGGCTTCAATGTTAATTCAATAAAAAAAATATATGCATGTAGCGAGTACAAAGAGTGTAAAAGAGTTGTTCCATAATTTATTTTGCTTTGAGTCTCTATTTCATTGTAGTGTATTGGTCAGTTCTTTAATATTTAATGTCCAAAGTCACATGATACAGTGAAATATACATTGAAAGCATGTGACTATAATATATGCTTTGTGTTGATGGGGTGGCTCTTACATTTTAGAAAATAGAAATAACATCTAGATCTAATGGACAACTTTTTTTAATTTTTTTTTATAAATGACCACAAATTTTAAAATTAAATGTTAGATTTCATATTTATCATATATTAACATATGAATATCTAGAAAAAAATATGTTGATTTGAAAAATGGATTTTTTAAGAACTTTTTTCAGGAGATTTTTAGAAGTAATTTATTTACTTTATTGATTAAAAGCAGTTTGTCCCAAAGGTATATAGTTTAGACAAACGTAACACAGCAGGGGCAGGCATTTCAAATGATAACAAAGACCTTTGAAGTAAAATTATTTTATGAGAAAAAAAGGTTGTTAAATCACACAGCAAAATGAACATTTCCTTATGAGGTGTGGAATTGGTAAACATTATTTCAGGATGTCCTTACAACTAGACTTTTGGGGATTGTTTGTTCTCAGTCTTTTTCATGAAACCAAATTTTAAAAGAACTTCAGATTCCAGATCAGGAGTGGATGAGGACGACATTTTAGGAAATTTCAACATATTTCAGGAGGTCCTTTAATACTGAATTCAAATTATGAAATATTTTTCAGGACGACACAACATTTTTGACCAATTCCATGCCTCATCTACCCTTCATATCATGTATATAAATCACACCAACTTGTACAATTATCAATTCCACAACAGTTCAAATGTTCTTAAACTGACATTTAATTTTTTAGTTTCACATATTATTACTTAAGCATAATATAAAATAATGATCTTTATCTTTATTTGTAGTGGACATTCAAGTTGTTTTCATTCATACTCATAGATGGATAACAGCTTAAAATTAATAACACTAAAATTGAAAACTGAATGACACAACAACTATGGCAACCTAATAACAAAGCTAAAATAGAAAAGAAAAGTTTGAAGATACCAAAGGGGTAATCAGAAGCTGTAAAACGAAGAAGAACAGACAACACAATGGCCAAAAGATACCAAAGGGGTAATCAGAGGCCATAATACAAAGAAGAACAGACAACACAATGGCCGAAAGAAAAAGGACAATAGAACAAACAATGATCTATAAAACACTACACACAAAACTAAAAATCGAGCAACACAAAAGAGGCCCACAGAAGCCTGTATGGCTCACCTGGATATCATTGTTTTAAACTGGCTGATAATTGGATTAAAAAAAAAATGTTTGCATTTTAATAGTATAGAACTAGCTCAAAGAAAAAAAAAATTTGTTACTACTTTTCCTATAGGATCTTATATTTAACTACATATTAAACAAAGAGAGAAATTATATAAGATGTTTTACCTGCAAAATAAATGTTAACTTTGAAAAGGATCATACAATTATCACTCCTGTACAGTGTGGGAAGTTTCATCAGTTGAGAAATTTCTGAGAATAAGGTTTGTTTCAACATATTCTCAATAGGGTCATATGCTGATATATGGCCATGTGCTTCAATCGACACTATAAATACAAAGCTTTTTATAAAAGACCACCCAAACATTGATGTACTGTATGGGTTTCATCAGTGTAGCACCTTTTGAGTAGGCATTTGCTCCAGTTTTCCACTGGGTTCATGTTAAACTATACCCAGTGTTGGCAACTATCTTGGTTTTCTAATTGATATAAAACAATGAATGCTTTGTAGGACCTAACAATCGTAATTTATGTATTAATTCAGTGTTTCTACAAAGAAAGCATTTCTAACATATTCTACTAGGGTTTTATATCTTAAACTATGATAAGCAGTAGTCGCCATCTTGGATGGAAGAAAACAATAAATTTGAAACAGAACCACATAAGGTCTATCGAAATTTAGTTGTATTTAGCCAAGTGGTTTCAGAGGAGTTTTCAAATCATTTTAAAATGGGTCTAATTTCTGTTTTAGAAAAAAAATTGTCCAAAAATTTCAGAAAAAGAAAAATAAAAGCTTGAAATATACTACAACTTGTTCACATAAATATACAGTTTAAATTTAAGCTCATTTTAGTTTGAAATGTAGCAATTTTAGCTATTTGAAGAAATTGCTATTTTTAGTGATGGCAGCCATCTCTCAGATGGAGGTCGGTGTGTTTTGATACTCTTTCTGAAAGCAGACCACTCAAGGACGATCCCAATTCAGTCTGGATTAAATTGGCTCAAAAATCCGAAGATTTTAGATTTTCAAATCATTTTTTTGTCAAAATCAGTTCAATTTACATTTTTTTTTTTTTTTTTTTTTTTTTTTTACAAAACCAGTTATATATTATTCCTTTGATTAAAATGGAACTACATCAGAGAAGATTTTTAAAAACGTCTACCATGAACCCCAAACAAAAGCCAGGTGATCTAAAAAGTAAACCATACATTATTATTAATAGTTTTAACTTTAATTACAACTATCTAAATTTCCAATAACAATAGTGTTGGGGAAGTTGTTCATGACTTGATCAGCTCAAATATTAGGGATTATCTAAGATTCAGTCAATAAAAGTTATAGAAAACCAAAGTGGCAATCAAGAATGGACAAGCCAGAGAAACGGGCAACATTAGGCACAGAAGGAAGATAAACAAAAGAAAACACACAACACAAAAACTAAACAGATGTCAGAGCAACATGTTCAATATACCGTAATCAATATATGGAAAGTCAGAATAAAAACTATATTACAATACAATAGTGTCATGATTGTTTATATTATTTTGTTTAGTTTTAGTACTGATAGAATGATTCATGTAATATATCTAGTCTGGATTAGAACTATGATTTTTAGTTTATATGAAGTCTGTATAAAAAGTATCAAGAAGAAATAAAAATTTACAAGACATGGTCAAAGTATGAGTGTGGTCAAAAAATGAGTTTATATAAATAATAATAATAAAACAAGCAGATATACAGGTATACTAAAATAAAGTCAAGCTAAAATAAGCAAAAGGTAAAAACATTTAAAAAAAAAGTCTCTTAAACGGTACTATCTTGCTCTCCATCGCTGAAATCACAAAATTCAAGGGAGCCTGTGCTTGATTTGGATTGCTTCTTGTTAGAAGATCCTGATTCTCTCCTCTTAAAAACCACTCCTGTACCTCTTTTATCCACCATCTCAGCAGCAAATGCTTCTTTTTCTTTCATTGTAGTGATTCTTTCTGGTTTTGAGGATTGTGGGACATGTTGTGACAGAGTTCTGGATTCTGTAGTTGTCTTCATGTTGACTATCTCATCATGTGAGAAGTCTGGTGACTTCATATCAGGATTCTTCTGTGACTTTATTGTATCCCTCTCTAGAGAGCCATCCTTGATTCCTCCAAAATCTGTGAAATCTCTAAACCATTTTTCTCCATCTTCTTTATAGAACTTCTTCTCTGTCTTCATTTCTTTGGTAGGTTTCCTCCTGATATGGTTTGGTCCATTTTTATCATCTACTAAAGAGTTGTTCATTGCCATTGACAAAGTTGATGATTCTCTTGACCAACTTATGCCTTCCTGTTTGTTTGTGTTGTATCCAAAATTGCTTAAGCCGGAGTCATCTGTTGAGTTATTTAAAAGATTTAGTTGTAGTCTAGGTTTTACATTGTGATCTCCCTTGGTCATTTTCTCACTCCATAACAATGTATCTTGTTGCTCGCCTGGTGAAAATGGCTTCTGTTGTTTAATTTTGTGTGGAAATCCTCGTTGACTTTCTGGAAGATGGTCTCCAAGTGTCCCTTTCTGTGTCAATAACTGCTGATTTTGTTGAATGGTAGGAGGTTGATGTCTAGCAATCATTGATCTTGCATAAAGTGCCTTAAGAAAATTGTTGTATTGGGATTCACTAATAACTTTACCATCACTTGCAGGCTTGGGGTGAACAAATGTATCCTCTGTTGGCAACAAACCTTCAAGATTATCAGGTAAAGGTTGTTCATTGGGTGAAACTTTAGGAACCCTACTATGGTAGGCAAGTGGTGAGTTATTCAAATATTCTGATATCTGAAAAAAAAAAAGAAGACATTTAAACCATTAATAGTTATCTTTAGTAGAATTACATCACAACATTTGGCAGTTCAGATCAATAACCAAAATTTCCACTTCTATCCAGATTAGTGAAATTTTTCATAAAATAAATACATTTTTGTACCTCCAAAACACCAATTTTCTTGATCAAATTATCTCTTTTTTTCATATAAACAGAAATAACACTGTGATCTCTTTGTAGTAGTTATTATAGTATTAAACGTTTCTTTGCATGAGTTCATGCATGTGTAAACGGTGCCGATGCACTCACAAACTGAATAAACATCCAAAGGACGTTTATGTAAAGTTTGTGACTGCATCGGCACCGTTTACACATGCATGAACTCCCGAAAAGAAACATTTAATACTTATAATTCTCCAATGCAATACTGAATATAAAAATGTAAAAAATTGAATATTTTTGGTCTAAAATTTGCACAAATTAAAATTCCGCGAAATGTTGTTGACGACTTTGGCACATTAACATGATGTCATATGAAAACTTCCAGTTTAAAACGTAAAGATCAGGCGTCATTTAGCTTCGTGTAAACTTCAATTTTGATTGAATTTAACTAAATTTTTGTGTATTGTTGTAAATATGACATGTAGAATTTCACATTTTCAAGATGGCGGATTCTTCCAGCTAAACCCCTTAGTTACGACTTGTAGAAAAAGTTCATCGAGTTATGTACGAATCAAAAACAAACAGGTGACAGTGCTCTTGTCCAATCAAAGGGCACGAAAACGATATACAATAATTCTATATTAATTAGAATAAGTTATTAATCTTGCATAACTTTATATACAGATTGAAGGGAAAAAAAACAAATTGCATCAAAGCAAATGTTTTGATGAATGAAATTGAGAATATAAGATATATTTGTTTAGAATTTACTACTTCCTGCAGTTTAAATTACAATTTCAATATATATTCATATCATTCATTTATTCAAGGGAATGAAAAATATGCAAAATGTAAAATAAAAAAATAATTGTTCGAGTGCTCACCTCGAGTGTGCTAGATTGTGGGTTTAATACACGTTTTTTTGCTCCTTCACCGCTAAGCAACAAGTTTTAAGAAGTAAGAGCAAAGACTGGTTGTCATGTTGGTCTAGTACAAACATTGGTTGTCGTGTTGGTCTAGTACAAACACTGGTTGTCATGTTGGTCTAGTACAAAGATTGGTTGTCGTGTTGGTTTAGTACAAAGATTGGTTGTCGTGTTGGTCTAGTACAAACACTGGTTGTCATGTTGGTCTAGTACAAAGATTGGTTGTCGTGTTGGTTTAGTACAAAGATTGGTTGTCGTGTTGGTCTAGTACAAACACTGGTTGTCATGTTGGTCTAGTACAAAGATTGATTGTCGTGTTGGTTTAGTACAAAGATTGGTTGTCGTGTTGGTCTAGTACAAACACTGGTTGTCATGTTGGTCTAGTACAAAGATTGGTTGTCGTGTTGGTCTAGTACAAACACTGGTTGTCATGTTGGTCTAGTACAAAGATTGGTTGTCGTGTTGGTCTAGTACAAAGATTGGTGTTCGTGTTGGTTTAGTACAAAGATTGGTTGTCGTGTTGGTTTAGTACAAACAATGGTTGTCATGTTGGTCTAGTACAAAGATTGATTGTCGTGTTGGCTTAGTACAAAGATTGGTTGTCGTGTTGGTCTAGTACAAACACTGGTTGTCATGTTGGTCTAGTACAAAGATTGGTTGTCGTGTTGGTCTAGTACAAACACTGGTTGTCATGTTGGTCTAGTACAAAGATTGGTTGTCGTGTTGGTCTAGTACAAAGATTGGTATTCGTGTTGGTCTAGTACAAAGATTGGTTGTCGTGTTGGTTTAGTACAAACAATGGTTGTCATGTTGGTCTAGTACAAAGATTGGTTGTCGTTTTGGTTTAATACAAAGATTGGTTGTCGTGTTGGTCTAGTACAAAGACTGGTTGTCATGTTGGTCTAGTACAAAGATTGGTTGTCATGTTAGTCTAGTACAAACACTGGTTGTCGTGTTGGTCTAGTACAAAGAATGGTTGTCGTGTTGGTCTAGTACAAACACTGGTTGTGATGTTGGTCTAGTACAAAGATTGGTTGTCATGTTGGTCTAGTACAAAGATTGGTTGTCATGTTGGTCTAGTACAAACACTGGTTGTCGTGTTGGTTTAGTACAAAGATTGGTTGTCATGTTGGTCTAGTACAAAGATTTGTTGTCATGTTGGTCTAGTACAAACACTTGTTATCATGTTGGTCTAGTACAAAGATTGGTTGTCATGTTGGTCTAGCACAACGACTGGTTGTCATGTTGGTCTAGTAAAAAGATTGGTTGTCATGTTGGTCTAGTACAAAGATTGGTTGTCATGTTGGTCTAGTACAAACACTGGTTATCATGTTGGTCTAGTACAAAGATTGGTTGTCATGTTGGTCTAGTACAAAGATTGGTTGTCGTGTTGGTCTAGTACAAACACTGGTTGTCGTGTTGGTCTAGTACAAACACTGGTTGTCGTGTTGGTTTAGTACAAAGATTGGTTGTCATGTTGGTCTAGTACAAAGATTGGTTGTCGTGTTAGTCTAGTACAAACACTGGTTGTCGTGTTGGTCTAGTACAAAGAATGGTTGTCGTGTTGGTCTAGTACAAACACTGGTTGTGATGTTGGTCTAGTACAAAGATTGGTTGTCATGTTGGTCTAGTACAAAGATTGGTTGTCATGTTGGTCTAGTACAAACACTGGTTGTCGTGTTGGTTTAGTACAAAGATTGGTTGTCATGTTGGTCTAGTACAAACACTGGTTGTTGTGTTGGTCTAGTACAAACATTGGTTGTCATGTTGGTCTAGTACAAAGATTGGTTGTCGTGTTGGTCTAGTACAAACACTGGTTGTCATGTTGGTCTAGTACAAAGATTGGTTGTCGTGTTGGTTTAGTACAAAGATTGGTTGTCGTGTTGGTCTAGTACAAACACTGGTTGTCATGTTGGTCTAGTACAAACACTGGTTGTCATGTTGGTCTAGTACAAATATTGGTTATCATGTTGGTCTGGTACAAACACTGGTTGTCATGTTGGTCTAGTACAAAGATTGGTTGTCATGTTGGTCTAGTACAAACACTGGTTGTCGTGTTGGTTTAGTACAAAGATTGATTGTCATGTTGGTCTATACAAAGATTGGTTGTCGTGTTGGTCTAGTACAAACACTGGTTGTCATGTTGGTCTAGAACACATATTGGTTGTCATGTTGGTCTAGTACAAAGATTGGTTTTCGTGTTGGTCTAGTACAAACACTGGTTGTCATGTTGGTCTAGTACACATATTGGTTGTCATGTTGGTCTAGTACAAAGATTGGTTGTCATGTTGGTCTAGTACAAAGATTGGTTGTCATGTTGGTCTAGTACAAAGATTGGTTGTCATGTTGGTCTAGTACAAAGATTGGTTGTCGTGTTGGTCTAGTACAAAGACTGGTTGTCGTGTTGGTTTAGTACAAAGACTGGTTGTCATGTTGGTCTAGTACAAAGATTGGTTGTCGTGTTGGTCTAGTACAAACACTGGTTGTCATGTTGGTCTAGAACACATATTGGTTGTCATGTTGGTCTAGTACAAAGATTGGTTGTCATGTTGGTTTAGTACAAAGACTGGTTGTCATGTTGGTCTAGTACAAAGATTGGTTGTCGTGTTGGTTTAGTACAAAGACTGGTTGTCATGTTGGTCTAGAACACATATTGGTTGTCGCGTTGGTTTAGTACAAAGACTGGTTGTCATGTTGGTCTAGTACAAAGACTGGTTGTCATGTTGGTCTAGTACAAACAATGGTTGTCATGTTGGTCTAGTACAAAGATTGATTGTCGTGTTGGTTTAGTACAAAGATTGGTTGTCGTGTTGGTCTAGTACAAACACTGGTTGTCATGTTGGTCTAGTACAAAGATTGGTTGTCGTGTTGGTCTAGTACAAACACTGGTTGTCATGTTGGTCTAGTACAAAGATTGGTTGTCGTGTTGGTCTAGTACAAAGATTGGTGTTCGTGTTGGTTTAGTACAAAGATTGGTTGTCGTGTTGGTTTAGTACAAACAATGGTTGTCATGTTGGTCTAGTACAAAGATTGGTTGTCGTTTTGGTTTAATACAAAGATTGGTTGTCGTGTTGGTCTAGTACAAAGACTGGTTGTCATGTTGGTCTAGTACAAAGATTGGTTGTCATGTTAGTCTAGTACAAACACTGGTTGTCGTGTTGGTCTAGTACAAAGAATGGTTGTCGTGTTGGTCTAGTACAAACACTGGTTGTGATGTTGGTCTAGTACAAAGATTGGTTGTCATGTTGGTCTAGTACAAAGATTGGTTGTCATGTTGGTCTAGTACAAACACTGGTTGTCGTGTTGGTTTAGTACAAAGATTGGTTGTCATGTTGGTCTAGTACAAAGATTTGTTGTCATGTTGGTCTAGTACAAACACTTGTTATCATGTTGGTCTAGTACAAAGATTGGTTGTCATGTTGGTCTAGCACAACGACTGGTTGTCATGTTGGTCTAGTAAAAAGATTGGTTGTCATGTTGGTCTAGTACAAAGATTGGTTGTCATGTTGGTCTAGTACAAACACTGGTTATCATGTTGGTCTAGTACAAAGATTGGTTGTCATGTTGGTCTAGTACAAAGATTGGTTGTCGTGTTGGTCTAGTACAAACATTGGTTGTCGTGTTGGTCTAGTACAAACACTGGTTGTCGTGTTGGTTTAGTACAAAGATTGGTTGTCATGTTGGTCTAGTACAAAAATTGGTTGTCGTGTTAGTCTAGTACAAACACTGGATGTCGTGTTGGTCTAGTACAAAGAATGGTTGTCGTGTTGGTCTAGTACAAACACTGGTTGTGATGTTGGTCTAGTACAAACATTGGTTGTCATGTTGGTCTAGTACAAAGATTGGTTGTCATGTTGGTCTAGTACAAACACTGGTTGTCGTGTTGGTTTAGTACAAAGATTGGTTGTCATGTTGGTCTAGTACAAACACTGGTTGTTGTGTTGGTCTAGTACAAACACTGGTTGTCATGTTGGTCTAGTACAAAGATTGGTTGTCGTGTTGGTCTAGTACAAACACTGGTTGTCATGTTGGTCTAGTACAAAGATTGGTTGTCGTGTTGGTCTAGTACAAACACTGGTTGTCATGTTGGTCTAGTACAAACACTGGTTGTCATGTTGGTCTAGTACAAATATTGGTTATCATGTTGGTCTGGTACAAACACTGGTTGTCATGTTGGTCTAGTACAAAGATTGGTTGTCATGTTGGTCTAGTACAAACAGTGGTTGTCGTGTTGGTTTAGTACAAAGATTGATTGTCATGTTGGTCTATACAAAGATTGGTTGTCGTGTTGGTCTAGTACAAACACTGGTTGTCATGTTGGTCTAGAACACATATTGGTTGTCATGTTGGTCTAGTACAAAGATTGGTTGTCATGTTGGTCTAGTACACATATTGGTTGTCATGTTGGTCTAGTACACATATTGGTTGTCATGTTGGTCTAGTACAAAGATTGGTTGTCATGTTGGTCTAGTACAAAGATTGGTTGTCATGTTGGTCTAGTACAAAGATTGGTTGTCGTGTTGGTTTAGTACAAAGATTGGTTGTCGTGTTGGTCTAGTACAAAGACTGGTTGTCGTGTTGGTTTAGTACAAAGACTGGTTGTCATGTTGGTCTAGTACAAAGATTGGTTGTCATGTTGGTCTAGTACAAACACTGGTTGTCATGTTGGTCTAGAACACATATTGGTTGTCATGTTGGTCTAGTACAAAGATTGGTTGTCATGTTGGTTTAGTACAAAGACTGGTTGTCATGTTGGTCTAGTACAAAGATTGGTTGTCGTGTTGGTTTAGTACAAAGACTGGTTGTCATGTTGGTCTAGAACACATATTGGTTGTCGCGTTGGTTTAGTACAAAGACTGGTTGTCATGTTGGTCTAGTACAAAGACTGGTTGTCATGTTGGTCTAGTACAAAGATTGGTTTTCGTGTTGGTCTAGTACAAACACTGGTTGTCATGTTGGTCTAGTACACATATTGGTTGTCATGTTGGTCTAGTACAAAGATTGGTTGTCATGTTGGTCTAGTACAAAGAATGGTTGTCATGTTGGTTTAGTACAAAGATTGGTTGTCGTGTTGGTTTAGTACAAAGACTGATTGTCATGTTGGTCTAGTACAAGGATTGGTTGTCGCGTTGGTTTAGTACAAAGACTGGTTGTCATGTTGGTCTAGTACAAACATTGGTTGTCATGTTGGTCTAGTACATACATTGGTTGTCATGTTGGTCTAGTACAACGACTGGTTGTCATGTTGGTCTAGTACAAAGACTGGTTGTCATGTTGGTCTAGTACAAAGATTGGTTGTCATGTTGGTCTAGTACAAAGATTGGTTGTTGTGTTGGTCTAGTACAAAGATTGGTTGTCATGTTGGTTTAGTACAAAGATAGGTTGTCGCATTGGTTTAGTACAAGGACTGGTTGTCATGTTGGTCTAGTACAAACATTGGTTGTCATGTTGGTCTAGTACAAACATTGGTTGTCATGTTGGTCTAGTACAAGCATTGGTTGTCATGTTGGTCTAGTACAAACATTGGTTGTCATGTTGGTCTAGTACAACGACTGGTTGTCATGTTGGTCTAGTACCAAGACTGGTTGTCATGTTGGTCTAGTACAAACATTGGTTGTCATGTTGGTCTAGTACAAACATTGGTTGTCATATTGGTCTAGTACAACGACTGGTTGTCATGTTGGTCTAGTACAAACATTGGTTGTCATGTTGGACTAGTACAAAGATTGGTTGTCATGTTGGTCTAGTACAAAGATTGGTTGTCGTGTTGGTTTAGTACAAACACGGGTTGTCATGTTGTTCTAGTACAAACACTGGTTGTCGCGTTGGTTTAATACAAAGATTGGTTGTCGTGTTGGTCTAGTACAAACACTGGTTGTCATGTTGGTCTAGTACAAACACTGGTTGTCATGTTGGTCTAGTACAAATATTGGTTATCATGTTGGTCTGGTACAAACACTGGTTGTCATGTTGGTCTAGTACAAAGATTGGTTGTCGTGTTGGTCTAGTACAAACACTGGTTGTCGTGTTGGTTTAGTACAAAGATTGATTGTCATGTTGGTCTATACAAAGATTGGTTGTCGTGTTGGTCTAGTACAAACACTGGTTGTCATGTTGGTCTAGAACACATATTGGTTGTCATGTTGGTCTAGTACAAAGATTGGTGTTCGTGTTGGTCTAGTACAAACACTGGTTGTCATGTTGGTCTAGTACACATATTGGTTGTCATGTTGGTCTAGTACAAAGATTGGTTGTCATGTTGGTCTAGTACAACGACTGGTTGTTGTGTTGGTCTAGTACAAAGATTGGTTGTCGTGTTGGTCTAGTACAAAGATTGGTTGTTGTGTTGGTCTAGTACAAAGATTGGTTGTCGTGTTGGTCTAGTACAAAGATTGGTTGTCATGTTGGTCTAGTACAAAGACTGGTTGTCATGTTGGTCTAGTACAAAGATTGGTTGTCATGTTGGTCTAGTACAAAGAATGGTTGTCGTGTTGGTCTAGTACAAAGACTGGTTGTCATGTTGGTCTAGTACAAAGATTGGTTGTCGTGTTGGTCTAGTACAAAGACTGGTTGTCATGTTGATCTAGTACAAAGATTGGTTGTTGTGTTGGTCTAGTACAAAGATTGGTTGTCGTGTTGGTTTAGTACAAAGATTGGTTGTCGTGTTGGTTTAGTACAAAGACTGATTGTCATGTTGGTCTAGTACAAAGATTGGTTGTCGCGTTGGTTTAGTACAAAGACTGGTTGTCATGTTGGTCTAGTACAAAGATTGGTTGTCGTGTTGGTTTAGTACAAAGATTGGTTGTCATGTTGGTCTAGTACAAAGATTGGTTGTCATGTTGGTCTAGTACAAAAACTGGTTGTCATGTTGGTTTAGTACACAGATTGGTTGTCATGTTGGTCTAGTACAAAGATTGGTTGTCATGTTGGTCTAGTACAAACACTGGTTGTCATGTTGGTCTAGTACAAAGATTGGTTGTCGCGTTGGTTTAGTACAAAGATTGGTTGTCATGTTGGTTTAGTACAAAGACTGGTTGTCGTGTTGGTTTAGTACAAAGATTGGTTGTTGTGTTGGTTTAGTACAAAGACTGATTGTCATGTTGGTCTAGTACAAAGATTGGTTGTCGCGTTGGTTTAGTACAAAGACTGGTTGTCATGTTGGTCTAGTACAAACATTGGTTGTCATGTTGGTCTAGTACATACATTGGTTGTCATGTTGGTCTAGTACAACGACTGGTTGTCATGTTGGTCTAGTACAAAGACTGGTTGTCATGTTGGTCTAGTACAAAGATTGGTTGTCATGTTGGTCTAGTACAAAGATTGGTTGTTGTGTTGGTTTAGTACAAAGATTGGTTGTCATGTTGGTTTAGTACAAAGATTGGTTGTCATGTTGGCTTAGTACAAAGATTGGTTGTCATGTTGGTTTAGTACAAAGATTGGTTGTCATGTTGGCTTAGTACAGATTGGTTGTCATGTTGGTTTAGTACAAAGATTGGTTGTCGCGTTGGTTTAGTACAAGGACTGGTTGTCATGTTGGTCTAGTACAAACATTGGTTGTCATGTTGGTTTAGTACAAACATTGGTTGTCATGTTGGTCTAGTACAAACATTGGTTGTCATGTTGGTCTAGTACAAACATTGGTTGTCATGTTGGTCTAGTACAACAACTGGTTGTCATGTTGGTCTAGTAGAAAGACTGGTTGTCATGTTGGTCTAGTACAAACATTGGTTGTCATGTTGGTCTTGTACAAACATTGGTTGTCATGTTGGTCTAGTACAACGACTGGTTGTCATGTTGGTCTAGTACAAAGATTGGTTGTCATGTTGGACTAGTACAAAGATTGGTTGTCATGTTGGTCTAGTACAAAGATTGGTTGTCGTGTTGGTTTAGTACAAACACGGGTTGTCATGTTGGTCTAGTACAAACACTGGTTGTCGCGTTGATTTAATACAAAGATTGGTTGTCATGTTGGTCTAGTACAAATATTGGTTGTCATGTTGGTCTAGTACAAAGATTGGTTGTCATGTTGGTCTAGTACAAAGATTGGTTATCACGTTGGTTTAGTACAAAGATTGGTTGTCATGTTGGTCTAGTACAAACACTGGTTGTAATGTTGGTCTAGTACTAAGATTGGTTGTCATGTTGGTCTAGTACAAAGATTGGTTGTCGTGTTGATCTAGTACAAAGATTGGTTGTCATGTTGGTCTAGTACAAACACTGGTTGTAATGTTGGTCTAGTACAAAGATTGGTTGTCATGTTGGTCTAGTACAAAGATTGGTTGTCATGTTGGTCTAGTACAAACATTGGTTGTAATGTTGGTCTAGTACAAAGATTGGTTGTCATGTTGGTCTAGTACAAAGATTGGTTGTCGTGTTGGTTTAGTACAAAGATTGGTTGTCATGTTGATCTAGTACAAAGATTGGTTGTCGTGTTGGTTTAGTACAAAGATTGGTTGTCATGTTGGTCTAGTACGACTGGTTGTCATGTTGGTCTAGTATAAAGATTGGTTGTCGTGTTGGTTTAGTACAAAGATTGGTTGTCATGTTGGTCTAGTACAAACACTGGTTGTAATGTTGGTCTAGTACAAACACTAGTTGTCATGTTGGTCTAGTACAAAGATTGGTTGTCATTGTTGGTCTAGCACAACGACTGGTTGTCATGTTGGTCTAGTACAAAGATTGGTTGTCGTGTTGGTCTAGTACAAAGATTGGTTGTCGTGTTGGTTTAGTACAAAGATTGGTTGTCATGTTGGTCTAGTACAAAGATTGGTCGTCGTGTTGGTTAGTACAGATTAGTTGTCGTGTTGGTTTAGTACAAACAATGGTTGTCATGTTGATCTAGTACAAAGATTGGTTGTCATGTTGGTCTAGTACAACGACTGGTTGTCATGTTGGTCTAGTACAAAGATTGGTTGTCGTGTTGGTCTAGTACAAAGATTGGTTGTCGTGTTGGTTTAGTACAAAGATTGGTTGTCGTGTTGGTTTAGTACAAAGATTGGTTGTCCTGTTGGTTTAGTACAAAGATTGGTTGTCATGTTGGTCTAGTACAAACACTGGTTGTTGTGTTGGTTTAGTACAAAGATTGGTCATCGTGTTGGTTTAGTACAAAGATTGGTTGTCGTGTTGGTCTAGTACACAGATTGGTTGTCGTGTTGGTTTAGTACAAAGACTGGTTGTCGTGTTGGTCTAGTACAAACACTGGTTGTAATGTTGGTCTAGTAGAAACACTGGTTGTCGCGTTGGTTTAGTACAAAGATTGGTTGTCGTGTTGGTTTAGTACAAAGACTGGTTGTCATGTTGGTCTAGAACACATATTGGTTGTCGCGTTGGTTTAGTACAAAGACTGGTTGTCATGTTGGTCTAGTACAAAGACTGGTTGTCATGTTGGTCTAGTACAAAGATTGGTTTTCGTGTTGGTTTAGTACAAACACTGGTTGTCATGTTGGTCTAGTACACATATTGGTTGTCATGTTGGTCTAGTACAAAGATTGGTTGTCATGTTGGTCTAGTACAAAGAATGGTTGTCATGTTGGTTTAGTACAAAGATTGGTTGTCGTGTTGGTTTAGTACAAAGACTGATTGTCATGTTGGTCTAGTACAAAGATTGGTTGTCGCGTTGGTTTAGTACAAAGACTGGTTGTCATGTTGGTCTAGTACAAACATTGGTTGTCATGTTGGTCTAGTACATACATTGGTTGTCATGTTGGTCTAGTACAACGACTGGTTGTCATGTTGGTCTAGTACAAAGATTGGTTGTCATGTTGGTCTAGTACAAAGATTGGTTGTCATGTTGGTCTAGTACAAAGATTGGTTGTTGTGTTGGTCTAGTACAAAGATTGGTTGTCATGTTGGTTTAGTACAAAGATTGGTTGTCACGTTGGTTTAGTACAAGGACTGGTTGTCATGTTGGTCTAGTACAAACATTGGTTGTCATGTTGGTCTAGTACAAACATTGGTTGTCATGTTGGTCTAGTACAAACATTGGTTGTCATGTTGGTCTAGTACAAACATTGGTTGTCATGTTGGTCTAGTACAAACATTGGTTGTCATGTTGGTCTAGTACAACGACTGGTTGTCATGTTGGTCTAGTACAAAGACTGGTTGTCATGTTGGTCTAGTACAAACATTGGTTGTCATGTTGGTCTAGTACAAACATTGGTTGTCATATTGGTCTAGTACAACGACTGGTTGTCATGTTGGTCTAGTACAAACATTGGTTGTCATGTTGGACTAGTACAAAGATTGGTTGTCATGTTGGTCTAGTACAAAGATTGGTTGTCGTGTTGGTTTAGTACAAACACGGGTTGTCATGTTGGTCTAGTACAAACACTGGTTGTCGCGTTGGTTTAATACAAAGATTGGTTGTCGTGTTGGTCTAGTACAAACACTGGTTGTCATGTTGGTCTAGTACAACGACTGGTTGTCATGTTGGTCTAGTACAAAGATTGGTTGTCGTGTTGGTCTAGTACAAAGATTGGTTGTCGTGTTGGTTTAGTACAAAGATTGGTTGTCGTGTTGGTTTAGTACAAAGATTGGTTGTCCTGTTGGTTTAGTACAAAGATTGGTTGTCATGTTGGTCTAGTACAAACACTGGTTGTTGTGTTGGTTTAGTACAAAGATTGGTCGTCGTGTTGGTTTAGTACAAAGATTGGTTGTCGTGTTGGTCTAGTACACAGATTGGTTGTCGTGTTGGTTTAGTACAAAGACTGGTTGTCGTGTTGGTCTAGTACAAACACTGGTTGTAATGTTGGTCTAGTACAAACACTGGTTGTCACGTTGGTTTAGTACAAAGATTGGTTGTCGTGTTGGTTTAGTACAAAGACTGGTTGTGATGTTGGTCTAGAACACATATTGGTTGTCGCGTTGGTTTAGTACAAAGACTGGTTGTCATGTTGGTCTAGTACAAAGACTGGTTGTCATGTTGGTCTAGTACAAAGATTGGTTTTCGTGTTGGTCTAGTACAAACACTGGTTGTCATGTTGGTCTAGTACACATATTGGTTGTCATGTTGGTCTAGTACAAAGATTGGTTGTCATGTTGGTCTAGTACAAAGAATGGTTGTCATGTTGGTTTAGTACAAAGATTGGTTGTCGTGTTGGTTTAGTACAAAGACTGATTGTCATGTTGGTCTAGTACAAAGATTGGTTGTCGCGTTGGTTTAGTACAAAGACTGGTTGTCATGTTGGTCTAGTACAAACATTGGTTGTCATGTTGGTCTAGTACATACATTGGTTGTCATGTTGGTCTAGTACAACGACTGGTTGTCATGTTGGTCTAGTACAAAGACTGGTTGTCATGTTGGTCTAGTACAAAGATTGGTTGTCATGTTGGTCTAGTACAAAGATTGGTTGTTGTGTTGGTCTAGTACAAAGATTGGTTGTCATGTTGGTTTAGTACAAAGATTGGTTGTCACGTTGGTTTAGTACAAGGACTGGTTGTCATGTTGGTCTAGTACAAACATTGGTTGTCATGTTGGTCTAGTACAAACATTGGTTGTCATGTTGGTCTAGTACAAACATTGGTTGTCATGTTGGTCTAGTACAAACATTGGTTGTCATGTTGGTCTAGTACAACGACTGGTTGTCATGTTGGTCTAGTACAAAGACTGGTTGTCATGTTGGTCTAGTACAAACATTGGTTGTCATGTTGGTCTAGTACAAACATTGGTTGTCATATTGGTCTAGTACAACGACTGGTTGTCATGTTGGTCTAGTACAAACATTGGTTGTCATGTTGGACTAGTACAAAGATTGGTTGTCATGTTGGTCTAGTACAAAGATTGGTTGTCGTGTTGGTTTAGTACAAACACGGGTTGTCATGTTGGTCTAGTACAAACACTGGTTGTCGCGTTGGTTTAATACAAAGATTGGTTGTCGTGTTGGTCTAGTACAAACACTGGTTGTCATGTTGGTCTAGTACAAACACTGGTTGTCATGTTGGTCTAGTACAAATATTGGTTATCATGTTGGTCTGGTACAAACACTGGTTGTCATGTTGGTCTAGTACAAAGATTGGTTGTCGTGTTGGTCTAGTACAAACACTGGTTGTCGTGTTGGTTTAGTACAAAGATTGATTGTCATGTTGGTCTATACAAAGATTGGTTGTCGTGTTGGTCTAGTACAAACACTGGTTGTCATGTTGGTCTAGAACACATATTGGTTGTCATGTTGGTCTAGTACAAAGATTGGTGTTCGTGTTGGTCTAGTACAAACACTGGTTGTCATGTTGGTCTAGTACACATATTGGTTGTCATGTTGGTCTAGTACAAAGATTGGTTGTCATGTTGGTCTAGTACAACGACTGGTTGTTGTGTTGGTCTAGTACAAAGATTGGTTGTCGTGTTGGTCTAGTACAAAGATTGGTTGTTGTGTTGGTCTAGTACAAAGATTGGTTGTCGTGTTGGTCTAGTACAAAGATTGGTTGTCATGTTGGTCTAGTACAAAGATTGGTTGTCGTGTTGGTCTAGTACAAAGATTGGTTGTCGTGTTGGTTTAGTACAAAGATTGGTTGTCATGTTGGTCTAGTACAAAGATTGGTCGTCGTGTTGGTTAGTACAGATTAGTTGTCGTGTTGGTTTAGTACAAACAATGGTTGTCATGTTGATCTAGTACAAAGATTGGTTGTCATGTTGGTCTAGTACAACGACTGGTTGTCATGTTGGTCTAGTACAAAGATTGGTTGTCGTGTTGGTCTAGTACAAAGATTGGTTGTCGTGTTGGTTTAGTACAAAGATTGGTTGTCGTGTTGGTTTAGTACAAAGATTGGTTGTCCTGTTGGTTTAGTACAAAGATTGGTTGTCATGTTGGTCTAGTACAAACACTGGTTGTTGTGTTGGTTTAGTACAAAGATTGGTCGTCGTGTTGGTTTAGTACAAAGATTGGTTGTCGTGTTGGTCTAGTACACAGATTGGTTGTCGTGTTGGTTTAGTACAAAGACTGGTTGTCGTGTTGGTCTAGTACAAACACTGGTTGTAATGTTGGTCTAGTAGAAACACTGGTTGTCGCGTTGGTTTAGTACAAAGATTGGTTGTCGTGTTGGTTTAGTACAAAGACTGGTTGTCATGTTGGTCTAGAACACATATTGGTTGTCGCGTTGGTTTAGTACAAAGACTGGTTGTCATGTTGGTCTAGTACAAAGACTGGTTGTCATGTTGGTCTAGTACAAAGATTGGTTTTCGTGTTGGTTTAGTACAAACACTGGTTGTCATGTTGGTCTAGTACACATATTGGTTGTCATGTTGGTCTAGTACAAAGATTGGTTGTCATGTTGGTCTAGTACAAAGAATGGTTGTCATGTTGGTTTAGTACAAAGATTGGTTGTCGTGTTGGTTTAGTACAAAGACTGATTGTCATGTTGGTCTAGTACAAAGATTGGTTGTCGCGTTGGTTTAGTACAAAGACTGGTTGTCATGTTGGTCTAGTACAAACATTGGTTGTCATGTTGGTCTAGTACATACATTGGTTGTCATGTTGGTCTAGTACAACGACTGGTTGTCATGTTGGTCTAGTACAAAGATTGGTTGTCATGTTGGTCTAGTACAAAGATTGGTTGTCATGTTGGTCTAGTACAAAGATTGGTTGTTGTGTTGGTCTAGTACAAAGATTGGTTGTCATGTTGGTTTAGTACAAAGATTGGTTGTCACGTTGGTTTAGTACAAGGACTGGTTGTCATGTTGGTCTAGTACAAACATTGGTTGTCATGTTGGTCTAGTACAAACATTGGTTGTCATGTTGGTCTAGTACAAACATTGGTTGTCATGTTGGTCTAGTACAAACATTGGTTGTCATGTTGGTCTAGTACAAACATTGGTTGTCATGTTGGTCTAGTACAACGACTGGTTGTCATGTTGGTCTAGTACAAAGACTGGTTGTCATGTTGGTCTAGTACAAACATTGGTTGTCATGTTGGTCTAGTACAAACATTGGTTGTCATATTGGTCTAGTACAACGACTGGTTGTCATGTTGGTCTAGTACAAACATTGGTTGTCATGTTGGACTAGTACAAAGATTGGTTGTCATGTTGGTCTAGTACAAAGATTGGTTGTCGTGTTGGTTTAGTACAAACACGGGTTGTCATGTTGGTCTAGTACAAACACTGGTTGTCGCGTTGGTTTAATACAAAGATTGGTTGTCGTGTTGGTCTAGTACAAACACTGGTTGTCATGTTGGTCTAGTACAACGACTGGTTGTCATGTTGGTCTAGTACAAAGATTGGTTGTCGTGTTGGTCTAGTACAAAGATTGGTTGTCGTGTTGGTTTAGTACAAAGATTGGTTGTCGTGTTGGTTTAGTACAAAGGTTGGTTGTCCTGTTGGTTTAGTACAAAGATTGGTTGTCATGTTGGTCTAGTACAAACACTGGTTGTTGTGTTGGTTTAGTACAAAGATTGGTCGTCGTGTTGGTTTAGTACAAAGATTGGTTGTCGTGTTGGTCTAGTACACAGATTGGTTGTCGTGTTGGTTTAGTACAAAGACTGGTTGTCGTGTTGGTCTAGTACAAACACTGGTTGTAATGTTGGTCTAGTACAAACACTGGTTGTCACGTTGGTTTAGTACAAAGATTGGTTGTCGTGTTGGTTTAGTACAAAGACTGGTTGTGATGTTGGTCTAGAACACATATTGGTTGTCGCGTTGGTTTAGTACAAAGACTGGTTGTCATGTTGGTCTAGTACAAAGACTGGTTGTCATGTTGGTCTAGTACAAAGATTGGTTTTCGTGTTGGTCTAGTACAAACACTGGTTGTCATGTTGGTCTAGTACACATATTGGTTGTCATGTTGGTCTAGTACAAAGATTGGTTGTCATGTTGGTCTAGTACAAAGAATGGTTGTCATGTTGGTTTAGTACAAAGATTGGTTGTCGTGTTGGTTTAGTACAAAGACTGATTGTCATGTTGGTCTAGTACAAAGATTGGTTGTCGCGTTGGTTTAGTACAAAGACTGGTTGTCATGTTGGTCTAGTACAAACATTGGTTGTCATGTTGGTCTAGTACATACATTGGTTGTCATGTTGGTCTAGTACAACGACTGGTTGTCATGTTGGTCTAGTACAAAGACTGGTTGTCATGTTGGTCTAGTACAAAGATTGGTTGTCATGTTGGTCTAGTACAAAGATTGGTTGTTGTGTTGGTCTAGTACAAAGATTGGTTGTCATGTTGGTTTAGTACAAAGATTGGTTGTCACGTTGGTTTAGTACAAGGACTGGTTGTCATGTTGGTCTAGTACAAACATTGGTTGTCATGTTGGTCTAGTACAAACATTGGTTGTCATGTTGGTCTAGTACAAACATTGGTTGTCATGTTGGTCTAGTACAAACATTGGTTGTCATGTTGGTCTAGTACAACGACTGGTTGTCATGTTGGTCTAGTACAAAGACTGGTTGTCATGTTGGTCTAGTACAAACATTGGTTGTCATGTTGGTCTAGTACAAACATTGGTTGTCATATTGGTCTAGTACAACGACTGGTTGTCATGTTGGTCTAGTACAAACATTGGTTGTCATGTTGGACTAGTACAAAGATTGGTTGTCATGTTGGTCTAGTACAAAGATTGGTTGTCGTGTTGGTTTAGTACAAACACGGGTTGTCATGTTGGTCTAGTACAAACACTGGTTGTCGCGTTGGTTTAATACAAAGATTGGTTGTCGTGTTGGTCTAGTACAAACACTGGTTGTCATGTTGGTCTAGTACAAACACTGGTTGTCATGTTGGTCTAGTACAAATATTGGTTATCATGTTGGTCTGGTACAAACACTGGTTGTCATGTTGGTCTAGTACAAAGATTGGTTGTCGTGTTGGTCTAGTACAAACACTGGTTGTCGTGTTGGTTTAGTACAAAGATTGATTGTCATGTTGGTCTATACAAAGATTGGTTGTCGTGTTGGTCTAGTACAAACACTGGTTGTCATGTTGGTCTAGAACACATATTGGTTGTCATGTTGGTCTAGTACAAAGATTGGTGTTCGTGTTGGTCTAGTACAAACACTGGTTGTCATGTTGGTCTAGTACACATATTGGTTGTCATGTTGGTCTAGTACAAAGATTGGTTGTCATGTTGGTCTAGTACAACGACTGGTTGTTGTGTTGGTCTAGTACAAAGATTGGTTGTCGTGTTGGTCTAGTACAAAGATTGGTTGTTGTGTTGGTCTAGTACAAAGATTGGTTGTCGTGTTGGTCTAGTACAAAGATTGGTTGTCATGTTGGTCTAGTACAAAGACTGGTTGTCATGTTGGTCTAGTACAAAGATTGGTTGTCATGTTGGTCTAGTACAAAGAATGGTTGTCGTGTTGGTCTAGTACAAAGACTGGTTGTCATGTTGGTCTAGTACAAAGATTGGTTGTCGTGTTGGTCTAGTACAAAGACTGGTTGTCCTGTTGGTCTAGTACAAAGATTGGTTGTTGTGTTGGTCTAGTACAAAGATTGGTTGTCATGTTGGTCTAGTACAAAGATTGGTTGTCGTGTTGGTCTAGTACAAAGATTGGTTGTCATGTTGGTTTAGTACAAAGATTGGTTGTCGTGTTGGTTTAGTACAAAGATTGGTTGTTGTGTTGGTTTAGTACAAAGACTGATTGTCATGTTGGTCTAGTACAAAGATTGGTTGTCGCGTTGGTTTAGTACAAAGACTGGTTGTCATGTTGGTCTAGTACAAAGATTGGTTGTCGTGTTGGTTTAGTACAAAGATTGGTTGTCATGTTGGTCTAGTACAAAGATTGGTTGTCATGTTGGTCTAGTACAAAAACTGGTTGTCATGTTGGTTTAGTACACAGATTGGTTGTCATGTTGGTCTAGTACAAAGATTGGTTGTCATGTTGGTCTAGTACAAACACTGGTTGTCATGTTGGTCTAGTACAAAGATTGGTTGTCGCGTTGGTTTAGTACAAAGATTGGTTGTCATGTTGGTTTAGTACAAAGACTGGTTGTCGTGTTGGTTTAGTACAAAGATTGGTTGTCGTGTTGGTTTAGTACAAAGACTGATTGTCATGTTGGTCTAGTACAAAGATTGGTTGTCGCGTTGGTTTAGTACAAAGACTGGTTGTCATGTTGGTCTAGTACAAACATTGGTTGTCATGTTGGTCTAGTACATACATTGGTTGTCATGTTGGTCTAGTACAACGACTGGTTGTCATGTTGGTCTAGTACAAAGACTGGTTGTCATGTTGGTCTAGTACAAAGATTGGTTGTCATGTTGGTCTAGTACAAAGATTGGTTGTTGTGTTGGTTTAGTACAAAGATTGGTTGTCATGTTGGTTTAGTGCAAAGATTGGTTGTCATGTTGGTTTAGTACAAAGATTGGTTGTCATGTTGGTTTAGTACAAAGATTGGTTGTCATGTTGGTTTAGTACAAAGATTGGTTGTCATGTTGGCTTAGTACAGATTGGTTGTCATGTTGGTTTAGTACAAAGATTGGTTGTCGCGTTGGTTTAGTACAAGGACTGGTTGTCATGTTGGTCTAGTACAAACATTGGTTGTCATGTTGGTCTAGTACAAACATTGGTTGTCATGTTGGTCTAGTACAAACATTGGTTGTCATGTTGGTCTAGTACAAACATTGGTTGTCATGTTGGTCTAGTACAACGACTGGTTGTCATGTTGGTCTAGTAGAAAGACTGGTTGTCATGTTGGTCTAGTACAAACATTGGTTGTCATGTTGGTCTTGTACAAACATTGGTTGTCATGTTGGTCTAGTACAACGACTGGTTGTCATGTTGGTCTAGTACAAAGATTGGTTGTCATGTTGGACTAGTACAAAGATTGGTTGTCATGTTGGTCTAGTACAAAGATTGGTTGTCGTGTTGGTTTAGTACAAACACGGGTTGTCATGTTGGTCTAGTACAAACACTGGTTGTCGCGTTGATTTAATACAAAGATTGGTTGTCATGTTGGTCTAGTACAAATATTGGTTGTCATGTTGGTCTAGTACAAAGATTGGTTGTCATGTTGGTCTAGTACAAAGATTGGTTATCACGTTGGTTTAGTACAAAGATTGGTTGTCATGTTGGTCTAGTACAAACACTGGTTGTAATGTTGGTCTAGTACTAAGATTGGTTGTCATGTTGGTCTAGTACAAAGATTGGTTGTCGTGTTGATCTAGTACAAAGATTGGTTGTCATGTTGGTCTAGTACAAACACTGGTTGTAATGTTGGTCTAGTACAAAGATTGGTTGTCATGTTGGTCTAGTACAAAGATTGGTTGTCATGTTGGTCTAGTACAAACATTGGTTGTAATGTTGGTCTAGTACAAAGATTGGTTGTCATGTTGGTCTAGTACAAAGATTGGTTGTCGTGTTGGTTTAGTACAAAGATTGGTTGTCATGTTGATCTAGTACACAGATTGGTTGTCGTGTTGGTTTAGTACAAAGATTGGTTGTCATGTTGGTCTAGTACGACTGGTTGTCATGTTGGTCTAGTATAAAGATTGGTTGTCGTGTTGGTTTAGTACAAAGATTGGTTGTCATGTTGGTCTAGTACAAACACTGGTTGTAATGTTGGTCTAGTACAAACACTAGTTGTTATATTGGTCTAGTACAAAGATTGGTTGTCGTGTTGGTCTAGTACAAAGATTGGTTGTCGTGTTGGTCTAGTACAAAGATTGGTTGTCGTGTTGGTTTAGTACAAAGATTGGTTGTCCTGTTGGTTTAGTACAAAGATTGGTTGTCATGTTGGTCTAGTACAAACACTGGTTGTTGTGTTGGTTTAGTACAAAGATTGGTCGTCGTGTTGGCTTAGTACAAAGATTGGTTGTCGTGTTGGTCTAGTACACAGATTGGTTGTCGTGTTGGTTTAGTACAAAGATTGGTTGTCGTGTTGGTCTAGTACACAGATTGGTTGTCGTGTTGGTTTAGTACAAAGACTGGTTGTCGTGTTGGTCTAGTACAAACACTGGTTGTAATGTTGGTCTAGTACAAACACTGGCTGTCGCATTGGTTTAGTACAAAGATTGGTTGTCGTGTTGGTTTAGTACAAAGACTGGTTGTCATGTTGGTCTAGAACACATATTGGTTGTCGCGTTGGTTTAGTACAAAGACTGGTTGTCATGTTGGTCTAGTACAAAGACTGGTTGTCATGTTGGTCTAGTACAAAGATTGGTTTTCGTGTTGGTCTAGTACAAACACTGGTTGTCATGTTGGTCTAGTACACATATTGGTTGTCATGTTGGTCTAGTACAAAGATTGGTTGTCATGTTGGTCTAGTACAAAGAATGGTTGTCATGTTGGTTTAGTACAAAGATTGGTTGTCGTGTTGGTTTAGTACAAAGACTGATTGTCATGTTGGTCTAGTACAAAGATTGGTTGTCGCGTTGGTTTAGTACAAAGACTGGTTGTCATGTTGGTCTAGTACAAACATTGGTTGTCATGTTGGTCTAGTACATACATTGGTTGTCATGTTGGTCTAGTACAACGACTGGTTGTCATGTTGGTCTAGTACAAAGACTGGTTGTCATGTTGGTCTAGTACAAAGATTGGTTGTCATGTTGGTCTAGTACAAAGATTGGTTGTTGTGTTGGTCTAGTACAAAGATTGGTTGTCATGTTGGTTTAGTACAAAGATTGGTTGTCACGTTGGTTTAGTACAAGGACTGGTTGTCATGTTGGTCTAGTACAAACATTGGTTGTCATGTTGGTCTAGTACAAACATTGGTTGTCATGTTGGTCTAGTACAAACATTGGTTGTCATGTTGGTCTAGTACAAACATTGGTTGTCATGTTGGTCTAGTACAACGACTGGTTGTCATGTTGGTCTAGTACAAAGACTGGTTGTCATGTTGGTCTAGTACAAACATTGGTTGTCATGTTGGTCTAGTACAAACATTGGTTGTCATATTGGTCTAGTACAACGACTGGTTGTCATGTTGGTCTAGTACAAACATTGGTTGTCATGTTGGACTAGTACAAAGATTGGTTGTCATGTTGGTCTAGTACAAAGATTGGTTGTCGTGTTGGTTTAGTACAAACACGGGTTGTCATGTTGGTCTAGTACAAACACTGGTTGTCTCGTTGGTTTAATACAAAGATTGGTTGTCGTGTTGGTCTAGTACAAACACTGGTTGTCATGTTGGTCTAGTACAAACACTGGTTGTCATGTTGGTCTAGTACAAATATTGGTTATCATGTTGGTCTGGTACAAACACTGGTTGTCATGTTGGTCTAGTACAAAGATTGGTTGTCGTGTTGGTCTAGTACAAACACTGGTTGTCGTGTTGGTTTAGTACAAAGATTGATTGTCATGTTGGTCTATACAAAGATTGGTTGTCGTGTTGGTCTTGTACAAAGACTGGTTGTCATGTTGGTCTAGTACAAAGATTGGTTGTCATGTTGGTCTAGTACAAAGAATGGTTGTCGTGTTGGTCTAGTACAAAGACTGGTTGTCATGTTGGTCTAGTACAAAGATTGGTTGTCGTGTTGGTCTAGTACAAAGACTGGTTGTTGTGTTGGTCTAGTACAAAGATTGGTTGTCATGTTGGTCTAGTACAAAGATTGGTTGTCGTGTTGGTCTAGTACAAAGATTGGTTGTCATGTTGGTTTAGTACAAAGATTGGTTGTCGTGTTGGTTTAGTACAAAGATTGGTTGTCGTGTTGGTTTAGTACAAAGACTGATTGTCATGTTGGTCTAGTACAAAGATTGGTTGTCGCGTTGGTTTAGTACAAAGACTGGTTGTCATGTTGGTCTAGTACAAAGATTGGTTGTCGTGTTGGTTTAGTACAAAGATTGGTTGTCATGTTGGTCTAGTACAAAGATTGGTTGTCATGTTGGTCTAGTACAAAAACTGGTTGTCATGTTGGTTTAGTACACAGATTGGTTGTCATGTTGGTCTAGTACAAAGATTGGTTATCATGTTGGTCTAGTACAAACACTGGTTGTCATGTTGGTCTAGTACAAAGATTGGTTGTCGCGTTGGTTTAGTACAAAGATTGGTTGTCATGTTGGTTTAGTACAAAGACTGGTTGTCGTGTTGGTTTAGTACAAAGATTGGTTGTCGTGTTGGTTTAGTACAAAGACTGATTGTCATGTTGGTCTAGTACAAAGATTGGTTGTCGCGTTGGTTTAGTACAAAGACTGGTTGTCATGTTGGTCTAGTACAAACATTGGTTGTCATGTTGGTCTAGTACATACATTGGTTGTAATGTTGGTCTAGTACAACGACTGGTTGTCATGTTGGTCTAGTACAAAGACTGGTTGTCATGTTGGTCTAGTACAAAGATTGGTTGTCATGTTGGTCTAGTACAAAGATTGGTTGTTGTGTTGGTTTAGTACAAAGATTGGTTGTCATGTTGGTTTAGTACAAAGATTGGTTGTCATGTTGGTTTAGTACAAAGATTGGTTGTCATGTTGGCTTAGTACAGATTGGTTGTCATGTTGGTTTAGTACAAAGATTGGTTGTCGCGTTGGTTTAGTACAAGGACTGGTTGTCATGTTGGTCTAGTACAAACATTGGTTGTCATGTTGGTCTAGTACAAACATTGGTTGTCATGTTGGTCTAGTACAAACATTGGTTGTCATGTTGGTCTAGTACAAACATTGGTTGTCATGTTGGTCTAGTACAACGACTGGTTGTCATGTTGGTCTAGTAGAAAGACTGGTTGTCATGTTGGTCTAGTACAAACATTGGTTGTCATGTTGGTCTTGTACAAACATTGGTTGTCATGTTGGTCTAGTACAACGACTGGTTGTCATGTTGGTCTAGTACAAAGATTGGTTGTCATGTTGGACTAGTACAAAGATTGGTTGTCATGTTGGTCTAGTACAAAGATTGGTTGTCGTGTTGGTTTAGTACAAACACGGGTTGTCATGTTGGTCTAGTACAAACACTGGTTGTCGCGTTGATTTAATACAAAGATTGGTTGTCATGTTGGTCTAGTACAAATATTGGTTGTCATGTTGGTCTAGTACAAAGATTGGTTGTCATGTTGGTCTAGTACAAAGATTGGTTATCACGTTGGTTTAGTACAAAGATTGGTTGTCATGTTGGTCTAGTACAAACACTGGTTGTAATGTTGGTCTAGTACTAAGATTGGTTGTCATGTTGGTCTAGTACAAAGATTGGTTGTCGTGTTGATCTAGTACAAAGATTGGTTGTCATGTTGGTCTAGTACAAACACTGGTTGTAATGTTGGTCTAGTACAAAGATTGGTTGTCATGTTGGTCTAGTACAAAGATTGGTTGTCATGTTAGTCTAGTACAAACATTGGTTGTAATGTTGGTCTAGTACAAAGATTGGTTGTCATGTTGGTCTAGTACAAAGATTGGTTGTCGTGTTGGTTTAGTACAAAGATTGGTTGTCATGTTGATCTAGTACAAAGATTGGTTGTCGTGTTGGTTTAGTACAAAGATTGGTTGTCATGTTGGTCTAGTACGACTGGTTGTCATGTTGGTCTAGTATAAAGATTGGTTGTCGTGTTGGTTTAGTACAAAGATTGGTTGTCATGTTGGTCTAGTACAAACACTGGTTGTAATGTTGGTCTAGTACAAACACTAGTTGTTATGTTGGTCTAGTACAAAAATTGGTTGTCGTGTTGGTCTAGTACAAAGATTGGTTGTCGTGTTGGTTTAGTACAAAGATTGGTTGTCGTGTTGGTTTAGTACAAAGATTGGTTGTCCTGTTGGTTTAGTACAAAGATTGGTTGTCATGTTGGTCTAGTACAAACACTGGTTGTTGTGTTGGTTTAGTACAAAGATTGGTCGTCGTGTTGGTTTAGTACAAAGATTGGTTGTCGTGTTGGTCTAGTACACAGATTGGTTGTCGTGTTGGTTTAGTACAAAGACTGGTTGTCGTGTTGGTCTAGTACAAACACTGGTTGTAATGTTGGTCTAGTACAAACACTGGTTGTCGCGTTGGTTTAGTACAAAGATTGGTTGTCATGTTGGTCTAGTACAAAGATTGGTTGTCATGTTGGTCTAGTACAAAGATTGGTTGTCATGTTGGTCTAGTACAAAGATTGGTTGTCGCGTTGGTTTAGTACAAAGATTGGTTGTCATGTTGGTCTAGTACAAACACTGGTTGTAATGTTGGTCTAGTACAAAGATTGGTTGTCATGTTGGTCTAGTACACAGATTGGTTGTCGTGTTGGTTTAGTACAAAGATTGGTTGTCATGTTGGTCTAGTACAAAGACTGGTTGTCGTGTTGGTTTAGTACAAAGATTGGTTGTCGTGTTGGTCTAGTACACAGATTGGTTGTCGTGTTGGTTTAGTACAAAGATTGGTTGTCATGTTGGTCTAGTACAAAGACTGGTTGTCGTGTTGGCTTAGTACAAAGATTGGTTGTCGTGTTGGTCTAGTACACATATTGGTTGTCGTGTTGGTTTAGTACAAAGATTGGTTGTCGTGTTGGTCTAGTACACAGATTGGTTGTCGTGTTGGTCTAGTACAAAGACTGGTTGTCGTGTTGGTCTAGTACAAAAACTGGTTGTCGTGTTGGTCTAGTACAAAAACTGGTTGTCATGTTGGTTTAGTACAAAGTGGACATCATCATCATCTCATTGAATTTAACTTGTCCTTGTTATGATACCCATATAGCTATAAAATTGTTCATTTGTCGTTAAATAACAATCACTCACTGAAATTTTTGCAACACAAAAAAATAATATTGACATAAAATTAATTTTATAATGTGATTTGCTTCACTTTATAATAAATGTATTAAGGGGGTATCATGATGTTGAGTTATTCATCATTTACCTAAGCTTCACTTTATAATGAATGTATTAAGGGGGTATCATGATGTTGAGTTATTCGTCATTTTCCTTTCCTGATCATGTTTTATATCATCTTTATCAAGTGGGCGCAAAAATCTAGTTTTATTGAAGAGCTTGTACCAACCCAGGAAAGTGAGCGGTCATGTATTTGTGTGTTACGGATATCAATTTCTACGATTTTCTATTGGAATTTAGAACCGTTCCAACAGTGTGGTATTTTTCCCCCCATTTTATTGCAGTGATTATAATGAAATATTTCTAAGATCGAATCACATTTGAAACGAAAGTACAATCACTATATTACTTTCCATTGTGAACACATTACCAAATATAAGAAGAGCCTGAAGATACCAAAGGCGTAATCAGAATCCATCAATAGAAAAAAAGACAGACAACACACTGGCCAACAGAAAAAAGACAACAGGACAAACAACGATCTACAAAACACTACACAGAAAACTAAAGATAGAGCAACATGAACCCCACTAAAAACCGGGAATGAACTCAGGTGCCCCGGAAGGATTTGTTTGTTTGTTTGATGGTGCTCAATGCCACTTTCAACAATATTTCAGTTATATTGGCAGTGAAAACTACCGATCTGTTGCAAGTCACTGACAAACTTTATCAAATAATGTCATACACCTCACCCTATTCAAACTCACAACATCAGTGGTGATAGGCACTGATTGCATAGGCAGCTGTTAATCCAACTACCATACAATCACAGCCACGACTGCCTCTCCCCCAGAAGGGTAAGCAGTTCCTGCTCCACTAGTGGCACCTGTCATGTTACTCTAGATACAAACCAGGTGATAAGTCAGGAATGAGGAAAGGACAGGAAGTGCTTATGACAAGTGAAACATATCCAGTTTTCACTGTCAATTTCAAGGCGTTGAAGAGTTTGAAGATACCAAAGGGGTAATTAGCATCAGTATATCGAAGAAGAACAGACAACTCAATGGCCAAAAGAAAAAATACAAACAATGATCTACAAAACATACACATAAAACTAAAGATCGAGTAACACGAACCCCACTAAAAAACAGGGGTGAATTCAGGTGCTCCGGAAGGTCAAGGTATGAAGCAAACCTAGCTGTATCTGTTGTATCCTTTATTTCAAGCTCAATGGGATAGATGTGATCAACAAAATCACCGAACTTATTTAGTGAAAGGACATCATCTATATAGTGCAAAGTGAAATTAAAGGATCTGGCTAGCTTCTTTTTGTTTTTCTTGAGAAGCCCTTGTATGAAGCCTGCCTCATAATGAATAAAGGAACAAGCCGGCAAGAAGAGGAGCACAGGTATGCCAACATGTCCACCTAACATTATTTATTTTCAAAGTTGAACATCATGACAGAAAATAGATATCAAAATACCAACCTCATCGTCATCTGCTGAAAGCTCTATATCACTTTCAATAACACCAGTCTTCACTTTATCTTCAAGGATCATGATATCATCATCACCTGAAAATTGATTCCAATAATTATTTCATATATGAAGGTCAAATGAAACAAATGAAGACTAGAATAGAATGTTGATGGTATATACAAGTTAATGTTCAGTTTATATCTACAAATCATTAGTCTCATACAATTCTTATTATGTAAATTAAACGTATTTAAGTGAAAACATGTATAAAATTGTTGTAATGTACCTTATTTTTAGAATTGTTGTTTAGAAGAGTACATGTATTTGTGAATCAATGAAATAAACCATTCATAAAGGAAAAAAACAAGATGAGATTTCCCCAATTTTTTTTTACATGAAAAGATATGTCTTAATATGACAAGCCATTTTTAGTTTTATTCAATATAAGATATCTAATTAACTTATGATCCAATTCTAACATGTAACTAGGAAATATAATCAAGTAAATGAAAATATCAAAAACTATACAAGATACATAAGTACATTTGTATCATGGAAATGGAATAAATATAAATGAGCTTGCTACATGTACTACATAATTACTAGAGGCTCTTCCGAGATCACCAGACCCTGTATCACTCACCCTGTTATGAATTATCTGTTTAGTGTCCCATGATCTTTAATTGTACAGTATGGGTTAAATCAAGTTTGCAATTCCTAAGAACATGTCATGTCAACATTTTTTTGTAAAAACAATGTTCGGTTTGTTTGAATTCCAACCTATTTTGTAGACGGTTCATGCTTTATTTATGTAATTTGTATTTATTTACATATACTGGAGTTGATGATGTTCATGTTTTATTTATGTTATTTGTATTTATTTACATATACTGGAGTTGATGATGTTCATGTTTTATTTATGTTATTTGTATTTATTTACATATACTGGAGTTGATGATGTTCATGTTTTATTTATGTTATTTGTATTTATTTACATATACTGGAGTTGATGATGTTCATGCTTTATTTATGTAATTTGTATTTATTTACATATACTGGAGTTGATGATGTTCATGTTTTATTTATGTTATTTGTATTTATTTACATATACTGGAGTTGATGATGTTCATGTTTTATTTATGTTATTTGTATTTATTTACATATACTGGAGTTGATGATGTTCATGTTTTATTTATGTTATTTGTATTTATTTACATATACTGGAGTTGATGATGTTCATGTTTTATTTATGTTATTTGTATTTATTTACATATACTGGAGTTGATGTTGTTCATGTTTTATTTATTTACATATACTGGAGTTGATGATGTTCATGTTTTATTTATGTTATTTGTATTTACTTACATATACTGGAGTTGATGATGTTCATGTTTTATTTATGTTATTTGTATTTATTTACATATACTGGAGTTGATGTTGTTCATGTTTTATTTATTTACATATACTGGAGTTGATGATGTTCATGTTTTATTTATGTTATTTGTATTTATTTACATATACTGGAGTTGATGATGTTCATGTTTTATTTATGTTATTTGTATTTATTTACATATACTGGAGTTGATGTTGTTCATGTTTTATTTATTTACATATACTGGAGTTGATGATGTTCATGTTTTATTTATGTTATTTGTATTTATTTACATATACTGGAGTTGATGATGTTCATGTTTTATTTATGTTATTTGTATTTATTTACATATACTGGAGTTGATGATGTTCATGTTTTATTTATGTTATTTGTATTTATTTACATATACAGGAGTTGGACAAATACAGTAATTTTTAACTATTCGTGAACTGTATACACACGACATTCTTTCGGAAATATTGAATTGATTTTGAATTATTTGTATTTGAACGAGATATTTTAAAACAAAGATATGGATGTTAACATGAAAAACATATTTATTGTGTATTTTCCAACATAGATTCGATTGAACAATTCCTGCGTAAAAATATTTAAAACAAAGTCGGAGTTCATTCGTTTATCATTTTGAGTGCTAACAAGATGGCGGAGCGGAGTTGTCAAACATAATATCGAACGCTTGAACAGTTGTTAATAATCGACAATTATTGTTAGATATGAAATAAAAAAATAAATGCCAATGAAAAAAAAAGCTTGTATTGTTGACATAAAAAAAAATACTTAAGACAACCATCTATCGACTGACTTTTGTAATATATCGTCATCCTGTGATGTTGTTTACAAGGGATGCTGATTGACACAAAGCTGGTTACTGATTTATTTTACGATTTTGTGAGCATTTTACTTGTTTGAGTAGCAAAATTCAAAATATCAGTAACTTAATTACATCACCGTCTAGTTATCAACGTATACGTAGGAAAACAAGGTTAGTGCATTTTGCTATTCATGGCCGACACATATCAATGGAATGTATGTGTGCATACTGGGGATCCCCAAATGTAAATTTTCAAAACAAACGATAAAAAAATACTTAGTTACAGAGTATTTATTTATAACTTAGGGGGAATTTTTATTTTAAGGACTTTAAAAATATGTTATAAGCCAGTGTTTTGTTTGCTTACACTCGGTCGTCACGGTAATTTCACAGCAGAAGTCACATGGAACAGCTAGATTTGTTGTGTACTGCACTTGCGCTAAATATAGAGTTGTTGAGTATTATTGTGTGTGCCGTTTTATAGATGTCATATTAGAATCATGTTTTATTTATGTTATTTGTATTTATTTACATATACTGGAGTTGATGATGTTCATGTTTTATTTATGTGATTTGTATTTATTTACATATACTGGAGTTGATGATGTTCGTGTTTTATTTATGTTATTTGTATTTATTTACATATACTGGAGTTGATGATGTTCATGTTTTATTTATGTAATTTGTATTTCTTTACATATACTGGAGTTGATGATGTTCATGTTTTATTTATGTTATTTGTATTTATTTACATATACTGGAGTTGATGATGTTCATGTTTTATTTATGTTATTTGTATTTATTTACATATACTGGAGTTGATGATGTTCATGTTTTATTTATGTTATTTGTATTTATTTACATATACTGGAGTTGATGATGTTCCTGTTTTATTTATGTTATTTGTATTTATTTACATATACTGGAGTTGATGATGTTCGTGTTTTATTTATGTTCTTTGTATTTATTTACATATACTGGAGTTGATGATGTTCGTGTTTTATTTATGTTATTTGTATTTATTTACATATACTGGAGTTGATGATGTTCGTGTTTTATTTATGTTCTTTGTATTTATTTACATATACTGGAGTTGATGATGTTCATGTTTTATTTATGTTATTTGTATTTATTTACATATACTGGAGTTGAAGATGTTCATGTTTTATTTATGTTATTTGTATTTATTTACATATACTGGAGTTGAAGATGTTCATGTTTTATTTATGTTATTTGTATTTATTTACATATACTGGAGTTGATGATGTTCATGTTTTATTTATTTACATATACTGGAGTTGATGATGTTCATGTTTTATTTATGTTATTTGTATTTATTTACATATACTGGAGTTGATGATATTCATGTTTTATTTATGTTATTTGTATTTATTTACATATACTGGAGTTGATGATGTTCATGTTTTATTTATGTTATTTGTATTTATTTACATATACTGGAGTTGATGATGTTCATGTTTTATTTATGTTATTTGTATTTATTTACATATACTGGAGTTGATGATGTTCATGTTTTATTTATGGTCTTTGTATTTATTTACATATACTGGAGTTGATGATATTCATGTTTTATTTATGTTATTTGTATTTATTTACATATACTGGAGTTGATGATGTTCATGTTTTATTTATGTTATTTGTATTTATTTACATATACTGGAGTTGATGATGTTTGTGTTTTATTTATGTTCTTTGTATTTATTTACTTATACTGGAGTTGATGATTTTCATGTTGTTTAACCATAACATGACAGGATTCACTAGTGGAGCAGGAACTGTTAACCTGACCGGAGCACCTGAGTTCACCTCTGGTTTTTAGTGTGGTTTGTGTTGCTCAATCTTAGTTTTTGTGTAGTGTTTTGCAGATTATTGTTTGTCCTTTTGTAATATTTCTTTTGGCCATTGTGTTGTCTGCCCTTCTTCAGTTTACAGTTTCTGATTACCCCTTTGGTATCTTTTGGCCATTGTGTTGTCTGCCCTTCTTCAGTTTACAGTTTCTGATTATTCCTTTGGTATCTTTTGCCCATTGTGTTGTCTGCCCTTCTTCAGTTTACGGTTTCTGATTACTCCTTTGGTATCTTTTGGCCATTGTGTTGTCTGCCCTTCTTCAGTTTACAGTTTCTGATTACTCCTTTGGTATCTTTTGCCCATTGTGTTGTCTGCCCTTCTTCAGTTTACGGTTTCTGATTACTCCTTTGGTATCTTTTGCCCATTGTGTTGTCTGCCCTTCTTCAGTTTACGGTTTCTGATTACTCCTTTGGTATCTTTTGCCCATCTTCAGTTTATGGTTTCTGATTACTCCTTTGGTATCTTTTGCCCATTGTGTTGTCTGCCCTTCTTCAGTTTACGGTTTCTGATTACTCCTTTGGTATCTTTTGGCCATTGTGTTGTCTGCCCTTCTTCAGTTTACAGTTTCTGATTACTCCTTTGGTATCTTTTGCCCATTGTGTTGTCTGTCCTTCTTCAGTTTATGGTTTCTGATTACTCCTTTGGTATCTTTTGGCCATTGTGTTGTCTGCCCTTCTTCAGTTTACAGTTTCTGATTACCCCGTTGGTATCTTTTGGCCATTGTGTTGTCTGTTCTTCTTCAGTTTACAGTTTCTGATTACTCCTTTGGTATCTTTTGGCCATTGTGTTGTCTGCCCTTCTTCAGTTTAGTTTCTGATTACCCCTTTGGTATCTTTTGCCCATTGTGTTGTCTGCCCTTCTTCAGTTTACGGTTTCTGATTACTCCTTTGGTATCTTTTGGCCATTGTATTGTCTGCCCTTCTTCAGTTTACAGTTTCTGATTACTCCTTTGGTATCTTTTGGCCATTGTGTTGTCTGCCCTTCTTCAGTTTACAGTTTCTGATTACCCTTTGGTATCTTTTGGCCATTGTGTTGTCTGCCCTTCTTCAGTTTACAGTTTCTGATTATTCCTTTGGTATCTTTTGCCCATTGTGTTGTCTGCCCTTCTTCAGTTTACGGTTTCTGATTACTCCTTTGGTATCTTTTGGCCATTGTGTTGTCTGCCCTTCTTCAGTTTACAGTTTCTGATTACTCCTTTGGTATCTTTTGCCCATTGTGTTGTCTGCCCTTCTTCAGTTTACGGTTTCTGATTACTCCTTTGGTATCTTTTGCCCATTGTGTTGTCTGCCCTTCTTCAGTTTACGGTTTCTGATTACTCCTTTGGTATCTTTTGCCCATCTTCAGTTTATGGTTTCTGATTACTCCTTTGGTATCTTTTGCCCATTGTGTTGTCTGCCCTTCTTCAGTTTACGGTTTCTGATTACTCCTTTGGTATCTTTTGGCCATTGTGTTGTCTGCCCTTCTTCAGTTTACAGTTTCTGATTACTCCTTTGGTATCTTTTGCCCATTGTGTTGTCTGTCCTTCTTCAGTTTATGGTTTCTGATTACTCCTTTGGTATCTTTTGGCCATTGTGTTGTCTGCCCTTCTTCAGTTTACAGTTTCTGATTACCCCTTTGGTATCTTTTGGCCATTGTGTTGTCTGTTCTTCTTCAGTTTACAGTTTCTGATTACTCCTTTGGTATCTTTTGGCCATTGTGTTGTCTGCCCTTCTTCAGTTTAGTTTCTGATTACCCCTTTGGTATCTTTTGCCCATTGTGTTGTCTGCCCTTCTTCAGTTTACGGTTTCTGATTACTCCTTTGGTATCTTTTGGCCATTGTGTTGTCTGCCCTTCTTCAGTTTACAGTTTCTGATTACTCCTTTGGTATCTTTTGGCCATTGTGTTGTCTGCCCTTCTTCAGTTTACAGTTTCTGATTACCCCTTTGGTATCTTTTGGCCATTGTGTTGTCTGCCCTTCTTCAGTTTACAGTTTCTGATTATTCCTTTGGTATCTTTTGCCCATTGTGTTGTCTGCCCTTCTTCAGTTTACGGTTTCTGATTACTCCTTTGGTATCTTTTGGCCATTGTGTTGTCTGCCCTTCTTCAGTTTACAGTTTCTGATTACTCCTTTGGTATCTTTTGCCCATTGTGTTGTCTGCCCTTCTTCAGTTTACGGTTTCTGATTACTCCTTTGGTATCTTTTGCCCATTGTGTTGTCTGCCCTTCTTCAGTTTACGGTTTCTGATTACTCCTTTGGTATCTTTTGCCCATCTTCAGTTTATGGTTTCTGATTACTCCTTTGGTATCTTTTGCCCATTGTGTTGTCTGCCCTTCTTCAGTTTACGGTTTCTGATTACTCCTTTGGTATCTTTTGGCCATTGTGTTGTCTGCCCTTCTTCAGTTTACAGTTTCTGATTACTCCTTTGGTATCTTTTGCCCATTGTGTTGTCTGTCCTTCTTCAGTTTATGGTTTCTGATTACTCCTTTGGTATCTTTTGGCCATTGTGTTGTCTGCCCTTCTTCAGTTTACAGTTTCTGATTACCCCTTTGGTATCTTTTGGCCATTGTGTTGTCTGCCCTTCTTCAGTTTACAGTTTCTGATTACTCCTTTGGTATCTTTTGCCCATTGTGTTGTCTGCCCTTCTTCAGTTTACGGTTTCTGATTACTCCTTTGGTATCTTTTGCCCATTGTGTTGTCTGCCCTTCTTCAGCTTACGGTTTCTGATTACTCCTTTGGTATCTTTTGCCCATCTTCAGTTTATGGTTTCTGATTACTCCTTTGGTATCTTTTGCCCATTGTGTTGTCTGCCCTTCTTCAGTTTACGGTTTCTGATTACTCCTTTGGTATCTTTTGGCCATTGTGTTGTCTGCCCTTCTTCAGTTTACAGTTTCTGATTACTCCTTTGGTATCTTTTGCCCATTGTGTTGTCTGTCCTTCAGTTTATGGTTTCTGATTACTCCTTTGGTATCTTTTGGCCATTGTGTTGTCTGCCCTTCTTCAGTTTACAGTTTCTGATTACCCCTTTGGTATCTTTTGGCCATTGTGTTGTCTGTTCTTCTTCAGTTTACAGTTTCTGATTACTCCTTTGGTATCTTTTGGCCATTGTGTTGTCTGCCCTTCTTCAGTTTAGTTTCTGATTACCCCTTTGGTATCTTTTGCCCATTGTGTTGTCTGCCCTTCTTCAGTTTACGGTTTCTGATTACTCCTTTGGTATCTTTTGGCCATTGTGTTGTCTGCCCTTCTTCAGTTTACAGTTTCTGATTACTCCTTTGGTATCTTTTGGCCATTGTGTTGTCTGCCCTTCTTCAGTTTACAGTTTCTGATTACCCCTTTGGTATCTTTTGGCCATTGTGTTGTCTGCCCTTCTTCAGTTTACAGTTTCTGATTATTCCTTTGGTATCTTTTGCCCATTGTGTTGTCTGCCCTTCTTCAGTTTACGGTTTCTGATTACTCCTTTGGTATCTTTTGGCCATTGTGTTGTCTGCCCTTCTTCAGTTTACAGTTTCTGATTACTCCTTTGGTATCTTTTGCCCATTGTGTTGTCTGCCCTTCTTCAGTTTACGGTTTCTGATTACTCCTTTGGTATCTTTTGCCCATTGTGTTGTCTGCCCTTCTTCAGTTTACGGTTTCTGATTACTCCTTTGGTATCTTTTGCCCATCTTCAGTTTATGGTTTCTGATTACTCCTTTGGTATCTTTTGCCCATTGTGTTGTCTGCCCTTCTTCAGTTTACGGTTTCTGATTACTCCTTTGGTATCTTTTGGCCATTGTGTTGTCTGCCCTTCTTCAGTTTACAGTTTCTGATTACTCCTTTGGTATCTTTTGCCCATTGTGTTGTCTGTCCTTCTTCAGTTTATGGTTTCTGATTACTCCTTTGGTATCTTTTGGCCATTGTGTTGTCTGCCCTTCTTCAGTTTACAGTTTCTGATTACCCCTTTGGTATCTTTTGGCCATTGTGTTGTCTGTTCTTCTTCAGTTTACAGTTTCTGATTACTCCTTTGGTATCTTTTGGCCATTGTGTTGTCTGCCCTTCTTCAGTTTAGTTTCTGATTACCCCTTTGGTATCTTTTGCCCATTGTGTTGTCTGCCCTTCTTCAGTTTACGGTTTCTGATTACTCCTTTGGTATCTTTTGGCCATTGTGTTGTCTGCCCTTCTTCAGTTTACAGTTTCTGATTACTCCTTTGGTATCTTTTGGCCATTGTGTTGTCTGCCCTTCTTCAGTTTACAGTTTCTGATTACTCCTTTGGTATCTTTTGCCCATTGTGTTGTCT
This sequence comes from Bathymodiolus septemdierum, assembly GCA_963383655.1. NCBI lineage: Eukaryota > Metazoa > Mollusca > Bivalvia > Mytilida > Modiolidae > Bathymodiolus > Bathymodiolus septemdierum. The sequence continues at coordinate 99,902,454 of OY726517.1, read as the reverse complement.
GCCCTTCTTCAGTTTACGGTTTCTGATTACCCCTTTGGTATCTTTTGGCCATTGTGTTGTCTGCCCTTCTTCAGTTTACGGTTTCTGATTACTCCTTTGGTATCTTTTGGCCATTGTGTTGTCTGCCCTTCTTCAGTTTACAGTTTCTGATTACTCCTTTGGTATCTTTTGCCCATTGTGTTGTCTGCCCTTCTTCAGTTTACGGTTTCTGATTACTCCTTTGGTATCTTTTGCCCATTGTGTTGTCTGCCCTTCTTCAGTTTACGGTTTCTGATTACTCCTTTGGTATCTTTTGCCCATCTTCAGTTTATGGTTTCTGATTACTCCTTTGGTATCTTTTGCCCATTGTGTTGTCTGCCCTTCTTCAGTTTACGGTTTCTGATTACTCCTTTGGTATCTTTTGGCCATTGTGTTGTCTGCCCTTCTTCAGTTTACAGTTTCTGATTACTCCTTTGGTATCTTTTGCCCATTGTGTTGTCTGTCCTTCTTCAGTTTATGGTTTCTGATTACTCCTTTGGTATCTTTTGGCCATTGTGTTGTCTGCCCTTCTTCAGTTTACAGTTTCTGATTACCCCTTTGGTATCTTTTGGCCATTGTGTTGTCTGTTCTTCTTCAGTTTACAGTTTCTGATTACTCCTTTGGTATCTTTTGGCCATTGTGTTGTCTGCCCTTCTTCAGTTTAGTTTCTGATTACCCCTTTGGTATCTTTTGCCCATTGTGTTGTCTGCCCTTCTTCAGTTTACGGTTTCTGATTACTCCTTTGGTATCTTTTGGCCATTGTGTTGTCTGCCCTTCTTCAGTTTACAGTTTCTGATTACTCCTTTGGTATCTTTTGGCCATTGTGTTGTCTGCCCTTCTTCAGTTTACAGTTTCTGATTACTCCTTTGGTATCTTTTGCCCATTGTGTTGTCTGCCCTTCTTCAGTTTACGGTTTCTGATTACCCCTTTGGTATCTTTTGGCCATTGTGTTGTCTGCCCTTCTTCAGTTTACAGTTTCTGATTACTCCTTTGGTATCTTTTGCCCATTGTGTTGTCTGCCCTTCTTCAGTTTACGGTTTCTGATTACCCCTTTGGTATCTTTTGGCCATTGTGTTGTCTGCCCTTCTTCAGTTTACAGTTTCTGATTACTCCTTTGGTATCTTTTGGCCATTGTGTTGTCTGTTCTTCTTCAGTTTACGGTTTCTGATTACTCCTTTGGTATCTTTTGGCCATTGTGTTGTCTGCCCTTCTTCAGTTTAGTTTCTGATTAACCCTTTGGTATCTTTTGGCCATTGTGTTGTCTGCCCTTCTTCAGTTTAGTTTCTGATTACCCCTTTGGTATCTTTTGGCCATTGTGTTGTCTGTCCTTCTTCAGTTTAGTTTCTGATTACCCCTTTGGTATCTTTTGGCCATTGTGTTGTCTGCCCTTCTTCAGTTTAGTTTCTGATTACCCCTTTGGTATCTTTTGGTCATTGTGTTGTCTGCCCTTCTTCAGTTTATGGTTTCTGATTACCCTTTGGTATCTTTTGATCATTGTGTTGTCTGCCCTTCTTCAGTTTATGGTTTCTGATTACCCCTTTGGTATCTTCTGATCATTGTGTTATCTGCCCTTCTTCAGCTTACGGTTTCTGATTACCCCTTTGGTATCTTTTGGCCATTGTGTTATCTGCCCTTCTTCAGTTTACAGTTTCTGATTACTCCTTTGGTATCTTCAAACTTTTCTTCCAAAGTGTTATATGTATTAACTTTTCTCCTGGTGTGATATTTTCCTTGGATTTCTGATACATATAAAACATAATCCTTATATAGAGACAGCCCTAGTATGCTTTATGTGCAGTTTGTGTTCAAATAAGTTTCCTGAGTTTCTATGGAATAAAAAAATGTTTATTCATTTCCCTATAGGGTCAAATATAAAACTTTTTTCGGTGGTAGAAGTGACACAGGAACAAGGAAAAAGGAGGAGATCAAATTTAACTACGTTTGGTATAACAAAACATCTGCTGTTGTGTGTTTTGTATAACAAAATATGTTCTGTTCAGTGTTGTTTTTTTTTCTTTCTTTCTCATAAAATAGCTTTAAATAAACAAATATATAATAATAATCAATGGAAAAAATGTAAAAGAAATCCAAAATGAAAGGATATGCTTCAAAATGACTGCCAATGATCAAAATCAATGATAGCTGTAACTAAATTAAATATATATATATTTACCTGTGATAATGCCTGAAGGATAAACCCACTTGTTTCTACGACTGTAAATAAAATAAGACTTATCAAAACCAATGAAACATTCTGGAAGAAAAAAATCATGCCCCACGTTCTTTAAATGAGTACCAAGATTATATAAGTACAGTATATGAAGGATATGTGGGTTATGGAAATTTTATGTCACTTTCAACAATATTAAAAGTAATATTGTGGCAGTCAGTTTTGTTGTTGGATGCACTCAGTGTACATGGAGACAACCATCGACCTGTTGCAATTATTGGAAAAACTTTATAACATGAAATTATATCAAGCAATTCTTGCAAGTCAGGCGTGAATCAAACTCACAACTAAAGTGGTGATATGGACTGAATGCATACATAAATGTAAATCAAAGTAAAATACGGACACCACAGATCCCTAAATATAAAACAGAAGACCATTACTAAAGTGGTGATAAGTAAAATACGGACAACACAGATCCCTAAATATAAAACAGAAGACCATTACATGTAACGAGCTGAAATCAAATACAATGAAATATTTACCAAAGTATTAAATTACGAGTTGTTTCTTTTGTCATTCCCCACAGATTTAGTTGCTTTTAAATTACCTTAAGTAAAAGATAAAATTACCTGCATCTTTTTCTGCAGAGTATAATTATAACTATCACACATATCATAATCAGAATCACAGATATCACAATTAAAGCAATCTTCCACGGATCAAATTCACAGTCTATACATGAACACTTGTAGCCATTTATCTCATTAATACAAGTGTAGGACTCTGGACATGGAGAGCTTAGGCACTCGTTGACATCCTCTTCACAATGTAATCCAGTAAATTCAGGTGGACATATACAGTTATAATAGGTATCAAAACTTTCAGCTCTGTGTGTATCCTTACAAGGGTAATGGCTAGTGTTCTTAGCTGTAATTGAAATTAATAGGTTATATATCTGAAAGTTAACAAGTACTTGATAGTTTTACATCAATCACACTTACTGTTGTCCATACCTATAACATTTCAGTTCTTTGTTTCATCAAATAAAGGCTCACCTGAGCCTGTATCACTTGTCTGTTTTTGTTCTGAAGAAAAGTCTTCTTTTTTAATTTTTTTTTTATAAAGTTTTCTTCATTGCAGTTTATGCTAAACTTTGGACAACAAGAGATTGGACCACATATACCCTGGGCTGTTCATTTATTGAAGGTTGCATCTCCATAACACGAGGAAACTTCATGTCAAATACACACTTCTATTGCTGGTTCTTGAGATTGGTACAATTTTGTTGAATAGTTTTACTGGAAAAGATTACAATTGGAAAATGTCAACGAAAGACAGATGCCAAGTGATATCAAAAGCTCACATTGCCCTTTTCTAAGTTTGTGTTTTAGATGTCAATCTGAAATTAAAGATGGCTAACCACTATGTGACATGTCTAACATAGGAGGTCTCAATGTGAAATATGTTCATTTCTCTTCTCAAAAAGCACAGAACCATCTTGACTCAAACTATATAAATATAAATAGTCATTGGATAGTACCTAATCAAATTTGTGTTTATGTAGTTGATTGGAAATCCAGCATGGTCACCACAAGTAAACATCATTTACATTGGAAGCAGGAGATTGACAATGCCTCAAATGTCGCTTAATTATAAATATGTTCATACTGTGAAAGACTTCCTATTTATGAGGTATTATTTATGGATTTAAAGTCTAAATCCTCTGAATTTAAATATTAGCCTTGTATGTATGTAAAAAAAACAAAAAACAATAACCTTGACACTGTCCTTTGTTCTGACAAGGGGACTCCAAGATGGCAAACTGTATTGTCACAACATGAGAAGTAGCATTTTTATCATCTGTAACATACAGCTTGATGTAATCGTAACCATGGTAATCAGATGGCTGAATGTAGGTCACTGTTACATAGATCCAGGACATCTCTGTTTCATTATATGGTAATGATAAACTGAAGTTCCCACAGGGAATGCTATCCATCTAAAATCATTAAACAAATTCATGCTGCCCAAATTGATTATTTGTGTTTCAGATAAATATCTTATTTTACATGAAAAATCAGAAATGAATCAGAATTTGATGGTGTCCACTGAGTTAGTTCCGGCATTTAGTAAAATCAGGTTTCCTAATCTAGCTCTTAAAGTAAAATTCATTGATCTCAAACGCTTGCCCTACATTGATAAAAATAAAAGTCTGCAAATAACGATTTTCATAAATTTTCAAGTGGCCACTGGAAAGCACTCCCCTGTGCTGTAATATTTTGGTTAAGGAAGACAAACATTTAATTAAAAATAGGATATTTATCTATGCCAATGGTGAAATGTGGGAAGACATATTCAACGACCAGTTATAAAACTCACACGTCACTTATAGCAATACAGTATTTCCTTACCTACCTAACCTGGCCACTTATCGATAGCGTGAGTTGGCAATGCCAAACAGACAATAATATAAGGGTTACTTGAGAATGTTTTTTTTTAAACTTTCTCCATTGAAGCATACATAAAGCTTTCCACTACCAAGGAATTCCAAAATGGACTTCATCGATTTTGATGTCTTCATGTGTACAATCTTAAATCTGCACATCAAAATTATGATTCATGGGATTTGAAATAGTAAATAATATTTCCATAACTTGTTCCTTGGAAAAGGATCTTTTTTTTTTTTTTTTTTATTTTACATATTCCACACTGCATTCAATGTTAAACATTGGATCATCTAGGTTTAAAATGCATGAGGAATTGCAATTACAATCTTTTTATGTAATATTCAATGTCAAAAAGCGGCAATAACTCCTTCAAAAATAGTTCAATCAAACTGTCAGAAAAATATATAAGCATGCAGAGCTTTGATGAAAATCAATCTAGAAAGTATGATTTTGAATGGTGTCTTGCTAAACACAATGTACTTACAGATCTGTCCTGAGAACAAGGTTCTAGCCCTGGAGATATTGTCTGTTTAAATGATACTGTTAGATTACCATGACTTGGATGTGACACAAAAAATGTCAATGTGTCTGTTTTATCAATATCATAAGCTCCAAACATTGCAGAAAACTGGTCTGACCAGATATACTCAGTATAGTTGGACATCTGTTCAAGATATATCTGCAAAGAAATTGGTCAAATTTGCAATAATTTATTCATGTTAGATCAATATTAGAATCTAGGATGAATGAATGAATGCTGTCGAACTCATTTATGTAGAAATTTGATACAAATATAATTTATTTGTTGCATTGTTGATTAAACACAACATAAAAAAGACTTTCTACTGCATAGTTATGAAAAACTATGTCTTTTAAAGGACCACTTTATCAAATGAATTGCTCTCTTTCTAGGTTCAAATATATCTGTTGAATTTTGAAAATTAGACACCTTACTTAATAAACTTACTATAACAGGTTCACTTGGATCCCCCAACAATACAGATGTTCCATACTGTGTAAGAAAAACTACTGGATAGTCATTCTGACTAGTCACATTGACTGTCAATGTTACGACTGTACTGGCTGCTGGGAAATCAGTCTGTACCTCTGTCAACAGAATGTATATATACTCTGTCCCTGAACAGTCAGAACATGGTGTGTAAAGTAGCCTGAAACAGAAATATCTTAATTCTAACTCTGGTTTGGTTTTTCGTATTATCAGCTATTCTGCATTGAAGGCATGAATGTTGGACACAATTTTGAAAGAGAACTCTTCAAGGACTATCCTATCAAGGTTTGATTTAATTTAGCTGAAGAAATGCAGATGATTTTCAAATGATTTTTGTCATATTCAGATAAATTTGTATATTTTCGTCAGTATAGTGTAATTAGCAAAGCGCATTACGTATCAACAAAACCTCTAATATGTGTCATACTACTCATTAAAATATAACTAAGGTTTAAATTTCAGCTAATTTGGTGGAAAAATGAGACTTCATTGCCTCTGTAAGTGTGTTTATAAAATACCCCATGTTCTAATTATAGTAACAGCAGCCAAGTGAGATGATTGGCAGGATTATTAAAATCAATTTTGAAAACAAACACACCAAGGATGATTGGTCCCATTTTGGCTCCATTTGATCCTTTTTAGCTAGTTCTAAATCTGTTTGAAAAACAAAGGCAAGAAATTTCAGGAAGAATCTACAACAAAAAAAACCTATCAAAGTCAGATTTAGAAAAAGACAAAAAAATTCTGGGCTTTGGCCCTATATCTTAGAATAATTAGAGTAATCCCAAATCTGTTGGCATACCCCACAATAATTGTTCAAAGGCATTCAATGGAAAAAACTGCATAGAGCTAGGTTAAATTTGTTTCATAAGAAATATAGACGAAAAAACACCTATCAATTGGGATTTAAAAAAAAATCAAAATCTTACTAAATAAAGAGAGTTTTAAAAGAAACCTAAAATTAATCAATATTGGTTGAAAATTAAATGGTCATATACAACTACAGGACAGTGTTGTTCACTGACAAAAAACATGGTCTTCATTCTAGTACCTGGATCTGTGAATGTTAGACAAGAACAGCAGCAACAGAAGTTTGGTTACTTTATTATGTCTTATTTTTTGTGAGTTTTCCCTTATATTCATTTTTTTCAAACTGACTATATGTTTATACTTACATTCCATCACTAGACAGACTAGGTATACCTATGGAGTATGTTGTATTCTCTAAAGAAAATAATATAGTGTCACCTTCATCATCTACAGCCTGTAACAAATACTGGAGTGTTCCTATAAAATAAAACTTTAATAATAATATAGTTTATAACTTAAATCCATCTACTGTATATCAGAAATAACCATGCTGATCTTTCTAAAAAAAACAATTCCATTTTTTTTTTAAATTAAAGAGTATAACCTAAATAATAATAATCATTTAAATAAAAGCTCGTTATAAACTTCATGGCAACCGTGAGATCAAACACAGTCATGAAGTGTTGTTCTATAACTTTTGATTTTTGTCAAAATAAAAGAGAGACAACATGGTAAGAAAAACTAGAAGCTCAGTGGGCTGAGCCTGTGTCGCTCATCTTTCATTCTACTTTGAAGAAACTTTATACAGAACCTTCCATAGGTACTTCCTACCAAATTGTTGTTCATGAGGATAAGATTTTTAGAAATGGACCAATCAGAAATAAGAATTGCCTGTGGCAGCCATGTTTGTTCACGAATCAGGCCGAAATGAGCAATTTTTATAGAGGACCTACCATATATGCTTCCTCCCAAGTATTGGTTCATTTGGCCAAGCGGGTTCAGAGGAGAAGATTTTTAGAAATCGACCAATCAGAAATAAGAATTGCCTGTGGCGGCCATGTTTGGTAACGAATCCGGCCGAAATGAGCAGTCTTTGTAGAGGACCTTCCATAGATGCTTCCTACCAAGTTTTGGTTCATTTGGCCAAGCGGTTTCAGAGGAGAAGATTTTTAGAAATCGACCAATCAGAAACAAGAATTGCCTGTGCCGGCAATGTTTGTTACCCGATCGAGACGCAATGAACAATGTTTATAGAGGACCTTACATAGATGCTTCCCACCAAGTTTCAGTTCATTTGGCCATGCAGTTTCAGAGGAGATTTGTTTAGATATTGGCCAATCAGAAACAAGAATTGGCTGTGGCGGCCATGTTTGTTAACGGATCGGGACGAAATGAACAGTCTTTATAGAGTACCTTCCATAGATGCTTTCTACCAAGTTTCAGAGAAGATTAAGATGTGAAAAGTTTACAGAGGGACGACGATGGATGCCAAGTGATGGCAATAGCTCACGTTGCCTTTGGCAAGATGAGCTAACTAGAGGCTCTCTTTGGCCTGTATCGTTCATCTGAGTTGTAAATTATCAATAATTTTTTTTAAATTTATTTACGTAGTGTAGGGTCAATCAATTTTGAGGTTTCTGAAAAGATATACCAACATTTCTCCATTGTGTTATTTTGCCACACACCTCTTTCAGCAATCGTGGTTAACGGGTTCCAGGGGAATATATTTTGTTAATGTTTTCCCAAAGGGGCCTATATTAAACTCTGTACTTTTGTTCTAAGGTGACGTCCATCTTGGATTTCTGATTCACATAAAAATTGAATTTGATTATAAAGAAGCTATGTATGAATAGCAAGTTTCTAAACTGATCACATCAGCAAGGACATTTTATATTTGTTAAACAAGATTTTGTTTATACCTTCATCTTCTGTCATTGTGACAGTAACAGGGCCTGTCAGTCTTGGTGCTGTGTTGTATATTGATGTTGATACCCCTGATAAAGAAAACTGGGTCTCTTCTGTAAAGTAGTCAGGTTGTATTGTAGATCTCTTCTTACGACTGATGGATTTGTCAGACTTATCTCCACTCAAATTTCTAGTTCTACATACCTAAAATATCAACAATATCCAGTAGTCATGGAGTTTTTCCATTATTGATTTGGGCCAAGCTTAGTCAAATTTGGCTCTGTGATTTCAGAGGATTAAAAAAAAAAAAGATTACAACATCAATATAAAGTTTTGACAAGGGAATTAATTATCAAGGCAAGTAAAAAGTATGACATTAAAAATGTATTTATGATATTTTCATGATGTTTTTTTTCTTCTTTGAAGTCTTTCGGTATTTTTAAAAAATTTAATCAAGTAAATTTGTTTACAAAAATTAACACATAAGCACAAGATTTCATGTTAGCTAAACACAAGGAAGATAACTGTTTATCTTTTCTTATAAAGAACATATTTCCTTAATCACCAGTATTTCATTATAAGTAAACTTTGCTGCATTTCATTTTATGTGATCATTTAAAAAAATCCACGGAAATTGATCTTACCATAACAGTGACACTTCCATCTGTATTAATGATCTCTGTTTCATTGTTATAAACTTATCTTACCATAACAGTGACACTTCCATCTGTATTAATGATCTCTGTTTCATTGTTATAAATAGATCTTACCATAACAGTGACACTTCCATCTGTATTAATGATCTCTGTTTCATTGTTATAAACTTATCTTACCATAACAGTGACACTTCCATCTGTATTAATGATCTCTGTTTCATTTTTATAAACTTATCTTACCATAACAGCGACACTTCCATCTGTATTAATGATCTCTGTTTCATTGTTATAAACTTATCTTACCATAACAGTGACACTTCCATCTGTATTAATGATCTCTGTTTCATTGTTATAAACTTATCTTACCACAACAGTGACACTTCCATCTGTATTAATGATCTCTGTTTCATTGTTATAAACTTATCTTACCATAACAGTGACACTTCCATCTGTATTAATGATCTCTGTTTCATTGTTATATACTTATCTTACCATAACAGTGACACTTCCATCTGTATTAATGATCTGTTTCATTGTTATAAACTTATCTTACCATAACAGTGACACTTCCATCTGTATTAATGATCTCTGTTTCATTGTTATAAACTTATCTTACCATAACAGTGACACTTCCATCTGTATTAATGATCTCTGTTTCATTGTTATAAATAGATCTTACCATAACAGTGACACTTCCATCTGCATTAATGATCTCTGTTTCATTGTTATAAACTTATCTTACCATAACAGTGACACTTCCATCTGTATTAATGATCTCTGTTTCATTGTTATAAACTTATCTTACCATAACAGTGACACTTCCATCTGTATTACTGATCTCTGTTTCATTGTTATAAATAGATCTTACCATAACAGTGACACTTCCATCTGCATTAATGATCTCTGTTTCATTGCTATATACTTATCTTACCATAACAGTGACACTTCCATCTGTATTAATGATCTCTGATTCATTGTTATAAATAGATCTTACCATAACAGTGACACTTCCATTTGTATTAATGATCTCTGTTTCATTGTTATAAACTTATTTGACCATAACAGTGACACTTCCATCTGTATTAATGATCTCTGTTTCATTGCTATAAACTTATCTTACCATAACAGTGACACTTCCATCTGTATTAATGATCTCTGTTTCATTGTGATCTCCACATGTCTCACTGGTCAACTGCCATTGTTGTAATACTAAAAACAGAAATTAACTCGTGAAAAACAGCATTTATCCTAAAAAAAAATTTTTTTAAATTAGTTTTGGAATATCATAGCGGGAATACACTAACATCTAACACAGGGTTCATACACTTTTTTGTTGAGCAAAATCAAGGACTTTTCAAGGACTTTCCAGGACAAAAATTACAGTTTTCAAGCACCCTTTTCTGAGCATTTTCATATATAAAACCTTGTTTAACCTTACCTTTCTTCAAGTGAAAATGCCTGTACCCAGTCAGGAAAATGATGGATGTCCAATGTCAGTGGTAGGAAATGTCAAAACTTTTGTTGCAGCATTGTGCTTTATGAATATCTGGGCTATATCAGAGTTGACGAAACGGTTTTTTTCTGTCTGACATTGGGTCAGACAGGAACTGAGGTTCTGTCTAACCCATGGCCTTTGTGTCTGTCCCACCATTTTTTTGTAATATTGTATATAACCTGTCACATTTTTTTTTTATACAGAACTGAATGCCAGATTACCTATAGTCATGATCATTAAACAACTCAATTAAATGTTTTTCTGTATACATATAATATTTTTATCTAAAAAGATAAGGCAGATATAGCCAAGAATCTGTATCTAATGGTCCGATCACGTTCCGAATATTATACACCAATGTCAGTTTCCGGTTTACCTACATTTTTAATTTCAGTTAAGAATATGAATCTGTTGTCATCTTCAATATATAAGCATCTCAAAACATATTTAATTAAACACAAACAATCTTTGATACTTGGGGAGTGTGGAAGTCAACTTATTTCTGTGCTCAGTAATATATTTCAGTTTTAATGTTCCACGTTTTGCATGTTCTCGTTCCTACTAAAACGAAAGGATGCTTACATTTACAATTTCGATTACAAATAGGAACGTGTCGGTCTGACAGAACAAATAAACATATTTCAAGTCTCTGTCTGACATTTTAATAAAACTGAATTTAATGCCATTGGCAGTGGAAACTGGGAGTGAATAAATTTCAATCGCCAACTGGACGACCACAAAGTAATATTTTCGTGACGGACATTGGGACAGACACGGTAACCAGCAGTCCACTTTTGCTCCAGCCAGGTCCGACGATTTTCGACAGCTCTGCTATTTCTAAGCCAGGCTGATCACGTGATGTTATGATTTTTTATTTTCATAATTTTTAATTTAGAACATAAGTGGACACGTTTGATGTTATACCCATTAAGAAATACGTTCAGGAAAACCCATGAATCGTCATGGAAACCAATTAAAACGACAAGCTTGAAGCCAGGTGATGGGATTACATTAATGCGTATTTTTTATTTGAGCGGTAAAATTCCGGAAAACACCGTGATTTTCCACAAATAGCGCGTAGTGATACGGGAAGGTCTATTTATATTTCCATGGGTAACTGAGGTTGTTGACATCGATTCAACGTCTTGGAAATCGAAAATGACTGTTAACATGCACTTATTTCGCAGGAATAAGATTGTTCAAATGAAAAAGTAGTTTTCAAGGGTTTTCAAGCACCTTTATTGGAATTCAAGTACTTTCAAATCCTTGATTATGCTACTTTCGTTTTCAAGTACTTTCAAGGATTTCAAGCACCTGTACGAACCCTGCTAACAGCATCCCTAGCATAATAATCAACTCGTTGATGGTGGAATTATTAGCCAGAAGCAGAAAAATCCCCTTCTGGCTCATGTCATGTAACCTTTCAATCATCTTTGACCTTCCCCTCATATACAAGACTGTTAATTACATTATCTGATTAGTCAGTTGATGGTGTGAACCCTGTCTTGTCCCATATATGGTGTTGTTAAATGAAAAATGATAGAAAAAAAATACTGCAAACATCTAGTTTTAATCAGATTTGAGTAGTTCATATATTTTCATCACTCTAAATCAACAGTACATGATAAATATTTTTTTTTTTAATCATTTTTATGAATAAAATAGTCATACAGGACCATACAAGTCTATAACTAATCACACATGATGCACATTTTGCAAGAAAATGTACTACACATTCATTCCTAACCATACAAGAATCAAGTAAAGGAAATTAGCATTTAATGTCACTTTTAACATAATTTCAATTACCGTTATATCATGATGGTCAGTTTTATTGGTGCAGGAAACCGGAGAACCAGGAGAAAACCACCAGCCTATCGAAAAAAGCTGACAACTTTATCACATAAAATTGTACCAATTCTGGTGATAGGTATATATATCCCATAAGATCACGACCATGACCATTCTGACCGAACATGGCTATAACCTATAACTCTAGACACATTTGTAAGTACGGTAAATGCACTATACAGTCATTCATTACTAATTTACATAGTTATACCATTGAATATATAAAGTTACTGCTATATAAACTGAACTTTAAATAAAGTCTAAATGTAAGAAATCTTTGTTAACTTTACCTGTATAATCTAAACACCTGTCTATTCTGAACAAAATAGTTGGTCCCAAAGACTAGACAGGTTTCACTGTATTTAAGTTAATATTACTATGGTGATTACACAGCCTAGTACTATATAATTGCAGACATTATTTTCAATGGATTCCAATGAGTTAACATGATCCTTTGATCTCTATCTGTTGTTGTATCTTACCTGGATTCCAATGAGTTAACATGATCCTTTGATCTCTATCTGTTGATGTATCTTACCTGGATTACAATGAGTTAACATGATCCTTTGATCTTTAGCTGTTGATGTATCTTACCTGGATTCGAATGAGTAAGCATGGCCCTTTGATCTCTATCTGTTGATGTATCTTACCTGGATTCCAATGAGTTAACATGATCCTTTGATCTCTATCTGTTGATGTATCTTACCTGGATTCCAATGAGCAAGCATGGCCCTTTGATCTCTATCTGTTGATGTATCTTACCTGGATTCCAGTGAGTTAACATGATACTTTGATCTCTATCTGTTGATGTATCTTACCTGGATTCCAATGAGTTAATATGATCCTTTGATCTCTATCTGTTGATGTATCTTACCTGGATTCCAATGAGTTAACATGATCCTTTGATCTCTATCTGTTGATGTATCATAATAGGTAATGTTTATAGGTCCTGGCATAGGCAAATGTCCAATAGGTACAAGGGTAAAGGAAAACACACTACTGAGTAATCTGCAATTATAAACAAATAGTATTTAGATCTCACTTAGACCTCATTTATCGAAGGTAATGCCAAAGTTAACTAATTAACTCAGGAAATGCCAAAAATTATTAAACAACAAATCCAGTAACAGGACTTAACATTCTGTTATTAAATAACAAAGAAAAAACATTACTTTTCTGGAAAGTAATAAAACTAACCAGTTAAAAATACATTCTAACGTTTCCTCAGATATATATATCTTAGATTAATTATGTTTTGTGTTAAGAAATACATTCACCCTTCCCTTTATGTATAACATATGCAACCCCACTTTCAACAATATTTCAGCTATATCGTGCCAGTCAATTAATATTGGTGGAGGAAACCGGAGTACCCAGAAAAAACCCCTGACCTGTTGCAAGCCACTGACAACTCTATCACATAATGTTGTATCAAGTACACCTCGTCATGAAGTTTGAAGTCATAACTAGTTGTGATAGGCACTGATTGTACATGTGGCTGTAAATCCAATTACCATAGGATCTCAACCGCGACGGCCTCTGACCTTATAAGAGAGTGACTACTGCAACAGTTATCTATATGTACCTTCTGTAGAGAAGTCTGTCAACCATATGCATGGTATCATTAGGGTTGACTATATAAGGCTGGAACTCTGCAGAGGACACAGAATTATATATTGTTGTTAGGTCTGTACTGTCTAATGGCTCCATCAAAATACTTTGTCCGGATTGTAATCCTAGAATTAACAGGTACAAAATTATCATAAACAAAGAGAGGTAATTCCTTATATGTATTTCAAAAATATGTCTTCAATTTGATACTAGTGTCCAAAAAATAATAAAACTACATAAAAATGAAAATAGTTTTAACATATAACATTACTATAAACTACTACTGGATGATAGAAATAACAATGACTGGTATATTGTATACTGATCTAAACGATTTAATAATTGTGTCGAGTTATGAAGTAAATACATTATTTTTTTTTAATCACTGCAAATCATTTGTTATCCATCACATAGCAAATTAGAAATGGCATTTCATTTGTCCAAATGAAACAAGATGAACTGTGAGCTAATTTATGATACCCCCACATATAATTATGTTCAATGTGCATCAAAATCAACCAAGTCGGCAAACAGGAAGTAGGAATCTGATGGGTCCAAAAACGCTTACCACGATATGGGGTATCTATATGAAGCTTGTGACCAAATATCAGATTCCTGTCATCAATAGTTGCTGACAAAAATGTGCATATATGATAAATGTGTATAAAAAGCCAACTAAGTCGGCAAACAAAAAGTAGGAATCTGACAGGTCAAAAAACGCTTCCCACAAAATGGGGTACCTATATGAAGCTTGTGACGAAATATCAGATTTCTGCCATCAATATTTGCTGAGAAAAATGAGACGAAAAATTAGCATATATGGGCCCCAAAAACGCTTTTCACAATATGGCTTACCTATATGAAGCTTGTGACCAGATATCAGATTCCTGTCATCAATATTTGCTGAGAAAAATGCGACGAAAAATGTGCATACACATTTGTATATGTTAAATGTGTATAAAAGCCAACTAAGTCGACAAACAGGAAGTAGGAATCTGACGGGTCAAAAAAGGTTTCCCACAAAATGGGGTACCTATATGAAGCTTGTGATGAAATATCAGATTTCTGCCATCAATATTTGCTGAGAAAAATGCGACGAGAAATCAGCATATATGTTCAATGTGTATAAAAATCAACAAAGTCGGCAAACAGGAAGTAGGAATCTGATGGGTCCAAAAACGCTTCCCACGATATGGGGTACCGATATGAAGTTGGTGACCAAATATCAGATTTGTGTCATCAATAGTTGTTGAGAAAAAAGTGACGAAAAATGTGCATATATGTTCAATGTGTATAAAAACCAACTAAGTCGGCAAACAGGAAGTAGGAATCTGACGGGTCCAAAAAGGCTTCCCACAAAATGAGGTACCTATATGAAGCTTGTGATGAAATATCAGATTTCTGCCATCAATATTTGCTGAGAAAAATGCGATGAGAAATCAGCATATATGTTCAATGTGTATAAAAATCAACAAAGTCGGCAAACAGGAAGTAGGAATCTGATGGGTCCAAAAACGCTTCCCACGATATGGGGTACCGATATGAAGCTTGTGACCAAATATCAGATTTGTGTCATCAATAGTTGTTGAGAAAAAAGTGACGAAAAATGTGCATATATGTTCAATGTGTATAAAAACCAACTAAGTCGGCAAACAGGAAGTAGGAATCTGACGGGTCCAAAAACGCTACCCACAATATGGCATACCTAGATGAAGCTTGTGACCAAATATCAGATTTCAGCCATCGATAGTAGCTGAGAAAAATTTCTTGGAAGGACGGACGGACAGAGTAAAACAGTATACCCCTCCCCCTCTGGGGATATAATAAAATACCAAGACGTCATTTCAACATTTTTTAAAGTAGAAATTGTGATTTTGTTTTTGTGTGGAAACCAAATTCAAGCATCTCTGAAACAACACTCTGACTCCCATGGAATAAAAAAGATTAGATAACATACCATTGGGTGTTATAATGACCAAACTATCTCCTGTACTCCTCTTCTTTCTTCTTCCTGACATATCATATTCCATCTCTATAGCCTCCCCTCCAACAGATGTCTCCATTACTGCCTTACCATCCATCATAGTAACAGATCCTAAAGACTTCTTGTTACAGAGCTCAGCATCATTACAGGCTCGCATTGTAATAAATAATGTCCTCCCTGGTTCCATGTGGAATGTGTCTGAAGTTGAGTCACTTTGATCCTTCCTAAGTTCATACAGTTCATAAAGTTTGTATTCATTCATGTAAATAGCTCCCTCCTTGATCATAACAGTACCAGACATGTTAACACTTACCCACGTACAGGGAAATATGTCATCATGATTTTCTGATGATCCAATACATATGTCTACAAATATAATAAATAATTTTACAAACAAATGGCAATCAAATATGGTTTCTATCTTATTTGTTTGTACATTTTGTAATGCATGTAAATTATCAAATAGATCAAATAACATTTTTTAACAATACATGTAGCTAAGAATGTAATACAACACAGTCATACATGTCTTAGAGAGAACCTCTATATAACAAATCACTGTCTATAAAAGGCAGCTTCATTTTCTCCATTAATGAATAGTGCATATACCAGTAGTTTTGACCTGTATATAAAGGACAACTGCACATAAAGGACACATTTTTAGGTGACACTGAGTGCTCATATACCATCAAAATCAGCAATAGTCACATGACACAAATCAATACAAGACAAGGATCCTATGATATATTGGTAAGCCAAATATAACTAATCTAAATATAGTCAAATTCTAGAAAATAGAATCATTACCATATCTTGTAACTGCTTCATCTGTACTTAAAGTGAAAGTAAAGCCTATACTGGTTGGGTCTGTTCCACGTTTGGAATCAGTAGGGGTGACAGGATGGTCATAGTCTTCTGCTCCTATAACTGTTGTGTTGATGATATTAACATCTGGAGGTTCCAATAGTGTTGTTACACCTGTAAAACACAATGAGAGTAAATATCTTGAGGTCAAAGGTCAGTATCAGAATGATTTCATTTTAATGTCTCTTGTTCATGTCCTAATAATATACATACAAAATATGAAAGGTATACATTAACAAAAATCATTTAATTGACCTTGTAGTCAAAGGTCAAGGTCATGGTGACCTCATTCTTATTTTTCTGTAGAGAAAAATTTGAATTTGAATATTTCCCACTAACAGACTCCATAGAATTTAAACTCTAACTTAACTAAAGAATTTCCACTTTAACTTATCAACAGAATCATTCCATTATGTAACTTGTTCAACTCGATTAATACATCGTATAGACACATAATAGATCTGGTTATTTTAACTTTAACTTACCAATAGAATCATTCCATTGTGTAACTTGTTCTCGTCGATTAATACATCGTACAGACACATAATAGGTCTGGTTATTTTAACTTTAACTTACCAATAGAATCATTCCATTGTGTAACTCGTTTTCCGCCATTAATACATCGCATAGACACATAATAGGTCTGGTTATTTTAACTTTAACTTACCAATAGAATCATTCCATTGTGTAACTTGTTCCTCTCCATTGATACATCGTACAGACACATAATAGGTATGGTTATTTTAACTTTAACTTACCAATAGAATCATTCCATTGTGTAACTTGTTCTCCTCCATTGATACATCACAGACACATAATAGGTCTGGTTATTTTAACTTTAACTTACCAATAGAATCATTCCATTGTGTAACTTGTTCTCCGCCATTGATACATTGCATAGACACATAATAGGTCTGGTTATTTTAACTTTAACTTACCAATAGAATCATTCCATTGTGTAACTTGTTCTCCTCCATTGATACATCACAGACACATAATAGGTCTGGTTATTTTAACTTTAACTTACCAATTGCATCATTCCATTGTGTAACTTGTTCTCCTCCATTGATACATCACAGACACATAATAGGTCTGTTGTTCAACTCCATTAATACATCGTACAGACACATAATAGGTATGATTATTTTAACTTTAACTTATCAATAGAATCATTCCATTGTGTAACTTGTTCACCTTCATTGATACATCATATAGACACATAATAGGTTTGGTTATTTTAACTTTAACTTACCAATAGAATCATTCCATTGTGTAACTTGTTCTCGTCCATTAATACATCGTATAGACACATAATAGGTCTGGTTATTTTAACTTTAACTTACCAATAGAATCATTCCATTGTGTAACTTGTTCCCCTCCATTGATGCATCGCAGACACATAATAGGTCTGGTTATTTTAACTTTAACTTACCAATAGAATCATTCCATTGTGTAATTTGTTCTCCTCCATTGATACATCGTACAGACACATAGGTATGGTTATTTCAACTTTAACTTACCAATAGAATCATTCCATTGTGTAACTTGTTCTCCTTCATTAATACATCATACAGACACATAATAGGTCTGGTTATTTTAACTTTAACTTACCAATAGAATCATTCCATTGTGTAACTTATTCCTCTCCATTAATACATCGTACAGACACATAATAGGTCTGGTTATTTTAACTTTAACTTACCAATAAAATCATTCCATTGTGTAACTTGTTCTCCTCCATTGATACATCGTACAGACACATAATAGGTCTGGTTATTTTAACTTTAACTTACCAATAAAATCATTCCATTGTGTAACTTGTTCTCCTCCATTGATACATAGTATAGATACATAATAAGTATGGCTATTTTAACTTTAACTTACCAATAGAATCATTCCATTGTGTAACTTGTTCACCTCCATTGATACATCGTACAGACACATAATAAGTATGGTTATTTTAACTTTAACTTACCAATAGAATCATTCCATTGTGTAACTTGTTCACCTCCATTGATACATCGTAGACATATAAGGTTATTTTAACTTTAACTTACCAATGGAATCATTCCATTGTGTAACTTGTTCACCTCCATTGAAACATCGTAGACATATATGGTTATTTTAACTTAACTTTAACTTTCCAATAGAATCATTCCATTGTGTAACCTGTTCACCTTCATTGATACATCGTAGACATATATGGTTATTTTAACTTTAACTTACCAATAGAATCATTCCATTGTGTAACTTGTTCTTCTCCATTGATGCATCGCAGACACATAATAGGTCTGGTTATTTTAACTTTAACTTACCAATAGAATCATTCCATTATGTAATTTGTTCTCCTCCATTGATACATCGTACAGACACATAGGTATGGTTATTTCAACTTTAACTTACCAATAGAATCATTCCATTGTGTAACTTGTTCTCCTTCATTAATACATCATACAGACACATAATAGGTCTGGTTATTTTAACTTTAACTTACCAATAGAATCATTCCATTGTGTAACTTATTCCTCTCCATTAATACATCGTACAGACACATAATAGGTCTGGTTATTTTAACTTTAACTTACCAATAGAATCATTCCATTGTGTAACTTGTTCTCCTCCATTGATACATCGTACAGACACATAATAGGTCTGGTTATTTTAACTTTAACTTACCAATAAAATCATTCCATTGTGTAACTTGTTCTCCTCCATTGATACATAGTATAGATACATAATAAGTATGGCTATTTTAACTTTAACTTACCAATAGAATCATTCCATTGTGTAACTTGTTCACCTCCATTGATACATCGTACAGACACATAATAAGTATGGTTATTTTAACTTTAACTTACCAATAGAATCATTCCATTGTGTAACTTGTTCACCTCCATTGATACATCGTAGACATATAAGGTTATTTTAACTTTAACTTACCAATAGAATCATTCCATTGTGTAACTTGTTCACCTCCATTGAAACATCGTAGACATATATGGTTATTTTAACTTTAACTTTCCAATAGAATCATTCCATTGTGTAACCTGTTCACCTTCATTGATACATCGTAGACATATATGGTTATTTTAACTTTAACTTACCAATAGAATCATTCCATTGTGTAACTTGTTCTCCTTCATTGATACATCGTACAGACACATAATAGGTCTGGTTATTTTAACTTTAACTTACCAATAGAATCATTCCATTGTGTAACTTGTTCCCCTCCATTGATACATCGCATAGACACATAATAGGTATGGTTATTTTAACTTTAACTTACCAATAGAATCATTCCATTGTGTAACTTGTTCCCCTCCATTGATACATCGTATAGACACATAATAGGTCTGGTTATTTTAACTTTAACTTATCAATAGAATCATTCCATTGTGTAACTTGTTCTCCTCCATTGATACATCGTAGACACATAATAGGTATGGTTATTTTAACTTTAACTTACCAATAGAATCATTCCATTATGTAACTTATTCCTCTCCATTGATACATCGTACAGACACATAATAGGTATGGTTATTTTAACTTTAATTTATCAATAGAATCATTCCATTGTGTAACTTGTTCCCCTCCATTGATACATCGTATAGACACATAATAGGTCTGGTTATTTTAACTTTAACTTATCAATAGAATCATTCCATTGTGTAACTTATTCCTCTCCATTAATACATCGTACAGACACATAATAGGTCTGGTTATTTTAACTTTAACTTACCAATAGAATCATTCCATTGTGTAACTTGTTCTCCTCCATTGATACATCGTATAGACACATAATAGGTATGGTTATTCTGTAGAACACGCTCTAATGTGTTGTTAATACCAATCTGTCTCACATCAACAGATGTAAATCTTTGTATGTCTTCTCCACCTACAGTTGTCCCTATTGCCCATTGGTTATCCTTAATAACATTGTGTTAAAACAGTGAGTAATAATACATACAAGTACAAAAAAATGTATTAGACATACAGAAAAAGATCATTCACATTGACAATTATGATAATTTATTCAATAAAAAAAGCATGCATAAAAGCCTAAGTGCAAATTGTTCAGTTAAATCTTCAATTACAGTAGACATCCTTATATAAGGAATCCACCACACTGCCTCTTATCTGGCCAGAAGAACTGAGATAGCAAAATACTACTAAATTGTCCCCTTCAAGAGAGGCCACCCCTCTCATAAGGCCATATTTTTCATTATAAGAAGGGAACTACTGTAATGTAATAAAATGAAAAAGAAAGTAATGGCAAATCATTGTTAAGAGTATAAATATTACATAATTTAAAAATGTATTTCCAAAACACATAAAACAAGAATGTTTTATTGTTAAGAATCTTGTGGGTGTCTAAGTTTAATAAGATTTGTTTGTGCCACGATATAGCTGAAATATTGCTAGAGTTGGCGTTAAACAACAATCAATCAATCAAAACCAAAACACATCAGTGACTGGGATTTTTGAAACAATTTACTTCAGTTAAAATTTAAGAAAAAATATACTGTGCATAGAAAAAAATACTGCAAATACATAAAACAGTACTACATATACATATAAACCACGACTTTAAACAGTTTCGTCTTTCCGTACTGGAACACATAAATAAAATATTATCAAAGCCAACAAATTCTTCACAAAGTGATGTCCATCATATGATCATTTTAAGATTACAACAGGTTTGTACGTACTGCAATTCAAGTCTTCTGTCACTGACTCTTCACTTTCTATTTCACACTCTAACTACTCAGGAAAGACCACCCCCATTATACCACCAACTTTCATGATACAAACCAGAGGCTCCCAGGAGCCTGTAATCGCTCACCTGGATCAGAGCTGCTTTCAATAACAATGCAACTGAACATGAAGTGGGGCACAAGAGACAGAATAATAATGATAAATCTTACCTTTAGTAGTTTTCAAATTTATGATCATGATGTAGGCCTACTGTCGTACTGAGTGATTATAGAACAGTAATGTCGAATAATTTTGTGCATGCTGCATTTAATTTTATTTTCGTGACGACACTGTATGCCAATTTTTAATTTGTTAGCAAAGGATTACTCGGATTAGACGTGTCGAGAAATTCTAGAAACCGCATTGCATTTAGGTTTGAAAAGAATATCGAGTGGATACGCGAGACTCGAGACTTCGGGAATATTTTTCGGCTGACAAAGGCATGCCATCAGACCACATTGCATTCATGTTCCGATGTAACTACAGTGAATGAGCATTATGAAATTCATTTTAAACTTTGTTGTCTAATGAGAAAATGAAGAACCAGAGGCTCTCAAGAGCCTGTATCGTTCACCTGGTAATAAAATAAAACAATTGGTCCTATGTAAAAACTATGTCCTGCAGTGGTAGTCGTCTTGGAATTACGATCAACATAAAAAACACAAAGTTTGTAAAGGACCTTCCAATGATTGATGCACAGTTTAGGTTCAATCAGTGCAATAGCTTCAGAGAAGAATATATTTCTGTATTTTCCCCATATGGTCCTGTGTTAATACTATGACCTGTGGTGGCAGCCATCTTGGAATTCCGATCGGCATAAAAAACAGAGGACCTTCCAATGATCATTCCTGGGCAATTTGGTTTCAACTGTCCAAGTGGTTTCAGAGAAGAAGCATTTTGAAACATTTTTCCCATACGGTCCAATGTTAAACTGAGTCCTGCCGTAGCCGCCATTTTGAATTTCATATCAGAACAAAAAACGTAAAATTTAGAGAGGAACATCCAATGAACATTCATGTACAGTTTGGCTTTAATCATATTTGTAGTTTCTGAGAAGAAGGCATTTGAACATTTTCCCATAGGGTTCAATGTTAATCTATGTCCTGCGGTGGTGGCCATCTTGGATTTCCGATCGGCATAAAAAACACACACCTTGTAGAGGACCTTCCAATGATCATTCCTGGGCAGTTTGGTTTCAATTATCCAAGTGGTTTCAGAGAAGAAGCGTTTTGAAACATTTTTCCCATAGGATCCAATGTTAAACTAAGTCCTGACGTAGCCGCCATTTTGAATTTCATATCGGAACAAAAACGTAAAGTTTGTAGAGGACCATCCAATGAACATTCATGTACAGTTTGGCTTTAATCATATTTGTAGTTTCTGAGAAGAAGGCATTTGAATATTTTCCCATAGGGTCCAATGTTAATCTATGTCCTGCGGTGGTGGCCATCTTGAATTTTCGATCGGCATAAAATAACAGAAACTTTGTAGAGGACCTTCCAATGATCATTCCTGGGCAGTTTGGATTCAATTGTCCAAGCGGTTTCAGAGAAGAAGCGTTTTGAAACATTTTCCCCATAGGGTCCAATGTTAAACTAAGTCCTGTCGTAGCCGCCATTTTGAATTTCATATCGGAACAAAAAACGTAAAGTTTGTAGAGGACCATCCAATGAACATTCATGTACAGTTTGGCTTTAATCATATTTGTAGTTTCTGAGAAGAAGGCATTTGAACATTTTCCCATAGGGTCCAATGTTAATCTATGTCCTGCGGTGGTGGCCATCTTGAATTTTCGATCGGCATAAAAAAACAGAAACTTTGTAGAGGACCTTCCAATGATCATTCCTGGGCAGTTTGGATTCAATTGTCCAAGTGGTTTCAGAGAAGAAGCGTTTTGAAACATTTTCCCCATAGGGTCCAATGTTAAACTAAGTCCTGTCGTAGCCGCCATTTTGAATTTCATATCGGAAAAAAAATCTAAAGTTTGTAGAGGACCATCCAATGAACATTCATGTACAGTTTGGCTTTAATAATATTTGTAGTTTCTGAGAAGAAGGCATTTGAACATTTTCCCATAGGGTCCAATGTTAATCTATGTATTGCGGTGGCGGCCATCTAGGATTTCCGATCGGCATAAAAAACAGAAATTTGTAGAGGACCTTCCAATGATCATTCCTGGGCAGTTTGGTTTCAACTGTTCTAGTGGTTTCAGAGAAGAAGCGTTTTGAAACATTTCCTCCATAGGGTCCAATGTTAAACTAAGTCCTGCCGTAGCCGCCATTTTGAATTTCATATCGGAACAAAAAACGTACAGTTTGTAAAGGACCATCCAATGAACATTCATGTACAGTTTGGCTTTAATCATATTTGTAGTTTCTGAGAAGAAGGCATTTGAACATTTTCCCAAAGGGTTCAATGTTAATCTATGTCCTGCGGTGGTGGCCATCTTGGATTTCCGATCGGCATAAAAAACACACACCTTGTAGAGGACCTTCCAATGATCATTCCTGGGCAGTTTGGTTTCAATTATCCAAGTGGTTTCAGAGAAGAAGCGTTTTGAAACATTTTTCCCAAAGGGTCCAATGTTAAACTAAGTCCTGCCGTAGCCGCCATTTTGAATTTCATATCGGAACAAAAAACGTAAAGTTTGTAGAGGACCATCCAATGAACATTCATGTACAGTTTGGCTTTAATCATATTTGTAGTTTCTGAGAAGAAGGCATTTGAACATTTTCCCATAGGGTCCAATGTTAATCTATGTCCTGCGGTGGTGGCCATCTTGAATTTTCGATCGGCATAAAAAAACAGAAACTTTGTAGAGGACCTTCCAATGATCATTCCTGGGCAGTTTGGATTCAATTGTCCAAGTGGTTTCAGAGAAGAAGCGTTTTGAAACATTTTTCCCATAGGGTCCAATGTTAAACTAAGTCCTGCCGTAGCCGCCATTTTGAATTTCATATCGGAACAAAAAACCTGAAGTTTGTAGAGGACCATCCAATGAACATTCATGTACAGTTTGGCTTTAATAATATTTGTAGTTTCTGAGAAGAAGGCATTTGAACATTTTCCCATAGGGTCCAATGTTAATCAATGTATTGCGGTGGTGGCCATCTTGGATTTACGATCGGCATAAAAAACATAAAATTTGTAGAGAACCTTCCAATGATCATTCCTGGGCAGTTTGGTTTCAACTGTCCTAGTGGTTTCAGAGAAGAAGCGTTTTGAAACATTTCCCCCATAGGGTCCAATGTTAAACTAAGTCCTGTCGTAGCCGCCATTTTGAATTTCATACCGGAACAAAAAACGTAAAGTTTGTAGAGGACCATCTAATGAACATTCATGTACAGTTTGGCTTTAATCATATTTGTAGTTTCTGAGAAGAAGGCATTTGAATATTTTCCCATAGGGTCCAATGTTACTCTATGTCCTGCGGTGGTGGCCATCTTGGATTTCCGATCAGCATAAAAAACAGAAACTTTCTAGAGGACCTTCCAATGATCATTCCTGGGCAGTTTGGTTTCAACTGTCCTAGTGGTTTCAGAGAAGAAGCATTTTGAAACATTTTTCCCATAGGGTCCAATGTTAAACTAAGTCCTGCCATAGCCGCCATTTTGAATTTCATATCGGAACAAAAAACCTTAAGATTGTAGAGGACCATCCAATGAACATTCATGTACAGTTTGGCTTTAATCATATTTGTAGTTTCTGAGAAGAGGGCATTTGAATATTTTACCATAGGGTCCAATGTTAATCTATGTCCTGCAGTGGCGGCCATCTTGGATTTCCGATCGGCATAAAAAACAGAAAGTTTGTAGAGGACCTTCCAATGATCATTCATTTACAGTTTGGGTTCAGTCAGTTCATTAGTTTCAGAGAAGAAGATCTTTGAAATTTCAGCCAATCAGAGCATATTATTGGCCCTGGCAGCCATATGGAATATCCGACTGGAACGAAAAACAGTAACTTTGTAGAGGACCATCCAAGGAACATTCCTGCTAAATTCAGTTCCAATCGGCCAAGTGGTTTCGGAGAAGAAGCTTGAAATGTGAAAAGTTTACAGACGACAGACAACAGACGACGGACGCCAAGTGATGGCAATAATTCACCTGGACCTTTGGTCCAGGTGAACTAAAAAGGAAGTGTGGATACCAACCTCGCAAAACAAGGAAGTTACATCACAAGGAGACGTAATCTAGGGTCGTTTCGTCCCCTGCCAATGTTCGACCCTTTTAATCTCGTCCCTTGAGCGTTTGTGTTGAAAATTTCACAGATTTAACTGTCTCATGCTTTGATAGTTCCTCTTTCTCAGTGGTAAAATGTTATGCAATTTTGACCAACACTACTCAGTCTTACTACAAAAATTAAAAATTATTCCGTCTTTCCACTTCAGAACTGAACTCATGATAGCAAAAACACACACGTGAGACATGGACCATATTCTTTTTTTCCAAATTGTCCTCAAAATCTTATTCCTTCATTTTTCATTTTATGCTTATCTATATGAAACTGACTAGATGTCAATATTTTTCATAATGGTAGAAAAGTGGGGGGAAGTATGCAACTGTATTTGTGCTATTTTACTCACCTCCAAGGAAACCGCAAGTTTATTTCCTCAAAACAACTCACTATAATAAATGATTGTACAACACTTTCTTCAGTGTACACAACAAAATAGTTTCATAAATGCCCTTCCTTACGATCCAAGAAATTTGACTCCAAATGGTCACACATGGCTTACAGTTGCAGTCAAAGCTGATATTGTTGCCAAAAATAATTACACAATGGTTGATGGACGGATCATTGCGTAAAATTCCGAAAGGAGTCTACCCAATGACCAATATATCAAGATTTTGTATCAAATGAACAAGTAGTTCCAAAAGAAGGCTTTAAAAAGAATTTCCTATGATAAAAAAAAAACAACTAGAGGCTCAGGTGAGCCTGTATCGCTCACCTGACATAAATAAGTCCTCTTAAGAATGTCTGCATGCTGAATACATCTAAGTTACTATTCAAATCCCATACTGCCATAGGGCTCTATATTAAAACTATGTCTGCTCATGGCAGCCATCTTGGATGGAGGTCGTGGTCACCGGACACAATTTTGAAAGTATACTACCCAAAGACCATCCATGCCATGCTTGCTTTAAATTGGCTTACTGGTTTCAGAAGAGAAGACTTTTAAACAATTTTCCCATAAGGTCCTATGTTAAAACTATGTCCGCTGATGGCGGCCATTTTGAACCGAGATCAGGATCATTGAACACAAATTTGGAAGTTGACCACCTAAGGACCATCGATGACATGTTTGCTATGTTGGCTTACTGGTTTCAGAGTAGAAGATTTTAAAACATTTTTTCCCATAGGGTCCTATGTTAAAACTACAGTATGTCCACTGAAGGTGGCCATCTTGGATGTAGGTCAGGGTCACTGGACATAATTTTGAAAATTGACCACTTAAGGACCATCCATGCCATGTTTGCTTTAAATTGGCTTACTGGTTTCAGAGGAGAAGATTTTTAAACATATTTCCCATAGGGTCCTATGTTAAAACTATGTCCGCTGATGGTGGCCATCTTGGATGGAGGTTTGGGTCACTGGATATAATTTGAAAGTTGACCATTTAAGGACCATTCATGCCATGTTTGCTTTAAATTGGCTTACTGGTTTCAGAGGGAAATTTTTTAAACATTTTTCCCATAGGGTCCTATATTAAAACTATGTCCACTGACGGCAGCCATCTTGGATGGAGGTCGGGGTCACAGGACATAATTTTGAAAGTTGACCACCTAAGGACCATTCATGCCATGTTTGCTTTAAATTGACTTACTGGTTTCAGAGGAGAAGAATTTTAAACATTTTTTCCATAGGGTCCTATGTTAAAATTAAGTCGAGTCATGGTGGCCATCTTGAATTTCCGATCAGCAAACAATTCACAGTTTAGTACAGGACCACCCAATGATCATTCCTGCAATGGCTTGGTGGATTCTAACAAGAAGATTTTTAAAATTTCGACCAATCAGAACACATTATGGGCCCTGGCAGCCATGTTGGATTTCCGATCAGCGCCAAAAACAAAATTCTTGTATATGACCATCCAATGAACATTTCTGCCAAGTTTGGTTCAAATCTGTTTTGTGGTTTAAAAAAAAGAAGATGAAAATGTGAAATTCCCATAGGGTCCAATGTTAAACTAAGTCAAGTCATGGCGGCCATCTTGAATTTCCGATCGGCAAACGATTCACAAGTTTAGTACAGGACCACCCAATGATCATTCCTGCAAAGTCACAATTCAATTGGCTTAGTGGTTTCTAACAAGATGATTTTTAAAATTTTGACCAATCAGAACACATTATGGGCCCTGGCAGCCATGTTGGATTTCTGATCAGCGCCAAAAACAAAAATCTTGTATATGCCCATCCAATGAACATTTCTGCCAAGTTTGGTTCAAATCTGTTTTGTGGTTTCAGAAAAAAAGATGAAAATGTGAAATTCCCATAGGGTCCAATGTTAAACTAAGTCGAGTCATGACGGCCATCTTGAATTTCCGATCGGCAAACGATTCACAAGTTTAGTACAGGACCACCCAATGATCATTCCTGCAAAGTCACAATTCAATTGGCTTGGTGGTTTCTGACAAGAAGATTTTTAAAATTTCAGCCAATGAGAACACATTATGGACCCTGGCAGCCATGTTGGATTTCAAATCAGCACCAAAGAGAAGAAGATTTAAATGTGAAAAGCTAACGGACGGACGGACGCTTACCCATGACAATAGCTCACATGGCCTATGGCCAGACGAGCTAAAAAAAAAGGTGTAATGGGCAGGACTATCTGATAAAATTCTTAAAGGGGCACATCAAATTAACATTCCATCAAAATTGGGCTCCAATAGAGCTGAAAAGAAGATTTGTATGTGAATTTCCCATAGGGTTCTATGTTAAACCGAGATCAGCTGTGGTGGCCATCTTGGTGGGAGAGCGTGACTGCCGGACACAATTTTGGAAGAGGACCATCCAATGACTATTCCATCAAAGTTTGGTTCTAATTGAGCTACTGGTTCCAGACAAGATGGTTTTTATGTGAATTTCCCATTGGGTCCTATGTTAAACTAAGTTCAGCTGTGCAGCCATCTTGGTCAGAGGGTGGGACCACCAGACAACAATTTTGGAAGAAGACCATCCAATGACTATTTTATCAAAGTTTGGTTCCAATTGAGCAACTGGTTCCAGACAAGAAGATTTTGATGTGAATTTCCCATAGGGTCCTATGATAAGCTAAGTTCGGCTGTGGGGGCCATCTTGGTCGAAGGGCCAAACCGCAGGACACATTTTTGGAAGAGAACCATCCAATGACTAATTCATCAAAATTTAGTTATGATTGAGCAAATGGTTTCAGACAAGATTTTTATGGAAATTTCCCATAGGGTCCTATGTTAAATTAAGTTCGGCTGTGGCAGCCATCTTGGTCGGAGGTCTGAAATACCAGACACAATTTTGGAAGGGGACCACCCAGGGATCATTTCAGCAAAGTTTGGTTGAGATTGGCTCAGTAGTTTCAGAGGAGAAGATTTTTTTTAAATCCTTTTTTTTTATTTTTAGCTTGGTGGCCATCTTGGTTGGAAGTCGGGATCACCGGACACAATTTTGGAAGGAGGCCATCCAAGGACCATTTCACCAAATTTTGGTTGCAATTGGCCCCGTGGTTTCTGAGGAGAAGATTAAAATGTGAAATGTTGACGGACGGACAATGGACGAAAAGTGATGGCAATAGCTCACATGGCCTAAAGGGCAGGTGAGCTAATAAAAGGGGGGTCCTAAAACAAAAGGGAGAATACTGTAATAATTACCTTAATCAAACTTTCTTCATCAAAGCAGTACCAGTAAGCTTTAATGGTGTCATTTGAAGCTTGGTACTTTACAGGAGTAAACTCCCCTTGTGTCACATCAATGTATATCTGAGTCATGACATTCTTATCAAATACAGGTGGAGTCAGGTCTATATAAAATCCATCAGATGAAGCTTCAGCAGTTAAACCAGATCCTAGTACTATTCTCACTACAAAACAAAGAAATCTTTTATAGTAATAGTTCCATACAGCAGATGCTGACTGTTTTCACTTCTCATATATATTTTTGGACATTTTTCCTTTGATGTTACAGAGCGAGTGTCAGTATCAACTAATTGACTCTCAAAATTATTGGTCAGTGTTGACGTCAAATACATTACGATATTGTCAATAAAAACAATAAAGTCTGATTAGTCAGTTTTGAAGATCTTGACACATTATCACAGCTTCATATATTATCATTATATTGGGCATTGCTATAAGATAAATCTGTATCCTTGGACACATATTTCATCTAACAAGCTTCTAGCTTGAAAACTGTAAAAGGAGTTGGGCTGACTAAGCATATGAATATATGCAAACTCCCCCCCCAAAAAAGAAGGAAAAGTTCAACATCAAACTTGTAATTTTTTGAAAGATTGAAAAAAAATTCCAAACTCAGATATGTACAAGTTAAAATAAACCATAAAAAAAAAAACAACTTCTCATTTGAAAACTGTATGAGAAATTAAGTGGACAAAAAAAATATATACCCTACAAGTGGACAGACTGACAGGTTTAAAGCAATATGCACCACAACTTTTTGTCACAGGGGTGTACAAATTTGCTTTTCTACATGTAAATGACAGGCAGTTTGCCAAGTTATTTTTCTATATGACTGGACAAAGATGATAGACTTGCCAGTAATCTCTATTCTAATTTTTTTCTTTCTTTTTTGGGTGATAACATATCCTCATCTTAAAATTTATAAAATTATGAAGAAATAACAAGAACATGCATACCTATCATGTAGAATACTGATGTTTGGTTGTAATCATGACCAGTTTCATTTTGTGCTGTAGTAATAGGTTGAAGGTCAAGGCCAGTCAAGGTGAAGGTTACATCAACATGCAGGTTAGGATCACAATCAGTTAGACAGTTATACAATGAACATTGTGAGTGACATGGTATACAAGGTCTATACACCTCTCTGTATGGTACCACATTAGTCTGAACTTTGTCTGTCCCTATACCAGCCTCATACTTTATCACTGGATTAGTTCCACCTCTAAATGGGTTACCATAGCGACACAAGTTTCCTATCTTGGGAGGTATGATTAAATCCTTGAAGTAGGCCTTAGTAGAGAAGATGTTAAATAAATCATGTACATCTGGAACATAGTTGTTACGATTCCATACGTGTAACACAAGCATGGCTGATGAACGAGGTGGTTCAATACCACAGATTTCTGTTAATAATTCATTGTCTGCATACACTAACATACACCAGTTGATCTAAACAATGCAAATAAATGGATCATGAATTTATTAATATACATCTTTGTAGTTTAAATATTTTTCAAGCATTGAATGACAATCCTATTTTACCATCCAGGTACATGTATGTGGTCATTTTGAATTGAAACAATACTGTTTTTGCAGGCTTTTCAATGTATGGTTTTATCTGATTGACCATAAAAGATCTTTCATCAGGAGGACAATCTAATCAAAATAAGATGATTGTAGTATCTTTTTAATTATTTATTTGTTGGCAATACACTAACATCTGACAACACCCTGTTTGGTGTCATGTCATGTAACCTTTTATTCATCTTTAACCGTCCAATCATATGCAGGACAGATCAAGATATTGGCCAATCGGACAACAGCTCATGGCTCAAATGTATACTGTACTATACCGTATACACGCTTCTACTGTTGTCTTTTCTTACCATTCGCTCTACATGCATCAGGTACCAGAAAAGCTATATCTTGGTCAGTGATCATATAGCAAAATTTTATCTAGTCAATGCAAATTGATGGCTAAAAAAGAACCAGTGCAGGATAAATGTTTTAAATATTTGTCATCAAATGCCACATATACATTATTGGTTTGTTGACGGTAAATATAGAATTTATTTGACTCGGCGCAAAAGACTCAGTCAAATAAATTCTATATTTACCGTCAACTGACCAATATTGTATTTATCCTGCAATCCATGATGTCCTAAAAAATAATTTTAACTCGTTAAAATGCATTTTTTTAATACATTATGCAGCGGAATCCTCACTATTTGGTGTAGTAAAATACCAGATTTTTTTGTTACCAACAAAAATTTGCAAACAAATAGTTCTCAAAAGGAAGTGAAATAACTGTATTTAAATGAAGATTTATTGATTAAGATGAAAATCTATATAGAAAATTGATAGTTTAGAACCTGAAATGATATGAAAACACATTAATTTATTGATCATACATCACATATGGTCATACTTAAATACACCTGCAGTAGTAACCAGGTCAATATATACTCCTGTGTGAAAAGGTGTATGCCTGCAACTATATGGTTCACCTTTATTTAATTTTTTTTGTATAAGATAGTAAACATTCGATATATTGTTTTTACTAGTTTATATAAATGTTTTTTAAATAAAAGTGAACCATATAGTTGCAGGCGTACACCTTTTCACACAGGCGTATATATTTACCTGGTTACTATACTGCAGGCGTATTAAAGTATGACCCGTTCAAACTGTACTGAGTTAATTAACCATAAGTGTGTTTTAAATAGTAAAGATTGTGTTGTGTGACTGTCCAGAACGTTCTCTCTTTGGTTTATTCCCTTTGTCCTGTTGTTTTAGCTGCTTTTGTTTTCCTTTCAAAGCTTCCCGTGTTAAGTTAAATGATTCGGATATGTTTAAGATTTTTGTTTTGTTTTTCATCGACTTCTAGGATTTGTTTTATCGTTAAATATATATGAAAAATATGGAATTTTAAAATTATTAGTTTCATTTAAAAGTATTTCATTTTGTTGGTTTGTATTTTAGTAGTGAGAACGAAAACATTTATTAGAAAAGGACGACGGATGATTATCGACATTGGTTACAGTTCATATTGTACCTCCTTCACAGGAGAGTAAGTTTGGAATATATAGGCAGGGCTTAAAAAGTTATTCGTAGGTTTAAAAATTTATTCGTAGGCTGAAAAATTTATTCGTATACTACGAATAAAACAAAAAATTATTCGTATAGCATATTTGTACAGCAAATGTACTGACTGCAGGATAAATGTTTTTATTGCCCAAAATTTCCTGTTTCTGTTTAATAGCACTACAAATAAAAATCTACCCCAATTCAAACATTTATTTTCTTTGCAGCACTTATTTTACTTTCCTTAAGACTCATTACAGATAACACATGATTATTTTATTAATATAATAATAACGTTAACTTCATTATCTTTCTGTGGAGTTACCATTATTTTATACAGTAAAATATAACACTTGATTATTTTATTAATATAATACTAACGTTAACTTCATCATCGTTCTGTGGAGTAACCATTATTTTATAGTTGTGATATTCTGTGGATGGATTAAATGACAGATCTACTTTAGCCTTCATTAGTCTCTGTGTGTTGTTATATGCCTGACACCATGTTATTACTTGTGGAACTTCACCTATTTATATAACAAAGATACTATATAGTATGAAAGGTTTCAAGTTAAGTACTTTTCTGCATGAATACTGAATGAGATGTTTGGTCACAATCTCTATGTATATATCTTAAGTAATTTATTGGAAACACATATATCAACATGGACAAAACTTAATATCCCCAACAGTTCCCCCAGGCAGTGGCATAAAACAACCCAATTTTCATAAAATATAGAAGTTTAGCAACTTGAAGAAATTTTTTTGAAGACATAAGTGAGTGAGTGATTGCATTGTTCAGCTATACCATGGTGAAAACAAGTTACTTTTTAATGAAATGATAATATCTATTTTGTACTAGACCAACACACAGGAGTTTTTATAATGCTAGCTCACTGAAACAACACTCCACAGATAGAGACATGTCATAACTCTGAACCAACCAGTCTTTGTTCTTACTCCTTTAATGCTGCATTGTTAACAGAGAAGCAACAAATACCATTTATTAAAGTCTCTGCATTTACCTAAATGGGAGATCAAACAAACAATCTACCATGCTCTAGGTGAGTGCCCTAACCATTACATCACCAATGCAGTTTTTCAAAAAAGGGTCACAGGAGGATCTCATCTTATTTGTTTAGACTGGCTCAATTGTTCTAGAGGAAATGAGTAAAAGGTAAAACGTTAACAGATGATGATGGACACCATGTGAAAACAAGTTTCGCTTAATGTGGCTTTTGTACAGGTGAGTTAAAAAGATATATCATCCATACCAGATAATATCTCAAGGCCACAGGAAGTCTGTGCAATAGGTGTAGTTATATCTATAGGTACTTGTACAACTGTATCATCAGGATTGTTAACAATCTGGTAAGGTTGTTCTGTTACTTCTATACTAGGTGGTACTGTAGTCTCATTATAGATTGAACAGTTGCAGAAAGAACAAGCCTATGAGAAATATAAATCATGGAATATCTAAGAGGTTTAAATAGATTAATTCAATTTTAACTTTGGATATATTTAATGTGATTGTAATTCCTTTTCAGTGAAGTAAACTTTAACACTATACTTAAAGAGTCAATGGTAGGCAATAACTAGATGCTCACCAGAGCCTGTATTGCTCACCCGAGTCTGTATTGCTCACTTCGTTATTCTTGTATGATTTGGGTACACTAAGTTTGTAGTTTCTGATATGCTCAATCTTAAGTTTTCTGTGTAGTGTTTTACTGATCATTGTTTGTCTTTTAGCCTTTTTACCTTTGTGAATGCTATCATTTTTTAGAGCTAGCATTATTATAACAAAATTAGGGTCATATAATAATACAAAATGGATGAAATTAAAAGGCTAGCTACTATATATGATACATTCATTGCATACCTCTGGTATTGGATCTTCTAGACAACAGTCACATATATTCTTGGTCCAGTCCTGTTCAGTAATGTAATCGTATGTAGCTATCCCATCTATAGGACCATCCCACAGCATTACACCAGTGACAGCAACTCCTTCACCATCAGCTGCCTTTATAGATACCTACAACATAACAAAATACCTCTGTGTTAACCATACCATGAGGTTTAATGGACAATATTAAGGATAAACAGAGTCTAATGCACAGATACAAGAAGAAAAAAAAACCTTAATTAGTCCAATATTATTTTTTAACATATTAGTATTATTACCTTGTACAATATTTTGTGATTTTAAGCTAAATATATATATATGAAAGAATATAGGACCCGGGTGCCTCAATGAGTTAGGTAGTTGGATTACCTAACAACTCATAAAAGCCTATCACCAATACGGCGTGGGTTTGCACCCGGCTTTGTAAATAACAAACTAGAGGCTCCCAGGAGCCTGTAATAGCTCACCTGGTTTTCAATTTTACATCTAAAGTTAATAGAAAATGGGGGTGTTACACATAATTTTGAAAGTGGGCTACCCAAAGATCATTTCAACTCAAATTTCTGTGCAAAAGATTTAGATGTGATTTTTATCTCATAATATTCCTAAATGGAATAAACTGGCTGAAAAAATCTCACAGAAAAACCCAGAATATGTTAAACTACTCACTGCCATGTAGCTTCAGTTAAAATTTGAGCTCATTTTGATTTATACTAAAGCAGCAATGGATAATTGAAGAAATTACTATTTTTAGTAACAGCAGCCATCTTGAATGGAGGGCGGGGCTGTCGGACACAATTTTGAAAGGGACCCACCCTGCCAGGTTCGGGTTAATTTGGTTCAACGGTTTCAGAGGAGAAGATTTAAATGTGATCTTTTATCAAAATATGCCTAATTTGCATAATCAGTATAAATCGGCTGAGAGAAAAATTCCCACAGAAAAACCCGGAATATATATGTTAAACTACTCCTTGCCATGTAGCTGCAGTTAAAATTTGAGCTCATTTTGGCTTATACTAAAGCAGCAATGGACAATTAAAATTTCATCCCTTTTTTCTATTTTTAGCTTGGTGGTCATCTTGGTTGGAAGTCAGGATCACCGGACACAATTTTGGAAGGGGGCCATCCAAGAACCATTCCACCCAAGTTTGGTTGCAATTGGCCCAGTGGTTTCTGAGGAGAAGATTAAAATGTGAAAGTTTACGACGTACGACG
This sequence comes from Bathymodiolus septemdierum, assembly GCA_963383655.1. Taxonomy (NCBI): domain Eukaryota; kingdom Metazoa; phylum Mollusca; class Bivalvia; order Mytilida; family Modiolidae; genus Bathymodiolus; species Bathymodiolus septemdierum. Next base: position 99,866,777 of record OY726517.1, on the reverse strand, counting down.
GACGCCAAGTGATGGCAAAAGCTCACATGGCCTTTGGCCAGGTGAGCTAAAAAGGGTGCAATCGACTCGCAGCCGCAAGTGATAAAGTTTACCAGTTACTTGCCCATGGTCGGTGGTTCTCTCCAGGTACTCCGGCTTCTTCCACCACTAAAACGGTTCACCATGATATAGCTGAAATATTGCTGAAAGTGGCGCTAAACACCAACAATCAAATAAAATCATTATAAAAGAATAATTGTTCATGAAAATAAATTTTCATAGTATAATGGCTATAGCAAAGACAGCAAAAATTAAAACACAATAAATATAACAATTCACATTATATTCTGTCTAACCTGATAAGTTCCTCCATTTTCAAATTCAGCAGATCTGATGTATGCCCCTGTGAACATTTGTTTCTTCTGTACATCTCTAGATAACTTTATAGATACAGTATTGTCATACACCAACGTTTGAATGTTTTCTGGGCGATGTACCAGTGACCACTGTTTACCACTAGGATCTTTAAATCCTAGCTGTTGTAGTGTTATCCAGTCTGGATCTTTCACCATAGATATAGACTGTACTGGACATGGTAAACCATCCGGTGAAGCAAGATGCAAAAATGTACCTGATAAAATATATATAAATAAATCCTTTTTGTGAAGTATTAACTACCAAGTACAAAATTAAGTGCTCTCTCCTAATACATTGAGTAACAAAATTATGCTGGATGGACACCAAGTGATGGCATCATAGCCCATTTGATCCAATGTGTCAGATGGGCTAAAGAGTAATCAGTTGGTTCCCTTTGACCCTTTTTATCTAAGAAACCATAAGAGCTAGGTCAAATCTGTCAGAAGAATGCAAGCACGAAATTTCATAGAGGATCTAATAAAAATACAATCAAATCGGACTAAAAAAATACAAATTTTGGTGTTGGGCCCGTTTGGCTCCCTTATATCTTGTTAAAACATAGACGAGTTCATTAAAACTAGAGGTTCCCAGGAGCCTGTATAGCTCACCTGGGTATAATAATAACATCAGTCAATAAAACTTGATAACTTCGGTAAAAAAAATTAACAAATGTAGCCTTCGTCATTGCAGACCCCTTCTACAAAAAAATGTGGGCAGGGGTTCCCCCTTTAATGTAAGTTATCAAAATTGCTGTAAAAAAACATATATGTCAATGATTCTCAAAATTTAGCTTTTCCTACTTCACATTTTGTAATAGAGTTGCTTCCCTTTGATTATTTAAGTAACCAAAAGCAGTGAGTCAACAAAAAAATGCATTTCAAGAGGAATAACTCTTCACAGTTGTCGCATATTTTTAACTGTGGGAAATTTTTTGTAGATCTTGACATGCTGAACATTTTTGCAGTGTAAACTTTCCCTCTATCTCTAATAGTTTTTGAGATACAAGATGATAGTATTAAAATTGAGAACATTTTGATGAAAAAAGGGCAATAACTCCAAAATGGGTAATAGGATTTACTTCAAAATTGCAGGGTAGGAAGATCTTGACATGCTGCAAATTTTTGCAATTTAAACTTAACCTTTATCTCTTATAGTTTTTGAAATATAAGATGAAAAGTATTAATTTTTTTTTATAAATTTGATGAAAAAAGGGCAAGAACTCCAAGATGGGTAATCAGATTTACTTCAAAATTGCAGATAAAAAAAAAATTGATCGAAGGGCCGAACCGCCAGACACATTTTTGGAAGAGAACCATCCAATGACTATTTCATCAAAATTTTTTTCTTATTGAGCAAATGGTTTCAGACAAAAAGATTTTTATGGGAATTTCCCATAGGGTCCTATGTTAAATTAAGTTCGACTGTGGTGGCCATCTTGGTCGGTGTTCTGAAATGACGGACATAATTTTGGAAGAGGACCATCCAAGGATCATTTCAGCAAAGTTTGGTTGAGATTGGCACAGTAGTTTCAGAGGAGAAGATTTTTTTTTAATTTCATCCCCCCTTTTTTCTAATTTGCATAATCGGTCAAAATAGGCAAAAGTTCAAAGTTCATAAAACATCCTGTAATATATGTTAAAAAACTCTTCATTATGCTTATACAGTTCAAATTTGGGCACTTTCTGGCTTAAAATAGAGCAGTTTTGGCCATTTGAAGAAATTTCTATTTTTAGTCATGGTGGCCATCTTGGATACAGGACGGCGCTGACGGACACAATTTTGAAAGGGGACCACCCAAGGATCATTTCAGTAAAGTTTGGTTGAGATTGGCACAGTAGTTTAAGAGGAGAAGATTTTATTTTAATTTCATCCCCCCTTTTTTCTAATTTGCATAATCGGTCAAAATAGACAAAAGTTCAAAGTTCATAAAAATCCTGTAATATATGTTAAAAAGCTCATCATTATGCTTATACAGTTCAAATTTGGGCACTTTCTGGTTTAAAATAGAGCAGTTTTGGCCATTTGAAGAAATTTCTATTTTTAGTAATGGCGGCCAAAGGGGACCACCCAAGGATCATTTCAGCAAAGTTTGGTTGAGATTGGCACAGTAGTTTCAGAGGAGAAGATTTTTTTAAAATTTCATCCCCCCTTTTTTCTAATTTGCATAATCGGTCAAAATAGACAAAAGTTCAAAGTTCATCAAAATCTTGTAATATATGTTAAAAAGCTCATCATTATGCTTATACAGTTCAAATTTGGGCACTTTCTGGCTTAAAATAGAGCAGTTTTGGCCATTTGAAGAAATTTCTATTTTTAGTAATGGTGGCCATCTTGGATACAGGACGGCGCTGACGGACACAATTTTGAAAGGGGACCACCCAAGGATCATTTCAGCAAAGTTTGGTTGAGATTGGCTCAGTAGTTTCAGAGGAGAAGATTTTTTTTAATTTCATCCCCCCTTTTTTCTAATTTGCATAATCGGTCAAAATAGGCAAAAGTTCAAAGTTCATAAAAAATCTTGTAATATATGTTAAAAAGCTCATCATTATGCTAATACAGTTCAAATTTGGGCACTTTCTGGCTTAAAATAGAGCAGTTTTGGCCATTTGAAGAAATTTCTATTTTTAGTAATGGTGGCCATCTTGGATACAGGACGGCACTGACGGACACAATTTTGAAAGGGGACCACCCAAGGATCATTTCAGCAAAGTTTGGTTGAGATTGGCACAGTAGTTTCAGAGGAGAAGATTTTTTTTTAATTTCATGCCCCCTTTTTTCTAATTTGCATAGTCGGTCAAAATAGGCAAAAGTTCAAAGTTCATTAAAAATCCCGTAATATATGTTAAAAAGCTCATCATTATGCTTATACAGTTCAAATTTGGGCCACTTTCTGGCTTAAAATAGAGCAGTTTTGGCCATTTGAAGAAATTTCTATTTTTAGTAATGGCGGCCAAAGGGGACCACCTAAGGATCATTTCAGCAAAGTTTGGTTGAGATTGGCACAGTAGTTTCAGAGGAGAAGATTTTTTTAAAATTTCATCCCCCCTTTTTTCTAATTTGCATAATCGGTCAAAATAGACAAAAGTTCAAAGTTCATCAAAATCTTGTAATATATGTTAAAAAGCTCATCATTATGCTTATACAGTTCAAATTTGGGCACTTTCTGGCTTAAAATAGAGCAGTTTTGGCCATTTGAAGAAATTTCTATTTTTAGTAATGGTGGCCATCTTGGATACAGGACGGCGCTGACGGACACAATTTTGAAAGGGGACCACCCAAGGATCATTTCAGCAAAGTTTGGTTGAGATTGGCTCAGTAGTTTCAGAGGAGAAGATTTTTTTTAATTTCATCCCCCCTTTTTTCTAATTTGCATAATCGGTCAAAATAGGCAAAAGTTCAAAGTTCATAAAAAATCCTGTAATATATGTTAAAAAGCTCATCATTATGCTTATACAGTTCAAATTTGGGCACTTTCTGGCTTAAAATAGAGCAGTTTTGGCCATTTGAAGAAATTTCTATTTTTAGTAATGGTGGCCATCTTGGATACAGGACGGCGCTGATGGACACAATTTTGAAAGGGGACCACCTAAGGATCATTTCAGCAAAGTTTGGTTGATGAGATTGGCTCAGTAGTTTCAGTGGAGAAGATTTTTTTTAAATTTCATCCCCCCTTTTTTCTAATTTGCATAATCGGTCAAAATGGGTAATGGGATTTACTTCAAAATTGCAGGGTAGGTAGATCTTGACATGCTGCACATTTTTGCAATTTAAATTTAACATCTATCTCTAAATAGTTTTTGAAATATAAGATGAAAAGTATTAAAATTAAAAAAAAAATTGATGAAAAAAGGGCAATAACTCCAAGATCGGTAATCAAATTTACTTCAAAATTGCAGGGTAGGTAGATCTTGACATGCTGAACATGTTTGCAGTTTCAACTTACCACCTGTCTCTTATAGTTTTTGAAATAAAGGACGAAAAATATTAAAATTTGAAAATTTGATGAAAAAAGGGAAATAACTCCAAAATGGGTAATGGGATTTACTTCAAAATTGCAGGGTGGGTAGATCTTGATATGCCGCACATTTTTGCAATTTAAAGTTAACCTTTATCTGTTATAGTTTTTGAAATATAAGACGAAAAGTATTAAAATTTTACAAATTTGATGAAAAAAGGGCAATAACTCCAAGATGGGCAATCAGATTTACTTCAAAATTGCAGGGTAGGTAGATCTTGATGTGCTGATCATTTTTATCCCATGTCAGATTTTTGAGTTATTACCCAAAACCTGCAATTTTACCATATGTTCTATTTTTAGTAACATCGGCCATGTTGGTTGGTGCACGGCATCACCGGACACAATTTTGAAACTAGACACCCTAGTAATGATTCAGACCAAATTTGGTTTCCATTGGTTTAGTACTTTCAGAGGAGAAGATTTTTGAAAAAGTTTACGACGTACGACGACGATGGACGCCAAGTGATGGCAATAGCTCACCTGACCCTTTGGGTCAGGTGAGCTAAAAAAAAGTAGGAATATATTTATTCCGATTGAACAACACAAGCAACTTCATACATCCAACAGTTGCAAAACATTCAAACCGCATCAGTGGTGTAATGGTTAGTGTGCTCACCTCAAGTGTGGTAGATAGTTGGCTTGATTATAAAATTGGCATTTGTTGTTTCTCCACTGAGCACACAACATTAAGGAGAAAGAGCAAAGACTGGTTGGCTCGGAATCAAGATAACGTGTCTGAGTGAGGTGACATGTCTATCCGCAGACTGTTGTTTCAGTGAGCTAGTACTATCAAAATTCAACTAAGCATGTTGGTCTAGTACAAAGCGCACCTTATCATCATTTCATTGAAAACTAGAACTGTGAGTAACCTCACTGAGTGATACCCCTCGCTTGCAATACTATGATGTTCAAACTTTGGAATACAGGTATATTAGCAAGTTAATTATCTCCCCTTCTAAATTTTAGACAGCAATGGTATTCCTTCATGCACATCTGCAGGTTGTGTACTACAACTGTGTAAAGTTTCATAAAAATTCAATAAGCAGTTTAGTAGGAGTTGCACTTACAAGGTACATGCCCCTCCCTTTTCGTGAAAGTATAAGTTGAATTATCTCCCCTTTTAAATTTTGGACAGCTACCATATTCCTTCATGCACATCTGCAGGTAGTGTACTACAACTGTGTAAAGTTTCACAAAACTCCAATAAGCCGCTTAGGAGGAGTTGCACTTACAAGGTACACGACCCCCCTTTTCGTGAAAGTATAAGTTGAATTATCTCCCCTTTCAAATTTTAGACAGCAACGGTATTCCTTCATGCACATCTGCAGGTTGTGTACTACAGCTGTGTAAAGTTTCATAAAAATTCAATAAGCAGTTTAGTAGGAGTTGTGCTTACAAAGTACATGTCCCCCCCCCCCCCCTTTTCGTGAAAGTATAAGTTGAATTATCTCCCCTTTTAAATTTTGGACAGCAACCATATTCCTTCATGCACAACTGCAGGTAGTGTTCTACAAATGTGTAAAGTTTCATAATAATTCAATAAGTCGCTTAGGAGGAGTTGCGCTTACAAGGTACATGGACGGACGAACAGGGTGATTCCTATATACCCCCCCAAACTTTGTTTGCGGGGGGTATAATTAACTTGTTCTCGCTATGATATAGATGAAAAATTGCTCAGTTGACATTAAACAACAATCACTCACTCACTCGCAAAACATTCATATTGTTACCTATTTCACGTCTACCAAAATGACTGTATTGATGCGTACAGTGTGTGTGTGCTTGTCACATTCGCCATTGGCTAGCAGCTTGCTGTGAAAAGGGAAGCCGAGTGCGTAAGCCTTCCTCGCCAATTACAGCCTCTCATACAGTTAGACCTATGTGGCCCAGATATGGGAACCTCCTCGTGGTGGTAGATGGTAATTGGATGCTTCGTGGCTCCAGGCAGAACCAAAACGTCTTGGAGGAAACTAGGTCCCTAGATGCATGGTTAAATAGTTCCACTGCATTGTGGATGGAGAGGGAAACTTCATTATCAAACCTCCGCTGCCTTGCGGCATACCCATTTATAGGAAAGGCTTCGGGAGAAAACCCTGAGGATAAATTCAGCTTGGGACCGGTAAAGACCCTCCTGTGCTTCCAGGAAAGGAAAGGTCTTATACCAGAAGCTAAGGGAGAGGTAACCCTAACAGAAACAATGAGTGCTGAAGTCAGTGCACTCTAACAGACCACAACACCACGCATTTACAGCCATTATGACACTCGTTACATATTTCACAATCAAACATGATTATCTAGGAAATGTGTTACTCCAACGTATGTGTACAAACTGCACACCATGTTGCTCTAATGAATAAATGCCAACATGTTACACTAGTAAATGTGTCAAAAATATAATGTGAACTGAATGGTCCTTCATATTATTACATCATAAATGACAGTCCTAACTTATAAATGACAGTTGGAGCTTATCGAACCTCATGACAAATGTTGATTGTTGTGTAAAAAAAATTATCACCTGATATCGTTGTAGATGAACCAAACCATACTTTATCATTTATAAAGTCTACACCATCTACCACGTGACCTGCTGTTGGCTGTGAGGAATCAAATAGAATAGGAGCCGATTCTTTACTGATTGATAGTCCTGCTTGGTTGGTAACTATCAACTTTACAATATAAGGAGTGTTAACCTGTAAAAACAAATTATTAGTCATGTTAAAAGAAAACCACTGACAAGTGATCAGAGTGTAATACAATAAGAAGCATCTAGTTAACAACAAACACAGTTTACATCAAAATTGCAGTAGTCCCCTTCTTAAAGGCCACTCTGTATGCAATGAAAAAGGGACTGTATAAGAGGGTGGCCTCTCTTTAGGGGGATAATATAGCAGTATTTACCTATCTTAGTGCATCTGAAATCTGGCCTGGTAAGAGAGGTGGCTTTTGGTGGGAGTGACCTTATAATAGGGGGACTATTGTATTGTTATTAGTTGACTGCCATTTACTATAAAAGAAGACAATATTTCTTAATTAAACTAACTCTTTGGTCTTACAGACAGCAAACTTCTCCATAGTGAATGAATCAGAAGTTACAAACTTGCCTTGTTACACAACATATTAAAATGTAAATCAGGAATTGTTTAGGGGTTATATATCAATGACTGATTGGTTTGGAGTCCATGATTAAGGGTGGGGTAACTTTGGAAGTATTTAACAATAAGCTAGACTTGATAAAAACTGGTATACAGAATTACATATATATTCCCCATTTATATAGCTGTAATATACTTTGGGAGTAAAACAATATTTTAAATCCCAAATCAACAAATAGCAATGAATGGCCAACTTTTCAAAAACTTAGAATTGAATTATCTTTTTGAATTTATTTTTAAAATAAAATATAGTTTTCAATATATGTTTTACATTTATGTTTGTAGTGTATTTTTGTTGTCTTTTGTGTCAAGAGGATTTCATCATTTCTGTCAATTTACTCCAAACAAAACACGATTTTTTATGATATTTAACAAGATTTATTTGAAATAATATAAATCAATTACACCCATGTTATTTCTAAGTGGAATAATAGCATAACATACTTTAAGCTCTAATTCTGTAAACATATACTGTGAGTAGTTAGATGTCAAAGTTATCCAATCCACCATTAGCATTTCAGTACTATGCTCAGAACAGGTGGGTTTGTTCCACAATGCTACTTGATAAGACAAGATATCTGATTCAGGATCATGATAGCCTTCCCAGGTTACTGTCAAAATGTTACTGTATGGAGTGTAGGTAACATTCTGAAATAGTGTACAATTTTATGATATATTATATGTGTACATTCCATCAAAAATTATACATGTTTACACAACATTAATAATCTATAAATATATGTGTACTCTATATAATTATGGATGTATTCTGTGCGATAGTATTTAATTTTCACACTCCTTCAACTTTCAATTTTTAGATGTTTTTTTTTCTTTTCTATATACAGTCCATCTAATTAGTTAGTCTACTTCAAACTGTTCTAGTTTTCTTACTTTTTACCTGTTGGTTGTTTTTTGGTCTGTGCTTTTAACCTTGTAATGAGATGTAAGGACACAATGATGACAGTATTTGTAAGATTTCTTGTTGATAACTGGGCAATAAAATTCTACACAAAAAAACATCAAAGGGATAAAGATACCCAGATGTAGTATTTATCAACAGAAATAAAAGAGTGACCACTCAACTACAGACTAGGGACAGTTTTTATCAACAGAAATAAAAGAGTACCACTCAACTACAGACGAGGGACAGTTTCAAACCCATTCTAGTATAACAGAAATAAAAGAGTATCACTCAACTACAGACTAAGGACAGTTTCAAACCCATTCTAGTATAATAGAAATAAAAGAGTACCACTCAACTACAGACGAGGGACAGTTTCAAACCCATTCTAGTATAACAGAAATAAAAGAGTACCACTCAACTACAGACTAGGGACAGTTTCAAACCCATTCTAGTATAACAGAAATAAAAGAGTACCACTCAACTACAGACTAGGGACAGTTTCAAACCCATTCTAGTATAACAGAAATAAAAGAGTACCACTCAACTACAGACTAAGGACAGTTTCAAACCCATTCTAGTATAATAGAAATAAAAGAGTACCACTCAACTACAGACGAGGGACAGTTTCAAACCCATTCTAGTATAACAGAAATAAAAGAGTACCACTCAACTACAGACTAGGGACAGTTTTAAACCCATTCTAGTATAACAGAAATAAAAGAGTACCACTCAACTACAGACTAGGGACAGTTTCAAACCCATTCTAGTATAACAGAAATAAAAGAGTACCACTCAACTACAGACTAGGGACAGTTTCAAACCCATTCTAGTATAACAGAAATAAAAGAGTGACCACTCAACTACAGACTAGGAACAGTTTCAAACCCATTCTAGTATAACAGAAATAAAAGAGTACCACTCAACTACAGACTAGGAACAGTTTCAAACCCATTCTAGTATAACAGAAATAAAAGAGTGACCACTCAACTACAGACTAGGGACAGTTTCAAACCCATTCTAGTATAACAGAAATAAAAGAGTACCACTCAACTACAGACTAGGAACAGTTTTAAACCCATTCTAGTATAACAGAAATAAAAGAGTACCACTCAACTACAGACTAGGAACAGTTTCAAACCCATTCTAGTATAACAGAAATAAAAGAGTACCACTCAACTAGACGAGGGACAGTTTTAAACCCATTCTAGTATAACAGAAATAAAAGAGTATCACTCAACTACAGACTAGGGACAGTTTTAAACCCATTCTAGTATAACAGAAATAAAAGAGTACCACTCAACTACAGACTAGGAACAGTTTCAAACCCATTCTAGTATAACAGAAATAAAAGAGTGACCACTCAACTACAGACTAGGGACAGTTTCAAACCCATTCTAGTATAACAGAAATAAAAGAGTATCACTCAACTACAGACTAGGGACAGTTTCAAACCCATTCTAGTATAACAGAAATAAAAGAGTACCACTCAACTACAGACTAGGGACAGTTTTTATCAACAGAAATAAAAGAGTACCACTCAAATACAGACTAGGAACAGTTTCAAACCCATTCTAGTATAACAGAAATAAAAGAGTACCACTCTACTACAGACTAGGGACAGTTTCAAACCCATTCTAGTATAACAGAAATAAAAGAGTACCACTCAACTACAGACGAGGGACAGTTTCAAACCCATTCTAGTATAACAGAAATAAAAGAGTACCACTCAACTAGACGAGGGACAGTTTCAAACCCATTCTAGTATAACAGAAATAAAAGAGTACCACTCAACTACGGACTAGGGACAGTTTCAAACCCATTCTAGTATAACAGAAATAAAAGAGTACCACTCAACTACGGACTAGGGACAGTTTCAAACCCATTCTAGTATAACAGAAATAAAAGAGTACCACTCAACTACAGACTAGGGACAGTTTCAAACCCATTCTAGTATAACAGAAATAAAAGAGTACCACTCAACTACAGACTAGGGACAGTTTCAAACCCATTCTAGTATAACAGAAATAAAAGAGTACCACTCAACTACAGACTAGGGACAGTTTCAAACCCATTCTAGTATAACAGAAATAAAAGAGTACCACTCAACTACAGACTAGGGACAGTTTCAAACCCATTCTAGTATAACAGAAATAAAAGAGTACCACTCAACTACAGACTAAGGACAGTTTCAAACCCATTCTAGTATAATAGAAATAAAAGAGTACCACTCAACTACAGACGAGGGACAGTTTCAAACCCATTCTAGTATAACAGAAATAAAAGAGTACCACTCAACTACAGACTAGGGACAGTTTCAAACCCATTCTAGTATAACAGAAATAAAAGAGTACCACTCAACTACAGACTAGGGACAGTTTCAAACCCATTCTAGTATAACAGAAATAAAAGAGTGACCACTCAACTACAGACTAGGGACAGTTTTAAACCCATTCTAGTATAACAGAAATAAAAGAGTACCACTCAACTACAGACTAGGGACAGTTTTAAACCCATTCTAGTATAACAGAAATAAAAGAGTACCACTCAACTACAGACTAGGAACAGTTTCAAACCCATTCTAGTATAACAGAAATAAAAGAGTGACCACTCAACTACAGACTAGGGACAGTTTCAAACCCATTCTAGTATAACAGAAATAAAAGAGTACCACTCAACTACAGACTAGGGACAGTTTCAAACCCATTCTAGTATAACAGAAATAAAAGAGTGACCACTCAACTACAGACTAGGGACAGTTTCAAACCCATTCTAGTATAACAGAAATAAAAGAGTACCACTCAACTACAGACTAGGGACAGTTTCAAACCCATTCTAGTATAACAGAAATAAAAGAGTACCACTCAACTACAGACTAGGGACAGTTTCAAACCCATTCTAGTATAACAGAAATAAAAGAGTACCACTCAACTACAGACTAGGGACAGTTTCAAACCCATTCTAGTATAACAGAAATAAAAGAGTACCACTCAACTACAGACTAGGGACAGTTTCAAACCCATTCTAGTATAACAGAAATAAAAGAGTACCACTCAAATACAGACTAGGGACAGTTTTAAACCCATTCTAGTATAACAGAAATAAAAGAGTACCACTCAACTACAGACTAGGGACAGTTTCAAACCCATTCTAGTATAACAGAAATAAAAGAGTACCACTCAACTACAGACTAGGGACAGTTTCAAACCCATTCTAGTATAACAGAAATAAAAGAGTGACCACTCAACTACAGACTAGGGACAGTTTCAAACCCATTCTAGTATAACAGAAATAAAAGAGTACCACTCAACTACAGACTAGGGACAGTTTCAAACCCATTCTAGTATAACAGAAATAAAAGAGTGACCACTCAACTACAGACTAGGGACAGTTTCAAACCCATTCTAGTATAACAGAAATAAAAGAGTGACCACTCAACTACAGACTAGGGACAGTTTCAAACCCATTCTAGTATAACAGAAATAAAAGAGTACCACTCAACTACAGATTAGGGACAGTTTCAAACCCATTCTAGTATAACAGAAATAAAAGAGTACCACTCAACTACAGATTAGGGACAGTTTCAAACCCATTCTAGTATAACAGAAATAAAAGAGTACCACTCAACTACAGACTAGGAACAGTTTTAAACCCATTCTAGTATAACAGAAATAAAAGAGTACCACTCAAATACAGACTAGGAACAGTTCCAAACCCATTCTAGTATAACAGAAATAAAAGAGTGACCACTCAACTACAGACTAGGGACAGTTTTAAACCCATTCTAGTATAACAGAAATAAAAGAGTACCACTCAACTACAGACTAGGGACAGTTTCAAACCCATTCTAGTATAACAGAAATAAAAGAGTACCACTCAACTACAGACTAGGAACAGTTTTAAACCCATTCTAGTATAACAGAAATAAAAGAGTACCACTCAACTACAGACTAGGGACAGTTTTAAACCCATTCTAGTATAACAGAAATAAAAGAGTACCACTCAACTACAGACTAGGAACAGTTTCAAACCCATTCTAGTATAACAGAAATAAAAGAGTGACCACTCAACTACAGACTAGGGACAGTTTCAAACCCATTCTAGTATAACAGAAATAAAAGAGTACCACTCAACTACAGACTAGGGACAGTTTCAAACCCATTCTAGTATAACAAAAATAAAAGAGTACCACTCAACTACAGACTAGGGACAGTTTTAAACCCATTCTAGTATAACAGAAATAAAAGAGTACCACTCAACTACAGACTAGGGACAGTTTCAAACCCATTCTAGTATAACAGAAATAAAAGAGTACCACTCAACTACAGACTAGGAACAGTTTCAAACCCATTCTAGTATAACAGAAATAAAAGAGTACCACTCAACTACAGAATAGGGACAGTTTCAAACCCATTCTAGTATAACAGAAATAAAAGAGTACCACTCAACTACAGACTAGGAACAGTTTCAAACCCATTCTAGTATAACAGAAATAAAAGAGTACCACTCAACTACAGACTAGGAACAGTTTCAAACCCATTCTAGTATAACAGAAATAAAAGAGTACCACTCAACTACAGACTAGGGACAGTTTTAAACCCATTCTAGTATAACAGAAATAAAAGAGTACCACTCAACTACAGACTAGGAACAGTTTCAAACCCATTCTAGTATAACAGAAATAAAAGAGTGACCACTCAACTACAGACTAGGGACAGTTTCAAACCCATTCTAGTATAACAGAAATAAAAGAGTACCACTCAACTACAGACTAGGGACAGTTTCAAACCCATTCTAGTATAACAGAAATAAAAGAGTGACCACTCAACTACAGACTAGGGACAGTTTCAAACCCATTCTAGTATAACAGAAATAAAAGAGTACCACTCAACTACAGACTAGGGACAGTTTCAAACCCATTCTAGTATAACAGAAATAAAAGAGTACCACTCAACTACAGACTAGGAACAGTTTCAAACTCATTCTAGTATAACAGAAATAAAAGAGTACCACTCAACTACAGACTAGGGACAGTTTCAAACCCATTCTAGTATAACAGAAATAAAAGAGTACCACTCAACTACAGACTAGGGACAGTTTCAAACCCATTCTAGTATAACAGAAATAAAAGAGTACCACTCAACTACAGACAGTTTCAAACCCATTCTAGTATAACAGAAATAAAAGAGTAACACTCAACTACAGACTAGGGACAGTTTCAAACCCATTCTAGTATAACAGAAATAAAAGAGTAACACTCAACTACAGACTAGGGACAGTTTCAAACCCATTCTAGTATAACAGAAATAAAAGAGTACCACTCAACTACAGAATAGGGACAGTTTTAAACCCATTCTAGTATAACAGAAATAAAAGAGTACCACTCAACTACAGACTAGGGACAGTTTCAAACCCATTCTAGTATGAGTTATACTTATTGATAAAGGCCCTACTGTGATTGTGAAATGTAGAACAGCAATAAAACAGCTGTTCCTTTCCTTTAATTTGTGTAAATCAGATATAGTCTCTCATTATTTACATCCATATCTTTTCTTACTAAATGTGTACAACCCATCAATAATTGTACATTTCACCAAGAATCTATAACAAGAAGTGTAAAACCATTAAGACTATAAAAATACATTAACATATCAGTTTAAATGGGTTCACCTTTATTACTTAGGTTCTATGTCTATAGTCAAAATGATAAGGATATAAAATCTACCTGCCTACCTTAATTACAAATAATTTCTACAACAACATACCATATTATAATCAGGACCACTTGTTAGTTCTCCAGCTTCTGGACCTGTGGTGTCTACAGTAAATCTATGACTAGTCAAACTGCATTCTCCAGACTTATCCATTCCTGTAAAATATTACAATTAATAGTTATTTTTAACAATTCTTTAAAATTAATATGAAATGCATTTTGTATTAGTTTTAAAGGGATGGTGTCTGCAATTGGAAATTTTTTCTTGTGTAATCTTTTTGCAGTGTAGTGTTAGTTTATATAGTTCCATAATATTGTACCTAGGGTTCAATGGTTCCATGTATTCTTTACATGCTATTTCAATCAATTTTCGCCATATTTTTAATTTAACTACCACAGTACAATAGTGCCCTCATATACAGTGCTGTTCCATAATTTACCGACAAAATCTAAGATGGCGGCATTCAAGCGTAACGGGTGTCGCAATAAATTACACTGTTGTATTTCATCCTGGTGAATAAATAAACATCTATTTTATGACAATGCATTTTTAAACCTTCTATTTTTAAAATAAAACCAGAAATAAACCTGTCGTCTGCTATGTTAGGGCAAAAAGTTGATATTTTCATCATTGCTGGAAAACGTAAACAGTTGTCAAATGATATCAAAAATGTGATCGTAGAAATGAGTAAGAGTGGTCATAAACTACAGGAGATTGCAGATACCTTGAATAAAAGAACAGTTCAGCGTTCCTTGTATCAAGAAGGATACAACAGGCGAGTTGTAAAGAAGAAAGTCAGGATCAGAGAGGTTAACAGGAAAAAGCGTGTGAAATGGGCCCGAGAAAAGCATCATTGGAGAATTGAAGGTCAGTGGGACAGAGTTATATTTTCAGACGAAAGTCAGGTGGTCGTTGGAAACAATAATCGGATTTATATTTGGCGGAAAAAGGACGAGGCCGAGTCCAGAGATTGTGTTTGTCCACCGGCCCAGAGAAGACTTTCGGTCATGATCTGGGGACGCATATCACACTATGGTGTGGGGACAATTACGACAATGAATGGCACGATAAATAGACATAAATACATTGAAATTCTCGAGGACAACTTATGGCCTGTAATTGCGAGACATTTTCCAGAGCAGGACTGTTTATTTCAGGACGACAACGCTCCCATATATCAGAAAAACGACGTTAAAAACTACAAGGAAGAGAACCATATAAATTGCCTCGAGTGGCCTGCACAGTCACCCGACTTAAACATAATCGAGAACATGTGGCTAAAACTGAAAATACGATTGCAGCAGAGAGTTGAAGTATTGAACACTGCCGATAAATTGTCAGTGGCCATCAAAGACATTTGGGAAAATCTCAGTATGGACTACATTCAAGGACTTTATCACTCGATTCCAAAGCGCTTACACAAAGTATTGAAGGTGAAGGGAGAAATGACAAAGTATTGAGTAAAGGTAAGCACCTTTTTCATAAATTTATTGGTATTTTATTAATGCAAAGCTTGATGCTTGAATGCTGCCATCTTAGATTTTGCCGGTAAATTATGGAACAGCACTGTACATTAAAAACATTTTTTTTTTTTACATTAGCCTTGTGTAAAAAGTATGGTGACCCAATAAATTTGGCATTCTTTTTAATAGTTATATGATAAACTTCTCTAGACAAAAATGAAGAAACACTTAAATAAAGTTTAAAAAAAGAAAAAGAAGAGGGATGAAATTTATGAATTTTAATAGGTTGCTTCTTACAGTCTGATACCTACCCATTACCTGAGCTAACATACAGTCTGATACCTACCAATTACCCATACAATGTAACTGTGTCCTAACTTAACATACAGTCTGATACCTACCCATTACTCATACAATGTAACTGTGTCCTAACTTAACATACGGTCTGATACCTACCCATTACCCATACATTGTAACTGTGTCCTAACTTAACATACAGTCTGATACCTACCCATTACCCATGCAATGTAACTGTGTCCTAACTTAACATACAGTCTGATACCTACCCATTACTCATACAATGTAACTGTGTCCTAACTTAACATGCAGTCTGATACCTACCCATTACCCATACAATGTAACTGTGTCCTAACTTAACATACAGTCTGATACCTACCTATTACACATACAATGTAACTGTGTCCTAACTTAACATACAGTCTGATACCTACCCATTACCCATACAATGTAACTGTGTCCTAACTTAACATACAGTCTGATACCTACCCATTACTCATACAATGTAACTGTGTCCTAACTTAACATACAGTCTGATAACTACCCATTACTCATACAATGTAACTGTGTTCTAACTTAACATACAGTCTGATACCTACCCATTACCCATACAATGTAACTGTGTCCTAACTTAACATACGGTCTGATACCTACCCATTACCCATACATTGTAACTGTGTCCTAACTTAACATACAGTCTGATACCTACCCATTACCCATGCAATGTAACTGTGTCCTAACTTAACATACAGTCTGATACCTACCCATTACTCATACAATGTAACTGTGTCCTAACTTAACATGCAGTCTGATACCTACCCATTACCCATACAATGTAACTGTGTCCTAACTTAACATACAGTCTGATACCTACCTTTTACACATACAATGTAACTGTGTCCTAACTTAACATACAGTTTGATACCTACCCATTACCCATACAATGTAACTGTGTCCTAACTTAACATACAGTCTTATAACTACCCATTACTCATACAATGTAACTGTGTCCTAACTTAACATACAGTCTGATACCTACCCATTACTCATACAATGTAACTGTGTCCTAACTTAACATACGGTCTGATACCTACCCATTACCCATACATTGTAACTGTGTCCTAACTTAACATACAGTCTGATACCTACCCATTACCCATGCAATGTAACTGTGTCCTAACTTAACATACAGTCTGATACCTACCCATTACTCATACAATGTAACTGTGTCCTAACTTAACATGCAGTCTGATACCTACCCATTACCCATACAATGTAACTGTGTCCTAACTTAACATACAGTCTGATACCTACCCATTACACATACAATGTAACTGTGTCCTAACTTAACATACAGTCTGATACCTACCCATTACCCATACAATGTAACTGTGTCCTAACTTAACATACAGTCTGATACCTACCCATTACCCATACAATGTAACTGTGTCCTAACTTAACATACAGTCTGATAACTACCCATTACTCATACAATGTAACTGTGTTCTAACTTAACATACAGTCTGATACCTACCCATTACCCATACAATGTAACTGTGTCCTAACTTAACATACGGTCTGATACCTACCCATTACCCATACATTGTAACTGTGTCCTAACTTAACATACAGTCTGATACCTACCCATTACCCATGCAATGTAACTGTGTCCTAACTTAACATACAGTCTGATACCTACCCATTACTCATACAATGTAACTGTGTCCTAACTTAACATGCAGTCTGATACCTACCCATTACCCATACAATGTAACTGTGTCCTAACTTAACATACAGTCTGATACCTACCTTTTACACATACAATGTAACTGTGTCCTAACTTAACATACAGTTTGATACCTACCCATTACCCATACAATGTAACTGTGTCCTAACTTAACATACAGTCTTATAACTACCCATTACTCATACAATGTAACTGTGTCCTAACTTAACATACAGTCTGATAACTACCCATTACTCATACAATGTAACTGTGTCCTAACTTAACATACAGTATGATACCTACCCATTACCCATACAATGTAACTGTGTCCTAACTTAACATAAAGTCTGATACCTACCCATTACCCATACAATGTAACTGTGTCCTAACTTAACATACAGTCTGATACCTACCCATTACCCATACAATGTAACTGTGTCCTAACTTAACATAAAGTCTGATACCTACCCATTACCCATACAATGTAACTGTGTCCTAACTTAACATACAGTCTGATACCTACCCATTACTCATACAATGTAACTGTGTCCTAACTTAACATACAGTCTGATACCTACCCATTACCCATACAATGTAACTGTGTCCTAACTTAACATACAGTCTGATACCTACCCATTACCCATACAATGTAACTGTGTCCTAACTTAACATACAGTCTCAGGGGTTTCAAAGTTTTTTATAATAGGAGGTACTACTTAAATTTTAGGAGGTACCTAAAAAATTAGGCTGAGGGTCGTAAGGGGTCCAGGGGGCGGAAGCTCCTAAAATCTAGCATTTTGTGGACCAAAAAAATGTACTTCAGAGACTGCAAAACATTATGTGTTTTTGAAAGAAAAATCCCATTAACTTTAGAGTTCAGATTTCACCAAGAGTGAAGACCATGCATAATGCCTGGATTTTTCCCCCCAATTTCTTTATTGAATATTTCAGTTTACAGACTTCAACCAAGATTATTCATAGATAGTCCGCCATATCTTTAAAAAAGCAAAGCGTTATATAACGACTGGATTATTCGGGTTATGTACGTACGAGGTTATTTTCAGGGTAGCGAGAATGGCCGAGTAGTTACGATTGGGAGTTAAGCAACAAGACAGTACGCCCCAGAATGATTCGACCCTGGGTTTTAAATGGATAAAAAAAATCGCACAAAATATTGTGCAGTCATATATTCATAATACATAATGATCATACTTATATTACTGAAGATTACACTAAATTGTGTTTGAACATAATTTGTAATCGGTCATTTTTTATTTTGAAATGATGTCAGCTTTGTCCCGGTCCGAGATTTACACAAGGATGAAAAGATATTGGGGCGAAAATATATCTATTTACCGCATGTGCAAACTGCTATTTACGATTCTAAGGTAAAGTTATTTTTAAAACGGGGAATATCCCATCAACTTGGTCGTGACGCAGTTGTTCGATTTCAATGCGAGAATGCAGCAATTGACGTGATCATTAATTTTTTATGAAAAATATTCCACAAGCCTATCGTACTTGTGGTTTTGACCACCGCTAATTTTTTTTTGGGGGGGGGGGTTCAGTAATTTCTGCCAGTACTATACATGATCTCAGGCGGGTAAAAGTACCGGGTACCGGCCCACTTTGAAACCCCTGCAGTCTGATACCTACCCATTACCCATACAAAGTAACTGTGTCCTAACTTAACTTACAGTCTGATACCTACCCATTACCCATACAATGTAACTGTGTCCTGACTTAACATACAGTCTGATACCTACCCATTACACATACAATGTAACTGTGTCCTAACTTAACATACAGTCTGATACCTACCCATTACTCATACAATGTAACTGTGCCCTAACTTAACATACAGTCTGATACCTACCCATTACCCATACAAAGTAACTGTGTCCTAACTTAACTTACAGTCTGATACCTACCCATTACCCATACAATGTAACTGTGTCCTAACTTAACATACAGTCTTATACCTACCCATTACACATACAATGTAACTGTGTCCTAACTTAACATACAATCTAATACCTACCCATTACACATACAATGTATCCGTGTCCTAACTTAACACAGTCTGATAACTACCCATTACCCATGCAATGTAACTGTGTCCTAACTTAACATACAGTCTGATACCTACCCATTACCCATACAATGTAACTGTGTCCTAACTTAACATACAGTCTGATACCTACCCATTACCTGAGCTAACGTACAGTCTGATATCTACCCATTACCTGAGCTAACGTACAGTCTGATATCTACCCATTACCTGAGCTAATGTACAGTCTGATACCTACCCATTACCTGAGCTAACGTACAGTCTGATACCTACCCATTACCTGAGCTAACATACAGTCTGATACCTACCCATTACCCATACAATGTAACTGTGTCCTAACTTCAGATCTAATGGCTCCAATTTGTAGAATGTATTCTGATTAATATTAGTGACAGGAAATACATTGAAAATCACAGCTTTATCTTCTTTTGTTGTTTTGCCTCCATCAACCTGACAAAAAGTTATATGGACATATTAACATCTCATTAAAAGTAACATGTTTTCTGTACATGATAAAATGTGATTTTTTTTGTTCCATATGCGACCAAATCTGGTTAAAAAGTTACAACTGAGGAAAAATATAATTAGTTTGAATGTCCTTATCTAATTTATATTACCATACCTACCAATTATAAAATATCTCCTATTCTTAACATGTTTAACCAGTTGCTTAAATTTTCCTTATAATTTTAATAACTACGGTTGTTAAATTTCTGCATGAAAATGACTGCCAATTTCCTTTCAACATCATTAACGATGGAAGTTAACAACTTAAAAAAATACTTTTAACAATTGGTATGAGAAACAGATTCTCCTTCTGCTACCAGTGGATTACGATATATCTCCACTCTCAATAGTTAAATTTGAAAAATTATAACTTGCTAAAGCTAATTGAGCTTTAAAATTTGAAAATTTAGCTATCTCTAGTAGAGAAATATTGTTATACACTGGTAGCAGAAGGAGAATCTATATCTGCTTATTCAAACTATAATCTACTCTTGCCGATGGAATTTCTCTTGTATGTATGTATGGGCATTATTTTAGTCTGGCCACAAGGCAACGTTTATTCTAATTCGAGAATATTAAATTGCTTGTAAAACTTCACCGAAACCTGTTTTGGCAAGCTTTCAGAAGTCCTTGCTAGATTCTCTAAAATTACATGTGTTGACATTTCAATCTTGATATGTATAATAGTATAAATTATTATAGGTCAATCTATCTGACATCTTAGTCCATTTAGGGCTAAAGGTTTTTTTATTCAAAAATATACTGTTTTGCATATTCAACTGCCTCTTCAATTTCAAATGTATTGATTTTAATGTTTCTAAATATCTTATGTACTACAATGCTATAAATTGTGTTTATATTGTAACTTAATTCTTCCGTTACATGTTTCTATAACAATTGTCATTGCAATATAATTTTCTGCTGTGACTAGCTAGTTTAGGAGAAACGTTTGGAACAAAATGTAAAGTTTTTATCTATATAATTGAAATAAAGAATTTTAATATAGAAAGTACACCCTTGTTATTACACTGCCTTTTGGATTAAGTTATATTTTGGCAATAAGCGAGGATGGCAATTGATTGAGGGAAAAATTGACATTTACACTACATGATTTTTGGAAATTTGATGACAATAAGTGAGGATCGAGAATTAAAGGGGGCAGTATAACGAGGGTCCCTGTATATGTAGAAAGCCATATAAAAAAGTCAAAGTAAGCTTTACTGTAATAAATGAACATAATAAAGATCATGTGACTTACATATTGTTTACAGTCAGTTCCAGTAACCCCTGTGTAATTTTACACATTTACATAATAAAGATCATGTGACTTACATATTGTTTACAGTCAGTTCCAGTAACCCCTGTGTAATTTTACACATTTACATAATAAAGATCATGTGACTTACATATTGTTTACAGTCAGTTCCAGTAACCCCTGTGTAATTTTACACATCTACATAATAAAGATCATGTGACTTACATATTGTTTACAGTCAGTTCCAGTAACCCCTGAATAATTTGACACAGCTACATAGTACATCAAGATGTCTAATTTAGAATAGAAACTTTGGAACTGTACATCCAGAGATTTATCTGTGCTGACATATTCTTCCATTACAATTAAGCCAGCTATAAATAAATAATTTGATTAATAAAATAGAGCAGCATAGTCAAATCTTCTTATGATAATAATCGAGTATGCAATGTTTTGAACAATTCCTATTCAAAATGCAAACTTTATGATGAAATAGTCAAAAAGGTCAATAGTTTCAGAGGATAAGATCTTTGAAAAAAGTTTATGCTTACTGTATGACAGATGGATATTGACAGATGCCAAGTGAATGCAAAACCTCACATGGCCTTTGGTCAGGTGCGCTCATAAAAGAAGAGGTGCACATCAGTTGGAAAATTTCATCAAGAGTTGTCAGACGAATTGCGTGATTACCACAAGGATATGGATAGTGACCCCTATTTCAGCTATGAAGAAAACACAAATAATTATTGATATTCTGAATAATAAATAAGTGTATGTCATATGTTCTTTTTAATTTTTTTTATTATCGTAAGTCTGTATGCTAAAACAGAATATGCTATATGGGTGGTTGCAACATGTATTTAAAGGACAAAGACAGATAACTATCAACTACTTACGAGTTACACCACCATCAAATCCAACATGAAATCCATTTGATGTTACCATAGCAACAGAATGGGAGGCACTGTAAGCTTTAACAGTGAAATAGTACAATCCTGAACCAGGAACCAGATCTAGATCATAAAATGATATCATTTTCTTTTTGCCAACATTAGTAAACGGGACAATGTTATCTCTTGTTTTAGAGAACCTTCTGTCTGTTCCCAAGGCAACTTCATAAAATTCTACAGCTTGGTTCTTATTCTGATATTCAATGTTTTCTTCATTTACCTGCAGTCCTGGATTCCCTATAAAGTAATGAAATTATTACATTTTCATAACATTAAGAATATACAATAATAATTTTTTTTTAAAAAGCTTCAACAGTGATGATCAAAAATTCGACCAATATTATCAACAAAACAAAAAACAATCTCTAACCTCTAAATACAACAATGACTAAAGTCATGGCTTGGGACAGGTCCAAAAAGAGGTGGTGTTAAACTGATTGATAATAGTTATGTACATATAAACAGTATTTTTTATCTTTTGAATTAACAGTCACCTGCTGTAATCAGCCAGTTAAAACCCTGCCAACCTGATTTACACTCAAATAAACAGTTACCTCACTAACACAGTCATTCAACTTTTGTCCCAAAGGTAACCATTGAATACAAGTTTGACTTTATTTCTAATTGAAATATTCAGGTAAAAAAAAACAAAAAAATAATAACAGATTCTATATGTTTAGTGTAAACATATTTTATTAATCAATTACATATGAATATAGTACAACAACTTAAATACAACAATAGTAATGACTAAGAATTAATTAAGAGGATCCGAAAACAACTTATTAAACTTATATAAATCTGTATCCCAAATTTAATTAAATCTACTTTTAATAATCTCAGAAGTTAGATTACGTTGTGAGGATCAGTAAAAATGATAATTGTATTTTACACCAAAGGGGATGAATTGTGCAGGAAAGTGAAAGAGGTCGGTGAATTGTGAATTACGAGGTAAATCGTTTACTACTTAAACTGAACTTTTGTACTGACAAGAAGATTTCTGTGTTCTGGTTAATTGTTAACTCATTAGATCCTACCAATAGAAGTTCAGTGGACAAGGGAATAGGAAGGTTAAGGGCAAATATGTGGCGTTGTCTAGGTATGTTATAGTGAGGACAGTTGAGAAGATAATGAGTAGGAGTCTCTATAGCACCACATGTACAACGCGGTGAATTTACAATATTTTTCAGAAATAGATCGGAATTAAGAGCACTACACCCCATACGTATTCTAGCGTGAAAAGTCTGTCCTAAACAGCTACCGATGTAAAAAAATGTGGGTTTATCATATATAATATTAAGTTTCAAATACCCTGGGGTTAAGCCGTTATTCATTTTATAAAAATATGTCAATCTATGCTTTTCCTTTCTGTCTTTCAAATATTCCCACTCGGTTTCTGCATATAACTTTGAAAGGGATACCAGGCGGGTTACCCCCGGTAACAACCCTGGCAGCCTCTGCTTGTACGCTTTCTAATTTATTCGTAAGGTAAACAGTTTTACGGTCCCAAACTACATCCCCCATATTCTAATAATGGTCGAATAAATTTTTTCAAGGGTTCTTCGATCTAAAATGAATTTAAATTTTCTCATAATGTTGACTCTGGCAAAGGGTTTCTTGGTAATCAGGTATATGTGCTTATCCCAATTTCCATCATTAGATATGGTAAGGCCTAAATGTTTATGTTCAGATACCATAATAATGATCTTATTATCCATCATGAGTGGTGGATGAAGTGGGCGGTTAGATTTCCTAGATACGATCATACTTTGTTTTATCAGGGTTAAATTTAACCAGCCACTTCATAGACCAGTCAAGAATTTTCGCCAAGTCCGTATTCAAAGTCTCAGCAGCATCCACAGGATCGTCAACAATCATATAAAGACTAGCATCATCTGCAAATAACTTTATTGATGAATTTATGTCTGCTACTATATCGTTAATATAAATAATAAAGAACAGAGGCCCCAGAATTGATCCCTGAGGGACACCCGCACAAACATTCTGCCAGTCAGAGCAACAACCGTTTATAACAACCCTTTGTTTTCTATCCAATAAATAACTTTCAATCCAAGACAATAACGGCTCTTGAATGCCAATCGATTCTAATTTAGCCAACAATCCCATATGCCAAACCCGATCGAACGTTTTGCTAACGTCGCAAAAGACTACTCTAACTTCCTTTCTGTCGTCAAGTGCCTTACCGAATTCATTCGTAATATATAAAAGCTGATTGATCGCAGTCATATATGTTTAAACATGTACAGTCAAACCTGGCTTAACGGGCACCTGATCATAATGGCCATGCTGACATCCCCCCTGATGCATTTCTCTATTAAATAACTCCTTATATAACGGGCACTGTCTAACGCGGGCAGCGGGCATGGTATTTTCATACAAATCGTCGCTGAAGAAACCTCCATATAACGGGCAATTGTCAATCAGTTCACTCGGAAGATAAACATTGTCTTTCGATGCACTTGGGATTTAACCATCTAATTGACACAATACAATCAACAGGTGAGTTATCAATCGATGAAAAGCTTAAAATGTTCCGATCGGTCAATATTTAATGATTGCAACATAATAAAAACAGATTGTTTATTGCTTGGCGATAGTTTAAGTGTTTTTACAATAATTAATAAATAAAACAACTTAAATAGAAATAGAAAATAATTTTTTTTTTAACTTACCCTTAAATTACATGAGTTTGTGCTAAGATTTAATACTTCTCATAAAATAGAAAATAAGGATTTAGTTCAAGTCAAAAATGCCACCAAAACGGACGGCTCTAACTCTCGAGCAGAGGAGTGAGGTGATCAGAAAATCTGAGAAAGAAAAACAGCTGAACAAATGGGAGTCGGTCGAACACAGATTGATAATGTCCTTAAAAGAAAAGCTGACATACTAACGGACTATGAAAACAACATGGGACCTGAGCGCAAACGTCAATTTAAAGATACAACAAACAAAGATTGTACATATTCATGTTCTTTAATAATGTTACCTGAAATACAATACATGTAGAGTACATTTGTATTTACAAATGGGAAAAAAATCCACTCAAAATAGCAAACCTCTTTATAAAGGGCACTTACATGTTTTCCCTTCAGTGCCCTTTATAGACAGGTTTGACTGTACATCGTCACAATTTGGAGAAGTGTTTGATTTTGTTTTTAACAGGCAAAACAATTTACGAGAGTACACAAATAACTCCACTTGAAATGTTGCTTTGACAACAGATTTACATCATGTTTGATTGATATTCTGGTATTAAAAAACTGCATCATAAAGACATGGGACAACATGAATTGGCAGGAATGTGCTTTACAAGTGGACAGTATTGTAAGTAAATAATGCATGCAAAACAAAATATTTTGGCTAGAACGTTTGGATGGTTTGAAAGGAGACTGGCTTAGAGAAGTTTCACTATATTCTGTATTGAATGGTGAAGATTTATACTGTGACATTCGACAATTAGTTTAGTAAACAGAACTTTGATAAATATATTTACCTGACAGAACATCTACTTGAACCTTTGTATTTACTGGTAAACCAAACCCATCCCAGTTAGCTGTCACCATGGCTTTTGACCTCAGGAAGTTAAGGTCATAACCTATCACTTCCCCATCAAAGACTTTGCCTGGTATTAGAGGTTCTTGTTTGACTGTTACACCATTAGATCTAATGATATATGTATGATTTAAAGCATTGGTCACTCTCAGTAGAGAATAATATAATTCTCCATTTAACATATCCAGCTCATCATTCATCCCTGATGTTTTCACTACAATATAAAATACAAGGAATATATCAAATACAAAAAAAAAAAAAAAAAACAGCTTTGATATGTGTAGAATGTGACTTCTCTATGGAAACCCTCCCTCAACCAGAAAAAAAAATAGATAAAGCAATCGTAGATGCACAAGTCACATTGCCTTCAATTTACACCAAGAAAAATAAATAAATTGAAAGATTTCAAATTGTTCTATGTCACATTTATTGTTCTTCTGGTTCCAGATATATGTATGGATGCTAGGTACATTAAAAAATAGGTCCGAGATTTTCCAGCATATTAAGCAGAAGCTGGAATTTAAATATTTTGAAAGTACTATTTATTCCTTGAGAAAGAAACCAAATTAAAAAGCTTATCAAAAATTGATATTCCTAAAATGTAGAACATTGACACACCTTGTGTGTTTCAATACTGTTTAATTCAATATATTTCCCTACATCAAGTTCTTTGACTACAATAACCCATAACTTAATTGAACGATGTACAACTGAAAAAATATTTCTATGACAATGAAGGTGTCAAAGTCTATATAATTACTAGTTTATACGATAAATGGTGGCAGTAAAAAGTGTCGCTTGGCTGAAGACTGGGGCCTTTGTATAGGTTTTGCTCATTGTTGAAGACCCTACAGTGACTTTGAAATGCAGAACAGCAATGAAGGCACTGTTTCTTTATTCAAGTTTGAGTCTAAACATAGTGTTGAATAGTCTCTCATATTCATTTACATCTGTATCATTTCTCTCGAATTATTCACAATAATAAATATTTCAGATTTATTTGACAAGATCAAATGTTGTCTAGGTGAGGACTGTTTAGATCTAGAAAAAATAAAGATATTTTCTGAGGTAATTTAACCTCTATATATCTTATACAAAGCTTAAGAATATTTCATATGATGCATAAACTGTACCTCCCATATTCAACCAATCCATGGCCACCATTCCATCAAGCCTCTGTATTAGCCATTCATACTCCACAACAGGGCATGGATCACCAGACACGTCCCATGATGCTCTGTATGTGTCAAAACTTTCCTGGAAATCACTATAAAAACCAGTATCTTAATCAGAAATTTAGAGAAGTTTGGGGACGATGATAAATTGGTATGACTGAATATCATTCAATTACATCTATTACAATAACACATTATTCATTTTCTAAGTACCTTGTCACACTCCAGGTATTTTGTTGGGGGTTATGTTGTCAGTTTAAAAAAAAAAGATTTGATTTCTCACTTGTGTTGTTTAATCTATCTGGATCATGATTTTATGACCGTTCCCTCTAATTCAGTATTTTATCTTCCCCTTATACTGTTTGAAGTTTGACTTTTGTTTTAATTTGATGCTGTAGACCATAAATGTGGATGATAAAAATGTTAACAAGTGGTTGAATGGTCTAAGAGATTATTCTAAAACATTTTCCCCATTTTCCAAACATTTTTCTGTATTGAACTATGTCCTACAGTGGTAGCCATCTTGCTTTTCAGATCCACATAAAATGTTCACTTTGTACATGACCATCATGTATAATTGGCATGACGAAGGTATGTCGTTTCTAAAAAGTAAATTGCTTAAAATATTTTTTATTTGTACATAACTTACATATCAATATTGGACAACTCTGTTACATCAGCAATACCAATATAACTTACATATCAATATTAGACAACTCTGTTACATCAGCAATACCAATATAACTTACATATCAATATTAGACAACTCTGTTACATCAGCAATACCAATGTGTGATAGAGGAGGCAGTCCTTGACTGAGGTAAGACAGGTACACACCATTAGATGAACTAATAACAGATAATCCTGCTCCATTTGTACCTTTGACAGTTACATACACCTGTAAAAAAATACTCATAAACATAAAAAAGTGTAAATACCAAATAAATGTTTGTTTGTTAGATGGTTTTTAACGCCACTTTCAACAATATTTCAGCTATATCGTGGCGGAAACCGGAGGATCTGGAGAAAACCACCGATCTATCACAAGTCACTGACAAACTCTATAACATAATGTTGTACACCTTGTCCTGATCGACATTCGAACTCACAACATCAGTGATGATAGGCACTGATTGCATAGGTAGTTGTAAATCCAACTACTATACAATCACGGCAGCCCCTTACCAAATAAATGTGGGACCAATTATTAAAATATTTATATAAATGAAGTACTTAAAGTACTATTGATATTATATTTACACAAGATTCTGGTTTATTCAAGGTTTTATTTAAATGTTTCACATTGGATTTCAAATAATGCCATAATCTTCTCAACTACATATAATTATTCAAAATGAAAGAGGAGGCTGTGTGGCCATGTGAATAACTTAAGATAATAGAATTCTGACTACGAGACCAAGACCACTGATTTGGGTTTGTGCCCTATTAGACAGCACAAGTATTTGGGTATGTATTTTATGGTAAATAATACATATGTAAAAGATTAAGGTTCATATTGAGGTAAAGTAAAATTATCATCTGGAAACCATTCATTTGGGACGGACAGACCGACTGACAAGGCATGACTATATATGCTCCCTTGAAATATTTCAGGGACCACAGCTATGAAATATTTTACCTGGAAGTTGGAGGTCAAGGTCATATGTGGGTCATGATGGTACGCTACACATCGTCTTACATAGATGCCATTCTCTTTTTGATGCAATCAGTAAGAAAAATTTGAGATGTCAGTAATTTGTGATTTTTTTCAGTAATCATAATTTTTCATAAAATTTTACCATAATCGTACTACATTGTGGCGCTGACAATCATCCCGACCACCGTGCTGAATGAAAAAGTCTTGTTTGCAATAGGCCATAATGTTCCCGTGTCGATTTCATAAGGCAAGGGAACTCAATACAATATTCGTTGTCCCAGTTTCCTTTTCTTCGCTGCAGAAGCTTCACTTGTTCCCTCAGACATCGTGAAATTGACAAAAACGTGCTGTGTTCATTAACTACTCGGGATCGAACAAGAAATGGATAGATCATTTTCTACTATAGATAGTCCCAAGAAACCCAAAAGTATTTAATAATCGGAATCCCTCGAGCGCTTATCTTTACACGATTTTAACAGACAATGAAGCGTCTAAATGATCACAATGATATTTAAATGGGGAACAGTTCTGGGCCGGCAATAATCGGAAATCCGTAACAAGTAGACCGTAATTTTGGCCCAAAATTCGTAAAAATTACGGAAAAATCATAATGGTTGGCATCTATGCGTCTTATCGCCATCCAAGGCTAGACCCGTTACAGTATAATATTGTGTGTCTACAGGTATACTTAAGAATGGTTTAATCTGTCCACAATTTGATGATGACCCCCTTTTTTTACCTTAGTAAGACCATCCAAGGCTAGACCTGTTACAGTATAATATTGTGTGTTTACAGGTACACTGAAGAATGGTTTAATCTGTCCACAATTTGATAATGACCCCCTTTTTTTTTACCTTAGTAAGACCATCCAATGCTAGACCTGTTACAGTATAATATTGTGTGTTTACAGGTACACTGAAGAATGGTTTAATCTGTCCACCACCAGGTGTTGTTCCTACTGCTACTTCGTATCTGTAAAAAAGTTCAAAGGTCAACATAAATTTCTTCAATAGACATTCAAATTTTCACTGTTAAGCTAGGACAGTTTACATTTAAAAGTGTTCCCTTTTATCAAGGCTAGCATTAATTACATGTACATTAACATTCAAATTTTTAAAGAAATGGAAGAATATCATATTGTTTATAGAAAGCATTCATTTATTTTCCCACAATGCAAAAAAAACCAAAAAAAAACCACAACAAGACAATGTTGTAATGACAGCATTATATTTTACACTGAGCAGTAAGAAACAATTATCTAGCCCAAAATAATACCGTAATTACCAGAGTTTTCCCACAAAAATCGACTCTGTCCAAAAAACACAATGCCCCACTAAATAATATAGTCAACTACACATCATGACCATTTATTGTATTATCTATGATAGCTATTGGACCAACAACCTCAGAGGAGTTACATTCACAAAGAATAACTATATTGAAAATGTTATGGTCCCATAACTCCTGCAATATTGTCAAATCAAAAAGGCAGGAAAATATGATCAACTACACATCATGACCAATTATCCTACCAAATATGAAGTTTATCAGACTACCAACCTCAGAGGAATGGGGTTCACAATGTAAAACAATATTGAAAATGCATGAAAACATTAAATTCCCATAACCCCTGTAAAAATCAGCGATTCAAAATGGCAGTACAATATGATCAACTACACATCATTACTAACTATCCTACTTTCGGACCAGTGAACGAGTTCAGAGGGGTTGCATTCACAAAGTATAACTATATTAAAATTGCATGAAGGAGTTAAGTTCCATACCTTCTACAAAAATCGTCAAATCAAAATGGTGGTATATTATGATCAATTGCACATCATGACCAATCATCCTACCAAATATGAAAGCTATCGGACCAACGACTTCAGAGGGGTTGCATTCACAAAGTGAAGTGGAACGGACGAATGGACAAACCGAAAAATGATATGCCCCCATACTATTGTAACAAACAAACTCAGTTTCTGAAGAAATTCAACACTGTTTTCTAATCTAAATCAAAATATGCATTGAATTTAAGCAAATATAGGATACCTATTAAAATAAACAGCTGCGCTAAGAGCGCATGATATTCATACAATATTTGTAAAGACTTTCTTTCCCATAACTCTTCAATGAAAAATCTAAATTTCACCAACAGCTGCACCATAAACATGAATTGGAACATTTATACATACGACACATTTTTTGAGAAATCAGTAGACTATCAATTCCAATAACAGTACGAAGTTTGAAGTGAATTGGCGAAGGGGTTCTCAATTTACAGCGCGACATACGAAAAATCGCCTACAATTTGATGAATAAAGTCTCATAACTCTGGAATAAACTAGTATTACTGTAAGCACAGCTCACTAAGATATACCCCCCACTCCCCACATCTGTCCAACCTATTTCCATAACCAAAATATTACTGATTGTTCCGACCAAAAATGAAAGGGACCATCCTCTCTTCACTGGTAAGCTGCTGATAAAATTTCAAAACATTCTGAGAAACACTACTCAAGTTATCATATGACATAGGGTAAAAATCCTATTTTCCGTCATATCAAGTCCAATAACTCTGGAACGACAAAAGTGAAAATCATCAAAAATGAAAGGGATGCTCCTCTCTACACCGGTAAGCTGCTGATAAAATTTCAAAACATTCTGAGAAATACTACTCAAGTTATCATACGACATAGGGTAAAAATCCTATTTTCCGTTATATCAAGTCTAATAACTCTGGAACGGCAAAAGTGAAAATCGTCAAAAATGAAAGGGATCCTCCTCTCTTCACCAGTAAACAGTTAATAAAATTTTAAAAGATTCTAAGAAACACAACTCAAGTTATCGTACGACATAGGATTTGTCTACAGACGGACATGGTGAAACCAGTATACCCCCCTACAACTTTGTTGTGGGGGGTATAAAAATCGAAATTTCACCAAATAGTATACAGACCGTAAGATTATCAATTCCAATAACTGTTCGAAGTTTGAAGTGAATTGGCCAAGGGGTTCTCAATTTACAGCACGACATACAAAAAATCGCCTACAATTGATGAATAAAGTCCCATAACTCTGGAATGAAAATTCGAAATTTCACCATAAAGTATACCATAGTAGACCATAAGACCATCAATTCCAATAACTTTGAAATTTGAAGTGAATTGGCCAAGGGGTTCTTGAGTTAGAGTGTGACATGTGAAACGGATGGAGAGTCGGACATTGGTATACCATAATACGTCCTGTCTTACAGACGGGCGTATAAAAAATTATATGGTTTTTGTGTACCAATAACTTTCTTAAAATAAAAATGTGTTAAAAGTTACTTTACATGTTCAATATGACCCTTACTGTACATACACATTTGTAGATATAACAATACCTAGTAATTCCAGATTCTTTATCAGTAAATGGTTGCCATGTGACAGATACAGAGGTCAAGGACTCAGAGCATGTAGCATCTAAGGCATCACATTCTGTAAAAAAAACATCAGTAGTCAAATAGTATGTAATTATCCCTAATTATCTAAATAAGGTTCAAATAGTATTAAAATTCATATTCGAAAAAGACTTTTATATATGTTTTCTTTGCTCAAAATATAGATTATGTGATTGGTGAACTAGCAAGTTTAACTTCACTCTATTTAAAATTACATGTTGTAGCTTTTTTATTTGATTAAATTGTTCCCTCCTTAGAGTGAGTATTTGCTGGAAAAAATTATAATACAATCATTATTTTCATTCAAACTTTTCGGCCACAATATCTTCACCTGTGTTTTATTTCATCAAGCATGTTAAATGATGCTACTTCTGAGATGTCAGATATCAGTTTGATTCAAAATAAGGATTTTATTATAACATTTTTCTGTGGTGGATTTCCCGATCAGAATGCAAAACATGAGTTTTGCCGAAGATGATCCAATGAACATTCCTACCAAGTTTGGTTTCAATTAGAGATTGAAATAAAAAAGTTTAAGATAACGATGAAAGAGGCCAGTGATGACACTAACTAACATGACAAGTTGGTGAGTGAATACATTTGTAGGTATTAATTGGTTTTTATTATACAGTACACTCCAAGTGTATCAACGATCATACTCTCGGGTCCGACATATTCCTCCCAAAATGTCCGACAAATTTGAGAGTCAACACTTTCTAAGTCTAACTATTTGGTCGGACATTTTGGTCGGACGTGAGAGTGGATATTAAAAGATTTTTTTTTACATTTCTCGAGGTGAATATGTCAAACATTTTGTGATCGATGCGTATTTGTAAGCGTACTTTCTTTCCGGTATGTAGAATGTCCGGTTACGTTAATACCCTAGTGTATTTCTACCTTGCACCATATTCGCGCCAGGAAAGGTAGCTCAAAGGTCAATATATAACTAAAATATTGTTGAAAAGTGACGTGTTTGATGGAAAGTTATAGCTATATTTAGATATTTTGTGATAATAATTTTATATTGTAAATCGATCCACCCTGTGATTTTTTTCAACAAGATACATTTTTTATAGTATATATTTTATTATAAAATACAATATTGAACTGATTTTCGATAACACTTCAATCATTGAATATTGATTTTTTTCGGATGTTGAACATTTTATCCCCAGAATTGCACCCCGTTAGTATACTTTTATTGCTTTATTTAAAAAAAAAATAACACCAAGAACATCGATGATACGAGTCTTCTTATTCAGAAATAAACCTACAGCAAAATAAAGGTATACATTTTTTGTACTGTAAACAAAATCGTCATTTTTTTCTAGATTTATCGTCCGAAAAATACGGTACTCCTCTACTATAGTAATTTGGATTAGGTGATGGGAATTAGGTGCCATCATCAAAATAAAGATTAAAAAATGTATTTCATGATAATGATGGCTGATTAAAAATGTTTGTCATGCATTAGTTGTTAGTTGTAATATACAGGATGTAACTAATATACAGGAAGAGCCCCTACTGTGAAGCCATCTATTTTGAGATGCCATTCAATGAAAATAACAACCTGACCATATTGTTAAATAAGAATAAGAATTAGATAAGAAATTAAAATTTATAGAAGGCAAGGATTTATATAATTAACACATTAAGTCACATTTCATTTATTTAGCTTGGGTCAGTTATCAATTAAAAAGACAAAAATGGTTTAAAAAAAAATCTGTCTAATAAATATTTACCTAAATAACGATATCATGATGTATAATAATTTCTCACTGTAAATGTATTTATTTTATTAAGATATTTATACACATATATAAGAAAAAAGATATAAATTTATTTTTTAAGTACAAATAAATTGGAAGACGGCTTGAAAATCGAAAACGTAGAATAGTTATCTATGTTTATAAGTCTTAGTAAAAAGAGTCTTGAGCAACGTTTTTCTTCACACCTGTGATAGGTGTATTTGTATATCATGAATGCACGATGCGACAACATGCTGAGATGGGTGATGTTTTGACAGGTAAACTGTAAAAATAAACACCGTAGAATACACTAATAAAATATTATTTCACCTATATCAGGACACCGCAGACTGCCAATTTTCAAGGAAAAAAAAACGGGATTTACGGATTTATGACCCATTCGCCATGAACAAAATAAAACTTAAATTTTACTAAATAATTTTAATCCAAATTTGCCTTTAAAGAAATAAATGTATAAATTAGAATTATTTACCCGGGTTCGTTCGCCCTACATTTAGCAAACACGTAAAAGAGCAAACGCACCCGATATCGTAAACCGGCAACTGTCTGCAGCAAGTGAAAGGGCCTTGGCATCGATTGTCGCGAGTACATAGGGACATATTAATATTCACTTCTAGTGCACTTAAAACATGGGTACTGCATGTTAATACATTTTATTCATGGATATTATTGTATATATTGCCTGTGACAGCCGTTAGCATATCTATACTTTCCGTACCACTGTATATCACTCATTTACTTCAGCTTTACTAAGATACGCATGTTTCTTTATTCACGAATTTATTGGTTAGCAGAATTTGGGGACGTTTCCTGTTTACAGTTTAACTATCTGAGAGTGGAGACTCTCACTCCAATCTGGGAGGATTTGGTCGGACATTTGTCCGACAATTTGGTCGGACAATTTTAAGAGTGAAGTCCGACAAAACTCTGTGTCCGACCTGAGAGTTTGATCGTTGATACACTTGGAGGGATCTGTACCTGCATCAGTTGTACAGGCCTTAGCATTCATCTGTACAGTAGCTGTGTTGTCATTAACATCTATTCTGTAGGTCGTATGAAGGTCAACCACTTTACCAGAGATGGGCGGTGTCACATCAATACTGATTGGTCCAGAGAAGCTGTATGATTGTAGGCCTACTTTATTGACAGCTGTCACTGTCATGTAATAAGATTTTTCATGTACCATCAAACCATTTGCATCTACAATTAATCTTTTTATCAGCACAAAATATGTTTCAATAGTACATGTACATGTAATAAAAATGAAAAACGATTAATACCACACTATAAGAACAGTTCCAAAATCAAATATCAAAATCGTAGAAAGAGTCACAATCAATACCTCTGACACACAAATACATGACCGCTCACTTTCCTGGCTTGGTACAGGTACTTCAATAAAAAGTGGTGGGATTAAATTAGCTTTATGGGTCCACTCTTAGTGAAATGATGTGGTCATGCAAGTGCTTTCCACATGTGAGTGAAATGTCAACACTCACATATAACGGGGTGAACAGCATTAATATAAAGAACGCTATAATCTTGAACATTATACCTAATATATCAAATTTTGTGACACAGAAGTTGCCCTATGTACAATATTTGTTCTATTAAAGAGAGCCGATAGCATTGTTATATTCCATATATATTATTTTTCAAATTCTTATTGAGCAATATATACAAATGCATTATTAATAAAAAAAAAAAACCCATTTCTCTTTAAATGTATTTGCTTTTTAATATTGTTTACCATTAACACATCTTTAATCTTTGGCTTCAGCATATGACACATATAATTAAGAAGATAGGTGAATTTGAAAAGGACCAAAAATTAAAAGACTCAGATAAAAAAAATATTGTTCTAAAAGTACTGTCACTTGATTGACTGGTTAAAGTTGTTCAATATTTACAGAAGATAACCAGAGGTAATTAAAGTATAACTTTTTTCAACTTTGTTATTCCAATACCAATTTTACAGATTGCTTTGCAAAACTGTAACATTGGTTGAGCAATTGCAAAACTGGAATAGCAAATAGATCAGTATAAATGCTCCTATTGCCTGACCAATCTGGTAAACTAATCAGGAAATAGATAATTGTGAACATAAGATGATAGTAAGTCACAGTAATAAAAAAAGAAGGAAATTCACTGATCAGAGGAAAATTTTCATCTTTGTTTTTCAGATGATATTGCAATACAAACCATTTATAGTGTAGCTAAAAGTATGTCCATTCACTTCTCTGTTACTGAATACATCAGAAAATCCTTCTTGTGAACCAAGAGATATTACAAACTTCTCAATTGGACTCTCGTTATCCTGAAAACCAGTCCATGAACACTTTACAGGAACTTTGGCCTTAAACATAAAACAAAGATAGCTATGAATGTTTTATAAATATGGTTCTAATAACCAATCAAAACTAACAAACATTACTGAAGTATGTACAAGGACGGCCATTACATAATCAACAAACATAATCATAAATACATATATTATACACGTATAACAATTAGGGTTATTCCAGTAAAATTTACCTGGGAGGGGCGGAACGCTGAAGATTTTCTTTACTATAGGTGGCGGTTAACCGATTCAATTTATTCTGGAGGGTGGGGGTGGTCAATTTAAATAACTTGTGTTGGTGTGTGGGGAGGGGAGGGGGGGGGGGGGGGGGGGAAGAGGGGGGTTCAGAAATGAGCTGTGAAATGTTTTATCCTTTGGGCAGTACATATAAATTATTGTCCGAATCAATAGATGAACAGAATCGAAATATTGTATCGTTTTTCATCGCCAGCACCGCAGAGTTGATTTCGTTCCGACATGGGCAAGAGTTATCTTCTGGAAATAGATAATTACTTCCCTTTGATGTGCGTGCGCATTTAAAAAAAAGAAAGAAACAGCATGGAAGTGGCAGTTTCTAAGCAATATTGGTCTAAAAGACCTAATACAAACATTCCAAGGTAAATGAAAGGCATGAGCAGACAGTCAATGTAAAACGGCCATCCTTTTATGATAATAAAATTAATACAAAGGCAAGCATTGACAAATTAAAAATTGAAACACTGTCATCGCGTGTTTCCTCTTCCAGTCAATAAATCTGGATAACGTCACGATCCCTGTATTAGGGTTGAAGGAGAATCAAAGACAGCAAGCCATATTAACTCTCATGACCATTTTTATACATCACATTCAGATATTTATCTACAAATTGACAACATACATGAAAAAAAGGGTGTGTGTGACTGCAAGTGTAAGCCAAAATAAGTTCCAGAGGAATAAATTTCATGAGATTTATTCCACCAGTCTGATCATCTAGCTTGAAAGGGTGGCTATGTCTTTTTTTCTTTCTAAAAATATTTTCTTGGTCGAAGGTATGAAATGCCGGACACAATTTTGGAAGGGGACCACCCAAGGATCATTTCAGCAAAGTTTGGTTGAGATTGGCTCAGTAGTTTCAGAGGAGAAGATTCTTTTAAAATTTCATCCCCCCTTTTTTTCTATTTTTAGCTTGGCGGCCATCATGGCTGGAAGTCGGGATCACCGGACACAATTTTGGAAGAGGGCCATCCAAGGATCATTCCACCAAAGTTTTGTTGCAATTGGCCCAGTGGTTTCTAAGGAGAAGATTTTTATGTGAATTTCCCATAGGGTCCTATGTTAAGCTAAGTTTGGCTGTGGGGGCCATCTTGGTCGAAGGGCCGAACCGCCGGACACATTTTTGGAAGAGAACCACCCAATGACTATTTCATCAAAATTTAGTTCTTATTGAGCAAATGGTTTCAGACAAGAAGATTTTTATGGGAATTTCCCATAGGGTCCTATGTTAAATTAAGCTCGGCTGTGGTGGCCATCTTGGTCGGAGTTCTGAAATGTCGGACACAATTTTGGAAGACCACCCAAGAATCATTTCAGCAAAGTTTGGTTGAGATTGGCTCAGTAGTTTCACAGGAGAAGATTTTTTTTTTAATTTCATCCCCCCTTTTTTCTAATTTGCATAATCGGTCAAAATCGGCAATAGTTCAAAGTTCATAAAAAATCCTGTAATATATGTTAAAAGCTCATCATTATGCTTATACAGTTCAAATTTGGGCACATTCTGGCTTAAAATAGAGCAATTTTGGCCATTTGAAGAAATTTCTATTTTTAGTAACGGTGGTCATCTTGGATACAGGACGGCGCTGACAGACACAATTTTGAAAGGGACCCACCCAGGTTTGGTTTAATTTGGTTCTGCGGTTTCAGAGGAGAAGATTTAAATGTGATCTTTTATCAAAATATGCCTAATTTGCATAATCGGTATATATCGGCTGAAAGAAAAAAACCCGGAATATATGTTAAACTACTCCTTGCCATGTAGCTGCAGGTAAAATTTGAGCTCATTTTGACTTACACTAAAGCAGCAATGGACAATTAAAATTTCATCCCCCCTTTTTTCTATTTTTAGCTTGGTGGCCATCTTGGTTGGAAGTCAGGATCACCGGACACAATTTTGGAAGGGGGCCATCCAAGGACCATTCCACCAAAGTTTGGTTGCAATTGGCCCAGTGGTTTCTGAGGAGAAGATTAAAATGTGAAATGTTGACGGACGGACGACGGACGAAAAGTGATGACAATAGCTCACATGGCCTAAAGGCCAGGTGAGCTAAAAATGATACCCCCGCTCTTTGGCAAACAGGAAGTAGGAATCTGAAGGGTCAAAAAACGCTTCCCACGATATGGGGTACCTATATGAAGATTGTGACCAAATATCAGATTTCTGCCATCAATAGTTGCTGAGAAAAATGCGACGAAAAATGAGCATATATGTTCAATGTGTAGAAAAATCAACAAAGTCGGCAAACAGGAAGTAGGAATCCGATGGGTCCAAAAACGCTTCCCACGATATGGGGTACCTATATGAAGCTTGTGACCAAATATCAGATTTCTGCCATAAATAGTTGCTGAGTAAATGCGACAAAAAATGAGCATATATGTTCAATGTGTATAAAAATCAACAAAGTCGGCAAACAGGAAGTAGGAATCCGATGGGTCCAAAAACGGTTCCCACGATATGGGGTACCTATATGACGCTTGTGACCAAATATCAGATCTCTGTCATCAATAGTTCTGAGAAAAATGTGACAAAAAAAGGGCATATATGTTCAATGTGTATAAAGACCAACTAAGTCGGCAAACAGGAAGTAGGAATCTGATGGGTCCAAAAACGCTACACACAATATGGTATACCTATATGATGCTTGTGACCAAATATCAGATTTCTGCCATCAACAGTTACTGAGAAAAATGCGACGAAAAATATCTTGGACGGACGGACAGAGGTAAAACAGTATACCCCCCTCCCCCTTCGGGAAGCGGGGGTATAAAAATCATTTTGTTCCCTGTTGTCAGTTTAATATATAGACTAGTGCAGAGTTTTTTCTTTTTATTGAAATTGTTTAATGATGGATCTGAAATCCTATGAATTTAAAAAATGGTTTAATTACTGATACTATAAACATACCCCTACATATTCAGGACAGATGACCACTCCTTGGTTTGGTGCTGTAGTATCTATAATTACTGAATCAAATGTCATCTTGCCAATGGATCCAGCTTTATTTTCTGCATATATTGATATTATGTTAGGTTTTCCTGCAAATAAAAAAAATATCATCAAAACATAAATATAAAATTCAAAGAGTTGCGACTACATATAAATAATGGAATCATACAACAATTATCTTAAATACATCATAAAGTTAATAAATTATTCCTGTATTATACAGTAGTCCCTGTCTTATAAAGCAACTTTTACCAAAAGTCACCTCTCTTATCAGTGTATGATACAGTAGCCCCTCTCTTATAAGGTCACTTTTATCAAAAGCCACCTCTCTTATCAGTGTATTATACAGTAGTCCCTCTCTTATAAGGCCACTTTTACCAAAAGCCACCCTTCTTATCAGTGTATTATACAGTAGTCCCTCTCTTATAAGGCCACTTTTACCAAAAGCCACCTCTCTTATCAGTGTATTATACAGTAGCCCCTCTCTTATAAGGTCACTTTTACCAAAAGCCACCTCTCTTATCAGTGCATTATACAGTAGTCCCTCTCTTATAAGGTCACTTTTACCAAAAGCCACCTCTCTTATCAGTGTATTATACAGTAGTCCCTCTCTTATAAGGCCACTTTTACCAAAAGCCACCTCTCTTATCAGTGTATTATACAGTAGTCCCTCTCTTATAAGGACACTTTTACCAAAAGGCACCTCTCTTATCAGTGCATTATACAGTAGTCCCTCTCTTATAAGGACACTTTTACCAAAAGGCACCTCTCTTATCAGTGTATTATACAGTAGTCCCTCTCTTATAAGGACACTTTTACCAAAAGCCACCTCTCTTATCAGTGTATTATACAGTAGCCCCTCTCTTATAAGGTCACTTTTACCAAAAGTCACCTCTCTTATCAGTGCATTATACAGTAGTCCCTCTCTTATAAGGACACTTTTACCAAAAGGCACCTCTCTTATCAGTGTATTATACAGTAGTCCCTCTCTTATAAGGCCACTTTTACCAAAAGCCACCTCTCTTATCAGTGTATTATACAGTAGCCCCTCTCTTATAAGGTCACTTTTACCAAAAGCCACCTCTCTTATCAGTGTATTATACAGTAGTCCCTCTCTTATAAGGCCACTTTTACCAAAAGCCACCCTTCTTATCAGTGTATTATACAGTAGTCCCTCTCTTATAAGGTCACTTTTACCAAAAGCCACCTCTCTTATCAGTGTATTATACAGTAGTCCCTCTCTTATAAGGCCACTTTTACCAACAGTCACCTCTCTTATCAGTGTATTATACAGTAGTCCCTCTCTTATAAGGTCACTTTTACCAAAAGCCACCCCTCTTATCAGTGTATTATACAGTAGTCCCTCTCTTATAAGGACACTTTTACCAAAAGGCACCTCTCTTATCAGTGTATTATACAGTAGTCCCTCTCTTATAAGGCCACTTTTACCAAAAGCCACCTCTCTTATCAGTGTATTATACAGTAGTCCCTCTCTTATAAGGTCACTTTTACCAAAAGTCACCTCTCTTATAAGGCCACTTTTACCAAAAGTCACCCTTCTTATCAGTGTATTATACAGTAGTCCCTCTCTTATAAGGCCACTTTTATCAAAAGCCACCTCTCTTATCAGTGTATTATACAGTAGTCCCTCTCTTATAAGGCCACTTTTATCAAAACCCACCCCTCTTATCAGTGTATTATACAGTAGTCCCTCTCTTATAAGGTCACATTTATCAAAAGCCACCCCTCTTATCAGTGTATTATACAGTAGTCCCTCTCTTATAAGGACACTTTTACCAAAAGGCACCTCTTATCAGTGTATTATACAGTAGTCCCTCTCTTATAAGGCCACTTTTACCAAAAGCCACCTCTCTTATCAGTGTATTATACAGTAGCCCCTCTCTTATAAGGTCACTTTTACCAAAAGTCACCTCTCTTATAAGGCCACTTTTACCAAAAGTCACCCTTCTTATCAGTGTATTATACAGTAGTCCCTCTCTTATAAGGCCACTTTTATCAAAAGCCACCTCTCTTATCAGTATATTATACAGTAGTCCCTCTCTTATAAGGCCACTTTTACCAAAAGCCACCCTTCTTATCAGTGTATTATACAGTAGTCCCTCTCTTATAAGGACACTTTTACCAAAAGCCACCCTTCTTATCAGTGTATTATACAGTAGTCCCTCTCTTATAAGGTCACATTTATCAAAAGCCACCCCTCTTATCAGTGTATTATACAGTAGTCCCTCTCTTATAAGGTCACATTTATCAAAAGCCATCTCTCTTATCAGTGTATTATACAGTAGTCCCTCTCTTATAAGGTCACTTTTATCAAAAGCCACCCCTCTTATCAGTGTATTATACAGTAGTCCCTCTCTTATAAGGTCACATTTATCAAAAGCCACCTCTCTTATCAGTGTATTATACAGTAGTCCCTCTCTTACAAGGTCACTTTTACTAAAAGCCACCCCTCTTATCAGTGTATTATACAGTAGTCCCTCTCTTATAAGGCCACTTTTACCAAAAGCCACCCCTCTTATCAGACCAGATTTCAAATGCAATGAGATTATAAAATACTACTAAATTGTCGCCTCATGAGAAGGCCACCTTTGTTATAAGGCCACTTTTTCACTGCAGGAGGCATGGTCTTACAAGAGGGGGACTACTGTAAATTATTCCTGTTTTGAGATTATTTATACTATATTTAGATGATACTCAGCATAATACAAGGTTTTTAGTGGGGCTTATCTCTTAAAGTTGACTCTGTAAAAATGAACTAAAACTGTCTAATAATCATAAAAGCTACTTAAAACTTTAATCTATTTCATGGTATTGCATCTTTTATAGATGCTGAATTTATTCAATTTGCAAGCTACTGTAACGCTTCAATAATTTTGTCAGTTGGAAACCTCTTTTAACAATTTTGATACTGTACAAGTGGTTATTTTAATGGGGGTTTTATTTTCACTACCTTCAAGAAGACAATAAATTTGTGAATATAAAAAACCTGCAGAAATGCACCCTAATCTAAACATCTAAGGGACCAGGATTTCAATTAGCAAAAATGTTGTAGTATTTTTGTGTTAGATAATTTGAGGTAAGAGGTAGTAGTTTCTTTTGTTGAAATTGGTAGAATCACAGTTTAAACTTTATTTTCATGACCTCCAGCATTATCATAAATCAAATTACCTGTTGTGTCTGGTATAACAGTAGTTAAAGGTAGTGAGCTCTGTAAACTAGAAGATACATTAACTTCTCTCAATGGTGAAACATCTTCAGCATAAGGATATGTTCCCACAGAGTACCATGCTCTTTGTATGCCACTCTCTAAATCACTGTAATGCCACAGGGCAGACAAAGAATCAACTGACTTCTGGTATAAACTGGATCCAGTACCTAACTCTAAGGCATCCTTATCTGTTAATCTGTGTATAAATTACAAAATAAGATCATCCATATTTTTCATATACATTTGAACGTTAATATTGGAGGTTTTGGTTTTGTGCATTTGTAAATTTTAGGAGTTAGTCTGTTTTTGTCCCTCATGTCTCTTGACACAAAAAGAGGCTGAGGCATAAGAAATTTGTTGAGAGTTTGTCAAACAGGAATTTGTATGAGAAATTCATTGGAAAAACATATACAAATCAAACTTTAAATAAAAAGTTTACAGTTTCTATGAAACAAAATATGTCTTTAATGTTTGTGAATTTAAGAAAATAATATTCAAATACATTTCATTTAAGTAACTTGGCTACTAAGCATATAATACCTTTGGGAATTAACAGATCAAAATTACTGTCCTAATTGTAGCTTGATGTAATGTAGCAATCAATACCCCCCCCCCCCCCCCCCCCACCCCCAAACCCAACACAAGGAATGAAATATTTCCATCCTAAAAATGATATATATTAATCAAGAATTAACTATGTACAGCACATAACATAGAATTACCTGTCTAATATAACCACTGGAGCTGTTGTGTCTACAGTAAAGCCATCGGACACAGCCTCTAAAACATTGCCTACATTTGTGATAGCACGGACACTGCTGTAGTAGTTTGTCCGAGACTTCAACTGTAGATTGGCTTGAGCATAACCAGAACTGGATATACCTGGTGAAAATAAGATTATTTTCTCTTGTTTACATTTCATGTAAGTTACAAGGCCTATTCAAGAATAAAAGGCTATTTCTAGCAGCAGCTTGATAAAACAGTCCATTTTTAGCATCATTCAGTCTCTTGATTTGTAACAAGTAGGACTAGAATACCCAAAATGAATCCAATCATTATTCTCTGTTAAGGATCATTGTGTTAAAACTTCAGAATGATTGATCAACTAGAGCAAAAGATATGCATAGATGCCAACCCCTTTTTGGTGCAATCAGTAAAAAAAATTTGAGATGTCAGTAATTTGTGATTTTTTTCAGTAATCATAATTTTTCATAAAATTTTACCATAATCGTACTACACTGGCGCCGACAATCATCCCGACCACCGTGCTGAATGGAAAAGTCTTGTTTGCAATAGGCCATAATGTTCCTGTGTCGATTTCATAAGGCAAGGGAACTCAATACAATATTCGTTGTCCCAGTTTCCTTTTCTTCACTGCAGAAGCTTCACTTGTTCCCTCAGACATCGTGAACAGTACAACTTGTGATTTTCGTTATTTTCATTAAAATTAAAGATTTTCCCTTTTAGTGCCTCTATTCTAACCTTCTCTACACAGAATCACCTAATTTTGACGTATTTTACAAATTTTGATACATCCCATGTTGATATTATAGTAGAAAAAATGGGTTGTATCAAAATTTGTAAAATACGTCAAAATTAGGTGATTCTGCGTAGAGAAGGTTAGAATAGAGGCACTAAAAGGGAAAATCTTTAATTTTAATGAAAATAACGAAAATCACAAGTTGTACCCGAGTGCCTGTGACAAAAACGTGCTGTGTTCATTAACTACTCGGGATCGAACAAGAAATGGATAGATCGTTTTCCACTATAGATAGTCCCGAGAAACCCAAAAGTATTTAATAATCAGAATCCCTCGAGCGCTTTTCTTTACACGATTTTAACAGGCAATGAAGTGTCTAAATTATAACAATGATATTTAAATGGGGAACGGTTCCGGGCCGGCAATAATAGGAAATCCATAACAAGTAGACTGTTGACCGTAACACCGTAATCTTGGCCCGAAATTCGTAAAAATTACGGAAAAATCGTAATGGTTGGCATCTATGGATATGGCCTGTAAACCATTGTGTCTAAGGACAGATGGCAACAATGACCACAGACTCATAACATAAT
The DNA here is from genome assembly GCA_963383655.1 of Bathymodiolus septemdierum. Taxonomy (NCBI): domain Eukaryota; kingdom Metazoa; phylum Mollusca; class Bivalvia; order Mytilida; family Modiolidae; genus Bathymodiolus; species Bathymodiolus septemdierum. Next base: position 99,821,867 of record OY726517.1, on the reverse strand, counting down.
ACCATCGACAAATTTTTGAGGTCAAATAAAAAATTGGGAAACATGTGGTAAATGTGTCACAGCACAATATCATCCACTTTTTGTAATTTTAGAGCTAATATAAAGGAAAAAGTGTCTAAATTGACTATTTTCAATAATGGTCTTGACCATTTTATATATCTGATTATCAGGCCATCTTATATGGAGGCCCGCAATAATTTTGAAAGGGACCATATAAGAACAAATTTTATTTAATTTAGCCAAATTGTTTTAGAGGATAGTATATTTTCAAATCAATTTTTGTTTAAAAAAAATGCCTAATTTGAATACAGTCTTCGAAATTAGGCGGTAATCTGAAGCCTGTGATGTGTAAAATTGTACACAGGCGTATAAAATGAGAAGTTCCACAAGTCCGACGGGCCTGTGAAAAAAAAGTCATAGCTTCAAAAGTTGATTTCATAAGATATTGTGTGTAGATATTTAGTTTATTGTACTCCGTTTTCAGTTGCTGCCGAGTCAATGCAAAAAATGGGTAGGCAAACAAGTCCTTTTAAGAATTTCTGATATTCGAAATAGATTTGGGTGTGTCTGTTTTTTGCAATTTGATTGGTTGATATTTTTACTATCATGTAAGTTTTAAAAAAGGATGAGAAGCAGGGCTCACGTTAGAGGGTGAAGTAGTTGCCTTGTGAAGGTTGACTTTGAATTCTCGTTGGTCAAAAGCGAAGTTCAAGTAGCCTTGTAATTTTGAAGAGTCACCCTATGTTGCCCACATGCCATTTATGAAAATATCGACATCGTGTTTATTGAATTCTATAGTATTCATTAAGTATCTTGAAAGTGACTTTCTTGAAAAGTAATCCATTTCGGTTTAAAGAAACTTTTAATGTCGTTCAATATCAAATAAAAATGGCACCACGAGAAAGGGGGTGCAATCAGACACTGCTACGGGAAATGTTGATCGAAGCTATTTTTAACCAAACAAACTTTTGATTGATTTTTTTCTCAATCCTGTGACATAAAGTCTGAGTTCTCATATATAATATATTCATATATGAAAAGGTTGGTCATTCAAAATTAGTTGAAATGCACGGAGACACTTTTTTCGATCCGCTTCCAAATCCGATCGGTATTTTTTATTAATTGCGATCTATTTATAGAACTGTTGCTGACAGACCTGTGTCTACGTTAATACCTCTGCAGTTAGAAAATAGACTTTGAACCACAGTAGTTTTGTTCCATTGTTGCTCTCTGATATGAGGTCTGACAAATAATAATTACAATCTTTACTTGTTTCAGTTTATGACTGTCAGTGTCAATATACGTTCGTGCACAGTATCTTGACGTTTAATCTAGCGAAATAATAGAGAAAAATCTGTATAAAGTTGGACCGTTGAGCAAATTGGCATATACATATTTCTTCTGCTGAATGCTACACAAATATGACTTTTTGCATTTTGTGTGGTATTAATTCAAAGCATAGTGATTAAAAACCAGAGGAGCCTGTAATCGCTCAGCTGGATCAAAGCCGCTTTCAATAACAACGCAACTGCACTGTGGTGGCCATCTTGGTGGGAGAGCGCGATTACCAGACACAATTTTGGAAGAGGACCATCCAATGACTATTCCATCAGTTTGGTTCTAATTGAGCTACTGGTTCCAGACAAGATGGTTTTTATGTGAATTTCCCATAGGGTCCTATGTTAAACTAAGTACAGCTGTGCAGCCATCTTGGTCAGAGGGCAAAACCACCGAAGAGGACCATCCAATGACTATTTTATCAAAGTTTGGTTTCAATTGAGCAACTGGTTCCAGACAAGAAGATTTTTATGTGAATTTCCCATAGGGTCCTATGTTAAGCTAAGTTCGGCTGTGGGGGCCATCTTGGTCGAAGGACTGAACCGCCGGACACATTTTTGGAAGAGAACCATCCAATGACTATTTCATCAAAATTTTGTTCTTATTGAGCAAATGGTTTCAGACAAGAAGATTTTTATGGGAATTTCCCATAGGGTTTTATGTTAAATTAAGTACGGCTGTGGTGGCCATCTTGGTCGGAGGTCTGAAATGCCAGACATAATTTTGAAAGGGGACCACCCAAGGATCATCTCAACAAAATTTGGTTGAGATTGGCTTAGTAGTTTCAGACGAGAAGATTTTTTAAAAATTTCATCCCCTCTTTTTTCTATTTTTAGCTTGGCAGCCACCTTGGTTGGAAGTCGGGATCACCGGACATAATTTTGTAAGGGGGTCATCCAAGGACTATTCCACCAAAGTTTGGTTGCAATTGGCCCAGTGGTTTCTAAGGAGAAGATTTTTATGTGAATTTCCCATAGGGTCCTATGTTAAGCTAAGTTTGGCTGTGGGGGCCATCTTGGTCGAAGGGCCGAACCGTCGGACACATTTTTGGAAGAGAACCATCCAATGACTATTTCATCAAAATTTTATTCTTATTGAGCAAATGGAAGAGGACCACCCAAGAATCATTTCAGCATAGTTTGGTTGAGATTGGCTCAGTAGTTTCAGAGGAGAAATTTTTTAAAAATTTCATCCCCCCTTTTTTCTAATTTGCATAATCGGTCAAAATCGACAAAAGTTCAAAGTTCATAAAAAATCCTGTAATATATGTTAAAAAGCTCATCATTATGCTTATACAGTTCAAATTTGGGCACATTCTGGCTTAAAATAGAGCAGTTTTGGCCATTTGAAGAAATTTCTATTTTTAGTAATGGCGGCCAGATTGGATACAAGACGGCGCTGACGGACACAATTTTGAAAGGGGACCACCTAAGGATCATTCAGACAAAGTTTGGTTGAAATAGGCCAAGTGGTTTCTAACAAGGAGAATCTTAAAGGATTTTTTGCTTATTTATGCCTAATTTACAAAATCGACAAAAGTTCAAAGTTCATAAAAAATCCCATAATACATGTTAAAAAGTTCATCATTATGCTTATACAATTCAAATTTGGGCACATTCTGGCTTAAAATAAAGCAGTTTTGACCATTTGAACATTTGGACATAATTTTGAAAGGGACCCACCCACGGACCATCTCTGCCAGGTTTGGTTTCATTTGGTTCAGCGGTTTGAGAGGAGAAGATTTAAATGTGATCTTTTATCAAAATATGCCTAATTTGCATAATTGGTATAAATCGGCTGAAAGAAACATTTCACACAAAACCCCCGAACATATGTTAAACTACTCCTTGCCATGTAGCTGCAGTTAAAATTTGAGCTCATTTTGACTTATACTAAAGCAGCAATGGACAATTGAAGAAATTTCTATTTTTAGTAACAGCAGCCATCTTGAATGTCGGACACAATTTTGAAAGGGACCCACCCTGCCAGGTTTGGTTTAATTTGGTTCAGCGGTTATTAAACTACTTCTTGCTATGTAGCTGCAGTTAAAATTTGAGCTCATTTTGACTTATACTAAAGCAACAATGGACAATTAAAATTTCATCCCCCTTTTTTTCTATTTTTAGCTTGGTGGCCATCTTGTTTGGAAGTCGGGATCACTGGACACAATTTTGCAAGGGGGCCATCCAAGGACCATTCCACCAAAGTTTGGTTGCAATTGGCCCAGTGGTTTCTGAGAAGAAGATTAAAATGAGAAATGTTGACGGACAGACGAAAATAGCTCACATGGCCTAAAGGCCAGGTGAGCTAAAAAAAAGGTGGGGGGGGTACATATTAAAAATTATCACCAAATTATATGTCACACGCAATGATGACACCACAAGTTTTTGTTATAAGAGTCTTATAACAATATTGGTTGTGATGATGATGATGATGAGGTGGACAGTGATGATATGGAATATACTGAGGATGCTATTGACAAAATGATTTTAGAATTTTCAGGAGATTAATATGAACATGAATCCAAAATAAAATGTCTTTTTTGTTTTTTTACTTGCATTCTGGTCCTACCTAATGCATGATTGATATGTCCACATAATATTTGGTACATCATCATGTTTTGAGTTTTGGTGGTTTGAATTAATGGTCATTAATGTAGTTTTCAAATTCGGGCCTGTAGAATTGATGGTGGGCCTGTAAATATTTGAACTTACAGGCCCGGTGGGCTTGTAAGGTAAAAAGTTAAGCGTGAAGATTGAATATTCTGCAAAATCATTAAAATTAAGAAAATTACTGAAAAAAAAATCCAAATTTGTTACTTTACTTTTGTAATATTTAATCATGAAGCCTAGTATCCACTTACCATTTCCATGAACATTATCTTCCTCAGAATGGATTAATCCATGAGGTGTATATGACAAGGTATCTTCTCCCCCAGGTGTAGTTCCTACTGCCCATTCATAATCAACAACTCCATGAAGATGGCTTTCAAAGCCAGTAAACTGTAGAGTGACTGTTGACGTGTGAAGCTGGTAATCAGTGTCATGTTCTAAGACATAATTATCTCCATCAGTCCCTTCTGGTCCATCCATCACTAGACCTAATTAATCAAGTAATTAGTTTTAAAACAAGCTGTGTCCTTCACCTTTCATTCTGTTTTGTGGAAACTTTATACAGAACCTTCCATAGGTGCTTCCTACCAAATTTCTATTAATTTGGGGAAATAGTTTTAGAAATGATTTTTTTCATTGGCTAATAACAAACAAAAACTGCCTATGGCGGCCATAGACATTTTGTACAGGCTAAGCAGTTTCAGAAGAGACATTTTTTTAGAAATCGACTAACGAGCAGAAAGAAATGCCTATGGTAGCCATGTTTGTTAACAGATCTGAACGAAATAAGTAATCTTAATAGAGGACCTTCCATAGATACTTTTTACCAAGTTTCAGTTCATTTGGTCAAACGATTTCAAAGGAGAAGGTTTTTAGAAATTGACCAACCAGAAACAAGAATTGCCTGTGGTGGCAATGTTTTTTAACAGATCGAGACAATATGAGCAATCTTTATAGAGGACCTGCCATAGATGTTTTCTACCAAGTTTCAGTTCATTTGGCCTAGTGGTTTTAGAGGAGATGATTTTGAGAAATTGACCAACCAGAAACAAGAATTGGCTATAGCGGCCATGTTTGTCGGGACGAAATGAGCAATCTTTATAGAGGCTTCCATAGATGCTTCCTACCAAGTTTCGGTTCAATTGACTAAATGATTTCAGAGGAAAAGATCAAAATGTGAAAAGTTAATGGATGACAGACAACGGATGCCAAATGATGGCAAAAGCCCACTTTGCCTTTGGCAAGGTGAGCTAACAAAATATCTAAATTAAATAATATTAGGATGAACTTCTATATTTATTTAAGACATGCGATTAAAAGCCTAAAATTTCTCAACTGTCAACTGCTGTCAAATATAACAAATATGATACTAAGAGATTATTACATGACATTTTCCATATCGGCCATGGTATCAGCCCGAGACTCCCATATCAAGCCTGACAGCGAAGCGGGAGGGCTGATATGGGTCAAGGGCTGATATGGAAAATTTCATGTCATAATCTATCTATCACAAATTTTACATTGACTTTTATATTGCAGAAAAGTTCTTTGAGCTGACAAATTGCGAAAATAAATCCTTAAGAGAGTTGCATTTGTTCAACTTGCAAACATTTTTGCTTCAAGTCTGGTTTCAAAAAGATATCAAACAATGTTGATCTGTACAGTGACGATATAATATGTTTGTAATATCTACCCAAGATGCTGACATTTGAATGGAATTGAGGGCAAATAACCAACACTGACTTTTAGTTATTATTGGACATGCAAAAATGAATATATTGCAACAAAATATGTGATAAAATGTTATAACTCTGGAAAACAAATATCAATATTCCGAAAAAGTGATTAAAAGGTCCATGAGTTTCAAAATGACCAAGTAAAAATCAAATAAGAGTCATGAGAATTTTTTTCCCCAATGCATGCAAATATCCATGTTAATATGATGTATTCTTGAACATACAGTCTGCATAATTTCCTATGGTTACCAGCAAACTAGTTCCTTCATTGATATGAAGGTTTTTATCAATAAAGCAAAAAGTATGAATTCCGTTTTATAAATAATGTTCGGTTATTCATGTCATTTGTATTCCTTCACGCATACTTTCATCCAATAGGATTTCTATATCAGATAACAGTAACACTACAGGTGACCCTAGTTGGTCAGAAACTGCTTACCCTTCTGGAGTACCTGAGTTCATTCCCTCGTCTTATTTTGTAGGTTTCATGTTGCTCCATCTTCATTTTTCTGTGTTGTGCTTTGTGGACCATTTTGCCTTTTTTCTTTTGACTATGTATTGTCTGTACTTCTTCAATTTCAGATGTGGATTATCCCTTTGGTATCTCCAAACTTTTCTTAACACCCATTTCTGTTCCTAGTAAACCAATCTTTACTTGTGCTGCACTAATGAGTTTTGTGTGATTTAGTGTTTCCTTGTTTATCAACACACACCACTAGGAAAGAAGATATTACTGGGTTATTGTTCTATCCTGCTCTTTTGTCTGATTTAATATCAATATACCTGGTTTGTCTTCATCTACCACAAGGATAGGGGTAGATGGTTACTTTCAAGCCGGGCTGTCCCATTTGTCAACTTTAATACCAATCTATATATTTACCTGGTTTGTCTTCATCCACCACAAAGATAGGGGTAGATGTGACTTGGTTACTTTCAAGCCCTGTCCCATTTGTCAATTTTAATACCAATCTATATATTTACCTGGTTTGTCTTCATCCACCACAAAGATAGGGGTAGATGTGACTTGGTTACTTTCAAGCCCTGCCCCATTAGTTGCTTTAACACTAACATAATATACAGGAGATTTTGTTGTAGGATTTGTTAGAGTAAGTGCCAGATCAGATATATAAATATCTTTCTCAATTCCAAAGCCAGTCCATGCCATGATATTTGTACCACCTAAAAAACAATGGTAGAACTAATCAAATAATCCATTCAATTTAGTCTACTAAACAGTCGCTTGGATGACTCATACTGCTGTCAGGCGACCTAAAAATATCTACTGGTTGCCAATTAGGCGATTATTATTTTAAAAACCTGGCCTCTGTAAAATTCTCTATTGTTTACTGATATCCGCTCATGTTATATAATAATTCCTTTGTTGATAACTTGAGAGTTTGAAAGCTTGCCTAACTCATACTACCGTGTCAAGTGTCTTTCACACTAGAAGATGATCTTATTTGCACTTGTAAATACCAAAACATAATTCATATGTTACAATAAAAACATAGATATCAAATTTACTGTGCACGGTGCATTTCTGGAATAACCATCATCAGGTACGCTCAAAGCTAAAATATTTGTAAGCCAAATAAATTAAGTCTTTCGGAGCAAGAAAACCTAAGGCTTAAAGGGCCTAAGCAGGACAGCCAAAATCGCTTCAGGTTTCATCCTCTATAAACCATAGACAATCAAAAAGCCTGCATCACTCACCTTATTTTACCTAAAATGGTATAATAAACCAAATAATCTACTTAAGCAATCAGTGTCTATCATCACTAAAAAGTAGTGTCTTGTGAGTTTGATTCCCACCAATGGGAAGGTGTACTCAATACAAACTTGTGTGATAAAGTTTGTCAGTGACTAGCAGCACTGTTGTAATCTCTGGTTTCCTCCATGAATAAAACTGACCACTACAATATTACTGAAATATTGTTGAAAGTGGTGCTAAATATTGATTCTCCATCTGCTACGAGTAGATTACAATATTTCTCCACTTGAAAATTTAAATATCGCAATTAACTGGTAGCAAATGGAAATTCTGATTTTTTTATGAACAAAACATCAAAATTAATGACTACCGAAAGGAAATATGGTGTGAATTCTGATGCTGAAATTTAACTGCCATGGTGATTAAAAATATTACGAAAATTTAACCGACTGTCAAAATGCTAAAAATAAGAGAAATACTCTTAACCCTTACCATATATAGAATGGTCTCCAATAAACTTAAAATCATACCGACATACCATAAACAATAATAATTTATGTATGGTATATCAAACTATTTCTTGTTCTTATTAAGTTTTGCTTTAACTAACCAGGAGAAGTTCCTACAGCTACAATAAATCTTGTGATACCAGACTGATGATCATCAGCGGCCCAAGCAGCTTTTATTCCTGTTGTATCAGCTTGCCATACATATCCGTCTATTATCTTTTCATTATTGTCTGCTAAACTTCCCACTTGTAGCCAATGTATCTGTAAAATATCAATTTTTTTGTGTTGTAAAATCAACTTGCCATACATATCGGTCTATCATCTTTTCATTATTGTCAGCTAAACTTACTACTTGTAGCCAATGAATCTGTAAAATATTAGCAAAAAATATATATGTAAAATCAGCTTGCCATACATATCTGTCTACTATTTTTTCATTATTGTCAGCTAAACTTACTACTCCTAGCCAATGTAAATGTAAAATATCAGAAAATTAAGGTTATGTAAGATAAGTTTCTCAAGCTCGCTACAGTGGATTACCTTGTGATGGAGTATATTATTTGATTTTCAATGCAAAAGGACAAGGAATGGGCATATAAAATATTAAATAGCACATTTTGGACACACCATACTATAATACTTACAATAGGGGGCGTTATATCTATAATTACACCATCTGTTTCAAAAGCTGCTACAAATCCTGCCTTGCTAACAGCTCCTACTCTGGTATTATCTAATACTTACTACAGGGGGTGTTATATCTATAACTACACCATCTGTTTCAAAGGCTGCTACAAATCCTGCCTTGTTAACAGCTCCTACCCTGGTATTATCTAATACTTACTACAGGGGGTGTTATATCTACAATTACACCATCTGTTTCAAAGGCTGCTACAAATCCTTCCTTGTTAACAGCTCCTACTCTGGTATTATCTAATACTTACTACAGGGGGTGTTATATCTACAATTACACCATCTGTTTCAAAGGCTGCTACAAATCCTGCCTTGTTAACAGCTCCTACCCTGGTATTATCTAATACTTACTACAGGGGATGTTATATCTATAACTACACCATCTGTTTCAAAGGCTGCTACAAATCCTTCCTTGTTAACAGCTCCTACTCTGGTATTATCTAATACTTACTACAGGGGGTGTTATATCTATAACTACACCATCTGTTTCAAAGGCTGCTACAAATCCTTCCTTGTTAACAGCTCCTACCCTGGTATTATCTAATACTTACTACAGGGGGTGTTATATCTACAATTACACCATCTGTTTCAAAGGCTGCTACAAATCCTGCCTTGTTAACAGTTCCTACTCTGGTATTATCTAATACTTACTACAGGGGGTGTTATATCTACAATTACACCATCTGTTTCAAAGGCTGCTACAAATCCTTCCTTGTTAACAGCTCCTACTCTGGTATTATCTAATACTTACTACAGGGGGTGTTATATCTACAATTACACCATCTGTTTCAAAGGCTGCTACAAATCCTGCCTTGTTAACAGTTCCTACAGGGGGTGTTATATCTACAATTACACCATCTGTTTCAAAGGCTGCTACAAATCCTGCCTTGTTAACAGTTCCTACTCTGGTATTATCTAATACTTACTACAGGGGATGTTATATCTACAACTACGCCATCTGTTTCAAAGGCTGCTACAAATCCTGCCTTGTTAACAGCTCCTACCCTGGTATTATCTAATACTTACTACAGGGGATGTTATATCTATAACTACACCATCTGTTTCAAAGGCTGCTACAAATCCTTCCTTGTTAACAGCTCCTACCCTGGTATTATCTAATACTTACTACAGGGGATGTTATATCTATAACTACACCATCTGTTTCAAAGGCTGCTACAAATCCTTCCTTGTTAACAGCTCCTACTCTGGTATCATCTAATACTTACTACAGGGGATGTTATATCTATAACTACATCATCTGTTTCAAAAGCTGCTACAAATCCTTCCTTGTTAACAGCTCCTACTCTGGTATTATCTAATACTTACTACAGGGGGTGTTATATCTATAACTACACCATCTGTTTCAAAGGCTGCTACAAATCCTGCCTTGTTAACAGCTCCTACTCTGGTATTATCTTATACTTACTACAGGGGGTGTTATATCTACAATTACACCATCTGTTTCAAAGGCTGCTACAAATCCTTCCTTGTTAACAGCTCCTACTCTGGTATTATCTAATACTTACTACAGGGGATGTTATATCTATAACTACACCATCTGTTTCAAAGGCTGCTACAAATCCTTCCTTGTTAACAGCTCCTACCCTGGTATTATCTAATAATTACTACAGGGGATGTTATATCTACAACTACGCCATCTGTTTCAAAGGCTGCTACAAATCCTGCCTTGTTAACAGATCCTACCCTGGTATTATCTAATACTTACTACAGGGGGTGTTATATCTACAATTACACCATCTGTTTCAAAGGCTGCTACAACTCCTGCCTTGTTAACAGCTCCTACTCTGGTATTATCTAATACTTACTACAGGGGGTGTTATATCTATAACTACACCATCTGTTTCAAAGGCTGCTACAAATCCTGCCTTGTTAACAGCTCCTACCCTGGTATTATCTAATACTTACTACAGGGGGTGTTATATCTATAACTACACCATCTGTTTCAAAGGCTGCTACAAATCCTGCCTTGTTAACAGCTCCAATCCTGGTATTATCTAATACTTACTACAGGGGATGTTATATCTATAACTACACCATCTGTTTCAAAGGCTGCTACAACTCCTGCCTTGTTAACAGCTCCTACTCTGGTATTATCTAATACTTACTACAGGGGATGTTATATCTATAACTACACCATCTGTTTCAAAGGCTGCTACAAATCCTTCCTTGTTAACAGCTCCTACTCTGGTATCATCTAATACTTACTACAGGGGGTGTTATATCTATAACTACACCATCTGTTTCAAAGGCTGCTACAAATCCTTCCTTGTTAACAGCTCCTACCCTGGTATTATCTAATACTTACTACAGGGGGTGTTATATCTATAACTACACCATCTGTTTCAAAAGCTGCTACAAATCCTGCCTTGTTAACAGCTCCTACTCTGGTGTTATCTAATACTTACTACAGGGGGTGTTATATCTATAATTACACCATCTGTTTCAAAAGCTGCTACAAATCCTGCCTTGTTAACAGCTCCTACTCTGGTACTATATATCCCTCCCTGGTGTAATGTCAGACCTGCCTGGGTATAGTGATTTATGTCTACATCTTCATCAAGATTTAACCATTCACCATGCATAGCTAAAATATTTTGAAATAGTGAAATAAACATTAAAAAAATAAGATTTGCTTAAAATATTCACTATACTATAAATTATATTGTATGCTAAAACATCATAATTTTTGGATTAAAGGTCTAGATTTTTTGGGTTCAATATAATCCCCCCCCCCCCCTCCCCCCCCCATTATGTCTATATTATGAATTATTACAATTAGATCTACAACCAATTTATGTTTAGTCTAGAGAATAGACGAATTGTCAGATTCAATCATGAAAAAACCTTTTCGACAGCTTGTCGAGACGAAATAAAATGATCAATTATCATCTGGAAAGCATTCATTTTGGTTAGACAAAGTATTTTTTGGGGAGTGTAAATAATGACTGATTATGTATATCATTTTCTGAAAATTGTAAATAAAAACAACCCGATCAATCCACAATTTGCTTATTGTCTATTTCAGCTTACAAGCCAATTTTTTTGGGAGGTAATTAAACTTTTCTGAAAACAGGGTTGATTTATAAGATTTGACCAATATCAAAAGTTATTTATTTTGTAAGTACATGTTTTTGTCCTTGCTTCCAAATATCTGTTATATTTATCAAAATTATAGACAATTATTATATAGATAGCTGTGAATTACAGAATTTTCCGAGTTAAATAAATCGTTTTTAATTTCACTCTCGCTATATTTCGCACCATTTCGTTGTCCACGTCATATGAAGACTTCCAGTTTGAAACGTAAAGATTAGACGTTATTTGGCTTCGTGTATGCTTCAATTTTGATCAAATTTAACTAAAATAATATTTCAAGGTAAGCATTTTAATTATTTTATTGTCGTGGGTGGCGCCATGTTTTTTGAAGCGATACACATTATAGTATATCCCTACGCTACACACGTAATATAGTGCAATTAAACTCATTTTATATTAAATTTGATTCGAAACATTTTTTTTATCTATATAATAAATACTATAACTAATTGAGGAGGTTCATTATCAAAACTATGTCACTCATGACCAAATAACGTTGTAACTCACTCATGGGCTACGCACATTCGTCAGTTACTGCGTTATTTGGTCATTCATGACATATTTTTGATAATCAAACTCATCAATTAGTTATAGTATAAATATAAGCATATTAAAGAACAATGTGCTGCAAGGGCAGATTCTAGCCCCAACTCTGGTCAGAATAGTATTTATGTGATATGGTATCATAACCTAATTTTGTTTTTAACAGTACTGGTATAAAAAGTTGCTGTGATGTACATTACCTGTAATAGAGGCACCTTAGAGGGCAGGTTAGACTTGCTACAAGTCTCTTTCTTAGTAATAATCCCTTTAAATAAATGATATGAAAGTTGAATTCTTGACTGACCACTACAATTTGAAGAGGCATAGCAGCTTTTAAAGGGTTTATTAATAAAAAAAAAGGGGTAATTTGCTAATTAATCTCCCCATTCCTCACAACAATACAGTACTTTATAAATCTCCCCATTCATCATCCTCCATACAACACTTTATTTATGAACTAGTACCTGGTAAGATCTGTGACCTGATGCCTTCATGATGTTGATATATCTGTATTTTATAATGATCCAAACCAGATTCTTCATCTATAAACTTAAAGTTACTGGACAAACTTGACACATCAGACTGAAGAAATAGAAATTTGTTATATTATTAATCTGCAAAAAAACATGTTTCCTATGGAAGACTGCAAAATTGAATATATACAATTATAGGAAGTCAGAGTAACAAAGCGTGCTATCGCATATAAATTAACAGGATAATTCACAATATGATGATTAAAAAAATTAATTAACTTTCAGGCAGGGGTATAAATCAACACTAGTTCGCTAGACTGATGCTAGTAGAATCAGCATGATCAGCTAGTAAAACACTCTGATCAGCTAGTAGAACACTGATCAACTAGTAGAACACTCAGATCAGCTAGTGAAACACTCTTGATCAGCTAGTAGAACACTCAGATCAGCTAGTAGAACACTCTGATCAGCTAGAACACACTGATCAGCTAGTAAAACACTCTGAGCAGCTAGTAAAACACTCTGATCAGCTAGTGAAACACTCTGATCAGCTAGTAGAACACTGATCAACTAGTAGAACACTCTGATCAGCTAGAACACTCAGATCAGCTAGTAGAACACTCTGATCAGCTAGTAGAACACTCAGATCAGCTAGTAGAACACTCAGATCAGCTAGTAAAACACTCTGAGCAGCTAGTAAAACACTCAGATCAGCAAGTAAAACACTCTGAGCAGCTAGTAGAACACTTTGATCAGCTAGTAGAACACTGATCAGCTAGAACACTCTGAGCAGCTAGTAAAACACTCTGAACAGCTAGTTAAACACTCTGATCAGCTAGTAGAACACTCAGATCAGCTAGTAGAACACTCAGATCAGCAAGTAAAACACTGAACAGCTAGTGAAACACTCTGATCAGCTAGTAGAATACTCTGATCAGCTAGTAACACTCTAGTAGAACACTCAGATCAGCTGGAAGAACACTCTGAACAGCTAGTGAAACACTCTGATCAGCTAGTAGAACACTGATCAGCTAGTAGAACACTCTGACCAGCTAGTAAAACACTCTAGTAGAACACTCAGATCAGCTAGTAAAACACTCTGAGCAGCTAGTGAAACACTCGTGATCAGCTAGTTGAACACTGATCAGCTAGTAGAATACTCAGATCAGCTAGTAGAACACTGATCAGCTAGTGAAACACTCTAATCAGCTAGTGGAACACTCTGATCAGCTAGTAGAACATTCTGATCAGCTAGTAAAACACGCTGAGCAGCTAGTGAAACACTGACCAGCTAGTAGAACACTCTGATCAGCTAGTAAAACACTGATCAGCTAGTAAAACACTCTGAGCAGTTAGTAGAACACTATGATCAGCTGGTAAAACACTGTTCAGCTAGTGAAACACTCTAATTAGCTGATAGAACACTTTGGTTAAGAGGGTTCAGAGGAGAAGATTAAAATGTGAAAAGTTAACAGATGCCAAATTATGGCAAAAGCTCTCATGGTCTTTAGTCCAGGTGAGCTAATTAGGAAATCTAAGTTGAAACTTTAAAACAACAGGCTTGACTTTTCTACAACTATAATTTACTGTCTTAAACATTACATCTCTCCTTTATATTAATACTAAGAAACTTACCTGGAAAATTTGATCCTGATTTAGAGCAGTTCCATCACCAAGATTTAATAAGATAGCTGGAGTTAAGTCAACAACAAATCCATCTGTTTCAGAGGTAATAGAATTCAAGGCTGCATTTGTTGTTTTAACCTTGACCTTTACATGATCCTTGTGCTTGAGATGAAAGTTCACCCATTCTACTTCATCTATTTGACTGGAGAATTGAACCCAATCTCTGACCACATCATAGTTCATAGTATTGTTACTGAAATATAACACAATATTATATATAAACGTAAGTTAATCTGTATAAGCTTTTATTATTGTTAACCTGTCTAATCCTCACATTTTTTTGTGCTTGTCTCAAGTCATTGTCATTTCTCTGTATGGAAATTAAGGTTGGGCAAGAGGAGTGCTTCTGAATATTTACAGAATGAATCAAAGGAAAGAGTGAGTGAGTGATTGTTGCTTAATGCCAACTCAGCAATTATTCAGTTAAATCATGGTGATGATGGTCACTAAGCATGTTAATTTATAATGAGATGGTGATGAGGTCCACTTTGTACTCAACCAACACGCTTAGTTGGATTTTTTAGCGCTAGCTCACCGAAACAAGTCCGCAGATAGACATGTTGCCCCACACAGACACATTATTCTGATTCTGAGCCAACCAGTATTTGCTCTTTCTCCTTAATGCTGCCTGCTTAGTGGAGAAGCAACAAATACCAATGCTGTAGTCTTTGGTTTTACCTAAACAGAACACGAACCCACGATCTACCGCACTCGAGACGAGCAAGCTAACCATTACACCACAGATGCAGTTTCAAAGGAAAGATGAATTATTTGGAGATGAACTTTGAAAGATGTAAATGCAGTGATAACAGTAAAAACTAGAACTGTGAGTGACCTCACTGAGTGATACCCCCCGCTTGTAATACTATGATGTTCAAACTTTGGAATACAGGTATATTAGCAAGTTACCTATGAAAAAAGAACGGATATGGAGTAATGTCAAGGAGACAACATCCCATCTCCAAAATAAACTAACAAAGAACATACATCGAGGGGTCGCCACAAGGTCTTCAACAAAATGGGATTGTTTAAAACCAATACGGTTTCATCAGTATACATGAGGATTACAACATTTCCTAACTTTTGTACAAGAGGATATAGGTCACATCAAATGGTATTGATTCAAAATTCATTATTTATTCTTGAGTAGTTTTTATATTGCAAATATCCAGATGTGAAAAGGTCAATTAAAATCTTATTTCATTCAGGAATAGTTATGCTTACATCACCTTCCAAATTTTTGACAGGAACCATATTCCTTCATGCACATCTGCAGGCAGTGTATTACAACTGTGTAAAGTTTCATTTAAATCCAATGAGCCGTTCAGGAGGAGTTGTGCTTACAAGCCCATCTCTCCATACAGAACGTATTTCAGAGTATAAGTTAAATTATCCCCCCTTCCAAATTTTGGACAACAACCATATTCCTTCATGCACATCTACAGGTAGTATATTACAACTGTGTAAAGTTTCATAAAAATCCAATAAGCTGCTTAGGAGGAGTTGCGCTTACAAGGTACATGCCCTCCTTCTTTTGTGAAAGTACAAGTTAAATTATCCCTCCTTCCAAATTTTGGACAGCAACCATATTCCTTCATGCACATCTGCAGGTAGTGTATTACAACTGTGTAAAGTTTCATAAAAATCCAATAAGCTGTTTAGGAGGAGTTGCGCTTACAAGGTATATGCCCTCCTAACCCTAACCCTAACCCTAGTTTGACAGATTAGATACTTTTTCATATTAGTGCATATACATGAATATCCCATGTCCTTAAACAGAAAATCAAAATAATTTCAGACAGGGGACTCTTGAAAATGACTAGGGACATCAAATATTTGCAATATCATTCGCGATATTCGAGTCAGAACTTTAAAAGAAACGCGGCATCTTCACCGAAATGAACATTTGAATTTACTAGTCCAAATCAAATTCCTGCGATTTATTTTATATAGCTCTAAATAAAAACTGAAAATATTTAGTGGTCTGAACAATTAAACTAAGTTTTACTGATCTTGGGCAGGAGAATCGGTGTTCATCGTATTCGATAGTACCCATCCCCCCTTTTCTCCATACTGATACAACTTTATCAGATCAGACTCTGCTTACTTTAATAGAAAAACATATATTCCCTTCACTCTTTCAATCATCTAATTCAAATTATTTTAATCATCTTTTTGCTTTTTTGGACAAAAGTCCAAAATTGACTTCTACCGCTTCGTCGATGTTATCAATGTCATTCGGACCAAAGCTAGTCGGCCTCAAATCTTCCGTTGGAATAATTAAATTTTTGTTTATTATTCCTACTATGAATAGTAATGTTTTAACATAAAGAAATAATTAATTCTTCAATTCTTCAGCCTTCGATTTGCATATATTTATCCTCTGAAGTAAACGAAATTAGATAAAAACCGAAAGTAATTGAAATATTATAAATGGGACGAGAATTTGAGGCAGAAAGAAAAAATCCGCCATCGACTCATTTCTTTGTCACAGCAGCACTTTTTCATACACGAAAATAAAGTCAAATCGTAACCAAGTTCAAACACTAAGATTTGCTTTCAATCCCCGAATTATCACGATTATATAATCCCATGTTCACTCCGAGAGTACATGCCGGCAAATGACAAACTTACAGAATTAAAATCTAGAAAAGACAACTCGATTTATTTTTTAACATTTAACCCATGCTTGGAAAATTCATAGCCAGGGATTTTATAGCAATAGCCGGTGAAATGCGCCGGTTCCCGGCATCAAATGAAAACACTGTATACTATGCCCTAATATAATAACTGACCTTGCTATTTCAACTTGAACTTCATATTGCTTTATACCAGATTCAGGATCATAATAATCCCTCCACTGAGTACCAACTTTGGCTGTACTAGGAGAATACTGTAAATCTGTAAAACCTGGCTGTACCCCATCTACAACCTCCCCAGACACTGGTGCTGTTAAATCTACTGTTACTATAGAAATGAAATAACAAAATGGCTGTGTATACGTGTTTTCCAAATATTTCTCCTTAATACAAACATTTATCTTCTCATAATAGAAAATAAGTTACCATAATTAATCATGTTTATATTTTGTCAGTTTCTTATTTGACTTTTCAATTGCTAATTGTAATTATTTTTGAAATACTCATCAAAGGTAGCAAAACATTTTTTTTCAGAGAAATTTAAGAACAAAATTGTGAGCCTTATGGGGTTTATGACTCACGAAGAAATAAGGGTGTTTACATTGTTGCATATTAGCAAGGAATAAAAGAGTAAAACTACATCAATTATGAAAAGAAAGTTTAGACAATGATCAGGTCAACAATTCCACCAATATCAATAAAAGACACAACTATCTCTCACATCAAACCATTGAAAAGAAAAAAACACACAACATATGGCATTAAATATCAAGGTCCGTGCTTGGGACAGACACAAAAATATGGCATGTTTAAAATGATTAATGGGATCCTTTTTTGATAATTGGTTTACAGATAAATATCCCCCACATTCTTCATCTGTTTGGAAAGCTATGTGAAGTTGAAAAGGGTAGATATCAAACTGACACAATAAAACACTGGTTTAAAATACAAGAGTTTCCTGTACAAAGGCATCTTCTAACTTTTATGACATATTCAAAGATTACAATAACTCCTTCAAAACTATCAACCTGCTAAAACAATATGCATATAGTAATAAGAAAGCAATTAAGGAATTACCATTTAAAATGAAGGAGGAATTGCAATTACTTTTCTTACTTTTCATGTAATATTCTAAAGTCTAAAAGGGGCAATACAATAACTTTTTCAACAACAGCCCATCATCAAACTGTCACAACAATATACAAATCTCCATATAGTAGTAAGCATACATATAAAGTTTTATGGAATTCCCATATAAAATGTAGGAGTTGCGCATATAAACTGTTTGATGAATAAGTCGAAAAGGGCAATAATTCCATAACAAATTGTCTATTCATACTAACATAAAAATATGTGATACTCTGTATTGTCATTAGCAAGCATGCAACGTTTAGAAGAGAAGCTTCGCATAAAAATTATTTGATGAAATGTCAAAAAGGGTAATAACTCCTTCAAAAATGGTTTTGACCAAAATGTAACAACAATATGCAATTTAAATCTCAACAAAAAATGGAATGTGGGTCATCATGAATTATTTTGAATGATGGTGTAACAATACAGAATACATATCTACAAAATTGATGTACAAGAATGTATTCCAATTACAAAATGTATTTGTGTATGGAGAAGTTGTCGGAAAGAGAGACGCAATTCTGATGGAGCCAGATAAAAGTATATATAGTATACTATTTCATTTTAATATTTTTAATCAATACCTCCATTTGAAATGTTGACAACTTTTTGCTGTGTGATTGCTCCATTATAAGCCCAGACTATGGTATAGTATGTCTTCCCATGTTCCAAGTCTCTACTAACAGGTACACATGTTGTGTATAACCGTCTGCTAACTTCTGTCAGATTGGCAATGTCTGTTGTACTACTATTGACGTCAGAACTCACTCCCAACATGTACTTAGATATACCAGATTCAGCATCATAGAAATGTCGCCAGTTTGAACACAGCTTAAAAAACAATTAAAACAATTTTATACTGTCATATTGAAGTACATTGCACATGTATAGGATTTCATAAATGAATGAGTGAGAAAAAATGTCAGCAGACAGCAAACCAGGCTTTCCTATAGATATTCAATATTTTATTGTAAATAAGATGCAAAATAAGACAAATCAAATTTCACTGTACATCAATTTCCACCAAAAATTTAATGCACAAAAAGTTGAGAATCTTATAATATTTTATGATTAGAAAAATAATCATATAGTTACACGATACAGCTTCTTGTACCAAGACTTAAACATTCTGGTTATCATCAGCCTGATGGACATCATCAATCCAATAACAGGATTTATCTATTGGAAAACCTGGTTAAAACATACTAGTGTCTGCATTTGGAAATATAAATTTAGTCTTTGCTTGTAGTTATTACTTGCAGGAGTTGTTTTATGAATAGAAGTAAAGCCTTTTACAAATACCTTCACTGCTCTTAAAACGACCGACGATCACTAGTAAATGATAAGATATTAATACTGACTGTTTGATAATCTTTTGTGTATTGTAGGTCTTGCCCTTGTAAAGGACCATCAAACACCTGTCCAGCAATAGGTGGAGTCTTATCTACAATGATTGCCTGGTCAGCAGCACCTATTTTCCTTAAATCAACTGAAACAGCAATTAACAAACTGTAGACATGAGAAAATGTATATATTAAAACAAATATATATTGTATGTACAGCTTTTCCCCCCAATATTGGATAACTTCACAGTGAGTGATTGTTGTTTATCACCAAATAAGCAATTTTTCAGTTATATCATGGTGAGGACGACTTACATTCGATGAGATGATAATGATGTCTGCTTTGTACTAGACCAACAATCCTAGTTGGATTTTTATAGTGGCAGACATGTTGTTCCTGATTTCTGAGAAGAAAATTAAAAAATAAATAGCAAATGTCGTATGCCAAGTGATGGCGAATATTCATACTGACATTTAGTCAGATGATCTAATAATAACAAGATCTATTTTTGTGGATTAAAAACATGTCTCCTTTAATTTTCATTGTGTTTGTGCTTGTTATAATAATTGTTAGACACAGAAAATAGTTTGTCATTGTACTATATTGACAGATTTGAACACACATCCATTCATTGGTTTCGGAGAAGTTGTGAATGGTGCATGTCTGCACTCCCATATGAAAGAAATAGCAATGTCCAAGAACTTTGTTTGATATGGGAAACCCCAAAATCATTTGGATTAAAAAATAAAATAAGAGATGCACAATGAATTACAAAATAACCTCTGAAAGTTTCATTAGTTTCAATCACTTTCTCCCTTGGTGCACAGCAATCTCAATTTTCCTTCCTTTTCTTTGACTTACACAAAGGTAACAGATGAATTGTTCCTTTGCATATCAGTTACTGGTAGATTTTGCATGAGAAAAGTTTTAAGGACAATTAAGGTAGGGTGTTTGAATTGATATAAAAAAGAATCACTTACTAGTATATCATAAGAATATTGAGGGTACTCACAGTAAATACTTTACAAACACATTTTGTTGGCTGCGTTGTTTATTTTTAATTTATGTTGATCTTTGTTACATTTTATATCATACAACATATAAAACAGATCTAATGGATTATATTGTTTGTACATTACAAGTTGTTACAAAGAATAAAGTAGGATGTTACTTTAATCAACCAAACCTAAATTAAGTGTGGTCTCTTCTTTTCATCTAAAGGATTTAGAAAGGAAATGATTTACATTCGGGCAATCCAGCAAAAAAGAATTTATTGCAAGTTATTTTCAATGCCTACCTCTATTGACGACCTTTAGTTTGACCCATATAGGGATACCATCTGTTAGTAGAACAGTATACTGTATATCAGGAGTGTAGTCCATTCTTTTCCAATCCATTTCATCACAATCTCTAGTGGAATGTCCCAAGCATAGATCATTGTAAATTAAACCTGAGTGGGGATCACTAGAAAAAAAGTAACATTTGTTATCATGCATTGTTGTTAGATCAGGCCTTCTAGTCATGGTGGGTAACATGTTTGGAGAGTGCCACACTCCCTGTATGCAAAAGACCTCTTTTGCAGATTAAAAAAAAAAGTAGGTGCATTACAGCTGCTATAAAAGACTAAATTTGTTGTCCATACCCAAATCCTCATTCTTCAGTGCCAGTCAAAAATCATTGACCCAGTTGATCCATCACTTCCCTCATTTCTATATAGTTTATATATATTATTGAACTTGTTCTGACGTCCTGAACATAGCTGAATTAATGATCGCTGAACGCTAAGTAATAATCATTTAATCAATCATATTATGTGGTTCTAAATAATAATAAATTAAAGTAATGCTAACACCATACATATTTTCTAGAAAATTAAAAGAAAAAAATAAATGTCAATAGCAGTTTGCAAATCACATTCCAAGCTTATCTTGCTCTGCCCAGTTATAAACCGATTTTGAAGTAACAAGATGCAACTGTATATAATTACCCTGATACATGAGAAACTTTCAACAGAGGTTGATCTTCAAAATATTCTATTCCAAAGATATCAGAAATCTCTGGTCGAGAGTTATCTACAGTCAGTGGGGTAGAATGACACACCGTGAGTGCCAGTGGTCCACCATACTTGACATCATTTAGAGCTCTGACTGTTGAAAAATATTTGCCATCTGAAACATAGTTGAAGAAACTTTGAAAATTACATTGTCAATATCAGCAATAAAGCAGTCTCAAAAATACAAAGAAAACAATGGGGAGATAATCATGAATTATAATAAATAACAAGGGCAACGCAAAGCGTGGCATATCCCCTCGCCTAAAAATTTGACACAGTGACCTTGACCTTTGACCTTGAAAATCAATAGGGTTCCAGATTCTCTTAAGGACTAAGTATGTACCAAGTTTGGTCAAAATACATTGAAGGATGTTGATTCTAGTGTTCACAAGGATGATATGCAGTAAATATTTGACCTGGTGACCTTGACAATCAATAGGGTTCCAGATTCTCTTAAGGACTAAGTATGTACCAAGTTTGGTCAAAATCCATTGAAGGATGTTGATTCTAGTGTTAAATATCCCTTTGCAACTTCGTTGGCGAGGGGATAATGTACCAAGTTTGGTCAAAATACATTGAAGGATGTTGATTCTAGAGTGTTCACAAGGATATTACGTGGTAAAAATTTGATCCGGTGACCTTGAAAATCAATAGAGTTCCAGATTCTCTTAAGGACTAAGTATGTACCAAGTTTGGTCAAAATCCATTGAAGGATGTTGATTCTAGTGTTCACAAGGATGTTACGCGGTAAAAATTGACCCGGTGACCTTGACCTTGAAAATCAATAGGGTTCGAGATTCTCTTAAGGACTAAGTATGTACCAAGTTTGGTCAAAATCCATTGAAGGATGTTACGTGGTAAAAATTTGACTCGGTGACCTTGAAAATCAATAAGTTTCCAGATTCTCTTAAGGACTAAGTATGTACCAATTTTGGTCAAAATCCATTGAAGGATGTTGATTCTAGAGTGTTCACAAGGATGTTACGGAAGAACGGTAGCGTTACTATATCCCTTCGCAACTTCGTTGGCAAGGGGATAGTAACTGAAATAACAAAAAAGGAGCCCGTATCACTCAACTGATTATCATTATTATTAAAGTATTGATAGGCCCCGATGTCATATGCAGATGTTAATCCTACTGCCACATTTACCACGGCAACAATTATACTACATGGCAACAGTATCATTGGAAACTTTATTTAACCAATACTACTGTTTGAAGGAAAAATATTCATATTGAAATAAATTACCTGGTAGTATGTTATATGGGTCTGGTATGGGACTAATCATAGCACTATGTGTCCACTGTGACTTGTCAAATAGATGTTTTTGAGGGTCATGAGGAGGATGAACCAAATCTTCACATTCTTTCTGTCCAACATACACTGTATAACCCATAATACCAGTTTCTCTATCAATAATACCATCCCAGTTGACTGAAAAAAAAACCCAAATAGAACAGTTAATCCAAAATACAATAATCAAACAATTATTTTACATACAGTCATTGTGTGCCATGATGAACATCTACAGAATTCAGTATAGGATAAAGGTTTGTATTATAGACTTGTCCAAGATGTCTTATTTATCTACGAGAATTTGGTCAAGGAAATAATTCAAATAAAAAGTTTACATGTTTATCAGACTGGAGTCAAATCAATACTTATGTCATTGTTAAAGAAGCAATAATATATACTTTACATCAACTCATTTTATCACTGAAACATGTAATTATTTTTCTATCTCCTGACACCCAAGTTTCAGTTCATTTGACTGAGGGTTTTCAGAGTAGAAGATTAAAATGCGAAAAGTAAGCGGATGACAGACGACGGACACCAAGTGATGGCAAAAGCTCATATTGCCTTTGGCAAGGTTTGCTAAAAAGAATATTAAAATGTGAATACCTACTTGTAATGTATAGAATAAACATGTTACACTATATCAGCATTAGTTAATTTCTAAGGGAGATAATATCAAGAGTTATCTTTCTTCTAACAGTTTAGACATGAGCTATCTTTCTTTTAACAGAGGAGAAGATTTTTTTTAGAAATCACCCAATCAGAAAAAAGAATTGCCTGTGGCAGTCATGTTTGTTAACGGATCAGGACGAAATGAGCAATCTTTATAGATGACCTTCCATAGATGCTTCTTACCAAGTTTCGGTTCATTTGGCCAAGCAGTTTCAGAGGAGAAGATTTTTAAAAATCGGCCAATCAGAAACAAGAATTACCCGTTTGTTAATGTATCAGGACGAAATGAGCAATCGTTAAATAGGACCTTCCATAAATGCTTCCTACCAAATTTCAGATCAATTGGCTTTGTGGTTTCAGAGGAGAAGATTAAAATGTGAAAAGTTAACGGACGACAAGTGATGGCAAGGTGAGCTAATAATGAATTCAAGGTAATTTGTCTAAAAATAAATGTATTTTTCTACAACAAAATAAATAATTTTGATTCTGAAAACAAAAATTAGAACAAATCAATATTCTAAATATCTTACCAGAGATAAATGTGTTGGCTCTAGTATATAACAAGTCTGACATTGGCATTGGTCCATTAAAGACTGTTTGTGAACCAGGCCCATCTACTACCAGTCTAAAATAAATATATGGTCGTAGGTAAATGCAAGTAAATGTACATTTAAATTTTAGATAAATCAAGTTACCACACTTAAGGTTATACATTTGTATTATTGGTAAATTGAAATCAAAATAAGAAATTGCAAGATTAAATATAATTGCTGATCTTCTCGGGGTCTGTTTTAGATACAAATTCCTGTATACTCTCGTGTTCTGGCTATACTTGTATACTGGGTACTGATATATCTGCAGAAGAATGACAAAACTCAGTGCACCAACCACAAGTTTTATGTGTACTAACTTGATGAATTAAGTCATATGTCCATAACATAAGAGTTTCTGTAATATCACAGTTGTTGGTGATATTGCTAATTTGAAAGTTACATAACATTGTCAGAAGTACGTAATACACTACAATTAGTAGCTATATCAAAAGTATAGAAATCTTATTTTATTGTTACAAAGGAGGCAATCGATCGCTTACCGTTCAAAAATAGTCAAATGTTCATTACAATATTTCATTTTCATTATTTAATCTGATGTATTAATTATTCTTATTCATAAAATCTTTTTTCGACTTAGTCATATAAGACAAGACAGCTTTTGACCTAATTCTTTATATAGTCATAGTAGTTTATTTAAAAGATTAGTCAGTCAGATTTGCATGGTGCAAAACCATTTTACATTAAGGGGGTTAGTTTTTCGAATAATTTCATTGCTATGAGTACAAAATGACAATTGTCATTATCAATGTACTATACAAATTCAAATTAACAAAATATATGTCAATGAGTCTTATAATAAAAAAATGTGACTGATGATCAAATAGGTTTAAAAACCTAACAGTTTCCTAATTCTTCTGCTATAAGGAATGAAAGCTACATCAGTTATTATCTTTCATACTTGGCAAATTATTACTTTACAGTTATTAGATCTATTAGGTCAGAAAGTTTTTTTTTTGGGGGGGGGGGGGGGGGGGGAGAAGTTTATACTTGTATCAGTAAATAAAGAGCATTGTTTTCATACCTGTGATTTTGTATTTGTGGATGCATTCCTTTACACAACATCTTCCAATCAGGTCGATCATCTTCAGGAATCAGATCTAAACACGGAACTATTTCCAGATAGTCAGCCGTTTTATTTACAATTATACCTTAAATTAAAAAAAAGATAAAGAGCTTCTAATAAAGAGCATGAAATAACCAGAGAAAAAACAAACAGCCAAATGAATGTGAACAATAGTTTGAGAGGTTGAATAATGCAAAACGAAAACTGTTCAAGTTAGATAACACAAACTAGGGACCCTCTCATGTTTTTTGACAGACGAACAGTGAAAGCAGTTCCTAATAAAAAATAATAATATAATAAAACTTTATTCCAGGTTTGTGCTTAGACGGGTTTCAATGTATTTGTGCAAAACAACTGTCAGTAAAAGAATCTGCCACACATTAAACTTACAATGTGATAATTAAATTGTTAAATCAAGTACCTGTTTCTGGTGTGGTAGTATCTAACATTAAACTTACAATGTGATGATTAAATTGTTTAATCAAGTACCTGTTTCTGGTGTGGTAGTATCTAACATTAAACTTACAATGTGATGATTAAATTGTTTAATCAAGTACCTGTTTCTGGTGTGGTAGTATCTAACATTAAACTTACAGTCTGATAATTAAATTGTTTAATCAAGTACCTGTTTTTGGTGTGGTAGTATCTAACATTAAACTTACAATGTGATGATTAAATTGTTTAATCAAGTACCTGTTTCTGGTGTGGTAGTATCTAACATTAAACTTACAATGTGATAATTAAATTGTTTAATCAAGTACCTGTTTTTGGTGTGGTAGTATCTAACATTAAACTTACAATGTGATAATTAAATTGTTTAATCAAGTACCTGTTTCTGGTGTGGTAGTATCTAACATTAAACTTACAATGTGTTAATTAAATTGTTTAATCAAGTACCTGTTTCTGGTGTGGTAGTATTTATAACATTAAACTTACAATGTGATAATTAAATTGTTTAATCAAGTACCTCTTTCTGGTATGGTAGTATCTAACATTAAACTTACAATGTGATAATTAAATTGTTTAATCAACTACCTGTTTCTGGTGTGGTAGTATCTAACATTAAACTTACAATGTGATAATTAAATTGTTTAATCAAGTACCTGTTTCTGGTGTGGTAGTATCTAACATTAAACTTACAGTGTGATAATTAAATTGTTAAATCAAGTACCTGTTTCTGGTGTGATAGTATCTAACATTAATCTTACAATGTGATAATTAAATTGTTTATTCAAGTACCTGTTTCTGGTGTGGTAGTATCTAACATTAATCTTACAATGTGATAATTAAATTGTTTAATCAAGTACCTGTTTCTGGTGTGGTAGTATCTAACATTAATCTTACAATGTGATAATTAAATTGTTTATTCAAGTACCTGTTTCTGGTGTGGTAGTATCTAACATTAATCTTACAATGTGATAATTAAATTGTTTAATCAAGTACCTGTTTCTGGTGTGGTAGTATCTAACATTAAACTTACAATGTGATGATTAAATTGTTTAATCAAGTACCTCTTTCTGGTATGGTAGTATCTAACATTAAACTTACAATGTGATAATTAAATTGTTTAATCAACTACCTGTTTCTGGTGTGGTAGTATCTAACATTAAACTTACAATGTGATAATTAAATTGTTTAATCAAGTACCTGTTTCTGGTATGGTAGTATCTAACATTAAACTTACAATGTGATAATTAAATTGTTTAATCAAGTACCTGTTTCTGGTGTGGTAGTATCTAACATTAAACTTACAATGTGATGATTAAATTGTTTAATCAAGTACCTGTTTCTGGTGTGGTAGTATATAACATTAGACTTACAATATAATTAAATTGTTTAATCAAGTACCTGTTTCTGGTGTGGTAGTATCTAACATTAGACTTACAATGTGTTAATTAAATGGTTTAATCAAGTACCTGTTTCTGGTGTGGTAGTATCCAACATTAAACTTACAATGTGATAATTAAATTGTTTAATCTAATACCTGTTTCTGGTGTGGTAGTATCTACTATTATTCCTTGTGTATTGATAATACTCTCATATCCCAGGACATTGACCATTCTTAGGTTGAAGTAATACAGTTTGCCATGAAGGAGTTGAAGAGAATCATAGACAAATTGTTTAGACTTTCCAATACCCAATCTCTCATAATGTTCATATAATCCAGATTTAGCTCTACTGTAATGGTGACCTTCAATGGCTTCCATAAGTTCACATACTGCTCCCCCAAAATCATAGTTAAAACTCATGCACTTGGTAGTTGGTAAATCAGCACAGGCCCTTGCACAGTCCCCAGGAGTGTACTTAATAGTGTCCTTGCCAGCCTTTGGTCCTATTAGTCTACCAGACATTGATCCTGTGAATAATTTGTCAAGGACTTGTATGTTGAATGGATCAGGTCCTGCAAAATAAAATACATACAATTTCAACCAGTAACTAGGAAGAACTGTTTACTTATGTTAAAAAACAACTATTTGACCTTGAGGTCAAAGTCCCACGAAGGTCATTATGGTACGCGACACACTGCCTTATGGTCATGCACCCACATACCACATATCATTGACCTATCTGGAAAGACAAAAAAGTTATGGTCCAGACAAGCTTTGCTGAGAAGAAGCGAAAGAAGAAGTGGAAGCAGAAAAAAATCAGACTAAAACAATATGCCTCCCTTCGTTCGAAGGAGAGACATAATCATAGGTGAAAAATTAAACATATCTACCCTCAAAAGGGAACATTTAGTGTAATATAAATTGACTAACAAGGCCTAAAGTTGCATTCAGTTATTGAAATTGATCAAAATAACTACAAAGGATTAAACAAGATAATATTTAAAGATTGCAACTGAATTTTTATATATGATAAAAAAAAAAAAAATCAGTATATCTGCATGAAAAACATACAAAACTTGTAGTAGTTATTAACACATAGTGTAACGTCACTTGTATAAACGGTAATTTCTGCGGTTTTGGACTAAAAAGAAGACATTTAATTTTTGCGGATTTTTTTTCTGTGGATTGAAAATCTCGGCGGATTTTACATAATATTCTGCGATTTTAATTTCTGCAGTCCAGAGTTGACCGCAGAAATTAGATAGCCACAGAAATTACCTGTTATACGGTAAGTAAATCAATTACTAAAGATAAGCTATTCATGTTATATATGGAAGCTTCGATCCTGGTCGCTCTATAGAGATATTATAAGTTATAAGCTCCCTAGTAATGGTCAATACACAAAATTAAGCACCGCCCACTGACCTTCTGAATTGTGTCTAAAGAAGAGTTTTTTTACTGTGTTATTTTAGAAGAAAATATAAATCATCATCTTTCTTGCAGTTGTGTTTAATTATGCTAAATCAAAATACACACACATATATATAGAGACCCTGGTCAAGTACATCGTCTCAGTTATCGATTACAATATTTCTTTATTTCGGACAGCGTCAAGGTCAAATTATGCAATAATAGATTACACAATGCTACAGTCTGCTTCTATCGTTAATTTTAGGAATGGAATTTTCCACTGGCCAGTAAAGCATATTAATCTTATTCTCTAGATTTCCATATATGGCTCTGCCTTCATCGTTATTTTTAGGAATGATTTTATCCAGTCATAGGTCGTCAAATAAATGCAACATCGCACAATAATATTTGTGTGTTAGACTGTTAAAAACCAGTGATATCAGGATACACTATCTATACTATGCTTGGAGTAAAATTCCACTTTCATGAAATCAAAATCAGAGAAATAAATGTTAAATGTCTACATTTTTAAAAATAAAATATAGTATTACCAAAGTTATCACTGACAGAATTATGGTCCAGGTTAATCAACTTCCAAGGAACAATCTG
This sequence comes from Bathymodiolus septemdierum, assembly GCA_963383655.1. NCBI lineage: Eukaryota > Metazoa > Mollusca > Bivalvia > Mytilida > Modiolidae > Bathymodiolus > Bathymodiolus septemdierum. The sequence goes on along the minus strand of OY726517.1, from coordinate 99,792,787 downwards.
ATCTCCATAAATATGTTTCCCATAGCCTACTCCTTCTTGGACCAGTTGAAGCTCTGAGTCCTCATACACTGTGACATAAGCCTTCAGTACATTGGGGTTACTAGTTGACGAAAACTCTTCTTGAAATCTACCTCCAGGTAAGGTCACATCATATGTAGGCAGATAGCAAAAAGCTTCCGACCTTTGACCTGAGTTATTTTCTGCTATCAACGTAAAATATATTGGAACTCCTGTACCTTTACTTTTCAATGGCTAAAACAGACAAATAAACAAACATCTGATTGTGTAAACAGCATAAAAGCATATAGCCGAAATTATGATATGTGACTGCAAGGAGGAAGAACATATTTTAGACTGTTTGTCTCAGAATCAGAATACCAAGTCCAAGTTGGGTGACAGTCTGTTGTATCAGTGTGACAAATAACAATTTTGTAAATGAGTCTCCATCAATAGTTGGAATTTATGTATTGTACATTGATAATGAATGAACAAGACAGTGAGAATCTAAAAAGCCCTGTAACTCCATCAGAATATCAAACATGATTTGGCTTGCCTCTTTCAGAATAATCATAACTTAATATCATATGTTTTAAAAAGTAGGGATATACATGAAGTTGATGGGAATACTTATCTTGAGCCTTGGGTCTGATGATCTAAAAAAAAAATATATTTTTTTTTATTAAAGTTGCATGGAAACCCCAAGAATAACTAACCTCTCGTACAATAGTAGATGGTCCTCCAAGTTCAAACTCATGAAGTACGTCCGAACCTCCTGGTACAGTTCCAATATTTAAGAGCAAACGAACTAAACTCCTGTCATCTTCTGCACGGATAGAAATCTCAAACTCAGGTTCTGTATAATCAAGATTAGCTGTCTGTCTTACAAAACACGAAGCTGTTGATCTTTTTTTCTGTAAATAATGTTTTTTTAAATTATTTTTAAGTTGATACAATTTAGTTCAGCACATCTGCAGGCTACTGGCTGTCCCATAATCACTTGAGGTCTGAAATTTACTTACCATTAATCCTCACAATGTGATGAAGAACAGAAATAATAGTGCTATTCCTGTTATGTTTGTTTCAGATATATTTTTGTTCATTTTCACTTGTATCCACATCCTTTTGTAATTTAGATGTCTAAGATAAATGAAATATCTGTCATTGATACAAAGTACAATGTTTATCAAACAATATTCAAATAAGATACAATTTTCTTCCCCTATAATCTTTATTTATTTATTTATTTATTTATTCAATAATATAATTTTATTATTTACCACCAAAATTCATAATTGGATTTACCTCTCCCTCTGAATCTGTAAATGAGGATATATCAGGTGGTGACTTATCCTCCTCTTTTTTCATGTTGTCAATTATCTTCTTGTTGATTTGTGGAGCTCTATACCTCCAGATTGATCCACTAAATAACACCTTTGTAAAAGAACTACCCCACGGTAATCTTATTTCTAAAGTTACTTGTGCAGACAACTTGATTTCTAATGGTCTCAGGTTCAAGTACATAGACAATCTTTAAAAAAAAAAACAACAACAGAAATTTGAGACATGTGAAAAACCAACTAGACGCTCACTCAAGCCTACATCGCTCACATGGTTATTCATACCTTTGGCCAGTTGAATTAATTATACCAGAGTGAACTTTGACATTTATTGCTGAGATGGAGATAGAGGGTTATAGATTGCAAGATCTGGAACGTATGGCACAAAACAGAACAAGGTGGAGGACTGTCGTCAGTGGCCTATGCACCACCAAGGTAAGCAAGTAAGCAACTTTGACATTTATTAGCAAATGTCATCATCCTTATTCAGTACATTCTACAGATATTCAGTTGTAAACTACATTGTATATAGAAATTCTTGATTAAATAACATACGGTATTAATGTTTTTAACTGAAATTTTGGATGTTTTTTTTTATTTAAAAAAATGTTGATTTTTTTTTTTTTTTTATGTTTTTCTTTTACTATTTCATTCAAACTTTATAAATTGTTAAATTTGATATCCAATCACTTAATCACCATGACAGATTTTTTTCATATTGAATAGCAATTAAGGGTAGGTAATTCAAATGCTTATTAAATGTTACCATTAGAGAAAAAAAAACAGCCATGGCAACCATGATTTGTCAGATTTTAACAAAATGAGGTTTTGTTTAAAGAGGACCTTCCAAACACCATTCCTGCAAAGTTTGGTTCCAATTGCCACAGTTGTTTTAGAGGAGAAGCTTATTTTTGTATATTTGCAAATCAGAAACAAGAATTGCTTGTGACAGCCATGCTTTTTATGTGATCAAAATGAAATGAAAAATGTTGTCGAGGACTTTATAAAAATTATTCTTATAGAGGTTGATTCCAATTGGCCTAATGGTTTCAGAAAAAAAGACTAAAAAAAAATGATTCTATGGGTCAACAATTTCTTTCTCACTATATTCTTTTTGAATCAATTTACTAGTACAAAGGGTTTTATAGGGCACCTTTGTACATAGCTAAGAAGCATTATATATGACCCTTCTGTATGTAACTATAACAGGTTTTATAGGGCCCTTTTGTATATAGCTATTAAGGGTTTTATAGAGCACTTTAAAGTCATATTCAGCATCATATCACAATAAAACAACTGAAGAGAATTATTTCTCGTTATGAAATTCAAATGTTCCGTAGCTTTCTAAGATTAGGATAAAAAACTGAAGCATTAAAGGACAAGCGACAGATGATGATGAACACAAATAATAGAAATAAAAGATAGTGATCGAGTGAGTGATTATTGTTTAATGCCAACTCAGCAATTTTTCAGCTATATCATGGCGAGAAAAAGTTACATTTTTGATGAGATGATGCTGATGATGTCTACTTTGTACCAGACCAATACGCCGAGTGTTAGCTCACTGAAACTAGAGGCTCAGTGGGTCGAGCCTGTGTCGCTCACCTTTCATTCTGCTTTGAGGAAACTTAATACAGAACCTTCCATATGTGTTTCCCACCAAGTTTCGGTTCATTTGGCAAAGTGGTTTCAGAGGAGAAGATTTTTAGAAATCGATCAATCAGAAACAAGAATTGCCTGTGGCAGCCATGTTTTGTTAACGCATCAGACCAAAATGAGCAATCTTTATAGAGGACTTTCCAAGGATGTTTCCTACCAAGTTTCGATTCATTTGGCCATGCGGTTTCAGAAGAGAAGATTTTTTAGAAATCAACCAATCAGAAACAAGAATGGCATGTGGTGGCCATGTTTGTTAACGGATGAAGACGAAATGAGCAATATTTATAGAGGACCTTCCATAGATGCTTTCTACCAAGTTTCGGTTTATTTGGCGAAGTGGTTTCAGAGGAGAAGATTTTTAGAAATCGACCAATCAGAAACAAGAATTGCATGTGGTGGCCATGTTTGTTAACGGATCGGAATGAAATGAGCAATCTTTATAGGGGAACTTCCATAGATGATTCCTACCAAGTTTCGGTTTATTTGGTCAAGCGGTTTCAGAGAAGATTTTTTTCTTAAATCGGCCAATCAGAAACAAGAATTGCCTGTCGCGGCCATGTTTGTCATTGGATCAGAACGAATTGAGCAATATTTATAGAGGACCTTCCATAGATGCTTCCTACCAAGTTTCGATTCATTTGGCCATGCGGTTTCAGAAGAGAAGATTTTTTAGAAATCAACCAATCAGAAACAAGAATGGCATGTGGTGGCCATGTTTGTTAACGGATGAAGACGAAATGAGCAATATTTATAGAGGACCTTCCATAGATGCTTCCTACCAAGTTTCGGTTTATTTGGCGAAGTGGTTTCAGAAGAGAAGATTTTTAGAAATCGACCAATCAGAAACAAGAATTGCATGTGGTGGCCATGTTTGTTAACGGATCGGAATGAAATGAGCAATCTTTATAGAGGACCTTCCATAGATGATTCCTACCAAGTTTCGGTTTATTTGGTCAAGCGGTTTCAGAGAAGATTTTTTTTCTTAAATCGGCCAATCAGAAACAAGAATTGCCTGTCGTGGCCATGTTTGTTAATGGATCAGGACGAAATGAGCAATATTTATAGAGGACCTTCCATAGATGCTTCCTACCAAGTTTCGGTTCATTTGGCAAAGTGGTTTCAGAGGAGAAGATTTTTAGAAATCGACCAATCAGAAAAAAGAATTACCTATGATGGCCATGTTTGTTAACGAATCGGGACGAAATGAGCAAAATTTATAGAGGACCTTCCATAGATGCTTTCTACCGAATTTCAGTTCATTTGGCCATGCGGTATCAGAGGAGAAGATTTTTTAGAAATCAACCAATTAGAAACAAAAATGGCCTCTGGCGGCCATGTTTGTTAACGGATCGGGACGAAATGAGCATTCTTTATAGAGGACCTTCCATAGATGCTTCCTACCAAGTTTCGGTTCATTTGGTCAAGCAGTTTCAGAGGAGAAGATTTTTAAAAATCGGCCAATCAGAAACAAGAATTGCCTGTGGTGGCCATGTCTGTTGGCGGATCAGGACAAAATGAGCAATCGTTATAGATGCTTCCTACCAAGTTTCAGTTCATTTGGCTGAGGGGTTTCAGAGGAGAAGATTAAAATGTGAAAAGTTAACGAATGACAAACGACGGATGCCAAGTGATGGCAAAAGCTCACTTTGCCTTTGGCAAGGTGAGCTAAAAACCACTCCGACTCATTATTCTGATTCCAAGCCAAGCAGTCTTTGCTCTTACTCCTTAGTGTTGCATGCTTAGCTATATATATATACGGTAGGGTAGGGTTATAGTGTTTAACATTTTCAACAATATTCCAGTTATATCGTGGCAGTCAGTTTCATTGATGAACCCAGAGAAAACCACCAACCTGTTGCAAGTCATCTTTAGTGGTGATAGACACTGATTGCATAGGAAGTTGTATATTCTACTACCCTTTGATCACAACTACAATAGCCCCTTATATATATTAATTTATAAAGCCTTACTTACCCAACATCCAAAGGAAATTTATTAAATGCCACTTCTGCTTTAGAAGGAAATCTGACATCTAATACATAGCCATCAAGTCTCAATTTACCACACAATACCCAGAAACAAATGGCAACAGACCCATATGCACTAACTCCTCCAAAAGGTATTATTGAGGCAAAACCTGTCATTGCAAACACCTTTACTCCAACCTCAAATTTCATTCCATAATATGCAGATGCTCCAAATTCTGAAAATAAACATAAATTGTATTTGATTCAGATATATACGTAATTTTTTATAAGAAATTTATTGCCATTTTAATTTATATAAAAACCTCAACAAGATGTTTTCTGTCATATTATGAATTATGTAGTAGTGATCATCCAAGAAGCTAAAACAGCAATGGTCAAATCTTGAAAACATAAACTAGAGGCTCACCTGAATCTCTATTATTCACTTGTTTACTCATGTGGGTTTAATCAAGTTTATAAACAATAATCAATGATTCTTCGTGTACAGTTTGACTTCAATACAATCCGATTAAATTCAGATCTCTCACTTGCTCTCCTTTACTGATATGTTGAAGCATGGGAAATCTGATGAAACCCCATTATGTGTCACATGTGAGTGACTCTATGTCATAAATATATGTGAGATGCGATGAGAATCTCATTTCGAGCAAAAGATATCAACGATAGTATGTTTTATCATTATAGCGTCACATTAAAAAAAACAGTGATATTATGTTAATATCACACTAGCTGCTTGATAATAGATATTATCATGTGTAAAGATTCAAAATAAAAGGAACAAATCATTTATAAACTCGTGTAGCATTTGTTCCAAATTATGTTTTAAACTACACTGTAGCATACCTGTTAACCTCTGGAAACTGCTAGGGGGGAGATCTCCCCCCTACCAACTCTTCTAAGGGGGAGATTTTGCGCGTCACCTTTAAACGCACAAAATTGTACCTTGTAGTTGAATGATAATAAAGCAATGATGTAAAATGGTATATAAAGACACATTCATTGTATACAAATTTATTGTTGACCCTTCTATTAATAGCTTGACAGTCTAGTTACATGAACTTATGTTACTCTGGTATGTTAGAACAGCTTTCTTTGCTACTCTCAGAACACTGTCACTTGGATTGAATTCAAAGCAAGCTTTGTCTTGGTTTTGTTTTGCACATATTAAACAGCAAATAGTGTCATTGTTCAGATCTGACCTCATATCAGTTTGTATTTTTTATAACATTGAAAACATTCTCTGGGTCAGCATTGCTGACAGGGATCACACAACAACCTTTAGTTAATTTGGATAAAACTCTAAAGCTAAGTTTATCAGTAAATGGTTCCCTATGATCTGCCATTAGCCCCCAAAAGGTGTCAATTCCTGATTCAGTTGACAGTAGTTCATCTTCTGGTGTCAGTTGGTATTCAAGAAACTGAGTGTCTCTTAATATCATACAGTCCCCCTGAAGCAACACTGAAATTGGAACTACACAGAGTGCAAAACGCCAGCTCATTTCCCAACGAACTTGACTGTAACCAGTGGTGTGATTTTTTCCACTTGTCCTGGAATATACAGTTGTATTTCTTTTTCTTTGATGTCGAAGAAGGAGTACTAGGTCTCAAATTCCACCTTCTCTTTGTTGATTGAGACATCGTTATAAAATGCCAGAAACAAATCTTATTTAAAGCTAAATCTGAATAGTACTCACAGAGAATGTACATTTCTAATTGGTGTTGTTATCCGTTCGATTACGTAAACAACAATCAGTTTCGTATTTCTGAACGAAAAGTCTAGAGAAACTCGATAAAAATTGATACGAAACATCTTGATGATTGACGAAATAGCCGATCGATTGTAAACAAATATGGCGACTGAAGAAAGTAAACACATTTTTTGTTGGGGGGAGATCGTGCGGGAGATTTATGTCTCCTGCGTGGGAGACCCAGTCCATGCGGGAGATAAGGCTCTTATGCGGGAGACTCCCACACAAAGGGGGAGGGTTAACAGGTATGCTGTAGATTGACCAATACAATAACACATAATAAATAATAAATACAGTACTTCTCTAACCATATAAATTACTTACCTAATCTAAGAATCAGAGGTCCAGCAGGAATGTCTTGATAAACTGGCTCAATAATTTGTAAATTCTGTCTTGGAAAACCAACCTCACCTTTTATTACAAGATCAAAACTTTTCAAAATATTTTTTGGATCACCAAGCACTTTGTCAATAAATTCTGATAACTGTAATTAAAAGAATTTTTCACATAATTTATTCTACTAACAATTGCATAGCACATTTCAACATAACTATTTTTAAGAAATATGCAATTTTTCCCACAGATCCTTTCCACCTTTTAACCAAATAATTTTCAATTTCATCATATGACAAGATTTTAAACTCATTTTGTCAAAATATGCCTTATTTGTTCACAGGCATTCATTTCAAGAGCCTGTATTGTTCACATGATTTAAAAAGGCAATGAATAAACAAATATTAAACTTAATTCCTCAATGGTCAACTTGGATTTCAGATTAGCACCAACATCACAAGTCTGGTAGAGGTTTACCCTAGTGTCATTTGTGGATTGATTGGTTTAAATGTGTGAAATGATTTTTGAGAATCTGTTTCTATGGAGGCTGTTGGATTTTAGATCAGAACCAACAAAACAAATTGTGTAGAGGTCTACCCTAGTATTATTTATCCATGATGTGGTTTAAATATGTGTAAAGGTTTTTGAGAAGAAGCTGTTTGTAATTATTTCTATTGGGGTCGTAGGTTAAACTAAGTTCTGTGATGGCAGCCATCTTTAATGTTTGATAGAACTTGTAGAGAACTATCAAAGTAATATTTTTTACAATATCAGACACAAGTAGTTTCTGAAATTTCAGTCATCGATCATCGGTGACAAATACCTACTAAATGTATTTACTGACTATTACTAAATGTGGTTGTTGAATCATTTCTGTTAAACAGAATATGTCATAACTTTTAATATTTTATTCAAGAATATTCAGATTTTATTACCAGTGATCGTCAACAGAATGGAATATTGCCTAACTGCTCACAACAAACAAAAAATACATTGGTTTCCATATGTGTAACAACTGACATAAAGTGGTTAAAATAGCAAGATGTTGTCAGTATGATAATGAAGAGAAAAGAATAAAGTTAAACAAATATATATTTTCAACACCAGGAATCAGAATCAAACACAAGGTTTAAGAATCGATCATCTGATCGGACGCTGACATTTGACTGATTAGTTGATGTTTCCGATGATCAGTGCACCACTAGTTTTACCCCTTATGTTCTACTGATTGCAACAGCGAGCATATTGGTTGGTTCGATCATTGGAAACAATTTTGAAAGTGCACATCGTAAGGATGACTCAGACCAAGTTCAAATTAGGTCATTTGCATGTTTGGCATAAAACTCATTAAAATTATAAATTTCAGTGAAAAACTTGCAACACATTAAATTTCTTGTATGCATAAATCTACTGTTTAAATTTCAACCCATTTTAGTCAAAACTGTAGCAGCTCTTGCCAAATGAAGAAAACGGTGGCCATCTTGGATGGAGATCAGAACTGTCAGATATAATTTTGAAAGGAGAGCACTCACGGCCTATGCCAGCCTAGTTTGGATTAAATTGGCTCTGTGGTTTCAGAGAAGATTATGACATTACTCTTTGTCAAAATCAGTCTAATTTGCATAATTTTGGCAAAACACATTATGCTTCGAAAAAACGTGTAACTTTTAGAGGAGAAGATTTTATAAAGAATTTATGGTGGACAGACTCCAAGTGATAGCAATAGCTCACTTGACTCTTTAGGTCAGGTGAGCTAAAAAATCAATGAAACTGGAAACCTTGAATACATGTCTCATCATCCATGACATATAAATGCTGTAAATTCCATTCATTCATCATATTAAGACAAGGCTATTTTTAAAGAGTATAGGAACAACCATTTTTAGTGTAAAGAAAGATTCTTTTCCCCATTCATTTCTAAGTGTTGTTAAACATAAAATATACTACTTATGTTGAATTTTAAGATCATTAATTTCATTTATTTCCTTTTGTCAATTTGTATTTAGAAGGGCAAAAGACAACATTTATTAGCAATGACAGCAAACTGTTTATATTTGTTACGGTTCTGTATATGTTCCTCCTACTCCATAGGAGAGAACGTGAAAAAAAAGTTTCTTAATGGGCAGGGCTTCAAAAAATTATTTGTATAGATGAATAAAGCAAAATTTTTAGTTGTATACAATATTTGTATAGCAAATTCAATGATTGCAGGATAAAATTGTTTTCGTCATCACTTTTAACTACTGTGATATATTCATGTTACTAACCAAAGCTTTAGCCAAGTCTTTCAGTTGACCAAGAAGCTTGACTACAACAACAGGATCTAGGTTTTTCATATCTAACATGGATTGTATATCACCAATTGTCATATTTGCCAGTTTCTTTCCCAACATTTCTACTCCAGCATTAGATAAGCCTTGTCCCACTATAAATACTTGGTTAGCACGTCCCACAATATCTGTAGCACTTGTCAACATGTCAGTAATAGCTTTAGCTGAAAGATGAAATTATACAGGAAGAGTAAACCCTTGTATCAAACGATGGTCCAGTATCATCATCAATTTTCTATTTGTGACAAAATATCAATCTTATTATGATTATCAGGAATAATGAATGAAAGAATTACATTACTTATGTTCTTCTCAATTAAAAATCTAAAAAAAATCTTTTTTAAGTCAGTTGGCATTTTCAGTTTTTATAAACTATGAAAAGAAAGTGTAAACAGTGATGCTCAACAAATTGATCAATATCAACAAAAAGAACAATTACCTCTCTTCGTAACTCACATAACACAAAACAGACCATGACATGACGTTGGAAATCCAGTGGCTTTCGTCAGGAACAAAAATTGCTTAAAATAGTGATTGTTCTAGGTTCAATATAAGTAATAATAGATATTTGTCCTGTAACTATACAATATACCTCCTTTAGAATCACTAACTACATCAACAGACCATACAGCTGACATAGTGGATGGGTTATTTTGTCCTAAAGCTTTCATTGCAGATCTTGGACCAGTATCAATATCAAAATCAGATAATTCGTGGGTCTGTAAATTGTCTGCTATCATCTTATTCTGAAAATAATCATAATTTTCATTATCAATTTAAGATTCCTCCCTCACATCATATGGTGACCCTGGGTTTGATAGTGTGGATAATGTGCATGGCTAGGGACTTTAACCAGGCACTGATTAGCATCAAGTAGATTTGCCATCTCAGAACCCAATGAGGTTGCCAAATGCATGTTGGTTATATTTGAATAAACCAAAACAAAAGTTTGTGGCAAGTTAACCATCGATAAATTATTTCCATTATGAATGCAAACATAATTAATTGAAGATAATAAAGTTTAATCAAGTTTCTACCCTGAAAGTGTAAAAATATTTCATCAATCATTTGTGTTTCCTCAGAATAAAATATCCCATAAAGCAAAAGTATTTTTGTGACTAGTAAATAGACAATATACGTACATTGTCAGAAAATAATAAATTTATCTGCACGAGCTTTAGAAACTGCTAGAAAAGTGAGCCTTTGGTGAGCTTTTCTGTCCTGTAATGTAACGACTAAGTGAATTCTATATTTTCTGACAATGTACATATTTTGTGTTTATCCTGCAATGTCAAAAAGCCCAAAATAAGTGCCAAATTGTCTAATATGAGCAGAAACAAACATTATTTATATGGTGTCCTCTGTAACATTCACGCTTATACAATTATCGTCTCTCAACATGATCAGGTACCAGAAAATCTATGTCTTGGTCAGTGACCGTATATAACAACAATTTCTCCATTCAATGCAATTTGACTGCTAAAATAGAATCAGTACAGGATAAATTGTTAATAGAGAAATAGCTATGATAACTATAAGTACAAGTACTCACTTCATAATCTTTGGCATCTTGTAGGAATTGTTGGACTTGTTGTGAGGATGCTTGATTTTCATACAGTGTCTGTAAACCTCCTTTCAAATCACCTGGATCTAACCTGAAGTGTAAAACATAACATGCTACAACAGTACACAGCATTAATATAATCTTAATATAATAAAAATTTCATTCAATAAAGAAAAAGTCTGAAATGAAATTAGAGTTTTAGAGGAAATAACTGTTTACAAAGATGTTGGTACTTCTCATTCATATCAGATTCAGTATCATGGCTAAAGGAATATAGTTAATTCTGTGCATTCTTGTGTGTAAAATGTGGATCCCTATTACATTCCTGTACTTTGAGTCTTAAATATAATTCTTTAATTTAAATAAAAAACCACTAATAACTTAAGACTTAAAATGGCTCTGAAAAGTAATAACACTTCTTAAGAACCTCTAGAGGACATTTCTGGGATTTTGGCACTCAGCATTTCTGAGAACAAGTTGATAATGCTACAAACAATAAGTGTCTAACTCAAACTTGAAAGAGGACAACTTCAGGACCATCCAAGCCAAGTGTTGTTTAAATTAGCTATGTGGATTGTGAGGAGAAGATTTTTTTATGAAAAAAGTCAATGACAAACGAGAACGATGATAAAGATAGATCGTGATAGATCACATTACTCTACAAATCAGGTGAACTAAAAACTAGAGCTGCGAGTGTAGTTCACAACATCACCCCTCTGTTTCAGCTTAATATTCTATTAAATAAAAAAAAGGAGATACATATGTCTTCCATTTCATTTCACCAAATCCCTATATAAGATAAAAATAACTTAATGACCATAAATACATACTTAAAATATAAAGGCACAGGAAATAAAGACAAAAAGTTCTTTCAGATAAAGTTGTATGATAAAAAAAAACCAACTATTTGATCTTGTGGTCAAAGGTCAAGGTGACATCATTCTTATACACAACACTCTGTCTTGTCCTATGAAGGCACTGGGCCTCAAGACAAAAATAATAAAATAGCAGATGCACAACTTCATGTCCTGTAGAAGGCTATGTGTAAGTTTGGTGGTTTTCTATCAAGTGGTTTAGGAGGAGTTGCAGGTTAAGACAAGTGTGATGTCAACATAGATGATGTTGGAGAGTAATATGTGGACTCTGTTATGGAGGCTATATGAAAATGTTTACATAGGTTGTCTGGTTCTCAAATAGTTTATACAGGGCTACAGAACTAGAATAACAAATTCTACATAACATTTGACCATAGATCATAATATTATGACAGATAATTATATAAATATTCTTATTTTGCATCATTCATCATACACAAGAATAAACACAAATTTTGACAACTTACGAATCAAGAAATGGAGCTTGTCGTCGTTTTCTCCGTTTGAGTGGACTGTTACACTCTGGTCTACTTAGAGTTACTTCCTCTACAAGTGTCAAGGTCAGACACTCATTGTTACGAAGGTAACAGGTTTTTACAGACAAGGTCACTTTATACATAGTTGTTGAACTGTCTATCACAGACATGCTCAGATCAAATACACTGTTTACTTTCTCAGAGACTGTAGATCCTGAGAAAAATAGATTAACATTTAAAAAATTAGTAAGAAAATATATAGAAAAAAGATTTTCATTCTATTTTTTCTTTCTTAAATATCATACCATAAAAATTAAATTTGATTAGTTTTGAAACTTTAATTATGATATGAAAAGCAATTGATAGCACCTGATGCTTATATCAGAGAACTAATATGATATGAAATGTGTTTTTTTAACTTTACCATAAATAGGAGGATACTGATAAAATCTAAGATATACAAGAAAAGTAGAATTATACTATATTATAGAAATCAAACCCTGCTGTAACGGAAAATGTAAAAAAAAATAATATAAATTAAAATAAACAGGGTATCAAAGCTACCAGAATTCAGAGTATCCTACCCAACTGGAAAACAAATACAAGGTAAATAAGGTAAGAAAATACTGATTTTGTTTTATTGCAACAGGGGAGGGGGGATGGTTGTACTGAATATTATTTTAAGATCATCAATATTTCAGCTAGTTCGCGAGGTATTATTACATTCAAATTTATGTAATTATCTATTTAATCCAATATTTTAGGGGTTTTATGTCTATTATAACTGAATTCAAAAATTTTACATATTTTATTGGTTTGCCCTTGTATTCATTGTTTTACCAAAAGTGAAAGTAATCTTGTGCAGAGGCACAAACTTTTTATTATTGTTATTTCATTGGATACAGTGTTAAAATTCTTGATCAATCAGAACTGTTTTTCCATGGTCTTCCAGAATCCAGGTTCCTGTTCTGTTTGACAACATGTTTTGAAACTTTTTGACTGTTAAATTCATGTTCACGCTGGAGATGTGTAAATTTACTATTTCACTGGAACATCACCAAAGGCAACAAGTCCAATTCCAGATATTTGGTGTTAAACTGATAATTTTATGTTAAGGTTAGTTGACCCCAGCCCCCTTTCTCCTGGGTTTAAGTTACAGTAAGTTAAAATTAAAAGACCACACTAATCCTAAAGTATTTTTGTGTATGAATTTTGAATCAGAATTAAATTTCAAATAAATAAAAGTTGTACCAAGATTCTGAGTCAATTAAGCTTAAAGCATCTACTACACGGCTCAGAAAAATTGTTTCTTTTGTCACTATTGGTGTATTTGGAACCTGCTTTCTGCCACATTAACATATCACAACCAAATATCATACACAATGGTGCTACTATTTAAGATGTTAACATGATCGATGGATAACCCCTACCATTATTTGCTATATAAAAAAACCTTTTAAAGAGTCTAATCCATGCTTAATCCATGATTTTCTTTCTATGCTGGTATCCATCTCATCACACTGTGATAGTTTAAACGTTGTATAAACATTTCTGGTTCCTGTCAGGTATTCAACCTCATTACAACATTCCACACCTTGACAATCACTGGTTAGTCGACATCCAGACAATGAAGATAGAGGAGCTGATATATTTGAACATCCTGTATAAAATACATGTACATTAAATGTTTAATTCTTCAAAAATAAAAACCATGAAAACCTATAAATCTAACTAGTCTACATCCAGACAATGAAGATAAAGGAGCTGATATATTTGTACATCCTGTATAAAATACATGTAAATAAAATGCTTAATTCTTCAAAAATAAAAACCATGAAAACCTATAAATCTTACACAAACACTGTGTTATAAATAATACAATGAAAAAACAAAATCTGAAAAAATGAGTGTAGCTACATGATTTTCAGTGAACTCGCATTAAGTTTAATTTTTGCTCTTTTCATTTCACTTTTCTTATTTCTTGTTCAATAAAGTAAATTATCTTCATGATTTGAATCTATTTACTTCTACACTACACATCAAACAAGAAGAAAAGTTTGAAAGATATTGGATATTTTACCATGGTCTCAGTATTTCTCCTACTTTAACTTTTACAGAAATGTTCAACTATGGTAAAATAGCAATATACAATGGTTTCCATAAATTATTTCCACTCTTACAATAAATCCAAAAAGCATACATTTAATGGAAAAAAAAACATGTATCAGTATATATTGCTAAAATTTCTGTGGTTACCAGTCGGTGGTTAGCCAAAGGAGTTGTTCATATTTTCGAGGTTGGTTATATTTTCAACCATTACTTTATAAATTATTTTCCTGCATTTTGTGATTCTCTGGTCGGTGTATAAATTATGACATCCATAAATGACATTGTGACATCAGACTATAAATGACGGAGTATTTGACTAAAAACATACATTTAGATGGATTTGTGATTCAGTAATCTCAATTAGAAATAATAAAAGTAGAAAACATACCATTCTGAAAATTTCCAGTAAAAGGTTCACACTGTGATGGCTTCCAAAAGTCAAAAGCAAGTCCTGTAAAACATATATTAATGTAAACAATAAAATCAAGGAACCAATATTACAAATATACATAAAACAAAACATAAATATTGAAAGATTCTATATCAATTCAAGCATGAATGAAATATAATGCATGAAATTATATTGTCAGGTGATATTGTATGTGATAGTAGAGTGTGCCTATACGAACCATACAAACGACCGATACAAAGTATAAGAACTCAATTACATACGAACGTTAAAAGAATGTATATGTTGGCCCATATGAACCATTCAATTTAAATTAATTTATTAGTTTTTTGTCCTTTCATTTTTTCTATTGCATTCGTTCGTAAATTGTTCGTCAGGAAATGTTATACATATTAGGTGATGTATGATGTCATTTATTAGTTTTTTGTCCTTTCATTTTTTCCTATTGCATTCGTTTGTAAATCGTTCATCAGGGAATGTTAAACATATCAGGTAATGTATGATGTCATTTATTAGTTTTTTGTCCTTTCATTTTTTCCTATTGCATTCGTTTGTAAATCGTTCATCAGGGAATGTTAAACATATCAGGTAATGTATGATGTCATTTATTAGTTTTTTGTCCTTTCATTTTTTCCTATTGCATTCGTTGGTAAATCGTTCGTCAGGAAATGTTAAACATATTAGGTAATGTATGATGTCATTTATTAGTTTTTCGTCCTTTCATTTTTTCCTATTGCGTTCGTTGGTAAATCGTTCGTCAGGAAATGCTATACATATCAGGTAATGTATGATGTCATTTATTAGTTTTTTGTCCTTTCATTTTTTCCTATTGCATTCGTTTGTAAATCGTTCATCAGGGAATGTTAAACATATCAGGTAATGTATGATGTCATTTATTAGTTTTTTGTCCTTTCATTTTTTCCTATTGCATTCGTTGGTAAATCGTTCGTCAGGAAATGTTAAACATATTAGGTAATGTATGATGTCATTTATTAGTTTTTCGTCCTTTCATTTTTTTCTATTGCATTCGTTGGTAAATCGTTCGTCAGGAAATGTTAAACATATTAGGTAATGTATGATGTCATTTATTAGTTTTTCATCCTTTCATTTTTTTCTGTTGCATTCGTTGGTAAATCGTTCGTCAGGAAATGTTATACATATTAGGTGATGTATGATGTTAAATAGTAGATTTAGATAACTTTTTATAGAACTTATGAATTTCATCAAATGTAACTGAATTCTTTTAGTCATATCTCCCAGTAAATTTAAATACCGCATAACCAGTAATTTCTGCGGATTTGGACTAATAAGAAGACATTTAATATTTGCAGATTTTTTTCTCTGCGGATTGAAAATCTTGATGCCGAAAAAAAAAAAAATTTGTATTACAGGAAGCAACAACTGAAGTGATGAAGGACAGTTTCATAATGTTACGATAAACAACTGTGCACAGGACAGTGGTCCTTAGAAGTAAAAATATATTCAGTTCTTTGGAAAGTTTTCAAAGGTTACAGCTTCTGAATACACATTTGGTAGATTCAAATTTTTCAAATAATCTATTTTTTTCCACTGTTTTCGCGATCTATTTTGTTGACAGGAAATACGAAGTCAACAGTTGGATCGATATCGGTATATTGTTTGATAGTTCAGATATATATTTTTAAAGTCGAATTTCATACCTTAGCATATACTTTCTTTTTAAAAAGAATTTGAATTAGAAGCAATTATATTCATTTCTTTTAGCATAATGTAGACATAAAAACTTGGATTAACCAGAATTCTACTACCGGTACATTTCTATTTTTGGGCTTTTTAGATGAATCCTGAGATCATGCAGCTTGATAAAATTATTCAATCGCAGCTACTATAACAATTAAAAAAACGATTAATATTAAATTATGTAATAACAATTTTAAATATTACTTTAATAACCTTTATTATGATTGTAAACATTTGATCATTATCGATGTCAGTCTGGTATAATCATAATATTTCTAGATCTATATTAATTGTAATTAACAGTTAACAATAATCATGCCACAGCTAAATAACCTGTAACTGTTGTGTAAACAGGTATATAGTACATGTACCAGTTGTTTCCTTTATCTGGATATAGTAATTAACCCTAATTAGATATTTGACACTTCCTGATGAATTGGAGTTAAGAGTTTGATGGTAAATTTGTACTGATTTATTATTACGGGACATTAAATATTTATTTTACATAATATTCTGCGATCTTAATTTCTGCTGTCCGGAGTTGACCGCAGAAATTACCGGTTATACAGTGGCTAGACAATAGGATGACAGTATGTGTTAGTCATTAAGAAATTTCTGTCAATTTAACAGTACTAGGGCCATATAGTAATTACAATAGATGACATTGATACATTTTATTTTAGTGTATTTTATATAGAGCCATACATATAATGTTTTTACTGTAGTACAAACGTAGACAGTAATTACAAAAGAAGACAGTTATACATTCTATTAATAGTGTAATTTTATTTACCACCAAAGGGTCTTGTCATAGAGTTACTACAATTAGCATACAGGATATTGACATTGTTCAGTACCAAATATTCATTTATACATGTGTCTATGTTGGCTTCAAAACATATCTTAATACTGGCATCTACTGAGAATTTTCTCTCTGATGGAACGTTGTATACAGTAAATCTGTAACAAAAAAAAAGTTTGTATCATTTAATTTAATACAGAATAATGTTTTAAAAGAAAACAAATTAAAACTAGAGGCTCAGGTGAGCCTGTATAGCTCACCTGACATAAATAAGTCCTCTTAAGAATGTCTGCATGCTGAATACATCTAAGTTACTATTCAAATCCTATACTGCCATAGGGTTCTATGCTAAAACTATGTCTGCTCATGGCAGCCATCTTGGATGGAGGTCGTGGTCACCGGACACAATTTTGAAAGTATACTACCCAAGGAACATCCATGCCATGTTTGCTTTAAATTGGCTGACTGGTTTCAGAAGAGAAGCCTTTTAAACAATTTTCCCATAGGGTCCTATGTGAAAACTATGTCTGCTGACGGCGGCCATTTTGAACCGAGATCGGGATCACTGAACACAATTTTGGAAGTTGACCACCTAAGGACTATCGATGACATGTTTGCTATATTGGCTTACTAGTTTCAGAGGAGAAGATTTTAAAACATTTTTTCCCATAGGGTCCTATGTTAAAACTACAGTATGTCTGCTGAAGGTGGCCATCTTGGATGGAGGTCAGGGTCACTGGACACAATTTTGAAAATTGACCACTTAAGGACCATCCATGCCATGTTTGCTTTAAATTGGCTTACTGGTTTCAGAGAAGAAGATTTTTAAATATATTTCTCATAGGGTCCTATGTTAAAACTATGTTCGCTGATAGTTGCCATCTTGGATGGAAGTCGGGGCCACAGGACATAATTTTGAAAGTTGACCACCTAAGGACCATTCTTCCCATGTTTGCTTTAAACTGACTTACTGGTTTCAGAGGAGAAGACTTTTAAACATTTTTTCCATAGGGTCCTATGTTAAAATTAAGTCAAGTCATGGTGGCCATCTTGAATTTCCGATCAGCAAACGATTCACAAGTTTAGTACAGGACCACCCAATGATCATTCTTGCAAAGCCACAATTCAATTGGCTTAGTGGTTTCTAACAAGAAGATTTTTAAAATTTCAACCAATCAGAACACATTATAGGCCCTGGCAGCCATGTTGGATTTCCGATCAGCACCAAAAACAAAAATCTTGTATATGACCATCCAATGAACATTTCTGCCAAGTTTGGTTCAAATCTGTTTTGTGGTTTCAGAAAAAAAGATGAAAATGTGAAATTCCCATAGGGTCCAATGTTAAACTAAGTCGAGTCATGGCGGCCATCTTGAATTTCCGATTGGCAAACGATTCACAAGTTTAGTACAGGACCACCCAATGATCATTCCTGCAAAGTCACAATTCAATTGGCTTAGTGGTTTCTAACAAGAAGATTTTTTAAATTTCGACCAATCAGAACACATTATGGGCCCTGGCAGCCATGTTGGATTTCCGATCAGCGCCAAAAGCAAAAATCTTGTATATGACCATCCAATGAACATTTCTGCCAAGTTTGATTCAAATCTGTTTTGTGGTTTCAGAAAAAAAGATGAAAATGTGAAATTCCCATAGGGTCCAATGTTAAACTAAGTCGAGTCATGGTGGCCATCTTGAATTTCCGATCGGCAAACGATTCACAAGTTTAGTACAGGACCACCCAATGATCATTCCTGCAAAGTCACAATTCAATTGGCTTAGCGTTTCTAACGAGAAGATTTTTTAAATTTCAACCAATCAGAACACATTATGGGCCCTGGCAGCCATGTTGGATTTCCGATCAGCGCCAAAAACAAAAATCTTGTATATGACCATCCAATGAACATTTCTGCCAAGTTTGGTTCAAATCTGTTTTGTGGTTTCAGAAAAAAAGATGAAAATGTGAAATTCTCGTAGGGTCCAATGTTAAACTAAGTCGAGTCATGGTGGCCATCTTGAATTTTCGATCGGCAAACGATTCACAATTTTAGTACAGGACCACCCAATGATCATTCCTGCAAAGTCACAGTTCAATTGACTTAGCAGTCGGAGAGCAGACTCGATAATGGCGTCATTTCAATTAATTTGTCACGTACATTTTTTACCGGAATCGGACACGTTTTAGAATACATCGACCAAGTGTTGAAAATTCACTCGTTTTAATCGTTGCGAGCGTCAAATATAACAGAAGAAGCGAGAAAAACATAGCACATTGTTTCTTTCATATAAATTTGAGGCCCCGTGCTTGAACTTCTTGTAACAAAGGAGTAATGCAGAAATTAAAATGACACGGAAATGGCGGAAGTTGTTTCAAAAAACACGAAAAATTAAAAATTAAAATATTTGCCGAAAGGGTGATGGAAAATCATATATATAGTTCCATAGGTTTCTATATTAGTATTTCAAAGAAACATTTTCTGTAATTAAACATACAATAGAACTTTTTTCTGTCAGATGGATCGTGTCACATTTTGGTTGGATTCAAGGGAGATAACTAGAATCATCACATACTCCGTAATTTTTATCATTCTATTTATAGAACGAGTGTAAGTAAATGCGTTTTCTCAATAAAACAAATATTATTTTGTATTAAAAATGTTGAAATTAGTCAGAATAATTGTTTATTATATCTACAGCTATTAAATTGATCAAAATAATTTAACAGATGAGTCCAAATTTGAGATTTTATGGAACCACAACAGTATTAAGTAAGGAGCAATTATATTACTGTAAAAGTAATCCTGGTAAGCTGACTTTTCGGTCGAAATACATGTAAAGTTGTTCCATGAAGGTATAACAAAACAAGAATCAACTGTAATGGTCTACTAAATTTATCGAATGAACTTGAGAAAAAAAAACCAGTCATATTTTCATATGCAATGGTAAATCTTGGAATATTAAAAATTATTTTCAACTGTTTTTTAACATATAAGGCTATTCAAACACGTCCACCGGTTTTATTGGTGGATTCACCATACAAATTATGTATAGCGCCCCCTAGCAACCCACCACGAGCATGTTGATGTCAATGTACTTGATACAAGTGATACTTTTTTCAATGTAAATGACCTTATAAAAGACAAATGAAAGAAAATGATGATAATGAAAAAAATATAAAATTTTATCACATGCATAGTACCGGTACATCCTCGTAATGACTCTTGAGCAGAACTCGTGTTATATTTTAGATGTTTCTTTATAAAAAGGGGCGAGGGGTGTAATGTTTTTAACCTTTTGTTTTTAAACAAAAGCAGATCATACTGTACTAAGATCCATTATTTGATAACTTTTTACAAAATAAAATTCACAAAAACTTCAACTAAATTTATTTATTAAAAATAATAAAACATGTGAATAATAGGAGAAAACCGGATGGGGCTCTAATTTAAAATTCTAACTGAATATGCTGATGCCATTACCATAGAAAATTTGCACACACAAATGTATCAGAATTTAAAACTTAACTTTATTCTTTCTAGAAGATCCTTTCCCTTAAATTAAATGGTCTTTCTTTGACTGTATATACTTTTGTCACAAAAGCAACATTCTAGTTGGGGTTTGAAATTTCTATATTTCTTGTAGTGATCAATAGAGAAAAAATTGATTAGATGTACATGCTTCATTGTTATTCTGATCTAGCTAAAACTGAAAGCATGACTGGAATAAGTCAACATTAACTGATGTCGAATGGTCACCATTTTTTTCACACATGTTCATGTGTTGCAAAAAGCATACATGTTTTTTACTACAGTCACTATTTTCTGCATTAACTGCAGTATGGAGTGTAAATTCACATGGGTCAAATGACAAATTACCATAGCTGTCAAAGTTTGCTGTTGTAAAATTTAAATCATTTGTTTCAAATGCACAGCTTGTATCTATGGCTGTATCATATTTTCTAAATTTTCTTTTGCTTGATGTTTCTTCTGCATCGTGGGACATTTCGAGTGATTTTCTAAATCGTGCCTCACACATTCTACAAATAGTCATCATCTTTGAATGCATATGCATTTTTGACAAAAGTATAAAACAGTGGTTGATCTCTCCTCTGTGAGAGGTGCCAGTAGCCCTTATTCACCTCTTCTCGTTTACAGTTTATGCAAGGGCCTGGTGGTCTGCCTTCATGCACCCGTTGACAGTTTGACCTTGGTGGCATATTTCAGAAAAGGGGGGTGCATATACCAATCAGGGGCCCTCAATGGACAAAGACAGTACAATAAATGATCCGATGACATATACAATTCAATGATAAAAAAAACCAAAACAATCAAAACCATCATGTTATTTTAAGGTTGTTTTTTTTTAAGTTTCTTAAGAGAAAAAAAAAAAAGATTATTCAAAATATCTATATTTTCACAATTAAAAGTCCAGAATTTTTTTTGAAAAGAGGACAAGGATTGAAAATTAACATTAGACTTTTTGATCAGTTCAAATAATGTTTTTCTTGCTTCTAAAAAATTAGTGTGATGCGATAGCCCTAGGCAGTAATCAAGTAGAAGTAGAAGTACAATGAAAAAATGAATTTCATCATCTACTTCATCAATACATTATGCTTTAAAAAATTCTTAATATCACAAGTCAAAAATTCTTTCATTGTTCGGGTTGTAGTTATGAACCTACACGATTGACAGAACGGGATAAATGCATCGAATTTCGAGTAAATTTGGTGTAAATATTGATTATACGAGCAAAATGGTAGGAGAAAATTGTTCAATCTTGCCTGTTTTGGATGATGCTGCCAAATTGACTATTTTTCTTAAACTGTTAAGAGTGATGTAAATTCCCTTTTACCCGATGAAGTGTAGATATTATTCTGTCCAAGGAACCAGTTTTTTAATTTTTCCCTCCACGGGAACTTTATTCTGTCAGATGCAAAAAGTGTAAATATACGCGACAAAAAAAACCTACGATTTTCCGAGGTAAAGAAAAAAACTGTTATTTTTACATTCATCGTAGACCGATTTTATACCAGACTGAAAATCATGACCATTAATAAATATAAATGTGATTTTTAATCATATTTCAATCATTTTCATTGGTTTAATAGAAGAAAAACGTAGTTTTCCAAGTACGTATAATTGTTTGAGTTTGTGAAGCGCCATCTAGCGGAAAATATTTACGATTATCTCCCTTGGATTTTTAAATATTCCACGGACCGGAAAATTAGAATTTTTGCGAGTCTGCTCTTCAACTGTTAGTGGTTTCTGACAAGAAGATTTTTAAAATTTCAGCCAATGAGAACACATTATGGGCCCTGGCAGCCATGTTGGATTTCCGATCAGCGCCAAAAGCAAAAATCTTGTATATGACCATCCAATGAACATTTCTGCCAAGTTTGATTCAAATCTGTTTTGTGGTTTCAGAAAAAAAGATGAAAATGTGAAATTCCCATAGGGTCCTATGTTAAACTAAGTCGAGTCATGGCGGCCATCTTGAATTTCCGATCGGCAAACGATTCACAAGTTTAGTACAGGACCACCCAATGATCATTCCTGCAAAGTCACAATTCAATTGGCTTTGCGGTTTCTAACAAGAATATTTTTTAAATTTCAACCAATCAGAACACATTATGGGCCCTGGCAGCCATGTTGGATTTCCGATCAGCGCCAAAAACAAAAATCTTGTATATGACCATCCAATGAACATTTCTGCCAAGTTTGATTCAAATCTGTTTTGTGGTTTCAGAAAAAAAGATGAAAATGTGAAATTCCCATAGGGTCCAATGTTAAACTAAGTCGAGTCATGGCGGCCATCTTGAATTTCCGATCGGCAAACGATTCACAAGTTTAGTACAGGACCACCCAATGATCATTCCTGCAGTCACAATTCAATTGACTTAGTGGTTTCTGACAAGAAGATTTTTAAAATTTCAGCCAATGAGAACACATTATGGACCCTGGCAGCCATGTTGGATTTCAAATCAGCACCAAAAACACAAATCTGGTAGAGGACCATCCAGTGAACATTTCTGGCAAGTTTGGTTGATTTCTGTTCAGCGGTTTCAGAGAAGAAGATTTAAATGTGAAAAGCTAACGGACGGACGGACGACGGACGCTTACCCATGACAAAAGCTCACATGGCCTATGGCCAGGTGAGCTAAAAAATAGTTTCAATTTTAACTAGACAAATTTAGTGCGCCTTGGTTTTGAATTTTGGTCTTGGTATTGATATTGATTGACTACACCAACTGGAAGTATATAAACAATACAAATAAATCTGTCAGGGACAAATCTAACTCTAACGCTGTTAGATTGAATGTTCTCACAGAAAAAGTTTTTGACATAAATTTAATTTTGGGGGTTTTCAAACCTGTTAACTAGACAGATACATTAATTGTCAAAAGTTTATTTGTAGTTACTTCATGCCTTTTCAGTGTTTTTCTTGCAGAAAAAGCTGACATAAATTTTATTTTTGAGGCATTTAAACCTGTAAATTAGACAGGGTACACAAATTTTATCATTGCTTCAATATTATATAGGTCCAGATACATTACCATTCATTCCTACTTATAATTGTAATTTAGTTTGTTTTGTCCACTGAATCAAAACATGCCACTTCAGTAAGCTTATAATGATTAAGTAACACTTAAAAATACCAAATGCACATGAAAAAATAAAGATATTTATCTCTAGGTTTCATCGGATTTAATTTTATTCTTTTATGTTATGACCATGTCATGTACAATAACGGATAGTGAGAGGTATCCACATTGGAAAAATATGACCAATATTTAACAATTCAATCATATTCATTAAAAAGGCACTATGGTAGTCACTTTTCCCCCTTACTTCTGCAGTAATTTGCATCGGTAATGTCACCATTAGTTATTCTAATATTGTTTCTCTTTTCAATTTAAATTTTAAAATAAGTACTAACCTTAAACGGAAAACACCATGCAATCTGACATCTTCAGTCTTACCTGAAAAACAGTAAATAATTGAATAATGTTTATTGAATGTATAATGAGCAGAGTTGAACGTGCTCACTGGTTAAAAAGAGAAAACCAGCATTACAGTACGTACACTTTCATTTTCTATCTGTTTCAACCAAGTTTCAGACATATTCTTAAAACATTTTGCTAAAGAAAGAAAAAAAGAGGAAATTCGCTAATCAGAAGAAAACTTTCATCTCGTAACAAGGTAATAAATTGTGTATCAAAAAGTCCTTATTTATGTTGAAGAGGTAATTTATGATAAGTCAGATGTGATTTTGAACATGATGATCAAATTCAACAGTAAAAATAACAATACTCAATTCTAAAAAATTATTTAAGAATGAACAGGGTTAGTTGAAGTAAGTGACTGTTTTGAACCTGATTATTGACTTGTAGCAGTTGCTTCTATGTTTTGGTGAAAGTATTGTGGCAATTTGGTTTCTTTGTGGTATGTTGAATTGTAACTTATTTAATTATTTCCATTATTTCTTAGATATATAGCCACAATATATCTGAAACAGTGTAAAATAAATTCTTTATTACAAAACTTATTCTATGTCTAAATTGCTTGAATGAAAAAATATATTCTGAATATAACACCCACAAAGTAAACTGTGTAAAAACCAACCATTCATTGCTTACCCCATTTATAATTAAACAAACTGATTTCATGATGTAAGTTTTCTATAGATACAGTCAGTTTGTATGTACAAGTGTTCAGGTTGACTGTAGCCTTCAATGATCTCTTTAAAAGGTTCACATGAACACAACAGGAGAATTCAGACTGTGTTGGTGAAATATGACATACAATATCTCCTGGTAAAGATGGCAATGTGAAATTACTGGAACTTTCTGAAAAAATTGGAATAAAACAATGAAGACAATTAATTTTCATTATGACACTACTAAAGACTGGTATAATGGACTACAACAAAGGTACACCACTGAATTTTCCCAAATGAGTGGATGATTTCTCAACCTTCAAAATTTCAATTTCTAATTCTTAAGATTCTAAACTTTGGACCCCCAGTTCTCAGAATCCATACGCAATAGCATTTTCAAAGTATTTTTTACCAAATGATTTTTGTAGATGTTTCTCTATATTAAAATTTGAACCCACATGGGTTTTACCCCATAAGAAATGGAAACTTCACTTGTACAAGTTTCAACCATTGTATAGATATCTCAAGACAAAAAGAAGCATTTCCATTTGATGCTTCTTAATGGCAGCCTGAATATATTTTTACAAACTTGGAACTACATATCAGTGATGCAGGATTAATTTCATATGTTCAGTCTAAAACTTGTCATCCCAACAATCATTGCTTACAAGTTTGGTTAATTAGATTGAGCAGTTCACAAGGATAAGATGAACACAGTCTTTGACTTCATTATTTTTAACCTACTTGCCCGAAAGCCAAATTTAGAAAAAAAAATTATATTAATTAAAACATATTCTTTCATAATTTTCATTTGTACGAATCCAATTTTACTTGTCGCAGGCTTCGGGCAAGTGAGCTACCACAAATACTGTGAACATGTTTAAAGCTAAAGAAAACGGTTGCTAAGTGATGACTTTCATAATCAGGCTACATTAAAATTTACCATTATATAGTCTATCTGTGTCAGGATAGGGGGAGGTTGCAAGGTTACATTAAAATTTACCATTATAGAGTCTATCTGTGTCAGGATAGGGGGAGGTTGCAAGGTTACATTAAAATTTACCATTATAGAGTCTATCTGTGTCAGGATAGGGGGAGGTTGCAAGGTTACATTAAAATTTACCATTATAGAGTCTATCTGTGTCAGGATAGGGGGAGGTTGTCAGGTTACATTGAAATTTACCATTATATAGTCCATCTGTTTCAGGATAGGGGGAGGTTGCAAGGTTACATTATAATTTACCATTATATAGTCCATCTGTGTCAGGATAGGGGGAGGTTGCAAGGTTACATTAAAATTTACCATTA
Source organism: Bathymodiolus septemdierum (assembly GCA_963383655.1). Lineage (NCBI taxonomy): Eukaryota > Metazoa > Mollusca > Bivalvia > Mytilida > Modiolidae > Bathymodiolus > Bathymodiolus septemdierum. The sequence continues at coordinate 99,766,474 of OY726517.1, read as the reverse complement.
TATAGTCCATCTGTTTCAGGATAGGGGGAGGTTGTAAGGTTACATTATAATTTACCATTATATAGTCCATCTGTGTCTAGATAGGGGGAGGTTGTAAGGTTACATTATAATTTACCATTATATAGTCCATCTGTGTCTAGATAGGGGGGCTGTAAGGTTACATTATAATTTACCATTATAGAGTCTATCTGTGTCTAGATAGGGGGAGGATGTAAGGTTACATTAAAATTTACCATTATAGAGTCTATCTGTGTTTAGATAGGGGGAGGTTGTTTGTAAGGTTACATTATAATTTACCATTATATAGTCCATCTGTGTCTAGATAGGGGGAGGTTGTAAGGTTACATTATAATTTACCATTATAGAGTCCATCTGTGTCAGGATAGGGGGAGGTTGTAAGGTTACATTAAAATTTACCATTATATAGTCCATCTGTGTCTAGATAGGGGGAGGTTGTAAGGTTACATTAAAATTTACCATTATATAGTCCATCTGTGTCTAGATAGGGTGAGGTTGTAAGGTTATATTATAATTTACCATTATATAGTCCATCTGTGTCAGGATAGGGTGAGGTTGTAAGGTTACATTATAATTTACCATTATAGAGTTCATCTGTGTCTAGATGGGGGGAGGTTGTAAGGTTACATTATAATTTACCATTATAGAGTCTATCTGTGTCTAGATTTGGGGAGATTGTAAGGTTATATTATAATTTACCATTATATAGTCCATCTGTGTCTAGATAGGGGGAGGTTGTAAGGTTACATTATAATTTACCATTATAGAGTCTATCTGTGTCTAGATAGGGGGATGTTGTAAGGTTACATTATAATTTACCATTATATAGTCCATCTGTGTCTAGATGGGGGGAGGTTGTAAGGTTACATTATAATTTACCATTATATAGTTCATCTGTGTCTAGATTGGGGGAGGTTGTAAGGTTACATTATAATTTACCATTATAGAGTCTATCTGTGTCTAGATAGGGGGATGTTGTAAGGTTATATTATAATTTACCATTATATAGTCCATCTGTGTCTAGATAGGGTGAGGTTGTAAGGTTATATTATAATTTACCATTATATAGTCCATCTGTGTCAGGATAGGGTGAGGTTGTAAGGTTACATTATAATTTACCATTATAGAGTTCATCTGTGTCTAGATGGGGGGAGGTTGTAAGGTTACATTATAATTTACCATTATAGAGTTCATCTGTGTCTAGATAGGGGGATGTTGTAAGGTTACATTGAAATTTACCATTATAGAGTTCATCTGTGTCTAGATAGGGGGAGGTTGTAAGGTTACATTGAAATTTACCATTATAGTCTATCTGTGTCTAGATTGGGGGAGATTGTAAGGTTACATTATAATTTACCATTATATAGTCCATCTGTGTCTAGATGGGGGGAGGTTGTAAGGTTACATTGAAATTTACCATTATAGTCTATCTGTGTCTAGATAGGGGGATGTTGTAAGGTTACATTAAAATTTACCATTATATAGTTCATCTGTGTCAGGATAGGGGGATGTTGTAAGGTTACATTATAATTTACCATTATATAGTCCATCTGTGTCTAGATGGGGGGAGGTTGTAAGGTTACATTATAATTTACCATTATAGAGTCCATCTGTGTCAGGATAGGGGGATGTTGTAAGGTTACATTAAAATTTACCATTATACAGTCCATCTGTGTCTAGATAGGGGGAGGTTGTAAGGTTACATTATAATTTACCATTATATAGTTCATCTGTGTCTAGATTGGGGGAGGTTGTAAGGTTACATTATAATTTACCATTATAGAGTCTATCTGTGTCTAGATAGGAGGAGGTTGTAAGGTTACATTATAATTTACCATTATAGAGTCCATCTGTGTCTAGATAGGGGGATGTTGTAAGGTTACATTATAATTTACCATTATATAGTCCATCTGTGTCTAGATAGGGTGAGGTTGTAAGGTTATATTATAATTTACCATTATATAGTCCATCTGTGTCTAGATAGGGGGAGGTTGTAAGGTTACATTATAATTTACCATTATAGAGTCCATCTGTGTCAGGATAGGGGGATGTTGTAAGGTTACATTAAAATTTACCATTATATAGTCCATCTGTGTCTAGATTGGGGGAGATTGTAAGGTTACATTATAATTTACCATTATATAGTCCATCTGTGTCTAGATGGGGGGAGGTTGTAAGGTTACATTATAATTTACCATTATAGAGTCCATCTGTGTCTAGATAGGGGGATGTTGTAAGGTTACATTATAATTTACCATTATATAGTCCATCTGTGTCTAGATAGGGTGAGGTTGTAAGGTTATATTATAATTTACCATTATATAGTCCATCTGTGTCCGGATAGGGTGAGGTTGTAAGGTTACATTATAATTTACCATTATAGAGTCTATCTGTGTCAGGATAGAGGGAGGTTGTAAGGTTACATTATAATTTACCATTATATAGTCCTTCTGTGTCTAGATAGGGGGAGGTTGTAAGGTTACATTATAATTTACCATTATAGAGTCCATCTGTGTCAGGATAGGGGGATGTTGTAAGGTTACATTAAAATTTACCATTATATAGTCCATCTGTGTCTAGATTGGGGGAGATTGTAAGGTTACATTATAATTTACCATTATATAGTCCATCTGTGTCTAGATGGGGGGAGGTTGTAAGGTTACATTAAAATTTACCATTATAGAGTCTATCTGTGTCTAGATTGGGGGAGATTGTAAGGTTACATTATAATTTACCATTATATAGTCCATCTGTGTCTAGATGGGGGGAGGTTGTAAGGTTACATTATAATCTACCATTATAGAGTCTATCTGTGTTTAGATAGGGGGAGGTTGTAAGGTTACATTATAATTTACCATTATAGAGTCTATCTGTGTCAGGATAGGGGGAGGTTGTAAGGTTACATTATAATTTACCATTATATAGTCCATCTGTGTCTAGATAGGGGGGCTGTAAGGTTACATTATAATTTACCATTATAGAGTCTATCTGTGTCTAGATAGGGGGAGGATGTAAGGTTACATTGAAATTTACCATTATAGTCTATCTGTGTCTAGATAGGGGGAGGTTGTAAGGTTACATTATAATTTACCATTATAGAGTCCATCTGTGTCAGGATAGGGGGATGTTGTAAGGTTACATTAAAATTTACCATTATACAGTCCATCTGTGTCTAGATAGGGGGAGGTTGTAAGGTTACATTATAATTTACCATTATATAGTTCATCTGTGTCTAGATTGGGGGAGGTTGCAAGGTTACATTATAATTTACCATTATAGAGTCTATCTGTGTCTAGATAGGAGGAGGTTGTAAGGTTACATTATAATTTACCATTATAGAGTCCATCTGTGTCTAGATAGGGGGATGTTGTAAGGTTACATTATAATTTACCATTATATAGTCCATCTGTGTCTAGATAGGGTGAGGTTGTAAGGTTATATTATAATTTACCATTATATAGTCCATCTGTGTCAGGATAGGGTGAGGTTGTAAGGTTACATTATAATTTACCATTATAGAGTCTATCTGTGTCAGGATAGAGGGAGGTTGTAAGGTTACATTATAATTTACCATTATATAGTCCATCTGTGTCTAGATAGGGGGAGGTTGTAAGGTTACATTATAATTTACCATTATAGAGTCCATCTGTGTCAGAATAGGGGGATGTTGTAAGGTTACATTAAAATTTACCATTATATAGTCCATCTGTGTCTAGATTGGGGGAGATTGTAAGGTTACATTATAATTTACCATTATATAGTCCATCTGTGTCTAGATGGGGGGAGGTTGTAAGGTTACATTATAATTTACCATTATAGAGTCCATCTGTGTCTAGATAGGGGGATGTTGTAAGGTTACATTATAATTTACCATTATATAGTCCATCTGTGTCTAGATAGGGTGAGGTTGTAAGGTTATATTATAATTTACCATTATATAGTCCATCTGTGTCCGGATAGGGTGAGGTTGTAAGGTTACATTATAATTTACCATTATAGAGTCTATCTGTGTCAGGATAGAGGGAGGTTGTAAGGTTACATTATAATTTACCATTATATAGTCCTTCTGTGTCTAGATAGGGGGAGGTTGTAAGGTTACATTATAATTTACCATTATAGAGTCCATCTGTGTCAGGATAGGGGGATGTTGTAAGGTTACATTAAAATTTACCATTATATAGTCCATCTGTGTCTAGATTGGGGGAGATTGTAAGGTTACATTATAATTTACCATTATATAGTCCATCTGTGTCTAGATGGGGGGAGGTTGTAAGGTTACATTAAAATTTACCATTATAGAGTCCATCTGTGTCTAGATTGGGGGAGATTGTAAGGTTACATTATAATTTACCATTATATAGTCCATCTGTGTCTAGATGGGGGGAGGTTGTAAGGTTACATTATAATCTACCATTATAGAGTCTATCTGTGTTTAGATAGGGGGAGGTTGTAAGGTTACATTATAATTTACCATTATAGAGTTCATCTGTGTCTAGATGGGGGGAGGTTGTAAGGTTACATTATAATCTACCATTATAGAGTCTATCTGTGTCAGGATAGGGGGAGGTTGTAAGGTTACATTATAATTTACCATTATAGAGTCCATCTGTGTCTAGATAGGGGGAGGTTGTAAGGTTACATTATAATTTACCATTATATAGTCCATCTGTGTCTAGATAGGGGGATGTTGTAAGGTTACATTATAATTTACCATTATAGAGTCCATCTGTGTCTAGATAGGGGGAGGTTGTAAGGTTACATTATAATTTACCATTATAGAGTCCATCTGTGTCAGGATAGGGGGATGTTGTAAGGTTACATTAAAATTTACCATTATACAGTCCATCTGTGTCTAGATAGGGGGAGGTTGTAAGGTTACATTATAATTTACCATTATATAGTCCATCTGTGTCTAGATAGGGGGATGTTGTAAGGTTACATTATAATTTACCATTATATAGTCCATCTGTGTCTAGATAGGGGGAGGTTGTAAGGTTACATTATAATTTACCATTATATAGTCCATCTGTGTCTAGATAGGGGGAGGTTGTAAGGTTACATTATAATTTACCATTATAGAGTCCATCTGTGTCAGGATAGGGGGATGTTGTAAGGTTACATTAAAATTTACCATTATACAGTCCATCTGTGTCTAGATAGGGGGAGGTTGTAAGGTTACATTATAATTTACCATTATATAGTCCATCTGTGTCTAGATAGGGGGAGGTTGTAAGGTTACATTATAATTTACCATTATAGAGTCCATCTGTGTCAGGATAGGGGGATGTTGTAAGGTTACATTAAAATTTACCATTATACAGTCCATCTGTGTCTAGATAGGGGGAGGTTGTAAGGTTACATTATAATTTACCATTATATAGTTCATCTGTGTCTAGATTGGGGGAGGTTGTAAGGTTACATTATAATTTACCATTATAGAGTCTATCTGTGTCTAGATAGGGGGAGGTTGTAAGGTTACATTATAATTTACCATTATAGAGTCCATCTGTGTCTAGATAGGGGGATGTTGTAAGGTTACATTATAATTTACCATTATATAGTCCATCTGTGTCTAGATAGGGTGAGGTTGTAAGGTTATATTATAATTTACCATTATATAGTCCATCTGTGTCAGGATAGGGTGAGGTTGTAAGGTTACATTATAATTTACCATTATAGAGTCTATCTGTGTCAGGATAGAGGGAGGTTGTAAGGTTACATTATAATTTACCATTATATAGTCCATCTGTGTCTAGATAGGGGGAGGTTGTAAGGTTACATTATAATTTACCATTATAGAGTCCATCTGTGTCAGGATAGGGGGATGTTGTAAGGTTACATTAAAATTTACCATTATATAGTCCATCTGTGTCTAGATTGGGGGAGATTGTAAGGTTACATTATAATTTACCATTATATAGTCCATCTGTGTCTAGATGGGGGGAGGTTGTAAGGTTACATTATAATTTACCATTATAGAGTCCATCTGTGTCTAGATAGGGGGATGTTGTAAGGTTACATTATAATTTACCATTATATAGTCCATCTGTGTCTAGATAGGGTGAGGTTGTAAGGTTATATTATAATTTACCATTATATAGTCCATCTGTGTCCGGATAGGGTGAGGTTGTAAGGTTACATTATAATTTACCATTATAGAGTCTATCTGTATCAGGATAGAGGGAGGTTGTAAGGTTACATTATAATTTACCATTATATAGTCCTTCTGTGTCTAGATAGGGGGAGGTTGTAAGGTTACATTATAATTTACCATTATAGAGTCCATCTGTGTCAGGATAGGGGGATGTTGTAAGGTTACATTAAAATTTACCATTATATAGTCCATCTGTGTCTAGATTGGGGGAGATTGTAAGGTTACATTATAATTTACCATTATATAGTCCATCTGTGTCTAGATGGGGGGAGGTTGTAAGGTTACATTAAAATTTACCATTATAGAGTCTATCTGTGTCTAGATTGGGGGAGATTGTAAGGTTACATTATAATTTACCATTATATAGTCCATCTGTGTCTAGATGGGGGGGGGGGGGGGGGGGTTGTAAGGTTACATTATAATCTACCATTATAGAGTCTATCTGTGTTTAGATAGGGGGAGGTTGTAAGGTTACATTATAATTTACCATTATAGAGTCTATCTGTGTCAGGATAGGGGAAGGTTGTAAGGTTACATTATAATTTACCATTATATAGTCCATCTGTGTCAGGATAGGGGGATATTGTAAGGTTACATTATAATTTACCATTATATAGTCCATCTGTGTCTAGATAGGGGGAGGTTGTAAGGTTACATTATAATTTACCATTATATAGTCCATCTGTGTCAGGATAGGGGGAGGTTGTAAGGTTACATTATAATTTACCATTATAGAGTCCATCTGTGTCATGATAGGGGGAGGTTGTAAGGTTACATTATAATTTACCATTATATAGTCCATCTGTGTCTAGATGGGGGGAGGTTGTAAGGTTACATTATAATCTACCATTATAGAGTCTATCTGTGTTTAGATAGGGGGAGGTTGTAAGGTTACATTATAATTTACCATTATAGAGTTCATCTGTGTCTAGATGGGGGGAGGTTGTAAGGTTACATTATAATCTACCATTATAGAGTCTATCTGTGTCAGGATAGGGGGAGGTTGTAAGGTTACATTATAATTTACCATTATAGAGTCCATCTGTGTCTAGATAGGGGGAGGTTGTAAGGTTACATTATAATTTACCATTATATAGTCCATCTGTGTCTAGATAGGGGGATGTTGTAAGGTTACATTATAATTTACCATTATAGAGTCCATCTGTGTCTAGATAGGGGGAGGTTGTAAGGTTACATTATAATTTACCATTATAGAGTCCATCTGTGTCAGGATAGGGGGATGTTGTAAGGTTACATTAAAATTTACCATTATATAGTCCATCTGTGTCTAGATTGGGGGAGATTGTAAGGTTACATTATAATTTACCATTATATAGTCCATCTGTGTCTAGATGGGGGGAGGTTGTAAGGTTACATTATAATTTACCATTATAGAGTCCATCTGTGTCTAGATAGGGGGATGTTGTAAGGTTACATTATAATTTACCATTATATAGTCCATCTGTGTCTAGATAGGGTGAGGTTGTAAGGTTATATTATAATTTACCATTATATAGTCCATCTGTGTCCGGATAGGGTGAGGTTGTAAGGTTACATTATAATTTACCATTATAGAGTCTATCTGTATCAGGATAGAGGGAGGTTGTAAGGTTACATTATAATTTACCATTATATAGTCCTTCTGTGTCTAGATAGGGGGAGGTTGTAAGGTTACATTATAATTTACCATTATAGAGTCCATCTGTGTCAGGATAGGGGGATGTTGTAAGGTTACATTAAAATTTACCATTATATAGTCCATCTGTGTCTAGATTGGGGGAGATTGTAAGGTTACATTATAATTTACCATTATATAGTCCATCTGTGTCTAGATGGGGGGAGGTTGTAAGGTTACATTAAAATTTACCATTATAGAGTCTATCTGTGTCTAGATTGGGGGAGATTGTAAGGTTACATTATAATTTACCATTATATAGTCCATCTGTGTCTAGATGGGGGGGGGGGGTTGTAAGGTTACATTATAATCTACCATTATAGAGTCTATCTGTGTTTAGATAGGGGGAGGTTGTAAGGTTACATTATAATTTACCATTATAGAGTCTATCTGTGTCAGGATAGGGGAAGGTTGTAAGGTTACATTATAATTTACCATTATATAGTCCATCTGTGTCAGGATAGGGGGATATTGTAAGGTTACATTATAATTTACCATTATATAGTCCATCTGTGTCTAGATAGGGGGAGGTTGTAAGGTTACATTATAATTTACCATTATATAGTCCATCTGTGTCAGGATAGGGGGAGGTTGTAAGGTTACATTATAATTTACCATTATAGAGTCCATCTGTGTCATGATAGGGGGAGGTTGTAAGGTTACATTATAATTTACCATTATATAGTCCATCTGTGTCTAGATGGGGGGAGGTTGTAAGGTTACATTATAATCTACCATTATAGAGTCTATCTGTGTTTAGATAGGGGGAGGTTGTAAGGTTACATTATAATTTACCATTATAGAGTCTATCTGTGTCAGGATAGGGGGAGGTTGTAAGGTTACATTATAATTTACCATTATATAGTCCATCTGTGTCAGGATAGGGGGATATTGTAAGGTTACATTATAATTTACCATTATATAGTCCATCTGTGTCTAGATAGGGGGGCTGTAAGGTTACATTATAATTTACCATTATAGAGTCTATCTGTGTCTAGATAGGGGGAGGATGTAAGGTTACATTAAAATTTACCATCATAGAGTCTATCTGTGTTTAGATAGGGGGAGGTTGTTTGTAAGGTTACATTATAATTTACCATTATATAGTCCATCTGTGTCTAGATAGGGGGAGGTTGTAAGGTTACATTATAATTTACCATTATAGAGTCCATCTGTGTCAGGATAGGGGGAGGTTGTAAGGTTACATTATAATTTACCATTATATAGTCCATCTGTGTCTAGATAGGGGGAGGTTGTAAGGTTACATTATAATTTACCATTATAGAGTCCATCTGTGTCAGGATAGGGGGATGTTGTAAGGTTACATTAAAATTTACCATTATACAGTCCATCTGTGTCTAGATAGGGGGATGTTGTAAGGTTACATTATAATTTACCATTATAGAGTCTATCTGTGTCAGGATAGGGGAAGGTTGTAAGGTTACATTATAATTTACCATTATATAGTCCATCTGTGTCAGGATAGGGGGATATTGTAAGGTTACATTATAATTTACCATTATATAGTCCATCTGTGTCTAGATAGGGGGAGGTTGTAAGGTTACATTATAATTTACCATTATATAGTCCATCTGTGTCAGGATAGGGGGAGGTTGTAAGGTTACATTATAATTTACCATTATAGAGTCCATCTGTGTCATGATAGGGGGAGGTTGTAAGGTTACATTATAATTTACCATTATATAGTCCATCTGTGTCTAGATGGGGGGAGGTTGTAAGGTTACATTATAATCTACCATTATAGAGTCTATCTGTGTTTAGATAGGGGGAGGTTGTAAGGTTACATTATAATTTACCATTATAGAGTTCATCTGTGTCTAGATGGGGGGAGGTTGTAAGGTTACATTATAATCTACCATTATAGAGTCTATCTGTGTCAGGATAGGGGGAGGTTGTAAGGTTACATTATAATTTACCATTATAGAGTCCATCTGTGTCTAGATAGGGGGAGGTTGTAAGGTTACATTATAATTTACCATTATATAGTCCATCTGTGTCTAGATAGGGGGATGTTGTAAGGTTACATTATAATTTACCATTATAGAGTCCATCTGTGTCTAGATAGGGGGAGGTTGTAAGGTTACATTATAATTTACCATTATAGAGTCCATCTGTGTCAGGATAGGGGGATGTTGTAAGGTTACATTAAAATTTACCATTATATAGTCCATCTGTGTCTAGATTGGGGGAGATTGTAAGGTTACATTATAATTTACCATTATATAGTCCATCTGTGTCTAGATGGGGGGAGGTTGTAAGGTTACATTATAATTTACCATTATAGAGTCCATCTGTGTCTAGATAGGGGGATGTTGTAAGGTTACATTATAATTTACCATTATATAGTCCATCTGTGTCTAGATAGGGTGAGGTTGTAAGGTTATATTATAATTTACCATTATATAGTCCATCTGTGTCCGGATAGGGTGAGGTTGTAAGGTTACATTATAATTTACCATTATAGAGTCTATCTGTATCAGGATAGAGGGAGGTTGTAAGGTTACATTATAATTTACCATTATATAGTCCTTCTGTGTCTAGATAGGGGGAGGTTGTAAGGTTACATTATAATTTACCATTATAGAGTCCATCTGTGTCAGGATAGGGGGATGTTGTAAGGTTACATTAAAATTTACCATTATATAGTCCATCTGTGTCTAGATTGGGGGAGATTGTAAGGTTACATTATAATTTACCATTATATAGTCCATCTGTGTCTAGATGGGGGGAGGTTGTAAGGTTACATTAAAATTTACCATTATAGAGTCTATCTGTGTCTAGATTGGGGGAGATTGTAAGGTTACATTATAATTTACCATTATATAGTCCATCTGTGTCTAGATGGGGGGGGGGGGGGTTGTAAGGTTACATTATAATCTACCATTATAGAGTCTATCTGTGTTTAGATAGGGGGAGGTTGTAAGGTTACATTATAATTTACCATTATAGAGTCTATCTGTGTCAGGATAGGGGAAGGTTGTAAGGTTACATTATAATTTACCATTATATAGTCCATCTGTGTCAGGATAGGGGGATATTGTAAGGTTACATTATAATTTACCATTATATAGTCCATCTGTGTCTAGATAGGGGGAGGTTGTAAGGTTACATTATAATTTACCATTATATAGTCCATCTGTGTCAGGATAGGGGGAGGTTGTAAGGTTACATTATAATTTACCATTATAGAGTCCATCTGTGTCATGATAGGGGGAGGTTGTAAGGTTACATTATAATTTACCATTATATAGTCCATCTGTGTCTAGATGGGGGGAGGTTGTAAGGTTACATTATAATCTACCATTATAGAGTCTATCTGTGTTTAGATAGGGGGAGGTTGTAAGGTTACATTATAATTTACCATTATAGAGTCTATCTGTGTCAGGATAGGGGGAGGTTGTAAGGTTACATTATAATTTACCATTATATAGTCCATCTGTGTCAGGATAGGGGGATATTGTAAGGTTACATTATAATTTACCATTATATAGTCCATCTGTGTCTAGATAGGGGGGCTGTAAGGTTACATTATAATTTACCATTATAGAGTCTATCTGTGTCTAGATAGGGGGAGGATGTAAGGTTACATTAAAATTTACCATCATAGAGTCTATCTGTGTTTAGATAGGGGGAGGTTGTTTGTAAGGTTACATTATAATTTACCATTATATAGTCCATCTGTGTCTAGATAGGGGGAGGTTGTAAGGTTACATTATAATTTACCATTATAGAGTCCATCTGTGTCAGGATAGGGGGAGGTTGTAAGGTTACATTATAATTTACCATTATATAGTCCATCTGTGTCTAGATAGGGGGAGGTTGTAAGGTTACATTATAATTTACCATTATAGAGTCCATCTGTGTCAGGATAGGGGGATGTTGTAAGGTTACATTAAAATTTACCATTATACAGTCCATCTGTGTCTAGATAGGGGGAGGTTGTAAGGTTACATTATAATTTACCATTATATAGTTCATCTGTGTCTAGATTGGGGGAGGTTGCAAGGTTACATTATAATTTACCATTATAGAGTCTATCTGTGTCTAGATAGGAGGAGGTTGTAAGGTTACATTATAATTTACCATTATAGAGTCCATCTGTGTCTAGATAGGGGGATGTTGTAAGGTTACATTATAATTTACCATTATATAGTCCATCTGTGTCTAGATAGGGTGAGGTTGTAAGGTTATATTATAATTTACCATTATATAGTCCATCTGTGTCAGGATAGGGTGAGGTTGTAAGGTTACATTATAATTTACCATTATAGAGTCTATCTGTGTCAGGATAGAGGGAGGTTGTAAGGTTACATTATAATTTACCATTATATAGTCCATCTGTGTCTAGATAGGGGGAGGTTGTAAGGTTACATTATAATTTACCATTATAGAGTCCATCTGTGTCAGGATAGGGGGATGTTGTAAGGTTACATTAAAATTTACCATTATATAGTCCATCTGTGTCTAGATTGGGGGAGATTGTAAGGTTACATTATAATTTACCATTATATAGTCCATCTGTGTCTAGATGGGGGGAGGTTGTAAGGTTACATTATAATTTACCATTATAGAGTCCATCTGTGTCTAGATAGGGGGATGTTGTAAGGTTACATTATAATTTACCATTATATAGTCCATCTGTGTCTAGATAGGGTGAGGTTGTAAGGTTATATTATAATTTACCATTATATAGTCCATCTGTGTCCGGATAGGGTGAGGTTGTAAGGTTACATTATAATTTACCATTATAGAGTCTATCTGTGTCAGGATAGAGGGAGGTTGTAAGGTTACATTATAATTTACCATTATATAGTCCTTCTGTGTCTAGATAGGGGGAGGTTGTAAGGTTACATTATAATTTACCATTATAGAGTCCATCTGTGTCAGGATAGGGGGATGTTGTAAGGTTACATTAAAATTTACCATTATATAGTCCATCTGTGTCTAGATTGGGGGAGATTGTAAGGTTACATTATAATTTACCATTATATAGTCCATCTGTGTCTAGATGGGGGGAGGTTGTAAGGTTACATTAAAATTTACCATTATAGAGTCTATCTGTGTCTAGATTGGGGGAGATTGTAAGGTTACATTATAATTTACCATTATATAGTCCATCTGTGTCTAGATGGGGGGAGGTTGTAAGGTTACATTATAATCTACCATTATAGAGTCTATCTGTGTTTAGATAGGGGGAGGTTGTAAGGTTACATTATAATTTACCATTATAGAGTTCATCTGTGTCTAGATGGGGGGAGGTTGTAAGGTTACATTATAATCTACCATTATAGAGTCTATCTGTGTCAGGATAGGGGGAGGTTGTAAGGTTACATTATAATTTACCATTATAGAGTCCATCTGTGTCTAGATAGGGGGAGGTTGTAAGGTTACATTATAATTTACCATTATATAGTCCATCTGTGTCTAGATAGGGGGATGTTGTAAGGTTACATTATAATTTACCATTATAGAGTCCATCTGTGTCTAGATAGGGGGAGGTTGTAAGGTTACATTATAATTTACCATTATAGAGTCCATCTGTGTCAGGATAGGGGGATGTTGTAAGGTTACATTAAAATTTACCATTATACAGTCCATCTGTGTCTAGATAGGGGGAGGTTGTAAGGTTACATTATAATTTACCATTATATAGTCCATCTGTGTCTAGATAGGGGGATGTTGTAAGGTTACATTATAATTTACCATTATATAGTCCATCTGTGTCTAGATAGGGGGAGGTTGTAAGGTTACATTATAATTTACCATTATATAGTCCATCTGTGTCTAGATAGGGGGAGGTTGTAAGGTTACATTATAATTTACCATTATAGAGTCCATCTGTGTCAGGATAGGGGGATGTTGTAAGGTTACATTAAAATTTACCATTATACAGTCCATCTGTGTCTAGATAGGGGGAGGTTGTAAGGTTACATTATAATTTACCATTATATAGTCCATCTGTGTCTAGATAGGGGGAGGTTGTAAGGTTACATTATAATTTACCATTATAGAGTCCATCTGTGTCAGGATAGGGGGATGTTGTAAGGTTACATTAAAATTTACCATTATACAGTCCATCTGTGTCTAGATAGGGGGAGGTTGTAAGGTTACATTATAATTTACCATTATATAGTTCATCTGTGTCTAGATTGGGGGAGGTTGTAAGGTTACATTATAATTTACCATTATAGAGTCTATCTGTGTCTAGATAGGGGGAGGTTGTAAGGTTACATTATAATTTACCATTATAGAGTCCATCTGTGTCTAGATAGGGGGATGTTGTAAGGTTACATTATAATTTACCATTATATAGTCCATCTGTGTCTAGATAGGGTGAGGTTGTAAGGTTATATTATAATTTACCATTATATAGTCCATCTGTGTCAGGATAGGGTGAGGTTGTAAGGTTACATTATAATTTACCATTATAGAGTCTATCTGTGTCAGGATAGAGGGAGGTTGTAAGGTTACATTATAATTTACCATTATATAGTCCATCTGTGTCTAGATAGGGGGAGGTTGTAAGGTTACATTATAATTTACCATTATAGAGTCCATCTGTGTCAGGATAGGGGGATGTTGTAAGGTTACATTAAAATTTACCATTATATAGTCCATCTGTGTCTAGATTGGGGGAGATTGTAAGGTTACATTATAATTTACCATTATATAGTCCATCTGTGTCTAGATGGGGGGAGGTTGTAAGGTTACATTATAATTTACCATTATAGAGTCCATCTGTGTCTAGATAGGGGGATGTTGTAAGGTTACATTATAATTTACCATTATATAGTCCATCTGTGTCTAGATAGGGTGAGGTTGTAAGGTTATATTATAATTTACCATTATATAGTCCATCTGTGTCCGGATAGGGTGAGGTTGTAAGGTTACATTATAATTTACCATTATAGAGTCTATCTGTATCAGGATAGAGGGAGGTTGTAAGGTTACATTATAATTTACCATTATATAGTCCTTCTGTGTCTAGATAGGGGGAGGTTGTAAGGTTACATTATAATTTACCATTATAGAGTCCATCTGTGTCAGGATAGGGGGATGTTGTAAGGTTACATTAAAATTTACCATTATATAGTCCATCTGTGTCTAGATTGGGGGAGATTGTAAGGTTACATTATAATTTACCATTATATAGTCCATCTGTGTCTAGATGGGGGGAGGTTGTAAGGTTACATTAAAATTTACCATTATAGAGTCTATCTGTGTCTAGATTGGGGGAGATTGTAAGGTTACATTATAATTTACCATTATATAGTCCATCTGTGTCTAGATGGGGGGGGGGGGGGGGGGGGGGGGGTTGTAAGGTTACATTATAATCTACCATTATAGAGTCTATCTGTGTTTAGATAGGGGGAGGTTGTAAGGTTACATTATAATTTACCATTATAGAGTCTATCTGTGTCAGGATAGGGGAAGGTTGTAAGGTTACATTATAATTTACCATTATATAGTCCATCTGTGTCAGGATAGGGGGATATTGTAAGGTTACATTATAATTTACCATTATATAGTCCATCTGTGTCTAGATAGGGGGAGGTTGTAAGGTTACATTATAATTTACCATTATATAGTCCATCTGTGTCAGGATAGGGGGAGGTTGTAAGGTTACATTATAATTTACCATTATAGAGTCCATCTGTGTCATGATAGGGGGAGGTTGTAAGGTTACATTATAATTTACCATTATATAGTCCATCTGTGTCTAGATGGGGGGAGGTTGTAAGGTTACATTATAATCTACCATTATACAGTCTATCTGTGTTTAGCTAGGGGGAGGTTGTAAGGTTACATTATAATTTACCATTATAGAGTTCATCTGTGTCTAGATGGGGGGAGGTTGTAAGGTTACATTATAATCTACCATTATAGAGTCTATCTGTGTCAGGATAGGGGGAGGTTGTAAGGTTACATTATAATTTACCATTATAGAGTCCATCTGTGTCTAGATAGGGGGAGGTTGTAAGGTTACATTATAATTTACCATTATATAGTCCATCTGTGTCTAGATAGGGGGATGTTGTAAGGTTACATTATAATTTACCATTATAGAGTCCATCTGTGTCTAGATAGGGGGAGGTTGTAAGGTTACATTATAATTTACCATTATAGAGTCCATCTGTGTCAGGATAGGGGGATGTTGTAAGGTTACATTAAAATTTACCATTATATAGTCCATCTGTGTCTAGATTGGGGGAGATTGTAAGGTTACATTATAATTTACCATTATATAGTCCATCTGTGTCTAGATGGGGGGAGGTTGTAAGGTTACATTATAATTTACCATTATAGAGTCCATCTGTGTCTAGATAGGGGGATGTTGTAAGGTTACATTATAATTTACCATTATATAGTCCATCTGTGTCTAGATAGGGTGAGGTTGTAAGGTTATATTATAATTTACCATTATATAGTCCATCTGTGTCCGGATAGGGTGAGGTTGTAAGGTTACATTATAATTTACCATTATAGAGTCTATCTGTATCAGGATAGAGGGAGGTTGTAAGGTTACATTATAATTTACCATTATATAGTCCTTCTGTGTCTAGATAGGGGGAGGTTGTAAGGTTACATTATAATTTACCATTATAGAGTCCATCTGTGTCAGGATAGGGGGATGTTGTAAGGTTACATTAAAATTTACCATTATATAGTCCATCTGTGTCTAGATTGGGGGAGATTGTAAGGTTACATTATAATTTACCATTATATAGTCCATCTGTGTCTAGATGGGGGGAGGTTGTAAGGTTACATTAAAATTTACCATTATAGAGTCTATCTGTGTCTAGATTGGGGGAGATTGTAAGGTTACATTATAATTTACCATTATATAGTCCATCTGTGTCTAGATGGGGGGGGGGGGGGGGGGGTTGTAAGGTTACATTATAATCTACCATTATAGAGTCTATCTGTGTTTAGATAGGGGGAGGTTGTAAGGTTACATTATAATTTACCATTATAGAGTCTATCTGTGTCAGGATAGGGGAAGGTTGTAAGGTTACATTATAATTTACCATTATATAGTCCATCTGTGTCAGGATAGGGGGATATTGTAAGGTTACATTATAATTTACCATTATATAGTCCATCTGTGTCTAGATAGGGGGAGGTTGTAAGGTTACATTATAATTTACCATTATATAGTCCATCTGTGTCAGGATAGGGGGAGGTTGTAAGGTTACATTATAATTTACCATTATAGAGTCCATCTGTGTCATGATAGGGGGAGGTTGTAAGGTTACATTATAATTTACCATTATATAGTCCATCTGTGTCTAGATGGGGGGAGGTTGTAAGGTTACATTATAATCTACCATTATAGAGTCTATCTGTGTTTAGATAGGGGGAGGTTGTAAGGTTACATTATAATTTACCATTATAGAGTCTATCTGTGTCAGGATAGGGGGAGGTTGTAAGGTTACATTATAATTTACCATTATATAGTCCATCTGTGTCAGGATAGGGGGATATTGTAAGGTTACATTATAATTTACCATTATATAGTCCATCTGTGTCTAGATAGGGGGAGGTTGTAAGGTTACATTATAATTTACCATTATATAGTCCATCTGTGTCTAGATAGGGGGAGGTTGTAAGGTTACATTATAATTTACCATTATATAGTCCATCTGTGTCTAGATAGGGGGAGGTTGTAAGGTTACATTATAATTTACCATTATATAGTCCATCTGTGTCAGGATAGGGGGAGGTTGTAAGGTTACATTATAATTTACCATTATAGAGTCCATCTGTGTCATGATAGGGGGAGGTTGTAAGGTTACATTATAATTTACCATTAGATAGTCCATCTGTGTCAGGATAGGGGGATGTTGTAAGGTTACATTTATCACTAAAGTCCATAAATTCTGACAGTCCTAACTCTTGTATCAGATCATTTGCTGTAACATCAGATATCTCAGAGATTATAGTCAGGCTGCGATCTTCTAACCATGTCTCTAAGGAAAACTCTGGAATAAAATTATTAGATGCAAATTACAAAAAAATAGTCAAACTTGTATTCAATGGTAACGACTGAATCTTGTATTACTGTTACCAGAAGTTAAAATTGTGTGTCGCTTTGTAATGTTCCTGTGTTTTTGTAATGATTTACAGTTAACTAGGAAGAACTGTTTTAGATACCTAAAACTTATGTCTCCCCTTAATGAAAATAGTATTTAAAAAACAATTATTTGACCTTGAGGTCAAAGGTCAAGGTCTCACGAAGGTCATTACGGTATGCAACACACTGCCTTATGGTCATGCACCCACATACCAAATATAATTGACCTATCTGGAAAGACAAAAAGTTATGGTTCGGACAAGCTTCGTTTGAAGGCGAGACATAATTAGTTCATTATTCAATCATTTGATATCTTCACTGGTACAATCATGTATTGAAAACACATTGAAAGCTTATTACCAATAATTTTTTAAAGTCTAGAATAAAAGTGACCATGAAAAAATGGTAAACTGATACAATGGGATAAACTTTGAGTGACAGTTGACCATGTTAGTGAGGTGATAGCCTGTTCAAGTTCACATAACTACGGTTATCGAAAGGGTAATAAACTGGCCAATTACACCAGGAAACCATTAATTCAAGGTAAATCACTAGGGAAAGTTTGTATCATCTAAAAATCAAGAAAATCACTAGGGAAAGTTTGTCCCATCTAAAAATCAAGAAAATCACTAGGGAAAGTTTGTCCCATCTAAAAATCAAGAAAATCACTAGGGAAAGTTTGTACCATCTAAAAATCAAGAAAATCACTAGGGAAAGTTTGTACCATCTAAAAATCAAGAAAAGATATCACTTGAAAATAGGCAAGTGTTTCATGTTATAACTAAAAGGGTTCTTCATGGATTATTTAGAAGTTGCACAGCTCTGACAGAAAATTATAATCCTTTATGCTTTATAGTTTATGTATTGATCCACATTTTTGTCAAAATGTCAAACTGAAAATAATCCTTTTCTGCTGTCAACAATTAATTATTTTGTTTATAAACAAACCTGTATCCAGGAAGTCAGCAGCTAGATCACATATACTAGCATTAATTATTGTGTCTGTTAATACTGAGACATGGTATTCACATGTATTGGTATCTGTATAACATACTGAGATGTTCATATCTACACCATAGCCTTCTGTATAACTCTCTAATCTATACCTATATAAAATATACAATATGTAATATCTGTATAACATACTGAGATGTTCATATCTACACCATAGCCTTCTGTATAACTCTCTAGTTTATACCTATATAAAGTATACAATATGTAATATCTGTATAACATACTGAGATATTTATATCTACACCATAGCCTTCTGTATAACTCTCTAGTTTATACCTATATAAAGTATACAATATGTAATATCTGTATAACATACTGAGATATTTATATCTACACCATAGCCTTCTGTATAACTCTCTAGTCTATACCTATATAAAGTATACAATATGTAATATCTGTATAACATACTGAGATATTTATATCTACACCATAGCCTTCTGTATAACTCTCTAGTTTATACCTATATAAAGTATACAATATGTAATATCTGTATAACATACTGAGATATTTATATCTACACCATAGCCTTCTGTATAACTCTGTAGTCTATACCTATATAAAGTATACAATATGTAATATCTGTATAACATACTGAGATATTTATATCTACACCATAGCCCTCTGTATAACTCTCTAGTCTATACCTATATAAAGTATACAATATGTAATATCTGTATAACATACTGAGATGTTCATATCTACACCATTGCCCTCTGTATAACTCTCTAGTCTATACCTATATAAAGTATACAATATGTAATATCTGTATAACATACTGAGATATTTATATCTACACCATAGCCTTCTGTATAACTCTCTAGTTTATACCTATATAAAGTATACAATATGTAATATCTGTATAACATACTGAGATATTTATATCTACACCATAGCCTTCTGTATAACTCTCTAGTCTATACCTATATAAAGTATACAATATGTAATATCTGTATAACATACTGAGATATTTATATCTACACCATAGCCTTCTGTATAACTCTCTAGTTTATACCTATATAAAGTATACAATATGTAATATCTGTATAACATACTGAGATATTTATATCTACACCATAGCCTTCTGTATAACTCTGTAGTCTATACCTATATAAAGTATACAATATGTAATATCTGTATAACATACTGAGATATTTATATCTACACCATAGCCCTCTGTATAACTCTCTAGTCTATACCTATATAAAGTATACAATATGTAATATCTGTATAACATACTGAGATGTTTATATCTACACCATAGCCTTCTGTATAACTCTGTAGTCTATACCTATATAAAGTATACAATATGTAATATCTGTATAACATACTGAGATATTTATATCTACACCATAGACTTCTGTATAACTCTCTAGTCTATACCTATATAAAGTATACAATATGTAATATCTGTATAACATACTGAGATATTTATATCTACACCATAGCCTTCTGTATAACTCTGTAGTCTATACCTATATAAAGTATACAATATGTAATATCTGTATAACATACTGAGATATTTATATCTACACCATAGACTTCTGTATAACTCTCTAGTCTATACCTATATAAAGTATACAATATGTAATATCAATACACAGTAGCAATAGATTTTAAAAAAATGTACTAGAGTATATCACCAAAATGAGAATCACAATGATTTCAGTCCTAGAGGTACTGTGAATAAAGCTCACAAAATAATATCTCTGCTCTATCTGCATTCAGTTTAACATATAAACTTTTAAATTAAAAAAAATTAGAGGTACTGTTGGTTTAGTGAATGATAACATATGTCTTCCCTTCATTTTTGTCCCAGAAAATAATCAATCATGATAATTGCTTATTTGACCTTGACATTGAAAGACTTAATAATAAGAATCGGTGCAAGAGCTAAAAGTCCCCAAACTTTGTTTGACTGATATAATAATAAGAACTAGGACAAACACAATCAACCTTCAAACTTTGTTTGTGAAATTTAATTATACTGGTACCATTTATCCCTGTTCACTCTACTTCATCAGGTACCAGAAGACTGGACACATAATTTTCTTCCTCAGGATTTTGTTTGTAAAGAATAATAAAATGATTACAGTCATCAACATCAATAATTATTAACCTGAAATATGTTGTTTTCTCACCTCCTATTGTAAAACCACTTAAAACTGTAGTACAAAAACATTAATAAACATTCAACAGTCCAAATAGGGAATATACTTTATGGTAAAATACATGTCGTTAAAACAGCAATATATTACCTGAAATTCAATTTGGTACAGTTTTATTTGTTAGATTTTATAATTACAAAAACAATAATATTACAATATTCTTATGTTACTTACATAATGTTTACAATTCCAAACAGAGAAAAAGTGGAATCTTCTCCTGTAAATAAAAAAAAGACATTCTTACATAAAGTTGTAAAAAAACAAGTGTGTACACAGATCTATGTCTCACTTGCCCCTGCAAATAGAGTAAATTATTTCACAAAAATTAAGTAAATCAAATTACCATGTACAAAAACATGTACATGTACCTTCCATGATCAATGGGTGGACCAACTAGAGGCTCACCTGAGCCTGCATCGCTCACCTGATGTGAAAAGTTAACGGACGACGGATGCCAAAAGCTCACATTGCCTTTGGCAAGGTGAGCTAAAAATGGTGAACCAAGGTTGTATGGTAATGGAGAACCTGCAATAATCATAAATTTAACAAAATCAGTAGATGATAAAATGAGATTAAGATTATACATATAACTTTCTGACATGTACCCACCCTCCATGATCAATGTATGGACCATGTATGATGAGTCCAGGTTACATGGTAAAAAGTACAAATAATTGACATTGTTAAAGCCATTGCCACCACTGGAGAAGTGTTTTGCCAAAAGACACAGGCAAAACAAAAATCACACCAAGATATATAGTATTATGTGTGTTGCTGTATTTATATAGTTTTATCAATTATTTCATGCTTTTCTGTTGTTTTGACTTATTTGTAGAAATATATATAGTTTATTTCTAATAAATAGTCAGTGGTTTTCTCCGGTTTCCTCCACCAATAAAACTGACTGCCACAATATAGCTAAAATATTGTTGAAAGTGGTGTTAAACACCATAAACCAAACCTATAAAAAGTATCTATCATAACACAGTAACACTTCATTAATCCAAGTTCATTAAAAGTAATCAAGTCATTTGACATGAAAAAAAATTATATACTTACCAAACTGAAACTCATTTAGTTTGATTTTTGTATTTTGAGGTCCAATATTTAAGAGTAAAGTATTTCTACAGTTTTCTATCACCATGCCGACTGTTATTGACTTGTTAAGTCTGGGAAGATCAACACAACATTCTATACTATTACATGTTGAAGTTACTGAGCATGTTATCCAGGAAGGTAAATCTGGTAGATGTATCCCACAACCTGAAATATATGAGTACAAGTCATTGAAAAGTTACCAGGTGTACATGTAGTTTCATTAATAAACCCTGAATAAAACACAATCATGTATAAACCACACCCTGAATAAAACACAATCATGTATAAACCAAACCCTGAATAAAACACAATCATGTATAAACCAAACCCTGAATAAAACACAATCATGTATAAACCCCACCCTGAATAAAACACAATCATGTATAAACCACACCCTGAATAAAACACAATCATGTATAAACCACACCCTGAATAAGACACAATCATGTATAAACCAAACCCTGAATAAAACACAATCATGTATAAACCAAACCCTGAATAAAACACAATCATGTATAAACCAAACCCTGAATAAAACACAATCATGTATAAACCAAACCCTGAATAAAACACAATCATGTATAAACCAAATCCTGAATAAAACACAATCATGTATAAACCAAACCCTGAATAAAACACAATCATGTATAAACCAAACCCTGAATAAAACACAATCATGTATAAACCAAACCCTGAATAAAACACAATCATGTATAAACCAAACCCTGAATAAAACACAATCATGTATAAACCAAACCCTGAATAAAACACAATCATGTATAAACCACACCCTGAATAAAACACAATCATGTATAAACCCCCCCTGAATAAAACACAATCATGTATAAACCAAACCCTGAATAAAACACAATCATGTATAAACCACATCCTGAATAAAACACAATCATGTATAAACCACACCCTGAATAAGACACAATCATGTATAAACCAAACCCTGAATAAAACACAATCATGTATAAACCAAACCCTGAATAAAACACAATCATGTATAAACCAAACCCTGAATAAAACACAATCATGTATAAACCAAACCCTGAATAAAACACAATCATGTATAAACCAAACCCTGAATAAAACACAATCATGTATAAACCAAACCGTGAATAAAACACAATCATGTATAAATCAAACCCTGAATAAAACACAATCATGTATAAACCAAACCCTGAATAAAACACAATCATGTATAAACCAAACCCTGAATAAAACACAATCATGTATAAACCAAATCCTGAATAAAACACAATCATGTATAAACCAAACTTTTAAATGCAGGAAATCTTTGCTAAAATAACTTGCATAAAACTTACACCTGTCTATTCTGAACACAAAAGGTGATCCCAATGAGGTTTGGTTTGGACAGGTTTCACTGTATAATGAATTTGATCTTTCTTCTGCCATTATTTGGTGATACACAAGTAGTTACAGTATTCAAAACAAAACTAAAATTAAATTCATCAAATAATAATTACCTGTAGCATGTTGTACATTAGAGCATTTCTGGTCAGAAATAAACCTTGTTATTCCCCACATCTGCATCAGTTGTAAGACAGCCCACTGTGGTAATGGGTCAACATTCTGTAGTATATCATTTTCAGAAATCCAGGAGACAAGACTGAAATCTAAACATTTATTTACACTAGTAAAAGGAGAAAAGTTCATTAATACATGTATAAACTAAAATTGGATTATCACCATCAAGTTCCTAACTACTGTGAATGGGCTTGAAATCATTTCTTTGTAAACTGAAAGAATAGTTGATTACACAAAGTAGCTACCCTTTTTCAAAACTTGAAAATGATTAAAAAATGAATTGTATTATGGCAACACATTAAAAATCAGATGGAATTTAGAACTCCTCACAGTAACCATTGATATTTTAGAAGAAAAAAATACCTACCTTTAATAGGGAAATGGCTGTTCCATTCACAGGGAGGTTTAGGTAGCTTGTAGTCTTTAAACACATCTACTGATTGATAACATGGTACTGAAACATCAGCATCTAAATGTGTACTAAGTGTAAGATCTACAAGATAGCTACCCTCTGACAACAAGTCATAAACTGTCAGTCTGAAATACAGAAACATCAGCATCTAAACATGTACTAAGTGTAAGGTCTACAAGATAGCTACCCTGTCAGTCTGAAATAAAGACACATAAAACAAAGATTTTTATCATAAAAAAGCTTTCCAATACTATTCATTTTCGAAATTAACTAAGATAATCCTAACATAAATATTTTGTATCAATTTGGTGAGAAACCGTCAAAGAATAAATTTGCAAGAGCACACACAAGCATAGGATACAAACGCCTGCCATCCCGCCTTCATCAAAACATAAGTTTACACTCAAAATTTTGTAACATTTGACCAAGGGAATCTAAAATTAGAGCATGTAAATCATATTGGAAGCGATGAAAAGACAGATGACTGTAACACTTAGAGCTTTTCCAGGAAAAAATACCCGGTAGGGTCGGAACGCCATTGATTTTTTTTTTATCTAGGTGGGGGGCGTAAAACGTATTTCTTTTCTGGGGGTTGTTGTCAAATTTCTATTTAATTAATAGCGGTTGTCGGTATTCTTACCATTTCGGTATATTAAAATAGACCTACTTGCCGGCAAGTCGTGTCACTGTGTTGTTCGTAAAACGGTGTATAATATTCGGTTGCTTGTTCCGCGATTTCGCTTCTTTTGCGTGATTTTTAAGCCAAATTGTCTCCCTTTACCTTCCGAAATATTCTGAATGATATATTATGTAAAAGATGAAGAAATACGAATGATGAACTGGTACCTGGTTCTTTTATTTTCGTTCCTGGGTTCCGAGATAAAAAGTACCAGTCGAAAACGAAACGTGGTCAAATGCCGAAATGGACTGGGATAATGAACAAATTTGCCACTGGTCAACAGCCCTGGACCTGGGGGAATATATTCAGGTGTTTAGAGGTATGTTTGTCAAACTAGGTAAAACAGGAAAGGAATCGTCTGCTTTCGCTTTTCCTTTTGGTGAGGGAAAGAGGGTCCTCAATGGCTCAAAGCAAAGGTTGCGTACTGTCTGTGATGGTTGGGATAAATCAAAAAGTTGAATCTCGAAGGAAAGGAACGTCTGCCTTTGCTGTGCAGAAAAAGGGGGAGGTGTTTACCATTATACATTTGTATGGCACCTCATAAATAGATAAACAACACACTTTATAGGTCACACTTGTACTTGCATTACTGCCATTAAACAGTATTACAGATTTGATCAGTCTGTTTCAAAAAGCCCTTAGTGAAACATCGCCTTATGGCAGTGGAATAAAAAATATTGTCTTTTCATTGAGAAAATTTTCTGGTGTCTAGATTGTAGCTAGTTTTCTTTGGTCTATTATAATATTGACTTTCTTTGCTATATTCTGTCTGTTGAATTCTGAACTTACACTACTTTTGTATAAAATACATGTAATAAACTTACTCTACTCTTAACAGCCCAAACAGCCACATCCCTACAGGTGTTCCCCACTGGAAATCTAACAGATTTTTCTGTAATGTCAACTTCTCTATAGTTATAGTCAGTAAAAATGTACAAGGATCTATCTGTACTGATGCTTCAAATGATTGTCCTATCTTATCAACATTAAAACAACAGGAGACAGAAGAACAGGTGTCCTTGATGTGACATACAGTGGTGTCTGGTATTGATGGAAGTTCTGAAGTCAAGGATGAACACTCTGTAAAAGTCAAGAATAAATCACTGTATAACAAAACAACAGGAGACAGAAGAACAGGTGTCCTTGATGTGACACACAGTGGTGTCTGGTATTGATGGAAGTTCTGAAGTCAGGGGTAAACACTCTGTAAAAGTCAAGAATAAATCATTGTATAACAAAACAACAGGAGACAGAAGAACAGGTGTCCTTGATGTGACACACAGTGGTGTCTGGTATTGATGGAAGTTCTGAAGTCAGGGGTAAACACTCTGTAAAAGTCAAGAATAAATCATTGTATAACAAAACAACAGGAGACAGAAGAACAGGTGTCCTTGATGTGACACACAGTGGTGTCTGGTAGTGATGGAAGTTCTGAAGTCAAGGATGAACACTCTGTAAAAGTCAAGAATAAATCACTGTATAACAAAACAACAGGAGACAGAAGAACAGGTGTCCTTGATGTGACACACAGTGGTGTCTGGTAGTGATGGAAGTTCTGAAGTCAGGGATGAACACTCTGTAAAAGTCAAGAATAAATCACTGTATAACAAAACAACACGAGACAGAAGAACAGGTGTCCTTGATGTGACACACAGTGGTGTCTGGTATTGATGGAAGTTCTGAAGTCAGGGGTAAACACTCTGTAAAAGTCAAGAATAAATTATTGTATAACAAAACAACAGGAGACAGAAGAACAGGTGTCCTTGATGTGACACACAGTGGTGTCTGGTATTGATGGAAGTTCTGAAGTCAGGGGTAAACATTCTGTAAAAGTCAAGAATAAATCATTGTATAACAAAACAACAGGAGACAGAAGAACAGGTGTCCTTGATGTGACACACAGTGGTGTCTGGTAGTGATGGAAGTTCTGAAGTCAGGGGTAAACACTCTGTAAAAGTCAAGAATAAATCACTGTATAACAAAACAACAGGAGACAGAAGAACAGGTGTCCTTGATGTGACACACAGTGGTGTCTGGTAGTGATGGAAGTTCTGAAGTCAAGGATGAACACTCTGTAAAAGTCAAGAATAAATCACTGTATAACAAAACAACAGGAGACAGAAGAACAGGTGTCCTTGATGTGACACACAGTGGTGTCTGGTATTGATGGAAGTTCTGAAGTCAGGGGTAAACACTCTGTAAAAGTCAAGAATAAATCATTGTATAACAAAACAACAGGAGACAGAAGAACAGGTGTCCTTGATGTGACACACAGTGGTGTCTGGTAGTGATGGAAGTTCTGAAGTCAAGGATGAACACTCTGTAAAAGTCAAGAATAAATCACTGTATAACAAAACAACAGGAGACAGAAGAACAGGTGTCCTTGATGTGACACACAGTGGTGTCTGGTAGTGATGGAAGTTCTGAAGTCAGGGATGAACACTCTGTAAAAGTCAAGAATAAATCACTGTATAACAAAACAACAGGAGACAGAAGAACAGGTGTCCTTGATGTGACACACAGTGGTGTCTGGTATTGATGGAAGTTCTGAAGTCAGGGGTAAACACTCTGTAAAAGTCAAGAATAAATCACTGTATAACAAAACAACAGGAGACAGAAGAACAGGTGTCCTTGATGTGACACACAGTGGTGTCTGGTAGTGATGGAAGTTCTGAAGTCAGGGATGAACACTCTGTAAAAGTCAAGAATAAATCACTGTATAACAAAACAACAGGAGACAGAAGAACAGGTGTCCTTGATGTGACACACAGTGGTGTCTGGTATTGATGGAAGTTCTGAAGTCAGGGGTAAACACTCTGTAAAAGTCAAGAATAAATCATTGTATAACAAAACAACAGGAGACAGAAGAACAGGTGTCCTTGATGTGACACACAGTGGTGTCTGGTATTGATGGAAGTTCTGAAGTCAGGGGTAAACACTCTGTAAAAGTCAAGAATAAATCATTGTATAACAAAACAACAGGAGACAGAAGAACAGGTGTCCTTGATGTGACACACAGTGGTGTCTGGTATTGATGGAAGTTCTGAAGTCAAGGATGAACACTCTGTAAAAGTCAAGAATAAATCACTGTATAACAAAACAACAGGAGACAGAAGAACAGGTGTCCTTGATGTGACACACAGTGGTGTCTGGTATTGATGGAAGTTCTGAAGTCAGGGGTAAACACTCTGTAAAAGTCAAGAATAAATCATTGTATAACAAAACAACAGGAGACAGAAGAACAGGTGTCCTTGATGTGACACACAGTGGTGTCTGGTAGTGATGGAAGTTCTGAAGTCAAGGATGAACACTCTGTAAAAGTCAAGAATAAATCACTGTATAACAAAACAACAGGAGACAGAAGAACAGGTGTCCTTGATGTGACACACAGTGGTGTCTGGTATTGATGGAAGTTCTGAAGTCAGGGATGAACACTCTGTAAAAGTCAAGAATAAATCACTGTATAACAAAACAACAGGAGACAGAAGAACAGGTGTCCTTGATGTGACACACAGTGGTGTCTGGTATTGATGGAAGTTCTGAAGTCAGGGGTAAACACTCTGTAAAAGTCAAGAATAAATCATTGTATAACAAAACAACAGGAGACAGAAGAATAGGTGTCCTTGATGTGACACACAGTGGTGTCTGGTAGTGATGGAAGTTCTGAAGTCAGGGATGAACACTCTGTAAAAGTCAAGAATAAATCACTGTATGACTTGCCAGGTTTAGAATTTGTGGATTGGATTATATTAGTCAAAAATTGTGTCTATAATCTGACCAAATTTTGATAGAACTAGAGGTACTATGAGTAAAAATTACAAAATGATGAACACCTCTGTATTCAGTTTACCATACAAACAAATGCTTAAACAAAAAAAAAGAGATACTGTTGTTTTAGTAAACTAAAACAAATGTCTCCTCTTCATTTGGTCGCAGAAACCCAATTAGTGATAAAAAAAATAACTTATTTGACCTTGGTAGAAGAGACCATTTACAAGATTTCCTTCCAAATTCCTAAAAAAAAAAATCATATCTATATTATATTACAGTAGACTCCACTTAATTGCAAACCGGTTAATTGCAAAATTCGTATTATTGCAAAAAAAGCTTAAACACCGATCCATTTACCATTCATTTAACGTTAAAAGACCCGGTTAATTGCAAAGCGGTTAATGGCAAAATTCACTTTATTGCAAAGACAATTTTTCCCAAAAATGTATAAAAGTGTCGGTTATTTGCAAAACTACCCTAGAACTGATAAAAAAAAAAGGAGAAAAAAAAATCCAATACACCTTTGAAATATTTTTTCTTGCAGATCGATGTTGAAACGTCGTGTGGTGATAACCTGATCAGACATTTGGAGACGTTTTGAACTATTGAATATTTTAATAAAAATCCATTTACATGTTTATTTGTGTTTAATCCTTTTCCTGAACTTCAATAAAGCTCTAATAAAGAACGTTTTGTGTACCTCAATCATTGTTGATCGTCTGCCATTTTGATTCAATAATTAAGTGTGTGACCTTACAGGAAAAAGCCCTGGTGTCTATTTTTAGATTTGTAACAATCAGCCACGTGGCAATTCAAAACACATAATTAGTGATCAAAGAAATTAATATGAATGCTGATCAGTGATTAAAAACTTCAAGAGAAATTAAAATATGTTTACTTAGTTAGTTAATTAATTAATGTAAATTAGAACATCAAACAAAACAAGTGGATTAATTATTTTTTTATTTATTTAATAATGAAAAGTATTCAGATTTTGGGTTTGTGTTTTTTTTATTTTGCTATAAAGCATAGGGGGAAAATGAGTTCGTCATTCAGTAAGCAAAATGTCATCCTATGGTTATAAATATCCACCATCACGTGATAAAAACAACTACACAAACCCTCAATACACAAAGCTCCCATTACACAGAAACTGAATGAAGTCAACAACAGAGATATCTATCGATAATAACCTACCAAGATGAAAAGTAAATCCCTACAGTTATAAATAACAATATGGATACTGCAGTAACTATTATTAATTTAGTACAACTCATTTACAGTACACAAAACGTAACATCTATCACGTGATCATGTGACACTCGATGTACACAAAAAGCTCCCCCAATACACAGAAATTATGGAAATATTATTTACACCAGTAATAAACAACAAAGACTTTCATTAAATATTCTAATTTATTATTTACATTCATGCATTTACTTTATCAACATATCAGCTCCAGGTAAACAAAATGTCAATATCACGGCACCTGTAGTCTATACTTCCGGTTTGAATAGCATTTCGTTTTATCGCAAAGTCGGCTTAATTGCAAAATTTTCTCTGACAAATAGGCTTTCAAATAAGCGGAATCCACTGTACTAATTAAAAAAAAAAATATGGTGTCATCTTTTGCCATTTTATTCTAGGGTATAAAGGCTACCTACACTCCATTTCCATATTGTTTGTTTGTTTGTTTGATGGTGCTTAACGACACTTTCAACAATATTTCAGTTATATCGTGGTGGTCAGTTTTATTGGGAGAGGAAATCAGAGGACCCGGAGAAAACCACTGACCTGTCGCAAGTCACTGACAAACTACATCACATAATGTTGTACACCTCGCCCTGATCGAGATTCAAACTCACAACATCAGGTAGATGTAAATCCAACTACCATACAATCACGGCCACGACGGCCCCCCATTCCCATATTGTAAAAGAAACCAAAAGGAAGAAATCTACTATAAAAACCAAAAAAATATGTATATCTTCTGTTCAAGATAGAAATTTCTAAAAATGTATGATAAAGTACTTAAGATGTTACATTTGTACGACTTAAAAAGTACTAAATCATTTGTACTGGATGCTAAAATTAAAGACAAATCTAAAGCAAAAACTACATGGGTACTTAATACAGTAACAATTTGGTGTAAAACTGTAATAATCTCCATATAATTTTTTGATTTATAGTTTTCAACACTTCACGATTTAAACATAGTCTATAAATATATAGTAGTTTGTCACCTCCAAATTAAGATTTGTGTTTAAATCTTAAATCACAAAATTATATGCAGATTATGAAGAAAAATTTCAAAACAAGTTGTTTTTGTGTGTGTAAATCTCCTCTGTAAATATCTTTTTTGTATGTGAAAAATTGTGGTTTTTATATAAAATATATTGGGAAAAATCGAAAGTGACGAACAGTTATCTCCACTTACTGTACCTTGCAGGTTAATAATATACACATACTAACTGTCAATGTGGGAAAACAGCAATTTTATTCTCTCTTAAGTCAGCAAATTTTCCAAATATTTTGTAAATAAGTGATTTATTGTACCAAAGAAAAACAAATCTCTAACAATATGGCTATTAAAGAACACAAATAACTTCCAATATGTAATATTAAGAAATATTCAGCAGAACAAAATGGAGAAGCTGACCTCATTGAACGACTATTAAACAACGGATTGGTAATCAGTGCTACAACTTTTGACTGATATATAAATGAATAATACAAAAATTCTTAAATAGCTTACCATTGTTCCATCCAGAGAGTGAATTAAGGTAAGGGGATACACTGGTACTACAGGGAACATCTGTGATAAACTCTGAAAGTCCTAAACCATCCATCAACTTCTTCTTTTGATAATCACTCAAGCTATCCCCAATGTTCAAGTCAAATTCTTCTTTTATATATTTATTGAATGAGAACTCTGTGAATAGATTAAGATTCCATCTTTAATATATTATTAAATATTAATTTAGCTTAGAGTTGTTAACAAAAATGTAATTAAAGATACAACATGGAAGTCTATGATTAAGATTAAACAATTAATTTGGAATTCTATGATTTAGATTAACCCATTAAGAGTCAAACTAGATTTCTACGAATTTAGAAAAGGCATAACTTTTTATTTATTATTTTTATGCATTGGAAGTTAATTAGTCTGATTCATTGAGATAATTATCTACTGTATGTTGGGGCCGTCGTGGCCGTGATCGTATGGTAATTGGATTTATAACTACCTATGCAATCAGTGCCAATCACCATTAATGTTGTGAGTTCGAATCCAGCTAAGGCAAGGTGTACTTGATACAACATTATGTGATAAAGTTTGTCAGTGACTTGTGACAGGTCTGTTGTCTTCCCTGGGTACTCTGGTTTCCTCCACCAATAAAACTGACCGCCACGATATAACTGAAATATTGTTGGCATTATACACCATAACATAACCTACTGTATGTTAACCTAAATCTTTCTTCTAAAACAAGATATCTTTCTCACCTGGATCTATAAAATTACTTTTCCATTCACAGATAGATTTAGGTAAGATGGCATTAGTCAGTATTGGAACACTGTGTCTACATGGACCATTGGTCTCAAAACAAACACTCAAGTGAAGATTCACCACAAACTGTCTCTTGTACTTTATATCTTCAATGTCGTAACTAGATAAAACAAATGTTGTTTAATATACTAATAGTATTATAATACACCAAACTTTTATCTGAAATCACAATGGCAATTTATTGATGTTGCTTATAAATTCTTAATATTTAAAACTTACTCTAGACGAATAAATCCAAAGAGATAAAGATGATCCTTGTGACCAAACTGATAATCCATCAGACTAACATTGACCTGGAGTTTCTCTATCTGTATCACCAAGGTATAGTGACAAGGATCTAGTCTAAGGCTAGTAGTTATAGATCTACTGATCAGTTCTACATCTGTACAGCACCAGATACTAGTACAGTCTGTAGACAGGTGACATGATATAACATTATATAACACAGGGAGGCTGACATTCTGTGAACAGTCTGTAATAATAGAGAAAATACATAACCACTAATTCAACCAATCAGAGCTTAGAACATATACAAAAGTAGTCCATTTTAAAGAAAAAAGTTCCTTTCACTTTGTTGTATTGTGAAAAATACTGAATGGAATGGAATAATTAAAATTGATAATTGAAGTTGAATATATAAGGATTATTTTCAGCCCAAATTTGATTGATTTAGTTGTATTTTAATACCGATATGGAGGATTTGATGCATGACCTATAAATACTGAATTTCTGGGGGATGATGGAGCTATTTTTAGAGTAGGTATTTTCCATAGCCTGACATTCCACTGCAAGACTTTAAACATGACCTGATATTTTGATAGAACGTAGAGGAATCATGTACGCTTCAGAAAATGCATGGTCTTGGAAAGGTTAAACTTAAGACAAAATAGCCAGTTAGGCTAAAAAAAACACAAATTTAGTAGAAAATATTAAAGAAATGAATTACAGGTTTCACACCTGATATCAACTGATGAATCATTTTTGGCAAGATATTTTATAATTTGTCTAAAGTAAATTGTGTCAATCAACCAGCATCCTTTTAATGAAAATTTAATGTCTGTATCTTACATATTCTATGTAACAAACAACAATATACAAATACTTCTTAAAGGCAAAAGAAAAATTCTTTCGAAATCTCTTTTTTCATAAAACACTGTCTGTTAGAAATATTGGAAAAATATTAATATTTGTATATACCAAAGGAAATAATTCTATTATACTTGATGATTTTCTATGCACATACAATGGGCTACCAAAGGGTTTACCATGGGAGGATATATTCAAAAATATATGAAACAAGTGATAACACTGATAAACACAATATATGTACACACAATGTCCAAATGAATGGTGTGTTTAAAGATGAAATTTATTTGTATTTTGGTATGAAATAAGAGGAAATGTTTGATGAATCTTGTATATTAATTCTCCTGCTTCTCAGACTCATGAAATAAATCTTATATTTACAGACACCATACCTAAATTGTTTAAATATATATATCTATAAAGATGTACTATTGTTCTAAAACCTATTTCCCTATAATGTTCCTGAGAATAATTTTCCAGTCAAATTACCATTGTTCCATCGACCTTTGACTGGTATATATGGTTCTTTATCTCTATTACATTGACTGTCCAGTAGGAAGGGGGTGACTCCAAGCTTGTTTAACAGTTGTAATGTGACTTCTGATGTCAGTTTATCTAATGACAAACTTAATCCTTTGTTTGATAAGAAATTGTCCAGAGAAAAATCTGTAAATATAAAACAAACTAGTATTACTGTGAGCACAGCTCACTAAGATATACCTCCCGCTCCCCACATCTGTCCAACCTATTTCCATAACCAAAACATTACTGATTGTTCCGACCAAAAATGAAAGGGACCCTCCTCTCTTCACCAGTAAGCTGCTGATAAAATTTCAAAACATTCTGAGAAACACTACTCAAGTTATCATACGACATAGGGTAAAAATCCTATTTTCCGTCATATCAAGTCCAATAACTCTGGAACGGCAAAAGTGAAAATCGTCAAAAATGAAAGGGATCTTCCTCTCTTCACCGGTAAGCTGCTGATAAAATTTGAAAATATTTTCAGAAACACTACTCAAGTTATCATACGACATAGGGTAAAAATCTTATTTTCCGTCATATCAAGTCCAATAACTCTGGAACGGCAAAAGTGAAAATCATCAAAAATGAAAGGGATCCTCCTCTCTTCACCGGTAAACTGCTGATAAAATTTCAAAACATTCTGAGAAACACTACTCCAGTTATCATACGACATAGGGTAAAAATCATATTTTCCGTCATATCAAGTCCAATAACTCTGGAACGGCAAAAGTGAAAATCATCAAAAAAGAAAGGGATCCTCCTCTCTTCACCAGTAAGCAGCTGATAAAATTTTAAAAGATTCTAAGAAACACAACTCAAGTTATCATACGACATAGGATTTGTCTACAGACGAACATGGTGAAACCAGTATACCCCCCTACAACTTCGTTGCGGGGGGTATAATAAAGATTCTTATTATTTTTATAAAGGAGATTAAAAATCATTTTAGCATTTTATTACATTGTAATTATGGAAACATTACGTACCTGTCTAAACTGAACTTTGAGTAAATTCCCAATGTAGGAAATCTTTGTTAATTTAACCAGTATAAATTGAACACCTGTCTATTCTCAACACACATGATGTCCCAAAATAAGGAGGTTTGGTTTAGACAGGTTTCACTGTACTTGAAATTTTGAGTGTGCCAATAGGAACAAACTGTACCCCTCTACTTGTTTCTGTATTAGAAAGTATTAGAAATATATATGTTTTCTCCCATAAAATTAATTTCACTGAACAACCCCAGATTTGGTTTGTACACCATTATGTATCATGAAGACAAGCACATATATATTACCTGCGACAACGTATACTGAGAGACAATTTAGTCACAATCACTGGACAATTGAAACTATATTATTCTAAATTTCAAGCATGCTTACAGATATGAGTGTGAAAAATCAAAATACAAAATATTTCATTGTGAAGCATGATTGAACTGATTTTCAAGCATAATTACGTGAAAGGTAAACCCCACTTCAGGATCCCTTCAATGAGATATGTCCACACAGAAACCATAAGTTATGCAGGTACCATTGTATATTTTAAACCAACTATCTGAAATGTGACTTTCATGAAAACTCAATTCTGAACAAGTTTTTTTCCATAAAAACTCAAGCTTTAACTCTTCCATTAAACTAGGAAAATCAGAAGTGACATAATTTATACCATACCTTTAATTACAAAGTCTGTATCCCAGTTACACAAAGGTTTGGGCAGTCTAGTATCCTGGAACACTTTGAGTACCACTTCACATGGACCAGACCTCTCCATACATACAGATATATCCATGTTGATTAGTAACTCATTATCGTCAACAAGATCCTCTATTCTGAAGCTAAAATATTAGAAATATACCCTAAAAATATTTGTCCATTGTTACATAAACAAAATAATTTCAATTTGATAATGCTAAATTAAATTTCTATAATTAATAACAATGTGAAACCAGAAACTTTCATGAGCTAGTAAAGTTCCCTATGTAGGCCTAATAATCCATGTCTTTCAATCTCCAAAGACCAAGAGTTTATTTTCACATATTTCATGTTTCTGAAAAGAACATTATTTTTCCATAGGGTCATATGATAAACTATGGCCATATTTGATTTCTGATTCAATTTTTTTTAAACAGACACTATTAAGGGGACCATTCAATGATCATTAATTTAAAGTTTGGGTTCAAGCAAGACTGTTGGTTTTTGAGAAAAAGCTTTTTATTCATCCCCATAAGGTCCTATGATAAATTTTGTTTTGATGGTGGCCATCTTGGATATATGACAGACAAAAATGAAAACTGTGTAAGGGACTATCTAATAACTATACACAGTTTATATTCAATCAAGTTTCTAATTTCCATGAAAAACTGTTTGTTCCTTTTCAAAAAGGTCCTATGTTTAAACTAAATGTGTCCAGTGGTAGCAGCTGCCTTATATTTCTGAAAGACACAAAATAAATATTTTTGTAGAGGACTGTCAAAGGAACATTCCTGCCAACTTTGCTTTCAAATGGTAGTGTTTTCATAGAAGAAGAATCTTAAATATTTTTTCTAGTAGGGTCACAAGTCAAACCTTGTCTTGCTCGTGGCGACCATCTAATGAGGGCTCTCCTAGAATCAATTGTAGGTTGGGAGGTGGTAATTCATAGTATTTTACTTACTTTAAATTTAACAGTCCAAATAAGGAATATGCTTCTTTCTTTCCCCATTCATAGTTGATCAGAGAATATTCCAAGTGAACTTTTTCAATATCTACAGTTAATTTATA
Source organism: Bathymodiolus septemdierum (assembly GCA_963383655.1). Lineage (NCBI taxonomy): Eukaryota > Metazoa > Mollusca > Bivalvia > Mytilida > Modiolidae > Bathymodiolus > Bathymodiolus septemdierum. Next base: position 99,729,894 of record OY726517.1, on the reverse strand, counting down.
ACTACAGGTGTCTATGTCTATGTTGGTGTGAAGTTTTCTCTGTATACCAGGTAGCTCTATACAACAGTCAATACTGGTACATGTATTTGGTATATAACATGTAGCATAGGGAGACAGATTTACTTCAGCTGTAATCGGTGTTGAACAATCTAAAACACAACAGTCAATATTAGGACATACAACATAGGGAGACAGATTTACTTCAGCTGTAATCAGTGTAGAACAATCTAAAACACAACAGTCAATATTAGGACATGTAACATAGGGAGACAGATTTACTTCAGCTGTAATCAGTGTTGAACAATCTAAAACACAACAGTCAATATTAGGACATGCAACATAGGGAGACAGATTTACTTCAGCTGTAATCAGTGTTGAACAATCTAAAACACAACAGTCAATATTAGGACATGTAACATAGGGGGACAGATTTACTTCAGCTGTAATCAGTGTTGAACAATCTAAAACACAACAGTCAATATTAGGACATGTAACATAGGGGGACAGATTTACTTCAGCTGTAATCAGTGTTGAACAATCTAAAACACAACAGTCAATATTAGGACATGTAACATAGGGGGACAGATTTACTTCAGCTGTAATCAGTGTTGAACAATCTAAAACACAACAGTCAATATTAGGACATGTAACATAGGGAGACAGATTTACTTCAGCTGTAATCAGTGTTGAACAATCTAAAACACAACAGTCAATATTAGGACATGTAACATAGGGGGACAGATTTACTTCAGCTGTAATCAGTGTTGAACAATCTAAAACACAACAGTCAATATTAGGACATGTAACATAGGGGGACAGATTAACTTCAGCTGTAATCAGTGTAGAACAATCTAAAACACAACAGTCAATATTAGGACATGTAACATAGGGAGACAGATTTACTTCAGCTGTAATCAGTGTTGAACAATCTAAAACACAACAGTCAATATTAGGACATGTAACATAGGGGGACAGATATACTTCAGCTGTAATCAGTGTTGAACAATCTAAAACACAACAGTCAATATTAGGACATGTAACATAGGGAGACAGATTTACTTCAGCTGTAATCAGTGTTGAACAATCTAAAACACAACAGTCAATATTAGGACATGTAACATAGGGGGACAGATTTACTTCAGCTGTAATCAGTGTTGAACAATCTAAAACACAACATTCAATATTAGGACATGTAACATAGGGGGACAGATTTACTTCAGCTGTAATCGGTGTTGAACAATTTAAAAAACAAGTCAATATTAGTACATGCATAACTTTTCACAACAAAACAAACCCCACTTCTGGAAAATCTCAAACAGATCCTATGATAGGACAGGCACAGCAATGTAACAGAGTAAAAACTGATTATTATAATCCTAACCTTGACACCTCTATATATCTAGATCCTCAGCAGTCAGCCAGAAATAAACAAATATGGAAAATTATGCTTAGCCATTAGGTTATTTATGATAATGATCTTAGGGTCTTCCCTGTTTTGTCCATGATGATATGGTAGTTAGATTTAACATATACATGTGTAACCAGTCCATAACACTAATAAGATTTATGAGTTCAATTCTCTGCTGTGGCAATTTGTACTTATAAAAACCTTATGTGATAAAGTTTGTTAATGACTAATGAAAACTAGGCAGTTTACTCAGGGTACTCCAGTTTCTATCCACCAATAAAAGCCACTGAAATATCATTGAAAATGAAATTAAACACCTAGAATCCATAATCCTGATAATTTTTCTACAATCAAGGTTTTTTTTAAGAAAAGAAATCAAGATTCATTTATTTCTTACATGTGTAAAGTCATAAAATGTCGGAGATTATGGTGTTTAATACCCATTTCAACAATATATCATGTTTAACACCACTTTTAAACAATATATCAGTTATATTCAACCATGTCAAATAATGTACAATAGTCTCACTATTACTAGTACAAGACCCCTCCCAGCAAAGGCTGCCATTTTATCAGGCCAGATTTCAGAACCACTGAAACAGGAAAATACTTCTAAATTGCCCTCTAAAAAAAGTCACCCCTCTTATAAGGCCACTTTTCATTGCTGAATGGGTGGCCTTATTAGACCACTGTAATTAATATGTTGATGAAATACAACAAACACGATGTCAATTAAAAAACATACCATTAACCCAACCATTTACTGCTGAGTTGTAAGGTGGCTGAGTCACATCACACTGGTGTAAAAGTAGGTATTCAGACACACCCAGATAATCCATCAGACGTGACACAGCATAGTTGTCTAAAGTAGACAACCCAGAATCAGACAGGAACTTTATCATGGAGAAATCTGCAAAAGAAAGCATTTCATAATTCTAGTCCAACCTGTATTAAAGAGGTCATCTTTGGGACAAAGAAAAAGTGGCTATATAAATATGTGACATCTTGAAAAAGGTTCAGTTCATATGAAATTTCTATGTCAAGGACAAGAAAAAAATGTGACCTTTTAATACAGGTGGCCTTATGGGCAGGTTTGACTGTAATGTGTATACTTTACTTTATCTACATGCAAGACCTTTTTTTAAATAACAAATTGTCAAGCATTAATAAAAGGCTGATTAAAAGAAAAATGATAGTTTCTATTTAAATGGACTATTTATTTCAAGGTAGTTCAAGAGTTTAAAATTGTGTGGCCTCTGTGCTTATCGTGTGAATACAATCCTTTGTGACAGATGGATGACCATTCAGGACAAAAACAACATCTCTCCCCAGATGAGGGAAGACATAAATAATAAGATGTTTTAGAAAGTGGCAGTTTTACATACATAGTGTTAACCAGTTTAGTTAGAGCTGTATTCTTACCTTGACTACATTCTACAACAGTAGAAATCAATGTAGGTAGAGTTGTGTTCAGTACACTGTACTCAGTATTGATGTAGTAGTCTGGTTCATATGCCACTGTAGTAAGCAGGTCTACATCAATCCCTGATCCTATTCCTACAGAGATTATCCTTACATTTCTACTGTTACACAGTGCTGCCTGGTTTATTGCTTTGTTTTTGTTAGATTTCCCATCTGTCAACAGGACCAAGTAGTTCTGAGCCTCTGTCCTATCACCTTTATTGTTAGTAAACATGTCCTGGCAGACATAACGTAAAGTATCAGCTATATCTGTTGTTGAACCTTTCTTGTAAACTATATCAGATAACAACTGTCTTATTGTAGATTTATCATAACTATGGTTCAGATCAAATATTGTCCTTGATATTCCTGTTCCTTCAAACAATGTCACTCCTACACGAATTATATCTTCACGGATCACTAAATTATCTATTACATTGGTAAGGGCATCTACTGTTTGTTTGAAATTTTCTTCACCAACACTACCAGATTCATCAATTGTAAAAATAATGTCAACTGGCAAAACTGTTATGCATCCTGCAATATTGTTTTATAAAAAACTGTCAAACATTTTCATATATAAATTGTTAGAGGAGATGTTGAAATAACAACAGGAGAGAAATATACTAACTCATAATTACACATAAATTGTCAGAGGAGATGGTGGAAATAATAATACTTGAGAAATATACTCACACATAACTACATATAAACTGTCAGGAGAGATGTGAAAATAATACATGAAAATTATTCTCACTCATAATTCATTTTAATGTCTTTAGATTTTGAACTATTCCATTAGGAATTTGTGGGATTTCTCTTGCTAGTTGTAATTTACCTGGTATATTGTATGGTTTGTTCCAGTTACAGAAAGGTTTAGGTAGTAATGCATTGTCAAATATCACATGTTGTTGACACTCTCCACCATCAGATTCCCAACATAGACTCAATGTCATGGAGAATAAATACAAATTATCTGCTGCTAGATCATCTATCATATACCTATTTATAGAACAAGAAAATTTACACCTTAGAACAAAAGTAAAATTATTAAAATATCTTTAACCAGATGATAATACATCACAAAATACTTGATCTTTATCATATTTGACCTCTTACCCTGTACCAGCTGAAATATTATTCCAAAGCTTTTGCATGAGTTTGTATGATATTAAAGTATGCAATATAATTTCAGGAGATGAGAGTAGAAGTGATTCTTTGTTTGTTGTAGTATACTAGCTACAAGTTAACACAAATAACCTACATGAAAAATAATGATCCTTAACCAACAGATTCTACCTTCCTAGCTAGTAGTCAGTTAACTACGAGCATTCATTGACCCTGCTACTGTACTCTCCATGCTTCTGTTGTCTATCATTTTTGTGATAGTATTTGGTCGTTTTGAGTGGAAGCGAATCTGTGAAGGTTTTTATCACTTTGTTTATATCTGTATTGCCGTTGGAGATCCAATTATCAAAACAGGAGGGTTGGTATCCCATTAACTGGTTTAATTCTGCCATATTTTTGTGCCTGTCTCAAGCCAGAACCTAGATTTTCAACTTCATATGTCATAGTCATTTTTTATGTTCAATGAGTTGAGGTGAGAGGTAGTTGTTTTTTGTTTTCTTTTACATTGGTGGAATTGTTGATCATCACTATTTAAATTTTCTCGTCATAATGAAGAATACAAGTCTAAATCATCTTACCTGACAGTTACAACTCCAAACAAGTCAAATTGTTTCCATTCACCCCAGTCATAATCATCTAATGTCACTTCAAACTGTAGCTTCTCTACACCAAATCTTAGGACATAATTACAAGTATCTACTGTTAGGAAGCTGTGAAAGGATCTACTCATAAAATCTACATCTATACAGCATTGTATCCCAATACAGGTAGCATCCAGGTAACATGTAATGTCGTCAGGTAGAGCAGGTAAATCTATGGTACTATCTGAACAGTCTGCAAAAAACAAACACAATTAATTAAAGGTCTAATAGGAGGAAGATATTGTAATGAATTTTGAAATTGATACTTTTGCAAAACATATTTTTTTACCATGAATCGCTCATTTGTTTTGTTTTGATATATTTACACAATACACAGGTGTCATCCTTCAATTAAACCAGATAAACAATTTTGTAAACATTTTGAATTAAGCATGTGTGAGTGTGAAGATACAGCAAACACTAAATCTGTATAATATGCTATAAAACAGGACTTTATTTTGGGTCGCATGATTTGATTTGACATAGAAGGTATTTATGGTCATCATCTTTGTTTCTAATGTGAACCAGAGTTGCAGGCCTTGCTTCACTAAAACAGAGCTACATATCTACCTGAAGTCCATCCTTGATAAGCTGCAGTAAACACTGAATCTGTATAAACACATTTATCATCAGACAAGAACTTAGTCAGTCCAAGATCTGATATCAGTTGAGAAATCCCTTCAGAAGACAGTTGAACATCAGGCAGGAAACCAGTCTGGCTAAACCAATTAGAAAGAGACCAGGCTACAATGATAAAATATTCATTAGATTTGTTTCTCCAGAATAACATGTACATGAAGTCAAATTGTGGCCCCCTCCTAGCACATATAGTAGTAAGATTAACAAGATATGATTATAATCTAATGATTATGAAGTCTCAAGTCTCCTAAACCGGCCACTTACAACAGGTTTAAAAAATAAATCAAAAGCTACCTTTGAAATCGAACAATGTTGAATTTTTGCGGTATTGTGGTGGCCATTTTGAAAATGGAGACCGGTAGAAATTTTTCGATGTCGGGAATCAATTCAGGTCATCATAATCTAGCTACATTGAAATCGAACAATGTTGAATTTTGAAAATGGCGACTGCTAGAAATTTTTCAATGTCGGGACATCATAATCTACCCACATATCAAATTTAGATGATATCGGACAATGTTGAATTTTTGCGGTATTGTGGTGGCCATTTTGAAAATGGTGATCGGCAGAAATTGTTCAATGTCGGGACATCATTATCTACCCACATATCAAATTTTGATGATATCGGACAATGTTGAATTTTTACCACCCATTTCTTATGCCGTGTTTTGGTAGCCATTTTGAAAATTTTGAAAATGCAGAATTGCTCCTCTAATGGTGACCTATCACTATGTCAAATTTTATGTCTCTATCATTATCCATTTAGAAGTTATCAACATTAATGTATGAAATTTGAACTTTCCCATAGGATTCTATAGTAACCCCCACCCCCTTTGAATCCCTCAAAATATGACTTTGACCCCCTTTACGACAAAGCTGAAAACTTTAGGACCAACTAGAAACATATATCTATAACTCCACCAAGTTTCATGAAATTCTGTCCAGTAGTTCCTGAGATCTGCAGTGGACAAGTTCATGTGCCAAAGAAAGAAAGGAGAAAGAGAAGAAAGAGAATAAGAATAAGAATAATAATAATAAGAAGAAGAAATGGAGCAAAAACAATAAGTTGTTTGGGAGACTTAATTAACTCTAGATATCTTAAACCTCTCACATTATGAGGTTCCACTGTACAAGGAAATACCTTTTTTTATAATGATTAGTCTGACAATCTTCTGTCCAGGGAAACAACCACATGGACTTTACTAATTAAAATGAATTATTTACATTATTGACTCTTTCAAGAAGAATATAAATATTCATAATTTGATGAGTAACTACTAATATAAATGGCAAAATAAAGACCAGATTCTTTTCTATATAAAACTAGAGGTTGACCTGAACATGTACAACTCACCTGGCCATTCATACCGTTTGTGTTCAATCAAGTCTAGATTTTCAGAAAAAAAATATTTCATTTATTTTCACACATGGTACTGTGTTAAACTTTAACCCATTAAAATAGGACTTAAAAAAAATAAAAATCTTAGCCATTGGACCCATTGGTCCTCTCATATCTCTGAAATGGTAAAAGCCACAACAAACCTGTTAGGCCATTTCAGACAGTTTTTTTCCCCAAGAAATTAAATGAAAAAAAAACTGCATATAAATACGACTAATAATAAACTCAAATAAAATATTCATTTCGGGTATTGGTCCTTTCAGGCTCCCCTTGACTACTTTATCACGGAAACCATGAGGGCTAGGTCAAATCTATTTGAAAAACACTGGGAAGAACTTTCATAAAGAAAAACACTATCAAAATCAGAATAACAATAAAAATTCAAAATTTTAGGTGTTGGTTCCTTTTGCTCTTCAGATGATGATCAGATGAAAAGTGAATCCATTATATTAGATGACCCTATGGTCAGGAGAGCTAAACAAGTCAAAACTTACATGGATCAAAGAAACCTTTCTGCCAACTACACATAATCTTTGGAAGCTTGGTGTTGGAAAAGATGGCAGCATCTACTAGACAGGGTCCTCCATCATTAAAGCAAACCTTAATGCTTAGATCTATGTAGAATATATTCTCTCCTGCCATATCACTTATCATATACCTAAAATATATCATGTATTTTCACTTATTTCTGTTCAAAATTTTAAAAGTATCTATGAAGTCATGGAGGTGATAAATCAAAACAAGTCAGATTTTATTCATAAAAAAACACTTAATGCCTTTTTACATTTTTATACCACCTCCTCCAACTCTTATTACTGTGTGTATCCTGTCACCTCAATATAGATACATGAATTTTATTATCACCTCTTTACTGAGATCAATCCTTTTAAAATGTGAATTGAGTTATTAATCTTTATTATTGTTATACCGTATAACCTGTAATTTCTGCAGTTTTGGTCTAAAAAGAAGACATTTAATTTTTGCAAATTTTTTTTCCTGCGGATTGAAAATCTCGGCACTGAAAAAAAAATTGTTTGTATTACAGGAAGCAACAACTGAAGCGATGTTACGATAAACAACTGGTGCACATTACTGTGATCCTTAGAAGTAAAAACATAATTTAAGTTCTTTAGAAAGTTTTCAAACGTTACAACTTCTGAATATGCATTTGGTTAACTTCAAATTTGTCTTAAGAAACTATTTTTTCACTGTTTTCGCGATCTATTTTGTTGACAGGAAATACGAAGTCAACAGTTGGATCGATATCGGTATAAACTTTGATATATTTCTGATATACATTTTTAATGTCGAATTTTCATACTTTATCATATAACAATTTTTTTTATAAGAATTATGATTAGAAGCAATTGTATTCAATTCTTTTAGTATAATGTAGACATAAAAACTTGGGTTAACCGGAATTCTACTACCAGTACATTTCTATTTGTTTGGTTTTTAGATGAATCCTGAGATCACGCAGTTTGATATTATTCAATCGAAGCTACTACAATAATTAAAAAAAAAAAAAAAAAAAAAAAAAAAAAAAAACTAATGTTAATTTCTGAAATAACAATTTTAAATGTTGCTTTAATAAACTTTATTATGATTGTAAACATTTAATCAGGTGATTGTTTCAATTATTGTCGGTGTCAGCTTGATACAATCATATTTCTTGATCTGGAGTAATTGTAATTAACAGGTAAAAATCATCATGCCACAGCTAAATAACCTTTAATTGTTGTGTAAACATTTATATAGTACCATACATGTTAACCTCTGGGAACTGCTAGGGGGGGAGATCTCCCCCCTACCAACTCTTCTAAGGGGGAGATTTTGCGAGTCGCCTTTAAACGCACAAAATTGTACCTTGTAGTTGCATACATGTGATAAGAGTTGCTATGCTACAACTGGAGATTTGTAAATTTTTGGCTGAAGATTTGGTCTCATAACTGGAGATTTTTTATCGACGTATTTGATGCATGTTTTTATTGTTAATTGATGTTTTCTTTTTTGTTTGTTTCAGTATTGAACCAACTGCATCCCATTTCAATATATATTGTTTACATTTCTGTCTTATTAGTAGTGTTTCATATGATGAATGAAGGATAAAAACTGTATTTATAATTTATTCATAATCAAAGCAATAACAATGAAGACATAATGCTCTGAAAAATAAAGTCATAGAGCACTAAAATTAAAAAGTCACTTTGCTGCTGGTGCGTTGGGTGATAGCATACACTTTGGCATTTTTGTGATTTATCAATTCCATCCTGGAACTTAGTCCTTAAATAATACTTTGATCGGCTTTGGTCCCAAACAAGCCATAACAACTCAATCCGAGATGAATTCATTGCACGTTTGATCGAAATAAGAAGTTTTCCTCGGCATCGAAAGTTGTCCGACTCCTGTTTATAACTATTTTTAATTGCCGCTATCACACTTCTAATCATATAAGCGTGTGCCACAAACCCACTTCCTTATCCCCAATTAACTGTCAATCAGTGGATAATTGTTGTATAATCATCAACACCTTAATTAATCTCCATGACCCAATTTACCTGTAAAGGTGTCAAACAGATCAATAACCGGATATCATTTAAACACCTTTACCATTTGTTACTCTCGGCGTTTTTCATCAGCGCGGGAGTTCCAAATGGGGAATTTCCAGAAATATTGATCGCAAAATGTAGGTCAAGATTTTATTGTACTTGATTTTTTTGTTGGGGGAGATCGTCCGGGAGGAAAAGGTGTGTGCGGGAGAATAATGTCTCCCGCGCATGAGACCCAGTCCATGCGGGAGATAAGGCTCTTACGCGGGAGACTCCCGTGAAAAGGGGGAGGGTTAACAGGTATGTAGTACCAGGTTTTGTCTATCTGGATATAGTAATTACGACTAATTATTATATTTGACACTTATGGCGGAATCAGAGATAGAGTTTGAAAACGTATTTTGTACGGAACATTAAACATTTATTTTACATAATATTCTGCGATTTTAATTTCTGCGGTCCAGAGTTGACCGCAGAAATTACCGGTTATACGGTATGATACAACACATTTTATCTGACAAAATATTATTTAGATAATCTAAATGCCCATGATATAGTTGTTCAAGGATTTCAATGTTTTATTTCATTCCTTAGCAATAACAAAAGTAAATTGTTTTTTTGGGATACTTTGATAATTTTCAGAATCTTTTTTTAAATTTCAAATAAATTCTTTAAAATTATTCATAAAAATATTCAGTAAGGTCATTTATTTCAATTATTTTTAGATACTTTTGTGATTTTATTTCTATAACAGCTATATACAAAGAACTTGCATTCTGTTTATAAATATACTTTAATGTGTTTATTGATTTTTTCTTCTTCAGAATATTAAGCTTACATTCTAACTTACACTATTTCTAAAACTCTGTCAATGTGGAATTGTTTCTGTACATTAAAATCTGTATCATACAGAGAAAATTCAAAGTTGTATTTCTCTATGCCCAGACTGAAGGTGTAGTTACACGGATCTATCTTTAGAAAGAAGTTGATATTTCTATTTATAAGATCTACAGGTGCACAGCAGGTAACAGAAGTACATGTAGTGTCCAGGTGACAGGCCATACCACCAGGCAGATCAGGTAAAACAGCTTTAGGACATTCTGATAAACAAATGTATAGTCACACTATTACAATAGTATAATAATAGATCATCATTTAGAAGAGTGAGTGAGTGAGTGATTGTTGCTTAATGCCAGGAGAGCAATTTTTCAGCTTTATCATGGTGAGAACATTTTGTATTTCAATGAGATGATGTCTGTTTTATACTAGGCAAACAGGCAGACCAACCGAGTCCAGCTCGATCTTTCGTCCCAGCCGCCCGAGATCCCAGTCGTCTTGAGAATCCGACAGGACTTTTTGCTCTTTGGTACATATTTTTTTGCCATTTTCATATTCAAAGTTGAAACAGTTAATAATATTTTCAGTCATTTTCCCATTCTCATCAATTCTGAAAAAAATGAGGTCTTATTCTATATTTGTGTTAAAATTACACATCATGGTGATATACACAACCTAGAAAAGCAAATTTTCTGACAAAAATATTTTCACCATATAGATCTCCCCCAAGTAAGTGAATATTAAAAACAGAATAAACCAACTGAAAAATACTTTCAATATTTAAAAATTTTTGGACTTTGAAAGGTGATGAATTTATGATGAAATTTTTGAACACACTACATCTACTCGACTAGCCCAACTCACTTCTGGTTTTACTTCAATTCCTATTATTTCATCACATGAAGAATTTTGGAATGTGTGGGAGGAAATTGTTAGGTTATTCAGAAATATTCCAAAATATTCAAATAAGAACTATACCAGAATTCCAGCCACTACTATCTGCCACACTAAAGACTGGGTCTAACACAGGATTACAGCTTGGTTCTTGTAGGTACTCGGCTATTCTTAAATCTTCTAAAAGCTTGGAAGCCATTAGTTCTGGTAACTGTGATAAATCAGATGACAGGCCTTCGCTTGTCAGCCAGGAACTCAACTTAAAGTCTATAAAAGAATATTACAAAATGTACAGATTTAACATGTATTTTTACTAAGTACATATGCATTGTCATAAAGCTATGGTAAATATAACAGTGAACTGTGACAAAGGCTCCCAAATGTACCCCCTTGGTGGATTTTGGCCCTTTTTTTATTCTTTTGAGCTCTTTTTCCATTCAAATAGACTATGATCAAAATGTATTGCCATATAAATCAATAAGGATTTGTGCCTGATTGATTGTGCATTGCTTAACATCCAACTGCAAATATTTCATTCTTATACAGGACCAGATGGTTTGTGACAAACAGCATATTTTCGAATTTTGTGGATGAGAATTTTATTAAAATTAGACAAACAATTATTTAAGCAGATCTTTTTAATTATTTGGTTTTATATGGAATACACAAGAGGGAAAATCGTAATTGCCAAATACTTTTCAACATTGACTTGAATTGAGCACTGTTTTTTTTTTGCAATTGTTTGGAATTTTTTATCAGCACAAAAAAACACACAATAACTTTGGTCCATCCAAAGAATATTTCTGCTACTTTGCTATTAAATGATTCAGTGATTTCAGAGAAAATGAATGTGTGAAATATTAATGATGGCAGATACTCAAGGAAATATTAATTACAGACAAGGTTCTTCAGCTCAATTAAGAAAGAACGAAATAACAAAGACACATATATATATATATAGGTATTAAATTGTCTTTTGGTAATTTCAGAAAAGCAGGTAATGTATTGTTACTTACTGGGAATAGAAAATCCCCCTGTCCAGTCACAGGGCTGTTTAGATATCTTATAGTCATCAAAAATAACATAGCTGTATCTACAATCTCCATCACTCTCAAAACAAACATTTAGGGTAAGACCAAACAGTAGCTTTTTTTCTGCTGCTAAATCCACAATGGAATAACTGAAAAATATTTATTACAACATGGTGAAAGAAAATAATGCTTCTTTAATGTATATATGGATTTTAATAATTTCCCTTCAATTTCTATTCCTACATGGAATAATGTAGTAATTGAACATGAAATTAAAACATTTTACAAATGATATCTCCAGCAATGTAATACTCCCAGGAATAACAGAAAGTCTAAAACATTACAAAACTATTTTCACACACTTTGTAAAGAGCTTTCCCATGACCACTAACACAATATTAAATTAGTTTTTGAACTATAGAGCACTGAAGCTTAACCAGTTGAGTTGCAGTATCAACTCTGGCAGCCATATTGAATTTTGGATCGGCACCAAAATAACAAAATTCTGATCATATTCACTGATGCAAGAAAAGTTAAGATAACATAGCTATAAAGCTATAAATCAAAGAAGGACAGGCATTACAATGGCTTAAAGTAAAATGACAAATAATGGTCTGCAAAATACTACACAGAAAACTATAAAACTGAGCAATACAAACCCAACGGAAGGTGTACATTCTGGGAAGGTTTCTTTCCATTTGACCAAGTAGTAATTACACTGTATCTGATGGAATTAATTTACGCTAATTACGGACAACAACAAAAAACACACACACAACTATATACAATGCAACTACAATATTACCAGTTGTCTAATACATTTTTGAAACAGGAACATTCCTCACAAAGACTGCTCTATTAAAATGTAAAACAAATTATTCTGACAACAAGTAATGACAAAGGTTTATATGACAATTGGCAAAGTGAGCTATAATTATGAAATATTCAAAGTACGATTACCTTAACTTGATCATGCTACCAAGAGAAATATTTTTCTGTGTGTTGAAGTTGTAATCTGACAGAGATTCATTGATAACTAAGTTCTCCAATCCAATACTCAATTTAAGGCTACATGTGTCGATCATAACATGGAATTCTACTGATATATCTAGTAGTGGTATGTACATACAGCACTGGATTCCTGTACAGTAGTCTGGTAAACGACATACTATGTTGGAAGGTAAAGTTGGTAATGGTAGGTCAGTATCACAAGCTTAAAACAAAATAAATATTAATCAGAGGCTTCCAGGAACCTGTAAAGTCGATAATGGTAGGTCAGTATCACAAGCTTAAAACAAAATAAATATTAATCAGAGGCTTCCAGGAACCTGTAAAGTTGGTAACGGTAGGTCAGTATCACAAGCTTAAAACAAAATAAATATTAATCAGAGGCTTCCAGGAACCACTAAAGTTGGTAACGGTAGGTCAGTATCACAAGCTTAAAACAAAATAAATATTAATCAGAGGCTTCCAGGAACCACTAAAGTTGGTAACGGTAGGTCAGTATCACAAGCTTAAAACAAAATAAATATTAATCAGAGGCTTCCAGGAACCTATAAAGTCGATAATGGTAGGTCAGTATCACAAGCTTAAAACAAAATAAATATTAATCAGAGGCTTCCAGGAACCTATAAAGTTGGTAACGGTAGGTCAGTATCACAAGCTTAAAACAAAATAAATATTAATCAGAGGCTTCCAGGAACCACTAAAGTTGGTAATGGTAGGTCAGTATCACAAGCTTAAAACAAAATAAATATTAATCAGAGGCTTCCAGGAACCTATAAAGTCGATAACGGTAGGTCAGTATCACAAGCTTAAAACAAAATAAATATTAATCAGAGGCTTCCAGGAACCTGTAAAGTTGATAACGGTAGGTCAGTATCACAAGCTTAAAACAAAATAAATATTAATCAGAGGCTTCCAGGAACCACTAAAGTTGGTAACGGTAGGTCAGTACCACAAGCTTAAAACAAAATAAATATTAATCAGAGGCTTCCAGGAACCTGTATCGTTCACTTGGTTATCATTGTTTTAAACTGGCTGATTACTGAGTGAAACAAATATCCACACCAAAAAAACTGTAAGCAGTTAACTAGTAAAGAAATATTTATAATAATCAGTTATGCAATCTTTTAAAAGTACATTTTTGGACTATTCCTATAGGATCTTACATTTAACTTTATATCACAAAAACAGATATCTAAGATTTTTGATCTACTAAAGAAATTATAGACATCAGAAGCATCAAGTTTTACTAATGCTCATACATCCATTGCTACCTGTAACCTGCATTTGCAAACCTGTCTGACTTTTCAATCTTGTTGTTCACTTTGTAATATTTACTGTCAATTCTACAGCTACCTATTCTGATTTATTTTGCTCAATATTCATTACGTTGATACAACATTTCTCTCAGAAATGTGCATTTTCACCCAATTTTCACCTTGGAATTGTCACTAAGGGTAGCTTGTTGTTCTATTGGCTCTGTAGGTGTGTTTTACTTTTATGATATATTACATAGTAATTAACTGGCCTAGAGATTCAGATGTAAAGCTTTTTTTAAAAGTTTACAATGGCTGAGGGCAGACACCAAACGATGACAAATTCACATAAACGTTTGGTCAGGTGATCTAAAAATGATCTAGATCCCAACTTCCTGATATACTGTACATACAGTTAATAAATGCTTAAACATAACTTAACTAATAAATCAGAGGAAAGTGGTTCATGCATTTTGAAATAAAATGTAGATATCAAATTTAGTGAGCATAACATGTTTCTGGAATAACCATCATCGGGTACAATCAAAAACGTAAGATTGGAAAGCCAAATAATCTAAGTGTTTGTAAGCAATAAAACCAAAGAGCCTAAACAAAAGAGCCAAAATCGGCAAAGGTAACCTATGGCTATTCATTTATCGGGAGAACTTAAATGTAAAAATGCAATGCTCAGCAAACAATTTTAATCAATTATGATCCCTAAAAGTTGTACATGTTACATCATTCTAACAACTTACATCCTACATTCCATCCCTCTGTATACGGTTGGTATGACGACATTTGACACTGAGGATTTATAAGATATCCTGCTACATCCAATTCTTCCAGTAGTAAATCAACAATATATGATTGTAATTGTTGTCCAGCATTAATATCATGATCATCCAGCCAGGCAGATAGAGAAAAACCTGTAACAGAAAAATCTACATTCATACGGTATTTGGAACAATTTTAAATCCTAAAAAAGTAGCCAAACCTGCCTTTATGGTCATCTTGAAATAGTGGTCACTTGATGTAAACAGCAAGCCTAAAACCATTCTGATCTGCTTCGACTCAAATAAGCAGTCGACTCACTAATATCGCAGTCAGTTTTCATTCTAGACATTAAATAATCATTGGTAATTAACTTTCAAGGTGTTCTCAATACATGATTGTATTTAAATCAATCAATCAAATTGTTGAATAATGAATTAATTAACTGTAAATCGTTAAAAAAAGCACTGCAGCATTAACCATTACAAGGTGGCGAACAAGTTTTCTAATGAATTATCGTCTAGCAACAGTAATACATGAATCATTACACACCAGAACCAAGATCCTCCTTAAATTTAAGAAAATAGTCTGTCAGTTCACAATAATCAATAAAGTAAAATCAACTGATTGTTGAATTGATGTTGAACACCTATAACTCAAAATTCTTACTTCTTTATAATAAAGCTGTTGGCCGGTTATATGTGAGAGTTGGGATTTCACTTGCATTAACGGCATCATTTCACCTAGGGTTTGGTCCCATAAAACTAGTCTAACCCTGCCATTTTTTATTGAAATACATGTACCAAGCTAGAAAAGTGAGCAGTCATGTATTTGTGTCAGGGGTATCGAGTTTGCCTCTTTCTACAATTTTGATGTTTGATTTTGGAGTGTGTTATTTTTTGCTTTTCATAACATATTGGTTTTACAAAACTTTTTTTCAATTAACAATAAATACTAGTTGTGAAAATGAAAGCTATATACATACCAGGAATTTTAAATCCTTGACTAAAATCACACAATGGAATAGGAAGTTTGACATTATCCAGTATTGATAACTCCAAAGCACAGGGACCATTGGACTCGAAACAGACACTGACAGTTACACTGACAATGAACATGTTTTCATTGTATAATTCATCAATCTTATAGCTGAAAAAAAAAACCAACAAATTTTTAGTTTAGGTCCTGTTATCAAAGGTTTTCAGGATTTCATGTTTGATAAAATCACTATAACAAGCAATAAAATAAACTAGAGGATCATAATTGTACAGCAAAGCTTATAAAATAATTTTCTATTTTTAGTAACAGTGGCTATTTGGGTGGAATTTGAACTAATAGAATATTGCTTATCATGAGGACAATCCAAATTTCACATAATTTGTTAAAGGTGTGCTCAAGTTATTGAATGGAAACTGAAAATTTGAATTTTTAAGCACACCAAGATGCATGACTCCAGATAGAAAAATTATTAAAGTCCAACATCTAATTTGGCCTGCCTATTATGGCATCTGACCTTGTGTATAAATTTTAAATGATTTGCTTAAGACAAACTGCAGTTATTGAACCAATTTCTGAGAAAATGATAAATTTTTATTAAACCATGGGACGGAACGGAAAAAGTTTTGAAGCCTAACATCAAACTTTGCATGCCTTTTATGGTCCCTGTCTTGTATGTAAATTTCAATTTATCTGCATGAATGAATGGAAGTACAGACATGGTTAAAATATAATGTCCCCAATGCCTAGCATAAAAAGCCTCCACAATCGTATGTTAATCCCGATCTAAAAAACTTCAACCATAGTTCAGCAGGTTCAACTTTAACAGTTGTCCGATTGCCCGGGGCAAGTGAAATGCGTCTTCGGGCAAGTGAAAACGGCACCCAACTTGTCCGATCGGGCAAGTGAAAATGATTCTGTGATATGTTCAATTCCTGAAGAGCAAAATGATTAATATTGAATTATTCAGTGTTGGAAGTCGCGGCGAATTTTACCTAAACATCGCGTCGTATGTATCGTGTATTTTACGCCATTTTGTTTTATTTTGTTGACTACGGAATTCCCATTTCTCAAATAAAGATCGTGTTATTTATATTAACACTGCATCAACATCGTATTTATTTTTGCCGGCCAATGAAAAGCTAGTTATTTGCGGTGTTCTAATTTTAGAAAATTATCCCTGATGTGTATTCCCTTTGCGATCATAATATTGAAAGCGTGATAGATTACTGGAATAAAAATTCAAACAAACTATACAGTCGTTGTCAGTCTATGATAAGGAACATTTATACTTAAATTTTCTAACAAAAATATTTCAGAAATCCTCATCAATCACCCATATTTATAAAACTGTCATATTCCCGCAAATTGATAGGTACGTCTACTCAATATCTCAGATTCAGTCCAGGATTTGGTGCCAATATGGCACAAGTAACCCTCGGGAAATTCTTCAGTGGGGTTCCTCAGAAAAGGAATTGGATGGTGAACACATTTCCCTTTGAACACACATTTTTTCACATGAATGAGAAAGGTTTCCTCATGTTGATCAAAGCATGCTTTTGGGAATCTAGAAACTTTTGTAACAGGTGAACTTTAGTCACGTGCCGAATCAACAGTAATTGAACATCCGAAGGCTTGGGGCTCGGCTTGGGTGATATAAAGGTTAATGAAATTTCAAAGAAGATCAATTGAAGTGTACAAATTAAATTGGTAAACAAAAACGGCAGTTAAAAAAAAAAGAATTATGGCTTGTATGAATCTTTTATCGGAACAAGATCGATGAGAAACTAAAATATTCTTGATCTACATTTACCACGAAAAAACATCGAATGAAACTGACAAGTCATTATTTTGCAAAAAAATTGAAACACAGATGTTTAAATACACACTCTTTATTTTGTCCTTGGACATCACTTTGTGTTAGACATATTTACACAGGAAATTGTAATCAAAACAAGCATGACTATAATCATAACTTACTGCAATTATGAATATGAGTATTTTAATTATATAGCCAAATGATGCACTTATACTATGCCCACATCATAAGGTGTAAATAATTAATATGAGGGGTTATTCTACTCTATGAACGGTCATTGTAGATTGCATAGTTCTGCACTACATGCATATATGGCTTTTAAGAATTCGGGCTAGTAATTTACAGTTTCGGGCAAGTAAAATCAATATTGCACTTGCCCGAATGGACAAGTTGGTCAAAAAGTTAATGTCGAACCCCGTGTTGATGTTCATGACTGAATTATATGGCATGTCGATATGTCAGTTAACAAGGCCAAATAAAATAAAAGTTCTGGTTCTCAGACAATGCCGCCCCCTCAAAATTTCGGCCGATGGGACGTTTTTATTGCCGTACAGAAAAAAAATCGCCGCCGCACCGTATTTTTTAAGAAAAATAAATATTCAAACTTACCGCCAAATTTAAGTTTGTGCCGGTGACGCGGACGAGTTTTGACAAACGTTTAAATGACTGATCAATCGCAAACGAAAGTAAAAATTCAGCATGGCTACGAGTACGAGTGAAAACACTGTCCTCGTCAGTTTTAATGTACAGTTATGTTCCAAACAAATAGTTCAGTGGACTATCCTGCCTGTTGACAGAGTAAACACTATTGTGTTGTTTGCTTGCCAAAATAGTAGAATTGAACTGGCTTGCGTTATGTTTTTAAACTGCTGAAAATAAAAACAAAATACAAAAACCCTTCCCATGTTGGATTGGAAATAAAAACAAAAAATAAAAACCATACCTACCTTGCCTTTTTTTTTAAATCCATTGTCTGAGAACCAGAACATTTTTTTTAGATGGCCTAATGTTTTAAAATTTAATACATGTATAAATACCTTATTTTGACCAATCCCATCATAGAGAACGTATGTATTTGATCATAATCAACGTCCAGTATAGTTGTTGTATGTTTGTAGTTCTCTATACCAATAGTAAAGGCATTGTTACAAGTATCTAGAAGTACATAGGCATTAATAGCTAGTCCTAGTTTGTCTACCTGTACACAACAATCTATACCTGTACAGGTATTAGACAGGTAACAATTGACTTCTGCAGGTAATGGCACAGGCATGTCTGGTTCATTACTACATTCTAAAACACAATAAATATACAAAATTTAATTGCTTACTTTCATTTTTTTTTCTTACATGAATAAATAACATATTTTATTTCAAAAGTCATATGAAGTACTTATTTCAGATCATAAAACACATTTTCTAATCAAAATGTTACTAAATTGAAGTGAGTAAATGATTGTTGTTTAATGCCAACTCAATTTTTCAGCTATATCATAGCAAGAACAAGTTAATTTTCAATGAGATGATGATGATTCCGAGCCAACCAGTCTTTGCTCTATCTCTTTAATGCTGCCTTCTTAGCAGAGAAGCAACAAATATCAATTTCATAGTCTTTGGTTTGACCCGATTGGGGCTCGAACTCATGATCTACTGCACTAGAGGCGTGCTTGCAAACCATTACACCATCAGTTCTGTTTCTAATAAATGATAAAGATGATCTAATCTGATGTGGTTACTTTGAACATCATAGTAATCAAAGCAATGAAATCGCTGGTAGATGATTACTTCACTAAATAACAGAAAAGAAAGGGCAAGTGGGGAGAGAGTGTGCATCTAGGGGTCAGTAATAGAGTGAGTGGAAAACAGTTGCTAACCAATGACCATATCTAGTCTCTATGACGTTTAGTAGGACAGTCAAACTTGTATTCAGCAGTCACTCTTGGAACAAAGGAAAAATGACTGTATAAGACAATTGACCACTTATTTATGATTGATCGGTCCAGATTTTCAGTTCTGGTCTGCAAATATTCACACATTACTGTTACCGGAATGTACCCTATTTGTAAGGTGACCGCTAATTTGATTTAAAATGACATGTAAATCTGGTAAGGTGGGTTTTAAATCGATCGCTTACACCAGGTGACCGTTAATTCAAGATGACAGAGAAAATTTGACTGTATGTGACCAAATTTATTTCACAACAAAGAAACTTCTTGTATTCACATTTTACTTTTTGTAAAAGTGACATTTGTCAACTTACTGTCAACATTCCATCCGTTGTTGCTGGTAATATTAAATGGAGGTTGGTGTTTGTTACATTGTGCTTCCTTCATATAGTCTGACACTCCCAATGTATGGAGAAGTTGTGTAACAAAGACTTCCTGTATGATTCCTGTATCTACCACACTGTTCTCTGTCAACCAAGAAGTCATGGAAAAATCTGTAAAGTAATACAAATACTGCATTGTGAAAGATTATCTCCAGTTCTTAGCGTGATTAACCAGTTGGTTAAATTTTTACAATGTTTTTAATCAGCACAGTGGTTTCCTTTTGACGGTCATTAAAGATGAAAATTAATAACTTAAAAATATTACTTAAATTTTGATCATAGGAGGAACAGATTCTCAGTCTGTTACCAGTGGATTATGATATTCCGCCACTCTCGATCCCTTGATCTACTACACTTGAGAGGCAAGCATACTAACCATTACACCATTGATGTGGTATGTACAATTAACATAAAATGCTTAAGGTTATATGTACAGTGGTTAAACTATAAATTTACCACTACAAGTTTAATCTCTAATGACTTATAATATTTGTCACCTGATTTTATAAATCCCATATTCCAATTACAGAATGGTTTGGCTAATTTAGCATTCTTCAGGATTGGAATATTAACAATACAATCATCTGGTTTCTTCTGCTCCAAACATAAGTGGAAAGACAGGTCTATCATAAACATCTTTTCACTCCTCAAATCAAAGATAACAAACCTGTTACAAAAGTATGAAAGAAAATATTAGAGGCTTAGGGATATTGGTATTCATCGTCACCATCTGCTATGTTTCAGCTATAACAAAACTATCAGACTTATTGATGGAGGAAAGCCATATAATTTATTACCAACTGACTAGTGAAACCTCCAGTAGATGTATGGAAATACAA
Organism: Bathymodiolus septemdierum; assembly: GCA_963383655.1. Classification (NCBI taxonomy): domain Eukaryota; kingdom Metazoa; phylum Mollusca; class Bivalvia; order Mytilida; family Modiolidae; genus Bathymodiolus; species Bathymodiolus septemdierum. The sequence goes on along the minus strand of OY726517.1, from coordinate 99,708,893 downwards.
ATGTTTTCAAATAAAAATTAACACATACATGTAGTATCATATTCTATCAAAATATACTTGTATTCATAACGAAAAAGAGGTAAAAAAAAAAAGTTTATTAAGTTTTATATTATTACAATAAAGAAGAACCTCACTGGCTCAAACTCAATGGGACTGTCAAAATGTGTTCGAGCTATCAGAATTTTTGAGCCACAGAGGTTCCGTAATTTCAGAGAGAAAAAAATCAGTTTCAGACCCAGGACAGTTTCATTACGCTATGATAACTGATGCACAGTACCATGGACCTTTGTCGTAAAAAAGACTACGGCTTCTGAAAACCTCTTTGGTTCCTTAGAAACATTTTTTCACTGTGTTTGCGATCTATAGTATATACAGGAAATATGTGGGCAGGTACTAATAGTTGGATCGACATCGGTATAATGTTTGATAATTTTGATATATAATTTGAATGTCCAATTTTACAAATTATAGCAAATGATCATTTCCTTTTTTTTTTCCAAATTGAATTGGTAGCATTATATTTGTTTCTTTTGGTATTATATAAACATAAAAACTTATGTTAATCAGAATTTCATTACTAGTACATTTCTATTTTTTGGGTATTTAGATGAATCTCGAAATCACAGTTTGACATTATTCGATTCCAGCAACTATATAAATATAAATAAACACTCAATAATACTAATTCATATAATAACAATTTTAAATATTGTTTTAATAAATTTTATTACAATTGTAAACATTTAATTGTTTTAATTATTGTCAAGCTTGGTACAATCAGCTTCATGTGTCTCGGGTTCAAACCATCGTTCTTTATTAATTGCAATTAACGGTTAATAATCAAGCCACAGCTGAATTCAATGACTAATTAACACAAATTATGACAAGTTTATCCCTCTACCTGCAATTGTTCAGTAAACAATTATCTGACTGTAATCTGACATTTATCACACCTTGCTGTAAGTACATTCAACCGTAATATACAACTTTTTAAATTGAAATTACGATGTTCAAGTTTGGCATGGTAAAACTCATGATTTTATTATCGAAGGGACCATTTATTGAGTTTGACTGTTCAAGATATTAGTGTTCGAGCTAAAGGTTATTTTTCTTACTTACCTCTTCATCCATATAACATCATTAATATTTATCTTTGTAGGTCGTAACCAATTAGTGAAATAGTGACAATAGCATGATTTTTATCCAATATGTAATTTTTTTTTTAAACTTAAACTTACATTTCACTTTTGAAAATAACAGAAGAAAATAACCCAAAATAATAGAAACTACCCCATTAAACAATGTCCTGTGATGGCAGCCATCTTGCATTTCCAATCAGCATAAAAATTACATACAGACTTTGTAAAGAATCATTCTAGATTCATCCACAACAAATCAAATTTCAAGCCACATAGTAGTATAAAAAATAGAGCTTTTAGGCCCACCTAATCAAATAGCATTATTGGCTTTGGTAGACATGTTAAATTTTGGATTGGCACCAAAATCATAAAATCTGAGAAGGTCTACCAAAAAAAATTCCTGTAAAGTTTGTTTCCATTTGGCCTATTAGTTTCTGAGAAGATGATAAAGTCTGTGAAATTATAGAAGACAGACATTGAACCATGAGATCTAAAAAGCATGAACATGAAATTTTGTTTTGCACAATGCACTATTAATTGCCCAGTTCTCTAGTGGAATAGTATTTGATCTGTAAGTTTTTGATCTGAGTGACATATTTTCTTCATAATCTCAAATTGTGATATACCCACATGTTTAATTAATCAGCTAAAATTAAGACGTTTGATCTAGTATCTTACTCTAGAGTTATTCCTCCTTGAAGTGAAAATTTTGATGGTTCTCCCCATTTATATGTTAGCAAGGAAGTTTCCACATGTAGTTTTTCTATTGTTAATGACATTGTGTATGTACAAGGATCTATATAAATCTCTGTGTTGATGGTTCTGCTCATAAAATCAACATCTAGACAGCAAGACAAGGCTGAACAACTTGATGGAACTACACATGATACTGATGGTGGTGGGTTCAAAATCAAATCACTGTCAGCACATTCTATAAATAAAATATATATAAACTTTACAACTGAATTTGAAATTTGAATATTGATTGTATTATCTATCACCAATGAATAAAATCCATAAGTGGCTCATTTCATGCAACCTTTTTCTACTTGTAGAATTGAAGTTGCATCAATTTGACTAACATTATTGTATGTTTAGCTGTTAACTACTTGAATTGATGTTTTATAGAAAAGGTCAACAATTCATGAAAAGACACCAAACTTCAATTGCAAATTTTAATCTTGGCATTTATTTGAAAAATGTCACCATTAAAAAAATTCCTTTCCGACCTTTTTTTTATATTCTTATAGAATTAATATCACATTTCGAAGGTCCATTGAACATTATACCAAGTGTGGTTCCAATTGTTCCAGTGGTTTCAGAGAAGATGATTAAAATGTAAAAGTTTATAGACAACAAAAACGATGATGGACAGAAAGTGATTACAATACGTCACCTTACATGACCCTTTGGGTCAGGTGAGCTAAATATTTAAGAAAACACATGTATTTGTCAAATAAATCTTAACATTGTTAAGGACATTCAAATTAATCTAAAGATGCCTACTGCTGGTCAAGACCAAAGATAAACTAAAATCCTACCACCCATCTTTCATTTTCTAAGGAATGTGGATGAACATTTCAAGATGACATTAACATGGACTTATTACTAACCATTAACAAATGAAGTTGTTGATATACTACAGGGGGCATCTAGTAGAAAATCAACCAATCCTAGTCTATCTATCAATATCTGTCTTACAGCTGATGATAGTCCATCTGATAAACTTTCTTTCTGTTCTTCCAAGAACTTGGTCAATGAAAAGTCTGCAATTATATTGTAAACATTTATAAATAAAAATAAAGATATTCATCACATCAAATCCTTCAGCATGTTGACAAATTGAAAGACACTAATATTATTTTTTAGACAATACAAATAAGTGTATACTTATTCCAAAATAATACACCAAAGGTTTGAAAATCCTTAACATTGCTCAACAATCTGTTTGGAATTAATTTTTCTCAATGTTAAGTTATGACTTTTAATTCTATATTTTCAAAATAATGCACATACAAACATAGCAAGTGACTGCTTAGTCTTCATTTCTAACAAAACATGTGTAGTCCTAGAACTCAGTCAACATTTATATATTGTTTCCTCCAAGAAAATGAATATATTAAAAATGTAATCACATTTATTGAAATCTTATCATCTATTACCTGGAATGTTAAATCCTGTTCCCCATTCACAAAATACTTTCGGTAGTCTGTACTTGTTAAACACCTTCATACTAAAATAGCAGTCTTTCTGTGACTCGAAACATACTCTCATGTCAACACTTATCTGGTACTCATTATCAGACACTATGTCATCAATCTGATATCTGAAAAAAAAACAGACCCATGTCAAGGCTTATATTCAGACTATGTCACCTGTCACCTTGGAAATTTAAAATTCATCTGCCCACCCAAATACATTTCATTTATAACACAGGGTTCATACACCTTTTTTGTGAGAAAATTCCATGACTTTTCCATGATTTTTTTAGTTTTTCCAGGACCAACTTTAAGCAAACCGTCAACAAGTATAAGTGAAATCTTGAGTAATCACATTATTTATCATGTTCTAACCTTTCTATATGAGTATATAAGAAATTATCCATCATAAACAGCACACTTAGTAGCCATTTATGCCAAAGAGACATGAACTACCATCAAAATGGAAGTGGCCCATTGAACAATGAGACAATTACAACCCTTTCAGTGTTCTATTTAAATCTATAACTTAATTCTAGTATAGCTTGGATGTCCAGCTGGTTTTTTTAAGTTGTTGAATTAGAGATTCATCAAATAAGAGAACATATATATCTTCTTTTTTATCTTTCTATTGATTGATTCCATCAAATATGGACAGATTCCAAAGACTGCCAAAGAACATGCTTCGGTTCTCCAAGGGCCATTTGTTTGCTATCATATCATCTGGGAACATACTCTGAAAAACCTGTACAATGTCTGTACAACTTATGAAAGAAAAGTGGCTTTTTACCATGTTTAATGTCAAAATTATATCTCCACTTTTATGAAATCTGTTTGTTGCCACAGACTCCTCCAATAATTTTTTTGTAGGCTGGACACTGGCTGGTTCCACTTGATTATTAACCCACCCCGACAGTCTCAAACTGCTTTTTTTTTATATGTTCAGAGTGCTTTGTTGACTAAATGTGACTTTTAAGTGCACTCTTCCTCCTATATTACTGATGTCAATATCCTTTATACACACATTACATGATGCAGCTTTAAATTTGTTCTGTATTTGAGACAGACACTTATATTCTGGTTTTTCAAGCCATTTAATTTCAAAAGAACAGTTTCCAGCCATTCTGTGGCAAAAACTACAACATGCTGTATTTGTATGTGGAAGCTGTCATTCTTAAAATATGGAAATACACACCTCATAAGCGAGCAATATTAAAATTGGTAGATGATTTATTTTTAGAAAAATCATAGACATAATGTCTCTGGCCCAGTCTGGGTCTTCAAAGGCAGTTTCACCCATATTCGAAATATCAAATTCCTTTTGACCAAATGAGCCTTTTGCTTTGCTCTCACTACTTCCCATATCCAACCATCTTTTTATATTCAGGATTATCTAACCACTTGATCTGAAAATGGCAGTTGCCTGACATTTCAAAAGCCAAAAGTACGTTTTCCAATATCTGGTTTCATACTGCAACACAGTTTAATGCAGGAAACTGTAGTACATTAGAAAACCAGTCTATGCATCCGGTTGCATATTTTTACAAATAATTTTAAAGAAACAAACTTAAAATCCTTATTTTACATTTACTGCAACTGGTGCCTTGTTTCAAGTATGTCTAAAGGAAACAGTTATGCCAGAATCTTTTAATTTATTTTTAGATGTTTGTATACATTTAATAAAGATTACAACTCAAATAATAATTTTCCATGACTATTCAATAAAATACAGCTTTCCGTTACTTTTCAAGGCCTTTATTTTACAAAATAAAAATCCATGATTTTTCCAGGATTCCATGACCCGTACGAACCCTGATAACAAGGGCAATGCAAAGCGTGGCATATCCCCTCGCCTAAAAATTTGACTCAGTGACCTTGACCTGACCTATGACCTTGAAAATCAATAAGGTTCCAGATTCTCTTAAGGACTAAGTATGTACCAAGTTTGGTCAAAATCTATTGAAGGATGTTGATTCTCGAGTGTTCACAAGGTAGCGTTACTATATCCCTTCACAACTTTGTTGGCAAGGGGATAATTATCCTGTCCAAACCGATTATTATAACTGATATCCTAAATTCTTACTAATCGTATGTGCAAACTTCACTGAATTAAACAGAAATAATAATGAGGATGTAAATGATTCTGATAACAAAAGTGAAATTGACAAAATTGACAACACTGGCTCCGACTTTACATATGTAACTATGTACAGAACATGATCAATTTTTCAAAGGCAGAGGATGAAAGCTACATGAATTATTTATGTAACAGGTTCTACTGTACAATAAAAATTGATATTTTTATCCCTTAATTTGGTTTTGGCTAGATGAGCTCTTCAAATAATAAATTGGTAGTACTAGCAAATGCTATGAGTATTTCTGAAATACAGCAAGTTATAAAAATATTGACGAAGGTTAAAGATGGAATGTATATTCTAATATCTTTACTTACTCAACTTGGATTACTTTCATCAAGTACTTCTTTTCCATTGTTCCTGAAAAAAGTGTAAAAAAATGTTATAAAAATAATACTGTTTAATATCCTGCTAAAATACATTTAAATAACTAAATTTAACAATGAAATGATTTACAATATATTATGGTTTCTCTATGTAGTATGAATAAGGACAATATCCTGAGAAAATACATGCCAAGAAGAGTGAAAAAGAATGCCTATACCGACTTGGTATTACAGTAATCCAACTCTTATAAGACCACCCCTTCTAAAATAAGAAATGGCCTTATAAGAGGGGTGGCCTTTCTTGAGGGGGACAATAAAGTAGTCTTTTAGTACAGTAGTCCCACTCTCACAATGCCACCCCTTCTGAAATAAGAAGTGACCTTATCAGAGGGTGGCCTTTCTTGAGGGGGACAATAGAGTAGTCTTTAACTATTTCGATGCATCTGAAATTTGGCATAAAAAGAGAGGTGGTCTTTGGAGGAAGTGGCCTTATAAGACGGGGGGGGGGGGGGGGTCACTGTAGTTTGATGATAAGATGTACGATTCAACATTGCAGGCACTATTGCATTCTGGGATTTCTGTACATCAAGATAAGAAGAGCTTGAAGATACCAAAGGGGTAACCAGAATCCTTATATCGAAGAAGAACAGACAACACAGTGGTCAAAAGAAAAGGTACAAAAGGACAAAAAACTATCTAAAAAACATACGGTACATATAAAACTAAATATCGAGTAACACGAACCCCACTAAAAACATAAATCAATTGTCAGAAACTCTGTAAATAATTAAATTCTGGATAATGGAATAACACCATTTCAAATTTTGATTTGATTTGATTAGATTATGTTACAATATTAGCATCCATGTATTAAAAACAAATGAATAACAAAAAGATGTTTCAATGCATATATATTTTAACAAAAACAACAAAACTTACCAAAGCTGTAGTCAAAAAGATTTATTTCCTCTTGAATCTTTTCAATACCAAATTTCAGACTATGGTTACATGCATCTAATTTTACAAAGGCTGAAAATGTTTTGTGGAGGAAATCTACACTGATACAGCATGTTACACCGGTACATGTGTCCTCTAGAATACACACAGCTGAATCTGGTAAGGCAGGCAATGTTAGAGCCTGGTCACATTCTATAAATAAATCAAGAGAGAATCTGGTAAGGCAAGCAATGTTAAGAGTTTGGTCACATTCTATAAATAAATCAAGAGAGAATCTGGTAAGGCAAGCAATGTTAGAGTTTGGTCACATTCTATAAATAAATCAAGAGAGAATCTGGTAAGGCAAGCAATGTTAGAGCTTGGTCACATTCTAAATATAAATCAAGAGAGAATCTGGTAAGGCAGGCAATGTTAGAGCTTGGTCACATTCTATAAATAAATCAAGAGAGAATCTGGTAAGGCAGGCAATGTTAGAGCTTGGTCACATTCTAAAAATAAATCAAGAGACAATCTGGTAAGGCAAGCAATGTTAGAGCTTGGTCACATTCTATAAATAAATCAAGAGAGAAGCTGGTAAGGCAGGCAATGTTAGAGCTTGGTCACATTCTATAAATAAATCAAGAGAGAATCTGGTAAGGCAAGCAATGTTAGAGCTTGGTCACATTCTAAAAATAAATCAGTGATGAGTGAAAAGAGAGAGTTAAACCTGTATTAAGAGGTCACCTTTGGGATAAAGAAAAGGAGTCTTATAAGACATGTGACCTATTAAAAGAGATTCAATTCAGAAGAACTTTTCTACAAGACAAGAAAAGGGTGACCTTTTAATAGAGGTGACTGCATCGACAAGTTTGACTGTATATGTACAACTTAATATCTGTCAAGTGAGTTGAATAGCAGTCTTGCCGCCCCAATCATCATAAACCTTCATTTTATTTCGAAATAAAGTAATTGTTTTTCTGTTTGTGTTTTTTTTCTCATCCTATTGACAACTGAATAGACAAAGCGACTGATATATTTTCCTTAAATTATAGTGTTTTTTCCTATCCATTCCTTCTAAATAAAATATTATCTAGAAGATTAATTCAACATTTCTGCAAAATTGTTTTTGCTTTGTACCTTATCTTGTAATAATTCAACAGTTGTTAGAGACAAAGGTTTAAACCATTAGTGCAAACTATATGCAGGCCTGCAGCCCAGAATTTTTCAAGGTAGCTATGATGAGATATGGTCTTGTAGTCAGGGGTCCAAATCTTGACATTGATAGACATAATTCAACCAAAATACTGAGTTTAATAGCCACAAATTAATTCAAATATACGAGTTACATGAATTAGTTACGGATTCATTTTTTAAGTTTTGAGCTAAAAGACAAATATTTAAAAAAATTTCCTTTTGTAGATATGACATTAGTGTAGCAAACCTGACTTCCATCCCTGATAGTGTGGTGTAAAATCTTCTGAAGATATATCACACTGATCATCTCTCAAATAACTAGAAATACCAAGGTCATCATAAAGTACAAACCTGACTTCCATCCCTGATAGTGTGGTGTAAAATCTTCTGAAGATATATCACACTGATCATCTCTCAAGATAACCAGAAATACCAAGGTCATTGCAAAGTACAAACCTGACTTCCATCCCTGATAGTGTGGTGTAAAATCTTCTGAAGATATATCACACTGATCATCTCTCAAGATAACCAGAAATACCAAGGTCATTGCAAAGTACAAACCTGACTTCCATCCCTGATAGTGTGGTGTAAAATCTTCTGAAGATATATCACACTGATCATCTCTCAAGATAACCAGAAATACCAAGGTCATTGTAAAGTACAAACCTGACTTCCATCCCTGATAGTGTGGTGTAAAATCTTCTGAAGATATATCACACTGATCATCTCTCAAGATAACCAGAAATACCAAGGTCATTGCAAAGTACAAACCTGACTTCCATCCCTGATAGTGTGGTGTAAACTCTTCTGAAGATATATCACACTGATCATCTCTCAAGATAACCAGAAATACCAAGGTCATTGTAAAGTACAAACCTGACTTCCATCCCTGATAGTGTGGTGTAAAATCTTCTGAAGATATATCACACTGATCATCTCTCAAGATAACCAGAAATACCAAGGTCATTGTAAAGTACAAACCTGACTTCCATCCCTGATAGTGTGGTGTAAAATCTTCTGAAGATATATCACACTGATCATCTCTCAAGATAACCAGAAATACCAAGGTCATTGTAAAGTACAAACCTGACTTCCATCCCTGATAGTGTGGTGTAAAATCTTCGGAAGATATATCACACTGATCATCTCTCAGATAACCAGAAATACCAAGGTCATTGTAAAGTACAAACCTGACTTCCATCCCTGATAGTGTGGTGTAAAATCTTCTGAAGATATATCACACTGATCATCTCTCAAGATAACCAGAAATACCAAGGTCATTGTAAAGTACAAACCTGACTTCCATCCCTGATAGTGTGGTGTAAAATCTTCTGAAGATATGTTACACTGATCATCTCTCATATAACTAGAAATACCAAGGTCACTGTAAAGTACAAACCTGACTTCCATCCCTGATAGTGTGGTGTAAAATCTTCTGAAGATATATTACACTGATCATCTGTCAGACAACCAGAAATACCAAGGTCATTGCAAAGTACAAACCTGACTTCCATCCCTGATAGTGTGGTGTAAAATCTTCGGAAGATATATCACACTGATCATCTCTCAGATAACTAGAAATACCAAGGTTATTGTAAAGTACAAACCTGACTTCCATCCCTGATAGTGTGGTGTAAACTCTTCTGAAGATATATCACACTGATCATCTCTCATATAACTAGAAATACCAAGGTCATTGTAAAGTACAAATCTGACTTCCATCCCTGATAGTGTGGTGTAAACTCTTCTGAAGATATATCACACTGATCATCTGTCAGATAACCAGAAATACCAAGGTCATTGTAAAGTACAAACCTGACTTCCATCCCTGATAGTGTGGTGTAAAATCTTCTGAAGATATATCACACTGATCATCTGTCAGATAACCAGAAATACCAAGGTCATCATAAAGTACAAACCTGACTTCCATCCCTGATAGTGTGGTGTAAAATCTTCAGAAGATATATCACACTGAACATCTCTCATATAACTAGATATACCAAGCTCATCATAAAGTTTCTGTTTAAAGGATTCTGTTAAATCATCCAGTGTTTCCCCAGCAGCTTCAATATACTTCTCCAAAGAAAAATCTGTGATAATATACATAAATCGATAAAAAATAAAAAGTTTAACTTTTCAAAAAATATACTGTGTCAAAAACATTAATTTAAGAAAGATTAAGATTATGGTGTTTAATGCCATTTTCCATGATATTTTACTTATTCTGTTGCTGTCAGTTTCATTGGGTATTATGTCAAAGTATATCTTGTGGTGACACATATAATTATACTTCTTACTGACCATTCAATGATTATTTGCATATTAGTTTGGGCTAAATTAAGTTTTTTGTTTCTAAGAAAAGTAATTTGAGTTTCCCATACAGAATTATGGAAAAATGTTGTCCTGTATTGGATTTCTGATCAACACTAAAAACACACATTTTGTAAATTTTCTATACAAGAAACATTTTAGTCAAGATGTCTTTCAGATGATTCAGTTGTTTGAGGAAAGAGTAATAATTACAATATTTTCAGTAATGATAAAGCTTCGTACTGCAGTAGTGGCCATTTTGAATTTCAGATCAACAAAAGATTTAGAAGGTCATAAAAGGAATGTTCCAATGATTTCAACATTCCATCACACATGTAGTTTTTGAAAAATCAATCGATCAGAAAGCATTATTGGAATACCCATCTTTAATTTCTAAATCAAAATTAATGTTGAAGACCAACAAAGTAACATTTCTGCCAAGTTTGCTTCTATTTTTCTCTGTAATTTTAGAGAAAAGGATTGAAATGTGAAAAGATAACAGATGAGATCACTACAAACTCAAGAGATTCTGAATAGACCAGTTTTTGTGCTAGATATTCTGAAAGATTCTGAAAATTACTAAAAATTCTGAACAGATTCTGAATATTACTGAAAATTCTGAGCAGATTCTGAACATTGCTGAAAATTCTGAACAGATTCTGAACATTGCTGAAAATTCTGAACAGATTCTGAACATTATCTTTCTTCTTAAATCAATATATTTTACTTCATTTTCATTAGATTTTAACTAAATATAGAATGTGATATTTCACTAATTAATTATTTAAAAAAAAATTAGAACAGCTATATTATTTCATTTCTCATTAACTTTGACATTTTCTTTATTTCAATCTTTCTTCTTAAATCAATATATTTTATTTCATTTTCGTTAGATTTTAACTAATTATAGAAAGGGATCAGAGAAAGGATATTTTACTAATTAATTATAAAAAATTAAATTACAACAACTATATTATTTCATTTCTTATTAAATTGGTCATTTTCTGTATTTCAAATTTTTCTTCTTAAATCAATATATTTTACTTCATTTTCATTAGATTTTTACTAAATATAGCATGTGATATTTCACTGATTAATTATTAAAAAAAAAAAATATTACAACAACTTTATTATTTCATTTTATTTATTTTTTTTATTAAATTTGTCATTTTTATATCAATTCTTTTCTTCTTAATTCAATATAGTTTACTTCATTTTTAAAAATTAATTAAAAACTATGAAGTGGCCCCAACTTAAGTGCTAAAACAACAATCTACACTATAAGTATGTAAGTAAGAGCAAAACAATTTTTTTGACCTGTATATCATAAAACAGTATGGTATCAATTGCCAATTGATAAATCTGTATCTAGTTTAAATATATTAGAGAGGTGTCATATCCCTGCATGGATTCTGCTGAAAATTCTGAACAGATTATGAACATTTTAACTAAATATATCATGTAATATATGTCAAGAGATGAAAGACAATGAAGCCAACTTTCCATCAACGATGTTTGATTCAGAGATCAGAAAAGTTGTCGAGGTAGTGACTAATGCATTATGGTACCTTGACGGTTTGCAAAGATACAATCAATTCCAGAGGTAGATCATCAGCAGATGTCCAGCCCATTCCTTATAGGTAAGTTTTAATTTAAAAAGATGACAAGAAATTGTCAGTGGCTTTTTGTAGGTCAAATGTTTCCTCCACCAATAAAACTGACCATCATAAAATAACCCATATGGTGTTGAAAGAGGTTTGATATTGTATCTTTTATCAATTTTTTTAATACAATTAATTTTTAATTACTAAATAAATGAAATTGGGCAAATAACACGTACATGTACGTATCATTGAAGACTTTTTTTTTCATAATACATACAATATTGAGCAAGGTGGACAATGCAAAAGGTTTCATGTGTATCTGGCAGTTTGTCTATCACAACCAGTTTCTTGTTAATGTGTCAGTTTTTAGTACATAAGGTACTGCTTACTACATGTACTAACTAGAGTTATCAAACGTGTTGGTACATTTGTACTTTTACATACCTGTTAACCCTCCCCCTTTTTGCGGGAGTCTCCCGCGTAAGAGCCTTATCTCCCGCATGGACTAGGTCTCATGCGCTGGAAACATTAATCTCCCGCACACACCTTTTCCTCCCGCACGACCTCCCCCAACAAAAAAATCAAGTACAATAAAATCTCGACCTACATTTTGCGATCAATATTTCTGGAAATTCCCCATTTGGAACTCCCGCGCTGATGAAAAACGCCCAGAGATACGAATGGTAAAGGTGTTTAAATGATATCCGGTTATTGATCTGTTTGACACCTTTACAGGTAAATTGGGTCATGGAGATTAATTAAGGTGTTGATGATTATACAACAATTATCCACTGATTTGACAGTTAATTGGGGATAAGGAAGTGGGTTTGTGGCACACGCTTAGATGATTAGAAGTGTGATAGCGGCAATTAAAAATAGTTATAAACCGTTGTGCAAACAGGAGTCGGACAACCTTTGATGCCGAGGAAAACTTCTTATTTCGATCAAACGTGCAATGAATTCATCTCAGATTGAGTTGTTATGGCTTGTTTGGGACCAAAGCCGATCAAAGTATTATTGAAGGACTAAGTTCCATGATGGAATTGATAAACTACAAAAATGCCAAAACGTATGCTATCACCCAACGCACCAGCAGCAAAGTGACTTTTTAATTTTAGTGCTCTATGACTTTATTGTTCAGAGCATTCTGTCTTCATTGTTATTGCTTTGTTATAACCTTATGATTATGAATAAATTATAAATACAGTTTTTATCCTTCATTCATCATATGAAACACTATACTAATAAGACAGAAATGTAAACAATAAATATTGAAATGGGATGCAGTTGGTTCAATACTGAAGCAAACAAAAAGAAAACATCAATTAACAATAAAAACATGCATCAAATACGTCGATAAAAAATCTCCAGTTATGAGACCAAATCTCAAGCCAAAAATTTACAAATCTCCAGTTGTAGCATAGCAACTCTATCACATGTATGCAACTACAAGGTACAATTTTGTGCGTTTAAAGGCGACGCACAAAATCTCCCCCTTAGAAGAGTTGGTAGGGGGGAGATCTCCCCCCTAGCAGTTCCCAGAGGTTAACAGGTATGCTTTTAAGCTCAGCTTGCCATGTTTGTTAGCAAATGCCATCATTTGACATCCCACATCCATCGCCTGTCATAACATTTACACATTTTAATCTTCTCTGAAACCACTAAGCCAATTTGAATTAAACTGCAATACTTGACTAATGTTTATTTGAAAAATTGACTGATCATTTTCTTTAAAAATTCCAGATTCTGTGATAATTTTGATGGATTCAATGACTGGGGAAAAAAAAGAAGCAGAAGAAACCTACACTTGCAATGACAGATTTGAAACGTCACAGCATGTCATTATTTCAGTTGCTCTCTGCAAGCATATTGTTCTTTATGAGGAGATTTGTTGACAAGTTCTAGTTTTATATTTATAATTTATGTCTACAAAGAATTGTTGTTTTCTGTTTTAAGTTCTGTTTTTATTAAAATATTGATTTAGTTCTTCTTTTATAAAGAAATTCTTTACTGTGAAAACATCCATGACAGTCAGTCTTCATATATTAAACACTTTGGTATATAAGACACCTAAAATGTAAAATCTACAAATTAAAGAATGAACAAAAACAAAGCCATCAAGTGATAACTTCTTTGAATTGTAATAGAAACACTGAAAACTGTGATTTCATGAATCATAACACAGTTTCGACATGCATTATTATATGCATATTTTTTCTCAAAAAAAAAAAGAAAAAAAGAAAAAAAAAAAGCTTACCTACCTACCCCTCCCCTTCTAAGTATGGGTAGGCCAACAGCAAACAAAGATATTTTTAAGTCTGGCCTGATGGCAAGATTTTTTTTGGCAGAATATGATGGCAATTTTTTGCGGAGGCAGAAAACAATCAAATCATCTAGTTCTAATTTTACCTGGAATAGAAAAGTCAGATTCCCAGTCACACAATATCTTTGGTACCAGTGTATCCTTAAAGAGAACCATGTCATACAAACAGGGACCAGTGGACTCTAAGCAAATACTCAGGTTCATGTCAAATCTGTACTTCCTCTCAACATGTAAATCATCTATCTTGTACCTATAAATGTCCATATGATATTTAAGAATTAATTCATGGAAGCCATAGTTTGTATCTAGTCTTAACATGCGTAACATTATTATTACGCGAGCAAGAACGAGGGATAAAATGCAACGAAAATAACTTTCACAACAGTATAATAATAAATTCACAACATTCATTTGTAAAAGCTTCAACTTACCCTATTCTGACAAGTCCTTTAAAATTGAAATGCTCTGTAGTTCCTGAAAAACAGAGTAACAATAGAGTAAATCAGTGAAGGGCAACTTTTCATTTAATAAATCTGAAGATCTTTAAAATAACACCCAAAATTAGTCAACATACACTAATAACTAATACCATATAAGTGTTTTTTTTCGCGGGTACTTAATTTTCGCTTTATTCGTGATAGTCATCGATCAGCGAAAAAAAGGATCCGCGTAAATTTCCACCTTTTAGTACATAAGTTTTTTTTTATTTTCTTAAATAATTGTATAAGATCTATCTCCCGTAGTATGACTGTATAGTGAATAATTAACAATAATTAATATGGTCACTGTCATTCTTTAAAGTTGTTGAAAGGATGCTTTTAAAATATCCAACATTGGGGGGAATCCTTCCCGAAAACAATGTATATGTTGACAATGATCATGAATGAACTACAAACAATGCTTTATTATTTTAGTGATGAAATAGCATCCAAGCCATACAATCATAACTGAGATAATTTATTGTTAATCAGATTATACTTCACAGCTGGGAGTAATCAAAAATTGACAAATACATTTTATTTCTTCTTTTCTTTTTATTTCAATCATTAAAGCTTGTGTAAACAGTCTGACAGTCTAATTATACATTAAGTAATTATGACACCTTCATACATACACACACTAATAGATCTTATCGACATTATTGATTTTTTGCACGCACGGTTAGATATAGTCACACTTTTATTTTTAGTTTATTTTCGTATCGACTGTAAACGTAAACATAAAAAATGGCGGACATGTGATTTCTCGGTCTGAAAAAAGAGTAAAGCACATTGTTCTCGTTTATAATGCACACCTCTCTTGCAAAATAAAGAATCTAGACAAAATCCCGCCCATTGTGCATAAGAAATTACGGTACTCAATTATTTCAAAACATTTCCTATTTTGAAATGTTGGTCAACCAATTCAGATAATGTAATTCTAATGTAACGGTCAATCCACTAAAATTTGATTTTGGTTAACTCAGGATCGTGAAAATTAAGTACCGCTAAAAAAAATTCAACCAATTTGGAAGAAAATTGTGAAATTTGGCCCCCACTAAAAAAACCACTTATACAGTAACTTATTGCAAACTCCCTACCAGTAACTAGGTCAAGATCAATGTACAGACACATACAACAAAGGGTCTGGGGAACCTCTTAAGGGCCTGAAAAAATGATTTTAGGTTAGATAAAAATGTTTGAAAATGCTGCATTAGGAGACAAGATTACAAGTCAGTATAATAAAACACGAATATGTTTTCATTACTCCAACTACTTTCACCATTAATCCTGATGGCCACACTGTTTAAAGTAAGCGTATTCATACCATTATTCAAATCAATTAATCATATATTTTTTTTAAAAACACAAAAAAATTCTGTGCTTACTTCAGGGTATGTTTGATACCACTTTTTGGTGCCCGATATATTTAATATAAAGGTAAAAAAAATAATATGAGCTTTAGAAAAAGAAAAGGCATTCTCTTAAATCTTATATTCCAACTTACTTCTTCTAATTCCGTCTTTTTTCTTAACTCAAATATATACCTTGATGGGAATATCAATTTGTATGCATTATGATGTACAATATTGGTTGTCTAAGTTTAGGACATTATCTTTTCGAGACATGTCCTTAAAAGACATCTAATGGGTCAGTTGGGGTGGTAAGTGGGGGGTTAGGGATCTCCTTACATATAGCAAGATCTGAATAGGGTGGTATGATGGGATTTGACCTAGCAACTTCTCTAGCTGTTAGATTGGACCTAGTGTTGACAATCTGGACGTCATCACTGGTGTGGCTGGTCACTTCAGGATCACTACCTATAACATCATTTAAAGTTGAACATGTTTTCTCAAGTTTGTCAGAACTTGTTTTGCATGCAAACTTTTCTCTATTTTTAGGAAGCAGAAAAGTAACATCAATCTATGAATTAATTCAGGAGAAGACACGCTTCAAACGTTCTTGAAGTTTGTCTATCTTCTATCTCTTGTGAAAAATAATTTGCAAGTTTAGGCTTATGTGGTAAGTGCTACAACACAAGTTATGAGGTTGCCTACTAATCAAATGGACTAGTGTATGTGTATTTTAGTGATCTACAACTTACCAAACTCGTAATCAGTCAGACTGATAGAATCCATCTTTAACTTTTCTATTCCCAGAGTAAACGTATTGTCACAGGTATTCAGGTCAATATATGCATGGAATGAACGATGTAAAAAATCTACTTCTATACAACAATCTATAGCTGTACAGTGTGACGGAATGAAGCAGGAAGCTGGAATTGTTAGATCTGTCAGAGGCACAGTCAATGGACATTCTGTAAATGAAATAAGCAGCTGTATGTAGGAACTTTTTCTATTTGTTTTACAAGTAATACAGATATAAATGAATCTTCTTTTACACCTTGGAAACAAATTAAAGTAACAGCATTTTAATTGCTGTTCTTTATTCTATTGCCACGCAGAGATGAACGTGCTCACTGGTAATATAAAAGAGAGGAAACAACCTATAATGCCCTTATATAATTATTTTCTAGCTGTTTGGACCAGCTTTGACACATTTTATTTCAAATTATTTTGATCAGTAAGATGAAATCTGCTAATCAGAGGAAAACTTTCATCTTTGGTAGTGGTAGGGTATTCAGCATGAGCATATGTCATCCCTGGGAACCTTTAGCAGTACTTTTTATTTCTACAGAAATAACCATAATATTCCCATCAAGTACTTACTACTAACATGTAATCATACAAGGTATGCTAACATTATATTATGATTATTACCATTCTTCCAACCCTTGATTGAAGGACTGTAGATTGAACTTGATCTTTGACACTGAGTATCTTGTAATAGATGACCTAATCCCAACTCTTCCAGAAGTTTGGCAGCCATCATTTTTGTCAAGTCATTTTTATTCGGCAATGCCAATTGGTCTAAATGTGACTGCAAGGAAAAATCTGAAAACAAAAAAATATTTTTGTAAATTAAGATCTAATACTGTTTCATAATATTTGACATCACATGGATGATTCTACTACATTTACATTTATATATATCATTTAGGGCCACTTAGCAAATTTATCTACTGTCCCCAAAATAATTGAAACAAAACTTAATTTCCCAAACAAGAAAACATTGTGGTATTGATTGATCTTTCCGGAAACGAGTCTGTTACTGGTTATGGCAATCATTATTCAACAGGTTTATCATAAGCACTCTTTACTCCATAATCCAATATGATCATTAGGTAATATTTCTAATCAACACAGATTATGAATAACATTAAACATGAGGAAGTGTCAAGAAAACTTTAGCTGGTTAGATCATATTTCAATGATTATCTCTAAAATAATTTCATACTGGGTTGTCTCCCGTTTCATATCAATGGTTTCAAGTCTATTTTTATCTTATAAAGTCAGGCACCCAGACAAAGCTATCCCGAAATTCTAGGCCATATCACTTTGAAGAAATTTGCATTCTTACTGTGTCAAAATTGAGAATAAAGGATAGCTTCAATTGGCTGGCGGTTTCTGAGGATGCTATATCAAATCTAAAAGTTTTAAGACAAATGTCACAATGAACACAAAGTAATGACAAAAGCTCACATTCCCTTTCATTTAAGAAACACACATATATATTATTACCTGGGATGTAAAATCCAGTGTTCCAGTCACAAGGAATTCTGAGGATAAGAGTATCATTTAACAGTACAGATCTATACAGTACTGTATTGTCATCTAGTTGTATAGTAACATTAAGGTTTATTCTGAATTCATTCTGATCATTGGTATTGTCTATGGTATAGCTGTAACAGAATATCACTGGACCATTAGACAGAAAACATTGAAAACAATACGCACATTTTATTTCTTTATTCTTTGATGAAGAGACTATTTAATTTCATACATGGCCACATAATACATTGTTAGCATAACCAATTATTAAGAAAGTATATGTACACCTCATATTGCATTCACAAATCAAATACAAGTAGAGCAAGCCCATCTCTCATAAGACAGCCTCTTCTGCATTGAAAAAGTGGCCTTATAAGAGGGGTGGCATCTCTTCAGGGGGAACAATTTAGTCATATTTTACTTCCTCAAAATATCTGAAATCTTGTCCAACAAGAGGTGTGGCCTTTGCTGAGAGTGGTCTTATAAGAGTGGGAACACTGTACTACACATTTATCCCAACAAAAGAACCTGAACACAAATTGATTTTTTTTTGTATTCTATTATCATGAGATGATTTCAAATCCATAAATAATATTTCAATGTTGATGCAATACTAATATTTGTCAGACATTTTTGGAATGTTGGATTATACAAAATCTAAGTTTCCAGGAAATTCTGTCATAATACAATTTTCTGAGAAATATTAAACATGCAAATATATCTAACTAAAACTAGTAAAGAAGTATGCCCCCGCACTTGATAATTATGGACAAAGTAGTTTTGTTAGGAGTGATTTTTTTAAAATGAAGTGTGTCCCCGCCTGACCATAAGAAATTATAAACAAGTCAAAAACTGTAGTAGGAGTCATACAAACCATGTTTCCATTATGTAGCTAGTAAGAAGGAAATAAAGTCCAACTAACTGTCAGGGGCATAAAATAATATATACTTGATTCTAACTTAATACTGTAAAAACAAGATATGATTATAATCTAACGATTATGAAGTCTCCAAACCGGCCAGACAACAGGTTAAATGAACACTGCATTGTGACAAATTCAGAGCAAGAAAATATAGAGGGCAGACTGATATATAGACTTGAATGCTTTCCTGTGTAAGATGCAATGAGAAAGATATCATCTATTTTATTGTCAAATAATTACACAAATTTTGAAGCTCTGATGACTTTCAATTATTCACTTACTTGAAAAGATAAAAATTTGACTCTACTGGAGGTAAATTTGTAGAAGTTCATGAAAACTGTACCACTAGAAATTTTTCAACGTTGGGAATAAATTCGGGACATCATAATCTACCCACATATGAAATGTCGTTGAAATCGGACAATGTTGAATTTGTACAGTATTATGACGGCCATTTTGAAAATAAATGGCGACCGCTAGAAATTTTTCAATGTCAGGAGTCTATTCAGGACATCATAATCTACCCACATATGAAATGTCGTTGAAATCGGACAATGTTGAATTTGTGCGGTATTGTGGTGGCCATTTTGAAAATGGCGACCACTAGAAATTTTTCAATGTCGGGAATAAATTCGGGACATCATAATCTACCCACATATGAAATGTCGTTGAAATCAGATAATGTTGAATTTGTGCAATATTGTGGCAGCCATTTTGAAAATGGCGACCGGTAGAAATTTTTCGATGTCAGGAATCATTTCGGGACATCATAATCTACCCACATATGAAATGTTGTTGAAATCGGACAATGTTGAATTTGTGCAGTATTGTGGCGGCCATTTTGAAAATGGACTGGTAGAAATTGTTTATATGTCGGGAATCAATTCAGGACATCATTATCTACCCACATATCAAATTTTGATGATATC
Organism: Bathymodiolus septemdierum; assembly: GCA_963383655.1. NCBI lineage: Eukaryota > Metazoa > Mollusca > Bivalvia > Mytilida > Modiolidae > Bathymodiolus > Bathymodiolus septemdierum. The sequence goes on along the minus strand of OY726517.1, from coordinate 99,688,727 downwards.
GGACAATGTTGAATTTGTGCGGTATTGAAAATGGCGACCGGTAGAAATTTTTTCAATGTCGGGAAGCAATTCGGCACATCATATTTTCTCACTTTTAAGACAGACCAGTTCTTATTTTTAGCGATGTGAGATTTTCTTACTTGCACTAGTGCAAGACAAAAAAATCATGTGTGTTTTACTGGCAAATGCATGCTGTACAGTTTATGTCAACTGTCCCCCCAATTCTCCATGCTTTTCCCTTTTAAAATAAACAATTCACTGTATATAAGTTTTCAATCTTTTATAAACACGCAAATCCTAACAATCAGCCATATTATTACATAATAACCTTCACACAACACACAAAAATAAAAAACTACTTTTTTGATTGACATGAAGGGGAAATAACTCACATTGTTTACATGATCGTCTGCTAAAAGTACATAAACAAACACGAAACTAAAAACAGCTGATAAAAGTGAGAAATAAAATCAAACACCGACAAAAAGTGCAAGACAGGGAAATCTCTGACACCCTCGGGTGTTGGAGATTTCCCTGTCTTGCACTTTTGCCGGTGTTAGATTCTATATATCTACCCACATATAAAATTTTGATGATATCGGACAATGTTGAATTTTTACCGCCTATTTTTTATGCCGTGTTTTGGCAGCCATTTTGAAAATAGCAGACACCTTGAAAATTTTGAAAATGCAGAATTGCTCCTCTAATGGTGACCTATCACTATGTCAAATTTTATGTCTTTATTATTATCCATTTAGAAGTTATCAACATTAATGTACGAAATTTCAACTTTCCCATAGGATTCTATAGTAACCCTCAAAATATGACTTTGACCCCTTTACCACAAAGCTGAAAACTTTAGGACCAACTAGAAACATATATCTATAACTCCACCAAGTTTCATGAAATTCTGTCCAGTAGTTCCCAAGATCTGTCGTGGACATGTTCATGTGCCAAAGAAAGAAAGGAGAAAGAGAAGAATAAGAATAAGAATAAGAATAAGAATAATAATAATAAGAAACGGAGTAAAAACAATAAATCTCCCAAACAACGTTTGGGAGACTTAATTACACTTTTAATAAAGTTTGTAATAATCTGATAATCCATAGAAAACTAAAATAACGAAAACAAACTTACTCTAAAATTACAAAATTTAATAGCCTGAATTTGCCACCAATATCTACAAAGAGAATAGATAATTGCATATAAGTCAAATATAAAATGTATTAGTGAGTCATGTACAATGAAACAACAAAATTGAAAAAGGCCCATAATTCTCATGGGAATGTAAAAACATAAACAAATAATTTTCAGGGGAAATGAAATAGTAGGTTGACTTTAATTAGTAACAAAAGATATTAATGTAAATGAACATGAGACACTGTTTGGAAATGAAATAGTAGGTTCACTTTAATTAGTAACAAAAGATATTAATGTAAATGAGAGACACTTACACTTAGACACACAAATTAAAGTAAAGGAACAGTTTGTAGTAACAAAAGATATTGATATAAATGAACAGGAGAGACTATCCAATATTACACTTAGACACACAAATTAAAGTAAAGGAACATCACTTTTATTGCTGCTCTACATTTGACAGTCACAATGGGATCTTCAATTACGATAACTCATACCCTAAAATGAGTGTGAAACAGCCTGCAGTTGAGAGGTATTCTTTACGTCTAACGATAAAAGCTATATCTTTATCATTTTGATGTTATTTGGTGCATAGAATTTTTTTGGAAGTACAAGTTATTATATAAAAAAACTTTTCTTTACATACCTAGGGTATAATTAAAGACTGATAAATCTTGTTTTAGTTTCTCCACTACAAAGGATATTTTCCTGGAGCAGATGTCAATATCTAATTCTAGATGTATGTTTCTCTGTAAGAAGTTAACATGGACACAACAGTCTACAGTAGTACAAGTATCAAGTATTCTACAGTGGAAGTTTGATGGCAGGTGTGGTAATGTCATGTTAATTAAATCTAAACATTCTGAAATGAAATAAAAAGCAAAAACTTTCATATTGATCAAGTATTTGTTTTCATTGGATAATCATGTTTATTGATTGAATGTTAAAACTATAGACAGAAGTGGCAGCCAACTTGGGTTTTCATCAGTGCAGAACTTTCTGAGCAGGAAATTGCAACATTTTTACACATAAAGAATGTAGGGGACAAATTACTACAAAATAAGTTCATAAGTAATGCCTCATCATTATACAAGCACAGGTACACTATCTTTGTAGCCTCAGGAATTTAAATGTAATGGTCATCCTTTTATCTTCCGATACTATTTGTCCATATCAAATTCTTATGCAATTATTATACAACACATTTTTTGATTGGCTAATGTTTTTGGTTTAATCTACAGTTGACACGTAGTAACTAAGGGTTCTAGGTGAATTCTTGAAATCCAACATGTTTATTAATACAATATGATAGAAAATATAGACATCAACTACCTTTAATATAATTGCTTGTTAGATTTTATCCAAATTTGCAGAGTAGATGTTGCAAAATAACGTCCAGTGTTTGCCTTCTACACTAAAAATGCTCATATGATGTCACGATTTCTATGACGTTTATGTGCAAGAAGTTATCAACAATATTGTGTAGCATTTTAGTTTTGCAATTATTAGACCCTGTCTCATGCTGAATTGAAATAGTTTTGTCTTTTGTATTACATTAGAATACAAATAATACTATTATATTTGAAGAGTTGCTGACATCATTTGGGGAATTGATGACCCCATGTATTCCTTAATCATATAAAGTCATCCAATATAAACTATAGTGGAAGGTGCAATGGATGCCTCAATATGGGCAATAAAGTAATCTATACACAAGACACAATAGAAATTTACAAACAATGATGATGAAACCTGCTGAATGATCACATTCATTCAACATGAGTTACAAACAAATATAAACAATATGACATGATCTGACCATTTGTCCATCCATCCATGGTGTCTGTGTAGTCCATAAGATCACACTGTGGAGTCTGTAGATAGTCTGTTACACCCATCTTTTCTAAAACCTGAGATAATATGATGTCTTCAATGTTGTCAGACACTGTCAATCCACTGTTTTCAAGGAAATTGGTGGGTGAAAAGTCTAGGAAATAAAAAAAAAAGTCATGATAAGTCTGTAGAAAAGTCTGTATATACTACATGTAAGTATTAGTTTTGATAATCTTGTAATTAAGGGTGTATATACAATAGTATTCATGTAGTAATTCCTACTTCATAGACTTACAAGTGTGTATAAAGTCTTGTTAGATTCTGATTACTAATTCATTATACCAATACAGCAGTCCCCTTTTTTAAGGCCACTCCCACTAGTGGTGCACCGATCATCGACTAATCAGTCGGACGTCATCATACGATCCGATGATCGATTCTTATACCTTGTGGTCAATTCTGATTCCTACTGTCTAAAATATATAGGCTACACCTTATTCTTTGTTTTTTCCCTCATATTGACATACATTTTGCAGTTTTATCCCAGCTGTTTTTTTCCTCATACTGACAAACCTCTTGCAGTTTTGTCCCAGCGTACTTTTTACACTCAGTCAATACACATATTTGGACTAGTCTATTATTTATCTACTGCCCGGAATAGTCCATTTTATATCAGGTGTTACACATATGGAAACCAATGTTTTGTTTTGTTCTAAGTTAATGTTTACAAATGGAAAAATTGTAGTTTGTAAATATACCATACGATTTTATTCAAACCTTTACTTTTGTCAAACACATATTTGGACTAGTCTATTATTTATCTACTGCCCGGAATAGTCCATTTGAGGTCAGGTGTTACACATATGGAAAACGATCTTTTGTTTTGTTAATGTTTACAAATAGAAAAATTATAGTTTGTAAAAATATGACATGATTTTATTCAAATCTTTACTTTTGTCCAGCATGCTCTTGAAATAAAGACTATCTGAGTAATTATAGTCAGTAAATACATTTAGTAAGTAATTGTCACAGATGATCGATCATCGGTCGATGTTGGTATAACGATCATCGATCTTGAAAATGTGACCGATTCCCATCACTAACTCCCACGAAAGGCTACCTCTACTACCAAATTAGATTTCAGATGCACTGAGATATTAAAACACTACTAAATTTTCTCCAATAATCTGTTTAGTTTAATAGTATTAAAGACATTATGATATGCATGAAACAGTTTTTTCTTTTATCTATATTATAGAGTCAAGGAAAAATCAAGTAATATACTATTTGTAACCCATTGTTTAAAGAACCGACAAGATTCATCTCATTCAACACCATTTTGATACAAGCCATCTATTAAAAAAAACCAGTAGAAAAATCAATCGAAGGAAAATTTTACAAATGGAAATCACAATACAACACATATAATTAAACAGACCAACCATTTAGTATCTTATAGTAATGTATTCTACAAAGTTTAAGTTGTTGGTTAATTGGTTAAAATAAATACCAGAGAAATCAGTATTCCAGTCACATCCTACTTTAGGTAGATGGACATCTTTAAGAATGTCCCAGTTTATAATACAAGGTTCTACAGGTTCTAGACAGATTGTCATCTTCACATTAACTACATACTTCTTCTCTCCTTCAAAATCACTGATGGAATATCTGTCAAATCAGTGTGAAAAAATGTTTAATTTAAAACTTTAGTAACAAAGAAAACAATATTTCAGATAATATATCTGAAAGTAATACAGATACAGTTCTTCATCAGTTATTATACCAAAAATTTGATGTTTTTATTCATGAGCATAACATTTTATTTTGTGGACATTTTTTCCAGTTTTATCTTATCTAATAAAAACATAGATATCAAATTTAGTGTGCATGACCCGTTTCTGGAATACCTTCATCAGTTATGCTCAAAATCGAAAGATTGGATAGCCAAATAATTTAAATTTTGGGAGCAATAAAACCAAAGGCCTTAAATAGGATAGCTAAAATCGACGAAGGTCACGACCAAGAGAACCTTAGTCTAATTCCATCTAGGTAAAAATTCTACTCATTTATCAATCATTGGCAAAGCTTAAACAGATGTATATTTTGTTAATGAAATCTGTAGGCATATATCAACTTAACTGCTTACAGTGATGGATACATAGGTATGTCAGTGTCATCTATATAATAAATCGTCTGTTTAAAGTAGACAACAACACCAACAAAATTGGCTTGACCACAGCAAGTAAACAAGGGCTTCCTCCTGCACTTGTATTGAAATCAAGATTTACACTCGAAAACGATAACTGACAGAGAAAACATCTGAAATATTACCTGAATTGTCACGTTGTCTAGATGGACAATGACAACAGACCAATAACATAATATGACCTCAAAATGTTTAGTTGTATAAAATGAATAATCGGCTATTATTGATTAATGTGTTCTGTGAGGTCACAGAATAGAACACCTACTTGAGTGTGATGAGTTTGCTCAGCATTATTTCATGCACTGTGTCTGAAATTAAAAAAAAAACAAATGTGATTTGTGATGTAATACTAGTTTGGAAAGCAAAGACACAAATTATATAAGTATACTACATGTATATTAGGCCGATAACACACCATGCAAAATATATTTCTACAGCATTTTTTTTCTGCAAGTAATGTTAATATATGCAAAGTATCGCAATCAAAAATATAAATAAGACATTTACCAGATTTTCTATGGCTAAGAAATTTAATGCCAAATTTTTCAACTATAACAAGGCTAGATAAAACAATGTATGATGTTTATTTTAGTTCCAGATATGTATTCTGGAATAAAATGAAACGAGTCCATTAGAGTAACATTATGCAGATGCTTAAATCTAAGATGACTGTTTGAGTGAGTGATTCTTGTTAAACACCAAATAAACAGTTTTTCAGCTATATATCATGACGAGCACAAGCTACATTTTGATGAGATGATAATGATGTCCACTTTGTACTAATCCAACACACTTATCTCATCACAACATCAGTCCACGGGTCACTCCACTCATATACACTTATCTCACTAAATCAATAGTCCATGGGTCACTCCACTCATATACACTATCGTGATTCAGAGCCAACTGTCTTTACTCTTACTCATTGCATGCAGTTTTATTGTTTTTACTTTGACAAGACCGAGGCTCGAACACATGATCTACCACACTTGAGGAGAGTATGCTAACCATTACACCACCAATGTGGTCAAATGTCTTGAATCTATACTAAATATATGAAGGCATTAAGACTCTAACCAATATCAAATCAACATACCAAATTCAAAACTAAAATAGGCTTGATCAAGATCAAGGTTTTCTATTCCAATTTTGAGTCTGTGAGAACATGCATCAAGCAACAAGTAAACATGAAATGTACGAGCAATCTGTGAGATCTCAACACAACAGTCTATACCAGTACAGTATTCTGGTACATAACAGTTCAAACTTCCACTTAAATCTGGTAGTTCAATCTGTTTAGGACATGCTACAAAGTACAGGAAAAATATAAGAAAGAAGTAGTACTTAAGCATGACATGTAAAATAAGATAACATTATTTCTCCTATTCTTAATGTGTTTAACCAGTTAAATATTCAGAATACTTTTAATCACCACGAAGGTTTAATTTCTGAATGAGAATTCCTGCCAATTTTCTTTCAACGATCATTAATGACAGATATTAACAACTTAGGAAAACAATTACCAACCTACTTAATGCCAACCCTTTAATAAAAAAGAATGCCAACAATATCCAACAGGGGAAATTATTCTTAAAAAATCCCCACCATCACATAAATGTGTTTTTTTTTATTATATATATTACAAACAATGTCGAATCTTTCTAGCAACCGATCAACTCAATTGTACTTGCTGATTATAGTTTAAAGACCAGATACAAATGTACCAACTATTGAGAGAATTCAAGCTAACTGTCTCTCATCTAAATAGATTTGAAACCAATAAAGGTTTTATGAGAAATGGATATCTATTTAAATGTATATCTTATAACCATCTTTAATTAGTCAACATACAGGATTTCCAGCCATTCTTGTTAGGATTATACTGTGGCGATTGTCTGTTACATGATGTATCCTGCATCCACTTTGATATACTCAGTTTTTCCAGTAATAAGTCAGCTGCGTAAGATGGTAGTTGTTCCTTAGCATCCAACAACAAATTTTCAGTTAATTCTTTCAAAGAAATTTCTGAAATAAATTGAAGAAACATAAAATGAAATATAAGAATAAAATGCAATCAATTTTGACAAGTTTGATGCCAAGAAAATACATTAATTTGAAATCTATGTTAAACAACTCATCCCTATTTAAATTGTTGTTCTAGTCAAACAAAATGTAGAAGTAATGACCATCTTTTTTTAAAATATTTATTTAGAGTAAAGGTGACCATCTTGGACAGAAACAGGGCTGTTGGACAGTATTGAAACAGGACCATTCAAGGAGCCTTCTAACCAAGTTGGTTAAAATCTGGTCCTGTGATTTCTAAGGACACATTGAAAGCAGATATTTCCATTCTTTGTAGTGGCATCCATATTTGAAGGAGTGATTCTGTCTGACACAATTTTTAAAGAGGGCCAAATAAGACCATTCTAGCCATGCTTGGCTCTGTGGAGATGATAAAAGTATGTATTTCTATTTTCATTAATGACAGGCATATCTTAAGGATGATCAAGGACCTTTATGTCCAAGTTTGGTTAAAATTGGCACTATGGTTCTACAGATGTCAATAGAATAAAAGTTTACGGACAGACAACAAAAGATGGACACCAAGTGATAGCTCACTTTACCTTTAAAGTCAAAAGAATTAATAAATCAAATAATAAAAATAATTTCCAATACAAGATTAATGTATACAAACCTCCAAATGACATGTTACTGTTCAAGTTACATAAAGGTTTGGGTAATCTTGCACTTTTCAGGATATTTGAATCGAACACACAAGGTCCATTAGCTTCAAAGCATACACTGATGTCTAAGTCAACAACAAACTCCTTTTCCATTGATAAATCCTTTATTGTATAACTGAAAAAAGGTAAACAAGTATACAATTGTTTTTATGCAAAATAACTATATACTGTAATATCAAAACACAACAATGAATAAATTAATTTGGTGTGTTTAAAAGATTTTGATTGGATAAAAAATTTATGTTATTTTCCAAACAAAATATTTAACCAGAAGTCACATGTTGGGAATTTTCTTAATCTTAATTTTTTTTAAGAAATTATTATCCGACAAAATATTTTTAAGGACAAGAAAAAAATTAATTAGGGAATGATCACAATTTTTTAAATAGAAAAAAAAAATCATGTCTATTAAAAGGTTATATTAATAATCATACAAGCCATTATATTTCACATATTTATAATTCTAATGTTCTAATAAACATCCAATCAATACTTACCCTTATCATACTTTGGAAGCCTTAATGCATTGTTAGAAAAATTAAATATATAACAAGTATTTGACTTTAAGTAGAAAGAAATATTTTACTTCCATGAAATTGAACACTTTTTTACATTCACACTTTTATTTTACTCCAGCAAATACAATCATCAACAACATTGTCAATGATATAGAGTGAAACTTGGCTAAACAGAACCCTGAATAAAACAGAATTATGTAAAATGGAACTTTAAATATAGTCTCAAAGTAGGAAATCTGTGTTCATTTAACATGTATAAACAGGACACCTGTCTATTCCAAACACAAAAGTTGGTCCCAAAAGGGTTCGTTTTAGACAGGTTTCACTATAATTCATTTATCCCATTCCCAGTCTACAATATTTATATAATTCCTATTAATGACTCACTCAATTCTAAAAATGTTCATTAATCTGAAGCTCTGCTTCTGACCAAATTGGTACTGTAACAAAGGTATGTCAAAGGTCAACTTCTCAATACCAGCTGTCAGTCTATAGTTACAGGCATCAAGATTGATATAAACATTGACAGATCGACTGATTTGTTTTACATCTATACAACAGTCTATTGCAGTACAAGTCTCAGACAGGTAACAACTCATAGATTTGTGTATCTTAGGCAGGGTGAACGGAAGTGTATTCTGACAACCTGAAAAATATAATATATAAACTCAACAGCAATACACATCTAAGACAGGTAACAACTCATAGATTTGTGTATCTTAGGCAGGGTGAACGAAAGTGTATTCTGACAACCTGAAAAATATAATATATAAACTCAACAGCAATACATGTCTCAGACAGGTAACAACTCATAGATTTGTGTATCTTAGGCAGGGTGAACGGAAGTGTATTCTGACAACCTGAAAAATATAATATCTAAACTCAACAGCAATACATGTCTCAGACAGGTAACAACTCATAGATTTGTGTATCGTAGGCAGGGTGAATGGAAGTGTATTCCGACAACCTGAAAAATAAAATATATAAACTCAACAGCAATACATGTCTCAGACAGGTAACAACCCATAGATTTGTGTATCGTAGGCAGGGTGAATGGAAGTGTATTCTGACAACCTGAAAAATAAAATATATAAACTCAACACCAGTACATGTCTCAGACAGGTAACAACCCATAGATTTGTGTATCGTAGGCAGGGTGAACGGAAGTGTATACTGACAACCTGAAAAATTAAATATATAAACTCAACACCAGTACATGTCTCAGACAGGTAACAACTCATAGATTTGTGTATCGTAGGCAGGGTGAATGGAAGTGTATTCTGACAACCTGAAAAATAAAATATATTAACTCAACACCAGTACATGTCTCAGACAGGTAACAACCCATAGATTTGTGTATCGTAGGCAGGGTGAATGGAAGTGTATTCTGACAACCTGAAAAATAAAATATATAAACTCAACAGCAATACATGTCTCAAACAGGTAACAACTCATAGATTTGTGTATCTTAGGCAGGGTGAACGGAAGTGTATTCTGACAACCTGAAAAATATAATATCAAAACTCAACAGCAATACATGTCTCACACAGGTAACAACTCATAGATTTGTGCATCTTAGGCAGGGTGAACGGAAGTGTATTCTGACAACCTGAAAAATATAATATCAAAACTCAACAGCAATACATGTTTAACACAGGTAACAACTCATAGATTTGTGTATCTTAGGCAGGGTGAACGAAAGTGTATTCTGACAACCTGAAAAATATAATATATAAACTCAACAGCAATACATGTCTCAGACAGGTAACAACTCATAGATTTGTGTATCTTAGGCAGGGTGAACGGAAGTGTATTCTGACAACCTGAAAAATATAATATCAAAACTCAACATCAGTACATGTCTCAGACAGGTAACAACTCATAGATTTGTGTATCTTAGGCAGGGTGAATGGAAGTGTATTCTGACAACCTGAAAAATATAATATCAAAACTCAACATCAGTACATGTCTCAGACAGGTAACAACCCATAGATTTGTGTATCTTAGGCAGGGTGAACAGAAGTGTATTCTGTGAAACCTGAAAAATATAATATCAAAACTCAACAGCAATACATGTCTCAGACAGGTAACAACTCATAGATTTGTATATCGTAGGCAGGGTGAATGGAAGTGTATTCTGACAACCTGAAAAATAAAATATATTAACTCAACACCAGTACATGTCTCAGACAGGTAACAACCCATAGATTTGTGTATCGTAGGCAGGGTGAATGGAAGTGTATTCTGACAACCTGAAAAATAAAATATATTAACTCAACACCAGTACATGTCTCAAACAGGTAACAGCCCATAGATTTGTGTATCGTAGGCAGGGTGAATGGAAGTGTATTCTGACAACCTGAAAAATAAAATATATAAACTCAACAGCAATACATGTCTCAGACAGGTAACAACCCATAGATTTGTGCATCGTAGGCAGGGTGAATGGAAGCGTCTTCTAACAACCTGAAAAATATAATATCAAAACTCAAATGGTGAAACCAATAATAACCTAAAAATTCTTGCCTTCAAAGTAAATGTCTGAAAATTATATGAACATGTAGATTTAGAGAGTATATGACACTCTTGATTAAAGGTAGTTGGTTGTTTTAAAATTGTACACAATTTCTGTACATACCATGCACAAATGTAATATAATTTTATACTCTTTCATTGTCTCAAAATCATTATAGATTTTTTATAACAAATTGCAACAAAATATTTGCAAAATTTAATTATTCATATACAATTTGTGGTGGTAATCACATGTTGAAATAGAATGCAGTAATTTAGCAAACATTCTCTCAGTCTTAGCATTTTTAAATTTAAATTTTGCATCCTCTGTTTCCACAAATCCATATATCTGTAGTTTGGTTCTGTTTACTTCAAAAATAGATAGATTACCCTGGTTAGCAGTAATGAGGTAAAATTCCAAACTGTCAAAACAGGCATAACATCAATGTCATAGACCAACAAATTTGTATTAAAAAAATATATCGAATTGATAGTTGGTATGCCTTTAAAGTTGGAATTCAAATATTTTGAAACCCAATTGTTCCATATCACAGCTACTGTTTTTCTGGTTCCAGAAATGAATGGTTGTTAAGTACTTTTCCAATAAAATTTTAGGTCTGAGAGTCTTTTAAGGATGCTTTTTATCAAAGGACTAATTTGTATTGTTGTGGTTGGTTATATTGATGACCATTATTGTTTTACTTGGTGCAATTACTTTACATAATAAATACCTTTATTCCATCCATTGGAGTCTACTGGAATATATGGTGCTGTTCCTCTATTACAGGGGACATCCTTCAGATCTAATGTTATTCCAAGCTTATCTAACAATGTATACAGTACCAGGCCTGTTGCTGTACCTATCACATCATTTTCTGTCAAAAACTTTTGCAAGGAAAAATCTGAAACATCAATATAAATTGCATAAAAATATTATGGTCTTATCTACCATCTAAAATAAACATTCATTGGTCTTCCTTTAATGACAAGTAAAATGACAAAATTGAAAATGACCTTACAAATACCAATTTAAAGGAAGATAAAGAGTGAGTGATTGTTGTTTAATGCCAAACGAGCAATTTTTCAACTATATCATGACGAGAATAAATAACACAAATGAAAATAAAGCAAGAGGTCATGATAAGAAATGTGGTTCAGTTTGGTTTCTTTCAACAAAATATCATACCTGTTAACCCTCCCCCTTTGCGCGGGAGTCTCCCGTGTAAGAGCCTTATCTCCCGCATGGACTGGGTCTCCTGTGCGGGAAACATTAATCTCCCACCCACACCTTTTCCTCCCGCACAATCTCCCCCCAACAAACAAATCAAGTACAATAAAATCTTGACCTACATTTTGCGATCAATATTTCTGGAAATTCCCCATTTGGAACTCCTGTGCTAATGAAAAACGCCAAGAGATATGAATGGTAAAGGTGTTTAAATGATATCCGGTTATTGATCTGTTTGACACCTTTACAGGTAAATTGGGTCATGGAGATTAATTAAGGTGTTGATGATTATACAACAATTATCCACTGATTGACAGTTAATTGGGGATAAGGAAGTGGGTTTGTGGCACACGCTTAGATGATTAGAAGTGTGATAGCGGCAATTCAAAATAGTTATAAACCGTTGTGCAAACAGGAGTCGGACAACCTTTGATGCCGAGGAAAACTTCTTATTTCGATCAAACGTGCAATGAATTCATCTCGGATTGAATTGTTATGGCTTGTTTGGGACCAAAGTCGATCAAAGTATTATTTAAGGACTAAGTTCCAGGATGGAATTGATAAACCACAAAAATGCCGAAACGTATGCTATCACCCAACGCACCAGCAGCAAAGTGACTTTTTAATTTTAGTGCTCTATGACTTTATTGTTCAGAACATTCTGTCTTCATTGTTATTGCTTTGTTATAACCTTATGATTATGAATGATTATGAATAAATTATAAATACAGTTTTTATCCTTCATTCATCATATGAAACACTACTAATAAGACAGAAATGTAAACAATATATATTGAAATGGGATGCAGTTGGTTCAATACTGAAACAAACAAAAAGAAAACATCAATTAACAATAAAAACATGCATCAAATACGTCGATAAAAAAATCTCCAGTTATGAGACCAAATCTCCAGCCAAAAATTTACAAATCTCCAGTTGTACCATAGCAACTCTATCACCTGTATGCAACTACAAGGTACAATTTTGTGCGTTTAAAAGCGACGCACAAAATCTCTCCCTTAGAAGAGTTAATAGGGGGGAGATCTCCCTCCTAGCAGTTCCCAGAGGTTAACAGGTATGAAATATGGCAAAACAAGTTGATAATTAACAATAATGTGACACTGACAACAGAACTAGACAAGACATAGGAATCACTATAAGCTAAGTCTAGTTTAAACAATATTTATTTTATGAAATTTCAACATACAGTTATTCCAATATATATATTTAAACAAAGCTGAGTCTGTTCTATAGCCGTATAGGCGAAATAATAAAGCATGTAGAACTGGATTAATCATAACTAGAGGCTTAGTGGGCTGAGTCTGTGTCTCTCACCTTTGTTCTTTGAGGAAATTTAATACAGAACCTTCCATACATGTAGATGCTTCCTACCAAGTTTCGGTTCATATGGCTAAGCAGTTTCAAAGGAGAAGATTTTTAGAAATCGACCAATCAGAATCAAGAATTGCATGTGGTGGCCATGCTTGCTAACCGATCAGGACGAAATGAGCAGTCTTCATAGAGGACATTCCATAGATGCTTCCTATCAAGTTTCGGTGGTACCCATGTTTGATAACCGATCGGGAGGAAATGAGCAATCTTCATAGAGGACATTCCATAGATGATTCCTACCAAGTTTTGGTGGTAGCCATGTTTGTTAACCGATCGACACGTAATGAGCAATCCTCATAGAGGACATTCTATAGATGCTTCCTATCAAGTTTCGGTTCATTTGGCCAAGCAGTTTCAGAGGAGAAGAATTTTAAAAATCAGCCAATCAGAAACAAGAGTCGCCTGTGGCGGTCATGTTTGTTAATGGATCGGGACGAAATGAGCAATCTTTACAGAGGAACTTCCATAGATGCTTCCTACCAAGTTTCAGTTCATATTGCTGAGCGGTTTCAGAGAAGAAGATTTTTAACAAGAGGCTCAGTGGGCTGAGCCTATGTCGCTCACCTTTCATTCTGCTTTGAGGAAACTTAATACAGAACCTTCCATAGGTGCTTCCCACCAAATTTTGGTTCATTTGGCTAAGCAGTTTCAGAGAAGAAGATTTTTAGAAATCGACCAATCAGAAACAAGAATTGTCTGTGGCAGCCATGTTTGTTAATGGATCGGGGCGAAATGAGCAATTTTAATAGAGGACCGCCCATAAATGATACCTACCAAGTTTCGGTTCATTTGGCTAAGCGGTTTCAGAGGAGAAGATTTTATAGAAATCAACCAATAAGAAACAAGAATTGTCTGTGGCGGCGCCATGTTTGTCAATGGATCGGAACGAAATGAGCAATCTTTACAGAAAACCTTCCAAAGATGCTTCCTATCCAGTTACGGTTCATTTGGCCAAGCGGTTTCAGAGGAGAAGATTTAAAAAAATGAGGCAATCAGAAACAAGAATTGCCTGTGACGGCCATCTTTGTTAATGGATCATAACGAAATGAACACACTTTATAGAAGACCTTCCATAGATGCTTCCTACCAAGTTTCAGAGGAGAAGATTAAAATGTGAAAAGCTAATGGACGACAGACGACGGACGCAAAGTGATGGCAAAAGCTCACATTGCCTTTGGCAAGGCGAGCTAAAAATCGGCCAATCAGAAACAAGAATTGTCTGTGGCGGCCATGTTTGTTAATGGATCGGGATGAAATGAGCAATCTTTATAGAGGACCTTCCATAGATGCTTCCTACCAAGTTTCAGTTCATTTGGCTGAGGGGTTTCAGAGGAGAAGATTAAAATGTGAAAAGTTAACGGACGACAAGTGATAGCAAAAGCTCACATTGCCTTTGGCAAGGTGAACTAAAAATGAAATTGAAACTAGACTGGAGCATGCCCAAGCACAGAACGTGGTCACCAGAGGTTAAAGTGCGAACGGTGGTTTGCTATTTGTATATGTTGCACATCTTTTATACAAAGTTACAAACCATATTGACTTGTAGTTTCAGAGAAGAAGATCTCATGGGTTCTTGTTTTTTTGCCAAATGACGAAATAAAAAAAGTTTGTAGAGGACCTCACAAACATCACACCTGCCATGACGAAATAAATAAAAAAAATATGCTTGTAGAGAAACTCAAATATCATACCTGCAAAGTCTAGTTCCAATATGCCGATTAGTTTCCGAGGATATCATAAAAATGTGATAAGATAGTAACAACGACAACAGACGACGGATGCAGAATGATGGCAATAACTCACATAACCTTTTGGGCCAGATAAGCTAAAAATTAGAAACATTTTTAAATACCTTTAATTTTAAACTCGCTGTTTGACCAATCACATCCAAGCTTTGGAATTTTAGTGTTGTGAAACAGTTTTTTAGTAAACAAACAAGATCCACCACCTTTCTGGACACATACTTTCATTTCCATATTTAACATGTACTTTTTCTCTCCCTTTAAGTCATGTATTGAATATCTAAAAATAAATGATTGCATTCAAATTTTAAATAACAGAAAGTAATTTTCACTGTATCAGACTTATTTTTATGCATGTTGTAAGTATAATACCCAAGTGATGTGTAAAAACCACTTCTAAAATTAACTAATCTGGAAATGTGTGGATGCTACACATTTGTTTATACTCATTACAATATTATTAGAATTGACCAAAATTTACTTCAGAAGAAAATATCACTATTGCATCATATTACACCATAGTAAGCTTGACTTTAACATGTAAGTGATGTCAATTTTTGTTGTTTTCAAAACTTGGTTTTCAGTTTTGCTAAACATTCATTGTCTATTAATATCTACTTGATATATAGATGGATTATTGTTGTTTAATGACACTTTAAAAAATTCAGTTACATCATGATGGTCAGTTTCATTGATGGAGGAAACCGGAGCATCACAGACTTGTTACAGTCACTGACAAACTTTATCAGAAGTTTTAGCACTTCACCATGACTGGGTCTTGAACTCTCAACTTTAGAGCACTGTTTTCATAGGAAGCAGAAAATCAAACTGCAATATAATTGTAGCCATTAATCTACTTAATGAAGGGAAAAATCCATAACTTCTATCAATACTTACTCAAAGTAAACAACATCCATTAAAGTGTATGTTTTTGTTTCACCTGAAATTCAATATAGTTTATACAATTAAGACTGTAAGATGCTACATGGCTAAATTACTCACATGTTCTTAAACAGGAAAACTTTATTTCAGCTCAAGATTCTGAGCAGAAAATTGTAAAATACTTATGATAAATTCTTTTTTTAATATAAAGAGTTACACAATTAGTTTATAATAAAACGTAGATATCAAATTTAGTGCACACAACACGTTTCTGGAATAACCTTCATCTTCCTTGAGGTCCTCATTTTTACATAGAACATACATTGTAAAAATACAGTTCATAAAAAAAGTTATACACAGGAACAAAAACATTGTTATAGATTAAGTAAACATTCATTGGTAACTTATGGTACATCATCATTTATAATTAGACTTTTAAATTTTGGTCCAAATGCATTTTGAGAAGAAGCTTGTCATATCGAAAATGAAAGCTCATTCCATCACTTTGATCCAGAGTATGTAAAAGTTTTCTGTAAAAGGTCAGCTTACAGACAGACGTTTAAACAAAGTAAGCTAAATAAAGAAAAGACTGCTCTACATATTGAAAAGTTTTAAATTCATGAACAGCATATCCATGTTAGAGTTTAAATTTGTCATGTCAAATGAAAAATGTAGTAGCTACCACATTTCTGAACATCGTTAGTGATAGCTGGGATTTTAGGGTAAATTAACTTTTTCACTATCTAATTATAAGACAGATTACAAATTATACTACTGAACAACCAAATTTGATAATTGCAAATCAGTTTTAATTAAAAGTTATTCTTTCAAAGCTATCTTACCCCATGTATAATTCAAAAGAAGAATATCAATTTTGCGTCGTTCAATTCCAATAGTAAGTCTCCAATTACAACTATCTAACAAAGCATATACTTTGAAAGTTTTGCCTATCTGGTCTACTTCTATACAACAGTTGATACCCGTACAATAGTCAGGTATGTAACAACTCATTGATGTTTCTATTGCTGGTAAATCTAATGTTGCTGGACAATCTATAAATAGAACATACTAGATATCAGTTATGGTAGCTCTAATCTTAACAAATCACTTTTCTGCCAATAATCATTCTTTACAATGGCTTAAATTGGTTGAAAGAATTAAATTAATAGTGTGTGAGTGATTGTTGTTTAACAAAATTTCAGCATCATCATGGTGAGAACAAGTTATATTTCAATGAGATGACCGCTTTGTACTAAACCAACACGCTTAGCTGGATTTTTATAGTACTAACTCACCGAAACAACAGTCTGTGGGTAGACATGTCGCTTCAATCAGCCACTTTATCCTGATTCCGAACCGACCACTTGAAGTGAGCACGCTAACCATTACACCACTGATATCGTATTGATTAAATTATTATACCAAAACATACAACTTGTACTATTAATAGCATTATAACAAATTCAGTTAAACATTGATCTAAATTAATGCTAGTGAAAATCGAACGGGCAATACAGAACGTACAATCCAGAGGAACTGGATACGTTGGTACACAAGACAGATGACGATCAAACAAAAAAAAACACAGAAAACTAAAAAGATGAGCAACACAGACCCCACCAAAAACCAGTGCTTACAAAATTACACAGAATCTGGCTATTTATTAAATTTCAGGACCAATCAAGCTTATAATATAGAAATTTTACCCATTTGAAGAAAAATCTATTTTTAGCTATTTAAACCATCTTAGATGGATTTAAGATACATACAAGGATGTAGCTTTGGATACAATATTGAAAGAAAACCACTCAAAGTCCTTAGCACTCAAGACTAATTTTCATAATCACTCATAAACACAAAACATGTGTTTAACAACATCTTGTGATGAAGTTATAATGTCTGTCCCAAAAGGATTTCCAAATTTTCAATTAGTTTGTAATAAATTTAATAAACGAAACCTTTAGTATTCCATCCATCTACAGTGTCAGCATATATTCCTGTATATCTGTCACATGGTTCACTATTCATGAAGTGTGTCAGTCCTAGTTCCTGTAATAAATGGTTGGCTACAGCACTTGTTAAGGTGTTTCCTACATTTTCCCCATTCTTCTTCACCCAATCAGTAAACGATATATCTATCAAAAAGATAAATCATAACATAACATGCATAATTATTGACAAATGTTTATGATCAATGTATGAAAGAAATACAGCAATTAAAATATTATCTAAACCCACAGGGTCAAATTTAACATGGTCACACAGCAGGTCCTCTACATTAACATTTTTGCTTATTAAATAAAAAATATAATAATTTAAAAGTTGTACAGAAAAAAATCAGAATATTACAATTACTTTAAGGTGTTTTTTCTAGCTTTATAGATACATAAAATACCTAAAAGTTGCCCATCCATTTCCATGTCACAGAGAGGCTGAGGTATTAGCTGTTGATCAAACACTTTAAATGATGAGCCACATACTTCTTTCTCTAAACAAATTTTTATCTCTGCATCAATTATGAGTTTTTTCTCCTCTTCCAATCTGTCTATCTTATATCTATTATCAAATAAATACTTAGAAATGACAAAAACACGAATTGAGGTCATGTGAGTATGAATTCAAGTTTGTGACTATAACATGCAAATGCGATCAGGGGGAAAATGACTACAAGTACTGAAAACTTTGGTCTACTACTAACCCATGTTTATTTTATATAAAATTACCAACTGTACCCAGTGAATATTGAAACTGAAAAAAAATCTTAATTCTTTTTTTTAATGCAGTTTTCAACTTTTTCAAATCTTTAAATTGTAAAAATACATTAAAAATTCAGGCATTTTTTTTTCAGTTAATGAAATAATTCTTTATTTTTTATGAGATTTGTCTAGAATAATGATATTTCACAATATTGAGTTTTAACATCTAAACTTATACAGAAATTCATTCATACATTTGCATTCGTGTATATTGCATGTATACAAGAATGTTAACGTTTCATCAAAATAAAACAAAATAAATTTCAATTTAGAAATTAGTCCTGAAATGAGCTTCCAGTCATTTTGTAAACTGCATATTATATATTAGTAGTTCTGTTTTAGTGGACTACATCATATGTCTCTCTTTCATTGTGTTGGTGCACATTGTAATAATTGTTGGACAAAGACATTGTTTGCCATTATACAATGTTGATAGAGTAAAATAAAAAATCTTAGAAATACTTATTTGAAATCAAAAATCAAAATCACAGTGACCTCATTTTCATATCTAACATTCCACCATGTCCTAGCATATATACATACAAAAATATAAAGGCACTGTGACAAAAAATAGTTCTGCTCCAGAAAAATGTTTTATTAGAAGAAGTGGAAGCAGAAGAAGATTTGGGGAGAACATGTCCCCCTTCAATAATATTGATAGATGTCGAATAATACAATTTAAAGTACTTACTTAATTCTTAGTATCTCTACCAGTTTTTCCTCCTTTACATCACCTAAATGAAAAAGAAGACAATAAAATATCAAAATGGCAACAGAAAAAATTTCTCAATTTCAGATGCTGATGGATTCTTGAATTTCCATGTACCATAATAATAATATGGACGGTTGAAAATACTGCCTAGTATCAAAATACACCCTGCTGAAGTAACATCTATTCAAACTTGCATGTATAGATAAACATAAGCCATCTTTATGTTTTAAATGCTGTACTTGTTAATTAATTTAATTGTCACTTTCATTAACCCTCTATTAATGTTGATTTGCCATTAGATTACTTGAAAACATTTAGAACAGAATGTCAGTGAATTGTGCATCAAAATTGGGAAAAAAAACAAAAACTTTATGTATATAATAAATTTATATTTTACTGATATTTCACCTATTTATTTTCTCACAATGACAACAACAATCACATTAATTTAACATAACATTTTTAATAGTACTCTTGGATTCCCATTAAAAAAAAATCATGCAAAAAATTTCCTAATATACAGTATATAATTCTACTTACCCCATTGGTAATCAAACATCTGATGTTCAAATGTGAACTTTTCAATTCCACCCTTAATGACATAATTACAGGTGTCAATATACAGGTAAAAGTTCAGATGCAAGTCCAGATAATCAAAGTCATAGCAGCAATCAAATCCAGTACAATAATCTGGTATATAACAGGACAAGGGACCAGTCAGATCAGGAGGTGACAATGCTGCACAATCTATAAATAGTAATATTACTTTATGTAATAGCCAACTGTTTTCAGGTGTTTACCCCATCAGATGACTATCAGTAGCACTGTGCCATTTCATCAGTAGTTTTGAGTTTATCAGGAGCATACCCATACCTGTCAACCCTCCCCCTTTGCACGGGAGTCTCCCGCGTAAGAGCCTCATCTCCCGCATGGACTGGGTCTCCTGCACGGGAGACATTAATCTCCCGCACAATCTCCCCGCAACAAAAAAATCAAGTACAATAAAATCTTGACCTACATTTTGCGATCAATATTTCTGGAAATTCCCCATTTGGAACTCCTGCGCTGAAGAAAAATTAAGGTGTTGATGATTATACAACAATTATCCACTAATTGACATTTAATTGGGGATAAGGAAGTGGGTTTGTGGCACACGCTTAGATGATTAGAAGTGTGATAGCGGCAATTCAAAATAGTTATAATCCGTTGTGCAAACAGGAGTCGGACAACCTTTGATACCGAGGAAAACTTCTTATTTCGATCAAACGTGCAATGAATTCATCTCGGATTGATTTGTTATGGCTTGTTTGGGACCAAAGCCGATCAAAGTATTATTTAAGGACTAAGTTCCAGGATGGAATTGATAAACCACAAAAATGTCGAAACGTATGCTATCACCCAACGCACCAGCAGCAAAGTGACTTTTTAATTTTAGTGCTCTATGACTTTATCATTCAGAACATTCTGTCTTCATTGTTATTGCTTTGTTATAACCTTATGATTATGAATAAATTATAAATACAGTTTTTATCCTTCATTCATCATATGAAACACTACTAATAAGACAGAAATGTAAACAATATATATTGAAATGGGATGCAGTTGGTTCAATACTGAAAAAAAAACAAAAAAAACCCCATCAATTAACAATAAAAACATGCATCAAATACGTCGATAAAAAATCTCCAGTTATGAGACAAATCTCCAGCCAAAAATTTACAAATCTCCAGTTGTAGCATAGCAACTCTATCACATGTATGCAACTACAAGGTACAATTTTGTGCGTTTAAAGGCGACGCACAAAATCTCCCCCTTAGAAGAGTTGGTAGGGGGGAGATTCCCCCCTAGCAGTTCCCAGAGGTTAACAGGTATGCATACCATATTATTGTTATTCGTCAAATATTTTACTGATACTGGTATAGTCCGTTTGACCAGCCTAAAACAGGACTAAAAAATTAATTAAAAATCAACAGTTCAACTTATTGATTTTTTTTCTTCACACATTTACTCATATATCATCTACCTACTCTGACAAAAAATTTCAGAATTTTGACACTATTTTCAAAAAAGTTGCCCATTAGGTCTCTATGTTAAATATTTGTACCAAATGTGGATATGTGCAGAGGGAGTTAGTATGCTTGTTGTTACCAACTTCCAGTGTAAACAATAACAACAACACATGTGATTTTATTTACATTTCACTGTCATGTGATTACCTAATTTGAATATGTCACCAGAACCCAAGCATGCATGAGATGTTCATTTCACTTTCACCAAGTGACAATTTTGATTCGGCTTCAAAATAATCAAACACTTTTAGTATTAAATCCTGTTTTTCATCTGAAGTTTTGAGAGGCATGACTATCCTTTCTATATAAGTATTGGTAGAGTTCTAAATAAGGGCAGATAATTTTTAATTTGTAAATATTCATTTATGAAAAGACAAAAAAATGTTGTTTTTTTCTACCTTTATTTTATATTTTTTCTATTATATTTAAAAAATATATATATTAATTACTTGTTTTTTTTATTATGCTTAAATACCATACATAAAACTTGTTTTCATTTTCTAAAAGTATACACAAAGCATGGGCTATTTACATGGTATATCTGGTCAATACATATAGGATTACTTTATAACCATGTTCTTTGAGTTCAAATACTGGGCTTTAGAAAACACCAAAACAAAAATGATTTTATTTAGAATTTAAAGAAAAAGATTTAAAATTCAAAGGCTTTCATTTATACTTTTTACTTTTAAATTTCTAAAATAATTTCCAATAAAATGTAAAAAGTTAAACTTTGGGTGAAATGAACATCTCATGCATGCTTGGGTTCTGGTGACATTCAAATTAGGTAATCACATGACAGTGAAATGTAAATAAAATCACATGAGTTGTTGTTATTGTTTACACTGGAAGTTGGTAACAACAAGCATACTAACTCCCTCTGCACATATCCACATTTGGTACAAATATTTAACATAGAGACCCAATGGGCAACTTTTTTGAAAATAGTGTCAAAATTCTGAAATTATTTGTCAAGAGTAGGTAGATGATATATGAGTAAATGTGTGAAGAAAAAAAATCAATAAGTTGAACTGTTGATTTTTAATTAATGTTTTAGTCCTGTTTTAGGCTGGTCAAACGGACTATAGTCATGTAGCATTTATTAAATTATGGATAAATAGATGCAGTTCCTTGTAATGATGCAGCATTAGCTATTCAAATCATGTTTCAATGGCAAAATTGACCAAGTCCAACAATTGGGAAAAATTGGGCAGCACTTCCCCTAGTGGTGCTGGAGCAGGTTCCATTTATAAGATATGAAACCATACACTATCTTGAGCCTACAACAGAATTTTAATACTTAAACATAATTTTACAGATTTATTAAGAACGCCAGTCGCTGTTAAGCTCAGCAATAATTTCGCACATCATAACCACAGCCCGGGTGATTGATCTTTGTTGCTCCACTTTAGTTGACAATTTTGCAGCAAACGAAGTCATAGACGTTTGATTTCCCAGTTTTCAATAATTGTTGGTGCATTTTCAACTCAATGTGTCTTTGAAAGTCATTTTTGCCAGCATGTTTGTAGACATGAAAAGTCAGTTTTACATACAGAGCAGTGAACCATGCATACTCCTTTTTTAGATAAATGAAGACATGGTCACTGGTTGTGATACGAATCCTTGACCTTGTATTTCTGTTGTGATTTTCTTTTGTTCCTCAGGTGAGTGAGGTGGTCATTGTCCCCATCATCATCATCAACTGATGCTGGTGATGATGGTTGCCTCGTGGCTGATATTTTCTAATGTTTTGAAACAGACGTTTTTCCCAAGAAATGCCGATAAATTAGAGGTTTTCCGAAATCAAAATATTTCTTAATCACAAGAGCGCTTTAGTTAAGCTAGTTTTTACTAGGGTTTAAGCACTTTAAGATTCGGATTCGAGGAGAAACTGTAGTTTCCTGACCAAATCTGTAGCCCGTATTTTCAGCCAAAAATCCGTGGAAAATACGGAAAATCCGTAGCAGGGAGGAATAAGGACATACTGAAGTCTGCATGGCAACACAAATAGATACACCATAAAGATGATATTTTTTATCATATTAACATGTAGATATACCAAATCTGTGTTTAAATAATGAAGATTTGAAAAACATTTGAATCAGGGATTGGGAAGGCCACGCACTATGCGCTATTGGTGCTTCCAAGTCGATTGTGGCACATTGAGGTCCGTTATCTATGCGCCCATGTGCGCCCTGTAAATTTTGATTAATTATTTTATTATTTCATGTGTCCATTAAAGTCGTTTTCTATTTTGTGTCGTGATATTGTCACTGTCTTCACTCGTCGTTAATTTCCCTTTAATGGCAGTTCCTTGATTTTCCCTTTCTATGTTTAGAACAGTTATTTGTGTCAACCAATCAGACAAAAGGATTCACTCTTTCGATTCTAAATTTAGCGTATTTAAAACACATTTGTCCTGGCGTTTCGTTCTCTTTTCTGAATAATTGATCGGTTTTGGTGGAGTGTGTTCTACTTTCTGGTTGAATAGAATCTAATTACAATTAATTGGTACAAGTATACCGCGCCGATCTTTTTATTTGAGTGAAAGTTGTATCTATAAATAAAAATCGTAAACCGGAACCATGCGCTTGGTATAACTAATAACCGAAAAGCATCAGGGAGTGTGATACGCTATATTTCCAACCCAAAATGAACTTTCTTGATCGTACTTTTTTTTCTTTGGGTACATTTTGACAGTTAATACTTCAAGTCACGTTCCTGTGTTAAATTTTGAGAAAAAAAATTGTGTAATCCAAAACGCAATCATAACATCAACTGATATTTTTTAAGAACATGTGTACTTTGTTTTTTCCATCTTAGCTTAGTGAAAACAATTGTCAAATCAGCAAAGTACCCAGTTTATAATATGCCATCCCTTTGGAAAACTATCACTCTGTTTCACAAGGATGAAGTGCCTGAAATTATTAAATTGGCTCAATATGCACTCACTTTACCACTTCACACTTGTTGCTGTGAAAGAGTGTTCAGTAACCAAAACTTGATAGTTACCAGACTTAGGTTTAGGCTAAATCCTAAAATCAGTGACAGACTTTTAAGAGTAAGAACACAAGGCAAGGGAATAACCAAGCATGACTTCCAGAGCTCTTTAAACAGATGAAGGGCAGCAAGGAAAAGACTCTTGTAAAGAAAGACTTTTATTACAGTGTAGATCTCTTTATTAAAATGTTTGTTCATCTGTTCATCCAAGCTTTTTTTTATTACTAGTCAAACCAAGACATCCAAATTAAGAAGATATATTGTACATGTTGTAGGTTAGATCTGAAACAAGCAAACTTAACAACTGTACGATTGCTAGGTTTGCTTGTTTCAGATCTAACCTATACAACATGTACAAAATATCTTCTTAATTTGGATGTCTTGGTTTGACTATTTGCTTTTTCATGTTACACAATCCATACAAGTCTAAAAAATGATATTTATCAATGCATAGGCTACCACACAGTTTAACTAACCAAAGTTGTGGTCCGTTGCTAATTTGAAATGGCCCATTGCAAATTTGAAATGGCACATTATTCTCTAAAATGGACCCTTGATGTGGTCAAGTTAGGGGCCATAGTCTCTTTGACAAAAAATTCTTCCCAACCCCTGTTGAACTACTATAAAATTCATATTTTTCCTCTTTTGTATTATTATGTGTAAAGCAGTTTCTTTGTAAGTATATAGTGTATTTTTGGCGAGCAAGCACTAGGTTAATTTGCAGTAGGTTTGCAGCAGGAAATCATCTATATATGGGCACAATATTTTTTCAACGAACCTGCAGCAGAACTAATTTGCATGGTAAAATGTTTGCTAATTATTGGATAGGGCCTGTGTTGCTTAATGAGTTAGGTAGTTGGATTACCTAACAACTCATATAAGTCTATCACCAATATGGCAGGGGTTCATGCCTGGCTTTGTAAATTACAAAAAAGGGTGCACTCAACTCTCAGCCGCAAGTGATAAAGCTTACCATGGTCCGTGGTTCTCTCTGGGTACTCTGGCATCTTCCATCACTAAAACTGTTCGCCATGATATAGCTGAAATATTGCTGAAAGTGGCGTTAAAACACCAAAAATCAAATCAAACAAGATGAACTGTGAGCTAATGCTCACCTATGATACCCCCGCTCTTTGGCAAACAGGAAGTAGGAATCTGACGGGTCAAAAAACGCTTCCCACGATATGGGGTACCTATATGAAGCTTGTGACCAAATATCAGATCTCTGTCATCAATAGTTGCTGAGAAAAATGCGACGAAAAATGTGCATATACAAATGTATGTTAAATGTGTATAAAAATCAACAAAATCGGCAAACAGAAAGTAGGAATCTGATGGGTCCAAAAACACTTCCCACGATATGGGGTACCTATATGAAGCTTGTGACCAAATATCAGATCTCTGCCATCAATAGTTGCTGAGAAAATTGTGACGAAAAATGTGCATATATGTTCAATGTGTATAGAAACCAACTAAGTCAGCAAACAGGAAGTAGGAATCCGATGGGTTCAAAAACGCTTCCCACGATATCGGGTACCTATATAACACTTGTGACCAAATATCAGATCTCTGTCATCAATAGTTGCTGAGAAAAATGTGACGAAAAATGTGCACATATGTTCAATGTGTATAAAGATTAACTAAGTCGGCAAACAGGAAGTAGGAATCCGACGGGTCCAAAAACGCTACCCACAATATGGTATACCTATATGATGCTTGTGACCAAATATCAGATTTCTGCCATCAACAGTTACTGAGAAAAATGCGACGAAAAATATCTTGGACGGACGGAAGGACGGACGGACAGAGGTAAAACAGTATAATCAAATCTATTATTGGCAACACATATATCGCAATTTGTAAGTATTATACATAAGACATCTCTGATAAATCAGAACGGTTCTATACTTCTATTAGAATAATTTACTATACAGTACTTTAGGGTATCTTATGGACAAGTACATGTTACTATACCTAGTCAAATAATAGTTTAATATAGATGATGACATACCATTATTCCAACCATTGACAGCCGGACTGTACATGTCATTAGATCTATTACAGGAAGGATTCTTTAACTTAACATCTAGTCCTAACTGTTCCAGTAATAACTGTCTGAATTCAGACTTCAACTGCCCACTGATATCTGTTCCAACACGATCAGCCCATTCAGTCAAAGAAAAATCTGAAAAAATTATTTGGAATTAATTTATACTTGGATAAGAAGTTAAACAGTAATATAACCAACTGTGACAACATGATGTCCCATTTGCCAGATCTGAATCTCTAAAACACAGCATAGACAACAACAGAAGACAGTGGAAATATATATCCTGGTTTTAAACAGACACAAAAATCGAAGAAAAAAATCTATAAAATTAACATTTGTTCTCAAAACTCTCTAAATGTAATTAAATTTCATATTAACTTTTTTTAAATTAGCTGTTCTTTTTTTAGGAATGCATCAATTAAACGAAATTTGAATATATTAAATGCCCCATCTTCCAGCTAAAGTAAACAGGGGAATAACTCCAATAGGGAAGTGTCCATTTGTTATTATCAACAATAAAATATGTTTAAACTAAATATGGAATAAAATGTACCAGCTAAATGAAACAAGGGCATAATTCCAACAGGGAATAAAATGTAAATTCTGAAATCAAACTTGGCCTTTCTTTTATGATTCCAGACTTTGTGTATGAATTTCAAATGATTTGCTTAAGGATAACTTAAGTTACTGAGTGGACATCAAATACAGGACAATTCATTCACTTAAGTGTTGTAATATCTGGAAAAAGTAAATGAATACAGATGGATGACAAACACAAAGTAGTACTAAATTTCACTTGGCATTCTGAAATCATTCTTTTTATACAGTTTGTAGTTTCAAGGATATAAATTTGAAACAGGTAATGACATCACCATTAATATTCGCAATTTTGTTGTGAAGATTATATATATCTTTTACCTTTCATACTGAAATCAGCATACAAGTCACAAACAGGTTGTGGTATTTGTGTACCATCAAATATCTTCACATCTGGGACACACTTTTCTTCAAAACATGCTTTGGCTGTTAAGTATACTACAAACTTCTTCAAATCTGGAGGTTTTTTTATGACTAATCTATCAAAAGTAAATTACATCATTTTCACTGTTAGTACATGCATTCTAATAATTCTAATTATACGGTTAATTGAACCCAAAATAACACATTGAGAGTTTAAACTTGTGTTGGACAAGGAATGTACAAACTAGTTGTACATAACAAAGAATGACAAGTTTATGTTTCTTATTTGCTATGTAATCAAATCAAAATCAGAAGGAAAAGAATTGTTTAATTATCCCAAATAATTACAAAAAAGTTTACTTTAGAATCACAAAATCAAAATTGTTTGTATTGGTCCCATCTAGACCACCATATATAATGAAAATGGTAGGCGTCATACAAAATCTGTTGGCATACTACATAAAAAGAATTTTAAAAGGAACATACAAAAAAAATCATCAAAATTGGTCGAAAATTAAACTCCTCACATACAAAAACAGAAAACATCTTTTATGGCACCTCTTGTTTGAAAACAGACAACATTTGACGAGACTCACAACAGAATACGACAACAAAATATTTGCAGATAATCATTGGTGAAAATAGCTTAAAACCCCCACATCACAAAACTCTAACCCTATTTTCTTTCCTTGTTTTATCAATATGTGAATATCTTCCACACAATGTAGATTTTTTTCAGTATATAGATACAATAAAACATGTCTAAAGCAAGCCCCATATAAAATAAAATCCTGTATAAACCGAACTATAAATAAATTCCCAATGTAGGAAACATTTGTTAAATGAACCTCTATAAACTCAATACCTGTCTATTTCAAACACAAAAGCTGGTTCCAAGGAGGTTTGATTTAGACAGGTTTCAGTAATGTATCTCAATTTCATACTACATTTTTTTCCTCCTGATGTCAATAAGTACTTGTACATGATTGATTATTGTTTAACATCAACTGAGCAGTATTTCAGCTATATTCATGATAGTGAGAACATGTATATAAACAATAAAATGATATATTGATTGTCATGAGAAAAATGAGTTGATGGATTAGTAGCAGAAACTTTTGCCTTGCCATAGGCCATTGGTGACCACTCAAAACAAACTGTTGATATTAAGAACAGTTGCAAGTTACCTTTTAAGTGGACAGATTCTCAAAAACAAATGGCACTCATTTACCACCCATCAAGGAGTGAGACATTATTCTCTAAAACAAGTGGCACTCCTTTATGTCCTATCCTTAGGATAGGTTCTATGATAGATTTATCACTCACAACCTGAGGATTACCCTTATGGAAGGGTTGTACCCTGAAGCAGAGAAACTAGATCATATTTTAATGCCCTGAAGTTTCCGTATGTGTAATATATCTACAAAATGCATTTCATTAGTAAAAACTCACTCTAGTTGAATAACACCACCTGCTAAACTCATCTTCTCTGCTTTCCCTGTAAAAAGAAATAGAAGTTTGGAATGTGTCCTCAGAATGCAGCAACAGATATATATATTTAGCTATCTTCATACAGAGTCCTACATTAAAATTTAAACTTTTAAAATTAGACTTAAATGTTTGTCCTTCCCTTATCTAGAGACAGTGATGGAAGTCTCTAACTTTGTATTTGTTCAGGTGATCAAAAAATAGTTGAAATGAGATGAAATAGGTATCTTTCTTTCTGGCAGATATCAGCTGCAAGAAAAAATCTGAAGTTTGTTGGGTTATACCTAATTATTCTTCACATTGAGGTTGATATCAGACACCTTAAAAGCAAGATAAAATCAACATTAACAGAGAGATTTGTAGCTCACAAGGCTATTATTTTTATTTTAAAAGACATAGGAATGTTCCTTTTGAAAGCTTTGATTAAATAATGATTGTTACAATACAAACCCCATTCATAGTTGATCAGCTGGATAGTTCTGTTTATTGTGTTGACACCATAGCTAAGGGAATATTCACATGGGTCTATGAGAAGGAATGGGTGTAAAGTCAGTCCAAGTCCAGAAATTTCTATACAACATTCTATTCCTGTACATGTATCTTTGTAGTGACATGACATGTAGTCTGGTAGGGCAGGCATGCCCAATGTTCCTAAAGGACATTCTGGAATATATATATACATAATATATATATTACGTCAGAAATGTTCTATAAATTATTACATTCAATATAAGCTCATAATGGTACATACTAAAAAAAATCTAAATATCACAGAAAACTAAATAAATAATAAATCAATAAAAATCTTTACAGGTTAAACAATAATATACAATGAATCCTGTCTGAACTAAACCCTGAATAAAACTGAATTATGTATTAACCAATCTTTTAAAACTGAAAAGGTGGAAGGCAAGTGATGGTTAAATCTTGAATGGCTTGATTCCATAGGTGAGATACACAGAAAACATACTCTTATGCAATTATTATATAACACTTATTCTCATTCGCTACAGTTTGCAGTAAAATTTACAATTCTCATTTCATGTAGCAGTGAATGCGAAATTGTAAAATTTTTTACAGGACATTCGGTCTGGTGAACCAAGGTGATTCACCAGACCGAATCAACTTTTACCAGTCCGAAAGAAAATCGTAATTTTTTAAATATTTCATTGTTGATGGCTGGCCTGTATAGTTTCCTTTACTTGTATAAAGCCCTTTTCATTGTTATTGATTTTAATTAGGGTCGTTTTCTTATTTCATATACCCATGTCATATGAAACAAGGAGAAGAATGGTATGGGAACAAAAATTTTCATAACAATATATATTCCGAATAGTTTTATTGTTAACATTCTCTCTCCGAGAGAAGGAAAACGTCTATCCAATTATCTTCTTCATCAATAAAATCAACACAAAAGTCATCATTGTCCTTGCCTGTGTCACATATAATATTCAGTGCATGAAGATCACTTTCCTCACTGTCAATATCAAGCTTTTCCTGCAGTGGTTGCTTTCAAGCAAGGGCTACCAATTTTCCATTTCTCGTTTTAGCAAGGCAAATTAACTGTATATGTATTTTTCTGAACATCGTTTGTTAAAACAAGTCTGCTTTGAAGTAAACATTTTGTATAATTTTTTTTTTTTTAAATAAATAAAGCAGTATTTTATTTAAATTCACAGGGAAATAAATGTTTAGTGGATATCTTTTCAACCATTTGTCTTTATCAGGAAAAAGCTTGTAATATTTGTCCATTTCAAAGGTTTCAATATTTCCCAAAATTCTAAATCAAGTCCTCTATCGTATCTTGCACAACAGACAAGTTTAAATTGGTGCCAAATTGATATCCGATAATTTTTATGTGTCCGGTCCGGAGTGATTCTTTTTCTTATATTTCAAATATTGATATTTTCATTCATTAAAGCGTTTCTGAGATTGCGACTTTTTTGTCAATGTCCTTGAACTTCATCATAGCATGGAACAACGAAAAATGATACAATAAAGAGATTTGATCTGACAACTGACAAATCAATCGCTATAGCCGAAATTGACGAAATCAAATGACAGAGCAATACCGAACAATCGGTCCTGAAATCCAAGGGTTTATATCGGACCGGTGGTCATTTTACTAGACTTGTCCGTCGGTCCGACGGTATTTCGTTTTCACTGATGTAGCTAAGGATTCTAGTGTGAATGAGCAGCCCTATTGAATTCTTAAAATACAACATGTCAATTACTACAATATGACAGAAAATAAATTGAGGTTTACTTATTGCAAAATAATGCCCAGTTTTTACATTCTATGCTGACTAATTTCATAAGATGTCATGATGTTTATGTGCCGAAGTAATCAACAATATTTCGCAGAATTTTAGTTTTTGCTTTTTTTATGTCCTTTCTTAAGCTCAATTGAAATATATTTTTGCATTGCATTAAAACAGAAATAACAGTCTTGTATTAGAAGTGTTGCTGGCATCAGTTGGGATATGACAGTCACAAAAACAGTTTTACTGGCTCAGCTAAGTGTTGCCAAGTAAAACTGTATTTGCGATCGTAAAATCCTAAATTGACTTGGTAACTCTTCAATACAATACAGATATTTCTTAATTCTAAACATTTCAAATTAGTCAAATTTAACAAACATACCATTATTCCAGCCATCTACGCTTGGACTGTAAGGTTTTCTTTCTCTATCACACACAGGACCACTAAAAAATTCCTCTAATCCAAGTCGTTTTAATATGAGATGTTTGCCTCCTTGTTTCACACCTGCTAAAAAATCCATTCCAGCTTGGTTCAACCAATCAGAGATTAAAGATGAAATATCTGTAATTATAACAATATGTATTTGTTAAAAATTATAGAAAGAATCGTAGATGCATAAGTCAAGTTTACTTCTTTTTAATTTACATTATGACAAAAAAAAATTGTACATTATACCTATATCTAATTAATTTGAAATCTTATTGGTTTAATGTCACAGCTATGGTACTTATGGTTCCAAAATTTATGTTTGCTATGTACCTTATATCAAATAATAAATGATATGTGTGCCATATGGTTATTGGGAGATATGAATTACGACAATCAGTTATTTTGACTTTAAAATATATATATATTATGGCATGCACCAGATCTTCTTCTTGCACTACTGCACTAAAAATATAAGCTCATGATCTCAAATCACCTTTCAATGACATCAGGTCACATACAAAAATGTCATCAAAATGGCAGCAGTACAGACATCTTGATTTATTTAAAAAAAAATAGTTTACTTGCATCAGTTCTTCATTATGCACTACTTCACTATAAAAACAATGGGAATATTTTAACAACTCTACTAAAAGATAAAATACCAAAAAACAATCTTAAACAATTTAAATCTATAATAATATAATTTAAGTCTATACTTAAATTTGGTTATTCAAGGAACAGTAATTATTAGTTAGAATATGTGTTTTGAATTTCGTACATCATGATTTTAATCATTTATTTACGGTAATATTGTCATACGCAGTTCTAAGAGGAGTATTCGTCGCAAACTCTTTAAGATTCCACATTCTGGTTCAAACAGAGGAATGTGTAGCATTTATTTAGTGCATAGGACATTTCTTTCAATTCGTAAGAAAAAAAAGGGGTTCCGGCAGGTTGTATGGAATTTATTTATATTATTTTGTTTTTATATTTTGGCATTGTACTTTTCTTAATCATGATTTGTAGAATTAATGTCAAGTTGTTCTGAAATTAATCTATTATACCGAATGTGGCCACAGCCCTGCTCACACATAATTTGTTATGTATTTAATATTTATCTTTTTAATTTATTTTCAATTTTTCCCTCCTTAAGCTTAAATCTATTTCATATATTGACTAGATATTAATTTATCATTTATTCATTGTTATACATTACAATCTATCTGAAATTGACATTGCTTTTATATCTGTGAAATGCAATATTTGCCCACCTGTTAGACCCTTCTTACCAAAATGTTTCGCTATAATGAATAATGACTTATTATTGTTTTTATCATTAATTATTAATATTATGCATCAGTTTTATTTGTGCTTGAACA
Organism: Bathymodiolus septemdierum; assembly: GCA_963383655.1. NCBI lineage: Eukaryota > Metazoa > Mollusca > Bivalvia > Mytilida > Modiolidae > Bathymodiolus > Bathymodiolus septemdierum. The sequence goes on along the minus strand of OY726517.1, from coordinate 99,655,423 downwards.
TGAATTGCATTATGTTTTATTTCAAAGAAGCCATTTTTTTATGGAGAGAAGAAGACCACCTAAGGAACATTTCCATTCACAGAAAGAATATATAGTATAAAACTCATTATCAATAGGATTTAGTTATCATTTCTGCCTTTCAGCTTAAAATGTGTGGTCATTCTTATTTATCTTTGCAGTGTGATGCTGTTGAGCACAATTGAGAACAACTTCAGATATACCTGTACTGCAGTCGACAGACGATGTTACAATGTCTAGTAGACTTTCATGTAGCTCCATATAAGTTGTATTGATGTAGTATTGTGGTTCAGACACTACAGACAATAGTTCAGCTTCACTGATGCCGTCCCCTATCCCTACAGCTATGATTGATACATTGTTACTATCACATGCTGCCACCCCTGTCTGTATGGTGCCTCGATTTGATTTTCCATCTGTCATCAACACAACATAATTTGGTACACCTGACCTTTCACCTTTAATGGATAGAAACATGTCCTCACATGCATATCTAAGAGCATCACCTATATCTGTGTAACCTTGTCTATTATATACAATACTAGATATGCTTTGTTTAATCACAGATTTGTCATAGCTTGTGCTTAGATCTAATCCTGTTCTAGAAGTACCAGTTCCACCAAACATAGACAGTCCAACATGAATCAGTTTGTCACTTATACCTAGTTTGTCTACAGTGTTAGATATAGCATCCAACGATCGGTTGAAATCATCCTGTCCAACACTTCCAGATTCATCCAAAACAAATATTATGTCTGCTGGTAATGCTGATTTACAATCTAAATTAAAAAAAAAACTATTAACAGATCTTCAGTAAATTAGATTGATTGATTTTGATCGATTAATTCAAGATTCATGTCAATGTTAGCTATATTTCAGCTATATTGTTCAGTGTATTAGAAATGCAGTCAAATTATATTGAAAATTCTCACAAGAACTGAATGCTAAGGTTATCAAAACTGTGCTTTAAGTACATATCAGTACATGCATTAATATGTTTGTCTTAATCAGTATTGACATTGGAGATCCATTATCAAAAAAGGGAAGGGTTGGGATCCAAATAAGTGATTTAACCCAGACCCATTTTTGTACTTGTCTCAAAGCTGGGCCTGGATTTCCACCAATACATGTCATGGTCTTTTTCTTTATATTAGAAAAACAAAATGTCTTTTGATGTATATTATTTTATATCTTTTCATCTACCGTGTATGTATTGTATAACAATTTTCTATTTTGAAATAAAAAAATACAATAAAAAACAAAAGTCCTATCAAACGTTAATCAATCAGAAATTAAATGTATCGATTTATAAAACAAAAATTTAAAGATAACCAATAAATGTCCATAGCTACTGTGATTTAACCATATAAGTTATTGTTCTGGGGCACCCTGCAAAAGTAGTCCATTAATAATGCACACACTACATAAAAGATTGACTCTTGATAATCAATCAAATAGCTTTACCTTTGATCCAACTGTAAAAGTCGGCAGAACAGACAGGTAGTGATTGCTGTTTTAAAATGTGGATTCCATTTTCAGGTACACAGTACAAATCACCACCAATAGGTAAGCATATTTTGATTAAAGCATCTATTATAAAACCTTGGCTGTCTTCCATCTTGTCTATAGAATACCTAGAGGTTGTATGTAAGCTCAAGTTAGAATGCTACCTTTAACATAACGTTCACAACAATGAATTATTGCTTCAATGTAAATCCTAAATATGCATTTAACATCAAACAATTCTACAAACTCTGAGTGAGTGACTAATCTCTTTATATGTTTTAAGTTCCTGAAACGGAGGATTTAATCAGATGGAAATGAATACTCAATGTGCTAAATTATCCCTCACTCCCTCCCCCTAACTTCAACCACAAATATAGTAAGGAGATTCAAAACTGTCAATTTCATAACAAAAAAGATGAAATATATTTAGGTATAACAATTTCTAATTTAAGCAGAGGTCAAACTATTGTCCATTCAGAACAATGAACAAAAATCGTAAAATTAAGAAATGACACTATTACTTGTGTATTGGTTACAACAGAATACAAAGTACTCACTCTATAGAAACTGGTGCTGGGTCTCCATTACCAATTGATATCACACTCTTTTCACCTAAAATACATTACATGTACCATAATTCAAATTTGCTTGGCATTAGATAAATGAGGAAAGAATATCATATCTTGTAGGATACAATTGCCATAGCATAATGATTTTTGTGAATACTTTTATTGTATAAGTCATCCAGCCATGATATAGCTGGAATACTGTTAATGTTGGTGTTAAACACCAATCAATCAATCAACCATCCTATCTTTCAGCATAAGTGAGTGATTATTGTATAGTACCAAGTGAGCAATTTATTCAGCTATATCATGGTGAGCACAAGATGCAATTCGATGAGGTGATGATGATGTCTGCTTTGTACTAGATCAACACACTTTGTTTGCTTTGAATATTTCTAGTTCACTGAAATAACAGTCTGCGCATAGAAACATTATTCTGATTCCGAGCTAATCAGTCTTTCCTCTTACTCCTTACTGCTGCGTGCTTAGAAGAGAAGTTGCTTTAGGCAATACCAATTTTATACTTTTTGATTTGACCCGACAGGGGCTTGATCCTCAATCTACAGTACTCCATGGCCAGCACCCTAACAATTAAACACCACCGATGTTGTAACTTGACAAGTGAAGGACACACAAAAGTTGAGACTTCACATACAAATATTTCACAATAAATTGACATTGATGAGGAAAAAAGATAATAACTTTAACACTCAAATGGACGTGAAGTTTTATATTTCTATAATAATATGCTCCCATCATGAATTGCGAGTTAATTTTTTATCATCAAACAAATTTTAATCACATGTCCATCAATTTATCTATGACTCAAGAATCAAGAAATGAACTCAAAGATCATAACTTTTACCTACCCCAGTCATAATTTAGTATGTATCCATGGTGACTGTATCCACCAAATCTTATATCCAGTTCAAACTCACACGGTTCAAATTTGAACCAGAAAGGTATATGGTATGTAACTATCTTATCTCCAAGTGGCAGTTTGAAGGATAAATCTAGACAGCAGTGTAAACCAAAACAATTATCAGTCATCTCACACTGCACCATAGTTCTCACACTAGATGGTAAGTACTTCTGTGGGTTTATCATCAAAGGACAAGCTTTAAAGACAAAACACAATTTGTCTTGTACATCTTATAAAGCCATGCTTCTAAATACTAGTGATGTAAATGTGATGAAATTAACCACTTTAAAGGCAGTGTTTTCACTCCTTTTTATTCTTATCCAATTACTTGAAGTCTTTTAAGGGTAAAAAAACTAATCAAATAATTTCTGCCAGCAGTGTTTTACATTTGTGTCAGTCTTAAAATGATTTGTTTGTCAAAATCAGCCTAATTTGCATATTTTTGTCCAAAAAAAAGAAGAAAAAAAACATAACATTTCTACAAAATCTATATCACATGTCATATTACTCATTAAAATGTAACTATATTTATATATAATCTCATTTGGTGGGAAAATGTGGCTTTTTTAGCCTGTGTACTTAACACACACCCTCCACCCTCAAGTTCTATTAATAGATGTCACAGCCATATTGGTTGGATGGTGGTATCATTAGACATTTTTTGAAAGAAGACACCTTAAGGATGATTAACGTCAACTAATGGTTTGCAAGATTTCGAAAGTACGAAAGTTTGAAGACGGTTGCCAGATGTCTAGTGATGGCAATAGTTCATTATTAAAAGAAAGATTAATTTGGTACAGATCTTTGGTGAGCAAAAATATACATGTTAGGTAATTCTGTAAATTCATACCTTTTGGTCCTTCTGGAACGTCACAAGAACCAGTCTTGAAATGTTTCTGCAAGTATATGTTGTTTATAATTGAAAGAAAGACTACATGGAATAATTTGATCAGAATAATAAAAAAAAAAATTTGAACTTGCCAGTTTTGTGACAATGAAGCATTTCAAGTTCAAAAGTAATCTGATATAAACTGAATGCAAAATTCAAAAAAATAAAAGTACAAACAAACATAACTACTGGCATATTTTTTTAAATTTATTGATAAATAATTGTTTCACCTAACAGTCACAGTGAGATCCTCAGTGATAATTTATAACTCATAAAGTGAGTGAGAAATTTTTTCTAAATAGCAAATGTAAATATGTATTTAGTTTTGATAATTTTTCATTTCAATGCATTTTTTTTCATCAGTTTTGATATTCATTTATAAATCTATAATTAAGAATTCATGTAATGCAATTACATGCAGCAAGTATAAGTCATTATTAACTTGTTTCCTAATCCTTCAATATGTATTTATACTTAACAAAACTTACATCAAGCCCCAGGTATCTTAGTACAAGATCAAAAGCATCCTCAGTCATTTTTCCACCAATTGCTTTTATTAAGTCAACAATAGACTCTCCTAAAATTAAAAAATACCAGTACACGTAAATTATAAACTAGAAGCTCATCTCGGCCTGTATTGTTCAACTTTTTACTTATGTACAGTTTGTGTTAAATCAAAGTTAGTAGCTTCTGATAAAAAGTTTTTTATTCATATCTATGTAGGGTTCTATGTTCGACAAGGTCCTGTGGTGGCGACTATCTTTATTTTCCGATTTACACAAAAATTGAGAAGTTCAGAAGGGAGCATCTAATGGTTATTAATGAAGTTTGTGTTCAGTCAAAAGTTTGGTTTGTTTATATTAATCTTAGCAAAGGATCTATGTTAACCTATATCCTGTGGTAGTAGCATCTTGGATTTCCGAAACAAGCATTTTGTACAGAACTAATAGCTCAGCAGATTCAGATAAAAATAAATAAATTAAATCATTGTGTCTTATGCTGAACTATGACCTGCTGTGACATCCTTCTTTGATTTCAGATCTATCCTAAAAATGTAAACTGTAGAAAGGACTATCAACTGACCATTCATATTAATTTTTAACTGTTTTATACTGAAAACAAACAAGATTTGATGACAGCTAGTGACACACAACAGAGGATATGCAGAATTGTTTAATTTATTGCAAGTTCAGAGATTTCAGGGGAAAATATTGTTAAAATTCTTCCCATAGGGCTCTATGCTAAATCTATGACCTGTTGCGACAGCCATATTGGATTTCCTATTGAGGAAAAAAACACGAATTGCCTAGACAATTATACAAGTTACAATCCTATCATATAACAATGCCATCACACAATAAATTTCTGTGAAGAAGATTTTTTCTTAATTTCAGCAAATCAGACAGCAACCATGTTCAATTTCCAAATGTAATGAAAATCACAATTTATGTTAAGGACCATTCAAAATACTTTTTTATATTTAAAAACAACAGATCATTAACAATAGTAATCTAAGGAAATACTTACCTGAGAAAGTGAAATTCTCGTTACATATAGGAATAGGTATTTCGTAATCTTCTAAAAACATTTTGTCAATCACACAATTGTTGTCAAAACATAATTTTAAACCAAAATCCAACTTAAATACTTTCTTGTCGTCATCTTTGTCAATTGAAAACCTGAAAAATATATGATCCTTCATAACATGTATTAAACAAATAAGAGGCTCTTCCTAGTATATATCTCACCCGCTGAACCAGATAATATTACATTTTCGTATTCCACATTACATGTGTTTCGTATGCATTGAGAAAAATTATTGATCCCAGATTTAACAATTCTTTCCATCAACATTGGGGTAAAGTTGATCACTGTAACTGTAGTTACTGACATATCAAAAATGGTGGAGGCTGACTTTGAAAAACATTTTTTTTATCATTTAAATTAAAATAAGACATGTGTTGAAATGAAAGTCACACAAGGTGGTCTAATGACACATTATTAAAGTAACACAAGGTGGTCTAATGACACATTATTAAAGTAACACAAGGAAAGTGTATTACTATTAAGAAGAGCGAGAAAAAGATGTCCATAACTAAAATAGCTGATGTCTGTAACGGAGCCTGCGCTTAATGAACAGATTATCATAAGGTATAAATGATGTGTGTAACTGTTATTGCAAGGCAAATAAAAATCAGTAGGTATTCTTCAATGTCAATAAAAAAAAATATTGGTTGGCTTGGTTTTATGGGTTTTTAATGCCACTTTCAACAATATTTCAGTTACATCATGGTGGTAAGTTTTAATGGTGGAGGAAACCGGAGGACCAGGAGAAAATCACCACCCTGTAGCAAACAACTGACAAACTTTATCACATAATGTTGTACACCTCGGCCTGAGCTGGAGTTGAACCCGCAAAATCAGTGGTGATAGGCACTGATTGCATAGGTAGTTGTAAATCTTTTTTTTTAGATAAACTCTCTCTTCTGTACCTTCCTCACTAGGTGTTTATTTTTTTGTACAGCAAAATTAATCAAAGAAAGATTGACTTTTCATTGAGATATTTAAACTTCCCATTGAAGGTAATCCACAAAGGACTTCCCATTGAATGTAATCCACAAAGGACAATAGGTATTATATTTATTCAAAGGAAGAGCTCATCTTCGAAAAAAAATATTTACCTTGAGGTACACCAACTGATACACAGGAAATCTTTTATTACCCTTGCAGTAAATAATGCCTGTTACTGATACCTGGTGTATTATGATTGCAATGATATCAACAGCAATATAAATGGCATATGTATGCATGAAATGATCAACCAGCATGTATTAGTGCACAGACATATTGATTTTATATCAATACTTGTAAATTAGAGTAATCACTGGCAGCCATCATGTCTATTTGTGATATATGAACAAAAAATATTTTGCCTTTATGTATATTATTGTTATATATATCACATGCTAAAGTTGATTCTGATTATCCTGTTTATCCTCTTTGATTTTCCTGCTCCCAAAGACTTGTAAATCATTTGGCAATCCAATCTTTTGACTTTGAGCATATCTGAAGGTTATTCCAGAAATATGCCATATGCACCAAATTAGATATCCCTGTTTTTTGGGGTTTTAAATTTTTTCTTTACATTGTTATATTACTCTTCCCATCCAAGTTGAAGCTATATTCAAGTTTGCCTATAACTTGAGATCAATGAACAGTCAGTCAAGTGATGGTAAAGCTGACTGCATAAAACTAGATAATCTAATAAATTATGGAAATTCCTAAAAAAATATGTTATTTTACATATTATCAAAAAATATTACTTACAAAAGTTTAACATCACTTGTAATGGCAAGTGTCTCTAGTTTACCTTAAAAAGAAAGAAGCAGAAAAAATTATAGCAAAGCTTATAATTCATAGCTGATTGTCATCCTTCTTTTTAGTGCTTAACATTTACCATTGTGCCATAGTAAATATTGTCCCCCTGCAATAGTGTTAAAAAATGACCTTGTAAACATAGTCTAGATTGCCCTCCCTTGATAGTGTTCTAATATAAACTTGTCACTACATTGTATATTCTAGATTGTACCCCTCACTCTTCATTGTTCAAAATATAACTTAAGTACCATAGTCTAGATTGCCCTCCCTTTATAGTGTTCTAATATAAACTTGTCACTACATTGTATATTCTAGATTGTACCCCTCACTCTTCATTGTTCAAAATGTAACTTCAGCACCATAGTCTAGATTGCCCTCCCTTTATAGTGTTCTAATATAAACTTGTCACCATATTCTAGAGTGTCCCCCTCACTCTTCATTGTTCAAAATATAACTTCAGCACCATATTCTATATTGTTTCCCCCTTTCCTTTAAATGTCATATCATTGCAAATAAATGAGTAAAATCTATGTAATAAATAGTATAACTACTCTTGCATTTCGAATATCAAAAATAAATCGCTCATAAGCATAAGATGGTAAGTGCCAACAGGCATTGGTTAATTACTGAGTTGTTCGTCTACTCATGATTTGTTTTCAATATTTGGAATGCAGGAGTAGATATACTATAATTCTTTTCTATGACAACTAACTATATCTACCATTTTCTTAAAATTTCTGAAAAATCCTTACTGTGGCAAGAAAGCAATTTTTCCATATAAGACAATTTAATTCACATTATTCAGTTGATTCAATGTTTCTCAATATTAGAAACAATAATCCATAAAAACTTACCCCATTTATAGCTGATGAGAATGAGAGAATCAGTTCTTCCTTCAAAACCATATGTCAACACATATTTGCAGAAATCCAATTCAATGAATGCATTAAAAGCTTTAGAATATTCAAAATCACCAAGTTGAAAAGATACGTCAATACAGGCATCCAATCGTAAGCAATCAGAGGTTATGGAGTAATACAGGTGGTCATTCAGCCATGGATCAGTAATTTCTGGTAAGTACATTGTGGTATCCAACATTTCACATCCTATAAACAGAATTGTAATAAAACATTCAAATCTCATTTACTTACTGTTTTTTATTTCTAACACAAATAAAAAGACGGTCTACATATGTATACATGGTAATCCTACATGCAATACCATCCATTGTCAATCTCTGTTATGTTGAGTTCTCCAAAAAGAACAATAGTTTACTTCTAGGCAGGTTTAGTTGTGTATAGAAACAATATTTTTGTGGTCTGATGGAAGGATGAACGGTCAGAGAGATGGAGGCACCAATTATATGCTTCACTAAAACCTGGGGAGTTTAATAAAAAATAGTTTTCACATCAATGATTGAAGACTATTTCTAAATAAACAGCTGCGCCAAGAGCGCATGATACACCCGTCGTCAACATTCATACAATATTTGTAAAGACTTTCTTTCCCATAACTCTTGAATGAAAAATCTAAATTTCACCAAAAAGTATACAGACCGTAAGACTATCGATTCCAATAACTGTGCGAAGTTTGAAGTGAATTGGCCAAGGGGTTCTCAATTTACAGTGTAACATACGAAAAATCGCCTACAATTTGATGAATAAAGTCCCATAACTCTGGAATGAAAAATTGAAATTTCACCATAAAGTATACAGACTGTAAGACTATCAATTCCAATAACTGCGCGAAGTTTGAAGTGAATTGGCTAAGGGGTTCTCAATTTACAGCGCGACATACGAAAATTCTCCTACAATTTGATGAATAAAGTCCCATAACTCTGGAATGAAAAATCGAAATTTCACCAAAAAGTATACAGACCATAAGACTATCAATTCCAATAACTATGCGAAGTTTGAAGTGAATTGGCCAAGGAGTTCTCAATTTACAGTGCGACATACGAAAAATCGCCTACAATTTGATGAATGAAATCCCACAACTCTGGAATGAAAATTCGAAATTTCACCATAAAGTATACCAACAAAGTAAGACCATCAATTCCAATAACTCTGTGAAATTTGAAGTGAATTGGCCAAGGGGTTCTTAAGTTAGAGCGTGACATGTGAAACGGACGGACGGAGTCGGACATTGATATACCATAATACGTTTCCTTCTTAAAGACGGGCGTATAAAAATATACAGATCATTACAATTTCTCCAAATTCTCCTTCCATAATTCCTTGTGTTGTTTTCTGTTTATTTTATTCACTTATTTTGAACATATTATTCTTAGTTCAATAACCCTACATTTATTTTTCAAGGTGCACCATGGAACAAGAAAAATAACATTTTTTTTCCAATCTCATTAAAGAAATAGGGAAAATCAAATATAAATTGACTATACATACTTCTATCATCCATTTGTAACCTAGACACCAGATCTGCTTGCGAACCATCAATACTAAGACCTCTGTCCTGTAACTCTTGTCTTAATTGTAACAGTTTCATTTTGTTAGGTCTTACACATGGTCCTTTTGATTGTAAAAAGTCCTAAATTAAAAGAAAAGACCATTACTTACTCAATTAACACCCTTGATGTCTATCACTCGGTACAAACTTGTGTGTAATTTTCTAAAGAGCTGTGGTTGAGATCATATTGTAGTTGAATTTACATCTACCTTTGCAGTCAATGCCTGTCACCACTAAAGTCTGAAGTGTACTTGAAACTGGTGGTGAGAATCATGCAGTCAGTGCCAGTCATCACTAAACTCTGAAGTATACTTGATACTGGTGGTGGGAATCATGCAGTCAAATTCCCAGGATCAACGATTATTAAACCAACATTGATTGATGATTGATGATCTGACAAGAACTACTACATGTATTTTTCTGACTAGAATTGCACTAATTATTACATTTTAATAGTATGTTTGCCAAAAATGCAGAATTGTACATAGCCATACAAGAAACAATTAAGCCAATTCAGCTATTCTTTCAAACAATGCAATATCTTCAGAGATTTTCAAAATATTTTTCCCATAGTATCCTATGTTCTACTGTGGTAGCCATCTTGGAATTCAGATCTACACCTGAAATGTTAACTTTTGAAGGGACTATCCACTGACCAGTTTGTGTTCAATGAAGTTTGTAGTTTCTGAGAAAAAACCTTCTATCTATATTTCGATATAGTCCTACATTCAAATATGTCCTGTGGTGATGGTCATCTTGAATTTCTGACGGACACAAAAAAAAAACACATTTTGCATTTAAGGCCATCTAACAACCATTCTAGCCAAGTTTTCTGTGGTTTCAGGGAAGAATGTTATAATTATGCTGCCACTAACACCATATACCTTCATGAATACCCAATGTCTAACCAGTTTACCAGATTAGACAGCCAATAGGAAAGTTTATACTGATCAATTTGCAATTGTTCAACCAATTTTAGCTTCTCTTTCATTTTGTAAAATTGGTATTGGAATAGATGAAAGATGAACAAAAGCTATATTCACCTCTGGTAGTCTGTAAATATTGAACAACTTTATGCAGCTGATAAGTGACAGTACTTTTCAATATATATTTTATAACCGAGTGCTTTAATTTTTTTCATCCTGCACTGGTTCTATTCGAGCAGTCATATTGCATTGACTTGATAAATTTTAATACCATCACTGTCCAAGATATCACTTTTATGGTACCGGATGCATGTACAGGGATAGTAAGAAATGGTAACAGTACAGTCACAGACGTGATAGAGGACACGATCAAAAACGATTGGAATGACACTTTTTTCTCCTCTTTTCACACAATATGGCAGTTGTTTTGGACTTTTTGATATTGCAGGATGACCATAAAATAAGTACAATGTTGATAAATATTAAATTTACTTCCACTCGCTGTGAAACAGGTCACAAAGGATCAAATTTCTATGTTTCTAAAAATCATACAAATAAATTTGATTTTCTTAGATACATTGTCTATGTACTTTTCAAAAGATTTTATTAAAAAAAATTATAATCCCTCAAATTAAGAAATAGCTTTAGTCAATGACTGGGATTTGGAACTTACAAGCCATTCGGGCCAGTACTTTTTTATGAGAACTTTACTGGCTCGAACACATATTCACCGGTTCGAAAGTAAATTGACCAAATCCGACATAAATTGAAAGAAAGTAATGAAAAGCATCATGATATCACATGTTTATTCTCTTGAATAAAAAAAATATGAGTCTCTCTGTTTGGAGCTCCTCCAGTTCGTTCTCATCATCCTCATCACTCCACCCCCCTTCATCTTCACTTAGCCTCTTGTCATGTACTGGTACATGTCATGTAAAATTATTACGTTCAAGCCTTGGTCGTATTTGAGGGAAACAGGTCAAAACACCCCCACTTTTTTTCAGAATAAAAATTATTTTACCAAAACACTCCCAATTTTGTTTGCCAAAATGGCATGTTTAATAAAAAAAATTCTCAAACGATGATATTATGTGTGATGTCTTGTAATTCAAGATTTGTCTGGTAAATTTATAATAATGTCTTGTTCTAACTACTTTATTGCAACTGATACAACATTCACTTTCCATGATAAATGGATAATGTTATCATGCCAGAATCATGTCGTAAATATACTTTCCAGTATTGAGTAAGACTTGACCAAGCCATTGTTATCAAAGCTTAAACTTCTCAAAATTCTTTTGTTGCCTTTTCTTTTTCACAATACCTTGGCTTGTGTGTGTTTTTTTACTTTATTAATTTACCAGTAATTAAACTCATCAAAGACCATTGGCACAGATCAAGACATATAATTGTAATAATTAATGAAACATATAAGTTTAATTAAATGCAATCATCATTAATTGAATTTATAATTTTGATAAATAGATCAATACAAATATAATTAAACAAAAACAATATGTGTTGTTACTTTCACGACTTAAAATAAATATTCGAACAAAAACGAATCGCGGGAAGACATTTATTAACATTTGAATCACAAAAGTTAAATTATTTTGGAAAAAAGTGGGCCGGCGTTTTGACATGTATTTGTATTTGAGCCATGTCCGTTCCCTTTTCCAGATTTTGAATAATTTTCTATCCCTTATCTCCTCATACCCACTTTTAAAAAATGTTTTTCAGCACACTTTCATTTCTGTGAAAAACCGGGGAAGGACCCCGTCAAAATATTTAAATAAATTAGCCTAGGTTTTTTTTCTTTTTTTACCGGAAGTTAAACAATATGGACGGAGTTAAGCAACAGTATGCCCCAAAATGATTCGACCCTGGGTTTTAAATGGATAAAAAAAAAAAATCACACAAAATATTGTGTAGTCAAATATTCATAATACATAATGATCATACTTATATTACTAAAGATTACACTAGTTTGTGTTTGAGCATAATTTGTAATCAGTATTTTTCTTTTTGAAATGATGTCAGCTTTGTTCCTATCCGAGTTTTACACAAGGATGAAAAGATATTGGGGCGAAAACATATATCTATTTACCGCATGCGCAAACTGCTATTTATGACTCTGAGGTAAAGTTATTTTTAAAACAGGGAATATCCCGTCAACTTGGTCGTGGCTGAACGCAGTTGTTCGATTTGAATGCGATAAATCAGCAATTGACGTGATCATTAATTTTTTTATGAAAAATATTCCACAAGCCAATCGGACTTGTGGTTTTGAAATTTCCACTGGCCAGACAAAAAAATCACTGGCCGTGGGCCATCGGACCACCGTTAATTTCGAACACTGGTTTTATGATTTCGTTTTAATCAACTGAACAATTGGAAATAAATATAAAATTATTGTCACATTTCTGAAACTATGTGACTGCATTCTAAAAGAAATTACCCTTATAGTCAGTATTTTGTATATGCACAGCAAATCAACTGAAGTTGTTTTCTCCGGGTACTCTGGTTTTCTCTACCAATAAAACCGACTGCCACAATATAACTGCAATATTGTTGAAAGTGGTGTTAAACAACATAAATCCAAACCCAAAACCCTCAACTGAAGAAAGTAGCTGAGGTGAGTAGTATAACGTTCATTATTTGATTCAAACTTACAATTTGAAGATCTCAAAAGTATTTGAAAATGTAAGGTTGACTGAACAATTGTGAAATTGAAGTAACCAAGGGAATTGTGTGAATTTTCCTACCTACAGGTAGTCACCAGTAAACTGATCAGGCAATACATAGTCATGAAGGTTGTTAAGAATATAGTGCCGAATACTGATATTACGCTTACTGCACAATGCATTGCTTTATGATGTCAACTTGTATGGGTATGATTCTTCTAAGTCTTCTTCAGAGTAACACAAGGCAATATATTTAGAGTCTTACTCTTTATCCCATATACATTTTGATGCCATAACCAGGAAAAGATAATAAAACTATCATTTATAAGTGTGTATCATTGTGTTTATCTCAAGAAGACTAGGTTCTAGTTGAGGGATGGTAAAATGTCTACCATCAGGTCCTATGTTAAATTTTGCCTTGCTTTGGTGGCTATCATTGATTCAGATTCACACAAAAAAATGTAAATTTTGTAGGACTATCTAATGTACATATTGTCATGCAGTGGTAACCATCTTGGTTTTGCGGTGGTAAACATTTCTTGGCCTTCCGATCGACAAATAAAACACAAACGTTGTACAGTTTCATATCAGGAACATTTCTACAATGCAACAATTCCATTATATATGTGGCTTCTAAGAAGAAGAGAAAGGAATTGTTAGCCAATCAGAAAACAGAATGGGATCAATAATTCGAAAGGGAACAAAGGTTCAAACTATAATTTCTGTCAAATATTATATCAATTATTGATTCAGTTGCTTTTAAATTCAATATGTTCAAGATGAAATCTTGCATTCGTCACATAAGAATTCAAAATGATACAAAATGTTTTGGTATAATCAGTCTATTGTTTACAGAATTAATTTAAGATGATAAGAACTACTTGCAGCTTGTGTTGGCAACTTCACTTTACCATGAGAAAACAAAGTAATGGATGAGAATTGTGGTCGTCTTTTTTCTTTTGGCCATTGTGTTGTCTGTTCTTCTTTGATTTACAGATTCTGATTACCCCTTTGGTATCTTCAAACTCTTCTTCCAATAAGCAAGAGTGTATACAGAATAATAAAGACAAATACAAACTGAAGATAACAGAAAACCAGTTGAGCTTTGAATGTATGCTAAAAGCTTAATTACTTTATTAATATAATTACATTACTTCCGTTTTGCATTGAAATGTTTTAATATGATTGGTTATGAAGTGGTCACATGATTATAAAAGAGATGTTTTACATCCCAATAAAACTCGAACCCGAACTTGCACGTGCCTCCATGACGACGTCAGATGTAAACAATCAATGGCGTAGTAATTTCCAACAGCAAATAATCTAACAAAAATAAAATTCACAACAAAAAATTCAACTATATTAAATTTTGGTGTGATTTAAATGTAATTATAAGAATTTAATGCATTTTTTTGTAGTTTTATAGGCGTGTAAAAGTGTGGACAGAGGCACATTTTTTGTATGAAGCACTAGCATAGTTGCCAACTCACACGCTTTTCGCATGTAATACATGCTTTTTTGCCTATTTACACGCACTGTTTTCTTCACACGCTGGGTACACGCTTTCCAAGACTTTACACGTGATTACACGCATTTCCGTAAAAATAACTTTCCGGTTTTTAGCTGTACTGCGATTCTCTGGATTTTTCCATCTCTCTGTTATTGTCGATCATCGTTAATGCCAAGGTCGCGATTCGCAAATGGTTTCTTTTGCACCTGCCAGGTAAGTTTGTGAGTAGTTTTTACGATCCCCTTAACAAAATCATTTTGGGAAAATGTCCAGTGGTAGGAAGAGGTCAATTTCTGGACCGGCAGCTTCATCCATTGAGCCTAATGCAAAAAGGAAACGATATTTCTGTACCTATCAAAAAGATTGGGAATCAGAGTTTAAGTGGATAAAAGGAAGCGATCGAGGGCCGAGTAATGCGTTTTGCACCCTTTATAACTCACATATTTACATTGGATCTTCTGCCAAAAGTGATGTAATCAGACATGCTAAAACTCAGAATCCTACCTAACAATAATGCTGATTGTGAAAGAGCATTCTCAATTGTTAAAAAAATTCATACAGAATTTAGATCTGAATTGAAGAATGATACACTTTGCTCATTGTTATCATGCAAATTTAATCAAAACCACCATTGTTATGAATATGCACCAAGTGCTGAGGTATTACAATCAGCCAAAAAGACAACTGTACAGTATAATAAAAGTTTACAGTAATAATGTGTTTTATTTGAAAGACTTTAATTGGTGAAAAAACAAAGGATATGTGGGTAATGGCATAAAGACAACACAAAATCATCAAATTATATGATTACAGATCAAAAAAGCTTGTCATGCATTTTTACACGCTTTTTGGCATCTCATGTCATGTCATGTCATGACATGATTTCTAATTGCTGGAGGTTGGCTTCATACAAAATGTGCTTCGGTCCAAGCTTTTACATGCCAATTAAACTACAAAAAAATGAATTCAATTCTTAAGTAAATACCTTTGGAAGACCAAGTGCTTTTAACAATTCTTCTTTTAATTTATTCTTTGCTTCTTCTAGCTTCTTCTTTGCTGCCTTTTCAATCCTTGCTTTGATGGCATCCATATCAAAAAACTTGTTATAATCAAATGTTAATGTCCACTCTGAAAAATCAAAGTGTTCAACACACTAATGGATAGATTGTCATAGTAAACAATAAAACTACATGTATTTATTTTCATACAGAAAACAAGACCAAAGTTGGGCCTATCACTGACAGCATATTACTTGTCATAGTTTGCTATTCAAAATGATCTTGTACTTCATTTGATAAAAATGAGGATTTCACCAGAAATAGTATTGTAAATTTGCCTTGCTTGACATAAACAATATCTTTTGGATAGACAATATATCTAGAAAATTCAGTTGCTGGGGCAATTTGTTTACTTGATACCAAATATAACTTTGTCATGATTGTAATTTCTTTTAATATTTCTTACTACAAATTAAACATAATTTATTCCACATCAACAATTAAAGTAAAACAAACTGGGAATAATTCAGAATCGGTAGGGTTCAGTATTTCTATAGTAGCTTCAATGCAAATATAAACTTTATAAAATACAATGACATATGCATATTTTAATAAAGGTTGTACATACCAGAGCTACAATCCAGTGTTTCTATGACAAGATTTGGTAAAGTTTCATGTAGTTTATCATATACTGTCAACAAGTAATAATTAGGCAATGAGAAAACAATTTTCTTCAGTAAGTCTTCATCTGTATCACCACCTACTCCGACAGTTGCTATTCGTACTCCTGATCTCTTACAATTTTCTGCTTGAACGATCACGGGATCAGGACCAGAATTAGACTTCCCATCAGTAACTAGAATTAAATAGTCTTGGGCATCTGAACGATTACCGTTTTCTTTTTTAAACATTTCTGTACAGACATAACGGAAGGCATCTCCAATATCAGTATATGATCCTTTCTGATAAACCGCTGTACTGAAAACTTGTTTAATAGCTTCTTTGTCATACTGACTGTTAAGTTGTAAGAGAGGTCTAGATGTTCCTTTTCCTGTGAACAAATTTACACCAACACGAACTAATTTTTCTCCAATGGCCAACTTGTCAATGGCATT
Source organism: Bathymodiolus septemdierum (assembly GCA_963383655.1). Classification (NCBI taxonomy): domain Eukaryota; kingdom Metazoa; phylum Mollusca; class Bivalvia; order Mytilida; family Modiolidae; genus Bathymodiolus; species Bathymodiolus septemdierum. Next base: position 99,638,445 of record OY726517.1, on the reverse strand, counting down.
TGTCAAAGCATTCATCGAGTCCTTGAAATGATCTTCTCCAACACTGCCAGATTCATCAATTACAAATATAACATCCACTGGCACAACAGTTTTACAATCTGAAAAAAACATATAATATTTCCAGCTTGAATCACTTAATCTTATTGAAAAAATATAAATATGTACACAATTTTCTACAATAAATTTAGTTTAGCTTAGTTTGATTTAGTTTTAATTTTCAAAACATCAAATGTACAAACTGAATAATAACAACAGAAGAGCAAGAAAACCACAAGAGTTGAGCCCTATGTCAATAGGTATGCCACAGGAAAAAATGTTAATCAAAACTGTATAATTTTATAAATTCCAGTCAAGTTTGGTTTAATTTAGTAAAGTAGTTTTCAAATGAATCTCAATCAAGTTAGGCTTAATGTATATTATAACACTTTTCTATTTTAAAATAAACAATTACAAAAAAGAAAACTTGTGCTTAATTTTCATATTTGCCAAAAAAAATTCAGCAAAATTACAAAATTAGAAAAACCTGGAATAATGTTAAACAACTCATTTAGTGTACCATATATCTACTTTTTTAAATCTTAACTCAATCCAATTAAAAATGTAGAAGTAATGGCTCTTTTATGAACATTTCTATACAGTAGAGTTCGTTTATAGCGAAGTCCTGGGGACTCTCGATCTTAGTTCGTTATAGGCATCGTTCGTTATAAGAGAAACAATGTAGAATTACCTCCCCTTTTGAAAATCTTACAGTAGAACTTCGCTGGCTCGAACTCGAAGGGACTGTCAACATCTGTTCTAGCTATCGGTAGTTCGAACCACTGAGGTCGCGTAATTCTAGAGAGAAAAAAATCTGGTTCTGACCCGGGCAGTTTCATTACGCTATGATAACTGATGCACAGTAAAGTGGGCCTTTATCGTAACAAAATATTTAATCCTTTAGACAGTTCTCAAAGACTACGGCTTCTGAATACCTCTTTGGTATCTTCAAATGTTCCTTAGAAACATTTGTTCAACTTTGTTCACGATCTATTTTATAAACAGGAAATATGAGGTCAGGTATTAACACTTGGATCGATATCAGTATAATGCTGATAATTCGGATATATATTTTTAATGGCCAATTTTAAGATTGTAGCCATTTTCCTTTTTTTTTATATTTGAATTTGAATAATTGTTTCTTTTTGGTATTATATACACAAAAAAACTCAGGTTAATCGAAATTTCAGAACGAGTACATTTCTTTTGGTTTTGGTATTTAGATGAACCTTGAGACCATGCAGTTTGTTGTTTAATTAAAGAGTCTATCATCTAAAGAAAAAATAAACCATAGCGAATGAATTAATCTCACACATGACTTTGTTTTTAATTTCTTTAGCTTGTGCATTCATTCATTAAAATTTAGATTACGCTTAATTAATTTTTAATGCAATAAATTGACAACTTGTTAATCACATCATTAATACCCATTTTATTGTTTAAATATTTTAAAGAAAAGTCTTGATTGACATCATTAACAACATCAAAGGTGGGATTATTGATTTTTCAATTATCAATAACCGAAGTGTCAAGTGCACTTGACCATTCTAATATGTGATCGTCCGTGCGTAACGGAAGACAGGTAAACAATTTGTTTGTTCAGCAATTTTCTTTGTTATATTATGTCAATTTTGAGTAATAAAAATGTTGTTTGGGTTTAAAATTCTCTTCGTTATAAGCCTGATTTCGTAATAAAAAATTTGTAATAGGCCTTCACAAATACATTGATTAAATAGCGATGGGACCGGGGATTTATCTTTACTTCGCTATAAGCCTGATTTCGATACAAGCCTGTTCGTTATAAACGAACTCTACTGTATATAGAAACTCTGGCCATTTTTGATCGAAGTCAGACAGTTTTGAAATATTATTCCAAGACTCTTCTAACCAAATTTGCATATAATTGGCCTAGTGGTTTTGGAGATATGGAAAGTAGGTGTTTCTATTCTTGGTGAAAGCAGCTATAGTTGAAGGTTGGAAGAACTCTTGAACACAATTTTTAAAGAGGACCAACAAAGCTTTTGCAGTGATCGATATTATGCTGGATCGCCAGCCAGCATCCTGTTGAAATATGGGTGGTCCAAAGCAGTGCGTTTTCAGCAAGATCACTGTGTCCACCCTCAACCAAAACAGAAGTATGAATCCCATTCTGTATTTTCTATATGGATTTAATATTCAGTGTGCATGTAATCGGAATCATGAAATAAATTATTACCCAAACAAGGGTAAATTTCTGGATTCATCTTGTATCATATTGAAACTAAACAAGAAAATATGTTCCGTTCCTGTTAATAAAAAAATGAAAGTCAGTTTGAAATAGTTTCACAATCTTCGTATTGAGTAAATGTACCGTCTTTGTTGAATATTCTTTAACCATTTGAAAATATCCATTTGGAATGGAATGTGTGAGTTCCAAACCAAGAAATATTGTTTTGGATAAATTCCTGTCTTCTGTAGAATTGCAATGTCTCAGATTGCAAGATTTTTATTCAAAATATTATTTGAGACAGGATGACCCCTTCCACACTTTTCCACAAAAATCTGGCATATTGGGGCCTCACAGCTTTCAGTGGTTCAACAAAACATTTTGAGGTTCACTCAATTTTTTTTTACAGGACCAGATGTCCTGTAGCTAAATCCAGTTAATTTCTAACACTGCTTTTGGCTAAGTTTGGCTAAAATTGGTCAAATGATTTGATATGAGAATTCAAAAGTATGAAAGTTAATGGACTACAGACGATGATGCCAAGTGATGGCAATCTGACCTTACATGACACTTCAGATAAGATGAGCTCAAAAATGTATAAGCATGATTAAAATCAGGTCCATAATTATTTTGTGTATCCAATATAGACCCCCATTCTGTCATTGGTTGCTATTATAAATAAAATCCCATTTCATACCCAAACAATAACATACCTTGTGGCCATGTGAGAGTACCATCAGCTTTACATATTGGTAATGGCATCACAACATTGGCCAAAAGACTAACATAAACTACACAATTTTCTGTATCTTTTTTATCACAAAAGCCAACCCCTACAGATGCTATAAGTCCTATATCTGTCTTCTGTATGTTGTACCTGATAAAAACAAATATCTTCATTAATGAAATCAAGCTTTCAAATCTGTAACAAAGGGAGGAAGACTTTACTTTAGTGATTTGAAGAAATTTGTGAAAATTTAGAGAGAATTTGTTAGTAGTCCCCCTCTTACAGGACCCTTTTTACCAAAGGTCATCCCTCTTATCAGGTCAGATTTATGATGCACTGAGACAGTAACATACTACTAAATTATCCTTGTCTAGAACAGACCATCCCTCTTATAAGGCCATTTTTTAAATTGCAGAATGAGTGGCATTGTAAAAGGGGGACTACTATTCAATAAAATGTTATCTATAAATGACAATCACAGTCTTTCAAGTTTAATAGAAATGTACAAAAATAAAACTGTGTGTCAGTTTTCTGTGAAAAAAAAACCATGAATGTTCCGACTATATTTGCACAAAGATCAACTGTTGTTTAAGTCAAATTGTCAAGGATAAATCAACTATACCTATTGTATGAAAACATTGATGTAATGTAAGAAAAAATTGAAGATACCAAATGGGTGATCAGAATTAATAGGAAACAGGTTCTTGAGGCTCGATTACTGTTAAATCTACAAAAATGGTTCAGATAAAAGGTTGTTCTTGTCTTTTTTTTTATTTCATTAAATTAGCATTGTTTTCAAACATCTGGTAGAAGAAATAGAAACCATGACAAACATTTCCTTGAAAGCAAGAGAAAAAATATGCCTGCTGTATATAACTTCTTTGTAACTGTGAGATGAAGAACAACAATTAAAGTCTGTTACTTTTTAATTTTACCTTACTTTATCTATGTTTGTTACCATGGGTTCTAATAATCAAAAAGGAACTTGAATTAAATATCTTTTAGTACAAAAGGGCCAACATCATATTCTAGCTTTCATTGTAAATGATTTTTGTGTCACTTATGAAATTTTCATTATCCTTGCAGACTTAAATTGGCAAGAGTAGATATTAAACATATAACAAATGTAAACATAGAAACATGCAAGGTGATTGCTCGTTTTGTTGATGTTGGTGGAATTGTTGACCATCAGTGCTTAATCTTTCTTTTCATAATGTACTTACTTTAGTAAGCCTACCAAATCTAGAACTTCAATATTGAATCCTGTATTAATTTCATCTTCAACACCTAAATTGGTTGAAAAAATAAATGTTTTTTAAAATAACAATGAATTTTGATCTTAACCGACATTCTCTGTCAATACAAAAATATGCTATAAAGTGAAGGCACTTAATCAATGATTATTTGCTTGTATATATCCCCAAGTATGGGTACAACATTTTACATAGGGTATGTACATTTGAACTAATTTCCTGACCTTGACCTTTCAAACAAGACATTTTTGCTTTATTCAGGACACCCCTCTACAGCTGGGCTACACATATACCAGGTATCATTATATCCTTCAATGATATCCAAATGTTCTGAGACTGACACGATGTGTTGATGTCGAGAGGGATGTAACAATTATAATAAGTATTTTAAGAAGGATGATTTGGTATGCTTTGTCGATCATAAATTGTAATTTACTGTCAAAGTAATGGTGATTTTTTTTTTTTTTTTTTCAAGTGTTAACTCTAGAAATAAGATGGGATAATTAATGTAAATTTCCCTCAAATAATTATGTTTTAATAAGAGAATTGAAAGAGGAAAAGTTAAAAGACAGAAAACAGAAGTCAAGTGATGATCTAAACCACCATCAACCTCTCTCTTGTTCCTTCATTCTCTGTGTTCTCGTTCAATTTACACATATCAGTTTATGAAATATTCCTATATGTTCATGCTCTATCAAATACTGTTCTAATATATTGTACACAGGATAAGACTTCACAAGTTTGCTTAATGTTCTGTACATTAGAGAAAATCAAATATGTTTAAACTAAACCATAAAAAAATCACATTTTTGTACCTGTCGATTTTAAAAACTCATTGTGTATGTATACTACATATCCACTCTAAATAAAACTTTGAATTGAATTGAATTTTTTGTGTCCAGTCAGTTAAAGCGAGAGGTAACCATCATTGTATAAACTTTCTTTTCATAAACCTAAAATTAGATTCTAGCATTAGATAACATTTGTCTTGATTTTCATTACAATTAATTATATTTCATCCCATGAAATTATTTATGTAATACAGCACGTAATCCTTGTCAATATGTAATCCCCACATCTGCAGTAAAATCATTTGAATACATTTATTAATTTTAAACCAATAATTTTGACTAAAACTATTATACATTAAGTTAAATATATAGTCTATATGAAAAGTAAAATGATTTAATTGTGAAATTTAATTTTAGAAACCTAAGTTATTTTCACCCAATCAGAATTGTAGAATTAGTCACGTGTCATTGTTTGTGTACATTACTAGAAGTGAAGACACGTTTTGTGTTTCTACAAATTTCAACTAAAAAATTTTCCCACCATCCTCCCCTTCTTACCACCAACTTATTTCATTGTGTTCATTCACATTTGATAATGTAAATATATATATATTTATGCTTACTGCTATACAAAACTTCTTTTTGTAACAATATGCTATATTGTCTTGTATGTGGCAGTTTTCAGTTGCCACCCCTTTTTGTATTTGAAATTTTTATTGCTTAGGTGTGTTTTAAGTTTGTTTACATATTAGTTAGATTATTAGTCACATTTGTTTTTGTCACACTCCTAACCTTATGTAAGAAATTTAGTCATTTATTTAGAAATTTTTATAATAAATGACATTTTGAATTGGAGTAATTGTTTACTTCTTATATATACAAAAACAAGCAGAGTATTTGCTACACCAGAGGAGTATAAGTACCAGGAGTTGGTACAAGTTAATGGAGTATATGAACATGAACAGGTCAATATTCTTTCATGGTGGAATGTGAAAATTTAATGGTGGTTTTTCTGGTTTATGGAGTCTGTGGTTATATAAAAGTTATTTACCATCATATCCTACATCAAATTTGACTGTGTACTTGTCATCACCAAATCCTAAACGTAATTCGTTTTGACAGGGATCATATCTGGCAAAGGCTTTAAAGGTATACAGGAACATAAACAGTTTTACATTCAAACAACACTCTACACCTAAACACATGGAGTCATAGGTACAATACACATTGTCTGGTGTTGTAATAGCCATCCATGGACATCCTATAACAAATAAGAAAACATTGATAACATACTGTAACAGTACAATACACATTGTCTGGTGTTGTAATAGCCATCCATGGACATCCTATAACAAATAAGAAAACATTGATAACATACTGTAACAGTACAATACACATTGTCTGGTGCTGTAATAGCCATCCATGGACATCTTATAACAAATAAGAAAACATTGATAACATACTGTAACAGTACAATACACATTGTCTGGTGTTGTAATAGCCATCCATGGACATCCTATAACAAATAAGAAAACATTGATAACATACTGTAACAGTACAATACACATTGTCTGGTGTTGTAATAGCCATTCATGGACATCCTATAACAAATAAGAAAACATTGATAACATACTGTAACAGTACAATACACATTGTCTGGTGTTGTAATAGCCATCCATGGACATCCTATAACAAATAAGAAAACATTGATAACATACTGTAACAGTACAATACACATAGCCATCCATGGACATCCTATAACAAATAATTGATAACATACTGTAACAGAACAGTAGAGCAAATTTCATCTCCGAAAAATGCAATGTCCTCTATGGGATTTGATACTGTGGTGTCTTGAATTGTAAACCAACACTCTACAAACTGAGCGAAAGGAAATCTCCACTAAAACAGTTAGCAGAGGATGGCTATGAACCTACTACGGTTCCTACAACCTTAGGTAATAATTATACCCATTACAATACAATGGTTTCAGTAAAAATATACAATTCTTGTGATTTGACTTTCACCCTGTTTTTTATAGGTTTTTTTTCATCAAAATGTAGTATTTTCCCCTACAAAATGAAAATTAAACTGTTAATGACAACTATTTTCTTAATTTTTTGGCAAATATATTTGTTAGGTAAAATGGTACTGGAATAGCCTGACATTGAGTGAATAATAACTCACAAATACAACCAAGTTTCCCTTCTTTCGGCATATTAAGATAATGCTTCAAAAATAAATGAAAAATTTGTTCTGAAAAAACTTGTTTCCTTTAAACAGACAGCAACAAATATTGTCCACTAATGAAATAGGAAAAGACAACATTATCCAGTAATCCATTAAAACAAAATATAAAATACATACTGTTATCAGGCTTTGTAAGTCTATTTATCATTTGTTCTCTGGTTCCAGTTGTTGTTTTTCCTCTGTCAAATAATTCCTGCTTCAATTCTTCATCTGTAGCCTGAGCAGGGTTCAAGCAGGGCCTATTGTCAATCAATTTCTACAAAAATAGGACATTTATTGTAGAATATTAGCATAGCAGAAGGATATTTTCATATCTATTGTATATAGTATCAATTCTGCAAAGTAAACAAAAGAAGAGGCTCATCTGAGCCTGTCAATCATTTATTCATTCATACAATTTATGTTCAATCAAGTCTAGATATTAAAAAACAAATATTATATTAATTTCACATATGGTCCTATGTTAATCTTTAATCCATTAACAAATATTATATTAATTTCACATATGGTCCTATGTTAATCTTTAATCCATTAAAAGATATGACTTTTGGTCCTCTCATATCTCTGAAATGGTACAAGCTACAACAAATCTGTTGGCATACAACAGACAGGACTTTCTCATAGGGATTCAATAGAAAAAAAAATGCATACAAATCTGACTTGAAGGAAATAAAAGTCATTATTTCAGGTGTTGGTCCTTTTAACCCCTTTTATCTAAGAAACCACAAGAGCTAGGTCAAATCTGATTTGACTAAAAATGCAGACAGGAAATTTCACACAAAATCTAAGGAAAAAAACTATCATGGTTAGACTTACTTGAAATAAATATTTTACATTATGCATGTTGGCCCTATTTTGACCCCCTCGTGTATTGGAAATGGTAAGAGCCATAAAAAATGTCAGCATATAAAGATAATTTTATAAAGAACACTAGAGGCTCCCAGGAGCCTGTAATTGCTCACCTGGTTTTCAATTTGACATCTAAAGTTGATAGAAAATGGGGGTGTAACACATAATTTTGAAAGTGGGCCACCCAAAGATCATTTCAACTCAAATTTCTGAGCAAAAGATTTTGATGTGATTTTTATCTCATAATATTCCTAAACGGAATAAACTGGCTAGTTGCAGTTAAAATTTAAGTTCATTTTGATTTGTAATAAAACGGAAATTGACAACTAAAGAAATTTCAATTTTTTGTAACAGCAGCCATTTTGAATGGAGGGCGGGGCTGTCGGACACAATATTGAAAGGGGACCACCCAAGGACCATCCCAGCCAAATTTGCTTTAACTTGGTTCAGCGGTTTCAGAAGAGAAGATTTAAATGTGATCTTTTATCAAAATATGTCTAATTTGTATAATCAGTATAAATCGGTTGAAAGAAAAATTTCACAGAAAAACCCTGAATATATGTTAATCTACTCATTGTCATGTAGCTGCAGTTAAAATTTGAGCTCATTTTGATTTATAATACAGCAGCAATGGACAATTGAAGAAATTTCTATTTTTAGTAACAACAGCCATCTTGAAAGGAGGGTGGAGCTGTCGGACACAATTTTGAAATGGGACTACCCAAGGTTTGCTTTAATTTGGTTCAGTGGTTTCAGAGGAAAAGATTTAAATGTGATCTTTTATTAAAATATGCCTAATTTGCATAATCGGTATAAATCGGCTGAAAGAAAAATTTCACAGAAAAGCCCGGAATATATATATGTCAAATTACTCATTGCCATGTAGCTGCAGTTAAAATTTGAGCTCATTTTGGTTTATACTAAAGCAGCAATGGACAATTGAAGACATTTCTGTTTTTAATAACAGCAGCCATCTTGAATGGAAGGCGGGGCTGTCGGACACAATTTTGAAAGGGACCCACCCAAGTACCATCCCTGCCAGGTTTAGTGTAATTTGGTTCAGCGGTTTCAGAGGAGAAGATTTAAATGTGATCTTTTATCAAAATATGCCTAATTTGCATAATCGGTATAAATCGTCTGAAAGAAAAATTTCACAGAAAAATTCGGAATATATGTTAAACTACTCCTTGCCATGTAGCTGCAGTTAAAATTTGAGCTCATTTTGATTTATACTAAAGCAGCAATGGACAATTAAAATTTCATCCCTCCTTTTTTCTATTTTTAGTTTGGTGGCCATCTTGGTTGGAAGTCGGGATCACCGGACACAAATTTGGAAGGGGGCCATCCAAGGACCATTCCACCAAAGTTTGGTACAAATTGGCCCAGTGGCTTCAGAGGAGTTGATTAAAATGTGAAAAGTTAACGGCCATACGACGGAAGACGGACAACAGACGCTCAGTGGTGACAATAGCTCACCTGACCCAAAGGGTTGGGTGAGCTAATAAAGGAAAAACTCATCATGATTAGTTTAAAAATAAACACTCCACATACAAAAACAGAAGAAAAAAAAATCACATTTTTGTGACACCCTTGGGCCTCTTGTATCTTTCATGTACTTGTAATACAAACAAAAAAAGTTTTTATAGAACCATTCAATGAATATTCCTACCAAGATTGGTTCCAAATGGCAGTAGCATTTCAGAGAAAGAGATTAAATATATACAGAAAACATCCTTTATGACACCTTTGGGCCTCTTGCTATTTTCGTGTACTTCCGATCAACAAAAAACAACATTAACTTCTTATAGGACCTTCCAATGAACATTCCTACCGAGTTTGATTCCAATTGGCCCAGTGGTTTGAGAGAAGAAAATTAAAATGTAAAAGTTTACAGAAGACGACAGACAACAAATGAGGGTAATACCTCACATGACCAGTGTTTTCACTACAAATTTTGATAGAGGGAGATTTTAGAATTATAGAAGGAGATAAAATTTGACCGAGAGTCAGAAGGCCCCCAGTGGGTTCAGGTTAAAGCACCCCAGCCGATTTTGGATTTGGTGAATCTTGACTTGTTTTTGAGGGGGTTTCCTAGCTTTAAAATGGTTTCTTTTTGCTTAAATTTACACTGATTAACTTTGAGAAAAAGAAAAATGTAATAAACCTTTTTCAGACAGGATTATCAGGATTTTCTTGATCATTGAATAATTTTTCATTAGACTAGTACTAGTAGTGCATTGAGAATGATTTCTCAAGAATAACAACCATCAGCCATTTTCCATTGTTATTTCTTAGAAAGATGTCACGTGGTTCTGCATTTTTTCAGGTCAAAGACAAATGTATAAGTTTGGTAGAAATAAACTTGATCATTCAGAAAAAAAATATGGACTTCCCCTATGATTATGTACTATTGAAAATAAAGATTTTATCATATTGGTGTTTGCTACATTCAGATTCTTTGCAGTTTTTGAATAACTAAAATAGCATCATTATAGGAATTTCTTATCTTAAAGCTTATATTATCATAATAAATGCACATTTAAAGAATATACTTGTTAATTTGCTAGCCTTATCTATATTCTTAATGTAATTTCTCTCTTAAAATTTTGAAATAAAGTATGCATTTAACTTTTTTTAATAACAGAAAAGAACTTTCAAAAGCAAGTAATATTCAAGAATCTGATTTTTAATGTAACCACAAACCAGTATAAATACAAAATGAAGAATGACAGTAGTCAAAGACTCGTACATTTCAATAAACTTTTATTTTGTTAAAAATATACAATCACAAATGACACAAACCCCCATAAAATATTTTAAGGGGGAACTCATGACATGTGCTTCAGAAGGGAATCAGTCAGTTCCTTATATTCTTGACATCTGCAGATAGTCTATAGTTTGACAGACTAGACCTTTTCATGTTAATGCATTTACATGTATATCCCATGTCATCAAACTGAAAATCAAAATAATTTCAGGCAGGGGACTCTTGAAAATGACTGGACATCGACATCAGAACTTGAAAGGAATGTGGCATCTTACACTCCAAGTTGGGCCCAACTAGCCCAGTCCCCGAAATGAACCTTTGAATTTACTGGTCTGAATCAAATTCCTGCATTTATTTTTATATAGTTCTAAATAAAAACTAAAAATAATTACTGGTCTGAACAAAGTTTTACTGGTCTTGGGACAGAGGACTTGTGCTCATCGTATATTCGTGAGGACACCCCTCCTTTTTTTTCCCTCCATACTGATACAACTCTACAAGATCAAACCCTGCTTACTTTGATAGAAAGCATAAAAGTGGGTTATATTTCCTTCACTCTTTCAATCAATTAAATCAAATTATTTTAATCACTGTTTTGCTTTTTTGGACATAAGTCCAAAATTTATTTCTGCTGCTAGGTCGTGATATCAAGGTCATTCGAACCAAAGCTAGTCAGCCTCCAATCTTCCGTTGGAATATTTAAACTTTTATTTATTATTCCTACTGTGAATCGTACTGTTTTAACATAATAAATAATTAATTCTTCACTTCTTCAGCCTTCGTTCATAGCTTATTTATCCTCTGAAGTAAACGAAACCGTTAGATAAAATCCGGAAGTAATTGAAATCTCAGAAATGAGAAGAGGATTTTGGGCCGAAAGAAAAAAAAAAGGCCATCAACTCGTTTCTTAGTCACAGCAGTGCTTTTTCATACACGAAAATAAGGTCAAATCGTAGCCAAGTTCAAACACTAAGATTTGTTTTCAGTCGCCAAATTATAATCCCTTGTTCACTCCGAGAAAACGTGTCTGCAAATGACAAATTTACAGAATTAAAATAGAAAAGACAACGCGATTTATTTTTGAACATTAAAACCCATGCTTGGAAATTCATAGCCGGGGATTTTATAGCAATAGCCAGTGAAATGTGCCGGTTCCCGGCATCAAATGAAAACACTGATGACCCTTTGGGTCGGTTAGTTAAAATAATTACTCTTAGTGTAATATCAATTTGAATCCTGTTTCTTTAACTAAAACAAATGGAAAAATTTGTCCAAGGGACACAGATACTTCCACTTCCAAATAGCTGCTATAAATCATTAATAAAGAAAGGTGAAATCATATACAATTCTATTTGACCACCACAAGGATAAATGAACCAGTGTTCAAAATTAGCAGTGATCCTATGGCCCATGGCCAGTAAAATATTTGTCTGGTCAGTGGAAATTTCCAGACCACACATCCAACTTTTTAATATTTTCTCCCATTGATATGCAGAATGATCGGTATTGTACCCTTAACATGGTATTCCCTGTTTAAAAATATCCACGTCAATTATGCAAATAAAAATAAACTGGAACCGTCAATATTGAATGCAACCCGACGATAACAGAAGCTATGCAGCATGGCTCCAGTTTGTTGTCATGCGGTTAACTGGCACATGTCTGACCCGGGAACAAGACGTCCCAGAATGGCATGCACGTAAAAGTCATAAAGCGTAATGCTGTAAAGAAAATTATATCAACAAATGATTTACATCGTATAGTAATATAAAAACGAACACCTGAAATATAAAATGATGTAACATTTTTGTGATATTGTTTATTTCTAACAAAGAAAACTACAAAAGAGCATAGCTATATATAGACCGATCTGTCTGATCAAATGCTAGGCTTCATTACTTCCGGTAAACAAATAACCTTTGACTTCTAATAGCCAACTTTTTGAAGTATTTTGACGTGGCTGTCCCTGACAGGACCCAAAAGAGGAATGGAACCAATGAGGAGAATAAGGAGACAAAGAGGAAATATGAAATAAAAAGGGATCAACAATTTTTTAGAAATTTGCCAGGCATACGAGTCCAGTACCAAACTAATGTTTTGCGACTGGTGTGTCAAATCAAGTAACAAAAAGCGCCTTTCAAAATCTACAAAAGAATTCATTTGTGCCTATTTAAAAACTCACCTTTATACTCTTTAGAACTTCAGCCAGGCTTTTTTTACTTTCAGTCATTCCTAACTGATCCAAAATCTCTATGATATTACCAAGCTTTAAACGTTTCAACGAAAACTTTTTGAAAAAACTGTCAGCTTTCTTCATCAATGTTGAAAACATATCTGCAATGAAATTTAACTAACAATATAAACATGATGTCAAAAATCAAGATGAAACACTTTTTGTCTGATTTCTTATAAATTAGGATGTGCTAAATATAGTTGATTTCATTCTGATCAACAACAATATTATGGTATTTTTCATGACTAAAGTTATTTTAGAGTAAGCGTCAAAATGTTTCATTGTTTGCAGATTACCCAAAGGTACCTGTCTAATCCAACACACCAAAGAACTAGGGAAAAGTGTTGGATTGTAAAAGAAGTTGGAATATGCAGGTTTTACCTTTAGTGGACAGAAATTTGCACAAATTTAACAAGAGAAGATATTTAATGCTTGATCAATGTAGGGCAGTATAAATAATTAGAACTACTCTGTAAAGACCTGTTAATACAATGTAGCTAAAAATCTATTTAATATTCAATTTATGTCACAATTAATTTATTTAGAACAATTTAATAATTTGTCTGATAATAGTTCATAGTCATGTCCTGTAATAATTGAATAATTAATCTTACCCCAAAAAATTGAAAACAGGTCACTGTAAAAGTTTAATTATTATATTCTTACTTTTAACTCTTAATAATGAGCCTCTTAAAATCACCTGCCAATCAATAAGTTCAAATGATAGTTTATTTGTTTACTCAAGCCTGGTTAATGGTTATTATTTAATAATACACATGAAAGCATGGAACAAGATGAACTGTGAGCTAATGCTCACTTATGATACCCCTGCTTTTCGGCAAACAGGAAGTAGGAATCTGACGGGTCAAAAAACGCTTTCCACAATATGGGGTACCTATATGAAGCTTGTAACCAAATATCAGATTTCTGCCAACAATAGTTGCTGAGAAAAATGCGATGAAAAATGAGCATATATGTTCAATGTGAATAAAAAATCAACAAAGTCGGCAAACAGGAAGTAGGAATCTGATGGGTCCAAAAACGCTTCCCACGATATGGGGTACCTGAGAAAAATGTGACGAAAAATGTGCATATATGTTCAATGTGTATAAAAACCAACTAAGTTGGCAAAGAGGAAGTAGGTATCTGACGGGTCCAAAAACGCTACCCACAATATGGTATACCCAGAGCTCCAGATAATTTTCAAGTCCAAAGGGTAATTACCCCCTACTTTTGAAAATGATGCATATTTGCATATTTCCTTTGCACTGTTGTACTCTCTACTTCAGAAAAGATTGCTTACATGTACACTTGTACACTTTTAAAATTATGTTTGACACAAGTGTTATTCAATAAACGCAGGATGCAAGTGAAATGTATATCTCTGTTTAATTTGACACGATTGTGTCATGTTTATTAATAAAATGTTGTAAATATTTTGTTTTTTGCTCGTCAACTTCGGCAGTTTTCACAGCCGTGTTGATAATGTCATCAATGATTCCTTTAACTATGCTGTCACTAGACACAGATGAAACTGTCGGGAACTTTTAAAAAAGTATATAGTTTTCCCTAGCGCGCTTATTCATGTTCTTGTTCATTTTCAACGAACAACGTGTTCCCAAATTCACTTTCGTTTTAGTTCTTAACTAAACCGCATTTATTTGTAATATTGACCGCAATTGGATGATTTATCCTAAACATCCAATCAGATCTTTTTTGACATCGATGCTTAGAAAGGCAAACATCCGGTACCCCTCGGATGTATACACTTTCTCTTTTGAAAAGTATAAAGAGAAGTAATTACGGGGAATTTCTCAAAGTCAAAAATGTATTGTTTATGTACACGATGTATTATCGTCAACAGCGTACAAGTACGCTCCGAATTTGGAAAGTTTGCTTACACAGCAATATGTATGAGTAAATGAACACTCTGATCTGATAATACATGCGTTTTTACTCGTTTTCATAGCGTAAAAAACGCAAATACGCAGCTTATCTGGAGCTCTGTATACCTATATGACGCTTGTGACCAAATATCAGATTTCTGTCATCAACAGTTACTGAGAAAAATGCGACGAAAAATATCTTGGACGGACGGACAGAGGTAAAACAGTATACCCTCCTCCCCCTTCGGGGAGGGGGGTATAATTAGGTATAATTAATAACACTGGGACCAGAAAACAGTGTCAGTTGTCAGAAGTGACAGGTTTTGGAATACACAAGGTTTTATAACAAAGAGTGTTAAAGAAATACTTTGAGACCAGACATTTTTGTCGTATGTCACAGGATGTAGGATTAGTCAGGTGTCTGTCTTCACAAGTTCCACTGTATACATTTCCACAAGTTCCACTGTATACATTTCCACATTAGTTCCACTGTATACATTTCCACAAGTTCCACTGTAGACATTTCAGTTTAATAAATGATTACCACAACTTCACATGCTATAATGTGGTGTTTTCTATAGTGCTTCTTCCTCTGTGTTATTTCTGAAACACTTCTGTATTCACAATAAGTGTGATGCCATATTATATTTTGTCAAATTTATGTTATTTTCAATCTAATTAACATTAGATCTTTGCACTTATTCATTTATTTTATTTTTTTGCTTGTCCACTGTGGGAGATAAAATCCCATTAGAGTTTGTGTCAGAGGTCAAAATTTGAATAAGGTCACGACCTTTTACTGACCCATGAAAATCATTTCAATCTATCCGAAGCACTGACTACTGGGCAGATGATATCCTCAGGGACTAATAGTCCACCAGCAGTGATAGTAATAAAAACAGATATCAAAGTTAGTGCACGTTTCTGGAATAACCTTCATCAGGTACGCTCATATTCCAAAGATTGGAAAGCCAAATAATTTAAAGTTTTAAGAGCAATAAAACTAAAGGGCCCAAACAGGATAGCCAAAATCGACTAAGGTCACCTATGCCTGACAGAGGAGAACCTTAGTTTTATTAATAGGAAGCACACTCTTACAGTTTAATTTAGCAAATTAAGACAGATTTGGCCAATTCAAGAATTTTCTATTTTAAGTAATGACAGCCATCTTGGATAGAGTTTGAACCAATGAAATGCATCTTAGAATTCAAATAAACATGCTTCTCATAATTAGTTCATTTTCAAAAATGCTTTAAACTATACTAGTGCGTGCTTGTTAAAAATTTGATTTCCATAAATTTTGCTAAGTTTTGTATATAAATCAAATTCTTAAAAATGTAATGAGCCTTTACTCTGTACATATGGAAATTTATCACATAACTATTAAATTACTATTTTAAATATATATCTTCCTATCTTGACGTTTTTGCAAAAATACTTGATTGAAATACACCAGAAGAATAGTTCCACTAAAGTAAATTACTTATTCTTATGGCATTATGAACTTCTATTTTTTCTGAAAATCTTAAAATTCAAACAAACAAAAAAGCAAAATCAGAAACTCTTACAATTACAATATCTATTTCTTTTAATCTAATTGCTAAAAGCATAATACATACTACAATTTCATAAAACAGTATTCCAACAAGATTTCTTATTGTCTAAAAACAATTTTCCTAATCTAAGAAATACACCAAATACTAAATTAGGTAGGAAGTTATTACACTGCTACATTATAAAATAATTGTTCTTATATAAAAATACTATACAACTTGCCCGGCACCACAAAACTATTTGAGTAAAAATTGTGTACTCAGCTTGAGATATTCTTAAATTTTGTATTCTGAGTAAAATTGACCACCACTAAAAAAATTACCCTTTTTTCTTTACTCAAATTTAAGAAAATTCTTAAATATTTGAGAATGGCTTAAACCATACTTAAGTAATTTACTCAAAATCCAAGATGGTGTCAAGAATGATAAGAAGGACACGTAGAAGGGAAAGAAATGCAGTAATTCCAAGGCCTTGGTTATACAGAGATAGAAACCATGACAGATAATGAATTATTTGAGATATCGGTTTAGGCAACCCATGATAGAGTTTATTGCTAATGGTATCTGCCATCTTTTAACAAGTCCTACGAGGAGAAACAAACCAATCTTACCCATCTATGAATAAATATCCAGTCATCGACAATATTTGCAATGTTTTTACTTTGTCGTCTTTTCAGCGTCCATGATGTTAGACAACTTCCAATTTCGATTATGCCCCCTTCTTGACGGTCTTACAAATAGCGATGAGAAGTGCCAAGATGCTTAGAAAAAGCGATAAGAAGTGAAAAAAGATAGGCCCAAGAAGTCATTTTTTTCAAATGAATATGAAAAAAAATAATAAAATGATTCTAAAAACATTCTTTTATGAAATAAGAAATAGCATCACAGTGTTATTTTTATTTAAACAAAATGAAAAAAAAAAAGATTGATAAAAGACAAGAATTTTAAATTGGACAAAAAGAAAAGTATTAAAAATGTCTAGTCCATTGAGGTAGAGAAGTGATATTTTTGAAAATTCAATCTTTAGTTTACTTTAATTTATATATAATTGAAATACCTTCTTGTTGCTCTTGACGCTTCTTGTCACTAATTAGTGAGGGGGAGAATTAACACTTCAAACACCTTGTCCAATTAGAGTGGAGAGAAGAAATAAAATGTTATTATCTTGTGAGAGTTGATACCAGAAAAACCTTCTTCCTTATAGCAGAGACATCATTTAAACTAAATTTAGTTAATTGTTGTCTCTGATAGAAATATTTCTTTTGTCATAGGGGGATCTTTAAACAAAATTAAAAACAACAAGAGGCTCCCAGAGGAACCTGAATCGCTCACCTGGCTTTCATTGCTAATCATTTTGATTTCGAATGGACTTCAAATTCAAACTAATTAAAAGCCTGTGGCAACCAATGTTGCGACCATTAAATCTATGCCGATGAAATTTTCAAATATAATACTGTTATCTCCTAAATTCAAGTGAAATCAAAATCAAATATTTCTCTTCAATTCATTTATTATTTATGTGCATATAGGTGCTCATATATGCAATGGATTAAACAGACGATAATTTGACAACTTACATCAAAACTCACCTTCATTTTCCCGATGTTTACTAGTTCTTCTTTGTCTTCAACACAGGAGAGTTCCACAATGCCACAAATGTTGTTGAATTTTTTTTTACTCAACTGAGAACGTTCTCAAATTTGAGAAAAAAGTTTTGTGGCGGAGAAAAGAAGATTTATTCTCAACTGAGTAAAAATTTTCATTCTGAGAATATTTTTATTCTCAGAATATTTTAGTTTTGTGGTGCCGGGCCCAGCTATATTACAAAAGAATATACAAACCTTTTGCTTCTTGTACAATGCCTGATTGAACTACATTCTGTACTTTTGAAAATAATCCTTCTGATTCATCTGAAATCAAACATTACTTTTATTAACTTGTTTTAGACCAGTTGTGCAGACACGTTTCCAATATGAATTTGAAAATATATGTTTCTTTAATTGGCTTTTGGGAAATATGACTTCATGACAGGTGTGATTAATGGGACAGGAGATGCTAAACCTTCTAGAATACTGGGTATCAGTCCCAGTTTTTGTGTAATTCCACAATGTCTGAGATTTTGTTCTTTTTCCTTTGTATTTGTACTGTTGTCGTTTTTTGCATCGAATCGTCCCTTAACTGAGAAATCTCTTTAAACTTGGACTGTCTGTGGTTATAGATAAAATGCAAGAACTAAAATTGCATGCAAAAAATAATTTGAAACCCATAAATGTTACTTCTGTATTAATCAAATCAACAAGGGGCATATTACAAGAAAATTAAAAAAAATCTCTCAAAAAACAAAGACTCTTCCATGGAAGATATATGTTGCCTGTCTATTTTTACTAGTAAACTTAAAATATTTGTATTACGTGCATCTAGAAAGAGTTGTGGAAGAGAGATGTGTACCCCACCCATCAAACCATACTAAAATATGTTTGTGTCTGTAAAACCATAAAATTAATATGCACATAAACAAAACAACAGGTGCATGACTTAAGTTCCTGGGGGGGGAAAAATTCCCAAATTTGGTCGGCTTCAGCTGTGCTCTCATATAACTAGAGGCTCACGTGAGCCTGTTTTACATACATTTGTATCTTGTAAAGAGAAGACTTTTTTTTGCACAAAATTGAAAAATATATCACAATGATGCTTCATACTAAAACAATTGCATTTCCATTCCAGTTTCAGAATATGATTTAAAAAAATTCCAACTGCAGCTTATTTAAATGTTTGGATACTTAGGGCTAAGGCCTCCAGAGACACTGGGGGGATTATCTGTGCAAACTTTAAACTGTATGAAATGTTTTTGTCCCAAACATCTGCATTTCCATAGAATCTGAATGTGACCGATTCCTTCAAAGATTTTCCATTACACCCTATGTTAATCTTTGACCCAAAGGACTCCACAGAATCTGAGGCCTCTATTTGTACAAGCTTGAATCTTCATATCATAGTGATCCCCAGAGATCAAACCCTATATGCAATGTAGTCTTTATTTGAATAATCTTGAATCTGCATATCACAATGATCTTTCATTCCATATACACCTGGTTCATACGAAATAATATTCAAAACAAGAAATGTGTGCATCACAAAATACGCCCGTCTATATAAATTATCAAATCATAAAAAAATATATTTATAGTAATGGTGACCTTGACCTTTGACCTAATGACCCCAAAATAAATAGGGTTCTTCCCCTTCCACAGGGCAATCATGTTGCCAAGTTTGGTAAAGATCCAATATACAGAACTAAAGTTATTATGTGGAAACGACCCTGTTGTCAAAAATTCTATTTATAGTAACGGTGACCTTGACCTTTGACCTAATGACCCCCAAAATAAATAGGGTTCTTCCCCTTCCACAGGGGAATCATGTAGCCAAGTTTGGTAAAGATCTGATATACAGAACTAAAGTTATTGTGCAGAAATCTGTGTGGACGCCCACCCACCCACCCGCATACCCAATCACATAATACGGCCCATCTTGAGACGGGCGTATAAAAACATTGACTTTCACAGTTCAGAGAGAATAGACACTGGCTGAGTCCTTGGTCTTTAAAAAGAAGATTTATAAAGATCTACATTAATCCCCCCCTCTTTAGACCATCTATTGGCCCTTCCCCTATGGAAGGTGAACTTCAGTTGTACAAGTCTGTATCTCATCACCCCAAGGCATAACCCAGTTAGTTTGGTTTCATTAGGTTGAGCAGTTCTCCAGAAGAAGATTATAATGGAAAAACAGTTAACAACAGATGGACTACGGATGCCAAGTGATGGCAAAAGTGTAAGATAAAATACTGCCCCCCCATAAAATAGTGTCCTTTGAACATTATTACATGTGTAATTCTGTCTACGGGCACTATTGCATCAGGAATAAAGTCTAGGACACAATGATATAGTAATAGTTTTACAGGACAGTAATATTCCCTACAAAACATCATATGGTCTTTTTATGGTTATCAATAAATAAACAATAAATAAAACATTAACTATTTGCTAAAACATATAACCTTTAATCGTCTGTATTTCTTCCCCTGGATCTTCATCTAAAGAAGGTTTATCTATTGGGGTTACATCAGTATTTGATGTGTCAGGAGTTGTGTCTTTTTCCTCTTGTCCTCCACCACCCGGTGGGATTAGCCCAACATCACCTGTATAACCCTAAAAATTACATTTTTATTAATCAGTGATAATGTATAACAAATAAATCTTAAAAAAAAAATATATATATAACAGTCATAATAATTGGCCATTAAAGGATGGGATTTCTTTTTGTAACTTCTGATGAGGAAAAAAAACACCTGTACAAATAATATTTTGTGATTACCTGTTTCCATTCTTAAATTAGTTATTTGTTAACTAAACAGTCCTTTAACTTGTATGAATCAAGACTGAATGTTTACCTATTTCATGTTTAAAATATTTGTTCTAGGAGGAAATATCAGGTAGTTTTTCTAATAGAGGCAAATTATGTTATTGCTTTCTTCAGTTAGAAACTGCTATCAAAATGTTATTTCAGTCAGTAGTTAACTGTATTGTCTGTGTAGAGTCTAAAACACACAATGTTCAATCTATTTGTCATCAATATGTTATATAAACATTTTTCAAAAGTTGATTATATAGTTTTCACATTTTAGGGTCTGGAGCCACTATTTAGCAAAAGAATGATACAAAAACAAAATAGGATTTTGATTTGCTAATTTTAATTCACATATAATTTTATCATGGAAGATTCCATTGAACTTTATCTTTTGCTCATAAAAAAGCATAAAAATAGTGAGTGATTGCTGCTTAATGCCAAGTAAGTAAATTTTTCCTGAAATATACATGAAAATATGATAATAATGTCTGTATTGTACTAGCTCAACCTACAGAATTTTCATAGTGCTTGCTCAATGAAACAACAATAGGCAGGTAAACATTTCACTTCATTCATACTAATTCTGAGCCATCAAGCAGTGCTTGCCTTGAGTGCGGTAGGTCGTGGGTTTAAGACTCGATCGGGTCAAACCAAAGACTATTAAATTGGCTTGCTTCTCCGCTTAGCAAATAGACTGGTTGGATCAGATTCAGGATAATGTGTCTGAGTGGGGCGACATGTCTATCCCCTGACTGTTGTTTCAGTGAGCTACCACTAATAAAATACAACTAAGTGGTTTGGTCTAGTACCAGGAAATTATAGACCTATTTCAGTTTTACTTACTCTATCAAAATTTTTTGAAAAACATGTAGCTACTCATCTATATTTGTACCTTTCGAAATATAAGTTACTCCATAAATCACAATCTGGTTTTAGACATCAACATTCTTGTCGAACAACACTAACAGATTTAATTGATAGATGGTTAAAATGTATGGATGATGGTAATTTAATAGGCATTATATTTTTAGATCTCAAGAAGGCATTTGATACTGTAGACCATTTTATACTTTGTAGAAAACGGTACTATTATAAAATCTCCAGGCAATCAGTAGCATGGTTTAAATCATATTTGTCATCAAGAACACAGAAAATAGGCATTGGAAATAATATTTCTAATCATGCACATGTAAAACAAGGAGTGCCTCAAGGATCTATCTTTGGAACTTTGCTTTTTATTTTATTCATAAATGATTTACAACTTGAGAATATAAAATGTAATATTGACATGTATGCTGATGACACCACTTTACATTGTCATAGTAACAGAAAATCAGAAAGAGAGAGAAGTCTAAATGAAGATCTGAATACCGTAAATAAATGGTGCATTCAAAACAATATGTTGATAAATCCAACAAAAACTACATGTATGCTTATAGGTACAGCTCAAAGAATAGCTACTGTAACAAATGAGCTAAATATTAATTTAGAAAATCAGTTTATCAAAAATGTTAATACTCAAAAATTATTAGGAATTTATATTGATAATAATTTAGATTGGAAAGAGCAAGTAGATCATATATGCAAGAATTTAAACTCAAGATTATTTTTATTGTCAAAAATTAAAAAATATCTTGATAAAAAATCTAGAATTTTATTTTTCAATTCTTATATCTTACCAATTTTTGATTATTGCAGTAATGTGTGGGGAAACTTAAATGATGAAGGAATTCAAAGGATCACAAAATTACAAAAACGAGCCACAAGAATTATTCTTGATGTTCCATTTCTCACACCCACAAGAGAACTGTTTGAAAATCTAAACTGGCTCAGCTTTTGTGATAGAATCTCTTATAATAAACTTGTTTTGGTTTATAAAATTTTGCATGATAAGACACCAAACTACCTAAAGAAACTTTGCATTCCAAGTAGCGAAGTTCATACTAGAAATCTAAGATCTGTATCTAGTAACAACTTGGCAGTTATTCGTCCAAACACAAATATTATGAAAAAATCATTTGTGCATAGTTCTGCCATTCTTTGGAATAAATTACTGTGTAATATCAAATTATCTGCAAGTTTTAAGTATATTTAAATAAAAATGCTTTACATATCTTAAAGACATTTCAAATTAAGACATTAAGAAAATAATAATAAATATGTTACTTCATTTTATGTATGAAACATTGTATAATATACATTTAGTATGAATTTGTAATATTGTGCATGCTGTGTGTCATAATTATGTTATAAACAAAATGTATCATATTTTTGCGAGGGCCTCAAGTTAGATTAGTGAAAACTAATTGAGCTACCCTCTTGAAATAAAGTTTATTATTATTATTATTTATTACAAAGCAGATCTCATCATCATCTCATTGAAAATTAACTCGTTTTCGACATGATATAGCTGAAAAATTGCTGAGTTGGCGCTAAACAACAATCACTCATTCACTCATTCATTCATTAATGCTATATGCTTATCTGTTTATCAGAGAAGCAACAAATACCAATTTTAAAGTTGTTGGTCTGACTTAATTCAATCTAATTACAGATGAATCTCGTTTTCTCGAAGTTCAACGGAGCATTGCAAAAATTCGAGCTATACAAAATTTGACTGAAGGGGAGTGAGGGATCAAGTAAGATAGGCAACTTTATCACGTAAATTTGACAAAAGTGGATGAAAACTATTGTTGTCGGTCATTTACAATATTTCAATCATCTTTTATATGTATTGTGTATGTATTTTTAATACGTCCGTAAGTATCGATTTTTTTTTAAATAAATAAAAAAATTCTCTATTGAGTTGTTATTATCTAAATTTTAGCAAGTATAGATTCAATAATTGTCTGGAAACTTCGAGAGAATATAAGAAAGACGCATTTGATTGCATCATGTACATACATATTACGGCATTACATAATTGTGCATTTAAAAATTACGATGTAATTGAACACTAATAAAAAAATATCTTTCACTATTCTGTTGTAAAAGATGATTGGCAACCTGACAAAATGTTTAAATGTCATTCTTAATAGAGCGTTCAGCGTTTTAAAAAAAATATTGTTTCATAAAAAAAATAGTGATATCGCTGTACACAACAGGCTGTTTAATGGCTTGGGAGTTATCGCTACGGGTGTCATGACATCAAGCACTTCGAAATTTATCATTAAATAATATTTCATTCATATGATTATGACTTCAAGGCTTCAATTAAGATATCCAATTGTTTTCTTTTCAAATGATAATTAACAGTTATCAAAATAACTAGTAAGAACTGTTTTAGATACCTAAAACTTATGTCTCCCCTTAATGTAGCCATCTGTACAACAATAAGTTACACATTATGAGGTGAATGATACTATTTAAAAAAACAATTATTTGACCTTGAGGTCAAAGGTCAAGGTTCCACAAAGGTCATTATGGTATGCGACACACCGCCTTATGGTCATGCATATACAAACTATCTGTCCATGAACAGTTTTGTTGGTTTATTTAAATTATTTGACCTTCAGGTCAAAGGTCAAGGTCCCACAAAGGTCATTACGGTACGCGACACACATGCACCCACATACCGTAAATCAGGAAATTTTGGTCATGGATATATTTTGGCCTATTTTGGCCCCTAAATACGAAGTGCTAAAATTAAACACACCAAAATATGTCACACTCCAAAAATTAACTGCCAAAATGGAACTCTGCCTTAAAATCTTTTTATATTTATATTCCTTAATCTGTACCTTTTTGTCTTACTTCTTTCCTAAGTAAAACTTTTGTCAATTACCATTATAAATGTATTAGTAGGGTGCCCGACGAAAGATTTTTGCGAATTTGCCTCAACGGAATTACACACACCTGTATGATACTTCGTTGGAATGAGGAGAACAAGCCGCATCAAAATAAAGATGTCGTCGCTATGTATTGTGGTCACGTTTTTTTTAAATTGGGGTCAAAGGTCAAGATCTAAAAATTGGAACTAACACACAAGTTTTAAAAGGCTCCCTTCTTCGACAAGACTGTGAAGAACTTTAAACTGGAATGCCAATTTTATTTGTTAAGCTTAATATTTTATTATTTTATGCTTATTTTTTATTTTACATTGTTTGAATATATAGCAAAAGGCCATTTTCTAAAAAAAAAATGCCATTTTACAATTTTCGTATATATGAGAAATAAAAGGGACCTTGACCTGTCATAGTTTGAACATTTCTCATTTTTATTTGATATTCATTTAAAGGAAACCTTCAAATTATTTTTTAACCCTTAACATTTGACAACTGGTGGACGGATTCAAAAAAAAAAACATGCTTCAGTTATGGTACACTTTGACTAATTACTGGTAAAATATCTATTAACCTCAAACTTCGTAAAAGGTACCAAAATTCAAATTTAATGACTTATGTGTTTGCAACATATCATTTGTAGGGTCAATCAATACTTAACGAATATTCTGTGCAAAAACATGGCAATTTGTGGAAAGGTCAAACGCCATTTGTTTAAAAACGTAAGGTCTATGGACATATTATGCGCTTGGACGATGTGTGGCTACAAACCACTCTGAACACTCCAAATATCTCAGGTGTTTGGCAAATAAGAAAGTGTTCTCTTGTTAGTTTGAAAGCCCACCAACCACGTCAAGGTCAGAGTCCACTGGCAGGTTTTATTTTTTTTTTTTTTTTTATTTTTGTTTGTTTGTTTGAAACATCGGCAGTAGTATACCGAAGGAACAAAGGAACAAGTCATAGAAAATGTTAAAGAAATCATAGTCCGGAGATTGGGCAAATTCCAGAAAAAACATAAAACAGAAACAAGCTACGACATAACCACCACAACATATAAAAAGAACACCTTAAAAAACATTGCAGCAAATGAAACTGCTATTTACTGAAAAACACATAGTACGTATGAACTTGTCCAAGTTTACTAAGCACAGAAAACAGTGATGCTGGCCTAAAACAGACATTAGACCAAGTCTCAATGAAACAAAAGACGTCAACGGGAAGTCGTGGTAACTGGACAACTATGACTAACGTGAGTTGATGGTCACAATGTTGGAAATGAAAGACTGTTTTATCTGAGATCAAAGTTTTGATAACAACAGTTTTATTCGGTGAAATAGATGGAGACTGGATGAAAAAGAAAAAAAAATTGAGATCATATGTCATCATCTTCATCAGTATTTTTAGATATTGCTAGGTGGGTATTTTCATTGTGGTATAAGTCGCCAGCTTGGCAAGGGCAAAGGTCTGTGCAAGATAGACTTTGCTCAAAACAAATGCATCCTTTCATGCACACAGATTTTCCTTTGCAAGTACAAACAAGGTCTTGCAAAAAAATCAGAAGACATCTGGCCTTTGAAATAAACTGGAACTAATCCATTCCTGTCTTCCCATCCAAATAGCACTGCATACTTCATTGGCGGTTTTGCAACATGGGCAATCATCCAAATATTTATCTGTAGTGAGGATTGCAAAACATGCTGAGTGAAGGTGGCTTTACAGGGTGGAAGTTTGGCCAAACATGCATCCCTCAGTGTCGCTAACCTTACCCTTAATTTGTTAAGATCGACGTGATCTTCCTTCAGTTTTCCTTTTTGGTCGTACAGTCGACAAGCAAGCTTACTGGCGGCATCTATAGATTTATCAGTGTCACAGTCTGCAAGAGTGGACAAATCTCTAAAGTTTTCTGGACTGTCTTTAAGTACTTTAAAAACGGTTCGTTTGCCAATCCCGAACAAGGATGATGTGGAATCACATCTTGTGATGGCATGTGCAGCTGGTAAAATGTTACATAAAACAGGATTGAGGATGCTACAGATCGAATGTACGGGAATGAAAACGCCCATCCTTGGTGCTTGTGATAGACCCGTATGAAACCATAATTCCTGTGTATGTTGCATTGAAGGAAAGTAATGGATGCATAGAATCACGAAATCTCTATCAGACGATTTAACAATGATCCGACCTTTGATTCCACTTTCACCGAACGTTTTGTCTACATGGATAGCATGTAAAATCATACGAGTGTCCGCCTCTTCATGTGTACAGTATAACTCTTGGCAATCGGAGACTCCATTTCTGCAGATTTTCTTGGCAATGATTAGAAGCACCAGAAAGATACGAATCTTCCCCGGATGACATCTCAAGAGATGATAAATGATAGTGTTGCACAATCGATTCGCCAAGAAATTTTATCAATGCTTGTATGTTGGCAGCGACTGCAAGAAACCTTTTCCAATCAGGAATCGGTCGGCCTTCTATGAAACTGAGCCATTTCCGGACTTATAACGTATCCTGCAGGATTGGTCCGTGTATTAGAAACACATGAATTAAACAAATTTTAAAACCAATCAACGGCCGACATAAAAATGAATGTTTTTAAAACATAAAAACCACAAACAATTCTACTGAACAATTAAAACCAATATATTTGCCATAAAAGAAGAGAAAATACTAAATGCATTGAGACAGAGATCGTGCTAGTTAATGACCGGCAAGCGACACATCATTAACAAAAACCGGTACATAACAATCCGTGTATGACAAAGAGGAAATTTACAGTTATTTGAGTTTATATTTTGCCAATTTCTCAACAACCGCTGACATTTAGATTATGATTTTTGGCACACATGTACATTTCATCAATATGTTTTCTTCAAAATCAAAGTACATTTATAATGTAGTGTAATTACTTTGCTTTTGTTGAAAATATGGTTAATTTGGGGTCAAATTTGAGGCTTAAAGTAAGGCTGATATACTCTTTCAAAAATCAATTATTTACATCCCGTTTTTATTTTAATTATATCTTTGATACATTATCTCTTATGTAAAAACCTTTTTAGCTATTTAGATAGCGGAGGATATTTTTATTTTTCATCCTGAAAATACCATGTACAATGTGTCAGCCGAGGGTACCTTTGAAAAACGTGAAATTAAAAAAATCGTGACCACAGAAACTTACGACGACAATTAAAAATACAAAATGTAATAATTTTTCTAGCGTTTAATACCAAAATTAGCCGTGTGTAATTCCGTTAACCCAAACTCGATAACTAAGCGTCTTTTTTAACACTGGGCACCGTACTATATATACAAAACAAGTCAAACTGAAAAGTGTTCACAATGTGAAATCGTTGGCTT
The DNA here is from genome assembly GCA_963383655.1 of Bathymodiolus septemdierum. Taxonomy (NCBI): domain Eukaryota; kingdom Metazoa; phylum Mollusca; class Bivalvia; order Mytilida; family Modiolidae; genus Bathymodiolus; species Bathymodiolus septemdierum. The sequence goes on along the minus strand of OY726517.1, from coordinate 99,610,351 downwards.
GGATGACAAGAGAGAAATTACAGGTAAATAAAGTACATTGATAAAAACCATGCAATACCAATAAAATTTATTCAATCAACAAAATGTCAAATATCATTAAAATGACAATTACCTAAAAAAAAAATCAATAAACAGGTAATTAGTGTCTTATCGGTATTACTTATTATGTATAATTGTTGTGTAAACAAATACATGTACTGACCATTATAATAAGACTGTTTACCTGTAAAAACGATGATTAATACCAGTGCAAAATTATTATTTGTTGTTTTTATATTAAATGCATTTTACTTTATGCTGTTTAAATATTTAAATTCCTATTTTTAATAAATATCACAATTTATCCATAATCGATGATTTGGTTTTTAGTACATCAAAATATCCGGTAAGTAACAGTAAAAACGTAGTGAACTGACAAAAAAATTAAACACATGGGAACCAAAAGTGGCAAAAATTAAACACACTAGAAACGAAAATGGCCAAAATTTCACACACCAAAATAAAGCAACCCTCTTTTGGAGAAAAAAGGCAAAAATAAACCTACACCAAAATTTCACGATTTATGGTACCAATTATCATTGACCTACCTCGAAAGACTAAAATGTTATGGCCCGGACAAGAAAATACTATTTAAACTAGAGGCTCAGGTGAGCCTGTATCGCTCACCTGACATAAATAAGTCCTCTTAAGAATGTCTGCATGCCGAATATATCTAAGTTACTATTCAAATCCCATACTGCCATAGGGTTCTATGTTAAAACTATGTCTGCTAATGGCAGCCATCTTGGATGGAGGTCGTGGTCACCGGACACAATTTTGAAAGTATACTACCCAAGGACCATCCATACCATGTTTGCTTTAAATTGGCTGACTGGTTTCAGAAGAGAAGACTTTTAAACAATTTTCCCATAGCGTCCTATGTTAAAACTATGTCTGCTGACGGCGGCCATTTTGAACCGAGATCGGGATCACTGAACACAATTTTGGAAGTTGACTACCTAAGGACCATCGATGATATGCTTGCTATATTGGCTTACTGGTTTCAGAGGAGAAGATTTTAAAACATTTTTTCCCATAGGGTCCTATGTTAAAACTACAGTATGACCGCTGAAGGCGCCCATCTTGGATGGAGGTCAGGGTCACTGGACACAATTTTGAAAATTGACCACTTAAGGACCATCCATGCCATGTTTGCTTTAAATTGGCTTACTGGTTTCAGAGAAGAAGATTTTTAAACATATTTCCCATAGGGTCCTATGTTAAAACTATGTCCACTGATGGTGGCCATCTTGGATGGAGTTTTGGGTCACTGGATATAATTTTGAAAGTTGACCATTTAAGGACCATTCATGCCATGTTTGCTTTAAATTGGCTTACTGATTTCAGAGGAAAATTTGTTTAAACATTTTTATCATAGGGTCCTATGTTAAAAATATGTTTGCTGATGGTGGCCATCTTGGATGGAGGTCGGGGTCACAGGACATAATTTTGAAAGTTGACCACCTAAGGACCATTCATGCCATGTTTGCTTTAAACTGACTTACTGGTTTCAGAGGAGAAGACTTTTAAACATTTTTTCCATAGGGTCCTATGTTAAAATTAAGTCGAGTCATGGTGGCCATCTTGAATTTCCGATCAGCAAACGATTCACAAATTTAGTACAGGACCACCCAATGATCATTCCTGCAAAGCCACAATTCAATTGGCTTAGTGGTTTCTAACAAGAAGATTTTTTAAATTTCGACCAATGAGAACACATTATGGGCCCTGGCAGCCATGTTGGATTTCCGATCAGCGCCAAAAACAAAAATCTTGTATATGACCATACAATGAACATTTCTGCCAAGTTTGATTCAAATCTGTTATATGGTTTCAGAAAAAAAGATGAAAATGTGAAATTCCCATAGGGTCCAATGTTAAACTAAGTCGAGTCATGGTGGCCATCTTGAATTTCCGATCGGCAAATGATTCACAATTTTAGTACAGGACCACCCAATGATCATTCCTGCAAAGTCACAATTCAATTGACTTAGTGGTTTCTGACAAGAAGATTTTTAAAATTTCAGCCAATGAGAACACATTATGGACCCTGGCAGCCATGTTGGATTTCAAATCAGCACCAAAAACACAAATCCGGTAGAGGACCATCCAGTGAACATTTCTGGCAAGTTTGGTTGAAATCTGTTCAGCGGTTTCAGAGAAGAAGATTCAAATGTGAAAAGCTAACGGACGGACGGACGCTCGGCCTATGGCCAGGTGAGCTAAAAACAATTATTTGACCTTGAGGTCAAAGGTCAAGGTCCCACGAAGGTCATTACAGTACAAGACACACCGCCTTATGGTCATGCACCTACATACCAATTATCATTGGCCTACCTCGAAAAACAAAAAAGTTATGGTCCGGGCAATCTTCGCTGAGAAGAAGCGGAAGAAAAAATCAGACTAAAACAATATGTATCCCTTCATTCGAAGGGGAGACATAAATATCACCTGAAACAGTAAACACTGTAGGTCATGCTGTTTACACCTGGACAGCTTTGTTAATTGATTTGATGCTTTATTTCAGAAAAGAAATGTCCACACGACACAACATAGCCATGGCAAATAAATTGTGATTACCCAATTCGGTAGAAAAGAAAACCTGAAACTTTGCCACACTCTTATCTGTACCACAAGTGCAACCAAGCCGCTTGATTTTTTGGATATGGGAGGTAGAATAACAAACTCAATATATATCCCATAAATGTCATTTATTCAAAATGACGAATAAGTTTTAACTAGAACTGTGAGTGACCTCACCTAGTGTTACCCCCCACCCTTGCAATACTATGATGTTCAAACTTTGGAATACAGGTATATTAGCAAGTTACCTATGAAAAAAGAACGGATATGGAGTAATGTCAAGGAGACAACATCCAATCTCTAAAATAAACTAACCAAGAACATACATCTAGGGGTCGCCACAAGGTCTTCAACAAAGTGGGATTGTTTAAAACCAATACGGTTTCATCAGTATACATGAGGATTACAACATTTCCTAACTTTTTTACAAGAGGATATAGGTCACATCAAATGTTACTGATTCAAAATTAATTATTTATTCTTGAGTAGTTTTTACATTGCAAATATCCAGATGTGAAAAGGTCAATTAAAATCTTATTTCTTTCAGGAATAGTTACACTTACATCACCTTCCAAATTTTTGACAGGAACCATATTCCTTCATGCACATCTGCAGGCAGTGTATTACAACTGTGTAAAGTTTCATAAAAATCCAATGAGCCGCTTAGGAGGAGTTGCGCTTACAAGCCCATCTCTCCATACAGAACGTATTTGGGTGATTTTCAAAAAAATGAAGACTTTGTGTGACACAGATGGTGAAATTTCAAATTGGACAAATTGACATAATTTTGGTCGTAAAATAATGTCAATATGATATATTTTTCAGATTCAGTTGCTCAGTGCAATATATGAAGACAAAAAAAAATTTCAACTTTTATTAGCAACAAAGTGTTAAAATGATAACAAATACAGACTTACTTCCTCAGAGGTATCATTTTCTTTTGAGTATGGTAAAAGACCTAAATGTATTTCCATTTGATAATGATATGAAATAGGCACATTTTGGTACCAAACTTTGTATATATCATGAGAAAACAGTTTCAGTATACCAAAGAAACACTAAATTATTTATATATGCCTAATAAATATAACAAAAGTTAAGTTAAGTTGATCATTGGTGGTAAAAACTAGAGGTAACCAAATGAAAATACTGTCCATTTTTTGATGTTGTCACACTCCTGACACATTTTTCTAAAAGATAAATACACCAAATTTCAAGCTAAATGCAATCATTGTTGGTCACAATAACTTTTTTAAGTAGTAGTACATAATCTATTTTGACTGAAAAAAGGTTTCCCTTGAATATATTTCATTTTTGCATTGCTATGATGTTATTTCAATCATATTTTATCATATTCTAAGTAATACTATCATAATTATAAAAAATGACAACTCAATTTTCAACCATTTATACATCTTTTCAAGAGTATAGTGCTTATTGAGAATTAAATAATTCCCAGAGACAATTACAAGCAGTTTTATGGAGGCTATATGCTTACAAAATAATCTATTTCTTAAATAAAATTGTCACACTCCTGACTCCCTCTCGAAAATAAACTTGTCGAGCTGAAAATAATATAACCAACATATTCTTTTCAAACAAAGTTATATTTCTTCAAAAGCTTATATTTCTTACAGTTAACAGTAAATATCAAAAGAAGATTCAATATTATATTTTTGTTTTTTTTCTAATGATTAGTGTGCTAAATATTTGCCCTTTAGGAATTTATCTCATCAAAAATGGTTAAAATGGATTTGAAATTTATTAAAACTAGCAATAGATCATCTTTTCTTAGTATAAAATTACTTTTTAGTGGTTTTCAAATTAGTTTCCCCATGTTTCTCAATAATTTACTCTGCAAAAAAACTTCCTACTGCAATTGCAATCGACATTTAATGTTTTTATGTCAGGAGTGTGACATATTACTGTTGAATGAAAAATTATTGATAAATTTTCAAAAATGCTCTATTAAAAGAATGAAAATGTTTTATGAAAGGCAAGATATATTAAAGTAAGTATTCTGTTCATCTAAAGCAACATACATCAATTTTCCATTTAGAAAAAAATCCATATTTTGACATGTTTTAAGAAAATATAACCCTTTATCATCACTTATTATGAGAAAGGTGTCATGCAATATACAAAAATACTACAATTATTATTTCTTGTTTATATGTAATTAAATTGAAAACATTGTGGAAGTTTGTAGAAGCATGGTTTATTTAATTTTTTATTTAAAAGATATGCCTATTAAAAGAATCACACTCCTGACATCAGTTATTTTGATTTCCTAGCTATGATATGTCATATATCAGAGCTATTTCCAACTTTTTTCTTTGATTGGGTCTGGAGCTTTTGGAAAATAAAGAAAATTGTGAACTATTAAAGCATACAACATAGTACTATACAACTAAGATCAAATGTCACACTCCTGACAGTTTTTGTGCCTCTCCTTATGCAAGCCCAATTTTACAACTATCATATTCATCTAGTCTAATACAACTAAATTATCATAACTAAAGTTTTTTTACAACATATTTTGACTTTTCTGAACTAATTAGTCTCAACAATGAAAAACTATTAAGGTTTAATTTGACATTTGTACAATTTTCCAAGTTAAATTTATTCATGTACACTAATTTAAAAAATAGAATCATTTTTTGTTGCAAAATCATAGGGTCACAAAACATCTAGATATTTGAAGTAAAATGGTACGAAATTATAGAATACCATCTTTCTTTAATATATTTTTTATTTTATTTTTTTTATCATCAAGGTAAGTTAAGGCAATTTAAAGTTTGTCACGCTAAAACGTCACACTCCTGACAAATTTGACCAGTTTTTAGGGGATAACTTTTTAACCGGAAGAGCAATCACCATGACACTTTGCATGAAGATAACTGTTACCATTGTGCTTGTTTTAAGATAGTTACCTTTCTTTCACATCATTTAATATTCAAATTATTCTCATAAAATGAAAAATCTTCATTTTTCTGAAAATCACCCATTTCAGAGTATAAGTTAAATTATCTCCTCTTCCAAATTTTGGACAGCAACCATATTCCTTCATGCACATCTGCAGGTAGTGTATTACAACTGTGTAAAGTTTCATAAAAATCCAATAAGCTGTTTAGGAGGAGTTGCACTTACAAGGTACATGCCCTCCTTCTTTTCGTGAAAGTACAAGTTGAATTATCTCCCCTTCCAAATTTTGGACAGCAACCATATTTCTTCATGCACATCTGCAAGGTAGTGTACTACAACCGTGTAAAGTTTCACAAAAATCCAATAAGGCGCTTAGGAGGAGTTGCGCTTACAAGGTACATGACCCCCCTTTTCGTGAAAGTATAAGTTGAATTATTTCCCCCTCTAAATTTTGGACAGCAACCATATTCCTTCATGCACATCTGCAGGTAGTGTACTACAAATGTGTAAAGTTTCATAAAAATCCAATAAGCCGTTTAGGAGGAGTTGCGCTTACAAGGTACATGGACGGACAGACAGGGTGATTCCTATATACCCCCCAAACCTTGTTTGCGGGGGGTATAATAATGTGAAACAATACAATGTAAAGATCAGGGAGTGCAACAAAAATATGAAACATGCAATATCTACAATTTTTACTAAATTTATGTCTTTCACTCCCTGTAAAATGAACAATACTCCCCGAGACAAAAAAGGGTTGGCGCAGGTGGCTATGTTGGGAAAATTTTCATCAGTCACAACAAACGTGACCTTTGGCCAAAGCTTTCTTAAAACAATGATGTAAAATTTCTTGTGCTTAATTTAAAAATTAAATTGATAACTAATGTATTCAATCTATTGCATAAGAAATCTAGTATTCCAGCTATCAGTTTGAATTGTCTCCCTTTTAATAGTTGTGTCCTCTAAAAACATAAAGAATTTTATTATAGAATAAACTGCATTTATGTTTTACTTCGGAAAAGAAATGGCGACACGACACAACATAGCCATGGCAAATAAATTGTGATAACCCAACTAGGTAGAAAAGAAAACCTGAAACTTTGCCACACTCTTATTATCTGTACCGCAAGTGCAACCAAGCCGCTTGATTTTTTGGATATGGGAGGTAGAATAACAAACTCAATATATATCCCATAAATGTCATTTATTCAAAACAACGAATAAGTTTTAATAATGTGAAACAATACAATGTAAAGATCAGGGAGTGTAACAAAAATATGAAACATGCAATATCTACATTTTTTACTAAATTTATGTCCTTCACTCCCTGTGAAATGAACAATACTCCCCGAGACAAAAAAGGGTTGGCACTTAAAAACATTAAAATGAGATTCAACTGTAATATTAGATTTCCCCCACCTACTTCTCCTCTTTCCTTTGTTGCTGTGTAAGATCTAACAACATCACACAAGGGAACAGTTCATTAATGATAAAGAATTCATTTATAGTAAGTAAACTTGACTTGCATAAGCTAGATTATTTAACAAGTAAAATGGTTCTGACAGATAGTATAAAGGTTTCTCATTTCACAAATAACCCTGCAATAATCACAAGTACTATTAGACTGAAAATCCTGATTCAATTACTGTGCCTGACCAGTTTACTGATCAGCAAGTCAACTGAAGAAAGTAGCTAAGATGAGTATTACTTTCTTTCTTCATTGTTTCAAATTTACCATTTGAAGTCCTCATAGAATTATAAATTATAAGATTGGCTGAGCTATTGCCAAACTGAAGTGACCAAAGGAACATTATGAATGTTCATACTTAGTCACCAGTTTGGAAAACTGGTCAGGAAATAGATATTCATGTAGGTGTTTGCTAGTTGACATTCTTTCTTTCCTAGCCCATATGACCAATAATTTTAACGCATATAATTTCATTCTAAAAGTTTTCACATCAGGGTAAAGCTGAGACACACCACAAAACATCATTCAATAACATAACAAATATGTTGAGCATACATTTGTCATTTCAAAGTTTATGGCTACATACCTTTATAACAAGTTTCCAGTCTTTGCATTCTGTGACATATGGCTGAAACATTTTTGGTCTGTCCACTAGGAACCTGGTAGGGTCAATAAAACCACCATCTCTTTTCATAGCTATATGAATATGGTTTTGACATGATGATGATGTCGCCAATCCAATAGTCACACCTGCGCTAATCTGTCAGAATGAATTTAAAATGAAACCGTCGAAAATCGGGTGGTTTACAGACATATTATTAACCTGGTAATCATAAATTCATTGAACTCTAACAGACCTTAGGGTTACCACTTGTAGATCTTGGACACCCTTGGCCCTTTATTTTTCTCACATTGTACATATTCCAGTGATGTTCCATGTCTAATCATTACCTTTCCATAGTTATTTCTTTACAATACTTTTCTATACCTTATTGGAACCCATACAAGATTTGGTCTTCACAGCAATGATTCATGTCGTCATGTGATCAGAAAACATAAATTAGATTTTCTAATGTGAAATGTTTTAACAACACAGCTTGGTAGCAATTAAAATACAGTCAAACCTGTCATATGTGATCAGCTGCCAAGGCAACATTGTAATAGGGTCATATATTACAGGTGGTCCCTAAATACAGGCTTAATCAACATGAAATGAACTGTGAAGGGAAATTAAAATAAAGGTCACATGTATAATACAAGTTATTGCTTAAAATAGAAGTTGTCACTCGATCAGGTTAGTCTATATTCCTCAGCATAAATTCAATACATCAAGTGATATAACCTGACTTACAGAATAAATCATCATATACGATTTAGGAATCCTACCCAACCTGGTTTCCAGAGTAAACAAGGCACATCGGAATAGTTCATTCTAAAACTAAACAGGACCATGGAACAGTAAAATATATAGAACAGAACATCAATGCTTGTTCCTGATCAAATGATATCCATCCAGATTGAGCTTTTAAAAATAAAATTAAAGCACAAATAACTGCTGATACATGGACGATTTAATTTCCATGACATTAAATTCCATTAAGAGTAAAAACAAATGGTGTTTAATTTTAATTAACAATTAATCTGATAAAAATGAAACTGTGCATATTGTATTACCATGTCTTCAATGTAATTTTCATCGGTAGATTTCAGTATAGTCTCTTTTGGATTCACATTCGTAATGAATATTTCTACATCTTTCAAAGACCCAACTGTTTTTATCACAACTTCATTAGGATTGTCTGTCAACATTATATACCCAGAGAAAGGAGCTACTACCTGAAATAGAATATCACACTGAAATCACAAATCTATCTAGACCAATATATAGAATAGTACACTGAAATCACAAATCTATGTAGACCAATATATAGAATATCACACTGAAATCACAAATCTATGTCGACAAATAAATAGAATATCACACTGAAATCTCAATTCTATGTCGAGAAATATATAGAATATCACACTGAAATCACAAATCTATGTTGACAAATAAGTAGAATATCACACTGAAATCACAAATCTATGTCGACAAATATATAGAATATCACACTGAAATCACAAATCTGTCGACAAATAAATAGAATATAACACTGAAATCACAAAATCTATGTAGACAAATAAATAGAATATCACACTGAAATCTCAATTCTATGTCGACAAATATATAGAATATCACACTGAAATCACAAATCTATGTCGACAAATAAGTAGAATATCACACTGAAATCACAAATCTATGTCGACAAATAAATAGAATATAACACTGAAATCACAAATCTATGTAGGCAAATACGGGTCCAATTTAATAACAAGAAATGTGTGCATCACAAAATACGCCTGTCTATATAAATTATCAAACGGTATAATGGTAATGACCCCAAAATAAATAGGGTTCTTCTCCTTCCACATGGAAATCATGTGGCGAAGTTTGGTAAAGATCAAATATACAGAACTAAAGTTATCGTGCGGAAACGATCCTGTTGTCAAAAATTCTATTTATAGTAACAATGACCTTGATCTTTGACCTAATGACCCCAAAATAAATAGGGTTCTTCCCCGTCCACAGGGGAATCATGTGGTCAAGTTTGTTAAAGATCCAATATACAGAACTAAAGTTATCGTGCGGAAACGACCCTGTTGTCAAAAATTCTATTTATAGCAACAGTGACCTTGACCTTTGACCTAATGACCCCAAAATAAATAAATAAAGATCCGATATCCAGAACTAAAGTTATTGTGCGGAAACCTGTGTGGACGCCCGCCTGCCCGCCCGCCATACCCAATCACATAATACAGCCCGTCTTGAGATGGACGTATAAAAATCCACTTAATTTTTCACTGAAAATAGCAATACCACAACATTCCATATTAGAAATTTCTTTTAAAATTTGTAGAATGTAGATTATTCTGGTAAAGTTTGTGTATAACAACTAAAAATGCTGAGTTGACACTCAGTGGGATATTCCTGTCTGATTAAAAACTCCTTCAAAAAATTATATCGTGGTTTTCAAAGGAAAGCAGATTTGGATTAGATAAATATATGTAGCCTGAAAAGTCAGCATATATTCATATTCGTGGATGCCTCTTCATCTAGCTCAAATACATGTAGGCATAACTAAGGAACCATAAAAGGAATATTAATGAAACTCTAACTTTGTATGTGTATTGTGGCAAAAAGAAATCTCAAAACATTTGGCCCAGGGAAACTAAGGTTAGAGCATGAAAACCAAATTTGATGTGATCTGTGTATTATAGTCAAGTTCAGCAAATAAAAGGAGACGATTGAAAAAGTGGTAGAGTCCCAAATACAACTTGGCCTGCCTTTTAATGTTTCAGGGGGGGGGGGGGGGGGGGGGGGGGGGGTGCGGGGGGAGGAGACATACAGACAGATATGGGTAAAACTTAATGCAAGGTGCCAGAGGTATAAAAAGCAGAGCTTATTACAGAAGAAGTTTTAACAATGCATATTTTGCTATGTTTTTGTTCTAAAAGATATTAATAGACTGACATCAAAATTAAATATGACCAGATCAATGAGAGGTCAAAATGAAAATTGTAAGGTACAAATGTATACAAGATATGATTATAATCTAACGATTATGAAGTCTCCCAAATCGGCCACAGACAACCGGTTTAAAAAATAAATTAAAAACTACCTTTGAAATCGAACAATGTTGAATTTTTGCGGTAATGTGGTGGTCATTTTGAAAATGGCGACCAGTAGAAATTTTTCAATGTCAGGAATCAATTCAGGATGTTGAAATCGAACAATGTTGAATTTGTGCGGTTTTGTGGTGGGCATTTTGAAAATGGCGACCGGTAGAAATTTTTCGGTGTCAGGAATCAATTCGGGACATCATAATCTACCCACATATGAAATGGCGTTGAAATCGGACAATGTTGAATTTGTGCGGTATTGTGGCGGCCATTTTGAAGATGGCAACCGGTAGAAATTTTTCAATGTCGGGAATCAATTCAGGACATCATTATCTACCCACATATCAAATTTTGATGATATCGGACAATGTTGAATATTTGCGGTATTGTGGTGGCCATTTTGAAAATGGCGACCGGTAGACATGTTTCAATGTCTGCAATCAATTCGGGACATCATTATCTACCCACATATCAAATTTTGATGATATCGGACAATGTTGAATTTTTGCGGTATTGTGGCGACCATTTTGAAAATGGCAACCGGTAGAAATTTTTCAATGTTGGGAATCAATTCGGGACATCATTATCTACCCACATATCAAATTTTGATGATATTGGTCAATGTTGAATTTTTACCGCCCATTTTTTATACTGTGTTTTGGCAGCCAATTTTGATTGATTGATTGATTGGTATTTAACGTCCAGCAAGCAATTTTTCGGCTATATTCAGGACGAGAACATTTTAAAAATTTAAACGCCACAGGACTCGAAACAAGGAAAGGTGATGGGTAGGGACGAATAATTTTGCCAGTGCAACAGGTCTCTTTTGGACCACTCATCATGAGCATAATGCTCATAATGAGCTGTTACACTGGGTTCTTTAACGTGCGGAGAGGGTGGCAATCTCTCAACACGGGACCTCGGTTTTATTTACGTCTCATCCGCAGGACGGGTTGGTTGTGAATTTTTACATCCTGCACAACCGACGGACGCCCCTTCAAGCCGAAGAAGCTCTCAGTCCCATTTCTATACCCCGGGGTTCCCGCGGGGTTGCTAAAATTTTGAAAACGCAGAATTGCTCCTCTAATGGTGACCTATCACCATGTCAAATTTTATGTCTCTATCATTATTCATTTAGAAGTTATCAACATTAATGTACGAAAATTCAACTTTCCCATAGGATTCTATAGTAACCCCCACCCCCTTTGAACCCCTCAAAATATGACTTTGACCCCCTTTACCACAAAGCTGAAAACTTTAGGACCAACTAGAAACATATATCTATAACTCCACAAAGTTTCATGAAATTCTGTCCAGTAGTTCCTGAGATCTGGCGTGGACAAGTTCATGGTCCGCGGAAAGAAAGGAGAAAGAGAATAAGAATAATAATAACAAGATATTATTATAATCTAACGATTATGAAGTCTCCCATACCGGCCACTGACAACAGGTTTAAAAAAAAAATCAAAAGCTACCTTTGAAATCGAATAATGTTGAATTTTTGCAGTATTGTGGTGGCCATTTTGAAAATGGCGACCGGTAGAAATTTTTCAATGTCAGGAATCAATTCGGGACATCATTATCTACCCACATATCAAATTTGGATGACATCGGACAATGTTGAATTTTTACCACCCATTTTTTATGCCGTGTTTTGGTAGCCATTTTGAAAATGGCAGACATCTTGAAAATTTTGAAAACACAGAATTGCTCCTCTAATGGTGACCTATCACCATGTCAAATTGTATGTCTCTTATCATTATACATTTAGAAGTTATCAACATTAATGTACGAAATTCCAACTTTCCCATAGGATTCTATAGTAACCTCCATCCCCTTTGAACCCCTCAAAATATGACTTTGACTCCGTTTACCACAAATCTGAAAACTTTAGGATCAACTAGAAACATATATCTATAACTCCACCAAGTTTCATGAAATTCTGTCCAGTAGTTCCTGAGATCTGCCGTGGACAAGTTCATGGTCCGCGGAAAGAAAGGAGAAAGAGAATAATAATAAGAAACGGAGCAAAAACAATAAGTCTCCCAAACTTAATTATATGTTATTCAGGTTATAGACAGGGATTCTAATATGGTGTGGTGCTTTCGCTTTGTAAAAAAAACTATTCTCTAAATAGAACAATTATTTTTAGCACATGTGCAAAGTTCTATCAGTGTTTTCCAGTGTTTTTCACTATCTGATCGCGTAAACTAGCAATTAAAGTAATAAAAATAGAAATTAATACTGTTTTCTTTGAATCGTAATGGAATATTTATCTTAACAATGTTTAAAAAGTCATATTGTCTTAAATGGGACAGTCCTCCATAAACAGCTTTTACGGTTGTTCCTTTAACTTCGTAACGCCCCCTTGAAAAAGCACATGTTGTTGAGTCATCGCCTGCTCCATTTACAAGCAAGATACAGGATCGTGGTGCATACAAACATAAAAATTCTCGAATTATTTCTTGATATATTTTTTTTCTGGAAAAATACTTAAGACAACCATCTATCAACTTCGACTTTTGCAATTTGTCATCTTCCGGTGACATAGTTTACAAGGAATGCTGGTGACATTGACACAAGCTGATTACTGATTTATTTTACGATTTTGTGAAAGTAGCTAAATACAAAATGCCATCAAATTGGAAAATATCAGTAACTTAATTGCATCAACATCTAGTTATCAATGTAGGAAAATCAACTGTAAACATGAAGGTTGGTGTATTTTGTTATTACATGCATTTCCATTATAACTGACTTCCATTCAAAATATAAGTTAGATTTTTCCTACTAGAATCAAAATAATTCATGGAAGCCATAGTTTGAGTTTGTATAAAATTTTAACAGGTAACATTATTTTCATTTAATTTAGTCATTACTATTTCTGTAATTCATCGTAGAATGTGAAATTTTCATTCTGGGAGGGAATCGGAACATCCAATTATTGCGTATCCATAATGACGCATTGATTTACAAAATTACTGTAAATGCCCTATTAGAATCAAAATAATTCTCCCATGTCATGTTTTATGCCTATTTTAACATGGCTAGGCATTATATTTGTCTAAATTTTACACTTAGCTTTCACTCTGTGTAAAATATCAACAAATATATTGCCTCCCCATGTTAAAATGAGCATAAAACATGACATGGGAGAATTATTTCTTAAATATAAATCTGAAGCCAGGAATGTGACATTATATTCTGTTAAAGTAAAGTATCCAATGAATTCCTACAATCTGATTGGCTAATCAAGACAGGGATATCAGACCGTATTCCCTGGGTAAGGACGGGAATATTGAAAACAGTTTTAAAATGGCATCTATTTATCGTTTCATATATTTGTTTTAACATAAAAATATTAAAACATAAATAAAAAGATCTTGAATAAAACTTGTTATAAAAAGATGCATTTTACAGAATCTTTCATCTCCGTCCCCATTTTGGCTTTGTACTCAACAAGGGATATAACAAGTAATTTCTGTTCTTCATTTGCATTACACTGGTAAATATTTGTCATAAATGATATACTCTTTAATATTGGTACAAGAAGACTAACAGAATATAATTGTTATTCGGGCTTCACAGGGGATACAGGTTCATATTCCCTGTGAAGATCCCGAATAACATATAATATACCCTGTCTAGAACATGAATAACATATAATATATACCCTACATGTTCAACTTTTTTTATAATTGCTATTACATGTATATCATAATGCATAGATTTTAATTCTAAAAATTAACACATTTTCCAAGTCGTTTTTAACATTATGGAACATCCTTTTCATATCGTGCATCGTTTTTGTATGGTAGAATACAATCGTCAACATTTGATACGTCATAGAGATGACATTTCAGCTCCATTCTAAATCTTTTATGGAAGAACATGTTTGTTTTATCGACCAGCACAAGGATATGACTTGGTAAATTGTAATAGGATAGAAAACCAAAAATAGAAATGGCAGTGACATTTTTAATTATCTGACCACTTGATATACAGTTGAATCTCAAAGTTCATTGAATCGTTGCAAAATTTAGAGTTATCCGAAATTCGACTCCACTCAAGACACATTATCCTGATTCTGAGCCAACCAGTCTCTGCTCTTACTCCTTAATGTTACATGCTTAGCAAAGTAGCAGAAAATACCAATTCAACAGTCCTTGATTTGATCCGACCGGGGCTCTGACCCACGATCTACCACACCTGAGGCGAGAGCGTTAACCATTACACCAGCAACTCGGTTTTATTCAAATTGAATTTCACCACATTGTAAAAATGATCAGGTCATTATAATTAAAATATTAAAGCTATGTAGTTGTACCAGAAGTGCATGATATGTATTTTTATTACACATATGCCCTTTATGAATAGAAAGCTTACAAAAATATCAGAATTAGAAGGAAATGCCTGCATGACAAACAGTCAAATTATAAAAGGCTACTACATACTGTTTCTCCTTCACTGATTTCTAAGTCTACACCCTGAGACCAGTACTCCTCATCACCACTGTATAACCTAGAAGGGAAGAAACCTTTTCCACTACAACCATGTGTATCAAGTCTAAACTTCCTTGGGAAGTCAGGATGAAGTTTGGATCCAAATACACTGTCAAGTAAAGACTTTCCTGTGTCATATCTATAAAGTAAAAAAAAAATCACAACTTGATTTCCAGCAGTCAAACATATAGACTGAAACTGTTGCTCCACACAGCATCTGGACACAAGAGGTTTAAATTCAAATAGTAATCTGTGATCAACTACACAACATGACCAATTATCCTACCAAATATGAACACTGTCGAACCAACAACCTCAGAGGTGTTGCATTCACAAAGTGAAGCAGAACAAATGAATGAATGAGTGAACAGACACATCGAAAAACTATAGTATCGTATGCAGGGCATAACAATCAAAATCAAAATTATTTTTTATGGATTTAACTAATGTCCACCAGTAAAACGGACTGCCACGATAAAAATTATATATTGTTGAAAGTGGCATTAAACACCAATAACCCTATCCCTCAAAATGAGAAATTCTTCCATTCTCCTCTAAATTCTGGGCATACATTTATATGAAAGGTAATCTCTTCAATATACATTTTTTCAAAGTATGAAGCAAAGATGAAAGTGATGGCTAATGCAAAAAGAGGAAACCTCCTATGCAATGCCCCAAAACCTGCATGTTCTAGCTGCCTTGACAAAGTTTGACACATTCATTTCCAAATATTTTGCCAAAAGAGGAAATCTGCTGAACAAAGAAAACTTTCATCTCTGATGAAGATTAGAATTCCCACATATCAATTGGACATAGGAAGATTACTTTCTAACTTTTGTGATGTAAGCAGACTATGTGGCCAATTTAGGTGGTTATGCTACCAGACCCTTTGCAGAACTCCAAAATAAGTTTTCTTTTGTTTATTTTCCAATGATTAATTAGCTCGATACTTTAATTTCACTTTCCGCTATAAAGATGATGTCCTTTCACTAAATAATTCTAGGTTTTGTGATTTCGTTGATCGCATCTATCTCATTGAGCTTGAAATAAAGGATACCACAGAATGCACAGATACAGATAGGCCTGCTTCATACCTTGAGCTACACCTCGAAACTGACAATGAGGGGCGGTTAAGAACAAAACTTTACGACAAAAGAGATGATTTCAATTTTCCCATTGTGAACTTTCTATCTATATGTAGTGTTATGCATATATAATAAACATGATATATTATTTTGTTCATGAGAATATTTTTTGCCATTGATAATATTACATCATCAGTGCAAATAGGTTATCAAAAATAGGTCAAGTTGCTTACAAGATTTTAATTTTCACCTTGAGTTTTGATATGTTCTAGATATTTCTACATATTGTTTATGTAAACATGTTTACATCTCAATATTCTAGAGACTTCATAAAAAATAGTATATAAGGGGCAACAAATTCAAGAGCAGCCAGTCTGAAATTTAGGATTTATATAACAGCTGGAATTTATACCATAGCATTTGGATATATAACTTCAGTGAAGTCACGTGAGACAAGTAATATATTGATTTGATATTTGTAATTGTATATTAAGTAATTTTTGTAATTTTATTAAAGTATAGAAACTTAATTGATTGTTGCTTGCATCTTTCTGTTACTAGAATATTCTAGAAAAAAACTTTACGTAACAGTAGCAACAATCCAGCAGCACCTGCATATGGAGTATATATCTCTCAGTTGATTCAATATTCCAGAGCTTGTGGTTCCTATCAGGATTTCCTTAATAGAGGGTTGCTGCTAACAAGGAAGCTACTGAACCAAGGGTTCCTCTTGGTTAAGTTGAAGTCATAACTTCGAAAGTATTACGGTCACCATCATGGCTTGGTTGATCGGTATGGAATATCTGTATCACAAATGACCACAGATATATTCCACTTGTCGTAAACACTTCCCAGACCTTTCCTCATTCATGACATCAACAGGTTTGTAACTAGATTAACATGACAGGTGCCACTAATGGAGCAGGAACTGCTTACCCTTCTGGAGCACTTGAATTCACCCCCGTTATTTAGTGGGGTTCGTGTTTCTCGATCTTTAGTTTTATGTGTATGTTTTGTAGATCGTTGTTTGTCCTTTTGTCCTTTTTCTTTTGGCCGTTGTGTTGTCTGTTCTTCTTCGATTTATAGATTCGGATTACCCCTAAATCAGTCAAGGAAATTGGCACCGGACCGACGGACTGCGTCCGATAAATTTCCCGGCAGTCCGGTAGTTTTCGTTAACTCACCGGACCGACAGTCCGGTAAATTGTTTTGTCAGCCACTGCCTATAAGAATAGATAAATTGAGGTTCTCGGTAAATTCAACTAAAAAATATTTCTAATTCTCTTTTATTTGTTATTTTTAGATCAAGAAAAATCTAAAATAAATAATACATATCGTAATCACAAGTTTTGGTAAAGACACTAACTATTTACGACAGTTATTATCGTAATATGTTGATGTCGTAAAATATTTCGTGTGACTACAGTGATCGTAACTCGAATAATCCAATCGTTATATTACTCTCCCGCTAGTCGCTGCAGCGAAAGTGCCGATAGAGGGCGCAGTATTATTCAAGTTACAGTGATCGTGGTATTTCGGAAAAATATTATTCTCTAGAGTTTTCTTCATTAACAATCGTCGTTAATTTGGAACATTTTATCACTTCAAAACACAAGAGAAACAGTATGAAAAAGATCGAGAACGTAAATTTATTGATTCTTGTAAGCAGGACTGACCCTGGCTTCATCACAACGTTGAACAAAATGTTATGGTCTGCAACTGGTGCATTGAAACCAATGGACCAAAAGAGCTATATATATATTCTTTTGTAATTCTAAATTCTGGTTTCTAATAATACTTTTTCTGGTAGCATAGAGCTATTATTTTATTCTATTTTTTTTTGCATATAAGGATTCATTTGTTTAGGGCTATTCCAGAAAAAAGTGTCTCCTGGGGGCAGAACGCCCATGAAATTTAGGGGTACCACCAATAGATTTAAATTAAAAAAACACCCCCCACCAACTATTTCACATTTTGGGTAAACCCCCCCCACCAACAAATTTAAATAAAAAATTAAGTTATTTTTTTCCATGTTATAGATCAATTAAATCCTATAGTTTTAGCTTTTAGCTTTTTATTGCAATACAGTTGTAAAGACAATGCATGTATTCAAATGGAACCACCCATTTACATCCTTGTACTAATGCTCTTTACTGATTTCGGATTTTAATGTTTAGACACTTCTATGATTTTAATATATTTTTAGGTGAAATCTACCAAAGATATTTTCAAGGTTAAACAAACATGGCTACCACTTTATACTTACAACATGTACATAGTCCAATGTAGGTGTACGTGTACATGTACATAATGTCTGAAATGGTAGATGATAAGTTTTCCTCATAATAATCGAAATCAATGGCAAAAATGTACATATTAATGATCATCTGGGAAGTAAAACTTGTATTTGAATTTGCCTTGTATTAAATGATAAACAAGATATGATTATAATCTAATGATTATGAAGTCTCCCAAACCGGCCACTGACAACAGGTTTAAAAAATAAATCAAAAGCTACCTTTGAAATCGAACAATGTTGAATTTTTGTGGTATTGTGGTGGCCATTTTGAAAATGGCGACCGGTAGACATTTTTCAATGTCGGGAATCAATTCAGGACATCATAATCTACCCACATATGAAATGTCGTTGAAATCGAACAATGTTGAATTTGTGCGGTATTGTGGTGCCCATTTTGAAAATGGCGACTGACAGAAATTTTTCGATCTCAGGAATCAATTTGGGACATCATAATCTACCCACATATCAAATGTCGTTGAAATCGGACAATGTTGAATTTGTGCGATATATTGGTGGCCATTTTGAAAATGGCGACCAGTAGAAATTTTTCAATGTCAGGAATCAATTTGGGACATCATTATCTACCCACATATCAAATTTTGATGATATTAGACAATGTTGAATTTTTGCGGTATTGTGGCGACCATTTTAAAAATGGCGACCGGTAGAAATTTTTCAATGTCAGGAATCAATTCGGGACATCATTATCTACCCACATATCAAATTTGGATGACATCGGACAATGTTGAATTTTTACCACCCATTTTTTATGCCGTGTTTTGGTAGTCATTTTGAAAATGGCAGACATCTTGAAAATTTTGAAAACACAGAATTGCTCCTCTAATGGTGACCTATCACTATGTCAAATTGTATGTCTCTATCATTATCTATTTAGAAGTTATCAACATTAATGTACGAAATTTCAAGTTTCCCATAGGATTCTATAGTAACCCCCACCCCCTTTGAACCCCTAAAAATATGGCTTTGACTCCGTTACCACAAATCTGAAAACTTTAGGATCAACTAGAAACATATATTTATAACTCCACCAAGTTTCATGAAATTCTGTCCAGTAGTTCCTGAGATCTGCCGTGGACAAGTTCATGGTGCACGGAAAGAAAGAAGAAGAATAAAAATGAATAAGAATAATAATAATAATAATAATAAGAAATGGAGCAAACACAATAAGTTCCCCAAACTTTGTTTGGGAGACTTAATAAGAAACGGAGCAAAAACAATAAGTCTCCAAACGTTGTTTGGAAGACTTAATAATAATAATAATAATAATAATAAGAAACGGAGCAAAAACAATAAGTCTCCAAACGTTATTTGGGAGACTTAATTAAATTATTGTTTGATTTCGCATATGCTGCCCCACACACTGAAAAGGACACCTACATGTATTAAAGTCATTCTGAGAATAAATTGTTCTACTGATAAGAACATCAGCTCAATAGGAGTGCAAACATGCAAGTCACGGTGTTCTCCCCTAATTTCAAAATAGCACAGAGGTAGGCAGAATAGCACTGGTTATTAGTCATATACCCAAAATTATAATGTTGTGGTTTAAAAAAATTACAGCACTGTAGAGAACAGCCCTTAATGGCCCTCGGGTGAACACTGAGTCATTCAAATGTCATTCTGTGTCACATGTACGTTCTGGGACTTTTATAGTGTTGACATCTTCATTCTTACCAAATCTTTGTTCTATATACATCCAATGTAACCATCAATCATGCACACAACCACATACATTCTGGGACTTAGGCATTAATTGATGTCTTTGTTTTTTCCCAATCTTTATTTTGTATCGCCATGCATACATCTACATGCATGATATGACTTGGGGCATTAGCTAATGCCATTGTCTCTTCCCCAGTCTGCATATCTTGTTACCATTAATCATGCATACAACTACACACATCCTGGCCTGGCTACCAAGTGAATATATGGGACTGGGGGACCCGACACCTGCTCTCCCCCTCTTTTATCCCAATTTAATATATCTACACGTGGGCTGGGCAACAACTGCTGCCTTTCGGTCACTTCATTACATACTTATTACACATCACTCGTCATCAGTGCTACCGACACTGTGCATCTTCCTCTGCCGGTGTCAATTTATATTCAGGGTAGAGACAGTCACAGACGGTCGAAACACAAGCAATATATACAAGGGGACAGTGTCAAAACCTTAGACCTTTTCCTGAACATCATATCTTACATTGTTACTTACCAATAAATTTGTCCTTGTAATGTTCCAGGCCATTTCAGAATTGAAAACTTTTTTTTTCTGTCTGACATTGGGTCAGACAGGAACTGAGGTTCTGTCTGACCCATGGGCTTTGTGTCTGTCCCACCATTTTTTTGTAATATTGTATATAACCTGTCAAATTTTGCTTTTTTATACAGAACTGAATGCAAGATTACCTATAGTCATGATCATTAAACAACTCAATTAAATGTTTTTCTGTATACATATTTTTATCTAAAAAGATAAGGCAGATGTAGCCAACAATCCGTATCTAATGGTCCAATCACGTTCCGAATATTATACATCAATGTCAATTTCCGGTTTACCTACATTTTTAATTTCAGTTAAGAATATGAATCTGTTGTTATCTTCAATATATAAGCATCTCGAAACATATTTAATTAAACACAAACAATCTTTGATACTCGGGGAGTGTGGAAGACAAGTTATTTCTGTGCTCAGTAATATATTTCACTTTTAATGTTCCACGTTTTGCAGGTGCTCGTTTCTACTAATTTACTAAAAGGATGTTTACATTTACCTATAAGAGTTTCGATTACAAAGAGGAACGTGTCGGTCTGACAGAATAAATAAACAAATTTCAAGTCTCTGTCTGACATTTTAATAAACTGAAAACAGAATTTAATGCCATTTGGCAGTGGAAACTGGGAGTGAATAAATTTCAATCGCTAACTCATAACTGGACGACCACAAAGTAATATTTTCGTAACGACATTGGGACAGACACGGTTCATTAATTAATCGGACCGACCGTTATTCTGCCGGTCAGGTCCGACGATTTTCGCCAATTCTGGAAATTTTCTGGCCAGAAACGTGGTTACTTGATGCCATTTTCATGTAATAAAAATTTCGTACGAAACGAACTTCTTTTATAATTAACAAAATACACCAAAATTCGGTGTATTATCGCACTATAATTATTAAAAGGCCAGTGCTTAAACAAATATAATTATTTGATATGAATTTAACTATAAAATAATGAAACAACATGGATTTTTATAAAGCGCATTTTGTCATTTTCTTCGCGAGCGATCCGTAAAATGTAATTACTGACCGGAAAATATGAAAAGGAAAAGAAACGAACGATACAAAAATGCCGATAAAACACAACGAGCCGCGATTTACCGATACACACCTGCCGATAAGAATACAAAAATGCCCCCCTCCCATACATTCCTTTTCTTTGTTTACACCCCAACCAGCAAATTTCAAATGCAGTTTTACCCCCCACCAAGACAATTTTATATCGATGGCGTTCTGCCCCCAGGAGACACTTTTTTCTGGAATAGCCCTTAGATAGAATGAATATTTCATTTAGTAATTTTTAATGTCACAAATAGTTTTGTAATTTTAGAGTGGAAATATACTTTAATGAATATGATCATGCTGTATACAATAATATATTTATAGACATAGTGTCAAATTGTCATCCCACTTGGACACATTATACTGATTCAGAGCCAACCAGTCTTTGCTCTTTCTTTCTGCGTACTTAACAGAGAAGCAAAAAATACCAATTTTATAGTTTTTGGTCTGACCCGACCGGAGCACGAACCCATGAGCACTCGCATGCTAACCTTTACGCCGCTGTCTAATTGTAGATATTACTGTGTGTGATTGTAAGTTTAATGCAATCAATATGTGATACTTAAATAAATAAAATTTATTATTTAAAAAAAATCATTATTTTATTGTAGGTCCTGTAAAATCTAGTTCAGTCCTGCAATTCCTCATAGTTCACAGGACCGAATGTCCTGTGGATTCAAATTCTTAATTTCCTTGACTGCTAAATGGTATCTTCAAACTCTTCTTACACTAATAGTTTACCCGAGACTGTATCTATTACCTGGTTTATTATTTATGCACAGTTTGTATTCAATCAAAGTTGCAGTTTCTGAGAAAAAGATTTAAATTCATATTCAGATACGGTCCTATGTTAGAAAAAAACAAAGTATGGCAGTGCTGGCCATCTTGGATTTCTGATTAACACAAAGAAAACATACATTGTCATGGAGATAAGAATCATTTAAGAAATATCATCCCATATTGTACTATGTTAAACTTTTTCCTGCCATGGTGAAATATGACAATCAAACTCTTGGTGCGAACACATATTCAGGATTATTGAAATTATCTTGTCTTACAGTCTATAATTTTTTTTTAATAATTCCCTTCTTTAATCTTACCCTTCTTTTAAAAGTACATAAGCCTTTTTGACTGACTGGATTACACCAAAAGTAGAATCATAGGCTTTGATAAATGGACCAGCTAAGTCTCCAAGAATTGAGTTAATGGGGTTCATCATGTCTTCTATCAAAGAAATGATATCATTCTTTACATCCTCTCTCAGTTTGACCTAAAAAAAAAAAAAATAATGCTGACAATGTATGATACACACTTTTTTACCCTGAGAATTGATTTCATAGAGGTATATGCATGCAATACATTTGTTCTCATTATCAAATAATCACTAAAATGAAACAAACAACGATTGTAAGAGAACACTGTCAAAAATTAATATTCTAATAAATTGTGATTCAAAGTCTGAGGTTTCCTATAAAACCTGATCAAAGCACCCTAATGGAGGAGATACAGTGTAGTAATGTATTATCCAAACAATATATGTTCCTCTTCCTGTTTATCGGTCCGGGTGCTGGACGCTCGACTTTTTCGTATCCGATATTAAACTGCAAGCAATTTACAAAGTTATACATACTTCTAACTTGTCAACTGATTGGGGTCAACACTTTCTACAAGTGTATTGAGTTTCAAGTTAATAGCTTTGATAGTTATTGAGAAATTTTAATTATACTAAAAAAATATCCCAAATTTCTATGTACTATGTCAAAACAAGGGCAGATAACTCTGGATATACAAATCACAGGGTCACCTGCCTTGTTGTAATGGGTTCCTCATTTGATAGTGAACATGTATGTTGAGTTTCATTTCAATGCCTATCATAATTATTGAGAAATTGTATTTTTTGAAGAAATTCCAAGTCAAAAAGGGGGAATAACTCAAATAAAATGCTGGATGGAGTTGTCTTCTCTTGTCAACAGATTGGGGTCAACACTTTCTACAAGTGTATTGAGTTTCAAGTTAATAGCTTTGATAGTTATTGAGAAATTTTAATTATACTAAAAAAATATCCCTAATATCTATGTACTATGTCAAAACAAGGGCAAATAACTCTGGATATACAAATCACAGGGTCATCTGCCTTGTTATAATTGGTTCCTCTTTTGATAGTGAACAAGCATTCCAAGTTTCAAATGGATACCTTTGATAGTTTTTGAGAAATGGACTCTGACAAAAAACTTAACCTAAAACTTAACTGACCCAGACGCTGACGCTGGAGTGACGACAATAGCTCGACTTTTCTCTCTCTCGAAAAGTCGAGCTAAAAATTAATCAGTCAGACGTAGAGAAACTATCCAACTGTCTGACCGAATGTCAGACACAAGTTTGGAATATTTTGTCCAGTCTGAGAAAGGGAGTGTTTACAATATGGCAATGTGAATTATGCACACTTGAAGATGATCAAGGTTATTTTTGAGACAAAAACAAAAGTATTTCCATATAAAATGTAGGAGAAAGGGGCAACAACTCCTTCAAAAATAGGACACAATGAAAATGTGTTCTTTCATAGAATGCTAAATAATAATTAATGCATCTCAACTCAAGCATGATTTTCAGCAATACATTTCTAATACACTTTTTTTTATATTTGAGATGCTATTGGCTGTCTTTTTGTCATGATAGGAATATAACACACCATTGTTTAAAAAAAAAGAGACACATCTGATGAAATATCAAATAAATATGAACTTAAAGAGTTAAAAAAATGCCTTTTCCAAACAAAATTCATATTGATTATCAAATAAAGATTTTGTTACCATTGTATATTTTCCCTTGGTAAAAGTAGCCACGTGGTCTTCCTTGAAATCATTAATCCATTCTTGACTTCCTTCTTTCACTTCCCTTATTGCTTTATTTGCCTCACTCTCTATCATTTCAAATTCAGCCGTCAAATCCCACCAGTATGGTTTCTCACCTACAAATGTAAATTTATAATGCAATCGTTATTATCAATATACTTAACGAAAGAAACACAAAAATAATGTACATTACTAATTTCATATAAAAAGTTGCTTTTATAAAGGACAGTAAAAAATTAAATTCCATTAAATTTGTATGTCTTTGACTTTAAATTACATTAAATTTGTATGTCATTGAACCTAAACCTGAGGTCATTGTGGTCGTGATCATATGGTAGTTGGATTTACAACTACTTATGCAATCAGTGCCTATCACCACTCTTCCTATGTGATAAAAGTTTGTCAATGACTTACGGAAGGATGGTGGTTTTCTCTGCATACTCCGGTTTCCTCCACTAATAAAACTGACCGCCACGATATAACTGAAATATTGTTGAACGTGGCGTTATACACCATAACCCTAACCCTTAAACCTGGAACTCATGATGATTTTCTAAGGCCAAGATGGTTGTTTTTCAAGATAAGAAGACAGGATGTAGAACAGGAAACCTCTCTCTTCCATATATATATATATATATATATAAACGTCTGAAAAAGTATGAACCTACGAGATGTCGGATCGGAAACAAGTGTTAACGATACTGTGCAAACAAACAAAAATGATAAATAAACGTCTAAAATGTTAGCACAACGATATCAAAAAAAGATGTTAAAATGTAACAAAAATAACTATAAGTCTACAAAAAGACTATAATTATAATTAAATCGACAGATATTTCGCTTGACCGACAAGCTTTATCAGCATCTGTAATCTGATTTGAAAAATTGTCATGAGACCATCATTTATCGTGACGTAAATTACTAAAAATCATAATCTTGAACTTTATACTTTATATTATTCAAGTATATTGTACACTAATTTATAAACAGTATATATAAAGTCTAAAGGAATCTACCAACCAGAGAACTTAATGAGTAACGGATCGTCGAGACATGACGATGCAGCACAAACATCTTTTTTGTAACATCTTTATCGGTATCGTTGCACAATCTTCTAGACATATATATATATATATATATACGTCTGAAAATTAAACCAAACAGTGTTAGAATTAGATTTTAGAGCTGTCAAAGTTTTGTTCTTCCCTCGACGGGATTTGAACCCACACCATTGATACACTGCAGCACCATTCGCTTAGCCTTACGTCCAGCACCCTAGACCATTCGACCACATCCACTCCCTGTATAAACGTCTAAAATGTAGCACAACACCAAAAAAAGATGTTAAAATATAACAAAAATAACTATAAGTCTACAAAAAGACTATAATTATAATCAAGTTGACAGATATTTCGCTTGACCGACAAGCTTCATCAGCGTCTGTAATCTGATTTGAAAAATAGTCACGTGACCATCAGTTATCGCGATGTAAATCATAATCTTGAACTTTATACTTTATATTATTCAAATATATATGTACACTAATTTATAAACAATATGAAAAGAATGAGAAAATATAATGATGAAATTTACCAACTAGCTAAGGACCAGGCACTGGTTAAAAAGTTAAAAAACAAAAGATTTAGGCCTTTTTGTTTATGCCCTCCAGATGTAATGTTTGTAACTCGCGGATCCAAAAACTCTCTCTTTTATGTCTTTGATTCTCTTTCCAACTTGGATTGTGGTCAATGATATAAATTTTGGATCTGAGAAAGTCATCCAATGAGTGCCCCGGCGACACAAAGTGTTGACTTACGGGCAAGAGCATCTTTTTTGTAAGGTTACTTCTGTGTCCATTCATTCTTTTGTTGAATGGTTGGACACTTTCTCCTGCATATTGCGACCCGCAGACATGACAGTCAAGGAGGTAAACCACATTAGGCGTTTTGCAATTGACATTGCAAAAGATCTTAGCCTCCTTTCCTGTCGTCTTGCTATGGAACACTTGTGCGTGTTGCAATTGGAGACAGCACTTGCAACGCTGGTCACCACATGGTTTACACTGGTCGACCGTCGATGAAGGTCTGGATACTGCAGAAAATTTAACCATTCCAGAAAATACCATGCTTGTTACCATGGAAGTAACTTCCCTTTACACGAACATTCCCCATGATGACGGAATTGCCACATGCAGAAAAATACGGGAACAACGAACAGTTCAAGAACCTCCGACAGAATGTTTAGTGTAGATGCTTACACTAGTTCTAAAAAACAACAATCTTACTTTTGACGGAAACCACTATCTTCAAATAAATGGGACAGCTATGGGAACCAAAATGGCACCCTCCTATGCCAACATTTTTATGGGGGACCTAGAAGAACGATTACTCCTCTCGTCACTTAAACAACCTCTTTCATGGTTCCGATTTATAGATGACGTTGACATGAAGGGGATACATAGCGATAAAGAGCTTGATGAATTTTTCGAACATGCCAACAGTATCCATCCGTCTATGAAATTCACACACGATGTGTCGAAAACCAAAATGTCCTTCCTTGATACTACCACCACGGTCAAGGAGGGCAACATGACAACTGATTTATACTCTAAACCCACAGACAAACATCAATACCTTTCACCCAGTAGTTGCCATCCTAAGCACTGTTTTAAGAGTATTCCATTCAGCCAAGCCATTAGGGTAAAACGAATATGCTCCACTGTTGAAACCACCAAGCAAAGACTAGGTGATTTATGCCATCATTTGAAGAGACGGGTATATAGTGACAAAGTTATAGAGAGTGGGTTTTCAAAGGCCAGTGAAATTGACAGAAATGATCTCCTGGAGTACAAAGAAAAAAAGATCAACAAACGGGTTCCCCTTGTTCTCACTTGCCATCCCTCTTAGAGAAAATTTCAGGCAATGTCCGTCATCATTGGAAAGAAATTCAAAAAAGTGAAACGCTGACCAAGTTGTTCCCTGAACCACCCGTTGTAGCGTTCCGGCGACCTAAAAGCATTAAGGATACACTCGTCAGAGCTGCGGTATCTAGACCTTCATCGACGGTCAGCCAGTGTAAACCATGTGGTGACCAGCGTTGCGAGTGCTGTCTCCAATTGCAACATGCACAAGTGTTCCATAGCGAGACGACAGGAAAGGAGGTTAAGATCTTTTGCAATGTCAATTGCAAAACGCCTAATGTGGTTTACCTCCTTGACTGTCGTGTCTGCGGGTCGCAATACGCAGGAAAAAGTGTCCAACCATTCAACAAAAGAATGAATGGACACAGAAGTAACCTTACAAAAAAGATGCTCTTGCCCGTGAGTCAACACTTTGTGTCGCCGGGGCACTCATTGGATGACTTTCTCAGATCCAAAATTTATATCATTGACCACAATCCAAGTTGGAAAGAGAATCAAAGACATAAAAGACAGTTTTTGGATCCACGAGTTACAAACATTACATCTGGAGGGCATAAACAAAAAGGCCTAAATCTTTTGTTTTTTTAACTTTTCAACCAGTACCTGGTCCTTAGCTAGTTGGTAAATTTCATCATTACATTTTCTCATTCTTTTCATATTGTTTATAAATTAGTGTACATATATATTTGAATAATATAAAGTATAAAGTTCAAGATTATGATTTACATCACGATAACTGATGGTCACGTGACTATTTTTCAAATCAGATTACAGACGCTGATGAAGCTTTTCGATCAAGTGAAATATCCGTCGATTTAATTATAATTATAGTCTTTTTGTAGACTTATAGTTATTTTTGTTACATTTTAACATCTTTTTTTGATATCGTTGCGCTAACATTTTAGACGTTTATATATATATATATACACACGTCTGAAAATTAAACCAAACAGCGTTAGAATTAGATTTTAGAGCTGTCAAATTTTTGTTCTTCCCTCGACAGGATTTGAACTCACACCATTGATACACTGCAGCACCATTCGCTTAGCCTTACATCCAGCGCCCTAGACCACTCAACCACATCCACTCCATAAAAAAGGAGCTTCAATAGTCGTAGTGTTACCTTGTCTCGTAAGGCAAATCTAGAGATAGATGTAAGATATGTGCATAAGCGTGTGTAGATGGTACATATATCCTTAATATTATAATTTGACAGCAATCTAACTCAGCAATTTTTTATATATAATATGACGTAAGATGAAAAACACTAAGCCTAAAACAGGACTTCAGCAAAGTTTTTAAAACTGATTTTGAAATAACGAGATTCAACAGTGAGCTTGAAACTTTTTAATCTGTGATCTTGAAAAAGATAAGTTTGCTCATTTCCTTCACCATATTTTTACATATTGGGGTCAAATTCATGACTACTAAATCAATGACATTTACATTTTAGGTATATGATGTTGCAATATATGTACCTTTTAAGAAAAAACAGGCCTCCTCTGTCTTATTTTTCAATTTTAGTCCTTCTTTGTATGACGAGTATATTCTGTTAGGAAATAAAACATAAAACATGAAGAACGGCACAATAAAATAAATAAAAAAAAGAAAACAAAGCACCCTTTTTTGCACCATCTGGGTCTTTTTTTCTGTAGAGGATTTCTGATTGATAAAAAAAACATAAAATTTGTAGAGGAGCATTCAATGAACATCCATACCCAATGGTTTCAGAGAAGATTGAAATGTCAAAGTTTACAGATGATGATGACGACAATGATAGATGTAAACTGATGACAATACCATCCCTTACCTATTGGTTCATGTGAGCTCCAAAATAAAAGTGAGTTGTAAAAATTAAAAAATTCATGGTAATTTCTAGCATGATATATGTCTAACGATGTATTAAAATTGTGCAGCTATATGTAAGCTTTCTGTATAATGCTTACATTGATGTATTTTTTGTTCAAATTAATTGACATGAAATATAGAAAGTAAAGTTCCAAAATGTTCCTTATTGTCATCTCATTAATTAGAAATATTAGTATGTAATGGTTTTCATTCAACATTCAACGTGCTGTTGTACTCTCCATGTTTAAATTGTCATTCATTTTTGTGATGGTATGTGGTCTTTTCGAGTGAAAGCGAATCTGTGCAGGTTTTTTTTATCATTTGTTTATGTATGTATTGAGGTCAGAGATCCAGTTATCAAAAGGGGAGGGTAAGGACCCTATTAAACGGTTTAACCATGTTACATTTTTTGTACCTGTCCCAAACCAGGACCTGGATTTCCAATGTCATATGTCATGGTCTTTTGTGTTCAGCAAGTTCAGTTAAGATGAGAGATGATTATTCGTTTTTTTTTATATTGGTGAAATTGATGACTATCACTGTTTATAATTTTCTTTTCATAAACTGGTTTATCATTTGGTTGTCTCTGCTGAAATTTCTCAATTTGTTATTAAACGTTGTATATTTTTATGTGTTTATTACTTGTCCCGCCCGACCCTTAGTTTAAGGTGATAAGGTCAAACAAAATATATACCTATTTACTGAAGGGGCTGTCGTAGTTGTGGTCGTATGGTAGTTGGATTTACAACTGTGCAAACAGTGTTTATCATGACTAAAGTTGTGAGTTTGAATTTCGCTCATGGGGAGGTGTACTTGATACAACATTATGCGAGAAAGTTCATCTGTGAATTGTGACAGGTCAGTAGTTTTCTCAGAGTATTCCGGTTTCCTCCACCCATAAAACTGATGGCCACATACTGATGTTTAAACTTCACCAAGATTATCACGCTTTTGCCTCATTTATTTTTAATCATCTAAATAATTCTGCAGTTTCGGAGAAGATTTTTTTTTTTT
The DNA here is from genome assembly GCA_963383655.1 of Bathymodiolus septemdierum. NCBI lineage: Eukaryota > Metazoa > Mollusca > Bivalvia > Mytilida > Modiolidae > Bathymodiolus > Bathymodiolus septemdierum. The sequence goes on along the minus strand of OY726517.1, from coordinate 99,579,735 downwards.
GGCATTTCAACAAAAAAAACTTACATTATCATAACTATTGGAAATGAAATGTGAAATTTAGTATAATTATATACAAAAGATAAATATCTTACTGAAATACTCCAAGTCCAATTTTGGCAATACTAGACATTGGATTCCTTCCTAAATTCTTGAATCCATTAATTATACCAATAATAGCCTTGTATATTTTATCACCAAGTACAGGAAGCTGTATGTTTACTAATTCATCTAGTTTCTGTTAGAAATAAAAATGACTATCAACACATTTCTTTATAAAGTTAACATTAAAATTTGAAATTCAAATCATTGAATATTATTGTCTATCTGAAGGCATAATAAACCAGAAGTCAATTAACTTTTCACAGATTTACAATTTGTCATTAAAAGAAAGAAATTGCATCAAAAGCAGTTGAAACATAAAAATTTTGCATACATTTCAGATATGTCAAATTTTGGAATTTGGACTCATTTTAGTCCCTTTTCTATAAAAAAAAATATTAAGTCATTATCTTTATTGAATCATATATAACTCACAAAGATGAGCATTTTGCTAAAAACAGCACAATATTTGATGAACAATAAGAAGGTAAAATTTGGAAATTGGAACCTTTTGGTCTATCTCGTTTGAGTTTATCTCAAAAACCATAAGAGATTTAGAAAATTTGCTGGCATACTACTGGAAGCTCTTAACACAATAAAAAAAACACATCAAAATATGCAAAATTTCGGAACGAGTCAAATTGTTTTAAATTATATGTACCCATATATATAGAAGCACCCTATTTGGCCCTCTTTTTTCAGTGGTGGATTTATCATTGTAAAAAAACAACATGCATTTTGTAGAGAATCCAATGAAGAAAGATTGGTAGTCCAAAAAAAAATTAATATCTCTATGTGACAGTGCAATGTGGAAAAATTATAATTCTAAAATGACATCCTTCTTGGTCTATATAAATAATAGCATGATAAAACTCCTGATATCGTCTAATTCGCACCCATGTATTGTTGAACAAATTACGATCATCAGTCCTAAAGGAATTCATGTGGTGCATACAAACATAAAAATGCTCATATTGTCTTCACATATAATATTTTTTCCGGAAAAATACTAAAGACAAACATCTATCGACTTTGTCTTTTGTAATTTGTCATCTTAAGGTAACATAGTTTACAAGGAACACAGGAGACATTTACACAAGCTGGTTACTGAATTATTTCACAATTTTGTGAGAATTTTACTTGTTTAAAATGCTAAAATCAAAATGCCATCAAATTCGAAAATATCAGTAACTTAATTGCAACATTGTCTAGTTATCTATATAAGATAAACAACTGTAACCATGAAGGTTAGTGGATTTTGTTATAACATGCATTTCCTTTACTGACTTCCACTTAAAAAAATAAGTTAATTTTTCCTTTTACAATCGGAATTATTCATGGAAATCAGTTTATATAACGTTCTAACAAGGGTAACATTATTTTGGTTGGGATAAAAATTTTACGAAAATAATTTTAATCATGTTTAAACTAGATCCAAACTATGGCTTCCATGAAATATTATTTCTTAATTCTTCCCGAAAAATATATGTTACCAAATTGAAAAATGTCATTACATCAGTCTTGGCATTGTTCAGTAACTTACATTGTAAAATGTCATCACATCAGTCTTGACATCGTTGAGTAACTTACATTGTAAAATGTCATTACATCAGTCTTGACATCATTGAGTAACATACATTGTAAAATGTCATCACATCAGTCTTGACATCGTTGAGTAACTTACATTGTAAAATGTCATTACATCAGTCTTGGCATCATTGAGTAACTTACATTGTAAAATGTCATTACATCAGTCTTGACATCATTGAGTAACTTACATTGTAAAATGTCATTACATCAGTCTTGACATCATTGAGTAACTTACATTGTAAAATGTCATTACATCAGTCTTGACATCGTTGAGTAACTTACATTGTAAAATGTCATCACATCAGTCTTGACATCGTTGAGTAACTTACATTGTAAAATGTCATTACATCAGTCTTGGCATTGTTCAGTAACTTACATTGTAAAATATCATTACATCAGTCTTGGCATCATTGAGTAACTTACATTGTAAAATGTCATCACATCAGTCTTGACATCGTTGAGTAACTTACATTGTAAAATGTCATTACATCAGTCTTGGGATTGTTTAGTAACTTACATTGTAAAATGTCATCACATCAGTCTTGACATCATTGAATAACTTACATTGTAAAATGTCATTACATCAGTCTTGGCATTGTTCAGTAACTTACATTGTAAAATGTCATCACATCAGTCTTGACATCATTGAGTAACTTACATTGTAAAATGTCATCACATCAGTCTTGACATCGTTGAGTAACTTACATTGTAAAATGTCATTACATCAGTCTTGGCATTGTTCAGTAACTTACATTGTAAAATGTCATCACATCAGTCTTGGCATCGTTGAGTAACTTACATTGTAAAATGTCATCACATCAGTCTTGGGATTGTTCAGTAACTTACATTGTAAAATGTCATCACATCAGTCTTGGGATTGTTCAGTAACTTACATTGTAAAATGTCATTACATCAGTCTTGGGATTGTTCAGTAACTTACATTGTAAAATGTCATTACATCAGTCTTGACATCGTTGAGTAACTTACATTGTAAAATGTCATTATATCAGTCTTGGCATTGTTCAGTAACTTACATTGTAAAATGTCATTACATCAGTCTTGACATCATTGAGTAACTTACATTGTAAAATGTCATCACATCAGTCTTGACATCATTGAGTAACTTACATTGTAAAATGTCATCACATCAGTCTTGACATCGTTGAGTAACTTACATTGTAAAATGTCATTACATCAGTCTTGGCATCATTGAGTAACTTACATTGTAAAATGTCATTACATCAGTCTTGACATCATTGAGTAACTTACATTGTAAAATGTCATTACATCAGTCTTGACATCATTGAGTAACTTACATTGTAAAATGTCATTACATCAGTCTTGACATCGTTGAGTAACTTACATTGTAAAATGTCATCACATCAGTCTTGACATCGTTGAGTAACTTACATTGTAAAATGTCATTACATCAGTCTTGGCATTGTTCAGTAACTTACATTGTAAAATATCATTACATCAGTCTTGGCATCATTGAGTAACTTACATTGTAAAATGTCATCACATCAGTCTTGACATCGTTGAGTAACTTACATTGTAAAATGTCATTACATCAGTCTTGGGATTGTTTAGTAACTTACATTGTAAAATGTCATCACATCAGTCTTGACATCATTGAATAACTTACATTGTAAAATGTCATTACATCAGTCTTGGCATTGTTCAGTAACTTACATTGTAAAATGTCATCACATCAGTCTTGACATCATTGAGTAACTTACATTGTAAAATGTCATCACATCAGTCTTGACATCGTTGAGTAACTTACATTGTAAAATGTCATTACATCAGTCTTGGCATTGTTCAGTAACTTACATTGTAAAATGTCATCACATCAGTCTTGGCATCGTTGAGTAACTTACATTGTAAAATGTCATCACATCAGTCTTGGGATTGTTCAGTAACTTACATTGTAAAATGTCATCACATCAGTCTTGGGATTGTTCAGTAACTTACATTGTAAAATGTCATTACATCAGTCTTGGGATTGTTCAGTAACTTACATTGTAAAATGTCATTACATCAGTCTTGACATCGTTGAGTAACTTACATTGTAAAATGTCATTATATCAGTCTTGGCATTGTTCAGTAACTTACATTGTAAAATGTCATTACATCAGTCTTGACATCATTGAGTAACTTACATTGTAAAATGTCATCACATCAGTCTTGACATCATTGAGTAACTTACATTGTAAAATGTCATCACATCAGTCTTGACATCGTTGAGTAACTTACATTGTAAAATGTCATTACATCAGTCTTGGCATTGTTCAGTAACTTACATTGTAAAATGTCATCACATCAGTCTTGGCATCGTTGAGTAACTTACATTGTAAAATGTCATCACATCAGTCTTGGGATTGTTCAGTAACTTACATTGTAAAATGTCATCACATCAGTCTTGGGATTGTTCAGTAACTTACATTGTAAAATGTCATTACATCAGTCTTGGGATTGTTCAGTAACTTACATTGTAAAATGTCATCACATCAGTCTTGACATCATTGAGTAACTTACATTGTAAAATGTCATTACATCAGTCTTGACATCATTGAGTAACTTACATTGTAAAATGTCATTACATCAGTCTTGACATCATTGAGTAACTTACATTGTAAAATGTCATTACATCAGTCTTGACATCATTGAATAACTTCTCTACTCTGTGTACTACATTTCTGACTGGTCTAAGGAAGGGAGGCAACTGTGTTTCATCATACTGTCCTAATGTTTTGATTGCTTTTCTAGCTCTTGAACGGAGATCTGCTACCTTTAAATAAACATCACAATGACTATACCATCAATATGAAAAGACAAAAAATTAGAAGCTTACAAGTATTCTTTTAACAAAAATATGTATCTAACATAATCATATTAAAATGACATCATCCTGAATATAGCTGGTATATTGCTTGTTCATGTATCAATCATTTATAATTACATGTAATGACACATTTTTATCACTACAGTAATTGACAGAGAACAGTTTGGGATTGATGTATAATATGCCTTTCAATAAATTGTATATGTGATGGATATCAATAACATTTCTGATTTCTTGATTAACAAGATGAACTGTGAGCTAATGCTCACTTATGATACCCCCGCTCTTCGGCAAACAGGAAGTAGGAATCTGATGGGTTCAAAAACGCTTCCCACGATATGGGGTACCTATATGAAGCTTGTGACCAAATATCAGATCTCTGCCATCAATAGTTGCTGAGAAAAATGTGACGAAAAATGTGCATATATGTTCAATGTGTATAAAAATCAACAATGTCGGCAAACAGGAAGTAGGAATCTGATGGGTCCAAAAACGCTTCCCACGATATGGGGTGCCTATATGAAGCTTGTGAACAAATATCAGATCTCTGCCATCAATAGTTGCTGAGAAAAATGCGACGAAAATAAGCATATATGTTCAATGTGTATAAAAACCAACTAAGTCGGCAAACAGGAAGTAGGAATCTGACAGGTCCAAAAACGCTACCCACAATATGGTATACCTATATGATGCTTGTGACCAAATATCAGATTTCTGCCATCAACAGTTACTGAGAAAAGTGCGACGAAAAATATCTTGGACGGACAGACGGACAGAGGTAAAACAGTATACCCCCCTCCCCCTTCGGGGAGCGGGGGTATAAAAAATGCTCTCCCAGAATATATGAAATGGTTTTTAACCTGGCACATTTTTGTGTCTGTCTCAAGTCAAGACCTAGATTTTCAATATCACATGTCGTGGTCTTTTAATGTTAAATGATTTAATTGAGAAGTGATTGTTTGCTTTGTTGAAATTCGTGGAATTCTTGACCATCACTATTAAAACTTTTTCACATAATTCTTTGGGAAAAACATGAGTATTATACAAATCTAAGGACTATTACTCATCTAAATGAGGATCAATAATATTGATCTGTACATTTTTAATTCCATAGAAGTAATACTATGTTTTGTCTAGACAAATTGGGTAAAACTGTATATTTCCTGGTGAGCGAGGGTCTTGATTTCCACAAGTTTTCATTGTAATCTTCTCTTTGTGTATTGAAATAAGACAAATCAATAATAAGAATGTACATTACCTTTTCTGGAAGTGATTGTACAGCAGATATGAAGTCTTCTATAATACGTTTAAGTCCTTTACCACTGATTATCTCTTTAAATAGATCTACTCCTTTTTTAATACCATTTACAATGCCTCTGATAATTTTATCAAATCGTATAATCATTTTAATAAATTGCATGATATTTCCTTCCTAAAAAGAAATGTAAGTCGGTTGTTTACTTTTGATTTAATATGGGGTCAATTTGAGTCTGCTTCAATCAACATCTAAAATGAACACTTACATAGAACAGATTGAATATTTATATAGTATTAAAGACAGTGATTGCACATGCATGAAGGACAGAATATTTACATATTAAAAATGTGTCAAATTGCTGTTCATATTCAATTAATTTCACAAACAAGCTAGTGCATTCAAATAATTCATGCAGTCAAGTTTGTAACAAATAAAATATAAAAAAAATGTCTATAAGAAGTCATTTCCAATAGTCATCAACAATTACAACAATACTTAAAGGCATACAGTTGCTCAGATTGATTTTTTTTGTTTATATTAAAAGTTGCCAATATTCGATGTTTTATACTAATAAAATGTTCTGAACAAGAAGCCAGGTTTAAAAAATATGCTATAATGTCGTAATTAGTGAAAAGAATTCGAATATCTGTTGGTGAAATCGCCATTAACACACCTAATTATAAGTTGGCTTCTTTTCCGAAGTTTACCGGACACTGATAACTGCTATAAATAACCAGAAAGCATGTCGACAGTTGTATGTAAATATTGGTTAGAATTAATATAACAAGATGTTGCACGCTACGTTGTGCTAAGAATACCCCCATTCAAATTTGTATATATCTCAACACTCATTACCAGAAAATGCCGTCAAAACATGAAAAATTCTTAAGTCACACGGTAAACAGGAAGTATTTGTGCAGTAAACCTGGAAAGGGGAGACACGGTACAAATCACCATGCCAAAGCCACATATCAAACATAAAATCATTTCTTCCAGTAGAAGCTGAGATATCTGTTACGAAAGTTTTCTTTACGGCAAACATGAAAAATTCTAAGTCATGCAGTAAACAGGAAGTAGATGTGCGGTAAGCCTGGAAAGGGGAGATACGGTACAAGTCACCATGTCAAAGCCATATATCAAATATAAAATAATTTCTTCCAGTAGAAGCTGAGATATCTGTTACAAAAGTTTTAATTACGGCAAACATGAAAAATTCTAAGTCGCGCGGTAAACAGGAAGTAGATGTGCGGTAAGCCTGGAAAGGGGAGACATGGTACAAGTCACCATGCCAAAGCCATATATCAAACATAAAATCATTTCTTCCAGTAGAAGCTGAGATATCTGTTACGAAAATGTTCATTATGGCAAACATGAAAAATTCAAAGTCACACGGTAAACAGGAAGTAGATGTGCAGTAAACCTGGAAAGGGGAGACACGGTACAAGTCACCATGCCAAAGCCACATATCAAATATAAAATCATTTCTTCCAGTAGAAGCTGACATATCTGTTACGAAAGTTTTCATTACGGCAAACATGAAAAATTCTAAGTCATGCGGTAAACAGGAAGTAGATGTGCGGTAGACCTGGAAAGGGGAGACATGGTACAAGTCACCATGCCAAAGCCATATATCAAATATAAAATCATTTCTTCCAGTAGAGGCTGAGATATCTGTTACGAAAGTGTGAAAGAACGGACAAACGGACGGACGGACGGACAGACTGACAAGGTGATTGCAAATATAGCCCCTTCTCTATGAGTGGGGGTATAATTTAAGAAATATATCTATGAAATTGGTTAATATTATATAATGGTATTTAGTAAGAATGTAACTTAAAATCGAAAATACGTGATGAAATCAATAAAAACAAACCCAAACTCTGCAAAGGGGCCCGATAAAGGGAAAATTGTAAACAAATTGTATTGCATATTATTGACAACACTTGAGTTTCTTGATTATATTTTTTTAGAAAAAAACAGACATGAGGTTCATTATTTTAGTCTCTAATTTAAAAAGAGATATCACCTAGCGTCTAAAAAAAGAATATATAAAAAACTACGATGCAATTCTGTCAAAATACGATTCAGCCGAAAAAAGATACAAATTATGCTTACGCATTGAAAAATGGAGTAGGTTTGTATAACATCTATTTTTAATTTTTACACAAAGCTTGCTGAATCCTCCTTTGTGTCGTTTTCGCGTAGGATCCGTCAATATTTTTATTTATAACATGTTCTTTTCTTCAGCAAACAATTTTGCACATGCGCAAACGCTTTACCAAATGAGGTCACTGTGTAGGTCTTCAATGGTTATATGATCATATTCATGAATATATGAATATTATGCGGGTAAACATTGAATGCTTTACTGGTTGCAAGAGAATCAAACAACGACGTATTTCCTTCGTTCTAGGCTATTTACGTATGATATTATGAAAAATTTCAACTGCAATTAGTATAAAACATCGAATATTGGCAACTTTTAATATAAAAAAAAAATCAATTTGAGCAATTGTATGCCTTTAATTCTTGTTTAGTCTTTTCTTTTATTAATATAGTGAGCGATTGTTGCTTAACATCAGATGAGCCCTTTTTCAGCTATATCATGGGGAATACAACTTATATTTCAATAGGTGATGTCTGCTTTCGACTAGACCAACACACTTTAGCTGGATTTTCATAGTGCTAGCTCACTGCAACAACAGTGCATGGGTAGACATGTCACTCCTCTCACACACATTATCATGATTCTGAGCCAACCAGTCTTTCCTCTTTGACTGCGTGTTTAGGGAAGAGCAATAAATACCAATTTAATAGTCTTTGATTTTACCCGAGTGGGGCCCAAACTCATGATCAACCACACTCTAAGCGACCACACTAACCACTACACCATCAATGTGGTTTTTATTAATATAACACCTGATCATCCAATTAACATTCATAACAACAGCTCTTTTATATACAGAGATAACACATGAATTGCAGATAAATTAAATCACAAATTATCAAAGTTCAAGTGAAGAAAAGTAATAATTATGCACCACATATTTGAACTTGGGTCAAATAAATAATATGTATATTTCAGGTTTCATGTCAGGATTAGCTTTTGTTTTTATTTTAATCCAATTTGCTCAAATGACATAAACTTTAAATATTATAAATAACATGTACAAAGGTTGCTTGCTATGTTTCATCCAGAAATGTCCCTACAACATCATATTCCTTTGAGGCAGTGACAGTGCCGGCAGTTACTACCATACGACACATCATGGTTGAATAAAACATAGATTGATCCACACATGTGTATAAAAAGTATCTAGCCTGTATATGTATTTTGTGTTCAGTATTCACCTAAATAGGATTAATATTGAGATATTATTTCCAATTGAATAACCATGCTCTGTATTCCTGGCAAGTGCTTTTGCTTGTCAACTTGATCTATTGTTTGCTTTGGGGCTTTTCAAAAAAATTATAAAAAAAACAACTTCTACAAATATTCACTGGTTTGAATTAGAATGAAATAATACCTCCTAATACAGGTATTAACCAACAAAAATCTACTAATATTGTATTGTCTAAACTAAACTGTTGATACTAGACAATATGTGATGCTATGATGTAAAATAAACTACACATTGTCAATAATGTCAAAATTTCACCAGATGGCCACCTGATATAAATGAGCTTAAATTGAAAATATTTCCAAAACATTTTCCATCAAATCCCATGTTTGTATTTCCAATGGTCTCCTTTACTGAGTACCATAGAAAGCTTTTTAGGAAATTTTATGTAAATTCCATCCAAAATTTAAGCAAATACAGTCCAAAAATAATTGTCTTAACTTTTCATCAAATAAAAAATGATATTCACCATGCTCATCATATTTTGTCACTAGGTGGCTTCAGTCATGATTATATGATGGTTATATTTACATCTACCGCTATGCCTACCACCACTAAGGTTTACAAGTTGGATCTCCACTTGTGGTAAAGCACTTTGATTCAACCATACATGATGCAAGTTTGTCAGTAACTAGCAAAAGATCTGTTCTTTGATCCAGTTTATTACAATTTCCTTACCAATAAAACTGACTACCCTAATATAAGATATATAGTTGAATCTCGTAATGTCAAAATTGGTTTAATCAAATTTTTTCTGAAGTCCATTTATATAATAGAAACAATTTGGTCGACCATACAAAAATGCTGTTTACAGCTTTGAATTACAGTCAAACCTGCCTTAAAGAGTGCCTCTATGTAAAAAAAAATCACTGTCTATAAAGAGCTAAACGGCATCCTCATTTTTCCATTCATGAACAGTACCTGTAATGTTAAAATGTATATAAATGGCAACTGCTCACAAAAGGCACATTTCCCGATTCCCTTGACTGAGTGCTTTTTATATACAGGTTTGATTGTAGTGTGTTGATTACATAATTTTATGCTACCCATATGAAGTTGCAAGGTATATGATGCATGGAAATCGGGTGTAAATGTGTTGTAATTGAATGAAGTACCTGTAGAACATTAAAGTCATAAGATGTCTCTCCTTTGTAACATATTTTGGCAACAAAAAAGTCTATGTTGAATCCCAGCATACCAACATGAACAACTGCATAGGCTTCATCATGGGCACTAACTTTAAAACTACCACTCAGAGGAGCTAATAAAAGAAAAAAATGGCTACAATCTTTATAATTTGAGATTGAAGAAGATTTAACAATGCAATGATCTACAGGAAATATAGTAATAAGGCAAGAGCAGAGAAAATAAGATACAATTGCTATTAAGTAGATTCAATGTTTGAGTTATTTAGCAGTTTTTCAGTAATATTGTGACTGGCAGACTTGCTTAGGGATAAACATCTGGAATATTATAACAAACTGACTAATGACATCCATAGTGTCTTGGTTAGTCCTATGGAACAGCCACAAAAATGTAGCAGAGTTAAGGAGGGTAATGGGATCCCAACCCTCCCCTATGGATAATTACATCTGCAACAGCAATACAGATACAGTCAAACTTCGGTCCCTCGAACTCGGATGGTTATTTAGCAGTTTTTCAGTAATATTGTGACTGGCAGACTTGTTTAGGGATGAAAGTCTGGAATTTAATAAACTGACTAATGACATCCATAGTCTGTGTTAGCCTGTGGGACAGGCACAAACATGTAGCAGAGTTAAGGAGGGTAATGGGATCCCAATCCTCCCCTATGGATAATTTACATTTCCAACAGCAATATAGATATAAACAAACATTACAAAAAAACTGCAGATTTGCTTCCATTCAAAAAGACCACACACAATTACAAAAATGAACAACATGGACAGTAAAATTGCAAGGTTAGTGAATGCCCATAGTTAATAACTACTAGCAAAAAAGGTAGAATCTGTAGGTTAAATACTATTACTCTTAAGACAAAAAACTCTATTGAAAGACCCTTTATTAGAGTTACCAAAAAGTGCTCTCAGAAGAGCTGGTCTCTCTAGACAAGTTTTATTGTATAAGAATGTACAAATATATATACTTGAAGCAATTTCAAAAGTATTTTAACATCTGTCTCAAAGTTCTCCATGATATAGAGGTTTATGCTAAAATTATTGAATGCCTACCAATTTTAAGATCTAAATAGTTCTCCATTATAACACCAAAAGAAGCACCCAGTGCTTGTGTTCCTACTTTCTTCCGCCAATCAACACTTGGTGTAGACAGCTGAAACTCCAATCCTTCCCAGAATCCTCTTTTGCTCCTATGATGCATTTGAATGTCTACTTCTGTACCATAAGGATTGATAATGCTAGAACTGTTGGTTGGATGTCTGTACATAAAAACATGAAAATACAAGATTGTGGCATGCCCTTTATCAGTTCTTAAACAGTGATTTGTTACTGGTGTATTTGATATGTCTGCAAGACAAACATGATGCCCCAATAAAAATTTTAAGGAAATAAAAATACAATTTTGAAAGGGGACCACTTGACCATCACTTCAAGGTTTGGTTAAATTTGGCAGAGTGGCTTCAGGAGATTTTTAATTGATTTTTTTGTCAAAATCAGCATAATTTGCATGTATTCATGAAAAATAGACAAAATGCAAAAAATTTCTTCAAAGCTGTAACATGTCATATCATTCATTAAAATGAACCTACTGTTCAATTTTCAGCTCATTTGGTGGAAAAAGATGTGGCTTTATAAGGGTCTGTAAGTGTCTTTAACCCTCCCCCCCCCTCTTTTTTATGTTCTATTTATAGTAACAGCAGTCATGTTGGATGATAGTCCGAGATTCCTCTGTCGTTTAACGGCTTTTATAAAGTTGCTGTAGCCGTTCAACGTCAGAGCGTGATACATACGGAAAACAGCGGATTTGCTTCTCCAACTCTGGGTCAGCACATTTTCACGTTTCGTGGCTATCGGATTTTATTTTCTATCAGAAACCCTTATATAAATCGCTTCACCAATCATTTTTCTATTCATTCATAAACATCTTACCCTCAGAAAGTGGTGTTACACTCCATTACAGCACGATTTTGCCTTAGAACCTATGATTTCGACATTTGTCTTCCATTTTTCAAACATTTGTCACGTGACTACGAGAAAACTACAATTACCGCAATGTATCATGGGAGATGATTTGCATATAAACAAACAAACAAATATTTTTATTGCCAATCATAGGTGTCTGTTAAGGCAGAACAATTAACATAAAATTTAATACAGTTGATTATATTGATTGGTAATGATTTTAACAGCAAATTTAGTGAATTACAGATAGAGATGCCAGTCAAAAATCAATTACAGGGGATGCTTGCTGTTTTTTAACCATTAGATAGAGCTCAATCTAAGAAGACTTTTGAGCCTTCATTTGTAAAAATCGGATGAAGGGTTCAAAAGTTATGAGCATTTGAAATTGCCTATTTTTGGTCAATAATTTTCCCAAGATGGCCGCCATCAATAATGGTTTTAATGACTGTTTTAGAGCTCTGATTTTTTGTGCAAACAGCAGATAATGTCTCTGCTTTTGTTTTTTTCCATAGATTATAAGTTGTTCTGTCAGAAAAATGAAACTGAACATGTTTGAAGTAATATTCGCCATTTGTTTTACTGTCCAAAATGTGTCGGAGCCACTTTTGATCTTGACCGAAAGGTCCATAATGGCTTACATTGCCATAATTTTGTCAGAAAATAACTTATCTGACATCATAATAGAAGAAATTGTATGTAGAAATACTTGTGTTGAGTGCAATTATAACATATGAATCACCTTTTACATCTTTTTGTGGAATTATGAATTCATAAAGGTGGATGTGCAATTAGTGTTCAACACTATTTGAGAATGGCACCATTTCACAGCAGTTATATGGAAAAATGAAACAAAAAGCTTCATATTTCCTAAACTAAAAATGATATCCGTACAAAATTTTGAAGACAATACCACAGAGTTGTGCACATTCTGTTGGACGTGATGTTTTTTTGTCGACACAAGAAATGACGGCCATTTTGTTCAAAATGGCTGCCATTTTTTCATAAAATTCCTCAGACAGGGAACCTGTTCCAAGATAATTTGATCAATTTTTTTATCAATATAATTAATATCACTGAAAAAAATGGATATGTAGGTTTGTACCAATGACCTCTTATTTGCTTTAGCATTTTATTACGGAATAATTGTCATAATGGTGGCCATTTTGAAACAAAATGGCTGCCATTGCTTTAAAATTTGTTGCGTAAATTTACGTTTTTTAAGATTACTCCATCGTTTCTAGTCAGAATTTGATCATCAAGGTACCAAATTAGAGATATTTTAAAAATCTATAACCTCAAGTAACTAATAACTTAAACTAAATACTTTTCATTTCATATATACCACCAATATGTAATCCCCCCAAGGGGTGAAGATTCCAGACACCTACCCCTTGCCGAAAATTTAACTGGTCGGCTTGATATACATGTAGGTGTTTTTGTTTTCCTACCTCAATGTCTTGCAATCATAATGTAGCTGTACAATTGCTGAAAGTGATGCTATATGCATCAACCACCCAACAAGCATGACAGTGAAACACCTCTAAACTGAACTTCCTTAAGATCAACTTGTGTTTAAAATAGATGGATATTATTTGCACGGTTTACACATTTCCTACAAAAGGCTACATCTGGAACCTGGAACTTTATTTAAAATAAAGTTATGTTGTTTATATAGGATGCTGTTTATATTCAGGTTTCCCTTTATTACAATTTGAGCAAGTAAATTTGTTTCAATCTTACTCTCCATGTCGTTCGAATCCCGCTCATGGTAACTTAAGGTGTACTTGATAACACATTATTGTGTGATAAAATTCGTCAGTGACTTGCAACAGATGTGGTTTTCTCCAGGTACTCCGGTTTACTCCACCAATAAAACTGACCACCACGATATAACTGAAATATTGTTGAAAGTGGCATTAAACACCATAACCCACCCCCTAACCCTACTCTCCGTGTCAAGGTTTCAGTCTTGCCCATTACTATTCTAATTTGCTTCTTAAAACATGTTCAATGAAAACAACCAAAATATTAAGTTCATTCATTTATTATTCAGGAAATATCTGGTGCATTTTTGAAATACATCATCTATTGTCACATGTATTGTGGTCTGAATAAATCCAGCTACATGTAAAACTAAATATTTCATTATGATATAAATTATGAACTCATGATCAGCTGTATATTATCCTGCAGTCCTAAGTTCAGGTAATATCCCAAGGCCAGCTTGGATCACACACATGTCTTTGACCAGCAAAGCATAATGTCAGGTAAACTGGAAAAAAACAACAGAAGCTGGAAGGGACCACAAAGAAACAGTTCTAACTAGTCTACATTGTACTTATTATCCTTTCATAACTACTATTATAATAAATATAAATTCACAATGTATTTAGACAAAAAAAATTACCAGAGTTTCAAATTTTTGGTATTGACCCCAAAGTTTTTATTGACATTTTTGGACAAAGTTAAAGTCAGATCCTTGTTCTGTATAACCTAGGTAAAAATATATGTTTTGTCTACTTATACTACCTTCCCCTTTTCGAGAATATTAGCAGAAACACTGTTATTTTTTTTTCATTGGTCTACAAATACATATGTATGCAATAAGTTATAACATTTTGTTTACTTTTATTTGAATTTAGTATGTAAATATTCAATCATGGTTGAGTATCCATGGAAGCTGGCAAATAAAAATGTAGCACCATGACAAAAATAAGAATAGAATTAACTTTCTAGTATAAAAAAAAACCCAAATATTTTGTACACAGACTATAGTATAGAAGAAAGTGATTGACTGATGCAAAAAGAGGAAACTCCTATTCTAGAGCCCATACTCTCGTTTTCTAGTTGTTTGGACCAAGCTAGAAACATTTTATTTCCAAATATTTTCCTTAAAAAAAAAAGAGGAAATCAGCAGATTAGAGGAAATCTTTTCTCTCTGTTTACACCCCCCCTTTTCGGTTTGTTTACTTTTGTTTTGAACGCAAGTTGGAAGTATTATAAATTGACAAGAAGTTTTTCATAAACTACTTGAAAAGAAGCAATGCAAAAAATAAATCGTACGTTTAAAACATTGAGAAGAAGGTTTATACATACCTACGATAACACCTGTATTACAACCAGCGTCGTTGACGTTACTATTTACTTTCCACTTCCAACGATGTACGACGTTCTCCTTCAGACATGTTTAGGGACGTTTTAAATACTAAAAATCATCTGTGTTCGCGATCTAATATGGTTGAGATGGTATACTTCCTACGTTGATATTGTAACAGAAAATACAAATATCGCCATCGGAGAACGCTACTCCAAATTTTTCATTGATTTGTTCATCTTGGAACTTTTGAGACGACCATTTTCCGTTTAGCATGCTCAGGAAATCGGAAGCGACTGTGACCATGCGCAAGCTACGAATCTGCGCTTTAATTGGATAATAATTATAGAACTATATAACGTCAGGAACATGCCGGGCAAGGCATTGAAATGGGGGACCCTGGTGAAAAAAACCGTGCCGCCAATGGTAAAATTCCGAAAACAGCGATTTCGATTCGAACACATTATATTTAAACGATTCCATATTAAAAGAAACAAAATTTTTAAAGATTTCAAACAATGTTTAGATAATTAATTAATGTAAAAAAATTATATCTTTATATAGTATTATCTGTAAAAATCTGACATCAAAAATTGCATTTTCATGTATCAGCAGCTACCGGAAAACAAAATGGCGGCCGAAATAACGATAAGTCGGCATCTCTATTACAGATAACCATAAGAAAAAAAAATGTTGTAGTACCTTGTCCAAAAAGGGGGAACGTAACACATGCTCTTTCCGAAGCCCGTTGGTAACACTCTGCCATTGAATTCTGTATTATTTCCTTCTGCTCTGCTTTGATCTGTAGATGGACTGTTTGTCCTGCAGAATACGCTTAAATGTATCGTCTTCCATGTGATTTGAATGTTGTTTACGTATGCAAATAATGCTCCAAATAATTTGGCACGCTGCATTAATTAGCTCCCATCATGCAATGCGTTGCTGTCATCATTCAGTTAGTATCGCGAGATCACGTGTGTAGATTCGAAAATGGAAGTCAAATGGCGGAATAATAGGATCTAAGGCAAAATCGAGCTGTAATGGAGTGTAACACCACTTTCTGAGGGTAAGATGGTTATGAATGAATAGAAAAATGATTGGTGAAGCGATTTATATAAGGGTTTCTGATAGAAAATAAAATCCGATAGCCACGAAACGTGGAAATGTGCCGATCCAGAGCTGGAGAGGCAAACCCGCTGTAATCCGTATATATCACGCTCTGACGTTGAACGGCTACAGCAACTTTATAAAAGCCGTTAAACGACAGAGGAATGTCGGACTAGTTGGATGACTGACGAGATCACTGGATACTGGAAGTAGACACCTTAAGGATGATTAAGATCGACTTTAAATGGCTCAATTGTTTCAGAGGAAAAGGTTTTTGAAATAGTTCACACAGTACTCAACGACAGACCCAAATGCAAGCTATGGCAAAAGCTCACTTGACTCTTTGGGTCAGATGAGCTAAAATAAGTAAACGCTCGGAAGGTTAGACTAACAGACCATCTGACCGACAGACAGAGAGACGAGACAAAAACTTGCATACATGTGAACCTTCTGGCGGGAGCATTTTTCTCCCGATTTTGAGGGTCCCTTCTGTTCCTCCCGTCAACTTTCAAAATCTTCCACCGGTGAAAAAAATCAAGTACAAAAATATCTCGACCTACATTTTGCGATCAATATTTCTGGAAATTCTCCATTTGGAACTGACGAAAAACGCCGAGAGATACAAATGGTAAAGGTGAATGTCATATTTAATGATATCCAGTTATTGATCTGTTTGACACCTTTACAGGTAAATTGGGTCATGGTGATTAATTAAGGTGTTGATGATTATACAACAATTATCCACTGATTGACACTTAATTGTGGCACACGCTTAGATGATTAGAAGTGTGATAGCGGCAATTAAAAATAGTTATAAACCATTGTGCAAACACGAGTCGGACAACCTTAGATGCAGAGGAAAATTTCTTATTTCTCCATGCTGAAGAAGATATAGACAGACTCCAGAGACAACTTAAGTGACCAAACCATACACAGTCTTCTCAGTGTTAAGATTAACAATACAACAGAGTGTCACCAGTACAAACCTGATGCAGATGTGTTGAAAGCAGCAAAGAAGGCTTGTACCTCCTACTTGAACCAGTGTGCCAGTGCCAAGTAGACTGATGCTTAATGACTTTTATATATGTTCAATTTTGTGACTTCTCTATGTTTACTTTCTTTCACTTACTGTGATTATATCTGTGACTTTTTAAGGGTAAATTCTGTGACTACATGTGATGAATAGTGACTTTTTAATTTTAGTGCTCTATGACTTTATTGTTCAGAACATTCTGTCTTCATTGTTATTGCTTTGTTATAACCTTATGATTATGAATAAATTATAAATACAGTTTTTATCCTTCATTCATCATATGAAACACTACTTAAAGACAGAAATGTAAATAATACATATTGAAATGGGATGCAGTTGGTTCAATACTGAAACAAACAAAAGGAAAACATCAATAAACAATAAAAACAATCAAATATGTCGATAAAAAATCTCCAGTTATGAGACCAAATCTCCAGCCAAAAATTTGCAAATCTCCAGTTGTAGCATAGCAACTCTATCACGTGTATGCACTTATAATCATTGCTATTTCATAGTATGGAGTATAATTAAACAATTTTACCTGTTATTTAAAGGCATGAAAGCCTTTGACTTTGGATGTGCTTGGTACAACAATAGAGCTTCATATCTAACATTTTCATCTTCTTCATATAAAGCAGCATTAAACATGGCATCTGCAGCCTGTTAAAACATATACATAATCAACACTATTAAAAAATATATTCAATATCATAAACCCAAAATTTTTAAAAATCATTATAATATAAATAGCTGCAATCTAATTTTAGCCAAATAAATGCTTACAATTTTGGCAATTTGAGTAAATTTCTATTTCTATTGGTATCTGTATAAATGGAAAATGGAGCTGTAAGATAAAAATGTAATAGGGGACCACAGCAGTCCAATCTGGTTGAAACTGGACAATGGTTTTTTTTGGAGAAGAAAGTTAAAATGGAAAGCAAAGTACATATACTGGACCATGAAGATGACAAGCCCAAAGTAATGGGAACAAGCTCTTGGCCTTTTGCTAGGTTAGCTACAATGTTGTTATTGCCTTATGCACATTCCTGATGTAGAAGGAAAAGTAAAGTAATGCACTTCCTGAATATCTTTATCACACCAGCAAGAATCATCTTGTTCCACATTCTTTAACCTTGTGAATTAAAAGATATTAATTCTAGAAAAGAATAGTGAGCGTTTATCCTAATGTGAAATTCACCTCAGCATTTTTCACTTTATTTTGTATGAATACCTTGTCATGTTCATATTTCCTCATTGCATGAAGTCCAGCTCGTTTGATCCATGCCGAGTTAGTGGTATTTATATGTGACATAATAAACTCAAATGAAGAATCCATCGCAGCATTCCCTAGAGTCTCTAACAAGACAACTTTCCATTGGTCAGATGTGTCCTTTTCTTTAGAAGATTGAGTGGAACGTTTTACTGTATAAACCCAGGGATCTAAAACAAATAAGATACATTATTATTTTCAATATTTGAGCTCAATTCATTTATATTTTCAGCAGTACCCCATTTAAAACATGTGTTATGACTGATTTGAGTTTGGTGGAGCAAATAAATATAGAAACAGTTGCATGTGTATATATATTTAATATTAAAATAATAAGTATCTGCAACATACTGTTTTTTAATACTGTTGGAAGAATTACATATATTAAAGAATGTATATAATTATATTATAATACCATGCATTCCTATCATGATATGAACTTTCTCTATAATTTTTGCAGCTTTCTTTACTTCTCCAGCTTGTGATAATTTATGAACAGCTACTCCAAGGGAAAGTAAGGCTTTCTGGTGTAATTTTCCAGTGTGTAGTGACTTGGGAAACTGATCTTCATTGAAACATAAATCTTCTATAGCAGACAGGATGCTCTGAAAATGAACATGATTTAACATAAATCTTCTATAGCAGACAGGATGCTCTGAAAATAAACATGATTTAATTCTGTGTCTCTCATTTTAGAGGTGCATTGACGACCATAATTGATCTCCAGAAATAAATTGCTGCAGCAAATGACCTTAGACCTTACAACCTTTAAAATGACCCCAGAATATAGAAAAGTTAAACAAAAATTAACCTTGGAAATATATCAGTTGATTTTTCAAAATAAACACATTTTTTTCTTTTTACTTTGTTTATGTCATTTTTATTTAAAACGAATCACTTTTTACACAACACTAAACATATAATTACTAAATATTATCGGGTGATTATACTGTAAAAATTTTCATTTTTTTCTTTCTAAAATTAAAGCCTGTTTAAAAAATGACACCTTTCACAGAAGAATTTTAATTTTCTGTAATCTGATTAAAATTAACAATGATTAGTGAATATTTAACGGGTTGCACAGGGATCAAATTTAATGGTTGCATCAGTGATTGATGGATGCTACATTTGTATCTGTGAATAACTTGACAACGTATCAATCAGTCAATTAATGATATGCAACAAATGACAGATTGGCAGATTTCTTAAATTTTAATAGTAAAGCAAATTATCCAACTGGTAACCCTTTAACTTTTTCACATAATTTTTATCAAAACAAAAAATATGCACTGGTAGTTATAAATGTTATACAGGTATTTCTGTTAATATACTGAAACTTCTCTCAATGGCAATTCATGGGACCATAAAATTCTGCTGCCAGTTTTAAGAGGTGGACCGCTTTTTCAAGATTTAATAAATTTGTAGAATTATTTCCCTTTTAAATTTTAATTGTGCATATATAATCAACTGTATTTAATAATGTTGTATGTATATGATGCATTTTTTGTTATTAATAATAATATATAACATAAAATAATTGATATGCACTGGAAAGTCTGTAGTCACTCACCATAGTTGTTAGGCGAAATGTTGTTTTTTTTTAAGGAAAATGCTAGAACAAACTTGTATGTTGTCCATTTAAAGCTAGTTTTAAAACTAGTATTACTGTTACCCCCCGCTCCCCACATCTGTTCAACCTATCTCCATAACCAAAACATTACTGATTGTTCTGACCAAAAATGAAAGGGACCCTCCTCTCTTCACCGGTAAGCTGCTGATAAAATTTCAAAACATTCTGAGAAACACTACTCAAATTATCATATGACATTCTAAGGGTAAAAATCCTATTTTCCGTCATATCAAGTCCAATAACTCTGGAACGGCAAAAGTGAAAATCGTCAAAAATGAAAGGGATCCTCCTCTCTTCACCGGTAAGCTGCTGATAAAATTTCAAAACATTCTGAGAAACACTACTCAAGTTGTCATACGACATACATGTAGGGTAAAAATCCTATTTTCCGTCATATCAAGTCCAATAACTCTGAACGACAAAAGTGAAAATCGTCAAAAATGAAAGGGATCCTCCTCTCTTCACCAGTAAACAGCTGATAAAATTTTAAAAGATTCTAAGAAACACAAATCAAGTTATCGTACGACATAGGATTTGTCTACAGATGGATGGACGGACATGTTGAAACCAGTATACCCCCCTACAACTTCGCTGCGGGGGGTATAATTATAATCAGCTGGACTTACAATAACATACAGAAACCAGCAAGTGTAAATACATATCTATTTCTCGCCTTCCTTCTGCAAATCGCGAGTATGAAATTTTGTCAGAAAACAACTAAATCAAAGTACCATGAAACTGAAATTAAGGTGACATATGCATAAATATGCACATGTACCTTCCATCAACAATGACTGCAACAGCAAACAACAAAATCAAATATTTTTTAGCAACAATTTTCAGAAAGTACAATTTTCTTCTGAATTGTTCATACATCATGTTGTTTATGAAAGTTGCAAGATTGCATCTTATAATTTCTGACATAATTAATACCTGGTGTGGCTTAGAGAACTCAGATATATGAGACAGTAGCCTCATGACTGAGTCAGGCTGTGGTTGAGGACATCGTATGATTAACTGTGTTAACAACATTTGACTTAAGTCTGATGACAGGCTGGAAAAGGCATCTATCATTATCTCTGCTGCTTCTTGGTTCCTATCCAGACTGGAAATAATAAAACCTTATTACACATTACTTCTTGGAACTTGGAACATACTACAAAGTATGTCTATATATCAGAAAGATTGTATGAATGATGTATATAATTGCTTTAATTTGGTAATGAGATGTAAGCACTTTATATTTTCATGGTCCTATAAAGATACTCACATTGCATCTGGATACATTTGTATGTATCTGTCAGTTATGATGCACAAATAAGCAATCCCACTGCTTAATGAAACTTACATAGGTTTCTTTTCAGTGAAATAAAATCTAGCTACATCTTTTAATTCAGGAGCTCAGTTGAATGCCCAGTGGTAAAGTTACTGCTTCTGTCAAGATCTTCCATTCAGATCCAATAACAACAAATAAGCAACCCCACTGCCTAATAAAACTTACATAGGTTTCTTTTCAGTGAAGTAAAATCTAGCTACATCTTTTAAGTCATCGTCTGGTAACAATTTTAGAGAATCAACTATTTTCTGGAAGCAGGATATTACCATTGGAGAGCCTACAAATTTATAGAACATGCAAAAATCTGATGTTGTACTATTTAAATTAAAATTAAGCATTGTACTATTCCAATAAGTAGACAAAATGTGTGGTTGTTGTTGCAAGGTCAGGTCAGTAGGCAGGGGCAAAAAAAAATTGTTTATCTATATAAGTAATAGACATTAGGGAGACATTATGACGTGGGGTCTGGGTCCCAAGAAGCTTTGGTATATTTGATGCAAAATTCTGAATATTGAAATTTGCTGGCACCCAATTTGAACTTTGCAAACACAAATTTGATACATGTCATTTTCATTTTTTTAATGAACATTCTGAATCATCTTAAAAAAACATTGATCCTTGTATCAAGTTCATGTTGCTGCCACAATCTGTTACTTGTTACTGGTTACCTTTTCACATCAGTTACATTAACAATACTGGAAATGATCGGCATAGTCTAATAGTCACATTTTGAGGATCAATGATTAACATCAACGGCTAATTGATCATCGCTGTGAATAACCACTAAATGTACTTTTCTGACTAGGATTTTAAGAGTATGTTTGACAAAAGTGAAAAATTGAATAAAAGTGAATCATAAAAGAACACAGATTTCCTTTTTTTTTCTTCATTTGCTGTGGTGGATGATGATTTTAAATATATATCAAGTTATATACATATTCACTGATCACAACACTAAAACTCTTAGAAAACATGGTTGCTCATGTCTGTTAAAAACAAAGTATGTTCTAACTTTTTTTTACTTTTATTTAAGAATATTGAGATTTTATTAATTATCATCAGCATCAAGTTTGACATTTTTCTGAAAGGTAAGAACCAAAATTCCAAGAAACTGTTTAATTTAAATTGGCTCAGAAGCTCCAGAGGAGGCAAATATAATGTGATGAAGCCAACAACATATACAATAATAAACTTAACTAATTAAATAACAAACCTTGCTCTGGTTGCATTCTGATACATCTTATCTTAGCCTTTATTGTATCCTTAAGTTTAGCAATGCTTTGACGATCAGTTGCTTTGTGTTCGTACTAAAATGACAACATTTCTAAGATTACTTATTGTGTTTTATCTGTTGGTAATGATAGACAACAGATCCAAGACTTAAAAAGACAGGAGCTTGTTCTAGAGTTGTACATTTTAGAAGCAAATAAATAAATATATATAAAGGAATAACTTACGAAAATAAAGTTTAAACAGTGACAGTCATGAAAACCATGAATATCAACAAAACGAACAATCACCTCTCATCTTAACTGAACTCACTGAACACAAAAGACAACGACATGTGACCTTGGAAATCCATGTCCTGGCTTGTGACAGGCATAAAAATATGAATTTGCATCTTTGCTATATATAGTCAATCAATGATTTTTCATTAAAAATTGGTATTGATAATAATATTAAAGTTAGTAGATATCATAAAACTGCTTTTAACTACATGTACAATAAACTCTTACATTAATGTCAGCAAATATCCAAATACAAGACATAAAGCACGAATTTAAAAATCCCTTTTTTCATTGCAATTTAAAAAATTACAAGAAATGTATTTGCACAATAGAACTATTGTAATTCATGCAGAAATCATCTATTTCTATTATATAAAGTGTTGAATTAGACTTCCAGTAGACTGTGTACTTACACTGACAACGTGTATAGAACCATTAACAATATCCTCACTAGGTCTGTAAACTTTGTCTTTAACAGGTTTTCTTTCTAAGAACTTCAATTCACCCTTATTGCTAGCTGACATCGTTGGATATTCTGCAATGTCAATAATTCATTCTTGTAGATAAAAAGCAATAAGAGAAGACACAGAAACAAGTCTTGTATGTCCATGTTTATCATATAAAAACATACTAAATAATTCCATAACACACATTGTTATCAGATATGTACATCATGGTAGCGTTCAAGATCATAGATTCTTAAATATAGTCTTTGAAGATGGTCTAAGTTCAATATTGAACGATAAAGGGTTTTTTCCTTATCAAAATAACAACACTTACATTTGCTGTACATATGACCCGAATTATAAAACAACTGTCAAAGTCAAATGTGACAAATGTAAACTCTGGGAGGATAACAAAAAAAGAAAAAAATCTATCATTCATCACATACCGTATTATACGGACGATAGGTCGATATTTTTTTTCCTCAACACGCTGGCTTCGACCTATTGTCCACATCGACCTATACAAGGATGAAGTTAAAAAAATCTGGAATCCATAAAAAAAAATCTTGATAAAGATAATCTGAATAAGATTGTAATCATCGATGTTCTTGGTGTTGTTTTTGTTTTAAATAAAGCAATACAAGTATACTACTAACAGGGGGTGCAATTCCAGGAAAAAATGTTCAACATCTGAAAAAATTATTATCACAAAATATCATAATATAGCTTTTAAAATAGCTTTTCCATCAAACACGAGCATGCGCACGAGGTTGTAGTAAAAAATGGCGTTTGCATTACATCTCACAATAAACGTGGAGAACGAGCTTTTTATATTAAATATACTGGAAAATAATTATCGATTTCCTTAAATTAGAATGTTCTACACTTGAATTGGTCAATTAGGAACAAATAAAATAATCACCATGAGATAATCAACACAGGTGAACATCAGTCGGCACTTAATTATCCTGATCAGCTGATTGAAAATTTACTGGACCGAGACGATCACATAATTTGTGTACTATTAATTAAACACAGTTTAAAGGTATGTCAATAAAACTGCACAAGGTGGTACATTGTTTTGACAGCTTGATTATTTTATTGTATGAACATCCGTTTACCATCTATTTTGACACCCACAGACGGCCTGATTTGAATGTCATCGATGTCTGGCCTTACAAACCAGACTCCTCATAAAAAACACACAACCAAAACAAGTTTAAATTTTTTTTTTTATTTAATTTAACTCTTATAATTATTTCATTTATGACACATAAGAATAGTATTCTTGAGCTAATATTTACAGATACTTACCGATGTGGGAGCCATATTCTCTGTCATGCTGTGAGATGAACAAACACCAATAAAAAAATGTTCCTTTACTAAATTTACAAGATGCAAGATGACAATTTTCTCTCACCTTCATTTACAATTCTGTATTCTAAACTTAAGAGTTTAATAACAATTAAGGATATAATATACAAAGCCTTACTGTAAAATGCTAACTAAATACAGTTGTTAATAAATTTCTAGACTGTTTAACATACCCATTGTACTGAACTCATTGGCAGCCTTCACTTTCCTCATATTCTTTTCCGCATCAAAGCTAAAAATATTGATATGTACCTAGCAGTTATAAATGCCTCTCAGGTTTTGCCATATAATTTTATGCTAAAAACCCTAGATCAGAAGATTTATTTTTTCACTTCATCAGATTATTTTTTCTTAAAACTGGGAATCAGATAGTCTTGAGAGGCCAAGAAAAATGGCCCCAAAATGCTAAATCTCTTTTTCGGACGGGGGGGCTTTTCCCCCCTGCACCTCCTACCAGACCCCTTGCCGATATATTTTTTTCCGCCTATTTGCCAATTTTTTTCTCCTATTGAAATTATTTCTGAAAACACTGCTTACATGAAATTTTGTCAAAATCAAACATTTGTGAATACACTGTGAAAAGGTGACAACAAAATGCTAAAAATTCTGGCCCTTTCCTGTTCATGTACTACCTTTCAAATAACATGCTATTTTACCGATGCATTGAATTCATTAGCATGCTTGAATTACAATAAAAGTACTGAGAATCAGTTTTGGATGAAAAGTCATTAAATAATTTTGTTTTGATAATATGGGTTGGGTAGGTTGGGTAGGTTGGGGTGTGGTGTTTAATGCCACATTAAACAATATTTCAGCTATATCATGGCGGTCATTTTTATTGGTGGCGAAAACAGGAATACCCGGAGAAAACCACAGACCTGCCGCAAGTCACTGACAAATTTAACACATTATAATGTTGTATCAAGCTCACCTCGCCATGAGCGGATTTCAAATTCACAATATTAGTGGTGATAGGCACTGATTGCACAGGTAGTTGTTAATCCAACTACCATATGATCATGAACCACGACAGCCCTTTGATCAGGGCTTTCATTTGAGGCCGGTTGCCGCCGAAATTCGACGTCTACACTTTACTATGCTGCCGACTACTTTTTATGTATCAAGGATAAAAAATGTGTAATATATTCCCAAAGCTGTTATCGTGACAACGACCACGTTTTTTTTCTTTCCATTACCAATCGCTTATTACCGTCACGATTATTGACCTCTCATTTGTAAACAATGCTCGCCAAACCGGCAGAAGAGTCGCTGTTTTTTATTGGCCAGCGAAAGTCTGGTACCACATGAAAAAATTTTAGACTGACCAAAAACCAGTCGACTTTGACTTTATTTAATCAAGAACCACAAAATGTCGAAACGAAAATTGAGTTTCCCCGATCAGAGTTCCATTGCCAAATGGCTAATAAAAGAAAAGAAATGTATTTTTAAAACATTATCTGTTCAATTATTGGATGTTATAAAACTAAAGTCACAGATCATTAATCTGTAAAGCAGAAAAGTCAAAATTTGAAATATTTCACATTATCAACAGGCATTTGGAATGATGCAATGATTTATCTCTCTAGGTATTTGGCGTGAAGCTTTTGTCTGTGTAAAATGAAACAGCAATAAAATTTGATATCAATAATTAAATAAAAACTAGAAAAGAAGTATGCCCCCGCACTTGATAATTATGGACAAAGTTGTTTTGTTAGGAGTGATTTTTTTCAAATGAAGTGTGTCTGTAAGACACAAATGATGCCCCCGCCTGACCATAAGAAATTATAAACAAGTCAAAAGTTCTTTAACACTATGTATGATGTTCTATGTAGCTAGTAAGAAGGAAATGAAGTCCAACTACCTGTTATTTTGTGAATATTTGACAAAAATTGCACCCTTTTAGTCGTGGGGGCATAAAAAAATGACTAAGTTCAACTACCTGTCATTATCAAATATTTGATGAAAATCAAAATCCTGTGGACATGCACACCTCCATTGTGTGTATAAACATCATACAAAATATTAAAGCTGTAGCTCCAAAACTGTAGGAGGAGATAGCCGGACAAACCATGTATCTATATTCGAATGGACAAATAAAATGACTTAAGTCAACTACCTGTCATTTTGAGAATATTTGATGAAAATCAAAATCCTGTGGACATGCATACCTCCATTATGTGTATAAACATCCTACAAAATATTAAAGCTGTAGCTCCAAAGCTGTAGGAGGAGATAGCCGGACAAACCATGTTCCCTTTATGCAGCTAGTATGAAAAAAATGATTAAGTCCAACTACCTATCATTTTGAGAATATTTGTTGAAAATCAAAATCCTGTGGACATGCACACCTCCATTATGTGTATAAACATCCTACAAAATATTAAAGCTGTAGCTCCAAAACTGTAGGAGGAGATAGCCAGACAAACCATGTATCTATATCCGGACGGATGAACAAAATGACGAAGTCCAACTACCTGTCATTTTGAGAATATTTGATGAAAATCAAAATCCTGTGGACATGCACACCTCCATTATATGTATAAACATCCTGCAAAATATTAAAGCTGTAGCTCTTAAACTGTAGAAGGAGTTAGCCGGACAAACCATGTTCCCTTTATGCAGCTAGTGCAAAAACAATAACTAAGTCCAACTACCTGTCATTTTGAGAATATTTGAAGAAAATCAAAATCCTGTGGACATGCACACCTCCATTATGTGTATAAATATCCTACAAAATATTAAAGCTGTAGCTCCAAAACTGTAGGAGGAGATAGCCGAACAAACCATGTATCTATATCCGAACAGACGGACAGGGGTAAATTAATATGCCCCCCCGACTCTTCGTCGCTGGGGCATAAAAATAATGTTAATATTTCCATAGACATAGACAGAGAAATTTTATTTAAAGTCGGAAATAATAACATACAATAAAATATAAAATCTGTGGAGCTTTTTACCAGAAAAACAGAATGAAAACAGAAATAGTATCATATCTCATTTAGATAAATTTATATTGTAACTGACAATAGGCTCAGAGCAATGTGAAATTGATGCAAAATTCCAAACAACTTTACATTTTGAAAGGAAGGAGGCTAAAACAAAAAATAAATATATGAAAAATAAGAATTTTAGGAAGTTAAAATATGTGCCAGGAAGCCCCCAGAATACAGGATTTTGCACCATTTACCCTAGTTTTTGGGGCCCTAGGTGGCCCCCAGACCCCCGGCCTAAATTTGTTTGCCTAGCTTCACTCGACGTTTTCCACCTACTTTTTCAAAATAGCCTTCTACTTTTGAAAGTGTTGAAAGCCCTGTTTGATAATATGTAATTTTTGAATTTCAAGTGTCACTAATAAATAACTATGTGGATTAGATTAGACACTTACTCTGGTGACATCTGGGGTGACAAAATTTCATCATCAACCACAACTTTTTCAATAGTTTGAAGATTGTGATCATAATGTAGAACCTACAATAAAATACAGGTATATACTGTTAAATATATAAAATACAATTAAGGTAGGTAATAATAAATATACATAATACATGAATGGTTAATTGTGTTCCCACTATGCCTACTGGACTAAAACAACACCTAATAAGGTAGTCAGATTTTAGTCCACTAGGCATAGTGGGAACAAACCATCATGATAAACAAAAATGCAGCAGAGTCGTGATAATAAACAAAACAAAAAAAAACAGGTAAGGTATGATTAAATATTAAAAATACAAGTCATGGACGGTGATACATTAAAAGGCTACATCGGGTGCATCAAGTAGAGAAGTGATTTTTCCTGCAACTGTTATACTGAAAATGATTCTTGTCCAATAAAACATCAAAAAACTAATATGTATTTTCATATGACTGCTGGTTGTATTATGGCATGGATATGTCACAGTTGCTGCTTTTCTTCTGCAGATTCAATTTACCTTTGTCACAATAACCTAATTTCTATTTGACAGATTCTTATCAAATTTTACTACAATGATTCTTGGCACAGAATAAAGGTTCAAATTGATTTTTTAAATTCTATCCATTTCCAAACAAAAGGCATCAAAATGCCAAAAAAGTGTGTTATTTCTTGTATGTGCAGTGTTCTTTTTCGACCAATTTTGATGATTTTTTTGTATATATGTATGGTAAGCCAAAATAAATTAATATGCATGTAAATACAAGTCAAGAAGTTATTATAAATAAACAATTAAAGCATTAGACAGTAATGGATATATTTTCATACTAAGCAACAAAATATGCTTGATTTTTCAAGTCCATGAATAATTGTAATTAAGCACAATTAACACTGTCCCATGCTCTGGGTACTCGGGTTTCTTCAACTGACATGATATACTGTAAATCAGGATATTTTCGTGAAATGAAAATTTTGCAAGACATTTTTATTTTTACCTTCTGATGTATACCCTTAGCATTGGGTATAGGTTCGCTGTGTCTGAGCTTCTTGAATTGAATACCCTCTGGTGTTTTGATAACTGTATAAGAAGCATTGTGGTGACCTACAATGTATAAATTTCAGTTAATTTGCTTAAATCAGAAACCAATATTCAATGTCAACAGTACAGTCAAACCTGTATATAAAGGCAACTCAAGGGAACCTGAAAATGTGGCCTTTATGAGCAGTTGCTCTTTAAATACAGGTTAAAATTATATGCATTATTCATTAATGGGGAAAATGAGACTGCAATTTCTAGACAGTGGTTTGTTATATAGAGGTACCCTTTAAGGCAGGTTTGACTGTATTATAGACAGTGGTTTGTTATATAGAGGTACCCTTTAAGGCAGGTTTGACTGTATTATAGACAGTGGTTTGTTATATAGAGGTACCCTTTAAGGCAGGTTTGACTGTATTATAGACAGTGGTTTGTTATATAGAGGTGCCCTTTAAGGCAGGTTTGACTGTATTATAGACAGTGGTTTGTTATATAGAGGTATCCTTTAAGGCAGGTTTGACTGTATTATTGACAGTGATTTGTTATATAGAGGTACCCTTTAAGGCAGGTTTACTGTATTATAGACAGTGATTTGTTATATAGAGGTACCCTTTAAGGCAGGTTTGACTGTATTATAGACAGTGGTTTGTTATATAGAGGTACCCTTTAAGGCAGGATTAACTGTATTATAGACAGTGATTTGTTATATAGAGGTACCCTTTAAGGCGGGTTTGACTGTATTATAGACAGTGATTTGTTATATAGAGGTACCCTTTAAGGCAGGTTTGACTGTATCATCATAGACAGTGGTTTGTTATATAGAGGTACCCTTTAAGGCAGGTTTGACTGTATCATCATAGACAGTGGTTTGTTATATAGAGGTATCCTTTAAGGCAGGTTTGACTGTATTATAGACAGTGGTTTGTTATAAAGAGGTACCCTTTAAGGCAGGTTTGACTGTATTATAGACAGTGGTTTGTTATATAGAGGTGCCCTTTAAGGCAGGTTTGATTGTATTATAGACAGTGGTTTGCTATATAGAGGTGCCCTTTAAGGCAGGTTTAACTGTATTATAGACAGTGGTTTGTTATATAGAGGTATCCTTTAAGGCAGGTTTGACTGTATTATAGACAGTGGTTTGTTATATAGAGGTGCCCTTTAAGGCAGGTTTGACTGTATTATAGACAGTGGTTTGTTATATAGAGGTATCCTTTAAGGCAGGTTTGACTGTATTATTGACAGTGATTTGTTATATAGAGGTACCCTTTAAGGCAGGTTTACTGTATTATAGACAGTGATTTGCTATATAGAGGTACCCTTTAAGGCAGGTTTGACTGTATTATAGACAGTGGTTTGTTATATAGAGGTACCCTTTAAGGCAGGATTAACTGTATTATAGACAGTGATTTGTTATATAGAGGTACCCTTTAAGGCGGGTTTGACTGTTTTATAGACAGTGGTTTGTTATATAGAGGTACCCTTTAAGGCGGGTTTGACTGTATTATAGACAGTGGTTTGTTATATAGAGGTGCCCTTTAAGGCAGGTTTACTGTATTATAGACAGTGGTTTGTTATATAGAGGTACCCTTTAAGGCAGGTTTGACTGTATCATCATAGACAGTGGTTTGTTATATAGAGGTACCCTTTAAGGCAGGTTTGACATTATTATAGACAGTGATTTGTTATATAGAGGTATCCTTTAAGGCAGGTTTGACTGTATTATAGACAGTGGTTTGTTATAAAGAGGTACCCTTTAAGGCAGGTTTGACTGTATTATAGACAGTGGTTTGTTATATAGAGGTGCCCTTTAAGGCAGGTTTGATTGTATTATAGACAGTGGTTTGCTATATAGAGGTGCCCTTTAAGGCAGGTTTAACTGTATTATAGACAGTGGTTTGTTATATAGAGGTATCCTTTAAGGCAGGTTTGACTGTATTATAGACAGTGATTTGTTATATAGAGGTACCCTTTAAGGCAGGTTTGACTGTATTATAGACAGTGGTTTGTTATATAGAGGTACCCTTTAAGGCAGGTTTGACTGTATTTTGAGTTTATATGTAATAACAATTTTAACATTCAAAAGCTAACAAATCAATATTGTTGAAGTTAATCTAGTCAGCGACAAAACTCCACATTTTTACAGCAGTTGCCAGCTGGACTCCCTAAAATATCAATGTTAGTAGCTCAACAAAATTCTTGGGGCTATGCAAGCACCTACGTGTAACATTCAAAATTTCAGTAGCTAGCGGGCATGGTTTTTTTTAGTGGTCTTGGGCTACTGGGCCCCTGTTAAGATTTATCCTTTCTGGTGCTTAAATCTTACATATGCATTGCTTAAAAGATCAACTATTTACTAGTAAAATTCTACATCACTATTTATGTACTTCATGATCGATCCAGTATGACCTTACCTTCGTTTCCAAGCTCTTTTGTTTGGTAATGCCATTGCTCTTCATTGTTGTTCTCCTGAGAGTATAAAAAGTTATTACCCTTGATATCAATGTACTTTCTTGTCAAAATTGAGGTAATTTTTTCTGAAGTATAAGTCTATGTAGACTATAGCAATGTCTAGACTATGCCAATGTCTTCATAAACTTATAATGGGAAAAGTTTCTCCATTAAAGTCTGGAACTCCAGTCCTAAAGATATGATATATTGATATGGTTTTCCATTTCCAATGAAACACAATGAACTTTGTATGAAAGGGCCCTTTTTGACTGCCTTAGACGGAAATAACTCTGTCACGACCTAAAGCAGAATACACACGGCTATCTTTTTCTTCAGTGCCAGAATATTTTTTTTCACATGAAACAAAAACCCCCAAAAATCAGTAATTTTCAAATTAAATCAACATTTCTCGACTGAAGGGCCAAATTATTCATTATTTGTATCTTTCAGGTCAAGCCAGTATTTTTTCTGCACAGTAAAATTTTGCAACAGATTTTTTTTTTTTTTTAAAGCTTCACCTCACGCTATACAGAAGTGCTTCAGGGTGATACAATCTCAATGCCTACATGCAGATAACTGATAATATGAAAGGGAAAGATAAAAAAAAAAAATAGAAAAGTAAAACATGATGGGAAGACTGAACAGTTTTATAAAAACAAACATGGAAGGAAGTAGGTAGATAATAAAGCAGAGGAAGACGATCAAGAAAAAAAAATGACTATAAGGCAGTAATTCTGCAGATAAACACCAAGTTAGAAAAACCTGAATCAGATGCTCAAGGTTACTCTGGTACTCATATAATCCAGGTGGAAAACAACAATATCTGATACACCAAAGAAACTCATATAAAGGTAGTACAGTAATAGAGGTTATGGAAGAAGTGGATACTATACTAACCAACAGAAGCAAACTGCATATTTATGTGCACTCGCTGTGAATCATGCCAGAAATATCTGACAAAGGATTGCTTTTCTAAACCTGTTTCTAAAGCTTGTACAAATAGATTATATATTTTCCAACAATATACATTTGTGAAATGAACACTTTAATCTTCAAAATTGCCTTCAGAAACCATAAAGTAAACATATAAAACCTGTCATTGTCGAAAGGTAAACAAAATTAAAAATTTGCTATAAATAAGATTATGTCCCGTATACTTACAGCTTTTTGCAGCTTAGATGACAATAGTGCAGCAAATCCTTTTTTAGCTACTAAAACAGCATCATGTTCACCATTCAGATAAAAGACACATTTGATCTCTCCTAATGGTGTTATTTCAAATGAAAACCTATGACAAAAATGCCCAAAATCAAAATCTTCAATATCACAATCGTGTATCTATTAATAATGACCGTGTACTAGACATGGCACCATCAAAAACCTTCAATATCACAATTGTGTATCCATGAATAATGACCATGTACTTACTACTAGACATGGCATCTTGGAAATCATATTTTGTTCTCATGAAATATATTTATAAATCTATTGAATTGCAGAATTGATGTATTCCTTTTCACCCTAGATCAATTATAAGAAAAGCAACGGCTTTCCCTTAATGAGCACCTTAGTTCACCTTCGGTTTTTGGTGGGGTTCCGTGTATTGCTCCTTGTTTTAGTTTTCTGTGTCGTGTGTGTGTGTGCTTTTTTTTTGTTATTGTTCTGTTGTCTTTAATGCTCTGTGAGTTGTTTCCTTAGTGTTGAATGTCTCCCTGCATTGTCCATTGTTGATTCACTCACTCAGCCTCTTCGGTTTTCTCTAATGTTTATTGGTTGAATATAAATGATAAATGTAGCAAAAACCTTTCATAAAATGGTTTGCTGAATATAGTTGTTTTAATATTGTTACATTTGTAAGGACACAACTCAAAAATGACATTTACACTCGTCTGTCTCTACATTATTTAAAAACTGAAAATCTGCCTTTTGAAAATTCTTATACAAAGTATATTATTAGAATATTGGACATTGCAATCAGTTGTTTATATAAGGTCTCTTCCATTTGTTTTTCAAATAAAAATAGTAGAATTGTTGACAATCGCTGCTTAAACTTTCTTTTACAATTTCCTCCATTTTACCCCTAATATCATCTGGTAGATGTATACTTACCAGTCTGAGAAATCCAAGTCATTACTTCCAGCACCTATATAAAATTATAAATAAAATTCATATATTGTAATACATGAATAATTGAATAATTTGAAAATACCAAAGTAGCAATCAGAAGCAATGAATTGAAGGACAGACAATACAATGACCAAAAGAAAAAAGCTTGAAAATACAAACAGCGATCTACAAAACACTATACACATAAAAATAAATATTGAGCAACATGAACCTCACTAAATACCGGGCGTGATCTTGGAATGCTAAGCAGTTTCTACTCCACCAACTAGTGGTACCCATCCTGTTAACAGTCTGTGCCAAAAATATTTGACAAAACTAGCCCAAACCTCATTTTAGAAGAATTTATTTTTTTCTATTTGATTAAGCAAATTTTATGCAATTTTACTAGCCAAACCAATTTTTACTAGACTGGGACATAGGCCTAGTGGTTTTTTGGCACAGACTGTGTTACTCTTGTAAAAACATTTGGTGACAAGTCATGAAAGAGGAAAGGCAGACGGGATTGTGAGTACAACAAAGGGAACTTATCCATTGTCACATGTGCCACAAATATTCTTTAATAGTTAACCAAGTCAGTAAGTCAATCACTCTTTAACTATTATTGCTGTACAAGAAAACAAAGTTCTAGTGATGAAAATTCACCAATACTAAATAAAATGAAAATTCGTCCTTTAGAAGTATACAATTGACATCAATTTGTAATTGTAATCACTCCTCTGACAATGTGTGTCTTTATATAGTATTGGTACATGTATCTTCATCACTAGGAGTTTATTTTTTTGTACAGCAAAATTAACAAGATGAACTGTGAGCTAATGCTCACTTATGATACCCCCGCTCTTCGGCAAACAGGAAGTAGGAATCTGACGGGTCAAAAAACGCCTCCCACGATATGGGGTACCCATATGAAGCTTGTGACCAAATATCAGATTTCTGCCATCAATAGTTGCTGAGAAAAATGTGACGACAAATGGACATATACAAAATGTATGTTCAATGTGTATAAAAATCAACAAAGTCGGCAAACAGGAAGTAGGAATCTGATGGATCCAAAAACGTTTCCCACGATATGGGGTACCTATATGAAGCTTGTGATCAAATATCAGATCTCTGCCATCAATAGTTGCTGAGAAAAATGTGACGAAAAATGTGCATATATGTTCAATGTATATAAAAAACCAACTAAGTCGGCAAACAGGAATTAGGAATCTGACGAGTCCAAAAACACTTCCCACAATATGGCATACCTATATGAAGCTTGCGACCAAATATCAGATTTCTGTCATCAATAGTTGTTTAGAAAAATGCGACGAAAAATGGGCATATACAAATGTATGTTAAATGTGTATAAAAATCAACAAAATCGGCAAACAGGAAGTAGGAATCTGATGGGTCCAAAAACGCTTCCCATGATATGGTGTACCTATATGAAGCTTGTGACCAAATATCAGATTTCTGCCATCAATAGTTGCTGAGAAAAATGCTACGAAAAATATCTTGGACAGACGGAAGGACGGATGGACAGACAGACGGACAGAGGTAAAACAGTATACTGTAAGCCAACTTTTGTTCGCGTGCTATAAACCTTCGCGACAGAGTACAAAATCGCGAAAGTTTATATCCGCAAACAAGTCGGTCTAAAGTGTGTAAGAAACAAGAACATATATAGCCTAGCAAACACCATATAGCGTAATGTATTTTCTGGTATAGATCGATATCCGTTAGACAACACAAAGTCATGTATACGTAGTTAAATTTGGGGGGTCATGTAAATTAACTGACAATTAATTTAATGCAGAGTACTAGTAAGTGTTATACTTCATTATATATGGTATATACAGGATTTCGTTCCACAGTATTACAATTTACACTGACTTTTCATAGTATTAGTTATATTATTTTTCTGCATTAAAATTTATAAAGATACGCGTTGGCAAATATAATTATAAGTGAAGAAAGTTATCGAAATGTGTTCAACACAGGTTTTATAATTATACATGTATAGTGTAGTATAAAGTGCCGTGAGCATAATGTTGACAGGTAATTAAAAACGTTTGATTGTAATAATCAGCTAGGATTATAAAATCAATAATTGCTGTCACCTATAAGTACGTTGATAATTGAAACTATTAATCAACGGGTCTATGACATCTTGGTCTATCATGTTCTATGATATAAACTTTTTTTTCGTTTTTTGAGAAAATAGCACAGGTGACAAATTTATTATATGATGACAAAAACTGGACAAAAATATACACACTTAATTATGGAGTTGGCATAAAACAACAATCAATCAATTAAAAGGTACTGGATTGTTGTAGGTTATAATAATGCTGTATTGATGACTGACAATTAAAACATGTAGAAATGTTGAAGATATTTAAAAAGGAAAACTCTAGTACATATGTGTTCACGAAATCAATGGGGTATGTCAATTGAACGATCAATATTATATTACGAAAGACAACCCGCGAAAAATTTGAACTTTTAGCATTTTGGTTATCGCGAAATTATATCTCCGCGAAACTGTCTTGAAGCAGAAAAAGGCGAAACATAATAGCTGCGAAAATAAGTTGGCTTACAGTACCCCCCTCCCCCTTCAAGGAGCGGGGGTATAATCAAAGAATGATTGACTTTCCATTGAGACATTTAAACTTCCCATTGAATGAACTCCACAAAGGACAATAGGTATTGTATTTATTCAAAGGGAGAATTCATCTTCCAAAAAATATTTTACCTTGAGAAATAACCATTCATAACTGGATGAACAAGATGAACTGTGAGCTAATGCTCACTTATGATACCCCCGCTTTTCGGCAAACAGGAAGTAGGAATCTGATGGGTCCAAAAACGCTTCCCACGATATGGGGTACCTATATGAAGCTTGTGACCAAATATCAGATTTCTGCCATCAATAGTTGCTGAGAAAAATGCGACGAAAAATGAGCATATATGTTCAATGTGTATAAAAATCAACAGTCGGCAAACAGGAAGTAGGAATTTGATGGGTCCAAAAATGCTTCCCACGATATGGGGTACCTATATGAAGCTTGTGACCAAATATCAGATTTCTGCCATAAATAGTTGCTGAGAAAAATGCGACGAAAAATGAGCATATATGTTCAATGTGTATAAAAATCGGCAAACAGGAAGTAGGAATCTGACGGGTCCAAAAACTCTACCCACAATATGGTATACCTATATGACCCATGTGACCAAATATCAGATATCTTGGATGGACGGAAGGACGGAAGGACAGACGGACAGAGGTAAAATAGTATACCCCCCTCCCCCTTCGGGGAGTGGGGGTATAATTATATACAGATAATTCTCAGTGGCATTATACAGCAGACTCTCATTATGTATATCAAATTTTCATAAATATGAAAAATGCTTATGTGTTTCAATTTTAAATAAACCCATAAAGTTTTTACATGAATTCAATATTCAGTTTTTAAAACTTTTAAAAGTTAATTTAACTCATTACTGAATTTTCTGTAAAACTTACTCTTTTGGTGATCCTCTGATACAAATGAGAATGATAACACCTTTAATAGAATCTCCTGATAGTCTTGTGTTCCATTTACTGTGGTGAAACTAATCTGTAATTAGAAAATATCAGTCGTGGTAAAATTATTGATAAACATTGCAGAATTTAAGCATGTTCATGTCTTAACAACTTTAAATTGAATTTGGGGCTGTAATGGACTAATATATTTCAAAGGGAGGTGCTTATAATTTTCTTCAAAAGAAGGAATGGGGAGGACAATCTTTTTTTTTTGTCAAAATAGCTTTGAAAACATTTTTTAAATGGGGATGGAAACCCTACCCTCTCTTGAACCACCCGTACCTTTGCATGTATTCAATAATGATCAGTAATGAGAACCCATAATAATAATTTTCAAGATTTGCTTTGATTTTATATTGATAGAATGACTGCACCAGATCAAACCTTTTTAACTCACCTGACTAGATGCCAGGGTGAGCTTTTGCCACCACTCATAGGTCAAGGTATGAAGCAGACCTAGCTGTATCTGTACATGTGGTATCCTTTATTTCTTGAAAAACCCTTGCATGAAGACGAAGTCTGCCTCATATGAATAAATAAACAAGTTGACAAGAAGAGGAGCACAGTTTGTATCCATAGGTACAGTTATTCCGAAGGTTCGTCGGAGTGGCAAAAGTCCGACAAAAATTGTCTTGGACCGATAAAATAATCTTAATCGTTGGACCAATTGACCGTTAACATATGCCAGGATTGCAGGAAGTATTTTATTTTTGGCAAGTTTTCAAACAATTGTCAAATCAAAATATTTTATCATTGCTTTTATCATTTTATCATCGTAAGTTCAGCTTGAGTTTGCGGAAAATCCCATTTCTATTTTTAAAATAGATATCCCATTATGGGGACTTCAGTAATTGTCGAAAGGGCATTTTAAATCCTTATCTTTACTACGCTTTAAATAACAAATCGTGCATGGCTAAATTTCAAGCAATAATTTATCACCGATCTTTTGTTGAAATCAAAATGTTAGGGCTCCGATATGTAGCCGGGCTATTCCTGGAAAGTTTGAAAAGGAAAACCACGGAAAGTGACAAGTGGGAGAAAACGAAGAAGTATGAGGAAAATAGAAAGGCACGTAAATTTAACGTGAAGTGGTTGACCAATCGCGAATGGCTGGATTACGATGAGAGCAAAGACATCATGACATGTAAAATATGGCAAAGATGATGATGATGATGACTTTTGTGAAGATTGGCGTGATGAAGTTGAAAACAGAGTTGCAGATAAAAACGATTTCCTCTTTCGAAAGTGTTGTCGGGGTATATGCTGGGTTGCCAAGTGAATTGTCAAAACCCAATTCCTTTATCAAACAATATTCAGATTTTATATAGATTTTTCTCTATTATTTCGCTAGATAAAACGTCAAGATACCGTGATCAAACAGTCGATGTAATGTGAAATACACACAAAAACGATATTGTTAATGTTAGTGCCTTGTCGGCAGACAACAACATTATGGCATTTGTCATGGAGGTGAGACACAGGGGCTTGCTACGATTTGTTTATCCCTCAACTGACAACTCTATAAACCAGTTGAGGGATAAAAAAAAATTGTAACAAGCCACTGTGCCTGTGGTAGGGTGCTTAGTCACGTGACGTTACAGTTGGGAAAACCCCGGCTGACCGGCAATTTCTTTATCGAGTGCATGATTATCTCTGATTTCACGTTTGTTAATAAATGTTTATATATGTATTATATATCAATAAATTTGTCTTTAAATAAGCTTTTATATGATATATAAATCGTTTCTGTCGGCCACGTAGTTTAGGAGAATTTCAATCGAAAATTCAGGTCGGTGTTTGCATTGCACTGCGTGATCGATTGCAGTTGATTGGCACGTATTTTTATAGTATTTGGCGCGTCATAGCCTATTTTCAAAGGGAAATCCGCTGGATGCTATCTCTCATTGGTTAATTGAAAATAGATATTTTAAAAATAGAAATCCCAAGCTACAAGCCAGTGAAACCCCGAAATTTCTATGTTGCCGTTTACCGGATCTACGAAGGTAATGTTTGCAAAAAAGAACTTTTTTATTATAAAATATTTACCGTAGACGCTTTGGGGACTTATTTTAATGAAGATCAAGCAACCATTTCATAATTTCAAGCAACCATTTCATAATTTGTTTCATACAGTTTAATTGAAGGGAGCAGCGGAATTTACATTTTCGGCCTGCGGTGTCAGTGACATTTCGGTGCGTAATAGTAATGGCGACCGTTAACTCGGCACATTGCTCAAATGTAATGATGATTATATGTGATAAAAACACATGAAAACAAGAAACAAGAGAAAATCAAAATAAATTTTGTTGTTAATAGAAGATATAGTATATTTAATATGTTCACTGAAAGTAATTATTTCGTGAATTTGTGTCTAAATGTGCCCCCTCCCCCTTCCACTGTTTCAATATTTTGTGAATGCGCGGAACATAAAAATTCAGAGTTTTATTCGTTTTACATTAATATACAATGATGATGTGTATCAAAGTGAAATATTATACATTTTACCCTTCTGTTAAGTGAACACTTTTGATGTGATTTCTTGAACTAAATAAACATTTATGCTCATTTGCCACATCTTGCTTGTCTAATTAGCCTATTTATTTCACCTTAATTAACATTTTCACCTGTAATTAACTTACCTGGGCATAATTTTCCTATTAATATGCTTGCAGTGAGTAGTACTAATATGTGGAAAGTGGTAATACACAGATATTCATGTTTACTTAAAGAAAAACACAGTAGCTATATCAAATTTACATCATTTAAACTATGATTTTTACCTGTTTTCATGCCTAGTTTTAACAGACAGGTAACTTTTTTACCTTGCGTACAATCATACATTAATAAAATATACAGATAAAACTTGCATATGCAAAAAAAAATCAAGAAAATTGGAGTTACACTCTCAAAATAATGGAAGTTTGAAAATGGCATTTTTTTCTATATAAATTTAATGGTGCCATTTTTATTTTCATCATTATATAGAGTAATATATATATAACAGTATTATCATATTATAGAATTTCCCCGAAACCTATACTTTTTAGGACCTTCAATTTGCTATACCTCTGCAGCCGAATGTCATAGAATAACAAACTATGGCTCAAAATTCTCAGGAGAGAGTACTAACTGAATACAGTAAAATCCAGTGGGTTTTATTTATGTATAAAAAGTCATTGAACACCCTACCTGGGCTGTGGCTGTGGCAGTGTGGGTGAGACAGGTGTTTAGCAACATTTCGTCATTTGGGTCTTTAAAGATTGTTTTCCGAGTGCTCATGCAAAATGTTAAAAAATGACACAAATTTAAGTAAAGATTACACTAGATTAAACCAGATTCTTCCAAAATTGTTTCTGTAACTGTAAACAAATCGTCTGCTTCGTGAACAAATTGAAGAGAATTACCCAGGATGCAAATTGCATTACACCAATAATGGGTTATCTTAAAATAAAGAGTCATATCCCGGTCTCGACGGTAAATGGATTTATGAATAAATCATAACATCTATGATAATAGGGTAACACTCAATAGATTGACACATTTATATGATTCGGTTTGTTTATTGGTATTTATCATCACTTCAAAATATTTAAGTGACGATATACCAGATTTATTGGAGAGGTAATCCAGTTATAACGAACAGCCGGTTCATTAAATGTACTTTAGGGGTCCCAACATAAACTTAATAAAAAGAAGGATCTTAGGGTTAGGGTTAGAGTTATGCTATAGTTAGGGTTATTGCTAGGGTTAGGATTAGCCTAAACGTTTGTGGATTGGGACCCATAAAGTAAATTCTAAAAATGTTAGGACCTTAAAGTAAACTCTAGGCCACGAACTGACTGATGAAAAACTGTTAAATGTATCAGGAACCCTAGAGTTGCATGGGGACCTCAGTGGCGTTAAGTTTGCGGTCAGAAGTCAACTTGTTTATCAATAACATTTTGTTGACATCATTATAACCGTTATTTAATTCTGTTTTCCAAGTTGACATAGCTGTATACAAAATGTATCTGTGGCCGTGTAATGATTCTGTAATGGTTAGCGTGCACATGCACTGCAGTCTATCTCGAGTGTGGTAGACAGACAAAATAGATCGCGAAAACAGTGAAAAGGTTTCTTAGACAAATTTGAAGTTAACCAAATGCGTATCCAGAAGCTGTAAACTTTGAAAACTTTCTAAAGAACTAAATATGTTTTTACTTCCAAGGACCTCTGTCCTGTGCACCAGGTTTTTTTCTATCGTAACATTATGAAAATGTCCTTGATCGCTTCAGTTGTTGCTTCCTGTAATACAAACAATTGTTTTCGGTGCCGAAATTTCAATCCGCAGAAACAAAAATCCGCAAAAATTAAATGTCTTCTTTTTAGTCAAAAACCGCAGAAATTACCGGTTATACGACATATAAATATATTGAATATATCCTTGAGATAAGAGTTTTCTAAAATTCCACACTGGGTTCTAAAATAGGTTTACAGTCTATATATAGAAGTGTATTGGATATCATTTTTTTAAATGTTTTACTTAAAAATATGAATGAGAACAGAACAATCTACCTTTGTAGACTATGTACTACAAAACATGCCATTTATGATTTAAATTTGTATATTTTAGCATTCATTTTGTGATACAATAACTGGCGAATATCATGCATCATTCCAGGTTGAACCTGTTTTTGAATCTTTACTCTCTCCCGACTTAAAGGAATTTAGATTTTGTTGATTTTGTCTATTTGGTACTATGTTATATGTAGCAAAACATCATTGTTACTGAGACATAGTATACAGTAGTGCATTATTATCATTTTGATACAGTGACTGACATGAAGAACGTTACACCTTTTATTAAAAAGAAGAAGAAGAAGGGAAAGCAC
This sequence comes from Bathymodiolus septemdierum, assembly GCA_963383655.1. Taxonomy (NCBI): domain Eukaryota; kingdom Metazoa; phylum Mollusca; class Bivalvia; order Mytilida; family Modiolidae; genus Bathymodiolus; species Bathymodiolus septemdierum. The sequence goes on along the minus strand of OY726517.1, from coordinate 99,537,166 downwards.
AACAACAACAAAAACCACCGCATGGAATAATAATACGATATTCGCCAATTATTCTATCACAAAATAAGGACTAAAATAAACAAATTTAAATTTTCGAGTTCTCCGGATACGTATTCTGGTGTCCACTAATAAAAAGGATTTGAAGATATCAAAGGGATAACCAGACACCGTAAATCGAAGGAGGGCAGACAATACAATGACCAAAAGAAAAATGACAACAGGACAAACAATGAACTACTACACAGAAAATAAAAGATTGAGCAACATGAACCCCACTAAAACCGTGAGTGAACCCAGGCGCTCTGAAAGGGTAGCCGTTCAAACAGGACAAACAATGACCTACAAAACACTACACAGAAAATAAAACATTGAGCAACACGACCCCCACTAAAACCGTGAGTGAAGCCAGGCGCTCTGGAATGGTAGCCGTTCAAACAAGACCAACAATGACCTACAAAACACTACACAGAAAATAAAAGATTGATCAACACGATCCCCACTAAAGCCGTGAGTGAAGCCAGGCGCTCTGAAAGGGTAGCCGTTCCTGCTCCATTAGTGACACATGTCGTGTTACTGTTAAAACAACACCATTATCATGATATATGGAAATTGTGTTGAACATCAATATACATGAATAGATACAAATAACATAAATAAAACATGAACTCCTAAAAATCAAATGGATGTAAATGTATCGTTTTTAAGCGGTAATCTTAGCAGATATCAAAACTAATGTCTGTAATGTTACTGATGTAAGTATTGATGAAAGAGGGAGCCTATCCTATATGAAAATTACATCTGATATGATTGTAAACCTGTGAAGCAGTTAATGGTTGTAACTAAGTATATCGTCTATACAAAATATCATGGATAAATAGTTAACTGGGTTTAGATTACAGATTAAATAATAATAAATGTAACATGTGATCTGTATAATGTAAGCATTTAACAGCTTTTTTTTATTTCATATTTACATCATATTTTATTTGTAAGAAAATTAATATTTAAATGTTTCCCTGGAATTTTTTTCACATTTGCATTTTTAAAATGAGCACTCTAAAAATACGGACTTTAATATTGGTAATACCAACTTTAATCTCTTAAAGTTGACATTTTGAAAAATAAAAAAATAAAAATTTTGGCCCCAATACGCTTCCAACTTTAATCTCTTAAAGTTGAATATTTTGAAAAATAAAAAATAAAAATGTTGGTCCCAATACGCTTCCAACTTTAACCTCTTAAAGTTGACATTTTGAAAAATAAAAAATAAAAATTTTGGCCCCAATACGCTTCCAACTTTAATCTCTTAAAGTTGAATATTAAAAATAAAAAATAAAAATGTTGGTCCCAATATGCTTCCGTAATGGAAGCGTATTGGGGCCAAAATTTTTATTTTTTATTTTTCAAAATGTCAACTTTAAGAGATTAAAGTTGGTATTACCAATATTAAAGTTGGTATTGCCAAGAATAAGGTTGGTATTACCAAGATTAAAGTTGACATTTTGAAAAATTAAAATAAAAAAATTGGCCTCAATACTCTTCCGTATGACAAAGAGTATCCCAAGTTAGAAAGGTTTTTGTTGTATAAGTGTTATTTATGCAGTCACTTTCTTTTTAGAGTATTGTAGCTTAGTATCCACCGACCGATTCCAACAAATACATCTACGTGTATTTCTTAACAACAGAGTAACTATGACCATATTTCAATCAAATAGTGTCAGGGTGGCCGCGTGGTCAAGGCTTGTTGACGTCTGACCGCAACCCTTAACCACTGAGATGGGATATAACCCCTATACAATGCAAGTCCGGGCTTATCCAGGTACACACATTTAGTCGTGTTTCATCAGTCATTTCGTTATAACTGCCTGTATTTCCTCCTCAATAACCCCAGTAGTCACGATATAGCTGAAATACTTGAAAGTGAGTGATGATAAACACCAATACATTGCAAGAACCAAAAAAATTGATTGAACAAAATGGTTGAAAGGAATTGACCAGACTCCACAAGAACTATACATATATTGTCATATTGGGTTGTAGATCCTGACGATAGTATGTGACAGCTCCGTCTTTGTAATTTCGATTTAGAAATATTTTGTTTCAATTTAACTTGTAATTGCTTTTCTACTTTTTCTCATCATGATCGTTCCACTTACCACTGTCTACCAATGTTATCAATATCTAATTAGGGAGACAGTTTTACATAAGTTTGATAACTTTTTTTTAATCCCATTAAGCATTGTAAGTATATATACCCCGGTATTTGAATGATTGTATGCTGAAATTTCTTGAAATAAATATTGTTTAAACTAACACAAATAAACAAGCAAAATTATATCTATTGAGGGTACCATGCAAACATCTATTGTAAACGTTTACGATTCCGATCTATACTAATTTGAATTTTATATGGTTATTTTAATAGCTTTTGTTTCTTTCGATTTTGTCCTGATCCGGCTCCTGACAAGTGGGGGCAAATTATGCCACCATACACAACACAAGCGCCAGTAATAAGTATCACACGAAATGACCTAACTCCCTAATACATGTGTTATATTTCTCATTTTGCACACATGTAGTATAGGGATTTTGGTCATTTCGTGTGATGGTTGTTAGAGGTCCCTGTGTCTATACATGATAATAAATTATCATTTCTCCAGTAGAACCACTCCTGGTCTAAATTAATACATTACAAAGAGTTTATCAAATCGAGAATTTTAACAAGGACTATATCTATCTGATAAATTACGAGGAATTTTAACAAGGACTGTATCTATCTGATAAATTACGAGGAACCTTTGTTTCAGAAATTCTACAGTCGTCATCTTGAACTTTAGTTGAATCACAGTAAACAAGTGTTTCAAAATAAATGTACAACCCTTTTAAAACACATATATCAGACATATCATTCTGTGTTTAATTAATTTAAAAAAAATATCACATATATTTTTTTGTATTTCTGTGTTTTTATATTCAACACTTTCAAATGTGTTTTGGTTTAAACTTACTGGTTTTTATACGGGTGTCTAAAGTGTATCAAGTCAGCAGTGTTTCCGTTGTATTCCTGACGAAAGCAAGTCCACGAACAATATACAATGTAGACCATCAAGGTAAATATGTGGTACTAAGTTGGACCAATGGGCTTAGATAGTCATATGACTACCACTCCTTGTATCATAGGACTACCACTCCTTGTATCATAGGTCTACCACTCCTTGTATCATAGGACTACCACTCTTTGTATCATAGGACTACCACTCCTTGTATCATAGGACTACCACTCCTTGTATCATAGGAATACCACTCCTTGTATCATAGGGCTACCACTCCTTGTATCATAGGACTACCACTCCTTGTATCATTGGACTACCACTCCTTGTATCATTGGACTACCACTCCTTGTATCATAGGACTACCACTCCTTGTATCATAGGACTACCACTCCTTGTATCATAGGGCTACCACTCCTTGTATCATAGGACTACCATTCCTTGTATCATAGGACTACCAGTCCTTGTATCTTAGGACTACCACTCCTTGTATCATAGGACTACCACTCCTTGTATCATAGGACTACCACTCCTTGTACCATAGGACTACCACTCCTTGTATCATTGGACTACCACTCCTTGTATCATTGGACTACCACTCCTTGTATCATAGGACTACCACTCCTTGTATCATAGGACTACCACTCCTTGTATCATAGGACTACCACTCCTTGTATCATAGGAATACCACTCCTTGTATCATAGGGCTACCACTCCTTGTATCATAGGGCTACCACTCCTTGTATCATAGGACTACCACTCCTTGTATCATTGGACTACCACTCCTTGTATCATTGGACTACCACTCCTTGTATCATAGGACTACCACTCCTTGTATCATAGGACTACCATTCCTTGTATCATAGGACTACCACTCCTTGTATCTTAGGACTACCACTCCTTGTATCATAGGACTACCACTCCTTGTATCATAGGACTACCACTCCTTGTATCATAGGACTACCACTCCTTGTACCATAGGGCTACCACTCCTTGTATCATTGGACTACCACTCCTTGTATCATTGGACTACCACTCCTTGTATCATAGGACTACCACTCCTTGTAGATTGTTACTCATTAGTAGGAGCTCCTATCAGTTGTCTTTTACGTGAAAGGAGCGTGGTATTCTCTCTCTGTCTCCTCCAGTTTCCAATATGAATGTGAGAATAACAAATTCTCTAAGACTTCAGTAAGTGTTAATTATATATGTATTGCCTTCGGAGATTCAGTTATCAAGAGGAGAGAGTTGGGATCCCATTAAAAGGTTTAACCCGCCACATCTTTGTGCCTGTCCCAATCCAGGACCCGAATATTCAATGTCATATATGTCGTGGTCTTTTTTATGTTCAGTTAAGATGAGAGGTGATTGTTCGTTTTGTTGATATTTGTGGAAGCGATGACCATCACTGTTTAAACTTTCTTTTCATATTTCAGATAAGTGTCATTAGGGACAGGATATGCTTTACGGGGACACCTTATTTTACTCTATGTGTTGGCAGCAGTTCGTGTTGTCTATGTCTGAGGTTTTGCTCAGTGACATTATTATCTTTCTTCCTGCGTGTTTTTATATTCATAATCGTATTTTTATATTAGGTACTACAGGTACTACATTTTGCGTTCGTCTTTATAACCAAGCTCATAAATATGAATCAAAATCTGATTCATGCAAATGAGGTGGGTCAAATTTAAATTTCACTGCTGACAATATAGGTCTCAGTAGTAATATCAACATTTTGAGAGCCATTATATATATATATACAGAGTGTCTACTATTTGGGTTATTATTTTTACCTCAATATTTCAGAACGAGGAATGGAATATAATATTAGCAACATAAATTAATGCATGTTTATGTTAGGTTTATGGTGTTCAACGCCGGCCACTTTCAACAATATTTCAGTTATATCGTGGCGGTTATTTGTGGAGGAAACATGAGTACCCGGAGAAAACCGCTCACCTGTCGCAAATCACTGACAAACTTTATCACATAATGTTGTATCGAGTATACCTCGCGATGAACGGGGTTCGAACTCACAACTTTAGTGGTGATAGGCACCTATTGAACAGGTAGTCATAAATCTAATCACCATGCGATCACGGCCACGACGGTCCCTAATAAATTAATACAAAATAAACCGTTTTAAAAGATAAAGTCAAACTTTTTTTGATTTATTTCCTGAAAACATTCCCTGAAGTTCGTTTCTGTATCATCCATGTTGTGAGACGATTCGCTTCTCTTACCACTGCGGAGACGTACAATTGTTATTGGTTTAAAAAATGGGAAAATGGCGACGCATACAAAAATACTCTCAGTAATTTTTTATGGATTCGGCAAGAAAAATGGAACAGAACAGAAGTTCTGTCAAGGTATACTAACATAAGAATCAACAAACTGATCCAGCATGAACGTCGAGTGGAGATAAAAGACGACCTTAGGGCTTAAAGATCAAGAGATATAGAAAAGATAACCTTTTTCCACATATGTTATATTTTAGCATGCAATCGTTGTCAAACAAATATTAATACGTAGATTCATATTCCTACAAAAAAGAGGTAAAGTTTATAAAATGTTTGTTTTTATAACTATGATATTCCTTCATCCACATTGTATTTCTGTGGGCTATTTCTCATGAAGGTAATGTGTAATTTAGCAACATTTTCGATTAACACTTCTTATTTTTCTAACCATTATAATTGGCTGTTCATGTTGTTTCGGTGTGCTAGCACTATACAAATTGGTCTAGTACAAAACATGTACATGTATCATTATCATCCCATCAAAACGTAATTTTCTCTCGCCAATGATATACATGTACCCGGTAAATTGTTACAAACTAAAAGTTAAGAAATCTAACGCTAAACTTACCTTGGCATCGGTTTTAAAGTTACCAACTCCTTCAATTGTTGAATCTGATGTATACTGGTAACTATATTCATAACCATTCTCAAAATGTATGAATCTACAACTGATAAAGTTAATTAACAAAATTTGGAGGAAAAAAATGGACATGTACCAGTCCATCTTTTCGAGCGTACACGAATATTTATTTACGCATTGAAATTAGGTTTCATGTTTGGCCGTATATAGCTAACCGAAATACTGGCTAACCAGGAAGCTGTACCTTTTGTTTGAAAATTTACCAATCGATGTTCTGTGTATTAAACTTGTTGTAACTAGTAAAATAGTACCCACCCATTCTTTAAATCAACAAAAACTATATATGTTTTGAAGGTTCGTAAGATTTCTATGCAATAAATATTTAAATAACATATACAATTAGTTGCAAACCTTAAAAAAAGTAACAACCTCCACTGAACAAAAACATAATTAAATAATTAAATAACTTTCAATTATATATAAAAGATAAACAAGTAAATGATAGTTCTGTCACAATTTTAAAATTAGAATAAATTACAAACATTGAGATGAAAATTTAAATTCAGTGTTCATGACCCGCATCACTTCATTGTAACAGGCGGATGAATTATCAGTGTTGTACTCTGGGTGTAATAGATCAAACAGACATTTGAAAATTTGGAGAAACAGTTCGTTTCTGACTAAGAGAAGAAAATGGTAAGTAGAAATATTAGAATGATTAATTATACTAAAGGATTTAATACAGGTCGGCATCCTTTAAGATTTATACTAAAGGACTTAATACAGGGCGGTATCCTTTAAGACTTATACCAAAGGATTTAATACAGATCGTTATCCTTTAAGACTTATACTAAAGGATTAAATACAGACCGTTATCCTTTAAGACTTATACTAAAGGATTTAATACAGACCGTTATCCTTTAAGACTTATACTAAAGGATTTAATACAGACCGTTATCCTTTAAGACTTATACTAAAGGATTTAATGCAGACCGTTATCCTTTAAGACTTATACTAAAGGACTTAATACAGACCGTTATCCGTTAAGACTTATATTAAAGGATTTAATACAGACCGTTATCCTTTAAGACTTACACTAAAGGATTTAATACAGACCGTTATCCTTTAAGACTTACACTAAAGGACTTAAGGGAATACGATACAGTAGGGATTGCCAAATGATTTATTCATGAAAATTCGTGATTTGGTCAATTTCGACATTCCGAGTTAGAAAATTTTTTTTTTTCAATTTTTAACATTGTTTTATATGGTAAAAATCCTCTCTCAAATTTTTTTTTTCAAACCTTCCTGACCAATTTCCCCCCCTCAAAATTTATTTAGGAAAAAACCATGCCCCCTCCTTCAAGTTAAATGGTCGGTCCCTAATCATAATTTTGAATTTGTGAACACTACAGAGCGCGGAGCATTATACAATGGAACACGGAGAAGAATGTTCCGCGGTATGTAGTGTACAAAAATTCTAAATTGACCAATGAAAACATTCAAAATTATTAAATTGCATGCTTCGATAAAAAATGGAATTATCCAAGGTCGTGATGTTTTTTTTTCTTTTCAAGTTTTTTTTCTTACTTTCCCCGGTCCGTGATTCGTTTCTACGCCTTTGATTCTTGTGCTACACTTAAACAATATATAGAATAATAGATATATAATATAGATGACGCAACGAACTGGCGCTAACAGAGAGATGGACGAATGAACGAATGATAATTACAGGACTAGCTCATAAAGTCAGCGCGCCCTATATGACATGATACGCATTTTTATGCACTCTCTGTTAGGTGTCATGGTATTCAGTATACCAAGGGTCGGTAAAGATTTTTCCGATTTCTCTGTGGTTTGATTCCTTTCTGAGACATGATTAAATAGATGTATAAGGTATTTCGATGTTACGTATATAAAGTGATTTTTTGTTTGATGGTGGTGGAACCGTGCCGCCGGAATACACTTTTAAAAGGTAAAATGTATTATTAGGGCGCAATAAGATCCGTGAATGTGGAAGCGAACGAAAGTTCCTGAATTATTTGTATATTTACCTATTGCTGCTTTCATATTGATATCGAAGATAGCAGGTCCCTTTCTTCCAGGGTGCGTTTTGTTCGTAACAATTGTATTAAGTAAATTACAAGTTGTACAGCGAATAGATAAGTAACTGCCGAACCCGTGCAAACGTTCTTGCTCAATGTTCATTAGATTTAACGGTGAATCACAACCGTCACACGCGTTTAATTGCTCTGCTAGTGTTTTTAGTTCAACTTAACTATTCGTCTCCCATCCTGCCAGCATATATCTTTATAATCAGTTCCAGGGTTTGCGTCCGTCTGGTCTGCGTCTGTCGGGTCTACCTCTGTCTCACCAACATTCCTATCCAACTCTTTTTCCGACGGCGTATTTCTCCTTCTTTTAAAAACGGCGTTATTCGGCTTGAAAATCTTTACGAAATCGGCTTTTTATGACGTCGATGCAACTTCCGCGAAAAAGAGACGTTCCGTCAAGCGCAATCTCGAAAATGTCGCGCTCGTTACCGCGACGTCGCGAAAACAACAAGCGGTATTCGGCAAACTAATTATCTGCCCTTGCTACTGTATCGTATTCCCTTAATACAGACCGTTATCCTTTAAGACTTACATAGATTTAATACTATAGTGTTAATATGAAACCGGCACGCCCATGAATGCTCGCTCATCTGAAAATTATCTGGCAATTTCATCAAAAAGTGTCGAGATTTTTTGGGCCGAGATATATTAAGGACGACTTTTTTTAGGGATGAATCTAGTCTCATTCAATCGAGCTGTCGTTCCTTTATTCGAGTTATCGTTCCTTACGAAATCTCAAAAGTTAACTTCCGCGTAGAAACAAAAATTCTTGTCAGTATGTCAGAAGAGATTTAATAAATTAAAAATATCAATATAAGTAAAACAAGCTAGCAAAATGACTTTTATTACACACGGGTTCCGGGTTTCAGTGGTATCGGACGTACGAGAGAGGGTACGAAACTTCAGGATCACATTTGGGTTTTATGTTAAGAAGATCTTCATTAGTTGAGTGTGTTAGTGTGTTACCCGGAAACCGCTGTTTACAAAACGTAGAATTTTTTTTTTCTTCGACAATATGTTCAACCATGTTTGTTAAAAAATCCTAAGTACACATTTTATACCATAAAGAGCTCGCTTAAGCTCGCATATTAAATGGGTATTTTCATATAAAGCCTGTATTATGTCCGAGACAGTCGTATTGGGTCGAGGTCAGCTGTATCAACTGATCGAGGCCCAATACGACTATACGAGGACATAATACTGGCTTTATATGAAAATACCCATTTTATGACACCTTTATTAACCAATGACTTAAAATACAATAGAAATTGACCATTTAATATGACAGCACGTTCTTTAACCTGACATTTATACAGAACCAATACAGATTTATACAGGGCATATGCCCTGTATAAAGATTTATACAGGACATATGCCCTGTATTAATTTGTATTGTAAACTTCCGGCTCCTGAAATAGACTATATATGCAAACTTGACCGAAATTGTGAAATTTTCAAAAAATTTCAAAAATTTCAGTTTTCATAAAATTTCCAAATTTTAATATTTAAATACTAATATTGAAAAACATATGTAATAAAAAAGTTAAGGACTTTTTACTCGGTCAATATGTTATATATGGACCTGTTAGGATTAATAAAACCTGTATTAAGTCATCATGCAGTCGTATCAGGTCTTGATCAGCTGTATAGTTATGACCACATCGAAAAAATAAGAAAAATACTATAATTTTAAGTCATTGGTTAATAAATACAGTTATCCTTTAAGACTTATAGCTGATTTTTACTATTATATTTAGATCTCATTAATTTTCTTGATACAAAATACTTTTTAAATTATTAGGCTTTTCGTGTTTAGCCTTTTAGCGTACATGATGAAGGTTATTCCAGAAACGTGTCTTGTGCATTTAATACGTTTTTATTACTATCATTGGGTCGATACCTCTGCTGATGGAATATTAGTCCTCATAGTATAATTTGCACAGCATCAGTGTTTCGTCGCAGATGGCTTATTAGATATACATGTACTTATTATTGAAATTTACAGTTCCCAAATAATGTAACTACCATTCAAACTAAAGTTATCCTGCCTCAGGCCTATGTAACGTTTGTCGATTTTGTCTATCCTGTTTAGCTCCTTTTATGAAAAGAAAGTTTGAACAATGATGGTTATTAATTTCACCAACATCAACAAAAAGAACAAGCACGGGTTTATAGTGTTTCAACAATATTTCAGCTATATTTCCTTATCTTAATTAAACAGTTTTCTTTCTCCCAAAGACTTTTAAATTATTTGTCTATCCAATATATTGATTATGATCGTACCTGAAGAAAGTTATTCTAGAAACGCATCGTGTGCACTAAGTTAGATATCTACGGTTTTATTACTCTTTAATCATCATAAGTTGTCAATATTATTAAAACGAAAACAAAACTGACAAAAGACAAAAATGCAATTTGCAGACATTATCTCTTTATCTAACATTGTACCTAAGACGTCATATTGTAGGAATAGCATGGCATCTTGTTTTAACTGGCTTTGTGAAACATCTGTCAGCTGAAATATTTACTTATTTAACTAAATAAATATACACTGTGAAACCTTTTAATATGATAACAAAAACTTTTATTTCTGATACTTCTTTGTCTGATGTATCCATATTTAAATTAATGTTAAAATACGCTTTAAATAACGATTCATTATACTTTTACTACCATAATGAATATGATTTCTGTTTTAAAAATTATCTTCAAATCGTTATATTTCTGAAATCCTTTCATAATATATTAACACAGGGTACATTTCCATTGATATGAATCATCTATGAATGAACACTGCCTGTGTTTGTCAAATTGTAAGGAGATGTGTGAAATTAAGACAAACGTATGTCTATTAGCCTCACAAGAAAAGTAAGGAATGTGTTGACGAAGAACAGACAATGTAATAACAAAAATAAATGGTCAATAAAACACAACACATGCAATGATATGTTACTTCGTAAAACAAATATTTTAAGTATTTTGATTTCTGTTGAATTTATTTTTGCAATCAGCCATAACTTTAAATATTGCCATTGTTGAACCAAAATAACTTTCCTTATCATAAACGTTTGGACGCATGTTTTCTCTGTTGACAGGAGAATCTCTGGTTCCGAAACTGGGTTTGACATTTATCTTTGTTTTATTTATGTTGTTTTGAATTAAACCACGAATTTTTAACGTAAAACCTTTATTTGTATCGTCTCTACATGAAGGATGATCTATATCGAGCAGAATGTATTTACTTTTGAGACTCCCACACATATGGCTTACGGTTCTAAAACTTATCAATACGAAAGTCCATTTTTTGGGGTTCGATCAGAACATGGTATATAGTAGGTTTTTTTTCTTGTACGAGTACTAAGCCCGTACCTCAAAGTTTTATGACACAAGGGGATCATCTAAATATGTGTTGTTTTCCCAACTTTTGTTTTTATGCTTTGTTTTACCCTTTATCGTGCAATAATTTTAATGAATCCACAAAATCGTCTCTAAAATGTAATCAGTCGTCATTTAAATTAACTCATTGAGCCATCCTGGCCCTTTTAAATTAATTACAATCACACAAAGTATAACATTAAAGCACTATAAAAGTTGATGCAATATTTATAAGTAAGTCAGTACAATATCGAAATCTTCATAAGCTTCAAAAGATCTGAAACGGCGTCTCTGTAGCGGTTTATGTCAGTTCCGCATAAGTTGGTCCAGTCTTGTGTCAATGCTACAGCATTTGAGATATTACAGAGACAAGCTTCGGAGATTTTCTATTAATTGAAATTAAAAATATGTATTCAGACTGTTCAGATTATGTACATTGGACTTTAAATTTAACCTATAGCTCACTTTGCATAAATAGAAAATTTTCAAAATTTCACATTTATTTACATATTAATTATAACTTTTTTCCTTTTCATTTATTAAACCTTATACATTTATATATACAAATTATCAGGTATTTTGGTCAAATCAACACTTAATTAATGCTAATTAATTAAACAGTCCAACAGGTAAAAAATCAAAGTTGGATAAATAGGAATATCGTGACGTGACATCTGCTCGGTCATGCAATAAAGTCGATCACTTGATTTGATATACAATTCTGGCGCAGCACGAGACCAATGACGTCATTCTGTATATTCATGTAATTCCATGCAAGTAAAAAAGATCCTTTTTACTAATGTCTTTTTTTCCTGATCATTATGCTTGTTAAATATGTTTCCATCGATGGTATTCCCCAAACATTTTTATCTTTCCGGTGTGTTGACATAATCGTCATCACAGTTCATGGCCGTTTCTGGAATGTAGGCCAAGCAAATTGTATTTTAAAATACTTTGAAAATATGATGATTGATCATTCAAATTCCACCATTTTCTAGAAAATGGCCGATTTTACCTGGTAAATACATATAAGTGCTCTCCATTAGTCACAAGATGGCAGATTATTTTGCATTTCCATTGCTGCTTTAATAACAAATATACCCTTTATTTCTTGGAGTAATGAAATGAAATTCACAGAGAAGATAGAAAAAGAATTAATTTACAGCAATAATCAAAATTTATAGCATAAATTGAAGAGAGAATTAAATTAAACCAGACAGAAAAATGAGATTATCTGGATAAAAAAAAAACTGTCATTATTACAAATAGCATCAACAAAACTGTCTGGTTACCACTCTGTGATAATAAATGTGATTAAAATAAATTGAAATAAGTCATTAATTGTTTTACAAAGATATGGCAGAATGTAGTCAGTCTAATAGATTGTATTGACAAAAGCAAAAACACCAAATTCACTGGATTAAATACTTTATTATATGGGTAAGTAAGTTTAATATTTGCATCAAATAATTAATTTTTAATACTTCAATTTCAAACTATTTAAAAAAAAAACATTCTTTGAAATTTTTCAGACATAAACAATTACACTGAAAAAGCTAAATACTGTACTTTCTTAATCTGGTTTACTTTTTAAGTTTGGTTTGCCTATGACAAAATCATGTGCTTTATTGACCTTTGATCGGCTTTATGTGACGTAATAGGACGCCATTTGGAAAAAGGGTAGTAAACAAATATGGGTCAGTGTGTTATTATTATCGATCTTTTTTCCATCGAACTTTACACATGTGAGCAAGAATAGACGAGGAACATAATTAAAAAGAAAAAAATGTTTACTTTTCAAACATGAAAAAAATAATCAAACATTATCCAGTGACTGACCGACTTATTGTCAGACGAGGATACCTGATTTTCAAAAGTTGGATAAATGGAAAGACACCGTAGATAGCTTGTCAGAAAGAATGTTTTGGATCGTATAATATATTAATTGGACGCCAACGAAAAATGTTTGTATGACATACTATGCAAAACCAAAACCATTCCTTTATTTATTTTTTTAATATATATATATAATTGAGAAATGTGAAAAAATTCCCATGATTTTTATGCTATCACTTCAAACACTAGACAACATGCATGTTCGTTTTGGAGATAAAGTGTTTCGTCAAATTCTTGGAACTGTTATGCAAACGAATTTTGTGCTCCTTTCATTGCTGATTTGTATTTATAAAACAATATCATTAAGGATAACGTTCTCATAAATGGTTGAAAATCTTCAGTAAATGTTATTATCGTTATAAAGATCTTTAATATATTATAACGCTGTATGGAGAGATATGATCAACAAGATCATGTTTCATCCATGTTTTTATTGTGACGTTATTAACAAAATAAAAAGTTGTACCTTTCCAGGAAAGTAATTTGTCCTGGATTTGTCTGTTAGGATTATCGATTTTGCCTCTTTCTATGATTTTCTAATGAAATTTAGAAATGTTCCGACAGTGTGGTATTTTTTTTTCTTTCATTTTATTGCTTGGTTGATTTTATTATCGCTTAACGTCTAGCGAGCAGTGTTACAGCTGGGTCAGCGACATTTGACTGCCACTGAAAAAATATAGAGAGTTGAACAGGGACGTAAATTTTAGTCTTAGTAGTGGCTACAATAGGCTTACTCTTTCTCGAAATCTACAAATCTTTAGCTTGCAGGGAGCGTGGTACTCTCCAAACACCTTACCCACTATGGTTCACTGTCGGGCTTTCATTATTGTAACATGAGAACCCCCATCTAGAAGGATCCTCTAATACTCCATCCGGGATGCGGTGAGCATAATTGTGGGCTTGCGCCCTGGGAACATTCACCAATACCTAGAAATTGAACGGCAAATACAAAATAAAGAGACCGAAACCTCCATATGCTACCTTAAAATATTGGAAGTGAATCAATGTTCATGGATTAAAGTTCTTCTTCTCCACATGTGGTAACACATATCATTACATCGTGGAAATTCATGATCTAATATTTTCTACATTGTTTTATTAGAATAACTGTTATTTATTAGACAAATATTACAATAAGCGCTACTTCCTTTTTTGGATGGCAAAGATTTGAAATGTGTATATAACCAGCAGAACGGTTGAATACAAACACCACATAAGATTCAACTAGTAATTTGAAGATTACATGAATTAGTAAGGAAAGATATGAATGTAAATGAACACGAGAGACTATTCAACATATACTTAGACATAGCAGCGCTTTTTTTTTATAGCTGTTCTGCATTTCACAGTCACAATAGTGTCTTCAACAATGAGCACAGCTCATACCCTAAAAGTGTTAAACGACCCCTAGCCTGCAGTTGAGCGACACTCTTTACTTCGGCCGACAAACAATACATCTGGGCATCTTTGTCGTCATAATATGTACATATTAAATTGCAGGAATAGCATGGGCATTTCGTTTTTACCTGGCTTAATGTAAATTATTCTTGCTTAAAACCAACTCAGTAATTTGTCAGCTATATATATCATGACAAGAATAAGTTAATTTTCAATGAGATGATGACGAGGTCCGCTTTGTACTAGACCAAAGCGCATAGTTCGATTGTTGTAGTGCTAGCTCACTGAAACAACAGTCTGCGGATAGACATTATTCTGATTCCGAGCCAACCAGTCTTTGCTCTTTCTCCTTAATGCTCCATGATTAGCGGAGAACCAACAAATACCAATTTAATAGTCTTTGGTTTGACCCGATCGAGGCTCGAACACACGATCTTCCACATTTGAGGCGAGCACACCAACCATCACACCACAGATGTGGTTACAATGTTTTACAATGGAATTATAAACCGGATCATTGTAGAATAAAAAGTAATTGAGTATAGATTTTGTTATTCTTCATTTTTACGTAGGTTGTGAATATTTTAGAAATAATATGACACGATGTCAGAAAAGGTTTGCATATCTTCCTTGGCGATTATAGTTGTATTATTGTCTTTTTATTTGTTTGTACATGTATTTGTATTGCATCGATCCAATTGGATTTTTGTTTTCCAAGTAAATAAAGTTATTAAAACAGTGTTTCTAACAATAATTTGAATATGAACACAACAGACAAGGAAGTAGCAGATAATATGAAGGTTTATGTACTTGGAAATAAACAAAAAAAGGCAGATATAATCACCCGTTCAAACAATGGGTTTATTATTTAAAAGAATTTAGGTTTCATGATGTGGATTTTTTCTCAGTTAAATATCGGTAAATAAATATATATAGGTTTAGAATTTCATATAATCACCAACAAAATATATATTATCCTCAATAATAGATCCAGTGCCAGATTCAGATAAGGAAAGGCCCTAGGCTATTTCACTTGTGAGGCCCCTCCCAATTCCCCACCTTCACGACTGGAGGAAGTTGGAAGTGTGTTTAATCAATTTCAATAAAGGCAAAGATGATGAGGTGTGCTTAGAATTCTGCAGTATTCTGAAATGGGGTGCAACGCTGTAAGGAAAATTACTGAAGGTTTTCTTAGAAAGTACAATACGCTATGATAGCATAAGTGTGAAAGTCCAATAACAGTGTTATAAATATTATACACCTTGGTCGGAGGCTCCCTAAATTTCGAGGCCCTAGGCTTCAGCCTATCGAGTCTATTGGTAAATCCGGCACTGAATAGACTTCGGTAGTTTTGAATAGGCTTAAATATATAATCGACAATAATTCTTATATGATTTACATAATTAGAAATCCTATGCTCTGATTGGGTATAAGCGCTTATGGAGGCGGGGTTTTTGTCAGTTTATTTTTCGATAAACGATGTTCACCGGACTATTTTTTTCGTAATGTAAGCAAAATGGCGGCTTGGATTCCCGATAATAAAAAAAGATAAAAGAAACAATGTTTATTGTTAATAATCGACAATTATTGTTAGATATGAAATAAAAAAATAAATGCCAATGAAAAAAAAGCTTGTATTTGTTGACATAAAAAAAAATTCCGGAAAAAATACTCAAGACAACCATCTATCGACTTTGACTTTGTAATATATCGTCATCCTGTGACGTTGTTTACAAGGGACGCTGATTGACACAAGCTGGTTACTGATTTATTTTACGATTTTGTGGGCATTTTACTTGTTCGAGTAGCTAAGTGCAAAATGCTATCAAATTGGAAAATATCAGCAGCTTAATTACATCACCGTCTAGTTATCAATGTAGGAAAACAAGGTTAGTTCATTTTGTTATTCATGGCCGACACACATCACTGGAATGTATGTGTGCGTACTGGGGATCCCCAAAGGTAAATTTTCAAAACAAATGAAAAAGAAAATTAGTTTACAGAATTATAAGGATTAAACGCATTTTTTCCGGAGTTTATTGATGTATAACCTGGACCAAGTCACTCACAAACTTACATAGAAGTCCTTCGTTTGTGAGTGACTTGGTCCAGGTTATACATCAATAAACTCCGGAAAAAATGCACTTAATCCTATAATACATTTCAATTTCTGAGTAGTACATTTGTATATACGAAAGGTTTGACAGTTTAGTATTCCTTTATGCCATACCTTATTTTAAAGTGCTAACAGGCCTCAACACACTCCATAGTTATTTATATTTATTTTCGAATAACAAAAATATTGACAAATTATTGCACATATATATATTTTAATAATTAAGTATATAAAATATGAAAAAGTATCTTTGATAAGTTTTTGCTATAGTGTGGAATAGAAGACAGAAAAGTAATTTGTCAACGAAATCACTTTTTAGCACTCACTCCAAAAATGGTTTACCCAACAGTCTTCATAGACATTATTACCAAAAATATTTATATTGCACTACGGTTTGGATTTCTCTGCTATAAGATTGGGACCATATAACTGGTTTTCCCACAGTAACAACTCCGCTTGTTTTTGTTGGGAGAATAAAACGAAGATAATTTCCAGATAAATGCCATTTATTAAATGACGTAATACAAGTAAACTAACGAGTATAAAAACATTAGTAAAATAAGGGAGTGAAGTAAAAACCAAGTATCAAATAAAAGTACAGAGTTGCTCATTGACACTTCACTCTCTTGCAAAATGTATAAATCCCCAAAACAAAAAGGGGTGACACTCAAAAAATGACCACTGGACGCAAATGATGTTAGCTTAAAGGATAACTCAAAAAGATAACATCCGAAGGTGGCCGCCGCCAAAAAATTATATCAGGTTACTTCATTGTAGTTAAGGTGTTTTTGTGTTGTGTACCATTTGCTCGAAGCTGATTTAAAGCTAAAACTAAAAGGTTGTTTGAGTGAATAAACGTTAGAGAATACCTAAGGGGCAATCAAAAATTGACAATCCACAGAAACTGGCAGCATAAGGTACACAAGACGAAGAAAAACAAAACAAAAACACAACGCAATATGTGTTGGACACCCCTATGCACAACTTGAGTTAAAGACGACCCGAACATCGTTATTTAGGTAACCAGTACATTGTAGGAATATTTCTATGAGGGAATGTGGCGTTTAGAGGTTTAGTTGATAAATCATGTGTATTGATGATATCTAGATCAGGAATGGGTGTATTTTGAACAACTTTATTGACAATCTCCCCTTTTATAATATGTACATAATATTTACGTCAAGCAATATTAACGTTGTTACCTGCTTTATTAGCTGGACCAAAAAATTCTAGAAATTGACAGATTTTTATCCTTTAGATTTGGTATGGAACTAATCTCAAAATGTCCATAAATTTAGTTTTAAAATTACTCAAAATTTTGTTATTAGCACTCTCCATCTCACACCACT
This sequence comes from Bathymodiolus septemdierum, assembly GCA_963383655.1. Lineage (NCBI taxonomy): Eukaryota > Metazoa > Mollusca > Bivalvia > Mytilida > Modiolidae > Bathymodiolus > Bathymodiolus septemdierum. The sequence goes on along the minus strand of OY726517.1, from coordinate 99,518,988 downwards.
TATTACATTAAGGGCGTCAAAGCCGACATTGCCACATTTTTTTGCAGTTTTTTCTTCCCCTTCTCAAGAAAACGTATTGATAAAGTTGAAGTCATCACTTCGAAAATGTTGAGGTCTTCACCATGACTTGATTGACTGCTATGGAATATCTGTGTCACAAATGACCTCATTCATGACTTATCCCCGGGTTTGTAACTAGATTAACACGACTGGTGCCACTAGTGGAGCAGGAACTGCTTATCCTTCTGGAACACTTGAGTTCACATCGGTTTTAAGTGGGGTTAGTGTTGCTCGATCTTTAGCTTCCTGTATAGTGTTTTGGTTTGACCCGGTCGGGGCTCGAACACACGATCTACCGCATTCGAGACGAGCACACCAACCATCACACTACCGATGTGGTTGCAATGCTTTGACAATTGAATTATACACCGGATATTTGTTTAATAAAAAGTACGTGACTATAGATTTTGTTATTCTTCTATTTCCGTAGGTTGCGAATATATTTTTTTTAAATAATATGGCACGATATCAGAAAAGGTTTGCATGTCTTCCTTGACGACTAGTTGTATTACAATGGACGATCATTATTGTCTTTTTGTTTGTCTGTATTTGTATTGCATCGATACAATTGGATTTTTGTTTTGCAATTAAATAAAGTTATTAAAACGGGTCTTTTAACAATAATTTGAATATGAACACAACAGACATGGAAGTTGCTTCAACACTGACATGGTTGATTAAATATATATTTTTATCGAAATTTACAATTCCTTAACCGTAATTATTATTTAAACTAATGTTTTCCCCCCTCAGACATATATGACAATAGCCGATTTTGGCTATCCTGCTTAGGCCCTTTCGTTTCCTTGCATACACAGACTTTTAAGTTATTTGGCTTTCAAATATTTTGGCTTTGAGCGTACCTGATAAAGATCATTCCGGAACGTGTCGTGCGCACTAAATTTGATGTCTACGTTTTTATTGGAACACTGAAGCATAGGCAGTCAGTGTCTATATAAGTCATGTCTAATAAGTGATAGTAATACAATATTAATCGATACTTTTATAACCTGACGATTCGCTGCCAAAAAAAATGACAGAGGAAAAACACACAGATCGCATATACTATCTCTTTGTCTATCACCAGTGACCTCAGTTGATTCTTACTATTATATTTAGATTATTTGGTTTTCTTGATACAAAAAACTTTAAAAATTATTAGGCTTTTCGTGTTTAGCCTTTTAGCGTACCTGATGAAGGTTATTCCGGAAACGTGTCTTGTGCATTTAAAACGTTTTTATTACTATCATTGGGTCGATACCTCTGCTGATGGACTATTAGTCCCCATGGTATAATTTGCACAGCATCAGTGTTTCGCCGCAGATGGCTTATTAGATATATATGTACTTATTATTGAAATTTACAGTTCCCAAATAATGTAACTATCATTCAAACTAAAGTTCTTCTGTCTCATGTATATGTGATCTTTGTCGATTATGTCTATCCTGTTTAGATTCTTTTATGAAAAGAAAGATTAAAGAGTGATGGTCATATCAACAAAACGAAAAATCACGGGTTTTTGGTTTTTAGCGCCACTTTCAACAATATTTCAGTTCTAACCCTCATCTTAACTAAACAGTTTTCTTTCTCCCAAAGATTTTAAAATTATTTGGCCTTCCAATATAGTGAATTTGAGCGTACCTGATGAAGGTTATTCTAGAAACGTGTCTTGTGCACTAAGTTAGATAGCTACGTTTAATTGTTCTTCAATCGTCATAAGTTGTGAATATTTTTTTTTAAACTGACAAAAGACAAAAATGCAATTTGCAGACATTATCTCTTTATCTAACAATATCAGGGTCTATGAGAGAGGGTTCAGCTGGTACATCGGTCCGGGGCTCGGAGAGCCAATAAGGGGTCTGTGAATCTCTGGAGGGCCAACTTTACATGTAACAACTTGCTGAATTAACTGATTATGTTTGTCACTGCTTTGTATAAAGTATATGTTATCTGGACATTCTGCTGCACAAGAAATAAAGCATATATGAAAGTTTACTAGTGGTTTTATTGGACATCAATTTTGAGAGCAGTCTCAGTCTGTCTCGGGGCCCCAACGCAGTCTCGTTCCGCCTTGCATAATTTCTCTTGGAAACCCTGTCTGACATTGTACATAAAACGTCATATTGTAGGAATAGCAGGGTCATCTTGTTTTAACTGGCTTTATATAATTTGCTTAAAATGTTATATTGGTAAACACTTTTTAATTATCATCAACAAAGATGTACAATGAAACAACTGAAATATTTACTTATTTAACTAAATAAATCTACATTGTGAAACATTTTAATCTGATAAAAAAACAGTTATTTTTTTTTTTACATATTTCAGTGGGTGATAATTCTGTCTTTTCATTGGTTCTTTTTAGCTATATAATCTAGCTGAAACTTCCATGTTTGTTGCATTCATATTTAGATTATTGTTTAAAAACGCTTTACATAATGATCATTGATTGTACTAGAACTAGTCGTCAAGGGTCCAACTTATGTGTTCGGAATAGACAGGTGATTAGTTTACACAGGTTAAATTAGCACATATTTCCTACATTGGGACTATATGTTAAGTTCCGTTTATACTGGATTCCCTTTTATTCAGTGTTCAGTTTACAAAGGTTTCAATGTATTTCTGTAAGAAACAAACCTTGTATTTCATGTACATGTCTATAATGTTTTGGCAATTGAATAATATAACGGTTCATTGTACGAATTTTATGCATTTGAGTAAGATTTTGCTGTCCAAGATATACCAACATGGGTATTAAATGTTTTTTTTTTAAATTTTACAAGATAATATGGAACGATGTCAGAAAATGTTGGGATATCTTCCTTGACGACTAGTTCTTGTACAATGCATGATCATTATTTAAAACGTGTTTTAACAATAATTTAAATATGAATACAACAATCAAGGAAGCTGCAGCTAGATCATATAATTAAAAAGAACCCATGAAATTATTCCCTACCAAAATTATTAGACTTTCCATGTTTAGCCTTTTAGCGTACATGATGAAGGTTGATCCAAGAAAGCGTCGTGTGCATTAAGTATGCTTTATTTTACTAACATTGGGTCGATACCTCTGCTGATGGACTATTAGTCCCCAGGGTATAATTCGCAGGTGTTTCGTCACTGATATGGTTTATTAGATATACTTATTATTGAAATTTACAGTTCCCAAATAATGTAACTACCATTCGAACTAAAGTTATCCTGCCTCAGACACATGTAACCTTTGCCGATTTTGTCTCTCCTGTTTAGCTCCTTTTATAAAAAGAAAGTTTAAACAATGATGGTCATTAATTTCACCAACATCAACAAAAAGAACAAGCACGGGTTTATAGTGTTTCAACAATATTTCAGCTATATTTCCTTATCTTAATTAAACAGTTTTCTTTCTCCCAAAGACATTTAAATTATTTGTCTTTCCAATATATTGATTTTGAGCGTACCTGATGAAAGTTATTCTAGAAACGCATTGTGTGCACTAAGTTAGATATGTACGGTTTTACTGCTCTTCAATCGTCATAAGTTGTCAATATTATTAAAACGAAAACAAACTGACAAAAGACAAAAATGCAATTTGCAGACATTATCTCTTTATCTTACATTGTACCTAAAACGTCATATTGTAGGAATAGCAGGGCATCTTGTTTTAACCGGCTTTGTGAAGCATCTGTCAGCTGAAATATTTACTTATTTAAGTAACCTTTTAATCTGATAAAAAAAACACTTTTTTTCCCCATATTTTAGTGGGTGACAATTTCTTTCTTTTCATTGGTTCTTTTTAAATATATGATCTAGCTGATACTTCCTTGTCTGATGTATCCATATTTAAATTATTGATAAAACACGCTTTAAATGATAATTCATTATACTTTTACTACCATAATGAATACGATTTCTATTTTCAAAATTATCTTCAAATCGAAATAATTCTTAAATCTTTTCATAATATATCAACACAGGGTACATTTCCATTAATATGAATCATCTATGAATGAACACTGCCTGTGTTTGTCAAGTTGTAAGGAGATGTGTGAAATTAAGACAGACGTATGTCTATTAGCCTCACAAGAAAAGTAAGGAATGTGTTGACGAAGAACAGACAATGTAATAACAAAAATAAATGGTCAATAAAACACAACACATGCAACGAAATACTGAGCAATTCGAACCAACTAAAAACCGGGGGTCAATTCAGGTATGATATGTTACTTCGTAAAACAAATACTTTAAGTACATTTTGATTACTGTTGAATTTATTTTTGCAATCGGCCATAACTTTAAATATTGCCATTGTTGAACCAAAATCACTTTCCTTATCATAAACGTTTGGACACATGTTTTCTCTGTTGACAGGAAAATCTCTGATTCGAAACTGCTTTTGACAATTATCTTTGTTTTAATTATGTTGTTTTGAATTTAACCACGAATTTTAGCGTAATACCTTTATTTGTATCGTCTCTACACGAAGGGTGATCTATATCGAGCAGAATGTATTTACTTTTGACACTCCCACACATATGGCTTGCAGTCCTAAAACATTTCCATACGAAAGTCCATTTTATTAGGTTCGATCAGAACATGGTATATAGTATGTTTTTTTCTTGTACGAGTTCTAAGCCTGTGCCCCAAAGTTTTATGTCACCAGGGGATCATCTAAATATGTGTTGTTTTCCCAACCTTTGTTTTTATGCTTTGCTTTGCCCTTTATCGTGTAATAAATTTTAATGAATCCACAAAATAGTCTCTAAAATGTAATCAGCCGTCATATAAATTAATTTGATTAGATTTTTTGGTGTTTTAACGCCACTTTCAGCAATATTTCAGCTATATCATGGCGACCAGTTTTAGTGGTGGAAGAAGCCGGAGTGCCCGGAGGGACCCACCGACCATGGGCAAGCATCTGGTAAACTTTATCACTTGCGACTGCGAGTCGAGTGCACCCTTTTTGTAATTTACAAAACCGGGCGCGAAACCACGCCGTATTGGTGATAGGCTTGGATGAGTTGTTAGGTAATCCAACTACCTAACTCATTGAGCCATCCGGGCTCTTTTAAATTAATTACAATTATATATAACATTAAAGCACTATAAAAGTTGATACAATATTTATAAGTAAGTCAGTACAATATCGAAATCTTCATCAGCTTCAAAAGATCTGAAACGGCGTCTCTGTAGCGGTTTATGTCAATTCCGTATAAGCTGGTCCAGTCTTGTGTCAATGCTACAGTATTTGAGAAATTACAGAGACAAGCTTCGAAGATTTTTATTAATTGAAACAAGTGTGGACACAGAAATGTGCTGTCCAAAAGGCAAGTGTGGATGTCAATATTTCATATTGTTAACTTTAAAAAAAAAAAAAAAAATTCATGGACACAGGGTCCTGGATTTAAAAAAAAAACAAAAAAAAAACTAATCCTGGATTATTATTTTTGCTTAAAATCCGGTCCTGTGTTTTTATTTCAAATTTTCATCATACCACCCCCCCCCCCCTCCCCCTCCCAAGGGTATAAAATTGTATCATTAATAATAAATTAATAAATAATAAATTCAAATTTTCTATTTAAATAAATAAATAAAATAAATCTCATTTACAAAACCACTGATATTTGTTTAATTTTTAACGCTGATTTAAGCTGCAGAGTCAGTGTGTTTTAAATCGGTCATCCAATCAAGACACTCATTATTCTTGTCCAAGACAAAAATACATCGCTAAAGTAAATTTATCTGTGGTTTCAGAGTAGAAGATTTTGAGAAATCGAACATAAAATTTCCCCACTTCAACTCGTAAATTTACATAAAAATCGGAGATATTTTGTCATAAGACTTCACACATGGTTTTGTCTATCATATTTTTTGAAGACAAACATAAAATTTTATAGCATTTATCAAAATTTTCAAAATGTCACATTTATTTACATATTAATTATAACTTTTTTCCTTTTCATTGATTAAACCTTATACATTTATATATACAAATACAAATTATCAGTTATTTTGGTCAAATCAACACTTAATTAATGCTAAACAATTAAACAGTCCAACAGGTAAAAAATCAAAGTTAGATAAATAGGAATACCTGATTTTCAAAAGTTGGATAAATGGGAAGACATCGTAGATAGCTTGTCAGAAAGAATGTTATATATTAATTGGACGCCAACGAAAAATGTTTGCAGGACATACTATGCAAAACAAAAACCATTCCTTTATTTGTTTTTTTAATATATATATATATATAATTGAGAAATGCGACAAAATTCCCATGTGAGGACATGATTTTTATGCTATCACTTCAAACACTAGACAACATGTATGTTCGTTTTGGAGATAAAGTGTTTCCTCAAATTCTGGGAACTCCTATGCAAACGAATTGTGTGCTCCTTTCATTGCTGATTTGTATTTATAAAACACTATCATTAAGGATACGTTCTCATAAATGGTTGAAAAGCTTCAGTAAATTTTATTATCGTTATAAAAATCTTTAATATATTATAACTCTACATGGAGAGATATGATCAACAAGATCATGTTTCATCCATGTTTTTATGGTGACGTTAATAACAAAATAAAAAGATAAAATCTGATACATCTAAACTTGTAAAATCACTTCACTAAGAGTGGAGGTTAAGGCCAATAAAACTAGTTGAACCCTACCACCTTTCATTGAAGTGCCTGTACCTTTCCAGGAAAGTAATTTGTCTTGGATTTGTCTGCTAGGATTATCGATTTTGCCTCTTTCTATGATTTTCTATTGGAAGTTAGAAATGTTCCGAGTGTGGTATTTTTTTTTCTATCATTTTATTGCTTGGTTGATTTATTATCGCTTAACGTCTAGCGAGCAGTGTTACAGCTATATTCAGGAAGAAAACAAGTTCAATAGTATATAGAACCCATAGAAATGAGGGAGTAGATGTGTCAACTGGGTCAGCGACATTTGACTGCCACTGAAAAAATATAGAGAGTTGAACAGGGACGTAAATTTTAGTCTTAGTAGTGGCAACAATAGGCTTACTCTTTCTCGAAATCGACAAGTCGTTAGCTTACAGGGAGCGTGGTACTCTCCAAACACCTTACTCACTATGGTTCACTGTCATGCTTTCAGTATTGTAACACGAGAACCCCCATCTAGAAGGATCCCCTAATACTCCATCCGGGATGCGGTGAGCATAATTGTGGGCTTGCGCCCTGGGAACATTCACCAATACCTAGAAATTGAACGACAAATACAAAATAAAGAGACCGAAACCCCCATATGCTACCTTAAAACATTGGAAGTGAATCAATGTTCATGGATTAAATTTCTTCTTCTCCACATGTGATAACACATATCATTACATCGTGGAAATTCATGATTTAATATTTTCTACATTGTTTTATCAGAATAACTGTTATTAGGCAAATATTACAATAAGCGCTACTTCCTTTTTTGAATGGCAAAGATTTGAAATGTGTATATAACCAGCAATCAAAGAACGGTTGAATACAAACACCACATAAGATTCAACTAGTAATTTGAAGATTACATAAATTAGTAAGAAAAGATATGAATGTAAATGAACACGAGAGACTATTCAACATACACTTAGACATAGCAGCGTTTTGTTTTATAGCTGTTCTGCATTTCACAGTCACAATAGTGTCTTCAACAATGAGCACAGCTCATACCCTAAAAATGTTAAACGACCCCTAGCCTGCAGTTGAGCAACACTCTTTACTTCTGCCGACAAACACTACATCTGGACATCTTTGTCGTCATAATCTGTACATATTAAATTGTAGGAATAGCATGGGCATTTCGTTTTTACTTGGTTTAATGTAAATTATTCTTGCTTAAAACCAACTCAGTAATTTGTCAGCTATGTATATCATGACGAGAACAAGTTAATGTTCAATGAGATGATGACGAGGTCCGCTTTGCACTAGACCAAAACGCATAGTTGGATTGTTGTAGTGCTAGCTCACTGAAACAGAAGTCCGCAGATAGACACATTATTCTGATTCCGAGCCAACCAGTCTTTGCTCTTTCTCCTTAATGCTCCATGATTAGCGGAGAACCAACAAATACCAATTTAATAGTCTTTGGTTTGACCCGATCGAGGCTCGAACACACGATCTTCCACATTTGAACCATCACACCACAGATGTAGTTACAATGTTTTACAATGGAATTATAAACCGGATCATTGTAGAATAAAAAGTAATTGAGTATAGATTTTGTTATTCTTCATTTTTACGTAGGTTGTGAATATTTTAGAAATAATATGACACGATGTCAGAAAAGGTTTGCATATCTTCCTTGGCGATTATAGTTGTATTATTGTCTTTTTATTTGTTTGTACATGTATTTGTATTGCATCGATCCAATTGGATTTTAGTTTTCCAAGTAAATAAAGTTATTAAAACGGTGTTTCTAACAATAATTTGAATATGAACACAACAGACAATGAAGTAGCAGATAATATGTAGGTTTATGTACTTGGAAATAACCAATAAAAAGGCAGATATAACCACCCGTTCAAACAATGGGTTTATTATTTAAAAGAATTTAGGTTTCATAATGTGGATTTTTTCTCAGATAAATATCAGTAAATAAATATATATAGGTTTAGAATTTCATATAATCATCAACAAAATATATATTACCCTCAATAATAGATCCAGTGCCAGATTCAGATAAAGAGAGGCCCTAGGCTATTTCACTTGTGAGGCCCCTCACGATTCCCCACCTTCACGACTGGAGGAAGATGGAAGTGTGTTTAATCAATTTCAATAAAGGCAAAGATGATGAGGTGTGCTTAGAATTCTGCAGTATTCTGAAATGGGGTGCAACGCTGTAAGGAAAATTACTAAAGGTTTTCTTAGAAAGTACAGTACGCTATGACAGCATAAGTGTGAAAGTTCAATAACAGTGTTAAAAATAGTATACACCTTGGTCGGAGGCCCCCTAAATTTCGAGGTCCTAGACTTCAGCCTATTGAGTCTATTGGTAAATCCGGCAATAAATAAACCCCGGTAGTTTTGAATAGGCTTAGGTATATAATCGACAATACATGTCAATTTCTGAGTAGTACATTTGTATATACGAAAGGTTTGACAGTTTATTATTCCTTTATGCCATACTTTATTTTAAAGTGCTAACAGGCCTCAACACACTCCATAGTTATTTATATTTATTTTCGAATAACAAAAATATTGACAAATTATTGCACATATATATATTTTAATAATTAAGTATATAAAATATGAAAAAGTATCTTTGATAAGTTTTTGCTATAGTGTGGAATAGAAGGCAGAAAAGTCATTTGTCGACGAAATCACTTTTTAGCACTCACTCCAAAAATGGTTTACGCAACTTTCTTCATAGACATTATTGCAAAAAATTATATCAGGTTACTTGATTGTAGTTAAGGTGTTTTTGTTGTTGTGTATCATTTGATTCGCTCGAAGCTGATTTAAAGCTAAAATTAAAAGGTTGTTTGAGTAAATAAACGTTAGAGAATACCGAAGGGGCAATAAAAATTTGAAAATCCAGAGAAACTGGCAGCATAAGGTACACAAGACGAAGAAAAACAAAACAAAAACACAACGCAATATGTGTTGGACACCCCTATGCACAACTTGAGTTAAAGACGACCCGAACATCGTTATTTAGGTAACCAGTACATTGTAGGAATATTTCTATGAGGGAATGTGGCGTTTAGAGGTTTAGTTGATAAATCATGTGTATTGATGATATCTAGATCAGGAATGGGTGTATTTTGAACAACTTTATTGACAATCTCCCCTTTTATAATATGTACATAATATTTACGTCAAGCAATATTAACGTTGTTACCTGCTTTATTAGCTGGACCAAAAAATTCTAGAAATTGACAGATTTTTATCCTTTAGATTTGGTATGGAACTAATCTCAAAATGTCCATAAATTTAGTTTTAAAATTACTCAAAATTTTGTTATTAGCACTCTCCATCTCACACCACTTATTACATTAAGGGCGTCAAAGCCGACATTGCCACATTTTTTTGCAGTTTTTTCTTCCCCTTCTCAAGAAAACGTATTGATAAAGTTGAAGTCATCACTTCGAAAATGTTGAGGTCTTCACCATGACTTGATTGACTGCTATGGAATATCTGTGTCACAAATGACCTCATTCATGACTTATCCCCGGGTTTGTAACTAGATTAACACGACTGGTGCCACTAGTGGAGCAGGAACTGCTTATCCTTCTGGAACACTTGAGTTCACATCGGTTTTAAGTGGGGTTAGTGTTGCTCGATCTTTAGCTTCCTGTATAGTGTTTTGGTTTGACCCGGTCGGGGCTCGAACACACGATCTACCGCATTCGAGACGAGCACACCAACCATCACACTACCGATGTGGTTGCAATGCTTTGACAATTGAATTATACACCGGATATTTGTTTAATAAAAAGTACGTGACTATAGATTTTGTTATTCTTCTATTTCCGTAGGTTGCGAATATATTTTTTTTAAATAATATGGCACGATATCAGAAAAGGTTTGCATGTCTTCCTTGACGACTAGTTGTATTACAATGGACGATCATTATTGTCTTTTTGTTTGTCTGTATTTGTATTGCATCGATACAATTGGATTTTTGTTTTGCAATTAAATAAAGTTATTAAAACGGGTCTTTTAACAATAATTTGAATATGAACACAACAGACATGGAAGTTGCTTCAACACTGACATGGTTGATTAAATATATATTTTTATCGAAATTTACAATTCCTTAACCGTAATTATTATTTAAACTAATGTTTTCCCCCCTCAGACATATATGACAATAGCCGATTTTGGCTATCCTGCTTAGGCCCTTTCGTTTCCTTGCATACACAGACTTTTAAGTTATTTGGCTTTCAAATATTTTGGCTTTGAGCGTACCTGATAAAGATCATTCCGGAACGTGTCGTGCGCACTAAATTTGATGTCTACGTTTTTATTGGAACACTGAAGCATAGGCAGTCAGTGTCTATATAAGTCATGTCTAATAAGTGATAGTAATACAATATTAATCGATACTTTTATAACCTGACGATTCGCTGCCAAAAAAAATGACAGAGGAAAAACACACAGATCGCATATACTATCTCTTTGTCTATCACCAGTGACCTCAGTTGATTCTTACTATTATATTTAGATTATTTGGTTTTCTTGATACAAAAAACTTTAAAAATTATTAGGCTTTTCGTGTTTAGCCTTTTAGCGTACCTGATGAAGGTTATTCCGGAAACGTGTCTTGTGCATTTAAAACGTTTTTATTACTATCATTGGGTCGATACCTCTGCTGATGGACTATTAGTCCCCATGGTATAATTTGCACAGCATCAGTGTTTCGCCGCAGATGGCTTATTAGATATATATGTACTTATTATTGAAATTTACAGTTCCCAAATAATGTAACTATCATTCAAACTAAAGTTCTTCTGTCTCATGTATATGTGATCTTTGTCGATTATGTCTATCCTGTTTAGATTCTTTTATGAAAAGAAAGATTAAAGAGTGATGGTCATATCAACAAAACGAAAAATCACGGGTTTTTGGTTTTTAGCGCCACTTTCAACAATATTTCAGTTCTAACCCTCATCTTAACTAAACAGTTTTCTTTCTCCCAAAGATTTTAAAATTATTTGGCCTTCCAATATAGTGAATTTGAGCGTACCTGATGAAGGTTATTCTAGAAACGTGTCTTGTGCACTAAGTTAGATAGCTACGTTTAATTGTTCTTCAATCGTCATAAGTTGTGAATATTTTTTTTTTAAACTGACAAAAGACAAAAATGCAATTTGCAGACATTATCTCTTTATCTAACAATATCAGGGTCTATGAGAGAGGGTTCAGCTGGTACATCGGTCCGGGGCTCGGAGAGCCAATAAGGGGTCTGTGAATCTCTGGAGGGCCAACTTTACATGTAACAACTTGCTGAATTAACTGATTATGTTTGTCACTGCTTTGTATAAAGTATATGTTATCTGGACATTCTGCTGCACAGGAAATAAAGCATATGTGAAAGCTTACTAGTGGTTTTATTGGACATCAATTTTGAGAGCAGTCTCAGCCTGTCTCGGGGCCCCAAAGCAGTCTCGTTCCGCCTTGCATAATTTCTCTTGGAAGCCCTGTCTGACATTGTACATAAAACGTCATATTGTAGGAATAGCAGGGTCATCTTGTTTTAACTGGCTTTATATAATTTGCTTAAAATGTTATATTGGTAAACACTTTTTAATTATCATCAACAAAGATGTACAATGAAACAACTGAAATATTTACTTATTTAACTAAAAAAATCTACATTGTGAAACATTTTAATCTGATAAAAAAAATACTTTTTTATTAACATATTTCAGTGGGTGATAATTCTATCTTTTCATTGTTCTTTTTAGTTATATATTCTAGCTGAAGCTTCCATGTTTGCTGCATTCATATTTAGATTATTGTTTAAAAACATTTTACATAATGATCATTGATTGTACTAGAACTAGTCGTCAAGGGTCCAACTTATGTGTTCGGAATAGACAGGTGATTAGTTTACACAGGTTAAATTAGCACATATTTCCTACATTGGGACTATATGTTAAGTTCCGTTTATACTGGATTCCCTTTTATTCAGTATTCAGATTACAAAGGTTTCAATGTATTTCTTTAAGAAACAAACCTTGTATTTCATGTACATGTCTATAATGTTTTGGCAATTGAATAATATAACGGTTCATTGTACGAATTTTATGCATTTGAGTAAGATTTTGCTGTCCAAGATATACCAGCATAGGTATTAAATGTTTTTTTTTTTAAATTTTACAAGATAATATGGAACGATGTCAGAAAATGTTGGGATATCTTCCTTGACGACTAGTTCTTGTACAATGCATGATCATTATTTAAAACGTGTTTTAACAATAATTTAAATATGAATACAACAATCAAGGAAGCTGCAGCTAGATCATATAATTAAAAAGAACCCATGAAATTATTGCCTACAAAATTATTAGACTTTCCATGTTTAGCCTTTTAGCGTACATGATGAAGGTTGATCCAAGAAAGCGTCGTGTGCATTAAGTATGCTTTATTTTACTAACATTGGATCGATACCTCTGCTGATGGACTATTAGTCCCCAGGGTATAATCCGCAGGTGTTTCGTCACTGATATGGTTTATTAGATATACTTATTATTGAAATTTACAGTTCCCAAATAATGTAGCTACCATTCAAACTAAAGTTATCCTGCCTCAGACACCTGTAACCTTTGTCGATTTGGTCTCTCCTGTTTAGCCCCTTTTATAAAAAGAAAGTTTAAACAATGATGGTCATTAATTTCACCAACATCAACAAAAAGAACAAGCACGGGTTTATAGTGTTTCAACAATATTTCAGCTATATTTCCTTATCTTAATTAAACAGTTTTCTTTCTCCCAAAGACATTTAAATTATTTGTCTTTCCAATAAATTGATTTTGAGCGTACCTGATGAAAGTTATTCTAGAAACGCATTGTGTGTACTAAGTTAGAGATTTACGTTTTTATTACTCTTCAATCGTAATAAGTTGTCAATATTATTAAAACGAAAACAAAACTGACAAAAGACAAAAATGCAATTTGCAGACATTATCTTGTTCTCTAACATTGTACCTAAAACGTCATATTGTAGGAATAGCAGGGCATCTTGTTTTAACTGGCTTTGTGAAGCATCTGTCAGCTGAAATATTTACTTATTTAACTAAATAAATATACATTTTGAAACCTTTTAATCTGATAAAAAAAACTTTTTTCCCCCATATTTTAGTGGGTGACAATTTCTTTCTTTTCATTGGTTCTTTTTAAATATATGATCTAGCTGATACTTCCTTGTATGATGTATCCATATTTAAATTATTGTTAAAACACGCTTTAAATGATAATTCATTATACTTTTACTACCATAATGAATACGATTTCTATTTTCAAAATTATCTTCAAATCGAAATATTTCTAAAATCCCTTCAATATATATCAACACAGGGTACATTTCCATTGATATGAATCATCTATGAATGAACACTGCCTGTGTTTGTCAAGTTGTAAGGAGATGTGTGAAATTAAGAGAGACGTATGTCTATTAGCCTCACAAGAAAAGTAAGGAATGTGTTGACGAAGAACAGACAATGTAATAATAAAAATAAACGATGAATAAAACACAACACATGCAACGAAATACTGAGCAATTCGAACCAACTAAAAACCGGGGGTCAATTCAGGTATGATATGTTACTTCGTAAAACAAATACTTTAAGTACATTTTGATTACTGTTGAATTTATTTTTGCAATCGGCCATAACTTTAAATATTGCCATTGTTGAACCAAAATCACTTTCCTTATCATAAACGTTTGGACGCATGTTTTCTCTGTTGACAGGAGAATCTCTGATTCGAAACTGACTTTGACAATTATCTTTGTTTTATTTATGTTGTTTTGAATTTAACCACGAATTTTAACGTAATACCTTTATTTGTATCGTCTCTACATGAAGGGTGATCTATATCGAGCAGAATGTATTTCCTTTTGGCACTCCCACACATATGGCTTACGGTCCTAAAACATTTTCATACGAAAGCCCATTTTATTAGGTTCGATCAGAACATGGTATATAGTATGTTTTTTTCTTGTACGAGTACTAAACATGTGCCCCAAAGTTTTATGTCACCAGGGGATCATCTAAATATGTGTTGTTTTCCCAACTTTTGTTTTTATGCTTTGTTTTGCCCTTTATCGTGTAATAATTTTAATGAATCCACAAAATAGTCTTTAAAATGTAATCAGCCGTCAACTAAATTAATTTGATTAGATTTTTTGGTGTTTTAACGCCACTTTCAGCAATATTTCAGCGATATCATGGCAACCAGTTTTAGTGGTGGAAGAAGCTGGAGTGCCCGGAGAGACCCACCGACCATGGGCAAGCATCTAGTAAACTTTATCACTTGCGACTGCGAGTCGAGTGCACCCTTTTTGTAATTTACAAAGTCGGGCGCGAAACCACGCCGTATTGGTGATAGGCTTGGATGAGTTGTTAGGTAATCCAAATACCTAACTCATTGAGCCACCCTGGCCCTTTTAAATTAATTACAATCACATATAACATTAAAGCACTATAAAAGTTGATACAATATTTATAAGTAAGTCAGTACAATATCGAAATCTTCATCAGCTTCAAAAGATCTGAAACGGCGTCTCTGTAGCGGTTTATGTCAATTCCGCATAAGCTGGTCCAGTCTTGTGTCAATGCTACTGTATTTGAGAAATTACAGAGACAAACTTCGGAGATTTTTTATTAATTGAAATTAAAAATATGTATTCAGACTGTTCAGATTATGTACATTGCACTTTAAATTTAACCTAAAACTCACTTTGCATAAATAGAAAATTTTCAAAATGTCACATTTATTTACATATTAATTATAACTTTTTTCCTTTTCATTGATTAAACCTTATACATTTAAATATACAAATACAAATTATCAGTTATTTTGGTCAAATCAACACTTAATTAATGCTAAACAATTAAACAGTCCAACAGGTAAAAAATCATAGTTAGATAAATAGGAATACCTGATTTTCAAAAGTTGGATAAATGGGAAGACATCGTAGATAGCTTGTCAGAAAGAATGTTATATATTAATTGGACGCCAACGAAAAATGTTTGCAGGACATACTATGCAAAACAAAAACCATTCCTATATATGTTTTTTTAATATATATATATATAATTGAGAAATGCGACAAAATTCCCATGTGAGGACATGATTTTTATGCTATCACTTCAAACACTAGACAACATGTATGTTCGTTTTGGAGATAAAATGTTTCGTTAAATTCTTGGAACTCCTATGCAAACGAATTTTACTCCTTTCATTGCTGATTTGTATTTATAAAACACTATCATTAAGGATGCCGTTCTCATAAATAGTTGAAAAGCTTCAGTAAATTTTATTATCGTTATAAAGATCTTTAATATATTATAACTCTACATGGAGAGATATGATCAACAAGATCATGTTTCATCCCTGTTTTTATGGTGACGTTAATAACAAAATAAAAGTTAAAATCTGATACATCTAAACTTGTAAAATCACTTCACTAAGAGTGGAGGTTAAGGCCAATAAAACTAGTTGAACCCTGCCACCTTTAATTGAAGTGCTTGTACCTTTCCAGGAAAGTAATTTGTCTTGGATTTGTCTGCTAGGATTATCGATTTTGCCTCTTTCTATGATTTTCTATTGGAAGTTAGAAATGTTCCGAGTGTGGTATTTTTTTTTCTATCATTTTATTGCTTGGTTGATTTATTATCGCTTAGCGTTTAGCGAGTAGTGTTTCAGCTATATTCAGGAAGAGAACAAGTTCAATAATATATAAAACCTATAGAAATGAGGGAGTAGATGTGTCAACCGGGTCAGCGACATTTGACTGCCACTGAAAAAATATAGAGAGTTGAACAGGGACGTAAATTTTAGTCTTAGTAGTGGCAACAATAGGCTTACTCTTTCTCGAAATCGACAAGTCGTTAGCTCACAGGGAGCGTGGTACTCTCCAAACACCTTACCCACTATGGTTCACTGTCAGGCTTTCAGTATTGTAACATGAGAGCCCCCATCTAGAAGGATCCCCTAATGCTCCATCCAGGATGCGGTGAGGATAATTGTGGGAACATTCACCAATACCTAGAAATTGAACGGCTAATGCAAAATAAAGAGACCGAAACCTCCATATGCTACCTTAAAACATTGGAAGTGAATCAATGTTCATGGATTAAATTTCTTCTTCTCCACATGTGATAACACATATCATTACATCGTGGAAATTCATGATTTAATATTTTCTACGTTGTTTTATCAGAATAACTGTTATTAGGCAAATATTACAATAAGCGCTACTTCCTTTTTTGGATGGCAAAGATTTGAAATGTGTATCTAACCCCTAGCCTGCAGTTGAGCGACACTCTTTACTTCTGCCGACAAACACTACATCTGGACATCTTTGTCGTCATAATCTGTACATATTAAATTGTAGGAATAGCATGGGCATTTCGTTTTTACTTGGTTTAATGTGTATTCTTGCTTAAAACCAACTCAGTAATTTGTCA
Source organism: Bathymodiolus septemdierum (assembly GCA_963383655.1). Lineage (NCBI taxonomy): Eukaryota > Metazoa > Mollusca > Bivalvia > Mytilida > Modiolidae > Bathymodiolus > Bathymodiolus septemdierum. The sequence continues at coordinate 99,501,799 of OY726517.1, read as the reverse complement.
GCTATGTATATCATGACGAGAACAAGTTAATGTTCAATGAGATGATGACGAGGTCCGCTTTGCACTAGACCAAAACGCATAGTTGGATTGTTGTAGTGCTAGCTCACTGAAACAGAAGTCCGCGGATAAACACATTATTCTGATTCCGAGCCAACCAGTCTTTGCTCTTTCTCCTTAATGCTCCATGATTAGCGGAGAACCAACAAATACCAATTTAATAGTCTTTGGTTTGACCCGATCGAGGCTCGAACACACGATCTTCCACATTTGAACCATCACACCACAGATGTAGTTACAATGTTTTACAATGGAATTATAAACCGGATCATTGTAGAATAAAAAGTAATTGAGTATAGATTTTGTTATTCTTCATTTTTACGTAGGTTGTGAATATTTTAGAAATAATATGACACGATGTCAGAAAAGGTTTGCATATCTTCCTTGGCGATTATAGTTGTATTATTGTCTTTTTATTTGTTTGTACATGTATTTGTATTGCATCGATCCAATTGGATTTTAGTTTTCCAAGTAAATAAAGTTATTAAAACGGTGTTTTTAACAATAATTTGAATATGAACACAACAGACAAGGAAGTAGCAGATAATATGTAGGTTTATGTACTTGGAAATAACCAATAAAAAGGCAGATATAACCACCCGTTCAAACAATGGGTTTATTATTTTAAAGAATTTAGGTTTCATGATGTGGATTTTTTCTCAGATAAATATCAGTAAATAAATATATATAGGTTTAGAATTTCATATAATCATCAACAAAATATATATTACCCTCAATAATAGATCCAGTACCAGATTCAGATAAAGAGAGGCCCTAGGCTATTTCACTTGTGAGGTCCCTCACAATTCCCCACCTTCATGACTGGAGAAAGATGGAAGTGTGTTTAATCAATTTCAATAAAGGCAAAGATGATGAGGTGTGCTTAGAATTCTGCAGTATTCTGAAATGGGGTGCAACGCTGTAAGGAAAATTACTAAAGGTTTTCTTAGAAAGTACAGTACGCTATGACAGCATAAGTGTGAAAGTTCAATAACAGTGTTAAAAATATTATACACCTTGGTTGGACGGCCCCTAATTTTCGAGGTCCTAGACTTCAGCCTATTGAGTCTATTGGTAAATCCGGCACTAAATAAACCCCGGTAGTTTTGAATAGGCTTAGGTATATAATCGACAATACATGTCAATTTCTGAGTAGTACATTTGTATATACGAAAGGTTTGACAGTTTATTATTCCTTTATGCCATACTTTATTTTAAAGTGCTAACAGGCCTCAACACACTCCATAGTTATTTATATTTATTTTCGAATAACAAAAACATTGACAAATTATTGCACATATATACATTTTAATAATTAAGTATATAAAATATGAAAAAGTATCTTTGATAAGTTTTTGCTATAGTGTGGAATAGAAGGCAGAAAAGTCATTTGTCAACGAAATCACTTTTTAGCACTCATTCCAAAAATGGTTTACGCAACTTTCTTCATAGACATTATTGCAAAAAATTATATCAGGTTACTTGATTGTAGTTAAGGTGTTTTTTTGTTGTGTATCATTTGATTCGCTCGAAGCTGATTTAAAGCTAAAATTAAAAGGTTGTTTGAGTAAATAAACGTTAGAGAATACCGAAGGGGCAATCAAAATTTGAAAATCCAGAGAAACTGGCAGCATAAGGTACACAAGACGAAGAAAAACAAAACAAAAACACAACACAATATGTGTTGGACACCCCTATGCACAACTTGAGTTAAAGACGACCCGAACATCGTTATTTAGGTAACCAGTACATTGTAGGAATATTTCTATGAGGGAATGTGGCGTTTAGAGGTTTAGTTGATAAATCATGTGTATTGATGATATCTAGATCAGGAATGGGTGTATTTTGAAAAACTTTATTGACAATATCCCCTTTTATAATATGTACATAATATTTACGTCAAGCAATATTAATATTGTTACCTGCTTTATTAGCTGGACCAACAAATTCTAGAAATTGACAGATTTTTATCCTTTAGATTTGGTATGGAACTAATCTCAAAATGTCCATAAATTTAGTTTTAAAATTACTCAAAATTTTGTTATTAGCACTCTCCATCTCACACCAATTATTACATTAAGGCGTCAAAGACGACATTGCCACATTGTTTTGCAGTTTATTCTTCCCTTCTCAAGAAAACGTTTTGGTAAAGATGAAGTAATCACTTCGAAAATGTTGAGGTCTTCACCATGACTTGATTGACTGCTATGGAATATCTGTGTCACAAATGACCTCATTCATGACTTATCCCCGGGTTTGTAACTAGATTAACACGACTGGTGCCACTAGTGGAGCAGGAACTGCTTATCCTTCTGGAACACTTGAGTTCACACCGGTTTTAAGTGGGGTTAGTGTTGCTCGATCTTTAGCTTCCTGTATAGTGTTTTGGTTTTACCCGGTCGGGGCTCGAACACACGATCTACCGCATTCGAGACGAGCACACCAACCATCACACTACCGATGTGGTTGCAATGCTTTGACAATTGAATTATACACCGGATATTTGTTTAATAAAAAGTACGTGACTATAGATTTTGTTATTCTTCTATTTCCGTAGGTTGCGAATATATTTTTTTTAAATAATATGGCACGATATCAGAAAAGGTTTGCATGTCTTCCTTGACGACTAGTTTTATTACAATGGACGATCATTATTGTCTTTTTGTTTGTCTGTATTTGTATTGCATCGATACAATTGGATTTTTGTTTTGCAATTAAATAAAGTTATTAAAACGGGTCTTTTAACAATAATTTGAATATGAACACAACAGACATGGAAGTTGCTTCAACACTGACATGGTTGATTAAATATATATTTTTATCGAAATTTACAATTCCTTAACCGTAATTATTATTTAAACTAATGTTTTTCCCCCTCAGACATATATGACAATAGCCGATTTTGGCTATCCTGCTTAGGCCCTTTCGTTTCCTTGCATACACAGACTTTTAAGTTATTTGGCTTTCAAATATTTTGGCTTTGAGCGTACCTGATAAAGATCATTCCGGAACGTGTCGTGCGCACTAAATTTGATGTCTACGTTTTTATTGGAACACTGAAGCATAGGCAGTCAGTGTCTATATAAGTCATGTCTAATAAGTGATAGTAATACAATATTAATCGATACTTTTATAACCTGACGATTCGCTGCCAAAAAAAATGACAGAGGAAAAACACACAGATCGCATATACTATCTCTTTGTCTATCACCAGTGACCTCAGTTGATTCTTACTATTATATTTAGATTATTTGGTTTTCTTGATACAAAAAACTTTAAAAATTATTAGGCTTTTCGTGTTTAGCCTTTTAGCGTACCTGATGAAGGTTATTCCGGAAACGTGTCTTGTGCATTTAAAACGTTTTTATTACTATCATTATGTCGATACCTCTGCTGATGGACTATTAGTCCCCATGGTATAATTTGCACAGCATCAGTGTTTCGCCGCAGATGGCTTATTAGATATATATGTACTTATTATTGAAATTTACAGTTCCCAAATAATGTAACTATCATTCAAGCTAAAGTTCTCCTGTCTCATGTATATGTGATCTTTATCGATTATGTCTATCCTGTTTAGATTCTTTTATGAAAAGAAAGATTAAACAGTGATGGTCATATCAACAAAACGAAAAATCACGGGTTTTTGGTTTTTAACGCCACTTTCAACAATATTTCAGTTCTAACCCTCATCTTAGCAAAACAGTTTTCTTTCTCCCAAAGATTTTAAAATTATTTGGCCTTCCAATATAGTGAATTTGAGCGTACCTGATGAAGGTTATTCTAGAAACGTGTCTTGTGCACTAAGTTAGATAGCTACGTTTAATTGTTCTTCAATCGTCATAAGTTGTGAATATTTTTTTTTAAACTGACAAAAGACAAAAATGCAATTTGCAGACATTATCTCTTTATCTAACAATATCAGGGTCTATGAGAGAGGGTTCAGCTGGTACATCGGTCGGGGGCTCGGAGAGCCAATAAGGGGTCTGTGAATCTCTGGAGGGCCAACTTAACAAGTAACAACTTGCTGAATTAACTGATTATGTTTGTCACTGCTTTGTATAAAGTATATGTTATATGGACATTCTGCTGCACAGGAAATAAAGCATATGTGAAAGTTTACTAGTGATTTTATTGGACATCAATTTTGAGAGCAGTCTCAGCCTGTCTCGGGGCCCCAAAGCAGTCTCGTTCCGCCTTGCATAAGTTATCTTGGAAGCCCTGTCTGACATTGTACCTAAAACGTCATATTGTAGGAATAGCAGGGTCATCTTGTTTTAACTGGCTTTATATAATTTGCTTAAAATGTTATATTGGTAAACACTTTTTAATTATCAACAAAGATGTACAATGAAACAACTGAAATATTTACTTATTTAACTAAATAAATCTACATTGTGAAACATTTTAATCTGATAAAAAAAATACTATTTTTTTTACATATTTCAGTGGGTGATAATTCTGTCTTTTCATTGTTCTTTTTAGTTATATGTTCTAGCTGAAACTTCCATGTTTGTTGCATTCATATTTAGATTATTGTTTAAAAACATTTTACATAATGATCATTGATTGTACTAGAACTAGTCGTCAAGGGTCCAACTTATGTGTTCGGAATAGACAGGTGATTAGTTTATACAGGTTAAAATAGCACATATTTCCTACATTGGGACTATATGTTAAGTTCCGTTTATACTGGATTCCCTTGTATTCAATATTCAGATTACAAAGGTTTCAATGTATTTCTTTAAGAAACAAACCTTGTATTTCATGTACATGTCTATAATGTTTTGGCAATTGAATAATATAACGGTTCATTGTACGAATTTTATGCATTTGAGTAAGATTTTTCTGTCCAAGATATACCAGCATAGGTATTAAATGTTGTTTTTTTTTAATTATACAAGATAATATGGAACGATGTCAGAAAATGTTGGGATATCTTCCTTGACGACTAGTTCTTGTACAATGCATGATCATTATTTAAAACGTGTTTTAACAATAATTTAAATATGAATACAACAATCAAGGAAGCTGCAGCTAGATCATATAATTAAAAAAGAACTCATGAAATTATTGCCTACAAAATTATTAGACTTTCCATGTTTAGCCTTTTAACGTACATGATGAAGGTTGATCCAAGAAAGCGTCGTGTGCATTAAGTATGCTTTATTTTACTACCATTGGGTCGATACCTCTGCTGATGGACTATTTGTCCCCAGGGTATAATCCGCAGGTGTTTTGTCACTGATATGGTTTATTAGATATACTTATTATTGAAATTTACAGTTCCCAAATAATGTAGCTACCATTCAAACTGCCTCAGGCCTATGTAACCTTTGTCGATTTGGTCTCTCCTGTTTAGCTCCTTTTATAAAAAGAGAGTTTAAACAATGATGGTCATTAATTTCACCAACATCAACAAAAAGAACAAGCACGGGTTTATAGTGTTTCAACAATATTTCAGCTATATTTCCTTATCTTAATTAAACAGTTTTCTTTCTCCCAAAGACATTTAAATTATTTGTCTTTCCAATAAATTGATTTTGAGCGTACCCGATGAAAGTTATTCTAGAAACGCATTGTGTGTACTAAGTCAGAGATTTACGTTTTTATTACGCTTCAATCGTAATAAGTTGTCAATATCATTAAAACGAAAACAAAACTGACAAAAGACGAAAATGCAATTTGCAGACATTATCTTGTTCTCTAACATTGTACCTAAAACGTCATATTGTAGGAATAGCAGGGCATCTTGTTTTAACTGGCTTTGTGAAGCATCTGTCAGCTGAAATATTTACTTATTTAACTAAATAAATATACATTTTGAAACCTTTTAATCTGATAAAAAAAACTTTTTTCCCCCATATTTTAGTGGGTGACAATTTCTTTCTTTTCATTGGTTCTTTTTAAATATATGATCTAGCTGATACTTCCTTGTCTGATGTATCCATATTTAAATTATTGTTAAAACACGCTTTAAATGATAATTCATTATACTTTTACTACCATAATGAATACGATTTCTATTTTCAAAATTATCTTCAAATCGAAATATTTCTAAAATCCCTTCAATATATATCAACACAGGGTACATTTCCATTGATATGAATCATCTATGAATGAACACTGCCTGTGTTTGTCAAGTTGTAAGGAGATGTGTGAAATTAAGAGAGACGTATGTCTATTAGCCTCACAAGAAAAGTAAGGAATGTGTTGACGAAGAACAGACAATGTAATAATAAAAATAAACGATGAATAAAACACAACACATGCAACGAAATACTGAGCAATTCGAACCAACTAAAAGCCGGGGGGCCATTCAGGTATGATATGTTACTTCGTAAAACAAATACTTTAAGTACATTTTGATTACTGTTGAATTTATTTTTGCAATCGGCCATAACTTTAAATATTGCCATTGTTGAACCAAAATCACTTTCCTTATCATAAACGTTTGGACGCATGTTTTCTCTGTTGACAGGAGAATCTCTGATTCGAAACTGACTTTGACAATTATCTTTGTTTTATTTATGTTGTTTTGAATTTAACCACGAATTTTAACGTAATACCTTTATTTGTATCGTCTCTACATGAAGGGTGATCTATATCGAGCAGAATGTATTTCCTTTTGGCACTCCCACACATATGGCTTACGGTCCTAAAACATTTTCATACGAAAGCCCATTTTATTAGGTTCGATCAGAACATGGTATATAGTATGTTTTTTTCTTGTACGAGTACTAAACATGTGCCCCAAAGTTTTATGTCACCAGGGGATCATCTAAATATGTGTTGTTTTCCCAACTTTTGTTTTTATGCTTTGTTTTGCCCTTTATCGTGTAATAATTTTAATGAATCCACAAAATAGTCTTTAAAATGTAATCAGCCGTCAACTAAATTAATTTGATTAGATTTTTTGGTGTTTTAACGCCACTTTCAGCAATATTTCAGCGATATCATGGCAACCAGTTTTAGTGGTGGAAGAAGCTGGAGTGCCCGGAGAGACCCACCGACCATGGGCAAGCATCTAGTAAACTTTATCACTTGCGACTGCGAGTCGAGTGCACCCTTTTTGTAATTTACAAAGTCGGGCGCGAAACCACGCCGTATTGGTGATAGGCTTGGATGAGTTGTTAGGTAATCCAACTACCTAACTCATTGAGCCACCCTGGCCCTTTTAAATTAATTACAATCACATATAACATTAAAGCACTATAAAAGTTGATACAATATTTATAAGTAAGTCAGTACAATATCGAAATCTTCATCAGCTTCAAAAGATCTGAAACGGCGTCTCTGTAGCGGTTTATGTCAATTCCGCATAAGCTGGTCCAGTCTTGTGTCAATGCTACTGTATTTGAGAAATTACAGAGACAAGCTTCGGAGATTTTTTATTAATTGAAATTAAAAATATGTATTCAGACTGTTCAGATTATGTACATTGCACTTTAAATTTAACCTAAAACTCACTTTGCATAAATAGAAAATTTTCAAAATGTCACATTTATTTACATATTAATTATAACTTTTTTCCTTTTCATTGATTAAACCTTATACATTTATATATACAAATACAAATTATCAGTTATTTTGGTCAAATCAACACTTAATTAATGCTAAACAATTGAACAGTCCAACAGGTAAAAAATCAAAGTTAGATAAATAGGAATACCTGATTTTCAAAAGTTGGATAAATGGGAAGACATCGTAGATAGCTTGTCAGAAAGAATGCTATATATTAATTGGACGCCAAAGAAAAATGTTTGCAGGACATACTATGCAAAACAAAAACCATTTCTTTATTTGTTTTTTTAATATATATATATATAATTGCGAAATGCGACAAAATTCCCATGTGAGAAGATGATTTTTATGCTATCACTTCAAACACTAGACAACATGTATGTTCGTTTTGGAGATAAAGTGTTTCGTCAAATTCTTGGAACTCCTATGCAAACGAATTTTACCCCTTTCATTGCTGATTTGTATTTATAAAACACTATCATTAAGGATGCCGTTCTCATAAATAGTTGAAAAGCTTCAGTAAATTTTATTATCGTTATAAAGATCTATAATATATTATAACTCTACATGGAGAGATATGATCAACAAGATCATGTTTCATCCCTGTTTTTATGGTGACGTTAATAACAAAATAAAAAGTTAAAATCTGATACATCTAAACTTGTAAAATCACTTCACTAAGAATGGAGGTTAAGGCCAATAAAACTAGTTGAACCCTGCTACCTTTAATAGAAGTGCTTGTACCTTTGTAGGAAAGTAATTTGTCTTGGATTTGTCTGCTAGGATTATCGATTTTGCCTCTTTCTATGATTTTCTATTGGAAGTCAGAAATGTTCCGAGTGTGGTATTTTTTTTTCTATCATTTTATTGCTTGGTTGATTTATTAACGTCTAGCGAGCAGTGTTTCAGCTATATTCAGGAAGAGAACAAGTTCAATAATATATAAAACCTATAGAAATGAGGGAGTAGATGTGTCAACCGGGTCAGCGACATTTGACTGCCACTGAAAAAATATAGAGAGTTGAACAGGGACGTAAATTATAGTCTTAGTAGTGGCAACAATAGGCTTACTCTTTCTCGAAATCGACAAGTCGTTAGCTTACAGGGAGCGTGGTACTCTCCAAACACCTTACCCACTATGGTTCACTGTCAGGCTTTCAGTATTGTAACATGAGAGCCCCCATCTAGAAGGATCCCCTAATGCTCCATCCAGGATGCGGTGAGGACAATTGTGGGAACATTCACCAATACCTAGAAATTGAACGGCTAATACAAAATAAAGAGACCGAAACCTCCATATGCTACCTTAAAACATTGGAAGTGAATCAATGTTCATGGATTAAATTTCTTCTTCTCCACATGTGATAACACATATCATTACATCGTGGAAATTCATGATTTAATATTTTCTACGTTGTTTTATCAGAATAACTGTTATTAGGCAAATATTACAATATTACAGTATAGATTTTGTTATTCTTCATTTTTACGTAGGTTGTGAATATTTTAGAAATAATATGACACGATGTCAGAAAAGGTTTGCATATCTTCCTTGGCGATTATAGTTGTATTATTATTTTTTTATTTGTTTGTACATGTATTTGTATTGCATCGATCCAATTGGATTTTTGTTTTCCAAGTAAATAAAGTTATTAAAACGGTGTTTTTAACAATAATTTGAATATGAACACAACAGACAAGGAAGTAGCAGATAATATGTAGGTTTATGTACTTGGAAATAACCAATAAAAAGGCAGCTATAACCAACCGTTCAAACAATGGGTTTATTATTAAAAGAATTTAGGTTTCTTGATGTGGATTTTTTCTCAGTTAAATATCAGTAAATAAATATATATAGGTTTAGAATTTCATATAATCACCAACAAAATATATATTACCCTCAATAATAGATCCAGTACCAGATTCAGATAAAGAGAGGCCCTAGGCTATTTCACTTGTGAGGCCCCTCCCAATTCCCCACCTTCACAACTGGAGGAAGATGGAAGTGTGTTTATTCAATTTCAATAAAGGCAAAGATGATGAGGTGTGCTTAGAAGTCCAATAACAGTGTTAAAAATATTATACTCCTTGGCCCCCTAAATTTCGAGCCCCTAGGCTTCAGACTATCGAGTCTATTGGTAAATCCGGCACTGAATAGACCCCGGTAGTTTTGAATAGGCTTAAATATATAATCGACAAGGTGTACTACCACTAAACATGGGTACCAGTCGAAAAGAACGTATCTAGGAGGCAAAAAAAAAGGGGGGGTATGCTTAAAATAAAAATTTTCATATTAATTAGATGTTAAATGTACAAATGAAGCATATATACATGTCATAAGATGCTTATTGTGTTGAAAATCAGCTTCATACTTGTAATATATTGAGATAAAAAGCCATTGTCATGTTATTTCACAATATCAACTCAACAGCTGAAAAATCTGATTTTTTCATTAAAAGCTTCATGGAGGTACCTTTGTATATGGACATTAATTCTTTCAAATATTGGACTGCCATATACCTGATATAGTTTTTTTGACTGGATATTGATATAGGAATATAAATAAGGCAAAGAAAATGTTAAAGAAACAAGTTTTTATTGCTCTTAGGTGTACTACCACTAAACATGGGTACCAGTCGAAAAGAACGTATGGGAAAGTAGTACGTAAACAGAAAATGGATTCCTACATTGTTGGATAAAAAATAAACCCTATTAGATACTGCAAAATACTGAATGTCAGCAGAAACCTACACATTTTAGGATAATTTTAAGCCCATATTTGATGTCCTTGTGGTTTTAAATAAAAAAATTATTGCATTGGAAAGAAACCACCTGAATTTGTGTTAAATCGAAAGTGAAAGTAGGATTTTTGACGGTAGACATCTTCAGACTGTCTGTTTTTTCTTATATGCCATTAAATGTATGTTGATTTTCGGAGTTAAGCTTCCTATTAGGTACCCCTTCCATGAGATATGAGTGTCACTTAGATTAAACTTAAGGTGAATCCTGTATGAAATTTCAAAAAGATGTTATTTAACATAGAAGGCTAGGGAGAATTCTTTAGTGGTATTACACCACAATACATTTCAATTTCTGAGTAGTACATTTGTACATACAAAAGGTTTGACAGTTTAGTATTCCTTTATGCCATACTTTATTTTAAAGTGCTAACAGGCCTCAACACACTCCATAGTTATTTATATATATTTTCGAATAACAAAAATATTGACAAATTATCGCACATATATATATTTAAATAATTAAGTATATAAAATATGAAAAAGTATCTTTGATAAGTTTTTGCTATAGTGTGGAATAGAAGGCAGAAAAGTCATATTTGTGAACGAAATCACTTTTTAGCACTCACTCCAAAAATGGTTTACGCCACTGTGCTTTTTGTTGTGTACCATTTGCTCGAAGCTGATTTAAAGCTGAAATTAAAAGGTTGTTTGAGTAAATAAACGTTAGAGAATACCGAAGGGGCAATCAAAAATTGACATTCCACAGAAACTGGCAGCATAAGGTACACAAGACGAAGAAAAACAAAACAAAAACACAACACAATATGTGTTGGACACCACTATGCACAACTTGAGTTAAAGACGACCCGAACATCGTTATTTAGGTAACCAGTACATTGTAGGAATATTTCTATGAGGGAATGTGGCGTTTAGAGGTTTAGTTGATAAATCATGTGTATTGATGATATCTAGATCAGGAATGGGTGTATTTTGAAATTTTTTATTGACAATCTCCCCTTTTATAATATGTCTATAATATTTACGTCAAGCAATATTAATGTTGTTACCTGCTTTATTAGCTGGACCAAAAAATTCTAGAAACTGACAGATTTTGTTCCTTTAGTATTGGTATGGAACTAATCTCAAAATGTCCATAAATTTAATTTTAAAATTACACAAGGCTTTATTATTACCACTCTCCATCTCACACCACTTATTACATTAAGGACGTCAAAGACGACATTACCACATTTTTGTTTTGCAGTTTATTTTTCCCCTTCTCAAGAAAACGTTTCGGTAAAGCTGAAGTCATCACTTCGAAAATTTAGAGGTCTCCACCATGACTTGATTGACTGTTATGGAATATCTGTGTCACAAATGACCTCATTCATGACTTATCCCAGGGTTTGTAACTAGATTAACACGACTGGTGCCACTAGTGGAGCAGGAACTGCTTATCCTTCGGAACTCTTGAGTTCACACCGGTCTTAGTGAGGTTAGTGTTGCTCGATCTTTAGTTTCCTGGATATTGTTTTGTCTAATGTAGTTTGTTTCACTTGTCGTAAGCACTTCCCGGTTCTTTTCTCATTCATGACTTATTACCCGGTTTGTAACTAGATTAACACGACGGGTGCCACTAGTGGAGCAGGAACTGCTTGCCCTTCCGGAGCACCGATTTTTAGTGGGGTTCGTGTTACTCGATCTTTTGTTTTATGTGTATGCTTTGCTTTGTAGATCGTTGTTTGTCCTTTTTCTTTTGGTCATTGTGTTGTCTGTTCTTCTGTGACTTACGGATTCTGATTACCCCTTTGGTATCTTCAAACTCTTCTTGCCCTCTTTGTCTTGAGCAATGTAACAATATGGCCGCAAAGTTGATAAATAAAGAGTTTGAAGATACTAAAGGGGTAATCAGAATTCGTAAATCGAAGGACAGACAACATAATGGCCAAAAGAAAAATGACAAAAGGACAAGTAACGATGTACAAATCACTACACTAAAGATTGAGCAACACCAATGTCACTAAATACCAGGGTAAACGCAGGTGCTCTGAAAGGGTAAGCAGTTACGTTATTGCTCCACTAGAAAAAACCAGTCGTACTACTCTAGTTACAAACCCGGTGATTAGCCATGCTTGAAGAATGGGCCGGGAAGTGCTTATGACAAGTGGAACATATATGTGGTCATTTGTGATACAGATGTTCGTAACGGTTTATCAAATCATAGTGGCGACCGTGAAAAACTTTCGAAGTGATGACTTCAGCTTAACCAAAAGGAACCCTTGGTTCAGTAGCTTCCTTGTTAGCAGCAACCCTCGATCAAAGAAATCCTACTTTATGATTCTACAATAATTATGCAAGAATTATATTTTTCAGGCTAAAACCTTCAGATTGATTCAGATTTTTATCCTGGGAATATCAGTTGCTGAAATATCTCCTCAGAAGTACGTAGAGATTAATTAGTCTGTCTTCAAATATAACTGGCTATTACAAATATCATGGTTATACATAACATAATGTTAAGTTGTTAATTGTAAACTAACGAAACTGAAAACAGTATTCAGTATATATTTTTTTACTCTGTCTAATTTTACATGGTAAAGTTTGTTACAGAATGATAGAGTTGAAAACAAAGTGTCTAGTATATGGCAAAATTCGGATATTACTGCAAATATATGTGAGCAAAAATGCAATAAGTCTTTTGAAAGAACACATCGAAGAGGGAAATACTGCAAAATAAAATGTGTTTCTTTTACACTGTATAGAAAATGTCTAGTAGGAATGGCAATGTTGTAATGAAGCTTGAACACTACTGTTTCCAACCTAATGCGAAAGTTAGAAACAAACTCTTAATAAATGTTCATTTCTTTCAGTATTTGCAGCAATTACTACCAACAGGCAACAAGATATTCATATTCCTGTGGGTTGTGGGCGAGGTGTACCGGTACAGAGTAAGATTGGTGTTAATTATGCAACTGTATTGTTGTGTGTGTTCTCCTTTTCACTATTCAGATTTACCTCACATATCTGCATAGCTCAAAAGTCTTTACACACTAATTTTATCTTTTATTTTCAAAAAATTCTCCTGATGTAATTTCCTGGCCGATTGTATTGAATTTGGACCTTTAAAAGCAGAATTAATATGAGTTTATTTTCCATATGCTCATATATTTTTTTATTTATTTTTTTTTATTTACAAGCATCTATGATTTATTTACAAAGCATAATATAGAATGTCACAGTTGTCTATAATTGCATAGTAAGATTTGGTGAAAAAATTTAACTTCGTGTTTAAATAATATTTTATAGAAAAGTAGAAATAAAATTATATGAAAATTTTCAAAAGAAGAACGAAAGGTTTAAGGATACCATAAGGGAATCAGAAACCGTAATTCGAAAAAGGACAGACAACGCAATGGCCAAAACGATAAAGGACACAAGGAAAAACAATGATCTACAAAACACTACACAGAAAACTAAAGATCGAGTAACATGAACCCCACTAAAAACCGGGGGAAGTTCTTGCTCAACAAGTGACACCCGTCTTGTTACTCTTGTCACAAACCCGATGATATGCCATGAAGACGCTATATCTATTTCTGCTTTTAATGATAAAACTTTCATTAAATTGATTATATATATTTTGAAATAGTCTCTCGGTGAGACGAAAATGTTGTCATTCATCAAAGTATTTAATTCTTTATCACTTTGTTTTGTGTACTTGGTGTTGTTTTGTAGTGTATATATATTCAAATATAACACATTTTGTTCCAAATACATAAATTGAAATATAATACATTATTTTTATAATTATTACAGTTACAAACGTGGATACTCTGAATACTGCTGCGATGATTATGACCACTATCCTGCCTGCTATCGTAAGATTCTCCATTTATATCCTATCATTTATTACACAAAAACAATATAGGGGTACACTGGGCGCAGCATCGTACGACCGCATCAAGTCGACAAGGGCTTCCTCGTGCAACAGTTTTACTGAAAATGATAATTTTCCAACAAAAAACATCACTAGGTAGAAACGGGAAGGAATTTCATAAGGAATATATAGAAAACAAAACTTTATAATAGAACTTTAGATAAAAATAGAAAATTTCGGGCGTTGGTGACATTTGGCTCCCTCGGTAAGAACTACAACAAATATGTTGATACATTCCACACAAGAATTTCCTGAGAAATTCAATGGAAAATCGCATACAAATCGGATTTAAAATCAAAATGTTATCATTTTGTCTTTTGGGTTCTTTTGACAATTTTTATCTCAGATCTAGACCAAATCTGTTTTGAAGAAGGAAGTACAAATTAAAATTTCCAATTTTACCCCACTAACAAACAAACAAACAAACAAAAACAAAACACACAAAACAACACCCTTTGTGGTACATTGATGGTAGGTACATGTATAAGCTCCCCTTAAATCTACTCCGACCTTTATATTAGACCAAGAAACATTGTGTGAAAATTGCTGAAGGACCGGGCAGCTAGAACAAAATGTATTGCACTGAAACAAGTGTGTCTACAGTCGTACTTCGAATTTGACGGCAGTGGTCAACTCGGTACTAAAATTTATGATAAACGGGACGACTTTAATTTTAAAATCATAAATTTTCCAAACATGTGCAGCAATATACCAGCTTCTCCTGCATATTGTGTTTACATCTCGCAATTGATTCGGTATGCAAGGGCCAGTAGCCATTATTCTGATTTCCTGAAACGTCATCTTCATCTGAGAAACAAGCTACTGGACCAGGGCTAATAAAAGATTCGCCTTATTCGATCTCTTAAAAAGTTTATATTCCGATACCAGGATCTTGTCGAAATATATTCCGTCTCTGCAGAAACGATTATAAGCGATGCATTTTCATATAGTGAAAATGTATAAAGATAAAGAAGTCAAGAAAAATGTCAAGGATATATTTTTATCAATGTGTGACGTAAAAATATTTTTGACATTTACGTCACCGAATATGGTGCTGCTTTGACAACTATTTTACCTATTTTGTTCCTGTATTTAAATACTGTTATAGTGACAGCCGGAACCTTTGAACAGTAATTTCTTTAGAAATGCCTGTACCAAGTCAGGGTCATTACGGTTTTCACAGTTTTCCGGTTATTGACTGATTTTGTCTGTTTATATAATTATGAGTTTTTGTAAGATTGTTCGGAGTTCGGTAATTTTGTTATTACCCTTATCAACATGTTTACAGTCTATTAAAAAATAGTACCTATTAGAGCTTCTCATCCAAATGGCAAGTATTGACACATCTTACAATACATTCATGTGATTTATATGGAAACAAAATTAAGAATTCTAAGTAAAAATTAATGTGATCTAGCAGTCCGTCTTTTAAAAAATACTATTGAAATTTGTAAAAAAAAAGATATACAAGACAGTGGCGTAGCCAGAAAAAAAGAACCTGAAAGCAGGGGATTTGAGAGCGCTAAAAGACCTTTCTGTGGTAGCTGATGTTACAGGCATAGTCAAAAGAACCGTTACAGCTCTGTGGATGTTAGGATACAACTCGGGTTTAGCATGCTTGAGTGTGTCAATAAGTGTGCTCGGCTTCTCAGTAGCATTTTGCCATTTACATTTCCATCTTACCATTTCTGCTTTATAGGCTGCACAATTGTTATCGGGCAGGTCGCCTGCAAATGGCATAAAAACCTGAAGTTCTCTTTCTGGTGTAAGGGGGGCAAGTTTTGAAGGGATGAGGTATTGAGCCAGAAACCGGTCTTTGGGAACTACAAGTCTTGTCTCATGTTCATTGGCAATGTGATCGAGCAACGGATAGTATACTGATCGTCGCCAGTATTCTTCTGGTGTATCAGCAGGCACATTGTCTCTGTATTGTTGCCTACCAGTTGTCCTCGGTTTGCTCTGTAATACATTCTGCTTTTCGGCAAGTTTTGTTTTGTCCTGGTACAACTCTTGCCAGACATTGTCATCCTGTCTAAATTTTCGAAGGCTTGAAATAACGGTTTCAGCCTCAGATGCAGCCTCTACCAAGTCAATTGAAGGTCTTTGTAAAAGGTTGGATAATGCCAAACTGTATTGAAGCACACATTCAGTAACAACAAGAGCAACCATGAAGCCGAAATCCTGAAGGGCAAGTTTCAATTGCTTAGCATTTCGATCACCACCAGTCCCTAGGTCATCTAGAGTATCAATTATTAATGCACGAGTAGATTTGAATATGCTAAGTGCGTCTGCCCTACTTGACCATCGGGTCTCGCACAAACCTTTTATTTTTCGCCGTCCATCAAGAGCATCTAATTGCTCTTCATCTGGCTGTTGTAACATGGTTTTAAACCTACATGTTCTTTTCCAAGAATAATGAAAGGCATATGAAACATCTTTTACAGTATCAATTGTATTGCGGACAATTGGGAGCTGACAAGTTTTGACAACAGCCAAATTCAGGCAATGTGCATAGCAGTGGACATAATAGGCTTCAGGAATTTCGGTTTGAATACGTATGCGAACGCCAGAAAATTTACCGGACATATTTGCAGCACCATCATAACCTTGGCCTCTCATTGCGTGTGTTACAATTCCGTATTCTCTTAATTTTGTCATTATAGTAGTTGCCAGTTTTTCACCAGTTGTTGAGCTTGCCTCTGCAAACCCAAGAAATGACTCCTCACCGCTATCTACACCCACGTAACGAACACACAAAGAAATTTGCTCTGTGGTAGAAATATCAGTGATCTCATCTGCAATTACACTGAAGCGATTAGCTGAATTACACTCTGAAACAATACCTTGTAACTGTCTACCACAACTATCAATCAGTTCATTTTGTATGGTGGGTGATAGATACCTTGCATTTGGAGGACTGTTTTGCAAATGAGTAGCCAAAATTTGATCAGTTTCAGCCCTGTAGTTAATAAGAGCTATGAAATTGCTTTTCTCTTCGGTGTCACCGCGTAAGGGAATATTTTGTTTTCCACATAGATAAAAGGTCTTAAGGATACTGTGAAGAATTGACCTGTTTCTTGTGATTTTATCCTGAAAGCACTGCTTAACATTGACATTACATCGTCCTTTTTGGCCCTTCACGATAGACATAAAGTTTTCACTCATTTCAAGACACCTGTTGTGTCCAGGTTCATCCAAGTGACGTTTTATTAGGGCACCCAAATTTGCCCAGTCATTTACAGAATTCTTAACAAATACATGCTCAGAACTATTGAACAAAACACAACATAAACAAAAGACTCCATGTTCTGACTCTGAATATCTCAGCCACTGATACTTTTCAAGCCAGGACCGATTAAAGCGCCTTTTGGTCCCACGAATATCTGTCAGAGGAAAAACAAACGACGATGGAATATCCCATTTATTTTTCAGCAAAAACAACTTTTGTTGGTCGTCAACGTTTGACTTGTCAATTGCTAGATATAAATTATTTGGCTGAATTGATTTAGATCTAGAAGTACCGGCTGCGTCATCATTTGTCTCTGCTTTGGAGCCGCTGAGCGTACCAATACTTTTGCTTTCTTGTAGCAAACATGTACAAGAACCATGTGAAAGCTCCACACTTGGGTATTCTATTGACTCTTTTTGCCGTTCAGAAAAAAACCTGTGACAATTTACTTTGTCCGGGACCCCTACTTTGTTCCCCCGATGATTATAAATCGTAGTTTACTAATTAATCAAGTTCTATGAATTTTCAGGAAAGTGATGTGTAAAAAGACTGTATTATCTTCAAAAAATGTTTGTAAGAAAGTATTTGTAAGCACTTGCTTACACTGCTTTAATGCAGCTACACCACTGCAAGATGACACAATTTTTGATTTAAATTTACACATATATTATAAGCATAAAGGTATGAAAAGAAATAAGGAAAGTGATCAAAACAAATCCATTCTTGTAGTTATATATCCAAAAAGAAATTGATGGTACTTTCCTCATAAATATCCATCATATTTAAATTAGATTTTGATCACGTGACTGCAGTTTCAAGCTTGATGGATCGTTTATTAGATTTTCAAATAGCATACAGTTCTTCTTCTTCTTCTACAGGTATTGTCCTCCGCTCTATTTCGGACCACTCCATAATGGATATACACGTATCGCCAATATACAGATAACGTCCACACCCGCACCCATACGAATTTCTTCACACATAGCATCCATACAGTACGGAAATTCAATGTGTCCGTCAATGATTCGAAAATTAGAAGTTATTGTTTATTTCCGCAAAGTTTTCCGTCTGCTAAAATACAAATAGTTTTGTTGTTTTCTTTCAAATTTAGCCATTTTTTGAACTTGCGTGCTTGCAAAAATGATAATTTTTTATTTATCATGGGAACCTCGAGTTTAGAAGCTAGAAATATAAGGTTTGTGAATAGTAAATTAAATTAATTTATCCAGAGTTCAGGAATCAAAATTAATTCAGGGAAGTTGACCACAAAATATTATTCGTTGGTAAATTTGGTGTCGAACTCCATCAATTTCATGTCTTTCAGACATTTTACATAGACTGTTAAGGCCAGTGTAAGGGTTTGCCGCCTCGGATTTTCATACACTCTAGGAACCTCGAATATTTCACGGTTGCCATTCATTTTTATCTCATTTATCGTATAATTAGGTTTTCTACTAAATTTGTGTTTTTTCGAGCCATTTTATCTTATGTTTAACCTTTCCAAGACCATATATTTTCTGAAACGTACATGATTCCTCTACGTTCTGTCAAAATATCGGTATGTTTGAAAATGTTTGAAATGTTGCAGTGAAATGCCATACTACGGAAAACACCTACTCTAAAAAGAGCTCGGTCATCCCCAAGAAATTCAGTATGTATAGGTCATGCATCAAATCCTCCATAGAGGTATTAAAATACAACTAAGTCCATCAAATTTGGGCTCAAAATAATCCCTATATATTTAACTTCAATTATCAATTTTAATTAGTTCATTCCATTCAGTAGTTTTCACAATAGTCCAAAGTGAAAGGAACTTTTTTCTTGAAAAGGGACTACTTATGTTCTAAGCTCTGATTGGTGAATTAGTGGTTCGACACCTTTAGAGATATTGTTATTGTTTTCAAATTTAGATATGCAACATTGCAGACATGGAGGTCCTTTTTCTATATTTTAGTATTGGTAATGGTCAGTACACTCGAGTCATTAGGATCATTGACATTGATTGTTCATGTGTTATTCGAAAAATTGGAACACTCCAGATATGACAGTAGAATGATGGCTCAGGAGATCTTGAAAACAGAAAGAGAATATGAACCCATATCCCCTGTGAAGCCTGAATAACAATTATAATTTCTACTGCAGGAGTTCCAATTAAACTAGCACTAGCAATACCACTTGCATGTAATTCCCACTCCCAGTCTGTTCTATAGGTTAATGGAAAAAAAAGTCACAGGATAAAAAGTCACAAATTTGATAGGAAAATAAGTCACAGGAAAAAAAGTCACAAGACAAAAAGTCACAGGAAAAAAAGTCGCAATTATGATTTGTGAAAAAGGCACAGTTTAATTATATAATGTGTGTCATATTTTTAAGTAAAAAAGTAATAATTTATATTTAATATTTAAATGTGATGGTGAAAAAAATTTAAAATATATTTTTGTGTAATAATTCTATACAATTTTTCCAAGGCTCAAGAACATATAACTTGTAGTAAGCTCAACTATGTACATCTATAAAAAAAAGTCACAGGATAAAAAGTCATTTACCAGTTTAAAACACAATTTTACCTAATTCCAGTTTTTGCAAGTTTCTTGTGCTTTGAGATTTTACTTCAATTTCCAAGTCTCAAGAACATATAATTTGTAGTCACCTCAACTATGTATAATAAAGGTTGAACCATTGTGACTTTTTTCCTGTGACTTTCTTTCCTAGTAAAATTTTTGTATCACTGCCAGATTGGCAAATTTACATTATGACTTTTTTTCCTGTGACTTTTTTTCTTGTGACTTTATTTCCTGTGACTTTATATCCGTGACTTTTTTTCTGTGACTTTTTTTCTTGTGACTTTCTTTCCTACATTCGTTCTATAATATCCCCTGAGCTGTCTGTAATCTATATCCCCTGAGCCATCCAGTGAGTCATCAGGCCCCGGGGATATAGAAAACAGACAGGAAATATGAACCTGTATCCCCTGTGAAGATCCCGAATAACATATTGCCCAGTCTTTAAATCTGGGCTGTAGTTTTGATAATTATTCTTAGAGAGCAGTGCAATAATCAACAACCTTTATGTGATATTACATGGCTTCAAGTTACAAATCATTAATACCACGCTTAAGCAATTTCACACTTCATGTTTGATTGTTTAACCGTTTGACTAGGAAAACCATGGTATAAATATTACTTGTATTTCAAAATTATTACAATATAATAAATAATGCTCCACACATTTTGTTTTGAAACCACATATACATATTGCATCATGTACCAAGTTAGCTGTAAATAAAACAACTCTTAAGTGCACTGCACCTGTTGTGAAGTCTTGTATGTAGGAAAGATCTCGAGAAGAATAATAATGTTTTGTAATATTTATACTATGGTTTTCTGAGTTAAATGGTTAAACAATCGTTTGGATTGTTTAACTGTTTAACTCGGAAAACCGTGATATAAATGATTTGTAACATGAAGCCATGTAATATCACATCTAGGTCGTTGATTATTGCAGAGCTCTCTGGCCAGATTTAAAGTGGGCAATATCTCGTATCTACGTGTATTATTTCCTTGTTCTTAGCCAGTTACTTACATTCTAGTATATTATAAACCATGAAAAAATCAAAGGAAAATAACTGTTATTAAAGTATAAATGATGTAATTTGAACTTATTTGAAGAAATGTTGGAATTTGTCTAACAATAAGATTTACCGAATTCCACAGCGAAATTGTAGATGGGAAATAAGACTGTTGATAAAGTGATAAACGGTTAAATGGTACAGATATATTTTGTTTATTGTAGGTTATAATTATTAGTATCTAATCACATAGAAGGTGGAACCAAATCTTGCAAATAATCAGGTGCTTGATGATATACAATATCGTATTATAAAACATTGTCATTGTCTATTTCTTAACTTACACTTAGGGGCTGTTGTGGTCATGATCGTTTGTAGTTGGATTTATAGCTACCTATGCAATCAGTGCCTATGACCACTGATGTTTTGAGTTTGAATCCCATTCAGGGCAAGGTGTGCACCATTATATGATAAAGTTTGTCATTGACTTGCAACAGGTCGGTTGTTTTCTCTGGGTACTCAGGTTTCCTCCACCAATAAAACTGACCGCCATGATATAGCTGAAATATTGTTGAAAGTGGCATTAAACACCATAAAACCAAAACCAACCATTCTTACACTTAGTTTTCCCCATCCCGTTTCACATAAATATAGAGTTTAGACCTGCATAGCAAGGTATACCTGTAACCATGTATACTCGCTGCTTCAATTTGAATTTTTTCCAATATGTTAACATTAATTTGCCCACAGTTATCCCAAGCTTCTGATGAATATTCCAGAATTGTACAGATAAAGGTTTAATTAATCTTTTCAAGATATTCTCTTTTAATTTAAAATTTTAGTTTTTTGAAAGCATTCACTTTTCTCTATCAGACCATCAACATCCTTATTCCATTTATTTCACTGCTAAAAGTAACGCCTAAATGTTTAGGAGTATCGACTGGTGCTATTGAAACTCCACCAAAATCGAAAGCAAAATCAAGCTTTATATTTTTTAATTTAGTACTGAATATCATAATATCTGTTTTATTCCGATTAAAATTAAACAGCCATTTTTCAGATCAATCATTTAAGTTATCAAGATCTGTATATATAATATTTATTAATTTTTTAAACTTGCTTCATCCAAGGCAGATTGGCCAATTGAAGTGTCATCTGCAAAATGTCTTCCAAACCCAATTATATCATCTGCTATGTCATAATGCCATTGATATTAAAACAATAACTTTCCCAACACTTAACCATGAGGCATATTGGCTTTTAAATCGCCTAATAAAAGCAATGCTATTCTGTCTTTATTTTTTTAGCGAAGTGTAACGACTTAACAGTGTTGAATGATGCCTGTAGAGAGGTATACACATCAGACAGAATAATATACAGAGGTGGATCTACACGAAACAATGGTGGTGGAACATGTCAATCGCCGAATAATTGCATCAATTGCCAGGATGGCTTTTATGGAAATGGCGGTCAATGTTTAAGTAAGTATTCAGATTATTAAAGCAGGATAAACACATGATGACTTATCTATTAATGAAACCAACATTTACACAAATTTTCTATGAATTTACTAACAAGAAATAGTTATTACGATTTATGATAATTTAGTTACAAATTAAAATAATTGTTCCAATAACATAGACAAGTTTTATCCTTTCACTTCTACAATCTCCATTTTCTTGTCTACAATAGGTTGTGGAATGATTACGAATATGATAAAAAAAACAATAAATGGATATGATTTTCTATGCAAAAAATACTGGGGTGAACTTGTAAATGAGGTTTCGATTTGGTACATGTATGTAGTAGATTCTATAATTGTAATTTAGCCATTAATTGAATAAATAATTTTACTGCAGCATAGATAATTTTTTTATGCTAGATGCTGTTTTTGCTCACAGGTGTATCTTCAAAGACTAAAATTTGCAAAACACCTGTTTTACCTCTGTCACAAGTATGTTGTTGTGCCTATAAAACCCTGCAACAAAATCGATTATAGGAATTAGGCATTGAGAATTTATTTGGCAACACTACATATACCCCGACCACACTTATGAAAGACGAAATCCTAGACAATCACGATAATGAAACAGAAGTTTAAACATTAATGGTCCATTCCACCAATATCAACAAAGCAAACAATCACTTCTCACCTCAAATGATTGGACATAAAAAAATATAACATACCGGTATGACGTTGGTAATCCAGGTCTTGGCTTTGCGTTTTGTGTTCCTTTGGTATTTCAACCAAATATGAAGAACTATAAACTGGATATTATATCACTTTACTAGATACATAAACTGTATAAGTCACCTGACAAACAGCGTTATGTTGCTGGGTCTGTGCAAATGCTCTAAAAAAGGGATGGTGAGAATCAGCTGCGGACTCTGCTTTACTACATACAATTAAGGTCACTATCCTCTCCGTTGAACATGTTGGGAAAACATATATCACCCCTCTCCTCTGAAAGTTAAATGGCCGATTCCTAAATTCACAACATTGATATTACATTTTGACAGTGTAGGATCAACACAATATACAAACATTGTCGGAAAAATTATTTGTATGAACTCCAGAAACTGCCTTTGGCGAATCATGAATCATGCACAATTTTATGTTCCTCAAACATTGTCTCTACGTTCACAGTTCTAAGAGGAAGTTGAGACTGAGACATGACCGTCAATCTAAATATAATTGTTACTAATATGTACATATATATTTCAGTTTGTCCACCTATAGCACATTGTAACCACAGGAGATGTAACAGTCCCAGTGACAATCATTGTCAATATTGCCATTATGAAATAAAAGACAAACGTTACTTTCGTGGTTATACACGTGATTATGATGGCCAGATGAAGCAGTGTAGAAGTAAGTACATAAGATGTAAAATTATATATCTTACTTCTTACAAACTTCTAGGAATGTCATTGGTTTAATGTGAACACGTGGAAACCGTGTATATTCAATACATGTCAGTAGTTTTTAAAACACGGTTAATAGTAGAGTTATCTCCCCCTTTTCTTTCAAAACAAAGATGATGTCACAATATGGATCACTTAACCCGATCACTTACACACAACACAAACAAAAAAATATATATTTATTAGTTTTGATGCAGTTTCATCTAAATCCTTCATTCAAAGGTAATCAGTAGGATATATTAGTTACACAGTGTGCTAGTGACCTAATACGATATATACAGGTCAGTGAATTCAATATGGGGCGAGAACGTATGGAATTTACTGATCCCGTATATATTGTATTAGGTCACTAGCACACTGTGTAACTAATAATATCAGTAGCAATATGTAGTTAAAACCATAAAACAAACTTTCTATTATAATTGTCAGAACCCTGTCTAGATGACATAAGATATACCGTCAAACCTGAATTAAGAGGTTACATTTGGGAAAAAAGAGGTGGCCTTATATTAGACAGGTGACCTATTGAAAGAGGTTCCATTCATATGAAATATTCCATGACATGACAAGAAAAAGTGACATTTTAATACAAGTGGCTGCTTAATAGAGGTGACTGCATGGACAGGTTTGACTGTATTTATTATTGAAATTTACAGTTATTACATAATGTAATTATCATTAGAAAATTTAGAAAATACTAAACGGGTAATTAGAAGCTGTAAATCGAAGAAAGACAGACAATATAATGACAACATGAAAGAGGACAGAAGGACAAACAATGATATACAAAACTCTACACAAAAACTAAAGATCGAGCAATATGAACTCCAATAAAAACCGGGAGTGAACATGTGGGACCCGTCGTGTTGCAAACCTGTGATAAGTCATGAATATATTTATTATCAGAATGCACAAATCTTACATGATGCAATTATTATTAAAACTAAGTTTCTCCTCCCTCAGTCTTACATGATATTACCCAATTTTTGCTATCCTGTTCTCTTGCTCCCAAAGTCTTTTAAATTATATTTGGCTTTCCAATCTTTCGACTTTGAGCATAACTGATGAAGGTTATTCCAGAAACGAATCCTAAGCACCAAATTAGAAATCGTATTCAGCCCGTAAGCTATACAGAAAATCTTACACCTCTAAAACCACTTGGCCAATTCAACCAAACTTGACCGGAATCATATTTCGGATATTTACTTTCAAAATTTTATCTGATCACCCGGCCAATCATTCAGCATGACTACTGCTACAATAAGTAGATCACAGAGATAAAGCAATCCCACAGACCCAAATAAAGGTACATTTTCCCACCAAATATGAATAGTAGTTCCATTTGCAATGTAAGGTAGACATATGTTACAGTTTTTATTTTAAATTTCTAAAACTACCCATCAATCTCACCTTCCATCCAAGATGGCCTCCATAACTAAGAATTAACATTTCTTAAAATAGCCAGAATTTCTTTGCTCTTAAATGGAAGTGGGTGATATTTTAACAATAGGTGCATGATAAATAATTATATGGCAAATATTCCAGGTTTTTCTGGTTTTCATGGTTCATTTAAAATTGATGGGCCAATAGAAATCAAGCAAAAGTTGTTATAAGTTTGAATCTTGGGTGTTGATAGAAATTAAACATTTCTGCCAGGGCTAGTTATGTATTCTGAAATCTCAAAAATCTTCAAAAGTTATATATCCACACATGATACTAAGGTAAATGTCTACCATACCAGGTAATATTGATGTAGATATCACTGATCTGAGGATCACAATCTAATGATGAATTACAGATTTTGTCTATGTTCGTCCCTTCTATTATCTGTAATTTAAAAAATTGCCCTTTTATCTCGGTAATCATTATAGCGATTCTAGTAGGAAAATCTAACTTATTTTTTTGAAGTGGAAGTCAGTAATGGAAATGCATTTCATAACAAAATCCACTAACTTTCATGTTTACAGTTGTTTTTCTTTTATGTATAACTAGACTGGTGCAATTAAGTTACTGATATATTCGAATTTGGTGGCATTATGAATTTAGTAATTTAAACAAGTAAAATACTCACAAAATCGTAAAATAAATCAGTAACCAGCTTGTGTTATGTCATCAGCTTTCCTTGTAAACTATGTCACTGGAAGACGTTAAATTTCAAAAGTCAAAGTCCATAGATGATTATCTTAAGTAATTATTCCGGAAAAAAATATAAGTAAGAAATAATACGGGCCTTTTTATGTTTGTATGCACCACGGTCCTGTATGAATACATGAATTCACTAAGGAATGACGTTCGTAATTTGTTCGCCAATGTGCATGTGTGAATTAAATATATCGTGAGTTTTATCATTGTATTATTTATATAGTCAATGAAGGACGTCATGTTAGAATTGTCAGTAACTGGCTCTGCTGCTGAAAATTATTAGTCAGTGCGACGTCAAACACATCATGACGTTACCGATAAAAACAATAACGTCAGTGTTGAAGATCTTGACAAATATTATCACTAGTATCACAGCTCTTCCTATCAGACTCGCTGCTAAATACTTGCTATAAATTCGAACTTCATAACTGCCGTTATTATATACATGTATATATAAAGGTGAGCAATATAGGCTCTTCAGAGCTACAGTATTAGTTATTGACAAAAAATGGTAATATAACCCGAACAAGCCAGATATTTCTTTAGCAAGCTGAGAATGGAAAATTAGCAAAGAACATGTACAAAAACAGATAGCAATATAGTGAAACCAAACAAAATCAATAAAAAAAAATACAGGTAAACAGAACAAGAACATAAACAAATTAAATACAGATAAACAGAACAATAACATAAACAAAATAAATACAGGTAAACAGAACAAGACATAAACAAAATAAATACAGGTAAACAGAACAAGAACATAAACAAAATAAATACAGGTAAACAGAACAAGAACATAAACAAAGTAAATACAGGTAAGCAGAACGGGAACATAGACAAAGTAAATACAGTACAGTACAGAACAAGAACATAAACAAAATAAATACAGATAAACAGAACAAGAATATAAACAAAACAAATACAGTACAGAACAAGAACATAAACAAAGTGAATACAGGTAAACAGAACAAGAACATAAACAAAATAAATACAGATACACAGAACAAGAACATAAACAAAGTAAATACAGTACAGAACAAGAACATAAACAAAATAAATACAGGTAAACAGAACAAGAACATAAACAAAATAAATACAGGTAAACAGAACAAGAACATAAACAAAATAAATACAGGTAAACAGAACAAGAACATAAACAAAGCAAATACAGTACAGGACAAGAACATAAACAAAATAAATACAGATAAACAGAACAAGAACATAAACAAAGTAAATACAGGTAAACAAAACAAGAACATAAACAAAATAAATACAGGTAAACAGAACAAGAACATAAACAAAATAAATACAGATAAACAGAACAAGAACATAAACAAAATAATTACAAATAAACAGAACAAGAACATAGACTAAGTAAATACAGTACAGAACAAGAACATAAACAAAAATAAATACAGGTAAACAGAACAAGAACATAAACAAAACAAATGCAGTACAGAACAAGAACATAAACAAAATAAATACAGATAAACAGAATAAGAACAGAAACAAAGTAAATACAGTACAGAACAAGAACATAAACAAAGTAAATACAGGTAAACAGAACAAGAACATAAACAAAATAAATACAGATAAACAGAACAAGAACATAAACAAAATAAATACAGGTAAGCAGAACAAGAACATAAACAAAATAAATACAGGTAAACAGAACAAGAACATAAACAAAACAAAATACAGATAAATAGAACAAGAACATAAACAAAACAAATACAGTACAGAACAAGAACATGAACAAAGTAAATACAGGTAAAAAGAACAAGAACATAGACAAAATAAATACAGGTAAACAGAACAAGAACATAAACAAAGTAAATACAGTACAGAACAAGAACATAAACACAATAAATACAGATAAACAGAACAAGAACATAAACAAAATAAATACAGATAAACAGAAGAAGAACATAGACAAAGTAAATACAGTACAGAACAAGAACATAAACAAAATAAATACAGGTAAACAGAACAAGAACATAGACAAAACAAATACAGTACAGAACAAGAGCATAAACAAAACAAAATACAGATAAATAGAACAAGAACATAAACAAAACAAATACAGTACAGAACAAGAACATGAACAAAGTAAATACAGGTAAAAAGAACAAGAACATAGACAAAATAAATACAGGTAAACAGAACAAGAACATAAACAAAGTAAATACAGTACAGAACAAGAACATAAACACAATAAATACAGATAAACAGAACAAGAACATAAACAAAATAAATACAGATAAACAGAACAAGAACATAAACAAAATAAATACAGATAAACAGAAGAAGAACATAGACAAAGTAAATACAGTACAGAACAAGAACATAAACAAAATAAATACATGTAAACAACAAGAACATAGACAAAACAAATACAGTACAGAACAAGAACATAAACAAAATAAATACAGGTAAACAGAACAAGAACATAAACCAAACATATACAGATAAACAGAACAAGAACATAAACAAAATAAATACAGGTAAACAGAACAAGAACATAAACAAAATAAATACAGGTAAACAGAACAAGAACATAAAACAAAATACAGATAAATAGAACAAGAACATAAACAAAGCAAATACAGTACAGAACAAGAACATGAACAAAGTAAATACAGGTAAACAGAACAAGAACATAGACAAAATAAATACAGGTAAACAGAACAAGAACATAAACAAAGTAAATACAGTACAGAACAAGAACATAAACACAATAAATACAGATAAACAGAACAAGAACATAAACAAAATAAATACAGATAAACAGAACAAGAACATAAACAAAGTAAATACAGTACAGAACAAGAACATAAACAAAATAAATACAGGTAAACAGAACAAGAACATAAACAAAACAAATACAGTACAGAACAAGAACATAAACCAAATAAATACAGATAAACAGAACAAGAACAGAAACAAAGTAAATACAGGTGAACAGAACAAGAACATAAACAAAATAAATACAGATAAACAGAACAAGAACATAAACAAAATAAATACAGGTAAACAGAACAAGAACATAAACAAAATAAATACAGGTAAACAGAACAA
This sequence comes from Bathymodiolus septemdierum, assembly GCA_963383655.1. NCBI lineage: Eukaryota > Metazoa > Mollusca > Bivalvia > Mytilida > Modiolidae > Bathymodiolus > Bathymodiolus septemdierum. The sequence goes on along the minus strand of OY726517.1, from coordinate 99,472,598 downwards.
GAACATAAACAAAACAAAATACAGATAAATAGAACAAGAACATAAACGAAACAAATACAGTACAGAACAAGAACATGAACAAAGTAAATACAGGTAAACAGAACAAGAATATAGACAAAATAAATACAGGTAAACAGAACAAGAACATAAACAAAGTAAATACAGTACAGAACAAGAACATAAACAAAATAAAAACAGATAAACAGAACAAGAACATAAACAAAATAAATACAGATAAACAGAAGAGGAACATAAACATAAACAAAGTAAATACAGTACAGAACAAGAACATAAACAAAATAAATACAGATAAACAGAACAAGAACATAAACAAAGTAAATACACTACAGAACAAGAACATAAACAAAGTAAATACAGGTAAACAGAACAAGAACATACACAAAGTAAATACAGGTAAACAGAACAAGAACATAAACAAAGTAAATACAGGTAAGCAGAACAAGAACATAAACAAAATAAATACAGTACAGAACAAGAACATAAACAAAATAAATACAGTACAGAACAAGAACATAGACAAAGTAAATACAGGTAAACAGAACAAGAACATAAACAAAATAAATACAGGTAAACAGAACAAGAACATAAACAAAACAAATACAGTACAGAACAAGAACATAAACAAAATAAATATATATAAACAGAACAAGAACATAAACAAAGTAAATATAGGTAAACAGAACAAGAACATAAACAAAGTCAATACAGGTAAACAGAACAAGAACATAAACAAAATAAATACAGATAAACAGAACAAGAACATAAACAAAATAAATACAGATAAACAGAACAAGAACATAAACAAAATAAATACAGATAAACAGAACAAGAACATAAACAAAATAAATACAGGTAAACAGAACAAGAACATAAACAAAACAAATGCAGTGCAGAACAAAAACATAAACAAAATAAATACAGATAAACAGAACAAGAACAGAAACAAAGTAAGTACAGTACAGAACAAGAACATAAACAAAGTAAATACAGGTAAACAGAACAAGAACATAAACAAAATAAATACAGATAAACAGAACAAGAACATAAACAAAATAAATACAGATAAACAGAACAAGAACATAAACAAAATAAATACAGATAAACAGAACAAGAACATAAACAAAATAAATACAGGTAAACAGAACAAGAACATAAACAAAACAAATGCAGTGCAGAACAAAAACATAAACAAAATAAATACAGATAAACAGAACAAGAACAGAAACAAAGTAAATACAGTACAGAACAAGAACATAAACAAAGTAAATACAGGTAAACAGAACAAGAACATAAACAAAATAAATACAGATAAACAGAACAAGAACATAAACAAAATAAATACAGGTAAACAGAACAAGAACATAAACAAAATAAATACAGGTAAACAGAAGAAGAACATAAACAAAAAAATACAGGTAAACAGAACAAGAACATAAACAAAATAAATACAGGTAAACAGAACAAGAACATAAAACAAAATAAAGATAAATAGAACAAGAACATAAACAAAGCAAATACAGTACAGAACAAGAACATGAACAAAGTAAATACAGGTAAACAGAACAAGAACATAGACAAAATAAATACAGGTAAACAGAACAAGAACATAAACAAAGTAAATACAGTACAGAACAAGAACATAAACACAATAAATACAGATAAACAGAACAAGAACATAAACAAAATAAATACAGATAAACAGAAGAAGAACATAAACAAAGTAAATACAGTACAGAACAAGAACATAAACAAAATAAATACAGGTAAACAGAATAAGAACATAAACAAAACAAATACAGTACAGAACAAGAACATAAACAAAATAAATACAGATAAACAGAACAAGAACAGAAACAAAGTAAATACAGTACAGAACAAGAACATAAACAAAGTAAATACAGATGAACAGAACAAGAACATAAACAAAATAAATACAGATAAACAGAACAAGAACATAAACAAAATAAATACAGGTAAACAGAACAAGAACATAAACAAAATAAATACAGGTAAACAGAACAAGAGCATAAACAAAATAAATACAGATAAACAGAACAAGAACATAAACAAAATAAATACAGATAAACAGAACAAGAACATAAACAAAATAAATACAGGTAAACAGAATAAGAACATAAACAAAACAAATACAGTACAGAACAAGAACATAAACAAAATAAATACAGATAAACAGAACAAGAACAGAAACAAAGTAAATACAGTACAGAACAAGAACATAAACAAAGTAAATACAGGTAAACAGAACAAGAACATAAACAAAATAAATACAGATAAACAGAACAAGAACATAAACAAAATAAATACAGGTAAACAGAACAAGAACATAAACAAAATAAATACAGGTAAACAGAAGAAGAACATAAACAAAAAAATACAGGTAAACAGAACAAGAACATAAACAAAATAAATACAGGTAAACAGAACAAGAACATAAACAAAAAAATACAGGTAAACAGAACAAGAACATAAACAAAATAAATACAGGTAAACAGAACAAGAACATAAAACAAAATAAAGATAAATAGAACAAGAACATAAACAAAGCAAATACAGTACAGAACAAGAACATGAACAAAGTAAATACAGGTAAACAGAACAAGAACATAGACAAAATAAATACAGGTAAACAGAACAAGAACATAAACAAAGTAAATACAGTACAGAACAAGAACATAAACACAATAAATACAGATAAACAGAACAAGAACATAAACAAAATAAATACAGATAAACAGAAGAAGAACATAAACAAAGTAAATACAGTACAGAACAAGAACATAAACAAAATAAATACAGGTAAACAGAATAAGAACATAAACAAAACAAATACAGTACAGAACAAGAACATAAACAAAATAAATACAGATAAACAGAACAAGAACAGAAACAAAGTAAATACAGTACAGAACAAGAACATAAACAAAGTAAATACAGATGAACAGAACAAGAACATAAACAAAATAAATACAGATAAACAGAACAAGAACATAAACAAAATAAATACAGGTAAACAGAACAAGAACATAAACAAAATAAATACAGGTAAACAGAACAAGAGCATAAACAAAACAAAATACAGATAAATAGAACAAGAACATAAACGAAACAAATACAGTACAGAACAAGAACATGAACAAAGTAAATACAGGTAAACAGAACAAGAACATAGACAAAATAAATACAGGTAAACAGAACAAGAACATAAACAAAGTAAATACAGTACAGAACAAGAACATAAGCAAAATAAATACAGATAAACAGAACAAGAACATAAACAAAATAAATACAGATAAACAGAAGAAGAACATAAACAAAGTAAATACAGTACAGAACAAGAACATAAACAAAGCAAATACAGATAAACAGAACAAGAACATAAACAAAATAAATACAGGTAAACAGAACAAGAACATAAACAAAATAAATACAGGTAAACAGAACAAGAGCATAAACAAAACAAAATACAGATAAATAGAACAAGAACATAAACGAAACAAATACAGTACAGAACAAGAACATGAACAAAGTAAATACAGGTAAACAGAACAAGAACATAGACAAAATAAATACAGGTAAACAGAACAAGAACATAAACAAAGTAAATACAGTACAGAACAAGAACATAAGCAAAATAAATACAGATAAACAGAACAAGAACATAAACAAAATAAATACAGATAAACAGAAGAAGAACATAAACAAAGTAAATACAGTACAGAACAAGAACATAAACAAAATAAATACAGATAAACAGAACAAGAACATAAACAAAATAAATACATTACAGAACAAGAACATAAACAAAGTAAATACAGGTAAACAGAACAAGAACATAAAACAAAGTAAATGCAGGTAAGCAGAACAAGAACATAAACAAAATAAATACAGTACAGAACAAGAACATAAACAAAGTAGATACAGGTAAACAGAACAAGAACATAAAACAAAATAAATACAGGTCAGCAGAACAAGAACATAAACAAAATAAATACAGTACAGAACAAGAACATAAACAAAATAAATACAGTACAGAACAAGAACATAAACAAAATAAATACAGGTAAACAGGACAAGAACATAAACAAAGTAAATACAGATAAACAGAACAAGAACATAAACAAAGTAAATACAGGTAAACAGAACAAGAACATAAGCAAAATAAATACAGGTAAACAGAACAAGACATACACAAAATAAATACAGGTAAACAGAACAAAAACATAAACCAAAAAAAAATACAGTACAGAACAAGAACATAAGCAAAATAAATACAGGTAAACAGAACAAGACAAACAAAATAAATACAGGTAAACAGAACAAGAACATAAACAAAATAAATACAGTACAGAGCAAGAACATAAACAAAATAAATACAGGTAAACAGAACAAGAACATAAACAAAGTAAATACAGATAAACAGAACAAGAACATAAACAAAGTAAATACAGGTAAACAGAACAAGAACATAAACAAAGTAAATACAGATAAACAGAACAAGAACATAAACAAAATAAATACAGGTAAGCAGAACAAGTACATAAACAAAATAAATACAGATAAACAGAACAAGAACATAAACAAAATAAATACAGTACAGAACAAGAACATAAACAAAATAAATACAGATAAACAGAACAAGAACATAAACAAAATAAATACAGTACAGAACAAGAACATAAAGAAAAGAAATACAGATAAACAGAACAAGAACATAAACAAAATAAATAGCTATCTGTTAGTTAGTCGATGTAGTGTTATATATTGAATTAATTATAATTCTGATTTTATTTTTCTTCTTTATAACAGAGGCCTGTTCATGGAGATCAGACAGTACTAGATGTTATCCTGGAAATTGTACAAATGAAATAGTGGAATCATGTTCTTGTACATCTGGATTTGGTGGATATCAATGTGACACCAGTAAGGTTTTATAATGAGCTATTCATACATAATATGAACATAGTTATGGTAAGTTTTCAACACATGTACCAGTAGTCAGATTATAAAACACAACAAACCTGGTGAAAAGGAACTTGTCCTTGCCATAGTTTAACAGAAAAAGTTTTCAATTGGCATAAAAGAGCAATAACTTTAAAAAGAGCAATAATAATAGCTCACTAACTTTATTGATTTAATTTATAATTGATATGTTTTAATATAATAATGTATTTATAAAGACTTTGCAGAAATATGCATGCAAGTAGCTAAGTACATGAAATGAAATACCGGTATGTCATATGAATACATATTTCCCTAAACAATCACTTGGTCAATTATAAAATTATTAAAAGGCTTTACTATTTATAGCAAAAATCCTTTATATTTTGAGGATTTTACTGTATAGCTTAGCATCCTTATTCATCAGAAGTTAAAATAATTATTTAAACATTTATTCTTACAGTCACAGAGGAGACGTCTATCCTTTATGCTGAAATAAAACTCCACAATCCTTCAAACGAGATTGTTACCACCCCTTCAGACCCTAATGACCCAGGACCACAACCAATACGATTTACCAATAAAGACAGTCTTAACGCAGCAGAAATAAAGATGCGTGCAAAATTTGTAACATCCGAAACACCACCTAAACCAGAGGATGATCATTACATTACTGAATTCAAGTATGGCATTGTGTATGGAGAAATGAAATTTGAATACATTAAAAGTAAGATTTTTTTAAACAAGACACAATGAAGTGTCTCTTTAAATTTTTAGAATATGGTTTATAGAATAGTAATATAAAAAAATCAAATTAAAAAAAATCCACAATAAATCACATGACCTCTTCCATACATGTCAAGTCATTTTCATCTACTGGCAACTACAATAAATGACAAAACAATAAAGTCAGTTATCCCCATATCATTTTCTGATCACAATAGAGAAACACTAAATATCAGGTATTAAGAGCATGGATATATTATATTAATGAAACTTTAAGAAAAAAATAGAAGTGTCAAAAGAATGGGACAACACAAACTCTATCAGGATATTTCGAAGCACATTGAAATAAAAAAATATTGACTTAAGTACGAGATGAATATTTCATTATCAAAACTCACATTTTAGCTCACTTGACCCTTCGAATTCCCAAAGAGTTATGTGAGATATTGTCGTCAAATGGCAATATTTTTATATGCTTTTTAATATACAATATCAACCCTCAAAGACAATCAAGAAAAGTTTTAAGAACACAGAGTGTTTCACAAAAAATTATTATGCTTTATTATTGTAAAAGTTGTCAGATGTCTGAGGTAGTGAAATCTATTTAATGGACAACTCTGAAAATGATATTAACAAAAGTAACTTATTTAGGTTATATTTCAAATAGCCTAATTTTTAACATAACTTGTATAGATAATATGCGAAAGAAATGCTGAAGTAATACACTTAACTGACCTTAGAGCCATAAATTTACTTTCGTATATGATGTAAGAAGACCATGCCAAATTTATTAAAATAAATTTGCTACATGACCAGTTGCAGATCTTATAAATTGGCTGAAATCATACACACACGCATACCAGAAAGGTGATATGTATTCCATCTAGAAAACGTCAGGTTGGTATATTTATTTGGTATCTAATTTTGTAGTTTCGGAAAAGAATTAGCTGTGATTGAATATCAATAGAAAGTTTGTAACTTTGTTTTCAGGTCCTTCAAACATGGTCCTCAATTACAGTTGTCCATCAACAGAAGATTATCCAATCAACCTCAACTACATTTGTTCCAGAACCCGTGTTAACAGCAGCGACATCGCAATACCAACATTCGGTCATGCTGAAAAGTGTGTATTACAATATTTTAAGTCAGGCATGCTTTAATAAACAATTATATTATCTTTCCAATCTTCAAAATGCCCTAGTCTAAACAATTAAATACATATACAAAATGATGTTTGATGCTGTATTGATTGAATGACACATAAGATTCATATTACTGGAGCCATTGCATTGTAATGGTAAATTTCAGAAAAGTACCATAAACTATATTGCAGAATACGTGGGTCGAGAACAAAAACCTCCCCACCCCCACCCCCCAGACAAAAGTCCCCCCCCCGGACAAAGCACCCAGACAAAAGCCCCCTGGACAAAAGCCCCCTGACAAAAAGCCCTCCAATAATGAAAAGTATAAGTTCATGTTTTTGTGCCATATATTTTTTTTCTGTTCTATATTTGTATCTTTGCACACATTTTGGAATTATTGTACTGCCATTTATGGGTTAACATTATTTTTAATATCATTTTTCATAATAAGTTATTTTTGAAGATATCATAAACCATTGAAGCTTTTGTTTAAGAATTATAATAACCCTAGTTAAAGAAAATAAAAACAAAAATAAAATTGTTTTATCTTTAAAATATTCATTATAGGATATCAAACAGGATGAGAAAATAACTCGCTTATTACTTTTAATAACTTCAAAGGATATAAAGGTAATTATCAATTGTTTATCAATAAAAACAATCATTGATTAACTTTACCTGATTAATTTCAATTTAAATGATTAAGCATTATTTTTTTTTAATTTACACAAAACAAAATGTGAAAAAAATATGTTTTTTAAAGTATTTTATATTTTGTAGTAATTTCCCCACCCCTCCTTTTTCAATAAAGGTTAGCCTTGATCTTTAAGATATATTTAAGGGGCTGACCATTTAACTTCCAGGGGGGGGGTTATGTTTTGTTTTTTTTTTAATATTCTGATTCCCAATGTTGCTGAAAAAAATATCCTGTTTTAGGTGGAGGAAAAAAAAAATCTGATTCAGAGTTTTTGTCATATAACCTAATGTTACATTCTGGAATCTAACTCTCGTGCAGTCCGAAAAAATATTTCTGAACGAAACAAATCACCATCAATATAAAAATTGTAATAAGATTGTATGATTAATTATGGGGGGCTTTTTATCAGGGGGCTTTTGTCCAGGGGCTTATGTCCGGGGGGCTTTTGTCCTGTTCCCGAATATGTGTATTTAACCCATAATATAGAAATTCACATTTAATCAAAAAAATTATCTGTCTCAATAAGCAAACATATAATAAGTCTGGAATGTAAATGTTATTTGTGTAGGCTGATGGTTATAATCCATGAAGAAATGTATATAAAAACTATATATTAACAATAATGTAGAAATTAAAGATCACAGTCATGTGCTTTTGTTAATATTTCAGCTTGGACAATAAGGGTAATAACAAAATTACCGAACTCCGAACAATCTTACAAAGGGAAAGTCAAAACTCATAAGTCAAAATCAGTCAACAACCGGAACACTGTGAAAACCGTAATGACCCTGACTTGGTACAGACATTTCTAAAGAAATGGTGGGTTGAATCAGATTTTAAAGCGCCAAACCTCCCGCTTTCATTCCGGCTGTCACTATAACAGTATTTATAACAATACTGGAACAAAATAGGTAAAATAGTTGTCAAAGCAGTACCAAATTCAGAGAAACAAACCTTACATGCTCAGATTTTAGTTCATTAATTTCGACTAACCCTCTGCATGCACAGCCTTAGTTCTTAATATTGGACTAACCATGTAAATGGTTATTTTTAGAACTCTCTCTCTCTCTCTCTCTCTCTCTCTTTTGGATCCGCCACTGTGATGGACTCTTACTACACATTTGAATTTATTTGTAGACTTGTGTTCACAATAGAGGTACGGAATGGTGGATACCTTAAATATATAAATAGAGAAAATAACATTGTGTATAGAGTATCACTGAAAGGAAAGACCACAATTAGAAGTTATACAATACAGTGGGATTACATAGAACCATACTATACATGTCTTCAGCAATATGGTACCAGTTGTGATGTTCCTCCTTTAGATCTAAAAGATGTTACTGATGAAGTTAGTTAAAAATTAGATTATTCTTTGAAATTCTAGACAAACATTATATTAAATCACAAACAACCTCTTCAGACACTAAGATAAATTTGTTACATTTGCGATAATTGTAGAGGTTTCAAAAAAATGATAAAAATTTGTTTATTTGCATGATAAAGCAAATTCTGTGAAACTTAATGGGACCAACAGGTACAAAAATAGGACAGAGTTTCTCCCTGGAGAGGTAAACTCGTCTGAAAATGGTGTCTACTTATATGAAAGGTATCAAATACACAACTCACCCAAAGGAGTGCAATGATCCTTTAAGTTTATGATACACTTTACATTGTCACGGTTTACATTGTTCATGTGTTTGAACACTGGGGATTTATTTGTTTTGTAAACAACATGCAAAATATATTATAAAATATAAAATAGTATAGCTACTTGTAAATGTTCAAGACATTTATTTAAAAACTACATATGGATATATATACCTTTTTGAAGAAAGAAATATAAAATGAGAACATGTAATTTTACTCATAAAGCTCATCTTTGCCTTGAAGAGTTCCTTTTTCACTAATGAAAATATCTTAAAAATATGATACACCACATGCACTGGTACATCATTTAGTCCCATCAAAGAATAAAATACATTAAAGGTATAATTCTATTTTTAGAATTCTATAGCACTTTCTTGGAGACAATGGAGTGATGATTTAGCTGGAATTGAATTCTATGAATATAAAGTGTTTCATTTGGCACACGATGGGACGTTTCTGAAAGAAGCTGGCAGGCTGTTTTCGAGCAACAGAACACAACCTGAGGTAATGTACTTTTTTTTATTTCAATCATTGTGGTAATGTGTGTATTTATTTCTGCCAAACGAGCAGAGTAATTTTTGCGTTTAAATGATTATTTCTTTTTCTTAAGATTCTACCTTCTTAGTAAGTAGTCAGCTAACTACAAACACTCACTGACTCTGCTATTGTACTGTTAGTAAGAAAGAATATGTATGTAAATGAACATGACACTTAGACACAAAGTAAAGTAAAGGAACAGCACTTTTATTGCTGTTGTGCAATTCATAGTTACAGTTTGGTCTTCAAAATGTAGTGCCCACTCCTGACTTCTGTTAATAAATGCTACATTGTACATCTGGGCATCTTTATGGTTTAATGTTACTTGATGTATAAAATTTACTTTCCCAGATGGGGGATCTAAGCAAGAAATCAAAATATGGTGAAATAATCATGCAAATGCTGTCAGCATTGTACCCGAAATCACATTACGAGGTTACAAATACAGACAAAAAAAAAACAACCACAGGGCTCCCATCAGGTAAATAGTAAGACAGTTTGATATAATTTGAAGTGAACTGAATAATTTGATTGACTGCATGGATATATATATATATACATTGTGTATTTATATGGGCTGCAGTCAATCTAAATATTCAGCCCATACAAAAAAGATGTTAAAATGTAACAAAAATAACTATAAGTCTACAAAAAGACTACAATTATAATTAAATCGACGGATATTTCGCTTGTTACATTTTAACATCTTTTTTTGATATCGTTGTGCTAACATTTTAGACGTTTATTTATCATTATTATTTGTTTCCACAGAATCATTAACACTTGTTTCCGATCCGACATCCCGTAGGTTCATACGTTGGCAACTTTTTCAGACGTTTATTTATATATATATATATATGTGTGTGTGTGTATGTGTGTGTGTGTGTTCTAGGAAACATCTTAAAATGGAAAGTTGTCCAAGCTTATGGTGTTCATTCAGTTTGTGACATGGTATGGTCTTCTTGAGTGGAAGAGGATCTGTGCATATTTTTTTTATTATTTGTCTATATCAGTGTTGTTATATATTGAGTTATTAAGAGGAGGTTGAGATTCCATTACCCAGTTTAACATTGTCCCAAGCCGTGGTTTTTTTTTGTGTTCAGTGATTTGAGGCGAGAGGTAAGTTGTTTGTTTTGTTGATATGGATTAAATAGACGTTTTGCACATTCCTGAATTGATTAAGAAATTATACATTTTTACGAGTTATTTCCCTTACGCCAGTCAAAATAAAACCCGTTCTAGCAAGAGCAACAGAAAGGATAATGAATTTAAATAACATTTTCATATAAATTGTGGATATTCAAACCTTGTAAAACATCAATTGATAACTTTATCACAAATAAAAAAGTAACACGTTGATACAACATTTAACATTTGCACAGATTAAGGGAAAAATATATCATTTTCATCCAACTTTGCATGAAAGTGACACATTGGTCTGCAATAAAGGGAAATAACTCATAAAAACATGAAAAAACATATAATTTTAAAATCAAGTGAGATTGCCAAATTCATATCTCTATTCAGCTGCACAATAATATGAGAATTATTTTTATAATTCAGGTTTATACACATAAGGACAAATTTCGCTTCTCCTCTTGGTACCTCTAAGTCCATAGTATTTTTCATACACCACGAACTACTTTTGTTTTCAGTCATTACCCATTGTTTCGGCCATTTTGGGTTATTATCTGTTGTTCTTCTCGAACTCTCTTTTAAAATATTTCTAACTGCATAATTCTCAACTGTCTTGGATTTAACTAACTATTCTATGTGTCACAATTCACATATATGCTATGAACAATAACAACGACAACAGGACTAAATAAACATAGCTTACACGTGCGTGTATAAACTTTAAATTTGTGTGACTGGATTTTTTAATTTCACAGCACGTGAGTTTGTTTCTATTTTCGTTACCGTAACTGTTATTATGAGTGGTAGGAAACGAAAAAATTATAACCCTATTGACCCTAGAAACTGGCCAAAAGAACGTTATATTGAAAGGTTGAAGCATATGGGAATCGGAATCAACTCTTCATGGAAAGTGGAAGTGTTGAGACAATTATATATGGCAAATCTTCCAAACAATACTATTATCACATCTGATCAGGAAGAGGAGATCAATGTAGTGCAAAATACGTCATATTCTTATGTTTTAGACTTTAAACTACTAAACTGACATTCATTTTATAGTAGTCATTTTAATAACCTCTCAGTGATAGAAGTGGTGAAAGAACTTAGTTGCGTAATATACAATGTAACTATCTCAGTTTCCCAACGATCAGATACTCTTGATTCAATGCGAGGATATATAAACTGTTGAGTCTCCGTGACAATATTGTAGAATATAGTGTTGTGGACCTAACTTAGTACTATAGTTTTTACAAATGTGCAGACGCTCTCCATTGCCACGTACAGTTCCTATGTGGAGCATTATCATTGTAACAATTTCTCTCACTATTTTCCGCAAGGTTATTTTCCTGTTGAAAAATTTCATGATTGAGCTAGGTTTTATATTCATAACTGGAGTTCATCTATGCATTTACTATTCTAGTCAACCACCTTTACTTATTAATTTCACATCCAATTTACATATATATACTAGTAGTTTTATTATTATTTTTTATTAGTAGTATTTCTAGCATTTACGAATATACTCTAGGTTAGTAGTAAAGTTTTCCTTTATTGTCCGGTTGTAGCTGTATTTCATTCATGTCTGACATCAGTGTCAATATTTCATCTAAATTTGGGGTCCAGCTGTCTCGGTAATGATCCTATCCTTTTACCTCAACATCTGTTCGTGGGGATAATTTCTGATTTTTCTATCATAAATTCCAAATTTGAGGTTATGTTGAAATTAAGGTCACAACACTCCTAACTTATAGCACAAACCTTGCACACTTTTCTGAGTCTTCTTTCGGACAAAGGTTTATGCTAACAGTTCTACAGCCCAGATATCTACATTCCTTTCTGATACTTCAACTGGGCCGCAGCTCAACAAGGAATGAAGAAATCTGGGAGGTATAGCTTGGTGTCTTGTAGTAGCTTTATACTGGGTCAGACACTGGTCTTCTTCCAGCCGCTCTGATTCCCTCCAGTCTAAAGTTATGTTTGACAAGCAAACCGCAGTTTGCCTACAATGACACACTATTCTCGATCTGTCTATTTAAAATACTGGATGTTGTGATAGTACACTGAGACAGCCAAACGCCAAAAAATATATGTTTTGTATATAGTAGTATGTTAGTTTGTTTTTTGTAATAAACATATTATCTATGCTTGTGTCCTTTGTGTATAAATTATGAAATAAGCATATTATTATATCATGCAGGTTTGTTTTCATGTTTATAGTATTTACCCTCAATCTATATTGGGAACGAAGTTCTCTATCTCTATCTATATCATGGTAATTCTTTCGTTGGTTGATTGTTGACATGAAGCAACCCATTGCCAAGCACTTGCATGGCATCCATATTTAATATAATTTAATAGCACCTGTTTATACAATTAAGTTTAATAAACACTTTAATAGTCTATTAACTTTATTTATACCCCCCGCAAACAAAGTTTTTTTTGGGGGGGGGGGTATATAGGAATCACCATGTCCGTCCGTCCGTCCATGTACCTTGTAAGTGCAACTCCTCCTAAACGACTTATTGGATTTTTATGAAACTTTACACATTTGTAGTACACTACCTGCAGATGTGCATGAAGGAATATGGTTGCTGTCCAAAATTTAAAAGGGGAGATAATTCAACTTATACTTTCACAAAAAGGGAGGGGAGGGCATGTACCTTGTAAGTGTAACTCCTACTAAGCTGCTTATTGAATTTTTATGAAACTTTGCACAGTTGTAGTACACAACCTGCAGATGTGCATGAAGGAATACCGTTGCTGTCTAAAATTTAAAAGGGGAGATAATTCAACTTATACTTTCACGAAAAGGGGGGTCGTGTACCTTGTAAGCACAACTCCTCCTAAGCGGCTTATTGGAGTTTTGTGAAACTTTACACGGTTGTAGAACACTACCTGCAGATGTGCATGAAGGAATATGATTGCTGTCCAAAATTTAAAAGGGGAGATAATTCAACTTATACTTTCACGAAAAGTGGGGGCATGTACTTTGTAAGCACAACTCCTACTAAATTGCTTATTGAATTTTTATGAAACTTTACACAGTTGTAGTACACAACCTGCAGATGTGCATGAAGGAATACCGTTGCTGTCTAAAATTTAGAAAGGGAGATAATTAACTTGCTAATATACCTGTATTCCAATGTTTGAACATCATAGTATTGCAAGCGGGGAGTATCACTCAGTGAGGTTACTCACAGTTCTAGTTTATGTTTGTACAAAAGAAATGATCATGACTATCATTTTATATAATACTTTTAATTGACTGTGGGAGTAATATTACTCCCAGATTGACCATATAGTCCTGCTACCTGGAATTGTTCTATTAAATTCAGGGGCAGATCCAGGATTTCAAGTTAGGGGGGGTGCCCTCGCCCCCTCCCCCCCCCCCCCCCCCCCCATGGATCTGCCCCTGAAATTTACTGTAGAGCTATGGCTTTCATCCTTCTGTAAACTAGTGGTATTCATAACTCTACTGTAAAAAATTAGACCTTTAAGAGCTACTGTTATGCAACTATTATGCAAATTTGTCAAGGAAATATATTAATATTATTTCAGAGCGAATTTAATGTTACAATACCAGGGATGTATTCCATCATATTTACTGCTTTTGACAAGGCGGGTAACTACAAGTCTACTAGATCTGTGTTCCTGTTTGATGATCAGTCAGTAGTAGAGACAACATCAGGAACCAGAATGATCGTGACTGAAAGTACATCAGAGACAAATTACACCTGGGTAGTAACGGACACAAGTCAACTTCATGTTAAATGGCCTGGACGATTTATTAATGAAAGACATGATGTGAATGAATGGCTTGAATCAGTAGCAAACCATACTAGTATTGAGACAGTATATGATGACATCTTTGGTAAAAGGACTGTTCAATGGTATACAAATATCAAAGGTATTCATTTGATGCATGCAAACAATTTGTTGTAAGTTTCACTCTAAGAAGAGTTAGAAGATACCAAAGTGGTAATCAGAATCCGTAAATCAAAGAAGGTCAGATAACACAATGGCCAAAAGAAAAAGAACAAAGGGACAAACAACAATAGACAAAACACTTTACAGGAAGCTAAAGATCGAGCAACACTAACCCCACTAAAAACCGGTGTGAACTCAAGTGTTCCGGAAGGATAAGCAGTTCCTGCTCCACTAATGGCACCAGTCGTGTTAATCTAGTTACAAACCCGGTAATAAGTCGTGAATGAGAAAAGGACCGGGAAGTGTTAACGACAAGTGAAACAAACAACAATAGACAAAATACTATACAGGAAACTAAAGATCGAGCAACACTAACCCTACTAAAAACCGGTGTAAACTCAAGTGTTCCGGGAGGATAAGCAGTTCCTGCTCCACTAGTGGCACCCGTTGTGCTATTCATACTACAAACCCAGTGATAAACCATGAATGACGTCATTTGTGACACATATATTCCATAACGGTTAACCAAGTCATGATGGCGACCGTAAATCTTTCGAAGTGATGACTTCAACTTAACCAATAGGAACCCTTAAGCTTGGTTCAGTAGCTTCCTTGTTGACAGCAACCGTCTATCAAGGAAATCCTGATAGGAACGGCAAGCTCTGGAATGTCGGATCAACTGAGAGATATATACTCCATATGCAGGTGCTGCTGGAATGTTGCTGTAAAATAAGGACCAGGGTGTTTTATGTCACTTTCAACAATATTTCAGTTATATCGTAGCTGTCAGTCTTATTGATGGAGGAAATTGAAGTATCCAGGGAAAACAACTGACTAGACCTGTCGCAAGTCACAAACAAACGTTATCACATAATGTTGTATCGGGGTACACCTCGCCATGATTGGGGTCCGAAGTTGCAACTTAAGTGATGATAGGCACTGATTGCACAGGTAGTTGTAAATCCAACTACTATACGATTACGACCACGACACCCTGTTTTAAAATTAGTATCAGATCAAAGGCATTCATGGCATGGAATTACCACCCCCTTTTTATGCCCTCACCAACGAAGTTGCGAAGGGATATAATAACGCTACCATCCGTCCATCCTTCCGTCTGTCTGTCCGTCCTTCCGTAACATCCTTGTGAACACTCTAGAATCAACATCCTTCAATGGATTTTGACCAAACTTGGTACATACTTAGTCCTTAAAAGAATCTGAAACCCTATCGATTTTCAAGGTCATAGGTCAAAGGTCAAGGTCACTGGGTCAATTTTTTTACCACATAACATCTTTGTGAACACTCTAGAATCAACATCCTTCAATGGATTTTGACCAAACTTGGTACATACTTAGTTCTTAGGTGAGTCTGGAACCATATATATTCTCAAGGTCATAGGTCAAAGGTCAAGGTCACATGGTCTAATTGTTACCCTGTAGCATCCTTGTGAACACTCTAGAATCAACATCCTTCAATGGATTTTGACCAAACTTGGTACATACTTAGTCCTTAAGAGAATCTGGAACCCTATTGATTTTCAAGGTCAAAGGTTAAATTTTTTGGCGAGGGCATACACCACACTTTGCGTTGCCCTTGTTTAACTTTCTGTTTGCATATTTATTTTCTATAATATTTCTTTATATCTTGATTATTTCATCTCTTTTTCCTTATTTTAACTTGTTCGTGCCTATATTCATACAATCTTATGTTAACAGCAACTTACATGTGTCGACCCTATATATATACTAGACCAAACAGGACAAATATGTTGTTGATTAAAAAATCTAACATTTCAATGATCTTGTCCTGTTTATATTTATTATTAGATTTTGAATGGCCTTTTGACAAAGTAAGATTCGTCTCTACCAATAACAAGATACTGATACCTTTGTTCTCCATTCTTCTTTGAGAAGTAATGCTGAATCAATTCTTTTATTCTAGATTTTAGTAGCATATGTGGGATGGTGGTTATATAAGGTAGAGAAATCGAATGTTTTAAAGCTGCTACAAACATACTGAGAACTTAATTTCTCCAGCAAATCTTTTGAGTTCTAGAATATCTACATTTGATTAATGCCACTTCTAGAAAAGCAGGTATCATTATATTTCTGAAGACCTGTTTTGACAGCAGTAAAAATAGGAGTTAAAATTTTAAAAAGTGACTTGGTAGAACTAATTAATTGTATATGATTATTCTTACCGTATGAACAAGTTTTTAGGTTTGGTATTATAGCTCCATTTTCTTTATTTAGGTGTTGTAAAGTTTGATATCAATTATACAGTAACTGGACCGGATGTTTCGTCATTTCAATCCTTTAGCGACGTACCAGACATTTTACAGGAATCGGAGGTGATGGATGTCACGTGGCAAGATGGACAGAAGCTGGATATTACTGTCAGAGCAACCGACATCATAGGAGAATATACTGATGATACCATAACCATTTACAAAGACACTACGAATCCAGAAATAGAAAATCTATGGCTCTCATACGGAAATAAGACTGATCTATTTGTTCAGCGTTTAGAAGAATTTACAACTATGATGTAAATTGAAGCTAAATTTAGCTAAATAGTTAAACAGGCATCAATAAGATTTAGAATAATTAGTGTTTAACACCACCTTCAACAATACTTTAATTATATTATATTTGATAGTTTTTTTGGTAGAGGAAAATTATTTACCAAGAAAAAGCATCAACCTTACGTAGGTCAATGAAAATTTTGTATCAGGTTATATCAGTTATGAAAAGACAATTTAAACAATTCATCAAAACAAACAATCACCTCTCAACTCAAATCATTGAACATAAAAATATGCCACAACATATGACGTTGGAAATCAAGGTCCTGGCTTGAGACAGGCACAAAAATATGGTAGAATTAAACTGGCTAATGGGACCCAACCCTCTCCTCTTGGTAATTGGTTCTCAAACAGCAATACAGATGTAAAACAAAAGATAAAAAGTTGCATAGTATAAGTACACTTCACCACTACATGGGTAGACATAGGTCTTGTTGACAAATAACTCGAGGCCGATTATACTTCCAGCATTATGTTTATACTGAAAATACTAAATAACAATGATTTATATGAAGGAAAAACTGATTATTTGACAAGTAAATATGATCAGCTTGTTTATCTACAAAAGTATGTTCGAATATATTTAGAATGTAGGCTTATTTTGTTGGTTGAAATATATAAAAATAAGGTTGCAAGCTATGAAGCTCAAACAATAATGGTTTAATGAAATATATAAAAGTAAGGTTACAAACTATAAAGTTCAAACAATAATAGATTAATGGGGTAACAACATTATATACACTTTCTTATTGTACAAAAAAGTTATTGGTGCCACGATCATATACCTATCACAACTAAAGATAATCTATTGTGAAGAGTACTCGATAAAACTTTGTGATGTAGTTGTATGCCACTTTCCTCCTACAATAAAAATTACAACAAATATATATTTTAAATATGCAGTCCAACACCCAGAATCCATTAGTTTTCCCCAACCTTTATAAGTGTTGACTTTAGGTGTCAAACCAGTAATTCAACCAATCAGAGCTAAGAACATATTAAAAGTAGTCCCTTTTAAAGAAAAAAGTTCCTTTCACTTTGTTGTATTGTGACAAATACTGAATGGAATGGAATGATTAAATTGATAATTGAAGTTAAATGTATAAGGATTATTTTGAGCCCAAATTTGATTGATTTAGTTGTATTTTAATATGGATATGGAGGATTTGATGCATGACCTAAAAATAGGGAATTTCTGGGGGATGACAGAGCTATTTTTAGAGTAGGTATTTTCCATAGCCTGGCATTTCACTGCAAGACTTTAAACATGGCCTGATATTTTAACAGAATGTAGAGGAATCATGGACGTTTCAGAAAATGTATGGTCTTCGAAAGGTTAAACTTAAGATAAAATGGTCAGGTAGGCTCGAAAAAACACAAATTTAGTAGAAAACCTTAAAGAAATTAATTATAGGTTTCACACCTATAACAGACTTCCAACTGTTTTGATTTTAATATTTTAATTTATTATAGTTCTTAAATATTGGGTAAAATAAATGGCTTCTTTATACAGGGTAACCTGTGTAAGCCGAGAGCTGAGTAAAAAGGAAAACTGTACAAACTGAACACCTGTCTATTCTGAACATATTAGCTGGTCACAGGTAAGTACGATTAAGACAGGTTTCACTGTACTACATTATTTTTTTCTCAAAGAAGCTATTTGTTATTTTTTTATAGATTTGAATGGGACACCTTTGATTACCATAGTGGTATCCACAGTGTTCAGTGGAAACTGTATGATAACTATACTGGATCAGACGAGATTCATGGACAGTCACATATTCATGTTCAAGGAAATGTTGATGTAAGTACTGATACTTGTGATATTATATGACAGTCGTTAGATTTACAATCTGATGATTAAATATGAACATACTAGTCATTTTGAAAATATATTCGTTTATAATGCAAAAGTAAATAATAAACAAATCATGTTTTCATTTATGTAATGAAATCTTCAACATTATACTCTTCATATATTATAATTTTAAGGATTTTAATGTATGTTCCAAACATACATGATTTTATAAGACAATGTACAAGAGGACGTTGCGTATACACTATAAACTTAAATTTTATATTTAGAACATGACGTCATGTAAGGAGGAGTACCAAGATCATCCCCGAGGACCTGATTGTTACTGCACGTTATATCATGGATGTTTTCACCGACACTTTCACATAAAACCACAAATTGTTGATGGTGCAGGACTAACTCCAGGGAAGAATAAAGGAGTACATGACTCAGACTATTTTATTGAGATAACAATAGTCAATAAAGCATTGTTAAAGTCAGTGTTAAGGAAGAAGGTAATAATATTATAAAATGTCCATCAAATTAATCTTGTTTGGTGTTGTCATTTAACATTTTTAAGGTTTCACTACAAAATGAAATGAAGTAACGAGTCAACGCTTTGATTGATTGATTTATTTATTGTGTTTAATGCCACTTTCAGTAATATTTCAGCTATATCATGGCGACCACTTTTAGTGATGGAAGAAATCGGAGAGAACCACCAACCATGGGCAAGCAACTGGTTATATATCACTTGCATCTGTGAGTCAAGTGCACCCTTTTTGTAATTTACAAAGCCGGGTGCGAACCCACGCTGTATTGGTGATAGGCTTGTATGAGTTGTTAGGTAAACCCAACTACCTAACTCGTTGAACCACCTGGGCCCAGTCGACGCTTTGTACAATTTATTACCAGTATCCTGGTGTTGCCAGTTCTCGATAGCGTAAGAAACATTTCTCCCGTGTGTCCCTTAGAAATAATAAATTTTTACAAAATTGTTTTTGTTTGTTTGTCAAAGCTAGTTCTTTATTTCTACCAAACCTAAAAGTTCTACTCCTAGAAGTTACGGAGAAAACATAATTTTTGTGTATGACCTTATTTCTGACACTGTGTTTGGCGACACCAGTTCTCGATAAGTGTGTAAAATCAATTATGGATGGCATGTTTACTAATAAAAATTATAGGAAGAAAAGAAAAAAAATGTATTTAAGATATTTGCAAACACCAAAATTATTGATTTCAACCATACATGTTTGAAAAAGTGTTCCATTGGGGTTACACAATACAGTGCTCCCTTGTTCTATCGCACCCCGTTTTATCGCCAACCTCGCCTATCGCCAAAGTTCTCGTCTGTCCCGATTTGCCTCATTAAAAATATCCTGTTATACTGCCAAACTCAGCTACCGCCATCCGCCACAGGTTTTCAGACACAAAAGTCGTAAAACCAATTTAAATTCCCCCGTTAGTACCGCCCACAACTACCTTTTGACAGCTGTGTATTGATCGGTAATTATGGAATGTCAAAACTGGTCATTGGACACGGTCATTGATCTCATAATTGAGGGTCGGAACAGGTGATCAGTTGTTTTGATTAGAATAATTACATGTATTTACTTTTCTAGTGATTACATTTATACTTTTAATCCTGAGTAAAATTTGTAATTTAATTAGTTGTCATAATAATGTCGTGCTTTAAGAGAAAGCGTAATTAATTAGACGACAAACAAAAACGTGCAATTATAAGTTATGCAAAGGAAAATCCAAAATTAACATAACAACAAATTGCCGATAATTTGACAATTAAATGGGATCTTCCAATAACCCCACAAATGAAGATGAACTGTTGCTGTCAAATGTTTATAATAACCTTGATGTCCCGAGCTACAAATGATGGTTCAAGAATTTGTCAACATTGACAAAGATCTGCAAACTGTACAGGACATTTCCGATGTGAATATAATTATTCTAATTTATTTATTTATTAAACATGTATTATTTATACTTATGTATTTGTACAAGTGCAAAATGCATGTCAGTCGAGTTGAAAGTTTATCTTTTCATATGATCACATAACTTCCGGTTTTCGATGTCCCTCAGTTTATCGCCAAACTCGTTTTACCGCCAAACTACCGACTGCACAGAAGGTGGCGGTTTAACAAGGGAGCACTGTACAGAAATAACGTTGATATAAAGATAAAACTGATAAGATATGACCCGAACGGTGTTCCAAATTATTTTTTTCTGAACAGTGCCACCTGTATATTTCCGGTTTTGTATGACGTATACATACTTAACCTTCATTGACAACAAAGTTTTGTTTACATCACAAATGTATATTTTAAGCAATGACCCGGTGAATTTAGAGTTATTTTTGGAATAAGAAAATGTGCATAAATATCTGAGACTATAAAGATTATGTTCATACATACCTTGATACGTAGCATAGCCATTTTTTCCTTTTTGCGAAGCGAGGTGGTGTTCCATAGGTAAAATCCTGGCGAACAGAAGACGTGTGCGTTTTCCCGATTTATGTCAAAGCTCTCACGTGCATAATTATCGAGAACTGGTAACTATCGAGAACAGGTAACAGAACGATACCTTATTTAATTGTAAAATTATTAAGTGTAAGTCCTTGTAATTGTGTAAAGAAATAATGAATTAATTAGTTTGATATATGTTTACAGTAAAAAAAACAAAAATCCATTCACTAGTTTATAAAGAAATCAAATTCAGGTTCAACAACACAAATATTTTTCTAGTTAATTTTTTTTATATAAAGCTCTCAATTTTTTTCATTTGAATACTTTGCAGTTCTTCTTTACCCTTTCCTTTTATGCTTCTATTTTTAAATAGAGAAAATAGCCACTGTTAAAGCAAAATGAATTATGCAGGTAATATCACTTTTGTAATGTGTTGTTTTTGAAGTTCATAAATTAAACATGTGGTCGATATGTGTGATGTTATACTACATGAACTAATCTTTTCTGGGATAGAATTATGGTTTTAGGTTTTTGACGCAACTGTAAATATTATTTCAGTTATATCATGGCAGTCGGTGGTACAGCTAGAAAACCACTGACTTGCTGCAAGCCTTTGACACACATGAAGTTGAATCGAGTACACATCACCATGAGAGTAGAGACAATGATCAAAAATGTATTCACGTTAAGTGTTTAGATATATATTGAACGCTAATGTATTCCAGTTAAATTTTTAATTATATTTAACGCTAATGTATCCTTTTTCCAGATTACAATAGATATAACTGCTCCTCAGCCAGGATTTGTACACGATGGCATCTATGACAGTCCAGAAATAGATTATCAAAATGACATGCATTTAACTGTACACTGGGATGGATTCTTCGATCCTGAAAGTGCAGTCAAATATTATAAATATATATTTTCTGACCATTGCTGGAACAGACAGGAATTATTTGATAGCAATGAGGTAAACCATTTTATCATTGAATTTCCCTTTGACATACCACTATATTAATACATAGGTACATGTAATTGCTGGAAGAACATTTTGATAAAACAAATACTTTTCTCACTAATGAGACAGCACAGTTCCTATTTTTAGCCGTGTGAGATATCCTTGTCTCAACCCGTGGGCGAGATAAGAATTTCATGCTAATTTTCCCGAAAAAAATTTACGTTTCGCAAAATAGCTCTTCACCACGGTTCCGTCTTTATTCGCATCAATAAAACCACGATTCTACCACATAAGTATTTTTTTTATTAATCTAAGTATACTATTCTGCTTTCTAACGATTTAACGATATTGCACCTTTCACTGCGTTTGACTTTTTCTCACCCGTTTCTACCGTGTCAATGTTTGTTTCTTTTGAGCAAAAAATAGAGTGCTCTCCCTTGTTAGTAACTAACTTAAAGAAATAAATTACCTCCCTTTGGCCAAAGTGAAATAATGTTTACAGGTATTTATCGCTGTTGTAGTAGCATATTTAATATATTTATTAAATACATTGTATTTTATTATGAAATACAATTAAAATGCTGCCAATACATCGATTAAATCGACAATTAACTTCACCAACGGAAAACAATTTTGCTGGGAAAATGCTCGATGGAATGTAAACAAAAGAAAGATGTTTGGTGAGAATTAAAATCAAACACCGGAAAATATACAAGATAGGGAAATTAGTGAGAAAAAAAATCAAACACCGGTAAGAGGGCAAGACGGAAAAATCTCAGACACCTGCGGGAAATATTTCTATTGGTTTCCAACTCGGTGGACCCTTGTTGGAGACCAGAAATCTTTCCCTTGTGTGTGTGAGATTTTTCCGTCTTGCCCTCTTACCAGTGTTAGATCCTTTATATCTCCCTCAAAATTGATTGTTTTAGCTGTACTTACACATTTTGGTTTATTGTCTGCTCCACAATGGTTTGGTATCTATATCAATTATTTTTCAACTTGTTGGGAACTTATAAAAATAAAGCCGTAGATATAAAATTTAGTACACATGGCACGCTTCTGATATAACCTTCATCATGTACGCTCAAAGCCAAAGTATTTGAAATCCAAATAGTTGAAATGTTTTTGGCATCAAGAAAATGAAAGTGCCTAAGCAGGATAGCCAATTGGCAAAGGTCACCTACCAATGAGGGGGAGAGAACCTTAGTTTTGATAATAATTACATGATTTAGGAACTGTAAATTTGAATAGATGATAAGTTAAATAAAGAAATGCAATGTCTCAATATTTCGTAGTTTTGTCACTGATTATTACCTTCGACTGTGTTCTCTAATATAACTCGATACCGAATATCTTTAGATGTTAGTTGTTCACCAGATAATAAAGCAATCCAATTAACATTGAAGTTGTATACGACTGCGTCGAATGTTGTAAGCTCCCTACTAGAGTGAACCCTAGAATATTGAAATAGACCCTAATCTTGTATCTCCGCTGAGGTTTTAACTCCTCTGAGAGGGTTGTCATCCTAAGTTTTGTGATAAAAATCAAATACACTCCACTTATTTTACTAATCTAATTCACAACACGCCTGTATAGCGATTTTGTCATGTATAGATAACGTGATGCTGGTTGCATGTATAAGACAACTTGCGTCAGTTCTCAAGGAACAACAGTTTATTATGGAATGGTCAACAATGATCAGTTCCAATTCAAATTTTCCGACCCTATCTGTAGTGGAAACCAAAACATCCATCCAAAGGCGGACCTTTTTAGCTATATGATTCATTGCTTGTAACCTTGTATACATGACCGTTCACTTTCCTGGCTTGGACACAGGGTTGGTACAGAAACATCAATAAAAACTGGTAGGGTTGAAAAAAAATTATGGGCTCAAACCTCCACTCTTAGTGGTCATGCAAGTGTTTTCCACATGTGGGTAAAATGCCAACCCTCACATATAACCGGGCGAACAGCATTTTTATAATGAACGTTATAATATTGAACATTATGCATAATATTTTTAATTTTGATATAGCAGTATTATTCTTGTAGGGAATAGAAACTATAGAAACAATCGCAAGTTATGATGCTGTAGATGAAGGAACCTACTTTGTTACTGTTATTGCTATGAATCCAGCTAATGATGCCTCCCAGGCTGTTTGTTCTGATGGGGTGACGATCGTGACAACTAAACCATCTGTAAAGAATGTGGTTCTAAATGGTGCAAAAATAGACCCTCGGCTTGTTGTCGATAATAATGGGACAATGTGGATTATTTGGACAGATATAACCAGGACTATAGTTAATAGTAGTAATATTTGCAAGTATGTTACTTTAGAATATAAAAAAAGTTTTTGTATTTTGTTTTTTTATGTCTCCCCCACTTTGGAGGGAGACATTGTTTTTGCCCTGTTTGTCTGTCTTTCTGTCCGTCACACAGTTTATCAGCGCAACTCCCCTGAAACTACTGAACAGAATTTCATGAAACTTGGTAGGTAGTAAGGACACCATATGTAGTTGTGCATATTACCAGGAATTTTTGATCGCCTGAATTTTGTGGGAGTTATGCCCCTTTGAACTTAAACATTTCCCGAAATATATTACTGAAGCAGCTTGTCGGGGCAACTCCTCTGAAACTACTGAACAGAATTTCATGAAACTTGGTAGGTAGAAAGGACACAATATGCGGTTGTGCATATTACCAGAAAATTTTGATCTCCTGAATTTTGTGGGAGTTATGCCCCTTTGAACTTAAAAATTTCCCGAAATATACTACAATCAAATATGGAATAGAATGGGTTGCTGTACATGTCAAATCTCCTCAGATCTTCGTTATCAATATTTACAGACCACCAGATCTACCAGTGAAATATTTCTGTGATACGCTAAATCGTCTCTTGAAAGACTTAACACCTGGCATTCCACAAATAGTCATGGGCGATTTCAATGTGGATCTTTTATCCAGAAAAGATCATGTAATCACATGCACATTTTCTGTTTTTGAACAGAATATAAAATCTTCTATTACTCGTAAACTGACGTGCCTAGATCATATTTACACTCAACATTTGAATGCTCAACAAGCTGGTGTAGTGCCAATTTATTACAGCTACCATGATATGACATATATTTCTGTAGATATGCAACAACTTCAGTAGAATCATTTTATAAATATATTCAGGTATTACTCATTTTAAGTGGACACTGTTATTTGCAAACACTCTAGTGTAATATCCCTTACTGAAACTTGCATATATATATATATATGTACAAGAGTCTATCATAATGTCACTATTTCCCTGAAAAAGTTTTTCATCACCAATCCATTGATTTTAGAAGAACAAAGCTCCTTTAAAATCATTGGAACATAGGCTGAGCAATTTTCTGGAATGGGGAACTTTGCCATGACAATATGGAATAGTACCTGTAACCCTTGCTTTAGCACTTTTGATCAATTTTTTTTGTGTTTCATGGATTAAAAACATTTTTTTTTTTATTCATTGAAGCTTAATTTTATTTGTTTCCTATATAGATTTTTTACCTTTGACTACAGTTTGTGGGACGGGGGGAGACCCGCAAAAACAAACTTTAATTAATAATAACTTTGTAGGTTTAGGAGACAACAAAAATTAAGATAATTAAGTGCACACGGCACATCTCTGGGGCAACCCCATCATACGTCCAGGATGAAAAAGATAATGTGTCAATAAAGGTATTTATCGTGACTTTCAGAAATGTTTCAGCCATATCATGATATCAACAGGGAGATAATAGCCTAGCCAGATTTAATGAAGTGAACAGCAGGTGTCTGGGAATTCAACACCCATGTCAGTGGTGTTATGCATGTGTTCAGAGGACAACGACTTTAACCACTCAATGACTCAGAAAACCACCGACCTGCTGCTAGTCACGTACAAACTTTATCACATATATCATGTTGTATTGAGTACCCCTCGCCATGAGTGTGATTCAAACTCACAGCTTTAGTGGTAATAATAGATATGTAACTTCCTTGTAGCACTGATGCAACAAATGTTGAAGATATCCGACTGTTTCCAGAAAAATTAGTAACACAAATTAACTGCTCTGATTTATCTCCTGTAACACCTATGTTCTTGTTTGTTCTGCCTCGAAGTTCACAAGTAAGTTGAGTAGATATAGTAACAATTAAGATATTAACTTCCTAATTATTGTACACAAAGAAAGGTTCGAAGATACAAAAGGGGTAATCAGAAAACATAAATTGAAGAAGGACAGACAACTCAATGGCCAAAAGAAAAAGGACAAAGGGACCAACAAGAATCTACCAGACATAACACAGAAAACTACACAAACCCCATTAAGAACAAAGGGTGAACTCATGTGATTCGGAAGGGTCATCAGTTCCTGCTCCACATGTGATACCTGTCGTGTTACTGCTAAACTGGTGGGTGTTTAACGACAATATCAACAATATTTCAGTTATATCGTGGGGGTGAGTTTTGTTGGTGGAGGAAAAACCGGAGTACTCAGAGAAAACCACAAACCCGATCATGACCACGACAGCCCCTGTTAAATGACACAAACATCAACTGATATGGTTATGATTGGTCATAGCATGCACTTTGATGAAACCAATCGAATCACACTATGAGACGTGAAAGTAATTTAGACATTGTGCATTAGTTCGGAAGATTATGTATCACTAAGAATCTAAGTTTACTTGATTTTTATTTTTTATTTTAAAGACATATATATGTTGGATATCAAATTCGGCTAAAAATACGATCAACAAATTATGGTAATAATCTCCTCACTAACAAGTAAACTAATAGTAACAAATAAGTGATACACAAAGTAAATAGATAAAATTCAAGATTCAAATTAAGAAATGTATATTACAACAACAAAAAAACAACATGAATTTCTGTACATTTATGTGAATTGTTAAGTAATGTATGTCTTTTCTGATACAAGGAAATTCTTCTCTCCCAACCACATGGCTTCGATTATTCCTTGATCAGTTTATTGTTTTTTTTCTTCAGTCTCTCCTTTCTTAAATGGTTTTATATTGTGGTCCAATATTGTTATTTGATGTTGTAATTTTGTTTACTGTGTAATTTTATTTTAGCTCACCATGACTTGGGAACCTGATGTAGAAAATGAACTGATTTATGATTATGAGATAGGTCTTTCATCAACATACGACAGTCTTTTTCCAGACTTGGTTCCTTTCCGATCAACAAAACACCACCAGCACTTTCGTCTTAACAATCCAGATTTAACAGAAGGAACAGTGTTCTATGTAGTTATAAAGACCACAAGTAAAGCTAATGTTGAAGGAATTCAGGTAAACCTGCACGAAATTTATCATACGAATTCATATAATATTGATAACTTTACTCTCTTTTAAATAAAAAATTAAACATTGGATTTCAGAAAGAAAAATATATATGAGAAATTGAAGTAAATGTAACTCTCATTGCAAAAATATTTAAACCGTTCTATCTATTTTCTTATTTGTCAAAAAATAGTCTTACCTGCTTACCAAACCATATGATAGAAATTCCAAATAAATTTCTATTAAAGGGAAGAGTAAATTGCAGGAGATCTTAATGTACAAAAGGTACAATAGTCAATTTTTAAATAGAAAATGATTAGATATCTATTCTTCTTCTCATATAATCTTTGTTTTTTACTTTTACTTATAGAGCTTTGGACCTATTATTGTCGATGTGACAGCTCCAACATTTTCCGGGTCACATATTGATGTGCGATTAGACGAAGAACCACTTACACTTGTTGTCAACTGGTCAAGAGATTCCTTCCAAGATGAAGAAGATCCTTATCCTTTGACCTATCAGTATGCCTTGGGTAATTATATCTTTATTATGTTGTTTTAGTCTGATTTTTTCTTCTTCCGCTTCCGCCGCTTCTTCTTCTTCTTCTGCTTCTTCTCAGTGTAGCTTGTCCGGACCATAACTTTTTTGTCTTTCCAGATAGGTCAATTACATTTGGTATGTGGGTGCATGACCATAAGGCGGTGCGTCGCGTACCATAATGACCTTTGTGGGATCTTGACCTTTGACCCCAAGGTCAAATAATTGTTTTTTAAATAGTATTTTGTTGTCCGGGCCATAACATTTTTGTCTTTCGAGATAGGTCAATTATATTTGGTATGTGGGTGCATGACCATAAGGGGGTGTGTCACATACTGTAATGACCTTTGTTGGACCTTGACCGTTGACCTGAAGGTCAAATAATTGTTTTTTGAATAGTATTTATTTGGTATGTGGGTACATGACCATAAGGCGGTGTGTCACATACTGTAATGACCTTCATGGGGCCTTGACCTTTGACCTCAAGGTCAAATAGTTGTTTTTTAAATAGTATTTTCTTGTCTTTCAAGATAGGTCAATGATATTTGGTATGTGGGTGCATGACCATAAGGCGGTGTGTAGCGTACTGTAATGACCTTAAAATGTTGGACCTTGACCTTTGACCTGAAGGTCAAATAATTGATTTTTAAATAGTATTTATTTGGTATGTGGGTACATGACCATAAGGCGGTGTGTCGTGTACCGTAATGACCTTTATGGGACCTTGACCTTTGACCTCAAGGTCAAATAATTGTTTTTTAAATAGTATTTTCTTGTCTGGGCCATAACATTTTTGTCTTTCGAGATAGGTCAATGATATTTGGTATGTGGGTGCATGACCATAAGGCGGTGTGTCGTGTACCATAATGACCTTTGTGGGACCTTGACCTTTGATGTCAAGGTCAAATAATTGTTTTTTAAATAGTATCATTCAACTCATAATGTGTAACTTATTGTTGTACAGATGGATGCATTAAGGGAACACATAAGTTTTAGGTATCTAAAACAGTTCTTCCTAGTTTTTAATTGTGTTTCCTATACAGCTGGTAATTGTCACAATAAGTTCATGTGAAAAGAATTTTTTTATAGATTATAAAAATATATTCTGAATTTCATATACATGTATAGAAATCTTTAATGAATTTTAGCTACACACATGTTTTCCGCTATGCAGTATATACATGTAGTATGCAGTGCCGGATTATCCATTAGCAACATTATGCACTGTGCCTAGGAAATACGAAAAAGAAAAATTACATGAAAGAGGCATTTTGTTTTGTGCACTTCATTTTTCATTTATATGAAACAAACAAAAAATGACTACAAGCTCCCTAATTCAGCCCTGGTAATATGGATATGCATTATGTTTCAGAATCTGTATTAAAACTGAGATTTAATTGTTTATTTACACAAAACAAAGGTATCGTTATGATATGAGGATACTTAAGAAATAAATCATGGAAGTCACAATGTGTTTTGAGTTTTAACATGGGTATTCAATCCCGAGCTGGAGATGAGGAATAAAATTTACTAATATCCGCCAACCCATGTTAAAACTCAAAACACATTCTGACTTCCATGAATTATTTCGATTCTGATATGTCTAACATTACAAATACGGCAGTATACTTTGATTAGAAGACGGTAATTTATATTTACGTTTGCGGACAATGTCGCACACAATTTATGCTGCCAAATTCGAGCAGACGATAATTCATCAACATGTACTTTTATGACGGAATAGTCAATCACATATACTTTTACGGCAGGAAGATCAGTCGTATTCATGGAGCATCCGTAACAATAATATTGTGTTTGCATGTTTTAATTGCACGTCGCATATTATTAATTTTGGATATGTTGATTATTTTCAGTGAATATAGATGTTTAAAATGTTAATTTTATTTTGTGATTTTATCACCTGGCTTAAATGTGTACTGTACATGTGCTAATGAGATTTTGTCATCTGATTGATCGCTCGTTTGTTTGCAAAGCGAAAGAAGGACGTTATGTTAGAATTCATTAATACAATAAAGCAATTAGATAGAAAATCAAAATAAATAATTGATTAAAAAAAAAGAGATATGATTTGAATTCTTATTTGTATTTCCATTTGTTTTTATTTTTAAATAAAATTAATTTGATTTCATTTAGGTCACGTTGCAGGAGGGACAGACATTGCAGGTTTCCAACCATTAACATACAACAAACATTGTGTCAGAACAATACCACCTGAATGTACTGCTATTGATCTGTCATCTTTAGAATGGACACTACATGGTAACCATGACTACTATGTTACTATTAAAGTAACAAACTTAGCTGGACTAACTACCACACACACTTCAGTAGTATATACACATGATGTGCAGCCTCCATCTCCAGGTGTTGTGCTAGATATTAACCCGACTAATATTGGTAACAGACAATTACAGGTTAGTAGGTGTTTATTACTGAAATGTCACAAAATATCTTTCAAAACCAGCAATAAACTCTGGTGTGCTGAATGAGTAGGCATTTCCTGTTGTGTTCCTCATGTTAAAAATCTGATGATACATCATATTCTCTCATGAACGAGTGATGAAGGAAGGGATTGTCACTTACTACAAATGGAACATATACATGGTCACTTGTGACACATATAATCCGTAACGGTTAATCAAGCCGTGATGTCGACAGTAAAACTTTCAAAGTGACGACTTTAACTACTACAAACTCTTGGTTTTGTAGCTTCCTTGTTAACTAAAATCCTGATTGGAACTACAAGCTCTGGAATATCGTTTAAGCTGACAGATATATACTCTATATGTAATTGCCGATAAAATGTTGCTACATGTAACTGGAAAGTTCACAGTTGGAAAATTAAAATGATCTCTTTTCTTGTAAAGTTTGTTCTTAGTCTGTCCTCGCTGTCAAGTTATAGGTGTATGTCAAGGCATGAAGCAGACATAGATGTATGTGTGGTATACTTTATTTCAAGATCAAAATCAACATAATCATCAAGACACTATCTATATAGCTGTACATAAAATTAAAGGCATTTGCTAGCTTCTTTTTGTTTTTCATAAGAGCACTGTTGGTACTCATAGGTATGCTGACTGTCTTGCAAAACATGTTTATCAAACATAGCAAAATGTTGTCAATCAAAAACTCATACATTATGATGATTTCAGTTTCAGAGAACTTTTTGTTAGAATCAGAAGGGTGTTTATTTTAAAAAATGAGATTTGTCCCTTCCTAAAACAAGATATATGTATTGATCATTCTTTTTAATGAAATAATATTGAGCTAATTCTTTCATCTGTCTATAAATTTTGGAGTTGTTAATATTTGTGTAAAGGGTAGAAGAGTCAAATGTTTTATTCTGTGAATGACCTTGATTGTATGTACTCATAACAGGTCTTGTACAATCCCCATCATTACTGGGGTAGTTGGTGTCACACCAATTATAAAGACCACTGATAAAATATATATTAATACAGTGAAACCTGTCTAATTCAACACACCAAGGGACCAGGGAAATGTGTAAGATTGCACAGGATGTCAGAACCTGTCTTATCTGACACACCAAGGGACCAGGGAAATGTGTAGGATTGCACAGGATGTCTGAATATTCAGGTTTTACCTTTAGTTAACAGAAATAATTTGGGACCATAGTCCTGTAGTATAGGATTGAATTAAGCGTGTGAATTGAATTTTGCAATAATTGGATGTATCGATTGAAATGATTAAATATGGATTTAATATTAAATGTGTGTATTGAATCATAACATCCACTTTATTTTCCAGGACATTGTAGATGTAGATTTTTCTATTGTTTCTGACAAATTGTCTGTTGAATGGAACAATTTCTACCATCCACATCTAGATCTTTACTTTAATGTTTGTGTCGGAACAACGATAGGAGGCTGTGATGTGACAATGGAAGAAAGAATTGATGGATTAATCTCTAAACACACGTTTAACAACTTGGTACTTACAGTGTTACAGGTAAAAATAATATTTTGCAGACCAGTATACATTGTACATAAACCACAAGCATTGTTTGAAAAAAAGTACTAGCAATTAATCTACATTTGTATTTCAAATAGAAACATGATTTCGTAAGTACTTTACATAGTCTTAGAAATATGTGTCTATAGAAAGCCTAAACAGCTGTTATCATTCTTGAAATGTTGTAGAAATTTGGGAAAGTTTGTATTGCTTTTTTGTTACTCTGATTGTGCTTGTTCATCAAGATTGTAATTGGGTGTTAAAAGTCCAAGGTCTTACCAAACACAAGGGAATGAACCATCCATCCAGATCACTACAAATTACCCCACATAGTGAAAATAATATCACAGAAGTTGATAGAAATCTAGGTCCTGTCAATGGATAGACATAATCCAAACATCCTCTCTAGATAATTACATACGTACATGTACCTGCAAATATAAAAAAAAAGAAAAAAAGACATATATTCAGTATTTGTCATTGTCACATTGCTGATTATTGTGCAACATTAGGCGTTCTTTGCAGTCAATGCATGCAGAGAGCTTAAATACATGCCTTTTAAAGTCCCGTATGTTTTTCAAGCGGTGACCATTTTGACAACATTTTATAGACCTTTATCTTCTTTAATTTCAGACATATTATATAACTGTTGAAGCTATAGCAAAGACTGGTTCTGTAAAGGTAACATCTGACGGAGTAACTATTGTTGATAATCAAACAGAACTGACAGGACTGGTTATCAATGATGGACCTATATGTTCAGGTATGTAAAGATAACATCTGACGGAGTAACTATTGTTGATAATAAAACAGAACTGACAGGACTGGTTATCAATGATGGACCTATATGTTCAGGTATGTAAAGGTAACATCTGACGGAGTAACTATTGTTGATAATAAAACAGAACTGACAGCCCTGGTTATCAATGATGGACCTATATGTTCAGGTATGTAAAGGTAACATCTGACGGAGTAACTATTGTTGATAATAAAACAGAACTGACAGCCCTGGTTATCAATGATGGACCTATATGTTCAGGTATGTAAAGGTAACATCTGACGGAGTAACTATTATTGATAATAAAACAGAACTGACAGGACTGGTTATCAACGATGGACCTATATGTTCAGGTATGTAAAGGTAACATCTGACGGAGTAACTATTGTTGATAATAAAACAGAACTGACAGTGCTGGTTATCAACGATGGACCTATATGTTCAGGTATGTAAAGATAACATCTGACGGAGTAACTATTGTTGATAATAAAACAGAACTGACAGCCCTGGTTATCAATGATGGACCTATATGTTCAGGTATGTAAAGGTAACATCTGACAGAGTAACTATTGTTGATAATAAAACAGAACTGACAGCCCTGGTTATCAATGATGGACCTATATGTTCAGGTATGTAAAGGTAACATCTGACAGAGTAACTATTGTTGATAATAAAACAGAACTGACAGGACTGGTTATCAATGATGGACCTATATGTTCAGGTATGTAAAGGTAACATCTGACGGAGTAACTATTGTTGATAATAAAACAGAACTGACAGCCCTGGTTATCAATGATGAACCTATATGTTCAGGTATGTAAAGGTAACATCTGACAGAGTAACTATTATTGATAATAAAACAGAACTGACAGCCCTGGTTATCAATGATGGACCTATATGTTCAGGTATGTAAAGGTAACATCTGACGGAGTAACTATTGTTGATAATAAAACAGAACTGACAGCCCTGGTTATCAATGATGGACCTATATGTTCAGGTATGTAAAGGTAACATCTGACGGAGTAACTATTGTTGATAATAAAACAGAACTGACAGCCCTGGTTATCAATGATGAACCTATATGTTCAGGTATGTAAAGGTAACATCTGACAGAGTAACTATTGTTGATAATAAAACAGAACTGACAGCCCTGGTTATCAATGATGGACCTATATGTTCAGGTATGCGACGACTTATGCTTTATATCTGGTGCAAAAACATCACATATATTTTCAGAAAATTATGAATATTCTTTAGTGTTTATAATATATATATATGACATAGACAGACGGGAATGTCTCGATGAAGAAATCTGATATTTTACGTGTGAATTAACAACTCGCTGTGGTGATGTCACAGTACATGCTGCAGTGCAAACCTTTTGCATGTTTCAAATGACAATATAGTTTGTTTGTTGTCAACAATTTTTGAATAAAAGGAATGTGGAATTCTTTATATTAAACAATATAAATAATCCTGATTTTCAAAAAATACCAAAAATATTTCACTGGTTACCAATAATGCTATAAGCACATTTTGTTGATCGCGCAATAATTTTTGAAAATCTAAAAGATGGATTAGTATATGTAATAATAACTTTGGTGTCAGTTTAGATAGTTGACTTTTCCTCTTGATGTTTATAGAAGTGCAATAATAGATGATTTTTGTAATGCTTAACAGAAAATTAAGCAAACAAATTGGATACTACTATAATTATAAAAAAACCAAATGATTACTTTTTCACTTCAATTATAATGTATTTTTCATAGTGATGATCATCAATTCCAACAATATCAACAAAACGAGCAATCACCTTTCATCTTAACTGAACTCACTGAACACAAGAAAAAATGCACGACATATGACATTGGAAATCCAGGTCCTGGCTTGGGACAGGCAATGTCTGTTATTGTGATGTGATTTCCACAATGCATGAGTATATGCGTTAGTTTTCTTCTATGATAAATTAAGACAATGACTCAGTGACTTTCTTCCGGTACTCTAATTTTTTCCACCATTATAACTGACATCCACGAAATAAATGAAATAATGAAATATTTTTAAAATATTGTTGAAAATAGCATTTAATTTTAACCCCCAAAATCCTAACCCTAGTTTGTTCTTGGTTGTATAAGTAGGAATTTATCCTATTAAGTTATTACCTACATATCTATAGTATTTCCTTTTATTTCAGACAAAATAGTATTAAATGGCAGTCACCATAACAGAGTGAGTTTTATATTATTAAAGCGTCATTTGCGACAAAATTTGTGGGCGAAGCTTATCATCAAGAATCCCTGTTGATATGTACAGCATATTTATGAAACTGTATGTCACATGACCAACGTGACCTAAAGGTCACATACCTCAGAAATTTGAATTTTCGAAGTGATTTTTGTAGATTTTAGACTAATGAAGAATATTATTTTTAATAAGACTGAACGTTTCGTAGGGAGGAACACTAGTAACCATACCTGTCAAATATTTGGCTCCAAAAGTAACTGTAAAACTATGTATCATTGATTTTTCCTCCTCAAGATAACTGTGGTCAAAATGATGAACCATCTGAATGTTTGCTCTGTGATATTATTTGGTTGTGATTTATAATACAAAAAAAAATATTATTTATGTTGTTTTATAGTTTATTGTCAAAGTGTTTTGTCTTGTAGGACATAATTCCTATTTGTGAAAGTGATATTGATTATCAAGTATCTACATCAACATTAGAAGCTAACTGGGAGGTTCCAGCCAACTATAAAGATATTATTAGAAGTACTTTTTGGAGTATTGATAAAAAATCCCCAGTTGGAGGCAAGTTATTGTTATATTTCATTACGTGATATAAACTGACAATTGTCTTCAGGATATTTGCTCTAGTTTGCCAATAATTACATGTATTTCAACATAATATAGATGACCAAAGATAATAAAGGTACAACAACAAGAAGTCCAAGAGACAATTCTACATATCATATATACCTATGTTACTCTTATATCAAAAATGTCCTTCCCTTTAAATAATTTGAATCAAAAATGTAACTGCTGGTGGACTATTATAATTTGTTGAGGGTATCACCAGCCCAGTAGTCAGTGTTTCCATAGTGACATGATATAGGAAATATATTTATGATGAATTCTCTCCCTTCCTGTGGAAGAGCGTACTCGACTTCTGATGATTAGTTTGGTGGTATCGGTCAAATTTCTAAGTAAGGTGGAATTCCTAGTGAAATTTTTTATCAAAATCCATTAAAATGAAGGTCCATCTAGTAATTTGAACATTTATAAAGTTACTAATAGAAAATTCATTTCTATTTTTCTATAACACCACTCCTAACATGTACTCTCCAAGACTCCACTTACACTCCACACCAAGACGACCACACTCTGTAAAGTACATTGTGTCACAATAATGTATGTACTTGCCTCTTGAAAGATTCATAAAATTAGCCATTATAGTTTATTTAAATCTATATTTTATGAATGTTATCCTGTGAAT
Source organism: Bathymodiolus septemdierum (assembly GCA_963383655.1). Taxonomy (NCBI): domain Eukaryota; kingdom Metazoa; phylum Mollusca; class Bivalvia; order Mytilida; family Modiolidae; genus Bathymodiolus; species Bathymodiolus septemdierum. Next base: position 99,435,857 of record OY726517.1, on the reverse strand, counting down.
GTTACAAATATCATATTGTTTTCGTTTCTTAGAACCTTACTACAGACAGGACATTAACAAATGATAACTTATAGATAGTATTTTTGATAATGAAAACATTACTATTGTTGGAGTTAATCAATTTTTTTTCTAAGTAAGACAAGCTAACAATATTTATGTTTTAACCTTTCTGGTAACCTTTTGTTGTATATTTCATCAGATGTTTGGAATCAATACAGAGAATATACGTACATCGGGAGTGACACCAGTTTTATGACTGGTGAACTAGATTTACAACCAGGCCTGACCTATAGATCAACTATCAAACTCTGTGCTGATGATATTTGTTTCCCTGTATCACACAGCGATGGTGTTGTTATTGTTCCTAATAAACCAGTCACAGGATCGTTAGAAGTACAACTTGACGGACTTAAGGTATTCAGATTAATGTGATACAAAGTACAGTAAAACCTGTCTAAACTGAACCTCTTTGGGACTGAAGAATTTGTTCAGTTTAGACAGGTGTTTGGTTTACATATGTTCAAATTACATAGACATTTAGGAGATGAGACTGTAAAGTCTATCTGGTTTATGCAGGTTTTCGGTTTACTCTGGGTTCAGTATATAGGACTGTAAAGTTTGTCTGGTTTATGCAGGTTTTCGGTTTACTCAGGGTTCAGTATATAGGACTGTAAAGTCTGTCTGGTTTATGCAGGTTTTCGGTTTACTCAGGGTTCAATATATAGGACTAAAGTCTGTCTGGTTTATGCAGGTTTTCGGTTTACTCAGGGTTCAGTATATAGGACTGTAAAGTCTGTTTGGTTTATGCAGGTTTTCGGTTTACTCAGGGCTCAGTATATAGGACTATAAAGTCTATCTGGTTTATGCAGGTTTTCGGTATACTCAGGGTTCAGTATATAGGACTGTAAAGTCTGTCTGGTTTATGCAGGTTTTCGGTTTACTCAGGGTTCAGTATATAGGACTGTAAAGTCTATCTGGTTTATGCAAGTTTTCGGTTTACTTAGGGTTCAGTATATAGGACTGTAAAGTCTATCTGGTTTATGCAGGTTTTCGGTTTACTCAGGGTTCAGTATATAGGACTGTAAAGTCTATCTGGTTTATGCAGATTTCGGTTTAGACAGGTTTCACTGTATTTTATTCATTTTATTACAATGGACACAGCAGACATTGACCCTTCTAGATAATTTTGTTTCACATTTGGTTTTTATGGGAGTTACTTTTGCCAATGAAGAATATATGATTTGTATATATTACCATCTTAATGATAACGTCACAAAAGCAAATTCCACTGCCAAGCAGACTTATTTATTAAATGTAAAACAATAAGAACAGTATAAATGATGTACACTAATGTTTTACTTTACAGATGACTGTTATTTTTAGTACAATGTATGATCCTGATATAGAAGACATGTCTGAAGCTATTGATGCTGTGACCTTGTATGAATGGACTATTGTAGATGGTTTCTATGGTGATGTATACTAATGTTTTACTTTACAGATGACTGTTATTTTTAAAACAATGTATGATCCTGATATAGAAGACATGTCTGAAGCTATTGATGCTGTGACCTTGTATGAATGGGCTATTGTAGATGGTTTCTATGGTGATGTATACTAATGTTTTACTTTACAGATGACTGTTATTTTTAAAACAATGTATGATCCTGATATAGAAGACATGTCTGAAGCTATTGAAGCTGTTACCTTGTATGAATGGGCTATTGTAGATGGTTTCTATGGTGATGTATACTAATGTTTTACTTTACAGATGACTGTTATTTTTAATACGATGTATGATCCTGATATAGAAGACATGTCTGAAGCTATTGAAGCTGTTACCTTGTATGAATGGACTATTGTAGATGGTTTCTATGGTGATGTATACTAATGTTTTACTTTACAGATGACTGTTATTTTTAATACAATGTATGATCCTGATATAGAAGACATGTCTGAAGCTATTGATGCTGTGACCTTGTATGAATGGACTATTGTAGATGGTTTCTATGGTGATGTATACTAATGTTTTACTTTACAGATGACTGTTATTTTTAAAACAATGTATGATCCTGATATAGAAGACATGTCTGAAGCTATTGATGCTGTGACCTTGTATGAATGGACTATTGTAGATGGTTTCTATGGTGATGTATACTAATGTTTTACTTTACAGATGACTGTTATTTTTAATACAATGTATGATCCTGATATAGAAGACATGTCTGAAGCTATTGAAGCTGTTACCTTGTATGAATGGACTATTGTAGATGGTTTCTATGGTGATGTATACTAATGTTTTACTTTACAGATGACTGTTATTTTTAGTACAATGTATGATCCTGATATAGAAGACATGTCTGAAGCTATTGATGCTGTTACCTTGTATGAATGGACTATTGTAGATGGTTTCTATGGTGATGTATACTAATGTTTTACTTTACAGATGACTGTTATTTTTAATACGATGTATGATCCTGATATAGAAGACATGTCTGAAGCTATTGAAGCTGTTACCTTGTATGAATGGACTATTGTAGATGGTTTCTATGGTGATGTATACTAATGTTTTACTTTACAGATGACTGTTATTTTTAGTACAATGTATGATCCTGATATAGAAGACATGTCTGAAGCTATTGATGCTGTTACCTTGTATGAATGGACTATTGTAGATGGTTTCTATGGTGATGTATACTAATGTTTTACTTTACAGATGACTGTTATTTTTAAAACAATGTATGATCCTGATATAGAAGACATGTCTGAAGCTATTGATGCAGTGACTTTGTATGAATGAACTATTGTAGATGGTTTCTATGGTGATGTATACTAATGTTTTACTTTACAGATGACTGTTATTTTTAAAACAATGTATGATCCTGATATAGAAGACATGTCTGAAGCTATTGAAGCTGTTACCTTGTATGAATGGACTATTGTAGATGGTTTCTATGGTGATGTATACTAATGTTTTACTTTACAGATGACTGTTATTTTTAAAACAATGTATGATCCTGATATAGAAGACATGTCTGAAGCTATTGAAGCTGTTACCTTGTATGAATGGACTATTGTAGATGGTTTCTATGGTGATGTATACTAATGTTTTACTTTACAGATGACTGTTATTTTTAGTACAATGTATGATCCTGATATAGAAGACATGTCTGAAGCTATTGAAGCTGTTACCTTGTATGAATGGACTATTGTAGATGGTTTCTATGGTGATGTATACTAATGTTTTACTTTACAGATGACTGTTATTTTTAATACAATGTATGATCCTGATATAGAAGACATGTCTGAAGCTATTGAAGCTGTTACTTTGTATGAATGGGCTATTGTAGATGGTTTCTATGGTGATGTATACTAATGTTTTACTTTACAGATGACTGTTATTTTTAATACAATGTATGATCCTGATATAGAAGACATGTCTGAAGCTATTGAAGCTGTTACCTTGTATGAATGGACTATTGTAGATGGTTTCTATGGTGATGTATACTAATGTTTTACTTTACAGATGACTGTTATTTTTAAAACAATGTATGATCCTGATATAGAAGACATGTCTGAAGCTATTGAAGCTGTTACCTTGTATGAATGGACTATTGTAGATGGTTTCTATGGTGATGTATACTAATGTTTTACTTTACAGATGACTGTTATTTTTAAAACAATGTATGATCCTGATATAGAAGACATGTCTGAAGCTATTGAAGCTGTTACTTTGTATGAATGGACTATTGTAGATGGTTTCTATGGTGATGTATACTAATGTTTTACTTTACAGATGACTGTTATTTTTAAAACAATGTATGATCCTGATATAGAAGACATGTCTGAAGCTATTGATGCTGTGACCTTGTATGAATGGGCTATTGTAGATGGTTTCTATGGTGATGTATACTAATGTTTTACTTTACAGATGACTGTTATTTTTAGTACAATGTATGATCCTGATATAGAAGACATGTCTGAAGCTATTGATGCTGTGACCTTGTATGAATGGGCTATTGTAGATGGTTTCTATGGTGATGTATACTAATGTTTTACTTTACAGATGACTGTTATTTTTAAAACAATGTATGATCCTGATATAGAAGACATGTCTGAAGCTATTGAAGCTGTTACCTTGTATGAATGGACTATTGTAGATGGTTTCTATGGTGATGTATACTAATGTTTTACTTTACAGATGACTGTTATTTTTAATACAATGTATGATCCTGATATAGAAGACATGTCTGAAGCTATTGATGCTGTGACCTTGTATGAATGGACTATTGTAGATGGTTTCTATGGTGATGTATACTAATGTTTTACTTTACAGATGACTGTTATTTTTAAAACAATGTATGATCCTGATATAGAAGACATGTCTGAAGCTATTGATGCTGTGACCTTGTATGAATGGACTATTGTAGATGGTTTCTATGGTGATGTATACTAATGTTTTACTTTACAGATGACTGTTATTTTTAATACGATGTATGATCCTGATATAGAAGACATGTCTGAAGCTATTGAAGCTGTTACCTTGTATGAATGGACTATTGTAGATGGTTTCTATAGATGATGTATACTAATGTTTTACTTTACAGATGACTGTTATTTTTAATACAATGTATGATCCTGATATAGAAGACATGTCTGAAGCTATTGAAGCTGTTACCTTGTATGAATGGACTATTGTAGATGGTTTCTATGGTGATGTATACTAATGTTTTACTTTACAGATGACTGTTATTTTTAATACAATGTATGATCCTGATATAGAAGACATGTCTGAAGCTATTGAAGCTGTTACTTTGTATGAATGGACTATTGTAGATGGTTTCTATGGTGATGTATACTAATGTTTTACTTTACAGATGACTGTTATTTTTAAAACAATGTATGATCCTGATATAGAAGACATGTCTGAAGCTATTGAAGCTGTTACTTTGTATGAATGGGCTATTGTAGATGGTTTCTATGGTGATGTATACTAATGTTTTACTTTACAGATGACTGTTATTTTTAATACAATGTATGATCCTGATATAGAAGACATGTCTGAAGCTATTGAAGCTGTTACCTTGTATGAATGGACTATTGTAGATGGTTTCTATGGTGATGTATACTAATGTTTTACTTTACAGATGACTGTTATTTTTAAAACAATGTATGATCCTGATATAGAAGACATGTCTGAAGCTATTGAAGCTGTTACCTTGTATGAATGGACTATTGTAGATGGTTTCTATGGTGATGTATACTAATGTTTTACTTTACAGATGACTGTTATTTTTAAAACAATGTATGATCCTGATATAGAAGACATGTCTGAAGCTATTGAAGCTGTTACTTTGTATGAATGGACTATTGTAGATGGTTTCTATGGTGATGTATACTAATGTTTTACTTTACAGATGACTGTTATTTTTAAAACAATGTATGATCCTGATATAGAAGACATGTCTGAAGCTATTGATGCTGTGACCTTGTATGAATGGGCTATTGTAGATGGTTTCTATGGTGATGTATACTAATGTTTTACTTTACAGATGACTGTTATTTTTAAAACAATGTATGATCCTGATATAGAAGACATGTCTGAAGCTATTGAAGCTGTTACCTTGTATGAATGGACTATTGTAGATGGTTTCTATGGTGATGTATACTAATGTTTTACTTTACAGATGACTGTTATTTTTAAAACAATGTATGATCCTGATATAGAAGACATGTCTGAAGCTATTGATGCTGTGACCTTGTATGAATGGACTATTGTAGATGGTTTCTATGGTGATGTATACTAATGTTTTACTTTACAGATGACTGTTATTTTTAATACGATGTATGATCCTGATATAGAAGACATGTCTGAAGCTATTGAAGCTGTTACTTTGTATGAATGGGCTATTGTAGATGGTTTCTATGGTGATGTATACTAATGTTTTACTTTACAGATGACTGTTATTTTTAATACAATGTATGATCCTGATATAGAAGACATGTCTGAAGCTATTGATGCTGTGACCTTGTATGAATGGGCTATTGTAGATGGTTCTTATGGTGAAGGGATGTATGAAAATTGGAGAATAGTGAATAACTTACAAAAGACTAATGATACACATGTAAGCAATTGTGTGGTTTTTTTAATGCATTTCTGGTAACATGCATATATTTAAAAGATAATGTATTATAGAATGTCAAACGTTCAATCATGTCAAAAAGCTATATTTTATCCATCGTTGAGCTGAACATTGTTGAGAGATAACAATATTAAGGATGCTTAATGCCACTTTCAACAATATTGCAATTTATGATGGTAATAAACTATAATGGTGGATGAAGCCGAAGTATCTGGAGAAAATAACCAACCTACTGTAATGTTGTATCGAATACACCTTATTATGTGTGTGACTGGTACCCACATCTTTAGTGATGATAAACACACAACCGCATCGGTGGCATATGCCACATAATGGTTAGCGTGCTCGCCTCGAGTGCGGTATATCGTGGGTTCAAGCACAGGTCGGGTTATTTGTTGTTTCTGCACTAAGCATGCAGCATTAGAGAGAAAGAGCAAAGACTGCTTGGCTGGGAATCAGAATAATGTGTCCGAGTGGAGCGACATGTCTACCTGCGGACTGTTGTTTCTGTGAATAAGCCCTATAAAAATCCAACTCAGTGTGTTGGTCTAGTACAAAGTGGACCTCATCATCCCATTGAAAATTAACTTGTTGCTGAATTGGTGTTAAACAACAATCACTCACTCACTCATGATAAACTCAGATTGATAGATAAATGTAAATGTGACTGCCATACAATCACGGCCGCAACGATTCATTAGAGATAATAAGAGTTGTTGATTGAATAGCAACATTCATGAAAAGATTTTCATCTTTAAGCATCTTTTGAATATAAAAAAATATGATGCATTTCCTTGTGGTCATGAACAAATAAATCCCTTAGAAATGTTCAGTGATTTAACTAAGGAAACTTATTTTGTTCATTGACCTTGTTTTGTTAGTAAATAGTTATGTAAATCTCTGAATTTTATTTAATTATTTTATATTATTTTATATATTCATTTCAGTCAAAATTCGAGGTTTTGCTTACTGGTGATATTGACTTTTCAAAATGTAAACACATGAATGTGAAAGGGTACAACAAAGCTGGTGTCTGGTCAGAGATATCTACAGAGATAAAACAATGTCATGTAGAAGATGGACATAGCCATATCATACCACGCATGATCATTGATGCTACTGGAGAATCGGGTAACTAGATATCTATAGAGATAAAACAATGTCACGTGGAAGATGAACATAGTCATATAACACCACGCATGATCATTGATGCTACTGGAGAATCAGGTAACTAGATATCTATAGAGATAAAACAATGTCACGTGGAAGATGAACATAGTCATATAACACCACGCATGATCATTGATGCTACTGGAGAATCAGGTAACTAGATATCTATAGAGATAAAACAATGTCATGTAGAAGATGGACATAGTCATATCATACCACACATGATCATTGATGCTACTGGAGAATCAGGTAACTAGATATCTATAGAGATAAAACAATGTCACGTAGAAGATGGACATAGTCATATAACACCACGCATGATCATTGATGCTACTGGAGAATCAGGTAACTAGATATCTACAGAGATAAAACAATGTCATGTAGAAGATGGACATAGTCATATCATACCACACATGATCATTGATGCTACTGGAGAATCAGGTAACTAGATATCTACAGAGATAAAACAATGTCACGTAGAAGATGGACATAGCCATATCATACCACACATGATCATTGATGCTACTGGAGAATCAGGTAACTAGATATCTACAGAGATAAAACAATGTCATGTAGAAGATGGACAAAGACATATCATACCACACATGATCATTGATGCTACTGGAGAATCAGGTAACTAGATATCTACAGAGATAAAACAATGTCATGTAGAAGATGGACATAGTCATATAACACCACGCATGATCATTAATGCTACTGGAGAATCGGGTAACTAGATATCTATAGAGATAAAACAATGTCACGTGGAAGATGAACATAGTCATATAACACCACGCATGATCATTGATGCTACTGGAGAATCAGGTAACTAGATATCTATAGAGATAAAACAATGTCACGTGGAAGATGAACATAGTCATATAACACCACGCATGATCATTGATGCTACTGGAGAATCAGGTAACTAGATATCTATAGAGATAAAACAATGTCATGTAGAAGATGGACATAGTCATATCATACCACACATGATCATTGATGCTACTGGAGAATCAGGTAACTAGATATCTATAGAGATAAAACAATGTCACGTAGAAGATGGACATAGTCATATAACACCACGCATGATCATTGATGCTACTGGAGAATCAGGTAACTAGATATCTACAGAGATAAAACAATGTCATGTAGAAGATGGACATAGTCATATCATACCACACATGATCATTGATGCTACTGGAGAATCAGGTAACTAGATATCTACAGAGATAAAACAATGTCACGTAGAAGATGGACATAGCCATATCATACCACACATGATCATTGATGCTACTGGAGAATCAGGTAACTAGATATCTACAGAGATAAAACAATGTCATGTAGAAGATGGACAAAGACATATCATACCACACATGATCATTGATGCTACTGGAGAATCAGGTAACTAGATATCTACAGAGATAAAACAATGTCATGTAGAAGATGGACATAGTCATATAACACCACGCATGATCATTAATGCTACTGGAGAATCGGGTAAATAGTTAATTGGATTCGTTTTACTTGTATGTATTAATGAAATTGGTCAAGATCATATATTTCATGATGAACTGCATTGGTGGTGTAATGGCTAGCTTTCTCGCCTCGAGCCCGGTAGATTGTGGGTTCGAGCCCTGGTCGGGTCAAACCAAAGACTATACAATTGGTATTTGTTGCTTCTCTGCTAAGCATTAAGGAGAAAGAGCAAAGACTGGTTGGCTCGGAATCAGGATAATGTGTCCAAGTGGGGCGACATGTCTATCTGCAGATTGTTGTTTCAGTGAGCTAGCACTATAAAAATCCAACTAAGCGTGTTGGTCGAGTACAAAGTGGACCTCATCATAATTTCATTGAAAATTAACTTGTTCTCGCCATGATATAGCTGAAAAATTGCTGAGTTGGCATTAAACAACAATCACTCAATCGCTCGCTATTCTTTTTAATGAAATGAACATAGAATTTTGAATTATCACATGAAAATAAACATAATATAGCATAAATTAGGACCTCCCATACTACTATTTGCCCTGTTTGAATGATAGTAGAAGATGATTAAATTTTTTTTTTCAAATGAAGATAAAAGTGGTATTGGAAAAGGTGTTTACCTGGAGGAGAATACTGCGTGGACTCTACCTGATGTAGACTACACACCATACCAGAACATACTGTCTGCCGTGTGGCCTTCATTGAGACATAAATCTTACAACTGGGGAGTACTAAAAGTGGATGTTAATAATGCAGACACTTTTTATAAAGATTTCACAGAGCTGTCAGTTATGGATCCGTGTTCACGTCCTGAAACCATTAAATGTGGAATCACTGGTAATACAAATTGTACACTGTTTACTGTTAAGTGTGTAACAGATATTCAAAATCTATTTCTATTACAGTTGACTCTCATTGTCTCGAATTCGGGTGACTCGAATTTCCAGTTGAGTCGAATTTTTATCGAAGTCCCGGACTTCGTTGTGTATAAATATATATAATTTGACTCCTGTTGAGTCGAATTCGGATGAGTCGAAATTTCGGTTGTCTCGAATAAAAGTTTTGGTCCCGAGATGTAGAAAGCCATATTATTTACATTCGTTAAGTCAAATTTACCGGTCAAAACATGTGTATTACCTTAGGATTAAAATCGGATCACAGGTGAAACATCCGTTCATTGAATTTGATATTTTTACCTTAGGCTATTTCACATGTTTATTTCACAATCTGTCAAATTAATTAGTGATAATATTTGAATTGGCTTGGTATTATGACACAGGTTAGATGTGTACAATCAAAAATTATCGATTCATAATAAGTGCGCTTGGGTCGGCATACATCAATGATTATGAAAAGTACACAAAGGAAGCGTTTTATCTATTGAATTATTTGTCGGAAATTAATTTTGATTAAAGAAGAATAGTTTTCTTCTACACTTTATTGAATAATAAAAACACACCATTTATTGTAAATAAACAGTATTGCACAAAGAAAAATACGTCATGATGGGTGAAGTTTAATGACAATGCAACAGGTGAAACACATAAGCAAAACGGATAAACATATTCATTCACACAAAAAAAGATATCTAGAAGTTATCAGTCGTTTCACAAGATTCAAAGAATTTAACGGAGAGAAAAAAACAGCAACAAAAACATCGAATATGTTTAAAATCGTTCCGAGAATAGGGACATGCGATGCTGGTTTTAACTCTTCAAAATTTCGCTCGAGTTGTCTCCCTTTCGTTGTTAAACAAACCACACTTCCGGTATCTTCGTAGCTCCTCTTGAGTCGAACTACGGTTGACTCGAATTTTTTCCATGGTCCCATCGAATTCGAGATAACGAGAGTCAACTGTACTTTTAATATAACAATGAGGGTTTCTTTACTTCTGGTCCTGTTTTACTTTTCTTGATATAATAGTCCCTCCCCCCTCTTTCAAGGTGACCTCTTCTGCACTGAAACAGTTCCCTTTTTAAAAGTGATGGCCTCTCTTGAGGGGGACAATTTAGTGGTATTTTAATATCTCAGTATATCTGAAATCTAGGTCCTCCACCAATAAAACTGAATACCACGTTATAACTGAAATAATGTTGAAAGTTGCATTAAACACCATAACCCTAACCCTAACCCTGAAATCAGGAGGACTAATGTAATTGGTCAGATAAACAAAAATAGTTATTTTTTTCAGGTTGTTAAAACAGTTATGATTATAAGATTTATTGCTACATTGAAAGATGTGCTGTTTAGTTATTATTCAATAAAAAGTATTATTTTTTTCAGAAAGGACATTTATCAATATACAGTTGAATGAGTCTGAGTATTTGGTCCATGGACATCGATATGCTGTTTGTATTCATGCAGCAACAACTGAAATTCAGCACGAAAAATGGACAGAAATTTTAGATGAAGTAAATTCTTGCAGTGACGGTGTGACAGTCGATTTAACACCTCCTGTTCCTGGAAAGGTTTGGATAGGATCAGATCCAAATACATTGTTTCAGGTAAATTTATATTCATAAAACACTAGATATGTCAATATATGCAATGTAATATAGTGAAAATCTTTTCAAAGGAAAAATAAACATTAAACATTGAAGCATCAGGAATAAAAACTTTAGATAAAAGGAAATATTGTATTTGTAGTTACATGTTTTTTAAAAATATTTTTTAAATTTGGATATACATGTACATGTATATTTTTCTGTGCCTTAGTGAAAACTAAGTTTTGTTCTATGAAAAGATAGTTTAAACAGTGATGACCAACAATTCAACCAATATCAACAAATTTAACATCCACCTCTCACCTCAAATCATTGAACATAAAAAAGACCACAACATACGACATTGGTTATCCATGTCCTCGCTTGAGACAGACTCAAAAATGTGGTGGAGATAAACCGGTTAATGAGACCCCCACAGGTTTAAGTTTGTAAATGTCCATTACAAGTATGATATTTTATAAATCATTTAAATATTTGATGGTCGTGTTGATACAAAGTGAATCATTGTGCCATTTATATTTAATATATAATATTGAGATAATTGAACAAATTAAAGCTGCATTGCCGACCAACGTCTCTATATTTCCAGGCATGACATTACCGTATTTAGGGTTACATAATGTGCATTGGTGCATAATGCGCACCCCCTCTTGGCCTTGAAAATCTCCAGAAAAAACTAGTTTGTGTCTATAATGCGCATGGACTTTTGAAAAAAAATCGTCGTCGGAAATGTAAGAATTAAATATCAGTCGTATATATTTTTCAGTCCTTTGAGCATGTTTCATTTGCTGGGAGAATTGTAGAACCATTTATCTCTTTTCATCTTCAATAAAGTTGCAAAATATTAAATGTATTGGGTTTTATTGGCGGACATGTGATTTCCCGGTCTGGGAAAGAGTGAAGCACATTGTTCCTGTTTATATTGCGCACACCTCCTACCAAATAAAGAATCTGGGCAAAATCCTGCGCATTATACAACCCTAAATACGGTAGTATTTATGCATAGTAGCTTCATATTGGTATAAATTGATAGAACACATTTAAAATATCTTACATGTTTATTAGACAATGTTTTTTAATTTTAAAATTCTTTTTATTTGTGGTAGACATCTTCATCGGATATTGTTGTCTCATGGGATTCTTTTGTTGATGTAGAAGAGCAGGGTCGATCTATGCACTCATCAGGAATAACAAGATATATGGTTTCTATTGGTAAGACATGATAAGCAAATTTGTTGGGGATTTGAAAAGTAATAAAAATAAAAATAAATATTCAAATGTGTACATATATGAAAAGCATGCACAACAGACTTAACAGCACTAAAGTAAGTGAGGGATTGTCGTTTAACGTCAACTCAGCAATTTTTCAGCTATATCATGGTGAGAACAAGTCAATTTTCAATGAGATGATGATGAGGTCTGCTTTGTTCTAGACCAACACGCTGAGTTGGATTTTTATAGTGCTAGCTCAGTGAAACAACAGTCCGCGGGTAGACATGTTTCCCCACTTTGACACGTTATCCTGATTCCAAGCCAACCAATCTTTTCTCTTTCCCCTTAATGCTACGTGATTAGCAGAGAAGGAACAAATACCAATTTTGTAGTCTTTGGCTTGACCCGATCAAGGCTCGAACCCACCATCTACTGCACTCGAGGCGATCATGCACTGTATTGTTTTTCGTATTTGTAACATTTTCATTGATGGTTCTCAATTTCAATACATTTTTACATAGATAGAGTTAAAGAGACTATTTACCTCTGGATTTCCAGTCACATTGGTATCTAAGGGTCACAGTCTTGGATCAGAAAGTGATGAATGTCATGGGTGACCCAATAGCTAACTCTTCTATTCCTTTTTCTTAAACCATATAGAGAAAATCTACATACTGTTTATTTTCAATATGCAGAGACTTCTAGGCAGTTGCTGTGTCCCACCAAGTATCAAGAGAAGTCGTTGTAGAGGAAGGTTATCATCTTCAATGTGAATTCAATACTAGAATTGTAGTTGAGACAAGTACAATGGTCATATTAAAAAACTAGATATCTAATGTCATGCACACAACACGTTTCTGGAACATCCTTCATCAGGTACTCTCATTGTCAAAAGATCAAAAAGCCAAATAATTAAAAGTCTGAGAGAGCAAGAAAACCAAATAACCTCAATGTTTTTGAATTTAAAAATAATCTTTGTTTTTTTCAGGTTCCATTGATGGTGGTGTAGATATAGTTGATAAGGAAAATGTGGGAGTGACAAACCGTGTCTCCTTTCATGAACTGAAACTCCAAAATGGACAAAAATATTATGTTACTGTAATGGGTATGCTTTTATATTAATTAGTAAAACAATAGTTGATAATTGTCAATTAAAAAGATTGAAAGCCATCAAAATGTTTTAATATCATAGTACAATTGAAACGCGCACGGAATTTTATTGAAAAATGATGCCCATCTTTTGAAATCCTCTCGTTGTGAACAAAATAATCATTAAGGTACTACACTGCTGTGTGCATATCTTTTCATTGTATTTTTAAAAGAACGTTAAACAAATAAATATTCAATCATAAAATACAATCTACGTCATACATGAATAACCAAGGGATAGTATTTTATGAGACTGTGTTTTCCTTGTCTTGGTTTTTCTTTCTTTTTTTGTACCGATCAGAAATTGAAAAACTTTTGCTACCTGGACCTATTTAGTAGGTCCTCTCCTTTTTAAAGACATTCAACTAATAGACTAAAACTTGACACCAATATGATATTAAGGTATGTAATATGAGTTTTAGGACTTATAATACATTAAGAATCACTATCAAAGTGTTGGAATTCACTATGCAATTGTGAAATAGTCGACTCCTGGGTCTACCGGTACTTGAACTCAAATTGCATGGACAACCATTGACTCTTTGTTTTCGGGCTGGTCTGATCTAGGCTAATTTTAAACTAAACCTTTAAAATGATTGGCTGATTAATTACTGTTTATGAGTATCTGTTCCTTTTCGTTGTGAATTCCATTCATTTTCAGGATATGATTTCATAAACAGAAGTACAGAAGCCCATGCCAGTCCAGTAACAGTTGACGTATCACCACCGAAAGTTACAAAAGAATCAATATTAGTCAGTGGTAGAATACTGGCTAACATAAGTGAAGTAGAGGCTTGGTAAGTATTTTTTCCAACACAATGTTTCTATGCATCCCATGGATCTGTGCAGATGTTAAATTTAAACAAGTGCACAAATTCGTAAGGATGCCTATCATGTAGAACTTATTGCTAATTAATAGATAAATAAAGCATTAAATATTTAATTTGAACAATAAAATAAAAGTTTCTAATGCAGACTTTTGTTAGGTTGATTATGTTTCTCTAGTGTTCTATTTGATGTACGTATAGTTTTGTTTTATTATCTTTCCCCTAATAGTTCACAATTTGTCTAGTGAAACATCAATGTTTGTTTTAATTTACTGGTTTTAAATTGTGTCTTAGGACTGACCTAAGTCATGTCAGGCAGAGCTCTCTCTTCAGACAACATTTGTTAAAAGGGATCTAATTTCTCGCCTATTGTATTTGCTGTTAAAATGTTGTTTTGTTTAATTTTTTGTCTGTATATTTTTACATTTCTACGTTTTGTTATTTTTAACCCTTTTGACAAGGGTATTTTATATGTTTAATCTCTTTTGATTATTTCATTGTTTTGATAGTTGGACAAATGTATTTGAGGATATAGAAAGTGGAATTGACTATTTCATGTGGGGCGTTGGCTCACAGGCCGGCCAAGATGATGTAATTCCTTTCGTTGTAACTGCACAACAGTGTGGTGTAGGTTTCGAGGACAATAACTTGTTTTTAACAGAAGGTCATTCTTATTTTATAACTGTTAAGGTATGTATATTAAAGTTTAAAGATTTAGATTTATGCTGTTGTGTATGCCCTGGGGAAATTGGTTGAGAGGGGGGTGGAGGGTGGTCAGCACCTTGTATTTGTAATATTTCCTTTCTTGATTCATAATATTTTAAATCAAGGTGACAGGAAAATGAAAATAAAATTTTGTAAGGATTAGAAAATATAATAAAGACTACAGAACAATCACACTGAAATGATATTATTTTCTGAGTGCTGTTTAGATACGAAAACAAAAACCTACTTTTACGAAATAATAAAATGATTGAAAAATATGCTGGTTGGTTTTAAATGATTTAGTACAAACAGGATATCATGTAGTTTTTAAGCAAATGACTTTGAATCAATGTTGATAAGGAAATAAAATTTAGAATTTTATCTGAATAACTTTGACAATATTGTTTTAGATCTGTCTAAAAGTAAAATATGCTCATGTTGTTTTGCAGTATTTCTCTTTTGCTCTGTTTTACCTTTGTGTTTTACTGTTGTTAAAACTGCAGCAGGATCGCCCTCATTACTAAACACAATACATTTATTTTTTGTCAAATACTTGGATGATTGCATTTGATAAAGTAAATGTATTCCTCATTTTGAATAGTGATGCATATTTAATTTTAGGCTTACAACCGGGCAGGGTTTTCTACAACGAAATCGTCTTGGGCTTACACTCATGAAAGAAGTCCTCCGTATGCTGGTCATGTCTATGACAGAGCATTATATACCTCCATCACACATTCTAAAGATATTGATTATCAAACAGACATGACACAATTATCAGTTTACTGGGAAGGCTTCCATGATCCTCATTCTGCTATAAAGTATTACAATGTTCATATTGGGAAATGTCCTGGATGTGACGATGTTGTTGCTCAGCAGTATGTTGGGATACATACAGGTAAATATCTATAATACATTTTATTATACAATAGTATATTTTAGAGTCCTGAGGTAACTATCGGTTATTTGGGTCCATGTAAACTCATATTGACTGATACAAAAAAATGTAATTGGTTTATTACATAATAGATAAATGAATGTCAATAGGCATCTATAAGTTTTAATCTACATAAAAGACTGTCAGTGAAAATGAAAATGAATCAATATGATTTTACTCAAGCGATATCATAATGTCTCATGACACTTCTGTAATGTTTTAACCTGCCAGATGTTTTAATTATTAAGTGAAACATGTCATTTTGGACACTATTTGATAGTCAAATACTTACTAACAGTTTATTTTTTTCATATAGATAGTGTGATATAATTGAATGTGTATGATATGGATAACTTATATAATTATTACCGAATAGTACTTCAACAAAGTTCCTTTCTAATTTGTTTTTGGAAGAATTTTTCATTTTATATTTGTTTTCCCTTCATTTTGTGCTGCCTTTCTTTTTCATCCTAATAGTAAGGGATAATATCCTTTTATGAAGACTAGATAAATACAATGTAATCAATGTGAGAAATCTGATTCTGATTTACCACTTTTTTTAGTTGGTGACTATAATTGTGACATGTTGTCAAACTCCAGTAACTATTTAAAAAAAATATTAAATCGGTTAAATTTGGAAAATGTAGTATTTGAAGCTACAAACTTTACTACTGAGACAGGAACTTGAATTGATCTATGTATAACTAACCGAAAAAAATTGATTAACTCAGTGGATGTCCTTACTTCAGTATGCAGTACACATGTCTTAGCTGAAATTTCATTCAAAACTTTTAAATAACACTCCTTTAATAGGCAAATAAGAAATTATAATGCTGGTGACATTGAAGGGCTTGCCAATGAACTGAATATTACAAATTGGGATGATCTAGTTTTCAATTCTGATAATATTAATGATGTGTATTCTAATTTTCTTAAAGTTTTAGATGATACTGTTAAAAAATACATACCTTTCAAGACTATTACAGTTTGACCAAATGATAAACCATTCATGAATAATAAAATTAGAAACAAGAGTAGCAACGTAACAGAATTCATTATAAAGCTAAAACTACAAACACCCCTGATCATTGGGAGAAATTTAGAGAAATCAGGAATGAAGTTATTGATTTAGTGAGAAAAGCAAATGACAAATATAAAAATAATCTTAACTCTGAACATTTAAACAAGGATATACCTCCTGGGAAATGGTGGCGAATTGCTAAATCCATATCAAATCTTATTAAAGCCAGAGACCCACCATCACTTTTGGAACATGATGGCCAAATTTTTATTCACCCTTCTGATAAAGCTGAAATTCTAAATACTCACTTTTCTAATATAGCTAATATTGATAATGAACCAGTCCCTTCTGATAATGTTGCACCTCCGCCATGTCATTTGAGTGAATTTATTATAACAGAACAGGAAATTTTAGACCAGTTTTAGATATGAATAAACCAGCTGGTCCTGATGGTGTCAGTCCTAGATTACTAAAAGATATTGCTTATTCAATTTCTAAACCACTAACAAAATTTTTCAACATGTCTCTCTCAATTAAACAAGTTCCTCTCTTATAGAAGATAGCTCATGTAAGTCCAATTTTTAAAGGTAAAGGTAATCCACATTCATCCCAAAACTATCGCCCTATATCACTAACCAGTATAATATGTAAAATTATGGAAAAAATTGTATTTAAACATTTATTTAATTAAACAACAGTATTAAGAAAAAACTGCTGGAACGTGCTAATCTGGGTCACGGGTCACTGTAATCGGGCGGCTGTATCGAGAAACAGATACGGTGTTGAAAAAACTGTTGATACTCATAAAATATTGATAAATGCAGTAAAATTTTATGTTTGTCTTCAAGAAATATGATAGACAAAACCATGTGTGAAGTTTTATGACGAAATATCTCCGATTTCTATGTAAATTTACGAGTTGAAGTTGCGGCTGTATCGAGAAACAGATACGGTGTTGAAAATAACTGTTGTTACTCATAAAATATTGATAAATGCAATAAAAGTTTATGTTTGTCTTCAAGAAATATGATAGACAAAACCATGTGTGAAGTTTTATGACGAAATATCTCCGATTTCTATGTAAATTTACGAGTTGAAGTGGGGAAATTTTATGTTCAATTTCTAAAAATCTTCTACTCTGAAACCACAGGTAAATTTACTTTAGCGATGTATTTTTATCTTGGACAAGAATAATGAGCATCCTGATTGGATGACCGATTTAAAACACGTTGACTCTGCATGGTAAAAAGATGAATGTAAAAGAAATCTGTTATATTTATTCATTTGTTTGATTCTGGAATATTGTTGATCATTGATTTAAACAAGGAAAAAGGGGGTGGGGGTGAATTTTATTAGAGAATTTTACAGTTAAATAAATGTTATGTTTCGACAGTTTAAAGAGAGAAATAAAAATTTGTTACGACTAAAGCTTAAATCAGCTTTAAAAATTGAACAAATATCAGTGGTTTTGTAAATGAAATTTATTTTAAATAGAAAATCTGAATTTATTATTTATTAATTTATTAATATGAGACAGGCAACCTGTTTGAAGGACGAAGTCCTAAAATTTCAATAATACGATGATCCGTACACGTTAGCCTCACCGGACGCAATTACGAACAATTTCGATGATATTGACCGTGGCATTTGATAATAAATTTGACCAAATTGATGAAACTGATTGCATGTTCATATTTCATATTAAACACCAATATTCCTTTTGAATCATAGCCCATATATTATTCAATGCATTGTTACGGGTTTTAAACAGATTTTCATGACCCCGTTCTAGTCACTCTGTGACCTAGATCCGGACACAATTTCGAACGACATCATAATAACCTTTCTAGTGTAAATTATTTAATGACAACTGTTAAAATTGAAAGAGCATTCATTCATTTACGTTCACATATCCATTTGTATATAATACACATGACATAAAAACCTTTCCTTTATTCATAACATAAATGTGTGCCAGTTTGCATTCGGAATTCCTTGGACTCTTCAATGAATAAGGTACATCACGGATTTTGACATTTTGGGATAGATCAAGGTAAGGAAAATGTATTGACTGTTTTTGTTTTAATTTCAATGTGTTCTACATATGCATAGAACCAGGAGATCATATTCTTTCCAATTACAGGCATAAGATAACAAAATATGCGTACCTCAATGAATTTTAGCGATAGATTCCAAGTGCAATTGTTGATCGTTTTCTGTTTACAAATATGAAGACCTGTCGTCTGCAACATTCAACAACTGCGCATGAATAATTTTCTCCCAAAACACAAGTAATTTAGCGGGGTATCTATTTATAAAAGCATTTGTTTAATTCATGTTTTGAAAGAACAATTAGGAGACATACTTTTTATTTCATTCGTAATTGCGTCCGGTGAGGCTATTATCTTTTATTTTGAATGAATTTTGTAGCCGATTTGTTATGGCTCATTTTACCTACTGTATGCCGCTCTTTCATCGGGAGTTTCGTAGAAAGAGATTTTTTTATTAGAATTTTATTTCAAGTTTATTTCGATTTTGCATAGAGTAAATAATTAAAGAATTGGGAATTTTTCATTGAAATATATTTCTTTTGCATTTCTAAATTATCAATTGATCTATTTTTTAAACTTCCGGTGAACAGATATTTGGCTATCAATATAGAAGGAAAAATCGGACAGCTTACCGTTATTATATGAAAACAAATAATATTTTGTCAAAGTGTCAATCTGGCTTTCATCCAAATGATTCGACTGTTAATCAACTGATTGAAATATATCATAATATTATTAGTAATATGGATAAGGGGAGTGATGTAAGATTTGTTTTTTTGTGATGTTTCCAAGGCCTTTGACAAAGTTTGGCATAAAGGCCTTCTTTTCAAACTTAAGCTGACTGGAGTTAACGAACACCTAACATCATGGATTGAAAGTTACCTCTCAGATCGTCAACAAAAAGTTGTCTCGGAAGGTTTCTCTTCAACTCTTAAGGGTATTAATGCAGGTGTTCCCCAAGGTTCTATTTTGGTCCCTTCCTTTTCATTGTTTATATTAATGATATTGTGAATCATATAAATAATGACATCCGGCTTTTTGTGGATGATACTTCCTTATTATTAGTAGTAGAAAATGATCATGCTGCAGAAGCAACCTCTCTGACGGAAGACTTGAATATTATTTCCAACTGGGCTAAGAAATGGGAAGTTCAATTTAATCCTCAAAAAACAAAAAATATTGTGTTTAGTAGAAGGGACCCACCAGTATATTTTGGACTAAATGGAGATGAAATTGATGAAATAGATAATCACAGTCATCTTGGAATAACATTTCAATCATCAGCTACATGGAAAAAACTTATAGATGATATTTATAAAAAAAAAAAGCATGCTCTCGTTTATTTTTACTTAAACAAGTTAAACATTTATTAAATAGATATTCCCTTAAACCTTTATTAGATAGATATTCCCTTATACAATGTACGTATATATTTTGCATTTATTAGACCCATTTTAGAATATGATGATGTAGTATGGGGTAACTGCACTAAAAAGGAATCCGATTTATTGGAAAGTGTACAAATAGAAGCGGGTCGAATTATAACTGGTGTAATTCTTCTAGACAAAAACTATACCATGAATTGGGGTGGGAAACACTAAAAAATAGATGCAATAAACACAAACTAATATTATTTTATAAAATATTAATAAATAATAAATTCAGATTTTCTAATTAAAATAAATCTCATTTACAAAACCACTGATATTTGTTCAATTTTTAACGCTGATTTAAGCTTTAGTTGCAGCAATTTTTTATTTTTCTCTTTAAACTGTCGAAACATAACATTTATTTAACTGTAAAATTCACTAATAAAATTCCCCCCCCCCCTTTTTTTTTTCTTGTTTAAATCAATGATCAACAATATTCCAGAATCAAACAAATGAATAAATATAACATAGATTTCTTTTACATGCATCTTTTTACCATGCGGTGTCAGTGGGTTTTAAATTGGTCATCCAATCAGGATGCTCATTATTCTTGTCCAAGATAAAAATACATCGCTAAAATTACCTGTGAGAAAGTCGCCGTCCAAACTCAAATCAATACCTGTGGGTGTTTCCCCACTTCAACTCGTAATTTACATAGAAATCGGAGATATTTCGTCATAAAACTTCACACATGGTTTTGTCTATCATATTTCTTGAAGACAAACATAAAATTTTATTGCATTTATCAATATTGTATGAGTATCAACAGTTTTTTCAACACCGTGACTGTTTCTCGATACAGCCGCCCGATTACAGTGACCCGTGACCCAGATTAGCACATCTCAGCAGTTTTTTTATTAATAAGGTTGTTTAACTAAATGGGTTAACACCTGCATACCTTTATGAGTTGGTTCAACCATATCTACCTAGACAATCAGGATATAACTTAAGAAATGAAAATAATACATTCCATCCACCATTTTCCAGAACAAGTTCTTTTTATGATAGTCTTATCCCTTTCACTATAAGACTATGGAATACTTTGCCCCTAACTATTACTGAATCTCCAAGTTTAAATATCTAAAAAAAAAAAAATAGATTGACACACTTCTATAAAGCGTGGGACACCAATGCACATTATAATTTTGGAATAAGGAAGTTTAACATAATTCATTGTCATTATTAAGAAATGAGGCACATTTATTTAATTATTTTTTATCTGATAATACTAACTGTCCAAACTGTAGTGGTCCATTAGAAGATAACAACCATTTTTTGCTTATTTGTCCTAAATTTAATAACTTTAGATTGATCTTATTAGATTCCATACAGATATTAATACCAAAAAATAATAATGTTGACATTAATATAGATTTATTATTACATGGAAATAGATCATTTTCATATGATCTAAATACAGAAATATTTCAAGCTGTACACAAGTTCATAAGTGACACTCATGGTTTCATTTAATATGCTTTTTTTTATTTGCACTCCTCCCATTATACATTTATTTTGCTTTACTTTATTTTTCTTTAACTTCCTGTATGTTTAACTATTTAAGATGTTTAGAAAGTCTACAAATTTCACTTCACTTGTAAATTTATTATATATGAAATATTAATGGTGTTCATAATTACATATATTGAAGGAACATAATTATCTTATATTATTGATATGATTGTTATATACTTTTTACTGAATGTATGCCTTGTACATGTAAAAAGGAGAGAGCTTGTATAGGCATAGTCTGTTGCTCAATCCCATTCATTTAGTTGTGAATAAAATATGTTTAAAACAAAACAAACAAAACAAACGTGAGAAATCAGAATATTTCTCTTGTAGAGTTTACGATATCCAACATTAATCTAGAGGCAGGAAGAAAGTACTACTCTACCATTACTGCTTGTAATACAGCAGATTTATGTACCTCGGTGACATCAGATGGTGTAGTCATTGACAACAGTCCACCAGTTCCTGGTATTGTACAAGATGGAGTAGATGAACTTGATATTGAGTATCAGAGTATAAGGTAACATTGACTACCTATTTCTAATACATTAAGTATCATTTCTATAAGATGATGAACTACATCAGTGGTGTAGTGGTTAGCGTGCTCTCCTTGAGAACAGTAGATCATGACTTGCTTGCCCCGCTCGGGTCAAACCAAAGCGCTGCTTCTCCGATAAGCACGCAACATTAAGGAGTAATAACAAATACTTGTTGGCTCGTATTCAGGATAATGTGTCCGAATGAGGAAACAGATCTATCTATGAACTGTTAGTTCAGTGAGCTAGCATTATAAAAATCCAGTCTAGAACAAAGCAGAACATCCACATCATCATTTCATTTAATGTAGCTTGTTCTCGTCATGATATAGCGAAAAAATTGCTCATTTGCTGTTGAGCAACAATCACTCGCTCATTCTGTTAGATGATGTGTTTTTGGGATTAATTTCTGAAATTGATAAGATATTATGGGCATCACCCTCTTTTGTGGAATTTTTTAATAGGGGACTAGTATTTTTCTTACAAATCACATGTAATCAAGATATGAAAAACCTAAGTTTCAGAAATTATATCACAATATGAATTAACCCAAATTCTAATGTCTCAACTGGTTACAGACAAGTTTCCAATCTGATCTTGAGATTCACTGCTTCCATAACAGGCTTTGTGAATGATGACTTCACTAAGTTTTGATCCTTTGTTGTGTTTTACCATTTTTTTTGTACTGTTGATTTTTTTCTCTTTTCTCAAAAAAATATTTATTCTGATTTGGGTACTCTAAAAGGTCATCTTTGAGAAGTATACATCTAACGGACAGGGGATGAAGATATGAATTCAGTTTCATATATTATATAGTACGTGTAAATTTTCAACTCTTTCTGGATAAATAAAAATTTACAGGGAGAATAAAAATAAGAGCATAGCATTGGCATTCTTTTTGGCAATCCGCAAAATAACACGTGGAGTAATGACAGACCATGTAAAATACCTAACTCAATACAGATGATCGTAACCAGAATGGACAATGCAATCAATGTAAAATGTTCATATCACGGCATAATAACAATCAAAATCCAACTAGATGAAACAAAATTTAAAAAAAAAGAACAGTTTTATTTCTGGCTGCTTAAAAGTTTGGTTACTGCGGAGAGCTACTAGTAGCCCTGCTGTGTGTTATCTTCATCAAATAAATAAATAATTAAGGTAAAACTTCAGTCTACAACAGAAATAGTTTTTGTGTGTTCTGTCTTTTTTAGTATTTTATGTAGCTTGGAAACAGCTTCCTTTATGACAACTGTTTAATACAACTTGTGGTATCATAATCATCATAAAGCATATTAATATTTGTCGAGTTTTTTAATTGACAGAAATTATTTGGCAGCTAAATGGTATGGATTCGTTGACTCTCAATCTGGGATTGATGTTTATGTGATACGTGTTGGTACATCACATGGTTCAGGGGATATTATGTCATCAACAGTTGTTACAGAAACAGATGCCATCTTCATGACGTATTTATCAGATTTGATACCACTGAATCGTAGAATATACATTACAGTGCGAGCTTACAATAAGGCCGGTAAGTGACAGTAATTAACTCATTATCATCTAGTTATTCTCTACTAGGACTATTCATGGAGAAAAGTGTGATGAGCTTATCATATGTTATTATATGACTTCAGATAATGTCTTTTCTGATTGGCTGACGTCCCTAGTAACGTTCTTTGATAAAGTGTTATATTCAACGTGCAAAAAGTCACGAGAGGTGAACATGATATTCCAAAGCTCCTCCAGACACCTTAAAATAGAAATGGTGTTTCCCAATTATCTTGAAAGTAGTAGCCAATCATCATCGGGTTAAGTTTTGTCATCGACTAATCAGATGTGTTCTTACTAATTACTTTCGGTATACAATTAAATTAATAATGGCAGACGTTGGGCAGACAGGGGTGTCTGGGGAACAAAGTCGGCGCTGTTTGGTTTTAATTAAAATTTGATTTAATGTCATATAATAAAACAGTTAATGACTTTCAATTTGGATGAATACAAGGATTGATCAACCCATGGAACATGCCTCGGTGAATATCATGTCCCATGGGTTGATCAATCCTTGTATTCACCTCATCGAAAGTCATCAATTGTATGTTATTACTGACAGATAATCATGGATGTTAAAATAACAGCAATACACAAAATCACATTAGATGATCTCTCACACCAACTTTGGCCAAGATACGGTACTGTTGAAAGGTCATCTGTTCCTGCTACGTATATGGCAACTTTCGTGACGACGCATATATCCGGAAATCATGCTGGACTTCAACGAACCTGAATAAACAAAAGAGACATTGGGTTAAGCAAACTCCTTATACTAAAATTTCCTATTATCATGTACACAAAACACATGAAGAATACAATGACATTTCTATATCTGTAATAATACATAATAAATAACCACAAACAACAAAACAACATCAAAGGAAACTAAAACTAAAAAGTGGAAAACAAAACCTCCCAAATAAAATTGAATTAAATTAGTCCTCATCTTATAAAGTCACCCCTTCAGCAAGAACAAGATGTCTGCAAGAACAAACTAGCCTTATACAACAGATGGCATCTCTTGAGGGGACAATTTACTATCTCAGTGCATCTGAAATGTGGCCCGGTAAGAAGAGTGGCTTTTAGTAGAGGGTACCGATCTTTCAACATTAAACATCTTCTTTTCAGTGATGAAATGACCTGTTCTATATTGTGATTGCTGCTCATATTGTCGTCTAAAACTTCGATTTGTTTAAGCAATGTAAAATTCAAGATTACCGCCATTGGAAGAGAATATTATCAGCTATGATAAATGTAAATAAACAAAGAAAACAGAAGGGACAATCATGATTGGACAATCCAGAGAAACTGATAATATTGGGCACACAGGACGAAGACAATCAAAATCTTTAAAAAAAACCACACACAACACAACACAGAAAACTCGAAACACAGACCCGACCAAAAAAAACGGATGTAAACCCTCGTGCTCACAAATATTATTACTTATAAATGTTTGATCCAACATTTAGCTAAGCACATCTTTATAAACACTAGACTGCTATGGATCACCCCTGTCAATTTATAGCTAAAACAAAAAAAATACATCCAAACTGTCTAATAGAACAAAATTAAAATCAAAATATTCATTATTTTGCAGGACTGTTGTCAGAGTTTACATGTAATGTTCATATTTTAGGTCTATTTTCAGAATCTACATCTTATATTAATTATTTTTCAGGTCTATTTTCAGAGTCTACATCTAATGGATTTTTTATAGATATCTCTGCCCCTCACATTATAATGAAACCTTTCATGTCACGTGATCTAGCATCAGTTAATGAGGGTACATCCATCTTAAGATCTGCCATTAGATTTAAGTGGGAGGTTGAAGACAGACAATCATTTATACAGAAACAGTTCATATCTGTGTCTACACACAATGGTGGTGAATTTAATAATTCTTCAGTAATGGTTAGATTTTTATATTATTTACTGTTGTATACAATGTGAACGTTATGATTTATTCAAAAATAATTTTTTTCAGTAAAGATGATAGAATTATTTTTTCACATCTGTATACACTGCAACATCTAACTAGTAACATTTTACTCATTTGTAAAAGCTTGACGGGCGAGTTTTCACAGAGTTCTCATTACAATTGTCGTCAGTGTATTTTTATGATTCAAATACAAAAAATTGACTTTTTATTATTATTTGCCTCTTTCTATGATTTTGATATTTTATTTTGGAACATTCCTGACAGTGTGGTATTTTATTGTTTTTCTAGATTTTGGAACAGTCCTGACAGTATGGTATTTTTATGTTTTTCTAGATTTTGGAACAGTGTGGTATTTTATGTTTTTCTAGATTTTGGAACAGTCTTGACAGTGTGGTATTTTATTGTTTTACTAGATTTTGGAACAGTCCTGACAGTGTGGTATTTTATGTTTTTCTAGATTTTGGAACAGTCTTGACAGTGTGGTATTTTATTGTTTTACTAGATTTTGGAACAGTCCAGACAGTGTGGTATTTTATGTTTTTCTAGATTTTGGAACAGTCTTGACAGTGTGGTATTTTATTGTTTTACTAGATTTTGGAACAGTCCAGACAGTGTGGTATTTTATGTTTTTCTAGATTTTGGAACAGTGTTGACAGTGTGGTATTTTATTGTTTTTCTAGATTTTGGAACAGTCCTGACAGTATGGTATTTTATTGTTTTTCTAGATTTTGGAACAGTCCTGACAGTGTGGTATTTTATGTTTTTCTAGATTTTGGAACAGTCTTGACAGTGTGATATTTTATTGTTTTACTAGATTTTGGAACAGTCCTGACAGTGTGGTATTTTATTGTTTTTCTAGATTTTGGAACTGTCCTGACAGTGTGGTATTTTATTGTTTTTCTACATTTTGGAACAATCTTGACAGTGTGGTATTTTATTGTTTTTCTAGATTTTGGAACAGTCCTGACAGTATGGTATTTTATTGTTTTTAAAAATTTTGGAACAGTCCTGCCAGTGTGGTATTTTATTGTTTTTCTACATTTTGGAACGGTCATGACAGTATGGTATTTTTTGTTTTTCTAGATTTTAGAACTGTCCTGACAGTGTGATATTTTATTGTTTTTCTAGATTTTGGAACTGTCCTGACCGTGTGGTATTTTTAGCTCACCTGACCATAGGCCATGTGAGCTTTTGTCATGGGTAAGCGTCCGTCGTCTGTCCGTCCATCCGTCCATTTGCTTTTCACATTTAACTCTTCTTCTCTGAAACCGCTGAACAAATTTCAACCAAACTTGCCATAAATGTTCATTGGATGGTCCTCTACCAGATTTTTGTTGTTGGTGTAGATCGGAAATTCAACATGGCTGCCAGGGCCAATAACGCGTTCTGATTGGCTGAAATTTTAAAAATCTTCTTGTCAGAAACCACCAAGCCAATTGAATTGTGACTTTGCAGGAATGATCATTGGGTGGTCCTGTACTAAACTTGTGAATCGTTTGCCAAACAGAAATTCAAGATGGCCACCATGACTCGACTTAGTTTTAACATAGGACCCTATGGAAAAAATGTTTAAAAGTCTTCTCCTCTGAAACCAGTAAGTCAATTTAAAGCAAACATGGCATGAATGATCCTTAGGCAGTCAACTTTCAAAATTATGTCTTGTGACCCCGACCTCCATCCAAGATGGCCACCGTCAGCGGACATAGTTTTAACATAGGACCCTATGGGAAAAATGTTAAAAAATTTTCCCCTCTGGAACCAGTAAGCCAATTTAAACAAACATGGCAGGAATGGTCCTTAAATGGTCAACTTTCAAAATTATATCCAGTGACCCAGACCTCCATCCGAGATGGCCGCCATCAGCGGACATAGTTTTAACATAGGACCCTATGGGAAATATGTTTAAAAATCTTCTCCTCTGAAACCAGTAAGCCAATTTAAAGCAAACATGGCATGGATGGTCCTTAAGTGGTCAATTTTCAAAATTGTGTCCGGTGACCCTGACCTCCATCCAAGATGGCCACCTTCAGCAGACATAGTTTTAACATAGGACCTTATTGGGAAAAAATGCTTTAAAATCTTCTCCTCTGAAACCAGTCAGCCAATATAGCAAACATGTCATCGATGGTCCTTAGGTGGTCAACTGCCAAAAATGTGTTCAGTAACCCCGATCTCGATCCAAAATGGCCACCGTCAGCGGACATAGTTTTAACATAGAACCTATGGGAAAATTGTTTAAATGTCTTCTCCTCTGAAACCAGTCAGCCAATTTAAAGCAAACATGGCATGGATGGTCCTTGGGTAGTATACTTTCAAAAATGAGTCCGGTGACCACGACCCCCATCCAAGATGGCTGCCATGAGCAGACATAGTTTTAATATACATTGTAGAACTCTATGGGATTTGAATAGTAAAACTTAGATGTATCCGGCATGCAGACATTCTTAAGAGGGCTTAGTTATGTCAGGTGAGCGATACAGGCTCATCTGAGCCTCTAGTTTGTTTTTCTAGATTTTAGAACAGTCCTGACAGTGTGGTATTTTATTGTTTTTCTAGATTTTGGAACTGTCCTGACAGTGTGGTATTTTTTGTTTTTCTAGATTTTAGAACTGTCCTGACAGTGTGGTATTTTATGTTTTTCATTTTATTGATTAAAAGAATTTCATTTTTTAAAATAAAATTATGTAATTAGAAAAAATATAACTTGTTGTGCAAAAATATTATTTTCCGTAAATACGCACAGTAACCGTGACATCCTGAAGCTGTTGACTACCTTGTTTATCCTATTATGATATGGTTGGTATTTTTTTATAGGTAAATGGAATAGTACGGGAATACACATTGACAAATTTAGATTTGCATGATGGTGGGATTTATATCTTTAAGCTGATCTTTTGTAATGGAGCAAAGATTTGTACAGAGACACAGTCTAATGGTGTTCTTGTGGATCATTCTCCACCTACATCAGGTATGTAAATAGCAGTCTTGTATTATATATACAGTGAAACCTGTCTAAACTGAACCTCCACGGAACCAACCTTTGTGTTCAGAATAGACATGTGCTCGGTTTATACAGGTTAAATTTGCAAAAATATCCTACATTAGGACTTTATTTAAAGCTTGGTTGATACAGGATTCCGTTTTATTCATGATTCGCTTTAAACAGGTTTCACTGTATCTGTATATATAATACGATGTATCAATTAGATGATTGGCTGTCGTGGTCATGATTGTATGGTAGTTGGATATACAACTATCTATTCAGTCATTGCATATCACCACTAATGTTGTGTACTTGATACAACTTTATTGTGATAAAGTTGCGACAGGTCAGTGGTTTTCTACGGGTAATATGAATTCCTCCACCAATAAAACTGACCGCCACGATATAACTGAAATATTGTTTTTAAAGTGGCATTTAAACACCATAACCCCCCCTAACCCTGAATTATAATCGGCAAATCTATAAAGATTATTATGCAAACTCATTTGAAAAAAAATAACTCATCATTCCCTAAGTTTAACCTCCTGTTTTTATGTGATAAAATGTGTAGTGACTGACAGAATGTTTGCTGGTTCTCGTGAAGCACCCAGATCTCCCTACTACTGACATCCAGGATATAAATGTAACTGAAATATTATTGAAAGTCACTTTTAAGCACACATCAGTGCATTCAAATATGGTCTTATTTAAAAAAATAAAATTTCATGTTTAAATTGTAGGTATGTTTGCTATCAGTACCTACCATGTAGCAGATTTACAACGACACACACCAGGATGGATGAGTTGGTCTGATTATAGACTTAATATATCTTGGCTGGGATTTACTGACCTCCATTGTAAAGTTGACAAGTACTTTGTATCAGTTGGTAGTCAATACATGTCTAATGATTTAAATAAGGTATTTATATAAGTATTAAGATACATGAAAGTAGAAATACAGTAGACCCCTTCATATAAGGCAATTCCTTCTGTAATGAAAAGACAGGTGGCCTATATCGAGGGGATATTTAGTAATAATTTATTATCTCACTTCATTTGAGATCTGGCCTGATAAGAGAAGGTGACTTTGGTGGGGAGATCTTATAAGATTGGGACTATTGTACTCTTTACTTTAGTACTATGGTTCATATATTTAGAAAATACAAATGTCGTTCATGTGTTGAAAGAACAATCAGTTATAATATGTTGATAAAAACAGTACAAGAACAATATGGCCCCTCCCACAAATTTCAGCTTAATTTAAATCAAATTTAAATAGCAGTAACTAATATCTGCAGTTCCTCGAATATTATAGTTTCAAAGTTTAATCATGATACGTGTTACATAATCGTAGAGAATAATAATGAGACAAATAATTGTTAATTGAACACATACATGCACGATGCATATTGGTGATAGTTGATTTTTATGCAATAAATAACTAAGAGCATTTACGGAGGTTCAATATGTACCAATTATACAAATAATG
The DNA here is from genome assembly GCA_963383655.1 of Bathymodiolus septemdierum. Taxonomy (NCBI): domain Eukaryota; kingdom Metazoa; phylum Mollusca; class Bivalvia; order Mytilida; family Modiolidae; genus Bathymodiolus; species Bathymodiolus septemdierum. Next base: position 99,405,201 of record OY726517.1, on the reverse strand, counting down.
AATTGATAAAATATGACGAGTAGTTAAGGTAAATTTGAATATTTATATCATTTACAAAATTTATATATTTTTATCCACAGGTACCTGGTCAACCGATGGAATTTAATCATAACCAATCTGGTATACAATACAAAGATGAAGGTCCTATACAATACTTTACTGTGCCGACACAAAAACTTGAGGGTTACGAATATGTATATATCAGTGTATGGGCAGTGAATGAGGTAACGTAGATTTACTGTGGGATATTTCATATGCTGGATTAGTAAGTGCCATCTCCAATTGAATATCTGTGCCGCAATGAAGAAATATCATGGAGTTGTTTATGATAATTTATCCAAAGAAACAAATATTAGGCGGAACACATATATTTTCACAAAATTAAAGTCAATCTTGAAGAGTTTTACCTCAGACAACCAGTAATAGATAGTTGTAGTTGTTGATAGATACTGATGATATTACTGATGTTACAGAGTAGAATTATAGGTGTTATTATCAATAATGTTAATCAACAATCAACAAAAGTTATATCATGGTGGTCAATCTTATTGGTGGAGAGAATTTCTGTTACACCAGAAAACTACGGACCTTTGGACAAACTTGTATCAGATAATGTTGTATCTAGTGCATATGTCAACTTTGGTGAGTTAATGTCACAAAGTATTTTATAAATAAGTCATTGCCCTCGGGGGGAAACACGACTTTCCATAAGTGAACAAATCTTCATATTGCATAGGAAATTAATACGTTATTATGTTGCAGGTTGGACTAAGAAGTTCAATGATACACTACCAGTTTCAATTAATACCTGGAGGTTTTCTTGATCTGATTCGACGATGTACAGCTTTAACATGTCTTGGTCATTGTGTCTGTTCACCAAGAGATAAACGATGTAACCTTAGCGGAAAGACATGTACAGATGTAACATCAGGTAGTTTGTCTTCTATGTAATATGTAAAAATCAAGTTTTGCAACTTAAGCAAAACACAACCTTTAAAGGATAAATTTGTCATTTTAAACAAAAATATAAGCACAAACAACATATTCACACCCATTCATACTAGAGTCATCTCATTTAGCCACTTTTTATATTCAAATTAGACTGAGATTTGACTTCTTTCTCAAAGAGCTAACAGGGATATGTGGAAGACAACAGAGAGAAGAGGGGGAGACTTCTGAAAGTACTTAATTGTGTTTAATCTAAACATTGTTTTGCGACCCTACTGCACTTACCCTGCCCAAACTTAGTAATGCTGTGGTTTTAGGTAAGACATATTCACACCCATTCATACTAGAGTCATCTCATTTAGCCACTTTTTATATTCAAATTAGACTGAGATTTGACTTCTTTCTCAAAGAGCTAACAGGGATATGTGGAAGACAACAGAGAGAAGAGGGGGAGACTTCTGAAAGTACTTAATTGTGTTTAATCTAAACATTGTTTTGCGACCCTACTGCACTTACCCTGCCCAAACTTAGTAATGCTGTGGTTTTAGGTAAGATATAAGAACCCATTTATACTAAAGTAATCTCAGTCAAGAAATGGCTGACACTATGAATGACTTGAGCATTCAGATATATTTGAATACAAACAAGATATAGAACATGATGTAATAATTAGAACTTTACTCATTTTACTGGTTTTTTAAAACCTTCCCTCATTTCAACCAATGTTTACTATGTACAAATAACCCAAGTTATGCTTTTCCATTTGAACTTGATTGCCTTAAAACTTGACAAAAGGATCCCTTGTAAACATGCTGTGGTCTTCTTATTATACTGTGCCCCGGCATTGTTTTGGTTTAACTTAAAATTACTTCATGCCCATCACAATTATGTCTCATCTCCCCCTTTTTGAGAAGATGTATTGATTTTGTCCTGTCCGTCCATCACAAAAGTTTGTACGCATAACTCCTCATGCATTTTGAAATGGAAACTTCTTTAAGCTTTACATGCTTAGTTAGGGTGATATGGAAAATCACATAATGTTACGGCTTTTTTGATTGGACCATTTTGTAAGAGTTTTCATCAAAAAGTTTGTATGTGCAAGTGAAATTTGTAAGTCCAGCAATAACTTGTTGGTCTTTTTTTGGGATATAGCATCAAAACCTGTGGGCATATCACTTTTTTATATAGTTTTTAGTGCAGTAATCATCCAAAAATCAGAATTACAACAACAACTTTTCTAGTCTGTTATGCATATGCTTAAAATTTGTCTTCATGATGTGTTGCTGTTCTAATCTGTACTTTTAGTATTCTTCATGAACAACTATTTATGAAGATTTAACTTAACTTGTTATAACATAATTCTTTTTTTTCTTTTTCTCTCATAATTTAGATAACAGGAATACGTTACTATCTGTAAATGATGTCATAGATCTAATAGGAACCACACATGATGATGTAGACTTTATACCTAGCAATTCCCTTCTATCAGCAAAGTGGAAAGTATACAAACAGCAAGGATTGCCTCCCTTGTGGTATGCACAAGTAGTTGTTCATTTTGTTATAAAAATAGTTTGATCAAATTAATATTGTCATCAATAAAGGTACATGGACAGACAAATAATATATTTACCTAGAGATTGGATCATGAGAAGACATATTCATTTCTTAAAACATTAATGCATGCAGATATGGTGGTCCATCAACACATGAAAATATTACTAATTAGATATATAGTTCCTGAGAAACGACTTGGAACTGCTGACAATTTCTTTTGTTTAAAATGGTGTAACTACGATGTGTAGTTATAGTGATTTCAAATATTTTTTTTACATATTTTGTCTTCTGTTATCCACAAGTAGATAATTATTCATTTAAATTATATATATTTATAAAGAAATATTCAAATTCACTTGTGTACAGATAAGGAAAGTCGCAAGACTGCAACTTCAAGTCAGAGGACTCCAGACGTATATAATTTAGATGTTGTACATGTGTGCGTGTACGTCTCTGTATGTTACATTTATGGTGGTCGCAAATCCACACTTAAATAGTAGAATGACATCTAAGAAATTGTTATCTTACAAATAATGTATACTGAAATTGTAGAATACACATGTATGTTATCAATTTGAAACAAATACAAAAAAAACTTTCCTTCAGGTATGAATGGAGTGTAGGGCTTACATCACAAGACAAACCAGAAGGGGTTATTGATACTACAATAGATCCATTATGGCATCATGCTGGAAAAAACACGGAAGCAATATATTGTCTTAAACAAGGTAACATTTCAGGCCTTTCAATAAGGATGGTACCAGGTACTTTTACCCGCCTAAAATGGTCTGGTACCTCCTGATTATAAAAGAGTGTTGTATAAAATATTCATGAAAATTGTTCAAATTTTAATAAATAGTACTGCCTGTAAATAATGAAGTACTGGAACACATGAACAATATTGAAAGTATTAAAAGCCCTGACATTTTACATTAAACTTAATAACAGCATATGAAACAGTAATACAGCTAAGAAGCAATAAAAGAGAATTAGAATAACCACCACTGGAACAATCGTCAATACTTATTTTCTTGCCAAATATAGACACTTTAATTTAAGATTACCTGTTAAACATGTTATACAGCATGATAATATGTAACTTAAAAAAATGTATCATGAATACTATTTTGAGTTATTCAGTGACATAGAAAAAACAGAATGCGGTTCCAAGGTGATTGAATGGTTATGGTGGTTGATTTCAGATTGCAAACCTAACACAACTGTGTTCATACCCGGATACCCAAAACAGATGTTTAGGTTTCCAGACTTGTAAAAGTTCATATGCAATACATGTACTTCAGAACGTACATTCAACATTTAAGTTTATAATGTATAACAACGAATTGTCGATAAGGTTTCTGATAATCGTCATTGTGATAGACCCCTCAAACCTTATACGTTAGTCAAACAGCTGTGTCATGTCATCGGTAAATTCTTTCAATATACCCACCCGTGAAAGCTAATAGTACTTATCATATCCTGCCAGTGTTTGTTCACTTTCAGAAGATATAAGGGTAATAACAAAATTACCGAACTCCAAACAATCTTACAAAGGGAAAGTCAAAACTCATAATTATATAAACAGACAAAATCAGTCAACAACCGGAAAACTGTGAAAACCGTAATGACCCTGACTTGGTACAGGCATTTCTAAAGAAATGGTGGGTTGAATCAGATTTTAAGGCACCAAACCTCCCGCTCTCATTACGGTTCAAAGGTTCCGGCTGTCACTATAACAGTATTTAAATACAGGAACAAAATAGGTAAAATAGTTGTCAAAGCAGTACCATATTCGGTGACGTAAATATCAAAAATATTTTTACGTCACACATTGACAAAAAAAATATCCTTGACATTTTTTGACTTCTTTATCTTTATACATTTTCACTATATGAAAATGCATCGCTTATAATTTTTTCTGCAGAGACGGAATATATTTCGACAAGATCTTGGTATCGGAATATAAACTTTTTAAGAGATCGAATAAGGCGAATCTTTTTATAGCCCTGGTCCAGTAGCCTGTTTCTCAGATGAAGATGACGTTTCAGGAAATCAGAATAATTGCTACTGGCCCTTGTATAGCGAATCAATTGCGAGATGTAAACACCATATGCAGGAGAAGCTGGTATATTGCTGCACATGTTTGGAAAATTTATGATTTTAAAATTGAAGTCGTCCCGCTTATCATAAATTTTAGTACTGAGTTGACCACTGTCGTCAAATTCGAGGTATAAGTCCAAAAATGATGCGGACGAAGCTGTATCGGTGGTCTCTTTAACTTCCAGCTCTGGAGGATATATCAATGAAAGAAATTCTGCAAATCTAGAATTATTGATAGATAAAACGTCATCAATATACCTGTATGTGAAATTAAAGGCTCTAGCCTCATGAATCTTCTTATCTTTTACAAGCTTTTGAAGAAACTCCGACTCATATGAGTATAAAAATAAATCAGCTAGAAGAGGGGCACAATTCGTGCCCATTAGTATGCCGACGACCTGCTGAAACAGTGTCCCTCCAAAGGAGACAAATATGTTATCGATGAGGAACTCCAGCATACTGATCACTTGTTCCTCGGAGTAGCATGTTTTACCTTTTTGAATTTTGTTTGAAAAATATGTGGAATTGTAGCCTAACACAACAAATTTTGAGCCATAGTTTCTATGACTAAAAGCTTTATGAATTGTTTCTTTTAAGCGGGTTTTTAATTTGTCATGTGGTAGGGTGGTATATAGAGTTGAAAAATCAAAAGTTTTGATGGAGGATACCTGAGAGAAAGTATATATATGTAACATTATTGTATTTTCAAAGTGTATGATGTCAGGTATATATTTAATCTTTACAGGACAGAAACTGACAGAACGCTTGACTTACTCAGTATTTGTAAGAGTTTGGTACAGTCAAAGTGTATATGCAGTTTTCAAGTCATCTGGTGTCACTGTTCTCTCCAAACCTACACATGTAAATGACCAGAGAGGAGCCGCTGTATGTTCTTTTTGTATAAATATGTTGATAATAAATAAAATAGTTAATGTCGATTTCAATATTTTGTTTGAAATTTAAATACTCAGAACCTTACAATGTAACCTAGTGCCAGTATCTATTAAACCAGGTAGCACAAAAAAACCTGGATCCTAAAATTTCCAGCATTTATATCAGGGGCAGCTCTGAACCAAATAATATATTTTGCCCTATTAAGGAATTTATCGTGAAGTCCAATTTTTCCATTATTTTCTTTGGCTTTATATTTGTACTGATTTTATGTTTGGATCAATCTTCTTGATTATTTTTTCTATGAAATGAGTATAAACTACTTGCTCCTGTTATTTGTGTAACTCCATGTGACTCTTATATATGCTCATTTACAATGTGTGTTATATTCTATTATATATTTTATGTATAGGTTAAAGAAAAGATACCAAAGTTTTGGAAAAACGATGTTGATTTCATTAAACCTGGTGCATTATTTACAATTACTTGGGAAAATGTGTTTTTGGCTAGACCTGGTTCTGTGAAAGATTTTAATGTATATATCAGCAGTTTTCCTGGAGGTAGGTATTTTGTGATTTGCTCTTGGTTAACTAACTGGTAGCAAGCCAATGTGTATTCTTAAATATGGAATTAATGTTATCATTTGAATATTTACAATTTTAAAGGACACAATTTGAAAATGAGAAATATATAGGCTCTGTACCATCTTTTCAAAAGTCACCTAAAACAGTCAGAAAATGAAAACTACATACCATATTGTGTCAAACTAAAGTGCTTCTGAAAGATTGAAAATTGTTCAAAATAAATTCAACAATGACTTATCCCTCATTTGAATCGTTTTGCATGTAGTGGTTAAATTTGTGTGTCATAGGCAGTTTAACATTGAACTTCTATCATTATTTGTACCGGAATTGTAACCTAGGTGCATTCGGTTGAATGTCCATGGAATTCTTTATATCAAGAGGAAAGTAAAGCAACAAGCAAAAACATAAGCAGTCGACGTAAGATGAATGTCATATTAAATTCACAAACATCAAATTGGCTGAAACATAAACAGAAATTTGCTATTTAAAATGTAGTGGTAAAATAGATGAAGCGAGGTTAACAACGCGGGGTTCCGTTAGAAACAAAGATGCCATGTAACGGTAATTTTAATATCCATAGAGAAAATCTAGGACTTGTATATAATTATTCATTCATCCAAATAATTAAATGAGAATAGACAACATGACCCATTTACATTGTAATTGAACATATAGTATTGGATTTTTAATGCAAAAAGTTAAGAAATGGGCATATAAAAAAATAAGTACCGCATTTTGGAAAATTGGTTCATGTGACACAGAGTATAGACAAACGTAGAAACGACTACCAGTGTTTATCAATAGCCAAGCAGAAACATCATATATATCATATAAACATAAGACAAACAATAAATCTCTTAAGACTACAATATGCATAACCCTCAAATAATGTCTGATAGTCATTTTATTATTTTTATTTCCAAATTATAAAAAAAAACAAGAGCTGCTCGTACCCATTAGAAGTATTTTTCGATAAATAATGGTTTGTGATTTTTGTTCCTGATGTTCAGATTCTTATTTTCAAGGAGCAGATCTACATAAAGTTGACTTAGCTATAGCATCATCTGTATCAGCTGTCAACATTAGTCGACTATCAATGAGCCCTGGAGTACGTTATTATAGTAATGTCGTGGCCAATACATTATCAGGGCTACAAACAACTGTGTCATCTGATGGTATAATGGTTGATAGTACTAGTCCTGTGTCTGGTACTGTATATGATGGATTAGGTATGTATCTGTGTATAATATACATTATCAGGACTACAAACAACTGTGTCATCTGATGGTATAATGATGGATAGTACTAATCCTGTGTCTGGTACTGTTATATGATGGATTAGGTACGTATCTGTGTATAGTATACATTATCAGGGCTACAAACAACTGTGTCATCTGATGGTATAATGGTGGATAGTACTAGTCCTGTGTCTGGTACTGTATATGATGGATTAGGTTCGTATATCAATTTATTTATAATGTACAATTATTGCCTTTTGATTCGATCAATGCATGTCTTTATTGACCGGATGAAAATATATCAACAGGCTCAAAAACAAAGGTATAGGTATATTTGGATTGTCTCTAAGAAAACAAGCAACAGTTTAATGGCACAATAAGCTTCCTGATACATGTAGGTAAAATCAAATATATATGGAAAACTTTTGTTTAACAATAGATTGTATGAATGATATTAGGCATATCAGTGCTACATTTAACAGATCAAGATATATTCGAAAACAAAACCATGTTTACAGATTTATGGAATCAGAACTTTGAATTTTCATTTTTGTCCTCATATTTTGTGCGAAATTTAAATTTTACATAAGTTCGACAAGATTTGCTATTAAATAAAAGTCTGCTGATATCAAGTTCTTATTCTCATTGTAGGTATTTGTGACCTTCAATACCAGAACAAGTCAGATATAGTAGCTGCTACATGGCATGGATTAACAGATATAGAATCAGGAATTGTACAATACTTATGGTGTGTTGATAATGGAAACCAGCATTGTGGGATAGTACCATGGACAAATGTTGGAATGCATACCTCTGTATCAACTAAGTTACAACATTCTGTAGTCAATGGTAACTATGGCATTTGAAATATTTCCACAAAAGAGCTATTCTGCAACTCACTAACTTGACCAACCTTATGTAAAGAAATTATTTAGTTAGATATTATTTTTGATAGCTACAATCACTCTTTTACTAAGCGAAAGACCATTTTTCTGGAACTTTTTTAGTTTAATTTTGTTACATTAAGACATAAGGATCCTCACAATTTATATTTTTTCTCATTTTGTTATTTTCTTTAAAGGAAATAGAATAGCTTATTTATAGTGAAAGACAGTTATATACCTAAATTCTGCTCTATCAATTTGTAGAGAATATAAAAAAAAGTAATAATTTCGTTTTGCAGATGCAAATGCAAATTTATTCACACAAAACAACATTTAATATGTATTCTTTTTCCAAATAAAAGAATGGACAAACTATCAACATAATTACAAAACAAAAAAGATAGAGCAGGTGGTATGATTTTTTATTGAGTTGAATCTGGTTATGTCAAGCTCGGTTTACTCGAAATTTCTGTTTCTCGAAGTAGCTTTCCAGTCCCTGATATACAAATCCATTCAAATTATGTTTGCTGTATCGAAATATGTTGAGTTGCCTATCTTATTTAATCCCTTACTCCCCTTAAGTCGAATTTAGGATAACTCGAAATTTTGCATTAGTCTGTGAAATTATAGATAATGAGATTCATCTGTATATTAATACATTCTTGGGTTATTCCATAAATAAACTAGTAATTCATTTCTTAAACTTTATTCTATTGTTTTACATTTGTATTTTTGAAGGTGATACTGTCTACAGTAGGATTAAAGCTGTAGATGGTGTAGGTCACAGTCAATCTATTGTTTTACATTTGTATAGTACACATCATTATATATTGTAGGTGATACTGTCTACAGTAGGATTAAAGCTATAGATGGTGTAGGTCACAGTCAATCTCTTGTTTTACGTTTGTATAGTACACATCATTATATATTGTAGGTGATACTGTCTACAGTAGGATTAAAGCTGTAGATGGTGTAGGTCACAGTCAATCTATTGTTTTACGTTTGTATAGTATACATCATTATATATTGTAGGTGATACTGTCTACAGTAGGATTAAAGCTGTAGATGGTGTAGATCACAGTCAATCTATTGTTTTACATTTGTATAGTACACATCATTATATATTGTAGGTGATACTGTCTACAGTAGGATTAAAGCTATAGATGGTGTAGGTCACAGTCAATCTATTGTTTTACATTTGTATAGTACACATCATTATATATTGTAGGTGATACTGTCTACAGTAGGATTAAAGCTATAGATGGTGTAGGTTACAGTCAATCTATTGTTTTATGTTTGTATAGTACACATCATTATATATTGTAGGTGATACTGTCTACAGTAGGATTAAAGCTATAGATGGTGTAGGTCACAGTCAATCTATTGTTTTACGTTTGTATAGTACACATCATTATATATTGTAGGTGATACTGTCTACAGTAGGATTAAAGCTATAGATGGTGTAGGTCACAGTCAATCTATTGTTTTACGTTTGTATAGTACACATCATTATATATTGTAGGTGATACTGTCTACAGTAGGATTAAAGCTATAGATGGTGTAGGTCACAGTCAATCTATTGTTTTACGTTTGTATAGTACACATCATTATATATTGTAGGTGATACTGTCTACAGTAGGATTAAAGCTGTAGATGGTGTAGATCACAGTCAATCTATTGTTTTACATTTGTATAGTACACATCATTATATATTGTAGGTGATACTGTCTACAGTAGGATTAAAGCTATAGATGGTGTAGGTCACAGTCAATCTATTGTTTTACATTTGTATAGTACACATCATTATATATTGTAGGTGATACTGTCTACAGTAGGATTAAAGCTATAGATGGTGTAGGTTACAGTCAATCTATTGTTTTATGTTTGTATAGTACACATCATTATATATTGTAGGTGATACTGTCTACAGTAGGATTAAAGCTATAGATGGTGTAGGTCACAGTCAATCTATTGTTTTACGTTTGTATAGTACACATCATTATATATTGTAGGTGATACTGTCTACAGTAGGATTAAAGCTATAGATGGTGTAGGTCACAGTCAATCTATTGTTTTACGTTTGTATAGTACACATCATTATATATTGTAGGTGATACTGTCTACAGTAGGATTAAAGCTATAGATGGTGTAGGTCACAGTCAATCTATTGTTTTACATTTGTATAGTACACATCATTATATATTGTAGGTGATACTGTCTACAGTAGGATTAAAGCTATAGATGGTGTAGGTTACAGTCAATCTATTGTTTTATGTTTGTATAGTACACATCATTATATATTGTAGGTGATACTGTCTACAGTAGGATTAAAGCTATAGATGGTGTAGGTCACAGTCAATCTCTTGTTTTACATTTGTATAGTACACATCATTATATATTGTAGGAGATACTGTCTACAGTAGGATTAAAGCTATAGATGGTGTAGGTCACAGTCAATCTATTGTTTTACATTTGTATAGTACACATCATTATATATTGTAGGTGATACTGTCTACAGTAGGATTAAAGCTATAGATGGTGTAGGTCACAGTCAATCTATTGTTTTACATTTGTATAGTACACATCATTATATATTGTAGGTGATACTGTCTACAGTAGGATTAAAGCTATAGATGGTGTAGGTCACAGTCAATCTCTTGTTTTACATTTGTATAGTACACATCATTATATATTGTAGGAGATACTGTCTACAGTAGGATTAAAGCTATAGATGGTGTAGGTCACAGTCAATCTATTGTTTTACATTTGTATAGTACACATCATTATATATTGTAGGTGATACTGTCTACAGTAGGATTAAAGCTATAGATGGTGTAGGTTACAGTCAATCTATTGTTTTATGTTTGTATAGTACACATCATTATATATTGTAGGTGATACTGTCTACAGTAGGATTAAAGCTATAGATGGTGTAGGTCACAGTCAATCTCTTGTTTTACATTTGTATAGTACACATCATTATATATTGTAGGAGATACTGTCTACAGTAGGATTAAAGCTATAGATGGTGTAGGTCACAGTCAATCTATTGTTTTACATTTGTATAGTACACATCATTATATATTGTAGGTGATACTGTCTACAGTAGGATTAAAGCTATAGATGGTGTAGGTTACAGTCAATCTATTGTTTTATGTTTGTATAGTACACATCATTATATATTGTAGGTGATACTGTCTACAGTAGGATTAAAGCTATAGATGGTGTAGGTCACAGTCAATCTATTGTTTTACATTTGTATAGTACACATCATTATATATTGTAGGTGATACTGTCTACAGTAGGATTAAAGCTATAGATGGTGTAGGTCACAGTCAATCTCTTGTTTTACATTTGTATAGTACACATCATTATATATTGTAGGAGATACTGTCTACAGTAGGATTAAAGCTATAGATGGTGTAGGTCACAGTCAATCTATTGTTTTACATTTGTATAGTACACATCATTATATATTGTAGGTGATACTGTCTACAGTAGGATTAAAGCTATAGATGGTGTAGGTTACAGTCAATCTATTGTTTTATGTTTGTATAGTACACATCATTATATATTGTAGGTGATACTGTCTACAGTAGGATTAAAGCTATAGATGGTGTAGGTCACAGTCAATCTATTGTTTTACATTTGTATAGTACACATCATTATATATTGTAGGTGATACTGTCTACAGTAGGATTAAAGCTATAGATGGTGTAGGTCACAGTCAATCTATTGTTTTACATTTGTATAGTACACATCATTATATATTGTAGGTGATACTGTCTACAGTAGGATTAAAGCTATAGATGGTGTAGGTTACAGTCAATCTATTGTTTTATGTTTGTATAGTACACATCATTATATATTGTAGGTGATACTGTCTACAGTAGGATTAAAGCTATAGATGGTGTAGGTCACAGTCAATCTATTGTTTTACGTTTGTATAGTACACATCATTATATATTGTAGGTGATACTGTCTACAGTAGGATTAAAGCTATAGATGGTGTAGGTCACAGTCAATCTATTGTTTTACGTTTGTATAGTACACATCATTATATATTGTAGGTGATACTGTCTACAGTAGGATTAAAGCTATAGATGGTGTAGGTCACAGTCAATCTCTTGTTTTACATTTGTATAGTACACATCATTATATATTGTAGGTGATACTGTCTACAGTAGGATTAAAGCCATAGATGGTGTAGGTCACAGCTCAGACATCAAGTCTACAAATGGTGTAACAATAGATACAACTCCTCCAGTACCAATCTCTTATAGACATAATGACAATAATCTAGTAATGAATCCATCATTTGAAGAAACAAAGGGATGTTTACTAGATATAACTAATATATCTACATATAATCTTTGTACTAATGATGATTGTTATCAACCAATAAAATGGAGTAATGATGGCTGTATTACCACTATTAGTTCAGACATAGACACAGCATACCATGGACGATCTTTCATTTTTCTAAGTGGTTCTGTTCGACAGAGTATACAAGACCTTACCCCAGGAGATTTATATAGAGTTTCATTTGTTACAAGTCATCCACCAATATCTACTGCAGTAATATCTAACCTAGAAGGATCAGTCAAGTTTGATAACAAGGAACATCTGTTTCATATTTACACCAAGGACAAACCAAATGAAATTGTTTGGCATCTTCATATGTTTTATTTCAGACCTACGAGTGACAACTGTAACATTACAATCAGTAATCTTAACAGGAATATTGGTTTCTTAATAGATGATATAAAAGTACAATCCATAGAAAAATCTCCAGAAAATGAAGGTCTGGCTGTACATGTCAATACAGTAATACTATATCAGTGGTCATCTGTACATGCTTCGTGGAACTTTGCAGATGCTGAAAGCCCCATTACCAAATATCTCTGGGCAATTGGTAAGTTCATCTGTTCATTTTCATTACTAACTGAAAAACAAGTTGATAAGACGACATATATTTATGTCTCCCCTTCGAACGAAGGGAGACATATTGTTTTAGTCTGATTTTTTCTTCTGCTTCCGCTTCCACTTCTGCTTCTTCTCAGCGAAGCTTGTCCGGACCATAACTTTTTTGTCTTTCCAGATAGGTCAATTATATTTGGTATGTGGGTGCATGACCATAAGGCGGTGTGTTGCATACCGTAATGACCTTTGTGAGACCTTGACCATTGACCTTAAGGTCAAATAATTGTTTTTTAAATAGTATTTTCGTTAAGGGGAGACATAAGTTTTAGGTATATAAAGCAGTTCTTCCTAGTTTTATTTTGGTTTTGAGCATACCTGATGAAGATTATTCCAGAAACGTGTTGTGAGCACTATATTTGATATATAGGTTTTTATTTTTATCACTGATGGTTCACACATAATTATCACAGGGTTACAAAGGTTTCACTGAAGGTCACTACACAAATATTTCTTATTGTTTTACTTGTACTATCTTTTAATGGTTTAATTTACAACTTTCCTTTCAGCTAAAATTAATCTACGTTGAGAAAGAAAAAGTATTGAAATAGTCAGAAATATTTTATGTATATTTATTAGACGTTTGCATTAACCACTGCTCTGCTATTTATATTACAATAAAAATTATCAATATTAAAATTTATAGCCTTCATGAAATATTTTCAGCAGGACTGCGATTTTCTTTCTTCATCAAATTGACTATGACATATACCGTCAAGCAAAGTTGAAAATGACAAATTTTAAGGTTCTTATTTTGGAAGACGATGAAAACCTGTTATGGCCTTAGGCTTCAATTCAAGCAGGTTGAGCAAATCTTGTCGGAACTTCCTATTTGTAATGAATGAAAAATATACGGTAGCAAAAATAATGCTACGTTAGTCGTACAAATGAATAGATGGTGGCATGAAGTAAATATATGTATACATAGATAAAGTATACTTTTGGCAGTTGTTAATTTTGTATCCATCACAGGAACTTATTAAGCTATCCTTCACATGCTAACGATGGAAATGTATGCCATTGCATTGAATCAAAAAGATTTTTTGCTCAAATATAGGTTTATATAAATATCAGATATTACACTGAAAGCTATTAATGAAGAAAAATCTAATGCTTGTTTATCAGCAAAACAATTGTCACATACACACATTTCAAACACGGGGAATGATATCAAACTTATTACGCACAACACATTTCTGAATCAAAACAGTTCCTGTATTCACGATTTATTATCAGTTGAACTTCTAATATACTTAGGGGACTGCCATAGCCGTGATTGTATGGTAGTTGGATTTACAACTACCTATGCAATCAGTGCCTATCACCACTGATGTTGTGAGTTCGAATCTCGATCAGGACGAGGTGTAGAACATTATGTGATAAAGTTTGTCAGTGACTTGCGACAAGTTGGTGGTTTTCTCCGGGTCCTCCGGTTTCCTCCACAAATAAAACTGACCGCCACGATATAACTGAAATATTGTTGAAAGTGGCATTAAACACCATCTAACAAACAAAACAAACAATCTAATATACTTCTATTTTCAGGAAGCACAAAAGGAAATGCAGAAATTCAAGACTTCAAAAGCGTTGGTTTGAACAACTTTGGGTATAATTACAATGTTACCTTGGCCCATTCATCACAGGTGTATATTACTGTAGTAGCTATCAATAATGCTGGTCTCCATAGTAAGGCTTACTCTACTGGTATCAACATCGACAGAACACCACCAGTAATACATTATGTTAATGATGGTACAGGTATGTTAACAATATCTTAGATCCTTATCATTATTGACTTCTATCCACTACAACTTTCAACACCTCTACTACAACACGAAAATGGCAATACTTGTAGGCTGCATATCATGAATTTATAATTTTCCCATTTCCTAGTCCTTAAAAGGAGAAATATTAAAACATGGTTTTGGATGATAAATTAAATTTTTAATTTATATAACGGTATATCATTCTTCTTTTGTGAGGTTACTAACAAAGTACATGACAAGTTGGATATTGATGATGATTCTGTTATTCTAATATGATGCCTTTCTTTCGTGTTACCTCATAAATTCTTATTGGAACATGCACGGTCCACAAATTTAAACGTCTATTTTCGCTGAAAATAATCACCATATCCAAATGAATAAATATGTGATGTGTAAACAAGACCTACAAACATAATATTATTGTTATGATTTCTTCCCATCATAAAAGCTTGTATTGATGATTTTTTGTCTGCTAGAATTTGGCAGGATGACAGATAGAACAGGCCAACCTGCATTGCATAAATTATGTGTGACCTTGCCCGCAAGCATAAGCATAAATTACCGCTTTTCTCATCAAAGCGTACTACCATATTTGTACTGTTAGACATATCAGAATGGAAATATTCCATGGAAGCCATACTGTGTTGTGAGTTTTACCATGGTTTGGCAGGATATTAGTAAACTTGATCCATCGCTTCCACTTGGAATAAAATCCTAATATCCTGCCAACCCATGTTAAACTCACAACACAGTATATGGCTTCCATAAATTATGTGGAAAAGGGAAATAAAATATATATTACCTTTGGTCTGGCCTCATAAGACTTTTGATGATGAGTGTGTACTTGTACTCAATAAAACAGCCAATTTAATTTATTTTATACAGTGTTCTGATTGGCTGTTTTTAGAGTACGACTACAAGAATCATACTCCAAAGTTTTAATTTAATTTAATTTAAAATGTTAGACGTATGACTCTTAAAAATGATAGAAGATCAAGAGACTAAATTTTAATGGTTTCCAGAAAGGATAATTTCTGTTTTGTAATTTACATTAATGAAATTCTTCTTTAGTGGGCTTACTACTTGCAAAACAAAATACAGGTCAAGTTTAAGTTTGGCGATGATGTATTTTACTCTTTGAGATTGATGACTCTCAAAAAGACGAAAAATACAGAAATATATAAAATTTTGACACAAGTTAATGTTGTATTTGTAAGTTATATTATTTGTATCTACAATGTATATGTGATAAACACAAGTTTCAGAATTACAACTACCTGTGCAATCAGTGCCTATCACCACTGACTGCCACCATATAACTAAAGCATGTTTGAAAATGGCATTAAACACCATAACCCACCCCCAAGTTCTAGAGTTATGTGTTACATGTATATGATATGGAATTATGTGTTCCGTTTTTAAGTAAGTTTTATTAAATCTGCTTTCCATATTAATTGTTTTTATAAATAATGTCTATTTGTTAGTCTGGGACCACCAGTTAATTCTATGGTTGATTTGATTTGATTTATTGTGTTTAATGCCACTTTCAGCAATATTTCAGCTATATCATGGCGACCAGTTTTAGTGGTGCAGGAAGACGGAGTACCCGGAAAGAACCACCGACCATGGGCAAGTAACTGATACACTTTATCACTTGCGGCTGTGAGTTGACTGCACCCTCATTTTGTAATTTAGAAAGCCACATCTTATTGGTGATAGGCTTGTATGAGTTGTTAGGTAATCTAACTACCTAACTCATTGAGCCAACTAGGCCCCTTTAATTCTATGGAGTTTATACATTGAGTATATTGCTTTAAAACAGGTTTAATACTTTTAGTAATGTTTCAGGTGTGGATGTAGATGGTCAGACATCAAAAGTTATATCATCTAACTGGAAAGTTACAGATCCAGAATCCGACATTGATTTCTGTGAATGGTCAATAGGTAAATCTTACTTTTATTGATATATAATTTTTGCACTTTATTTAGTTATTGATAACTTGCTATTACTGATTATTCTAGAAGTATTACTTTGTGAGCAAATCCATGGTCAGGTACTTTGATTTGTTCAGTATAAATGAACATTAGTAAGCATGGAGGAAAATCTAATTAGTGTCATGGAATTATGTGTTTACATGTGACAGGTAGGTAAATTCATATTTTACCTGTTTGGAGAAATTAATTAAAAATAATTTACTTCATCATGGTATTAGAATTATCTGTTATTATATAGATTTCTTATATGTGCTTAGTCATCAGGGAAATTTTCCATGATTGTGGTTATGTATTTTGTCCACTAGTACTGTTTATGGTATGCCAGGTGATTGGTCTATATTGCCGTGGTTAGTAAATAACAGGACTTTCAATATAAACTTATACATAGAATCTTAATTACAATTTCCTCTCTATATAAATGTGGGTTAAAAGAAACAGAGTTATGTACATTTTGTACAGAAACCAAAGAAAGTCTGGTTCACATCTTTTGGGAATGTAATTATGTTCGGAAATTTTGGTTATCAATTGGCAATTTCCTGAAAATATGTGGTCTTAGCTTACCCGTAACTTCAAAGGACATCATTCTTGACTTGACTGAACACAGTTCAGCCCAGGGCACAATCAACAATGTTTTAATTATTTTGAAATATTATATATATGTCTGCAGATGCAATTGCAGGGACATTGATATAGAAGGTGGTCTTGAATTCCTGAAATATGCTATAAATATTGAAAAGGCATCAATAATATATCTGTCCCCAGTACAAAAGGAACATGTTAAAAGAAAATGGTTAGATCTGGAGGTGGTATATATATATTGAGTGGTTAATATTAATACATTTGTATATATCTATTATACTAAAATATATGTATAACTTAAAATGCTAACTTTGAATTTCAAAAGTTATTACAAAACAGTATGTTATGAAGATCAACTTGTTTTTACATTGTAGCTTTTGTATATTGAAACATTGTGTTAATAGAATCATGTATGTATAAATCTGTTCTTGGAAAAATAAACAAATTACAAAAAAACAGAATTATTTTCTTTTTCAGGTATTCAGCCATATGGAAATGAACTTCAGGCATTCACCAAAACTGTACATCTTAAATCTGCATCTACAGTCTTTGATGAAAATATTATCGCAATGAAAACAATATACACCACTGTTAGATGTCATAACAATGCTGGATCATACACGACTGCTACATCTGATGGACTTACGATTTCTAAAGTTCCTCCATCATCTGATAATGCTGTTATAACAATTCTACCAATATCTAAGACAGAGTATGGTACAAGTGACTACCATCAAAGAGATCCAACGAAAATAAGAATGAAATGGTCTGGTTTTACTGATCGATTTGATATTATGTCTTTTGTAGTAAGTATCGACAAATATCTGCAGTTGGCATGGAAACATAACAAATGCAAATGTGACTCTAAATCTGTAACTGGCGGAGATATTCCAATAAAAATTTGTAGGCATAATCGAGAGACTATACGAATCAAATTAGCCAACAAAAATGAATCGATTGGTACACACATGTTCGCCTTAATTGCCAAGTAACAAAATAAAATGAAATTTTAGCCATTCACAAACTCAGAAGCTATAACAAATATTGACTTGAAACTAATTATGATGTTACAAGTACATGTAAAAAACTGGTTTGAAGGTCACAACACAGTTTGAGGAAACTTTAGTAGAGCTTGTTATTAGTATTTTTATTCTTTCTTTCCCCACAAGCATCCTCAAACTTTATGAAACTTTAACAGAAGTTAGACCAACATTTCTAGAAGTGCTTCTTACATTTGATATTTGCATATCTTCTTCTAAGGGTGTGTTTTGTGGGTATAAAGAGTGGTCAGTTCTCTGAACACAAATATGATGATACCTTGTATATCGCCAAACAGAATCTCATTAAATTCATAGAAATAATTGTTAGACCAGATTGAATTAGAAAAGCTCATAAAATCAGGATCAGTTAACCGAATTGTGGCATTATTACCATGGATACACAACAATGAGGAGATTTAGATCATCTGAGCTGGGCTCAGTTAAACATTTTTGATTGAAAACTTTCCATCTTTCGTCCGTATGTCATTTTAACTTTTCACATTTTCAACCTTATTGTTGACCCTGACAATCCCGATTATGTTTCAACAGATGTAGCAATCGTATTATCACCTTCAATGATCCCTATTTTCAATCAACGGAGGTTTGACAATAGTATTGACAACCTCTCAATGTTTTTGTTGTTGTTTTATTTTTCAACCAGCAATGCATGTATATTATGTTTATCGAACAATTCAAAACAATTACCAAATTTACTGAAAAGAGCAAAAACAAGCATCATTTCTATCGAGTTAAGAGTATATCCTCTTTCATGTCCCCACTAACTTCAAATTATACTACCATTTATTACTTCTCACACAAATTTGTATTGTACAACGAATGAAATGACTGCAATATAATTGTCTGTCTGTGACTTTTACCTTTTGTTCGGTATAATAAAACAAATACAGCCATCTAAGGAGGTGGACATTTAACCTCTGAAGATGGCCATAATGTAGACTTTTATAAATGAGTATATACTAACAATTTTATTTTATTTCAGGTCCAGTTTGATGGAGGCAGCCTCCATTTAAAGAATTCAATCCTGGACATAAACAAGGCGATGTCTTACATGGTGATGACTGGACTAGATTTATCTGATGAGGCTTATACTGCCAGTGTTACTGCTATAAATGCTATGTATGTCAGAAGTAATAAAACCTGCACAAATATAACGACACAATCATCTTCACCGACTATTGTAGGTATGTAAAGGTAGTATTAATATACCAACACATCTTCTCCAACTGTAGGTAAAGTCAACGCTAATATAACCACAAGTTGGATTTTTATAGTGTTAGCTCACTGAAACAACCGTCCTCTAGGAGACATTATCCTGATTTCAAGCCAACCAGACTTAGCTCTTTCTCCTTAATGCTGCGTGCTAAATGGAGAAACAACAAATACCAGTGTTATTGTCTTTAGTTTGACCTGCCCGGGGATCCAACCTACGATCTTCTGCACTCCAGGCAAGCACACTAACAATTACACCACGATGTTGTTGATATTGTTTTGCCAGTTATTAACAACATATGTCCATACTGATTTATCAGGGCTATATTTTTGAGATTTTACATACTGTTTTTTTTTTCAGATGGATCCAAGATAGAGACCACAAAAAATGGGGATGTTATAATAGTCAGCTGGAGTAATGTTTTCACTTACCTTGGGAGACTTACTTATGAAGTATCAGTTGGAACAACACAAGGTGGCGCTGATGTCATTCAGTGGCAAGAGACTTTAAATGATTATATGGAAGTATCTATACCAGAAAAGTTTAAACAGCAATCGAACCTGAATTTGTTTTTCTTTATTCGAGCAATAGGGGACAATGGAGAACATACTGACATTAGTAATGACATAACAGTATAAACGTTTTATTAATATTTAAGAAGCAACTTTCATTGTCAGTCTGTCCTGCTATTATCATTATCACATTTTGTTTATTATTTGTTCACGCAAGTTAATGTATGTTTTTTTTTTTTTTTTTTAATTTAACGATTTGTTGATCACATCAATATCGAAAAATTATTTAATCCAAAATTGTGATACAAATATCCGTCCACTTTTCAAAAGTCTCCGTCCTATTAAGTAATATGTATTTTATATGTATTATAGATCACCTGACCTAATGAGTCAGATGCTGTCATTTGGCAGTCATTGTTATATCTCAGAAACTCATCAACCAGTGAAATCGAACAAAGCAGTAAATCGTCATTTATTTAAATTACTGTATTTATTTAAGCATATTATTGTTTGTCTGTCAAATGCCCTAAATGTACAAAATATACATTTTTTTCTTTCATTGTTGAAAATATCAATCCTACACAAATTTTGGCTTTCCAATCTTTTGACTGATGAAGGTTAATATTCAAGAATCAGGTCATGCACCCTAAATTTGATGACTACATTTGTATTACAGCTATATCCTGATTTCTATGACCTGATTTGTACTATACACTGACTTGTAAATGACATCTACATGTTGCTGGAAAAGCTTACTCACTCTCTCTCACAACACCTGGTCCAAGTCCCAGTTTTTGTTAGAATTTGTGCTTGTCGGATCATTATTTATTCAGTTTTCCTTAATACTTTGTGTTTTACTATTGTTAGTTTGTGTATCTGTAATGTGATATTTTATCTTAATTCTTGTAATGCATATTTTTAAAGCAAATCTTGAAAAAATAATAAGTTTTGATTTTCTTAAATCATTTTGCATATTATTTTATAAACTTTTAGAATGAAATTTGAAAATCTGAAAGCTCACATTTCTCACAATTGTAGGACTGTCATGTAGTATACTATTGATATTTGTTTGTATGATATAGATATATATATAACAATTGTATTGCTGTATCTTAAAATAAAATAATATCTATGCTATCAACATATTTTGTGAATAACATTAAAATACTTTTGTTTTTAATACGACATGGTGTGGCATTGTTATCGTCGTTGTCATTGTCTTACATTGTGATTTATTTTGGGGATTGTAGCCATACCCTTTTACAAACAAGATGCCACAAGGTGCTAAAAAGCGTGTCAACTGTTTTTATATGTGGAACATTTATTGTACATTCATTTTTTATCAGTTTTTATACCCCCCTCCCCCAGCAACAAAGTTCCTGTAGACACAAGAGTTTGAAGATACCAAAGGGGTAATCAGAATCTGTATATCAAAGAAGAATAGACAACACAATGGCCAAAAGAAAAAGTACAAAAGGACAAACAACGATCTACAAAACATACATATAAAACTAAAGATCGACTAACACGAACCCCACTAAAAACCGGGGTGAACTCGGGTGCTCCGGAAAGGTAAGCAGTTCCTGCTCCACTAGTGACACCTGTTGTGTTAATCTAGTTACAAACCCAGTGATAAGTAATGAATGAGGAAAGGACCGGGAAGTGACTGTGTTTACGACAAGTGGAACATATCCGTGGTCATTTGTGACACAGAACCCCATAATGGTCAACCAAGTCATGGTGGCGATCGTAAATCTTAACTAAGAGGAACCATTGGTTCAGTAGTTTCCTTGTTAGCAGCAACCCTCTATCAAGGAAATCCTGATAGGAATCACAAGCTCTGGAATATTGTATCAACTGAGAGATATATACTCCATTTGCCTTTAATTTAGAGCCAATGCCTTCATATTTTATATGTATATGTATTAGGACATACCGGTAGCTTAGCATCGTAAGAATTAGGTTACTATGATATTTACCTTTGACCACAAGGTCAAATAAATTTTTTTTTTATTGCAGTGGAATTTGTGCCCGAAGAAGTGAGTGAGTGATAATCACATGATTAATGCTCCTCAGACTATTAATGGGAGTCTTGTAGCTATGGTGACAAACCTGCAATAGTTCATGTTTGGACTGCGTTCCTTCTCAGATCATTATAAAGTTTGATATCTTTAATTCCAATCTAACGAGGATGTTAACAACATGTGACAAGTCCGTGTCTTCATTATTGGAAGCTATGTCAGTGGATGATATCCGTCTTTCACAATCTTCTTGACCGTCTAAAATAAATAAACGTTAGAGAAAACCGAAGGAGCAATCAAAAATGGACAATCCAGAGACACTGGCAACATTGGGTACACAAGACACAGGACGAAGACACAAAAAAAAACAACACAAAAACACAACACAACACAGAAAACTAAAAAGATGAGTAACATGGACCCCCTCAAAAACAGGGGGTGAACATATAGATGTTTGTGAAGGGTAATTAGCAGTTCCGGCTTCTTATATGACGCCTGCAGTGTTATTCATATATATAGACAAGTCCAATAAAAGTCTTGTGGTGATACGGGAAAGAAAAAATCTACTGTCATTTGAGATAATGGATATTTCGTAACAGTCAATTGCAACCAGATAGTGACGATTCCTGTAGAATTTTTGTAGCAATAACTGCAACATAGCCTTGTTTAAACAGCTTTTGCGCCAGCCGCTGAGCTATGTTCAGGACATCACTGTACTGGGCACAAGCTCTAGAATACCGTACGAGTTGTGAAATGAAAACTCTGTACGCTGGTGATACTGAAAAAAAGAGGTTATTTGCGCACTTGTACAGCATCTTAGTCATTTCATGCACTTTTGCGTTGGTACAAAAAAAATAATAATTCATTCATTTTGGTCTAATTTTGTCAAAGATCTCAAGCGAAACTTTTCTTGCAAAATTCACAAAAAAAACCACACAAGAGTTCAAAGGTTGGGTTTTTTGACAAGACAAGATTAACTTATGATTATCAATATGATGTCCAAATCCACCGTAATGACGTGGTCAGTGGAACTATATTTAACATGTGTGTAGTGTTACCCAAATACTCGATAGAGCTGAACATATTTAGCTTCTGTCGGATCCTTACTCAATGGCAAGGACTGAGGTCTCGACTGATGTTAGAGAATACCGAAGGGGCAATCAAAAATGGACAATCCAGAAAAACTGCCTTTAACTGACAACATAGGGTACATAGGACGAAGAAAAACAAAACACAACACAATATGTATTGGACACCACTATACGCAAGCAAACACAAATTACGTAAATAAGACTTGAACCCTCCTACAAACAACTAGAGGTAGAAACGAACTGAACATCGTATGTATGTGGAAATCGTAACGGACATCACAACACGTAGACACATAATAGAACAACACAAACAAACTTTAAAAAATGATTATAAAAAATGAGCAACATGGACCCCCATCAAAAACCGGGGGTGAACTCAGGTGTTCGTGGAGGATAAACAGTTCCTGCTTCTTATAAAATTGCTTCAACTTCAGTTGAACAAGGTACTATAAGTATCAAAGGAACGTAATTAATGTCAAACACTCATTTAATGAAATTTTCTCTCACAAGCCAAATGTTACTGTTAGTGCTATCTTTGAGTTGCTGGTGTTTATCGAAAAAGATAGATCGCCACCACACAGTTTTCAACATAGCATTATAAACACTACAACCATGAATGAATCAAAACTCTACATGGATGGTTTTTTAAAATTAGATTTTTGTTAAGTTAATCGGAAATCTAAGATATATAGCCACCACCATATGAATTAGTTCTTTCCTCATTCATGACTTATCACCGGATTTGTAACTAGATTAACACCACGGGTGCCACTAGTGGAACAGGAACTGCTTACCCTTCCGCAGCACCTGAGTTCACCCCAGGTTTTTAGTGAGGTTCGTGTTACTCGATCTTTAGTTTTATGTGTATGCTTTGTAGATCGTTGTTTGTCCTTTGTCTATATTTCTTTTGGCCATTGTGTTGTCTGTCCTTCTTCGATCTATGGATTCTAATTACCCCTTTGGTATCTTCAAACTCTTCTTAACAAAGGGCTTAGTGGAAGCTTGATGAAGGTTGATGAAGGTTGTTTTTCTTAGAAACTACAAACAAAATTGAACCAAAAATTACGAGAATGGTTCCACACAAAATTGTCAATTTTATGTAGATCGGATATCCAAGATGGCCATCATCGAAGATCTGTTGTTTTCAGCAAAGGATCCTACCAGAAAATGAATGAAATATTTATTAAGTAAAGGTTTGAAGATACCAAAGGGGTAATCAGAAGCCGTAAATCGAAGGACAGACAATGCAATGGCCAAAAGGAAAAGGAAAAACACAAAACACTACACAGAAAAGTAAAGATTGAGTAACGCGAACCCTAGAGTGAATTCAGGTGCTCTGGTGGAAGTGTTAGCAGTTACTTCTCTACAAGTAGGAATTACAAACACAAACATATGTAGAAATGGAAATATGAATTGTCAACTTTCAAAGTTAGCATTTTTATTTGAGGAGGAAGTCCTTATTCATGTTCATCCAATAATTTGCCAGTTTATAAGAATACTCAAATAAACGTTTGAATTTAAAGTTCACAATGGGAAAATTGAAATCATATCTTTTGTCGTTAAGTTTCGTTCTTAACCGGCCCTAACTGTCAATATCGAGGTATATGTCAAGGTATGAAGCAGACCTAGCTGTATCTGTGGTATCCTTTATTTCTTGAAAAACCCTTGTATGAAGTCTGCCTCATACAAATAAATGAACAAGTCGACAAGAAGAGGAGAACAGTTTGTACCCATACATAAGTATGCCGACTCTTAGTCTGTGAAAAACATGTCCACCAAACATAACAAATATGTTGTCAATCAAAAACTCTAGCATTTTGATGTTTTATTATTATTATCAGTTACAGAGAACTTTTTTGCCGAATCAGTGGGTTTTTTTTGTGTTTTTTTTTTTAACAAAATACGATTTGTCCCTTCCTAAGACAAGGTATTTATATCTACGTTGGTCAGTCTTTATTATGAAACACAGTGTTAGCTAAACTAATTCTTTTAATCTGTCTTGTAGCTTTGAATGGGGAATAGTTGTGTAGAACCTATAGGTCAAATGTTTTAATTAGGGATGGCAAACCGTTAAGAATTTACTAACCGGTTACTCGAATAATCTTCCGACCGATTAGTCGGACGAGGTTAACCGGTAGATATCATTGTTCAGATGTAATCTTGCAAGGAACAAATCAATAAGGCGATGTCAATATTAAACTTATATTACATAATTTTTTTTACTGTATTTCGTGAAGGAACCTTATAATCTGGAGCTAGAATACTCATCAAATTTAAAAATCCTTTGCCTTCTACGAGTTTTAACAGCATATAATCCAATACCACCATTTCAACTATTGCTCTTGTAATGTGTTCATTCTGGGAAGATGACAATTTCCGTGATCGTGGTGAATTTGCAAATTCGGTTACAGATGGCTGTTATTCAGGCGTAAACCATCCAGAAATATCTGACGAATGTTTTAGCTTTAAATGATTAAGCATATTGATAGTTCCTCCCGTATATGTCATTTCTAAATTGCACAGTTTGCATTTCACAATTTTCGACTCCACATCTCGTTTAAAATACGACCAAGCTGTCGATTGTGGTGGAGTCATTTTGTAATGAAACTTCAAACATTTCCATTACAAGTTAATTAGACAGATGAACAGTTTTTACAATTGTTGTGATTAGTTATGGTTGTAAAAACACGAATTCCCGAGGAATAGTTATCGTGTCTTATCACAGTTATTTAATCATTTATTTAAACCGATATCTAAGTTTATTTACTGTTACACTATACATGTACTTTAAATATTTTGTAACTTTTATGAATTGAGAAAACAGTGACAAGATCGAGATATTTTCATCATATTTTATCAAGACTTAACGAATAATCGAATCGCAAAATAGCTAACCGGTTACTTAACCGGTTAACCGAGTAATCGTTGCCATCCCTAGTTTTAATACTATTTCATGAGGAGACCTTTGATTGTATGCACTCTAAAAGATCTTCAGAATCCACATCTGATTCACACCATCCCTGAGTAGCTAGCTATAGTGTCACAGTAACTCTGAAGCCTGGTTTTGACCCCTGATAGAATAGATATTAATAATTTGGAAAGAGTTTTGTGGAACATTTGGCAGACAAACCAGTAAAACAGTGGTTATAAGGACACTTGTGTCATTTAGGAATCCAGTAGAATGACAGTAGATCCAGCTCCTCATCTTTGGTTGAAAGTCCAAAGCCTGGCAAAGCAAAACAAAGCAGACCCGATTATCTACGGAGACTACGATTTCATCTTTCGAAAGTGTCGTCCGGTTGGGGTATATGCTGGGTTACAAAGTGAATTTCCAATACCTAATTTCTTTATCAAACATTCTATGTAATGTGAATTACACACAAAATCTATATTGTTAATGTTAGTGCCTTGTCGGCAGAAACGTCGAGACGATAACATTATGATATTTGTCATGGAGGTGAGACAGGTGTTTAGCAACATTTCGTCATTTGGGTCTTTAAAGATTGATGTTTTCCGAGTGCTCATGCAAAATATTAAAAAATGACACAAATTTAGGTAAGGATTACACTAGATTAAACCAGATTCTTCCAAAATTGTTTCTGTATCTGTAAACAAATCGTCTGCTTCGGGAACAAATTGTTAAATTTTGATTTTCAAAATATCTGATTAACATGAAGATATTTAGTGTATTTAATTCCCTTTATTAAATTTATACATTTCTAAAAACCTGTTTGATTTCTACACCTGTACATGATATGCCTTTGAGGTGAATTAATACTCACTGGTATGTTTAGATCAATTTTATTGGTAAATAAAAATCTCTTTGCCTATTTGGGTTTATAAATCTTTAGAAAAGTGATTAGTAATTCATACTTGAATTTTTTTGATTTTGTATGGCGATTGGAAAAGTGACGCTTATAAAAATTATTTAAGATTTAATTTTGAGGATAAAATCGACATAAGTAGACGAATGGGGGAATATATAAATAAAAAATTCAAATGTTAATTTTGTAGAAAGTTAAAAGGAAAAAAGAGGGACAATAATCTCAGCTTCTATTCCTAAGTATGTTAGAGGAAATGATGGATGTACAACACAAGCATTTCCTGGGGCTACAATAGCCAGGTTAGCTGATTTTGTTTCAAATGGTAGAATTAATTTAAAAAATATAAATTTCGTTATCGTACATGTAGGAACAAACAATGTAACCGACTTTTATCGGAAAGTGTGACTTTTATGCAACAGGTTTTATAGAATCTTATTATGATTTTAAGGAATCTTTTAAGTATCATATTATATACATGTATAATGTTTTTAGGTAACCTTTTAATCATTTGAACATAAATGTACTTTGATAAACGTAACCTTTTAATCATTTGATCATAAATGTACTTTGATAAACGTAACCTTTTAATCATTTGATCATAAATGTACTTTGATAAACGTAACCTTTTAATCATTTTATCATAAATGTACTTTGATAAACGTAACCTTTTAATCATTTGATCATAAATGTACTTTGATAAACGTAACCTTTTAATCATTTGATCATAAATGTACTTTGATAAACGTAACCTTTTAATCATTTGATCATAAATGTACTTTGATAAACGTAACCTTTTAATCATTTTATCATAAATGTACTTTGATAAACGTAACCTTTTAATCATTTTATCATAAATGTACTTTGATAAACGTAACCTTTTAATCATTTTATCATAAATGTACTTTGAGGTTTATCATTAAATATGTATAAAAATCCTGCTCGAAATCCTACTTCCACCTCCCCATTGGTGAGCAGGGGGCAACAGATTATATTTTATTATCTGGCTAACAGAAGAGGTACAGGTAAATATCGTGCTTTTGATACATAGAAAAGTCGTGCTTATGATTTCCTTTTTGTCACGCTTTTGAATAAGTCCCGTCTCCTCATCTCAATCTGTAGATACTATTTCTTTCTTATTATGGTGATTTGATTCATAAAATTAAAAGCAAGACAGATGCTAAGATTATTTTTACTTCCTTATTACCTCGTATGGTTGATTTTAAACTTTCAGAAAGAAAACTTAACAAAGTAAATTCCGAGTTAAGAAGGTTATGTAAACAGAAGAGCTCTATTATTTTGTAATTTACATCAATCATATTTACACAATAACAAACCAGATCCGTCTTTTTACGCACCCAAAGATGGAACTCCACTTAAATTTTTCTGGAACAGAGTTATTCAGAAAGAAAATTATCTTTATTATCAAACATCTCAGTTTATAGATTGTTTTAAGTTTTATTGATGTGATATTGTAGTGTTTATTTTATGTTGTATATAGTAGTACATAGTTTGCTGCGTAATTTTTCTTTTCTCGTTTCAGGGAGCTCCCATCCTATACATAATGATGTTCCCTGCCAGTTCTACTTCTGATCACCATACATCACTAGTGTTTTTTTTCTTTTTCTTCATGACCTTTATATGTTTTGAAGGATTAAGATTTGTTCTGAGAAAAGAAAAAATTACCAGTAGTACCAGAGACAGTTATTGTTTTTTGGCGGCCGTAGCGGTGTGGCGAATTTTATTGCCAAAAATGTATTAATTTACTAAATACAATGTGTTTATTTATGAAACTTATGATGAATGATTAATTATTGTGTATTTGAATGTATGACTTTGTGTATAATTGATTTCGGCAATACAAGTAAAACTTATTATAGATGTCTTTCCTTGAACTGTTCACCCAAAATTAATTGTTAAATTTAGATTTTCAAAATATTTAATTAACATGAAGATAAAGTGTATTTAATTCCCTTTATTAAATTTATATATTTCTAAAAACCTGTTTGATTTCTATACCTGTACATCAGTGCCTGTACATGATATGCCTTTGAAGTGAATTGATACTCACTGGTATGTTTAGATCAATTTTATTGGTTAATGAAAATCTCTTTGCCTATATGGGTTTATAAACCTTTAGAAAAGTGTTCAGTAATTCATACTTGGAAATTTTTGTATGTAAAACTTGATGTGAAGACGTAAAAATACCCACACATCTCTCCCCTTAAATTTATAAAATATGTACTATAATAAGTTTATATTATTGTAAAATGCTTTAATTTGGCGAAATTTATTGCCAAAAATTTATTAATTTATTAAATACAATGTGTTTATTTATGAAACTTATTATGAATGATTAATTATTGTGTATTTGAATGTATGACTTTGTGTATATAATTGATTTCGGCAATATAAGTAAAACTTATAGTTGTCTTTCTTTGAACTGTTCGCCCATGATTAATTGAAAAGAATTACCGAGGATGAAAATCGCGTTACACCAATAATGGGTTATATAAAAATAAAGAGTCATATCCCGATCTCGACGGATAAATGGCTTTATGAATAAGTCATAAATCATAACATCTATGATATAGGGTAACGCTCAATAGATTGACACATTTATATGATTCGGGTTATTTATTGGTATTTATCATCACCTCCAAATATTTCACTGACGATATACCAGATTTATTGGAGAGGTAATCCAGTTATATAGCGAACAGTGGGTTCACTAAGTTTACTTTAGGGGTCCCAACATAAACTTAACAAAAAGAAAGATCTTAGGGTTAGGATTAGAGTTATGCTATAGTTAGGATTATTGCTAGGGCTAAGATTAGCCTAAACGTTTGTGGATTGGGATCCAGAAAGTAAATTCTAAAAATGTTAGGACCCCTAAAGGCCTCTAGGCCACGAACTGACTGATGACAAACTGCTAAATGTACCAGGAAACCTAGAGTTGCATGGGGATTTAGAATTCACCTCAGTGGCGTTAAGTTTGTGGTCAGAAGTCAACTTGTTTATCAATAACATTTTGTTGACATTATTACAACCGTTATTTAATTCTGTTTTCCAAGTTGACATAGCTGTATACAAAATGTATTTGTGGTGTAATGATTCTGTAATGGTTAGCGTGCACATGCACTGTCTGTCTCGTTGGATTATATAATGAACTCTGACGTAGATAAATGGCAACAAAGGTAGGCGTGTCATACACCATGTTGTAGAATTTTTTTCATATTTCAATTAGAGAATAAATTCAAGGTCATTTAAAAATTCTAAAACATTGTTTTCGACCGTGAACTGAGGCAACCGACGTGAAACCGATGAGGACCTTTCTTTATGGATAGACGTAGATAGTAAACAAATATATACATGAAACGAGTGCCTGTGGTTATACAATATATAAATATATTGAATATATTCTTGAGATAGAGTTTTCTTGAAATTTCACACTGGGTTCTAAAATAGGTTTACAGTCTATATATAGATGTGTATTGTATATAATTTTTTTTTAATGTTTTATTTAAAAATATGAATGAGAACAGTTTACCTTTGTAAGCTATGTACTACAAAACATGTCATTTAAATTGTATATTTTAGCATTCATTTTGTGATACAATAACTGGCGAATATCATATTATCACTCCAGGTTGAACCTGTTTTTGAATCTTTACTCTCTCCCGACTTGAAGGAATTTAGATTTTGTTGATTTTGACTATTTGGTACTATGCCATATGTAGCAAAACATCATTGTTACTGAAACATAGTATACAGTAGTGCATTACTATCATTTTGATACAGTGACTGACATGAAGAACGTTACACCTTTTATTTAAAAAAGAAGAAGGGAAAGTACAAAAAAAAACACACAGAAAAAACCATCGCATGGAATAATAATACGATATTCGCCAATTATTCTATCACAAAATAAGGGCTAAAATAAACAAATTAAAATTTTTAATTTCTCCGGATACGTATTATGGTGTCGATTAATAAAAAAGATTTGAAGATATCAAAGGGATAACCAGACACCATAAAACGAAGGAGGGCAGACAATACAATGACCAAAAAAAAAATGTCAACAGGACAAACAATGAACTACTACACAGAAAATAAAAGATTTAGCAACATGAACCCCCCTAAAACCGTGAGTGAAGCCAGGCGCTCTGAAAGGGTAGCCGTTCAAACAGGAAAAACAATGACCTACAAAACACTACACAGAAAATAAAACATTGAGCAACACGAACCCCACTAAAACCGTGAGTGAACCCAGGCGCTCTGAAAGGGTAGCCGTTCAAACAGGACAAACAATGACCTACAAAACACTACACAGAAAATAAAACATTGAGCAACACGACCCCCACTAAAACTGTGAGTGAACCCAGGCGCTCTGAAAGGGTAGCCGTCCAAACAGGACAAACAATGACCTACAAAACACTACATAGAAAATAAAAGATTGAGCAACACGACCCCCACTAAAACCGTGAGTGAAGCCAGGCACTCTGAAAGGGTAGCCGTTCAAACAGGACAAACAATGACCTACAAAACACTACATAGAAAATAAAAGATTGAGCAACACGACCCCCACTAAAACCGTGAGTGAAGCCAGGCGCTCTGAAAGGGTAGCCGTTCAAACAGGGCAAACAATGACCTACAAAACACTACACAGAAAATAAAACATTGAGCAACACGACCCCCACTAAAACCGTGAGTGAAGCCAGGCGATCTGAAAGGGTAGCCGTTCAAACAGGACAAACAATGACCTAC
Organism: Bathymodiolus septemdierum; assembly: GCA_963383655.1. Lineage (NCBI taxonomy): Eukaryota > Metazoa > Mollusca > Bivalvia > Mytilida > Modiolidae > Bathymodiolus > Bathymodiolus septemdierum. The sequence continues at coordinate 99,373,199 of OY726517.1, read as the reverse complement.
AAAACACTACACAGCAAATAAAAGATTGAGCAACACGACCCCACTAAAACCGTGAGTGAACCCAGGCGCTCTGAAAGGGTAGCCGTCCAAACAGGAAAAACAATGACCTACAAAACACTACACAGAAAATAAAAGATTGAGAAACACGACCCCCACTAAAACTGTGAGTGAAGCCAGGCGCTCTGCAAGGGTAGCCGTACAAACGGGGCAAACAATGACCTACAAAACACTACACAGAAAATAAAAGATTGAGCAACACGACCCCCACTAAAACCGAGAGTGAAGCCAGGCGCTCTGCAAGGGTAGCCGTTCAAACAGGGCAAACAATGACCTACAAAACACTACACAGAAAATAAAAGAATGAGCAACACGACCCCCACTAAAGCCGTGAGTGAACCCAGGCGCTCTGAAAGGGTAGCCGTTCAAACAGGAAAAGCAATGACCTACAAAAAACTATACAGAAAATAAAAGAATGAGCAACACGACCCCCACTAAAGCCGTGAGTGAACCCAGGCGCTCTGAAAGGGTAGCCGTTCAAACAGGACAAACAATGACCTACAAAACACTACACAGCAAATAAAAGATTGAGCAACACGACCCCCACTAAAGCCGTGAGTGAACCCAGGCGCTCTGAAAGGGTAGCCGTCCAAACAGGAAAAACAATGACCTACAAAACACTACACAGAAAATAAAAGATTGAGAAACACGACCCCCACTAAAACTGTGAGTGAAGCCAGGCGCTCTGAAAGGGTAGCCGTAAAAACGGGGCAAACAATGACCTACAAAACACTACACAGAAAATAAAAGATTGAGCAACACGACCCCCACTAAAACCGTGAGTGAAGCCAGGCACTCTGAAAGGGTAGCCGTTCAAACAGGACAAACAATGACCTACAAAACACTACATAGAAAATAAAAGATTGAGCAACACGACCCCCACTAAAACCGTGAGTGAAGCCAGGCGCTCTGAAATGGTAGCCGTTCAAACAGGGCAAACAATGACCTACAAAACACTACACAGAAAATAAAACATTGAGCAACACGACCCCCACTAAAACCGTGAGTGAAGCCAGGCGATCTGAAAGGGTAGCCGTTCAAACAGGACAAACAATGACCTACAAAACACTACACAGCAAATAAAAGATTGAGCAACACGACCCCACTAAAACCGTGAGTGAAGCCAGGCGCTCTGAAAGGGTAGCCGTCCAAACAGGAAAAACAATGACCTACAAAACACTACACAGAAAATAAAAGATTGAGAAACACGACCCCCACTAAAACTGTGAGTGAAGCCAGGCGCTCTGAAAGGGTAGCCGTACAAACGGGGCAAACAATGACCTACAAAACACTACACAGAAAATAAAAGATTGAGCAACACGACCCCCACTAAAACCGAGAGTGAAGCCAGGCGCTCTGCAAGGGTAGCCGTTCAAATAGGGCAAACAATGACCTACAAAACACTACACAGAAAATAAAAGAATGAGCAACACGACCCCCACTAAAGCCGTGAGTGAACCCAGGCGCTCTGAAAGGGTAGCCGTTCAAACAGGAAAAGCAATGACCTACAAAAAACTATACAGAAAATAAAAGAATGAGCAACACGACCCCCACTAAAACCGTGAGTGAACCCAGGCGCTCTGAAAGGGTAGCCGTTCAAACAGGACAAACAATGACCTACAAAACACTACACAGCAAATAAAAGATTGAGCAACACGACCCCCACCAAAGCCGTGAGTGAACCCAGGCGCTCTGAAAGGGTAGCCGTTCAAACAGGACAAACAATGACCTACAAAACACTACACAGCAAATAAAAGATTGAGCAACACGACCCCCACTAAAGCCGTGAGTGAACCCAGGCGCTCTGAAAGGGTAGCCGTTCAAACAGGGCAAACAATGACCTACAAAACACTATACAGAAAATAAAAGAATGAGCAACACGACCCCCACTAAAGCCGTGAGTGAACCCAGGCGATCTGAAAGGGTAGCCGTCCAAACAGGACAAACAATGACCTACAAAACACTACACAGAAAATAAAAGATTGAGAAACACGACCCCCACTAAAACTGTGAGTGAAGCCAGGCGCTCTGAAAGGGTAGCCGTACAAACGGGGCAAACAATGACCTACAAAACACTACACAGAAAATAAAAGATTGAGCAACACGACCCCACTAAAACCGTGAGTGAAGCCAGGCGCTCTGGAAGGGTAGCCGTTCAAACAGGGCAAACAATGACCTACAAAACACTACACAGAAAATAAAAGAATGAGCAACACGACCCCCACTAAAGCCGTGAGTGAACCCAGGCGCTCTGAAAGGGTAGCCATTCAAACAGGAAAAGCAATGACCTACAAAACACTACATAGAAAATAAAAGATTGAGCAACACGACCCCCACTAAAGCCGTGAGTGAACCCAGGCGCTCTGAAAGGGTAGCCGTTCAAACAGGAAAAGTAATGACCTACAAAACACTACATAGAAAATAAAAGATTGAGCAACACGACCCCCACTAAAACCGTGAGTGAAGCCAGGCGCTCTGAAAGGGTAGCCGTCCAAACAGGAAAAACAATGACCTACAAAACACTACACAGAAAATAAAAGATTGAGAAACACGACCCCCACTAAAACCGTGAGTGAAGCCAGGCGCTCTGAAAGGGTAGCCGTTCAAACAGGGCAAACAATGACCTACAAAACACTACACAGAAAATAAAACATTGAGCAACACGACCCCCACTAACACCGTGAGTGAAGCCAGGCGATCTGAAAGGGTAGCCGTCCAAACAGGACAAAAAATGACCTACAAAACACTACACAGAAAATAAAAGATTGAGAAACACGACCCCCACTAAAACTGTGAGTGAAGCCAGGCGCTCTGAAAGGGTAGCCGTACAAACGGGGCAAACAATGACCTACAAAACACTACACAGAAAATAAAAGATTGAGCAACACGACCCCCACTAAAACCGTGAGTGAAGCCAGGCGCTCTGCAAGGGTAGCCGTTCAAACAGGGCAAACAATGACCTACAAAACACTACACAGAAAATAAAAGAATGAGCAACACGACCCCCACTAAAGCCGTGAGTGAACCCAGGCGCTCTGAAAGGGTAGCCGTTCAAACAGGAAAAGCAATGACCTACAAAACACTATACAGAAAATAAAAGAATGAGCAACACGACCCCCACTAAAGCCGTGAGTGAACCCAGGCGCTCTGAAAGGGTAGCCGTTCAAACAGGACAAACAATGACCTACAAAACACTACACAGCAAATAAAAGATTGAGCAACACGACCCCCACTAAAGCCGTGAGTGAACCCAGGCGCTCTGAAAGGGTAGCCGTTCAAACAGGACAAACAATGACCTACAAAACACTACACAGCAAATAAAAGATTGAGCAACACGACCCCCACTAAAGCCGTGAGTGAACCCAGGCGCTCTGAAAGGGTAGCCGTTCAAACAGGGCAAACAATGACCTACAAAACACTATACAGAAAATAAAAGAATGAGCAACACGACCCCCACTAAAGCCGTGAGTGAACCCAGGCGATATGAAAGGGTAGCCGTCCAAACAGGACAAACAATGACCTACAAAACACTACACAGAAAATAAAAGATTGAGAAACACGACCCCCACTAAAACTGTGAGTGAAGCCAGGCGCGCTGAAAGGGTAGCCGTACAAACGGGGCAAACAATGACCTACAAAACACTACACAGCAAATAAAAGATTGAGCAACAGGACCCCACTAAAACCGTGAGTGAAGCCAGGCGCTCTGAAAGGGTAGCCGTCCAAACAGGAAAAACAATGACCTACAAAACACTACACAGAAAATAAAAGATTGAGAAACACGACCCCCACTAAAACTGTGAGTGAAGCCAGGCGCTCTGAAAGGGTAGCCGTACAAACGGGGCAAACAATGACCTACAAAACACTACACAGAAAATAAAAGATTGAGCAACACGACCCCCACTAAAACCGTGAGTGAAGCCAGGCACTCTGAAAGGGTAGCCGTTCAAACAGGACAAGCAATGACCTACAAAACACTACATAGAAAATAAAAGATTGAGCAACACGACCCCCACTAAAACCGTGAGTGAAGCCAGGCGCTCTGAAAGGGTAGCCGTTCAAACAGGGCAAACAATGACCTACAAAACACTACACAGAAAATAAAACATTGAGCAACACGACCCCCACTAAAACCGTGAGTGAAGCCAGGCGATCTGAAAGGGTAGCCGTTCAAACAGGACAAACAATGACCTACAAAACACTACACAGAAAATAAAACATTGAGCAACACGACCCCCACTAACACCGTGAGTGAAGCCAGGCGATCTGAAAGGGTAGCCGTCCAAACAGGACAAAAAATGACCTACAAAACACTACACAGAAAATAAAAGATTGAGAAACACGACCCCCACTAAAACTGTGAGTGAAGCCAGGCGCTCTGAAAGGGTAGCCGTACAAACGGGGCAAACAATGACCTACAAAACACTACACAGAAAATAAACGATTGAGCAACACGACCCCCACTAAAACCGTGAGTGAAGCCAGGCGCTCTGCAAGGGTAGCCGTTCAAACAGGGCAAACAATGACCTACAAAACACTACACAGAAAATAAAAGAATGAGCAACACGACCCCCACTAAAGCCGTGAGTGAACCCAGGCGCTCTGAAAGGGTAGCCGTTCAAACAGGAAAAGCAATGACCTACAAAACACTATACAGAAAATAAAAGAATGAGCAACACGACCCCCACTAAAGCCGTGAGTGAACCCAGGCGCTCTGAAAGGGTAGCCGTTCAAACAGGACAAACAATGACCTACAAAACACTACACAGCAAATAAAAGATTGAGCAACACGACCCCCACTAAAGCCGTGAGTGAACCCAGGCGCTCTGAAAGGGTAGCCGTTCAAACAGGACAAACAATGACCTACAAAACACTACACAGCAAATAAAAGATTGAGCAACACGACCCCCACTAAAGCCGTGAGTGAACCCAGGCGCTCTGAAAGGGTAGCCGTTCAAACAGGGCAAACAATGACCTACAAAACACTATACAGAAAATAAAAGAATGAGCAACACGACCCCCACTAAAGCCGTGAGTGAACCCAGGCGATCTGAAAGGGTAGCCGTCCAAACAGGACAAACAATGACCTACAAAACACTACACAGAAAATAAAAGATTGAGAAACACGACCCCCACTAAAACTGTGAGTGAAGCCAGGCGCGCTGAAAGGGTAGCCGTACAAACGGGGCAAACAATGACCTACAAAACACTACACAGCAAATAAAAGATTGAGCAACAGGACCCCACTAAAACCGTGAGTGAAGCCAGGCGCTCTGAAAGGGTAGCCGTCCAAACAGGAAAAACAATGACCTACAAAACACTACACAGAAAATAAAAGATTGAGAAACACGACCCCCACTAAAACTGTGAGTGAAGCCAGGCGCTCTGAAAGGGTAGCCGTACAAACGGGGCAAACAATGACCTACAAAACACTACACAGAAAATAAAAGATTGAGCAACACGACCCCCACTAAAACCGTGAGTGAAGCCAGGCACTCTGAAAGGGTAGCCGTTCAAACAGGACAAACAATGACCTACAAAACACTACATAGAAAATAAAAGATTGAGCAACACGACCCCCACTAAAACCGTGAGTGAAGCCAGGCGCTCTGAAAGGGTAGCCGTTCAAACAGGGCAAACAATGACCTACAAAACACTACACAGAAAATAAAACATTGAGCAACACGACCCCCACTAAAACCGTGAGTGAAGCCAGGCGATCTGAAAGGGTAGCCGTTCAAACAGGACAAACAATGACCTACAAAACACTACACAGCAAATAAAAGATTGGGCAACACGACCCCACTAAAACCGTGAGTGAAGCCAGGCGCTCTGAAAGGGTAGCCGTCCAAACAGGAAAAACAATGACCTACAAAACACTACACAGAAAATAAAAGATTGAGAAACACGACCCCCACTAAAACTGTGAGTGAAGCCAGGCGCTCTGAAAGGGTAGCCGTACAAACGGGGCAAACAATGACCTACAAAACACTACACAGAAAATAAAAGATTGAGCAACACGACCCCCACTAAAACCGAGAGTGAAGCCAGGCGCTCTGCAAGGGTAGCCGTTCAAATAGGGCAAACAATGACCTACAAAACACTACACAGAAAATAAAAGAATGAGCAACACGACCCCCACTAAAGCCGTGAGTGAACCCAGGCGCTCTGAAAGGGTAGCCGTTCAAACAGGAAAAGCAATGACCTACAAAAAACTATACAGAAAATAAAAGAATGAGCAACACGACCCCCACTAAAACCGTGAGTGAACCCAGGCGCTCTGAAAGGGTAGCCGTTCAAACAGGACAAACAATGACCTACAAAACACTACACAGCAAATAACAGATTGAGCAACACGACCCCCACCAAAGCCGTGAGTGAACCCAGGCGCTCTGAAAGGGTAGCCGTTCAAACAGGACAAACAATGACCTACAAAACACTACACAGCAAATAAAAGATTGAGCAACACGACCCCCACTAAAGCCGTGAGTGAACCCAGGCGCTCTGAAAGGGTAGCCGTTCAAACAGGGCAAACAATGACCTACAAAACACTATACAGAAAATAAAAGAATGAGCAACACGACCCCCACTAAAGCCGTGAGTGAACCCAGGCGATCTGAAAGGGTAGCCGTCCAAACAGGACAAACAATGACCTACAAAACACTACACAGAAAATAAAAGATTGAGAAACACGACCCCCACTAAAACTGTGAGTGAAGCCAGGCGCTCTGAAAGGGTAGCCGTACAAACGGGGCAAACAATGACCTACAAAACACTACACAGAAAATAAAAGATTGAGCAACACGACCCCACTAAAACCGTGAGTGAAGCCAGGCGCTCTGGAAGGGTAGCCGTTCAAACAGGGCAAACAATGACCTACAAAACACTACTCAGAAAATAAAAGAATGAGCAACACGACCCCCACTAAAGCCGTGAGTGAACCCAGGCGCTCTGAAAGGGTAGCCATTCAAACAGGAAAAGCAATGACCTACAAAACACTACATAGAAAATAAAAGATTGAGCAACACGACCCCCACTAAAGCCGTGAGTGAACCCAGGCGCTCTGAAAGGGTAGCCGTTCAAACAGGAAAAGTAATGACCTACAAAACACTACATAGAAAATAAAAGATTGAGCAACACGACCCCCACTAAAACCGTGAGTGAAGCCAGGCGCTCTGAAAGGGTAGCCGTCCAAACAGGAAAAACAATGACCTACAAAACACTACACAGAAAATAAAAGATTGAGAAACACGACCCCCACTAAAACCGTGAGTGAAGCCAGGCGCTCTGAAAGGGTAGCCGTTCAAACAGGGCAAACAATGACCTACAAAACACTACACAGAAAATAAAACATTGAGCAACACGACCCCCACTAACACCGTGAGTGAAGCCAGGCGATCTGAAAGGGTAGCCGTCCAAACAGGACAAAAAATGACCTACAAAACACTACACAGAAAATAAAAGATTGAGAAACACGACCCCCACTAAAACTGTGAGTGAAGCCAGGCGCTCTGAAAGGGTAGCCGTACAAACGGGGCAAACAATGACCTACAAAACACTACACAGAAAATAAAAGATTGAGCAACACGACCCCCACTAAAACCGTGAGTGAAGCCAGGCGCTCTGCAAGGGTAGCCGTTCAAACAGGGCAAACAATGACCTACAAAACACTACACAGAAAATAAAAGAATGAGCAACACGACCCCCACTAAAGCCGTGAGTGAACCCAGGCGCTCTGAAAGGGTAGCCGTTCAAACAGGAAAAGCAATGACCTACAAAACACTATACAGAAAATAAAAGAATGAGCAACATGACCCCCACTAAAGCCGTGAGTGAACCCAGGCGCTCTGAAAGGGTAGCCGTTCAAACAGGACAAACAATGACCTACAAAACACTACACAGCAAATAAAAGATTGAGCAACACGACCCCCACTAAAGCCGTGAGTGAACCCAGGCGCTCTGAAAGGGTAGCCGTTCAAACAGGGCAAACAATGACCTACAAAACACTATACAGAAAATAAAAGAATGAGCAACACGACCCCCACTAAAGCCGTGAGTGAACCCAGGCGATCTGAAAGGGTAGCCGTCCAAACAGGACAAACAATGACCTACAAAACACTACACAGAAAATAAAAGATTGAGAAACACGACCCCCACTAAAACTGTGAGTGAAGCCAGGCGCGCTGAAAGGGTAGCCGTACAAACGGGGCAAACAATGACCTACAAAACACTACACAGAAAATAAAAGATTGAGCAACACGACCCCCACTAAATCCGTGAGTGAAGCCAGGCGCTCTGGAAGGGTAGCCGTTCAAACAGGGCAAACAATGACCTACAAAACACTACACAGAAAATAAAAGAATGAGCAACACGACCCCCACTAAAGCCGTGATTGAACCCAGGCGCTCTGAAAGGGTAGCCGTTCAAACAGGAAAAGCAATGACCTACAAAACACTATACAGAAAATAAAAGAATGAGCAACACGACCCCCACCAAAGCCGTGAGTGAACCCAGGCGCTCTGAAAGGGTAGCCGTTCAAACAGGACAAACAATGACCTACAAAACACTACACAGAAAATAAAAGATTGAGCAACACGACCCCCACTAAAACCGTGAGTGAACCCAGGCGCTCTGAAAGGGTAGCCGTTCAAACATGAAAAGCAATGACCTACAAAACACTACATAGAAAATAAAAGATTGAGCAACACGACCCCCACTAAAACCGTGAGTGAAGCCAGGCGCTCTGAAAGGGTAGCCGTTCAAACAGGGCAAACAATGACCTACAAAACACTACACAGAAAATAAAAGATTGAGCAACACGACCCCCACTAAAACCGTGAGTGAAGCCAGGCGCTCTGGAAGGGTAGCCGTTCAAACAGGGCAAACAATGACCTACAAAACACTACACAGAAAATAAAAGAATGAGCAATACGACCCCCACTAAAGCCGTGAGTGAACCCAGGCGCTCTGAAAGGGTAGCCGTTCAAACAGGACAAACAATGACCTACAAAACACTACACAGAAAATAAAAGATTGAGCAACACGACCCCCACTAAAGCCGTGAGTGAACCCAGGCGCTCTGAAAGGGTAGCCGTTCAAACAGGAAAAGCAATGACCTACAAAACACTACATAGAAAATAAAAGATTGAGCAACACAACCCCCACTAAAACCGTGAGTGAAGCCAGGCGCTCTGAAAGGGAAGCCGTTCAAACAGGACAAACAATGACCTACAAAACACTACACAGCAAATAAAAGATTGAGCAACACGACCCCCACTAAAGCCGTGAGTGAACCCAGGCGCTCTGAAAGGGTAGCCGTTCAAACAGGGCAAACAATGACCTACAAAACACTATACAGAAAATAAAAGAATGAGCAACACGACCCCCACTAAAGCCGTGAGTGAACCCAGGCGATCTGAAAGGGTAGCCGTCCAAACAGGACAAACAATGACCTACAAAACACTACACAGAAAATAAAAAATTGAGAAACACGACCCCCACTAAAACTGTGAGTGAAGCCAGGCGCGCTGAAAGGGTAGCCGTACAAACGGGGCAAACAATGACCTACAAAACACTACACAGCAAATAAAAGATTGAGCAACACGACCCCACTAAAACCGTGAGTGAAGCCAGGCGCTCTGAAAGGGTAGCCGTCCAAACAGGAAAAACAATGACCTACAAAACACTACACAGAAAATAAAAGATTGAGAAACACGACCCCCACTAAAACTGTGAGTGAAGCCAGGCGCTCTGAAAGGGTAGCCGTACAAACGGGGCAAACAATGACCTACAAAACACTACACAGAAAATAAAAGATTGAGCAACACGACCCCCACTAAAACCGTGAGTGAAGCCAGGCACTCTGAAAGGGTAGCTGTTCAAACAGGACAAACAATGACCTACAAAACACTACATAGAAAATAAAAGATTGAGCAACACGACCCCCACTAAAACCGTGAGTGAAGCCAGGCGCTCTGAAAGGGTAGCCGTTCAAGCAGGGCAAACAATGACCTACAAAACACTACACAGAAAATAAAACATTGAGCAACACGACCCCCACTAAAACCGTGAGTGAAGCCAGGCGATCTGAAAGGGTAGCCGTTCAAACAGGACAAACAATGACCTACAAAACACTACACAGCAAATAAAACATTGAGCAACACGACCCCACTAAAACCGTGAGTGAAGCCAGGCGCTCTGAAAGGGTAGCCGTCCAAACAGGAAAAACAATGACCTACAAAACACTACACAGAAAATAAAAGATTGAGAAACACGACCCCCACTAAAGCCGTGAGTGAAGCCAGGCGCTCTGAAAGGGTAGCCGTACAAACGGGGCAAACAATGACCTACAAAACACTACACAGAAAATAAAAGATTGAGCAACACGACCCCCACTAAAACCGAGAGTGAAGCCAGGCGCTCTGCAAGGGTAGCCGTTCAAATAGGGCAAACAATGACCTACAAAACACTACACAGAAAATAAAAGAATGAGCAACACGACCCCCACTAAAGCCGTGAGTGAACCCAGGCGCTCTGAAAGGGTAGCCGTTCAAACAGGAAAAGCAATGACCTACAAAAAACTATACAGAAAATAAAAGAATGAGCAACACGACCCCCACTAAAACCGTGAGTGAACCCAGGCGCTCTGAAAGGGTAGCCGTTCAAACAGGACAAACAATGACCTACAAAACACTACACAGCAAATAAAAGATTGAGCAACACGACCCCCACCAAAGCCGTGAGTGAACCCAGGCGCTCTGAAAGGGTAGCCGTTCAAACAGGACAAACAATGACCTACAAAACACTACACAGCAAATAAAAGATTGAGCAACACGACCCCCACTAAAGCCGTGAGTGAACCCAGGCGCTCTGAAAGGGTAGCCGTTCAAACAGGGCAAACAATGACCTACAAAACACTATACAGAAAATAAAAGAATGAGCAACACGACCCCCACTAAAGCCGTGAGTGAACCCAGGCGATCTGAAAGGGTAGCCGTCCAAACAGGACAAACAATGACCTACAAAACACTACACAGAAAATAAAAGATTGAGAAACACGACCCCCACTAAAACTGTGAGTGAAGCCAGGCGCTCTGAAAGGGTAGCCGTACAAACGGGGCAAACAATGACCTACAAAACACTACACAGAAAATAAAAGATTGAGCAACACGACCCCACTAAAACCGTGAGTGAAGCCAGGCGCTCTGGAAGGGTAGCCGTTCAAACAGGGCAAACAATGACCTACAAAACACTACACAGAAAATAAAAGAATGAGCAACACGACCCCCACTAAAGCCGTGAGTGAACCCAGGCGCTCTGAAAGGGTAGCCATTCAAACAGGAAAAGCAATGACCTACAAAACACTATATAGAAAATAAAAGATTGAGCAACACGACCCCCACTAAAGCCGTGAGTGAATCCAGGCGCTCTGAAAGGGTAGCCGTTCAAACAGGAAAAGTAATGACCTACAAAACACTACATAGAAAATAAAAGATTGAGCAACACGACCCCCACTAAAACCGTGAGTGAAGCCAGGCGCTCTGAAAGGGTAGCCGTCCAAACAGGAAAAACAATGACCTACAAAACACTACACAGAAAATAAAAGATTGAGAAACACGACCCCCACTAAAACCGTGAGTGAAGCCAGGCGCTCTGAAAGGGTAGCCGTTCAAACAGGGCAAACAATGACCTACAAAACACTACACAGAAAATAAAATATTGAGCAACACGACCCCCACTAACACCGTGAGTGAAGCCAGGCGATCTGAAAGGGTAGCCGTCCAAACAGGACAAAAAATGACCTACAAAACACTACACAGAAAATAAAAGATTGAGAAACACGACCCCCACTAAAACTGTGAGTGAAGCCAGGCGCTCTGAAAGGGTAGCCGTACAAACAGGGCAAACAATGACCTACAAAACACTACACAGAAAATAAAAGATTGAGCAACACGACCCCCACTAAAACCGTGAGTGAAGCCAGGCGCTCTGCAAGGGTAGCCGTTCAAACAGGGCAAACAATGACCTACAAAACACTACACAGAAAATAAAAGAATGAGCAACACGACCCCCACTAAAGCCGTGAGTGAACCCAGGCGCTCTGAAAGGGTAGCCGTTCAAACAGGAAAAGCAATGACCTACAAAACACTATACAGAAAATAAAAGAATGAGCAACACGACCCCCACTAAAGCCGTGAGTGAACCCAGGCGCTCTGAAAGGGTAGCCGTTCAAACAGGACAAACAATGACCTACAAAACACTACACAGCAAATAAAAGATTGAGCAACACGACCCCCACTAAAGCCGTGAGTGAACCCAGGCGCTCTGAAAGGGTAGCCGTTCAAACAGGGCAAACAATGACCTACAAAACACTATACAGAAAATAAAAGAATGAGCAACACGACCCCCACTAAAGCCGTGAGTGAACCCAGGCGATCTGAAAGGGTAGCCGTCCAAACAGGACAAACAATGACCTACAAAACACTACACAGAAAATAAAAGATTGAGAAACACGACCCCCACTAAAACTGTGAGTGAAGCCAGGCGCGCTGAAAGGGTAGCCGTACAAACGGGGCAAACAATGACCTACAAAACACTACACAGAAAATAAAAGATTGAGCAACACGACCCCCACTAAAACCGTGAGTGAAGCCAGGCGCTCTGGAAGGGTAGCCGTTCAAACAGGGCAAACAATGACCTACAAAACACTACACAGAAAATAAAAGAATGAGCAACACGACCCCCACTAAAGCCGTGATTGAACCCAGGCGCTCTGAAAGGGTAGCCGTTCAAACAGGAAAAGCAATGACCTACAAAACACTATACAGAAAATAAAAGAATGAGCAACACGACCCCCACCAAAGCCGTGAGTGAACCCAGGCGCTCTGAAAGGGTAGCCGTTCAAACAGGACAAACAATGACCTACAAAACACTACACAGAAAATAAAAGATTGAGCAACACGACCCCCTAAAATCGTGAGTGAACCCATTCGCTCTGGAAGGGTATTCGCTCAAACAGGACAAATAATGACCTACAAAACACTACACAGAAAATAAAACATTGAGCAACACGACCCCCACTAAAACCGTGAGTGAAGCCAGGCGATCTGAAAGGGTAGCCTTCAAACAGGACAAACAATGACCTACAAAACACTACACAGAAAATAAAAGATTGAGCAACACGATCCCCACTAAAACCGTGAGTGAAGCCAGGCGCTCTGGAATGGTAGTCGTCCAAACAGGACAAACAATGACCTACAAAACACTACACAGAAAATTAAACATTGAGCAACACGACCCCCACTAAAACCGTGAGTGAAGCCAGGCGCTCTGGAAGGGTAGCCGTTCAAACAGGACAAACAATGACCTACAAAACACTACACAGAAAATAAAAGATTGAGAAACACGACCCCCACTAAAACTGTGAGTGAAGCCAGGCGCTCTGGAAGGGTAGCCGTTCAAACAGGGCAAACAATGACCTACAAAACACTACACAGAAAATAAAAGAATGAGCAACACGACCCCCACTAAAGCCGTGAGTGAACCCAGGCGCTCTGAAAGGGTAGCCGTTCAAACAGGAAAAGCAATGACCTACAAAAAACTATACAGAAAATAAAAGAATGAGCAACACGACCCCCACTAAAGCCGTGAGTGAAGCCAGGCGCTCTGAAAGGGTAGCCGTTCAAACAGGAAAAACAATGACCTACAAAACACTACACAGAAAATAAAAGATTGAGCAACACGACCCCCACTAAAACCGTGAGTGAACCCAGGCGCTCTGAAAGGGTAGCCGTTCAAACAGGAAAAGCAATGACCTACAAAACACTACATAGAAAATAAAAGATTGAGCAACACGACCCCCACTAAAACCGTGAGTGAAGCCAGGCGCTCTGAAAGGGTAGCCGTTCAAACAGGGCAAACAATGACCTACAAAACACTACACAGAAAATAAAAGATTGAGCAACACGACCCCCACTAAAACCGTGAGTGAAGCCAGGCGCTCTGGAAGGGTAGCCGTTCAAACAGGGCAAACAATGACCTACAAAACACTACACAGAAAATAAAAGAATGAGCAACACGACCCCCACTAAAGCCGTGAGTGAACCCAGGCGCTCTGAAAGGGTAGCCGTTCAAACAGGACAAACAATGACCTACAAAACACTACACAGAAAATAAAAGATTGAGCAACACGACCCCCACTAAAGCCGTGAGTGAACCCAGGCGCTCTGAAAGGGTAGCCGTTCAAACAGGAAAAGCAATGACCTACAAAACACTACATAGAAAATAAAAGATTGAGCAACACAACCCCCACTAAAACCGTGAGTGAAGCCAGGCGCTCTGAAAGGGAAGCCGTTCAAACAGGGCAAACAATGACCTACAAAACACTACACAGAAAATAAAACATTGAGCAACACGACCCCCACTAAAACCGTGAGTGAAGCCAGGCGATCTGAAAGGGTAGCCGTTCAAACAGGACAAACAATGACCTACAAAACACTACACAGAAAATAAAAGATTGAGCAACACGACCCCCACTAAAACTGTCAGTGAAGCCAGGCGCTCTAGAAGGGTATTCGCTCAAACAGGACAAACAATGACCTACAAAACACTACACAGAAAATAAAACATTGAGCAACACGACCCCCACTAAAACCGTGAGTGAAGCCAGGCGATCTGAAAGGGTAGCCGTTCAAACAGGACAAACAATGACCTACAAAACACTGCACAGAAAATAAAAGATTGAGCAACACGACCCCCACTAAAACCATGAGTGAACCCAGGCGCTCTGAAAGGGTAGCCGTTCAAACAGGACAAACAATGACCTACAAAACACTACACAGAAAATAAAAGATTGAGCAACACGATCCCCACTAAAACCGTGAGTGAAGCCAGGCGCTCTGGAATGGTAGCCGTTCAAACAGGGCAAACAATGACCTACAAAACACTACACAGAAAATAAAAGATTGAGCAACACAACCCCTACTAAAACCGTGAGTGAAACCAGGCGATCTGAAAGGGTAGCCGTTCAAACAGGACAAACAATGATCTACAAAACACTACACAGAAAATAAAAGATTGAGCAACACGATCCTTACTAAAACCGTGAATGAAGCCAGGCGATCTGAAAGGGTAATCGTTCAAACAGGACAAACAATGACCTACAAAACACTACACAGAAAATAAAAGATTGAGCAACACGACCCCCTAAAACCGTGAGTGAACCCATGCGCTCTGGAAGGGTATTCGGTCAAACTGGACAAACAATGACCTACAAAACACTACACAGAAAATAAAATATTGAGCAACACGACCCCCACTAAAACCGTGAGTGAAGCCAGCCGATCTGAAAGGGTAGCCGTTCAAACAAGACAAACAATGACCTACAATACACTACACAGAAAATAAAAGATTGAGCAACACGACCCCCACTAAAACCGTGAGTGAAGCCAGGCGATCTGAAAGGGTAGCCTTCAAACAGGACAAACAATGACCTACAAAACACTACACAGAAAATAAAAGATTGAGCAACACGATCCCCACTAAAACCGTGAGTGAAGCCAGGCGCTCTGGAATGGTAGTCGTCCAAACAGGACAAACAATGACCTACAAAACACTACACAGAAAATTAAACATTGAGCAACACGACCCCCACTAAAACCGTGAGTGAAGCCAGGCGCTCTGGAAGGGTAGCCGTTCAAACAGGACAAACAATGACCTACAAAACACTACACAGAAAATAAGAGATTGAGAAACACGACCCCCACTAAAACTGTGAGTGAAGCCAGGCGCTCTGAAAGGGTAGCCGTTCAAACGGGGCAAACAATGACCTACAAAACACTACACAGAAAATAAAAGATTGAGCAACACGACCTCCACTAAAACCGTGAGTGAAGCCAGGCGCTCTGGAAGAGTAGCCGTTCAAACAGGGCAAACAATGACCTACAAAACACTACACAGAAAATAAAAGAATGAGCAACACGACCCCCACTAAAGCCGTGAGTGAACCCAGGCGCTCTGAAAGGGTAGCCGTTCAAACAGGAAAAGCAATGACCTACAAAAAACTATACAGAAAATAAAAGAATGAGCAACACGACCCCCACTAAAGCCGTGAGTGAAGCCAGGCGCTCTGAAAGGGTAGCCGTTCAAACAGGACAAACAATGACCTACAAAACACAACACAGCAAATAAAAGATTGAGCAACACGACCCCCACTAAAGCCGTGAGTGAACCCAGGCGCTCTGAAAGGGTAGCCGTTCAAACAGGGCAAACAATGACCTACAAAACACTACACAGAAAATAAAAGAATGAGCAACACGACCCCCACTAAAGCCGTGAGTGAAGCCAGGCGCTCTGAAAGGGTAGCCGTTCAAACAGGAAAAGCAATGAGCTACAAAACACTATACAGAAAATAAAAGAATGAGCAACACGACCCCCACTAAAGCCGTGAGTGAACCCAGGCGCTCTGAAAGGGTAGCCGTTCAAACAGGACAAACAATGACCTACAAAACACTACACAGCAAATAAAAGATTGAGCAACACGACCCCCACTAAAGCCGTGAGTGAAGCCAGGCGCTCTGAAAGGGTAGCCGTTCAAACAGGGCAAACAATGACCTACAAAACACTACACTGAAAATAAAAGAATGAGCAACACGACCCCCACTAAAGCCGTGAGTGAACCCAGGCGATCTGAAAGGGTAGCCGTCCAAACAGGACAAACAATGACCTACAAAACACTACACAGAAAATAAAAGATTGAGAAACACAACCCCCACTAAAACTGTGAGTGAAGCCAGGCGCTCTGGAAGGGTAGCCGTTCAAACAGGGCAAACAATGACCTACAAAACACTACACAGAAAATAAAAGAATGAGCAACACGACCCCCACTAAAGCCGTGAGTGAAGCCAGGCGCTCTGAAAGGGTAGCCGTTCAAACAGGGCAAACAATGACCTACAAAACACTATACAGAAAATAAAAGAATGAGCAACACGACCCCCACTAAAGCCGTGAGTGAACCCAGGCGATCTGAAAGGGTAGCCGTCCAAACAGGACAAACAATGACCTACAAAACACTACACAGAAAATAAAAGATTGAGCAACACGACCCCAACTAAAACCGTGAGTGAAGCCAGGCGCTCTGGAAGGGTAGCCGTTCAAACAGGGCAAACAATGACCTACAAAACACTACACAGAAAATAAAAGAATGAGCAACACGACCCCCACTAAAGCCGTGAGTGAACCCAGGCGCTCTGAAAGGGTAGCCGTTCAAACAGGAAAAGCAATGACCTACAAAACACTATACAGAAAATAAAAGAATGAGCAACACGACCCCCACTAAAGCCGTGAGTGAACCCAGGCGCTCTGAAAGGGTAGCCGTTCAAACAGGACAAACAATGACCTACAAAACACTACACAGCAAATAAAAGATTGAGCAACACGACCCCCACTAAAGCCGTGAGTGAAGCCAGGCGCTCTGAAAGGGTAGCCGTTCAAACGGGGCAAACAATGACCTACAAAACACTACACAGAAAATAAAAGATTGAGCAACACGACCTCCACTAAAACCGTGAGTGAAGCCAGGCGCTCTGGAAGAGTAGCCGTTCAAACAGGGCAAACAATGACCTACAAAACACTACACAGAAAATAAAAGAATGAGCAACACGACCCCCATTAAAGCCGTGAGTGAACCCAGGCGCTCTGAAAGGGTAGCCGTTCAAACAGGAAAAGCAATGACCTACAAAACACAACACAGCAAATAAAAGATTGAGCAACACGACCCCCACTAAAGCCGTGAGTGAACCCAGGCGCTCTGAAAGGGTAGCCGTTCAAACAGTAAAAGCAATGACCTACAAAACACTACATAGAAAATAAAAGATTGAGCAACACGACCCCCACTAAAACCGTGAGTGAAGCCAGGCGCTCTGAAAGGGTAGCCGTTCAAACAGGGCAAACAATGACCTACAAAACACTACACAGAAAATAAAACATTGAGCAACACGACCCCCACTAACACCGTGAGTGAAGCCAGGCGATCTGAAAGGGTAGCCGTCCAAACAGGACAAACAATGACCTACAAAACACTACACAGAAAATAAAAGATTGAGAAACACGACCCCCACTAAAACTGTGAGTGAAGCCAGGCGCTCTGAAAGGGTAGCCGTACAAACGGGGAAACAATGACCTACAAAACACTACACAGAAAATAAAAGATTGAGCAACACGACCCCCACTAAAGCCGTGAGTGAACCCAGGCGCTCTGAAAGGGTAGCCGTTCAAACAGGAAAAGCAATGAGCTACAAAACACTATACAGAAAATAAAAGATTGAGCAACACGACCCCCACTAAAGCCGTGAGTGAACCCAGGCGCTCTGAAAGGGTAGCCGTTCAAACAGGACAAACAATGACCTACAAAACACTACACAGCAAATAAGAGATTGAGAAACACGACCCCCACTAAAACTGTGAGTGAAGCCAGGCGCTCTGAAAGGGTAGCCGTTCAAACGGGGCAAACAATGACCTACAAAACACTACACAGAAAATAAAAGATTGAGCAACACGACCTCCACTAAAACCGTGAGTGAAGCCAGGCGCTCTGGAAGAGTAGCTGTTCAAACAGGGCAAACAATGACCTACAAAACACTACACAGAAAATAAAAGAATGAGCAACACGACCCCCACTAAAGCCGTGAGTGAACCCAGGCGCTCTGAAAGGGTAGCCGTTCAAACAGGAAAAGCAATGACCTACAAAACACAACACAGCAAATAAAAGATTGAGCAACACGACCCCCACTAAAGCCGTGAGTGAACCCAGGCGCTCTGAAAGGGTAGCCGTTCAAACAGTAAAAGCAATGACCTACAAAACACTACATAGAAAATAAAAGATTGAGCAACACGACCCCCACTAACACCGTGAGTGAAGCCAGGCGCTCTGAAAGGGTAGCCGTTCAAACAGGGCAAACAATGACCTACAAAACACTACACAGAAAATAAAACATTGAGCAACACGACCCCCACTAAAACTGTGAGTGAAGCCAGGCGCTCTGAAAGGGTAGCCGTACAAACGGGGAAACAATGACCTACAAAACACTACACAGAAAATAAAAGATTGAGCAACACGACCCCCACTAAAATCGTGAGTGAAGCAAGGCGCTCTGAAAGGGTAGCCGTTCAAACAGGACAAACAATGACCTACAAAACACAACACAGCAAATAAAAGATTGAGCAACACGACCCCCACTAAAGCCGTGAGTGAACCCAGGCGCTCTGAAAGGGTAGCCGTTCAAACAGGACAAACAATGACCTACAAAACACTACACAGAAAATAAAAGAATGAGCAACACGACCCCCACTAAAGCCGTGAGTGAACCCAGGCGCTCTGAAAGGGTAGCCGTTCAAACAGGAAAAGCAATGACCTACAAAAAACTATACAGAAAATAAAAGAATGAGCAACACGACCCCCACTAAAGCCGTGAGTGAACCCAGGCGCTCTGAAAGGGTAGCCGTTCAAACAGGACAAACAATGACCTACAAAACACAACACAGCAAATAAAAGATTGAGCAACACGACCCCCACTAAAGCCGTGAGTGAACCCAGGCGCTCTGAAAGGGTAGCCGTTCAAACAGGACAAACAATGACCTACAAAACACTACACAGAAAATAAAAGATTGAGCAACACGACCCCAACTAAAGCCGTGAGTGAACCCAGGCGCTCTGAAAGGGTAGCCGTTCAAACAGTAAAAGCAATGACCTACAAAACACTACATAGAAAATAAAAGATTGAGCAACACGACCCCCACTAAAACCGTGAGTGAAGCCAGGCTCTCTGAAAGGGTAGCCGTTCAAACAGGGCAAACAATGACCTACAAAACACTACACAGAAAATAAAACATTCAGCAACACGACCCCCACTAACACCGTGAGTGAAGCCAGGCGATCTGAAAGGGTAGCCGTCCAAACAGGACAAACAATGACCTACAAAACACTACACAGAAAATAAAAGATTGAGCAACACGACCCCCACTAAAACTGTGAGTGAAGCAAGGTGCTCTGAAAGGGTAGCCGTTCAAACAGGAAAAGCAATGAGCTACAAAACACTATACAGAAAATAAAAGAATGAGCAACACGACCCCCACTAAAGCCGTGAGTGGACCCAGGCGCTCTGAAAGGGTAGCCGTTCAAACAGGAAAAACAATGACCTACAAAACACTACACAGCAAATAAAAGATTGAGCAACACGACCCCCACTAAAGCCGTGAGTGAAGCCAGGCGCTCTGAAAGGGTAGCCGTTCAAACAGGGCAAACAATGACCTACAAAACACTATACAGAAAATAAAAGAATGAGCAACACGACCCCCACTAAAGCCGTGAGTGAACCCAGGCGATCTGAAAGGGTAGCCGTCCAAACAGGACAAACAATGACCTACAAAACACTACACAGAAAATAAAAGATTGAGCAACACGACCCCAACTAAAACCGTGAGTGAAGCCAGGCGCTCTGGAAGGGTAGCCGTTCAAACAGGGCAAACAATGACCTACAAAACACTACACAGAAAATAAAAGAATGAGCAACACGACCCCCACTAAAGCCGTGAGTGAACCCAGGCGCTCTGAAAGGGTAGCCGTTCAAACAGGAAAAGCAATGACCTACAAAACACTATACAGAAAATAAAAGAATGAGCAACACGACCCCCACTAAAGCCGTGAGTGAACCCAGGCGCTCTGAAAGGGTAGCCGTTCAAACAGGACAAACAATGACCTACAAAACACTAAACAGCAAATAAAAGATTGAGCAACACGACCCCCACTAAAGCCGTGAGTGAAGCCAGGCGCTCTGAAAGGGTAGCCGTTCAAACAGGACAAACAATGACCTACAAAACACTACACAGCAAATAAGAGATTGAGAAACACGACCCCCACTAAAACTGTGAGTGAAGCCAGGCGCTCTGAAAGGGTAGCCGTTCAAACGGGGCAAACAATGACCTACAAAACACTACACAGAAAATAAAAGATTGAGCAACACGACCTCCACTAAAACCGTGAGTGAAGCCAGGCGCTCTGGAAGAGTAGCCGTTCAAACAGGGCAAACAATGACCTACAAAACACTACACAGAAAATAAAAGAATGAGCAACACGACCCCCATTAAAGCCGTGAGTGAACCCAGGCGCTCTGAAAGGGTAGCCGTTCAAACAGGAAAAGCAATGACCTACAAAACACAACACAGCAAATAAAAGATTGAGCAACACGACCCCCACTAAAGCCGTGAGTGAACCCAGGCGCTCTGAAAGGGTAGCCGTTCAAACAGTAAAAGCAATGACCTACAAAACACTACATAGAAAATAAAAGATTGAGCAACACGACCCCCACTAACACCGTGAGTGAAGCTAGGCGATCTGAAAGGGTAGCCGTCCAAACAGGACAAACAATGACCTACAAAACACTACACAGAAAATAAAAGATTGAGAAACACGACCCCCACTAAAACTGTGAGTGAAGCCAGGCGCTCTGAAAGGGTAGCCGTACAAACGGGGAAACAATGACCTACAAAACACTACACAGAAAATAAAAGATTGAGCAACACGACCCCCACTAAAATCGTGAGTGAAGCAAGGCGCTCTGAAAGGGTAGCCGTTCAAACAGGGCAAGCAATGACCTACAAAACACTACACAGAAAATAAAAGAATGAGGAACACGACCCCCACTAAAGCCGTGAGTGAACCCAGGCGCTCTGAAAGGGTAGCCGTTCAAACAGGAAAAGCAATGAGCTACAAAACACTATACAGAAAATAAAAGATTGAGCAACACGACCCCCACTAAAGCCGTGAGTGAACCCAGGCGCTCTGAAAGGGTAGCCGTTCAAACAGGACAAACAATGACCTACAAAACACTACACAGCAAATAAGAGATTGAGAAACACGACCCCCACTAAAACTGTGAGTGAAGCCAGGCGCTCTGAAAGGGTAGCCGTTCAAACGGGGCAAACAATGACCTACAAAACACTACACAGAAAATAAAAGATTGAGCAACACGACCTCCACTAAAACCGTGAGTGAAGCCAGGCGCTCTGGAAGAGTAGCCGTTCAAACAGGGCAAACAATGACCTACAAAACACTACACAGAAAATAAAAGAATGAGCAACACGACCCCCACTAAAGCCGTGAGTGAACCCAGACGCTCTGAAAGGGTAGCCGTTCAAACAGGAAAAGCAATGACCTACAAAACACAACACAGCAAATAAAAGATTGAGCAACACGACCCCCACTAAAGCCGTGAGTGAACCCAGGCGCTCTGAAAGGGTAGCCGTTCAAACAGTAAAAGCAATGACCTACAAAACACTACATAGAAAATAAAAGATTGAGCAACACGACCCCCACTAACACCGTGAGTGAAGCCAGGCGCTCTGAAAGGGTAGCCGTTCAAACAGGGCAAACAATGACCTACAAAACACTACACAGAAAATAAAACATTGAGCAACACGACCCCCACTAACACCGTGAGTGAAGCCAGGCGATCTGAAAGGGTAGCCGTCCAAACAGGACAAACAATGACCTACAAAACACTACACAGAAAATAAAAGATTGAGAAACACGACCCCCACTAAAACTGTGAGTGAAGCCAGGCGCTCTGAAAGGGTAGCCGTACAAACGGGGAAACAATGACCTACAAAACACTACACAGAAAATAAAAGATTGAGCAACACGACCCCCATTAAAATCGTGAGTGAAGCAAGGCGCTCTGAAAGGGTAGCCGTTCAAACAGGACAAACAATGACCTACAAAACACAACACAGCAAATAAAAGATTGAGCAACACGACCCCCACTAAAGCCGTAAGTGAACCCAGGCGCTCTGAAAGGGTAGCCGTTCAAACAGGAAAAGCAATGACCTACAAAACACTACACAGAAAATAAAAGAATGAGCAACACGACCCCCACTAAAGCCGTGAGTGAACCCAGGCGCTCTGAAAGGGTAGCCGTTCAAACAGGACAAACAATGACCTACAAAACACTACACAGCAAATAAAAGATTGAGCAACACGACCCCCACTAAAGCCGTGAGTGAACCCAGGCGCTCTGACAGGGTAGCCGTTCAAACAGGACAAACAATGACCTACAAAACACTACACAGCAAATAAGAGATTGAGAAACACGACCCCAACTAAAACTTTGAGTGAAGCCAGGCGCTCTGAAAGGGTAGCCGTTCAAACGGGGCAAACAATGACCTACAAAACACTACACAGAAAATAAAAGATTGAGCAACACGACCTCCACTAAAACCGTGAGTGAAGCCAGGCGCTCTGGAAGAGTAGCCGTTCAAACAGGGCAAACAATGACCTACAAAACACTACACAGAAAATAAAAGAATGAGCAACACGACCCCCACTAAAGCCGTAAGTGAACCCAGGCGCTCTGAAAGGGTAGCCGTTCAAACAGGAAAAGCAATGACCTACAAAAAACTACAGAAAATAAAAGAATGAGCAACACGACCCCCACTAAAGCCGTGAGTGAACCCAGGCGCTCTGAAAGGGTAGCCGTTCAAACAGGACAAACAATGACCTACAAAACACAACACAGCAAATAAAAGATTGAGCAACACGACCCCCACTAAAGCCGTGAGTGAACCCAGGAGCTCTGAAAGGGTAGCCGTTCAAACAGGACAAACAATGACCTACAAAACACTACACAGAAAATAAAAGATTGAGCAACACGACCCCCACTAAAGCCGTGAGTGAACCCAGGCGCTCTGAAAGGGTAGCCGTTCAAACAGTAAAAGCAATGACCTACAAAACACTACATAGAAAATAAAAGATTGAGCAACACGACCCCCACTAAAACCGTGAGTGAAGCCAGGCGCTCTGAAAGGGTAGCCGTTCAAACAGGGCAAACAATGACCTACAAAACACTACACAGAAAATAAAACATTGAGCAACACGACCCCCACTAACACCGTGAGTGAAGCCAGGCGATCTGAAAGGGTAGCCGTCCAAACAGGACAAACAATGACCTACAAAACACTACACAGAAAATAAAAGATTGAGAAACACGACCCCCACTAAAACTGTGAGTGAAGCCAGGCGCTCTGAAAGGGTAGCCGTACAAACGGGGAAACAATGACCTACAAAACACTACACAGAAAATAAAAGATTGAGCAACACGACCCCCACTAAAACCGTGAGTGAAGCCAGGCGCTCTGGAAGGGTAGCCGTTCAAACAGGGCAAACAATGACCTACAAAACACTACACAGAAAATAAAAGAATGAGCAACACGACCCCCACTAAAGCCGTGAGTGAACCCAGGCGCTCTGAAAGGGTAGCCGTTCAAACAGGACAAACAATGACCTACAAAACACTACACAGCAAATAAAAGGTTGAGCAACACGACCCCCACTAAAGCCGTGAGTGAACCCAGGCGCTCTGAAAGGGTAGCAGTTCAAACAGGGCAAACAATGACCTACAAAACACTATACAGAAAATAAAAGAATGAGCAACACGACCCCAACTAAAGCCGTGAGTGAACCCAGGCGCTCTGAAAGGGTAGCCGTTCAAACAGGAAAAACAATGACCTACAAAACACTACACAGCAAATAAAAGATTGAGCAACACGACCCCCACTAAAACCGTGAGTGAAGCCAGGAGCTCTGGAAGGGTAGCCGTTCAAACAGGGCAAACAAATGACCTACAATACACTACACAGAAAATAAAAGATTGAGCAACACGACCCCCACTAAAACCGTGAGTGAAGCCAGGCGCTCTGAAAGGGTAGCCGTTCAAACAGGGCAAGCAATGACCTACAAAACACTACACAGAAAATAAAAGATTGAGCAACACGACCCCACTAAAACCGTGAGTGAACCCATGCGCTCTGGAAGGGTATTCGCTCAAACAGGACAAACAATGACCTACAAAACACTACACAGAAAATAAAAGATTGAGCAACACGACCCCCACTAAAGCCGTGAGTGAACCCAGGCGCTCTGAAAGGGTAGCCGTTCAAACAGGACAAACAATGACCTACAAAACACTACACAGCAAATAAAAGATTGAGCAACACGACCCCCACTAAAGCCGTGAGTGAAGCCAGGCGCTCTGAAAGGGTAGCCGTTCAAACAGGACAAACAATGACCTACAAAACACTACACAGCAAATAAGAGATTGAGAAACACGACCCCCACTAAAACTGTGAGTGAAGCCAGGCGCTCTGAAAGGGTAGCCGTTCAAACGGGGCAAACAATGACCTACAAAACACTACACAGAAAATAAAAGATTGAGCAACACGACCTCCACTAAAACCGTGAGTGAAGCCAGGCGCTCTGGAAGAGTAGCCGTTCAAACAGGGCAAACAATGACCTACAAAACACTACACAGAAAATAAAAGAATGAGCAACACGACCCCCATTAAAGCCGTGAGTGAACCCAGGCGCTCTGAAAGGGTAGCCGTTCAAACAGGAAAAGCAATGACCTACAAAACACAACACAGCAAATAAAAGATTGAGCAACACGACCCCCACTAAAGCCGTGAGTGAAGCCAGGCGCTCTGAAAGGGTAGCCGTTCAAACAGGACAAACAATGACCTACAAAACACTACACAGCAAATAAAAGATTGAGCAACACGACCCCCACTAAAGCCGTGAGTGAACCCAGGCGCTCTGAAAGGGTAGCCATTCAAACAGGAAAAACAATGACCTACAAAACACTACACAGCAAATAAAAGATTGAGCAACACGACCCCCACTAAAACCGTGAGTGAAGCCAAGTGTTCTGGAAGGGTAGCCGTTCAAACAGGACAAACAAATGACCTACAATACACTACACAGAAAATAAAAGATTGAGCAACACGACCCCACTAAAACCGTGAGTGAACCCATGCGCTCTGGAATGGTATTCGCTCAAACAGGACAAACAATGACCTACAAAACACTACACAGAAAATAAAACATTGAGCAACACGATCCCCACTAAAACCGTGAGTGAAGCCAGGCGATCTGAAAGGGTAGCCGTTCAAACAGGACAAACAATGACCTACAAAACACTACACAGAAAATAAAACATTGAGCAACACGACCCCACTAAAATCGTGAGTAAACCCATGCGCTCTGGAAGGGTATTCGCTCAAACAGGACAAACAATGACCTACAAAACACTACACAGAAAATAAAACATTGAGCAACACGAACCCCACTAAAACCGTGAGTGAAGCCAGGCGATCTGAAAGGATAGCCGTTCAAACAGGACAAACAATGACCTACAAAACACTACACAGAAAATAAAAGATTGAGCAACACGATCCCCACTAAAACCGTGAGTGAAGCCAGGCGCTCTGGAATGGTAGTCGTTCAAACAGGACAAACAATGACCTACAAAACACTACACAGAAAATAAAAGATTGATCAACACGATCCCCACTAAAACCGTGAGTGAAGCCAGGCGCTCTGGAAGGGTAGCCGTTCAAACAGGAAAAACAATGACCTACAAAACACTACACAGAAAATAAAACATTGAGCAACACGACCCCCACTAAAGCCGTGAGTGAAACCAGGCACTCTGAAAGGGTAGCCGTTCAAATAGAAAAACAATGACCTACAAAACACTACACAGCAAATAAAAGATTGAGCAACACGACCCCCACTAAAACCGTGAGTGAAGCCAGGCGCTCTGGAAGGGTAGCCGTTCAAACAGGAAAAACAATGACCTACAAAACACTACACAGAAAATAAAACATTGAGCAACACGACCCCCACTAAAGCCGTGAGTGAAACCAGGCACTCTGAAAGGGTAGCCGTTCAAATAGAAAAACAATGACCTACAAAACACTACACAGCAAATAAAAGATTGAGCAACACGACCCCCACTAAAACCGTGAGTGAATCCAGGCGATCTGAAAGGGTAGCCGTTCAAATAGGACAAACAATGACCTACAAAACACTACACAGCAAATAAAAGATTGAGCAACACGATCCCCACTAAAACCGTGAGTTAACCCATGCGTTCTGGAAGGGTAGCCGTTCAAACAGGACAAACAATGACCTACAAAACACTACACAAAATAAAAGATTGAGCAACACGATCCCCACTAAAACCGTGAGTGAAGCCAGGCGCTCTGGAAGGGTAGCCGTTCAAACAGGACAAACAATGACCTACAAACACTGCACAGAAAATAAAAGATTGAGCAACACGACCCCCACTAAAACCGTGAGTGAAGCCAGACCTTCTGGAATGGTAGCCGTTCAAACAGGACAAACAATGACCTACAAAACACTGCACAGAAAATAAAAGATTGAGCAACACGATCCCCACTAAAACCGTGAGGGAAGCCATGCGTTCTGGAAGGGTAGCCGTTCAAACAGGACAAACAATGACCTACAAAACACTACACAGCAAATAAAAGATTGAGCAACACGATCCCCACTAAAACCGTGAGTTAACCCATGCGTTCTGGAAGGGTAGCCGTTCAAACAGGACAAACAATGACCTACAAAACACTACACAGAAAATAAAACATTGAGCAACACGACCCCCACTAACACCGTGAGTGAAGCCAGGCGATCTGAAAGGGTAGCCGTCCAAACAGGACAAACAATGACCTACAAAACACTACACAGAAAATAAAAGATTGAGAAACACGACCCCCACTAAAACTGTGAGTGAAGCCAGGCGCTCTGAAAGGGTAGCCGTACAAACGGGGAAACAATGACCTACAAAACACTACACAGAAAATAAAAGATTGAGCAACACGACCCCCACTAAAACCGTGAGTGAAGCAAGGCGCTCTGGAAGGGTAGCCGTTCAAACAGGGCAAACAATGACCTACAAAACACTACACAGAAAATAAAAGAATGAGCAACACGACCCCCACTAAAGCCGTGAGTGAACCCAGGCGCTCTGAAAGGGTAGCCGTTCAAACAGGACAAACAATGACCTACAAAACACTACACAGAAAATAAAAGATTG
The DNA here is from genome assembly GCA_963383655.1 of Bathymodiolus septemdierum. Classification (NCBI taxonomy): domain Eukaryota; kingdom Metazoa; phylum Mollusca; class Bivalvia; order Mytilida; family Modiolidae; genus Bathymodiolus; species Bathymodiolus septemdierum. Next base: position 99,345,201 of record OY726517.1, on the reverse strand, counting down.
AGCAACACGACCCCCACTAAAGCCGTGAGTGAAGCCAGGCGCTCTGAAAGGGTAGCCGTTCAAACAGGGCAAACAATGACCTACAAAACACTATACAGAAAATAAAAGAATGAGCAACACGATCCCCACTAAAGCCGTGAGTGAACCCAGGCGATCTGAAAGGGTAGCCGTCCAAACAGGACAAACAATGACCTACAAAACACTACACAGAAAATAAAAGATTGAGAAACACAACCCCCACTAAAACTGTGAGTGAAGCCAGGCGCTCTGGAAGGGTAGCCGTTCAAACAGGGCAAACAATGACCTACAAAACACTGCACAGAAAATAAAAGATTGAGCAACACGATCCCCACTAAAACCGTGAGTGAATCCAGGCGCTCTGAAAGGGTAGCCGTTCAAATAGGACAAACAATGACCTACAAAACACTACACAGCAAATAAAAGATTGAGCAACACGATCCCCACTAAAACCGTGAGTTAACCCATGCGTTCTGGAAGGGTAGCCGTTCAAACAGGACAAACAATGACCTACAAAACACTACACAAAATAAAAGATTGAGCAACACGATCCCCACTAAAACCGTGAGTGAAGCCAGGCGCTCTGGAAGGGTAGCCGTTCAAACAGGACAAACAATGACCTACAAACACTGCACAGAAAATAAAAGATTGAGCAACACGACCCCCACTAAAACGTGAGTGAAGCCAGACCTTCTGGAATGGTAGCCGTTCAAACAGGACAAACAATGACCTACAAAACACTGCACAGAAAATAAAAGATTGAGCAACACGATCCCCACTAAAACCGTGAGGGAAGCCATGCGTTCTGGAAGGGTAGCCGTTCAAACAGGACAAACAATGACCTACAAAACACTACACAGCAAATAAAAGATTGAGCAACACGATCACCACTAAAACCGTGAGTTAACCCATGCGTTCTGGAAGGGTAACCGTTCAAACAGGACAAACAATGACCTACAAAACACTACACAGAAAATAAAACATTGAGCAACACGACCCCCACTAACACCGTGAGTGAAGCCAGGCGATCTGAAAGGGTAGCCGTCCAAACAGGACAAACAATGACCTACAAAACACTACACAGAAAATAAAAGATTGAGAAACACGACCCCCACTAAAACTGTGAGTGAAGCCTGGAGCTCTGAAAGGGTAGCCGTACAAACGGGGAAACAATGACCTACAAAACACTACACAGAAAATAAAAGATTGAGCAACACGACCCCCACTAAAACCGTGAGTGAAGCAAGGCGCTCTGGAAGGGTAGCCGTTCAAACAGGGCAAACAATGACCTACAAAACACTACACAGAAAATAAAAGAATGAGCAACACGACCCCCACTAAAGTCGTGAGTGAACCCAGGCGCTCTGAAAGGGTAGCCGTTCAAACAGGACAAACAATGACCTACAAAACACTACACAGAAAATAAAAGATTGAGCAACACGACCCCCACTAAAGCCGTGAGTGAAGCCAGGCGCTCTGAAAGGGTAGCCGTTCAAACAGGGCAAACAATGACCTACAAAACACTACACAGAAAATAAAAGAATGAGCAACACGACCCCCACTAAAGCCGTGAGTGAACCCAGGCGATCTGAAAGGGTAGCCGTCCAAACAGGACAAACAATGACCTACAAAACACTACACAGAAAATAAAAGATTGAGAAACACAACCCCCACTAAAACTGTGAGTGAAGCCAGGCGCTCTGGAAGGGTAGCCGTTCAAACAGGGCAAACAATGACCTACAAAACACTACACAGAAAATAAAAGAATGAGCAACACGACCCCCACTAAAGCCGTGAGTGAACCCAGGCGCTCTGAAAGGGTAGCCGTTCAAACAGGAAAAGCAATGACCTACAAAACACTATACAGAAAATAAAAGAATGAGCAACACGACCCCCACTAAAGCCGTGAGTGAACCCAGGCGCTCTGAAAGGGTAGCCGTTCAAACAGGACAAACAATGACCTACAAAACACTACACAGCAAATAAAAGATTGAGCAACACGACCCCCACTAAAGCCGTGAGTGAACCCAGGCGCTCTGAAAGGGTAGCCGTTCAAACAGGACAAACAATGACCTACAAAACACTACACAGCAAATAAAAGGTTGAGCAACACGACCCCCACTAAAGCCGTGAGTGAACCCAGGCGCTCTGAAAGGGTAGCAGTTCAAACAGGGCAAACAATGACCTACAAAACACTATACAGAAAATAAAAGAATGAGCAACACGACCCCAACTAAAGCCGTGAGTGAACCCAGGCGCTCTGAAAGGGTAGCCGTTCAAACAGGAAAAACAATGACCTACAAAACACTACACAGCAAATAAAAGATTGAGCAACACGACCCCCACTAAAGCCGTGAGTGAAGCCAGGCGCTCTGAAAGGGTAGCCGTTCAAACAGGACAAACAATGACCTACAAAACACTACACAGCAAATAAAAGATTGAGCAACACGACCCCCACTAAAGCCGTGAGTGAACCCAGGCGCTCTGAAAGGGTAGCCATTCAAACAGGAAAAACAATGACCTACAAAACACTACACAGCAAATAAAAGATTGAGCAACACGACCCCCACTAAAGCCGTGAGTGAACCCAGGCGCTCTGAAAGGGTAGCCGTTTAAACAGGAAAAGCAATGACCTACAAAACACTATACAGAAAATAAAAGAATGAGCAACACGACCCCCACTAAAGCCGTGAGTGAACCCAGGCGCTCTGAAAGGGTAGCCGTTCAAACAGGACAAACAATGACCTACAAAACACTACACAGCAAATAAAAGATTGAGCAACACGACCCCCACTAAAGCCGTGAGTGAACCCAGGCGCTCTGAAAGGGTAGCCGTCCAAACAGGACAAACAATGACCTACAAAACACTACACAGCAAATAAAAGGTTGAGCAACACGACCCCCACTAAAGCCGTGAGTGAACCCAGGCGCTCTGAAAGGGTAGCAGTTCAAACAGGGCAAACAATGACCTACAAAACACTATACAGAAAATAAAAGAATGAGCAACACGACCCCAACTAAAGCCGTGAGTGAACCCAGGCGCTCTGAAAGGGTAGCCGTTCAAACAGGAAAAACAATGACCTACAAAACACTACACAGCAAATAAAAGATTGAGCAACACGACCCCCACGAAAACCGTGAGTGAAGCCAGGAGCTCTGGAAGGGTAGCCGTTCAAACAGGGCAAACAAATGACCTACAATACACTACACAGAAAATAAAACATTGAGCAACACGACCCCCACTAAAACCGTGAGTGAAGCCAGGCTCTCTGAAAGGGTAGCCGTTCAAACAGGGCAAACAATGACCTACAAAACACTACACAGAAAATAAAAGATTGAGCAACACGACCCCACTAAAACCGTGAGTGAACCCATGCGCTCTGGAAGGGTATTCGCTCAAACAGGACAAACAATGACCTACAAAACACTACACAGAAAATAAAAGATTGAGCAACACGACCCCCACTAAAGCCGTGAGTGAAGCCAGGCGCTCTGAAAGGGTAGCCGTTCAAACAGGACAAACAATGACCTACAAAACACTACACAGCAAATAAAAGATTGAGCAACACGACCCCCACTAAAGCCGTGAGTGAACCCAGGCGCTCTGAAAGGGTAGCCATTCAAACAGGAAAAACAATGACCTACAAAACACTACACAGCAAATAAAAGATTGAGCAACACGACCCCCACTAAAACCGTGAGTGAAGCCAAGTGTTCTGGAAGGGTAGCCGTTCAAACAGGACAAACAAATGACCTACAATACACTACACAGAAAATAAAAGATTGAGCAACACGACCCCCACTAAAACCGTGAGTGAAGCCAGGCGCTCTGAAAGGGTAGCCGTTCAAACAGGGCAAACAATGACCTACAAAACACTACACAGAAAATAAAAGATTGAGCAACACGACCCCACTAAAACCGTGAGTGAACCCATGCGCTCTGGAATGGTATTCGCTCAAACAGGACAAACAATGACCTACAAAACACTACACAGAAAATAAAACATTGAGCAACACGATCCCCACTAAAACCGTGAGTGAAGCCAGGCGATCTGAAAGGGTAGCCGTTCAAACAGGACAAACAATGACCTACAAAACACTACACAGAAAATAAAACATTGAGCAACACGACCCCACTAAAACCGTGAGTAAACCCATGCGCTCTGGAAGGGTATTCGCTCAAACAGGACAAACAATGACCTACAAAACACTACACAGAAAATAAAACATTGAGCAACACGACCCCCACTAAAACCGTGAGTGAAGCCAGGCGATCTGAAAGGATAGCCGTTCAAACAGGACAAACAATGACCTACAAAACACTACACAGAAAATAAAAGATTGAGCAACACGATCCCCACTAAAACCGTGAGTGAAGCCAGGCGCTCTGGAATGGTAGTCGTTCAAACAGGACAAACAATGACCTACAAAACACTACACAGAAAATAAAAGATTGATCAACACGATCCCCTCTAAAACCGTGAGTGAAGCCAGGCGCTCTGGAAGGGTAGCCGTTCAAACAGGAAAAACAATGACCTACAAAACACTACACAGAAAATAAAACATTGAGCAACACGACCCCCACTAAAGCCGTGAGTGAAACCAGGCACTCTGAAAGGGTAGCCGTTCAAATAGAAAAACAATGACCTACAAAACACTACACAGCAAATAAAAGATTGAGCAACACGACCCCCACTAAAACCGTGAGTGAAGCCAGGCGCTCTGAAAGGGTAGCCGTTCAAACAGGACAAACAATGACCTACAAAACACTACACAGTAAATAAATAAAAGATTGAGCAACACAACCCCCACTAAAACCGTGAGTGAATCCAGGCGCTCTGAAAGGGTAGCCGTTCAAATAGGACAAACAATGACCTACAAAACACTACACAGCAAATAAAAGATTGAGCAACACGATCCCCACTAAAACCGTGAGTTAACCCATGCGTTCTGGAAGGGTAGCCGTTCAAACAGGACAAACAATGACCTACAAAACACTACACAAAATAAAAGATTGAGCAACACGATCCCCACTAAAACCGTGAGTGAAGCCAGGCGCTCTGGAAGGGTAGCCGTTCAAACAGGACAAACAATGACCTACAAACACTGCACAGAAAATAAAAGATTGAGCAACACGACCCCCACTAAAACCGTGAGTGAAACCAGACCTTCTGGAATGGTAGCCGTTCAAACAGGACAAACAATGACCTACAAAACACTGCACAGAAAATAAAAGATTGAGCAACACGATCCCCACTAAAACCGTGAGGGAAGCCATGCGTTCTGGAAGGGTAGCCGTTCAAACAGGACAAACAATGACCTACAAAACACTACACAGCAAATAAAAGATTGAGCAACACGACCCCCACTAAAGCCGTGAGTGAACCCAGGCGCTCTGAAAGGGTAGCCGTTCAAACAGGACAAACAATGACCTACAAAACACTACACAGCAAATAAAAGGTTGAGCAACACGACCCCCACTAAAGCCGTGAGTGAACCCAGGCGCTCTGAAAGGGTAGCAGTTCAAACAGGGCAAACAATGACCTACAAAACACTATACAGAAAATAAAAGAATGAGCAACACGACCCCAACTAAAGCCGTGAGTGAACCCAGGCGCTCTGAAAGGGTAGCCGTTCAAACAGGAAAAACAATGACCTACAAAACACTACACAGCAAATAAAAGATTGAGCAACACGACCCCCACGAAAACCGTGAGTGAAGCCAGGAGCTCTGGAAGGGTAGCCGTTCAAACAGGGCAAACAAATGACCTACAATACACTACACAGAAAATAAAAGATTGAGCAACACGACCCCCACTAAAACCGTGAGTGAAGCCAGGCTCTCTGAAAGGGTAGCCGTTCAAACAGGGCAAACAATGACCTACAAAACACTACACAGAAAATAAAAGATTGAGCAACACGACCCCACTAAAACCGTGAGTGAACCCATGCGCTCTGGAAGGGTATTCGCTCAAACAGGACAAACAATGACCTACAAAACACTACACAGAAAATAAAAGATTGAGCAACACGACCCCCACTAAAGCCGTGAGTGAAGCCAGGCGCTCTGAAAGGGTAGCCGTTCAAACAGGACAAACAATGACCTACAAAACACTACACAGCAAATAAAAGATTGAGCAACACGACCCCCACTAAAGCCGTGAGTGAACCCAGGCGCTCTGAAAGGGTAGCCATTCAAACAGGAAAAACAATGACCTACAAAACACTACACAGCAAATAAAAGATTGAGCAACACGACCCCCACTAAAACCGTGAGTGAAGCCAAGTGTTCTGGAAGGGTAGCCGTTCAAACAGGACAAACAAATGACCTACAATACACTACACAGAAAATAAAAGATTGAGCAACACGACCCCCACTAAAACCGTGAGTGAAGCCAGGCGCTCTGAAAGGGTAGCCGTTCAAACAGGGCAAACAATGACCTACAAAACACTACACAGAAAATAAAAGATTGAGCAACACGACCCCACTAAAACCGTGAGTGAACCCATGCGCTCTGGAATGGTATTCGCTCAAACAGGACAAACAATGACCTACAAAACACTACACAGAAAATAAAACATTGAGCAACACGATCCCCACTAAAACCGTGAGTGAAGCCAGGCGATCTGAAAGGGTAGCCGTTCAAACAGGACAAACAATGACCTACAAAACACTACACAGAAAATAAAACATTGAGCAACACGACCCCACTAAAACCGTGAGTAAACCCATGCGCTCTGGAAGGGTATTCGCTCAAACAGGACAAACAATGACCTACAAAACACTACACAGAAAATAAAACATTGAGCAACACGACCCCCACTAAAACCGTGAGTGAAGCCAGGCGATCTGAAAGGATAGCCGTTCAAACAGGACAAACAATGACCTACAAAACACTACACAGAAAATAAAAGATTGAGCAACACGATCCCCACTAAAACCGTGAGTGAAGCCAGGCGCTCTGGAATGGTAGTCGTTCAAACAGGACAAACAATGACCTACAAAACACTACACAGAAAATAAAAGATTGATCAACACGATCCCCTCTAAAACCGTGAGTGAAGCCAGGCGCTCTGGAAGGGTAGCCGTTCAAACAGGAAAAACAATGACCTACAAAACACTACACAGAAAATAAAACATTGAGCAACACGACCCCCACTAAAGCCGTGAGTGAAACCAGGCACTCTGAAAGGGTAGCCGTTCAAATAGAAAAACAATGACCTACAAAACACTACACAGCAAATAAAAGATTGAGCAACACGACCCCCACTAAAACCGTGAGTGAAGCCAGGCGCTCTGAAAGGGTAGCCGTTCAAACAGGACAAACAATGACCTACAAAACACTACACAGTAAATAAATAAAAGATTGAGCAACACAACCCCCACTAAAACCGTGAGTGAATCCAGGCGCTCTGAAAGGGTAGCCGTTCAAATAGGACAAACAATGACCTACAAAACACTACACAGCAAATAAAAGATTGAGCAACACGATCCCCACTAAAACCGTGAGTTAACCCATGCGTTCTGGAAGGGTAGCCGTTCAAACAGGACAAACAATGACCTACAAAACACTACACAAAATAAAAGATTGAGCAACACGATCCCCACTAAAACCGTGAGTGAAGCCAGGCGCTCTGGAAGGGTAGACGTTCAAACAGGACAAACAATGACCTACAAACACTGCACAGAAAATAAAAGATTGAGCAACACGACCCCCACTAAAACCGTGAGTGAAACCAGACCTTCTGGAATGGTAGCCGTTCAAACAGGACAAACAATGACCTACAAAACACTGCACAGAAAATAAAAGATTGAGCAACACGATCCCCACTAAAACCGTGAGGGAAGCCATGCGTTCTGGAAGGGTAGCCGTTCAAACAGGACAAACAATGACCTACAAAACACTACACAGCAAATAAAAGATTGAGCAACACGATCCCCACTAAAACCGTGAGTGAAGCCAGGCGCTCTGGAAGGGTAGCCGTTCAAACAGGGCAAACAATGACCTACAAAACACTACACAGAAAATAAAACATTGAGCAACACGACCCCCACTAAAACCGTGAGTGAAACCAGGCGCTCTGAAAGGGTAGCCGTTCAAATAGGAAAAACAATGACCTACAAAACACTACACAGAAAATAAAAGATTGAGCAACACGACCCCCACTAAAACCGTGAGTGAAGTCAGGCGCTCTGAAAGGGTAGCCGTTCAAACAGGACAAACAATGACCTACAAAACACTACACAGTAAATAAATAAAAGATTGAGCAACACGATCCCCACTAAAACCGTGAGTGAATCCAGGCGCTCTGAAAGGGTAGCCGTTCAAATAGGACAAACAATGACCTACAAAACACTACACAGCAAATAAAAGATTGAGCAACACGATCCCCACTAAAACCGTGAGTTAACAAATGCGTTCTGGAAGGGTAGCCGTTCAAACAGGACAAACAATGACCTACAAAACACTACACAAAATAAAAGATTGAGCAACACGATCCCCACTAAAACCGTGAGTTAACCCATGCGTTCTGGAAAGGTAGCGGTTCAAACAGGACAAACAATGACCTACAAAACACTACACAGAAAATAAAACATTGAGCAACACGATCCCCACTAAAACCGTGAGTGAAGCCAGGCGCTCTGGAAGGGTAGCCGTTCAAACAGGACAAACAATGACCTACAAAACACTGCACACAAAATAAAAGATTGAGCAATACGACCCCCACTAAAACCGTGAGTGAACCCAGGCGCTCTGAAAGGGTAGCCGTTCAAACAGGACAAACAATGACCTACAAAACACTACACAGCAAATAAAAGATTGAGCAACACGATCCCCACTAAAACCGCGAGTGAACCCAGGCGCTCTGAAAGGGTAGCCGTTCAAACAGCACAAACAAAGACCTACAAAACACTACAAAGTAAATAAACAAAAGATTGAGCAACACGACCCCCACTAAAACCGTGAGTGAAGCCAGACCTTCTGGAATGGTAGCCGTTCAAACAGGCCAAACAATGACCTACAAAACACTACACAGAAAATAAAAGATGGAGCAACACGATCCCCACTAAAACCGTGAGGGAAGCTAGGCGCTCTGGAAGGGTAGCCGTTCAAACAGGACAAACAATGACCTACAAAACACTACACAGAAAATAAAAGATTGAGCAACACGATCCCCACTAAAACCGTGAGTTAACCCATGCGTTCTGGAAGGGTAGCCGTTCAAACAGGACAAACAATGACCTACAAAACACTACACAGCAAATAAAAGATTGAGCAACACGATCCCCACTAAAACCGTGAGTGAAGCCAGGCGCTCTGAAAGCGTAGCCGTTCAAAAAGGACAAACAATGACCTACAAAACACTACACAGAAAATAAAAGAATGAGCAACACGATCCCCACTAAAGCCGTGAGTGAAGCCAGGCGCTCTGAAAGGGTAGCCGTTCAAACAGGACAAACAATGACCTACAAAACACTACACAGAAAATAAAAGATTGAGCAACACGACCCCCACTAAAACCGTGAGTGAAGCCAGGCGCTCTGAAAGGGTAGCCGTTCAAATAGGACAAACAATGACCTACAAAACACTACACAGAAAATAAAACATTGAGCAACACGACCCCCACTAAAACCGTGAGTGAAACCAGGCGCTCTGAAAGGGTAGCCGTTCAAATAGGAAAAACAACGACCTACAAAATACTACACAGCAAATAAAAGATTGAGCAACACGACCCCCACTAAAACCGTGAGTGAAGCCAGGCGCTCTGAAAGGGTAGCCGTTCAAATAGGACAAACAATGACCTACAAAACACTACACAGCAAATAAAAGATTGAGCAACACGATCCCCACTAAAACTGTGAGTTAACCCATGCGTTCTGGAAGGGTAGGCGTTCAAACAGGACAAACAATGACCTACAAAACACTACACAGAAAATAAAAGATTGAGAAACACGACCACCACTAAAACCGTGAGTGAAGCCAGGCGCTCTGAAAGGGTAGCCGTACAAACAGGGCAAAGAATGACCTACAAAACACTACGCAGAAAATAAAAGATTGAGCAACACGACCCCACTAACACCGAGAGTGAATCCAGGCGCTCTCAAAGGGTAATCGTTCAAACAGGACAAACAATGACCTACAAAACACTACACAGAAAATAAAAGATTGAGCAACACAATCCCCACTAAAACCGTGAGTGAACCCATGCGCTCTGGAAGGGTATTCGCTCAAACAGGACAAACAATGACCTACAAAACACTACACAGAAAATAAAACATTGAGCAACACGACCCCACTAAAACCGAGAGTGAAGCCAGGCGCTCTGGAATGGTAATCGTTCAAGCAGGACAAACAATGACCTACAAACCACTACACAGAAAATAAAACAGTGAGCAACACGACCCCCACTAAAACCGTGAGTGAAGCCAGGAGCTCTGGAAGGGTAGCCGTTCAAACAGGAAAAACAATGACCTACAAAACACTACACAGAAAATAAAAGATTGAGCAACACGACCCCACTAAAACCGTGAGTGAAGCCAGGCGCTCTGAAAGGGTAGCCGTTCAAATAGGACAAACAATGACCTACAAAACACTACACAGAAAATAAAAGATTGAGCAGCACGACCCCCACTAAAACCGTGAGTGAAGCCAGGCGCTCTGAAAGGGTAGCCGTTCAAATAGGACAAACAATGACCTACAAAACACTACAAAGCAAATAAAAGATTGAGCAACACGACCTCCACTAAAACCGTGAGTGAAGCCAGGCGCTCTGAAAGGGTAGCCGTTCAAACAGGACAAACAATGACCTACAAAACACTACACAGAAAATAAAAGAATGAGCAACACGATCCCCACTAAAGCCGTGAGTGAACCCAGGCGCTCTGAAAGGGTAGCCGTTCAAACAGGACAAACAATGACCTACAAAACACTACACAGAAAATAAAAGAATGAGCAACACGACCCCCACTAAAGCCGTGAGTGAACCCAGGCGCTCTGAAAGGGTAGCCGTTCAAACAGGACAAACAATGACCTACAAAACACTATACAGAAAATAAAAGAATGAGCAACACGACCCCCACTAAAGCCGTGAGTGAACCCAGGCGCTCTGAAAGGGTAGCCGTTCAAACAGGAAAAACAATGACCTACAAAACACTACACAGCAAATAAAAGATTGAGCAACACGACCCCCACTAAAACCGTGAGTGAAGTCAACCGCTCTGGAAGGGTAGCCGTTCAAACAGGACAAACAATGACCTACAATACACTACACAGAAAATAAAAGATTGAGCAACACAACCCCCACTAAAAACGTGAGTGAAGCCAGGCGCTCTGAAAGGGTAGCCGTCCAAACAGGGCAAACAATGACCTACAAAACACTACACAGAAAATAAAAGATTGAGCAACACGACCCCACTAAAACCGTGAGTGAAACCATGCGCTCTGGAAGGGTATTCTCTCAAACAGGAAAAACAATGACCTACAAAACACTACACAGAAAATAAAACATTGAGCAACACGACCCCCACTAAAACCGTGAGTGAAGCCAGGAGATCTGAAAGGGTAGCCGTTCAAACAGGACAAACAATGACCTACAAAACACTACACAGAAAATAAAGCATTGAACAACACGACCCCACTAAAATCGTGAGTGAACCCATGCGCTCTGGAAGGGTATTCGCTCAAACAGGACAAACAATGACCTACAAAACACTACACAGAAAATAAAAGATTGAGCAACACGACCCCCACTAAAACCGTGAGTGAAGCCAGGCGATCTGAAAGGGTAGCCGTTCAAACAGGATAAACAATGACCTACAAAACACTGCACAGAAAATAAAAGATTGAGCAACAGGACACCCACTAAAACCGTGAGTGAACCCAGGGGCTCTGAAAGGGTAGCCGTTCAAACAGGACAAACAATGACCTACAAAACACTACACAGAAAATAAAAGATTGAGCAACACGATCCCCACTAAAACCGTGAGTGAAGCCAGGCGCTCTGGAATGGTAGCCGTTCAAACAGGGCAAACAATGACCTACAAAACACTACACAGAAAATAAAAGATTGAGCAACACGACCCTCACTAAAACCGTGAGTGAAACCATGCGATCTGAAAGGGTAGCCGTTCAAACAGGACAAACAATGATCTACAAAACACTACACAGAAAATAAAAGATTGAGCAACACGATCCCTACTAAAACCGTGAGTGAAGCCAGGCGATCTGAAAGGGTAGCCGTTCAAACAGGACAAACAATGACCTACAAAACACTACACAGAAAATAAAACATTGAGCAAAGCGACCCCCACTAAAACCGAGAGTGAATCCAGGCGCTCTCAAAGGGTAATCGTTCAAACAGGACAAACAATGACCTACAAAACACTACACAGAAAATAAAAGATTGAGCAACACAATCCCCACTAAACCAAGAGTGAACCCATGCGCTCTGAAAGAGTAGCCGTTCAAACAGGACAAACAATGACCTACAAAACACTACACAGCAAATAAAAGATTGAGCAACACGATCCCTACTAAAACCGTGAGTGAAGCCAGGCGATCTGAAAGGGTAGCCGTTCAAACAGGACAAACAATGACCTACAAAACACTATACAGAAAATAAAAGAATGAGCAACACGACCCCCACTAAAGCCGTGAGTGAACCCAGGCGCTCTGAAAGGGTAGCCGTTCAAACAGGAAAAACAATGACCTACAAAACACTACACAACAAATAAAAGATTGAGCAACACGACCCCCACTAAAACCGTGAGTGAAGTCAACCGCTCTGGAAGGGTAGCCGTTCAAACAGGACAAACAATGACCTACAATACACTACACAGAAAATAAAAGATTGAGCAACACGACCCCCACTAAAAACGTGAGTGAAGCCAGGCGCTCTGAAAGGGTAGCCGTCCAAACAGGGCAAACAATGACCTACAAAACACTACACAGAAAATAAAAGATTGAGCAACACGACCCCACAAAAACCGTGAGTGAACCCATGCGCTCTGGAAGGGTATTCGCTCAAACAGGAAAAACAATGACCTACAAAACACTACACAGAAAATAAAACATTGAGCAACACGACCCCCACTAAAACCGTGAGTGAAGCCAGGAGATCTGAAAGGGTAGCCGTTCAAAAAGGACAAACAATGACCTACAAAACACTACCCAGAAAATAAAGCATTGAACAACACGACCCCACTAAAATCGTGAGTGAACCCATGCGCTCTGGAAGGGTATTCGCTCAAACAGGACAAACAATGACCTACAAAACACTACACAGAAAATAAAAGATTGAGCAACACGATCCCCACTAAAACCGTGAGTGAAGCCAGGCGATCTGAAAGGGTAGCCGTTCAAACAGGACAAACAATGACCTACAAAACACTGCACAGAAAATAAAAGATTGAGCAACACGACACCCACTAAAACCGTGAGTGAACCCAGGGGCTCTGAAAGGGTAGCCGTTCAAACAGGACAAACAATGACCTACAAAACACTACACAGAAAATAAAAGATTGAGCAACACGACCCCCACTAAAACCGTGAGTGAAGCCAGACCTTCTGGAATGGTAGCCGTTCAAACAGGACAAACAATGATCTACAAAACACTACACAGAAAATAAAAGATTGAGCAACACGATCCCTACTAAAACCGTGAGTGAAGCCAGGCGATCTGAAAGGGTAGCCGTTCAAACAGGACAAACAATGACCTACAAAACACTACACAGAAAATAAAACATTGAGCAAAGCGACCCCCACTAAAACCGAGAGTGAATCCAGGCGCTCTCAAAGGGTAATCGTTCAAACAGGACAAACAATGACCTACAAAACACTACACAGAAAATAAAAGATTGAGCAACACAATCCCCACTAAACCAAGAGTGAACCCATGCGCTCTGAAAGAGTAGCCGTTCAAACAGGACAAACAATGACCTACAAAACACTACACAGCAAATAAAAGATTGAGCAACACGAACCCTACTAAAACCGTGAGTGAAGCCAGGCGATCTGAAAGGGTAGCCGTTCAAACAGGACAAACAATGACCTACAAAACACTACACAGAAAATAAAAGATTGAGCAACACAATCCCCACTAACACCGTGAGTGAACCCATGCGCTCTGAAAGGGTAGCCGTTCAAACAGGACAAACAATGACCTACAAAACACTACACAGCAAATAAAAGATTGAGCAACACGATCCCCACTAAAACCGTGAGTGAACCCATGCGCTCTGAAAGGGTAGCCGTTCAAACAGGACAAACAATGACCTACAAAAAAAACACAGCAAATAAAAGATTGAGCAACACGACCCCCACTAAACCCGTGAGAGAAGCCAGGCGCTCTGAAAGGTAAACCGTACAAACAGGACAAACAATGACCTACAAAACACTACACAGAAAATAAAAGATTGAGCAACACGACCCCCACTAAAACCGTGAGTGAAGCCAGGCGATCTGAAAGGGTAGCCGTCCAAACAGGACAAACAATGACCTACAAAACACTATACAGAAAATAAAAGATTGAGAAACACGACCCCCACTAAAACCGTGAGTGAAGCCAGGCGCTCTGAAAGTGTAGCCGTACAAACAGGGCAAACAATGACCTACAAAACACTACACAGAAAATAAAACATTGAGCAACACGACCCCCACTAACACCGTGAGTGAAGCAAGGCGCTCTGGAAGGGTAGCGTTCAAACAGGACAAACAATGACCTACAATACACTACACAGAAAATAAAAGATTGAGCAACACGACCCCCACTAACACCGTGAGTGAAGCCAGGCGATCTGAAAGGGTAGCCGTTCAAACAGGACAAACAATGACCTACAAAACACTACACAGAAAATAAAACATTGAGCGACACGACCCCACTAAAACCGAGAGTGAAGCCAGGCGCTCTGGAATGGTGATCGTTCAAGCAGGACAAACAATGACCTACAAAACACTACACAGAAAATAAAACATTGAGCAACACGACCCCCACTAAAACCGTGAGTGAAGCCAGGCGCTCTGGAATGGTAGCCGTTCAAACAGGACAAACAATGACCTACAAAACACTACACAGAAAATAAAAGATTGAGAAACACGACCCCCACTAAAACCGTGAGTGAAGCCAGGCGCTCTGAAAGGGTAGCCGTACAAACAGGGCAAAAAATGACCTACAAAACACTACACAGAAAATAAAAGATTGAGCAACACGACCCCCACTAACACCGTGAGTGAAGCAAGGCGCTCTGGAAGGGTAGCCGTTCAAACAGGACAAACAATGACCTACAAAACACTACACAGAAAATAAAAGATTGAGCAACACGACCCCACTAAAACCGAGAGTGAATCCAGGCACTCTCAAAGGGTAATCGTTCAAACAGGACAAACAATGACCTACAAAACACTACACAGAAAATAAAAGATTGAGAAACACGACCCCCATTAAAACCGTGAGTGAAGCCAGGCGCTCTGGAATGGTAATCGTTCAAGCAGGACAAACAATGACCTACAAAACACTACACAGAAAATAAAAGATTGAGCAACACGACCCCACTAAAACCGTGAGTGAAGCCAGGCTCTCTGGAAGGGTAGCCGTTCAAACAGGAAAAACAATGACCTACACAACACTACACAGAAAATAAAAGATTGAGCAACACGACCCCACTAAAACCGTGAGTGAAGCCAGGCGCTCTGAAAGGGTAGCCGTTCAAATAGGACAAACAATGACCTACAAAACACTACACAGAAAATAAAAGATTGAGCAGCACGACCCCCACTAAAACGTGAGTGAAGCCAGGCGCTCTGAAAGGGTAGCCGTTCAAACAGGACAAACAATGACCTACAAAACACTACACAGAAAATAAAAGAATGAGCAACACGATCCCCACTAAAGCCGTGAGTGAAACCATGCGCTCTGAAAGGGTAGCCGTTCAAACAGGACAAACAATGATCTACAATACACTACACAGAAAATAAAAGATTGAGCAACACGACCCCCACTAAAACCATGAGTGAAGCCAGGCGCTGTGAAAGGGTAGCCGTTCAAACAGGGCAAACAATGACCTACAAAACACTACACAGAAAATAAAAGATTGAGCAACACGACCCCACTAAAACCGTGAGTGAACCCATGCGCTCTGGAAGGTTATTCGCTCAAACAGGACAAACAATGACCTACAAAACACTACACAGAAAATAAAAGATTGAGCAACACGACCCCCACTAAAACCGTGAGTGAAGCCAGGCGATCTGAAAGGGTAGCCGTTCAAACAGGACAAACAATGACCTACAAAACACTGTACAGAAAATAAAAGATTGAGCAACACGACCCCCACTAAAACCGTGAGTGAACCCAGGCGCTCTGAAAGGGTAGCCGTTCAAACAGGACAAACAATGATCTACAAAACACTACACAGAAAATAAAAGATTGAGCAACACGATCCCTACTAAAACCGTGAGTGAAGCCAGGCGATCTGAAAGGGTAGCCGTTCAAACAGGACAAACAATGACCTACAAAACACTACACAGAAAATAAAAGATTGAGCAACACGACCCCACTAAAACCGAGAGTGAATCCAGGCGCTCTCAAAGGGTAATCGTTCAAACAGGACAAACAATGACCTACAAAACACTACACAGAAAATAAAAGATTGAGCAACACGATCCCCACTAAAACCGTGAGTGAACCCATGCGCTCTGGAAGGGTATTCGCTCAAACAGGACAAACAATGACCTACAAAACACTACACAGAAAATAAAACATTGAGCAACACGACTCCATTAAAACCGAGAGTGAAGCCAGGCGCTCTGGAATGGTAATCGTTCAAGCAGGACAAACAATGCCCTACAAAACACTACACAGAAAATAAAAGAATGAGCAACACGACCCCCACTAAAGCCGTGAGTGAACCCAGGCGCTCTGAAAGGGTAGCCGTTCAAACAGGAAAAACAATGACCTACAAAACACTACACAGTAAATAAATAAAAGATTGAGCAACACGACCCCACTAAAACCGTGAGTGAATCCAGGCGCTCTGAAAGGGTAGCCGTTCAAATAGGACAAACAATGACCTACAAAACACTACACATCAAATAAAAGATTGAGCAACACGATCCCCACTAAAACCGTGAGTTAACCCATGCGTTCTGGAAGGGTAGCCGTTCAAACAGGACAAACAATGACCTACAAAACACTACACAGCAAATAAAAGATTGAGCAACACGACCTCCACTAAAACCGTGAGTGAAGCCAGGCGCTCTGAAAGGGTAGCCGTTCAAACAGGAAAAACAATGACCTACAAAACACTACACAGAAAATAAAAGAATGAGCAACACGACCCCCACTAAAGCGTGAGTGAACCCAGGCGCTCTGAAAGGGTAGCCGTTCAAACAGGACAAACAATGACCTACAAAACACTACACAGAAAATAAAAGAATGAGCAACACGACCCCCACTAAAGCCGTGAGTGAACCCAGGCGCTCTGAAAGGGTAGCCGTTCAAACAGGACAAACAATGACCTACAAAACAATACACAGCAAATAAAAGATTGAGCAACACGACCCCCACTAAAACCGTGAGTGAAGCCAGGCGCTGTGAAAGGGTAGCCATTCAAATAGGACAAACAATGACCTACAAAACACTATACAGAAAATAAAAGATTGAGAAACACGACCCCCATTAAAACCGTGAGTGAAGTCAGGTGCTCTGAAAGGGTAGCCGTACAAACAGGGCAAACAATGACCTACAAAACACTACACAGAAAATAAAACATTGAGCAACACGACCCCCACTAACACCGTGAGTGAAGCCAGGCGCTCTGGAAGGGTAGCGTTCAAACAGGACAAACAATGACCTACAATACACTACACAGAAAATAAAAGATTGAGCAACACGACCCCCACTAAAACCGTGAGTGAAGCCAGGCGATCTGAAAAGGTAGCCGTTCAAACAGGACAAACAATGACCTACAAAACACTACAAAGAAAATAAAACATTGAGCGACACGACCCCACTAAAACCGAGAGTGAAGCCAGGCGCTCTGGAATGGTAATCGTTCAAGCAGGACAAACAATGACCTACAAAACACAACACAGAAAATAAAACATTGAGCAACACGACCCCCACTAAAACCGTGAGTGAAGCCAGGCGCTCTGAAAGGGTAGCCGTACAAACAGGGCAAAGAATGACCTACAAAACACTACGCAGAAAAGAAAAGATTGAGCAACACGACCCCCACTAACACCGTGAGTGAAGCAAGGCGCTCTGGAAGAGTAGCCGTTCAAACAGGACAAACAATGACCTACAATACACTACACAGAAAATAAAAGATTGAGCAACACGACCCCCACTAAAACCGTGAGTGAAGCCAGGCGATCTGAAAGGGTAGCCGTTCAAACAGGACAAACAATGACCTACAAAACACTACACAGAAAATAAAAGATTGAGCAACACGACCCCACTAAAACCGAGAGTAAATCCAGGCGCTCTCAAAGGGTAATCGTTCAAACAGGACAAACAATGACCTACAAAACACTACACAGAAAATAAAACATTGAGCAACACGACCCCCACTAAAACCGAGAGTGAAGCCAGGCGCTCTGGAATGGTAATCGTTCAAGCAGGACAAACAATGACCTACAAAACACTACACAGAAAATAAAACATCGAGCAACACGACCCCACTAAAACCGTGAGTGAAGCCAGGCGCTCTGGAAGGGTAGCCGTTCAAACAGGAGAAACAATGACCTACAAAACACTACACAGAAAATAAAAGATTGAGCAACACGACCCCACAAAAACCGTGAGTGAAGCCAGGTGCTCTGAAAGGGTAGCCGTTCAAATAGGACAAACAATGACCTACAAAACACTACACAGAAAATTAAAAAAAAAGCAGCACGACCCCCACTAAAACCGTGAGTGAAGCCAGGCGCTCTGAAAGGGTAGCCGTTCAAACAGGACAAACAATGACCTACAAAACACTACACAGAAAATAAAAGAATGAGCAACACGACCCCCACTAAAGCCGTGAGTGAACCCAGGCGCTCTGAAAGGGTAGCCGTTCAAACAGGACAAACAATGACCTACAATACACTACACAGAAAATAAAAGATTGAGCAACACGACCCCCACTAAAACCATGAGTGAAGCCAGGCGCTCTGAAAGGGTAGCCGTTCAAACAGGGCAAACAATGACCTACAAAACACTACACAGAAAATAAAAGATTGAGCAACACGACCCCACTAAAACCGTGAGTGAACTCATGCGCTCTGGAAGGGTATTCGCTTAAACAGGACAAACAATGACCTACAAAACACTACACAGAAAATAAAAGATTGAGCAACACGACCCCCACTAAAACCGTGAGTGAAGCCAGGCTATCTGAAAGGGTAGCCGTTCAAACAGGACAAACAATGATCTACAAAACACTACACAGAAAATAAAAGATTGAGCAACACGATCCCTACTAAAACCGTGAGTGAAGCCAGGCGATCTGAAAGGGTAGCCATTCAAACAGGACAAACAATGACCTACAAAACACTATACAGAAAATAAAAGATTGAGAAACACGACCCCCATTAAAACCGTGAGTGAAGTCAGGTGCTCTGAAAGGGTAGCCGTACAAACAGGGCAAACAATGACCTACAAAACACTACACAGAAAATAAAACATTGAGCAACACGACCCCCACTAACACCGTGAGTGAAGCCAGGCGCTCTGGAAGGGTAGCGTTCAAACAGGACAAACAATGACCTACAATACACTACACAGAAAATAAAAGATTGAGCAACACGACCCCCACTAAAACCGTGAGTGAAGCCAGGCGATCTGAAAAGGTAGCCGTTCAAACAGGACAAACAATGACCTACAAAACACTACAAAGAAAATAAAACATTGAGCGACACGACCCCACTAAAACCGAGAGTGAAGCCAGGCGCTCTGGAATGGTAATCGTTCAAGCAGGACAAACAATGACCTACAAAACACTACACAGAAAATAAAACATTGAGCAACACGACCCCCACTAAAACCGTGAGTGAAGCCAGGCGCTCTGAAAGGGTAGCCGTACAAACAGGGCAAAGAATGACCTACAAAACACTACGCAGAAAAGAAAAGATTGAGCAACACGACCCCCACTAACACCGTGAGTGAAGCAAGGCGCTCTGGAAGAGTAGCCGTTCAAACAGGACAAACAATGACCTACAATACACTACACAGAAAATAAAAGATTGAGCAACACGACCCCCACTAAAACCGTGAGTGAAGCCAGGCGATCTGAAAGGGTAGCCGTTCAAACAGGACAAACAATGACCTACAAAACACTACACAGAAAATAAAAGATTGAGCAACACGACCCCACTAAAACCGAGAGTAAATCCAGGCGCTCTCAAAGGGTAATCGTTCAAACAGGACAAACAATGACCTACAAAACACTACACAGAAAATAAAACATTGAGCAACACGACCCCCACTAAAACCGAGAGTGAAGCCAGGCGCTCTGGAATGGTAATCGTTCAAGCAGGACAAACAATGACCTACAAAACACTACACAGAAAATAAAACATCGAGCAACACGACCCCACTAAAACCGTGAGTGAAGCCAGGCGCTCTGGAAGGGTAGCCGTTCAAACAGGAGAAACAATGACCTACAAAACACTACACAGAAAATAAAAGATTGAGCAACACGACCCCACAAAAACCGTGAGTGAAGCCAGGTGCTCTGAAAGGGTAGCCGTTCAAATAGGACAAACAATGACCTACAAAACACTACACAGAAAATAAAAAAAAAAGCAGCACGACCCCCACTAAAACCGTGAGTGAAGCCAGGCGCTCTGAAAGGGTAGCCGTTCAAACAGGACAAACAATGACCTACAAAACACTACACAGAAAATAAAAGAATGAGCAACACGACCCCCACTAAAGCCGTGAGTGAACCCAGGCGCTCTGAAAGGGTAGCCGTTCAAACAGGACAAACAATGACCTACAATACACTACACAGAAAATAAAAGATTGAGCAACACGACCCCCACTAAAACCATGAGTGAAGCCAGGCGCTCTGAAAGGGTAGCCGTTCACAAAGGGCAAACAATGACCTACAAAACACTACACAGAAAATAAAAGATTGAGCAACACGACCCCACTAAAACCGTGAGTGAACTCATGCGCTCTGGAAGGGTATTCGCTTAAACAGGACAAACAATGACCTACAAAACACTACACAGAAAATAAAAGATTGAGCAACACGACCCCCACTAAAACCGTGAGTGAAGCCAGGCTATCTGAAAGGGTAGCCGTTCAAACAGGACAAACAATGATCTACAAAACACTACACAGAAAATAAAAGATTGAGCAACACGATCCCTACTAAAACCGTGAGTGAAGCCAGGCGATCTGAAAGGGTAGCCGTTCAAACAGGACAAACAATGACCTACAAAACACTACACAGAAAATAAAAGATTGAGCAACACGACCCCACTAAAACCGAGAGTGAATCCAGGCGCTCTCAAAGGGTAATCGTTCAAACAGGAAAAACAATGACCTACAAAACACTACACAGAAAATAAAAGATTGAGCAACACAATCCCCACTAAAACCGTGAGTGAACCGATGCGCTCTGGAAGGGTATTCGCTCAAACAGGACAAACAATGACCTACAAAACACTACACAGAAAATAAAACATTGAGCAACACGACCCCATTAAAACCGAGAGTGAAGCCAGGCGCTCTGGAATGGTAATCGTTCAAGCAGGACAAACAATGACCTACAAAACACTACACAGAAAATAAAAGAATGAGCAACACGACCCCCACTAAAGCCGTGAGTGAACCCAGTCGCTCTGAAAGGGTAGCCGTTCAAACAGGACAAACAATGACCTACAAAACACTACACAGTAAATAAATAAAAGATTGAGCAACACGACCCCACTAAAACCGTGAGTGAATCCAGGCGCTCTGAAAGGGTAGCCGTTCAAATAGGACAAACAATGACCTACAAAACACTACACAGCAAATAAAAAATTGAGCAACACGATCCCCACTAAAACCGTGAGTTAACCCATGCGTTCTGAAAGGGTAGCCGTTCAAACAGGACAAACAATGACCTACAAAACACTACACAACAAATAAAAGATTGAGCAACACGACCTCCATTAAAACCGTGAGTGAAGCCAGGCGCTCTGAAAGGGTAGCCGTTCAAACAGGACAAACAATGACCTACAAAACACTACACAGCAAATAAAAGATTGAGCAACACGACCTCCACTAAAGCCATGAGTGAACGCAGGCGCTCTGAAAGGGTAGCCGTTCAAACAGGGCAAACAATGACCTACAAAACACTATACAGAAAATAAAAGAATGAGCAACACGACCCCCACTAAAACCGTGAGTGAAGCAAGGCGCTCTGGAAGGGTAGCGTTCAAACAGGACAAACAATGACCTACAATACACTACACAGAAAATAAAAGATTGAGCAACACGACCCCCACTAAAACCGTGAGTGAAGCCAGGCGATCTGAAAGGGTAGCCGTTCAAACAGGACAAACAATGACCTACAAAACACTACACAGAAAATAAAAGATTGAGAAACACGACCCCCACTAAAACCGTGAGAGAAGCCAGGCGCTCTGAAAGGGTAGCCGTACAAACAGGGCAAAGAATGACCTACAAAACACTACGCAGAAAATAAAAGATTGAGCAACACGACCCCCACTAACACCGTGAGTGAAGCAAGGCGCTCTGGAAGGGTAGCCGTTCAAACAGGACAAACAATGACCTACAATACACTACACAGAAAATAAAAGATTGAGCAACACGACCCCCACTAAAACCGTGAGTGAAGCCAGGCGATCTGAAAGGGTAGCCGTTCAAACAGGACAAACAATGACCTACAAAACACTACACAGAAAATAAAAGATTGAGCAACACGACCCCACTAAAACCGAGAGTGAATCCAGGCGCTCTCAAAGGGTAATCGTTCAAACAGGAGAAACAATGACCTACAAAACACTACACAGAAAATAAAACATTGAGCAACACGACCCCACTAAAACCGTGAGTGAAGCCAGGCGCTCTGGAAGGGTAGCCGTTCAAACAGGAAAAACAATGACCTACAAAACACTACACAGAAAATAAAAGAATGAGCAACACGACCCCCACTAAAGCCGTGAGTGAACCCAGGCGCTCTGAAAGGGTAGCCGTTCAAACAGGACAAACAATGACCTACAAAACACTACACAGAAAATAAAAGAATGAGCAACACGACCCCCACTAAAGCCGTGAGTGAACCCAGGCGCTCTGAAAGGGTAGCCGTTCAAACAGGACAAACAATGACCTACAATACACTACACAGAAAATAAAAGATTGAGCAACACGACCCCCACTAAAACCATGAGTGAAGCCAGGCGCTCTGAAAGGGTAGCCGTTCAAACAGGGCAAACAATGACCTACAAAACACTACACAGAAAATAAAACATTGAGCAACACGACCCCCACTAAAACCGTGAGTGAAGCCAGGCGATCTGAAAGGGTAGCCGTTCAAACAGGACAAACAATGACCTACAAAACACTACACAGAAAATAAACCATTGAGCAACACGACCCCACTAAAACCGTGAGTGAACCCATGCGCTCTGGAAGGGTATTCGCTCAAACAGGACAAACAATGACCTACAAAACACTACACAGAAAATAAAACATTGAGCAACACGACCCCCACTAAAACCGAGAGTGAAGCCAGGCGCTCTGGAATGGTAATCGTTCAAGCAGGACAAACAATGACCTACAAAACACTACACAGAAAATAAAACATCGAGCAACACGACCCCACTAAAACCGTGAGTGAAGCCAGGCGCTCTGGAAGGGTAGCCGTTCAAACAGGAGAAACAATGACCTACAAAACACTACACAGAAAATAAAAGATTGAGCAACACGACCCCACAAAAACCGTGAGTGAAGCCAGGTGCTCTGAAAGGGTAGCCGTTCAAATAGGACAAACAATGACCTACAAAACACTACACAGAAAATAAAAAAAAAAGCAGCACGACCCCCACTAAAACCGTGAGTGAAGCCAGGCGCTCTGAAAGGGTAGCCGTTCAAACAGGACAAACAATGACCTACAAAACACTACACAGAAAATAAAAGAATGAGCAACACGACCCCCACTAAAGCCGTGAGTGAACCCAGGCGCTCTGAAAGGGTAGCCGTTCAAACAGGACAAACAATGACCTACAATACACTACACAGAAAATAAAAGATTGAGCAACACGACCCCCACTAAAACCATGAGTGAAGCCAGGCGCTCTGAAAGGGTAGCCGTTCAAACAGGGCAAACAATGACCTACAAAACACTACACAGAAAATAAAAGATTGAGCAACACGACCCCACTAAAACCGTGAGTGAACTCATGCGCTCTGGAAGGGTATTCGCTTAAACAGGACAAACAATGACCTACAAAACACTACACAGAAAATAAAAGATTGAGCAACACGACCCCCACTAAAACCGTGAGTGAAGCCAGGCTATCTGAAAGGGTAGCCGTTCAAACAGGACAAACAATGATCTACAAAACACTACACAGAAAATAAAAGATTGAGCAACACGATCCCTACTAAAACCGTGAGTGAAGCCAGGCGATCTGAAAGGGTAGCCGTTCAAACAGGACAAACAATGACCTACAAAACACTACACAGAAAATAAAAGATTGAGCAACACGACCCCACTAAAACCGAGAGTGAATCCAGGCGCTCTCAAAGGGTAATCGTTCAAACAGGAAAAACAATGACCTACAAAACACTACACAGAAAATAAAAGATTGAGCAACACAATCCCCACTAAAACCGTGAGTGAACCGATGCGCTCTGGAAGGGTATTCGCTCAAACAGGACAAACAATGACCTACAAAACACTACACAGAAAATAAAACATTGAGCAACACGACCCCATTAAAACCGAGAGTGAAGCCAGGCGCTCTGGAATGGTAATCGTTCAAGCAGGACAAACAATGACCTACAAAACACTACACAGAAAATAAAAGAATGAGCAACACGACCCCACTAAAACCGTGAGTGAATCCAGGCGCTCTGAAAGGGTAGCCGTTCAAATAGGACAAACAATGACCTACAAAACACTACACAGCAAATAAAAAATTGAGCAACACGATCCCCACTAAAACCGTGAGTTAACCCATGCGTTCTGAAAGGGTAGCCGTTCAAACAGGACAAACAATGACCTACAAAACACTACACAACAAATAAAAGATTGAGCAACACGACCTCCATTAAAACCGTGAGTGAAGCCAGGCGCTCTGAAAGGGTAGCCGTTCAAACAGGACAAACAATGACCTACAAAACACTACACAGCAAATAAAAGATTGAGCAACACGACCTCCACTAAAGCCATGAGTGAACGCAGGCGCTCTGAAAGGGTAGCCGTTCAAACAGGGCAAACAATGACCTACAAAACACTATACAGAAAATAAAAGAATGAGCAACACGACCCCCACTAAAACCGTGAGTGAAGCAAGGCGCTCTGGAAGGGTAGCGTTCAAACAGGACAAACAATGACCTACAATACACTACACAGAAAATAAAAGATTGAGCAACACGACCCCCACTAAAACCGTGAGTGAAGCCAGGCGATCTGAAAGGGTAGCCGTTCAAACAGGACAAACAATGACCTACAAAACACTACACAGAAAATAAAAGATTGAGAAACACGACCCCCACTAAAACCGTGAGAGAAGCTAGGCGCTCTGAAAGGGTAGCCGTACAAACAGGGCAAAGAATGACCTACAAAACACTACGCAGAAAATAAAAGATTGAGCAACACGACCCCCACTAACACCGTGAGTGAAGCAAGGCGCTCTGGAAGGGTAGCCGTTCAAACAGGACAAACAATGACCTACAATACACTACACAGAAAATAAAAGATTGAGCAACACGACCCCCACTAAAACCGTGAGTGAAGCCAGGCGATCTGAAAGGGTAGCCGTTCAAACAGGACAAACAATGACCTACAAAACACTACACAGAAAATAAAAGATTGAGCAACACGACCCCACTAAAACCGAGAGTGAATCCAGGCGCTCTCAAAGGGTAATCGTTCAAACAGGAGAAACAATGACCTACAAAACACTACACAGAAAATAAAACATTGAGCAACACGACCCCACTAAAACCGTGAGTGAAGCCAGGCGCTCTGGAAGGGTAGCCGTTCAAACAGGAAAAACAATGACCTACAAAACACTACACAGAAAATAAAAGAATGAGCAACACGACCCCCACTAAAGCCGTGAGTGAACCCAGGCGCTCTGAAAGGGTAGCCGTTCAAACAGGACAAACAATGACCTACAAAACACTACACAGAAAATAAAAGAATGAGCAACACGACCCCCACTAAAGCCGTGAGTGAACCCAGGCGCTCTGAAAGGGTAGCCGTTCAAACAGGACAAACAATGACCTACAATACACTACACAGAAAATAAAAGATTGAGCAACACGACCCCCACTAAAACCATGAGTGAAGCCAGGCGCTCTGAAAGGGTAGCCGTTCAAACAGGGCAAACAATGACCTACAAAACACTACACAGAAAATAAAACATTGAGCAACACGACCCCCACTAAAACCGTGAGTGAAGCCAGGCGATCTGAAAGGGTAGCCGTTCAAACAGGACAAACAATGACCTACAAAACACTACACAGAAAATAAACCATTGAGCAACACGACCCCACTAAAACCGTGAGTGAACCCATGCGCTCTGGAAGGGTATTCGCTCAAACAGGACAAACAATGACCTACAAAACACTACACAGAAAATAAAACATTGAGCAACACGACCCCCACTAAAACCGTCAGTGAAGCTAGGCGATCTGAAAGGGTAGCCGTTCAAACAGGACAAACAATGACCTACAAAACACTACACAGAAAATAAAAGATTGAGCAACACGATCCCCACTAAAACCGTGAGTGAAGCCAGGCGCTCTGGAATGGTAGTCGTTCAAACAGGACAAACAATGACCTACAAAACACTACACAGAAAATAAAAGATTGAGCAACACGATCCCCACTAAAACCGTGAGTGAAGCCAGGCGCTCTGGAAGGGTAGCCTTTCAAACAGGACAAACAATGACCTACAAAACACTACACAGAAAATAAAAGATTGAGCAACACGACCCCCACTAAAACCGTGAGTGAAACTAGGCGCTCTGAAAGGGTAGCCGTTCAAATAGGAAAAACAATGACCTATAAAACACTACACAGCAAATAAAAGATTGAGCAACACGACCCCCACTAAAACCGTGAGTGAAGCCAGGCGATCTGAAAGGGTAGCCGTTCAAACAGGACAAACAATGACCTACAAAACACTACACAGTAAATAAATAAAAGATTGAGCAACACGACCCCCACTAAAACCGTGAGTGAATCCAGGCGCTCTGAAAGGGTAGCCGTTCAAATAGGACAAACAATGACCTACAAAACACTACACAGCAAATAAAAGATTGAGCAACACGATCCCCACTAAAACCGTGAGTGAACCCATGCGTTCTGGAAGGGTAGCCGTTCAAACAGGACAAACAATGACCTACAAAACACTACACAGAAAATAAAAGAATGAGCAACACGATCCCCACTAAAACCGTGAGTTAACCCATGCGTTCTGGAAGGGTAGCCGTTCAAACAGGACAAACAATGACCTACAAAACACTACACAGAAAATAAAACATTGAGCAACACGATCCCCACTAAAACCGTGAGTGAAGCCAGGCGCTCTGGAAGGGTAGCCGTTCAAACAGGACAAACAATGACCTACAAAACACTGCACAGAAAATAAAAGATTGAGCAACACGACCCCCACTAAAACCGTGAGTGAACCCAGACGCTCTGAAAGGGTAGCCGTTCAAACAGGACAAACAATGACCTACAAAACGATACATAGAAAATAAAACATTGAGCAACACGATCCCACTAAAACCGTGAGTGAACCCAGGCGCTCTGAAAGGGTAGCCGTTCAAACAGGACAAACAAAGACCTACAAAACACTACACAGTAAATAAACAAAAGATTGAGCAACACGACCCCCACTAAAACCGTGAGTGAAGCCAGACCTTCTGGAATGGTAGCCGTTCAAACAGGACAAACAATGACCTACAAAACACTACACAGAAAATAAAAGATTGAGCAACACGATCCCCACTAAAACCGTGAGTGAAGCCAGGCGCTCTGGAAGGGTAGCCGTTCAAACAGGATAAACAATGACCTACAAAACACGACACAGAAAATAAAAGATTGAGCAACACGATCCCCACTAAAACCGTGAGTGAACCCAGGCGCTCTGAAAGGGTAGCCGTTCAAACAGGACAAACAAAGACCTACAAAACACTACACAGTAAATAAACAAAAGATTGAGCAACACGACCCCCACTAAAACCGTGAGTGAAGCCAGACCTTCTGGAATGGTAGTCGTTCAAACAGGACAAACAATGACCTACAAAACACTACACAGAAAATAAAAGATTGAGCAACACGACCCCCACTAAAACCGTGAGTGAAGCCAGGCGCTCTGAAAGGGTAGCCGTTTAAACAGGGCAAAGAATGACCTACAAAACACTACACAGAAAATAAAAGATTGAGCAACACGATCCCCACTAAAACCGTGAGGGAAGCCAGGCGCTCTGGAAGGGTAGCCGTTCAAACAGGATAAACAATGACCTACAAAACACGACACAGAAAATAAAAGATTGAGCAACACGATCTCCACTAAAACCGTGAGTGAACCCAGGCGCTCTGAAAGGGTAGCCGTTCAAACAGGACAAACAAAGACCTACAAAACACTACACAGTAAATAAACAAAAGATTGAGCAACACGACCCCCACTAAAACCGTGAGTGAAGCCAGGCGCTCTGAAAGGGTAGCCGTTTAAACAGGGCAAAGAATGACCTACAAAACACTACACAGAAAATAAAAGATTGAGCAACACGACCCCACTAAAACCGTGAGTGAACCCATGCGTTCTGGAAGGGTATTCGCTCAAACAGGACAAACAATGACCTACAAAACACTACACAGAAAATAAAACATTGAGCAACACGACCCCCACTAAAACCGTGAGTGAAGCCAGGCGATCTGAAAGGGTAGCCGTTCAAACAGGACAAACAATGACCTACAAAACACTACACAGAAAATAAAGCATTAAGCAACACGACCCCACTAAAACCGTGAGTGAACCCATGCGATCTGGAAGGGTATTCGCTACAACAGGACAAACAATGACCTACAAAACACTACACAGAAAATAAAACATTGAGCAACACAACCCCCACTAAAACCGTGAGTGAAGCATGGCGATCTGAAAGGGTAGCCGTTCAAACAGGACAAACAATGACCTACAAAACACTACACAGAAAATAAAAGATTGAGCAACACGACCCCCACTAAAACCGTGAGTGAACGCAGGCGCTCTGAAAGGGTAGCCGTTCAAACAGGACAAACAATGACCTACAAAACACTACACAGAAAATAAATGATTGAGCAACACGACCCCCACTAAAACCGTGAGTGAAACCAGGCGCTCTGAAAGGGTAGCCGTTCAAATAGGAAAAACAATGACCTATAAAACACTACACAGCAAATAAAAGATTGAGCAACACGACCCCCACTAAAACCGTGAGTGAAGCCAGGCGTTCTGAAAGGGTAGCCGTTCAAACAGGACAAACAATGACCTACAAAACACTACACAGTAAATAAATAAAAGATTGAGCAACACGACCCCCACTAAAACCGTGAGTGAATCCAAGCGCTCTGAAAGGGTAGCCGTTCAAATAGGACAAACAATGACCTACAAAACACTACACAGCAAATAAAAGATTGAGCAACACGATCCCCACTAAAACCGTGAGTGAACCCATGCGTTCTGGAAGGGTAGCCGTTCAAACAGGACAAACAATGACCTACAAAACACTACACAGAAAATAAAACATTGAGCAACACGATCCCCACTAAAACCGTGAGTGAACCCATGCGTTCTGGAAGGGTAGCCGTTCAAACAGGACAAACAATGACCTACAAAACACTACACAGAAAATAAAAGATTGAGCAACACGACCCCCACTAAAACCGTGAGTGAACCCAGGCGCTCTGAAAGGGTAGCCGTTCAAACAGGACAAACAATGACCTACAAAACACTACACAGAAAATAAATGATTGAGCAACACGATCCCCACTAAAACCGTCAGTGAAGCCAGGCGCTCTGGAATGGTAGCCGTTCAAACAGGGCAAACAATGACCTACAAAACACTACACAGAAAATAAAAGATTGAGCAACACGACCCCCACTAAAACCGTGAGTGAAACCAGGCGATCTGAAAGGTAGCCGTTCAAACAGGACAAACAATGATCTACAAAACACTACACAGAAAATAAAAGATTGAGCAACATGATCCCTACTAAAACCGTGAGTGAAGCCAGGCGATCTGAAAGGGTAATCGTTCAAACAGGACAAACAATGACCTACAAAACACTACACAGAAAATAAAAGATTGAGCAACACGACCCCCCCTAAAACCGTGATTGAACCCATGCGCTCTGGAAGGGTAGCCGTTCAAACAGGACAAACAATGACCTACAAAACACTACACAGAAAATAAAAGATTGAGCAACACGATCCCCACTAAAAGCGTGAGTGAACCCATGCGCTCTGGAAGGGTATTCGCTCAAACAGGACAAACAATGACCTACAAAACACTACACAGAAAATAAAACATTGAGCAACACGACCCCCACTAAAACCGTGAGTGAAGCCAGGCGATCTGAAAGGGTAGCCGTTCAAACAGGACAAACAATGACCTACAAAACACTACACAGAAAATAAAAGATTGAGCAACACGATCCCCACTAAAACGTGAGTGAAGCCAGGCGCTCTGGAATGGTAGTCGTTCAAACAGGACAAACAATGACCTACAAAACACTACACAGAAAATAAAAGATTGAGCAACACGGCCCCCACTAAAACCGTGAGTGAAACCAGGCGCTCTGAAAGGTAGCCGTTCAAATAGGAAAAACAATGACCTATAAAACACTACACAGCAAATAAAAGATTGAGCAACACGACCCCCACTAAAACCGTGAGTGAAGCCAGGCGTTCTGAAAGGGTAGCCGTTCAAACAGGACAAACAATGACCTACAAAACACTACACAGTAAATAAATAAAAGATTGAGCAACACGACCCCCACTAAAACTGTGAGTGAATCCAGGCGCTCTGAAAGGGTAGCCGTTCAAATAGGACAAACAATGACCTACAAAACACTACACAGCAAATAAAAGATTGAGCAACACGATCCCCACTAAAACCGTGAGTGAACCCATGCGTTCTGGAAGGGTAGCCGTTCAAACAGGACAAACAATGACCTACAAAACACTACACAGCAAATAAAACATTGAGCAACACGTTCCCCACTAAAACCGTGAGTGAACCCATGCGTTCTGGAAGAGTAGCCGTTCAAACAGGACAAACAATGACCTACAAAACACTACACAGAAAATAAAACATTGAGCAACACGATCTCCACTAAAACCGTGAGTGAAGCCAGGCGCTCTGGAAGGGTAGCCGTTCAAACAGGACAAACAATGACCTACAAAACACTGCACAGAAAATAAAAGATTGAGCAACACGACCCCCACTAAAACCGTGAGTGAACCCAGGCGCTCTGAAAGGGTAGCCGTTCAAACAGGACAAACAATGACCTACAAAACACTACACAGAAAATAAAACATTGAGCAACACGACCCCCACTAAAACTGTGAGTGAACCCAGGCGCTCTGAAAGGGTAGCCGTTCAAACAGGACAAACAAAGACCTACAAAACACTACACAGTAAATAAACAAAAGATTGAGCAACACGAACCCCACTAAAACCGTGAGTGAAGCCAGACCTTCTGGAATGGTAGTCGTTCAAACAGGACAAACAATGACCTACAAAACACTACACAGAAAATAAAAGATTGAGCAACACGATCCCCACTAAAACCGTGAAGGAAGCCAGGCGCTCTGGAAGGGTAGCCGTTCAAACAGGACAAACAATGACCTACAAAACACTACACAGAAAATAAAACATTGAGCAACACGATCCCCACTAAAACCGTGAGTTAACCTATGCGTTCTGGAAGGGTAGCCGTTCAAACAGGACAAACAATGACCTACAAAACACTACACAGCAAATAAAAGATTGAGCAACACGATCCCCACTAAAACCGTGAGTTAACCCATGCGTTCTGGAAGGGTAGCCGTTCAAACAGGACAAACAATGACCTACAAAACACTACACAGAAAATAAAACATTGAGCAACACGATCCCCACTAAAACCGTGAGTGAAGCCAGGCGCTCTGGAAGGGTAGCCGTTCAAACAGGACAAACAATGACCTACAAAACACTGCACAGAAAATAAAAGATTGAGCAACACGACCCCCACTAAAACCGTGAGTGAATCCAGGCGCTCTGAAAGGGTAGCCGTTCAAACAGGACAAACAATGACCTACAAAACACTACACAGAAAATAAAAGATTGAGCAACACGATCTCCACTAAAACCGTCAGTGAAGCCAGGCGCTCTGGAATGGTAGCCGTTCAAACAGGGCAAACAATGACCTACAAAACACTACACAGAAAATAAAAGATTGAGCAACACGACCCCCACTAAAACCGTGAGTGAAACCAGGCGATCTGAAAGGTAGCCGTTCAAACAGGACAAACAATGATCTACAAAACACTACACAGAAAATAAAAGATTGAGCAACATGATCCCTACTAAAACCGTGAGTGAAGCCAGGCGATCTGAAAGGGTAATCGTTCAAACAGGACAAACAATGACCTACAAAACACTACACAGAAAATAAAAGATTGAGCAACACGATCCCCTCTAAAACCGTGAGTGAACCCATGCGCTCTGGAAGGGTATTCGCTCAAACAGGAAAAACAATGACCTACAAAACACTACACAGAAAATAAAACACTGAGCAACACGACCCCCACTAAAACCGTGAGTGAAGCCAGGCGATCTGAAAGGGTAGCCGTTCAAACAGGACAAACAATGACCTACAAAACACTACACAGAAAATAAAAGATTGAGCAACACGATCCCCACTAAAACCGTGAGTGAAGCCAGGCGCTCTGGAATGGTAGTCGTTCAAACAGGACAAACAATGACCTACAAAACACTACACAGAAAATAAAACATTGAGCAACACGACCCCCACTAAAACCGTGAGTGAAACCAGGCGCTCTGAAAGGGTAGCCGTTCAAATAGGAAAAACAATGACCTATAAAACACTGCACAGCAAATAAAAGATTGAGCAACACGACCCCCACTAAAACCGTGAGTGAAGCCAGGCGTTCTGAAAGGGTAGCCGTTCAAACAGGACAAACAATGACCTACAAAACACTACACAGTAAATAAATAAAACATTGAGCAACACGACCCCCACTAAAACCGTGAGTGAATCCAGGCGCTCTGAAAGGGTAGCCGTTCAAATAGGACAAACAATGACCTACAAAACACTACACAGCAAATAAAAGATTGAGCAACTCGATCCCCACTAAAACCGTGAGTTAACCCATGCGTTCTGGAAGGGTAGCCGTTCAAACAGGACAAACAATGACCTACAAAACACTACACAGAAAATAAAACATTGAGCAACACGATCCCCACTAAAACCGTGAGTTAACCCATGCGTTCTGGAAGGGTAGCCGTTCAAACAGGACAAACAATGACCTACAAAACACTACACAGAAAATAAAACATTGAGCAACACGATCCCCACTAAAACCGTGAGTGAAGCCAGGTGCTCTGGAAGGGTAGCCGTTCAAATAGGACAAACAATGACCTATAAAACACTGCACAGAAAATAAAAGATTGAGCAACACGATCTCCACTAAAACCGTGAGTGAACCCAGGCGCTCTGAAAGGGTAGCCGTTCAAACAGGACAAACAATGACCTGCAAAACACTACACAGCAAATAAAAGAGTGAGCAACACGATCCCCACTAAAACCGTGAGTGAACCCAGGCGCTCTGAAAGGGTAGCCGTTCAAACAGGACAAACAATGACCTACAAAACACTACACAGTAAATAAACAAAAGATTGAGCAACACGACCCCCACTAAAACCGTGAGTGAAGCCAGACCTTCTGGAATGGTAGCCGTTCAAACAGGACAAACAATGACCTACAAAACACTACACAGAAAATAAAAGATTGAGCAACACGATCCCCACTAAAACCGTGAGTGAACCCAGGCGCTCTGAAAGGGTAGCCGTTCAAACAGGACAAACAATGACCTACAAAACACTACACAGTAAATAAACAAAAGATTGAGCAACACGACCCCCACTAAAACCGTGAGTGAAGCCAGACCTTCTGGAATGGTAGCCGTTCAAACAGGACAAACAATGACCTACAAAACACTACACAGAAAATAAAACATTGAGCAACACGATCCCCACTAAAACCGTGAGTTAACCTATGCGTTCTGGAAGGGTAGCCGTTCAAACAGGACAAACAATGACCTACAAAACACTACACAGCAAATAAAAGATTGAGCAACACGACCCCCACTAAAACCGTGAGTGAACCCAGGCGATCTGAAAGGGTAGCCGTTCAAACAGGACAAACAATGACCTACAAAACACTACACAGCAAATAAAACATTGAGCAACACAATCCCCACTAAAACCGTGAGTGAACCCAGGCGCTCTGAAAGGGTAGCCGTTCAAACAGGACAAGCAAAGACCTACAAAACACTACACATTAAATAAACAAAAGATTGAGCAACACTACCCGCACTAAAACCGTGAGGGAAGCCAGGCGCTCTGGAAGGGTAGCCGTTCAAACAGGACAAACAATGACCTACAAAACACTACACAAAAAATAAAAGATTGAGCAACACGACCCCCACTAAAACCGTGAGTGAAGCCAGGCGATCTGAAAGGGTAGCTGTCCAAACAGGACAAACAATGACCTACAAAACACTACACAGAAAATAAAAGATTGAGAAACACGACCCCCATTAAACCGTGAGTGAAGCCAGGCGCTCTGGAACGGTAGCCGTTCAAACAGGGCAAACAATGACCTACAAAACACTGCACAGAAAATAAAAGATTGAGCAACACGACCCCCACTAAAACCGTGAGTGAACCCAGGCGCTCTGAAAGGGCAGCCGTTCAAACAGGACAAACAATGACCTACAAAACACTACACAGAAAATAAAAGATTGAGCAACACGATCCCCACTAAAACCGTCAGTGAAGCCAGGCGCTCTGGAATGGTAGCCGTTCAAACAGGGCAAACAATGACCTACAAAACACTACACAGAAAATAAAAGATTGAGCAACACGACCCCCACTAAAACCGTGAGTGAAACCAGGCGATCTGAAAGGGTAATCGTTCAAACAGGACAAACAATGACCTACAAAACACTACACAGAAAATAAAAGATTGAGCAACACGACCCCCCTAAAACCGTGAGTGAACCCATGCGCTCTGGAAGGGTAGCCGTTCAAACAGGACAAACAATGACCTACAAAACACTACACAGAAAATAAAAGATTGAGCAACACGATCCCCTCTAAAACCGTGAGTGAACCCATGCGCTCTGGAAGGGTATTCGCTCAAACAGGACAAACAATGACCTACAAAACACTACACAGAAAATAAAACACTGAGCAACACGACCCCCACTAAAACCGTGAGTGAAGCCAGGCGATCTGAAAGGGTAGCCGTTCAAACAGGACAAACAATGACCTATAAAACACTACACAGAAAATAAAAGATTGAGCAACACGATCCCCACTAAAACCGTGAGTGAAGCCAGGCGCTCTGGAATGGTAGTCGTTCAAACAGGACAAACAATGACCTACAAAACACTACACAGAAAATAAAAGATTGAGCAACACGAACCCCACTAAAACCGTGAGTGAAACCAGGCGCTCTGAAAGGGTAGCCGTTCAAATAGGAAAAACAATGACCTATAAAACACTGCACAGCAAATAAAAGATTGAGCAACACGACCCCCACTAAATCCGTGAGTGAAGCCAGGCGTTCTGAAAGGGTAGCCGTTCAAACAGGACAAACAATGACCTACAAAACACTACACAGTAAATAAATAAAACATTGAGCAACACGACCCCCACTAAAACCGTGAGTGAATCCAGGCGCTCTGAAAGGGTAGCCGTTCAAATAGGACAAACAATGACCTACAAAACACTACACAGCAAATAAAAGATTGAGCAACACGATCCCCACTGAAACCGTGAGTTAACCCATGCGTTCTGGAAGGGTAGCCGTTCAAACAGGACAAACAATGACCTACAAAACACTACACAGAAAATAAAACATTGAGCAACACGATCCCCACTAAAACCGTGAGTTAACCCATGCGTTCTGGAAGGGTAGCCGTTCAAACAGGACAAACAATGACCTACAAAACACTACACAGAAAATAAAAGATTGAGCAACACGATCCCCACTAAAACCGTGAGTGAAGCCAGGCGCTCTGGAAGGGTAGCCGTTCAAATAGGACAAACAATGACCTATAAAACACTGCACAGAAAATAAAAGATTGAGCAACACGATCTCCACTAAAACCGTGAGTGAACCCAGGCGCTCTGAAAGGGTAGCCGTTCAAACAGGACAAACAATGACCTACAAAACACTACACAGCAAATAAAAGAGTGAGCAACACGATCCCCACTAAAACCGTGAGTGAACCCAGGCGCTCTGAAAGGGTAGCCGTTCAAACAGGACAAACAATGACCTACAAAACACTACACAGTAAATAAACAAAAGATTGAGCAACACGACCCCCACTAAAACCGTGAGTGAAGCCAGACCTTCTGGAATGGTAGCCGTTCAAACAGGACAAAC
The DNA here is from genome assembly GCA_963383655.1 of Bathymodiolus septemdierum. NCBI lineage: Eukaryota > Metazoa > Mollusca > Bivalvia > Mytilida > Modiolidae > Bathymodiolus > Bathymodiolus septemdierum. Next base: position 99,308,279 of record OY726517.1, on the reverse strand, counting down.
AATGACCTACAAAACACTACACAGAAAATAAAAGATTGAGCAACACGATCCCCACTAAAACCGTGAGGGAAGCCAGGCGCTCTGGAAGGGTAGCCGTTCAAACAGGACAAACAATGACCTACAAAACACTACACAGAAAATAAAACATTGAGCAACACGATCCCCACTAAAACCGTGAGTTAACCTATGCGTTCTGGAAGGGTAGCCGTTCAAACAGGACAAACAATGACCTACAAAACACTACACAGCAAATAAAAGATTGAGCAACACGACCCCCACTAAAACCGTGAGTGAACCCAGGCGATCTGAAAGGGTAGCCGTTCAAACAGGACAAACAATGACCTACAAAACACTACACAGCAAATAAAAGATTGAGCAACACAATCCCCACTAAAACCGTGAGTGAACCCAGGCGCTCTGAAAGGGTAGCCGTTCAAACAGGACAAGCAAAGACCTACAAAACACTACACAGTAAATAAACAAAAGATTGAGCAACACGACCCGCACTAAAACCGTGAGGGAAGCCAGGCGCTCTGGAAGGGTAGCCGTTCAAACAGGACAAACAATGACCTACAAAACACTACACAAAAAATAAAAGATTGAGCAACACGACCCCCACTAAAACCGTGAGTGAAGCCAGGCGATCTGAAAGGGTAGCTGTCCAAACAGGACAAACAATGACCTACAAAACACTACACAGAAAATAAAAGATTGAGAAACACGACCCCCATTAAACCGTGAGTGAAGCCAGGCGCTCTGGAACGGTAGCCGTTCAAACAGGGCAAACAATGACCTACAAAACACTACATAGAAAATAAAAGATTGAGCAACACGACCCCCACTAAAATCGTGAGTGAAGCTAGGCGCTCTGAAAGGGTAGCCATCGAAACAGGAAAAACAATGACCTACAAAACACTACACAGAAAATAAAAGATTGAGAAACACGACCCCCACTAAAACCGTGAGTGAAGCCAGGCGCTCTGAAAGGGTAGCCGTACAAACAGGGCAAACAATGACCTACAAAACACTACGCAGAAAATAAAAGATTGAGCAACACGACCCCCACTAACACCGTGAGTGAAGCAAGGCGCTCTGGAAGGGTAGCGTTCAAACAGGACAAACAATGACCTACAATACACTACACAGAAAACAAAAGATTGAGCAACACGACCCCACTAAAACCGTGAGTGAAGCCAGACCTTCTGGAATGGTAGCCGTTCAAACAGGACAAACAATGACCTACAAAACACTACACAGAAAATAAAAGATTGAGCAACACGATCCCCACTAAAACCGTGAGGGAAGCCAGGCGCTCTGGAAGGGTAGCCGTTCAAACAGGACAAACAATGACCTACAAAACACTACACAAAAATTCAAAGATTGAGCAACACGACCCCCACTAAACCCGTGAGAGAAGCCAGGCGCTCTGAAAGGGTACCCGTCCAAACAGGACAAACAATGACCTACAAAACACTACACAGAAAATAAAAGATTGAGCAACACGACCCCCACTAAAACCGTGAGTGAAGCCAGGCGATCTGAAAGGGTAGCCGTCCAAACAGGACAAACAATGACCTACAAAACACTACACAGAAAATAAAAGATTGAGAAACACGACCCCCACTAAAACCGTGAGTGAAGCCAGGCGCTCTGAAAGGGTAGCCGTACAAACAGGGCAAACAATGACCTACAAAACACTACGCAGGTGAAGCCAGGCGCTCTGGAAGGGTAGCGTTCAAACAGGACAAACAATGACCTACAATACACTACACAGAAAATAAAAGATTGAGCAACACGACCCCCACTAAAACTGTGAGTGAAGCCAGGCGATCTGAAAGGGTAGCCGTTCAAACAGGACAAACAATGACCTACAAAACACTACACAGAAAATAAAAGATTGAGCAACACAATCTCCACTAAAACCGTGAGTGAACCCATGCGCTCTGGAAGGGTATTCGCTCAAACAGGACAAACAATGACCTACAAAACACTACACAGAAAATAAAAGATTGAGAAACACGACCCCCCACTAAAACCGTGAGTGAAGCCAGGCGCTCTGAAAGGGTAGCCGTACAAACAGGGCAAACAATGACCTACAAAACACTACGCAGAAAATAAAAGATTGAGCAACACGATCCCCACTAACACCGTGAGTGAAGCAAGGCGCTCTGGAAGGGTAGCCGTTCAAACAGGACAAACAATGACCTACAATACACTACACAAAAAATAAAAGATTGAGCAACACGACCCCCACTAAAACCGTGAGTGAAGCCAGGCGATCTGAAAGGGTAGCCGTTCAAACAGGACAAACAATGACCTACAAAACACTACATAGAAAATAAAAGATTGAGCAACACGACCCCCACTAAAATCGTGAGTGAAGCCAGGCGCTCTGAAAGGGTAGCCATCGAAACAGGAAAAACAATGACCTACAAAACACTACACAGAAAATAAAAGATTGAGAAACACGACCCCCACTAAAACCGTGAGTGAACCCAGGCGCTCTGAAAGGGTAGCCGTTCAAATAGGACAAACAATGACCTACAAAACACTACACAGAAAATAAAAGATTGAGCAACACGACCCCCACTAAAACCGTGAGTGAACCCATGCGCTCTGGAAGGGTAGTCGTTCCTGCTCCATTAGTGACACCTGTCGTGTTACTGTTAAAACAACACGAACATCATGATATATGGAAATTGTGTTGAACACCAATATACCTGAATGGATACAAATAACATAAATAAAACATGAACCACTAAAACCAAATGGATGTAAATGTATCGTTTTTAATTGGCAGACATCAAAACTAAGGTCTGTAATGTTACTAACACCAATACAATGCCAGAACAAACAAAATTTGATTGAACAAAATTGTGGAGAGGAATTGACCAGACTTCACAAGAACTATGCATATTGGTTTGTAGATTCTGAATATAATATGTGACAGCTCCGTCTTTGTAATTTCTATTTAGAAATATTTTGCTTCAATTTAACCTGTAATTTTTTTCTACGCCCCCCTCCCCCTATTATGATCATTCTACTTATCACTGTTTACCAATGTTATCAGTATCTAATTATAATTAGGGAGACAGATTTATATAAGTTTAATAACTTGTTTCTGAATCCCATTGGACATTGTAAGTATATATATATTTGAATAATTGTATGTTGAAATTTCTTGAAATAAATATTGTTTAAACTAACACAAATAAACAAGTAAAATTGTATTAATCTATTGACGGTACCCTGCAAACATCTATTGTAGATGTTTACGAACTGTACTAAGTTCAATTTTATGTGGTTATTTCAATACGTTTTGTTTCTTTCTATTTTGTCCTGCTCCTGACAAGTGGGGCAAATTATGCCACCATACACAACACAAGCGCAGGTTACCATTGTCACACGAAATAACCTAAATCCCTAATACATTTAGTTTACATAGGGATTTTGGTCATTTCGTGTGATGGTTGTTAGAGGGCCCTGTGTCTACATAATAGTAAATTATCCACTCCTGGTCTAAATTAATACATTACAACCTGTTTATCAAATCGAGAATTTTAACAAGGACTATATCTATCTGATAAATTACGAGAAACATAGACGTAATCCTTTGTTTCAGAAATTCTACAGTCGCCATCATGAATTGGTTGATTCACAGTAAACAACGTCTTTCAAAATAAATGTACAACCCTTTTAAAACATATATATCAGACATATCATTCTGTGTTTAATTGATAAAAAACACATACATTTTTTTGTATTTCTGTGTTTTTATATTCAACACTTTCAAATGTGTTTTGGTTTAAACTTACTGGTTTTTATACGGGTGTTTAAAGTGTATCAAGTCAGCAGTGTTTCCGTTATATTCCTGAATTTTGTAACATTTTTGTATGAAAAATGTCACTCTGTGTCTGTTGTGACATTATTAGGCTAATTTGAACATGATAGCAACAAAAGTTCAATTTGATGTTTTTTAACTTAAGGTGTGAAACCTATAATTAATTTCTTTAAGGTTTTCTACTAAATTTGTGTTTTTTCGAGCCTACCTGACCATTTTATCTTAAGTTTTTCTTAAATTATTTATTTTTAATTTTTTATATTAATTTTATTCCTGTAAATAAGGATAATAACAAAATTACCGAACTCCGAACAATCTTACAAAGCCGGGAAAGTCAAAACTCATAATTATATAAACAGACAAAATCAGTCAACAACCGGAAAACTGTGAAAACCGTAATGACCCTGACTTGGTACAGGCATTTCTAAAGAAATGGTGGGTTGAATCAGATAAATGATACGTATTATAAACCATGTTATGAGAACAAAATCACGTCCTAATCACATTTTTGGTCACTTAATATCATCATTTAATAAATAATTCATTTTCACTAAAAGATAATAATTGTCGTTTAAGTAAATAAATAATTATACTCATATAAATATTGAACAATATTATAAAACAATAATGCGGTCCGAGTTGTCTTAACATACGGGCCGACTAGTTCTCGCTCACGGGCCGATTTGTCCTCGCTTACGGGCCGATTTGTATCGGTCCGAGTTGTCCGCGGGCCGAGTTGTCCGGCATTCATTTGAACCAATGTATTTATATCAGTATTTTAAAGGTATAATGTTGTTGAGTTTGTTAATTGTTTTGAAAGTTTTTTTGCGTTGAAAGTTAATATTCAATACATGAGTATAAAACAAGCATTTTCATTGTTTTTTGTGTGCAGCTTGTCTTCCAGCATCATTAACTATACATGTCCCAATTTCCAAACTACATGCGCAATGGCATTTATGCTTACACTTCAACAGTTTGAACTTCCAACGCTTCCTTCAATTCCATCCAACGGTCATGTTGGTGGCCTATGTTAATTCTTGTTTTATTATAATTCCCCAAAACTTCTGTCCTATTTCTTTCTCTGGAAGAATCAGTTAAAATTCTTGTACGACCGCATGCAGGTTTTCCATCAGCAGACATTTTTGTCGTACAGACAGGAATTTATGTTCGAGATGTGTTTTTATGAAAATAAAAGCGAATGGATGGACTTTTTACTTTAAAACTCGATAATTAATGTTAATTTATGTTTTTAATGTATTCCTTGTAAAAAATATCTGGACAAAAAAAATCACCAAAATAAACAACATTTTACCTTTAATCATTGTATTTGCTGTGATATTTTATATTATTTTTTTATTTTTATTATATTTTTGTATTATATATTTTATATATTAAAAACCTGGTAATAAAAACGTAGATATTAGATTTAGTGAACATGATACCTTTCTGGAATTATCTTTATCAGGTACACTCAAAGATATAATTGATAACATGCAGCTGCACAACTTTATCAGAAAGAATATTAACACAATTATATTCTTCATCAGATATATTATAATCTGCAAGAAATTAATCTAAATAGGAGGGACCGTTTGGTCGTGGTCGTATGGTAGTTGAATTTCCAACTACCTGTGCAATCGATGCCTATCACCGCTATAGTTGTGGGTTCGAACCCGTTCATGGCGAGGTGTATACGATACAACATTATGTGATAAAGTTTGTCATTGACTTTCAACAGATCGGTGGTTTTCTCCGAGTACTCCGGTTTTCTCCACCAATAAAACTGATCACCACAATAGCTGAAATATTGTTTAAAGTGGCGGTAAATACTATAAGCCCAAGCTTTTATCTAAATAGGATCTGGACATGTTCAGGAAAGCGCTCATCAAATGATTTCTGTAAATAATTATTGCAAAAATATTGTTCACAGAAATATTTACCTCGAACTTATTGTGGAGTATCATGAAACTATTGGTTCAAGCAGTGCTTTAAAAAATTAAATCAGTTGGTAATCTTTGCAATTACATTATCAAAAATAAATGCAGAGGTGCACACACTCAGCATATGACCACATCGTGTCAACAATAAAGAACTTTCCAGCCATCATTTCTGCAAGGTTTAGTTCAAACTGGCATAATAGTTTCAAAGGAAAACATGTTTTGTATATTAGTCAATCAGAAACAAAATTGCCATATATCAGTCATGCCTTTTGTCTGATCATAATGAAAAGAGAATTTTTTTGAAAAGGATCTTCTAAACATCATTCCTGTAAAGTTTGGTTCCTACTGGCAATTGACGGGCAGGTACTCTGGATGTGTTACTTTCACCATCGTCTATTTGGCAATTTATAACACAATGTATGTTAATGACCCATCTCTTATCAGCTGCCTTTAAAGGGGTAGTGATGCTATCGCAGAGTAGCATTCACTTTAGACAGGAATTAATTAATCTAATCTCATATGTAAAAAGGGGAGGTTACCGTGCTATGTCAGAGTGCAGCACATATCAATGATTACTTCAGACTGACTACGTAAGACTGAGAGAGAAATATGATCATTTATATATTTATTCACATACACTATCTTACATTGCCCTTAGAGAATCATCTCTGCTAGTTTTTGAAACAAAAGATGCTTGTCCCGTCGAGTGGTTTGACGGCTGTTGTAAGACAATCACTGCCTGCGAAACATTGGTTGACAGAAACTCGACGGATTTCTACTGTTAAATGTGAGAATTATTGTCCCGTCGAGTGCTCTGACGGCTGTTGTAAGACAATTCTGCCTGAAAAACAGTGGTTGACAGAAACTTGACGGGTTTCTACTGTTAAATGTGAGAATTCTTGTCCCGTCGAGTACTCTGATGGCTGTTGTAAGACAATTGCTGCCTGCGAAACAGTGGTTGACAGAAACTCGACGGGTTCTCCACTATCAATTTGTAATGTAATGAAATGTTAGATTTCATTGATTAAACATTAAGTTGAATAGAACTTGGGGGATAAAATGCCACTTTACAAGACTAACCAGTGATAAAATGCAAGGAATGGGCTTGATGGAGCTGAGATAACCTCTCACATGCGAAATGAAGGCTGGTTGATAGGGGAGGTTGTGGGGAAATTATTAACGTGCGACACAATCACTGCTTATAATATTGTAATAAGATGACCGCTTATAATACCCTCAATAAACTACATAGATTCAACATGTGTAAAAGGACAACTTAAAGAAACTTTCATATTGTAAACAAATAACTCAACCAAGATGCAGAGATAACATCATTTATAGACATTCATTATTGTCGTGAATTTCAAGAATATCATCATTATTTCATTCAGAAGATTGTGACTGGACATTTTAGTGACATTAGAATACTTATATCGTGGGTTATATGTAATTTGCTTCATACAAATTGATATTTGTGTGTGATCCCAAAGCATGTTTACCAAGTCCGTATACGTAATTTAAACCCTCCCGGTCCTTCTAAGTAATCTATATCATGACAGGTCTACCTTTTACTCAATTATTGCCATATAACTTCTATATAATTTCAGATTAGAGATAAATCGATCCTTTTCGTCTGTACCAAAACATGTTTTCACAACGTAGTCCGCCATTTTGTTGGTCATATGACCATAACAAGTTTTTGTCAGTTTGTGTCCTAAAAGTAATATCCTATGAGAAATAAGGCAAATTTTGTTAAAAGGAAACTAGATAAGTTTTCTTGCCATATTTAATAAGTATTGGATAAAGTTTTATATATATTAATATAGGAACTTTATCTTAACCATATTACCCAAAATGTTATAATTATTACGTGCGTCATCTGCAATACTTGCGGCACCGCCTAACGATGGGAAATGTTCTAGTTCAGAGAAATTTACGTTTGTTTTGTTAAATAAATTAAAGTATAAGGTGGAACTTACCCCCTTTTAATTATATTTTTATATCACTATATATATGTTTATTTGTACACTGAGAATGACAAGACAAAGAAAGAATAGAACAACACAAATAAATATTTGTTCTAAACTGATTTGAGCTTTATGCTTGAGTATATATAGACCCAAAACTTTAGTATATCACAATCCTGACCAGGGCAACATTACCGTCAACAAACCCTCCCAACACACTCGGCTTACGGGAGCAGTTTGTTACAATATGAACGAAACAAGAAGACTGAATATCATTCTCTTATCAACCATCTGCAAAAGTAATTAAATAAATCTCTCACAACCCCAAAGAGATACATAATTTTAACTGTCTGTCGTTGTCAGTACTGGCTACAAGAAGACATAAATTCTCAACCGGAAAGAAAAACAAATACACAAGTAACATTAATTCTGTTCGACTGGAAAACATCAGAATCGTTCATTTATAGGACGTATGAAGACTGATTATAAACCCAACTTATTTACAATAACTAAGCATTTATAATCAGTTTAATTAACCCGAATGTATGCGAATCCAGTGCATTGAGATTAGGGAAAATAACGACCTCAGCATACTAATGTTGTCTGTATACCTCCCAGCAAAAAGAAGAAAAAACCATCTCGTGGAATATCAGGAGACAATTGACCAGATGTATGAACTTTATCAAAAATATGAAGGAACTCATAAGATAATAATAGGAGGGGATAACAATGAAGACCTGAATGAAAAACAAAGTACAAAACGCAACAAATACGTACATGATTTTTATAAAGGATTGTGCTCTAACTTTTGACAATACAACTAAAACGTTCGTTAACTCTCTTGGACAGGAGTCCTCGGAAATCGTCTACTTTCTACATAACTTACCTGTTGGCGAATGCACCACAAAACGAAAATTAGCAAAAGGCAAAACAACAGCAATTGTAGCAAGGAAGATTGATTGGGAAAAAGTAGACAAGGAGTGGTATTCGGCATTAACTGACACAAAAACTATCAACCTTAAATCAAAGTCAAAAGATGGAGAAACCCAAACAGAGATTGAAAACACCATCCTAGAAACATGTGCTATTTTACAACAAAGCGCAAGTACAACATCATCAATAGAGAGAACTTTCAAAGCAAAACGAAACTTAAAGTTTGGAACAATGAGATAAAATCATCTCTGCAAGCATCACGGAGAAAGTAGAAAGCGTGGAAAGACCAGATGCAAGCAATGTATTATTAGTAGAAAAAAAGCAATCAAAAAGGCTGTTCCGAAAGGCAGTAAGAACAGAAATAGCAGAGCAAAGAAATAAGGAGGAAATTAATCTTGGATACAAAAACAGGAGACATGAAAATTTTCCATAAACTGGTCCGCAATAATAGGAAAAAGGGAAACGAGGCAGTTGTAGAACTGGATGTGAACGGGGAGAAATACTCTGGTAGTGATAACATTATCCATGGTTTTCGCCAACTTGCCACATTTAATCCGGAAACTAGGTTAGATGAACAGTATCATAATATAGTGGAAGATGACATCAATACAATAAACTATTTAGTACAACATAAAGATATAAAGAATGTCAGTATGGACGAAATTAACAAAGCTACACAATTCTTGAATATAAAAGGAAAGTCTGCTGACTACCATGGTCTAACAATAGAACACATCATTTATGCGGGCAAAGAAATACAACTACTTGCAGGGTTACACTAATGTCCTGATATCTTTTTTATTATCCAATGGATTGAGTTCAAATTTGAAAATGTTACATACATTAGCATATATTTAACAAATATTTTTAGGTGGAAATAATTTGACCTGAAAATTGTCATGAAATGTCATGAAAAGTACATAAAGGCCTATATCTTTTTTATTATCCAATGGATTGAGTTCAAATTTGAAAATGTTAAATACATTAGCATATATTTAACGAATATTTTTAGAAAATAAAAAAAAAAATTTTTAGGTGGAAATAATTTGACCTGAAAAATGTCATGAAATTTTCAGGTCAAATTATTTCCACCTAAAACATTTTTTTTTTATATATTCTTTAAAGTAATATGAAATGCCAAAATCATTATTTTCAGTTTTCTAAAAATTTCTGATATATGTAAAGATTAAGTATATAAAAAACGTAAACCATTCACTTTTTGAGAGCTACCATATATAATTCAGGAGAAAACGTCATTTTATTCTGTCTTAGATAATTCTTGCTACCCGGACAATAATGCAAATCATATGCTATTGACCTCAGATTTGAACTCATTCGGTAGAGATTGTGTGCATGCTCCGTTATAGTGTTGATGAAGAAAATGTCGGAGGCAAAGAAATTGAAGCCAGGTCCGAAGCGTAAATTGCAGTTGATAATCTATAAGGTAAAACATACATGAAAGAATTTCTTTGCAAGGCAAGAAATTTAACTTCTTTCAAACCCAGAATGATACATGTGCTCACCTGTTTACGTTGGTGATGAAATTTCATGATCGGCAATCATCGGAACGGTGCATCCGAAAGTTAATTAGACGCTATTGTCTTGAAAAAACACGTACGAGATGGAATGATTTTCTGTTCTTAATCACAGATGATCGTGATTTTCGTCCTCAAACATGCGCGAATGGTTTAGTTTTTAGGGAATGTAAACATATCAAGAATATTTTTGAAGATGTTTATTTCACCAAAAACTCGTTTCATATTACTTTAAATATATGCTAATGTATTTAACATTTTCAAATTTGAGCTCAATCCATTGGTTAATAATAAAAAAAAAAGATATAGGCCTTTATGTACTTTTCAGAACCTTTTCAGGACATTTCATGACAATTTCCAGGTCAAATTATTTCCACCTCACAATATTTTTTTCCATTTTTGTTAAATATTCGTTAAATATATGCTAATGTGTTTAACATTTTCAAATTTGAACTCAATCCATTGGAAAATAAAAAAGATATACCGTAGGCCTTTATGTAATTTTCAGGACATTTCAGGTCAATTTTCAGGACATTAGTGTAACCCCTACTTGCAATGCTAATTGGTGAAATTTTCGAACGCGGAGGCATCCCAGAATCACTAAAGATGGGCCTTTTAACACCAATATTCGAAAACAAGGGAACAAAACAACAAGCTGTTAATTACAGAGGAATTACTGTGTTACCCGTTATTGGCAAGATTATTGAAACTACATGTATCATCAAAAATCGTACTCAAAGATACGTTCTGGAAACACAAAGCAAACGATAGAGAGACTTTACAGCAGGATCCTCACCGATGAATTCCGCACTTCCAATTGAAGAAGCCTACAGAGATTCAAAAGACAACAACACTACTTTACAACTACATGTAGTACTATATATTAGACGCAAAAGCCGCTTTCGATACCGTCATACATAAGTCATTTGCTAAGGAAAGTCTATCTTACAGGTATCGACGAAAAACACTGAACCTTAATCAAAGACCTACATGAAAATGCACAAAGTTCAATAAAGTGGGAAGGAAATATATCAACACCTTTGGTAGTTAAACAGGGAGCCCGAAAAGGAGGCATTCTAAGTACCGACTTGTACAAATTATACATCAATCAACTCCTCAACTTGTACGAAACAATGGGAATTGGCTATCAAATAGGAAACATCAGCACTAACAGTACAGCATGTGCAGACGACACCGCACTCGTCAGTAATCAATTAGATCAAACGCAAATTCTCATCAATACAGTATATGATTACGCATACATGGAAGGATATCAATTACATCCAACCAAGTGTCGTAGTGAACATCACTCATAAAGGGGACCACTCTAATGAGTGACCAACAAGAATTTACCCTAGGTCCAAATAAAATGGCTATGGTAGAAAAAGCTACGCACATTGGTATCATTAGAACTCATTCCTTGAAAGAAAACATGTGTGCAAATGTTGATGAGAACATTAAAAAAGCAAGACGTAATGCATATAGCTTATTCGGCAGCGGTTTCCATGGATATAATGGACTGGATATCGACACCATGCTGCACTTGTTCAAAATATATGTAACACCTGTTCTCCTCAACGGACTTGAACTGATTCTACCAACTGCTAACTGTCTAATGCAAATTGAAAACTTCCAGAAAAAGATGCTGAAGCAAATCCTCTCCTTACCACCAAATGTAGCCGACATAGCGGTGTACATTCTAACTGGGGTACTGCCAATTGAGCCACACATTCATATAAGAGCATTAAGCCTATTCAACAACATATGCCATCAGTCTGAGTCAGGTGTGGAACACATGTTAGCAAAACGTCAATTAAGACTTAAGGGCAACGTTGGTTCATTGCCATCAAAATCATATTGAGGAAATACGACCTACTTGAAGCCGTATGGTATCTTGACAACCCAGTAATGAAATCAATTTGGACTGCTCTCATCAAGAAAACTGTGTATAAATATTGGTGCAAATCGATAACAGATATGAAGCCTCTATATTCAGGACTTCAATATCTTTCATATGAAAACCTTGGGAATGGAAAAATTCACCCTATTTTCAAAGTAAACTATCATTCGCCAGTAGATGTAGCCAGGCTGCCAGTCAAACTAAAACTACTGACAGGGTCGTACATTTTGTAGAGCAAAATAATAAAAATGTACAAAAGCGAGACCGACCCAAGATGCCTATTATACAAAAGGGAAGCAGAAAACGAAGAACACTTCATACTCAAATGTAAAAAATTGAGCTCCATCAGAAATCCGATTATTGAAGAAATATCTATGCCACTCAATAAGTGCAATATTGAATTCCAAGAACTTTCAAACCCGGAGAAAATACAGCTTATATTGGACATAACAACAATAGCGAAAAGATGGAAATTACCCCCGGCCAGTGTAGTAATTGCGCCTGTTAAATCAAATACATTTAGCGCGTTACAGAATAGTTTGCATTAAGTAGAGTACCTATCGCATAGGAAGACAATTTGTACAATCAATAACGTGTGATAATCATTTATTCAGTAGAACTACACGAGTGCATTTTAGATTTTAACGATTTTTACATTTTAAAGCAAGAGAATTAAATGTTTATTGTGTAAAGAAAAGCGGAGTGGTCGTTTTTTCTTTGCATGGTTTAATTAAATACCGTTATTAGCTCACCTGTGTGAGCTATTGCCATCACTTGGCGTCCGTCGTCCGTTTGTAAACTTTTTCAAAAATCTTCTCCTCTGAAACCACTGGGCCAGTTTAAACCAAACTTGGCCTGAATCATCCTTAGGGGGTTCCCTTTAAAAGTTATGTCCGATAGCCACGCCCTCCATCTAAGATGGCTGCCATTACTAAAAATATAATTTCTTCAAATGGCCAAAACTGCCAGAATATGCCAAAATTTGAACTGTATAAGCATAATGGTGAGCTTTTTAACATATATTACTGGATTTTTTTATGAACTTTTTGCCGATTTTGACCGGTTATGCAAATTAGGCATAAATAAGCAAAAAATCATTTAAAAATCTTCTTGTTAGAAACCACTTGGCCAATTTCAACCAAACTTAGTCTGAATGACCCTTAGGTGGTCTCCTTTTAAAATTGTGTCCATCAGCGTCGCCCTGTATCCATGATGGCTGCCGTTACTAAAAATAGAAATGTCTTCAAATGGCCAAAACTGCTCTATTTTAAGCCAGAATATACCCAAATTTGAACTGTATAAGCATAATGATCAGCTTTTTTAACAAATATTACGGGATTTTTTATGAACATTAGAAAAAAGGGGGATGAAATTTAAAAAAATCTTCTCCTCCTCTAAAACTGCTGAGCCAATCTCAACCAAACTTTGCTGAAATGATCCTTGGGTCGTCCCCTTCCAAAATTGTGTCCGGCATTTCAGACCTCCGACCAAGATGGCCGCCACGGCCGAACTTAATTTAACATAGGACCCTATGGGAAATTCCCATAAAAATCTTCTTGTCTGAAACCATTTGCTCAATAAGAACTAAATGTTGATGAAATAGTCATTGGATGGTTCTCTTCCAAAAATGTGTCTGGTGGTTCGGCCCTTTGACCAAGATGGCCCCCACAGACGAACTTAGCTTAACATAGGACCCTATGGGAAATTCACATAAAAATCTTCTCCTCAGAAACCACTGGGCCAATTGCAACCAAACTTTGGTGGAATGATCCTTGGCTGGCTCCTTTTAAAAACTGTGTCCGGTGATCCCGACTTCCAACCAAGATGACCGCCAAGCTAAAAATAGAAAAAAAGGGGATGAAATTAAAAAAATTTCTTCTCCTCTGAAATTACTGAGCCAATGTCAACCAAACTTTGCTGAAATGGTCCTTGGGTGGTCCTCTTCCAAAATTGTGTCCGGCATTTCAGAACTCCGACCAAGATGGCCGCCACAGCCGAACTTAATTTAACATAGGGCCCTATGGAAAATTCCCATAAAAATTTTCTTGTCTGAAACCATTTGCTCAATCAGAACTAAATTTTGATGAAAGTCATTGCATGGTTCTCTTCCAAAAATGTTTTCGGTGGTTCGGCCCTTCGACCAAGATGGTCCCCACAGCCAACTTAGCTTAACATAGGACCCTATGGGAAATTGACATAAAAATCTTCTTGTCTGGAACCAGTTGCTCAATTGGAACCAAACTTTGATGAAATAGTCATTGAATGGTCCTCTTCCAAAATTGTGTCTGGTGGTCCCACCCTCTGACCAAGATGGCTGCACAGCTGAACTTAGTTTAACATAGGACCCTATGGGAAATTCACATAAAAACCATCTTGTCTGGAATCAGTAGCTCAATTAGAACCAAACTTTGATGGAATAGTCATTGGATGGTCCTTTTCCAAAATTGTGTCCGGCAGTCACGCTCTCCCACCAAGATGGCCGCCACAGTGCAGTTGCATTGTTATTGAAAGCAGTTTTGATCCAGGTGAGTGATTACAGGCTCCTGGGAGCTTCTGGTATGACATCTGCTTTTACCTTTTAATGAGACAGAAATCGAAACGTTTTAATTAGTAAGAGAGAATGGTGTCAGTGCTGTGATAAACATTGTTCCTTTTAACTTTTAAAGATGTGCTGTTTCTTATATAAGGTGCGAATTAAGTCTTACAACTTATAATTTTTACCGCCTTTTAGTTGGGGGACATCGTGTCGAAGCATACATTTTTTACCTTTTACCATATGTGTAACTTTTATTGAAGAGATCGTTTATGGATTTTATCAAAATTTGTGTGTGTGTGTGGGCAATGAAAACTGTATATAATGTTGACTTTGGATATGAGATATTCATATGGTGGAAGGATTTCATCACTGTACATAGGAGCACAGTTCTACATACAGAAGTATGGTTCCTCTCCAATAGGGGGTTAAAGATCCAGAGGTAAGGTAAGGTTAATGACCCATCTCTTATCAGCTGTCTTTAAAGGGGTAGTGATGCTATCGCAGGGTAGGATTCACTTTAGACAAGAATTAATTAATCTAATTTCAAATGTAAAAAGGGGAGGTTACCGTGATATGTCAGAGTGCAGCAAATACCAATTATTACTTCAGACTGACTACGTAAGACTGAGAGACATATGATCATTTATATATTTATTCACATATACTATCTTACATTGCCCTTAGGGAATCATTTCTGCTAGTTTTTGAAACAAAAGATTATTGTCCCGTCAAGTGTTCTGACGGCTGTTGTAAGACAATTGGTGCCTGCGAAACAGGGGTTGACAGAAACTCGACGAATTTCTACTGTTAAATGTGAGAATTCTTGTCCCGTCGAGTACTCTGATGGCTGTTGGAAGACAATTGCTGCCTGCGAAACAGTGGTTGACAGAAACACGACGGGTTCTCTACTATCAATTTGTAATGTAATGAAATGTTAGATTTCATTGATTAAATATTAAGCTAAATAGAACTTAGGGCATAAAATGTCATTTTATAACTGACCAGTGATAAAATGCAAGGAATGGCCATTGCTCAGATGAAGATCCTCGGAGATTTAATTGAGTAATCCCCCCAAGTTGTAAGATAATGATTTGAAAAGTGGGAGTGAGGAGCCTTCATAACGCATGTAAAAGTGTGAAAAAGAAAATAATCGAAACAATAATATGTACACATAGAGTTAATAAAATGTAATGAATTGTTCGGAGGCTAACGCCAACACAGTATAAAGTGAAAACGAAAAAACATCTCTCTTCAAATGGATGAATATTTAAAGTTTAAACGTCTTAAAATTCAAAAAGCTGTCACTTATCCAAATCGGATAAAAATATCAATTAAAATCCATCTCTATTAAAGCAAATGTATATAATAAGCACACATCTTCCTCAGAAAAAGCTGCACTGGTCACACGTTTAAATATGATAAAACAATACTCCTAGTTCATCCTCATAAATATTGATGAAAGTACCAACATAAATCCTTCTTCAATGATGGAAGTTACAAAGTAAGTTCTTCAATAAAACAGCATACGTCAGAATTACAAATCAGTGTTACAAACTAATACCGATTCCCTTCTTCACAGGAAAAAACAGCACTCGTCAAACGGCTGAATGTTCGGAACTTGCGTGAAGAATTACTTAAGACAATGTCAAAGCCTTCTGAATTGCTTCTTTAGATGTTCGTATGTAACGGCAATAACTATCTGATGACCAACGACCAAGAGTTTTAATGAGATGGTCTTGAATGTTAACAGATCCTGCTGAAGTACTGGCACCAATGCGAAAAGAGTGTCCGTTGTAAAGATTCGAGTTGTATCCACAAATGTCAAGAATATATTTCAGACTTGTGATGAAAAATTCTGTCTAAAGCACACCCATCTTTAATGAACAACGGATCTGAAAGGCAAAAAAGTGCATCTCTACCTCTCCTGACTCACGCCAGGTACTTTTTAATGACAGAGAAAGGACAAATAGTATGATTAGAGATGTGCAGTTGGATAGTGACCCCTTTACGAAAAGGGTCTGATTTGGAGGCTTTCAAATGTAAATTGGCGTACGAATAAAAAATCTCAACATCTGCTACACATAGATTAGTGGTAGGATAGACATTTTGCAAAATCGTAAATTCGCCACACCTCAAAAATCCAAAAAGGCCACGGTACATACTGTTTCTAACATACAGTCAGTAAAGGTAGAGAAAACACCCGATCTAAGAGAATTGCAAATTCTCTCAAGTACCTGAAAAGTAATAGGAAGCCTTTGCCTGGGGTTATGCTCTCCTTGGATACGTTTTACGGCTCGCATAATCATGTTCAATCTAAGAATAGTCGATTTGTGTGCGGAATCAAAAGGATACTCACAGCTACTCTTCACATAGTAAAATCGAATACCACATAGATAAAGTTTAATAGTTGTATGTAATAATTTCAGATTTTTGAAGCAATATGCAACGAACGGTACATTAATATATCCTCTGATATCGGTGGCATACGTTTACCTATCAAAATAACACCATTTGCTGCTAAAAAAGTACAAGTACGATATCCAACATTGTAAGTCTGATATATCCTTGCTGATAACACGCTTTGCCATAAATCTGATAATGTGTAGATGTTAATGCCACATTACTCTGGAGATTGGCGGGCA
This sequence comes from Bathymodiolus septemdierum, assembly GCA_963383655.1. Lineage (NCBI taxonomy): Eukaryota > Metazoa > Mollusca > Bivalvia > Mytilida > Modiolidae > Bathymodiolus > Bathymodiolus septemdierum. Next base: position 99,290,985 of record OY726517.1, on the reverse strand, counting down.
CTAGTAAGGTACTTCGTCTGCCATAGGGGCAAGTGTCTTGAAGCGATCTAACTGCAAACGAGAAAGAGAATCACTGATTTCATTTTTTTTTTATTCCTGGCACGTGTTCAGAACGAAAGCAGAAATTATTTTTGCATGCACACCATATAAGCATACGCATAAGTCAGCATACGCATAAGTCGCATTTTGAGCGTTCTTTATTTACGATATATACAGTGGCTTCGTTATCACACAAAAATAAAATGCGTTTAGAAGTCCACAAAAGTCCCGACAAAACAGCAGCGTCAACTATGGGATAAAGTTCTAAGAATGCCATAGAAAATGTATTTTGGGTTGACGTTGGAAGATCCTCCGGCCAAGGAGAGCAACACCATTTTCCCTCAAAGTAACCACCGTAACCAACTGCTGATGACGCATCTGCATCTGTATATAATTCCATTTCAGTGGCACGAGTGTAATTATTGTCATAAAACATGCTTATACCATTCCAACTTGCCAGAAACGCAGATCTATATGACGAATGCTTAAAAATACTTGATCTTTTAAGCCGTGAACAGTTGTTGATAGTGAAATAAGGTAAGACACGAATGATCGACCCGGAATTATCACTCGCATGGCAAAATTAAAATGTCCCAAAAGTTGTAGAAGTTCACGTTTACTACAAACGTAAACTTCTTTATGAAATCACAAATGCGTATTACTTTCTCCTGTGGCAAACGGGCCTCCATTTTTTCCGTATCAAGAATTATTCCCAAATATTCAATAACTGTATAAGGACCGACTACATTATGCTTAGCAAGCGGAATATTGAGTCGTTTAAAAAGTGTAGTCATTAACTCCATAGTTCTTCCTGCACAAGAGTCTGGTCTATCTAGTCAAGAAATCGTCTAAAAGATGAAAAATAAATTCCACTTTAAAGACGTTCGTAGCAATCCAGCAAATAGCTCTGGATAAATGACCAAAAATAATCGGCGAGCTTCTACAACCAAAAGCAAGTCTATTGAAAAAATAATATATTTTTTATTCCATTTTATACAAAATAAATCCCACTGATCTCTACGGATACCAAGCTGTTTGAAAGTGATTCGATATCAAATTTTGAACAAAGCGAAAAACGACCAAGTTCCCGTATAACTTTAATAGCATCGTCTATTTTTACATACGTCAACGAACATTCTTCTTTACAAAATAAATCGTTAATACTGCTAATATCGTCGGTATCATGGGGGGGCCGATAAATCCAAAATTAATCGTTTTTTTCTTAGAATATTTCCCTTCTGCTAACCCTAGAGGACTTACTCTGTATTTTTTAAACGGTGGTATCTTGTAAGGACCCGACAAAAAACCTTTCTCGCATTCTTTGTCAATCAAATCTTTGACAATAGCAGGCTGTGAACGAGCTGAAAAGTTATTTCTGCATTCAAAGGATAATAATCAGCATTCGTAATCATAGTGTCAAACTCGTCGCGTATGCCATTACACACATAATTTACAAATTCAATGGTCTAGATGTGTTTGTAATAATTCGCGCAACTTAATGACATTAATGGGTGAATTTTCAATAAATGGAATAAATTCTAGTCATTTCTTTACCTCAGAGACCGTGGACATTATTTTGCCGCTATTGTTCTTTTGATGAGCAGAAGAACTAGTTTTGTTGCAATTAAAAACAGTATGATTTAGAAAACATGAATTGCAAACGAGCAGGCTGATCTGACACAACCCCTTAGGCTATTATAATTATTGCACACTTCTTTCCCATCATGGACAATGACGGTGTTCTTACTCTCCTATCAGTACGATCAGAATATTGCACTGTTCGCCGACAGGTCAAGACAGTCTTGCTTCATAGAAAAAAGTGGGAAAAGCTTTGTAGCATGGTCAATAGCATGACATATTCTGCAGACATCTGGCCTTGCGTGTGAAGCTAAAAGTGTTAGAAGATCATTATCTTTTACTCCCCAGTCAATTTTGACCTTAAATTCGAGAAGGGCAGTTGCAGCTTTGGCAGAAAATAGTTTGTGATATTCATAACATTTTTCTCCATAGCTCGTCTCGATCTGCATAATGTTTGCTAGATATCAATCCAATTCCTCGCTCCGTTGAGGAAAAACTCTACACAAAACGCCTTTGTATTTGCCGAATGCGCATACAAATTCTTTTAGAGACAAAGATTTATGCAGCCGTGCATCTTTCTTTCCTGGCAAATTAATTTCAAATCCGCTGCTTGTATGTAAAGAACCAGCAGCCTGTACAGACTCATAATCTTTCATCAATAACGCGGCTAAATTGACATCCCTACCTTCAATTATTTGCTTTTTTAGTGTTGGTGAGATAATATAATATCCATGAACGGCAAAGATGAAGATGGTACTCCGTTTATCGTAGCCGTAGCCGAGTTGGTGGCAATATTTAAACCATAGTCGGATTCTCGAGGTGGAACACCATACCAATTGTACAAAGTAAAGTTGTCTTGAGAATTCGTGCTTCTGCTCTCCTCGTCATTTCCGGGTACAATCCTAGGTAATTCCGGCCGTGGTCTTACAGCAGACGAGGTCACCTGATTGACATTAAATGAGTCCATTGAATTCTTAAGTCCTGCAACAACTTTAGTTAAATTACCAAGTAGCCGGGGTATATCTCGCCCGTGTGGAAATTTCAGCAACTTCCGAGATTTGCGAATTACTACCCATAAGTTCATTAGAAACAACTTCCGAACTTGACGAATTTTCACGTATAGGTTTATCAGAAACGGATATAACATTATCCAAATATAATTGTTTCAAAACAGTTTTAGTTAAATTTGAAGTAATGTTTATCCCATTTTTTAAAAGTTCTTGTTTGAATTTAGAAGCTGACCACTTATTGCACTCACTTAATTGATCACTTGTCGAATAAGAAGAATACCTTGCAGACTTTTTCTAGCGACAAGAAGCAATAGTCCAAACCAGAACTGTTACACATGTAAACTGTCATTAAAAACTGTTACACAAACATGTAAGCTGTTATTAAAAGTTTATATCATAGTACAAGATATTACCAGATAAAAAAATATTAACGTGCGACACAATCACTGCTTATAATATGAACGAAATAAGAAGACTGAATATCGTTCTCTTATCAACCATCTGCAAAAGTAATTAAAATGTCTCACGATCCCAGAGATACACAATTTTAACTGTCTGTCGTTATCAGTACTGGCTACCAGAAGACATAAATTCTCAACCTGACAGAAAAATAAATACACAAGTAACATTAATTCTGTTCCACTGGAAAACATCAGAATCATTCATTTATAGAACGTATGAAGACTGATTATAAACCCAACTTATTTACAATAACTAAGCATTTATCTGGTACTTATAAGGCCAAGATCCACAAGTCTATCAGCGATATATTCAAACAAACACCTAACCCGTTATCAACTGTCGGTGTCACATGTTAGATTTTTTGTGTACCGATGAAGGGTCCTAGGGTTCAAACCCACAGAGCTGCACACATTTATTTATTCTGGTTTCCCAAGAAAACCATTTATTTCATTAGACGTTTATGATTTATTGATATTAAATGAATATAATCTTCTATTTGGTTAAAGATCATTACTCTTACGCTGATACTTCTAACAAATTTAATAATGGCATGTAACAAAACTCGACAATCACGACTACTTTTCCAATAGCCGACTCACCTTTTCATCAGTAGCAATATTCCAGCATCAGCAGCGTATGTAGTTTACAATTCACAACTCATTTGTTATTCTAGGGCTGTGTCCAGTAGTGATTTTCTGTACAGATCTCAGCTGCAGACGCAAAAAGGTACTCGAACAAAGCTACGTTTCTCCTAGGTTGAAGTCACCGCTATAAAAATTATACTGTCATCATCGGTGACGATCTGCTTGACCGTTACGAAATATCCACATCTCAAATGACAAGATTTTTACCGGATATATATACGAGTAATATATATGATGGACGACTTATAATAACTGCTTACCCTTCGTAAGCACCTAGGTTCACTCTCGATTTTCTTGTGGGGTCCGTGTTGCTCATCTTTTTAGCGTTGTGTTTTTTGTTTTGCTTGTCTTCATCCTGTGTGATTTATTGGCACTAGAGCGTGCACAATGATATATTACAGTCTATTCAGGGTCTGCATATATTGTAGGAGGAATAGACGGATAGGTGCAATGAAATGAAATATTGTGTTTTACAACAATAGAGGATTATGAAGTAAACACATGTCTAAACCAAGGATTTATATACTATATAAATCCTTGCTAAACAGACTTGCTGACAAATATTTTTACTGTTTCCATAACATCAAAGAAAAATTACAAGTAAATCCACTTCTAAAATTGTCTACCATTACAAACCATACAATCAAAGAAGAACTCCATTCAGTAACTTAACTTTGCTCCGATTCATTAATGAAGCAAATACCGATCTTAATTACAAGTCTTTTTGGTTTAACCCAAATCAGAGATCAAACCTATCATCTCCCACACTAGGTGGAGAGCAAGCTTAAGGCAACCAACATCACCCCCAGGCAATCCCATATCTTACAATTAGCACAAGTGATTATTTATTTCTGATTTGGGAATTTTTAAAGATGGCCCATGGATATAATTGGTATACATTTAGTTAATGGTGGACAATATATTCTGTCAATCATAGTGAAAACCCTCCAAACAAAAGTAGAATGTACGTCACATATTTCTGGGTATATTCGGTTTCTTTTCTATAATTCTTTAGAAATTTTTTTTAAAAATCCATTTTTCAAATCAATATTTGTTTCTAGATGTATGTAAATATATGTTATACAATGTATATAACTCTGACAAATAATTAAATTTTAGGGTGCAGTCGTGGTCCCGATTGTATGGTAGTTGGATCTTAAACTACCTATGCAATCAATCCCTATCATCACTAATGTTGTGAGTTCGAACCCCGTACATAGCGAGGTGTACTGGATAAAACATTATGTGATTAAGTTTATCAGTGACTTTCCACAGGTCAGTGGTATTTCTCTTGGTACTTCAGTTTCCTCCACCAATAAAACTGACCGCCACAATATAACTGAAATATTGTTGAAAGTGGCGTTAATCAACCAAAAAATTTAATGGTTTATAGTGTTATAAACCATCAAATTTTTTGGTTGATTAATAAAACAGTTGCCCGGGGCCCCACTAACACAAGGTCTCATGCTAATCTATATATGTTGTATATGGCATGTTTTTTAAATGTTCAAACACTTATTTTGTTGGAAGTATCAATACAATAAGTATGTTTAATTTCATGCAGTTACAGTTATAGGTATGGGACCCCAGGTCACTGCTTTGCCAGGGGGTCAATGATGTTTTTAAGACGGCTCTGCCCGTTAGGCTTCTATGTTAATTAAACAACATTATTTAGAAAAAACTGGTAGAACGTGCTAAAATGGGTCACGGGTCACTGTAATTGGGTGGCTGTATCGAGATACAGATACGGTGTTGAAAAAACTGTTGATACTCATAAATTATTGATAAATGCAATACAATTTTATGTTTGTCTTCAAGAAATATGAGACAAAAACCATGTGTGAAGTTTTATGACGAAATATCTCCGAATTTTACAGTTAAATAAATGTTATGTTTTGACAGTTTAAAGAGAAAAATAAAAATTTGTTGCGACTAAAGCTTAAATCAGCGTTAAAAATTGAACAAATATCAGTGGTTTTGTAAATGAGATTTATTTTAAATAGAAAATCTGAATTTATTATTTATTAATAATGATACAATTTTATATCCCTTGGGAGGGGGGCTATGATGAAAATTTGAAATAAAAACACAGGACCGGACTATAAGCAAAAATAATAATCCAGGATTAGTTTTTTATTAAAAAAATCCAGGACCCCTGTGTCCATGAATATTTCTTTTTTCAAAGTTAATATGAAATAATGACATCCACACTTGCCTTTTGGACAGCACATTTCTGTGTCCACACTTGTTCAATAAAAAAAATGCATGTAGTGAGTACAAATAGTGTAAACAGGTGTTAAACCACTAATTCACCAATCAGAGCTTAGAACATATACGAAAGTAGTCCCCTTTCAAGAAAAAAGTTCCTTTCACTTTGGAGTATTGTGAAAACTACTGAATGGAATGGACTAATTAAAATTGATAATTGAAGTTAAATATATAGGGATTATTTCTAGCCCAAATTTGATGGACTTGGTTATATTTTAATACCTCTATGGAGGATTTGATGCATGACCTATAAATACTGAATTTCTTGGGGATGACCGAGCTATTTTTAAGAGTAGGTGTTTTCCGTAGCATGGCATTTCACGGCAAGATTTTAAATATGCCCTGATATTTTGACAGCACGTAGAGGAATCATGTACGTTTCAGAAAATATATGGTCTTGGAAAGGTTAAACTATCACCAACACAATTTTTACCGGATATATATACGAGTAATATATATGATGGGCGACTTATAATAACTGCTTACCCTTCGTGAGCACCTGGGTTCACTCTCGATTTTATGTGGGTTCCGTGTTGCTCATCTTTTTAGTTTTCTGTGTTGTGTTTTTTGTTTTGATTATTTTCGTCTCGTGTGGTTTATTGAAGAAGAACTCCATTCCGTAACTTAACTGACTGTTATGCTCTATTGTCAACATGTATTTTGTAATACATGCGTACAGTTCTATATTGACGTTGCTGTACACATTTGTTTTTCCCCCACACATATATTTAAGATGTGCCTTGGTTGTCGAATTAATAATGAGACAATGTTCAGCGTCTGTTTTTTAAATTAATTTTGTTTTGTTTTTTGTTTGTTTGTTGGATTGGAAACGCTTAAAGTGAAATTGATTGTATGTTGCATAACTAGGAGAAACTGGAACATTGCTAGCCGATGGGGCGAGTTCCTTTAATTCTGAAAAAATGTGTTTGCTCCATTGTTACATAATTGTACTCTTTCTTAATTGAAGGAAATAATGTTAATAATAACGAGACATGATGAACTTTAAAATAATACTCCCCAACCATACTACAATATATCTAGTCTTTGCTCTTATTCATTAATGCAGCAAATACCAATCTTAAAAGTCTTTTTGGTTTCACCCAACCAGAGATCAAACCTATCATCTCCTGCACTAAGTGGAGAGCAAGGCAACCAACATCATCACCCATATCTCCACAATTTGCACAGGTGATTATTTATTTCTGATATGGCCATTTTTAAAGATGCCCCAAAGGATATAATTGGTATACATTTACAGTTAAAGGTGGACAATTATATTCTGTCAATCATAGTGAAAACCCTCCATACAAAAGTAGAATTTAGTTCACATATTTCTTGATATATTCAGTTTCACTTCTATAAATCTTTAGAAAAAAAATCTTAAAAATTCAATTTTTTAAATCAATTTTTTTTTTACTAGATGTATGTAAATATATGATATACAATGTATATACAACTCTGACAATTAATTTCAATATTTTGGTCAATTAATAAAACAGTTGCCCATTAGGCTTCAATGTTAATTCAATAAAAAAATATATGCATGTAGGAGTACAAATAGTGTAAAAGAGTTGTCCCATAATTTATTTTGCTTTGAGTCTCTATTTCATTGTAGTGTATTAGGTGATGGTCAATTCTTTAATATTTAATGTCCAAAGTCACATGATACAGTGAAATATACATTGAAAGCATGTGACTATATTATATGCTTTGTGTTGATGGGGTGGCTCTTACATTTTAGAAAATAGAAATAACATATAGATCTAATGGTCATCTTTTAAAAATTTTTTTTTTATAAATGACCACAAATTTTAAAATTAAATGTCAGATTTCGTATTTATCATATATTAACATGAATATCTAGAAAAAAATATGTTGATTTGAAAAATGGATTTTTTAAGAACTTTTTTCAGCAGATTTTTAGAAGTAATTTATTTACTTTATTGATTAAAAGCAGTTTGTCCCAAAGGTATATAGTTTAGACAAACGTAACACAGCAGGGGCAGGAATTTCAAATGATAAAAAAGAGAACTGAAGTAAAATTATTTTATGAGAAAAAAAGGTTATTAAATCACACAGCAAAATGAACATTTCCTTACGAGGTGTGGAATTGGTAAACATTATTTCAGGATGTCCTTACAACTAGACTTTTGGGGATTGTTTGTTCTCAGTCTTTTTCATGAAACCAAATTTTAAAAGAACTTCAGATTCCAGATCAGGACGACATTTTAGGAAATTTCAACATATTTCAGGAGGTCCTTTAATACTGAATTCAAATTGTGAAATATTTTTCAGGACAACATAACACTTTTGACCAATTCCATGCCTCATCTACCCTTCATATCATGTATATAAATCACACCAACTTGTACAATTATCAATTCCACAACAGTTCAAATGTTCTTAAACTGACATTTTATTTTTTAGTTTCACATATTATTACTTAAGCTTAATATAAAATAATGATCTTTATCTTTATTTGTAGTGGACATTCAGGTGGTTTTCATTCATACTCATAGATGGATAACAGCTTAAAATTAATAACACTAAAATTGAAAACTGAATGACACAACAACCATGGCAACCTACAACATGTAATAACAAAGTTAAAATAGAAAAGAAAAGTTTGAAGATACCAAAGGGGTAATCAGAAGCCTTAAAACGAAGAAGAACAGACAACACAATGGCCAAAAGATACCAAAGGGGTAATCAGAAACTGTAAACTGAAGAAGAACAGACAACACAATGGCCAAAAGATACCAAAGGGGTAATCAGAAACTAAACTGAAGAAGGGCAGACAACACAATGGGCAAAAGATACCAAAGGGGTAATCAGAAACTGTAAACAGAAGAAGAACAGACAACACTGGCCAAAAGATACCAAAGGGGTAATCAGAGGCCATAATACAAAGAAGAACAGACAATACAATGGCCAAAAGATACCAAAGGGGTAATCAGAGGCCATAATACAAAGAACAGACAATACAATGGCCAAAAGATACCAAAGGGGTAATCAGAGGCCATAATACAAAGAACAGACAATACAATGGCCAAAAGATACCAAAGGGGTAATCAGAGGCCATAATACAAAGAAGAACAGACAATACAATGGCCAAAAGATACCAAAGGGGTAATCAGAGGCCATAATACAAAGAAGAACAGACAATACAATGGCCAAAAGATACCAAAGGGGTAATCAGAGGCCATAATACAAAGAAGAACAGACAATACAATGACCAAATGATACCAAAGGGGTAATCAGAGGCCATAATACAAAGAAGAACAGACAATACAATGGCCAAAAGAAAAAGGACAATAGAACAAACAATGATCTATAAAACACTACACACAAAACTAAAAATCGAGCAACACAAAAGAGGCCCACAGAAACCTGTATGGCTCACCTGGATATCATTGTTTTAAACTGGCTGATAATTGGATTAAAAAAAAAACTGTTTGTATTTTAATAGTATAGAACTAGCTCAAAGAAAACAAAATGTTTGTTTCTACTTTTCCTATAGGATCTTATATTTAACTACATATTAAACAAAGAGAGAAATTATATAAGATGTTTTACCTGCAAAATAAATGTTAACTTTGAAAAGGATCATACAATTATCACTCCTGTACAGCGTGGGAGGTTTCATCAGTTGACAAATTTCTGAGAATAAGGTTTGTTTCAACATATTCTCAATAGGGTCATATGCTGATATATGATCATGTGCTTCAATCGACACTATAAATACAAAGCTTTTTATAAAAGACCACCCAAACATTGATGTACAGTATGGGTTTCATCAGTGTAGCACCTTTTGAGAAGGCATTTGCTCCAGTTTTCCACTGGGTTCATGTTAAACTATACCCAGTGTTGGCAACTATCTTGGTTTTCTAATTGATATAAAACAATGAATGCTTTGTAGGACCTAACAATCGTAATTTATGTATTAATTCAGTGTTTCTACAAAGAAGGCATTTCTAACATATTCTACTAGGGTTTTATATCTTAAACTATGATCAGCAGTAGTGGCCATCTTGGATGGAAGAAAACAATAAATTTGAAACGGAACCACATAAGGACTATCTAAATTTAGTTGCATTTAGCCAAGTGGTTTCAGAGTTTTCAAATCATTTTAAAATAGGTCTAATTTCTGTTTTAGAAAAAAATTGTCCAAAAATTTCAGAAAAATAAAAATAAAAGCTTGAAATATACTACAACTTGTTCACAGTTTATATTTAAGCTCATTTTAGTTTGAAATGTAGCAATTTTAGCTATTTGAAGAAATTGCTATTTTTAGTGATGGCAGCCATCTCTCAGATGGAGGTCGGTGCAGTTTGATACTCTTTCTGAAAGCAGACCACTTAAGGACGATCCCAATTCAGTCTGGATTAAATTTGCTCAAAAATCCGAAGATTTTCGATTTTCAAATTATTTTTTTGTCAAAATCAGTTCAATTTTCATATTTTGTTTAGTTTTTGTTTTGCAAAACCAGTTATATATTATTCCTTTGATTAAAATGGAACTACATCAGAGAAGATTTTTTAAAAATGTCTACCACGAACCCCAAACAAAAGCCAGGTGATCTAAAAAGTAAACCATACATTATTATTAATATCTTTAACTTTAATTACAACTATCTAAATTTCCAATAAAAATAGTGTTGGGGAAGTTGTTCATGACTTGATCAGCTCAAATATTAGGGATTATCTAAGATTCAGTCAATAAACGTTATAGAAAACCAAGGGGGCAATCAAGAATGGGCAAGCTAGAGACACAGCAACATTGGGCACAGAAGGAAGATAAACAAAAGAAAACACACAACACAAAAACTAAACAGATGTCAGAGCAACATGTTCAATATACCGTAATCAATATATGGAAAGTCAGAATAAAAACTATATTACAATACAATAGTGTCATGATTGTTTATATTATTTTGTTTAGTTTTAGTACTGATAGAATGATTCATGTAATATATCTAGTCTGGATTAGAACTATGATTTTTAGTTTATATGAAGTCTGTATAAAAAGTATCAAGAAGAAATAAAAATTTACAAGACATGGTGAAAGTATGAGTGTGGTCAAAAAATGAGTTTATATAAATAATAATAATAAAACAAGCAGATATACAGGTATACTAAAATAAAGTCAAGCTAAAATAAGCAAAAGGTAAAAACATTTTAAAAAAAGTCTCTTAAACGGTACTATCTTGCTCTCCATCGCTGAAATCACAAAATTCAAGGGAGCCTGTGCTTGATTTGGATTGCTTCTTGTTGGCAGATCTTGATTCTCTCCTCTTAAAAACCACTCCTGTACCTCTTTTATCCACCATCTCGGCAGCAAAGTCTTCTTTTTCTTTCATTGTAGTGATTCTTTCTGGTTTTGAGGATTGTGGGACATATTGTGACAGAGTTTTGGATTCTGTAGTTGTCTTCATGTTGACTATCTTATTATGTAAAAAGTCTGGTGACTTCATATCAGGATTCTTCTGTGACTTTATTGTATCCCTCTCTAGATCCTCGATTCCTCCAAAATCTATGAAATTTCTAGACCATTTTTCTCCATCTTCTTTATAGAACTTCTTCTCTGTCTTCATTTCTTTGGTAGGTTTCCTCCTCATATGGTTTGGTCCATTTTTATCATCTACTAAAGAGTTGTTCATTGCCATTGACAAAGTTGATGATTCTCTTGACCAACTTATGCCTTCCTGTTTGTTTGTGTTGTATCCAAAATTGCTTAAGCCGGAGTCATCTGTGGAGTTATTTAAAAGATTTAGTTGTAGTCTAGGTTTTCCATTGTGATCTCCCTTGGTCATTTTCTCGCTCCATAAAAATGTATCTTGTTGGTTGCCTGGTGAAAATGGCTTCTGTTGTTTAATTTTGTGTGGCAATCCTCGTTGACTTTCTGGAAGCTGGTCTCCAAGTGTCCCTTTCTGTGTCAATAACTGCTGATTTTGTTGAATGATAGGAGGTTGATGTCTAGCAATCATTGATCTTGCATAAAGTGCCTTAAGAAAATTGCTGTATTGGGATTCACTAATAACTTTACCATCACTTGCAGGCTTGGGGTGAACAAATGTATCCTCTGTTGGCAACAAACCTTCAAGATTATCAGGTAAAGGTTGTTCATTGGGTGAAACTTTAGGAACCCTACTATGGTAGGCAAGTGGTGAGTTATTCAAATATTCTGATATCTGAAAAAAAAAAAAAAAAAGAAGACATTTAAACCATTAATAGTTATCTTTAGTAGAATTACATCACACCATTTGGCAGTTCAGATCAATAACCAAAATTTCCACTTCTATCCAGATTAGTGAAATTTTTCATAAAATAAATACATTTTTGTACCTTTCCAAAACACCAATTTTCTTGATCAAATTATCTCTTTTTTTATATAAACAGAAATAACACTGTGATCTCTTTGTAGTACTTATTATAGTATTAAACGTTTCTTTGCATGAGTTCATGCATGTGTAAACGGTACCAATGCACTCACAAACTAAATAAACATCGGAAGGACGTTTATGTAAAGTTTGTGAGTGCATCGGCTGCCGTTTACACATACATGAACTCCTGAAAAGAAATGTTTAATACTTATAATTCTTCAATGCAATACTGAATATAAAAATGTAAAAAATTGAATATTTTTGGTCTAAAATTTGCAAAAAATTAAAATTCCGCGAAATTTTGTTGACGACTTTGGCACATTAACAACATGACGTCATATGAAAACTTCCAGTTTAAAACGTAAAGATCCGGCGTCATTTGGCTTCGTGTAAGCTTCAATTTTGATTGAATTTAACTAAATTTTTGTGCATTGTTGTAAATATGACATGTAGAATTTCACGTTTTCAAGATGGCAGATTCTTCCAGCTAAACCCCTTAGTTACGACTTGTAGAACCAGAGGCTCTCAAGAGCCTGTATCGTTCACCTGGTTATAAGAAGAACCAATTGGTCCTATGTAAAAACTATGTCCTGCAGTGGTAGTCATCTTGGAATTACGATCAACATAAAAAACACAAAGATTGTAAAGGACCTTCCAATGATTGATGCACAGTTTAGGTTCAATCAGTGCAATAGCTTCAGAGAAGAATATATTTCTGTATTTTCCCCATATGGTCCTGTGTTAATACTATATAGATGCCAACCCCTTTTTGGTGCAATCAGTAACAAAAAGTTGAGATGTCAGTAATTTGTGATTTTTTTCAGTAATCATAATTTTTCATAAAATTTTACCATAATTGTACTACAGACTAGGCACAAAGTGATGAGCAAATGATTTCCTTTATTTGTGACAACTAGATGCAAAATTGATGAGCAACAAAAAGAAATAAAAAGTTAAGTTTTAATACATGTATGTTCACTTACAAATGTATTCTATGTTTCAACTTACTGTCAATAGAAATGAAAATTTCCTGAAGTGGCCCCCCCTCACCCTCCCATGGAATAATTAATGTCTAATTCTGGAGTGCCTGATATGTTGTTGACTTGGCACTTTTGAACTGTTTTGTTGTATATGTGTGTTCATCCCGACCACCGTGCTGAATGGACAAGTCTTGTTTGCAATATTTGCAATAGGCATAATGTTCCCGTGTCGATTTCATAAGGCAAGAGAAGAATATTCGGGATGAAATCGTTGTCCCAATTTTCTTTTCTTCGCTGCAGAAGCTTCACTTGTTCCCTCAGACATCGCGAAATTGACAAAAACGTGCTGTGTTCATTAACTACTCGGGATCGAACAAGAAATGGATAGATCGTTTTCTACTATAGATAGTCCCGAGAATCCCTAAAGGATTAAATAATCGAAATCCCTCAAGCGCTTATCATTACGCGATTTCAACATACAATGAAGCGTCTAAATGATCACAATGATATTTAAATGAGGAATGGTTCCGGACCGGAAATAATCGGAAATCGGTAACAAGTAGACTGTTGACCGTAACACCGTAATTTTGGCCCGAAATTCGTAACAATTACGGAAAAATCGTAATGGTTGGCATCTATGATACTATGACCTGTGGTGGCAGCCATCTTGGATTTCCGATCGGCATAAAAAACAGAGGACCTTCCAATGATCATTCCTGGGCAGTTTGGTTTCAATTGTCCAAGTGGTGTCAGAGAAGAAGCGTTTTGAAACATTTTTCCCATAGGGTCCAATGTTAAACTAAGTCCTGCCGTAGTCACCATTTTGAATTTCATATCAGAACAAAAAACGTAAAGTTTGTAGAGGACCATCCAATGAGCATTCATGTACAGTTTGGCTTTAATCATATTTGTAGTTTCTGAGAAGAAGGCATTTGAATATTTTCCCATAGGTTCCAATGTTAATCTATGTCCTGCGGTGGTGGCCATCTTGGATTTCCGATCGGCATAAAAAACAGAAACTTTGTAGAGGACCTTCCAATGATCATTCCTGGGCAGTTTGGTTTCAATTGTCCAAGTGGTTTCAGAGAAGAAGCATTTTGAAACATTTTTCCCATAGGGTCCAATGTTAAACTAAGTCCTGCCGTAGTCGCCATTTTGAATTTCATATCGGAACAAAAAACCTTAAGATTGTAGAGGACCATCCAATGAACATTCATGTACAGTTTGGCTTTAATCATATTTGTAGTTTCTGAGAAGAAGGCATTTGAACATTTTCCCATAGGGTCCAATGTTAATCTATGTCCTGCGATGGTGGCCATCTTGGATTTCCGATCGGCATAAAAAACAGTAACTTGGTAAAGGACATTCCAATGATCTTTCTTTTACAGTTTGGGTTCAGTCAGTTTCAGAGAAGAAGATCTTTGAAATTTCAGCCAATCAGAGCACATTATTGGCACTGGCAGCCATATTGAATATCCGACTAGAACGAAAAACAGTAACTTTGTAGAGGACCATCCAAGGAACATTCCTGCTAAGTTTGGTTCCAATCGGTCCAGTGGTTTCGGAGAAGAAGCTTGAAATGTGAAAAGTTTACAGACGACGGACGCCAAGTGATGGCAATAGTTCAACTAAAAAGTTCATCGAGTTATGTACGAATCAAAAACAAACAGGTGACAGTGCACTTGTCCAATCAAAGGGCACGAAAATGATATACAATAATTCTATATGAATTATAATAAGTTATTAATCTTGCATAACTTTATATACAGATTGAAGGGAAAAAAAACAAATTGCATCAAAGCAAATGTTTTGATGATTGAAATTGAGAATATAAGATATATTTGTTTAGAATTTACTACTTCCTGCAGTTTAAATTACAATTTCAATATATATTCATATCATTCATTTATTCAAGGGAATGAAAAATATGCAAAATGTAAAATAAAAAAATAATTGTTCGAGTGCTCGCCTCGAGTGTGCTAGATTGTGGGTTTAATACACGTTTTTTTGCTGCTTCACCGCTAAGCAACAAGTTTTAAGAAGTAAGAGCAAAGACTGGTTGTCATGTTGGTCTAGTACAAAGATTGGTTGTCGTGTTGGTCTAGTACAAAGATTGGTTGTCATGTTGGTCTAGTACAAAGATTGGTTGTTGTGTTGGCTTAGTACAAAGACTGGTTGTCATGTTGGTCTAGTACAAACAATGGTTGTCATGTTGGTCTAGTACAAAGATTGGTTGTCATGTTGGTCTAGTACAAAGATTGGTTGTCGTGTTGGTCTAGAACAAACACTGGTTGTCATGTTGGTTTAGTACAAACACTGGTTGTCATGTTGGTCTAGTACAAAGATTGGTTGTCGTGTTGGTTTAGTACAGATTGGTTGTCATGTTGGTCTAGTACAAAGATTGGTTGTTGTGTTGGTCTAGTACAAAGATTGGTTGTTGTGTTGGCTTAGTACAAAGATTGGTTGTCGTGTTGGTCTAGTACAAACACTGGTTGTCATGTTGGTCTAGTACAAAGACTGGTTGTTGTGTTGGCTTAGTACAAAGATTGGTTGTCGTGTTGGTCTAGTACAAAGATTGGTTGTTGTGTTGGCTTAGTACAAAGATTGGTTGTCGTGTTGGTCTAGTACAAACACTGGTTGTCATGTTGGTCTAGTACAAAGACTGGTTGTCGCGTTGGCTTAGTACAAAGATTGGTTGTCGTGTTGGTCTAGTACAAACACTGGTTGTCATGTTGGTCTAGTACAAAGATTGGTTGTTGTGTTGGCTTAGTACAAAGATTGGTTGTCGTGTTGGTCTAGTACAAACACTGGTTGTCATGTTGGTCTAGTACAAAGACTGGTTGTCGCGTTGGCTTAGTACAAAGATTGGTTGTCGTGTTGGTCTAGTACAAACACTGGTTGTCATGTTGGTCTAGTACAAAGATTGGTTGTCGTGTTGGTCTAGTACAAAGATTGGTTGTCGTGTTGGTTTAGTACAAAGATTGGTTGTCGTGTTGGCTTAGTACAAAGATTGGTTGTCGTGTTGGTATAGTACAAACACTGGTTGTCATGTTGGTCTAGTACAAAGATTGGTTGTCGTGTTGGTCTAGTACAAAGATTGGTTGTCGTGTTGGTCTAGTACAAACACTGGTTGTCATGTTGGTCTAGTACAAAGATTGGTTGTCATGTTGGCTTAGTACAGATTGGTTGTCGTGTTGGTTTAGTACAAACAATGGTTGTCATGTTGGTCTAGTACAAAGATTGGTTGTCGTGTTGGTTTAGTACAAAGATTGGTTGTCGTGTTGGTCTAGTACAAAGACTGGTTGTTGTGTTGGTCTAGTACAAAGATTGGTTGTTGTGTTGGTCTAGTACAAAGACTGGTTGTCATGTTGATCTAGTACAAAGATTGGTTGTCATGTTGGTCTAGTACAAAGATTGGTTGTTGTGTTGGTCTAGTACAAAGACTGGTTGTCATGTTGGTCTAGTACAAAGATTGGTTGTCGTGTTGGTTTAGTACAAAGATTGGTTGTCATGTTGATGTAGTACAAAGATTGGTTGTCATGTTGGTCTAGTACAAAGATTGGTTGTTGTGTTGGTCTAGTACAAAGACTGGTTGTCATGTTGGTCTAGTACAAACAATGGTTGTCATGTTGGTCTAGTACAAAGATTGGTTGTCGTGTTGGTCTAGTACAAAGACTGGTTGTCATGTTGGTCTAGTACAAAGATTGGTTGTCATGTTGGTCTAGTACAAAGACTGGTTGTCATGTTGGTCTAGTACAAAGATTGGTTGTCATGTTGGTCTAGTACAAAGACTGGTTGTCATGTTGGTCTAGTACAAAGACTGGTTGTCGTGTTGGTCTAGTACAAAGATTGGTTGTCATGTTGGTCTAGTACAAAGACTGGTTGTCATGTTGGTCTAGTACAAAGACTGGTTGTCGTGTTGGTCTAGTACAAACACTGGTTGTCATGTTGGTCTAGTACAAAGATTGGTTGTCATGTTGGTCTAGTACAAAGATTGGTTGTCATGTTGGCTTAGTACAGATTGGTGGTCGTGTTGGTTTAGTACAAACAATGGTTGTCATGTTGGTCTAGTACAAAGATTGGTTGTCGTGTTGGTTTAGTACAAAGATTGGTTGTTGTGTTGGTCTAGTACAAAGACTGGTTGTCATGTTGGTCTAGTACAAAGATTGGTTGTCATGTTGGTCTAGTACAAAGACTGGTTGTCATGTTGGTCTAGTACAAAGACTGGTTGTCGTGTTGGTCTAGTACAAACACTGGTTGTCATGTTGGTCTAGTACAAAGATTGGTTGTCATGTTGGTCTAGTACAAAGATTGGTTGTCATGTTGGCTTAGTACAGATTGGTTGTCGTGTTGGTTTAGTACAAACAATGGTTGTCATGTTGGTCTAGTACAAAGATTGGTTGTCGTGTTGGTTTAGTACAAAGATTGGTTGTTGTGTTGGTCTAGTACAAAGACTGGTTGTCATGTTGGTCTAGTACAAAGACTGGTTGTCATGTTGGTCTAGTACAAAGACTGGTTGTCATGTTGGTCTAGTACAAAGATTGGTTGTCGTGTTGGTCTAGTACAAAGACTGGTTGTCATGTTGGTCTAGTACAAAGATTGGTTGTTGTGTTGGCTTAGTACAAAGACTGGTTGTCGTGTTGGTTTAGAACAGATTGGTTGTCGTGTTGGTTTAGTACAAACAATGGTTGTCATGTTGGTCTAGTACAAAGATTGGTTGTTGTGTTGGCTTAGTACAACGATTGGTTGTCGTGTTGGTCTAGTACAGATTGGTTGTCGTGTTGGTCTAGTACAAAGATTGGTTGTTGTGTTGGCTTAGTACAAAGATTGGTTGTCATGTTGGTCTAGTACAAACACTGGTTGTCATGTTGATCTAGTACAAAGATTGGTTGTCGTGTTGGTCTAGTACAAACACTGGTTGTCATGTTGGTCTAGTACAAAGATTGGTTGTCGTGTTGGTCTAGTACAAACACTGGTTGTCATGTTGGTCTAGTACAAAGATTGGTTGTTGTGTTGGCTTAGTACAACGATTGGTTGTCGTGTTGGTTTAGTACAGATTGGTTGTCGTGTTGGTCTAGTACAAACACTGGTTGTCATGTTGGTCTAGTACAAAGATTGGTTGTTGTGTTGGCTTAGTACAACGATTGGTTGTCGTGTTGGTCTAGTACAGATTGGTTGTCGTGTTGGTCTAGTACAAAGATTGGTTGTTGTGTTGGCTTAGTACAAAGATTGGTTGTCGTGTTGGTCTAGTACAAACACTGGTTGTCATGTTGATCTAGTACAAAGATTGGTTGTTGTGTTGGTCTAGTACAAAGATTGGTTGTCATGTTGGTCTAGTACAAACACTGGTTGTCATGTTGGTTTAGTACAAAGACTGGTTGTCATGTTGGTCTAGTACAAAGATTGGTTGTCGTGTTGGTCTAGTACAAAGATTGGTTGTCGTGTTGGTCTAGTACAAAGATTGGTTGTCATGTTGGTCTAGTACAAACACTGGTTGTCATGTTGGTCTAGTACAAAGATTGGTTGTCGTGTTGGTCTAGTACAAAGATTGGTTGTCGTGTTGGTCTAGTACAAAGATTGGTTGTCATGTTGGTCTAGTACAAACACTGGTTGTCATGTTGGTCTAGTACAAAGATTGGTTGTCGTGTTGGTCTAGTACAAAGATTGGTTGTCATGTTGGTCTAGTACAAACACTGGTTGTCATGTTGGTTTAGTACAAACACTGGTTGTCATGTTGGTTTAGTACAAAGATTGGTTGTCATGTTGGTCTAGTACAAAGATTGGTTGTCATGTTGGTTTAGTACAAAGATTGGTTGTCATGTTGGTCTAGTACAAACACTGGTTGTCATGTTGGTCTAGTACAAAGATTGGTTGTCGTGTTGGTCTAGTACAAAGATTGGTTATCATGTTGGTCTAGTACAAAGATTGGTTGTCATGTTGGTTTAGTACAAACACTGGTTGTCATGTTGGTCTAGTACAAAGATTGGTTGTCATGTTGGTCTAGTACAAACACTGGTTGTCATGTTGGTCTAGTACAAAGATTGGTTGTCATGTTGGTCTAGTACAAAGATTGGTTGTCATGTTGGTCTAGTACAAAGATTGGTTGTCATGTTGGTCTAGTACAAAGATTGGTTGTCATGTTGGTCTAGTACAAAGATTGGTTGTCGTGTTGGTCTAGTACAAACACTGGTTGTCATGTTGATCTAGTACAAACACTGGTTGTCATGTTGGTCTAGTACAAAGACATGATGTTGAGTTATTCATCATTTACCTAAGCTTCACTTTATAATAAATGTATTAAGGGGGTATCATGATGTTGAGTTATTCATCATTTACCTAAGCTTCACTTTATAATGAATGTATTAAGGGGGTATCATGATGTTGAGTTATTCATCATTTACCTAAGCTTCACTTTATAATAAATGTATTAAGGGGGTATCATGATGTTGAGTTATTCATCATTTACCTAAGCTTCACTTTATAATGAATGTATTAAGGGGGTATCATGATGTTGAGTTATTCGTCATTTTCCTTTCCTGATCATGTTTTATATCATCTTTATCAAGTGGGTGCATAAATCTAGTTTTATTGAAGAGCTTGTACCAACCCAGGAAAGTGAGCGGTCATGTATTTGTGTGTTACGGATATCAATTTCTACGATTTTCTATTGGAATTTAGAACCGTTCCAACAGTGTGGTATTTTCCCCCCATTTTATTGCAGTGATTATAATGAAGTATTTCTAAGATCGAATCACATTTGAAACGAAAGTACAATCACTATATTACTTTCTATTGTGAACACATTACCAAATATAAGAAGAGCTTGAAGATACCAAAGGCGTAATCAGAATCCATCAATAGAAAAAAAGACAGACAACACACTGGCCAACAGAAAAAAGACAACAGGACAAACAACAATCTACAAAACACTACACAGAAAACTAAAGATAGAGCAACATGAACCCCACTAAAAACCGGGAATGAACTCAGGTGCTCCGGAAGGATTTGTTTGTTTGTTTGATGGTGCTCAATGCCACTTTCAACAATATTTCATTTATATTGTGGCAGTCAGTTTTATTGGCAGTGAAAACTACCGATCTGTTGCAAGTCACTGACAAACTTTATCACACAATGTCATACACCTCACCCTATTCAAACTCACAACATCAGTGGTGATAGGCACTGATTGCATAGGCAGTTGTTAATCCAACTACCATACAATCACAGCCACGACGGCCTCTCCCCCAGAAGGGTAAGCAGTTCCTGCTCCACTAGTGGCACCTGTCATGTTACTCTAGATACAAACCAGGTGATAAGTCAGGAATGAGGAAAGGACAGGAAGTGCTTATGACAAGTGAAACATATCCGGTTTTCACTGTCAATTTCAAGATACCAAAGGGGTAATTAGCATCAGTATATCGAAGAAGAACAGACAACTCAATGGCCAAAAGAAAAAGTACAAAAGGACAAACAATGATCTACAAAACATACACATAAAACTAAAGATCGAGTAACACGAACCCCACTAAAAAACAGGGGTGAATTCAGGTGCTCCGGAAGGTCAAGGTATGAAGCAAACCTAGCTGTATCTGTTGTATCCTTTATTTCAAGCTCAATGGGATAGATGTGATCAACAAAATCACCGAACTTATTTAGTGAAAGGACATCATCTATATAGTGCAAAGTGAAATTAAAGGATCTGGCTAGCTTCTTTTTGTTTTTCTTGAGAAGCCCTTGTATGAAGCCTGCCTCATAATGAATAAAGGAACAAGCCAGCAAGAAGAGGAGCACAGGTATGCCAACATGTCCACCTAACATTATTTATTTTCAAAGTTGAACATCATGACAGAAAATAGATATTAAAATACCAACCTCATCGTCATCTGCTGAAAGCTCTATATCACTTTCAATAACACCAGTCTTCACTTTATCTTCAAGGATCATGATATCATCATCACCTGAAAATTGATTCCAATAATTATTTCATATATGAAGGTCAAATGAAACAAATGAAGACTAGAATAGAATGTTGATGGTATATACAAGTTAATGTTCAGTTTATATCTACAAATCATTAGTCTCATACAATTCTTATTATGTAAATTAAACGTATTTAAGTGAAAACATGTATTTGTGAATCAATGAAATAAACCATTCATAAAGGAAAAAAACAAGATGAGATTTCCCCAATTTTTTTTACATGAAAAGATATGTCTTAATATGACAAGCCATTTTTAGTTTTATTCAATATAAGATATCTAATTAACTTATGATCCAATTCTAACATGTAACTAGGAAATATAATCAAGTTAATAAAAATATCAAAAACTATACAAGATACATAAGTACATTTGTATCATGGAAATGGAATAAATATAAATGAGCTTGCTACATGTACTACATAATTACTAGAGGTTCTTCTGAGATCACCAGACCCTGTATCACTCACCCTGTTATGAATTATCTCTTTAGTGTCCCATGATCTTTAATTGTACAGATTGGGTTAAATCAAGTTTGCAATTCCTAAGAACATGTCATGTCAACATTTTTTTCGTAAAACAATGTTCGGTTTGTTTGAATTCCCACCTGTTTTGTAGACGGTTCATGTTTTATTTATGTTATTTGTATTTATTTACATATACTGGAGTTGATGATGTTCATGTTTTATTTATGTCATTTGTATTTATTTACATATACTGGAGTTGATGATGTTCATGTTTTATTTATGTTATTTGTATTTATTTACATATACTGGAGTTGATGATGTTCATGTTTTATTTATGTTATTTGTATTTATTTACATATACTGGAGTTGATGATGTTCATGTTTTATTTATGTTATTTGTATTTATTTACATATACTGGAGTTGATGATGTTCATGTTTTATTTATGTTATTTGTATTTATTTACATATACTGGAGTTGATGATGTTCATCTTTTATTTATGTTATTTGTATTTATTTACATATACTGGAGTTGATGATGTTCATGTTTTATTTATGTTATTTGTATTTATTTACATATACTGGAGTTGATGATTTTGTGTTTTATTTATGTTATTTGTATTTATTTACATATACTGGAGTTAATGATGTTCATGTTTTATTTATGTTATTTTTATTTATTTACATATACTGGAGTTGATGATGCTCATGTTTTATTTATGTTATTTGTTTTTATTTACATATACTGGAGTTGATGATGTTCATGTTTTATTTATGTTATTTGTATTTATTTACATATACTGGAGTTGATGATGTTCATGTTTTATATATGTTATTTGTATTTATTTACATATACTGGAGTTGATGATGTTCATGTTTTATTTATGTTATTTGTATTTATTTACATATACTGGAGTTGATGATGTTCATGTTTTATTTATGTTATTTGTATTTATTTACATATACTGGAGTTGATGATTTTGTGTTTTATTTATGTTCTTTGTATTTATTTACATATACTGGAGTTGATGATGTTCATGTTTTATTTATGTTATTTGTATTTATTTACATATACTGGAGTTGATGATGTTTGTGTTTTATTTATGTTCTTTGTATTTATTTACATATACTGGAGTTGATGATGTTCATGTTGTTTAACCGTAACATGACAGGATTCACTAGTGGAGCAGGAACTGTTAACCTGACCGGAGCACCTGAGTTCACCTCCGGTTTTTAGTGTGGTTCGTGTTGCTCAATCTTAGTTTTGGTGTAGTGTTTTGCAGATTATTGTTTGTCCTTTTGTAATATTTCTTTTGGCCATTGTGTTGTCTGCCCTTCTTCAGTTTACAGTTTCTGATTACCCCTTTGGTATCATTTGGCCATTGTGTTGTCTGCCCTTCTTCAGTTTACAGTTTCTGATTACTCCTTTGGTATCTTTTGCCCATTGTGTTGTCTGCCCTTCTTCAGTTTACAGTTTCTGATTACCCCTTTGGTATCATTTGGCCATTGTGTTGTCTGCCCTTCTTCAGTTTACAGTTTCTGATTACCCCTTTGGTATCTTTTGGCCATTGTGTTGTCTGCCCTTCTTCAGCTTACAGTTTCTGATTACCCCTTTGGTATCTTTTGGCCATTGTGTTGTCTGCCCTTCTTCAGTTTACGGTTTCTGATTACCCCTTTGGTATCTTTTGGCCATTGTGTTATCTGCCCTTCTTCAGTTTACAGTTTCTGATTACTCCTTTGGTATCTTCAAACTTTTCTTCCAAAGTGTTATATGTATTAACTTTTCTCCTGGTGTGATATTTTCCTTGGATTTCTGATACATATAAAACATAATCCTTATATAGAGACAGCCCTAGTATGCTTTATGTGCAGTTTGTGTTCAAATAAGTTTCCTGAGTTTCTATGGAATAAAAAAATGTTTATTCATTTCCCTATAGGGTCAAATATAAAACTTTTTTCGGTGGTAGAAGTGACACAGGGACAAGGAAAAAGCAGGAGATCAAATTTAACTACGTTTGGTATAACAAAACATCTGCTGTTGTGTGTTTTGTATAACAAAATATGTTCTGTTCAGTGTTGTTTTTTTTTCTTTCTTTCTCATAAAATAGCTTTAAATAAACAAATATATAATAATAATCAATGGAAAAAATGTAAAAGAAATCCAAAATGAAAGGATATGCTTCAAAATGACTGCCAATGATCAAAATCAATGATAGCTGTAACTAAAATAAATATATATATATTTACCTGTGATAATGCCTGAAGGATAAACCCACTTGTTTCTACGACTGTAAATAAAATAAGATTTATCAAAACCAATAAAACATTCTGGAAGAAAAAAATCATGCCCCACGTTCTTTAAATGAGTACCAAGATTATATAAGTACAGAATATGAAGGATATGTGGGTTATGGAAATTTTATGTCACTTTCAACAATATTAAAAGTAATATTGTGGCAGTCAGTTTTGTTGTTGGATGCACTCAGTGTACATGGAGACAACCATTGACCTGTTGCAATTATTGGAAAAACTTTATAACATGAAATTATATCAAGCAATTCTTGCAAATCAGGCGTGAATCAAACTCACAACAAAAGTGGTGATATGGACTGAATGCATACATAAATGTAAATCAAAGTAAAATACGGACACCACAGATCCCTAAATATAAAACAGAAGACCATTACTAAAGTGGTGATAAGTAAAATACAGACACCACAGATCCCTAAATATAAAACAGAAGACCATTACTAAAGTGGTGATAAGTAAAATACAGACACCACAGATCCCTAAATATAAAACAGAAGACCATTACTAAAGTGGTGATAAGTAAAATACGGACACCACAGATCCCTAAATATAAAACAGAAGACCATTACTAAAGTGGTGATAAGTAAAATACGGACACCACAGATCCCTAAATATAAAACAGAAGACCATTACTAAAGTGGTGATAAGTAAAATACGGACACCACAGATCCCTAAATATAAAACAGAAGACCATTACTAAAGTGGTGATAAGTAAAATACAGACACCACAGATCCCTAAATATAAAACAGAAGACCATTACTAAAGTGGTGATAAGTAAAATACAGACACCACAGATCCCTAAATATAAAACAGAAGACCATTACTAAAGTGGTGATAAGTAAAATACAGACACCACAGATCCCTAAATATAAAACAAAAGACCATTACTAAAGTGGTGATAAGTAAAATACGGACACCACAGATCCCTAAATATAAAACAGAAGACCATTACTAAAGTGGTGATAAGTAAAATACAGACACCACAGATCCCTAAATATAAAACAGAAGACCATTACTAAAGTGGTGATAAGTAAAATACGGACACCACAGATCCCTAAATATAAAACAGAAGACCATTACTAAAGTGGTGATAAGTAAAATACAGACACCACAGATCCCTAAATATAAAACAGAAGACCATTACTAAAGTGGTGATAAGTAAAATACAGACACCACAGATCCTTAAATATAAAACAGAAGACCATTACATGTAACGAGCTGAAATTGAATACAATGAAACATTTACCAAAGTATTAAATTACGAGTTGTTTCTTTTGTCATTCCCCACAGATTTAGTTGCTTTTAAAATACCTTAAGTAAAAGATAAAATTACCTGCATCTTTTTCTGCAGAGTATAATTATTACTATCACACATATCATAATCAAAATCACAGATATCACAATTAAAGCAATCTTCCACGCATCAAATTCACAGTCTATACATGAACACTTGTAGCCATTTATCTCATTAATACAAGTGTAGGACTCTGGACATGGAGAGCTTAGGCACTCGTTGACATCCTCTTCACAATGTAATCCAGTAAATTCAGGTGGACATATACAGTTATAATAGGTATCAAAACTTTCAACTCTGTGTGTATCCTTACAAGGGTAATGGCTAGTGTTCTTAGCTGTAATTGAAATTAATAGGTTATATATCTGAAAGGTAACAAGTACTTGACAGTTTTACATCAATCACACTTACTGTTGTCCATACCTATAACATTTCAGTTCTTTGTTTCATCAAATAAAGGCTCACCTGAGCCTGTATCACTTGTCTGTTTTTGTTCTGAAGAAAAGTCTTCTTTTTTAAATTTTTTTTTATAAAGTTTTCTTCATTGCAGTTTATGCTAAACTTTGGACAACAAGAGATTGGACCACATATACCCTGGGCTGTTCATTTATTGAAGGTTGCATCTCCATAACACGAGGAAACTTCATGTCAAATACATACTTCTATTGCTGGTTCTTGAGATTGGTACAATTTTGTTGAATAGTTTTACTGGAAAAGATTACAATTGGAAAATGTCAACGAAAGACAGATGCCAAGTGATATCAAAAGCTCACATTGCCCTTTTCTAAGCTTGTGTTTTAGATGTCAATCTGAAATTAAAGATGGCTAACCACTATGTGACATGTCTAACATAGGAGGTCTCAATGTGAAATATGTTCATTTCTCTTCTCAAAAAGCACAGAACCATCTTGACTCAAACTATATAAATATAAATAGTCATTGGATAGTACCTAATCAAATTTGTGTTTATGTAGTTGATTGGAAATCCAGCATGGTCACCACAAGGAAACATCATTTACATTGGAAGCAGGAGATTGACAATGCCTCAAATGTCACTTAGGTAAACAAACATTATAAATATGTTCATACTGTGAAAGACTTCCTATTTATGAGGTATTATTTATGGATTTAAAGTCTAAATCCTCTGAATTTAAATATTAGCCTTGTATGTATGTAAAAAAAACAGAAAAATAATAACCTTGACACTGTCCTTTGTTCTGACAAGGGGACTCCAAGATGGCAAACTGTATTGTCACAACATGAGAAGTAGCATTTTTATCATCTGTAACATACAGCTTGATGTAATCGTAACCATGGTAATCAGATGGCTGAATGTAGGTCACTGTTACATAGATCCAGGACATCTCTGTTTCATTATATGGTAATGATAAACTGAAGTTCCCACAGGGAATGCTATCCATCTAAAATCATTAAACAAATTCATGCTGCCCAAATTGATTATTTGTGTTTCAGATAAATATCTTATTTTACATGAAAAATCAGAAATGAATCAGAATTTGATGGTGTCCACTAAGTTAGTTCCGGCATTTAGTAAAATCAGGTTTCCTAATTTAGCTCTTAAAGTAAAATTCATTGATCTCAAATGCGTGCCCTACATTGATAAAAATAAAAGTCTGCAAATAACGATTTTCATAAATTTCCAAGTGGCCACTGGAAAGCACTCCCCTGTGCTGTAATATTTTGGTTAAGGAAGACAAACATTTAATTAAAAATAGGATATTTATCTATGCCAATGGTGAAATGTGGGAAGACATATTCAACGACCAGTTATAAAACTCACACGCCACTTATAGCAATACAGTATTTCCTTACCTACCTAACCTGGCCACTTATCGATAGCGTGAGTCGGCAATGCCAAACAGACAATAATATAAGGGTTACTTGAGAATGGTTTTTTTTAAACTTTCTCCATTGAAGCATACATAAAGCTTTCCACTACCAAGGAATTCCAAAATGGACCTCATTGATCTTGATGTCTTCATGTGTACAATCTTAAATCTGCACATCAAAATTATGATTCATGGGATTTGAAATAGTAAATAATATTTCCATAACTTGTTCCTTGGAAAAGGATTTTTTTTTTTTTACAAATTCCACACTGCATTCAATGTTAAACATTGGATCATCTAGGTTTAAAATGCATGAGGAATTGCAATTACAATCTTTTTATGTAATATTCAATGTCAAAAAGCGGCAATAACTCCTTCAAAAATAGTTCAATCAAACTGTCAGAAAAATATATAAGCATGCAGAGCTTTGATGAAAATCAATCTAGAAAGTATGATTTTGAATGGTGTACTTACCGATCTGTCCTGAGAACAAGGTTCTAGCCCTGGAGATATTGTCTGTTTAGATGATACTGTTAGATTACCATAACTTGGATGTGACACAAAAAATGTCAATGTGTCTGTTTTATCAATATCATAAGCTCCAAACATTGCAGAAAACTGGTCTAACCAGATATACTCAGTATAGTTGGACATCTGTTCAAGATATATCTGCAAAGAAATTGGTCAAATTTGCAATAATTTATTCATGTTAGATCAATATTAGAATCTAGGATGAATGAATGAATGCTGTAGAACTCATTTATGTAGAAATTTGATACAAATATAATTTATTTGTTGCATTGTTGATTAAACACAACATAAAAAAGACTTTCTACTGCATAGTTATGAAAAACTATGTCTTTTAAAGGACCACTTTATCAAATGAATTGCTCTCTTTCTAGGTTCAAATATATCTTTTGAATTTTGAAAATTAGACACCTTACTTAATAAACTTACTATAACAGGTTCACTTGGATCCCCCAACAATACAGATGTTCCATACTGTGTAAGAAAAACTACTGGATAGTCATTCTGACTAGTCACATTGACTGTCAATGTTACGACTGTACTGGCTGCTGGGAAATCAGTCTGTACCTCTGTCAACAGAATGTATATATACTCTGTCCCTGAACAGTCAGAACATGGTGTGTAAAGTAGCCTGAAACAGAAATATCTTAATTCTAACTCTGGTTTGGTTTTTCGTATTATCAGCTATTCTGCATTGAAGGCATGAATGTTGGACACAATTTTGAAAGAGAACTCTTCAAGGACTATCCTATCAAGATTTGATTTAATTTAGCTGAAGAAATGCAAAGATGATTTTCAAATGATTTTTGTCATATTCAGATAAATTTGTATATTTTCGTCAGTATAGTGTAATTAGCAAAGCGCATTATGTATCAACAAAACCTCTAATATGTGTCATACTACTCATTAAAATATAACTAAGGTTTAAATTTCAGCTAATTTGGTGGAAAAATGAGACTTCATTGCCTCTGTAAGTGTGTTTATAAAATACCCCATGTTCTAATTACAGTAACAGCAGCCAAGTGAGATGATTGGCAGGATTATTAAAATCAATTTTGAAAACAAACACACGAAGGATGATTGGTTCCATTTTGGCTCCATTTGATCCTTTTTACCATGGAATCATAAGAGCTAGTTCTAAATCTGTTTGAAAAACAAAGGCAAGAAATTTCAGGAAGAATCTACAACAAAAAAAACCTATCAAAGTCAGATTTAGAAAAAGACAAAAAAATTCTGGGCTTTGGCCCTATATCTTAGAATAATTAGAGTAATCCCAAATCTGTTGGCATACCCCACAATAATTGTTCAAAGGCATTCAATGGAAAAAAACTGCATAGAGCTAGGTTAAATCTGTTTCATAAGAAATATAGGCGAAAAAACACCTATCAATTGGGATTTAAAAAAAAAATCAAAATCTTACTACATAAAGAGAGTTTTAAAAGAAACCTAAAATTAATCAATATTGGTTGAAAATTAAATGCTCATATACAACTACAGGACAGTGTTGTTCACTGACAAAAAACATGGTCTTCATTCTAGTACCTGGATCTGTGAATGTTAGATAAGAACAGCAGCAACAGAAGTTTGGTTACCTTATTATGTCTTATTTTTTGTGAGTTTTCCCTTATATTCATTTTTTTCAAACGGACTATATGTTTATACTTACATTCCATCACTAGACAGACTAGGTATACCTATGGAGTATGTTGTATTCTCTAAAGAAAATAATATAGTGTCACCTTCATCATCTACAGCCTGTAACAAATACTGGAGTGTTCCTATAAAATAAAACTTTAATAATAATATAGTTTATAACTTAAATCCATCTACTGTATATCGGAAATAACCATGCTGATCTTTCTAAAAAAACCAATTCCATTTTTTTTTTAAATTAAAGAGTATAACCTAAATAATAATTATCATTTAAATAAAAGCTCATTATAAACTTCATGGCAACCGTGAGATCAAACACAGTCATGAAGTGTTGTTCTATAACTTTTGATTTTTGTCAAAATGAAAGAGAGACAACATGGTAAGAAAAACTAGAAGCTCAGTGGGCTGAGCCTGTGTCGCTCATCTTTCATTCTGCTTTGAAGAAACTTTATACAGAACCTTCCATAGGTGCTTCCTACCAAATTGTTGTTCATGAGGATAAGATTTTTAGAAATGGACCAATCAGAAACAAGAATTGCCTGTGGCAGCCATGTTTGTTCATGAATCAGGCCGAAATGAGCAATTTTCATAGAGGACCTACCATATATGCTTCCTCCCAAGTATTGGTTCATTTGGCCAAGCGGGTTCAGAGGAGAAAATTTTTAGAAATCGACCAATCAGAAACAAGAATTGCCTGTGGCGGCCATGTTTGGTAACGAATCTGGCCGAAATGAGCAGTCTTTGTAGAGGACCTTCCATAGATGCTTCCTACCAAGTTTCGGTTCATTTGGCCAAGCGGTTTCAGAGGAGAAGATTTTTAGAAATCGACCAATCAGAAACAAGAATTGCCTGTGCCGGCAATGTTTATTAACCGATCGAGACGCAATGAACAATCTTTATAGAGGACCTTACATAGATGCTTCCCACCAAATTTCAGTTCATTTGGCCATGCAGTTTCAGAGGAGAAGATTTGTTTAGATATTGGCCAATCAGAAACAAGAATTGGCTGTGGCGGCCATGTTTGTTAACGGATCGGGACGAAATGAACAGTCTTTATAGAGTACCTTCCATAGATGCTTTCTACCAAGTTTCAGAGAAGATTAAGATGTGAAAAGTTTACAGAGGGACGACGATGGATGCCAAGTGATGGCAATAGCTCACGTTGCCTTTGGCAAGATGAGCTAACTAGAGGCTCTCTTTGGCCTGTATCGCTCATCTGAGTTGTAAATTATCAATAATTTTTTTTTAATTTATTTACGTAGTGTAGGGTCAATCAGTTTTGAGGTTTCTGAAAAGATATACCAACATTTCTTCATTGTGTTATTTTGCCACACACCTCTTTCAGCAATCGTGGTTAACGGGTTCCAGGGGAATATATTTTGTTAATGTTTTCCCAAGGGGTCCTATATTAAACTCTGTACTTTTGTTCTAAGGTGACGTCCATCTTGGATTTCTGATTCACATAAAAATTGAATTTGATTATAAAGAAGCTATGCATGAATAGCAAGTTTCTAAACTAATCACATCAGCAAGGACATTTTATATTTGTTAAACAAGATTTTGCTTATACCTTCATCTTCTGTCATTGTGACAGTAACAGGGCTTGTCAGTCTTGGTGCTGTGTTGTACATTGATGTTGATACCGATGATAAAGAAAACTGAGTCTCTTCTGTAAAGTAGTCAGGTTGTATTGTAGATCTCTTCTTACGACTGATGGATTTGTCAGACTTATCTCCATTCG
The DNA here is from genome assembly GCA_963383655.1 of Bathymodiolus septemdierum. Classification (NCBI taxonomy): domain Eukaryota; kingdom Metazoa; phylum Mollusca; class Bivalvia; order Mytilida; family Modiolidae; genus Bathymodiolus; species Bathymodiolus septemdierum. Next base: position 99,259,800 of record OY726517.1, on the reverse strand, counting down.
AGTTTCTAGTTCTACATACCTAAAATATCAACAATATCCAGTAGTCATGGAGTTTTTCCATTATTGATTTGGGCTAAGTTTAGTCAAATTTGGCTCTGTGATTTCAGAGGATTAAAAAAAAGAAAGATTACAACATCAATATAAAGTTTTGACAAGGGAATTAATTATCAAGGCAGGTAAAAAGTATGACATTAAAAATGTATTTATGATATTTTCATGATGTTTTTTTTCTTTGAAGTCTTTCGGTATTTTTTAAAAATTTAATCAAGTAAATTTGTTTACAAAAATTAACACATAAGCACAAGATTTCATGTTAGCTAAACACAAGGAAGATAACTGTTTATCTTTTCTTATAAAGAACATATTTCCTTAATCACCAGTATTTCATTATAAGTAAACTTTGCTGCATTTCATTTTATGTGATCATTTAAAAAAATCCACGGAAATTGATCTTACCATAACAGTGACACTTCCATCTGTATTAATGATCTCTGTTTCATTGTTATAAACTTATCTTACCATAACAGTGACACTTCCATCTGTATTAATGATCTCTGTTTCATTGTTATAAACTTATCTTACCATAACAGTGACACTTCCATCTGTGTTAATGATCTCTGTTTCATTGTTATAAACTTATCTTACCATAACAGTGACACTTCCATCTGTATTAATGATCTCTGTTTCATTGTTATAAACTTATCTTACCATAACAGTGACACTTCCATCTGTATTAATGATCTCTGTTTCATTGTTATAAATAGATCTTACCATAACAGTGACACTTTCATCTGTATTAATGATCTCTGTTTCATTGTTATAAACTTATCTTACCATAACAGTGACACTTCCATCTGTATTAATGATCTCTGTTTCATTGTTATAAATAGATCTTACCATAACAGTGACACTTCCATCTGTATTAATGATCTCTGTTTCATTGTTATAAACTTATCTTACCACAACAGTGACACTTCCATCTGTATTAATGATCTCTGTTTCATTGTTATAAACTTATCTTACCATAACAGTGACACTTCCATCTGTATTAATGATCTCTGTTTCATTGCTATAAATAGATCTTACCATAACAGTGACACTTCCATCTGTATTAATGATCTCTGTTTCATTGCTATAAACTTATCTTACCACAACAGTGACACTTCCATCTGTATTAATGATCTCTGTTTCATTGTTATAAACTTATCTTACCATAACAGTGACACTTCCATCTGTATTAATGATCTCTGTTTCATTGTTATAAACTTATCTTACCATAAGTGACACTTCCATCTGTATTAATGATCTCTGTTTCATTGTTATAAACTTATCTTACCATAACAGTGACACTTCCATCTGTATTAATGATCTCTGTTTCATTGTTATAAATAGATCTTACCATAACAGTGACACTTCCATCTGTATTAATGATCTCTGTTTCATTGTTATAAACTTATCTTACCATAACAGTGACACTTCCATCTGTATTAATGATCTCTGTTTCATTGTTATATACGTATCTTACCATAACAGTGACACTTTCATCTGTATTAATGATCTGTTTCATTGTTATAAACTTATCTGACCATAACAGTGACACTTCCATCTATATTAATGATCTCTGTTTCATTGTAATAAATAGATCTTACCATAACAGTGACACTTCCATCTGTATTAATGATCTCTGTTTCATTGCTATAAACTTATCTTACCATAACAGTGACACTTCCATCTGTATTAATGATCTTTGTTTCATTGTTATAAACTTATCTTACCATAACAGTGACACTTCCATCTGTATTAATGATCTCTGTTTCATTGTTATAAATAGATCTTACCATAACAGTGACACTTCCATCTGTATTAATGATCTCTGTTTCATTGTTATAAACTTATCTTACCATAACAGTGACACTTCCATCTGCATTAATGATCTCTGTTTCATTGTTATATACTTATCTTACCATAACAGTGACACTTTCATCTGTATTAATGATCTGTTTCATTGCTATAAACTTATCTTACCATAACAGTGACACTTCCATCTGTATTAATGATCTCTGTTTCATTGTTATAAATAGATCTTACCATAACAGTGACACTTCCATCTGCATTAATGATCTCTGTTTCATTGTTATAAACTTATCTTACCATAACAGTGACACTTCTATCTGTATTACTGATCTCTGTTTCATTGTTATAAATAGATCTTACCATAACAGTGACACTTCCATCTGCATTAATGATATCTGTTTCATTGTTATATACTTATCTTACCATAACAGTGACACTTCCATCTGTATTAATGATCTGTTTCATTGTTATAAACTTATCTTACCATAACAGTGACACTTCCATCTGTATTAATGATCTCTGATTCATTGTTATAAATAGATCTTACCATAACAGTGACACTTCCATTTGTAATAATGATCTCTGTGTCATTGTTATAAACTTATCTGATCATAACAGTGACACTTCCATCTGTATTAATGATCTCTGTTTCATTGCTATAAACTTATCTTACCATAACAGTGACACTTCCATCTGTATTAATGATCTCTGTTTCATTGTTATAAACTTATCTTACCATAACAGTGACACTTCCATCTGTATTAATGATCTCTGTTTCATTGTTATAAACTTATCTTACCACAACAGTGACACTTCCATCTGTATTAATGATCTCTGTTTCATTGCTATAAACTTATCTTACCATAACAGTGACACTTCCATCTGTATTAATGATCTCTGTTTCATTGTGATCTCCACATGTCTCACTGGTCAACTGCCACTGTTGTAATACTAAAAACAGAAATTAACACGTGAAAAACAGCATTTTTCCTAAAAAAAAATTTTTTTTAATTAGTTTTGGAATATCATAGCGGGAATACACTAACATCTAACACAGGGTTCATACACTTTTTTGTTGAGCAAAATCAAGGACTTTTCAGGACAAAAATTACAGTTTTCAAGCACCCTTTTCTGAGCATTTTCATATATAAAACCTTGTTTAACCTTACCTTTCTTCAAGTGAAAATGCCTGTACCCAGTCAGGAAAATGATGGATGTCCAATGTCAGTGGTAGGAAATGTCAAAACTTTTGTTGCAGCATTGTGCTTTATGAATATCTGGGCTATTTCATTGGGTCAGACAGGAACTGAAGTTCTGTCTAACCCATGGCCTTTGTGTCTGTCCCACCATTTTTTTGTAATATTGTATATAACCTGTCACATTTTTTTTTTTTATACAGAACTGAATGCCAGATTACCTATATTCATGATCATTAAACAACTCAATTAAATGTTTTTCTGTATACATATAATATTTTTATCTAAAAAGATAAGGCAGATATAGCCAAGAATCCGTATCTAATGGTCCGATCACGTTCCGAATATTATACACCAATGTCAGTTTCCGGTTTACCTACATTTTTTAATTTCAGTTAAGAATATGAATCTGTTGTCATCTTCAATATATAAGCATCTCAAAACATATTTAATTAAACACAAACAATCTTTGATACTTGCGGAGTGTGGAAGTCAACTTATTTCTGTGCTCAGTAATTTATTTCAGTTTTAATGTTCCACGTTTTGCATGTTCTCGTTCCTACTAAAACGAAAGGATGTTTACATTTACAATTTCGATTACAGATAGGAACGTGTCGGTCTGACAGAACAAATAAACATATTTCAAGTCTCTGTCTGACATTTTAATAAAACTGAATTTAATGCCATTGGCAGTGGAAACTGGGAGTGAATAAATTTCAATCGCCAACTGGACGACCACAAAGTAATATTTTCGTGACGGACATTGGGACAGACACGGTAACCATCAGTCCGCTTTTGCTCCAGCCAGGTCCGACGATTTTCGCCAACTCTGCTACTTCTAAGCCAGGCTGATCACGCGATGTTATGATTTTTTATTTTCATAATTTTTAATTTAGAACATAAGTGGACACATTTGATGTTATACCCATTAAGAAATGCGTTCAGGAAAACCCATGAATCGTCACGGAAACCAATTAAAACGACAAGCTTGAAGCCAGGTGATGGGATTACATTAATGCGTATTTTTTATTTGAGCGGTAAAATTCCGGAAAACACAGCGATTTTCCACAAATAGCGCGTAGTGATACAGGAAGGTCTATTTATATTTCCATGGGTAACTGAGGTTGTTGACATCAATTCAACGTCTTGGAAATCGAAAATGACTGTTAACATGCACTTATTTCGCTGGAATAAGATTGTTCAAATGAAAAAGTAGTTTTCAAGGGTTTTCAAGCACCTTTATTGGAATTCAAGTACTTTCAAATCCTTGATTATGCTAGGATTTCAAGCACCTGTACGAACCCTGCTAACAACATCCCTGGCATAATAATCAACTCGTTGATGGTGGAATTATTAGCCAGAAGCAGAAAAATCCCCTTCTGGCTCATGTCATGTAACCTTTCAATCATCTTTGACCTTCCCCTCATATACAAGACTGTTAATTACATTATCTGATTAGTCAGTTGATGGTGTGAACCCTGTCTTGCCCCATATATGGTGTTGTTAAATGAAAAATGATAGAAACAAAATACTGCAAACATCTAGATTTAATCAGATTTGAGTAGTTCATATATTTTCATCACTCTAAATCAACAGTACATGATAATTTTTTTTTTTTTATCATTTTTATGAATAAAATAGTCATACAGGACCATACAAGTCTATACCTAATCACACATGATGCACATTTTGCAAGAAAATGTACTACACATTCATTCCTAACCATACAAGAATCAAGTAATGGAAATTAGCATTTAATGTCACTTTTAACATAATTTCAATTACCATTATATCATGACGGTCAGTTTTATTGGTGCAGGAAACCGGAGAACCAGGAGAAAACCACCAGCCTATCGAAAAAAGCTGACAACTTTATCACATAAAATTGTACCAATTCTGGTGATAGGTATATATATCCCATAAGATCACGACCATGACCATTCTGACCGAACATGGCTATAACCTATAACTCTAGACACATTTGTAAGTACGGTAAATGCACTATACAGTCATTCATTACTACTTTACATAGTTATACCATTGAATATATAAAGTTACTGAAATACAGCAAAAGCTGTTTAAATGTAACTCTGATTAAAATGGAATGCTATATAAACTGAACTTTAAATAAAGTCTAAATGTAAGAAATCTTTGTTAACTTTACCTGTATAACCTAAACACCTGTCTATTCTGAACAAAATAGTTGGTCCCAAAGACTCGACAGGTTTCACTGTATTTAAGTTAATATTACTATGGTGATTACACAGTCTAGTACTATATAATTGCAGACAATATTTTCAATGGATTCCAATGAGTTAACATGATCCTTTGATCTCTATCTGTTGATGTATCTTACCTGGATTCCAATGAGTTAACATGATCCTTTGATCTCTCTGTCTGTTGATGTATCTTACCTGGATTCCAATGAGTTAACATGATCCTTTGATCTCTGTCTGTTGATGTATCTTACCTGGATTCCAATGAGTTAATATGATCCTTTGATCTCTATCTGTTGATGTATCTTACCTGGATTCCAATGAGTTACCATGATCCTTTGATCTCTGTCTGTTGATGTATCTTACCTGGATTCCAATGAGTTAACATGATCCTTTGATCTCTATCTGTTGATGTATCTTACCTGGATTCCAGTGAATTAACATGATCCTTTGATCTCTCTCTGTTGATGTTTCTTACCTGGATTCCAATGAGTTAACATGATCCTTTGATCTCTATCTGTTGATGTATCTTACCTGGATTCCAATGAGTTAACATGATCCTTTGATCTCTATCTGTTGATGTATCATAATAGGTAATGTTTATAGGTCCTGGCATAGGTAAATGTCCAATAGGTACAAGGGTAAAGGAAAACACAATACTGAGTAATCTGCAATTATAAACAAATAGTATTTAGATCTCACTTAGACCTCATTTATCGAAGTTAATGCCAAAGTTAACTAATTAACTCAGGAAATGCAAAAAATTATTAAACAACAAATTCAGTAACAGGACTTAACATTCTGTTATTAAATAAAGAAAAAACATTACTTTTCTGGAAAGTAATAAAACTAACCAGTTAAAAATACATTCTAACTTTTCCTCAGATATATATATCTTAGATTAATTATGTTTTGTGTTAAGAAATACATTCACCCTCCCCTTTATGTATAACATATGTAACCCCACTTTCAACAATATTTCAGCTATATCGTGCCAGTCATTAATATTGGTGGAGGAAACCGGAGTACCCAGAAAAAACCCCTGACCTGTTGCAAGTCACTGACAACTCTATCACATAATGTTGTATCAAGTACACCTCGCCATGAAGTTTGAAGTCACAACTAGTTGTGATAGGCACTGATTGTACATGTGGTTGTAAATCCAATTACCATAGGATCACAACCGCGACGGCCTCTGACCTTATAAGAGAGTGACTACTGCAACAGTTATCTATATGTACCTTCTGTAGAGAAGTCTGTCAACCATATGCATGGTATCATTAGGGTTGACTATATAAGGCTGGAACTCTGCAGAGGACACAGAATTATATATTGTTGTTAGGTCTGTACTGTCTAATGGCTCCATCAAAATACTTTGTCCGGATTGTAATCCTAGAATTAACAGGTACAAAATTATCATAAACAAAGAGAGGTAATTCCTTATATGTATTTAAAAAATATGTCTTCAATTTGATACTAGTGTCCAAAAAATAATAAAACTACATAAAAACGAAAATAGTTTTAACATATAACATTACTATAAACTACTACTGGATGATAGAAATAACAATGACTGGTATATTGTATACTGATCTAAACGATTTAATAATTGTGTCGAGTTATGAAGTAAATACATTATTTTTATTTAATCACTGCAAATCATTTGTTATCCATCACATAGCAAATTAGAAATGGCATTTCATTTGTCCAAATGAAATAAGATGAACTGTGAGCTAATTTATGATACCCCCACATATAATTATGTTCAATGTGCATCAAAATCAACCAAGTCGGCAAACAGGAAGTAGGAATCTGATGGGTCCAAAAACGCTTACCACGATATGAGGTATCTATACGAAGCTTGTGACCAAATATCAGATTCCTGTCATCAATAGTTGCTGAGAAAAATGTGCATATATGATAAATGTGTATAAAAAGCCAACTAAGTCGGCAAACAAAAAGTAGGAATCTGACGGGTCAAAAAACGCTTCCCACAAAATGGGGTACCTATATGAAGCTTGTGACGAAATATCAGATTTCTGCCATCAATATTTGCTGAGAAAAATGAGACGAAAAATTAGCATATATGGGCCCCAAAAACGCTTCCCACAATATGGCTTACCTATATGAAGCTTGTGACCAGATATCAGATTCCTGTCATCAATATTTGCTGAGAAAAATGTGACGAAAAATGTGCATACACATTTGTATATGTTAAATGTGTATAAAAGCCAACTAAGTCGACAAACAGGAAGTAGGAATCTGACGGGTCAAAAAAGGCTTCCCACAAAATGGGGTACCTATATGAAGCTTGTGATGAAATATCAGATTTCTGCCATCAATATTTGCTGAGAAAAATGTGACGAGAAATCAGCATATATGTTCAATGTGTATAAAAATCAACAAAGTCGGCAAACAGGAAGTAGGAATCTGATGGGTCCAAAAACACTTCCCACGATATGGGGTACCGATATGAAGCTTGTGACCAAATATCAGATTTGTGTCATCAATAGTTGTTGAGAAAAAAGTGACGAAAAATGTGCATATATGTTCAATGTGCATAAAAACCAACTAAGTCGGCAAACAGGAAGTAGGAATCTGACGGGTCCAAAAACGTTACCCACAATATGGCATACCTAGATGAAGCTTGTGACCAAATATCAGATTTCTGCCATCGATAGTAGCTGAGAAAAATATCTTGGAAGGACGGATGGACAGAGTAAAACAGTATACCCCCTCCCCCTCTGGGGATATAATAAAATACCAAGACGTCATTTCAACATTTTTTAAAGTAGAAATTGTGATTTTGTTTTTGTGTGGAAACCAAATTCAAGCATCTCTGAAACAACACTCTGACTCCCATGGAATAAACAAGATTAGATAACATACCATTGGGTGTTATAATGACCAAACTATCTCCAGTACTCCTCTTCTTTCTTCTTCCTGACATATCATATTCCATCTCTATAGCCTCCCCTCCAACAGACGTCTCCATTACTGCCTTACCATCCATCATAGTAACAGATCCTAAAGACTTCTTGTTACAGAGCTCAGCATCATTACAGGCTCGCATTGTAATAAATAATGTCCTCCCTGGTTCCATGTGGAATGTGTCTGAAGTTGAGTCACTTTGATCCTTCCTGAGTTCATACAGTTCATAAAGTTTGTATTCATTCATGTAAATAGCTCCCTCCTTGATCATAACAGTACCAGACATGTTAACACTTACCCACGTACAGGGAAATATGTCATCATGATTTTCTGATGATCCAATACATATGTCTACAAATATAATAAATAATTTTACAAACAAATGGCAATCAAATATGGTTTCTATCTTATTTGTTTGTACATTTTGTAATGCATGTAAATTATCAAATAGATCAAATAACATTTTTTAACAATACATGTAGCTAAGAATGTAATACAACACAGTCATACCTGTCTTAGAGAGAACCTCTATATAACAAATCACTGTCTATAAAAGGCAGCTTCATTTTCTCCATTAATGAATAGTGCATATACCAGTAATTTTGACCTGTATATAAAGGACAACTGCACATAAAGGACACATTTTTAGGTGACACTGAGTGTTCATATACCATCAAAATCAGCAATAGTTACATGACACAAATCAATACAAGACAAGGATCCTATGATATATTGGTAAGCCAAATATAACTAATCTAAATATAGTCAAATTCTAGAAAATAGAATCATTACCATATCTTGTAACTGCTTCATCTGTACTTAAAGTGAAAGTAAAGCCTATACTGGTTGGGTCTGTTCCACGTTTGGAATCAGTAGGGGTGACAGGATGGTCATAGTCTTCTGCTCCTATAACTGTTGTGTTGATGATATTAACATCTGGAGGTTTCAATAGTGTTGTTACACCTGTAAAACACAATGAGAGTAAATATCTTGAGGTCAAAGGTCAGTATCAGAATGATTTCATTTTAATATGTCTCTTGTTCATGTCCTAATAATATACATACAAAATATGAAAGGTATACATTAACAAAAATCATTTAATTGACCTTGTAGTCAAAAGTCAAGGTCATGGTGACCTCATTCTTATTTTTCTGTAGAGAAACATTTGAATTTGAATATTTCCCACTAACAGACTCCATAGAATTTAAACTCTAACTTAACTAAAGAATTTCCACTTTAACTTACCAATAGAATCATTCCATTATGTAACTTGTTCAACTCCATTAATACATCGTATAGACACATAATAGGTCTGGTTATTTTAACTTTAACTTACCAATAGAATCATTCCATTGCGTAACTTGTTCTCCGCCATTGATACATTGCATAGACACATAATAGGTCTGGTTATTTTAACTTTAACTTACCAATAGAATCATTCCATTGTGTAACTTGTTCCTCTCCATTGATACATCGTACAGACACATAATAGGTATGGTTATTTTAACTTTAACTACCAATAGAATCATTCCATTGTGTAACTTGTTCTCCTCCATTGATACATCACAGACACATAATAGGTCTGGTTATTTTAACTTTAACTTACCAATTGCATCATTCCATTGTGTAACTTGTTCTCCGCCATTGATACATCACAGACACATAATAGGTCTGGTTATTTTAACTTTAACTTACCAATAGAATCATTCCATTGTGTAATTTGTTCTCCTCCATTGATACATCGTACAGACACATAATAGGTCTGGTTATTTTAACTTTAACTTACCAATAGAATCATTCCATTGTGTAATTTGTTCTCCTCCATTGATACATCGTACAGACACATAATAGGTATGGTTATTTCAACTTTAACTTACCAATAGAATCATTCTATTGTGTAACTTGTTCTCCTTCATTAATACATCATACAGACACATAATAGGTCTGGTTATTTTAACTTTAACTTACCAATAGAATCATTCCATTGTGTAACTTGTTCCCCTCCATTGATACATCGTATAGACACATAATAGGTCTGGTTATTTTAACTTTAACTTACCAATAGAATCATTCCATTGTGTAACTTGTCCCTCTCCATTGATACATCGTATAGACACATAATAGGTCTGGTTATTTTAACTTTAACTTACCAATAGAATCATTCCATTGTGTAACTTGCTCTCCTCCATTGATACATCACATAGACACATAATAGGTATGGTTATTTTAACTTTAACTTACCAATAGAATCATTCCATTGTGTAACTTGTTCTCCTCCATTGATACATCGTACAGACACATAATAGGTCTGGTTATTTTAACTTTAACTTACCAATAGAATTATTCCATTGTGTAACTTGTTCTCCTTCATTGATACATCGTATAGACACATAATAGGTATGGTTATTTTAACTTTAACTTACCAATAGAATCATTCCATTGTGTAACTTGTTCCTCTCCATTGATACATCGTATAGACACATAATAGGTCTGGTTATTTTAATTTTAACTTACCAATAGAATCATTCCATTGTGTAACTTGTTCTCCTTCATTGATACATCGTATAGACACATAATAGGTATGGTTATTTTAACTTTAACTCACCAATAGAATCATTCCATTGTGTAACTTGTTCTCCTTCATTGATACATCGTACAGACACATAATAGGTCTGGTTATTTTAACTTTAACTTACCAATAGAATCATTCCATTGTGTAACTTGTTCCCCTCCACTGATACATCGTATAGACATATAATAGGTATGGTTATTTTAACTTTAACTCACCAATAGAATCATTCCATTGTGTAACCTGTTCACCTTCATTGATACATCGTAGACATATATGGTTATTTTAACTTTAACTTACCAATAGAATCATTCCATTGTGTAACTTGTTCTCCTCCATTGATACATCGTATAGACACATAATAGGTCTGGTTATTCTGTAGAACACGCTCTAATGTGTTGTTAATACCAATCTGTCTCACATCAACAGATGTAAATCTTTGTATGTCTTCTCCACCTACAGTTGTCCCTATTGCCCATTGGTTATCCTTAATAACATTGTGTTAAAACAGTGAGTAATAATACATACAAGTACAAAAAAATGTATTAGACATACAGAAAAAGATCATTCACATTGAGAATTATGATAATTTATTCAATAAAAAAAGCATGCATAAAAGCCTAAGTGCAAATTGTTCAGTTAAATCTTTATATAAGGAATCCACCACACTGCCTCTTATCTGGCCAGAAGAACTGAGATAGCAAAATACTACTAAATTGTCCCCTTCAAGAGAGGCCACCCCTCTCATAAGGCCATATTTTTCATTATAAGAAGGGAACTACTGTAATGTAATAAAATGAAAAAGAAAGTAATGGCAAATCATTGTTAAGAGTATAAATATTACATAATTTAAAAATGTATTTCCAAAACACATAAAACAAGAATGTTTTATTGTTAAGAATCTTGTGGGTGTCTAAGTTTAATAAGATTTGTTTGTGCCACGATATAGCTGAAATATTGCTAGAGTTGGTGTTAAACAACAATCAATCAATCAAAACCAAAACACATCAGTGACTGGTATTTTTGAAACAATTTACTTCAGCTAAAATTTAAGAAAAAATATACTGTGCATAGAAAAAAATACTGCAAATACATAAAACAGTACTACATATACATATAAACCACGACTTTAAACAGTTTCGTCTTTCCGTACTGGAACACATAAATAAAATATTATCAAAGCCAACAAATTCTTCACAAAGTGATGTCCACCATATGACCATTTTAAGATTACAACAGGTTTGTACGTACTGCAATTCAAGTCTTCTGTCACTGACTCTTCACTTTCTATTTCACACTCTAACTACTCAGGAAAGACCACCCCCATTATACCACCAACTTTCATGATACAAACCAGAGGCTCCCAGGAGCCTGTAATCGCTCGCCTGGATCAGAGCTGCTTTCAATAACAATGCAACTGAACATGAAGTGGGGCACAAGAGACAGAATAATAATGATAAATCTTACCTTTAGTAGTTTTCAAATTTATGATCATGATGTAGGCCTACTGTCGTACTGAGCGATTATAGAACAGTACAATGTCGAATAATTTTGTGCATGCTGCATTTAATTTTATTTTCGTGACGACACTGTATGCCAATTTTTTATTTGTTAGCAAAGGATTACTCGGATTAGACGTGTCGAGAAATTCTAGAAACCGCATTGCATTTAGGTTTGAAAAGAATATCGAGTGGATACGCGAGACTCGAGACTTCGGGAATATTTTTCAGCTGACAAAGGCATGCCACATTGCATTCATGTTCCGATGTAACAACAGTGAATGAGCATTATGAAATTCATTTTAAACTTTGTTGTCTAATGAGAAAATGAGGAAAAAGGAAGTGTGGATACCAACCTTGCAAAACAAGGAAGTTACGTCACAATGTTCGACCCTTTTAATCTCGTCCCTTGAGCGTTTGTGTTGAAAATTTCACAGATTTAACTGTCTCATGCTTTGATAGTTCCTCTTTCTCAGTGGTAAAATTTTATGCAATTTTGACCAACACTACTCAGTCTTACTACAAAAATTAAAAATTATTCCGTCTTTCCACTTCAGAACTGAACTCATGATAGCAAAAACACACACGTGAGACATGGACCATATTCTTTTTTTCCAAATTGTCCTCAAAATCTTATTCCTTCATTTTTCATTTTATGCTTATCTATATGAAACTGACTAGATGTCAATATTTTTCATAATGGTAGAAAAGTGGGGGGAAGTATGCAACTTGAAGCTGTATTTGTGCTATTTTACTCACCTCCAAGGAAATCGCAAGTTTATTTCCTCAAAACAACTCACTATAATAATGATTGTACAACACTTTCTTCAGTGTACAGAACAAAATAGTTTCATAAATGCCCTTCCTTACGATCCAAGAAATTTGACTCCAAATGGTCACACATGGCTTACAGTTGCAGTCAAAGCTGATATTGTTGCCAAAAATAATTACACAATGGTTGATGGACGGATCATTGCGTAAAATTCCAAAAGGGGTCTACCCAATGACCAATATATCAAGATTTTGTATCAAATGAACAAGTAGTTCCAAAAGAAGGCTTTAAAAAGAATTTCCTATGATAAAAAAAAAACCAAACTAGAGGCTCAGGTGAGCCTGTATCGCTCACCTGACATAAATAAGTCCTCTTAAGAATGTCTGCATGCCAAATACATCTAAGTTACTATTCAAATCCCATACTGCCATAGGGCTCTATATTAAAACTATGTCTGCTCATGGCAGCCATCTTGGATGGAGGTCGTGGTCACCGGACACAATTTTGAAAGTATACTACCCAAAGACCATCCATGCCATGCTTGCTTTAAATTGGCTTACTGGTTTCAGAAGAGAAGACTTTTAAACAATTTTCCCATAGGGTCCTATGTTAAAACTATGTCCGCTGATGGCGGTCATTTTGAACCGAGATCGGGATCACTGAACACTCGATGACATGTTTGCTATGTTGGCTTACTGGTTTCAGAGGAGAAGATTTTAAAACATTTTTTCCCATAGGGTCCTATGTTAAAACTACAGTATGTCCACTGAAGGTGGCCATCTTGGATGTAGGTCAGGGTCACTGGACATAATTTTGAAAATTGACCACTTAAGGACCATCCATGCCATGTTTGCTTTAAATTGGCTTACTGGTTTCAGAGGAGAAGATTTTTAAACATATTTCCCATAGGGTCCTATGTTAAAACTATGTCTGCTGATGGTGGCCATCTTGGATGGAGGTTTGGGTCACTGGATATAATTTGAAAGTTGACCATTTAAGGACCATTCATGCCATGTTTGCTTTAAATTGGCTTACTGGTTTCAGAGGGAAATTTTTTTAAACATTTTTCCCATAGGGTCCTATGTTAAAACTATGTCCACTGACGGCGGCCATCTTGGATGGAGGTCGGGGTCACAGGACATAATTTTGAAAGTTGACCACCTAAGGACCATTCATGCCATGTTTGTTTTAAATTGAATTACTGGTTTCAGAGGAGAAGTATTTTAAACATTTTTTCCATAGGGTCCTATGTTAAAAGTAAGTCGAGTCATGGCAGCCATCTTGAATTTCCGATCAGCAAACAATTCACAGTTTATTACAGGACCACCCAATGATCATTCCTGCAAAGTCACAATTCAATTGGCTTGGTGGATTCTAACAAGAAGATTTTTTAAATTTCGACCAATCAGAACACATTATGGGCCCTGGCAGCCATGTTGGATTTCTGATCAGCGCCAAAAACAAAAATCTTGTATATGACCATCCAATGAACATTTCTGCCAAGTTTGGTTCAAATCTGTGTTGTGGTTTCAGAAAAAAAAAGATGAAAATGTGAAATTCCCATAGGGTCCAATGTTAAACTAAGTCGAGTCATGGTGGCCATCTTGAATTTCCGATCGGCAAACGATTCACAAGTTTAGTACAGGACCACCCAATGATCATTCCTGCAAAGTCACAATTCAATTGGCTTGGTGGTTTCTGACAAGAAGATTTTTAAAATTTCAGCCAATGAGAACACATTATGGACCCTGGCAGCAATGTTGGATTTCAAATCAGCACCAAAAACACAAATCTGGTAGAGGACCATCCAATGAACATTTCTGGCAAGTTTGGTTGAAATCTGTTCAGCGGTTTCAGAGAAGAAGATTTAAATGTGAAAAGCTAACGGACAGACGGACGCTTACCTATGACAAAAGCTCACATGGCCTATGGCCAGGCGAGCTAAAAAAAAAAGGTGTAATGGGCAGGACTATCTGATAAAATTCTTAAAGGGGCACATAAAATTAACATTCCATCAAAATTGGGTTCCAATAGAGCTGAAAAGAAGATTTGTATGTGAATTTCCCATAGGGTCCTATGTTAAACCGAGATCAGCTGTGGTGGCCATCTTGGTGGGAGAGCGTGACTGCCGGACACAATTTTGGAAGAGGACCATCCAATGACTATTCCATCAAAGTTTGGTTCTAATTGAGCTACTGGTTTCAGACAAGATGGTTTTTATGTGAATTTCCCATAGGGTCCTATGTTAAACTAAGTTCAGCTGTGCAGCCATCTTGGTCAGAGGGTGGGACCACTAGACAACAATTTTGGAAGAAGACCATCCAATGACTATCTTATCAAAGTTTGGTTCCAATTGAGCAACTGGTTCCAGACAAGAAGATTTTGATGTGAATTTCCCATAGGGTCCTATGATAAGCTAAGTTCGGCTGTGGGGGCCATCTTGGTCGAAGGGCCAAACCGCAGGACACATTTTTGAAAAAGAACCATCCAATGACTAATTCATCAAAATTTAGTTCTGATTGAGCAAATGGTTTCAGACAAGATTTTTATGGGAATTTCCCATAGGGTCCTATGTTAAATTAAGTTCGGCTGTGGCAGCCATCTTGGTCGGAGGTCTGAAATACCAGACACAATTTTGGAAGGGGACCACCCTGGGATCATTTCAGCAAAGTTTGGTTGAGATTGGCTCAGTAGTTTCAGAGGAGAAGATTTTAAATCTTTTTCTTTTATTTTTAGCTTGGTGGTCATCTTGGTTGGAAGTCGGGATCACCGGACAGAATTTTGGAAGGAGGCCATCCAAGGACCATTTCACCAAATTTTGGTTGCAATTGGCCCTGTGGTTTCTGAGGAGAAGATTAAAATGTGAAATGTTGACGGACGGACAATGGACGAAAAGTGATGGCAATAGCTCACATGGCCTAAAGGCCAGGTGAGCTAATAAAAGGGGGTCCTAAAACAAAAGGGAGAATACTGTAATAATTACCGTAATCAAACTTTCGTCATCAAAGCAGTACCAGTAAGCTTTAATTGTGTCATTTGAAGCTTGGTACTTTACAGGAGTAAACTCCCCTTGTGTCACATCAATGTATATCTGAGTCATGACATTCTTATCAAATACAGGTGGAGTCAGGTCTATATAAAATCCATCAGATGAAGCTTCAGCAGTTAAACCAGATCCTAGTACTATTCTCACTACAAAACAAAGAAATCTTTTATAGTAATAGTTCCATACAGCAGATGCTGACTGTTTTCACTTCTCATATATATTTTTGGACATTTTTCCTTTGATGTTACAGAGTGATAGTGTCAGTATCAACTAATTGACTCTGAAAATTATTGGTCAGTGTTGACGTCAAATACATTACGATATTGTCAATAAAAACAATAAAGTCTGATTAGTCAGTTTTGAAGATCTTGACACATTATCACAGCTTCATATATTATCATTATATTGGGCATTGCTATAAGATAAATCTGTATCCTTGGACACATATTTCATCTAACAAGCTTCTAGCTTGATAACTGTAAAAGGAGTTGGGCTGACTAAGCATATGAATATATGCAAACTCCCCCCCCCCCCCCCAAAAAAAGAGGAAAAAGTTCAACATTAAACTTGTAATTTTTTGAAAGATTGAAAAAAAAATCCAAATTCTGATATGTATAAGTTAAAATAAACCATAAAATAAAAAATAAAAACTTCTAATTTGAAAACTGTATGAGAAATTAAGTGGACAAAAAATATATATACCCTACAAGTGGACAGACTGACAGGTTTAAAGCAATATGCACCACAACTTTTTGTCACAGGGGTGTACAAATTTGCTTTTCTACATGTAAATGACAGGCAGTTTGCTAAGTTATTTTTCTATATGACTGGACAAAGATGATAGACTTGCCAGTAATCTCTATTCTAATTTTTTTTTCTTTTTTGGGTGATAACATATCCTCATGTTAAAATTTATAAAATTATGAAGAAATAACAAGAACATGCATACCTATCATGTAGAATACTGATGTTTGGTTGTAATCATGACCAGTTTCATTTTGTGCTGTAGTAATAGGTTGAAGGTCAAGGCCAGTCAAGGTGAAGGTTACATCAACATGCAGGTTAGGATCACAATCAGTTAGACAGTTATACAATGAACATTGTGAGTGACATGGTATACAAGGTCTATACACCTCTCTGTATGGTACCACATTAGTCTGAACTTTGTCTGTTCCTATACCAGCCTCATACTTTATCACTGGATTATTCCCACCTCTAAATGGGTTACCATAGCGACACAAGTTTCCTATCTTGGGAGGTATTATTAAATCCTTGAAGTAGGCCTTAGTAGAGAAGATGTTAAATAAATCATGTACATCTGGAACATAGTTGTTACGATTCCATACGTGTAACACAAGCATGGCTGATGAACGAGGTGGTTCAATACCACAGATTTCTGTTAATAATTCATTGTCTGCATACACTAACATACACCAGTTGATCTAAACAATGCAAATAAATGGATCATGAATTTATTAATATACATCTTTGTAGTTTAAATATTTTTCAAGCATTGAATGACAATCCTATTTTACCATCCAGGTACATGTATGTGGTCATTTTGAATTGAAACAATACTGTTTTTGCAGGCTTTTCAATGTATGGTTTTATCTGATTGACCATTAAAGATCTTTCATCAGGAGAACAATCTAATCAAAATAAGATGATTGTAGTATCTTTTTAATTATTTATTTGTTGGCAATACACTAACATCTGACAACACCCTGTTTGGTGTCATGTCATGTAACCTTTTATTCATCTTTGACCGTCCAATCATATGCAGGACAGATCAAGATATTGGCCAATCGGACAACAGCTCAAGGCTCAAATGTATACTGTACTATACCGTATACACGCTTCTACTGTTGTCTTTTCTTACCATTCGCTCTACATGCATCAGGTACCAGAAAAGCTATATCTTGGTCAGTGATCATAAAGCAAAATTTTATCTAGTCAATGCAAATTGATGGC
The DNA here is from genome assembly GCA_963383655.1 of Bathymodiolus septemdierum. NCBI lineage: Eukaryota > Metazoa > Mollusca > Bivalvia > Mytilida > Modiolidae > Bathymodiolus > Bathymodiolus septemdierum. The sequence continues at coordinate 99,241,746 of OY726517.1, read as the reverse complement.
TCAAATAGAACCAGTGCAGGATAAATGTTTTAAATATTTGTCATCAAATGCCACATATACAATATTGGTTTGTTGACGGTAAATATAGAATATATTTGACTTGGCGCGAAAGACTCAGTCAAATAAATTCTATATTTACCGTCAACTGACCAATATTGTATTTATCCTGCAATCCATGATGTCCTAAAAAATAATTTTAACTCGTTAAAATGCCTTTTTTTAATGCATTATGCAGCGGAATCCTCACTATTTGGTGTAGTAAAATACCAGATTTTTTTGTTACCGACAAAATTTGCGAACAAATAGTTCTCAAAAGGAAGTGAAATAACTGTATTTAAATGAAGATTTATTGATTAAGATGAAAATCTATATAGAAAATTGATAGTTTAGAACCTGAAATGATATGAAAACACATTAATTTATCGATCATACGTCACATACGGTCATACTTAAATATGCCTGCAGTAGTAACCAGGTAAATATATACTCCTGTGTGAAAAGGTGTATGCCTGCAACTATATGGTTCACTTTTTTTTTTTTTTTTTTGTATAAGATAGTAAACATCCGATATATTGTTTTTACTAGTTTATATAAATTGTTTTTAAATAAAAGTGAACCATATAGTTGCAGGCGTACACCTTTTCACACAGGCATATATATTTACCTGGTTACTATACTGCAGGCGTATTAAAGTATGACCCGTTCAAACTGTACTGAGTTAATTAACCATAAGTGTGTTTTAAATAGTAAAGATTGTGTGGTGTGACTGTCCAGAACGTTCTCTCTTTGGTTTATTCCCTTTGTCCTGTTGTTTTAGCTGCTTTTGTTTTCCTTTCAAAGCTTCCCGTGTTAAGTTAAATGATTCGGATATGTTTAAGATTTTTGTTTTGTTTTATCGTTAAATATATATGAAAAATATGGAATTTTAAAATTATTAGTTTCATTTAATAGTATTTCATTTTGTTGGTTTGTATTTTAGTAGTGAGAACGAAAACATTTATTAGAAAAGGATGACGGATGATTATCGACATTGGTTACAGTTCATATTGTACCTCTTCACAGGAGAGTAATTTCGGAATATATAGGCAGGGCTTAAAAAGTTATTCGTAGGTTTAAAAATTTATTCGTAGGCTGAAAAATTTATTCGCATACTACGAATAAAACAAAAAATTATTCGTATAGCATATTTGTACAGCAAATGTACTGATTGCAGGATAAATGTTTTTATTGCCCAAAATTTCCTGTTTCTGTTTAATAGCACTACAAATAAAAATCTACCCCAATTCAAACATTTATTTTCTTTGCAGCACTTATTTTACTTTCCTTAAGACTCATTACAGATAATACATGATTATTTTATTAATATAATACTAACGTTAACTTCATCATCTTTCTGTGGAGTAACCATTATTTTATAGTTGTGATATTCTGTGGATGGATTAAATGACAGATCTACTTTAGCCTTCATTAATCTCTGTGTGTTGTTATATGCCTGACACCATGTTATTACTTGTGGAACTTCACCTATTTATATAACAAAGATACTATATAGTATGAAAGGTTTCAAGTTAAGTACTTTTCTGCATGAATACTGAACGAGATGTTTGGTCACAATCTCTATGTATATATCTTAAGTAATTTATTGGAAACACATATATCAACATGGACAAAACTTAATGCCCCCAACAGTTCCTCCAGGCAGTGGCATAACACAACCCAATTTTCATAAAATATAGAAGTTTAGCAACTCGAAGAAATTTTTTTGAAGGCATAAGTGAGTGAGTGATTACATTGTTCAGCTATACCATGGTGAAAACAAGTTACTTTTTAATGAAATGATAATATCTATTTTGAACTAGACCAACACACAGGAGTTTTTATAGTGCTAGCTCACTGAAACAACACTCCACAGATAGAGACATGTCATAACTCTGAACCAACCAGTCTTGTTCTTACTCCTTTAATGCTGCATTGTTAATAGAGAAGCAACAAATACCATTTACTAAAGTCTCTGCATTTACCTAAATGGGAGATCAAACAAACAATCTACCATGCTCTAGGTGAGTGCCCTAACCATTACATCACCAATGCAGTTTTTCAAAAAAGGGTCACAGGAGGATCCCATCTTATTTGTTTAGACTGGCTCAATTGTTCTAGAGGAAATGAGTTAAAGGTAAAACGTTAACAGATGATGATGGACACCATGTGAAAACAAGTTTCGCTTAATGTGGCTTTTGTACAGGTGAGTTAAAAAGATATATCATCCATACCAGATAATATCTCAAGGCCACAGGAAGTCTGTGCAATAGGTGTAGTTATATCTATAGGTACTTGTACAACTGTATCATCAGGATTGTTAACAATCTGGTAAGGTTGTTCTGTTACTTCTATACTAGGTGGTACTGTAGTCTCATTATAGATTGAACAGTTGCAGAAAGAACAAGCCTATGAGAAATATAAATCATGGAATATCTAAGAGGTTTAAATAGATTAATTCAATTTTAACTTTGGATATATTTAATGTGATTGTAATTCCTTTTCAGTGAAGTAAACTTTTAACACTATACTTAAAGAGTCAATGGTAGGCAATAACTAGATGCTCACCAAAGCCTGTATTGCTCACCCGAGTCTGTATTGCTCACTTCGTTATTCTTGTATGATTTGGGTACACTAAGTTTGTAGTTTCTGATATGCTCAACCTTAAGTTTTCTGTGTAGTGTTTTACCGATCATTGTTTGTCTTTTAGCCTTTTTACCATCACAAATGCTATCATTTTTTTAGAACTAGCATTATTATAACAAAATTAGGGTCACATAATAATACAAAATGGATGAAATTAAAAGGCTAGCTACTATATATGATACATTCATTGCATACCTCTGGTATTGGATCTTCTAGACAACAGTCACATATATTCTTGGTCCAGTCCTGTTCAGTAATGTAATCGTATGTAGCTATCCCATCTATAGGACCATCCCACAGCATTACACCAGTGACAGCAACTCCTTCACCATCAGCTGCCTTTATAAATACCTACAACATAACAAAATACCTCTGTGTTAACCATACCATGAGGTTTAATGGACAATATTAAGGATAAACAGAGTCTAATGCACAGATACAAGAAGAAAAAAAAACCTTAATTAGTCCAATATTATTTTTTAACATATTAGTATTATTACCTTGTACAATATTTTGTGATTTTAAGCTAAATATATATATATGAAAGAATATAGGACCTGGGTGCCTCAATGAGTTAGGTAGTTGGATTACCTAACAACTCATAAAAGCCTATCACCAATACGACGTGGGTTTGCACCCGGCTTTGTAAATAACAAACTAGAGGCTCCCAGGAGCCTGTAATAGCTCACCTGGTTTTCAATTTTACATCTAAAGTTAATAGAAAATGGGGGTGTTACACATAATTTTGAAAGTGGGCTACCCAAAGATCATTTCAACTCAAATTTCTGTGCAAAAGATTTAGATGTGATTTTTATCTCATAATATTCCTAAATGGAATAAACTGGCTGAAAAAAATCTCACAGAAAAACCCAGAATATGTTAAACTACTCATTGCCATGTAGCTTCAGTTAAAATTTGAGCTCATTTTGATTTATACTAAAGCAGCAATGGATAATTGAAGAAATTACTATTTTTAGTAACAGCAGCCATCTTGAATGGAGGGCGGGGCTGTCGGACACAATTTTGAAAGGGACCCACCCTGCCAGGTTCGGTTTAATTTGGTTCAACGGTTTCAGAGGAGAAGATTTAAATGTGATCTTTTATCAAAATATGCCTAATTTGCATAATCAGTATAAATCGGCTGAGAGAAAAATTTCCACAGAAAAACCCGGAATATATCTTAAACTACTCCTTGCCATGTAGCTGCAGTTAAAATTTGAGCTCATTTTGGCTTATACTAAAGCAGCAATGGACAATTAAAATTTCATCCCTTTTTTCTATTTTTAGCTTGGTGGTCATCTTGGTTGGAAGTCAGGATCACCGGACACAATTTTGGAAGGGGGCCATCCAAGAACCATTCCACCCAAGTTTGGTTGCAATTGGCCCAGTGGTTTCTGAGGAGAAGATTAAAATGTGAAAGCTTACGACGTACGACGGACGCCAAGTGATGGCAAAAGCTCACATGGCCTTTGGCCAGGTGAGCTAAAAAGGGTGCAATTGACTCGCAGCCGCAAGTGATAAAGTTTACCAGTTACTTGCCCATGGTCGGTCGTTCTCTCCGGCTTCTTCCACCACTAAAACGGTTCACCATGATATAGCTGAAATATTGCTGAAAGTGGCGCTAAACACCAACAATCAAATAAAATCATTATAAAAGAATAATTGTTCATGAAGATAAATTTTCATAGTATAATGGTTATAGCAAAGACAGCAAAAATTAAAACACAATAAATATAACGATTCACATTATATTCTGTCTAACCTGATAAGTTCCTCCATTTTCAAATTCAGCAGATCTGATGTATGCCCCTGTGAACATTTGTTTCTTCTGTACATCTCTAGATAACTTTATAGATACAGTATTGTCATACACCAACGTTTGAATGTTCTCTGGGCGATGTACCAGTGACCACTGTTTACCACTAGGATCTTTAAATCCTAGCTGTTGTAGCTTTATCCAGTCTGGATCTTTCACCATAGATATAGACTGTACCGGACATGGTAAACCATCCGGTGAAGCAAGATGTAAAAATGTACCTGATAAAATATATATAAATAAATCCTTCTTGTGAAGTATTAACTACCAAGTACAAAATTAAGTACTCTCCCCTAATACATTGAGTAACAAAATTATGCTGGATGGACACCAAGTGATGGCATCATAGCTCATTTGATCCAATGTGTCAGATGGGCTAAAGAGTAATCAGTTGGTTCCCTTTGACCCTTTTTATCTAAGAAACCATAAGAGCTAGGTCAAATCTGTCAGAAGAATGCAAGCACGAAATTTCATAGAGGATCTAATAAAAATACAATCAAATCGGACTAAAAAATACAAATTTTGGTGTTGGGCCCTTTTGGCTCCCTTATATCTTGTTAAAACATAGACAAGTTCATTAAAAAAAAAGTAGGAATATATTTATTCCGATTGAACAACACAAGCAACTTCATACATCCAACAGTTGCAAAACATTCAAACCGCATCAGTGGTGTAATGGTTAGTGTGCTCACCTCAAGTGTGGTAGATAGTTGGCTTGATTATAAAATTGGCATTTGTTGTTTCTCCACTGAGCACACAACATTAAGGAGAAAGAGCAAAGACTGGTTGGCTCGGAATCAAGATAACGTGTCTGAGTGAGGTGACATGTCTATCCGCAGACTGTTGTTTCAGTGAGCTAGTACTATCAAAATTCAACTAAGCATGTTGGTCTAGTACAAAGCGCACCTTATCATCATTTCATTGAAAACTAGAACTGTGAGTAACCTCACTGAGTGATACCCCTAGCTTGCAATACTATGATGTTCAAACTTTGGAATACAGGTATATTAGCAAGTTAATTATCTCCCCTTCTAAATTTTAGACAGCAATGGTATTCCTTCATGCACATCTGCAGGTTGTGTACTACAACTGTGTAAAGTTTCATAAAAATTCAATAAGCAGTTTAGTAGGAGTTGTGCTTACAAAGTACATGTCCCCCCCCCCCCTTTTTCGTGAAAGTATAAGTTGAATTATCTCCCCTTTTAAATTTTGGACAGCAACCATATTCCTTCATGCACAACTGCAGGTAGTGTCCTACAAATGTGTAAAGTTTCATAAAAATCCAATAAGTCGCTTAGGAGGAGTTGCGCTTACAAGGTACATGGACGGACGGACAGGGTGATTCCTATGTACCCCCCCAAACTTTGTTTGCGGGGGGTATAATTAACTTGATCTCGCTATGATATAGATGAAAAATTGCTCAGTTGACATTAAACAACAATCACTCACTCACTCGCAAAACATTCATATTGTTACCTATTTCACATCTACCAAAATGACTGTATTGATGCGTACAGTGTGTGTGTGCTTGTCACATTCGCCATTGGCTAGCAGCTTGCTGTGAAAAGGGAAGCCGAGTGCGTAAGCCTTCCTCGCCAATTACAGCCTGTCATACAGTTAGACCTATGTGGCCCAGATATGGGAACCTCCTCGTGGTGGTAGATGGCAATTGGATGCTTCGTGGCTCCAGGCAGAACCAAAACGTCTTGGAGGAAACTAGGTCCCTAGATGCATGGTTAAATAGTTCCACTGTTTTGTGGATGGAGAGGGAAACTTCATTATCAAACCTCTGCTGCCTTGCGGCATACCCATTTATAGGAAAGGCTTCGGGAGAAAACTCTGAGGATAAATTCAGCTTGGGACCGGTAAAGACCCTCCTGTGCTTCCAGGAAAGGAAAGGTCTTATACCAGATGCTAAGGGAGAGGTAACCCTAACAGAAACACTGAGTGCTGAAGTCGGTGCACTCTTAACAGATCACAACACCACGCATTTACAGCCATTATGACACTCGTTACATATTTCACAATCAAACATGATTATCTAGGAAATGTGTTACTCCAACATATGTGTACAAACTGCACACCATGTTGCTCTAATGAATAAATGCCAACATGTTACACTAGTAAATGTGTCAAAAATATAATGTGAACTGAATGGCCCTTCATATTATTACATCATAAATGACAGTCCTAACTTATAAATGACAGTTGGAGCTTATCGACCCTCATGACAAATGTTGATTGTTGTGTAAAAAAATTTATCACCTGATATCGTTGTAGATGAACCAAACCATACTTTATCATTTATAAAGTCTACACCATCTACCACGTGACCTGCTGTTGGTTGTGAGGAATCAAATAGAATAGGAGCTGATTCTTTACTGATTGATAGTCCTGCTTGGTTGGTAACTATCAACTTTACAATATAAGGAGTGTTAACCTGTAAAAACAAATCATTAGTCATGTTGAAAGAAAACCACTGACAAGTGATGAGAGTGTAATACATTTAAGCAGCATCTAGTTAACAACAAACACAGTTTACATCAAAATTGCAGTAGTTCCCTTCTTAAAGGCCACTCTGTATGCAATGAAAAAGGGACCGTATAAGAGGGTGGTCTCTCTTTAGGGGGATAATATAGCAGTATTTACCTATCTTAGTGCATCTGAAATCTGGCCTGGTAAGAGAGGTGGCTTTCGGTGGGAGCGACCTTATAATAGGGGGACTATTGTATTGTTATTAGTTGAATGCCATTTACTATAAAAGAAGACAATATTTCTTAATTAAACTAACTCTTTGGTCTAACAGACAGCAAACTTCCCCATAGTGAATGAATCAGAAGTTACAAACTTGCCTTGTTACACAACATATTAAAATGTAAATCAGGAACTGTTTAGGGGATATATATCAATGACTGATTGGTTTGGAGTCCATGATTAAGGGTGGGGTAACTTTGGAAGTATTCAACAATAAGCTAGACTTGATAAAAACTGGTATACAGAATTACATATATATTCCCCATTCATATAGCTGCAATATACTTAGGGAGTAAAACAATATTTTAAATCCCAAATCAACAAATAGCAATGAATGGCCAACTTTTCAAAAACTTAGAATTGAATCATCTTTTTGAATTTATTTTTAAAATAAAATATAGTTTTCAATATATGTTTTACATTTATGTTTGTAGTGTATTTTTGTTGTCTTTTGTGTCAAGAGGATTTCATCATTTCTGTCAATTTACTCCAAACAATATGATATGATATTTAACAAGATTTATTTGAAATAATATAAATCAATTACACCCATGTTATTTCTAAGTGGAATAATAACATAACATACTTTAAGCTCCAATTCTGTAAACATATACTGTGAGTAGTTAGATGTCAAAGTTATCCAATCCACCATTAGCATTTCAGTACTATGCTCAGAACAGGTGGGTTTGTTCCACAATGCTACTTGATAAGACAAGATATCTGATTCAGGATCATGATAGCCTTCCCAGGTTACTGTCAAAATGTTACTGTATGGAGTGTAGGTAACATTCTAAAATAGTGTACAATTTTATGATATATTATATGTGTACATTCCATCAAGAATTATACATGTTTACACAACATTAATAATCTATAAATATATGTGTACTCTATACAATTATGGATGTATTCTGTGCGATAGTATTTAATTTTCACACTCCTTCAACTTTCAATTTTTAGATGTTTTTTTTTCTATATACAGTCCATCTAATTAGTCAGTCTACTTCAAACTGTTCTAGTTTTCTTACTTTTTACCTGTTGGTTGTTTTTTGGTCTGTGCTTTTAACCTTGTAATGAGATGTAAGGACACAATGATGACAGTATTTGTAAGATTTCTTGTTGATAACTGGGAAATAAAATTCTACACAAAAAAACATCAAAAGGATAAAGATACCCAGATGTAGTATTTATCAACAGAAATAAAAGAGTGACCACTCAACTACAGACTAGGGACAGTTTCAAACCCATTCTAGTATAACAGAAATAAAAGAGTACCACTCAACTACAGACTAGGGACAGTTTCAAACCCATTCTAGTATAACAGAAATAAAAGAGTACCACTCAACTACAGACTAGGGACCGTTTTTATCAACAGAAATAAAAGAGTACCACTCAACTACAGACTAGGGACAGTTTCAAACCCATTCTAGTATAACAGAAATAAAAGAGTACCACTCAACTACAGACTAGGGACAGTTTCAAACCCATTATAGTATAACAGAAATAAAAGAGTACCACTCAACTACAGACTAGGGACCGTTTTTATCAACAGAAATAAAAGAGTACCACTCAACTACAGACTAGGGACAGTTTCAAACTCATTCTAGTATAACAGAAATAAAAGAGTGACCACTCAACTACAGACTAGGGACAGTTTCAAACCCATTCTAGTATAACAGAAATAAAAGAGTACCACTCAACTACAGACTAGGGACAGTTTCAAACCCATTCTAGTATAACAGAAATAAAAGAGTACCACTCAACTACAGACTAGGGACAGTTTCAAACCCATTCTAGTATAACAGAAATAAAAGAGTACCACTCAACTACAGACTAGGGACCGTTTTTATCAACAGAAATAAAAGAGTACCACTCAACTACAGACTAGGGACAGTTTCAAACCCATTCTAGTATAACAGAAATAAAAGAGTACCACTCAACTACAGACTAGGGACAGTTTCAAACCCATTCTAGTATAACAGAAATAAAAGAGTACCACTCAACTACAGACTAGGGACAGTTTCAAACCCATTCTAGTATAACAGAAATAAAAGAGTACCACTCAACTACAGACTAGGGACCGTTTTTATCAACAGAAATAAAAGAGTACCACTCAACTACAGACTAGGGACAGTTTCAAACCCATTATAGTATAACAGAAATAAAAGAGTACCACTCAACTACAGACTAGGGACCGTTTTTATCAACAGAAATAAAAGAGTACCACTCAACTACAGACTAGGGACAGTTTCAAACCCATTCTAGTATAACAGAAATAAAAGAGTGACCACTCAACTACAGACTAGGGACAGTTTCAAACCCATTCTAGTATAACAGAAATAAAAGAGTACCACTCAACTACAGACTAGGGACAGTTTCAAACCCATTCTAGTATAACAGAAATAAAAGAGTACCACTCAACTACAGACTAGGGACCGTTTTTATCAACAGAAATAAAAGAGTACCACTCAACTACAGACTAGGGACAGTTTCAAACCCATTATAGTATAACAGAAATAAAAGAGTACCACTCAACTACAGACTAGGGACCGTTTTTATCAACAGAAATAAAAGAGTACCACTCAACTACAGACTAGGGACAGTTTCAAACCCATTCTAGTATAACAGAAATAAAAGAGTGACCACTCAACTACAGACTAGGGACAGTTTCAAACCCATTCTAGTATAACAGAAATAAAAGAGTACCACTCAACTACAGACTAGGGACAGTTTCAAACCCATTCTAGTATAACAGAAATAAAAGAGTACCACTCAACTACAGACTAGGGACAGTTTCAAACCCATTCTAGTATAACAGAAATAAAAGAGTACCACTCAACTACAGACTAGGGACCGTTTTTATCAACAGAAATAAAAGAGTACCACTCAACTACAGACTAGGGACAGTTTCAAACCCATTCTAGTATAACAGAAATAAAAGAGTACCACTCAACTACAGACTAGGGACAGTTTCAAACCCATTCTAGTATAACAGAAATAAAAGAGTACCACTCAACTACAGACTAGGGACAGTTTCAAACCCATTCTAGTATAACAGAAATAAAAGAGTACCACTCAACTACAGACTAGGGACCGTTTTTATCAACAGAAATAAAAGAGTACCACTCAACTACAGACTAGGGACAGTTTCAAACCCATTCTAGTATAACAGAAATAAAAGAGTACCACTCAACTACAGACTAGGGACCGTTTTTATCAACAGAAATAAAAGAGTACCACTCAACTACAGACTAGGGACAGTTTCAAACCCATTCTAGTATAACAGAAATAAAAGAGTGACCACTCAACTACAGACTAGGGACAGTTTCAAACCCATTCTAGTATAACAGAAATAAAAGAGTACCACTCAACTACAGACTAGGGACAGTTTCAAACCCATTCTAGTATGACAGAAATAAAAGAGTACCACTCAACTACAGACTAGGGACAGTTTCAAACCCATTCTAGTATAACAGAAATAAAAGAGTACCACTCAACTACAGACTAAGGACAGTTTCAAACCCATTCTTGTATAACAGAAATAAAAGAGTACCACTCAACTACAGACTAGGGACAGTTTCAAACCCATTCTAGTATAACAGAAATAAAAGAGTACCACTCAACTACAGACTAGGGACAGTTTCAAACCCATTCTAGTATAACAGAAATAAAAGAGTACCACTCAACTACAGACTAGGGACCGTTTTTATCAACAGAAATAAAAGAGTACCACTCAACTACAGACTAGGGACAGTTTCAAACCCATTCTAGTATGACAGAAATAAAAGAGTACCACTCAACTACAGACTAGGGACAGTTTCAAACCCATTCTAGTATAACAGAAATAAAAGAGTACCACTCAACTACAGACTAAGGACAGTTTCAAACCCATTCTTGTATAACAGAAATAAAAGAGTACCACTCAACTACAGACTAGGGACAGTTTCAAACTCATTCTAGTATAATAGAAATAAAAGAGTACCACTCAACTACAGACGAGGGACAGTTTCAAACCCATTCTAGTATAACAGAAATAAAAGAGTACCACTCAACTACAGATTAGGGACAGTTTCAAACCCATTCTAGTATAACAGAAATAAAAGAGTACCACTCAACTACAGACTAGGGACAGTTTCAAACCCATTCTAGTATAACAAAAATAAAAGAGTACCACTCAACTACAGAATAGGGACAGTTTCAAACCCATTCTAGTATGAGTTATACTTATTGATAAAGGCCCTACTGTGACTGTGAAATGTAGAACAGCAATAAAACAGCTGTTCCTTTCCTTTAATTTGTGTAAATCAGATATAGTCTCTCATTCTTTACATCCATATCTTTTCTTACTAAATGTGTACAACCCATCAATAATTGTACATTTCACCAAGAATCTATAACAGGAAGTGTAAAACCATTAAGACTATAAAAAACCATTAACATATCGGTTTAAATGGGTTCACCTTTATTACTTAGGTTCTATATCTATAGTCAAAATGATAAGGATATAAAATCTACCTGCCTACCTTAATTACAAATAATTTCTACAACAACATACCATATTATAATCAGGACCACTTGTTAGTTCTCCAGCTTCTGGACCTGTGGTGTCTACAGTAAATCTATGACTAGTCAAACTGCATTCTCCAGACTTATCCATTCCTGTAAAATATTACAATTAATAGTTATTTTTAACAATTCTTTAAAATTAATATGAAATGCATTTTGTATTAGTTTTAAAGGGATGGTGTCTGCAATTGGAATTTTTTTCTTGTGTAATCTTTTTGCAGTGTAGTGTTAGTTTATATAGTTCCATCATATTGTACCTAGGGTTCAATGGTTCCATGTATTCTTCACATGCTATTTCAATCAATTTTTGCCATATTTTTAATTTAACTACCACAGTACAATAGTGCCCTCATATACAGTGCTGTTCCATAATTTACCGGCAAAATCCAAGATGGCGGCATTCAAGCGTAACGGGTGTCGCAATAAATTACACTTGTATTTCATCCTGGTGAATAAATAAACATCTATTTTATGACAATGTATTTTTAAACCTTCTATTTTTAAAATAAGACCAGAAATAAACCTGTCGTCTGCTATGTTAGGGCAAAAAGTTGATATTTTCATCATGGCTGGAAAACGTAAACAGTTGTCAAATGACATCAAAAATGTGATCGTAGAAATGCGTAAGAGTGGTCATAAACTACAGGAGATTGCAGATACCTTGAATAAAAGAACAGTTCAGCGTTCCTTGTATCAAGAAGGATACAACAGGCGAGTTGTAAAGAAGAAAGTTAGGATCAGAGAGGTTAACAGGAAAAAGCGTGTGAAATGGTCCCGAGAAAAGCATCATTGGAGAATTGAAGGTCAGTGGGACAGAGTTATATTTTCAGACGAAAGTCAGGTGGTCGTTGGAAACAATAATCGGATTTATATTTGGCGGAAAAAGGACGAGGCCGAGTCCAGAGATTGTGTTTGTCCATCGGCCCAGAGAAGACTTTCGGTCATGATCTGGGGACGCATATCACACTATGGTGTGGGGACAATTACGACAATGAATGGCACGATAAATAGACATAAATACATTGAAATTCTCGAGGACAACTTATGGCCTGTGATTGCGAGACATTTTCCAGAGCAGGACTGTTTATTTCAGGACGACAACGCTCCCATACATCGGACAAACGACGTTAAAAACTACAAGGAAGAGAACCATATAAATTGCCTCGAGTGGCCTGCACATAATCGAGAACGTGTGGCTAAAACTGAAAATACGATTGCAGCAGAGAGTTGAAGTATTGAACACTGCCGATAAATTGTCAGTGGCCATCAAAGACATTTGGGAAAATCTCAGTATGGACTACATTCAAGGACTTTATCACTCGATTCCAAAGCGTTTACACAAAGTAGTGAAGGTGAAGGGAGAAATGACAAAGTATTGAGTAAAGGTAAGCGCCTTTTTCATAAATTTATTGGTTTTTTATTAATGCAAAGCTTGATGCTTGAATGCTGCCATCTTAGATTTTGCCGGTAAATTGTGGAACAGCACTGTACATTAAAAAGATTTTTTTTTTTTTTTTTTTACATTAGCCTTGTGTAAAAAGTATGGTGACCCAATAAATTTGGCATTCTTTTTAATAGTTATATGATAAACTTCTCTAGACAAAAATAAAGAAACACTTAAATAAAGTTTAAAAAAAGAAAAAGAAGAGGGATGAAATTTATGAATTTTAATAGGTTGCTTCTTACAGTCTGATACCTACCCATTACCTGAGCTAACATACAGTCTGATACCTACCCATTACCCATACAATGTAACTGTGTCCTAACTTAACATACAGTCTGATACCTACCCATTACCCATACAATGTAACTGTGTCCTAACTTAACATACAGTCTGATACCTACCCATTACCCATACAATGTAACTGTGTCCTAACTTAACATACAGTCTGATACCTACCCATTACCCATACAATGTAACTGTGTCCTAACTTCAGATCTAATGGCTCCACTTTGTAGAATGTATTCTGATTAATATTAGTGACAGGAAATACATTGAAAATCACAGCTTTATCTTCTTCTGTTGTTTTGCCTCCATCAACCTGACAAAAAGTTATATGGACATATTAACATCCCATTAAAAGTAACATGTTTTCTGTATATGATAAAATGTGATTTTTTTTTGTTCCATATGCGACCAAATCTGGTTAAAACATTACAACTGAGGAAAAATATAATAAGTTTGAATGTCCTTATCTAATTTATATTACCATACCTACCAATTATAAATTATCTCCTATTCTTAACATGTTTAACCAGTTGCTTAAATTTTCCTTATAATTTTAATAACTACGGTTGTTAAATTTCTGCATGAAAATGACTGCCAATTTCCTTTCAACATCATTAACGATGGAAGTTAACAACTTAAAAAAATACTTTTAACAATTGGTATGAGAAACAGATTCTCCTTCTGCTACCAGTGGATTACGATATATCTCCACTCTCAATAGTTAAATTTGAAAAATTATAACTTGCTAAAGCTAATTGAGCTTTAAAATTTGAAAATTTAGCTATCTCTAGTAGAGAAATATTGTTATACACTGGTAGCAGAAGGAGAATCTATATCTGCTTATCCAAACTATAATCTGCTGTTGCCGATGGAATTTCTCTTGTATGTATGTATGGGCATTATTTTAGTCTGGCCACAAGGCAACGTTTATTCTGATTCGAGAATATTAAATTGCTTGTAAAACTTCACCGAAACCTGTTTTGGCAAGCTTTGAGAAGTCCTTGCCAAATTCTCTAAAATTACATGTGTTGACATTTCAATCTTGATATGTATAATAGTATAAATTATTATAGGTCAATCTATCTGACATCTTAGTCCATTTAGGGCTAAAGGTTTTTTTATTCAGAAATATACTGTTTTGCATATTCAACTGCCTCTTCAATTTCAAATGTATTGATTTTAATGTTTCTAAATATCTTATGTACTACAATGCTATAAATTGTGTTTATATTGTAACTTATTTCTTCCGTTACATGTTTCTATAACAATTGTCATTGCAATATAATTTTCTGCTGTGACTAGCTAGTTTAGGAGAAACGTTTGGAACAAATGTAAAGTTTTTATCTATATAATTGAAATAAAGAATTTTAATATAGAAAGTACACCCTTGTTATTACACTGCCTTTTGGATTAAGCTATATTTTGGCAATAAGCGAGGATGGCAATTGATTGAGGGGAAAATTGACATTTACACTACATGATTTTTGGAAATTTGATGACAATAAGTGAGGATCGAGAATTAAAGGGGGCAGTATAACGAGGGTCCCTGTATATGTAGAAATCCATATAAAAAAGTCAAAGTAAGCTTTACTGTAATAAATGAACATAATAAAGACAATGTGACTTACATATTGTTTACAGTCAGTTCCAGTAACCCCTGTGTAATTTGACACAGCTACATAATAAAGATCATGTGACTTACATATTGTTTACAGTCAGTTCCAGTAACCCCTGTGTAATTTGACACATCTACATAATAAAGATCATGTGACTTACATATTGTTTACAGTCAGTTCCAGTAACCCCTGTGTAATTTGACACAGCTACATAATAAAGATCATGTGACTTACATATTGTTTACAGTCAGTTCCAGTAACCCCTGTGTAATTTGACACAGCTACATAATAAAGATCATGTGACTTACATATTGTTTACAGTCAGTTCCAGTAACCCCTGTGTAATTTGACACATCTACATAATAAAGATCATGTGACTTACATATTGTTTACAGTCAGTTCCAGTAACCCCTGTGTAATTTGACACATCTACATAATAAAGATCATGTGACTTACATATTGTTTACAGTCAGTTCCAGTAACCCCTGTGTAATTTGACACAGCTACATAGTACATCAAGATGTCTAATTTAGAATAGAAACTTTGAAACTGTACATCCAGAGATTTATCTGTGCTGACATATTCTTCCATTACAATTAATCCAGCTATAAATAAATAATTTGATTAATAAAATAGAGCAGCATATTCAAATCTTCTTATGATAATAATCGAGTATGCAATGTTTTGAACAATTCCTATTCAAAATGCAAACTTTATGATGAAATAGTCAAAAAGGTCAATAGTTTCAGAGGATAAGATCTTTGAAAAAAGTTTATGCTTACTGTATGACAGACGGATATTGACAGATGCCAAGTGAATGCAAAACCTCACATGGCCTTTGGTCAGGTGCGCTCATAAAAGAAGAGGTGCACATCAGTTGGAAAATTTCATCAAGAGTTTTCAGACGAATTGCGTGATTACCACAAGGATATGGATAGTGACCCCTATTTCAGCTATGAAGAAAACACAAATAATTATTGATATTCTGAATAATAAATAAGTGTATGTCATATGATCTTTTTAATTTTTTTTATTATCGTAAGTCTGTATGCTAAAACAGAATATGCTATATGGGTGGCTGTAACATGTATTTAAAGGACAAAGACAGATAACTATCAACTACTTACGAGTTACACCACCATCAAATCCAACATGAAATCCATTTGATATTACCATAGCAACAGAATGGGAGGCACTGTAAGCTTTAACAGTGAAATAGTACAATCCTGAACCAGGAACCAGATCTAGATCATAAAATGATATCATTTTCTTTTTGCCAACATTAGTAAACGGGACAATGTTATCTCTTGTTTCAGAGAACCTTCTGTCTGTTCCTAAGGCAACTTCATAAAATACTACAGCTTGGTTCTTGTTCTGATATTCAATGTTTTCTTCATTTACCTGCAGTCCTGGATTCCCTATAAAGTAATGAAATTATTACATTTTCATAACATTAAGAATATACAATAATAATTTTTTTTTAAAAAGCTTCAACAGTGATGGTCAAAAATTCGACCAATATTATCAACAAAACAAAAAACAACCTCTAACCTCTAATCATTAAATACAACAATGACTAAAGTCATGGCTTGGGACAGGTCCAAAAAGAGGTGGTGTTAAACTGATTGATAATAGTTATGTACATATAAACAGTATTTTTGATCTTTTGAATTAACAGTCACCTGCTGTAATCAGCCAGTTAAAACCCTGCCAACCTGATTTACATGTTATTTCAACTCAAATAAACAGTTACCTCACTAACACAGTCATTCATCTTTTGTCCCAAAGGTAACCATTGAATACAAGTTTGACTTTATTTCTAATTGAAATATTCAGGTAAAAAAAAACAAAAAAATAATAACAGATTCTATATGTTTAGTGTAAACATATTTTATTAATCAATTACATATGAATATAGTACAACAACTTAAATACAACAATAGTAATGACTATGAATCAATTAAGAGGATCTGAAAACAAGTTATTAAACTTATATAAATCTGTATCCCAAATTTAATTAAATCTACTTTTAATAATCTCAGAAGTTAGATTATGTTGTGAGGATCAGTAAAAATGATAATTGTATTTTACACCAAAGGGGATGAATTGTGCAGGAAAGTGAAAGAGGTCGGTGAATTGTGAATTACGAGGTAAATCGTTTACTACTTAAAATGAACTTTTGTACTGACAAGAAGATTTCTGTGTTCTGGTTAATTGTTAACTCATTAGATCCTACCAACAGAAGTTCAGTGGACAAGGGAATAGGAAGGTTAAGGGCAAATATGTGGCGTTGTCTAGGTATGTTATAGTGAGGACAGTTGAGAAGATATTGAGTAGGAGTCTCTATAGCACCACATGTACAACGCGGTGAATTTACAATATTTTTCAGAAATAGATCGGAATTAAGAGCACTACACCCCATATGTATTCTAGCGTGAAAAGTCTGTCCTAAACAGCTACCGATGTAAAAAAATGTGGGTTTATCATATATAATATTAAGTTTCAAATACCCCGGGGTTAAGCCGTTATTCATTTTATAAAAATATGTCAATCTATGCTTTTCCTTTCTGTCTTTCAAATATTCCCACTCGGTTTCTGCATATACCTTTGAAAAGCATACCAGGCGGGTACCCCCGGTAACAACCCTGGCAGCCTCTGCTTGTATGCTTTCTGATTTATTCGTAAGGTAAACAGTTTTAGAGTCCCAAACTACATCCCCCATATTCTAATAATGGTCGAATAAATTTTTTCAAGGGTTCTTCGATCTAAAATGAATTTAAATTTTCTCATAATGTTGACTCTGGCAAAGGGTTTCTTGGTAATCAGGTATATGTGCTTACCCCAATTTCCATCATTAGATATGGTAAGGCCTAAATGTTTATGTTCAGATACCATGTTAATGATCTTATTATCCATCATGAGTGGTGGATAAAGTGGGCGGTTAGATTTCCTAGATACGATCATACTTTGTTTTATCAGGGTTAAATTTAACCAGCCACTTCATAGACCAGTCATGAATTTTCGCCAAGTCCGTATTCAAAGTCTCAGCAGCATCCACAGGATCGTCAACAATCATATAACGACTAGTATCATCTGCAAATAACTTTATTGATGAATTTATGTCTGCTACTATATCGTTAATATAAATAATAAAGAACAGAGGCCCCAGAATTGATCCCTGAGGGACACCCACACAAACATTCTGCCAGTCAGAGCAACAACCGTTTATAACAACCCTTTGTTTTCTATCCAATAAATAACTTTCAATCCAAGACAATAACGGCCCTTGAATGCCAATCGATTCTAATTTAGTCAACAATCCCATATGCCAAACCCGATCGAACACTTTGCTAACGTCGCAAAAGACTACTCTAACTTCCTTTCTGTCGTCAAGTGCCTTACCGAATTCGTTCCTAATATATAAAAGCTGATTGATCGCAGTCATATATGTTTAAACATGTACAGTCAAACCTGGCTTAACGGGCACCTGATCATAACGGCCATGCTGACATCCCCCCGATGCATTTCTCTATTAAATAACTCTTTATATAACGGGCACTGTCTAACGCGGGCAGCGGGCATGGTATTTTCATACAAATCGTCGCTGAAGAAACCCCCATATAACGGGCAATTGTCAATCAGTTCACTCGGAAGATAAACATTGTCTTTCGATGCACTTGGGATTTAACCATCTAATTGACACAATACAATCAACAGGTGAGTTATCAATCGATGAAAAGCTTAAAATGTTCCAATCGGTCAATATTTAATGATTGCAACATAATAAAAACAGATTGTTTATTGCTTGGGGATAGTTTAAGTGTTTTCACAATAATTAATAAAGAAAACAACTTAAATAGAAATAGAAAATAAAGTTTTTTTTAACTTACCCTTAAATTACATGAGTTTGTGCTAAGATTTAATACTTCTCATAAAATAGAAAATAAGGATTTAGTTCAAGTCAAAAATGCCACCAAAACGGACGGCTCTAACTCCTGAGCAGAGGAGTGAGGTGATCAGAAAATCTGAGAAAGAAAAACAGCTGAACAAATGGGAGTCGGTCGAACACAGATTGATAATGTCCTTAAAAGAAAAGCTGACATACTAATGGACTATGAAAACAACATGGGACCTGAGCGCAAACGTCAATTTAAAGATACAACAAACAAAGATTGTACATATTCATGTTCTTTAATAATGTTACCTGAAATACAATACATGTAGAGTACATTTGTATTTACATATGGGAAAAAAATCCACTCAAAATAGCAAACCTCTTTATAAAGGGCACCTGTCTATAAAGGGCACTTACATGTTTTCCCTTCAGTGCCCTTTATAGACAGGTTTGACTGTACATCGTCACAATTTGGAGAAGTGCTTGATTTTGTTTTTAACAGGCAAAACAATTTACGAGAGTACACAAATAACTCCACTTGAAATGTTGCTTTGACAACAGATTTACATCATGTTTGATTGATATTCTGGTATTAAAAAACTGCATCATAAAGACATGGGACAACATGAATTGGCAGGAATGTGCTTTACAAGTGGACAGTATTGTAAGTAATTAATGCATGCAAAACAAAACATTTTGGCTAGAACGTTTGGATGGTTTGAAAGGAGACTGGCTTAGAGAAGTTTCACTATATTCTGTATTCAATGGTGAAGATTTATACAGTGACATTCGACAATTAGTTTAGTAAACAGAACTTTGATAAATATATTTACCTGACAGAACATCTACTTGAACCTTTGTATTTACTGGTAAACCAAACCCATCCCAGTTAGCTGTCACCATGGCTTTTGACCTCAGGAAGTTAAGGTCATAACCTATCACTTCCCCATCAAAGACTTTGCCTGGTATTAGAGGTTCTTGTTTGACTGTTACACCATTAGATCTAATGATATATGTATGATCTAATGCATTGGTCACTCTCAGTAGAGAATAATATAATTCTCCATTTAACATATCCAGCTCATCATTCATCCCTGATGTTTTCACTACAATATAAAATACAAGGAATATATCAAATACAAACAAAAAAAACCCAGCTTTGATATGTGTAGAATGCGACTTCTCTATGGAAACCCTCCCTCAACCAGAAAAAAAAATAGATAAAGCAATCGTAGATGCACAAGTCACATTGCCTTCAATTTACACCAAGAAAAATAAATAAATTGAAAGATTTCAAATACTTTAAAGTCAAATTGTTCTATGTCACATCTATTGTTCTTCCGGTTCCAGATATATGTATGGATGCTAAAAACATTAAAAAATAGGTCTGAGATTTTCCAGCATATTAAGCAGAAGCTGGAATTTAAATATTTTGAAAGTACTATTTATTCCTTGAGAAAGAAACCAAATTAAAAAGCTTATCAAAAATTGATATTCCTAAAATGTAGAACATTGACACACCTTGTGTGTTTCAATACTGTTTAATTCCATATATTTCCCTACATCAAGTTCTTTGACTACAAATTTAACAACCTTAGAAAATACAATAACCCATAACTTAATTGAACGATGTACAACTGAAAAAATATTTCTATGACAATGAAGGTGTCAAAGTCTATATAATTACTAGTTTATACGTTAAATGGTGGCAGTAAAAAGTGTCGCTTGGCTGAAGACTGGGGCCTTTGTATAGGTTTTGCTCATTGTTGAAGACCCTACAGTGACTTTGAAATGCAGAACAGCAATGAAGGCACTGTTTCTTTATTCAAGTTTGTGTCTAAACATAATGTTGAATAGTCTCTCATATTCATTTACATCTGTATCATTTCTCTCGAATTATTCACAATAATAAATATTTCAGATTTATTTGACAAGATCAAATGTTGTCTAGGTGAGGACTGTTTAGATCTAGAAAAAATAAAGATATTTTCTGAGGTAATTTAACCTCTATATATCTTATACAAAGCTTAAGAATATTTCATATGATGCATAAACTATACCTCCCATATTCAACCAATCCATGGCCACCATTCCATCAAGCCTCTGTATTAGCCATTCATACTCCACAACAGGGCATGGATCACCAGACACGTCCCATGATGCTCTGTATGTGTCAAAACTTTCCTGGAAATCACTATAAAAACCAGTATCTTAATCAGAAATTTAGAGAAGTTTGGGGACGATGATAAATTGGTATGACTGAATATCATTCAATTACATCTATTACAATAACACATTATTCATTTTCTAAGTACCTTGTCACACTCCAGGTATTTTGTTGGGGGTTATGTTGTCAGTTTAAAAAAAAAAGATTTGATTTCTCACTTGTGTTGTTTAATCTATCAGGATCATGATTTTATGACAGTTCCCTCTAATTCAGTATTTTATCTTCCCCTTATACTGTTTGAAGTTTGACTTTTGTTTTAATTTGATGCTGTAGACCATAAATGTGGATGATAAAAATGTTAACAAGTGGTTGAATGATTATTCTAAAACATTTTCCTCATTTTCCAAACATTTTTCTGTATTGAACTATGTCCTACAGTGGTAGCCATCTTGCTTTTCAGATCCACATAAAATGTTCACTTTGTACATGACCATCATGTATAATTGGCATGACGAAGGTATGTCGTTTCTAAAAAGTAAATTGCTTAAAATATTTTTTATTTGTACATAACTTACATATCAATATTGGACAACTCTGTTACATCAGCAATACCAATATAACTTACATATCAATATTGGACAACTCTGTTACATCAGCAATACCAATATAACTTACATATCAATATTGGACAACTCTGTTACATCAGCAATACCAATATAACTTACATATCAATATTAGACAACTCTGTTACATCAGCAATACCAATATAACTTACATATCAATATTAGACAACTCTGTTACATCAGCAATACCAATATAACTTACATATCAATATTGGACAACTCTGTTACATCAGCAATACCAATATAACTTACATATCAATATTGGACAACTCTGTTACATCAGCAATACCAATATAACTTACATATCAATATTAGACAACTCTGTTACATCAGCAATACCAATATAACTTACATATCAATATTGGACAACTCTGTTACATCAGCAATACCAATATAACTTACATATCAATATTGGACAACTCTGTTACATCAGCAATACCAATATAACTTACATATCAATATTAGACAACTCTGTTACATCAGCAATACCAATATAACTTACATATCAATATTGGACAACTCTGTTACATCAGCAATACCAATATAACTTACATATCAATATTGGACAACTCTGTTACATCAGCAATACCAATATAACTTACATATCAATATTAGACAACTCTGTTACATCAGCAATACCAATATAACGTACATATCAATATTGGACAACTCTGTTACATCAGCAATACCAATATAACTTACATATCAATATTGGACAACTCTGTTACATCAGCAATACCAATATAACTTACATATCAATATTGGACAACTCTGTTACATCAGCAATACCAATATAACTTACATATCAATATTGGACAACTCTGTTACATCAGCAATACCAATATAACTTACATATCAATATTGGACAACTCTGTTACATCAGCAATACCAATATAACTTACATATCAATATTAGACAACTCTGTTACATCAGCAATACCAATATAACTTACATATCAATATTGGACAACTCTGTTACATCAGCAATACCAATATAACTTACATATCAATATTGGACAACTCTGTTACATCAGCAATACCAATATAACTTACATATCAATATTAGACAACTCTGTTACATCAGCAATACCAATGTGTGATAGAGGAGGCAGTCCTTGACTGAGGTAAGACAGGTACACACCATTAGATGAACTAATAACAGATAATCCTGCTCCATTTGTACCTTTGACAGTTACATACACCTGTAAAAAAATACTCATAAACATAAAAATGTGTAAATACCAAATAAATGTTTGTTTGTTAGATGGTTTTTAACGCCACTTTCAACAATATTTCAGCTATATCGTGGCGGAAACCGGAGGATCTGGAGAAAACCACCGATCTATCACAAGTCACTGACAAACTCTATAACATAATGTTGTACACCTCGTCCTGATCGACATTCGAACTCACAACATCAGTGATGATAGGCACTGATTGCATAGGTAGTTGTAAATCCAACTACTATACGATCACGGCAGCCCCTTACCAAATAAATGTGGGACCAATTATCAAAATATTTATATAAATGAAGTACTTTAAGTACTATTGATATTATATTTACACAAGATTCTGGTTTATTCAAGGTTTTATTTAAATGTTTCACAGTGGATTTCAAATAATGCCATAATCTTCTCAACTACATATAATTATCCAAAATGAAAGAGGAGGCTGTGTGGCCATGTGAATAACTTAAGATAATAGAATTCTGACTACGAGACCAAGACCACTGATTTGGGTTTGTGCCCTATTAGACAGCACAAGTATTTGGGTATGTATTTTATGGTAAATAATACATATGTAAAAGATTAAGATTCATATTGAGGCAAAGTAAAATTATCATCTGGAAATCATTCATTTGGGACGGACAGACCGACTGACAAGGCATGACAATATATGCTCCCTTGAAATATTTCAGGGACCACAGCTATGAAATATTTTACCTGGAAGTTGGAGGTCAAGGTCATATGTGGGTCATGATGGTACGCTACACATCGTCTTACATAGATGCCAACCCCTTTTTGATGCAATCAGTAAGAAAAATTTGAGATGTCAGTAATTTGTGATTTTTTTCAGTAATCATAATTTTTCATAAAATTTTACCATAATCGTACTACATTGTGGCGCCGACAATCATCCCGACCACCGTGCTGAATGAAAAAGTCTTGTTTGCAATAGGCCATAATGTTCCCGTGTCGATTTCATAAGGCAAGGGAACTCAATACAATATTCGTTGTCCCAGTTTCCTTTTCTTCGCTCCAGAAGCTTCACTTGTTCCCTCAGACATCGTGAAATTGACAAAAACGTGCTGTGTTCATTAACTACTCGGGATCGAACAAGAAATGGATAGATCATTTTCTACTATAGATAGTCCCAAGAAACCCAAAAGTATTTAATAATCGGAATCCCTCGAGCGCTTATCTTTACACGATTTTAACAGACAATGAAGCGTCTAAATGATCACAATGATATTTAAATGGGGAACAGTTCTGGGCCGGCAATAATCGGAAATCCGTAACAAGTAGACCGTAATTTTGGCCCAAAATTTGTAAAAATTACGGAAAAATCATAATGGTTGGCATCTATGCGTCTTATCGCCATCCAAGGCTAGACCCGTTACAGTATAATATTGTGTGTCTACAGGTATACTTAAGAATGGTTTAATCTGTCCACAATTTGATGATGACCCCCTTTTTTACCTTAGTAAGACCATCCAAGGCTAGACCTGTTACAGTATAATATTGTGTGTCAACAGGTACACTGAAGAATGGTTTAATCTGTCCACCACCAGGTGTTGTTCCTACTGCTACTTCGTATCTGTAAAAAAGTTCAAAGGTCAACATAAATTTCTTCAATAGACATTCAAATTTTCACTGTTAAGCTAGGACAGTTTACATTTAAAAGTGTTCCCTTTTATCAAGGCTAGCATTAATTACATGTACATTAACATTCAAATTTTTAAAGAAATGGAAGAATATCATATTGTTTATAGAAAGCATTCATTTATTTTCCCACAATGCAAAAAACCCCAAAAAAACCACAACAAGACAATGTTGTAATGACAGCATTATATTTTACACTGAGCAGTAAGAAACAATTATCTAGCCCAAAATAATACCGTAATTACCAGAGTTTTCCCACAAAAATCTACTCTGTCCAAAGAACACAATGCCCTACTAAATAATATGGTCAACTACACATCATGACCATTTATTGTATTATCTATGATAGCTATTGGACCAACAACCTCAGAGGAGTTACATTCACAAAGAATAACTATATTGAAAATGTTATGGTCCCATAACTCCTGCAATATTGTCAAATCAAAAAGGCAGGAAAATATGATCAACTACACATCATGACCAATTATCCTACCAAATATGAAGTCTATCAGACTACCAACCTCAGAGGAATGGGGTTCACAATGTAAAACAATATTGAAAATGCATGAAAACATTAAATTCCCATAACCTCTGTAAAAATCAGCGATTCAAAATGGCAGTACAATATGATCAACTACACATCATTACTAACTATCCTACTTTCGGACCAGTGAACGAGTTCAGAGGGGTTGCATTCACAAAGTGAAGCGGAGCGGACGAACGGACAAACCGAAAAATGATATGCCCCCATACTATTGTAACAAACAAACTCAGTTTCTGAAGAAATTCAACACTGTTTTCTAATCTAAATCAAAATATGCATTGAATTTAAGCAAATATAGGATACCTATTTAAATAAACAGCTGCACTAAGAGCGCATGATATGCCCGTTGTCAACATTCATACAATATTTGTAAAGACTTTCTTTCCCATAACTCTTCAATGAAAAATCTAAATTTCACCAACAGCTGCACCATAAACATGAATTGGAACATTTATACATACGACACATTTTTTGAGAAATCAGTAAAGACTATCAATTCCAATAACAGTACGAAGTTTGAAGTGAATTGGCGAAGGGGTTCTCAATTTACAGCGCGACATACGAAAAATCGCCTACAATTTGATGAATAAAGTCTCATAACTCTGGAATAAACTAGTATTACTGTAAGCACAGCTCACTAAGATATACCCCCCACTCCCCACATCTGTCCAACCTATTTCCATAACCAAAATATTACTGATTGTTCCGACCAAAAATGAAAAGGACCATCCTCTCTTCACCGGTAAGCTGCTGATAAAATTTCAAAACATTCTGAGAAACACTACTCAAGTTATCATACGACATAGGGTAAAAATCCTATTTTCCGTCATATCAAGTCCAATAACTCTGGAACGACAAAAGTGAAAGGGATGCTCCTCTCTACACCGGTAAGCTGCTGATAACATTTCAAAACATTCTGAGAAATACTACTCAAGTTATCATACGACATAGGGTAAAAATCCTATTTTCCGTTATATCAAGTCTAATAACTCTGGAACGGCAAAAGTGAAAATCGTCAAAAATGAAGGGGATCCTCCTCTCTTCACCAGTAAACAGTTGATAAAATTTTAAAAGATTCTTTGTTGTGGGGGGTATAAAAATCGAAATTTCACTAAAAAGTATACAGAACGTAAGACTATCAATTCCAATAACTGTGCGAAGTTTGAAGTGAATTGGCCAAGGGGTTCTCAATTTACAGCACGACATACGAAAAATCGCCTACAATTTGATGAATAAAGCCCCATAACTCTGGAATGAAAATTCAATATTTCACCATAAAGTATATCATAGTAGACCGCAAGACCATCAATTCCAATAACTCTGAAATTTGAAGTGAATTGGCCAAGGGGTTCTTGAGATAGAGCGTGACATGTGCAACGGATGGAGAGTCGGACATTGGTATACCATAATACGTCCCGTCTTACAGACGGGCATATAAAAAATTATATGGTTTTTGTGTACCAATAACTTTCTTAAAATAAAAATGTGCTAAAAGTTACTTTACATGTTCAATATGACCTTTACTGTACATACACATTTGTAGATATAACAATACCTAGTAATTCCAGATTCTTTATCAGTAAATGGTTGCCATGTGACAGATACAGAGGTCAAGGACTCAGAGCATGTAGCATCTAAAGCATCACATTCTGTAAAAAAAACATCAGTAGTCAAATAGTATGTAATTATCCCTAATTATCTAAATAAGGTTCAAATAGTATTAAAATTCATATTCGAAAAAGACTTTTATATATGTTTTCTTTGCTCAAAATATAGATTATGTCATTGGTGAACTAGCAAGTTTAACTTCACTCTATTTAAAATTACATGTTGTAGCTTTTTTATTTGATTAAATTGTTCCCTCATTAGAGTGAGTATTTGCTGGAAAAAATTATAATACAATCATTATTTTCATTCAAACTTTTCGGCCACAATATCTTCACCTGTGTTTTATTTCATCAAGCATGTTAAATGATGCTACTTCTGAGATGTCAGATATCAGTTTGATTCAAAATAAGGATTTTATTATAAAAATTTTCTGTGGTGGATTTCCGATCAGAATGCAAAACATGAGTTTTGCCGAAGATGATCCAATGAACATTCCTACCAAGTTTGGTTTCAATTAGAGATTGAAATAAAAAAGTTGAAGATAACGATGAAAGAGGCCAGTGATGACACTAACTGACATGACAAGTTGGTGAGTGAATACATTTGTAGGTATTAATTGGTTTTTATTATACAGTACACTCCAAGTGTATCAACGATCATACTCTCAGGTCCGACATATTCCTCCCAAAATGTCCGACAAATTTGAGAGTCAACACTCTCTAAGTCTGACTATTCGGTCGGACATTTTGGTCGGACGTGAGAGTGGATATTAAAAGATTTTTTTTTACATTTCTCGAGGTGAATATGTCAAACATTTTGTGATCGATGCGTATTTGTAAGCGTACTTTCTTTCCGGTGTGTAGAATGTGCGGGTACGTAAATACCCTAGTGTATTTTTACCTTGCACCATATTCGCGCCAGGAAAGGTAGCTCCAAGGTCAATATTTGTCACGCTCTGGCACAACAGTCGTTGGATGCATAGGAGCACCTCATAATCAAAGAATTGTACAATAATTTCGAGTTACACCGTTTGTGTTTCTTTAATCTGTTTAATTTTAATAGATTTTTCTAGTACATTTAAATTTTACGATTACAATCGGAATGCTAGAAATATCGTAACTTTTCCGAAATCTATACTTTAAAATTATATACGCCGAGTCCAGCCCTGGCTTGGATTTCTCGAAAAAAGTTTTCTTAACAAACCAAATTAAATTTGAGTAAAAACTCGACTTAAGTTTGCGTTTTGACTTTGTTTGTTAGGAGAAATCACTGACGATTTAAAAAAAAAAAATCTGTTGTCACTTAAAACAGAGTCAGTGAGGCTGGTACGGCTGTGTACATGAATGAATAAGAAATAATTCTTTCGGAGTGTGATATCGATATAAAGGTGGAATAACTGATGCAAAAATCACTGGCTAAAGTTACACAATATTCCGTTTACAAATATTTCAAGTCCCTATACTTGCTCATCTGTGACGGCAATATGTGTATTGGACTAGGTATTACAGCCAGCTTGATATGAATTAATTAGCTCAGGTTACAGGTGTCAATAATGATAGGAACATCTTGTTGACACAAATTTCCAGGTGCCAGGGGGAGAAAAATTATAATTAATTCTATTTAATGTTGTTGTTTTTTATTACTATTTGTTTGTAGGTACATTTGCAATCATTGAAGTAAATTTAATTTGAGAGTCAACACTCTCTAAGTCCGACGTGAGAGTGGATATTTAAAGATTTTTTTTTACATTTCTCGAGGTGAACATGAACATTTTGTGATCGATGCATATTTGTAAGCGTACTTTGTTTCCGGTATGTAGAATGTCCGGTTACGTAAATACCCTAGTGTATTTCTACCTTGCACCATATTCGCACCAGGAAAGGTAGCTCAAAGGTCAATATATAACTAAAATATTGTTGAAAAGTGACTCTTAAACACCCATAGCCTCATATAAATTATTGCAATAAAATATCGATTAAGTAACGAAATTGATATAAATTATTTTCCAGTATTTTTAGTATAAAAAGCTTGTTTACTGTGAGATGTATTGCAACCGCCATTTTTTTCTACAATCACGTGCGCATGCTCGTGTTTGATGGAAAGCTATAGCTATATTTAGATATTTTGTGATAATAATTTTATATTGTAAATCGATCCACCCTGTGATTTTTTTCAACAAGATACATTTTTTATAGTATATATTTTATTATAAAATACAATATTGAACTGATTTTCGATAACACTTCAATCATTGAATATTGATTTTTTTCGGATGTTGAACATTTTATCCCCAGAATTGCACCCCGTTAGTATACTTTTATTGCTTTATTTAAAAAAAAAATAACACCAAAAACATCGATGATACAAGTCTTCTTATTCAGAAATAAACCTACAGCAAAATAAAGGTATACATTTTTTGTACTGTAAACAAAATCGTCATTTTTTTTCTAGATTTATCGTCCGAAAAATACGGTACTCCTCTACTATAGTAATTTGGATTAGGTGATGGGAATTAGGTGCCATCATCAAAATAAAGATTAAAAAATGTATTTCATGATAATGATGGCCGATTAAAATTGTTTGTCATGCATTAGCTGTCAGTTGTAATATACAGGATGTAACTAATATACAGGAAGAGCCCCTACTGTGAAGCCATCTATTTTGAGATGTCATTCAATGAAAATAACAACCTGACCATATTGTTAAATAAGAATAAGAATTAGATAAGAAATTAAAATTTATAGAAGGCAAGGATTTATATAATTAACACATTAAGTCACATTTCATTTATTTAGCTTGGGTCAGTTATCAATTAAAAAGACAAAAATGGTTTAAAAAAAAATCTGTCTAATAAGTATTTACCTAAATAACGATATCATGACGTATAATAATTTCTCACCGTAAATGTATTTATTTTATTAAGATATTTATACACATATATAAGAAAAAAGATATAAATTTATTTTCTAAGTACAAATAAATTGGAAGACGGCTTGAAAATAGAAAACGCAGAATAGTTATCTATGTTTATAAGTCTTAGTAAAAAGAGTCTTGAGCAACGTTTTTCTTCACACCTGTGATAGGTGTATTTGTATATCATGAATGCACGATGCGACAACATGCTGAGATGGGTGATGTTTCGACAGGTAAACTGTAAAAAAAAAAAAAAACGTAGAATACACTAATAAAATATTATTTCACCTATATCAGGACTCCGCAGACTGCCAATTTTCAAGGAAAAAAAAACGGGATTTACGGATTTATGACCCATTCGCCATGAACAAAATAAAACTTAAATTTTACTACATAATTTTAATCCAAATTTGCCTTTAAAGAAATAAATGTATAAATTAGAATTATTTACCCGGGTTCGTTCGCCCTACATTTGGCAAACACGTAAAAGAGCAAACGCACCCGATATCGTAAACCGGCAACTGTCTGCAGCAAGTGAAAGGGCCTTGGCATCGATTGTCGCGAGTACATAGGGACATATTAATATTCACTTCTAGTGCACTTAAAACATGGGTACTGCATGTTAATACATTTTATTCATGGATATTATTGTATATATCGCCTGTGACAGCCGTTAACATATCTATACTTTCCGTACCACTGTATATCACTCATTTACTTCAGCTTTACTAAGATACGCATGTTTCTTTATTCACGAATTTATTGATTAGCAGAATTTGGGAACGTTTCCTGTTTACAGTTTAACTATCTGAGAGTGGAGACTCTCACTCCAACCTGGGAGGATTTGTCCGGACATTTGTCGGACAATTTTAAGAGTGAAGTCCGACAAAACTCTGTGTCCGACCTGAGAGTTTGATCGTTGATACACTTGGAGGGATCTGTACCTGCATCAGTTGTACAGGCCTTAGCATTCATCTGTACAGTAGCTGTGTTGTCATTAACATCTATTCTGTAGGTCGTATGAAGGTCAACCACTTTACCAGAGATGGGCGGTGTCACATCAATACTGATTGGTCCAGAGAAGCTGTATGATTGTAGGCCTACTTTATTGACAGCTGTCACTGTCATGTAATAAGATTTTTCATGTACCATCAAACCATCTGCATCTACAATTAATCTTTTTATCAGCACAAAATATGTTTCAATAGTACATGTACATGTAATAAAAATGAAAAACGATTAATACCACACTATAAGAACAGTTCCAAAATCAAATATCAAAATCGTAGAAAGAGTCACAATCAATACCTCTGACACACAAATACATGACCGCTCACTTTCCTGGCTTGGTACAGGTACTTCAATAAAAAGTGGTGGGATTAAATTAGCTTTATGGGTCCAAAACTCCACTCTTAGTGAAATGATGTGGTCATGCAAGTGCTTTCCACATGTGAGTGAAATGTCAACACTCACATATAACGGGGTGAACAGCATTAATATAAAGAACGCTATAATCTTGAACATTATACCTAATATATCAAATTTTGTGACACAGAAGTTGCCCTATGTACAATATTTGTTCTATTAAAGAGAGCCGATAGCATTGTTATATTCCATATATATTATTTTTCAAATTCTTATTGAGCAATATATACAAATGCATTATTAATAAAAAAAAAAATCCATTTCTCTTTAAATGTATTTGCTTTTTAATATTGTTTACCATTAACACATCTTTAATCTTTGGCTTCAGCATATGACACATATAATTAAGAAGATGGGTGAATTTGAAAAGGACCAAAAATTAAAAGACTCAGATAAAAAAAATATTGTTCTAAAAGTACTGTCACTTGATTGACTGGTTAAAGTTGTTCAATATTTACAGAAGATAATCAGAGGTAATTAAAGTATAACTTTTTTCAACTTTGTTATTCCAATACCAATTTTACAGATTGCTTTGCAAAACTGTAACATTGGTTGAGCAATTGCAAAACTGGAATAGCAAATAGATCAGTATAAATGCTCCTATTGCCTGACCAATCTGGTAAACTAATCAGGAAATAGATAATTGTGAACATAAGATGATAGTAAGTCACAGTAATAAAAAAAGAAGGAAATTCACTGATCAGAGGAAAATTTTCATCTTTGTTTTTCAGATGATATTGCAATACAAACCATTTATAGTGTAGCTAAAAGTATGTCCATTCACTTCTCTGTTACTGAATACATCAGAAAATCCTTCTTGTGAACCAAGAGATATTACAAACTTCTCAATTGGACTCTCGTTATCCTGAAAACCAGTCCATGAACACTTTACAGGAACTTTGGCCTTAAACATAAAACAAAGATAGCTATGAATGTTTTATAAATATGGTTCTAATAACCAATCAAAACTAACAAACATTACTGAAGTATGTACAAGGATGGCCATTACATAATCAACAAACATAATCATAAATACATATATTATACACGTATAACAATTAGGGTTATTCCAGTAAAATTTACCTGGGAGAGGCGGAACGCTGAAGATTTTCTTTACTATAGGTGGCGGTTAACTGATTCTTTTTATTCTGGAGGGTGGGGGTGGTAAATTTAAATAATTTGTGTTGGTGGGGGGGAGGGGGGTTCAGAAATGAGCTGTGAAATGTTTTACCCTTTGGGCAGTACAAATAAATTATTGTCCGAATCAATGGATGAACAGAATCGAAATATTGTATCGTTTTTCGTCGCCAGCACCGCAGAGTTGATTGCGTTCCGACATGGGCAAGAGTTATCTTCTGGAAATAGATAATTACTTCCCTTTGATGTGCGTGCGCATTTAAAAAAAAGAAAGAAACAGCATGGAAGTGGCAGTTTCTAAGCAATATTGGTTTAAAAGACCTAATACAAACATTCCAAGGTAAATGAAAGGCATGAGCAGACAGTCTATGTAAAACGGCCATCCTTTTATAATAATAAAATTAATACAAAGGCAAGCATTGACAAATTAAAAATTGAAACACCGTCATCGCGTGTTTCTTCTTCCCAGTCTATAAATCTGGATAACGTCACGATCCCTGTATTAGGGTTGAAGGAGAATCAAAGACAGCAAGCCATATTAACTCTCATGACCATTTTTATACATTACATTCAGATATTTATCTACAAATTGACAACATACCTGAAAAAAAGGGTGTGTGTGACTGCAAGTGTAAGCCAAAATAAGTTCCAGAGGAATAAATTTCATGAGATTTATTCCACTGGTCTGATCATCTAGCTTGCAAGGGTGGCTATGCTTTTTTTTCTTTCTAAAAATATTTTCATGGTGAAGTTTTCAACTTACATGTAAATGATCGGTCCATGATTCAGCAGTCAAAACCAATGTGAAACCAATAAAAGACAAAACATTACTGAAGAAAAAGAGTCAAGATGGCCTGCCTTTGTACAGTCACATAAATATTTATGTGGTGGGGTTAAACCAGTCTGATGGGTACCCCCATCACCCCTTCACCAATCTGATTGCTCTGATAAATACATGTAATGATAAAAAAAAACCTCCACAGTACAGTTGCAAACAAGATGACCACTGACCTGTGAGTATTAAAGGTCACGATACTATGTACCAATTCTGATACCATATTAAGTCATCATATATCATTGGATATAACAATGTGAGAGAAAGAATAAACTTGAGGAGACCTCTAAAAGGGAATATGACAGGATTGCATAAGTATCACTCTTCTTGAGAAATCTGGAGACTTGCACATCTAATAAGCATGCAGTATGTGTATTGTTATTTCAAAGATCTTCAAAGAAGAGATATTTTAGTTCTACAGACTTGAGATAAAACTTCAACCAGGTGGGATGGGCAGACTTGAGATAAAACTTCAACCAGGTGGGATGGACATCATCAGGTCAGGACATAGTAAAAACAACATATTTTCCATTTTTGATATGAATTTCATTAAAATATACATGCAGATATAAATTCAAATACAAATCCCTTGCATAAAATAAAAATGTTTTCCAAAAATTCACAAAAATTCTTTTTTTTTCTTTTGCAGACAATATTCATTGTAGATTATTAGAAAAATAGTTTTTACAGGTCAATTTTGTTTGAGCAATCCATAAAAAATTCACACTTTTCTGTTGCATAGTCCCTATTTGATGTACAGAAATTTGACTATCCTTTGTGTTGATTAAATTGTTCTTATTATCTTCTTGTACATCAGTTTCAGTACCGGTTGCTGCCAGAATTCTCACTTTATAAGCAATCTGACATAAAGCGTCCAATATTTCTGTTTAATAATGAACAATGAAATATGTCAGTAATAATTTTGTGGATTAAACATTCTTTTGTACATGTATGAAGCCTGCTAGAATTGAGGGTAAGGTTTCAAATATTGAAATTATTCAATTCAGGATTTGTCTTTTCTGTAGGTGGGGGTCTAACAATAAGTGGTTTAATTACTGATACTATAAACATACCCCTACATATTCAGGACAGTTGACCATTCCTTGGTTTGGTGCTGTAGTATCTATAATTACTGAATCAAATGTCATCCTACCAATGGATCCAGCTTTATTTTCTGCATATATTGATATTATGTTAGGTTTTCCTGCAAATAAAAAAAATATCATCAAAACATAAATATAAAATTCAAAGAGTTGTGACTACATATAAATAATGGAATCATACAACAATTATCTTAAATACATCATAAAGTTAATAAATTATTCCTGTATTATACAGTAGTCCCTCTCTTATCAAGCCACTTACCAAAAGCCACCTCTCTTATCAGTGTATTATACAGTAGTCCCTCTCTTATAAGGCCACTTTTATCAAAAGTCACCTCTCTTATCAGTGTATTATACAGTAGTCCCTCTCTTATAAGGCCACTTTTACCAAAAGCCACCTCTCTTATCAGTGTATTATACAGTAGTCTCTCTCTTATAAGGACACTTTTACCAAAAGCCACCTCTCTTATCAGTGTATTATACAGTAGTCCCTCTCTTATAAGGCCACTTTTATCAAAAGCCACCTCTCTTATCAGTGTATTATACAGTAGTCCCTCTCTTATAAGGACACTTTTACCAAAAGCCACCTCTCTTATCAGTGTATTATACAGTAGTCCCTCTCTTATAAGGACACTTTTACCAAAAGCCACCTCTCTTGTCAGTGTATTATACAGTAGTCTCTCTCTTATAAGGTCACTTTTATCAAAAGCCACCTCTCTTATCAGTGTATTATACAGTAGTCCCTCTCTTATAAGGACACTTTTACCAAAAGCCACCTCTCTTATCAGTGTATTATACAGTAGTCTCTCTCTTATAAGGTCACTTTTATCAAAAGCCATCTCTCTTATCAGTGTATTATACAGTAGTCCCTCTCTTATAAGGCCACTTTTACCAAAAGCCACCCCTCTTATCAGTGTATTATACAGTAGTCCCTCTCTTATAAGGACACTTTTACCAAAAGCCACCCCTCTTATCAGTGTATTATACAGTAGTCTCTCTCTTATAAGGTCACTTTTATCAAAAGCCATCTCTCTTATCAGTGTATTATACAGTAGTCCCTCTCTTATAAGGCCACTTTTATCAAAAGCCACCTCTCTTATCAGTGTATTATACAGTAGTCCCTCTCTTATAAGGCCACTTTTATCAAAAGCCACCCCTCTTATCAGTGTATTATACAGTAGTCCCTCTCTTATAAGGTCACTTTTACTAAAAGCCACCCCTCTTATCAGTGTATTATACAGTAGTCCGTCTCTTATAAGGCCATTTTTACCAAAAGCCACCTCTCTTATCAGTGTATTATACAGTAGTCCCTCTCTTATAAGGTCACTTTTACCAAAAACCACCCCTCTTATCAGTGTATTATACAGTAGTCTCTCTCTCTCTCTCTCTCTCTCTCTCTCTCTCTTATAAGGCCACTTTTACTAAAAGCCACCTCTCTTATCAGTGTACTATACAGTAGTCCCTCTCTTATAAGGCCACTTTTATCAAAAGCCACCTCTCTTATCAGTGTATTATACAGTAGTCTCTCTCTTATAAGGCCACTTTTATCAAAAGCCACCTCTCTTATCAGTGTATTATACAGTAGTCCCTCTCTTATAAGGCCACTTTTATCAAAAGCCACCCCTCTTATTAGTGTATTATACAGTAGCCCCTCTCTTATCAAGCCACCCCTCTTATCAGACCAGATTTCAAATGCAATGAGATTATAAAATACTACTAAATTGTCACCTCATAAAAAGGCCACCTTTGTTATAAGGCCACTTGGGGACTACTGTAAATTATTCATTTTTTAAGATTATTTATACTATATTTATTTAGATGATACTCAGCATAATACAAGGTTTTTAGTGGGACTTATCTCTTAAAGTTTACTCTGTAAAAATGAATTAAAATTGTCTAATAATCATAAAAGCTATTTAAAACTTTAATCTATTTCATGATATTGCATCTTTTCTAAATGCTGAATTTATTCAATTTGCAAGCTACTGTAACGTTTCAATAATTTTGTCAGTTGGAAACCTCTTTTAACAATTTTGATACTGTACAAGTGGTTATTTTAATGGGGTTTTTGTTTTCACTACCTTCAAGAAGACAATAAATTTGTGAATATAAAAAACCTGCAGAAATGCACCCTCATCTAAACATCTATTAAAGGGACCAGGATTTCAATTAGCAAAAATGTTGTAGTATTTTTGTGTTAGATAATTTGAGGTAAGAGGTAGTAGTTTCTTTTGTTGAAATTGGTAGAATCACGGTTTAAACTTTATTTTCATGACCTCCTGCATTATCATCAATCAAATTACCTGTTGTGTCTGGTATAACAGTAGTTAAAGGTAGTGAGCTTTGTAAACTAGAAGATACATTAACTTCTTTCAATGGTGAAACATCTTCAGCATAAGGATATGTTCCCACAGAGTACCATGCTCTTTGTATGCCACTCTCTAAATCACTGTAATGCCACAGGGCAGACAAAGAATCAACTGACTTCTGGTATAAACTGGATCCAGTACCTAACTCTAAGGCATCCTTATCTGTTAATCTGTGTAT
Organism: Bathymodiolus septemdierum; assembly: GCA_963383655.1. Classification (NCBI taxonomy): domain Eukaryota; kingdom Metazoa; phylum Mollusca; class Bivalvia; order Mytilida; family Modiolidae; genus Bathymodiolus; species Bathymodiolus septemdierum. Next base: position 99,204,905 of record OY726517.1, on the reverse strand, counting down.
AAATTACAAAATAAGATCATCCATATTTTTCATATACATTTGAACGTTAATATTGGATGTTTTGGTTTTGTGCATTTGTAAATTTTAGGAGTTAGTCTGTTTTTGTCCCTCATGTCTCTTGACACAAAAAGAGGCTGAGGCATAAGAAATTTGTTGAGAGTTTGTCAAACAGGAATTTGTATGAGAAATTCATTGGAAAAACATATACAAATCAAACTTTAAATAAAAAGTTTACAGTTTCTATGAAACAAAATATGTCTTTAATGTCTGTGAATTTAAGAAAATAATATTTCAAATACATTTCATTTTAGTAACTGGGCTACTAAGCATATAATACCTTTGGGAATTAACAGATCAAAATTACTGTCCTAATTGCAGCTTGATGTAATGTAGCAATCAATAACCCCCCCAACCCAACACAAGGAATGAAATATTTCCATCCTAAAAATGATATATATATTAATCAAGAATTAACTATGTACAGCACATAACATAGAATTACCTGTCTAATATAACCACTGGAGCTGTTGTGTCTACAGTAAAGCCATCGGACACAGCCTCTAAAACATTGCCTACATTTGTGATAGCACGGACACTGCTGTAGTAGTTTGTCCGAGACTTCAACTGTAGATTGGCTTGAGCATAACCAGAACTGGATATACCTGGTGAAAATAAGATTATTTTCTCTTGTATACATTTCATGTAAGTTACAAGGCCTATTCAAGAATAAAAGGCTATTTCTAGCAGCAGCTTGATAAAACAGTCCATTTTTAGCACCATTCAGTCTCTTGATTTGTAACAAGTAGGACTAGAATACCCAAAATTAATCCAATCATTATTCTCTGTTAAGGATCATTGTGTTAAAACTTCAGAATGATTGATCAACTAGAGCAAAAGATATGCATAGATGCCAACCCCTTTTTGGTGCTATCAGTAAGAAAAATTTGAGACGTCAGTAATTTGTGATTTTTTTCAGTAATCATAATTTTTCATAAAATTTTACCATAATCGTACTACACTGTGGCGCCGACAATCATCCCGACCACCATGCTGAATGGAAAAGTCTTGTTTGCAATAGGCCATAATGTTCCTGTGTCGATTTCATAAGGCAAGGGAACTCAATACAATATTCGTTGTCCCAGTTTCCTTTTCTTCACTGCAGAAGCTTCACTTGTTCCCTCAGACATTGTGAACAGTACAACTTGTGATTTTCGTTATTTTCATTAAAATTAAAGATTTTCCCTTTTAGTGCCTCTATTCTAACCTTCTCTACACAGAATCACCTAATTTTGACGTATTTTACAAATTTTGATACATCCCATGTTGATATTATAGTAGAAAAAATGGGTTGTATCAAAATTTGTAAAATATGTCAAAATTAGGTGATTCTGCGTAGAGAAGGTTAGAATAGAGGCACTAAAAGGGAAAATCTTTAATTTTAATGAAAATAACGAAAATCACAAGTTGTACCCGAGTGCCCGTGACAAAAACGTGCTGTGTTCATTAACTACTCGGGATCGAACAAGAAATGGATAGATCGTTTTCCACTATAGATAGTCTCGAGAAACCCAAAAGTATTTAATAATCAGAATCCCTCGAGCGCTTTTCTTTACACGATTTTAACAGGCAATGAAGTGTCTAAATTATCACAATGATATTTAAATGGGGAACGGTTCCGGGCCGGCAATAATAGGAAATCCATAACAAGTAGACTGTTGACCGTAACATCGTAATCTTGGCCCGAAACTCGTAAAAATTACGGAAAAATCGTAATGGTTGGCATCTATGGATATGACCTGTAAACCATTGTGTCTAAGGACAGATGGCAACAATGACCACAGACTCATAACATAATACCATCGACAAATTTCTGAGGTCAAATAAAAAATTGGGAAACATGTGGTAAATGTGTCACAGCACAATATCATCCACTTTTTGTAATTTTAGAGCTAATATAAAGGAAAAGTGTCTAAATTGACTATTTTCAATAATGGTCTTGACCATTTTATATATCTGATTATCGGGCCATCTTATATGGAGGCCCGCAATAATTTTGAAAGGGACCATATAAGAACAAATTTTATTTAATTTAGCCAAATTGTTTTAGAGGATAGTATATTTTCAAATCAATTTTTGTTTAAAAAAAAATGCCTAATTTGAATACAGTCTTCGAAATTAGGCGGTAATCTGAAGCCTGTGGCGTGTAAAATTGTACACAGGCGTATAAAATGAGAAGTTCCACAAGTCCGACGGGCCTGTGAAAAAAAAGTCATAGCTTCAAAAGTTGATTTCATAAGATATTGTGTGTAGATATTTAGTTTATTGTACTCCGTTTTCAGTTGCTGCAGAGTCAATGCAAAAAATGGGTAGGCAAACAAGTCCTTTTAAGAATTTCTGATATTCGAAATAGATTTGGGTGTGTCTGTTTTTTGCAATTTGATTGGTTGATATTTTTACCATCATGTAAGTTTTAAAAAAGGATGAGAAGCAGGGCTCACGTTAGAGGGTGAAGTAGTTGCCTTGTGAAGGTTGACTTTGAATTCTCGTTGGTCAAAAGCGAAGTTCAAGTAGCCTTGTAATTTTGAAGAGTCACCCTATGTTGCCCACATGCCATTTATGAAAATATCGACATCGTGTTTATTGAATTCTATAGTATTCATTAAGTATCTTGAAAAGTAATCCATTTCGGTTTAAAGAAACTTTTAATTTCGTTCAATATAAAATAAAAATGGCACCACGAGAAAGGGGGCGCAATCAGACACTGCTACGGGAAATGTTGATCGAAGCTATTTTTAACCAAACAAACTTTTGATTTATTTTTTTCTCAATCCTGTGACATAAAGTCTGAGTTCTCATATATAATATATTCATATATGAGAAGGTTGGTCATTCAAAATTAGTTGAAATGCACGGAGACACCTTTTTAGATCCGCTTCCAAATCCGATCGGTATTTTTTATTAATTGCGATCTATTTATAGAATTGTTGCTGACAGACCTGTGTCTACGTTAATACCTCTGCAGTTAGAAAATAGACTTTGAACCACAGTAGTTTTGTTCCATTGTTGCTCTCTGATTTGAGGTCTGACAAATAATAATTACAATCTTTACTTGTTTCAGTTTATGACTGTCAGTGTCAATATACGTTCGTGCACAGTATCTTGACGTTTAATCTAGCGAAATAATAGAGAAAAATCTGTATAAAGTTGGACCGTTGAGCAAATTGGAATATACATATTTCTTCTGCTGAATGCTACACAAATATGACTCTTTGCATTTTGTGTGGTATTAATTCAAAGCATAGTAATTAAAAACCAGAGGAGCCTGTAATCGCTCAGCTGGATCAAAGCCGCTTTCAATAACAACGCAACTGCACTGTGGTGGGAGAGCGCGACTGCCAGACACAATTTTGGAAGAGGACCATCCAATGACTATTCCATCAGTTTGGTTCTAATTGAGCTACTGGTTCCAGACAAGATGGTTTTGATGTGAATTTCCCATAGGGTCCTATGTTAAACTAAGTACAGCTCTGCAGCCATCTTGGTCAGAGGGCAAAACCACCGAAGAGGACCATCCAATGACTATTTTATCAAAGTTTGGTTTCAATTGAGCAACTGGTTACAGACAAGAAGATTTTTATGTGAATTTCCCATAGGATCCTATGTTAAGCTAAGTTCGGCTGTGGGGACCATCTTGGTCGAAGGGCTGAACCGCCGGACACATTTTTGGAAGAGAACCATCCAATGACTATTTCATCAAAATTTTGTTCTTATTGAGCAAATGGTTTCAGACAAGAAGATTTTTATGGGAATTTCCCATAGGGTTTTATGTTAAATTAAGTACGTCTGTGGTGGCCATCTTGGTCGGAGGTCTGAAATGCCAGACACAATTTTGAAAGGGGGCCACCCAAGGATCATCTCAGCAAAGTTTGGTTGAGATTGGCTCAGTAGTTTCAGACGAGAAGATTTTTTACAAATTTCATCCCCTCTTTTTTCTATTTTTAGCTTGGCAGCCACCTTGGTTGGAAGTCGGGATCACCGGACATAATTTTGTAAGGGGGTCATCCAAGGACTATTCCACCAAAGATTGGTTGCAATTGGCCCAGTGGTTTCTGAGGAGAAGATTTTTATGTGAATTTCCCATAGGGTCCTATGTTAAGCTAAGTTTGGCTGTGGGGGCCATCTTGGTCGAAGGGCCGAACCGTCGGACACATTTTTGGAAGAGAACCATCCAATGACTATTTCATCAAAATTTTATTCTTATTGAGCAAATGGAAGAGGACCACCCAAGAATCATTTCAGCATAGTTTGGTTGAAATTGGCTCAGTAGTTTCAGAGGAGAAGATTTTTAAAACATTTCATCTCCCCTTTTTTCTAATTTGCATAATTGGTCAAAATCAACAAAAGTTCAAAGTTCATAAAAAATCCTGTAATATATGTTATCATCATTATGCTTATACAGTTCAAATTTGGGCACATTCTGGCTTAAAATAGAGCAGTTTTGGCCATTTGAAGAAATTTATATTTTTAGTAATGGCGGCCAGATTGGATACAGGACGGCACTGATGGACACAATTTTGAAAGGGGACCACCTAAGGATCATTCAGACAAAGTTTGGTTGAAATTGGCCAAGTGGTTTCTAACAAGGAGAATCTTAAAGGATTTTTTGCTTATTTATGCCTAATTTACAAAATCGACAAAAGTTCAAAGTTCATAAAAAATCCCATAATACATGTTAAAAAGTTCATCATTATGCTTATACAATTCAAATTTGGGCACATTCTGGCTTAAAATAAAGCAGTTTTGGCCATTTGAATATTTGGACATAATTTTGAAAGGGACCCACCCAGGGGCCATCCCTGCCAGGTTTGGTTTCATTTGGTTCAGCGGTTTCAGAGGAGAAGATTTAAATGTGATCTTTTATCAAAATATGCCTAATTTGCATAATTGGTATAAATCGGCTGAAAGAAACATTTCACACAAAACCCCCGAACATATGTTAAACTACTCCTTGCCATGTAGCTGCAGTTAAAATTTGAGCTCATTTTGACTTATACTAAAGCAGCAATGGACAATTGAAGAAATTTCTATTTTTAGTAACAGCAGCCATCTTGAATGTTGGACACAATTTTGAAAGGGACCCACCCTGCCAGGTTTGGTTTAATTTGGTTCAGCGGTTGTTAAACTACTTCTTGCCATGTAGCTGCAGTTAAAATTTTAGCTCATTTTGACTTATACTAAAGCAACAATGGACAATTAAAATTTCATCCCCCTTTTTTTCTATTTTTAGCTTGGTGGCCATCTTGGTTGGAAGTCGGGATCACTGGACACAATTTTGCAAGGGGGCCATCCAAGGACCATTCCACCAAAGTTTGGTTGCAATTGGCCCAGTGGTTTCTGAGGAGAAGATTAAAATGAGAAATGTTGACGGACGGACGAAAATAGCTCACCTGGCCTAAAGGCCAGGTGAGCTAAAAAAAAAAGAAAAAAAAAGGGGGGTACATATTAAAAATTATATGTCACATGCAATGATGACACCACAAGTTTTTGTTATAAGAGTCTTATAACAATATTGGTTGTGATGATGATGATGAGGTGGACAGTGATGATATGGAATATACTGAGGATGCTATTGACAAAATGATTTTAGAATTTTCAGGAGATTAATATGAACATGAATCCAAAATAAAATGTCTTTTAGGTTTTTTTACTTGCATTCTGGTCCTACCTAATGCATGATTGATATGTCCACATAATATTTGGTACATCATCATGTTTTGAGTTTTGGTGGTTTGAATTAATGGTCATTAATGTAGTTTTCAAATTCGGGCCTGTAGAATTGATGGTGGGCCTGTAAATATTTGAACTTACAGGCCCGGTGGGCTTGTAATAAGGTAAAAAGTTAAGCGTGAAGACTGAATATTCTGCAAAATCATTTAAAATTAAGAAAATTACTGAAAAAAAAATCCAAATTTGTTATTTTACTTTTGTAATATTTAATCATAAAGCCTAGTATCCACTTACCATTTCCATGAACATTATCTTCCTCAGAATGGATTAATCCATGAGGTGTATATGACAAGGTATCTTCTCCCCCAGGTGTAGTTCCTACTGCCCATTCATAATCAACAACTCCATGAAGATGGCTTTCAAAGCCAGTAAACTGTAGAGTGACTGTTGACGTGTGAAGCTGGTAATCAGTGTCATGTTCTAAGACATAATTATCTCCATCAGTCCCTTCTGGTCCATCCATCACTAGACCTAATTAATCAAGTAATTAGTTTTAAAACAAGCTGTGTCCTTCACCTTTCATTCTGTTTTGTGGAAACTTTATACAGAACCTTCCATAGGTGCTTCCTACCAAATTTCTATTAATTTGGGGAAATAGTTTTAGAAATGATTTTTTCATTGGCTAATCACAAACAAAAACTGCCTATGGCGGCCATAGACATTTTGTACAGGCTAAGCAGTTTCAGAAGAGACATTTTTTTAGAAATCGACTAACGAGCAGAAAGAAATGCCTATGGTAGCCATGTTTGTTAACAGATCTGAACGAAATAAGTAATCTTAATAGAGGACCTTCCATAGATACTTTTTACCAAGTTTCAGTTCATTTGGTCAAACGATTTCAAAGGAGAAGGTTTTTAGAAATTGACCAACCAGAAACAAGAATTGCCTGTGGTGGCAATGTTTTTTAACAGATCGAGACAATATGAGCAATCTTTATAGAGGACCTGCCATAGATGTTTTCTACCAAGTTTCAGTTCATTTGGCCTAGTGGTTTTAGAGGAGATGATTTTGAGAAATTGACCAACCAGAAACAAGAATTGGCTATAGCGGCCATGTTTGTCGGGACGAAATGAGCAATCTTTATAGAGGAGCTTCCATAGATGCTTCCTACCAAGTTTCGGTTCAATTGACTAAATGATTTCAGAGGAAAAGATCAAAATGTGAAAAGTTAATGGATGACAGACAACGGACACCAAATGATGGCAAAAGCCCACTTTGCCTTTGGCAAGGTGAGCTAACAAAATATCTAAATTAAATAATATTAGGATGAACTTCTATATTTATTTAAGACATGCGATTAAAAGCCTAAAATTTCTCAACTGTCAACTGCTGTCAAATATAACAAATATGATACTAAGAGATTATTACATGACATTTTCCATATCGGTCATGGTATCAGCCCGAAACTCCCATATCAAGCCTGACAGCGAAGCGGGAGGGCTGATATGGGTCGAGGGCTGATACCAGGGATGATATGGAAAATTTCATGTCATAATCTATCTATCACAAATTTTACATTGACTTTTATATTGCAGAAAAGTTCTTTGAGCTGACAAATTGCAAAAATAAATCCTTAAGAGAGTTGCATTTGTTCAACTTGCAAATATTTTTGCTTCAAGTCTGGTTTCAAAAAGATATCAAACAATGTTGATCTGTACAGTGACGATATAATATGTTTGTAATATCTACCCAAGATGCTGACATTTGAATGGAATTGAGGGCAAATAACCAACACTGACTTTTAGTTATTATTGGACATGCAAAAACGAATATATTGCAACAAAATATGTGATAAAATGTTATAACTCTGGAAAACAAATATCAATATTCCGAAAAAGTGATTAAAAGGTCCATGAGTTTCAAAATGACCAAGTAAAAATCAAATAAGAGTCATGAGAATTTTTTTCCCTAATGCATGCAAATATCCATGTTAATATGATGTATTCTTGAACATACAGTCTGCATAATTTCCTATGGTTACCAGCAAACTAGTTCCTTCATTGATATGAAGCAGACATCATGAAGGTTTTTATCAATAAAGCAAAAAGTATGAATTCCGTTTTATAAACAATGTTCGCTTATTCATGTCATTTGTATTCCTTCACGCATACTTTCATCCAATAGGATTTCTATATCTGATAACAGTAACACTACAGGTGACCCTAGTTGGTCAGAAACTGCTTACCCTTCTGGAGTACCTGAGTTCATTCCCTCGTCTTGTTTTGTAGGTTTCATGTTGCTCCATCTTCATTTTTCTGTGTTGTGCTTTGTGGACCATTTTGCCTTTTTTCTTTTGACTATGTATTGTCTGTACTTCTTCAATTTCAGATGTGGATTATCCCTTTGGTATCTCCAAACTTTTCTTAACACCCATTTCTGTTCCTAGTAAACCAATCTTTACTTGTGCTGCACTAATGAGTTTTGTGTGATTTAGTGTTTCCTTGTTTATCAACACACACCACTAGGAAAGAAGATATTACTGGGTTATTGTTCTATCCTGCTCTTTTGTCTGATTTAATATCAATATACCTGGTTTGTCTTCATCCACCACAAGGATAGGGGTAGATGGTTACTTTCAAGCCCTGTCCCATTTGTCAACTTTAATACCAATCTATATATTTACCTGGCTTGTCTTCATCCACCACAAAGATAGGGGTAGATGTGATTTGGTTACTTTCAAGTCCTGCTCCATTAGTTGCTTTAACACTAACATAATATACAGGAGATTTTGTTGTATGATCTGTTAGAGTAAGTGTCAGATCAGATATATAAATATCTTTCTCAATTCCATAGCCAGTCCATGCCAAGATATTTGTACCACCTAAAAAACAATGGTAGAACTGATAAAATAATCCATTCAATTTAGTCTACTAAACAGTTGCTTGGATGACTCATACTACTGTCAGGCGACCTAAAAATATCTACTGGTTGCCAATTAGGCAATTAGTATTTTAAAAACCTGGCCTCTGTAAAATTCTCTATTGTTTACCGATATCCGCTCATGTTATATAACAATTCCTTTGTTGATCACTTGAGAGTTTGAAAGCTTGCTTAACTCATATTACCGTGTCAAGTGTCTTTCACACTAGAAGATGATCTTATTTGCACTTGTAAATGCCAAAATGTAATTCATATGTTACAATAAAAACGTAGATATCAAATTTAGTGTGCACAATGCATTTCTGGAATAACCATCATCCGGTACGCTCAAAGCTAAAATATTTGTAAGCCAAATAATTTAAGTCTTTCGGAGCAAGAAAACCTAAGGCCTAAGCAGGACAGCCAAAATCGCTTCAGGTTTCATCCTCTATAAACCATAGACAATCAAAAAGCCTGCATCACTCACCTTATTTTACTTAAAATGGTATAATAAATCAAATAATCTACTTATGCAATCAGTGTCTATCATTAATAAAAGTGCCGTCTTGTGAGTTTGATTCCAACCAATGAGAAGGTGTACTCAATACAAACTTGTGTGATAAATATTTCAGTGACAAGCAGCACTGTTGTAATCTCTGGTTTCCTCCATGAATAAAACGGACCACTACAATATTACTGAAATATTGTTGAAAGTGGTGTTAAATATGAATTCTCCATCTGCTACGAGTGGATTACAATATTTCTCCACTTGAAAATTTAAATATCGCAATTAACTGGTAGCAAAAGGAAATTCTGATTTTTTATGAACAAAACATCAAAATTAATGACTACCAAAAGGAAATATGGTGTGAATTCTGATGCTGAAATTTAACTGCCATGGTGATTAAAAATATTACAAAAATCTAACCGACTGTCAAAATGCTAATAAACAGCTGTGCCAAGAGTGCACGATACGCCCGTCGTCAACATTCATACAATATTTGTAAAGACTTTCTTTTCCATAACTCTTGAATGAAAAATCTAAATTTCACCAACAGCTGCACCATAAACATGAATTGGAACATTTATACATACGACACATTTTTTGAGAAATCAGTAAATTCCAAATAACAGTACGAAGTTTGAAGTGAATTGGCGAAGGGGTTCTCAATTTACAGCGCGACATACGAAAAAGCGCCTTCAATTTGATGAATAAAGTCCCATAACTCTGGAATGAAAATTCGAAATTTCACCATAAAGTATACAGACCGTAAGACCATCAATTCCAATATCTCTGTGAAATTTGAAGTGAATTGGCCAAGGGGTTCTTAAGTTAGAGCGTGACATGTGAAATGGACGGACGGACAGTCGGACATTGGTATACCATATTACGTCCCGTCTTACAGACGGGCGTATACAAATAAGAGAAATACTCTTAACCCTTACCATATATAGAATGGTCTCTGATAAACTTAAAATCATACAGACATACCATAAACAATAATAATTTATGCATGGTTATATCAAACTATTTCTGTTCTTATTAAGTTTTGCTTTAACTAACCAGGAGAAGTTCCTACAGCTACAATAAATCTTGTGATACCAGACTGATGATCATCAGCGGCCCAAGCAGCTTTTATTCCTGTTGTATCAGCTTGCCATACATATCCGTCTATTATCTTTTCATAATTGTCTGCTAAGCTTCCTACTTGTAGCCAATGTATCTGTAAAATATCAGATTTTTTTTTGTATAAAATCAACTTGCCATACATATCGGTCTATTATCTTTTCATTATTGTCAGTTAAACTTACTACTTGTAGCCAATGAATCTGTAAAATATTAGCAAAAAAAAATATATATGTAAAATCGGCTTGCCATACATATCTGTCTACTATTTTTTCATTATTGTCAGCTAAACTTACTACTCCTAGCCAATGTATATGTAAAATATCAGAAAATTAAGGCTATGTAAGATAAGTTTCTCAAGCTCGCTACAGTGGATTACCTTGTGATGGAGTATATTATTTGATTTTCAATGCAAAAGGACAAGGAATGGGCATATAAAATATTAAGTAGCATATTTTGGACACACCATACTATAATACTTACAATAGGGGGTGTTATATCTATAATTACACCATCTGTTTCAAAAGCTGCTACAAATCCTGCCTTGTTAACAGCTCCTACCCTGGTACTATATATCCCTCCCTGGTGTAATGTCAGACCTGCCTGGATATAGTGATTTATGTCTACATCTTCATCAAGATTTAACCATTCCCCATGCATAGCTAAAATATTTTGAAATAGTGAAATAAACATAAAAAAAATAAGATTTGCTTAAAATATTCACTATACTAAAAATTATATTGTATGCTAAAACATCAGTTTTTGGATTAAAGGTCTAGATTTGTTGGGTTCAAAATAATCCCCCCCTCCCCAATATATCTATATTATAAATTATTACAATTAGATCTATAACCAATATATGTTTATAGTCTAGAGAATAGACGAATTGTCAGATTCAATCATGAAAAAACCTTTTCGACAGCATGTTGAGACGAAATAAAATTATCAATTATCATCTGGAAAGCATTCATTTTGGTCAGACAAAATATTTTTTGAAGAGTGTAAATAATGACTGATTAATTGTGTACCATTTTCTGAAAATTGTAAATAAAAACAACCCGATCAATCCACAATTTGCTTATTGTTTATTTCAGCTTACAAGCCAATTTTTTTGGGAGGTAATTAAACTTTTCTGAAAACAGGATTGACCAATATCAAAAGTTATAGTCTCAAAAATGCCATTGTTGCAATGAAAACATAAGAAGGTATTTCATAAGTACATGTTTTTGTCCTTGCTTCCAAATATCTGTTATATTTATCAAAATTATAGAGAAGATGTTGCACGCTACGTCGTGCTAAGAATACCCCCACTCGTTCATTTGTAAGTCGCACGGTAAACAGGAAGTAGATGTGCGGTAAACCTGGAAAGGGGAGACATGGTACAAGTCACCATGCCAAAGCCATATATCAAATATAAAATCATTTCTTGCAGTAGAAGCTGAGATATCTGTTACGAAAGTGTGAACGGACGGACAGACAAGGTGATTGCAATATAGCCCCCACTCTATGAGTGGGGGTATAATTATTATATAGATAGCTGTGAATTACAGAATTTTCCGAGTTAAATAAATTCACTCTCGCTATATTTCGCGCCATTTCGTTGTCCACGTCATATGAAGACGTCCAGTTTGAAACGTAAAGATTAGACATTATTTGGTTTCGTGTACGCTTCAATTTTGATCAAATTTAACTAAAATAATATTTCAAGGTAAGCATTTTAATTATTTTATTGTTGTGGGTGGCGCCATGTTTTTTAAAGCGATACACATTATAGTATATCCCTACGCTACACATGTAATATAGTGCAATTAAACTCATTTTATATTAAATTCGATTTGAAACATTTTTTTTTTTATCTATATAATAAATACTATAACTAATTGACGAGTTTCATTATCAAAACTATGTCACTCATGACCAAATAACGTTGTAACTCGCGCATTCGTGAGTTACTGCATTATTTGGTCATTCGTGACATAGTTTTGATAATGAAACTCATCAATTAGTTATAGCATAAATATAAGCATATTAAAGAACAATGTGCTGCAAGAGCAGATTCTAGCCCCAACTCTGGTCAGAATAGTATTTATGTGGTATGGTATCATAACCTAATTTTGTTTTTAACACTACTGGTATAAAAAGTTGCTGTGATATACATTACCTGTAATAGAGGCACCTTAGAGGGTAGGTTAGACTTGCTACAAGTCTCTTTCTTAGTAATAAACCCTTTAAATAAATGATTTGAAAGTTGAATTCTTGACTGACCACTAAAATTTGAAGAGGCATAGCACCTTTTAAAGGGTTCATTAATAAAAAAAAAGGGACTTGTAGCAAGTCTTAAGGGGAGGTAATTTGCTAATTAATCTCCCCATTCATCATCCCCCATACAACACTTCATTTATGAACTAGTACCTGGTAAGATCTGTGACCTGATGCCTTCATGATGTTGATATATCTGTATTTTATAATGATCCAAACCAGATTCTTCATCTATAAACTTAAAGTTACTGGACAAACTTGACACATCAGACTGAAGAAATAGAAATTTGTTATATTATTAATCTGCAAAAAAACATGTTTCCTATGGAAGACTGCAAAATTGAATATATGCAATTATAGGAAGTCAGAGTAACAAAGCGTGCCATCACATATAAATTAACAGGATAATTCACAATATGATGATTAAAAAAAATCAATTAACTTTCAGGTAAGGGTATAAATCAACACGTAGTTCGCTAGACTGATGCTAGTAGAACACTCTGATCAGCTAGTAAAACACTCTGAGCAGCTAGTGAAACACTCTGATCAGCTAGTAGAACACTGATCAACTAGTAGAACACTCAGATCAGCTAGTGAAACACTCTGATCAGCTAGTAGAACACTCAGATCAGCTAGAAGAACACTGATCAGCTAGTAGAACACTCTGATCAGCTGGTAAAACACTCTGATCAGCTAGAACACTCAGATCAGCTAGTAGAACACTCTGATCAGCTAGTAGAACACTCAGATCAGCTAGTAGAACACTCAGATCAGCTAGTAAAACACTCTGGGCAGCTAGTAAAACACTCAGATCAGCAAGTAAAACACTCTGAGCAGCTAGTAGAACACTCTGATCAGCTAGTAGAACACTGATCAGCTAGAACACTCTGAGCAGCTAGTAAAACACTCTGAACAGCTAGTTAAACACTCTGATCAGCTAGTAGAACACTCAGATCAGCTAGTAGAACACTCAGATCAGCAAGTAAAACACTGAACAGCTAGTGAAACACTCTGATCAGCTAGTAGAACACTCTGATCAGCTAGTAACACTCTAGTAGAACACTCAGATCAGCTAGAAGAACACTCTGAACAGCTAGTGAAACACTGATCAGCTAGTAGAACACTCAGATCAGCTAGTAGAACACTCAGATCAGCTAGAAGAACACTGATCAGCTAGTAGAACACTCTGATCAGCTGGTAAAACACTCTGATCAGCTAGAACACTCAGATCAGCTAGTAGAACACTCTGATCAGCTAGTAGAACACTCAGATCAGCTAGTAGAACACTCAGATCAGCTAGTAAAACACTCTGGGCAGCTAGTAAAACACTCAGATCAGCAAGTAAAACACTCTGAGCAGCTAGTAGAACACTCTGATCAGCTAGTAGAACACTGATCAGCTAGAACACTCTGAGCAGCTAGTAAAACACTCTGAACAGCTAGTTAAACACTCTGATCAGCTAGTAGAACACTCAGATCAGCTAGTAGAACACTCAGATCAGCAAGTAAAACACTGAACAGCTAGTGAAACACTCTGATCAGCTAGTAGAACACTCTGATCAGCTAGTAACACTCTAGTAGAACACTCAGATCAGCTAGAAGAACACTCTGAACAGCTAGTGAAACACTGATCAGCTAGTAGAACACTCAGATCAGCAAGTGAAACACTCTGATCAGCTAGTAGAACACTCTGACCAGTTAGTAAAACACTCTAGTAGAACACTCAGATCAGCTAGTAAAACACTCTGAGCAGCTAGTGAAACACTCGTGATCAGCTAGTAGAATACTCAGATCAGCTAGTAGAACACTCTGATCAGCTAGTGAAACACTCTAATCAGCTAGTGGAACACTCTGATCAGATAGTAGAACATTCTGATCAGCTAGTAAAACACTCTGAGCAGCTAGTAGAACACTATGATCAGCTGGTAAAACACTGTTCAGCTAGTGAAACACTCTAATTAGCTGATAGAACACTTTGGTTAAGAGGGTTCAGAGGAGAAGATTAAAATGTGAAAAGTTAACAGACGACAGATACCAAGTTATGGCAAAAGCTCTCATGGTCTTTAGTCCAGGTGAGCTAATTAGGAAATCTAAGTTGAAACTTTAAAACAACAGGCTTGACTTTTCTACAACTATAATTTACTGTCTTAAACATTACATCTCTCCTTTATATTAATACTAAGAAACTTACCTGGAAAATTTGATCCTGATTTAGAGCAGTTCCATCACCAAGATTTAATAAGATAGCTGGAGTTAAGTCAACAACAAATCCATCTGTTTCAGAGGTAATATAATTCAAGGCTGCATTTGTTGTTTTAACCTTGACCTTTACATGATCCTTGTGCTTGAGATGAAAGTTCACCCATTCTACTTCATCTATTTGTCTGGAGAATTGAACCCAATCTCTGACCACATCATAGTTCATAGTATTGTTACTGAAATATAACACAATATTATATATAAACGTAAGTTAATCTGTACAAGCTTTTATTATTGTTAACCTGTCTAATCCTCACATTTTTTTGTGCTTGTCTCAAGTCATTGTCATTTCTCTGTATGGAAATTAAGGTTGGGCAAGAGGAGTGCTTCTGAATATTTACAGAATGAATCAAAGGAAAGAGTGAGTGAGTGATTGTTGCTTAATGCCAACTCAGCAATTATTCAGTTAAATCATGGTGATGATGGTCACTAAGCATGTTAATTTATAATGAGATGGTGATGAGGTCCACTTTGTACTCAACCAACACGCTTAGTTGGATTTTTTAGCGCTAGCTCACCAAAACAAGTCCGCAGATAGACATGTCACCCCACTCAGACACATTATTCTGATTCTGAGCCAACCAGTATTTGCTCTTTCTCCTTAATGCTGCCTGCTTAGTGGAGAAGCAACAAATACCAATTTTGTAGTCTTTGGTTTTACCTAAACAGAACACGAACCCACGATCTACCGCACTCGAGACGAGCAAGCTAACCATTACACCACAGATGCAGTTTCAAAGGAAAGATGAATTATTTGGAGATGAACTTTGCAAGATGTAAATGCAGTGTTAACAGTAAAAAATATCAATGTTACATCTTTCCTCTGTACAAAAGGAATATGTTAGACAATGGTTAGATCTGTAGGGGATATAGAGTGGTTAATACTAAAATAGTATGTCAGTGTCAGAGTGAAACTCATCTAAACCAAACCCTGCATAAAACAGAATCATGTAATCACAGAAATTCAAATAAAGTATCAACGTAGGAAATCTTTGTTAATTCAAACCTGCAAAACTGAAGCCTGTCTTTTCCAAACACAAAAGTTGGTCCAGAGGAGGAACAGTTTTGACAGGTTTCACTTCATAGATCTAATATATTTATCAAAATGAATACTTGTATACAATGTATTTACATTGTAACTTTTGCATATTGAAACATGTATGTATAAATCTGTTCTTTAAAAAGCAAATTACAAAAAAAATTTTTTTTTGGACAAAATAGGAAGTAGCATCTCAGTTATTTTGTGCAATCTAAATTTGAAAGTCACACTCTTAGCTTTAACATTTATGTAATGACCATACTATACCCTAATATAATGACTAACCTTGCTATTTCAACTTGAACTTCATACTGCTTTATACCAGATTCAGGATCATAATAATCCCTCCACTGAGTACCAACTTTGGCTGTATTAGGAGAATACTGTAAATCTGTAAAACCTGGCTGTACCCCATCTATAACCTCTCCAGACACTGGTGCTGTTAAATCTACTGTTACTATAGAAATGAAAGTACAAAATGGCTGTGTATATGTGTTTTCCAAATATTTCTCCTTAATACAAACATTTATCTTCTCATATTAGAAAATAAGTTACCTTAATTAATCATGTTTATACTTTGTCAGTTTCTTATTTGACTTTTCAATTGCTAATTGTAATTATTTTTGAAATACTCATCAAAGGTAGCAAAACATTTTTTTCAGAGAAATTTAAGAGCAACATTGTGAGCCTTATGTGATTTATGACTCACGAAGAAATAAGGGTGTTTACATTGTTGCATATTAGCAAGGAATAAAAGAACAAAACTACATCAAACCATTGAAAAGTAAGCTTAGAAAATGATCAGGTCAACAATTCCACCAATATCAATAAAAGACACAACTATCTCTCATATCAAACCATTGAAAAGAAAAAAACACACAACATATGGCATTAAAAATCAAGGTCCTTGCTTGGGACAGACACAAAAATATGGTATGTTTAAAATGATTAATGGGATCCTTTTTTGATAATTGGTTTACAGATAAATATCCCCCACATTCTTCATCTGTTTGGAAAGCTGTGTACAATTTATGTGAAGTTGAAAAGGATAGATATCAAACTGACACAATAAAACACTGGTTTAAAATACAGGAGTTTCCTGTACAAAGGTATCTTCTAACTTTTATGACATATTCAAAGATTACAATAACTCCTTCAAAACTATCAACCTGCTAAAACAATATGCATATAGTAATAAGCAAGCATGCAATTGTTTTAAGGAATTACCATTTAAAATGTAGGAGGAATTGCAATTACTTTTCTTACTTTTCATGTAATATTCTAAGTCTAAAAGGGGCAATACAATAACTTTTTCAACAACAGCCCATCATCAAACTGTCACAACAATATACAAATCTCCATATAGTAGTAAGCATACATATAAAGTTTTAAGGAATTCCCATATAAAATGTAGAAGTTGCGCATATAAACTGTTTGATGAATAAGTCGAAAAGGGCAATATTTCCATAAAAAATTGTCTGTTCATACTAACATAAAAATATGTGATACTCTGTATTGTCATTAGCAAGCATGCAACGTTTAGAAGAGAAATTTCGCATAAAAATTATTTGATGAAAAGTCAAAAAGGGTAACAACTCCTTCAAAATGGTTTTGACCAAAATGTAACAACAATATGCAATTTAAATCTCAACAAAAAATGGAATGTAGGTCATCATGATTTATTTTTAATGATGGTGTAATAATACAGAATACATATCAACAAAAAATTGATGTACAAGAATTTATTCCAATTACAAAATGTATTTGTGTATGGAGAAGTTGTCGAATAGAGAGGTGCAATTCTGATGGAGCCAGATAAAAGTATATATAGCATACTATTTCATTTTAATATTTTTAATCAATACCTCCATTTGAAATGTTGACAACTTTTTGTTGTGTGATTGCTCCATTATAAGCCCAGACTATGGTATAGTATGTCTTCCCATGTTCCAAGTTTCTACTAACTGGTACACATGTTGTGTATAACCGTCTGCTAACTTCTGTCAAATTGGCAATGTCTGTTGTGCTACTATTGACATCAGAACTCACTCCCAACATGTACTTAGATATACCAGATTCAGCATCATAGAAATGTCGCCAGTTTGAACACAACTTAAAAAACAATTAAAACAATTTTATACTGTCATATTGAAGTACATTGAACATGCATAGGATTTCATAAATGAATGAGTGAGAAAAAATGTCAGCAGACAGCAAACCAGGCTTTTCTATAGATATTCAATATTTTATTGTAAATAAGATGCAAAATAAGACAAATCAAATTGCACTGTACATCAGTTTCCACCAAAAATTTAATGCACAAAAGGTTGAGAATCTTATAATATTTTACGATTAGAAAAATAATCATATAGTTACACGATACAGCTTCTTGTACCAAGACTTAAACATTCTGGTTATCATCAGCCTGATGGACATCATCAATTCAATAACAGGATTTATCTATTGGAAAACCTGGTTAAAACATACTAGTGTCTGCATTTGGAAATATAAATTTAGTCTTTGCTTGTAGTTATTATTTGCAGGAGTTGTTTTATGAATAGAAGTAAAGCCTTTTACAAATAGCTTCACTGCCATTAAAACGACCGACGATCACTAGTAAATGATAAGATATTAATACTGACTGTTTGATAATCTTTTGTGTATTGTAGGTCTTGCCCTTGTAAAGGACCATCAAACACCTGTCCAGCAATGGGTGGAGTCTTATCTACAATGATTGCCTGGTCAGCAGCACCTATTTTCCTTAAATCAACTGAAAGTGCAATTAACAAACTGTAAACATGAGAAAATGTATAACTAAAGACAAATATATATTGTATGTACAGCTTTTCCCCCCAATTTTGGATAACTTCACAGTGAGTGATTGTTGTTTATCACCAAATAAGCAATTTTTCAGCTATATCATGGTGAGAACGAGTTACATTCGATGAAATGATAATGATGTCTGCTTTGTACTAGACCAACAATCCTAGTTGGATTTTTATAGTGGTAGACATGTTGCTCCACTCAGATTCCTGATTTCTGAGAAGAAAATTAAACAAGATGTTGCACGCTACGTCGTGCTAAGAATACTCCCACTCGTTTGTAAGTCACACGGTAAACAGGAAGTAGATGTGCGGTAAACCTGGAAAGGGAAGACACGGTACAAGGCACCATGCCAAAGCCATATATCAAATATAAAATCATTTCTTCCAGTAGAAGCTGAGATAACTGTTACGAAAGTTTTCATTACAGCAAACATGAAAAATTCTAAGTCGCACTGTAAACAGGAAGTAGATGTGTGGTAAACCTGGAAAGGGGAGACACGGTACAAGTCACCATGCCAAAGCCATATATCAAATATAAAATCATTTCTTCCAATAGAAGCTGAGATACCTGTATCTGTTACGAATGTGTGAATGGACGGACAGACGGACAAGGTGATTGCAATATAGCCCTCTCTCTATGAGTGGGGGTATAAAAATAAATAGCAAATGTTGTATGCCAAGTGATGGCGAATATTCATACTGACATTTAGTCAGATGATCTAATAATAACAAGATCTATTTTTGTGGATTAAAAACATGTCTCCTTTAATTTTCATCGTGTTTGTGCTTGTTGTAATAATTGTTACACAGAAAATAGTTTGTCATTGTACTATATTGACAGATTTGAATACACATCAATTCATTGGTTTCAGAGAAGTTGTGAATGGTGCATGTCTGCACTCCCATATGAAAGAAATAGCAATGTCCAAGAATTTTGTTTGATATGGTAATAGGAGATCCACAATGAATTACAAAATAACCTCTGAAAGCTTCATTAGTTTCAATCCAATCACTTTCTGCCTTGGTGCACAATCTCAATTTTCCTTCTTTTTCTTTGACTTACACAAAGGTCACAGATGAATTGTCCCTTTGCATATCAGATTTTTAATATAGTTACTGGTAGATTTTGCATGAGAAAAGTTTTAAGGACAATTAAGGTAGGGTGTTTAAATTGATATAAAAAAGAATCATTTAAATCATAAGAATATTGAGGGTACTCACAGTAACTACTTTACAAACACATTTTGTTGGCTGTGTTGTTTATTTTTAATTTATGGTGATCTTTGTTACATTTTATATCATACAACATATAAAACAGATCTAATGGATTATATTGTTTGTACATTACAAGTTGTTACAAAGAAAAAAGTAGGATGTTATTTCGAGCAACCAAACCTAAATTAAGTGTGGTTTCTTCTTTTCATCCAAAAGATTTAGAAAGGAAATGATTTACATTCGGGCAATCCAGCAAAGAAGAATTTATTGCAAGTTATTTTCAATGCCTACCTCTATTGATGACCTTTATTTTGACCCATATAGGAATACCATCTGTTAGTAGAACAGTATACTGTATATCAGGAGTGTAGTCCATTCTTTTCCAATCCATTTCATCACAATCTCTAGTGGAATGTCCCAAGCATAGATCATTGTAAATTAAACCTGAGTGGGGATCACTAGAAAAAAAGTAACATTTGTTATCATGCATTGTTGTTAGATCAGGCCTTCTAGTCATGGTGGATAACATGTTTGGAGAGTGCCACACTCCCTGTACGCAAAAGACCTCTTTTGCAGATTAAAAAAAAATAAAGGTGCATTATAGCTGCTATAAAAGACTAAATTTGTTTTCAGTACCCAAATCCTCATTCTTCAGTGCCAGTCAAAAGTCATTGACCCAGTTGATCCATCACTTCTCTCATTTCTATATAGTTTATATATATTATTGAACTTGTTCTGACGTCCTGAACATAGCTGAATTAATGATCGCTGAACGCTAAGAAATAATCAATTAATCAATCATATTATGTGGTTCTAAATAATAATAGATTAAAGTAATGCTAACACCATACATATTTTCTAGAAAATTAAAAGAACAAAATTAAATGTCAATAGCAGTTTGCAAATCGCATTCTAAGCTTATCTTGTTCTGCCCAGTTATAAACCGATTTTGAAATAACAAGATGCAACTGTATATAATTACCCTGATACATGAGAAACTTTCAACAGAGGTTGATCTTCAAAATATTCTATTCCAAAGATATCAGAAATCTCTGGTCGAGAGTTATCTACAATCAGTGGGGTAGAATGACACACCGTGAGTGCCAGTGGTCCACCATACTTGACATCATTTAGAGCTCTGACTGTTGAAAAATATTTGCCATCTGAAACAGAGTTGAAGAAACTTTGAAAATTACATTGTCAATATCAGCAATAAAGCAGTCTCAAAAATACAAAGAAAACAATGGGGAGATAATCATGAATTATAATAAATAACCAGAGCAACGCAAAGCATGGCGTATCCCCTCGCCTAAAAATTTGACCCGGTGACCTTCACCTTGAAAATCAATAGGGTTCCAGATTCTCTTAAGGACTAAGTATGTACCAAGTTTGGTCAAAACACATTGAAGGATGTTGATTCTAGAGTGTTCACAAGGATGTTACACAGAAAAAAATTGACCCGGTGACCTTGAAAATCAATAGGGTTCCAGATTCTCTTAAGGACTAAGTATGTACCAAGTTTGGTCAAAATCCATTGAAGGATGTTGTTCTAGTGTTCACAAGGATGTTACGGAAGCACGGTAGCGTTACTATATCCCTTCGCAACTTCATTGGCGAGGGGATAATGTACCAAGTTTGGTTAAAATACATTGAAGGATGTTGATTCTAGAGTGTTCACAAGGATGTTACATGGTAAAGATTTGACCCGGTGACCTTGACAATCCATAGGGTTCCAGATTCTCTTAAGGACTAAGTATGTACCAAGTTTGGTCAAAATCCATTAAAGGATGTTGATTCTAGTGTTCACAAGGATGTTACGGAAGCGTTACTATATCCCATCACAACTTTGTTGGCGAGGGGATAATGTACCAAGTTTGGTCAAAATACATTGAAAGATGTTGATTCTAGAGTGTTCACAAGGATGTTACGTGGTAAAAATTTGACCCGGTGACCTTGACATTTGACCTTGAAAATCAATAGGGTTCCAGATTCTCTTAAGGATTAAGTAAGTACCAAGTTTGGTCAAAATCCATTGAAGGATGTTGATTCTAGAGTGTTCACAAGGATGCTACGGAAGGACAGTAGCGTTACTATATCCCTTCGCAACTTCGAAATAACAAAAAAGGGGCCTGTATAACTCAACTGATTATCATTATTATTAAAGTATTGATAGGCCCAGATGTCATATGCAGATGTTATTCCTACTACCACATTTACCACGGCAACAATTATATTACATAGCAACAGTATCATTGGAAACTTTATTTAACCAATACTACTGTTTGAAGGAAAAATATTCATATTGAAATAAATTACCTGGTAGTATGGTATATGGGTCTGGTATGGGACTAATCATAGCACTATGTGTCCACTGTGACTTGTCAAATAGATGTTTGTGAGGGTCATGATGAGGATGAACCAAATCTTCACATTCTTTCTGTCCAATATACACTGTATAACCCATAATACCAGTTTCTCTATCAATAATACCATCCCAGTTGACTGAAAAAAAATCCCAAATAGAACAGAGTTAATCTAAAATACAATAATCAAACAATTATTTTACATAGTCATTGTGTGCCATGGTGAACATCTACAGAATTCAGTATAGGAGAAAGGTTTGTATTATAGACTTGTCCAAGATGTCTTATTTATCTACGAGAATTTGGTCAAGGAAAAAATTCAAATAAAAAGTTTACATGTTTATCAGACTGGAGTCAAATCATACTTATGTCATTGTTAAAGAAGCAATAATATATACTTTACATCAACTCATTTTATCACTGAAACATGTAATTATTTTTCTGTCTCCTGACATCCAAATCCACCTATTTAAACACTAAGGACATACCGATTTTTGTACTATAGAAAAAATTAGCACCTCTTAATACTAGAGGCTCACTGGGCCTGTGTCACTCACCTTT
This sequence comes from Bathymodiolus septemdierum, assembly GCA_963383655.1. Taxonomy (NCBI): domain Eukaryota; kingdom Metazoa; phylum Mollusca; class Bivalvia; order Mytilida; family Modiolidae; genus Bathymodiolus; species Bathymodiolus septemdierum. The sequence continues at coordinate 99,182,112 of OY726517.1, read as the reverse complement.
CATTCTGCTTTGAGGAAACTTAATACAGAACCTTCCATACATGTATATGCTTCCTACCAAGTTTCAGTTCATATGGCTAAGCAGTTTCAAAGGAGAAGATGTTTTAGAAATCGACCAGTCAGAAACAAGAATTGCATGTGGTGGCCATGTTTGCTAACCGATCGGGACTAAATGAGCAATCTTCATAGAGGACATTCCATAGATGATTCCTACCAAGTTTCGGTGGTAGCCATGTTTGTTAACCCATCGGAACGTAATGAGCAATCCTCATAGAGGACATTCCAAAGATGCTTCCTACCAAGTTTCGGTTCATTTGGCCAAGCGGTTTCAGAGGAGAAGATTTTTCTAAATCAGTCAATCAGAAACAAGAATTGCCTGTGGCGGCCATATTTGGTAATGGATCATAATAAATGTGCACTCTTTAAAGAGGACCTTCCATAGATACTTCCTACCAAGTTTCAGTTCATTTGGCTGACGGTTTTCAGAGGAGAACATTAAAATGTGAAAAGTAAACAGATGACAGACAACGGACACCAATTGATGGCAAAAGCTCATATTGCCTTTGGCAAGGTTTGCTAAAAAGAATATTAAAATGTGAATACCTACTTGTAATGTATAGAATAAACATGTTACACTATATCAGCATTAGTTAATTTCTAAGGGAGATAATATCAAGAGTTATCTTTCTTTTAACAAAGGAGAAGATTTTTTTTTAGAAATCAACCAATGAGAAAAAAGAATTGCCTGTGGTGGTCATGTTTGTTAACAGATTGGGACGAAATGAGCAATCTTTATAGAGGACCTTCCATAGATACCTTCCTACCAAGTTTCAGTTCATTTGGCCAAGCAGTTTCAGAGGAGAAGATTTAAAAAATCGGCCAATCAGAAACAAGAATTGCCTGTTTGTTAATGGATCGGGCGAAATGAGCAATCTTTAAATAGGACCTTCCATAAATGCTTCCTACCAAATTTCAGATCAATTGGCTTTGCTGTTTCAGAGGAGAAGATTAAAATGTGAAAAGTTAACGGACGACGGACACCAAGTGATGGCAAAAGCTCACATTGCCTTTGGCAAGGTGAGCTAATAATGAATTCAAGGTAATTTGTCTAAAAATAAATGTATTTTTCTACAATAAAATAAATAATTTTGATTCTGAAAACAAAAATTAGAACAAATCAATATTCTAAATATCTTACCAGAGATATATCTGTTTGCTCTAGTACATAATAAGTCTGACATTGGTATTGGTCCATTAAAGACTGTTTGTGAACCAGGCCCATCTACTACCAGTCTAAAATCAATATATGATGGTAGGTAAATGCAAGTAAATGTACATTTAAATTTTAGATAAATCAAGATACCACACTTAAGCTTATACATTTGTATTATTGGTAAACTGAAATCAAAATAAGAAATTGCAAGATTAAATATAATTGCTGATCTTCTCAGGGTCTGTTTTAGATACAAATTCCTGTATACTCTCGTGTTCTGGCTATACTCGTATACTGGGTATTGTTATATCTGTGACAAAACTCAATGTACCAACCACAAGTTTTGTGTTCTAACTTGATGAATTAAGTCATATGTCCATAACATAAAGAGTTTCTGTAATATCACAGTTGTTGGTGATATTGCTAATTTGAAAGTTACATAAAACGTCAGAAGTACGTAATACACTACAATTAGTAGCTATATCAAAAGTATAGAAATCTTATTTTATTGTCACAAAGGAGGCAACCGATCGCTTACTGTTAAAAAATAGTCAAATGTTCATTACAATATATCATTTTCATTATTTAATCTGATGTATTAATTATTCTTACTCAGAAAATCTTTTTTTCGACTTAAGTCATATCAGACAAGACAGCTTTTGACATAATTCTTTATATAATCGTAGTAGTTTATTTAAATGATTAGTCAGTCAGATTTGCATGGTGCAAAACCATTTTACATTAAGGGGGTTAGTTTTTCGAATAATTTCATTGTTATGAGTACAAAATGACAATTGTCATTATCAATGTACTTTATAAATTCAAATTAAACAAAATATATGTCAATGAGTCTTGTAATAAAAAAATGTGACTGATGATCAAATAGGTTTAGAAACCTAACAGTTTCCTAATTATTCTGCTATAAGGAATGAAAGCTACATCAGTTATTATCTTTCATACTTGGCAAATTATTACTTTACAGTTATTAGGTCAGAAAGTTTTTTGGTTTTTTTTTAAAGTTTATACTTGTATCAGTAAATAAAGAGTGTAAAAGTGTTGTTTTCATACCTGTGGTTTTGTATTTGTGGATGCATTCCTTTAAATAAAAAGTGTTGTTTTCATACCTGTGGTTTTGTATTTGTGGATGCATTCCTTTAAATAAAAAGTGTAGTTTTCATACCTGTGGTTTTGTATTTGTGGATGCATTCCTTTAAATAAAAAGTGTTGTTTTCATACCTGTGGATGCATTCCTTTAAATAAAAAGTGTTGTTTTCATACCTGTGGATGCATTCCTTTAAATAAAAAGTGTAGTTTTCATACCTGTGGTTTTGTATTTGTGGATGCATTCCTTTAAATAAAAAGTGTTGTTTTCATACCTGTGGTTTTGTATTTGTGGATGCATTCCTTTAAATAAAAAGTGTAGTTTTCATACCTGTGGTTTTGTATTTGTGGATGCATTCCTTTAAATAAAAAGTGTTGTTTTCATACCTGTGGATGCATTCCTTTAAATAAAAAGTGTTGTTTTCATACCTGTGGATGCATTCCTTTAAATAAAAAGTGTAGTTTTCATACCTGTGGTTTTGTATTTGTGGATGCATTCCTTTAAATAAAAAGTGTTGTTTTCATACCTGTGGATGCATTCCTTTAAATAAAAAGTGTAGTTTTCATACCTGTGGTTTTGTATTTGTGGATGCATTCCTTTAAATAAAAAGTGTTGTTTTCATACCTGTGGTTTTGTATTTGTGGATGCATTCCTTTAAATAAAGTGTAGTTTTCATACCTGTGGATGCATTCCTTTAAATAAAGAGTGTTGTTTTCATACCTGTTGTTTTGTATTTGTGGATGCATTCCCTTACATAACATCTTCCAATCAGGTCGATCATCTTTAGGAATCAGATCTAAACACGGAACTATTTCCAGATAGTCAGCCGTCTTATTTACAATTATACCTTGAATTAGAAAAAAATATAAAGAGATTCTAATAAAGAGCATGAAATAACCAGAGAAAAAACAAACAGCCAAACGAATGTGAACAATAGTTTGAGAGGTTGAATAATGCAAAACGAAAACTGTTCAAGCTAGATAACACAAACTAGGGACTCTCTCATGTTTTGGACAGACGAACAGAGAAAGCAATTCCTAATGAAAATAATAATATAATAAAACTTTATTCCAGGTTTGTGCTTAAGACAGGTTTCAATGTATTTGTGCAAAACAATTGTCACTAAAAGAATTTGCCACACATTAAACTTACAATGTGATAATTAAATTGTTTAATCAAGTACCTGTTTCTGGTGTGGTAGTATCTAACATTAGACTTACAATGTGATAATTAAATTGTTTAATCAAGTACCTGTTTCTGGTGTGGTAGTATCTATAACATTAAACTTACAATGTGATAATTAAATTGTTTAATCAAGTACCTGTTTTTGGTGTGGTAGTATCTAACATTAAACTTACAATGTGATAATTAAATTGTTTAATCAAGTACCTGTTTCTGGTGTGGTAGTATCTAACATTAAACTTACAATGTGATAATTAAATTGTTTAATCAAGTACCTGTTTCTGGTGTGGTAGTATCTTACATTAGACTTACAATGTGATAATTAAATTGTTTAATCAAGTACCTGTTTCTGGTGTGGTAGTATCTAACATTAGACTTACAATGTGATGATTAAATTGTTTAATCAAGTACCTGTTTCTGGTGTGGTAGTATCTAACATTAAACTTGCAATGTGATCATTACATTGTTTAATCAAGTACCTGCTTCTGGTGTGGTAGTATCTACTATTATTCCTTGTGTATTGATAATACTCTCATATCCCAGGACATTGACCATTCTTAGGTTGAAGTAATACAACTTGTTATGATGGAGTTGAAGAGAATCATAGACAAATTGCTTAGACTTTCCAATACCCAATCTCTCATAATGTTCATATAATCCAGATTTAGCTCTACTGTAATGGTGACCTTCAATGGCTTCCATAAGTTCACATACTGATCCCCCAATATCATAGTTAAAACTCATGCACTTGGTAGTTGGTAGATCAGCACAGGCCCTTGCACAGTCCCCAGGAGTGTACTTAATAGTGTCCTTGCCAGCCTTTGGTCCTATCAGTCTACCAGACATTGATCCTGTGAATAATTTTTCAAGGACTTTTAAGTTTAATGGATCAGGTCCTGCAAAATAAAATACATACAATTTCAACCAGTAATCATAAGTGAAAAATTAAACATATCTACCCTCAAAAGGGAACATTTAGTGTAATATAAATTGACTAACAAGGCCTAAAGTTGCATTCAGTTATTGAAATTGATCAAAATAACTACAAAGGATTAAACAAGATAATATTTAAAGTTTGGAACTGAATTTTTATATATGATAATTTTTTTTAAATTCAGTATATCTGCATGAAAAACATACAAAACTTGTAGTAGTTATTAACACATAGTGTAACGTCACTTGTTTTTTAATTACCGTATAAATGGTAATTTCTGCGGTTTTGGACATTTAATTTTTGCAGATTTTTTTTCTGTGGATTGAAAATCTCGGCGTATTTTACATAATATTCTGCGATTTTAATTTCTGCTATCCAGAGTTGACCGCAGAAATTACTGGTTATACAGTAAGTAAATCAAATACAAAAGATAAGCTTTTCATGTTATACATTGGAAGCTTCGATCCTGGTCGTTCTATTGAGATATTAATATTTGTGTGTTAGACTGTCAAAAACCAGTGATATCAGGATACACTATCTATAGTATGCTTGGAGTAAAATTCCACTTCCATGAAATCAAAATCAGTGAAATAAATCTTAAATGCCTACATTTTTAAAAATAAAATATAGTATTACCAAAGTTATCACTGACAGAATTATGGTCCAGGTTAATCAACTTCCAAGGAACAATCTGATCTCCATAAATATGTTTCCCATAGCCTACTCCTACTTGGACCAGTTGAAGCTCTGAGTCCTCATACACTGTGACATAAGCCTTCAGTACATTAGGGTTACTTGTTGACGAAAACTCTTCTTGAAATCTACCTCCAGGTAAGGTCACATCATATGTAGGCAGATAGCAAAAAGCTTCCGACCTTTGACCAGAGTTATTTTCTGCTATCAGTGTAAAATATATTGGAACTCCTGTACTTTTCAATGGCTATAACAGACAAATAAACAAACATCTGATTATGTAAACAGTATAAAAGCACATAGCCGAAATTATGATATGTGACTGCAAGGAGGAAGAACATATTTTAGACTGTTTGTCTCAGAATCAGAATACCAAGTCCAAGTTGGGTGACAGTCTGTTGCATCAGCAGAGATTCCCCTGGAATTTACTCATGATGGGTCTATGGTCCATCATGAGTAAATGGAATGGGTCATTAGGCCGGGGGTTTGTGGGCTGTCTAGGAAAATAGATTTGAAGGTTTTCAGACCCTCTATGAGCAATAAGTGCTTTTTGGTGGTCAGCGCTTGACGTTTTAAAATTGTTTGTTCCCAGTGTCATCGCGTTTTCGGCGCCTATGTCCTGATACAATTTGCAAAACATTTTATTTTCCTTAGACTCGTAGGTAACCCAGGGGAAGAGAGAGCACCAACGGTCCTGAAATTTCCGTAATTCGACAGGTGTATCACTTGTATTATCGCTGTTGCCTGTAATGGCAATATCTTCAGTAGAATCCTGATTTGATTCATCCGTTTGTCCAAGCAAAAACGTAATTTCAGGGGTTGAAAATTCCTCAAGTCCGATGCCCGGGACTAAAAAATTGAAACTTCGGGCTTGCAGTTTTTCCATGGAAAAAGCCCGTCGGGCATGCCTTTAATAAAAATAAAAACTCCACTTTTTTCTAAACGTCTTGTTTTCAATTAAAATCACATGCAAGTTTTTGTCAATTGTCTCCTTTCACTGTAAATAAGAACTAAAAAGCCATTTTAAGAACGGTAATACACATCCTGGATGGATCGATATTCCTCATGAATATTAATGAGTTCCGAATCACCTATGTAAAGTCAAGCGTCGGAATAACATTGATCAATCGTATGTTTATGTTGACAACTTTTGAGAAAAATGTTGTTGCTTAATTTTAATTTTAGTCAAAAAAGCGGAAAAACGAAAAGAGAACGACGAGCCAACTGATCCTGAAACTCCCAGAAATAAAGATCTTAAGTATGATAGGGAGAAACAAACGAGAACATTTCAAAACTCGTGGATAGATAAATTTCCTTCGGTCGTCTTTGACGAGAATGCTCAGGAAATGTACTGCAAGTACTGTAGAAAATTTCCACACTTGTCAGATAGGAAATATGCCCTTACTCGGGGAACTAAAAATTTATGCATTGATGGACATGATAAACACCAGAAGCACTTGTTATGTGTCAAGCATTGGTTTAAGCTAAGGAACTTGATGATCCCCAGGCAGCTGCCGGCCATTCACAGGCCTTTGCTGACACCCCAATAGGCCAGTCATTATTGAAATTAGATGAAAGTCAGAGAAAACGTCTTGAAAGTTTGTTTAATACTGCCTACGGTGTTGTCAAAGCTGGAAAACCATTTTCAGATTATGAATTGATATGTGAAATATAAGTTAAAAATGGACTTGACCTGGGTGAAAACTATAGAAATATTAATGGTTGTAAAACTTTTGCTGCATCAATTGCAACTTTAGTCGACAAGCAAGTAAAATTTCAAACTTTATAATACAAATTGGGACTTGGCAAATCACTGACCAGACTTGGGTTAAAAAAGTTTAAAAAGCCCTGGGCTTGGGCCTGTCCAAATTTTTTTTCAACCCCTGAATTTCCTTTGGTTTTCAACTGGAGACTTCAGTTTTTTATGTATTTTGGATAAACTCTGCGATATCCAATCTATTGTCAGAAAAACCAGAGACAGGATATCGGTACATTATTTATCTCCAGAATGGAGACGGCTGGACAGAATAGCTAAATTTGCGTCAACGATCCCGACCAGGGGCGCACGATATGCAAATTCCATGGGCCGTAGGTTAACTTTCTGCACCATTTCGGCGCTGAAAGAGAAATTGCATGCGCCATTTCCGTTTTTAATGCGACTATGGTGCAACCCAAAATGATCTCTGATCAGTGTGGCAAATAACAATTTTGTAAATGAGTCTCCATCAATAGTTGGAATTTATGTATTGTACATTGATATTGAATGAACAAGACAGTGAGAATCTAAAAAGCCCTGTAACTCCATCAGAATATCAAATATAATTTGGCTTGCCTCTTTCAGAATAATCATAACTTAATATCATTTGTTTTAAAAAGTAGGGATATACATGAAGTTGATGGGAATACTTAACTTGAGCCTTGGGTCTGATGATCTAAAATATATATATATATATATTTTTTTTATATTAAAGTTGAATAACTAACCTCTCGTACAATGGTAGATGGTCCTCCAAGTTCAAACTCATGAAGTACGTCCGAACCTCCTGGTACAGTTCCAATATTTAAGAGTAAACGTACTAAACTCCTGTCATCTTCTGCACGGATAGAAATTTCAAACTCAGGTTCTGTAAAATCAAGATTAGCTGTCTGTCTTACAAAACATGAAGCTGTTGATCTTTTTTTCTGTAAAAAATGTTTTTTTAAATTATTTTTAAGTTGATACAATTTGGTTCAGCACATCTGCAGGGTACTGGCTGCCCCAAACTCACTTTGAGGTCTGAAATTTACTTACCATTAATCCTCACAATGTGATGAAGAACAGCAATAATAGTGCTATTCCTTTTATGCTTGTTTCAGATATATTTTTGTTCATTTTCACTTGTATCCACATCCTTTTGTATTAGATGTCAAAGATAAATGAAATATCTGTCACTGACACAACATACCTTGTCTATCAAACAATATTCAATCAAGATACAATTTCCCTCCCCTATAATCTTTATTTATTTATTCAATAATATAATTTTATTATTTACCACCAAAATTCATAATTGGAATTACCTCTCCCTCTGAATCTGTAAATGAGGATATATCAGGTGGTGACTTATCCTCCTCTTTTTTCATGTTGTCAATTATCTTCTTGTTGATTTGTGGAGCTCTATACCTCCATATGGCTCCACTAAATAACACCTTGGTAAAAGAAATACCCCATGGTAATCTTATTTCTAAAGTTACTTGTGCAGACAACTTGATTTCTAATGGTCTCAGGTTCAGGTACATAGACAATCTTTAAAAAAAAAAAAAAACAACAGAAATTTGAGACATGTGAAAAACCAACTAGAAGCTCACTCAAGCCTGCATCGCTCACATGGTTATTCATACCTTTGGCCAGTTGAATTAATTATACCATAGTCAACTTTGACATTTATTGCTGAGATGGAGATAGAGGGTTATAAATGGCAAGATCTGGAATGTATGGCACAAAACAGAACAAGGCACAGGACTGTCGTCAGTGGCCTATGCACCACCAAAGCAAGCAAGTAAGCAACTCTGACATTTATTAGCAAATGTCATCATCCTTATTCAGTACATTCTACAGATATTCAGTGGCAAATACATTGTATATAGAAATTCTTGATTAAATAACATATGGTATTAATGTTTTAACTGAAATTTTGAACTGTTCTAATAAAATGTTGAATTATTTTTTTTAATGTTTTTTTTTTACTATTTCATTCAAACTGTATTTGTTAAATTTGATATCCAATCACTTAATCACCATGACAGATTTTTTTCATATTGAATAGCAATTAAGGGTAGGTAATTCAAATGCTTATTAAATGTTACTATTAGAGAAAAAAAAACAGCCATGGCAACCATGATTTGTCAGAATTTAACAAAATGAGGTTTTGTTTATAGAGGACCTGCAAAGTTTGGTTCCAATTGCCACAGTTGTTTTAGAGGAGAAGCTTATTTTTGTAAATTTGCAAAATCAGAAACAAGAATTGCTTGTGACAGCCATGCTTTTTGTGTGATCAAAATGAAATGAAAAATGTTGTCAAGGACCTTATAAAAATTACTCTTATAGAGGTTGGTTCCAATTGGCCTAATGGTTTCAGAAAAGAAGACTAAAAAAAATGACACATCTCACATGATTCTTTGGGCCAGGTGGGTCAATAATTAAAACTTAGAAATCAACACTTTTACTTCATCAATTATGCTGTTTCTCACTATATTCTTTTTTAATCAATTTACTATTATATTAGCTATAAAGGGTTTTATAGGGCACTTTTGTATATAGCTATGAAGCGTTATATATGGCCCTTTTGTATGTAGCTATAACAGGTTTTATAGGTCCCTTTTGTATATAGCTAATAAGGGTTTTATAGAGCACTTTGAGGTCATATTCAGCGTCATATCACAATAAAACAACTGAAGAGAATTATTTCTCATTATAAAATTCAAATGTTCCGTAGCTTTCTAAGATTAGGATAAAAAACTGAAGCATTAAAGGACAAGGGACAGATGATGATGAACACAAATAATAGAAATAAAAGATAGTGATTGAGTGAGTGATTATTGTTTAATGCCAACTCAGCAATGAAGAGATGATGAAGTCTCCTTTGTACTAGACCAATACACCAAAGCTCACTGAAAAAACCACTCCGACTCATTATTCTGATTCCGAGCCAAACAGTCTTTGCTCTTACTCCTTAGTTCTGCATGTTTAGCTATATATATATACAGTAGGGTAGGGGTATAGTGTTTAACAACACTTTCAACAATATTCCAGTTAGTTTTATTGATGAAGGAAACCGTAGAACCCAGAGAAAACCACCAACCTGTTGCAAGTCAACTTTAGTGGTGATAGACACTGATTGCATAGGCAGTTGTATATTCTACTACCCTTTAGTGGTGATAGACACTGATTGCATAGGCAGTTGTATATTCTACTACCCTTTAGTGGTGACAGACACTGATTGCATAGGCAGTTGTATATTCTACTACCCTTTAGTGGTGACAGACACTGATTGCATAGGCAGTTGTATATTCTACTACCCTTTAGTGGTGACAGACACTGATTGCATAGGCAGTTGTATATTCTACTACCCTTTAGTGGTGACAGACACTGATTGCATAGGCAGTTGTATATTCTACTACCCTTTAGTGGTGACAGACACTGATTGCATAGGCAGTTGTATATTCTACTACCCTTTAGTGGTGATAGACACTGATTGCATAGGCAGTTGTATATTCTACTACCCTTTAGTGGTGATAGACACTGATTGCATAGGCAGTTGTATATTCTACTACCCTTTAGTGGTGATAGACACTGATTACATAGGCAGTTGTATATTCTACTACCCTTTAGTGGTGATAGACACTGATTACATAGGCAGTTGTATATTCTACTACCCTTTAGTGGTGACAGACACTGATTGCATAGGCAGTTGTATATTCTACTACCCTTTAGTGGTGATAGACACTGATTACATAGGCAGTTGTATATTCTACTACCCTTTAGTGGTGATAGACACTGATTACATAGGCAGCTGTATATTCTACTACCCTTTAGTGGTGATAGACACTGATTGCATAGGCAGTTGTATATTCTACTACCCTTTAGTGGTGACAGACACTGATTGCATAGGCAGTTGTATATTCTACTACCCTTTAGTGGTGATAGACACTGATTACATAGGCAGTTGTATATTCTACTACCATTTGATCACAACTACAACAGCCCCTTATATATATATATATTAATATATAAAGTCTTACTTACCCAACATCCAAAGGAAATTTATTAAATGCCACTTCTGCTTTAGAAGGAAATCTGGTATCTAATATATAGCCATCAAGTCTCAATTTACCACACAATACCCAGAAACAAATGGCAACAGACCCGTATGCGCTAACTCCTCCGAAAGGTATTATTGAGGCAAAACCTGTCATTGCAAACACTTTTACACCAACCTCAAATTTCACTCCATAATATGCAAATGCTCCAAATTCTGAAAATAAACATATTGTATTTGATTCAGATACATATGTAATTTTTTTATAAGAAATTTATTGCCATTTTAATATACATAAAAACCTCAATAAGATGTTTTCTGTCATATTATGAATTAAAACCACATTCCCTTTGTAGAAGTAATCATCCAAGAAGCTAAAACAGCAACGGTCAAATCTTTAAGACATAAACTAGAGGCTCACTTGAGCCTCTATTATCCACTTGTTTACTCATGTGGGTTCAATCAAGTTTATAAACAATGATCAATGGTTCTTCGTGTACAGATTGACTTCAATACAATCCAATTAAATTAAATTCAGATCTCTCACTTGCTCTCCTTTACTGTTATGTTGAAGCATGGGAAATCTGATGAAACCCCATTATGTGTCACATGTGAGTGACCCTATGTCATAAATATGTGAGATGCGATGAGAATCCCATTTCGAGCAAAAGATATCAACGATAGTATGTTTATCATTATAGTGTCACATAAAAAAAACCAGTGATATTATGTTAATATCACACTAGCTGCTTGATAATAGATATTATCATGTGTAAAGATTCAAAATAAAAGGAACAAATCATTTATAAACTCGTGTAGCATTTGTTCCAAATTATGTTTTAAACTACACTGTAGATTGACCCATACAATAACACATAATAAATAATAAATACAGTACTTCTCTAACCATATAAATTACTTACCTAATCTAAGAATCAGAGGTCCAGCAGGAATTTCTTTATAAACTGGCTCAATAATTTGTAAATTCTGTCTTGGAAAACCAACCTCACCTTTTATTACAAGATCAAAACTTTTCAAAATATTTGTTGGATCACCAAGCACTTTGCCAATAAATTCTGATAACTGTAATTAAAAGAATTTTTCACATAATTTATTCTACTAACAATTGCATAACACATTTCAACATAACTATTTTTAAGAAATATGTAATTTTTCCCACAGACCCTTTCCACCTTTTAACCATATAATTTTCAATTTCATCATATGACAAGATTTTAAACTCATTTTGTCAAAATATGCCTTATTTCTTGTCACAGGCATTCATTTCAAGAGCCTGTATTGTTCACCTGATTTAAAAAGGCAATGAATAAACACATATTGAACTTAATTCCTCAACGGTCAACTTGGATTTCAAATTAGCACCAACATCACAAGTCTGGTAGGGGTTTACCCTAGTGTCATTTGTCGATCGATTGGTTTAAATGTGTGAAATGATTTCTGAGAATCTGTTTCTATGGAGGCTGTTGGATTTTAGATCAGAACCAACAAAACAAGTTTTGTAGAGGTCTACCCTAGTATTATTTATCCATGATGTGGTTTAAATATGTGTAAAGGTTTTTGAGAAGAAGCTGTTTGTAATTATTTCTCATGGGGTCGTAGGTTAAACTAAGTTCTGTGATGGCAGCCATCTTTAATGTTTGATAGAACTTGTAGAGAACTATCAAAGTAATATTTTGACAATATCACAGACACAAGTTAATCTTCCCAACAGGTTTCTGAAATTTCAGTCATCGATCATCGGTGACAAATACCTACCAGAGCTGTCGAAAATTGTCGGACCTATCGACCGTCAGACAAAAATTGACTAGGTCCGATTTAAACTTTTTCGCGTCAGACCCGATGTCCAGTTCAATTTTTCAGTAACTTGGGACCGACAAAACGCTTGAAGATGACCGACATCATTATTTAATTTCGCTTCTCAAACTTGTCGTTGTTTGCAATCTCCGATTTTTGTTTATTTTTGTCTATATAATCAAATTTTGACTTCACATTAAAGAGTTTGACTACTAAATGTGTAACCAATTTCGGACAGACGTGCATCAATTTTCCGGAAATTACGATTATTTTTTTATTTTTTATTTTTGGCAATCATTTTTTTTTGACTCTGCGGTTTTTTAAAGGGGAAATAAACTTAATTTTAATTTAGGCCTAGGTTGTCAGTCATCCAATTGATTCTATCCAGACCTAATGCTACTTACATTTGTATAAGAGGTAACACTTTGAAACATGTGCATAGCTAGCATTATGCAAACTTGGTATCTTTGTTTATTTCATACACAAGTCTATTGTATTGTATGTATATTTCCACATGTCACACAAAAATGTGTTGTACTAACTTTGAGTATTCCAAGGTATCACTTGAAGCTGTAAACAAACCATTTTATGGATTTAGCCAGTATATGTGTAATTCAGTTGAAGTTGTAAAAAATATGTAGGTCCGGCAAATGTTTGATAGGTCCGACACATTGTCCACATCTGCCAGACCTATTGTCTGACAGACAGGAAAGAGATTTCGACAGCTCTGACCTACTAAATGTATTTACTGACTATTACTAAATGTGGTTGTTGAATCATTTCTGTTAAACAGAATATGTCATAACTTTTAATATTTTATTCAAGAATATTCAGATTTTATTACCGGTGATCGTCAACAGAATGGAATATTGCCCAACTGCTCAGAACAAACAAAAAATACATTGGTTTCCATATGTGTAACAACTGACATAAAGTGGACTAATCTGGACACTTTTTAGTAGATAAATAATAGACTAATCCAAATATGTGCATTGACTGAATGTCAGAAGTACATAGGGTTAAAATAGCAAGATGTTGTCAGTATGAAGAGAAAAGAATAAAGTTAAACAAATATATATTTTCAACACCAGGAATCAGAATCAAGAATCGATCATCTGATCGGATGCTGACATTTGACTGATTAGTTGATGTTTCCGATGATCAGTGCACCACTAGTTTTACCCCTTATGTTCTACTGATTGCAACAGCGAGCATATTGGTTGGTTGGTTGGTTCGATCATAGGAAACAATTTTGAAAGTGTACATCGTAAGGATGACTCAGACCAAGCTTGATTCAAATTAGGTCATTTGCATGTTTGGCATAAAACTCATTAAAATTATAAATTTCATTGAAAAACTTGTAACACATTAAATTTCTTGTATGCATAAATCTACTGTTTAAATTTCATCCCATTTTAGTCAAAACTGTAGCAGCTCTTGCCAAATGAAGAAACTTGGTGGCCATCTTGGATGGAGATCAGAACTGTCAGATATAATTTTGAAAGGAGAGCACTCACGGCCTATGCCAGCCTAGTTTGGATTAAATTGGCTCTGTGGTTTCAGAGAAGATTATGACATTAATCTTTGTCAAAATCAGTCTAATTTGCATAATTTTGGCAAAACACATTATGCTTCGAAAAAACTTGTAACTTTTAGAGGAGAAGATTTTATAAAGAATTTACGGTGGACGGATACCAAGTGATAGCAATAGCTCACTTGACTCTTTGGGTCAGGTGAGCTAAAAAATCAATGAAACTGGAAACCTTGAATACATCGTCTCATCATCCATGACATATAAATGCTGTAAATTCCATTCATTCATCATATTAAGACAAGGCTATTTTTTAAATGGTATAGGAACAACCATTTTTAGTGTAAAGAAAGATTCCCCCCCCATTCATTTCTATGTGTTGTTAAGCATAAAATATACTACCTATGTTGAATTTTAATATCATTAGTTTCATTTATTTCATTTTGTCAATTTGTATTTAGAAGTGCAAAAGACAACATTTATTAGCAATGACAGCCGACTGTTTCAGGCCTCTACATTAACATATTTTTTCAACTTGTCTCTTCGGACAACTAACTATATAAGTACTTGTCCGACTCAATCTTTTAGTTGTCCGAAAAATTAATAAAAATTACAAAAATTAGAGAATAATTATCCAGGGCTCCCACTACTTTCAGAGAGCTCACAGGGAGAAGTGGGAGACTTCTGGGAGAAGTCAATTGCGATTAATCAAAACATTGTTTCGCGACCTCTCTTACGTTACCCTGCCCAAATTTAGTAAATAGTTAAAGCTGCCTGAACTGATTTGTTCTGGTTTTTTTTTATTCATAACTACCTAAAGGACATATATTCAATGTCACATTTTTATTTCTGTCTACCTTGATTGGAGTTTTGCATACCAGTGATTTTTATATGTACCCCCCCCCCCCCTTTTTCCTTTTGAAATATTACTGTGTTGAGATCCAATACCACACAAATTGTAATAACTCATATTTGTGTTATATAAATCCTTGTTTCTGGTAAAAAAATATATACCTAGATACTATATATACCAGTATCTAGGTATATATTTTTTTACCAGAAACAAGTGCCTGTGATATAAATAAAGCAAACTATTTTATTTCAATTCACAGAGAAATAAAAATTTTAGTGGATCTTTTCAACCAGATCAGGAAAAAGCTTGTAATATTTGTCCATTTCAAAGGTTTCAATATTTCCCAAAAGCCTAAATCAAGTCCTCTATCGTATTTTGCACAAAAGACAAGTTTAAATTTGGCGCCAAATTGATATCTGATCATTTTCACGTGTCCGTTCCGGAGTGATTCTTGTTCTTATATTTCAAATATTGACATTTCAGTTCATTAAAGCGTTTCTGAGATTACGACTTTAGTTTTGTCAATGTCCTTGAACTATCAAAGCATGTCTGGAGGAACGATAAATGATACAATTAAAGAGTTTTGATCTGGCGTTTCACTTTAGTTTTAATCAAAATAAATTATGGACAAATTGGAGATCAAACAGGGCTCTTTAATACAACAAACCCAGTATTTTATACCAGTGGAAATAGATTTGTCCGTCGTACCAGCAAGTTTGGGAATCTGATTTTTTCACTTGTCTCGTCGGACAACCGTAATACAAGATCTACTTGTCCGACGTCAGTTTTCACTGGTACCGGACAATCGGACAAACGTCAATGTCGAGGCCTGTGTTTATATTTGTTACGGTTCTATGTATGTTCCTCCTACTCCGGAGCAGAGAACGTGAAAAAAAAGTTCCATAATGGGCAGAGCTTCAAAAAGTTATTTGCATAGATGAATAAAGCAAAATTTTAGTTGTATACAATATTTGTATAGCAAATTCAATGATTGCAAGATAAAATTGTTTTCGTCATGACTTTTAACTACTGTGATATATTCATGTTACTAACCAAAGCTTTAGCCAAGTCTTTCAGTTGACCAAGAAGCTTGACTACAACAACAGGATCTAGGTTTTTCATATCTAACATGGATTGTATATCACCAATTGTCATATTTGCCAGTTTCTTTCCCAACATTTCTACTCCAGCATTAGATAAGCCTTGTCCCACTATAAATACTTGGTTAGCACGTCCCACAATATCTGTAGCACTTGTCAACATATCAGTAATAGCCTTAGCTGAAAGATGAAATTATACAGGAAGAGTAAACTCTTGTCACATTTCTGTATCAAACGATGGTCCAGTATCATCATCAATTTTCTATTTGTGACAAAATATCAATCTTATAATGATTATCAGGAATAATGAATAAAAGAATTACATTACTTATGTTCTTCTCAATTAAAAATTATATCTTTTTTTTTTTTAAGTCAGTTGGCATTTTCAGTTTTTATCAACTATGAAAAAAAAGTGTAAACAGTGATGCTCAACAAATGAATAAATAACAACAAAAAGAACAAGATGTTGCACGCTACGTCGTGCTAAGAATACCCCCACTCGTTCATTTGTAAGTCGCACGGTAAACAGGAAGTAGATGTGCGGTAAACCTGGAAAGGGGAGACACAGTACAAGTCACCATGCCAAAGCCATACATCAAATATAAAATCATTTCTTCCAGTAGAAGCTGAGATAACTGTTACGAAAGTTTTCATTACAGCAAACATGAAAAATTCTAAGTCGCACTGTAAACAGGAAGTAGATGTGCGGTAAACCTGGAAAGGGGAGACACGGTACAAGTCACCATGCCAAAGCCATATATCAAATATAAAATCATTTCTTCCTGTAGAAGCTGAGATATCTGTTACGAAAGTGTGAATGGACGGACGGACGGACAAGGTGATTGCAATATAGCCCCTAGAGTGGGGGTATAACAATTACCTCTCATCGTAACTCACATAACACAAAACAGACCATGACATGACGATGGAAATCCAGTAGCTTTCATCAGGAACAAAAATTGCTTAAAATAGTGATTGTTCTAGGTTCAATATAAGTAATAATAGATATTTGTCCTGTAACTACAGGTATATAACGAACCTCCTTTAGAATCACTAACTACATCAACAGACCAAACAGCTGACATGGTTGATGGGTTATTTTGTCCTAAAGCTTTCATTGCAGATCTTGGACCAGTATCAATATCAAAATCAGATAATTCGTGGGTCTGTAAATTGTCTGCTATCATCTTACTCTGAAAATAATTTTAATTTTTATTATCATCTTATTCTGAAAATAATCTTAATTTTCATTATCAATTTAAGACTCCTCCCTTGCATCATATGGTGACCCTGGGTTTGATAGTGTGGATAATGTACATGGATAGGGACTTTAACCTGGCACTGATTAGCATCAAGTAGATTTGTCATCTCAGAACCCAATGAGGTTGCCAAATGCATGTTGGTTATATTTGAATAAAACAAAGCAAAAGTTTGTGGAAAGTTAACCATCGATAAATTATTTCCATTATGAATGCAAACATAATTAATTGAAAATAATAAAGTTTAATCAAGTTTCTACCCTCAAAGTGTAAAAATATTTCATCAATCATTTGTGTTTGCTCAGAATAAAATATCCCATAAAGCAAAAGTATTTTTGTGAAATGGGATGAGTTTTTGTGACTAGTAAATAGACAATATACGTACATTATCAGAAAATAATAAATTTATCTGCACGAGCTTTAGAAACTGTTAGAAAAGTGATCCTTTGGCGAGCTTTTCTATCCTGTAATGTAGCGACTGCAAGTGAATTTCATATTTTCTGACAATGTACATATTTTGTGTTTATCATGCAATGTCAAAAAGCCCAAAATAAGTGCCAAATTGTCTAATATGAGCAGAAATAAACATGATTTTTATGGTGTCCTCTGTAACATTCGCGCTTATACCGTTATCGTCTCTCAACATGATAAGGTACCAGAAAATCTATATCTTGGTCAGTGACCGTATATAACAAAAATTCTCCATTCAATGCAATTTGACTGCTAAAATAGAATCAGTACAGGATAAATTGTTAATAGAGAAATAGCTATGATAACTATAAGTACAAGTACTCACTTCATAATCTTTGGCATCTTGTAGGAATTGTTGCACTTGTTGTGAGGATGCTAGATTTTCATACAGTGTCTGTAAACCTCCCTTCAAATCACCTGGATCTAACCTAAAGTGTAAAACATAATATGCTACAGCAGTACACAGCATTAATATAATCTTAATATAATACAAGTCACGTTCAATAAAGAAGAAGTCTGAAACGAAATTAGATGTTGGTATTTCTCATTCATATCAGATTCAGTATCATGGCTTGAGGAATATAGTTAATTCTGTGCATTCTTGTGTGTGAAATGTGGATCCCTATTACATTTCTGTACTTGTGAGTCTTAAATATAATTCTTTAATTTAAATAAAAAACCACTAATAACTTAAGAGTTAAAATGGCTCTGAAAAGTAATAACACTTCTTAAGAACCTCTAGAGGACATTTCTGGGATTTTGGCATTCAGCAGTTTCTGAGAACAAGTTGATAATGCTACAAACAATAAGTGTCTAACTCAAACTTGAAAGAGGACAACTTAAGGACCATCCAAGCCAAGTGTTATTTAAATTAGCTATGTGGATTGTGAGGAGAAGATTTTTTATGAAAAAAGTCAATGACAGACGAGAACGATGATAAAGACAGATGTCAAGTGATCGTGATAGATCACATTACTCTACGAATCAGGTGAACTGAAAACTAGAGCTGTGAGTGTAGTTCACAACATCACCCCTCTGTTTCAGCTTAATATTCTATTAAATAAAAACAAGAAATGTGTGCATCACAAAATACGCCCGTCTATATAAATTATCAAACTGTATAATGGTAATGACCCCAAAATAAATATGGCTCTTCCCCTTCCACAGGGGAATCATGTGGCCAAGCTTGGTAAAGATCCAATATACAGAACTAAAGTTATTGTGTGGAAACGATCCTGTTGTTAAAAATTCTATTTATAGTAATGGTGACCTTGACCTTTGACCTAATGACCCCAACATAAATATGGTTCTTCTCCTTCCACAGGGCAATCATGTGGCCAAGTTTGGTCAAGATCCAATATACAGAACTAAAGTTATCATGCGGAAACGATCCTGTTGTCAAAAATTGTATTTATAGTAATGGTGACCTTGACCTTTGACCCCAAAATAAATAAGGTTCTTCCTCTTCCACAGGGGAATCATGTGGCCAAGTTTGGTAAAGATCCGATATACAGAACTAAAGCTATCATGTAGAAACGACCCTGTTGTCAGAAATTATATTTATAGTAATGGTGACCTTGACCTTTGACCAAATGACCCCAAAATAAATAGGGTTCTTCCCCTTCCACATGGGAATCATGTGGCCAAGTTTGGTAAAGATCCAATATACAGAACTAAAGTTATCGTGCGGAAACCTGTGTGGACGCCCGCCATACCCAATCACATAATATGGCCCGTCTCAAGACGGGCGTATAAAAAGGAGATCCATATGTCTTCCATTTCATTTCAACAAATCCCTATATAAGATAAAAATAACTTAATGACCATAAATACATACTTAAAATATAAAGGCACAGGAAATAAAGACAAAAAAGTTCTTTCAGATAAAGTTGTATGATAAAAAAACCAAAACTATTTGATCTTGTGGTCAAAGGTCAAGGTGACATCATTCTTATACACAACACTCTGTCTTGTCCTATGAAGGCACTGGGCCTCAAGACAAAAATAACAAGATGAACTGTGAGCTAATGCTCACCTATGATACCCCTGCTCTTCGGCAAACAGGAAGTAGGAATCTGACGGGTCAAAAAACGCTTCCCACAATATGGGGCACCTATATGAAGCTTGTGACCAAATATCAGATTTCTGCCATTAATAGTTGCTGAGAAAAATGTGACGAAAAATGACCATATATGTTCAATGGGTATAGAAATCACATATATGTTCAATGTGTATAGAAACCACCTAAGTCGGCAAACAGGAAGTAGGAATCTGACGGGTTCAAAAACACTTCCCACGATATGGGGTACCTATATGAAGCTTGTGACCAAATATCAGATCTCTGTCGTCAATAGTTGCTGAGAAAAATGTGACGAAAAATGTGCATATATGTTCAATGTGTATAAAGACCAACTAAGTCGGCAAACAGGAAGTAGGAATCTAACGGGTCCAAAAACGCTACCCACAATATGGTATACCTATATGATGCTTGTGACCAAATATCAGATTTCTGCCATCAACAGTTACTGAGAAAAATATCTTGGACGGACGGACAGAGGTAAAACAGTATACCCCACTCCCCCTTCGGGGAGCGGGGGTATAATAAAATAGCAGATGCACAATTTCATGTCCTGTAGAAGGCTATGAATAAGTTTTTCTATCAAGTGGTTTAGGGAGAGTTGCAGGTTATACCGGTGTCATATGGTATTTTGAACCCCATGGTAAATTGAACCCGGGGTCGATTTACCTATGATATTTTGACCCCGGGATCAATTTTTTGTCATTGTATTTTGAACCCCTTCATGGTAAATTGAACCCCCCTCATTTCTCCCAAAAGAGAGGAGTTCATAATACCATAAGAGAGGGTTTGATATACCATAGGTAGGGTAGGGGGGTCAATATACCATGGGTAGGGAGGGGGTTCAATATATATTAATAATTATGGATAGGGGGGTAATAAAATTTCAAAATTTCCAAAAATTGAAAATTTCAAAAATTGCAAAAAAATAATTCAATATTTCAAAAATTTCAAAAAATTGCAAAATTTTCATAAAATTTCAAAACTAACATATTTTATAAGATTAAAAAAAATACCAATGGTAGGCAGTTTGATATACCATGGACAAAAAATACAGCAAAATAAATAATATGAGATTGTAAATGAAGACATAAAGATATAATTGATCAATAAAGATGTCTAAACTGTTTGTTTAAAACTTTGATGTTAATTCAAGGACCATTGTTTTCTCTTTATATGATTACTTTTCATTATTACCCAAAGTTTGGATCCTTGCTGTAGAGTCATACACATCTTTTTTTTTTTATTGATTGCTGCATGGATGGCTGCAAAGTCTATTTGATTAATTTTATAGATAAAATAATATTTAATACAACTTCTAAAGAAATATCAATCACAATGGTTTTATTTAAGCTAATACTTATAAGACCGATTTGTTTAACTGCCTTTGTCTTGTTAATTGATATTTGACCCAAGTTAATCTAAATATAGGAAATGTAACTTGTGTTTATTAATTTTCATTAAAAAAATATGATTTCTATATATTTAATTTCCTTATCTCATTTGTACACCCATAAAAATTACAACTATTTTAAAATGTGACTGTCTTACTCTAATTAAATATTGTTTTCATATTACAAATTGTGACTGTTTGTCCTATTTGTCAAAAAAATGTCAGTGGTGATATTTTTGTCCGTGAATTAAGAAATAAATCATGGAAGCCAGAATGTGTTGGGAGTTTTATCATGGATTGGTGGATATTAGTATTTTATCCCGAGCCAGAAGCGAGGAATAAAATTTACTAATTGGCGACAATCCATGTTAAAACTCAAAACACATTCTGGCTTCCATGATTTATTTTGATTCTGATATGTCTAATAGTACAAATATGGTAGTATACTTTGATTGGAAGACGGTAATTTATATTTACGTTTGCGGAAAATGTTGCACACAATTTATGCTGCCAATGGAAAAGTCAGTCACATTCACCGACGCATGTGCTAATGAGATTATACCGAATGGATAACTCGCTCATTTGTTAACAAAGCGAGAGAAGGGGGCCATATTAGAATTACTGTTAACTACTTTAATGAATTTACATAATTTACTTAATTCAATAACTGAATTTGAACACATCAAGGCACATATTTTACAGTATTTGGACTACATCTGTATTTTTGGGGAATCAACATGGCTTGTCATGAATAAATTCAGTGCATTCGAATAAATAATGAAACTTGTCTCCCAACTCTCTACCCTGACACAAATTACATACACTATTCTCTCTATATTTTGCCACCGACCAATTTCAATGGGTAGTCTGTGATTAGATGTAAAGAAACGACAACATAAGAATAACTCCTTATCCTTTCAAATTTCCAACTAATTTTCAAAGGATACCTCTTTTTTGTATAATCTATAATTCAAAGCCTTGGGTGAATTATCTACAGAATGTACGCCAAGTCTGTTTAAATTGATCTATTAAATTCATCTTAACAACATTATTCAACGACTTTTCTGATATACAATTCTGGTAAATCTATATAGTATATGATAAACCACTCTTATTTAAAATATCCTGGATATTTTTTATCCATAATGAAAAACCATCTCTTATAAAAAAATATTGTTGTAAAGTAATTTATAACATATGTGAGAAAGCTTACTTTGTTTTCCCATAATAATTTTACACCAGAATTTTATCATTCTAACTTTAATATCAATACTAATGGGATATCTTCATTTATGACACTACATATAAGATATTTTAAAAGTACTGTATTTATTTTTATCCTGAATAGATGCTATGATATTTATTTTCTTTGTTATATGACTATAAATAGGAATCAAAATCATGTAACTTTCTTGTATATTGAATTCCTTCTTGGATATCTCAATATTGATTGTGAATTCGAAGTACAAAAGAAATTATGACCAAATCCTGATCAATTGATTTCAATGCCCATGGAATATTTGAACTCCTTACCCATGGTATATCGACCCCCCTACCAATGGTATATCGGCCGAGGTTAATCAATCATTGACCAGGTCCGCAGTCATGAGTAGACTGAAATTAAGTCAACAACTGCTTATTAAATAATAAGGAATTTTTCAAACTTTTCAACAGTATATTCAACAAAATAGGCTACAATTGTTTTATCATTTTTCAAAATTATTTAATTAAAATTTTGAAATCTTATGAAATTTTTGAGTTTTGAAATTTTATATATATTTCTTTAATTTTTTGAAACTTTTGAACTTTAAATTTTTTTGGGGAAAATTTTGACCCCCTACCGATGGTATATCGACCCCCCTACCCATGGAATATCGACCCCCCTACCCATGGAATATCAACCCCTCTACCTATGGTATATCGACCCCCCTACCTATGGTATTTTGACCCCCCTACCCATGGTATTTTGACCCCCCTATCCATGGTATATTGACCCCCCTACCCATGGTATTTTGACCCCCCTACCCATGGAATATCGACCCCCTACCCATGGTATATTGAACCCCTTATCCATGGTATATTGACCCCCCCTATCCATGGTATTTTGACCCCCCCCCCCCCCCTTTCCATGGTATATCAACCCCCTACCCATGGTATATTGAACCCCTTACCCATGGTATATCGACCCCCCCTATCCATGGTATTTTGACCCCCCTACCCATAGAATATCGACCCCCCTACACATGATATTTTGACCTCCCTGCATATCTTTTGATTAGAAATGGGGGGGGAGGGAGAGGGTTCAGTTTTCAATAAGGGGGTTCAATATACCATGGATGTAAATTGACCCCGGGTTCAATTTACCATGGGGTTCAAAATACCATATGACACCGGATTTCCTGTACCATTTAACGAAAGTATTTACCAATTGCTCAATGAATATTGACCAACTGGTATTTAAACTCCTAGAAGTCACATTGGTGTTGGTCAGAAAAAGTTTAAAGTTCCTATTGTTAAGAAATCAAGTTCCTATTGTTGGGCAATCAATGAACAATAGGAACTGTGTTTAAACTTCTTTCCTGATGAAAACTTTCTCTCTGATGAAACTTCTTTGATGTTATTTTATATTGAAAAATTACTTCATTAGAATGATTATCTTTCTTTCATATACCTGATAACAGGCACTGTATAATGGTATATATATCATATTATAATCTTTTCCTAATTTGAGAAAGATCTCCCATTGTTTTTAATTTAGATAGCTGGTAAACATTTTTCTAACATTTATATTTTTCCTTTTTTCTTCCTTTATATTTGGAATTCATGCAGATATGGAAAATAATGTTTTGTGAATTGCTCATTTTCACAATAACAATATCTAGATGTGGGTATAGTACATGTATGTATACAATATTCAAATTTGCAAAATATTGCAAAATACTGATTTCATGTACTTTCAAACATTGTGGATATACTCAGTGATTAAATAATATTAATATTGCTTGTTTTATTTTTAGGTCTATTTATGCAATAACCATGGTAGAAAAATTGAATTATTACCCCTAGTTTTATGCAAACACTGTATGGAAATTGATAGATTGATGTTTAACATAATTTTCAGGATTATTATTATTATTATTTTATATTTGACCAAATTGTCATTTACAAACCAAAAAGCAAATAAATGTAAAATTTTGCATTCATTCATCAAATTAGAAAAGAATAATTTTTGTTCATATGCATAATGCTAATTATACGAAAAAATGAATTCCAATGAAGAAATTTTAAACTTGAAATAAAATCAAAGAGGTTTCATCAGGAAAGAAGTTTAAACACAATTTCTATTGTTCATTGATTGCCTAACAATAGGAACTTTAAACTTTTTCTGACCAACACCAATGTGACTTCTAGGAGTTTAAATACCAAATACCAGTTGGTCAATATCCATTGAGCAATTGGTAAATACATTTGTTAAATGGTACAGGAAATCCGGTATAAGACAAGTGTGATGTCAACATAGATGGTGCTGGAGAGTAATATGTGGACTCTTGTTATGGAGGCTATATGAAAATGTTTACATAGGTTGTCTGGTTCTCAAATATGTTATACAGGGCTACAGAACTAGAATAACCATGTAGAAAATTCTACATAACATTTGACCATTTCAATTTTATAACAATAAATACGTTACCATCATAAATTCTGAGTATATCCTATTGCGTTGTTCTAACAGCCGGAAAAACCCCTATAGGCTAAAAATAGCCTCCATTCGGAAACCATCGGTTGCCATTACCCATCCTAATCATAACTTTTCCAGCTGTGCCATGATTAGCACGTGAAAATTGCCTCCACGTTTTTATAGAAGAAAACAGATGAAAACGATTTTGTATATTGTTTAAAATCTGTTATTATTATAATATTATTATTGCTTAAGGTCTTGGTAAGTAATTTGTTACATTTTACTTTTTTATCGAGATGAAATTTTCGGCAAATACAAGTAGTCCGTACTTTCCAATTACAGGAACTGACCCTTTTTGGGATGGTTCGGTCCCAAACTCAATGATTGGTTCCCTTAATAACCCTACCTCCAGTTTGTCCAGCATTCGTCCGGAGGCTTCAGCAGCAGGCGCTGGACATTCTTTGCACAGTCAGGACTTAGGTCCTGTACCTGTGGTACCGGGAGGAGGGGTTATTCCTACACTGTCTATTGTCACCTCCACAGTTTCCAGGTCGGTGAATTCTTCAGGCTCCCTGAATCCTGTATCTGGTCAGTCGATGGGCATCAATCTTCCCAGTACCAGACCACCCATTATCAGTAGTGGTTCTCTCTCGGCTACTGGGTTTCCAACTGCTTACAATTGGAATAGACCCCCTTGGATGTTTCAGTACCCCGTTGTTGGTAATCCTTGGCAACCTACAGCTGCATTAGGAGCTCCTAACCAGGCTGTTTCTGGAGGTTTGTGTCCCACTAGTCAGGACCCTTTAGACAGTGTAAGGGAGTTGTTTAGTGGGTTTAAAGATTCCATGAAGGCAGAGTTTAGTTCTCTAAACTCGTGGCTTTCGGTTCTGGAATCTTCCACTAAAGTTAGAGTGGACCCTGTACCTCCTTCTCCTGAGCCTCAGGAAGATGAGGTTGACAGGGAGGATGATGAAATTTCTGTGGCACCTGATAGTCAGGAGAGGGTGTTCCTCGATGAAGAGGAATCTGACCACCCTACTGACTCTCAGACAGTGAAGAGGGTACCCTCTTCAGGTGCTACAAATTCTCATCAGACAGTCGTTGATGGTTCTCCTGTTCCTGAGACTGTCAGCAATTCTCTTTCTAAAGAGAACTTAAGGTCTAGGGTCTACACCCTCATGAGGGATGTAGCGAAAGTACCTTTTGCCTCTCCTCCTAAGCCTAAAAGGCTTTCTTCCAATTTTGAGGCTTCTTGTGGTTTGATTCGGGAGAGTTCATCTACATGTAACTCTTTTCCAGAATCTAACCATGTGTTGACTGCTTTACAAATCATTAATGATGGTATTAGTAATGATTCTGTAGACAAACAGTCTTCTGGTTCCAAGTTTTCGAGTTTCGGTCCTACCTCATTCTCAGGAGTTTACACTGTTAAGGATTACCAAATCTTTAATTCTACTCTGGGAAGGTTGGTCCCAACTTGTGACAAAGCCATGTCTAATTTGTTGGGATCAAAACCAGTTGAGGGTCTTAAGACTTTCTCAGGCTACTTGGTCAAAGTCGGAGAATTTACTTCGTAATTCGTCACAGGTACTTGCTTCGGCAGAACATTATCTTTCTGCCACTGGTGCCATTCTTCAGGACCTAGAGGGTGAAGGTATAGCTGAAATCAAGTCTCTCTTGTTACAACTTGATAATGCTCTAGGAACTTCCCAAGTTCTTGTGTGGGATGCTCTCGCCAACCTTACTCTTTCCAAGAGGAGTGTGATTCTTGACAATCTTCTGTTAATGACTCTTAAGGATTCACTTATGAAATCTCCTCTTACGGACAAAAATTTTTGGTCTTTATCTCCAAAAAGTCCAGGAAGAAGTTAGCAAGGCTCTTCAGTCTGAAAGCGTTAATGTCAGGTTGAATGATGGGAAGAGAACAATTGCTTCCTCATCTTCTGGTTATCAACCTACTCTTAATTTTTCTGCAAAAAGGAGAAAGGTTGTTCGTCGCAAACAGTATGCCAATTCTTCTAAAACACCTCATGCTCAGAAGTCTGGTCCTCGGCCCTAGGTCGTTGTCCCCTCGTACGTTATCGACTGCTCAAGAAGGAAGGGAACTACCTCTTCCTTCCATCCCTAAGGGTTAAGTCAATTCTCAACTCAATGGGAAAAGAGAACCTCAGACCCATGGGTTCTGTCGATAATTCGGGGGGGATTAGAACTTCAGTTCAAACAGTTGCCACCTCTGTCGGAGTCTCCCATTCCCTTTTCAGTCTCTTTGGATCCTCACAAACGTCTACGTCTGTCAGAGGAAGTGTCTGTTCTGTTGCAGAAGGCAGCAATAGAACAGGTTCCAACTTCTTCCCTGGGTCCAGGATTTGATTCCCGTCTCTTCTTTGTCCCCAAGAAAAAGGGGGGAATGAGATCAGTAATAGACGTTTCTATTTTGAATACTTACCTTGTGATCCCCCATTTCAAAATGGAGACCAACAGGTCCATCAGGGCTTCTATACTCCCAGGAATGTGGTCGACATCGCTCGATTTAACAGATGCTTATTTCCACTGCCCTATTTCTGTGGCTTTCAGGAAATACCTTCGCTTCGTGTGGGACAACAAAGTTTTTCAGTTTCGAGCTCTCCCATTCGGGTTAGCCATAGCTCCTTTGGTCATCACCAAAATTTTTCAAGTTGTCTCAGCTCACCTGCACACACTATCTATCCAGATTCATTCTTACCTGGACGATTCTCTTGTCAAGGAACTCAACCCAGACATTCTTTTGTCTCATACCCAGACAGTTATAGACCTCCTCCTAGAATTAGGTTTCCTGATTTCTTGGAAGAAATCGGAGATCATTCCATCTCAGGATTTCGTTTTCCTAGGAGAACATTTCAGGATGGACTTGGGTCTTGTGTTTCCTCCAGAGGAGAAATTTGTGGTTCTTCGTCAGTTTATTCTAACCTTTCTGGCCAAGACCTCAGTCACTGCTCGTCAATTTTCACAACTCTCTAGCAGATGTAGTACAGTTAGGATGTCTACACATTCGTCCTCTACAGTTTTATCTTCTCGAGCATTGGACCCAGTCTTCCCAGGATTGGGAAGCCTCTATTCCTATCCTAGAAGTTCTCTCTACTCATCTGTCTTGGTGGCTGCAGAGGGAAAATGTCATGACAGGGTTTCCCCTGGCATCTCCAGTTCTCAGTCTGACCCTATTCACAGACGCTTCCCTTCTGGGATGAGGAGCTTATCTGGAGGGTCAAACTGTTTCAGGGATGTGTTCTTCCACCCTTCAGAAAGATCACATCAATCTTTTGGAAATGAGGGCAGTTCTGTTAGCTCTTTCTCATTTCAAACTTTGTCTGGAGTCCCTATCTATTGTCTTGGCAACAGACAACACAACAGTGGTAGCCTACCTGAAGAATCAGGGAGGAACACATTGCTACGCTCTGTATCAGCTGGCCAAGGATGTTCTGATCCTATGCTCTCAATTCCAGATTCTTCTGGTTGTGAGACATATTCCAGGCCGTCTGAACGTTCTTGCGGACTCTCTTTCCAGGTCCTTAGCACCAGTCAATACAGAGTGGGAACTTCATCAAGCAGTCTTTCAATCTATAGTTCTTCATTGGGGAAATCCCAATATAGACCTATTTGCAACGAGTCTGAACTTCAAGGTGACAACTTTCGTCTCCCCAGTTCCAGACCCCAGAGCCTATGCTGTGGACGCAATGAGCCTATCTTGGGAGGGAATGTTCGCCTATCCATTCCCCCCATTCAGATTTCTTGCCCCTGTTCTTCACAAGATAACAGGAGAGAAATGCAGGATCATAGTTATTGCTCCAGCTTGGCCAAAACAAGCTTGGTTTGCAAATCTACTGCGTCTGTCCTGTGCCAGACCACTAGTGCTTCCCTTAAAACGAAATCTTCTATCTCAGTTCAAAGGGGGTGTAGTTCATCTTTCTCCAGAAAGACTCCATCTATATGCTTGGTTTCTGCCGGGGATAATCTCAGACAGAAAGGCTTTTCTGAAACAGCTACCAAGCACATCTCCAGGTCAGTGCGAGAATCAACTAGCATCGTCTATGATGCAAAATGGACAATCTTCTCTGACTGGTGTGTTGGAAGGGAGATTGATCCATTCAAAATCTCTGTCCAACAATTAGCAGATTTTCTTGTCTTCCTATTTGAGGTGAAAGGTCTTGCTCCTTCCACTGTAAAGGGGTACAGATCTGCTATCTCTCAAACTATTCATATTTCTGGTGGGGAAGATTTCGGAAATAATCAGTTTATTTCTCTTCTAGTTCGCAACTTTAGTCTTGAAAGGCCACGACAAAGGGTTTTGGTTCCTCAATGGAACCTAGGTCTAGTATTATCAGCTCTCAACCTGACACCCTTTGAGCCAGCAGAAGAGGTAGACTTGAAATTTCTCTCTTACAAATGCTGTTTCTTATTGGCACTTGCTTCAGGCAGGAGACAAAGTGAAGTTCATGCTTTTTCTACCTCTAATTCTTGCCTTAGATTCTCTAGAGACAAGTCTTCGGTTACTTTGCTTACGGATCCAGCTTTTCTAGGCAAAAACCAGATACCAGATAAAGGGGCAGAGCCTATTTATATACCAGCGCTGCCCCAAGACTCTGATTCTGTTTCTCTGTGTCCGGTAAGAATCTTGTCTATTTATTTGACTAGGACAGCTTCTTTGTGTTCTAGTACCAATAAAAGACTTTTTATCCCTATTAAGAAGGGTGTCTCTGATCTCTCTGTTAAAACCATTTCTACCTGGATATGCAAGACTATTTCTCTTGCATACGAATCTTCGGGTCAAGTTATACTTGACAAATTCCAGGTCAAAGCTCATGATGTTAGAGCTCTTGCAGCTTCTTGGGCATTATTTAATAATGCATCACTTAATGAAGTGCTATCTGCAGATTTTTGGAGAGGTGAAAGTTCTTTCTTATCTCATTATCTGAGATCTATGTCTGTTCAGGCGAACAATCTATTTTCACTTGGGCCTATAGTTTCTGCTCAAAGAGTCAATTTTCCCCCAATTTCTTCTGATTCTGGGATTCAGCTCTAAGTTAGTGAGTTACTCAGAATTTATGATGGTAACGTATTTATTGTTATAAAATCCTAAATTTTTAATGTAAAATTTGTTTTTATTAAATAAATACTTACCATCATAAATTATAGGTCCCACCTGTCCTCCCCTTCATCCCTGATCTAGTTAAATTACTTGCTAGAAAAGTTATGATTAGGATGGGTAATGGCAACCGATGGTTTCCGAATGGAGGTTATTTTTAGCCTATAAGGGTTTTTCCGGCTGTTAGAATGACGCAATAGGATATACTCAGAATTTATGATGGCAAGTATTTATTTAATAAAAACAAATTTTACTTTAAAAATTTAGGAATTTGGACATAGATAATATTATGATAGATAATTTTATAAATATTCTTATTTTGTATCATTCATCATACACAAGAATAAACAAAAATTTTGACAACTTACGAATCAAGAAATGGAGCTTGTCGTCGTTTTCTCCGTTTGAGTGGACTGTTACACTCTGGTCTACTTAGAGTTACTTCCTCTACAAGTGTCAAGGTCAGACACTCATTGTTACTAAGGAAACAGGTTTTTACAGACAACGTCACTTTATACATAGTTGTTGAACTGTCTATCACAGACATGCTCAGATCAAATACACTGTTTACTTTCTCAGAGACTGTAGATCCTGAGAAAAATAGATTAACATTTAAAAAATTAGTAAGAAAATATAAAAAAAAAAAATTTCATTCTATTTTTTCTTTCTTAAATATCATACCATAAAAATTAAATTTGATTAGTTTTGAAACTTTAATTATGATATGAAAAGCAATTGATAGCACCTGATGCCTATAACAGAGAACTAATTTGATATGAAATGTGTTTTTTTAACTTTACCATAAATAGGAGGATACTGATAAAATCTAAGATATACAAGTAAAGTAGAATTATACTATAGTATAGAAATCATACCCTGCTGTAACGGAAAATGTAAAAAAATTAATGTAAATTAAAATAAACAGGTATCAAAGCTACCAGAATTCAGAGTATCCTACTCAACTGGAAAACAAATACAAGATAAATAAGGTAAGAAAATACTGATTTTGCTTTATTGCGACAGGGGAGGGGGGATGGTTGTACTGAATATTATTTTATACCCGATTTCCTGTACCATTTAACCAATGTATTTACCAATTGCTCAATGAATTTTGACCAACTGGTATTTAAACTCCTAGAAGTCACATTGGTGTTGGTCAGAAAAAGTTTAAGGTTCCTATTGTTAAGAAATCAAGTTCCTATTGTTGGCCAATCAATGAACAATAGGAACTGTGTTTAAACTTCTTTCCTGATGAAAACTTTCTCTCTGAAGAAACTTCTTTGATGTTATTTCATATTGAAAAATTACTTCATTAGAATGATTATCTTTCTTTCATATACCTGATAACAGGCACTGTATAACGGTATATATATCATATTATAATCTTTTCCTAATTTGAGAAATAACTCCCATTGTTTTTAATTTAGATAGCTGGTAAACATTTTTCTAACATTTATATTTTTCCTTTTTTCTTCTTTTATATTTGGAATTCATGCAGATATGGAAAATGATATTTTGTGAATTGCTCATTTTCACAATAACAATATCTAGATATGGATATAGTACATGTATGTATACAATATTTAAATTTGTAAAATATTGCAAAATACTGATTTCATGTACCAACAATGACCAAATTCCATATTTTTGCCAGGTTTATATCCCTGACATTATATATAAGATGCATGAAGGTGAAATTGATAGTCCACACAAGGATCCACTGTATCACATCTTCACAAGTCAAGTATTTTTTTATCCGATTGTGTTCACCATTGAGCAAATAATTACAGATTTTTTGGACTCAAAATAAAAAAATTACCTATTAAACTCCTATTTTGAAAAAATATTTATAACATAGGGGTAACTTTTTTTTATTTTGAGTCCCAAAATATATAGTATACAAGATGAAATGCAAATACAAAATTAAACCTGATTTTCATAAATAATTTTCAGGATTATTTTCATTATTTTATATTAGACCAAATTATAATTTACAAACCAAACAGCAAATAAATGTAATTGCATTTATTCATCAAATTAGAAAAGAATAATTATTTTTCATATGTATAATTCCAATTATACGAAAGAAATGAATTCCAAAGAAGAAATTTTTCAACTTGAAATAAAATGAAAGAAGTTTCATCAGTAAAGAAGTTTATAAAACACAGTTCCTATTGTTCATTGATTGCCCAACAATAGGAACTTGATTTCTCAACAATAGGAACTTTAAATTTTTAAATACCAGTTGGTCAATATTCATTGAGTAATTGGTAAATACATTCGTTAAATGGTACAGGAAATCTGGTATAAGATCATCAATATTTCAGCTAGTTCATGAGGTATTATTACATTCAAATTTATGTAATTATCTATTTAATCCAATATTTTAGGGGTTTTATGTCTATTATAACTGAATTCAAAGATTTTACATATTTTATTGGTTTGCCCTTGTATTCATTGTTTTACCAAAAGTGAAAGTAATCTAGTGCAGAGGCACAAACTTTTTATTGTTGTTATTTCATTGGATACAGTGTTAAATTCTTGATCAATCAGAAGTGTTTTTCCATGGTCTTCCAGAATCCAGGTTCCTGTTCTGTTTGACGACATGTTTTGAAACTTTTTGACTGTTAAATTCATGTTCACGCTGGTTTACTCTACTCCACAAGATGTGTAAATTTACTATTTCACTGGTACATCACCAAAGGCAACAAGTCCAATTCCAGATATTTGGTGTTAAACTGATAATTTTATGTTAAGTTAAGTTGAGCCCCCACTTTTCTCCTGGGTTTAAGTTACAGTTAGTTAAAATTAAAAGATCACACTAATCCTAAAGTAACATTGTTTGTGTAAGAATTTTGAATCAGAATTAAATTTTAAATAAATAAAAATTGTACCAAGATTCAGTCAATTAAGCTTAAAGCATCTACTACACGGCTCATTATTGAAGTATTTGGGACCTGTTTTCTGCCACATTAACATAACACAACCAATTATCATACAAAAAGGTGCTACTATTTAAGATGTTAACATGATCGATGGATAACCCCCACCATTATTTGTTATATAAAAAAACCTTTTAAAGAGTCTAATCCATGCTTAATCCATGATTTTCTCTCTATGCTGGTATCCATCTCATCACACTGTGTTAGTTTAAACGTTGTATAAACATTTCTGGTTCCTGACAGGTATTCAACCTCATTACAACATTCCACACCTTGACAATCACTGGTTAGTCGACATCCAGACAATGAAGATAAAGGAGCTGATATATTTGTACATCCTGTATAAAATACACGTAAATAAAATGTTTAATTCTTCAAAAATAAAAACCATTGAAAACCTATAAATCTTACACAAACACTGTTATAAATAATACAATGAAAAAACAAAATCTGAAAAAAATGAGTGTAGCTACATGATTTTCAGTGAACTCGCATTAAGTTTAATTTTTGCTCTTTTCATTTCACTTTTCTTATTTCTTGTTCTATAAAGTAAATTATCTTCATGATTTGAATCTATTTACTTCTACACTACACATCAAACAAGAACAAAATTTTGAAAGATATTGGATAGTTTACTCAGTATTTCTCCTACTTTAACTTTTATAGAAATATTCAACTATCATACCTGTTAACCCTCCCCCTTTTCGCGGGAGTCTCCCGCGTAAGAGCCTTATCTCCCGCATGGACTGTGTCTCATGCGCGGGAGACATTAATCTCCCGCACACACCTTTTCCTCCCGCACGATATCCCCCCAACAAAAAAATCAAGTACAATAAAATCTTGACCTACATTTTGCGATCAATATTTCTGGAAATTCCCCATTTGGAACTCCCGCGCTGATGAAAAACGCCGAGAGATACGAATGTAAATGATATTCGGTTATTGATCTGTTTGACACCTTTACAGGTAAATTGGGTCATGGAGATTAATTAAGGTGTTGATGATTATACAACAATTATCCACTGATTGACAGTTAATTGGGGATAAGGAAGTGGGTTTGTGGCACACGCTTAGATGATTAGAAGTATGGTAGCGGCAATTAAAAATAGTTATAAACCGTTGTGCAAACAGGAGAAATGAGGAGTCGGACAACCTTTGATGCCGAGGAAAACTTCTTATTTCGATCAAACGTGCAATGAATTCATCTCGGATTGAGTTGTTATGGCTTGTTTGGGACCAAAGCCGATCAAAGTATTATTTAAGGACTAAGTTTCAGGATGGAATTGATAAACCACAAAAATGCCAAAACATATGCTATCACCCAACGCACCAGCAGCAAAGTGACTTTTTAATTTTAGTGCTCTATGACTTTATTGTTCAGAGCATTCTGTCTTCATTTTTATTGCTTTGTTATAACCTTATGATTATGAATAAATTATAAATACAGTTTTTATCCTTCATTCATCATATGAAACACTACTAATAAGACAGAAATGTAAACAATATATATTGAAATGGGATGCAGTTGGTTCAATACTGAAACAAACAAAAAGAAAACATCAATTAACAATAAAAACATGCACCAAATACGTCGATAAAAAATCTCCAGTTACGAGACCAAATCTCCAGCCAAAAATTTACAAATCTCCAGTTGTAGCATAGCAACTCTATCACATGTATGCAACTACAAGGTACAATTTTGTGCGTTTAAAGGCGACGCACAAAATCTCCCCCTTAGAAGAGTTGGTAGGAGGGAGATCTCCCCCCTAGCAGTTCCCAGAGGTTAACAGGTATGAACTATGGTAAAATAGCAATATACAATGGTTTCCATAAATTATTTCCACTCGTACAATAAATCCAAAAAGCATACATTTCAATGGAAAAAAACCATGTATCAGTACATATTATTAAAATTTCTGTGGTTACCAGTCAGTGTTTAGCCAAAGGAGTTGTTCATATTTTCAACCATTACTTTTTAAATTATTTTCCAGCATTTTTTGATTCTCTGGCCAGTGAATAAATTATGACATCCATAAATGACATTGTGACATCAGACTATAAATGATGGAGTATTTGACTAAAACATACATTTAGATGGATTTGTGATTCAGTAATCTGCATTAGAAATAATAAAAGTAGAAAACATACCATTCTGAAAATGTCCAGTAAAAGGTTCACACTGTGATGGCTTCCAAAAGTCAAAAGCCAGTCCTGTAAAACGTATATTAATGTAAACAATAAAATCAAGGAACCAATATTACAAATATACATAAAACAAAACATAAATATTGAAAGATTCTAGATCAATTCATATAGTTATGCTATTTTTTTATGAAAGGAAAGTTTATGTATTCAAGTATGAATGAAATATAATGCATGAAATTATATCGTCAGGTGATATTGTATGCGATAGTAGAGTGTGCCTATACGAACCATACAAACGACCGATACAAAGTATAAGAACCTCAATTACATATGAATGTTAAAAGAGTGTATATGTTGGCCCATATGAACCTTTCAATTTAATTTCATGTTAGTTTTTCGTCCTTTCATTTTTTCCTATTGCATTCGTTGGTAAATTGTTCGTCAGGGAATGTTAAACATATCAGGTAATGTATGATGTCATTTATTAGTTTTTCGTCCTTTCATTTTTTCCTATTGCATTTGTTGGTATATCGTTCTTCAGGAAATGTTATACATGTCAGGTAATGTATGATGTCATTTATTAGTTTTTCGTCCTTTCATTTTTTCCTATTGCATTTGTTGGTAAATCGTTCTTCAGGAAATGTTATACATATCAGGTAATGTATGATGTCATTTATTAGTTTTTCGTCCTTTCATTTTTTCCTATTGCATTTGTTGGTAAATCGTTCGTCAGGAAATGTTATACATATTAGGTGATGTATGATGTTAAATAGTAGATAACTTTTTATAGAATTTATGAATTTCATCAAAGGTAACTGAATTCTTTTAGGCATATCTTCCAGGAAATTAAAATAGCTAGATAATTGAACGATAGTATGTGTTAGTCATTAAGAAATTTCTGTCAACTTAACTCTACTAGGGACATACATATTGTGGTCTATAATAATTACATTGATACATTTTATTTTAGCATAACTTTATTTAGAGCCAAACCTATAATGTTTTTACTGTAGTAACTACAAAAGAAGACAGTTATACATTTTATTAATAGTGTAATTTTATTTACCACCAAATGGTCTTGTTATAGAGTTACTACAATTAGCATACAGGATGTTGATATTGTCCAGTACCAAGTATTCATTTATACATGTGTCTGTGTTAGCTTCAAAACATATCTTAATACTGGCATCTACTGAGAATTTTCTCTCTGATGGAATGTTGTATACAGTAAACCTGTAAAAAAAATAGTTTGTATCATTTAATTTAACACAGAAGAATGTTTTAAAAGAAAACAAATTAAAAAAAATAGTTTCAATTTTAACTAGACAAATTTAGTTCGCCTTGGTTTTGAATTTTAGTCTTGGTATTGATATTGATTGACTACACCAATTGGAAGTATATAAACAATACAAACAAATCTGTCAGGGACAAATCTAACTCTAACGCTGTTAGATTGGGAGTTTTCAAACCTGTTAACTAGACAGATACATTAATTGTCAAAAGTTTATTTGTAGTTACTTCACGCTTTTTCAGTGTTTTTCTTGCAGAAAAAGCTGACATAAATTTTATTTTTGAGGCATTTAAACCTGTAAATTAGACAGGGGACACAAATTTTATCATTGCTTCAATATTATATAGGTCCAGATACATTACCATTCATTCCTACTTATAATTGTAATTTAGTTTGTCTTGTCCACTGAATCAAAACATGCCACTTCAGTAAGCTTATAATGCTTAAATAACACTGAAAAATACCAAATGCACATGAAAAAATAAAGATATTCATCTCTAGGTTTCATCGGATTTAATTTTATTCTTTTATGTTATGACCATGTCATGTACG
Organism: Bathymodiolus septemdierum; assembly: GCA_963383655.1. NCBI lineage: Eukaryota > Metazoa > Mollusca > Bivalvia > Mytilida > Modiolidae > Bathymodiolus > Bathymodiolus septemdierum. The sequence goes on along the minus strand of OY726517.1, from coordinate 99,144,964 downwards.
ATAACGGATAGTGAGACGTATCCACACTGGAAAAATATGACCAATATTTAACAATTTAATCATATTCATTAAAAAGACACTATGGTAGTCACTTTTCCCCCTTACTTCTGCAGTAATTTGCATAGGTAGTAAGGTCACCATTAGTTATTCTAATATTGCTTCTCTTCAATTTAAATTTTAAAATAAGTACCAACCTTAAACGGAAAACACCATGCAATCTGACATCTTCAGTCTTACCTGAAAAACAGTAAATAATTGAATAATGTTTATTAAATGTATAATGAGCAGAGTTGAACGTGCTCACTGGTTAAAAAGAGAAACCAGCATTACAGTACGTACACTTTCATTTTCTATCTGCTTCAACCAAGTTTCAGACATATTCTTAAAATATTTTGCTAATGAAAGAAAAAAAAGAGGAAATTCGCTAATCAGAAGAAAACTTTCATCTCATAACAAGGTAATAAATTGTCTATCAAAAAGTCCTTATCTATGTTGAAGATGTAATTTATGATGATAAGTCAGATGTGATTTTGAACATGATGATCAAATTCAACAGTAAAAATAACAATACTCAATTCTAAAATTTATTTAAGAATGAACAGGGTTAGTTGAAGTAAGTGACTGTTTTGAACCTGATTATTGACTTGTAGCAGTTGCTTCTATGTTTTGGTGAAAGTATTGTGGCAATTTGGTTTCTTTGTGGTATGTTGAATTGTAACTTATTTAATTATTTCCATTATTTCTTAGACATATAGCCACAATATAGCTGAAACAGTGTAAAATAAATTCTTTATTACAAAACTTATTCTATGTCTAAATTGCTTGAATGAAAAAATAAATTCTGAATATAACACCCACAAAGTAAACTGTGTAAAAATCAACCATTCATTACTTACCCCATTTATAATTAAACAAACTGATTTCATGATGTAAGTTTTCTATAGATACAGTCAGTTTGTATGTACAAGTGTTCAGGTTGACTGTAGCCTTCAATGATCTCTTTAAAAGGTTCACATGAACACAACAGGAGAATTCAGACTGTGTTGGTGAAATATGACATGCAATATCTCCTGGTAAAGATGGCAATGTGAAATTACTGGAACTTTCTGAAAAAATTGGAATAAAACGATGAAGATAATTAATTTACAGTATGACACTACTAAAGACTGGTATAACAGACTACAACAAAGGTACACCACTGAATTTTCCCAAATGAGTGGATGATTTCTCAACCTTCAATATTTCAATTTCTAATTCTTAAGATTCTAAACTTTGGACCCCCAGTTCTCAGAATCCATATGCAATAGCATTTTCAAAGTATTTTTTACCAAATGATTTTTGCAGATGTTTCTCCATATTAAAATTTGAACTCACATGGGTTTTACCCCATAAGAAATGGAAACTTCACTTGTACAAGTTGCATAGATATCTCAAGACAAAAAGAAGCATTTCCATTTGATGCGTCTTAATGGCAGCCTGAATATAATTTTACAAACTCATACATGTGATAGAGTTGCTATGCTACAACTGGAGATTTGGTCTCATAACTGGAGATTTTTTATCGACATATTTGATGCGTGTTTTTATTGTTTATTGATGTTTTCCTTTTGTTTGTTTCAGTATTGAACCAACTGCATCCCATTTCAATATATATTGTTTACATTTCTGTTTTATTAGTAGTGTTTCATATGATGAATGAAGGATAAAAACTGTATTTATAATTTATTCATAATCATTCATAATCATAAGGTTATAACAAAGCAATAACAATGAAGACAGAATGTTTTGAACAATAAAGTCATAGAGCACTAAAATTAAAAAGTCACTTTGCCTTTGTTGCTGGTGCGTTGGGTGATAGCATACATATACGTTTCGGCATTTTTGTGGTTTATCAATTCCATCCTGGAACTTAGTCCTTAAATAATACATTGATCGGCTTTGGTCCCAAACAAGCCATAACAACTCAATCCGAGATGAATGCATTGCACGTTTGATCGAAATAAGAAGTTTTCCTTGGCATCAAAGGTTGTACGACTTCTGTTTGCACAACGGTTTAAAACTATTTTTAATTGCTGCTATCACACTTCTAATCATCTAAGCGTGTGCCACAAACCCACTTCCTTATCCCCAATTAACTGTCAATCAGTGGATAATTGTTGTATAATCATCAACACCTTAATTATTCACCATGACCCAATTTACCTGTAAAGGTGTCAAACAAATCAATAACTGGATATCATTAAATATGACATTCACCTTTACCATTCGTATCTCTCGGGAGTTCTAAATGGGGAATTTCCAGAAATATTGATTGCAAAATGTAGGTCAAGATTTTATTGTACTTGATTTTTTTCACGGCCGGAAGATTTTGAAAGTTGACGGTATGGACGGAAGGGACCCTCAAAATCGGGAGAAAAATGCTCCCGCCGGAAGGTTCTTATGTATGCAAACTTGGAACTACATATCAGTGATGCAGGATTAATTTCATATGTTCAGTCTAAAACTTGTCATCCCAACAATCATTGCTTACAAGATTGGTTAATTAGATTGAGCAGTTCACAAGGATAAGATGAATAGTCTTTGCCTTCATTTTTTTCACCTACTTGCTCGAAAGCCAAATTTAGAAGAAAAAAAAATCTATTAATTAAAACATATTCTTTCATAATTTTCACTTGTGTGAATCCAATTTTACTTGTCGCAGGCTTCAGGCAAGTGGGTTAGCACAAATACTGTAAACATGTTTAAAGCTAAAGACAACGGATGCTAAGTGATGACTTTCATAATCAGGCTACATGAAAATTTACCATTATATAGTCCATCTGTGTCAGGATAGGGGGAGGTTGTAAGGTTACATTATAATTTACCATTATATAGTCCATCTGTGTCTAGATAGGGTGAGGTTGTAAGGTTACATTATAATTTACCATTATATAGTCCATCTGTTTCTAGATAGGGTGAGGTTGTAAGGTTACATTATAATTTACCATTATATAGTCCATCTGTGCTAGGATAGGGGGGAGGTTGTAAGGTTACATTATAATTTACCATTATAGAGTCCATCTGTGTCTAGATAGGGTGAGGTTGTAAGGTTACATTATAACTTACCATTATAGAGTTCATCTGTGCTAGGATAGGGGGGAGGTTGTAAGGTTACATTATAATTTACCATTATATAGTCTATCTGTGTCAGAATAGAGGGAGGTTGTAAGGTTACATTATAATTTACCATTATATAGTCCATCTGTGTCAGGATAGGGGGAGGTTGTAAGGTTACATTATAATTTACCATTATATAGTCCATCTGTGTCAGGATAAGGGGAGGTTGTAAGGTTACATTATAATTTACCATTAGATAGTCCATCTGTGTCAGGATAGGGGGAGGTTGTAAGGTTACATTAAAATTTACCACTATATAGTCCATCTGTGTCAGGATAGGGGGGGTTGTAAGGTTACATTATAATTTACCATTAGATAGTCCATCTGTGTCAAGATAGGGGGAGGTTGTAAGGTTACATTATAATTTACCATTAGATAGTCCATCTGTGTCAGGATAGGGGGAGGTTGTAAGGTTACATTAAAATTTACCACTATATAGTCCATCTGTGTCAGGATAGGGGGAGGTTGTAAGGTTACATTAAAATTTGCCACTATATAGTCCATCTGTGTCAGGATAGGGGGAGGTTGTAAGGTTACATTAAAATTTACCACTATATAGTCCATCTGTGTCAGGATAGGGGGAGGTTGTAAGGTTACACTTATCACTAAAGTCCATAAATTCTGACAGTCCTAACTCTTGTATCAGATCATTTGCTGTAACATCAGATATCTCAGAGATTATAGTCAGGCTGCGATCTTCTAACCATGTCTCTAAGGAAAACTCTGGAATAAAATTATTAGATGCAAATTACAGTCAAACTTGTATTCAATGGCAACGACTGAATCTTGTATTACTGTTACCAGAAGTTAAAATTGTGTGTCGCTTTGTAATGTTCCTGTGTTTTTGTAGTGATTTACAGTTAACTAGGAAGAACTGTTTTAGATACCTAAAACTTATGTCTTCCCTTAATGAAAATACTATTTAAAAAACAATTATTTGACCTTAAGGTCAAAGTCTCACGAAGGTCATCACGGTATGCGACACACCGCCTTATGGTCATGCACCCACATACCAAATATAATTGACCTATCTGGAAAGACAAAAAGTTATGGTCCGGACAAGCTTCGCTGAGAAGAAGCAGCAGAAGCGGAAGCAGAAGAAAAAATCAGACTAAAACAATATGTCTCCCTTCGTTTGAAGGGGAGACATAATTAATTCATTATTCAATCATTTGATATCTTCACTGGTACAATCATGTATTGAGAACACATTGAAAGCTTATTACCAATGATTTTTTAAAGTCTAGAATAAAAGTGACCATGAAAAAATGGTAAACTGATACAATGGGATAAACTTTGAGTGACAGTTGACCATGTTAGTGAGGTGATAGCCTGTTCAAGTTCACATAACTACGGTTATTGAGAGGGTAATAAACTGGCCAATTACACCAGGAAACCATTAATTCAAGGTAAATCACTAGGGAAAGTTTGTACCATCTAAAAATCAAGAACAGATATCACTTGAAAATAGGCAAGTGTTTCATGTTATAACTAAAAGGGTTCTTCATGGATTATTTAGAAGTTGCACAGCTCTGACAGAAAATTATAATCCTTTATGCTTTATAGTTTCTGTATTGATCCATGTTTTTGTCAAAATGTCAAACTGAAAATAATCCTTCAGATATAATTTTCTGCTGTCAACAATTAATTATTTTGCTTATAAACAAACCTGTATCCAGGAAGTCAGCAGCTAGATCACATATACTAGCATTTATTATTGTGTCTGTTAATACTGAAAGATGGTATTCACATGTATTGGTATCTGTATAACATACTGAGATATTTATATCTACACCATAGCCTTCTGTATAACTCTCTAGTCTATACCTATATAAAGTATACAATATGTAATATCTGTATAACATACTGAGATGTTCATATCTACACCATAGCCTGCTGTATAACTCTCTAATCTATACCTATATAAAATATACAATATGTAATATCTGTATAACATACTGAGATATTTATATCTACACCATAGTCTTCTGTATAACTCTCTATTCTATACCTATATAAAGTATACAATATGTAATATCTGTATAACATACTGAGATATTTATATCTACACCATAGCCTTCTGTATAACTCTCTAGTCTATACCTATATAAAGTATACAATATGTAATATCTGTATAACATACTGAGATATTTATATCTACACCATAGACTTCTGTATAACTCTCTAGTCTATACCTATATAAAGTATACAATATGTAATATCTGTATAACATACTGAGATATTTATATCTACACCATAGACTTCTGTATAACTCTCTAGTCTATACCTATATAAAGTATACAATATGTAATATCTGTATAACATACTGAGATATTTATATCTACACCATAGCCTTCTGTATAACTCTCTAGTCTATACCTATATAAAGTATACAATATGTAATATCTGTATAACATACTGAGATATTTATATCTACACCATAGCCTTCTGTATAACTCTCTAGTCTATACCTATATAAAGTATACAATATGTAATATCTGTATAACATACTGAGATATTTATATCTACACCATAGCCTTCTGTATAACTCTGTAGTCTATACCTATATAAAGTATACAATATATAATATCTGTATAACATACTGAGATAGTTATATCTACACCATAGCCTTCTGTATAACTCTGTAGTCTATACCTATATAAAGTATACAATATGTAATATCTGTACAACATACTGAGATATTTATATCTACACCATAGCCTTCTGTATAACTCTCTAGTCTATACCTATATAAAGTATACAATATGTAATATCTGTATAACATACTGAGATATTTATATCTACACCATAGCCTTCTGTATAACTCTCTAGTCTATACCTATATAAAGTATACAATATGTAATATCTGTATAACATACTGAGATATTTATATCTACACCATTGCCTTCTGTACAACTCTCTAGTCTATACCTATATAAAGTATACAATATGTAATATCTGTATAACATACTGAGATAGTTATATCTACATCATAGCCTTCTGTATAACTCTGTAGTCTATACCTATATAAAGTATACAATATGTAATATCTGTATAACATACTGAGATATTGATATCTATGCCATAGCCATCTGTATAACTCTCTAGTCTATACCTATATAAAGTATACAATATGTAATATCTGCATAACATACTGAGATATTTATATCTACACCATTGCCTTCTGTATAACTCTCTAGTCTATACCTATATAAAGTATACAATATGTAATATCTGTATAACATACTGAGATAGTTATATCTACACCATAGCCTTCTGTATAACTCTCTAGTCTATACCTATATAAAGCATACAATATGTAATATCTGTATAACATACTGAGATATTTATATCTACATCATAGTCTTCTGTATAACTCTCTAGTCTATACCTATATAAAGTATACAATATGTAATATCTGTATAACATACTGAGATAGTTATATCTACACCATAGTCTTCTGTATAACTCTCTAGTCTATACCTATATAAAGTATACAATATGTAATATCTGTATAACATACTGAGATATTTATATCTACACCATAGACTTCTGTATAACTCTCTAGTCTATACCTATATAAAATATACAATATGTAATATCTGTATAACATACTGAGATATTTATATCTACACTATAGCCTTCTGTATAACTCTCTAGTTTATACCTATATAAAGTATACAATATGTAATATCTGTATAACATACTGAGATAGTTATATCTACACCATAGTCTTCTGTATAACTCTCTAGTCTATACCTATATAAAGTATACAATATGTAATATCTGTATAACATACTGAGATATTTATATGTACATCATAGCCTTCTGTATAACTCTCTAGTCTATACCTATATAAAGTATACAATATGTAATATCTGTATAACATACTGAGATAGTTATATCTACACCATAGTCTTCTGTATAACTCTCTAGTCTATACCTATATAAAGTATACAATATGTAATATCTGTATAACATACTGAGATATTTATATCTACACCATAGACTTCTGTATAACTCTCTAGTCTATACCTATATAAAATATACAATATGTAATATCTGTATAACATACTGAGATATTTATATCTACACTATAGCCTTCTGTATAACTCTCTAGTTTATACCTATATAAAGTATACAATATGTAATATCTGCATAACATACTGAGATATTTATATCTACACCATAGACTTCTGTATAACTCTCTAGTCTATACCTATATAAGTATACAATATGTAATATCTGTATAACATACTGAGATGTTCATATCTACGCCATAGCCATCTGTATAACTCTCTAGTCTATACCTATATACAGTATACAATATGTAATATCTGCATAACATACTGAGATATTGATATCTACACCATAGTCTTCTGTATAACTCTCTAGTCTATACCTATATAAAGTATACAATATGTAATATCAATACACAGCAGCAATAGATGTTTAAAAAATGTACTAGAGTATATCACCAAAATGAGAATCACAATGATTTCAGTCCTAGAGGTACTGTGAATAAAGCTCACAAAATCATATCTCTGCTCTATCTGCATTCAGTTTAACATATAAACTTTTAAATTAATTTCTATTAGAGGTACTGTTGCTTTAGTGAACGATAACATATATCTTCCCTTCATTTTTTTTCAGAAAATAATCAATCATGATAATTGCTTATTTGACCTTGACATTGGAAGACTTAATAATAAGAATCGGTAAAAAGTCCCCAAACTTTGTTTGGCTGATATAATAATAAGAACTAGGACAAACACAATCAACCTCCAAACTTTGTTTGTGAAATTTAATTATACTGGTACCATTTATCCCTGTTCACTCTACTTCATCAGGTACCAGGAGACTGGACACATAATTTTCTTCCTCAGGATTTTGCTTGTAAAGAATAATAAAATGAATATGGTCATCAACATCAATAACTATTAACCTGAAATATGTTGTTTTCTCACCTCCTAAGAAGCCCACAATATTGTAAAACCACTTAAAACTACAATACAAAAACATTAATAAACATTCAACAGTCCAAATAGGGAATATACTGTATGGTAAAATACTGAACAAATGACATGCCATTAAAACAGCAATATATTACCTGAAATTCAATTTGGTAGTTTTATTTGTTAGATTTTATAATTACAAAAACAATAATATTACAATATTCTTATGTTACTTACATAATGTTTACAATTCCAAACAGAGAAAAAGTGGAATCTTCTCCTGTAAATAAAATAAAGACATTCTTACATAAAGTTGTACAAAAACAAGTGTGTACACAGATCTATGTCTCACCTGCCCCTGCAAATAGAGTAAATTATTTCACAAAAATTAAGTAAATCAAATTACCATGTACAAAAACATGTACATGTACCTTCCATGATCAATGGGTGGACCAATTAGAGGCTCACCTGAACCTGAATCGCTCACCTGATGTGAAAAGTTAACGGACGACGGACGCCAAATGATGTCAAAAAACTCACATTACCTTTGGCAAGGTGAGCTAAATATGGTGAACCAAGGTTGTATGGTAATGGAGAACCTGCAATAATCACGAAAACTTGACATAAATTTAACAAAATCAGTAATGATAAAATGAGATTAAGATTATACATATAACTTGCTGACATGTACCCACCCTCCATGATCAATGTATGGACCATGTATGATGAGTCCAGGTTATATGGTAAAAAGTACAAATAATTGACATTGTTAAAGCCATTGCCACCACTGGAAAAGTGTTTTGCCAAAAGACACAGGCAAGACAAAAATCACACCAAGATATATAGTATTATGTGTGTTGCTGTATTTATATAGTTTTATCAATTATTTCATGCTTTTCTGTTGTTTTGACTTATTTGTAGAAATATATATAGTTTATTTCTAATAAATAGTTTTATATAAATAGTATCTTATGGGATAAAGTTTGTTAGTGACTTGTGACATGTCAGTGGTTTTCTCCGGTTTCCTCCACCAATAAAACCGACTGCCACAACATAGCTAAAATATTGTTGAAAGTGGTGTTAAACACCATAAACCAAATCTATAAAAAAAATCTATCATAACACAGTAACACTTCATTAATCCAAGTTCATTAAAAATAATCAAGTCATTTGACATGAAAAAAAATTATATACTTACCAAACTGAAACTCATTTAGTTTGATTTTTGTATTTTGAGGTCCAATATTTAAGAGTAATGTATTTCTACAGTTTTCTATCACCATGCCGACTGTTATTGACTTGGTAAGTCTGGGAAGATCAACACAACATTCTATACTATTACATGTTGAAGTTACTGAGCATGTTATCCAGAAAGGTAAATCTGGTAGATGTATCCCACAACCTGAAATATATGTGTACAAGTCATTGAAAAGTTACCAGGTGTACATGTAGCTTCATTAATAGTAATTAATATTAATTTCTTTGGTACCAAAAAGTCTGATTATTAATATGTATACAATTCCTTCTGATTGTCTTAAGCTTTATACAGTAACTAACTACAGTGAAACATGACTTTTTGTAGAAACCAAACCGTGAATAAAACACAATCATGTATAAACCAAACCCTGAATAAAACACAATCATGTATAAATCAAACCCTGAATAAAACACAATCATGTATAAACCAAACCCTGAATAAAACACAATCATGTATAAACCAAACCGTGAATAAAACACAATCATGTATAAACCAAACCCTGAATAAAACACAATCATGTATAAATCATATTTTCAAATGCAGGAAATCTTTGCTAAAATAACTTGCATAAAACTTACACCTGTCTATTCTGAAAACAAAAGGTGATCCCAATGAGGTTTGATTTGGACAGGTTTCACTGTATAATGAATTTAATCTTTCTTCTGCCATTTTTTGGTGATACACAAGTAGTTACAGTATTCAAAGCAAAATTAAAATCAAATTCATCAAATAATAATTACCTGTAGCATGTTGTACATTTGAGCATTTCTGGTCAGAAATAAACCTTGATATTCCCCACATCTGCATCAGTTGTAAGACAGCCCACTGTGGTAATGGGTCAACATTCTGTAGTATATCATTTTCAGAAATCCAGGAGACAAGACTGAAATCTAAACATTTTTGTTACAGTAGTAAAAGGAGAAAATTTCATTAATACATGCATAAACTAAAATTAGATTATCACCATCATGATCCTAACTACTGTGTACATGTTTGAAATCATTTCTTTGTAAACTGAAAGAAGAGCGATGATTACACAAAGTAGATACCGTTTTTCAAAAATTGAAAATGATTAGAAAATTAATTGTATTATTCATGGCAACACGTTAAAAATCAGATAGAATTTAGAACTCCTCACAGTAACTATTGATCTTTTAGACAACAAATACCTACCTTTAATAGGGAAATGATTGTTCCATTCACAGAGAGGTTTAGGTAGCTTGTAGTCTTTAAACACGTCTACTGATTGATAACATGGTATAGATACATCAGCATCTAAACATGTACTAAGTGTAAGGTCTACAAGATAGCTACCCTCTGACAACAAGTCATTAACTGTCAGTCTGAAATACAGAAACATCAGCATCTAAACATGTACTAAGTGTAAGGTGTACAAAATAGCTACCCTCTGACAAGTCATGTACTAAGTGTAAGGTTTACAAGATAGCTACCCTCTGACAACAAGTCATAAACTGTCAAGTCTGAAATACAGAAACATCAGCATCTAAACATGTACTAAGTGTAAGGTGCATTAAGTGTAAGGTTTACAAGATAGCTACCCTCTGACAACAAGTCATAAACTGTCAAATCAGAAATGCAGAAACATCAGCATCTAAATATGTACAAAGTGTAAGGTTTACAAGATAGCTACCCTCTGACAACAAGTCATAAACTGTTAGTCTGAAATAAAGACACGTAAAACAAAGATTTTTATCATAAAAAAGCTTTCCAATACTACTCATTTTCGAAATTAACTAAGATAATCCTAATATAAATATTTTGTATCAATTTGCTGAGAAACCGTCAAAGAATAAATTTGCAAGAGCACACACAAGCATAGGATACAAACGCCTGTCCACCCAACTTCATCAAAGCATAAGTTTACACTCAAAATTTCATAACATTTGACCAAGAAAAACTAAAATTAGAGCATGTAAATCATGTTGGAAGCGATGAAAAGACAGATGACTGTAACACTTAGTGAAACATTGTCTTATGGCAGGGTTTCTGGTGTCTAGATTGTAGCTAGTTTCTTTGGTCTAATATAATATTGACTTTCTTTGTCATATTCTGTCTGTTGAATTACTTACACTACTTTAGTATAAAATACATGTAATAAACTTACTCTACTCTTAACAGCCCAAACAGCCACATCTGTACAGGTGTTCCCCACTGTATTTCTAACATATTTTTCTGGAATTTCAACTTCTCAATAGTTATAGTCAGTAAAAATGTACAAGGATCTATCTGTACCGATGCATCAAATGATTGTCCTATCTTATCAACATTAAAACAACAGGAGACAGAAGAACAGGTGTCCTTGATGTGACACACAGTGGTGTCTGGTATTGATGGAAGTTCTGAAGTCAGGGATGAACACTCTGTAAAAGTCAAGAATAAATCACTGTATAACAAAACAACAGAAGACAGAAGAACAGGTGTCCTTGATGTGACACACAGTGGTGTCTGGTATTGATGGAAGTTCTGAAGTCAGGGATGAACACTCTGTAAAAATCAAGAATAAATCACTGTATAACAAAACAACAGGAGACAGAAGAACAGGTGTCCTTGATAAGACACACAGTGGTGTCTGGTATTGATGGAAGTTCTGAAGTCAGGGATGAACACTCTGTAAAAGTCAAGAATAAATCACTGTATAACAAAACAACAGGAGACAGAAGAACAGGTGTCCTTGATGTGACACACAGTGGTGTCTGGTAGTGATGGAAGTTCTGAAGTCAGGGATGAACACTCTGTAAAAGTCAAGAATAAATCACTGTATAACAAAACAACAGGAGACAGAAGAACAGGTGTCCTTGATGTGACACACAGTGGTGTCTGGTATTAATGGAAGTTCTGAAGTCAGGGATGAACACTCTGTAAAAATCAAGAATAAATCACTGTATAACAAAACAACAGGAGACAGAAGAACAGGTGTCCTTGATGTGACACACAGTGGTGTCTGGTATTGATGGAAGTTCTGAAGTCAGGGATAAACACTCTGTAAAAGTCAAGAATAAATCACTGTATAACAAAACAACAGGAGACAGAAGAACAGGTGTCCTTGATGTGACACACAGTGGTGTCTGGTATTGATGGAAGTTCTGAAGTCAGGGATAAACACTCTGTAAAAGTCAAGAATAAATCACTGTATAACAAAACAACAGGAGACAGAAGAACAGGTGTCCTTGATGTGACACACAGTGGTGTCTGGTAGTGATGGAAGTTCTGAAGTCAGGGATGAACACTCTGTAAAAGTCAAGAATAAATCACTGTATAACAAAACAACAGGAGACAGAAGAACAGGTGTCCTTGATGTGACACACAGTGGTGTCTGGTATTGATGGAAGTTCTGAAGTCAGGGATAAACACTCTGTAAAAGTCAAGAATAAATCACTGTATAACAAAACAACAGGAGACAGAAGAACAGGTGTCCTTGATGTGACACACAGTGGTGTCTGGTATTGATGGAAGTTCTGAAGTCAGGGATGAACACTCTGTAAAAGTCAAGAATAAATCACTGTATAACAAAACAACAGGAGACAGAAGAACAGGTGTCCTTGATGTGACACACAGTGGTGTCTGGTATTGATGGAAGTTCTGAAGTCAGGGATAAACACTCTGTAAAAGTCAAGAATAAATCACTGTATAACAAAACAACAGGAGACAGAAGAACAGGTGTCCTTGATGTGACACACAGTGGTGTCTGGTATTGATGGAAGTTCTGAAGTCAGGGATGAACACTCTGTAAAAGTCAAGAATAAATCATTGTATAACAAAACAACAGGAGACAGAAGAACAGGTGTCCTTGATGTGACACACAGTGGTGTCTGGTATTGATGGAAGTTCTGAAGTCAGGGATGAACACTCTGTAAAAGTCAAGAATAAATCACTGTATGACAAAACAACAGGAGACAGAAGAACAGGTGTCCTTGATGTGACACACAGTGGTGTCTGGTATTGATGGAAGTTCTGAAGTCAGGGGTAAACACTCTGTAAAAGTCAAGAATAAATCACTGTATAACAAAACAACAGGAGACAGAAGAACAGGTGTCCTTGATGTGACACACAGTGGTGTCTGGTATTGATGGAAGTTCTGAAGTCAGGGATGAACACTCTGTAAAAGTCAAGAATAAATCACTGTATAACTTGCCAGGTTTTGAATTCGTGGATAGGATTATATTAGTCAAAAATTGTATCTATAATCTGACAATATTTGACCAAATTTAAATAAAACAAGATATGATTATAATCTAACGATTATGAAGTTTCCCAAACTGGCCACTGACAACAGGTTTAAAAAATAAATTAAAAGCTACCTTTGAATTCAAACAATGTTGAATTTTTGAGGTATTGTGGCGGCCATTTTGAAAATGGAGACCGGTAGAAATTTTTCGATGTCGGGAATCAATTCAGGACGTTGAAATCGAACAATGTTGAATGTGTACGGCATTGTGGTGGTCATTTTAAAAATGGCGACCGGTAGAAATTTTTCGATGTCAGGAATCAATTCGGGACATCATAATCTACCCACATATGAAATGTCGTTGAAATCGGACAATGTTGAATTTGTGCAGTATTGTGGTGGCCATTTTGAAAATGGCGATCAGTAGAAATTTTTCAATGTCGGGAATCAATTCGGGACATCATTATCTACCCACATATCAAATTTTGATGATATCGGACAATGTTGAATTTTTGCGGTATTGTGGCGGCCATTTTGAAAATGGCGACCGGTAGAAATTTTTCAATGTTGGTAATCAATTCGAGATATCATTATCTACTCACACATGAAATTTTGATGATATCGGACAATGTTGAATTTTTGCCGGTATTGTGGCGGCCTTTTTGAAAATGGCGACCGGTAGACATTTTTCAATGTCGGGAATCAATTCGGGACATCATTATCTACCCACATATCAAATTTTGATGATATCGGACAATGTTGAATTTATACCACCCATATTTTATGCCGTGTTTTGGCAGTCAATTTGAGAATATTTGATGGAAATCCAAATCATGTAAACATGCACACCTCCATTATGTGTATAAACATCCTGCAAAATATTAAAGCTGTAGCTCTAAATCTGTAGGAGGAGTTAGCCGGACAGATCATGTTCCCTTTATGCAACTAGTACGAAAAAAATGACAAGTCCAACTACCTGTCATTTTGAGAATATTTGAAGAAAATCAAAATACTGTGGACATGCACACCTCCAGTATGTGTATAAACATCCTAAAAAATATTAAAGCTGTAGCTCTAAAACTGTAGGAGGAGTTAGCCGGAAAAACCATGTTCCCTTTGTGCAATTAGTACGAAAAATATGACTAAGTCCAGCTACCTGTCATTTTGAGAATATTTGAAGAAAATCAAAATCCTGTTGACATGCACACCTCCATTATGTGAATAAACATCCTGCAAAATATTAAAGCTGTAGCTCCAAAACTGTAGGAGGAGATAGCCGGAAAAACCATGTATCTATATCCGGACGGACGAAAAAAATTACTAAGACCAACTACCTGTCATTTTGAGAATATTTGAAGGAAATCATAATCCTGTGGACATGCACACCTCCATTATGTGTATAAACATCCTGCAAAATATTAAAGCTGTAGCTCCAAAACTGTAGGAGGAGATAGCCGGAAAAACTATGTATCTATATCCGGACGGACGAAAAAAATGACTAAGACCAACTACCTGTCATTTTGAGAATATTTGAAGAAAATCAAAATCCTGTGGACATGCACACCTCCATTATGTGTATAAACATCCTACAAAATATTAAAGCTGTAGCTCTAAAACTGTAGGAGGAGTTAGCCGGAAAAACCATGTTCCCTTTGTGCAATTAGTACGAAAAATATGACTAAGTCCAGCTACCTGTCATTTTGAGAATATTTGAAGGAAATCATAATCCTGTGGACATGCACACCTCCATTATGTGTATAAACATCCTGCAAAATATTAAAGCTGTAGCTCCAAAACTGTAGGAGGAGATAGCCGGAAAAACTATGTATCTATATCCGGACGGACGAAAAAAATGACTAAGTCCAGCTACCTGTCATTTTGAGAATATTTGATGAAAATCAAAATCCTGTAAACATGCACACCTCCATTATGTGTATAAACATCCTGCAAAATATTAAAGCTGTAGCTCTAAAACTGTAGGAGGAGTTAGCCGGACAAATCATGTTCCCTTTATGCAACTAGTACGAAAAAAATGACAAGTCCAACTACCTGTCATTTTGAGAATATTTGAAGAAAATCAAAATCCTGTGGACATGCACACCTCCATTATGTGTATAAACATCCTACAAAATATTAAAGCTGTAGCTCCAAAACTGTAGGAGGAGATAGCCGGACTAACCATGTATCTATATCCGGATGTACGAACGGACGGACAGAGGTAAATCAATATGCCCCCCCCAACTCTTCGTCGCGGGGGCATAAAAAATATGGTGTCATCTTTTGCTGTTTTATTCTAGGGTATAAAGGCTACCTACCCTCCATTCCCATATTGTTTGTTTGTTTGATGGTGTGTAACGACACTTTCAACAATATTTCAGTTATATCATGGTGGTCAGTTTTATTGGTGGAGGAAACCGGAGGACCCGAAGTAAACCACTGACCTGTCGCAAGTCAGTGACAAACTTTATCACATAATGTTGTACACCTCGCCCTGATCAAGATTTGAACTCAAAACATCAGTGGTGATAGGCACTGATTGGATAGGTAGATGTAAATCCAACTAGTATTACTGTGAGCACAGCGCACTAAGATATACCCCCAGCTCCCCACATCTGTCCAACCTATTTCCATAACCATAACATTACTGATTGTTCCGACCAAAAATGAAAGGGACCCTCCTTTCTTCACTGGTAAGCTGCTGATAAAATTTCAAAACATTCTGTGAAACACTACTCAAATTATCATACGACATACGGTAAAAATCCTATTTTCCGTCATATCGAGTCCAATAACTCTGGAACGGCAAAAGTGAAAATCGTCAAAAAAGAAAGGGATCCTCCTCTCTTCACCAGTAAACAGCTGATAAAATTTTAAAAGATTCTAAGAAACACAACTCAAGTTATCGTACGACATAGGATTTGTCTACAGACGGACGGACATGGTGAAACCAGTATACCCCCCTACAACTTTGTTGCGGAGGGGGGGGGGGGGGGGGGGGAATAACTAGCATACGATAATGGCCATGATGGACCCCCATTCCAATATTGTAAAAGAAACCAAAAGGAAGAAATCTAATACAAAAAAACTAAAAAATATGTACATCTTCTGTTCATGATAGAAATTACTAAAAATGTATGATAAAGTACTTAAGATGCTACATTTGTATGACTTAAAAAGTACTAAATCATTTGTACTGGATGCTAAAATTAAAGACAAATCTAAAACAAAAACTACATGGGTCCTTAATACAGTATCAATTAGGTGTGAAACTGTAATAATCTTCATATAAGTTTTTTATTTATAGTTTTCAACTCTTCACGGTTTAAACATAGTCTATATAAATATATAGTAGTTTGTCACCTTCAAATTAAGATTTGTGCTTAAATTTTAAATCACAAAATTATATGAAAATTATGAAGAAAAATTTCAAAACAAGTTGCTTTTGTGTGTGTAAATTTCCTCTGTAAATATCTTTTTTTGTGTGAAAAATTGTGGTTTTTATATGAAATATATTGGGAAAAATCGAAAGTGACGAACAGTTATCTCCACTTACTGTACCTTCCAGGTTAATAATATACACATACTAACTGTCAATGTGGGAAAACAGCAATTTTATTGTCCCTTAAGTCAGCAAATTTTCCAAATAGTTTGTAAATAAGTGATTTATTGTACCAAAGAAAAACAAATCTCTAACAATATGGCTATTAAAGAACACAAATGACTTCCAATATGTAATATTAAGAAATATTACGAATTTAGTTTGCTACACATATTTTCATTGGTTCTACAACCCTGAATGTCAGCATATATTCGGAAAACAGACGGGGTATATATTTCAGTCCCCAACAACGATTAAAACATGGACGACAAAACATTACGCTTCACTGAATCAATGGTATAATGCGGAATAATAAATGTATTTTTACCAAATTAAATGCTGTTTTTATACTCAAAACGGCTGCATGAACAAAAAAATATTACAACGGTTAATTCCGTCACAAATACCTGATCGATCCAGCAAACTCCTATGTTCCACGGCTGTACCATAACAAGTAAA
Organism: Bathymodiolus septemdierum; assembly: GCA_963383655.1. Taxonomy (NCBI): domain Eukaryota; kingdom Metazoa; phylum Mollusca; class Bivalvia; order Mytilida; family Modiolidae; genus Bathymodiolus; species Bathymodiolus septemdierum. Next base: position 99,127,352 of record OY726517.1, on the reverse strand, counting down.
CAACACGTTGAGCCTTGAAAACTTTCGACGTCATGGGGCCGCACCAAGGTTTTATTTACATGTTGTTAACATTTAAATTATTGAAACTGTTTCGCAAACCTGTTGTTTTGTTATGTGATATATTAATGTTATATTTATAAAGTTTATAAAATTTACTACATATGAAACTGTATTGATTTAGAAATTTAGTACAGTATTTTCCTTCATGAGACACCCCATACATGAAATATGATGCGACACGTATGTTGACGTCAAAGGTACGGAAACGGACATCTAGAGATACGAAAAATGAAAATAAAAGAGGCAAATATTTAATACAGTTGGATGTTGTATTTAAAAAAAACAATGGTTAAATCCGTAATATATCTGTTATTCAGCTATCAGACAGGGTATATAATGTGACATTCCCGGCTTCTGATATATATTCCCTTTGGCTGCGCCTCAGGAAATATAGATCCTAAGCCGGGAATGTCACATTATATACCCTGTCTGATAGCTGAATAACATATAATATTCAGCAGAACTAAATAGAGAAACTGTCCTCATTGAAAGACTATTAATCAACAGATTGGTAACCAGTGCTACAACTTTTGACTGATATGAAAATGAATAATAACAAAAATTCTTAAATAGCTTACCATTGTTCCATCCAGAGAGTGAATTAAGGTAAGGGGATACACTGGTACTACAGGGAACATCTGTGATAAACTCTGAAAGTCCTAAACCATCCATCAACTTCTTCTTTTGATAATCACTCAAGCTGTCCCCAATGTTCAAGTCAAATTCTTCTTTTATATATTTATTGAATGAGAACTCTGTGAATAGATTAAGATTCCATCTTTATAATATATTATTTATACTATAACTAATTGACGAGTCTCATTATCAAAAATATGTCACGAATGACCAAATAATGCAGTAATTCAGGGCAGCGCATGAGTAAGTTACAACGTTATTTGGTCACGAGTAACATATTTTTGATAATGAAACTCGCCAATTAGTTATAGTATTTATTATATAGATAAAAAAAATGTTTCGAATCGAATTTAATATCAAATGAGCTTAAATGCACCATATTACGTGTGTAGCGTAGGGATACACTCTAATGTGTATCGCTTCAAAAAACATGGCACCATCCACAACAATAAAATAATTAAAACTGAAGCGTACCAGACCTGTTTACCCCAATTGACACTAAAGAGTAGTATTTGCTCCAGCTCAGCGTAGTTTGGCAATGTTGAGAGTAGTTTCCGGAAATTGAAAACAATGGTTTCTGATTCATGAGTTGGTGCCATAATGGCATATACACACAGTATATACATACCAAATATCTACCTTAGTTACATGTATCTACTGAAGATGGGGGCCCGGGTGGCTCAATGAGTTAGGTCATACAGTACAGAAAGGGACATACTGTGATCAATCACCGTGATAGTGATCATGTCTAGGAGAGTGATGGGGATTAAAATTTTAAATTCATGTCGGTGATCAGGGGGCAATACAACACCAGGTGTTAATCTTGTAATCAAGTGTGTCGTTTTACAGGTAAACTAGTCGGATAAGATGTACAGGTGAAATTACGTTTTTATATCGCCCATTTTTTTTTTTTCAGGTACTGTCTCAGATTCCCCTCAGAATTTAAAAAAAAACATTTTTATTTCTTTCCTCAAAACATCCTTGAACGTAATCCCGAGATCGAGAAAATAGCTCGAGAACGGAGAGTTCATTTGAATTGATGAATAAAATGTAAATAATAAATGATTATTCAACTTCAATTCAGTGAAATCATGGGTTGTGCAAATTTGTTTCAAAGATTTTTAACCTTGGCTGTGTATTGCGTATCTACACCTAGTATTTTATTGACACGCGTACACGTGACCTGGCTCGTGCACAAATGAAGTTTCATAAACACAAGCACGATATATGTGTGATTTGTTACGTTTTAAAGCATATTTCCAGTTCAATGTTACATTTTAGTTCAATAATATTTTTTATACGTTCAGTATTTTTTTTTATTTTAATCTTCATAGAAAACCCAGTTAAAACCCTTTTCGTTGTAGAAATACGTACTAAATAATTTGCATACGGTCATTGAAGAATTTGATTAAAAATTAACGAAACAAATATTTATAAACAGATCGTTCAAAAAAGTACTACATGTCCAAAAGTCACTAAATTTACAGATATATTTTGGAAATTAGCGGCTAATCTGCAGAAAGTTTAGAAACGTGAAAGGAAATAAGGAATTAACCTTTATCATGATTTTACCCCTACAAATGGTTGACAGTATCTGACCAAAATCAAATGTCACCAGTTTATTTATTTATTTATTTATTCAAATTAAAATCTTAATTGGCTTTCAACCCAATAGATTTGTGACAAAATACAGCAAAAAAAAGTTTATGGAACAAATTAAAAGCATGCTCTTCGTTTTCCGCTTTTTGTTCATTTTGTAGCCATTAACCTACGTAAATTTGGATTGTTATAGGTTTTTGTTTGCAATTTTAAAGAAAATAATTTTCATCTATAGCGGAATTACGTAACAAGCCAAGTGTGTAAAACAGTTTACTTGAATTGTTAATTTTTTTCAATACGAGAGGTAAAAGTCCAAAACACAAAATAAACCAATAATCAATTTTAAGTCTGCTCTTTACTACAAAACCCGTGCTTGCAAAGTCCGTGCTTCAAAAACCTGCGCCTGCGGTTTAACTTATAAACAAAAAATACATTTAAGAAGTAGCCCGTATTTACGAATAATTCAATATACTGAATTCAACCCAACAGAAGAAAAAAAATGAGAAATTAAAATTAAACAAGATAAAGTTCAGTTGCGGTTTCAACAAAATTCTTGATATAGAACTCGAGGTCATAAAGTAGAACTTTCTAAAACAAACGAAAACGATAACAAGACACACATTCATTGGCAATGAAAAGCAACAAACAGTCAAATATTAACAGCAAGAGAATACAAAATTAATTGTCAAAAATACATCCTTCAGTAGTAATAATTACGGTTTACGATTATTAAAAGTCAACAGGTAACGCTAATCTCTTAATTGGCGGTAAAATATCAATCGGCGCACAGGTGACCGAGAGCCATAAAATTTAATCCCGACCACCTTGTTTTATGGTCCTTTTTAGGTCTATCACAGTGGGTTTATGTCCGTGATGATATGTCTAAAGGATTAAAAATTATGTCTCTCGGAGTGATCAATCACGGTATGTCCCTTTCTGTACAAACGAATTTTGAAAAAACGATGTTTGTTCAAGCGTAGAATAGTCAGGTTCAAACGTAGGGCGTAATTTACTGTAAAAAAGCGTAGTAAATACGGCGAAAACAGGTCTGGCATACACGAGGCCAAATAACATCTTTACGTTTCAAACTGGAAGTATTCATATGACGTCAACAACGAAATGGCACGAAATATAGCGAGAGTGAAATTAAAAAACGATAATTTCACTGTGAAATTATTGTTTTTATTTAATTCGGAAAATTCTGTAATTCACAGCTATCTATATAATAATAAATATTAATTTAGCTTATAGTTGTTAACAAAAATGTAATTAAAGATACAACATGGAAGTCTATGATTAAGATTAAACAATTAATTTGGAATTCTATGATTTAGATTAACCCATTACGAGTCAAACTAGATTTCTACCAATTTAGAAAAGGCTTAACTTTTTATTTATTATTTTTATGCATTGGAAGTTAATTAGTTCGATTCATTGAGATAATTATCAATAGAGATAATTATCTACTATATGTTGGGGCCGTCGTGGCCATGATCATATAGTAGTTGGATTTATAACTACCTATGCAATCAGTGCCTATCACCATTAATGTTGTGAGTTCGAATCCAGCTTAGGCGAGGTGTACTCGATACAACATTATGTGATAAAGTTTGTCAGTGACTTGTGACAGGTCTGTTGTCTTCCCTGGGTACTCTGGTTTCCTCCACCAATAAAACTGACCGCCACGATATAACTGAAATATTGTTGAAAATGGAGTTATACACCATAACATAACCTACTATATGTTAACCTAAATCTTTCTTCTAAAACAAGATATCTTTCTCACCTGGATCTATAAAGTTATTTTTCCATTCACAGATAGATTTAGGTAATATGGCATTCGTCAGTATTGGAACACTGTCTCTACATGGACCACTGGTCTCAAAACAAACACTCAAGTGAAGATTCACCACAAACTGTCTCTTGTACTTTATATCTTCAATGTCGTAACTAGATAAAACAAATGTTGTTTAATATACTAATAGTATTATAATACACCAAACTTTTATCTGAAATCACAATGGCAATTTATTGATGTTGCTTATAAATTCTTAATATTTGAAACTTACTCTAGACGAATCACTCCAAAGAGATAAAGATGATCCTTGTGACCAAACTGATAATCCATCAGACTAACATTGACCTGGAGTTTCTCTATCTGTACCACTAAGGTATAGTAACAAGGATCTAGTGTAAGACTAGTAGATATAGATCTACTGATCAGTTCTACATCTGTACAGCACCAGATACTAGTACAGTCTGTAGACAGATGACATGATGTACCATTATATAACACAGGGAGGCTGACATTCTGTGAACATTCTGTAATAATAGAGAAAATACATAAAATTAATTAACATTGATAGTCTATGTTATAGATCTACTGATCAGTTCTACATCTGTACAGCACCAGATACTAGTACAGTCTGTAGACAGATAACATGATGTACCATTAAATAAGACAGGGAGACTGACATTCTGTGAACAGTCTGTAATAATAGAGAAAATATATAAAATTAATTAACATTTATAGGCTATGTTACAGATTTCTGTCAATCATGATCTTAGGTAACAAGATTTCAAATGATACATTGAGTTAAAATGCTTTCTGTCTATTTTTTCACAACACACTTCGTCTTTCAGGAATATTGAAAAATAATTTAATTTGATTTGAACACTGCAATCTGATTGGCTGATCTGCTTGGAGAAAATTTTGGTTATACTCGATAACCTGGGTTGGTATTGTGACGTCACCAACATATTCATTCGCCAACGACAAATTCAAATAGTCACATGAAATAACATCGTAATTAAAATCGAGGAATCATTAAATTTTGTTGAAAAAATTCAATCATACGGAATATTTGAAATTTTTGAACAGGTTATACTTGCATAGATGCCAACCCCTTTTTGGTGCCATCAGTAACAAAAATTTGAGATGTCAGTAATTTGTGATTTTTTTAAGTAATCATAATTTTTCATAAAATTTTATCATAATTGTACTACAGACTTAAGACGTAAAGTGACGAGCAAATGATTTCATCCCGACAACCGTGCTGAATGGAAAAGTCTTGTTTGCAATATTTGCAATAGGCATAATGTTCCTGTGTCAATTTCATAAGGCAAGGGAACTCAATACAATATTCGGGACGAAATCGTTGTCCCAGTTTCCTTTTCTTCGCTGCAGAAGCTTCACTTGTTCCCTCAGACATTGTGAAATTGACTAAAACGTGCTGTGTTCATTAACTACTCCCCAGTCAGCAACAAGACGTTGATCCAACGTTGGTCGAACGTCGCAGTTGGCATGCCAACGTGAGCAACCCAACCGTTGGGTTGATATGGTTGGCCCAATGTTGGCACGACGTATGATTTTTGATGGTGAAATGTGTAGCCGATTAGCCAACGTTGGGATCTGACCATTGACCAACCGTCGGCCACGTGTCGTCGGCCCGGCGTCGGTACTTGGTCGCACATTAACTTACTCCATTGTATGTCGATTTGATTTTTTTTTCATCAATACATTTATTTGATATTATGTCCCCCCCCCTCGGCCCACCACACACACCCACACTATATTTATGCCTGAATTGTACATCTTTCATTTCCTTTATATGCACTGTTACTTTTTTAACATCTTTTATAGGTTTAATTTTTTATCTAGCTTGGCGAATATAATCTCAGATAAATATTTGGCCGTCACTGCTGTATCGTAAATTTCTACCATCCCTCTTTGATAATATTTGATGTTGCATGCAATTTGATACTTCCTGTAGCTTTATAGACATCGTTTGCACGCCACTTCTTTTGACATCCTGCGTAGAAGACGAAGAAAGACGAAAAAATGCAAGTGTTTACATTTTATGTTTTAAAGAAAAACTTTGTTGAAAAAAAATAACGAAAGTAATTGAAGGTGTCATACGGAAAAATCACTGTTAAAGAATAATTAAGAATTCCTATATATCAAGGATGCGTCTGAAATGATGATTTTTTTAAACTTGCTGATAAAATGATTTAAATATTGCGTGTTTTGTGAGAATTCAGGACAAACCGTACTGGTTATATACAAGTATGGGGAACTCCCTTTTTGCATTTGAATGTTTTGTTTATCTGCGAAATAATACATTTTGTATATATACTGATTTTTTTCCCATGTTTTTTTTTCATTACCATGTAAATTTTTGCAGCTTCGGTCGATATCTCACACAGTTATTTCCTTTGCAATTGCACTTGTATACATACTAGAGTTATGAGGGAGTTTTTATTGATGAGAAATACAATTCAAAAAAAGCTATAGCAGGTTATTTTTATGTCGTTAAATTAAGGTGAAATTAACCTCTGATCTTTTTATTATAGTTTTTGTCTACAAATTTGAAAAATACCATTTAGCTATAGATTGGTGTTTGTTATAATTATACTCTGTGTATTATCTAAATAACTATTAACACGAGCGGCCTGACCAATTTTCTCTTATCTATCACATCGACATGTGTACTGGGTCAAACGCATGAGTAACTTGACAAGTTGTACAATTTGTTAGTATTATAAATTAAATAACATAACGGCTTATCATACACAGTACTGGCTGGTGAATGCATAATAAATACATTTAAAATAACTACCGTCGCGGTATTATTTTTTTATTTCAGAAAGAAAAACTCGCATTCTCACATCAGACTCAATAAAATGTCTTACTGGACAGTTAAAAGAAAAGTTAAAAAGAAAAAAAAAAATCACTGCAAGACAATTTGCCGGTTAATCCCAAGCCCCCCGCCGGTGCTGATGTAACACATGCTTCAAATTGTGATGATTCTAATACGGTTCTAATACATTCCCAAGTTACTGTCTCTCATCTAATTTAATTTTACACAAGTATGAGAAATCGACTTCAAAACAGATATCAACTGAATTCATTTACAATTTGGTGAAACATTTGGACGCATTTATGAATCTATTCTTCAAAACGTATACTTATTTTGTTTGAAATTATTCCAGGTGCAGTTCGCAGAAATATTCTAACAAGACAGGAAACGGATGACAGAATAGAAAATGTGATCAAAGACTGGTTAAAATATGCTAGTGATTGGGATGGTGGAAGAAAAAAGAGAAAAAATGCGGAAGGCAATCAACAGGAGCCGAACGTTCCTCATCAATAGACATTGACAATAATTGTTTTATCGAGCACTTTTATCTAATGGTTTTGCTGAAACGTATCATAATAGGTTTATGCTGGACAATTTTAATTTTGTATTCCCTGTTGGAATTTTTTGGAACAAGGAATAATTGTTTTGGTATTGATTAAATGTTTTACAACTTAGGGTGTTTTTATCTAGCAGTTTTATGAAGCTATTGAATGTTGGCAGTAGAATATCGAAGGAATTGTTCAATATTTCTGATTGCGAACAATTGACACATGACAAAAAAAATCACATACACTAGGACATACTAAATCCAGAATCAGAGCTTAATACACATTCACGAAACGTGTGAAACACATCGAAACCGCACTAAAGAGGGAACTCATATGCATTGATACGGTTTAGTTAGGAAGACAAGTTTAGTTGAAATTTTAACCGACTGAAGCATGCGTCGTCTGTTCTGAAAGTACTAATGGTTCTTGTGTCTTGTTTGATTACCTAGTCTCCTTATGATTTATTATTTGAACTGAAACACGATTCGTCAATAGTAATTAAAATATTTGCATGCAAGTGATTGGTTTCTGTCTAATTTTCATACTGGAAAGTGTTTCAATTCCTTATTGCAAATCAATTAATTTATTGGGAAAAATATACAAATTTAGGTGAAATGTTCACGACATACAGAAAAACAAAGTATCGGAATTACAGTATAATTTATTACTGTATATGGTATATATATATATATATTAGCAATTGATGTCTCTTAAGTATAGCCATAATCAAGGATACTGTGACACATCACTTGGCATATGCTTTGAATCATAGTTTCTGTTACGTCTACAATTTTTTTTCATACTACTGTTTGATGGGTATCACATGGGAGGTTATTGAACGTTTGACCAACGTGAACCACTGATGGAATATTATTGTAAATAGTCGAGGCTGGACGTTGGGCTGACGTTAGACACTGGTTGAACATGGTTGGCATATAGTAGTTAATAGCTTAGGCTGACGTTAGGCCGACGTTGGATACTGGTGGGATTAGGTTGGCACATGGTTGTAAATAGTTTTGACTGACGTTGGACCGACGTTGGATAATGGTGGGATTGGGTTGTCATATGGTTGTAAACCGAACGTCGGGCCAACGTGGCGCCAATGAGCAACATTACGATGGGCCAACGTTGGATTCCGACGTCGGGCCAATGATCCGAATGCCCGAAGACCAACGTCGGCCCAACGTAGTGTTGCTATCTGGGTCGGGATCGAACAAGAAATTGATAATCGTTTTCTACTATACACGGCACATAATCGTCAATAATATGACGGTGTGCGGAAATTGAAAGAAGAGAAGAAGAGAAGAGATAGTCCAGAGAAACCCAAAAGTATTTAATAATCGGAATCCCTCAAGCGCTTATCTTTACGTGATTTTAACAGACAAAGAAGCGTCTAATTGATCACAATGATATTTAAATGGGGAACGGTTCCGGGCCGGCAATAATCGGAAATCCGTAACCAGTAGACTGTTGACCGTAACACCGCAATATTGGCCTGAAATTCGTAACAATTACGGAAAAATCATAATGGTTGGCATGTATGTATTTGTAAAACCTGGTTTGGTAGTTTACAGTAAACTGCCCCAAACCAGGTTACAATGTATAACCTGTTCAAAAAATTTTAATATTCTTTAAAAATATTAATATTTATATTTACCAAAGGAAAGGTTCTATTATAATTGTTTGCTATTTTACTATGCAAATACAATGGGGCTACCAAAGGGTTTAACACAAAAATAAAATATAAAAAAAATATATGAAACAAGTGTTAACACTGATAAACACAATATATATATATATACAGATTAATACATGGGCATTTCCATATTGGCCTGGTTATCATCCAGAGACCCCCATATTGGCCAGAGACAGAGTCGATCGCCAATATGGGTCGAGGGATGATAACCAGGCCAATATGGAAATGCCCATGTATTAAACTATTTATTACATACTTCCGACATCTAGAAAAGAGACACCCATATTGGCCCGGGCCAATATGGGCCTCGATATGGAAATGATCTTGTAGTAATCCAATAAACGGTTATTTTCCCTGGGTGTGAAAATATGGACAGTTTACTTCCAGTCATATTGGTCATACAAAAATGTCTTTATTTGAACTAAGTATGTAATAAATATACATACAATGTACAAATGAATGGAGACTTTAAATATAAAATTTATTTGTATTTTGGTATGAAACAAGATGAAATGTTTGATGAATCTTGTATATTAATTCCCCTGCTTCTCAGCCTCATGAAAATAAATCTTATATTTACAGACACCATACCTATATTATTTAAATATATATATATAAAGATGTACTATTGTTCTAAAACCTATTTCCCTTAAATGTTCCCGAGATTAATTTTCCAGTCAAATTACCATTGTTCCATTGACCTTTGACAGGTATATATGGTTCTTTATCTCTATTACATTGACTGTCCAGTAGGAAGGGGGTGACTCCAAGCTTGTTTAACAGTTGTAATGTGACTTCTGATGTCAGTTTATCTAACGACAAACTTAATCCTTTGTTTGATAAGAAATTGTCCAGTGAAAAATCTGTATATATAAAACAAATAAAGATCATTATTATTTTTTATTAAAAATCATTTTAGCATTTTATTACATTGTAATTATGGAAACATTACATACCTGTCTAAACTGAACCCTGAGTAAAAGGGAAACCTGTATAAACTAAACTTTGAATCAAGTCCTAATGTAGGAAATCTTTGTTAATCTAACTTAAACTGAACACCTGTCTATTCTCAACACAGATGATGTCCCAAAATAAGGAGGTTCTGCTTAGACAGGCTTCACGGTACTTGAAATTTTGGGTGTCCCGATGGGAACAAACTGTGCCCCTCTACTTTCTCTCTGTACAATTTTATGCAGGGGCTTCTCAAAGTATTAGAAATATACATGTTTTTGCCAATAAAATTAATTTCACCTTTTGATACATGTAGATGTATTGTCAACCCCTGATTTACCTAAAATATATCATTAGACTTGAAATTATAACTGATAATGATAGGTCCACCTCATATTTTGCTGTATGACACGAAGACAAGCACATATATATTACCTGCGACAATGTATACTGAGAGACAATTTAGTCACACTTGCAGGAGAATGAAAACTATTATTCTGAATTTCAATTCCATTTATGTGTAAAAGATCAAAATAAAAAATATTTCATTGTGAAGCATGATTGAACTGATTTTCAACCATAACTACGTGAAAGGTAAATTCCCTTCAGGACTCCATCAATGAGATATATCCACACAGAAACCACAGGTTATGCAGGTACCATTGTATATTTTAAGCTAACTATCTAAAATGTGACTTTTGATATTGTGCAATTTTTTTTAAAATAAAAACTCAAGTTTGAACTCTTCCATTAAACTAGAGAAATCAGAAGTGACATAATTTATACCATACCTTTAATTACAAAGTCTGTATTCCAGTTACACAAGGGTTTGGGTAGTCTAGTATTCTGTAACACATTGAGTAACACTTCACATGGACCAGACCTCTCCATACATACAGATATATCCATGTTGATTAGTAACTCTTTATCGTCAACAAGATCCTCTATTCTGAAGCTAAAGTATTAGAAATATACCCTTCAAATATTTGTTTATTGATTCATAAATAAAATAATTTCAATTTGATAATGCTAAATTAAATTTGCATAATTGTTAACAATGTGACACCAGAAACTTTCATGAGCTAGTAGAGCACCCTATATAGGCATAATAATCCATGACTTTCAATCTCCAAAGACCAAGAGTTTGTTTTCAAATATTGCATTGGTTTCTGTATTTGATTTCTGATTCAAATTTAAAAAAAAGAGTATTCAGGGGATCATCCAATGATCATTAATGTAAAGTTTGGTTTCAAGCAAGATTGTTGTTTTTTGAGAAAAAAACTTTTTATTTATCCCCATAAGGTCCTATGATAAATTTTGTTTTTGATGGTGGCCATCTTGGATATATGACAGCCAAAAATGAAAACTGTATAAGGGGCTATCTAATAACTATACACAGTTTTTATTCAATAAAATTTCTAATTTCTAAGAAAAACTGTTTGTTCCTTGTCAAAAGGATCCTATGTTAAAACTTTGTACAGTGGTAGCAGCTACCTTATATTTCTGAAAGAAACAAAATAAATATTTTGTAGAGGACTGTCAAAGGAACATTCCTTCCAAGTTTGCTTCCAAATAGTAGAGTTTTCAGAAGAATCTTAAATATTTTTTTCTAGTAGGGTCACAAGTAAACCTTGTCTTGCTCGTGGCGACCATCTAATGATTTATCATCAGGGTTCTCCTAGAATCAATTGTAGGTTGGGAGGTGGTAATCCACAGTATTTTTTACTTACACTATATTTAACAGTCCAAATAAGGAATATGCTTCTTTCTTTCCCCATTCATAGTTGATCAGAGAATATTCCATGTGAACTTTTTCAATATCTACAGTTAATTTATAACTACAGGTGTCTATGTCTATGTTGGTGTGAAGTTTTCTCTGTAAACCAGGTAGTTCTATACAACAGTCAATACTGGTACATGTATCTGGTATATAACATGTAACATAGGGAGACAGATTAACTTCAGCTGTAATCAGTGTTGAACAATCTAAAACACAACAGTCAATATTAGGACATGTAACATAGGGAGACAGATTTACTTCAGCTGTAATCAGTGTTGAACAATCTAAAACACAACAGTCAATATTAGGACATGTAACATAGGGGGATGGATTAACTTCAGCTGTAATCAGTGTAGAACAATCTAAAACACAACAGTCAATATTAGGACATGTAACATAGGGGGACAGATTAACTTCAGCTGTAATCTGTGTAGAACAATCTAAAACACAACAGTCAATATTAGGACATGTAACATAGGGGGATGGATTAACTTCAGCTGTAATCAGTGTAGAACAATCTAAAAACACAACAGTCAATATTAGGACATGTAACATAGGGGGACAGATTAACTTCAGCTGTAATCTGTGTAGAACAATCTAAAACACAACAGTCAATATTAGGACATGTAACATAGGGAGACAGATTTACTTCAGCTGTAATCTGTGTTGAACAATCTGAAACACAACAGTCAATATTAGGACATGTCACATAGGGGAACAGATTAATTTCAGCTGTAATCGGTGTTGAACAATCTGAAACACAACAGTCAATATTAGGACATGTAACATAGGGAGACAGATTAACTTCAGCTGTAATCGGTGTTGAACAATCTGAAACACAACAGTCAATATTGGAACATGTAACATAGGGAGACAGATTTACTTCAGCTGTAATCAGTGTTGAACAATCTAAAACACAACAGTCAATATTAGGACATGTAACATAGGGAGACAGATTTACTTCAGCTGTAATCAGTGTTGAACAATCTAAAACACAACAGTCAATATTAGGGCATGTAACATAGGGAGACAGATTTACTTCAGCTGTAATCAGTGTTGAACAATCTGAAACACAACAGTCAATATTAGGACACGTAATTAGTATATTACATTCAATATATAATGTTTACCATATATAAATAAAACAGGAAATAGACAATTTAACAGTAATATTGGTACACAATATAACTTTTCACAACAAAACAAACCAACCTTCTTGAAAAATGGCAGTGAAAGAATATGAGAGAAATCTATATCCTATGTTGGAATATGCACAAAAATGTGACAAGGTTAAACTGATTAATACAATCCTAACCTTACCACCTTTATATACAGGGTTCATACACTTTTTTGTTAAGCAAAATCAAAGACTTTTCAAGGACATTCCAGGACAAAAATTACAGTTTTCAAGCACCTTTTTCTGAACATTTTCATATATAAAACCTTGTTTAACCTTCCCTTTCTTCAAGTGAAAATGCCTGTACCCAGTCAGGAAAATGATGGATGTCCAATGTCAGTGGTTTTGTGGGTGAAGGTACTTTTGTGTTTGTCTTTTGTTTCTTTTTTACTTTTCTGTTCACAGTTTTGTTTTCACATTTATTGTTCAAACATATGAAACATGTATGATTTTATCATGTTAATACACTGCTTTTAAAGAAGTTAGAACAAATAAACTGCAGCAACATTTATTATCAACTCAGATAGTGTCCAGTAATTGCTTCATTTTTTCTTCTAGATCGTTTTTGTTTCCCAAATCCCTACACATTTTGCCTCTTTTTTTCTTAATGCCCAAAACTGTTTTAACTCCCCCTTTCAGATCCTTTCACACATGGCAGAAATAACTAGAACTGTGAGTGACCTCACCGAGTGATACCCCCAGCTTGCAATACTATGATGTTCAAACTTTGGAATACAGGTATATTAGCAAGTTACCTATGAAAAAAGAACGGATATGGAGTAATGTCAAGGAGACAGCATCCCATCTCCAAAATAAACTAACCAAGAACATACATCTAGGGGTCGCCACAAGGTCTTCAACAAAGTGGGATTGTTTAAAACCAATAGTTTCATCAGTATACATGAGGATTACAACATTTCCTAACTTTTGTACAAGAGGATATAGGTCACATCAAATGTTATTGATTCAAAATTAATTATTTATTCTTGAGTAGTTTTTATATTGCAAATATCCAGATGTGAAAAGGTCAATTAAAATCTTATTTCATTCAGGAATAGTTACGCTTACATCACCTTCCAAATTTTTGACAGGAACCATATTCTTTCATGCACATCTGCAGGCAGTGTATTACAACTGTGTAAAGTTTCATTTAAATCCAATGAGCCGTTTAAGAGGAGTTGCGCTTACAAGCCCATCTCTCCATACAGAACGTATTTCAGAGTATAAGTTAAATTATCCCCCCTTCCAAATTTTGGACAGCAACCATATTCCTTCATGCACATCTGCAGGTAGTGTATTACAACAGTGTAAAGTTTCATAAAAATCCAATAAGCTGCTTAGGAGGAGTTGCGCTTACAAGGTACATGCCCTCCTTCTTTTCGTGAAAGTACAAGTTGAATTATCCAGTCAAGGAAATTGGCACCGGACCGCATCCGATAAATTTCTCGGCGGTCCGGTAGTTTTCGTTAGCTCACCGGACCAACTGTCCGGTAAATTGTTTTGTCAGCCGCTGCCTTTAAGAATAGATAAATTGAGGTTCTCTGTAAATTCAACTTAAAAATATTTCTAATTCTCTTTTATTTGTTATTTTTAGATCAAGAAAAATCTAAAATAAATAACACATATGGTAATTGATAATCACGAGTTTTGGTAAAGACACTAACAGGGGTTAATAAATCCCCTAGCCCGACGGCTAGTAATTTCCACATTTGGGCTAGCTGAAATAATCAGCTATATGCCCGACGGGCTAGTAAAAATATATATCGGATATTGACAAACTTGTCAATATTCGCGTATCTACTTATATTCATATATGTTATATGTTGTTTAATCAGCAGCAATGTTTTATTTATTCAACCGCTAGCTTTTTGTCGAAATTGAGAGCAAAGAAGGTAGAAAAACTGTGTATTCTCGTCATAAAACAGCTTCAACAAATGACGGCTTACCGGAAATTTCGAAAATGAGATATCGGATTCCGGAACCGGGAACGACTATTTCCGGTTTTGCCGATAGTCAAAATTTTTTTTTAATGCCGAACGATCCTAGATTTTTTTGACATGTGACCATAAACACACATTTTTTTTGGCCTTACAGTGACCTGTACTGTGGAAAATAAGTGAAAATAAAATGCAATACCATATCTGAAAAGAAAGATAGTTAAAACTAATATACATGGTACATGTTGTACAAGGGTTCAAGTCTGCAAGTCGGATTCATGAAATCACGGTATTGACCAGGACTAGTGGTTCATAGATTCGGGCTAGTAATATTTGGGAGTATGTTAGCCCTGGGCTAGTGAGGTGGTCCAAGATTTGTTAACCCCTGACTAACTATTTACGACAGTTATTGTCGTAATATGTTGATGTCGTAAAATATTTCGTGTGACTACAGTGATCGTGGTATTTCGGAAAAATATTATTCTCTAGAGTTTTC
Source organism: Bathymodiolus septemdierum (assembly GCA_963383655.1). Taxonomy (NCBI): domain Eukaryota; kingdom Metazoa; phylum Mollusca; class Bivalvia; order Mytilida; family Modiolidae; genus Bathymodiolus; species Bathymodiolus septemdierum. Next base: position 99,111,832 of record OY726517.1, on the reverse strand, counting down.
TTCATTAACAATCGTTGTTAATTCGGAACATTTTATCACTTAAAAACACGAGAGAAACAGTATGAAAAAGGCCGAGAACGTTATTGATTCTTGGAAGCAGGACCGACCCTGGTTTCATCACAACGTTGAACAAAATGTTATGGTCTGCCACTGGTGCATTGAAGCCAATGGACCAAAAGAGCTATATATATGTTCTTTCGTAATTCTAAATTCTGGTTTCTAATTACATTGTATACTTTTTCTGGTAGCATAGAGCTATTATTTTATTCTATTTTTTTTTTTTACATACAATGTATAAGGATTCATTTGTTTAGATAGAATGAATATTTCATTTAGTAATTTTCAATGTCACAAATAGTTTTGTAATTTTAGAGTGGAAATATACTTTAATGAATATGATCATTCTGTATACAATAATATTTATGGACATAGTGTCAAAGTAAAAGTTGTCACCCCACTTGAACACATTATACTGATTCAGAGCCAACCAGTCTTTGCTCTTTCTCCTTATTGCTGCGTACTTAACAGAGAAGCAAAAAACACCAATTTTATAATCTTTGGTCTGACCAGACTGGAGCACGAACTCACGAGCACTTGCACGCTAACCTTTACGCAGTTGTCTAATTGTAGATATTACTGTTTGTGTGATTGTAAGTTTAATGCAATCAATATGTGACACTTAAAAAAAATCATTATTTTATTGTCGGTCCTGTAAAATCTAGTTCGGTCCTGTAATTCCTCACAGTTCACAGGACCAAATGTCCTGTGGATTCAAATTCCTAATTTCCTTGACTGATTATCTCCCCTTCCAAATTTTGGACAGCGACCATATTTCTTCATGCACATCTGCAGGTTGTGTACTACAACTGTGTAAAGTTTCATAAAAATTCAATAAGCAGCTTAGTAGGAGTTGCGCTTCCAAGGTACATGCTCTCCCCCACCCCACCCCCCTTTTCGTGAAAGTATAAGTTGAATTATCTCCCCTTTTAAATTTTAGACAGCAACCATATTCCTTCATGCACATCTGCAGGTAGTGTACTACAAATGTTTAAAGTTTCATAAAAATCCAATAAGTTGCTTAGGAGGAGTTGCGCTTACAAGGTACATGGACGGACAGACAGGGTGATTCTTATATACCCCACCCCACCCCCAAATTTTGTGTGCGGGGGGTATAAAGATATAAAAATACCTTTCATATGACTTTGGAGGGCAGATTCTCCCAAGGAGGAAATGTCAAAACTTTTGTTGCAGCATTTGCAGTGTGCTTTATGAATATCTGGGCTATTTCTAAGCCAGGCATGGTATTGTGGCTACACTAGCCATTTGTTCAGGAATTTACATTTTCCCGGCATCTTGAACTGGCCACTGGCGACCGACGGCTGATCACGCGATGCTATGATTTTTTTATTTTCATAATTTTTTATTTAGAACATAAGTGGACACGTTTGATGTTATGCCCATTAAGAAATACGTTCAGGAAAACCCATGAATCGTCACGGAAACCAATTAAAACGACAAGCTTGAAGCCAGGAGATGGGATTACATTAATGCGTATTTTTGATTTGAGAGGTAAAATTCCGGAAAACACAGTTTTATAGAAATAGCGCGATTTTCCACAAATAGCGCGTAGTGATACGGGAAGGTCTATTTATATTTCCACGGGTAACTGAGGTTGTTGACATCGATTCAACGTCTTGGAGATCGAAAATGACTGTTAATATGCACTTATTTTGCGGGAATAAGATTGTTCAAATGAAAAAGTAGTTTTCAAGGGTTTTCAAGCACCTTTATTGGAATTCAAGTACTTTCAAATCCTTGATTTTGCTACTTTTGTTTTCAAGTACTTTCAAGGATTTCATGCACCTGTACGAACCCTGTATATATCTAGATCTTCAGCAGCCAGGCAGAAATAAACAAATACAGTAATTCATGCTTAGCCATTAGGTTATTAATGATAATGATTTTAGGGCCTTCCCTGTCATGGCCATGATGATATGGTAGTTAGATTAACATATACATGTGTAACCAGTCCGTAACACCAATGAGGCTTACGAGTTCAACTCTCTGCTGTGACGATTTGTACTCATAAAAACCTTATGTGAAAAAGTTTGTAAATAACTAATGAAAACTATGCAGTTTACTCAGGTACTCCAGGTTCTTCTACCAATAAAAGCCACTGAAATATCATTGAAAATGAAATTAAACACCTATAGTTCATAATCCTGAAAAATTTTCAAGATTCATTTATTTCTCACTATATGTAAAGTCATAAAATGTCAGAGGATTATGATGTTCAACACCACTTTCAATAATATTTCAGTTATATTCAACCATGTCAAATAATGGATAATAGTCTCCCTGTTTCTAGAATAAGACCCCTCCCAGCAAAGCCTGCAATCTTTTCAGGCCAGATTTCAGAACAACTGAGATAGGAAAATACTTCTAAATTGTCCTCTTAAGAAAAGCCACCCTCTTATAAGGCCACTTTTCATTGCAGAATGGATGGCTTTATAAGACTACTGTAATTCAAATCTTGATAGAGTACAACATACACGACGTCTGGTCAATAGGATGTATATGATTGACAGTGTATTGTAAACATATTTCTGTAAAAAACATACCATTAACCAAACCATTTACTGCTGAGTTGTACGGTGGCCGAGTCATATCACACTGGTGTAAAAGTAGGTATTCAGACACACCCAGATAATCCATCAGGCGTGACACAGCATAGTTGTCTAAAGTAGACAACCCAGAATCAGACAGGAACTTTATCATGGAGAAATCTGCAAAAGAAAGCATTTCATAATTAAAGTCAAACGTGTATTAAAGAGGTCATCTTTGGGACAAAGAAAAAGTGGCTATATCAGATATGTGACATCTTGAAAGAGGTTCAGTTCATATAAAATTTTCTATGTCAAGACAAGAAAAATGTGACCTTTTAATACAGGCGACGTGACTACTTAATAGAGGTGGCCTTATGGGCAGATTTGACTGTATTGTGTATACTTTCAAAATGTTCCATTCTATCTACACGCAAGACCTTTTTTTTAAAATAACAAATTGCCAAGCATTAATAAAAGGCTGATTAAAAGAAAAATGATAGCTTTTATTTCAATGGACTATTTATTTCAAGGTAGTTCAAGGGGCTTAAAATTTTGTAGCATCTGTGCTTATCATGTGTATGCAATCTTGTGTGACAAGGATGACCAGTCAGGACAAAATCAACATCTCTCCCCAGATGAGAGGAGACATAAATGATAAGATGTTTTAGAAAGTGGCAGCTTTCATACATAGTGGTAACCAATTTATATAGGGCTGTATTCTTACCTTGACTACATTCTACAACAGTAGAAACCAATGTAGGTAGAGTTGTATTCAGTACATTGTACTCAGTATTGATGTAGTAGTCTGGTTCATATGCCACTGTAGTCAGCAGGTCTACATCAATCCCTGATCCTATTCCTACAGAGATTATCCTTACATTTCTACTGTTACACAGTGCTGCCTGGTTTATTGCTTTCTTTTTGTTAGATTTCCCATCTGTCAACAGGACCAAGTAGTTCTGAGCCTCTGTCCTATCACCTTTATTGTTAATAAACATGTCCTGGCATACATAATGTAAAGTATCAGCTACATCTGTTGTTGAACCTTTCTTATAAACTATATCAGATAACAACTGTCTTATTGTAGATTTATCAAAACTATGGTTCAGATCAAATATTGTCCGTGATGTTCCTGTTCCTTCAAACAATGTCACCCCAACACGAATTATATCTTCATGGATCACTAAGTTATCTATTGCATTGGTAAGGGCATCTACTGTTAGTTTGAAATTTTCTTCACCAACACTACCAGATTCATCAATTGTAAAAATAATGTCAGCTGGCAAAACTGTTTTGCATCCTGCAATATTGTTTTATAATAAACTGTCAAACATTTTCATATATAAATTGTTAGAGGAGATGTTGAAATAACAGTAGGAGAGAAATATACTCACACATAACTACACAGAAACTGTCAGGAGAGATGTGGAAATAACAGCACATGAGAAATATACTCACATATAAACTGTCAGGAAAGATGTGGAAATAATAGCACATGAGAAATATATTCACACATAACACATAAACTGTCTGACAGGAGAGATGTGGAAATAACTGCACATGAGAAATATACTCACACATAATTACACATAAACTATCTAGAGATGTGGAAATAACAACACATGAGAAATATCCTCACACATAATCTCTCAGGAGAGAAGTGGAAATAATACATGAAAAATATTCTCACACATAATTCATTTTAATGTCTTTATATTTTGAACTATTTCATTAGGAATTTGTGGGATTTCTCTTGCTAGTTGTAATTTACCTGGTATATTGTATGGTTTGTTCCAGTTACAGAAAGGTTTAGGTAGTAATGCATTGTTAAATATCACATGTTGTTGACATTCTCCACCATCAGATTCCCAACACAGACTCAATGTCATAGAAAATAAATACAAATTATCTCCTGCTAGATCATCTATCATGTACCTATAAATAGAACAAGAAAATCTATCATATAACTATAAATAGAACAAGAAAATCTATCATATACCTACAAATAAAACAAGAACATTTACACCTTAGAACAATAATAAAGTGATTAAAATATCTTTAACCAGATGATAATGCATCAACAAAATACTTGATCTTTATCATATCTGACCTCTTTCCCTGTACAAGCTCAAGTATCATTCCAATATTTTTGAGTTTGAGTTTGATATCAAAGAATGCAATATAAATAATTCCGCGAGATGAGAAAAGATGGTTGTGTTTGGTTTGGTTTATAGTGCTTAACGCCACTTTCAACAATATTTCAGTGGCTGTCAGTTTTCTTGGTGAAGGAAACTGGAGTATCCGGAAAACCACCGACCTGTTGCAAGTCAATGACAAACTTTATCTCGTAATGTTGTATGGAGTACATCTCACCATGAACGGGGTTTGAATGCGCAACTTTAGTGGTCATAGGGACTGATACCGCAGGTAGTTGTAAATCTTCCTACCATACGATCAAAACCACGACAGTCCCTAGATAAGATGAGAGAAGAAGTGATTCTTTATTTGTTGTAGTATACTAGCTACAGGTTAACACAAACAAGAATTCTGAGAGTATTGCACATAGCAATACATTGTCCCCTACCGGCCGCAAAAATCAGAAGACCTAAAATATTAGAAGTATCACCATGCAGCTACTAGATTTTAAAATACAAGTTCAAGGGCCATAACTCAGCCAAAAATCTTTCGACCGGAACGAAATTCGAACTTAAACTGTAACTCATCTAGATATAGCCACATACCAAATATCAAGTCAATATATCAAATGACGTCAAAAAAAAGTCCCGACAACTTAAAATTTTAATGTGACGGACGGAACCTAAAACTATAGTCCCCTTTGGCTTTTGCCGGTAGGGGACTAATAACCTACATGAAAAGTAATGATCCTTAACTAACAGATTCTACCTTCCTAGTTAGTAGTCAGTTAACTACGAGCATTCATTGACCCTGCTACTGTACTCTCCATGCTTATGTTATCTATCATTTTTGTGATATTATTTGGTCGTTTTGAGTGGAAGCGAATCTGTGAAGGTTTTTATCATTTTGTTTATATCTGTATTGCCGTTGGAGATCCAAATATCAAGACAGGAGGGTTGGTATCCCATTAACTGATTTAATTCTGCCATATGTTTGTGCCTATTCCAAGACAGAGCCTAGATTTTCAATTTCATATATTGTGGTCATTTTTTCATGTTAAATGAGTTGAGGTGAGAGGTAGTTGGTTTTTTTTTTTTTTTATATTGGTGGAATTGTTGATCATCATTTTTTAAACTTTCTCGTTATAATGAAGAATACAAGTCTAAACCATCTTACCTGACAGTTACAACTCCAAACAAGTCAAATTGTTTCCATTCACCCCAGTCATAATCATCTAATATCACTTCAAACTGTAGCTTCTCTACACCAAATCTTAGGACATAATTACAAGTATCTACTGTTAGGAAGCTGTGAAAGGATCTACTGATAAAATCTACATCTATACAGCATTGTATCCCAATACAGGTAGCATCCAGGTAGCATGTAATGTCATCAGGTAGAGCAGGTAAATCTATGGTACTATCTGAACAGTCTGCAAAAAACAAACACAATTAATTAAAGGTCTAATAGGAGGAAGATATTGTAATGAATTTTGAAATTGATACTTTTGCAAAACATATTTTTTAATCATGAATCGCTCATTTGTTTTGTTTTGATATATTTACACAATACACAGGTGTCATCCTTCCATTAAACCAGACAAACAATTTTGTAAACATGTTGCATTAAGTGTGTTTGTGTGTTTATCTTTTCATAAAGATACAGCAAACACTAAATCTGTATAATATGCTATAAAACAGTAATATACTCTGTGTGTCAAATGAATCAATTTGCTAATAATGGTACTTATGGTCATCATCTTTGTTTCTAACGGGATCTGGGTTGTTTACCTGGCTTAACTAAAACAGAGCTACATATCTACCTGAAGTCCATCCTTGATAAGATGCAGTAAATACTGAATCTGTATAAACACATTTATCATCAGACAAGAACTTAGTCAGTCCAAGATCTGACATCAGTTGAGAAATCCCTTCAGAAGACAGTTGAACATCAGGCAGGAAACCAGTCTGGCTAAACCAATTAGAAAGAGACCAGGCTACAATGATAAAATATCATTAGATTTTTTTCTCGAGAATAACATGAAGTCAAGTTGTGGTCCCCTCCTAGCACATATAGTAGTAAGATTAATTAACTCTAGATATCTTAAACCTCTCACATTATGAGGTTCCACTGTACAAGGAAATACTTTTTTTTATAATGATTAGTCTTACTGACAATCTTCTGTCCAGAGAAACAACCACATGGTCTTTACTAATTAAAATGAATTATTTACATTATTGCCCCTTTCAAGAAGAATATAAATATTCATAATTTGATGAGTAACTACTAATATAAATGGTAAAATAAAGACCAGATTCTTTTCTATATAAAACTAGAGGCTGACCTGAACATGTACAGCTCACCTGGCCATTCATACCGTTTGTGTTCAATCAGGTCTAGATTTTCAGAAAAAAAATATATTTCATTTATTTTCATACATGGTACTGTGTTAAACTTTAACCCATTAAAATAGGACTTAAAAAATAAAAATCGTAGCCATTGGACCTCTCATATCTCTGAAATGGTAAAAGCCACAACAAACCTGTTGGGCCATTTCAGACAGTTTTTTCCCCCAAGAAATTAAATGAAAAAAAATTTGCATATAAATAGAACTAATAATAAACTCAAATAAAACGTTCATTTCGGGTATTGGTCCTTTCAGGCTCCCCTTGACTACTTTTATCACGGAAACCATGAGAGCTAGGTCAAATCTATTTGAAAAACACTGGGAAGAACTTTCATAAAGAAAAAAACACTATCAAAATCAGACTAACAATAAAAAAAATTTGTGTTGGTTCCTTTTGCTCTTCAGATGATGATCAGATGAAAAGTGAATACATTATATGGTCAGGAGAACTAAACAAGTCAAAACTTACATGGATCAAAGAAACCTTTCTGCCAACTACACATAATCTTTGGGAGCTTGGTATTGGAAAAGATGGTAGCGTCTACAATACAGGGTCCTCCATCATTAAAGCAAACCTTAATGCTTAGATCTATGTAGTATATACCCTCTCCTGCCATATCACTGATTTTATACCTAAAATATATGATGTATTTTCACTTATTTCTGTTCAAATCAAAACAAGTAAGATTTTATTCATAAAAAACCCACTTAATGCTATTTTACATTTTTATACCACCTCCTCCAACTCTTATTACTGTGTGTATCCTGTCTATCACCTCTTTACTGAGATCAATCCTTTTAAAATGTGAATTGAGTTATTAATCTTTATAAGTCATTACTGTTATATGATACAAAAAAAACACATTTTATCTGACAAAATATTATTTAGATAATCTAAATGCCCATGATATAGTTATTCAAGGATTTCAATGTTTTATTTCATTCCTTAGCAGCTAACAACAAAAGTAAAAAAAAAAAATTATACTTTGATAATTTTCAGTATTTCCTTCATTATTTTCTGGTGTTTCAAATTCAGATTTTTTTTTTAATTTCAAAGAAATTCTTTAAAATTATTCATAAAAATATTCAATAAGGTTATTTATTTCAATTATTTTTAGATACTTTTGTGATTTTATTTCTATACCAGTTAAATACAAAGAACTTGTATTCTGTTGTTTATAAATATACTTTAATGTGTTTATTGTTTTTTTCTTCTTCAGAATATTAAGCTTACATTCTAACTTACACTATTTCTAAAACTTTGTCAATGTGGAATTGTTTCTGTACATTAAAATCTGCTTCATACAGAGAAAATTCAAAGTTGTATTTCTCTATGCCCAGACTGAAGGTGTAATTACATGGATCTATCTTTAGAAAGAAGTTGATATTTCTATTTATAAGATCTACAGGTGCACAGCAGGTAACAGAAGTACATGTAGTGTCCAGGTGACAGGCCATACCACCAGGCAGATCAGGTAAAACAGCTTTAGGACATTCTGATAAACAAATGTATAGTCACATTATTACAATAGTATAATAATAGATTATCACTTAGAAGAGTGAGTGAGTGATTGTTGTTTAACACCAAGAGAGAAATTTTTCAGCTTTATCATGGTGAGAACAGTTTGCATTTCAATGAGATGATGTCTGTTTTATACTAGGCAAACAGGCAGACCGACCGTGTCCAGCTCGATCTTTCGTCCCAGCCGCCTGAGACCCCAGTCGTCTGAGAATCCGACGGGACTTTTTGCTCTTTGGTACCTATATTTTTGTCATTTTCATATTCAAAGTTGAAACAGTTAATAATATTTTCAGTCATTTTCCCATTCTCATCAATTCTGAAAAAAAATGAAGTCTTATTCTATATTTGTGTTAAAATTACACATGATGGTGATATATACGACCTAGAAAAGCAAATTTTCTCACAAAAATATGTTCACCATATAGATCTCCCCCAAGTAAGTGAATATTAAAAACAGAATAAACCAACTGAAAAATACTTTCAATATTTAAAAATTTCTAGACTTTGAAAGGTGATGAATTTATGATGAAATTTTTAAACGTACTACATCTACTCGACTAGTCCAACTCACTTCTGGTTTCACTTCTGGAAATTCCTAATATTTCCTCACAAGAAGAATTTTGGAATGTGTGGGAGCAAATTGTTAGGTTATTCAGAAATATTCCAAAATATTCAAATAAAAACTATACCAGAATTCCAGCCACTACTATCTGCCACACTAAAGACTGCATCTAACACAGGATTACAGCTTGGTTCTTGTAGGTACTCGGCTATTCTTAGATCTTCTAAAAGTTTGGAAGCCATCAGTTCTGGTAACTGTGATAAATCAGATGACAGGCCTTCGCTTGTCAGCCAGGAACTCAACTTAAAGTCTATAAAAGAATATTACAAAATGTACAGATTTAACATGTATTTTTACTAAGTACATATACATTGTCATAAAGCTATGGTAAATATAACAGTGAACTGTGACAGTCACAAAGGCTCCCAAATGTACCCCCTTGGTGGATTTTGGCCCTTTTTCTATTCTTTTGAGCTCTTTTTCCATTCAAATCAAATATGATCAAAATGTATTGCCATATAAATCAATAACGATTTGTGCTTGATTGATTGTTCATTGCTTAACATCCAACTGCAAATATTTCATTCTTATACAGGACCAGATGGTTTGTGACAAACAACATATTTTCGAATTTTGTGGATGAAAATTTTATTAAAATTAGACAAACAATTATTTAAGCAGATCTTTTTAATTATTTGGTTTTATATGGAATACATAAGGGGGAAAAAATCGTAATTGCCAATACTTTTCAACATTGACTGGAATTGAGCACTGTTGGTCCATCCAAAGAATATTTCTGCTACTTTGCAATTAAATGATTCAGTGATTTCAGAGAAAATGAATGTGTGAAATATTAATGATGGCAGACACTCAAGGAAATATTAATTACAGACAAGGTCCTTCAGCTCAATTAACAAAGAATGAAATAACAAAGACACATATATATATAGGTATTAAATTGTCTTTTGGTAATTTCAGAAAAGCAGGTAATGTATTGTTACTTACTGGGAATAGAAAATACCCCTGTCCAGTCACAGGGCTGTTTAGATATCTTATAGTCATCAAATATAACATAGCAGAGAAAAGCATGTAATGTATTGTTACTTACTGGGAATAGAAAATCCCCCTGTCCAGTCACAGGGCTGTTTAGATATCTTATAGTCATCAAATATAACATAGCTGTATCTACAATCTCCATCACTCTCAAAACAAACATTTAGGGTAAGACCAAATAGTAGCTTCTTTTCTGCTGCTAAATCCACAATGGAATAACTGAAAAATATTTATTACAACATGGTGAAAGAAAATAATGCTTCTTTAATGTATATATGGATTTTAATAATTTCACTTCAATTTCTATTCCTACATGGAATAATGACTCTGTGTTAGCACTAAAGGTCGCCACACTCGCCATGGGTGAATAAATTTCAGATTTGGCTAATAAAATTTCAGTAGCGATCGCCACTTTGGCGAATGCAATATTTACATTACTCGAAAAAATCTTTGTTAAATTTCAAACTAGTAATGTGTATTCGAAAAAACGTTCAGCTGACAAGATGTAAATAAAAGTAATATTCCAAACCGAACATAAAGACGGGTCTTTTTAGTCATTTTCGGAAAATTATTTACGTTAAAAACATTTCAGTTCCGGATACAAAAATCTGTTTCCGATAGCGATTTTCTTTTTACTTTTATGTTTACCACATGGCCGACAAGGACGAATCTGACCTTGTTATGGTCTCGAATGAATCTGAGACAGATTCTAATCCTAGAAAACGGCAAGGGACACTTTTGTCATTTTTTTTTTTTAACAAATCCCATAGTTAAGAAAAGTAAAGCTGATACCAAAGTTAAACAACCTTATGACAGAAATACCACTCGCAAATGTGGCTAGAAGAAAAAAATGTTTGTTGATATTTGTTGGTTCTAAGTTGAATAAAGTGTAAATGATTTCAAATGAGCGTTTGTTCATTTGTGTCGATTTCAAATGTGTGGCTAATCACATGCAAATGTGGCTAGGAAAAAAAATGGTGATTAGCCACTTTGGCTACTGACATTTTTTGTCTACCGCTAACACAGAATGTAATAATTGAACATGAAATTAAACATTTTACAAATGATATCTCCAGCAATGTAATACTCTCAGGAATAACAGAAAGTCTAAAACATTACAAAACTATTTTCACACACTTTGTAAAGAGCCTTCCCATGACCACTAACACAATATTAATTTAGTTTTTGAATTATAGAGCACTGAAGCTTAACCAGTTATGTTGCAGTATCAACTCTGGCAGCCATATTGAATTTTGGATCGGCACCAAAATAAAAAAATTCTGATCATATTCACTGATGCAAGAAAAGTTAAGATAACAGAAGCTATAAATCAAAGAAGGACAGGCATTACAATGGCTTAAAGTAAAATGACAAATAATGATCTGCTAAATACTACACAGAAAACTATAAAACTGAGCAATACGAACCCAACGGAAGCTGTAACATTCTTGGAAGGTTTCTTTCCATTTGACCAAATAGTAATTACACTGTATCTGATGGAATTCACTTGCGCTAATTACGGACAACAACAAAAACACACACACAACTATATACAATGCAACTACAATATTACCAGCTGTCTAATACATTTTTGAAACAGGAACATTCCTCACAAAGACTGCTCTATTAAAATGTAAAACAAATTATTCTGACAAGTAATGACAAAGGTTTATATGACAATTGGCAAAGTGAGCTATAACTAGTATTACTGTGAGCACAGCTCACTAAGATATACCTCCCGCTCCCCACATCTGTCCAACCTATTTCTATAACCAAAACATTACTGATTGTTCCGACCAAAAATGAAAGGGACCCTCCTCTCTTCATCGGTAAGCTGCTGATAAAATTTCAAAACATTCTGTGAAACACTACTCAAGTTATCATACGACATGGGGTAAAAATCCTATTTTCCGTCATATCAAGTCCAATAACTCTGGAACGGGAAAAGTGAAAATCGTCACAAATGAAAGGGTTCCTCCTCTCTTCACCGGTAAGCTGCTGATAAAATTTCAAAACATTCTGAGAAACACTACACAAGTTATCATACGACATAGGGTAAAAATCCTATTTTCCGTCATATCAAGTCCAATAACTCTGGAACGACAAAGGTGAAAATCGTCAAAAATGAAAGGGATCCTCCTCTCTTCACCAGTAAACTGCTGATAAAATTTTAAAAGATTCTAAGAAACACAACTCAAGTTATCGTACAACATAGGATTTGTCTACAGACAGACAAACATGGTGAAACCAGTATACCCCCCTACAACTTTGTTGCAGGGGGTATAATTATGAAATATTCAAAGTATGATTACCTTAACTTGATCATGCTACCAAGAGAAATATTTTTCTGTGTGTTGAAGTTGTAATCTGACAGAGATTCATTGATAACTAAGTTCTCCAATCCAATACTCAATTTAAGGCTACACGTGTCGGTCATAACATGGAATTCTACTGATATATCTAGTAGTGGTATGTACATACAGCACTGGATTCCTGTACAGTAGTCTGGTAAACGACATGCTATGTTGGAAGGTAAAGTCGGTAATGGCAGGTCAGTATGACAAGCTTAAAACAAAATAAATATTAATCAGAGGTTTCCAGGAACCTGTATCGTTTACTTGGTTATCATTGTTTTAAACTGGCTGATTACTGAGTGAAACAAATATCCACACCAAAAAAACTGTAAGCAGTTAACTAGTAAAGAAATATTTATAATAATCAGTTATGCAATCTCTTAGAAGTACATTTTTGGACTATTCCTATAGGAACTTACATTTAACTTTATATCACAAAAACAGATATCTAAGATTTTTTATCTACTAAAGAAATTATAGACATCAAAAGCATCAAGTTTTACTTATGTTCATACATCCATTGATACCTGTAACCTGCATTTGCAAACCTGTCTGACTTTTCAATCTTGTTGTTCACTTTGTAATATTTACTGTCAATTCTACAGCTATTCTGATTTATTTTGCCCATATTCATTACTTTGATACAACATTTCTCTAAGAAATGTGCATTTTCACCCAATTTTCACCTTGGAATTGTCACTAAGGGTAGCTTGTTGTTCTATTGGCTCTGTAGGTGTGTTTTACTTTTATGATATATTACATAGTAATTAACTGGCCTAGAGTTTCAGATGTAAAGCTTTTTCTAAAAAGTTTACAATGGCTGAGGGCAGACACCAAACGATGGTAAATTCACATAAACGTTTGGTCAGGTGATCTAGATCACAACTTCCTGATATACTGTACATACGGTTAATAAATGCTTAAACATAACTTAACTAATAAATCAGAGGAAAGTGGTTCATGCATTTTGAAATAAAATGTAGATATCAAATTCAGTGAGCATAACATGTTTCTGGAATAACCATCATCAGGTACAATCAAAAACGTAAGATTGGAAAGCCAAATAATCTAAAAGTGTTTATAAGCAATAAAACCAAAGGGATAGCCAAAAAATCGCCTAAAGTGACCTATGGCTATTCATTAATCTGGATAACTAAATGTAAAATGCTTTGCTCAACAAACAATTTTAATCGATTATGATCCCTAAAAGTTGTACATGTTACATTATTCTAACAACTTACATCCTACATTCCATCCCTCTGTATATGGTTGGTATGACGACATTTGACACTGAGGATTTATAAGATATCCTGCTACATCCAATTCTTCCAGTAGTAAATCAACAATATATGATTGTAATTGTTGTCCAGCATTAATATCATGATCATCCAGCCAGGCAGATAGAGAAAAATCTGTAACAGAAAAATCTACATTCATACGGTATTTGGAACAATTTTAAATCCTAAAAAAGTAGCCAAACCTGCCTTTATGGTCATCTTGAAATAGTGATCACTTGCTGTAAACAGCCAGTCTAAAACCATCCTCATCTGCTTCGACTCAAATAAGCAGTCGACTCACTAATATCGCAGTCAGTTTTCATTCTAGACATTAAATAATCATTGGTAATTAACTTTCAAGGTGTTCTCAATACATGATTGTACTTAAATCAATCAATCAAATTGTTGAATAAGGAATTAATTAACTGTAAATCGTTAAAAAAAAAGCACTGCAGCATTAACCATTACAAGGTGGCGAACAAGTTTTCTAATGAATTATCATCTAGCAACAGTAATACATGAATCATTACACACCAGAACCAAGATCCTCCTTAAATTTAAGAAAATAATCTGTCAGTTCACAACAAGAATCAATAAAGTAAAATCAACTAATTGTTGAATTGATGTTGAATACCTATAACTCAAAATTCTTACTTCTTTATAATAAAGCTGTTGGCCGGTTATATGTGAGAGTTGGGATTTCACTTGCATTACAGCATCATTTCAATAAGGTTTGGGCTCATAAAACTAGTTTAACTCTGCCATTTTTTATTGAAATACATGTACCAAGTTAGAAAAGTGAGTGGTCATGTATTTGTGTCAGGAGTATCGAATTTGCCTCTTTCTACGATTTTGATGTTTGATTTTGGAATAGGTACGAGAGTGTGTTATTTTTTTGCTTTTCATAACATATTGGTTTTACAAAACTATTTTTCAATTAACAATAAATACTACTTGTGAAATTGAAAGCTATATACATACCAGGAATTTTAAATCCTTGACTAAAATCACACAATGGAATAGGAAGTTTGACATTATCCAGTATGGGCAACTCCAAAGCACAGGGACCATTGGACTCGAAACAGACACTGACAGTTACACTGACAATGAACATTTTTTCATTGTGTAATTCATCAATCTTGTAGCTGAAAAAAACAACAATTTTTTAGCTTAGGTCCTGTTATCAAAGGGTTTCAGGATTTCATGTTTGATAAAATCGCTATAACAAGCAATAAAATAAACTACAGGATCATAATTGTACATTTCTCACTGAGAACCAACGGAGCTTATAAAATAATTTTCTATTTTAAGTAACAGTGGCTATTTGGGTGGAATTTGAACTAATAGAATATTGCTTATCATGAAAACAATCCAAATTTCACATAATTTGTTAAAGGTGTGCTCAAGTTATAGAATGGAAACTGAAAATTATAATTTTTAAGCACACCAAGATGCATGTGTCCAGATAGAAAAAATGTTAAAGTCCAACATCTAATTTGGCCTGCCTATTATGGCATCTGACCTTGTGTATAAATTTTAAATGATTTGCTTAAGACAAACTGCAGTTATTGAACTGAATTCTGAGAAAATGATAAATTTTTATTAAACTGTGGGACAGAACGAAAAAGTATTGAAGCCTAACATCAAACTTTGCATGCCTTTTAGGTCCCTGTCTTGTATGTAAATTTCAATTTATCTGCTTACAAGGAACTTACATAATTGAAAGGAGACCATTTGCAGATCACATGAATGAATGGATGTACAGACATGGATAAAATATAATGCCCCCATAATCGTATGGTATTCCCGATCTAAAAAACTTCAACCACAGTTGATGTTCATGACTGAATTATATGGCATGTCGATATGTCAGTTAAAATGTTTTAAAATTTAATACATGTATAAATACCTAATTTTGACCAATCCCATCATAGAGAACGTATGTATTTGACCATAATCAACGTCCAGTATAGTTGTTGTATGTTTGTAGTTCTCTATACCAATAGTAAAAGCATTGTTACAAGTATCTAGAAGTACATAGGCATTAATAGCTAGTCCTAGTTTGTCTACCTGTACACAACAATCTACACCTGTACAGGTGTTAGACAGGTAACAGCTGACTTCTGCAGGTAAAGGTACAGGCATGTCTGGTGCATTACTACATTCTAAAACACAATAAATATACAAAATTTAATTGCTTACTTCAATTTTTTTTTCACTTATATGAATAAATAACATATTGTATTTCAAAAGTCATATGAAGTACTTATTTCAGATCATAAAACACATATTTTCTGGTCAGAATGTTGCTAAAATGAAGTGAGTAAATGATTGTTGTTTAATGCCAACTCAATTTTTCAGCTATATCATAGCGAGAACAAGTTAATTTTCAATGAGATGATGATGATTCAGAGCCAACCAGTCTTTGCTCTATCTCTTTAATGCTGCCTTCTTAGCAGAGAAGCAACAAATATCAATTTCATAGTCTTTGGTTTGACCCGATCGGAGTTCGAACTCATGATCTACTGCACTAGAGGCGAGCATGCTAACCATTACACCATCAGTTCTGTTTCTAATAAATGATAAAGATGATCTAATCTGACATGGTTTTTTGAACATCATAATTATATTTAATCAAAGCAATGAAATCGCTGGTAGATGATTACTTCACTAAATAACAGAAAAGAAAGGGCGAGTGGGGAGAGAGTGTGCATCTAGGGGTCAGTAATAGAGTGAGTGGAAAACATCTGGTAACCAATGACCATATCTAGTCTCTATGACGTTTAGTAGGAGAGTCAAACTTGTATTCAGCAGTCACTCTTGGGACAAAGGAAAAATGACTGTAAGACAATTGACCGCTTATTTATGATTGATCGGTCCAGATTTTCAGTTCTGGTCTGCAAATATTCACACATTACTGTTACCGGAATGTACCATATCTGTGATGTGACCGCTAACTTGATTTAAAATGACATGTAAATCTGGTAAGGTGGGTTTTAAATCGATCGCTTACACCAGGTGACCGTTAATTCAAGATGACAGAGAAAGTTTGACTGTATGTGACCAAATTTATTTCACAACAAAGAAACTTCTTGTATTCACATTTTACTTTTTGTAAAAGTGACATTTATCAACTTACTGTCAACATTCCATCCGTTGTTGCTGGTAATATTAAACGGAGGTTGGTGTTTGTTACATTGTGCTTCCTTCATATAGTCTGACACTCCCAATGTATGGAGAAGTTGTGTAACAAAAACTTCCTGTATGATTCCTGTATCTACCACACTGTTCTCTGTCAACCAAGAAGTCATGGAAAAATCTGTAAAGTAATACAAATATTGCATTGTGAAAGATTATCTCCAGTTCTTAGCGTGATTAACCAGTTGGTTAAATTTTTACAATGTTTTTATTCAGAACAGTGGTTTCCTTTTGACAGTCATTAAAGATGAAAATTAACAACTTAAAAATATTACTTACATTTTGATCATAGGAGGAACAGATTCTCAGTCTGTTACCAGTGGATTATGATATTCTGCCACTCTCGATCCCTTGATCTACTACACTTGAGAGGCAAGCATACTAACCATTACACCATTGATGTGGTATGTACAATTAACATAAAATGCTTAAGGTTATATGTACAGTGGTTAAACTATAAATTAAATTGTCCACTACAAGATTAATCTCTAATGACTTATAATATTTGTCACCTGATTTTATATATCCCATATTCCAATTACAGAATGGTTTGGCTAATTTAGCATTCTTCAGGATTGGAATATTAACAATGCAATCATCTGGTTTCTTCTGCTCCAAACATATGTGGAAAGACAGGTCAATCATAAACATCTTTTCACTCCTCAAGTCAAAGATAACAAACCTGTTACAAAAGAATGAAAGAAAATATTAGAGGTTTAGGGATATTGGTATTCATCATCACCATCTGCTATGTTTCAGCTGTAACAAAACTACCAGACTTAATGAAGGAGATATGCCATATAATTTATTACAACCTGACTAGTGAAACCTCCGGTCTTGGGTAGATGAATGGAAATACAAATGTTTTCAAATAAAAATTAACACATACATGTAGTATCATATTCTATCAAAATATCCTTGTATTCATAACGAAAAAGAGGTAAAAGAAAAAGGTTATTAAGTTTTATATTATTACAATAAAGAAGAACCTCACTGGCTCAAACTCAATGGAACTGTCAAAATGTGTTCGAGCTATCAGAATTTTTGAGCCACAGAGGTTCCGTAATTTCTGAGAGAAAAAAATCTGGTTCAGACCCAGAACAGTTTCATTACGCTATGATAACTGATGCACAGTACCTTGGACCTTTGTCGTAAAAAAGACTACAGCTTCTGAAAACCTCTTTGGTTTCTTAGAAACATTTGTTCACTGTGTTTGCGATCTATATTATATACAGGAAATATGTGGGCGGGTACTAACAGCTGGATCGACATCGGTATAATGTTTGATAATTTTGATATATAATTTGAATGTCCAATTTTTCAAATTATAGCAAATGATCATTTCCTTTTTTTTTTCCAAATTGAATTGGAAGCATTATATTTGTTTCTTTTGGTATTATATAAACATAAAAACTCAGGTTAATCGGAATTTCACTACTAGTACATTTCTATTTTTGGGGTATTTAGATGAATCTCGAAATCACGCAGTTTGACATTATTCGATTCCAGCAATATATATATATATATATAAAAAAACACTCTCAATAATACTAATTCATATAATAACAATTTTAAATATTGTTTTAATAAACTTTATTACAATTGTAAACATTTGATTGTTTTAATTATTGTCAAGCTTGGTACAATCAGCGTCATGTGTCTCGGGTTCAAACCATCGTTCTTTATTAATCGTAATTAATGGTTAATAATCAAGCCGCAGCTGAATTCAATGACTAATTATCACAAATTATGACAAGTATATCCCTCTACCTGTAATTGTTAAGTAGACAATTATCTGACTGTAATCTGACATTTATCACACCTTGCTGTAAGTACATTCAACCGTAATATACAACTTTTTAAATTTAAATTACAATGTTCAAGTTTGGCATGGTAAAACTCATGATTTTATTATCGAAGGAACCATTTATTGAGTTTGATTGTTCAAGATATTGGTGTTCGAGCTAAAGGTTATTTTTTTTACTTACCTCTTCATCCATATAACATCATTAATATTTATCTTTGTAGGTCGTAAAACCAATTAGTGAAATAGTGATAATAGCATGATTTTTATCCAATATGTTTTTTTTCCTTTTTTTTCCTAACTTAAAATTACATTTCACTTTTGAAAATAACAGAAGAAAATTACCCAAAATAATATAAACTACCCCATTAAACAATGTCCTGCGATGGCAGCCATCTTGCATTTCCAATCGGCATAAAAATTACATACGGACTTTGTAAAGAATCATTCTAGGTTCATCCACAACAAATCAAATTTTAAGCCACATAGTAGTATAAAAAATAGAGCTTTCAGGCCCAGCTAATCAAATAGCATTATTGGCTTAAATTTTGGATTGGCACCAAAATCATAAAATCTGAGGTCTACCAAAAACAATTCCTGTAAAATTTGTTTCCATTTGGCCTATTAGTTTCTGAGAAGATGTTAAAGTCTGTGAAATTATAGAAGACAGACATTGAACCATGAGATCTAAAAAGCATGAACATGAAATTTTGTTTTGCACAATGCACTATTAATTGCCCAGTTCTCTAGTGGAATAGTATTTGATCTGTAAGTTTTTGATCTGAGTAACATATTTTCTTCATAATCTCAAATTGTGATATACCCACATGTTTAATTAATCAGCTAAAATTAAGAAGTTTGATATAGTATCTTACTCTAGACAGGGTTCATACACCTTTTTTGTGAGAAAATTCCACGACTTTTCCAGGATTTTTTTAGTTTTTCCAGGACCAACTTTAAGCAAACTGTCAACGAGCATAAGTGAAATTTTGAGTAATCACATTATTTATCATGTTCTAACTAATATGTATATGAGTATATAAGAAAGTATCCATCATAAACAGCACACTTGGTAGCCATTTATGCCAAAGTGACCTGAACTACCATCAAAATGGAAGTGGCCCGTTGGACAATGAGACAATTTCAACCCTTTCAGTTGTCTATTTAAATTTATAACTTAATTCTAGCATAGCTTGGATGTCCAGCTGGTTTTTTTTTAAGTTGTTGAATTAGAGATTCATCAAATAAGAGAACATATATATCTTCTTTTTTTATCTTTCTTTTGATTGATTCCATCAAATATGGACGCATTCCAAAGACTGCCAAAGAGCATGCTTCGGTTCTCCAAGGGCCATTTGTTTGCTATCATGTCGTCTGAGAACATACTCTGAAAAACCTGTACAATGTCTGTATAACTTATGAAAGAAAAGTGGCTTTTTAACATGTTTAATGTCAAAATTATATTTCCACTTTTATGAAATCTGTTATTGCCAGACTCCTCCAATAATTTTTTTGTAGGCTTGGACACTGGCTGGTTCCACTTGATTATTAACCCACACTGACAGTCTCAAACTGCTTCTTTTTTTTTTTAAATGTTCAGTGTTTTGTTGAATAAATGTGACTTTTAAGTCCACTCTTCCTCCTATATTACTGATGTTAATATCCTTTATACACACATTACATGATGCAGCTTTAAATTTGTTCTGTATTTGAAACAGACACTTATATTCTGGCCTTTCAAGCCATTTAATTTTAAAAGAAGAGTTTCCAGCCATTTTGTGGCAAAAACTACAACATGCTGTATTTGTATGTGGAAGCTGTCATTTTTAAAATATGGAAATACACACCTCATAAGTGAGCTATATTTAAGAAATAATTCATGGCAGGCATAGAGTTGTGCAAGTTTACACATGGGCTGGGCCTTTATATTCAAATTTTACCCAGAGCAAAAGCGAGGGGTTCAATCTAAGAATATCGAGGCCAAGCCCATGTGTAAATTTGCACAACTCTATGCCTGCCATGAATTATTTCGATTTTAATAGGACAAATACGGTAATTTTTAACCATTCGTGAACTGTATACACACAGCATTTGGTGGCTGTTCCATTTACCTCCTTCGGAAATTTTGAATTGATTTTGAATTATTTGTATTTGAACGAGATATTTTAAAACAAAGATATGGATGTTAACACGAAAAACATATTTATTGTGTATTTTCCAACATAGATCCGATTGAACAATTCCTGCGTAAAAATATTAAAAAAAAAAGTCGGAATTCATTCGTTCATCATTTCGAGCGCTAACAAGATAGCGGAGCGGAGTTGTCAAACATAATATCGAACACTTGAGCAGTTGTTAATAATCGACAATTATTGTTAATAAAAAAAATAAATGCCAATGAAAAAAAAAGCTTGTCTTGTTGACATAAACAAAAATTCCGGAAAAAATACTTAAGACAACCATCTATCGACTTTCACTTTTGTAATATATCGTCATCCTGTGACGTTGTTTACAAGGGACGCTGATTGACACAAGCTGGTTACTGATTTATTTTACGATTTTGTGAGCATTTTACTTGTTTGAGTAGCAAAATTCAAAATGCCATCAAATTGGAAAATATCAGTAACTTAATTACATCAAAGTCTAGTTATCAATGTATACGTAGGAAAACAAGTTTAGTGTATTTTGTTATTCACGGCCGACACATATCAATGGAATGTATGCGACTGTGTGCATACTGGGGATCCTCAAATGTAAATTTTCAAAACAAATGATAAAAAAATACTTAGTTACAGAATATTTATTTATAACTGATGGGGAATTTTTATTTTAAGGACTTTAAAAATATGTTATATGCTGGTGTTTTGTTTGTTTACACTCGGTCGTCACAATGGAACAGCCAGATTTGTTGTGTACTGCACTTGCACTAAATATAGAGTTGTTGAGTATTATCGTGTGTGCCGTTTTATAGACGTCATATTAGAATATAAAATTGGTAGATGATTTATTTTAAGAAAAATCATAATGTTTAGTGTTCCTCTGGGCTCTTCTTCATGGGAAGTTTCACCCATATTCGAAAAGTAAAATTCCTTTTGACCAAATGAGCCCTTTGCTTTGCTCTCACTACTTCCCACATCCAACCATCTTTTTATATTCAGGGTTATCTAACCACTTGATCTGAAAATGGCAGTTGCCTGACATTTTAAAAGCCAAAAGTACGTATTCCAATATCAGGTTTCCTACTGCAACACCGTTTAATGCAGGAAACTGTAACTCGAATAATACTGCGCCCTCTATCGCTGGATGAAGGCTTGAATGCTCTCAATGGTAAAAATCCGTCAGCTGCTGTCTGGTTCTGTCGACCAATCAAATGTCAGATATTAGCGTGTATGCGCATTAGTGACTTCCTTTACTTCCGTTTGTAAATATTGACAAAACAAACACGGAGAATGATTGTGCACGTGCCTTTGCATATTTAGAAAACAAATACACCTTTATTCTCATAATTATGATTTAGATTGCCATAGATTCACAAATCTTTAAAGATTTAAAAAAATAAAACACTGTGTAATCATTTTTTTGAAGTTTTGATGTTTTAATCTACATTTGCTAAAATGTCACATCTAATTATTGTTTGCATTATTGTATATCTTTATTCTTATACAGCCAAATACAAAGGCACTCGTGGCAAGGAATTACTACCCCCTTTCTGAGGGTAGAGAAGGTAGCATCCCAAATTGCCGACATATGAAAAATATTGTTATTGCAAGTAGAATAATGCTTCTAATTTATGAAGGAATATTGTAAATAATTAAATAAATATTTCTTTTGAAATGGTCCGACATACAAGGGAGTTTAGATTATAGCATTCGAGCTCAAAGTCAAAAGGATATACGGTGAATTAGTCCTGCAGACAACCATGATTTCTGTCAAGATGAAGGATGCCAAGAAATAATTTCAAAACATATGTTCTGTGAATAATAACTAGCATAAACATGAGTGAATACACATTTTTTGTTTTGTAAATAGGTCCCAAATTTTGCATTTGAGCGAGACTTAGTAAAATTCTAAATAAACATTTACTTATTTGTAGTTTATTTCCATTGTTCTTCAATTATTTGAGTAATGAGGATCGGCATCTCCTATTCATCAGTGCATTTGATTATGGTTTTTCTTATTAAAATTGCACGAAAAATTACTGCTTTCAATAAAATATGTACACATCATCAATATTTTTTTCTAAATAAAAAATAATATTATGAAACTTTGTCATTTTTAACAAAAGTCGGCAATATGGGATTCGGCAAAATGGACTCGGCAATATGGTATTCGGCAATCTGGTACTAATTCTTTCTGAGTACTTATTTATTTTCAATAATCTTGATTATTTCATCTCTTTTTTCCTGAATTTATTGTGGATAATTGGGTCGATACACGTAACTTGCCGTTAACATAAGATTGTATAAATATGGATATGCACAAGTTAAATTAAGGATAATGGTATGAAATAATAAAGAAATTTTATTGAAAATAAATATGTAAACAGAAATTTAATTAAAAATTATTTAGGTAAATACTTATTAGACTGGTTTTTTTTTAAACCATTTTTGTCTTTTTAAATGATAACTGACCCAAGTTAGCCTTAATAAATGAAATGTGACTTAATGTGTTAATTATATAAACCTTGCCTTCTATAAATTTTAATTTCTTATATAATTCTTATTCTTATTATGTAACAATATGGTCAAGTTGTTATTTTCATTGAATGGCATCTCAAAATAGATGGCTTCACAGTAGGAGTTCTTCCTGTATATTGGTTACATCCTGTATATTACAACTGACAGCTAATGCATGACAAACAATTTTAATCAGCCATCAGTATCATAAAATACATTTTTTTTAATCTTTATTTTAAATGAAATTAAAAAATCATTATAAGAGTGAATTCAATTCAAGCTTTTATTTACTTTCCAACTTTGAAATAAACATCAATGTTTTAATATTTAAAAAATAGTAATTATTCATTTAAGTTTTATTTCATGTTTGGTTGTATTTATCCGGATATGTGTATTGCATACAGCATTACATCATCTGATCGCTCTATTGGACATTATTTACAAACTCCTCCTATTTTATATCGTAATACCCATAAGTCATAGCGATTTACTATTTCCAGTTTGACGGATTTTTTCAATGAATTCATCCAGGCGTTAATGTAGCAACCAGCGGGAGCGTAATATAACGACTGGATTATTTGGGTTAAGGAAACTGTAGTACATTAGGAAATCAGTCTATACATCCAGTTGCATATTTTTACAAATAATTTTAAAGAAACGAACTTAAAATCCTTATTTTACATCTACTGCAACTGGTGCCTTGTTTCAAGTATGTCTAAAGGAAACAGTTACGACAGAAATCGGGAGAATCTCTTAATTTTAGATGTTTGAATACATTTAATAAAGATTACAGCTCAAATAATAATTTTCGATAAAATACAGTTTTCCATGACTTTTAAAGGCCTTTATTTTACAAAATTAAAATCCATGACTTTTCCAGGATTCCATGACCCGTACGAACCCTGTTTAGAGCTATTCCTCCTTGAAGTGAAAATTTTGATGGTTCTCCCCATTTATATGTTAAGTTAATGTGCTAAAATTAAGAAGTTTGATATAGTATCTTACTCTAGAGTTATTCCTCCTTGAAGTGAAAATTTTGATGGTTCTCCCCATTTATATGTTAGCAAGGAAGTTTCCACATGTAGTTTTTCTATTGTTAATGACAGTGCGTATGTACAAGGATCTATATAAATCTCTGTGTTGATGGTTCTGCTCATAAAATCAACATCTACACAGCAAGACAAGGCTGAACAACTTGATGGAACTACACATGATACTGATGGTGGTGGGTTCAAGATCAAATCACTGTCAGCACATTCTATAAATAAAATATATATAAACTTTACAACTGAATTTGAAATTTGAATATTGATTGTATTATCTATCACCAATGAATAAAATCCATAAGTGGCTCATTTCATGCAACCTTTTTTTACTTGTAGAATTGAAGTTGCTTTAATTTGACTAACATTAGATTACATTGTATGTTTAGCTGTTAACTACTTGAATTGATCTTTTATAGAAAAGGTCAACAATTCATGAAAAGACACCAAACTTTAATTGCAAATTTTAATCTTGGCAATTATTTGAAAAATGTCACCATTAAAAAATTTCCTTTCTTACATTTCTTTATATTCTTGTAGAATTAATATTACATTTCGAAGGTCCATTGAACATTTTACCAAGTTTGGTTCCAATTGTTCCAGTGGTTTCAGAGAAGATGATTAAAATGTAAAAGTTTATAGACAACAAAAACGATGATGGACGGAAAGTGATTACAATACGTCACCTCACATTTGGGTCAGGTGAGCTAAATAATTAAGAAAACATATGTATTTGTCAAATAAATCTTAACATCGTTAAGGACATTCAAATTAATCTAAAGATTCCTACTGCTGGTCAAGATCAAAGATAAACTAAAATCCTACCACCCATCTTTCATTTTCTAAGGAATGTGGATGAACATTTCAAGATGACATTAACATGGACTTATTACTAACCATTAACAAATGATGTTGTTGATATACTACAGGGGGCATCTAGTAGAAAATCATCTAATCCTAGTCTATCTATCAATATCTGTCTTACAGCTGATGATAGCCCATCTGATAAACTTTCTTTCTGTTCTTCCAAGAACTTGGTCAATGAAAAGTCTGCAATTATATTATAAACATTTATAAATAAAAATAAAGATATTCATCACATCAAATCCTTCAGCATGTTGACACAAATTGAAAGACACTAATATTATTTTTTAGACAATACAAATAAGTGTATACTTATTCCAAAATAATACACCACAGGTTTGAAAATCCTTAACATTGCTCAACAATCTGTTTGGAATTAATTTTTCTCAATGTTAAGTTATGACTTTTAATTCTATATTTTCAAAATAATGCACATACAAACATAGCAAGTGACTGTTTAGTCTTCATTTCTAACAAAACATGTGTAGTCCCAGAACCCAGTCAACATTTATATATATATATTGTTTCCTCCAAGAAAATGAACATATTAAAAATGTAATCACATTTATTGAAATCTTATTGACTAAATCTATTACCTGGAATGTTAAATCCTGTTCCCCAGTCACAAAATACTTTTGGTAGTCTGTACTTGTTAAACACCTTCATACTAAAATAGCAGTCTTTCTGTGACTCAAAACATACTCTCATGTCAAGACTTATCTGGTACTCATTATCATACACTATGTCATCAATCTGATATCTAAAAAAAAAACCAGACCCATGTCAAGGCTTATATGGTATTCATTTTCAGACTATGGTATTCATTTTCAGACTATGTCACCTGTCACCCTTGGAAAATTAAAATTCATCTGCAGGCTAAATACATTTCATTTATAACAAGGGCAACGCAAAGCGTGGCGTATCCCCTCGCCTAAAAATTTGACCTGGTGACCTTGATCTTTGACCTTGAAAATCAACAGGGTTCCAGATTCTCTTAAGGACTAAGTATGTACCAAGTTTGGTCAAAATCTATTGAAGGATGTTGATTCTAGAGTGTTCACAAGGATGTTACGGAAGAACGGACGGAAGCGTTACTATATCCCTTCGCAACTTCGTTGGCGAGGGGATAATTATCCTGTCCAAACCGATTACATAACCAACATCCTTAATTCTTACTAATCGTATGTGCAAACTTCACTGAATTAAACAGAAATAAAAATGATGATGTAAATGATTCCGATAACAAAAGTGAAATTGACAAAATTTACAACACTGGCTCCGACTTTACAACTGTAACTATGTACAGAACATGATCAATTTTTCAAAGGCAGAGGATGAAAGCTACATGAATTATTTATGTAACAGGTTCTACTGTACAATAAAAATTGATATTTTTATCCCATAATTTGATTTTGGCTAGATGAGCTCTTCAAATAATAAATTGATAGTTCTAGCAAATGCTACGAGTATTTCTGAAATACAGTAAGTTATAAAAATATTGACAAAGGTTAAAGATGGAATGTATATTCTAATATCTTTACTTACTCAACTTGGATTACTTTCATCAAGTACTTCGTTTCCATTGTTCCTGAAAAAAGTGTAAAAAAATGTTATCAAAATAATACTGTTTAATATACTGCTAAAATACATTCAAATAACTGTAAATTTAACAATGAAATGATTTACAATATATTATGGTTTCTCTATGTAGTATGAATAAGGACAATATCCTGAGAAAATACATGCCAAGAAGAGTGAAAAAGAATGCCTATACCAACTCGGTAGTACAGTAGTCCAACTCTTACAAGACCACCCCTTCTGAAATAAGAAGTGACCTTTATAAGAGAGGTGGCCTCTCTTGAGGGGGAAAATAAAGTAGTCTTTTAGTACAGTAGTCCCACTCTTACAAGACCACCCCTTCTGAAATAAGAAGTGACCTTACAAGAGGGGGACAATAAAGTAGTTTTTTAGTACAGTAGTCCAACTCTTACAAAACCACCCCTTCTGAAATAAGAAGTGATCTTATAAGAAGGGTGGCCTCTCTTGAGGGGGACAATAAAGCAGTCTTTTAGTACAGTAGTCCCACTCTTACAAGGCCACCCCTTCTGAAATAAGAAGTGACCTTATAAGAGAGGTGGCCTCTCTTGAGGGGGAAAATAAAGTAGTTTTTAAGTACAGTAGTCCCACTCTTACAAGACCACCCCTTCTGAAATAAGAAGTGACCTTACAAGAGGGTAGACTCTCTCAAGAGGGACAATAGAGTAGTCTTTAACTATTTAGATGCATCTGAAATTTGGCCTGAAAAGATAGGTCGTCTTTGGAGAAGTGGCCTTATAAGAGGGGTCCACTGTAGTTTGATCTTAAGACTTACAATTCAACATTGCAGCCACTATTGCATTCTGGGATTTCTGGACATCAAGATAAGAAGAGTTTGAAGAAGAACAGACAACACAATGGCCAAAAGAAAAAGTACAAAAGGACAAACAACGATCTAAAAAACATACATATAAAACTAAAGATCGAGTAACAAGAACCCCACCAAAAACCGATATCAATTGTCAGAAACTCTGTAAATAATTAAATTCTGGATAATGGAATAACACCATTTCAAATTTTGATTTGATTTGATTAGATTATTTTACAATTCATCATCCATGTATTAAGAACAAATGAATAACAAAAAGATGTTTCAATACACATATATTTATACGTCTGAAAATTAAACCAATATATATACAACAACAAAACTTACCAAAGCTGTAGTCAAACAGATTTATTTCCTCTTGAATCTTTTCAATACCAAATTTCAGACTATGGTTACATGCATCTAATTCTACAAAGGCTGAAAATGTTTTGTGGAGGAAATCTACACTGATACAGCATGTCACACCGGTACATGTGTCCTCTAGAATACATACAGCTGAATCTGGTAAGGCAGGCAATGTTAGAGCTTGGTCACATTCTATAAATAAATCAAGAGAGAATCTGGTAAGGCAGGTAATGTTAGAGCTTGATCACATTCTATAAATAAATCAAGAGAGAATCTGGTAAGGCAGGCAATGATAGAGCTTGGTCACATTCTATAAATAAATCAAGAGAGAATCTGGTAAGGCAGGCAATGTTAGAGCTTGGTCACATTCTATAAATAAATCAAGAGAGAATCTGGTAAGGCAGGCAATGATAGAGCTTGGTCACATTCTATAAATAAATCAAGAGAGAATCTGGTAAGGCAGGCAATGATAGAGCTTGGTCACATTCTATAAATAAATCAAGAGAGAATCTGGTAAGGCAGGCAATGATAGAGCTTGGTCACATTCTAAAAATAAATCAAGAGATAATCTGGTAAGGCAGGCAATGTTAGAGCTTGATCACATTCTATAAATAAATCAAGAGAGAATCTGGTAAGGCAGGCAATGATAGAGCTTGGTCACATTCTATAAATAAATCAAGAGAGAATCTGGTAAGGCAGGCAATGTTAGAGCTTGATCACATTCTATAAATAAATCAAGAGAGAATCTGGTAAGGCAGGCAATGATAGAGCTTGGTCACATTCTATAAATAAATCAAGAGAGAATCTGGTAAGGCAGGCAATGTTAGAGCTTGATCACATTCTATAAATAAATCAAGAGAGAATCTGGTAAGGCAGGCAATGATAGAGCTTGATCACATTCTATAAATAAATCAAGAGAGAATCTGGTAAGGCAGGCAATGATAGAGCTTGGTCACATTCTATAAATAAATCAAGAGAGAATCTGGTAAGGCAAGCAATGTTAGAGCTTGGTCACATTCTATAAATAAATCAAGAGAGAATCTGGTAAGGCAGGCAATGTTAGAGCTTGGTCACATTCTATAAATAAATCAAGAGAGAATCTGGTAAGGCAGGCAATGTTAGAGCTTGATCACATTCTATAAATAAATCAAGAGAGAATCTGGTAAGGCAGGCAATGATAGAGCTTGGTCACATTCTATAAATAAATCAAGAGATAATCTGGTAAGGCAAGCAATGTTAGAGCTTGGTCACATTCTATAAATAAATCAAGAGAGAATCTGGTAAGGCAGGCAATGTTAGAGCTTGGTCACATTCTGTAAATAAATCAAGAGAGAATCTGGTAAGGCAGGCAATGTGAGAGTTTGGTCACATTCTATAAATAAATCAAGAGAGAATCTGGTAAGGCAGGCAATGATAGAGCTTGGTCACATTCTATAAATAAATCAAGAGAGAATCTGGTAAGGCAGGCAATGTTAGAGCTTTATCACATTCTATAAATAAATCAAGAGAGAATATGGTAAGGCAGGCAATGTGAGAGTTTGGTCACATTCTATAAATAAATCAAGAGAGAATCTGGTAAGGCAGGCAATGTTAGAGCTTGGTCACATTCTATAAATAAATCAAGAGAGAATCTGGTAAGGCAGGCAATGTTAGAGCTTGGTCACATTCTATAAATAAATCAAGAGGGAATCTGGTAAGGCAGGCAATGTTAGAGCTTGGTCACATTCTATAAATAAATCAAGAGAGAATCTGGTAAGGCAGGCAATGATAGAGCTTGGTCACATTCTATAAATAAATCAAGAGATAATCTGGTAAGGCAAGCAATGTTAGAGCTTGGTCACATTCTATAAATAAATCAAGAGAGAATCTGGTAAGGCAGGCAATGTTAGAGCTTGGTCACATTCTGTAAATAAATCAAGAGAGAATCTGGTAAGGCAGGCAATGTGAGAGTTTGGTCACATTCTATAAATAAATCAAGAGAGAATCTGGTAAGGCAGGCAATGATAGAGCTTGGTCACATTCTATAAATAAATCAAGAGAGAATCTGGTAAGGCAGGCAATGTTAGAGCTTTATCACATTCTATAAATAAATCAAGAGAGAATATGGTAAGGCAGGCAATGTGAGAGTTTGGTCACATTCTATAAATAAATCAAGAGAGAATCTGGTAAGGCAGGCAATGTTAGAGCTTGGTCACATTCTATAAATAAATCAAGAGAGAATCTGGTAAGGCAGGCAATGTTAGAGCTTGGTCACATTCTATAAATAAATCAAGAGGGAATCTGGTAAGGCAGGCAATGTTAGAGCTTGGTCACATTCTATAAATAAATCAAGAGAGAATCTGGTAAGGCAGGCAATGTTAGAGCTTGGTCACATTCTATAAATAAATCAAGAGAGAATCTGGTAAGGCAGGCAATGTTAGAGGTTGGTCACATTCTATAAATAAATCAAGAGAGAATCTGGTAAGGCAGGCAATGATAGAGCTTGGTCACATTCTAAAAATAAATCAGTGATGAGTGAAAAGAAAGAATGACTACAATGCATTAATTCATACACAGTTAAACCTGTATTAAGAGGTCAACTTTGGGATAAAGAAAAGGAGTCTTATAAGACAGGTGACCTATTAAAAGAGGTTCATTCAGAAGAACTTTTCTACGACAAGACAAGAAAAGGGTGACCTTTTAATAGAGGTGACTGCATCGACAAGCTTGAATATATATGTACAATTTAATATCTGTCAAGTAAGTTGAATAGCAGTCTTGCCGACCCGATCATTATAAACCTTCATTAGTAATTGTCTTTCTGTTTGTTTTTCTTTTCATCCTATTAACAACTGAATAGACAAAGCGACTGATATATTTTTCTTAAATTATAGTGTTTTTTCTTATCCATTCCTTCTAAAAAAAATATTATATAGAAGATTAATTCAACATTTCTGCACATTTGTTTTTGCTTTGTACCTTATCTTGTAATAATTCAACAGTTGTTAGAGACAAAGATTTAAACCAATAGTGCAAACTATATGCAGCCCAGAATTTTTCAAGGTAGCTATGACAGGCATAGAAATTAACTTTTTTTATCCACAAGCAAAACATTGCTTGTAGTTTTTAAAAGTTACAAGCAAAATTCAGTGTTATTTGATATTTATGAAGCATTTTTTTTGGGGGGGGGGGGGTTACATTCTATTACACGATTATTTTATTTCTCATCAACTGTTAACCAGACACTGTAGCCTACATCTGTTTTGAAGGGGTAAGCAAATAATGTGACAAAGTGAAATTTAGTGTATTCAGAATCATTTGTGGGTTTAATTTTATACCTTGGGAAAGGGTAATATTTTTCTATATGGGTTCTTTTTCGCAGAAGGGGAAGGCGACCCCTGAAAAAAATTGAAAAATGTATAACACTTATTAACAGACTTGCCGATGAGCTTTTATCCAATGGTATATACAGCCTTCCGAAGACAACATCTGTGTCCTTTCCACTTTCATCTTTTTTGCTTCGAAGCCAACATCAACATTCAATTCCCTCATCCATTTACGGACACCTTCTGTAGTATTATACAGGTTTTTTTCATTATTTTTTTTCTAAGTTTGCTTGCCGGTTGACCTACATCGGTACTTTCATTTAAATACTGTTATAGTGACAGCCGGAACCTTTGAACCGTAATGAGAGCGGGAGGTTTGGCGCCTTAAAATCTGATTCAACCCACCATTTCTTTAGAAATGCCTGTACCAAGTCAGGGTCATTACGGTTTTCAGTTTTCCGGTTGTTGACTGATTTTGTCTGTTTATATAATTATGAGTGTTGACTTTCCCTTTGTAAGATTGTTCGGAGTTCGGTAATTTTGTTATTACCCTTATTCATGTTTATTTTTAGGTGGAAAATACTTTAAAAGACTTCCATCCCTCATAATGTGGTGTAAAATCTTCTGAAGATATATTACACTGATCATCTCTCAGATAACTAGAAATACCAAGGTCATCATAAAGTACAAACCTGACTTCCATCCCCGATAGTGTGGTGTAAAATCTTCTGAAGATATGTTACACTGATCATCTCTCAGATAACTAGAAATACCAAGGTCATCATAAAGTTTCTGTTTAAAGGATTCTGTTAAATCATCCAGTGTTTCCCCAGCAGCTTCAATATACTTCTCCAAAGAAAAATCTGTGATAATATACATAAAGCGATAAAAAAATCAAAAGTTTAACTTTTCAAAAAATGTACTGTGTCAAAAACATTAATTTAAGATAGATTAAGATTATGGTGTTTAATGCCATTTCCCATGATATTTTACTTATTCCGTTGCTGTCAGTTTCATTGGGTATTATGTCAAAGTATATCTTGTGGTGACACATACAATTATACTTCTTACTGACCATTCAATAATTATTCGCACATATATTCGGCTAAATTAAGTTTTTTGTTTCTAAGAAAAGTAATTTATTCAGTTTCCCATACGGAATGATGGTAAAATTTTGTTCAGTATTGGATGTCTGATCGACTCTAAAAACACACATTTTGTAAATTTTCCATACAAGGAACATTTTAGTCAAGATGTCTTTCAGATGGTTCAGTTGTTTGCGGAAAGAGTAATAATTAAAATATTTTCAGTAATGTTAAAGCTTCATACTGCAATAGTGGCCATCTTGAATTTCAGATCAACAAAAGATTCAGAAGGTCATATAAGGAATATTCCAATGATTTCAACATTCCATCACACATGTAGTTTTTGACAAATCTACCAATCAAAAAGCATTATTGGAATAGCCATCTTTTCTAAATCAAAATTAATGTTCAGGACCAACCAAGTAACATTTCTGCCAAGTTCATACCTGTTAACCTCTGGGAACTGCTAGGGGGGATATCTCCCCCCTACCAACTCTTCTAAGGGGGAGATTTTGTGCGTCGCCTTTAAACGCACAAAATTGTACCTTGTAGTTGCATACATGTGATAGAGTTGCTATGCTACAACTGGAGATTTGTAAATTTTTGGCTGGAGATTTGGTCTCATAACTGGAGATTTTTTATCGAGGTATTTGATGCATGTTTTTATTGTTAATTGATGTTTTCTTTTTGCTTGTTTCAGTATTGAACCAACTGCATCCCATTTCAATATATATTGTTTACATTTCTGTCTTATTAGTAGTGTTTCATATGATGAATGAAGGATAAAAACTGTATTTATAATTTATTCATAATCATTCATAATCATAAGGTTATAACAAAGCAATAACAATGAAGACACAATGCTCTGAACAATAAAGTCATAGAGCACTAAAATTAAAAAGTCATTTTGCTGCTGGTGCGTTGGGCAATAGCATACGTTTTGGCATTTTTGTGGTTTATCAATTCCATCCTGGAACTTAGTCCTTAAATAATACTTTGATCGGCTTTGGTCCCAAACAAGCCATAACAACTCAATGTGAGATGAATTCATTGCACGTTTGATCGAAATAAGAAGTTTTCCTCGGCATCAAAGGTTGTCCGACTCCTGTTTGCACAACGGTTTATAACTATTTTTAATTGCCGCTATCACACTTCTAATCATCTAAGCGTGTGCCACAAACCCACTTCCTTATCCCCAATTAACTGTCAATCAGTGGATAATTGTTGTATAATCATCAACACCTTAATTAATGTCCATGACCCAATTTACCTGTAAAGGTGTCAAACAGATCAATAACCGGATATCATTTAAACACCTTTACCATTCGTATCTCTCAGCGTTTTTCATCAGTGTGGGAGTTCCAAATGGGGAATTTCCAGAAATATTGATCGCAAAATGTAGGTCAAGATTTTATTGTACTTGATTTTTTCGTTGGGGGGAGATCGTGCGGGAGATTAATGTCTCCTGCGCATGAGACCCAGTCCATGCGGGAGATAAAGCTCTTACACGGGAGACTCCTGCGAAAAGGGGGAGGGTTAACAGGTATGCAAGTCCACTTCTATTTTTCCCAGTGATTTTAAAGAAAAGGATTGAAACGCAAAAATATAACAGAAGAGATGCAGACAACACTGAAGATGTTGACCATAGCAAAATTATGAAAATACCTCATATGGACTTTTGGACCTGATGAGCTAAATAGAGAACAACTCAACTGCAGGCTGCTACCACTGTAAAAATGTAACTATGAAAGATAGATGAAGAGTGGAATATATACTGTTCTTGTGCAAATAAAATATTTTCTTATGTCCATGTACATCCAACTCCCTTCATGTAAATTAAGTTTACACCTGATGGCAAGATTTTATTTTGGCAGAATATGATTGCAATTTTTTTATGGTAGCACAAAACAATCAAATCATCTTTATATTTTTTTATTTCTAATTTTACCTGGAATAGAAAAGTCAGATTCCCAGTCACACAATATCTTTGGTACCAGTGTATCCTTAAAGAGAACCATGTCATACAAACAGGGACCAGTGGACTCTAAACAAATGCTCAAGTTCATGTCAAATCTGTACTTCCTCTCTACATGTAAATCATCTATCTTGTACCTATAAATGTCCATATGATATTTAATAAATAATTCATGGAAGCTAGTTTGTATCTAGTCTTAACATGGGTAACATTATTTTCGTAAAAATTTTACCACGAGCGAAAGCGAGGGATAAAATGCAACAAAATAACTTCAAATAAATTCAAAACAGTCATTTGTAAAAGCTTCAACTTACCCTATTCTGACAAGTCCTTTAAAATTAAAATGCTCTGTAGTTCCTAAAAAACAAAAAATATAGTAAATCAGTGAAAGAAACTTTTCATTTAATAAATCTGAAGATCTCAAAAATAACACCCAAAATTTGTCATACACTAATAACGAATAACATATTGCAAACTCCCTACGAGAAACTAGGCCAAGACCAATGTACAGACAATGGGTCTGGAAACCTCGAAACAGGGTTCTCAAAATGAGCCGGCGACCGACGATTTTGCCGTTTACTTTCACATTTTCGTCGGTTAATTTTTCTAATCGAGCATGGGTTTTCCAACAATTTTTATGTTTATGTGAATTGTCCTTATCGCATTTTGTTGATCTATATCTTCTTATCGAATACTTTTACTATTGTAATCAACCGAACACTAACAAATCCACCATTTTCTAAATATATCTAACTCCCGGTGACATCACGGTGGGAACTCCAGACTTCGACAACACAACATTTCGGACTTCACTTGGTTCTACTATATAGATGGGCGAAGCTTTCCGAGTGGAGTATTTGCTCATGAAGGATGCGCAGTCGTCACATTCCAAAAGCTGGGATATCCCTTTACAGAACGTAAAAACAAGCAAGGAAATCGATGAAGATTTAACGGTTTTTCGGTAATTTAAAGTTTTCGGATTATTTTCAAAGCGAGAACGTTACTATTTATGCTTGGTAGCATCACTCAAGATCCTATTTTTTGTAGTAAAGCACGAATTTTGTTGCAAGTCAAAAATATTTTTTTCAGGTCTTTGTCGTTGATGATTACGAAAAGATTACTGGACGTTGTGTCCTGTGAATTTAAAAAAAAATGTTTAAAGAAAGGACGTCCTGTGGAAGCAATGAAGGTCCAGTGAAATTTTTATCTACATAGGACCTTCTGTCCTGTTAAAAAAAGTTAAGTTTCACTGGGACTGGATTTAAGTCAACATTCTTTGAGATTTCATTCATTATTCGACGTGAGAGTAATAATCAGATTAAAATATGAGACCTCTAGTTATTTATAGTTATATATTACAACATTTTTCAATTCTTCTTGCAGAAGAGATATTCAGTCGGGAAGCCACGCACAGATTCCGTACCTCCAACAATGGAAAGTCAAATCCCGAAATCAAGGGACGTAACTCTATTTTTTTTTTTTAGACATGACGCTTTACAAGTGAGCGGCCATGCATTGTTTACATCGACACCCCATGTGTTTTTACTGAATATCTTCATAAATAAAACTGAAAGAAGTATTCATTTTTATTGAATCAATTTTTTAAATAAAATTGTAATGTGACTGACGCGTGAATACGTGTATTTATGATATCGTTTGCTTGAAATCAACGTTGGAACTCGGAATGAAATGTTGTAAAAAAAATGGCGCTAGAAATAGACTCTTTAACTAAGTGGAACAATTGCATCCTTTTGGCTGTTTATTAATAAATTTGGTAAAAATAGCTAGAATCACGTATTAGAGTATGGATTATTTGCATATTTCCCCACCATTCGTCACTAGAATTCCATATTTGGATGTAAACAAGAAGCACTATATTTCGAGATTCTAACCAAATATTTCTGGGTTTTTTCATAGATTGATCGATCTATTAGGATGAAAATGTGACTGTTTCTGTTTAAACACGAAAGAACCACTTGACCAATCATAGTCACACATATATAGAGTCATTTTATTCCATTTTTAACAACAAATCTTTCATTTTCGTTGACTCGTTCCATGGCATTAAATGATTTATGGACATGTCAAAATATTGACATAATTAATAAATACATTTTAGAAATAAAAAGGTCTGCATTATAATGTATGATCTTGTCATGCAGAGAATGGTGAAAGGTTATGTTAAATTCACTCTAGATTAACATGGCATAACATAAGGCTACATATTTAGTTCATGTCAAGCATTTACACCCCCCCTTTTTTTTTTTCATTTTCAGTCTGTTTTCCTGAAATACTTATTGATGTGTGTACATGCTACTTTTCAGTGCCAATGGTATTGACAACCTCCAGTTTTAGTTAGTTTTAGATCATTGTAGGTAGATATATATATACAGACTGGACATGGGATGTTTATTTTTTTTTTAACAAGAAAAGCACACGGTCTGAAGATACCAAAGGGGCAAAGTTGCAGATTCTATTAAATAAAATGGATGTTTATTTTCTGTTAGTTTCAGATTCTATGAGTATAAATGCAGTTTCCTGTGATGTTTATTGGTTGAATATTTGAATAAATAAAAATAAAAATATATGATAAGTCTTATATATATATATTCATACAGGTTTGAAAATATATATATATATGTAAAAAAACATATATATATATATTTTCAAACCTGTATGAATATATATATATAAGACTTATCATATATTTTTATTTTTATTTATTCAAATATTCAACCAATAAACATCACAGGAAACTGCATTTATACTCATCTTCTAAAATATCCATGAAGTAAAAAAAAATGGACCAGCATTCCAATTATTTTTAAAGTACATCATCAAACAATGCCATGAGTTTTCAAGACACCTTGTGTCATAAATTATAATAAAGTCATTTAGAAAAGAACTTTTTGATTGTGTAACTTGTGAAACTTCATCTGAAAGGCAAAAGGTTTATTTCAATTTCAATTGAAAACCAGGACTTGTCTTAAACATTTCAAGAATGAATTAAATTTCTGTAAAGAATTTGGCTCAGAAGATAAATTATAATGTGGTACATATTGTTATAACAGTTGTAACACATTTTCTAGGTCAGAAAGTGGAGCTGAAACAAGATCTCAAACTTTTCAATTTCTTATAGATATATTGAACCAGAAACAAGTTGTTGAACAAGTTTCTACAGACATTTAGACCTGTATACACTCCAACATGTTATTGAATTTGTTATTCATGCTTTTTTTTTTTTTTTTTTAGATGAAAAGGTTCTTATGTTGCCTGTTGTTTATGAGAAATATAATTATCTTTTATCTATGAATATTAATGCCGAAATTTATAAATTTTCTTTTACAGAAAAGAATTTTTCAAAATGTGCCCATTTATTAACTTTTTTCCAGTCATTGGAACAAATAAAATAATTTTGTTAACTTCAATTTTAAACAATATTAACCAATACTTGGTTATTTTGCCAACAGAAAACATATTCATTCTATTCTAGTCATTTAATTTACTTAGTGAAATTTGGAATTCTGGTTTGTCCTTTCATGTGAATGCAAGTGTTCTGTATGTGTCTTAAAATTATGTGAATGGTAGTCATTCAATATGCTCTTTTATGTGAATGCTAGTTATTCTGTATGTGTCTTTTATGTGAATGCTAGTCATTTTGTGTCTGTCTTTTATGTGAATGTCATGGTGGAAAAATTATTGAAATCTAAGTATCCATATTTGTAAATGCTGGTAATTTTGTGAATGTCCTGGATAAGAATTATTGCAAACTAAGTACCAATATTTGTAAATGCTGGTCATTATGTGAATGTCAAGGGGAAAGAATTATTACAACTTAACCATCAGTATATGTTATAAAAACTAGTTTGTAGTTGTGTCAAACACATGAATATTCCAAATACATTGATATTTATATTGTGAGATAAACATAAAACTTGGTAGCTTTCATTCAGATAATGAAATTTCCTAATTCCAAGAAAAATATTTGCTTACACCTTTTTTTTTTTTTAAATTTCCCTCAATATAATAGGAAGGGCTAAGATATCTGAATACTATTTTGTATGCCCCTTTTTGTCTCAAGGTTTCACTTTTTTTTTTAGATTTTTAAAAATTTATTAATTTTTTTACATGTTTTCTTTATAATATTTTCATATTTTTTCAATTCACTTAATTTTTGTTTACATGCTTTTATTTTTTCCACACATTTCTTTCTTTCTATTTATATTGTACCTGTTACAAAGTATTGAAATTAAATTAAATTGAAATTATCCCCTGTGCAAGTCTAGTATCATAGATGATTTTTTTTTAATTTGAAGTGATGATAAATAGTAATTCCCCAGTTTAAATTACAAAATGCACAATGTCTAAAACAATATTGCAATAAAAATATTTCAATTAAACTGAAAAATAAGGTATTAATACAAGAAAATTAGAAAAAGACATAAAAATAGACACCCCTTTCCCAAATGAAATATCCTCTTTCGGATGTACGCTTATGTGTCGTTTATTGTTGATGTTAAGAAACACCACCGTTGTGTTCCGAAAGACAATGAATTTCGATGTTTGGCAAATGGTCGATCGATCAAGGTGGGTGTAGCACTAAGTGGAACAATTGCATCCCACAAGACATTGACACTAGTTGTCGGTATGACAATGATCCTAGATGATTTCCTCAGGAAATGTATGTTACAGAAAGCCATCATATTGTTTTAATTAAATTTTCTCTTTTAAATAGAACCACCTTGACATTTGTTTTGAAATTGAGTCCACTTCAAGTAGCAAAATTCGATGTTTGTACACAATATAAATAAAAACTGAAGTGATACAATAATTTTCTATTTATCCATAGACATCTTCCATATATTTTAATTGATTTCAAGCATAAATATTTATTGTAAACCGACGTATTTTAAGCGGAGGGTTGAACGTCATTTTTCATAAAAAATGAAGCGAAAGTCATGTGACTGGGACTTGACTTTGGAGCTCTCCTGTCATGCTGGTTGTCCTACTGATTCTGAGGCTGATTTTGTCATGAAAGTTTCCTGGAAAATTGCTTTGTATAACCTTGTTTTTCACCAGCTGCCACCGATACAACATTATAGTATATTTTACAAAAAAAATGCCTTTCAGAGTACCAAAAATTTTAGGAGAATTCAATGGCAAAATATGCTCAGAATGCATCTCCTATAATCTAGAATTTCAAAATTTTCCTGTACCCCCCGCTTACCAGAAAGGGGTGAAACCCCCCTCTCGGGCTCTCCCCCACTTGTGCCTGTGGCACTCGGTTCGTGTCTCCAGCACTCAACTCTCCCCCTACTTTATAAATTGAGACTCCTACTTCAATTCTTTTTGAGAACCCTGCTCTAAAAGGCCTGAAAAAATTATTTTAGTTTATTAAATATTTAGACAGATAAACATGTTTGAAAATGCTACTCAAACATTTTGAGATAAGTTTACAACTCAGTATAATAAAACATGAATATGTTTTCATTACTCCAACTACTGTCACCATTAATCATGACTGCCACACTGTTAAAAGTAAGCATATTCATACCATAATTAAAATCAATTAATTTTTATATTTTTTTTTAAAACACAAAAAAGTTCTGTGCTTACTCAGAGTGTGCTTTATTACTCCCAGGGATGTTTGATACCATTTTTTGGCACCCGATATAACAATTCCCCATACAGAATGTTGTCGGTCCTTGCAGGCTCTCTATCTCTGTAAACATCTCAATTTTACAAGATTCTTGTAAAATATTAATATACTCTAGATTTTGCTTCTAATACGCTATTCGTCTTTTTTGCATATATCTTTAGTTTCGACGTGAAATATGATTTTATTTGAGGCAAAATACCATTTTAAAAAAGCTATATTTATAGGGATTATATTTTTGTGAAACGTTTTCCTATTCTGAGTAATTTGGTTTACTTATTCATCTGATAAAATGTCAACATTAGATACAATTGTTAAAGATTATGACAAGAACATCGTGTTGAGGGACTGTCAAAGGCAAGCTTTTGAATATCTACATAAAAAATTGTCACATGATCACGTGTTTTGGGACTACTTTTGAGACGTTTATAGAGATAGAGAGCCTGCAAGGACCGACAACTCTGTATGATAGATTGCCGATATAAGTGATATGAAGGTAAAAATAAAATAAAATGAGCTTTAGAAAAAGAAAAGACATTTTCTTCATTCTTATATTCCAACTTACTTCTTCTAATTCAGTCTTTTTTTTATTTTTTTTTAACTCAAGTATATAACTTGATGGGAATATCAATTTGTATGCATTATGATGTACAATACTGTTTGTCTAAGTTTTGGATTTAATCTTTTCAAGACATGTCCTTACTTCCATAGCCGTTAGATCGGACCTAGTGTTGACAGTCTGGATGTCTTCACTAGTGTGGCTGGTGACTTCAGGATCACCAAATATAACATTCATTAAAGCTAAACATGTTTTATCACGTTTGTCCAAAGGGTAAAAAAAAAACTTTTTTGTACTTGTTTTGCATGCAAACTTTTGTATATTTTCAGGAAACAGAAAAGTAACATCAATCTATGACTGAATTCAGCAGAAGACATGCCTAAAACATTAATGAAGTTTGTCTATCTTCTATATCTTGCAAAATATAATGTGCAAGCTCAGGCTTATATGTTACAATACAAGTTATGCACTTGCCTACTAATCAAATGGACTAGTGTATGTGTATTTTAGTGATTCATGTGGTCATTTCTACAACTTACCAAACTCGTAATCAGTCAGATTGATAGGATCCATCTTTAACTTTTCTATTCCCAGAGTAAACATATTGTCACAGGTATTCAGGTCAATATAGGTATGGAATGACCGATGTAAGAAATCTACTTCTATACAACAATCTATAGCTGTACAGTGTGACGGAATGAAGCAGGAAGCTGGAATTGTTAGGTCTGTCAGAGGCACAGTCAATGGACATTCTGTAAATGAAATAAGCAGCAGTATGTAGAAACTTTTTCTATTTTTTATGCATAAATAATTTACATATATAAATGAATCTTCTTTTACACATTGGAAACAAATTGAAGTAACAGCACTTTAATTGCTGTTTTTTATTCTATTTCCATGCAGAGATGAACGTGCTCATTAATAATATAAAAGAGAGGAAGCAACCTATAATGCCCTTATATAATTATTTTCTAGCTGTTTGAACCAATTTAGAACGCATTCAAAGTATTTTTTATCAATAAGATGAAATCTGCTAATCAGAGGAAAACTTTCATGGTAGGGTATTCATCATGAGCATATGTTATACCCTTAGGTGATTGTGCATGTTCCCCTGGGAACCTTTAGCAGTACTTTTTATTTCTACAGAAATAACCATAATGTTCCCATCAAGTACTTACTAGTAACATGTTATCATACAAGACTTGCTAACATTAAATTATGATTATTACCATTCTTCCAACCCTTGATTGAAGGACTGTAGATTGAACTTGATCTTTGACACTGAGTATCTTGTAACAGATGACCTAATCCCAACTCTTCCAGAAGTTTGGCAGCCATCATTTTTGTCAAGTCATTTTTATTTGGCAATGACAATTTGTCTAAATGTGATTGCAATGAAAAATCTGAAAAAAAACCCAATTTTTTTCAATTAAGATCTTATACTGTTTCATAAAAACTGACATCGTAGGAATGATTTTACTGTATTATTTAGGGCTGTTTAGCGAACACAAATTTTTCTTCTGTCCCCCAAAATAGTTAATGCAAACTTATATTCCCACATAGGTAAAAAGATTATTGAAGGTATTGATATTTCCAGAAACAAGTCTGTTACGGGTTCTGGCAATGATCATTGAAGAAGAGGATCATCAGAATGCTTTATTCATAGTCGAATGTGATCATAATGTTAATATTACAAATTAACACAGATCTTGATTACTTGAAAAAAAAAAATAATGAAAACCTGAAAAGGTTTAAAAAAGACTTTGCTAGTTAGATCATATTTAAATGCTCATCCCTAAAATAATTTCATACTGTGTTGTATCCTATTTCATTTCAAAGGTTTCAAGTTTATTTTCATGTCTTATAAAATCAGGCACCCTGACAAAGCTATCCAAAAATT
Organism: Bathymodiolus septemdierum; assembly: GCA_963383655.1. Taxonomy (NCBI): domain Eukaryota; kingdom Metazoa; phylum Mollusca; class Bivalvia; order Mytilida; family Modiolidae; genus Bathymodiolus; species Bathymodiolus septemdierum. The sequence continues at coordinate 99,069,080 of OY726517.1, read as the reverse complement.
CTAGTCCGAATCTCTTTGAAGAAATTTATATTCTTACTGTGTCAAAATTGAGAATAGAGGGTGGCTTCAATTGGCTTGTGGTTTCAGAAGAAGCTATATCAAATTGAGAAGTTTCAAGACAAACCTCATGATGGACACTAAAGAATGACAAACACTCACATTGCATTTGACTAGAAATTACCTGGGATGTAAAATCCAGTGTTCCAGTCACAAGGGACTCTGAGGATAAGAGTATCATGTAAGAGTACAGATCTATACAGTACTGTATTGTCATCTAGTTGTATAGTAACAATAAGGTTTACTCTGAATTCATTCTGATCATTGGTATTGTCTATAGTATAGCTGCAACAGAATATTATTTGATTATTAGACAGAAAACATTGAAAACACTATGTGAATTTTATTTCTTTTTTCTTTGTTAAGAGACTATTTAATTTCTTGCATGGCCACGTGATACATTGTTAGCATAACCAATTATTAAGAAAGTATAAGTATACCTCATATTGAATTCACAAATCAAATACAGCAAGTCCACCTCTCATAAGGATGCCTCTTCTGCATTGAAAAAGTGGTCATATAAGAGGGGTGGCCTCTCTTCAGGGGGGATAATTTAGTAATATTTTACTTCCTCAAAACATCTGAAATCTGGCCTAATAAGAGGTGTGGCCTTTGGTGAGCATGGTTTTAATAGAGAGGAACTACTGTACTAAACATTTATCCCAACTAAAGAACCTGAAACACCAACTGATTTTTTTTTGTATTCTATTATCAAGAGATGATATATGTAACATTCAAATCCATAAATAATATTTTAATTTTGGTACAAAACTAATATTTGTCAGACATTTTTTGAATGATGGATAATATACAAAATCTAAGTGTCAAGGAAATTCTGTCATAATACAATCTTTTGAGAAATATTAAACATGCAAATATATTTCTTCCCATTATTATCTTACTAAAAAAATGAAAACAGATAAAAATATACTTAATTCTAACTTAATACTGTAAAAATTACACTTTAAATAAAGTTTGCAATAATCTATAGAAAAATAAAATAAATATAATGACAAACACTTACTCTAAAATTACAAAATTTAACAGCCTGAATTTGCCACCAATATCTACAAAGATAATAGGTAATTGCATATAAGTCAGAAATAAAATGTATGGGCGAATCACTTTTTGAAACAACAAAATTGAACTTCGCTCACCTTTCATTCTACTTTGAGGAAACGTAATACAGAACCGTCCATACATGTAGATGCTTCCCACCAAGTTTCGGTTCATATGGTTAAGTGGTTTCAAAGGAGAAGATTTTTTGGAAATCGATCAATCAGAAACAAGAATCGCATGTGGTGGCCATGTTTGCGAACCGATCGGGACGAAATGAGCAATCTTCATAGAGGACATTCCATAGATGTTTCTTTCCTACCAAGTTTCGGTGGTAGCCATGTTTGTTAACCAATCGGGACGAAATGAGCAATCTTCATAGAGGACATTCCATAGATGATTCCTACCAAGTTTCGGTTCATTTGGCCAAGCGATTTCAGAGGAGAAGATTTTAAAAACTTGGCCAATCAGATACAAAAATTGCCTGTAGTGGCCATGTTTGGTAATGAATCATAACAAAATGTGCACTCTTTAGAGAGGACCTTCCAAGTTTCAGTTCATTTGGCAGAGGGTTTTCAGAGGAGAAGATTAAAATGTGAAAAGTAAACGGATGACAGACGACAGACACCAAGTGATGGCAAAAGCTCATATTGCCTTTGGCAAGGTTTGCTAAAAAGAATATTAAAATGTGAATACCTACTTGTAATGCATAGAATAAACATTTTATACTATATCAGCATTAGTTAATTTCTAAGGGAGATAATGGCAAGAGTTATCTTTCTTTTAACAGTTTAGGCAAGAGTTATCTTTCATTTAACAGAGGAGAAGATTTGTTTAGAAATCAACCCATCAGAAACAAGAATTGCCTGTGGTGGCCATGTTTGTTAACCGATCGGGACGAAATGAGCAATCTTTCTAGAGGACCTTCCATAGATACTTCCTACCAAGTTTCAGATCAATTGGCTTTGCGGTTTCAGAGGAGAAGATTAAAATGTGAAAAGTTAACGGACGACAGACGCCAAGTGATGGCAAAAGCTCACATTGCATGGGAATGTAAAAACATACTTATGATACCCCCGCTCTTCGGCAAACAGGAAGTAGGAATCTGACGGATCATGAAACGCTTCCCACTATATGGGGTACCTATATAAAGCTTGTGACCAAATATCAGATTTCTGCCATCAATAGTTGCTGAGAAAAATGTGACTAAAAATGGGCATATACAAAATGTATGTTCAATGTGTATAAAAATCAACAAAGTCGGAAAACAGGAAGTAGGAATCTGATGGGTCCAAAAACGCTTCCCACGATATGAGGTACCTATATGAAGCTTGTGACCAAATATCAGATTTCTGCCATCAATAGTGGCCGAGAAAAATGCGACGAAAAATGAGCATATATGTTCAATGTGTATGCAAATCAACAAAGTCGGCAAACAGGAAGTAGGAATCTGATGGGTCTAAAAACGTTTCCCACGATATGGGGTACCTATATGAAGCTTGTGACCAAATATCAGATTTCTGTCATCAATAGTTGCTGAGAAAAATGTGACGAAAAATGTGCATATATGTTCAATGTGTATAAAAACCAACTAAGTCGGCAAATAGGAAGTAGGAATCTGACGGGTCCCAAAAACGCTACCCACAATATAATATACCTATATGACGCTTGTGACCAAATATCAGATTTCTGCCATCAACAGTTACTGAGAAAAATGCGCCGAAAAATATCTTGGATGGACGGAAGGACGGATAGAGGTAAAACAGTATGCCCCCCTCCCCCTTCGGGGAGCGGGGGTATAATAAAATAGTAGGTTGACTTTAATTAGTAACAAAAGATAATGATGTAAATCAACATGACAGACTATCCAATATTACACTTAGACACACTAATTAAAGTAAAGGAACATAACTTTTATTGCTGCTCTACATTTGAGTCACAATGGAATCTTCAATTATGATAACTCATACCCTAAAATGAGTGTGAAACAGCCCATAGCTTGCAGTTTTAAAGGTTATATCTTTATCATTTTTATATTTTTTGGTGTATAGAATTTTTTTGAAAGTACAAGTTACAGTATTATAAAAAAATACTTTTCTTCACATACCAAGGGTATAATTAAAGACTGATAAATCTTGTTTTAATTTCTCCACTACAAAGGATATTTTCCTGGAGCAAATGTCAATATCTAATTCTAGATGTATGTTTCTCTGTAAGAAGTTAACATGGACACAACAGTCTACAGTAGTACAAGTCTCAAGTATTCTACAGCGGAAGTCTGATGGCAGGTCTGGTAATGTCATGTTAATTAAATCTAAACATTCTGAAATAAAATAAAAAGCAAAAACTTTCATACAGATTTAAATTTGTAAATGTGACATAAATATTTGTTGTTATAAGATAAATCCTACTTGGTGATTGAATGTTAAAACTATAGCCAAAGATAGCAGCCAACTTTGGTTATTATTCATGCAGAACAGGCAATTGCAACATTTTTACACACAAGAATGTGGGTGACAAATTTCTATAAAATAAGATCAGACACTATATCACTATATAAGTAATGCCTCATTATTGCACAAGTACATATACACTATCTTAGTACCCTCTGGAATTTGTGATTTGCCAAAAAACACAAATGTAATAGTCATTCTTTTATCTTTCGATACTATTTGTCCATGTCAAATTCTAATGTAATTATTATATAACACATATTTAATTGGCTGATGTTTTTGGTTTAATCCACAGTTGACACTTAGTAACTAAGGGTTCTAGGTGTGAATGAGCTGACATATTGAATTCTTGAAATCCAACATGTTTATTAATACAATATGATAGAAAATAAAGACATCGACTACCTTTAATATAATTCCTTCTTAGATTTTATCCAAATTTGCAGAGCAGATGTTGCAAAATAACGTCCAGTGTTTAAGTTCTATGCTGAAAATTTTCATATGATGTAACGATTTCTATGACATTTATGAATAAGCCATTGACGATATAGTGCAGCACTTTAGTTTTGTAATTATTAGACCCTGTCTTACGATCAATTAAAATATTTTTGTCTTGCATTAGAATATAAATAATACTATTATATTTGAAGAGTTACAGGGGTCATTTGGGGAATAAATGATCCCATTTATTCCTAAATCATAAAGTCATCCAATATAAACTGTAGTGGAAGGTGCAAATGATGCCTCAATATGGGCAACAAATTAATCTGTATTCGATATACAATAGACATTTACAAAAAATGATGATGAAGTCTGCTGAATGATAACAACAGCTCACATTCATTCAACATGAGTTACAAAAATATAAACAATACAAGATCTGACCATTTTTCCATCCATCCACAGTGTCTGTGTAGTCCTCAAGATCACACTGTGGAGTCTGTAGATAGTTTGTTACACCCATCTTTTCTAAAACCTGAGATAATATGATGTCTTCAATGTTGTCAGACACTGTCAATCCACTGTTTTCAAGGAAATTGGTGGGTGAAAAGCCTAGGAAATATAAAAAAAAAAGTCATGATAAGTCTGTAGAAAAGCCTGTATATACTACATGTAAGTATTAGTTTGATAATCTTGTAATTAAGGGTGTATATACAATAGTATTAATGTAGTAATTCCTCCTTCATAGACTTACAAGTGTGTATAAAGTCTTGTTAGATTCTGATTACTAATTCACTATACCAATACAGCAGTCCCCTCTTTTAAGGCCACTCCCACGAAAGGCTACCTCTACTATCAAACTAGATTTCAGATGCACTGAGATATTAAAACACTATTAAATTATCTCCAATAATCTGTCTAGTTTAATAGTATTAAAGACATTATGATATGCATGAAACAGTTTTTTCTTTTATCTATATTATAGAGTCAAGGAAAAATCAAGTAATATACTATTTGTAACCCATTGTTTAAAGAACCACCAAGATTCATCTCATTCAACACCATTTTGATACAAGCCATCGATTCAAAAAAAACATTAGAAAAATCATTCGAAAGAAAATTTTACAAATGGAAATCACAATACAACACATATAATTAAACAAACTAATCATTTATTTTCTTAAAGTAGTGTATTCTACAAAGTTAAATCATTAAAATAAATACCAGAGAAATCAGTATTCCAGTCACATCCTACTTTAGGTAGGTGAACACCTTTAAGAATGTCCCAGTTTATAATACAAGGTTCTACAGGTTCTATACAGATTGTCATCTTCATATTAACTACATACTTCTTCTCTCCTTCAAAATTACTGATGGAATATCTGTCAAATCAAAATTGTAGGTGTGAAAAAATGTTTAATTTAAAACTTTAGTAACAAAGAAAACAATATTTCAGATAATATATCTGAAAGTATTACAGATACAGTTCTTCATCAGTTATTATAGCAAAAATTTGTTGTTTTTATTCATGAGCACAACATTTTATTTTGTGGACATTTTTCCAGTTTGATCTTATCTAATAAAAACGTAGATATCAAATTTAGTGTGCATGACACGTTTCTGGAATACCTTCATCAGTTACGCTCAAAATCGAAAGATTGGATAGCCAAATAATTTAAATTTTGGGAGCAATAAAACCAAAGGGCTTAAATAGGATAGCTAAATTCGATGAAGGTCACCTGTGCCTGAGGGAAGAGAACCTTAGTCCAATTCCATCTAGGTAAAAATCCTACTCATTTATCAGTCATTGGCAAAGCTTAAACATATGTATATTTTGTTAATGAAATCTGTAGGCATATATCAACTTAACTGCTTACAGTGATGGATACATAGGCATGTCAGTGTCATCTATATAATAAATCGTCTGTTTAAAGTAGACAACACCAACAAAATTGTATAATTTTGCATTGTTAAAGTTACACTATGTTGAAACTCTCTATGAAAATGTTTTCAAAGATAGAACACCAGACTCTGAATATCAGGCTGAAAGAGGATAGCTAAGAAACAAATTTGTCATTAAACTTGCAAACTAAAAGTTTAATGGCTAACAGACGGCTATGCTGGGTGCAGCATGGCTTGACCACAGCAAGTAAACAAGGGCTTCCTCCTGCACTTTTATTGAAATCAAGATTTACACTCGAAAACAATAACTGACAGAGAAAACATCTGAAATATTACCTGAATTGTCACGTTGTCTAGATGGACAATGACAACAGACCAATAACATACTATGACCTCAAAATATTTACAGTCGTATAAAATTAATAATCGGCTAAATTGCATTATTGATTAATGTGTTTTGTGAGGTCACAGAATAGAACACCTACTTGAGTGTGATGAGTTTGCTCAGCATTATTTCATGCACTGTGTCTGAAATAAAAAAAAACCAAATGTGATTTGTGATGCAATACTTGTTTGGAAAGCAAAGACACAATAAGTAAACTACATGTATATTAGGTCGACAACACACCATGTAAAATATATTTCCTGTAGACTGTTATCGAAACATTTTTTTTCTGCAAGTAATGTTAATATATGCAAAGTATTGCAATCAAAAATATAAATAAGACCTTTAACCAGATTTTCTATGGCTAAGAAATTTAATGCCAAATTTTTCAACTATAACAAGACTAGATAAAACAATGTATGATGTTTATTTTAATTCCAGATATGTATTCTGGAATAAAATGAAACAAGTCCATTAGAGTAACATTATGCAGATGCTTAAATCTAAGATGACTGTTTGAGAGAGTGATTCTTGTTTAACACCAAATAAACAGTTTTCAGCTATATATCATGACGAGAACAAGCTACATTTTGATGAGATGATAATGATGTCCACTTTGTACTAATCCAACACTCTTATCTCATCACAACATCAGTCCACAGCTGAGGCCCGAACACATAATCTACCACACTAGAGGAGAGGATGCTTGAATTTATACTAATTAAATTAATGCATTAGACTCTTAACTAATATCAAATCAACATACCAAATTCAAAACTAAAGTAGGCTTCATCAAGGCCAAGGTTTTCTATTCCAATTTTGAGTCTGTGAGAACATGCATCAAGCAACAAGAAAACATGAAATGTACGACCAATCTGTGAGATCTCTACACAACAGTCTATACCAGTACAGTATTCTGGTACATAACAGTTCAAACTTCCTCCTAAATCTGGTAGCTCAATCTGTTTAGGACATGCTACAAAGTACAGGAAAAATATAAGACAGCAGTAGTATTTAAGGACGACTTGCAAAACATTTCTCCTATTATTATTGTGCTTAACCAGTTAAAGTTTCAGGATATTAAACACTTGAAAATATATATTATGCTTTGGTCATAGGAGAAAAATATTCCCCTTCTGCTACAAGAGGATTATGCTATTCTCTTCTTGAGATAACTACATTTTAAAATTTTAATCTCAAGTGAATAAATACTGTAAAGGCTATTCCAGTAAAAAATCCCTAGGGGGGGGGGGGGGGGGGGGGGGTGTGGAACACCACTTATTTTTAGACCACCCACCTATAGAAAAGAAAAAAAAAATTATACCCACCACCAACAAAACTTAGTGTCTCCTACAGAAAAAATTGACAAATCCTGAATTAAATAATTTCAATATTTGAAACCTTACCCTCAATTCTAGCAGGCTTCTGACATGCATGTACAAAAGAATGCTTAATCCACAAAATTATTACTGACATATTTTATTGTTCATTATTAAACAGAAATATTGGACCCTTTATGTCAGATTTCTTATAAAGTGAGAATTCTGGCAGCAACCGGTACTGAAACTGATGTACAAGAAGATAATAAGAACAATTTAATCAACACAAAGGATAGTCAAATTTCTGTACATCAAATAGGAACTATGCAACAGAAAAGTGTGAATTTTGTATGGACTGCCCAAACAAAATTGACCTGTAAAAACTATTTTTCTAATAATCTACAGGAAGTGAAGTGGGTAATATGAATATTTTCTGCAAAGAAAAAAAAATAATTTTTGTGATTTTGTGAATTTTTGGAAAACATTTTTATTTTATACAAGGGATTTGTATTTGAATTTATATCTGCATGTATATTTTAATAAAATTCATATAAAAAATGGAAAATATGTTGTTTTTACTATGTCCTGACCTGATGAAGCCCATCCCACCTGGTTGAAGTTTTGTCAGTCACTGCTTTATAGTACATTTCCTCGTGTATTTTTTGGACCGATCATTTACATGCAAGTTGAAAACTTCAGCATGAAAATATTTTTAGAAAGAAAAAAAAAACATAGCCACCCTTTCAAGCTAGATGATCAGACCGGTGGAATAAATCTCATATGAAATTTATTCCTCTGGAACTTATTTTGGCTTACACTTAGTCACACACCCCCTTTTTTTCAGGTATGTTGTCAATTTGTGGATAAATATCTGAATGTGATGTATAAAAATGGTCACGAGTTAATATGGCTTGCTGTCTTTGATTCTCCTATAACCCTAATACAGGGATCGTGACGTTATCCAGATTTATAGACTGGGAAGAAGAAACACGCGATGACGGTGTTTCAATTTTTAATTTGTCAATGCTTGCCTTTGTATTAATTTTATTATCATAAAAGGATGGCTGTTTTACATTGACTGTCTACTCATGCCTTTCATTTACCTTGGAATGTTTGTATTAGGTCTTTTAGACCAATATTGCTTAGAAACTGTGCCACTTCCATGCTGGTTTTTTTTTCTTTTTTAAATGCGCACGCACATCAAAGGGAAGCAATTATCTATTTCCGGAAGATAACTCTTGCCCATGTCGGAACAAAATCAACTCTGCGGTACTGGCGACGAAAAATGATACGATATTTCGATTCTGTTTATCCATTGATTCGGAGAATAATTTATTTGTACTGCCCAAAGGGTAAAACATTTCACACCTCACTGTGTTAGCCGTCGACAGTTTTTTGCATTAGCTAACGTGGCTAATATGAAGTAATTTCTCTCAGCCACAAAAGTATTCACTTAGCCACATTGAACAAAGACAAAAAGCATTATAATTTTTTAAAAGTTTAATAATTAACAGTTAAAGTTTAATGAATTATAAACCCAACAAAATCTAACAAAATTAAGGTTTAACCTAACAAGATCTAGCAAAATTGCACAGTTGAACTAAGTAAACAGGTAAACATATATCTCCACCTACATTTTTGTAAATACATTAAAAATTAGTAGACTGGAAAAAATATGAATGACAAAATTATAATAAACAATAAATAATAAAGTAAAAAATGTAATAATGACTAAATAAAAGAGTGAGATGTGAGTTTTCTTTCAAGAAGGTCAGAGGGAGAAATTGAAGACAGCAGAGAGAAGTGGGGGGACTTCTGGGATAAGTTAATGGCGATAATTCGAAACAATGCTTTGCGACCTGTCTGAAGTTACCCTGCCCAAATTTAGAAATTAGTAAAAAGTTGTCTGATCTGTTTTGTTCTGTGTGTTTTTTTATTCATAATTGCCTAAAGAACATCTATTTAATGTCAAATATTTATTTGTGTCTACCTTGACTATTGGAGTCTAGCATACCAATGAATTTGTATATGTACCGCCCCTTTCCTTTTGAAATATTACTGTGCTTTGATCTTATGTCACACAAATTGTAATAAGTCATATTTGTGTAGTCTCCAGCAGAAGATAGATGACCCTGCCAATTTGATCAATGCTCCAACTATATAGCTAGGGAATGAAAATATAGCACAAACATATATTGACAAAGAGTCAAAAACTGATGCAAGTAAAGGTTGTAATTATTATTATTAGATTGCACCAATGGAATAAAACTACTGTCTTTCAAAGTCAATTTTTCAATTGCAGAGGTATTAACATTAGTTTAAACATATTTAAACTAATGTTAATACCTCTACAATTAAAAAATATTAACATTCACACGTGTCTGCAATGTAAACAGTTCTATAAATAGATCGCAATTTTAAATTCCAATCGGATTTGGATCGATAAAAATCCGAAACGTCCCTCTGCATATTTGGTTTCAACAAATTTTGAATGGCAAACCTTTACATATATATGAACATATTAAATGTGAGAATTAAGATTTTATTTCATAGAAATGAGAAATAAATAAATCAAAATTTGCTTGGTTAAAAGTGGCTTCGCCATGCCTTTTCCCCAATGTCAATAAATTAAACTGAAAAATAGTTGATCGAGAGTCGAAGGAAAATAATCGATCAAGAAGACCAGGTCAAAAACTATATTTTATTAATCAATTTCGGACACAGACCTAAAAATCCCGGAATCAAAAGCTAAACCAATCATTATTGCGAGAATTCCAGAAAGACTACATAACCACACCGAATTTCCGTACGACTTTAATATTACTTTTCTTTATTTTTGTTTTCGCCACCGTGGCTATTATTAAAACGGGAATGAAAATCTTCTTGCCACTTTCAAGTTGGATTAGCATTTGGCGACATGGCGATCGCTTAGCGCTACCACAGGCTCATTTCTGAATCCCCCCCCCCCACCAACACAAATTATTTAAATTTACCACCCCCACCCTCCAGAATAAAAAGAATCAGTTACCCCCCCCCACCTATAGTAAAAAAAATCTTTGGCATTTCGCCCCTCCCAGGTAAATTTTACTGGAATAGCCCTAATCCATTGGTAGCAGAAGGATAATCTATTTATCTGACCTTTTTAGTGCTCATTATAACTTTCAATTTCAAGATGGACACAAAGATGTATTCGGAGATACAATCAAACCTTACTTTAAAGGAAACATTATAAGTAAATTTTATTTGAAATTGTATTCTTAATTACTGAACTGACCTTGAATTTTAGTCCTCATATATTAAAATAGGAAACAAAAGTTATAATAAACAGTCTACTAACCTGCTTTATGCCATCCCTTTAAGAAATAGAGAATGCCATTGAACAATATCTGACAGGGGAAATAATTCTAAAAAAAAAAAGCCCCAACATCCAATAAATGTGATTTTTATCACATAATTTACAAACTATTTTTAAACTTTCTAGCAATTGGTCAACTCAATTGTATACGATGATTGCAGTTTAAAAAACAGATAAAAATGTGCCAACTATTGAGACAATTCCAGCCAACTGTCTCTCATCTAAATAGATTTGAATCCAATAAAGGTTTTATGAGAAATGTATATCAAAATGTATATCTTATAACCATCTTTAATTAGTCAACATACAGGATTTCCAGCCATTGTTGTTAGGATTGTACTGTGATGATTGTCTGTTACAAGGTGTATCTTGCATCCACTCAGATACACCCAGTTTTTCCAGTAATAAATCAGCTGCATAAGAAGGAAGTTGCTCCTTAGCATCTAACAACAAATTTTCAGTCAATTCTTTCAAAGAAATATCTGAAATAAATTAAAGATCATACAATGAAAATATAAGAATAAAATGACTATTTTCATCAATGCAGTCCATTCTGACAAATATAATGCAAAGAAAATAAATTATTTGAAATCTCAAATCACCTAAATCTAAAAAAGTTACCTCAAAACAAAAATTCAGCAAAAATTACAAATGTTTCAGAAATACCCAGAATATATGTTAAACAACTCATTGCTATATACCTACTACTTAAACTTTTGTTCTAAAAAACAAATGTATAAGTAATGGGTATTTAAAGAAAATGTCTATTTTAGTAAAGGTGGCCATCTTTGATGGAAGGCAAGGTTATTGAAGTTTTGAAACAGGAAAATCCAAGAATTCGTCTAATAAGTTGGATAAAATTTGGTTCAATGGTTTCAGAGGTGATATTGAATCTAGATATTTCCATGCTTAGTGGTGTCGGCCATTTAACCAAACATGGCTAGAAGGGTCTTATTTGGCCTTTTTTAAAAAGTGTGTCCAACCGCTTCATTCACCTTGTTTGGACACAATTTTTAAAAAGGGCCAAATAAGATCCTTCTAGTCAAGTTTGGTTAAATTGGCATGTATTTCTATTTTCAGGAACGGAAGTTGTATTTGTAGGCTAAAGGAACCAACCGTCTGATAACATTTTTAAAGATGACCAACAAAGAACTTTTCTGTCCAAGTTTGGTTAAATTGGCACTGTGGTTTTAGAGGAGAAGTCAATATAATAAAAGTTTATGGACGGTCGACAAACAACGAACGCCAAGTAATTGCAAAAGCTCACATGACCTTTAAAGTCAGGAGAGTTAATAAGTTAAATAATAAAGTAATTTTCAATACATGTACAAAAGACAAAGAAAGATTATTATCTACCAGGTCTAACTTGAAGACACATGCTTTATTAAAGTCTCTGATTAATGTATACAAACCTCCAAATGACATGTTACTGTTCAAGTTACATAAAGGTTTGGGTAATCTTGCACTTTTCAGGATATTTGAATTGAACACACAAGGTCCATTAGCTTCAAAGCATACACTGATGTCTATGTCAACAACAAACTCCTTTTCCATTGATAAATCCTGTATCGTATAACTGAAAAAAGGTAAAATAGTTTTTATACAAAATAACTAAAATCTGTAATATCAAAACACAAATCATAGATCTAAAATCATGTCAGTTAAAAGGTTACATTAAAAATCATACAAGCTATATATATATATTATATTTCACATATTTGGTTTGGTTTATGGTGTTTAAACGTTACTTTTAACAATATTGTAAATCCAACTACAATACGACCACAACCACGACGACCCCCTCACATATTTGTAATTCTAACAAAACATCCAATCAATACTTACCCTTATCATACTTTGAAAGCCTTAATGCATTGTTAGAAAATTGATATATATAACAAGTATTTGACTTTAAGTAGAAAGAAATATTTTACTTCCATGAAATTAAACACTTTTTTACATTCACAATTTTATTTTACTCCAGCAAATACAATCATCAACAACATTGTCAATGATATAGAGTGAAACTTGGCTAAACAGAACCCTGAATAAAATGGAATTCTGCATAAATGGAACTTTAAATATAGTCTCAAAGTAGGAAATCTTTGATAATTTAACCTGTATAAATGTAACACCAATCTATTCTGAACAAAAAAGTTGGTCCCAAAGGTGTTCGGTTTAGACAGGTTTCTATATAATTCATTTATCCCATTCCCAGTCTACAATAATTATATAATTCTTATTAATGACTCACTCAATTCTAAAAATGTTCATTAATCTGAAGCTCTTTTTCTGACCAAACTGGTACTGTAACAAAGGTATGTCAAAGGTCAACTTCTCAATACCAGCTGTCAGTCTATAGTTACAGGCATCAAGATTGATATAAACATTGACAGATCGACTGATTTGTTCTACGTCTATACAACAGTCTATTGCAGTACAAGTCTCAGACAGGTAACAACTCATAGATTTGTGTATCTTGGGCAGGGTGAACGGAAGTGTATTCTGACAACCTGAAAAATATAATATATAAACTCAACAGCAATGCACATCTAAGACAGGTAAAACAACTCATAGATTTGTGTATCTTGGGCAGGGTGAACGGAAGTGTATTCCGACAACCTGAAAAATATAATATCAAAACTCAACAGCAATACACGTCTCTCACAGGTAACAACTCATAGATTTGTGTATCTTAGGCAGGGTGAACGGAAGTGTATTCTGACAACCTGAAAAATATAATATATAAACTCAACAGCAATACACGTCTAAGACAGGTAACAATTCATAGATTTGTGTATCTTGGGCAGGGTGAATGGAAGTGTATTCTGACAACCTGAAAAATATAATATATAAACTCAACAGCAATACATGTCTCAGACAGGTAACAACTCATAGATTTGTGTACCATAGGTAGGGTGAATGGAAGTGTCTTCTGACCACAGGCGCATGGGGCATGGATTGCGTTTCCTCCTCCCCCTTTTTCAAAATTTTCATATAAATCATTCCTTTTTCAAAATTTTCATAATCATTCGTTTTTCTTCATTTGACAATATCAGTAGACGTCATACATCATGAATAATATGTGTATTCTGTGTCCACAGTTTTTCGACTGATACAGTGTAAGAGAGAAGCTAAGCAACTCCATTTTCATATTTCGCGCCATATCACTCACCTCGGTTGGGAAACGCCCGTGTTTTTTTTACACTTTTTACCTTGTCTACATATGGCACTGTCGTATTAAACTGTTTCTAAGACACTTACCTAATTGCCCATGTTCGAATTTCAGTCGGTACGGCAATCTTTTCCAAGAAATCTCGCCGAGAATAGCGAAGCAGCTTCGTTTCTAGGTCAAACTACATCATATTAGACGTAAGTGCAAGAACGGTAACCCTGGGTTTTTTACGAATGGATTACCTGCAATAAAAAACCCAGATGCACTCCGAATGTTTTTGTGGAAAATATAAACCGCTGAAAAAACATAACAGCAGACAGATTGTTTCGTAGAAATGGCACAACGACCATCTGAATATGGAAACATTGAAATAATTTGATGGTAAATAACTGTTCAAAAAGAAATTCAAACTGAAAAATAGATATGATTGAATGGTTAGAACTGAAGTCAAAATTTCAATGAAAAAGAAATATTCAGCTTGCCTCTACTTCAAATTATTAAAATCATACCCAAACATATACATATACATGTACAACTAAAAAAAAAAAAAAGAAGAAAATAAATAAATAAAAAAAAACAAAGGAAGAAGAAGCTGAGAACAGCTATTGAATGGGACGATGGCATTTTACCTCCTTCCTCAATAAAAGGGCTCCCAACTGATAAAAATGTGCAAGGAAGCCGGAGGGACCATTTAACTAAGGGGGCTATTTCTTTTTCAGGGGTAAAAAATAAATAACTTATGTAACTATTTGAACGTGAAATAATAATTCATGAACTTCATTTTTCGCACATCCTCGCGAAGAAGGCGAAAATTAAATACCCACCAAAATAACCACTTATATGGTAAAATAAGATTTTTTTTTCTGGATACCAACACTGATTTCTGTCACTGCTGAAAAGTGGAGCTACACAAGTTATTTATTTTTTACCCCTGTAAGACAGATTATTGTTTTATAAAATCAGTGACATGAAATGAAAAAGAAATAGCCCCCTTAGTTAAATGGTCTCTCCTGGCTCCCTTACACATTGCTATCAGTTGGGAGTCCTTTTATTGAGGCACTGGAAGGGGGTAAAATGCCCTAGTCTCATTCAATGGCTGTTCTCAGCTTCTTCCTTTGTTTTTTTTTATTTAGTTATTTTATTTTATTTTTATTTTTTTAGCTGTACGTATATGTATTTGTTTGGGTATGATTTTAATAATTTGAAGTAGAGGCAAGCTGAATATTTCTTTTTCATTGAAATTTTGACTTCAGTTCTAACCATTCAATCATATCTATTTTCAGTTTGAATTTCTTTTTGAACAGTTATTTACCATCAAATTATTTCAATGTTTCCATATTCAGATGGTCGTTGTGCCATTTTTACGAAATAATCCGTCTGCTGTTATGTTTTTTCAGCGGTTTATATTTACCGCCAAAACATTCCGGGGAAAATATTCGGAGCGCATCTGGGTTTTTCATTGCAGGTAATCCATTCGTAAAAAAAACCCAGGGTTACCGTTTTTGCATTCCGTCTAATATGATGTAGTTTGACCTAGAAACGAAGCTGCTTCGCTATTCTCGGCGAGATTTCTTGGAAAAGATCGATGTACTGACTGAAATTCGAACATGGGCAATTAGGTAAGTGTCTTAGAAACAGTTTGATACGACAGTGCCATATGTAGACAAGGTAAAAAGTGTAAAAAAAACACGGGGGTTTCCCAACCGAGGTGAGTGATATGGCGCGAAATATGAAAATGGAGTTGCTTACCTTCTCTCTTATACTGTATCAGCCGAAAAACTGTGGACACAGAATACACGTATTATTCATGATGTATGACGTCTACTGATATTGTCAAATGAAGAAAAACGAATGATTATGACAATTTTTAAAAAGGAATGATTTATATGAAAATTTTGAAAAAAGGAGGGAGGAGGAAATGACATCCATGCCCCATGCGCCTGTGCTTCTGACAACCTGAAAAATATAATATAAACTCAACAGCAATACACGTCTCAGACAGGTAACAACTCATAGATTTGTGTACCGTAGGTAGGGTGAATGGAAGTGTCTTCTGACAACCTGAAAAATATAATATCAAACCTCAAATGGTGAAACCAACAACAACCTAAAAATTCTTGCCTTCAAAGTAAACGTCTGAAAATTATGTGAACATGGAGATTTAGAGAGTATATGACACTCTTGATTAAAGGTAGTTGGTTGTTTTAAAATTGTACACAATTTCTGTGCATACCATGCACAAATGTAATATCATTTCATACTCTTTCATTGTCTCAAAATCATTATAGATTTTTTATAACAAATTGCAACAAAATATTTACAAAATTTAATTAAATTCATATACAATTTGTGGTGGTAATCACATGTTGAAATAGAATGCAGTAATTTAGCAAGCATTCTCTCAGTCTTAGCATTTTTAAATTTAAATTTTGCATCCTCTGTTTCCACAAACCCATATATCTGTAGTTTGCTTCTGTTTACTTCAAAAATAGATAGATTACCCTGGTTAGCAGTTTTGAGGTAAAATTCCAAACTGTCAAACAGGCATATCATCAATGTCATAGACCAACAAAATTTGTATTAAAACTAGAACAGAAGTATGCCCCAACACTTGATAATTATGGACAAAGTTAGTTTTGTTAAGAGTGATTTAAAAAAAATGCAGTGTGTCTGTAAGTCACAAATGATGCCCCCGCCTGACCATCAAAATCCTGTCGACATACACACCTCCATTATGTGTATAAACATCCTACAAAATATTAAAGCTGTAGGAGATAGCCGGACAAACCATGTATCTATATCCGGACAAACGAACAGGGGTAAATTACTATGCCCCCCGACTCTCCATCGCGGGGGCATACAAATATATCGAATTGATAGTTAGTATGCCATTAAAGTTGGAATTCAAATATTTTGAAATCCTATTGTTCCATATCACAGCTACTGTTCCAGAAATGAATGGTTGTTAAGTACTTTTCCAATAACATTTTAGGTCTGAGAGTCTTTTAAGGATGCTTACCAAAGATGGAATTCATATAATTTGAAATCAAATTGTTTATTTCACAACAATAGTTCTTCCGGTTCTAAAAAGATATGGTCACTAGGGACTTGTCTAAAAACCAATAGGGTCTGGGAGTGAGGATGTTCACCAAAGATTGAATTCAAATTACTGTTTATAGTTTATCAAAGGACTAATTTGTGTTGTTGTGGTTGGTTATATTGATGACCATTATTGTTTTACTTGGTGCAATTGCTTTACATAATAGGTACCTTTATTCCATCCATTGGAGTCTACTGGAATATATGGTGCTGTTCCTCTATTACAGGGGACATCCTTCAGATCTAATGTTATTCCAAGTGTATCTAACAATGTAGACAGTATCAGGCCTGTTGCTGCACCAATCACATCATTTTCTTCCAAAAATGTTTGTAAGGAAAAATCTGAAACATCAATATAAATTGTACAAAAATATTATGGTCTTATCTACCATCTAAAATAAACATTCATGGGTCTTCCTTGAATGACAAGTAAAATGACAAAATTGAAAATGACCTTCAATCAGATGGGCATGTGTAAACCTTATAAATATCAATTTTAAGGAAGATAAAGAGTGATTGTTGTTTAATGCCAAATGAGCAATTTTTCAACTATATCATGACGAGAATAAATAACACAAGTAAATAAAGCAAGAGGTCATGATAAGAAATGTGGTTCAGTTTGGTTCCTTTCAACAAAATATGATAAAACAAGTTGATAATTAACAATATTGTGACACTGACATGATTTTAAGCAACAGAACTAGACAAGACATAGGAATCACTATAAGCTGAGTCCGCTACATAGGTGACATAATAAAGCATGTAGAACTGGATTAATCATAACTAGAGGC
This sequence comes from Bathymodiolus septemdierum, assembly GCA_963383655.1. Lineage (NCBI taxonomy): Eukaryota > Metazoa > Mollusca > Bivalvia > Mytilida > Modiolidae > Bathymodiolus > Bathymodiolus septemdierum. The sequence continues at coordinate 99,051,047 of OY726517.1, read as the reverse complement.
TTAGTGGGCTGAGCCTGTGTCGTTCACCTTTCATTCTACTTTGAGGAAATTTAATACAGAACCTTCCATACATGTAGATGCTTCCTACCAAGTTTCGGTTCATATGGCTAAGCAGTTTCAAAGGAGAAGATTTTTTAGAAATTGACCAATCAGAAACAAGAATTGCATGTGGTGGTCATCCTTGCTAACCGATCGGGACAAAATGAGCAATATTCATAGAGGACATTCCATAGATGTTTCCTACCATGTTTCAGTTCATTTGGCCAAGAGGTTTCAGAGGAGATGATTAAAATGTGAAAAGTTAACGGACGACAGATGACGGATGCCAAGTGATGGCAAAATCTCACATTGCCTTTGGCAAGGTGAGCTAAAAATCTGCCAATCAGAAACAAGAATTGCCTGTGGCGGCCATGTTTGTTAATGGATCGAGATGAAATGAGCATTCTTTATAGAGGACCTTCCATAGATGCTTCCTACCAAGTTTCAGTTCATTTGGCTGAGGGGTTTCAGAGGAGAAGATTAAAATGTGAAAAGTTAACGGACGACAGACGACGGACGCCAAGTGATGGCAAAAGCTCACATTGCCTTTGGCAAGGTGAGCTAAAAATGAAATTGAAACTAGACTGGAGCATGCCCAAGCACAGAACGTGGTCACCTGAGGTTAAAGTGCGAACGGTGGTTTGCTATTTGTATATGTCGCACATCTTTTATACAAAGTTACAAACCATTTTTACTTGTAGTTTCAGAGAAGAAGATCCCATGGGTTCTTGTTTTTTTGCCAAATGACGAAATAAAAAAAGTTTGTAGAGGACCTCACAAACATCATACCTGCAATGACGAAATAAATAAAAAAAAAATATGCTTATAGAGAAACTCAAACATCATACCTGCAAAGTCTAGTTCCAATATGCCGATTAGTTTCTGAGGATATTATAAAAATGTGATAAGATAGCAACAACAATGTCAACAGACGTAAAATGATGGCAATAACTCACATAACCTTTTGGGTCAAATAAGCTAAAAATTAGAAACATTTTCAAATACCTTTAATTTTAAAGTCGCTGTTTGACCAATCACATCCAAGCTTTGGAATTTTTGTGTTGTGAAACAGTTTTTTAGTAAACAAACAAGATCCACCACCTTTCTGGACACATACTTTCATTTCCATATTTAACATGTACTTTTTCTCTCCCTTTAAGTCATGAATTGAATATCTAAAAATAAATGACTGCATTCAAATTTTAAATTACAGAAAATAATTTTCACTGCATCAGACTTATTTTTATGCATGCATACCTGTTAACCTCTGGGAGCTGCTAAGGGGGATATCTCCCCCCTACCAACTCTTCTAAGGGGGAGATTTTCTGTGTCGCCTTTAAACGCACAAAATTGTACCTTGTAGTTGCATACATGTGATAGAGTTGCTATGCTACAACTGGAGATTTGTAAATTTTTGGCTGGAGATTTGGTCTCATAACTGGAGATTTTTTATCGACGTATTTGATGAATGTTTTTATTGTTAATTGATGTTTTCCTTTTTGTTTGTTTCAGTATTGAACCAACTGCATCCCATTTCAATATATATTGTTTACATTTCTGTCTTATTAGTAGTGTTTCATATGATGAATGAAGGATGAAAACTTTATTTATAATTTATTCATAATCATTCATAATCATAAGGTTATAACAAAGCAATAACAATGAAGACACAATGCTCTGAACAATAAAGTCATAGAGCACTAAAATTAAAAAGTCACTTTGCTGCTGGTGCGTTGGGTGATAGCATACGTTTTGGCATTTTTGTGGTTTATCAATTCCATCCTGGAACTTAGTCCTTAAATAATACTTTGATCGGCTTTGGTCCCAAACAAGCCATAACAACTCAATCCGAGATGAATTCATTGCACGTTTGATCGAAATAAGAAGTTTTCCTCGGCATCAAAGGTTGTCCGACTCCTGTTTGCACAACGGTTTATAACTATTTTTAATTGCCGCTATCACACTTCTAATCATCTAAGCGTGTGCCACAAACCCACTTCCTTATCCCCAATTAACTGTCAATCAGTGGATAATTGTTGTATAATCATCAACACCTTAATTAATCTCCATGACCCAATTTACCTGTAAGGTGTCAAACAGATCAATAACCGGATATCATTTAAACACCTTTACCATTCGTATCCCTCCGCGTTTTTCATCAGCGCGGGAGTTCCAAATGGGGAATTTCTAGAAATATTGATCGCAAAATGTAGGTCAAGATTTTATTGTACTTGTTTTTTTTGTTGGGGGGAGGTCGTGCGGGAGATTAATGTCTCCCGCGCATGAGACCCAGTCCATGCGGGAGATCAGGTTCTTACGCGGGAGACTCCCGCGAAAAGGGGGAGGGTTAACAGGTATGTGCATGTTGTAAGTATAATACCCAAGTGATGTGTAAAAACCACTTCTATAAATAACTAATCAGGAAATGTGTGTATGCTACATGACATTTGTTTATACTCATTACAATATTATTAGAATTGACCAAAATTTACTTCAGAAGAAAATATCACTATTGTATCATATTACACCATAGTAAGCTTGACTTTAACATGTAAGTGATGTCAATTTTTGTTGTTCTGAAAACTTATTTTCGGCTTAGCTAAAAAGTCATTATGTCTATTAATATCTGCATGATAAATAGATGGATGGATTAATGGTGTTTAATGACACCTTAAATATTTCATTTACATCATGATGGTCAATATTAATGGTGGAGGAAACCGGAGCATCACAGACTTGTCTCAAGTCACTGACAAACTTTATCAGAAGTCCGAGCACTTCACCATGACCGGGTCTTGAACTACAAGTAAGGAAAGAGCACTGTTTGCATAGGAAGCAGAAAATCAAACTGCAATATAATTGTAGCCACTGTGGCCCCATTAATCTACTTAATGGAGGGATAAAATCCATAACTTCTATCAATACTTACTCAAAGTAAACAACATCCATTAAAGTGTATGTTTTTGTTTCACCTGAAAAATTCAATATAGTTTATACAATTAAGACTGTGCTACATGGCTAAATTACTCACATGTTCTTAAACAGGAAAGGTTTTATTTCAGCTAAAGATTCTGAGCAGAAAATTGTAAAATGCTCATGATAAATTCTTTTTTTTTATAATGGGCTACACAGTTAGTTTATAACTAATCTTCTTTGAGGCCCTCATTGACATATTAGAACATACATTGTAAAAATACAGTTTATAAAAAAAGTTATACACAAGAAACAAAACATTGTCAGAGATTTAGCAAACATTTAATGGTAACCTATGGTACATCACCATTTAAAATTAGACTTTTAACTTTTGGTCTAAATGCATTTTGAGAAGAAGCTTTTCGCATCGAAAATGGAAGTTCATTCCATGGCTTTGGTCCAGTCTGTAAACGTTTATATTAAAAAGATCACCATACAGACAGACGTTTGAACAAAGTAAGCTAAATAAAGAAAAGACGGCTCTGCATATTGAAAAGTTTTAAATTCATGAACAGCATTTCATATCCAGAAATTGGTCTTCATGTTAGAGCTTAAATTTGTCATGTTAAATGAAAAATGTAGTAGCTACCATATTTCTGAAATCATTAGTGAAAGCTGGGATTTTAGGATAAATAAATATTTTCACTATCTAAGACAGATTTCAAATTACACTACTGAACAACCAAATTTGATCATTGCAAATTAGTTTTAACTGATTAAAATTCATTCTTTCAAAGCTATCTTACCCCATGTATAATTCAAAAGAAGAATATCAATTTTGCGTCTTTCAATTCCAATAGTTAGTCTCCAGTTACAACTATCTAACAAAGCATATACATTGAAAGTTTTGCCTATCTGGTCTACTTCTATACAACAGTTGATACCCGTACAATAGTCTGGTATGTAACAACTCATTGATGTTTCTATTGCTGGTAAATCTAATGTTGCTGGACAATCTATAAATAGAACATACAAGATATCAGTTATGGTACCAGTACAATAGTCTGGTATGTAACAACTCATTGATGTTTCTATTGCTGGTAAATCTAATGTTGCTGGACAATCTATAAATAGAACATACTAGATACCAGTTATGGTTGCTCTAAGCTTAACAAATAACATTTCTGCCAATTATCATTCTTTACAATGGTTTAAATTGGTTGAAAGGATTAAATTAATAATGTGTGAGTGAGTGAGTGATTGTTGTTTAATGCCAAGTGAGCAATTTTTCAGCTATATCATGGCGAGAACAACTTATATTTCAATAAGATGATGACTGTTGTGTACTAGACCAACATGCTTAGTTGGATTTTTAAAGTGCTAGCTCACAGAAACAACAGTCTCAGGAAGATATGTCACCTCACTCAGACACATTATCCTGATTCCCAGCCAACCAGTCTTTGCTTTTTCTCCTAAATACCAAATGCTTAGCCTAGAAGCAACAATTCATATTTTTAAAGTCTTTGGTTTGGCCCAACTGGAGCTCCAACCCATGATATACCTCACTTTAGGTGCTAACCATAACACCATCAATGCAGTTTTTATTAAATTAATAATAAAAAAACATACGACTTGTACCATTTATAGCATAATCACAAATTCAGTTAAATATTGATCTAATTTTTACTAAATAACACAGAATCTGGCTATTAATTAAATTTCAGACCATATCTTGATTGATTTTTAGATACATACAAAGGTGTAGCATTCAGATGCAATTTTGAAAGAAGACCAACCACCCAAGATCCTCTGCAGTCAAGACTAATTTTCATAAACAGCAAAAACCAAGAACATATGATTAACAACTTTTTGTGGTGATGTTATAATGTCAGTCCCATATTAGCAATTAGCTTGAAATGAATCTAAAAAAAAGACCTTTAGTATTCCATCCATCTACAGTGTCAGCATATATTCCTGTATATCTGTCACATGGTTCATTATTCATGAAGTGTGTCAGTCCTAGTTCCTGTAACAACTGGTTAGCTACAGCACTTGCTAAGGTGTTTCCTACATTTTCTCCATTCTTCTTCACCCAATCAGTAAAAGATATATCTATCAAAAAAAAATAATATATAGCATAATTATTGACAAGTGTTTATGATCAAATGTATGTATGAAAGACATCCAGCAGTCAAAATATTACCTAAACCCACAGGGTCAAATTAAACATGGTCACACAGCAGGTCCTCTACATTAACATTTTTGCTAAATTAAATTAAGCAAAATTGTACAGAAAAAAATCAGAATATTACAATTACTTTAAAGTGTTTTTCTAGCTTTATATATACATAAAATACCTAAAAGTTGTCCACCCATTTCCATGTCACAGAGAGGCTGAGGTATTAGCTGCCGATCAAACACTTTAAATGATGAGCTGCATACTTCTTTCTCAAAACAAATTTTTATCTCTGCATCAATTATGAGTTTTTTCTCCTCTTCCAATTTGTCTATCTTATATCTATTATCAAATAAATACTAAGGAATGAAAAAAACACGACTTGAGGTCATGTGAGTATGAATTCAAGTTTGTGACTACAGGCATAGAAATTAACTTTTTTAACCACAAGCAAAAAAAATGGTTGTATTTTTAAAGTCACAAGCAAAATTCAATGTTATTTAATATTTAAGAAGCAAATTTGTTTTTTGGGGGGGTGGGGGGTGGGGGTGGGGGGGGGGGGGATGGGTTACAACTAACATAATTACTGAATGGTGCCAAAAATTGAAAGATAGGAGCTACTAATATAACACATGTTTTACATTCTATTACACGATTATTTTATTTCCCATCAACTGTTAACCAGACACTATAGCCTACATCTGTTTTGAAGGGGTAAGCAAATAATGTGACAGTCAAACTCAGTGTATTCAGAATCATTTGTGGGTTTAATTTTATACCTTGGAAAAGGCTTATATTTTTCTATATGGTGGGTTCTTTTTCACGGAAGGGGAAGTCGACCCCTGAAAAAAATTGAAAAATTTATAACACTTATTAACAGACTTGCCAATGAGCTTTTATCCAATGATATATATAACCTTCCAAAGACAACTTCCGTGTCCTTTCCATTTTCATCTTTTTTGCTTCGAAGACAACAACATTCAATTCCCTCATCCATTTATGGACACCTTCTGCTTCTGTAGTATTATACAGGTTTTTCATTATTTTTGTCCCAAGTTTGTTTGCCGGTTGACCTACATCGGTACTTTCATTTCGTGTTTATTTTTAGGTGGAAAATACTTTAAAAACATGTTTTGCTGACATGTTATACATCAGCAGTGAGTCAAGGTTAACCTCTTTGTGATTTTCTAGACTTTTCATAAGATAGTACGTCAAACATTAGAACACGTGTTATCCGAACCACTGGTTCCCAATCCTGAACAAAACTACAATGGTTGAGAACTTACGACACTGACAAACCAGTTGAATTGCAATCCCAGCAGCGTAGGATATAAATAGACTACGTTTTTAAATTTATTCTAAAATTAAAAACAGAAAACATGCATTTCGGAACAGGACAAAGGTAGAAAGGTACAATTTTGTACACTTGCTGAAATATGCACACGCATGTTTTGTCGTTCACATGACAATTTTGAGACGCAATATGAACAAAACGGATGCATTTAGCGTCTTTGCGTCTGGTAATTTCGAGTCCTGGTAACATGCAAATGCGATCAGGGGGAAAACGATTACAAGTACTGAAAACTTTGGTCTACTACTAACCCATGTTTATAGTATATAAAATTACCAACTGTACCCAGTGAATATTGAAATTGAAAACAAATCTTACTTTTTTTTTTGATGCAGTTTTCAACTTTTTCAAATCTTTAAATTGTAAAAATACATTAAAAATTCAGGAATTTTTTTTCAGTTAATGAAACAATTCTTTATTTTTGATGAGATTTGTCTAGAATAATGATATTTCACAATATGGAGTTTTAACATCTAAACTTATACAGAAATTCATTCATACATTTGCATTCATGTACATGTATATTGCATGTATACAAGAATGTTAAAGTTTCATCAAAATAAAACAAAATGAAATGAGTTTCCAGTCATTTTGTAAACTGAATATAAATTAGTAGTTCTGTTTTAGTGGACTCATATGTCTCTCTTTCATTGTGTTGGTTGGTAAACATTGTAATAATTGTTGGACAAAGACATTGTTTGCCATTATACAATGTTGATAGAGTAAAATAAAAAATCTTAGAAATACTTATTTGACCTTGAAATCAATAATCACTCACAGTGACCTCATTTTCATATCTAACTTTCCACCATGTCCTAGCATATAATGAAACTGCACGCGTTGTCGTGCTCTGATACCCCCACTCACTCTACATAAGTTGATGTGTAGTAAAGTATTAGATCATAGTGGGACTTAACGTGGTGGAGAGGCATAAAGGAGCGTAAAGAGTGTTGGAATCAAGAGATGTGTATCCTCCCAGGGCAGTTGGCTAGTAAACGTTTGGAATGATGAAAAATTATGTATTACAGATTATTAGATATAAATATTATACATAGCTAATTAAGGAAATAATTTATATCAGCAGCTCGTAAGGGAACATAAAAAGGGCAATAACTCTCGCAAAAATCAACCATCCGTGAAATCGGTATAATATGTGCATGCTCAGATCATGGCCAACCAAGAAACCAATTATGAATAAAATGCGAGAAAAGACAAATGACTAGTTGCGTACACAAGATGTGCGGACGGACGTATGGTCAAACAAACATGAAAAGGGCTATAACTCTCACAAAAATCAACCATCCGTGAAATTGGTATAATATGTGCATGCTCAGATCATGGCCAATCAAGTTACCAAATATGAATAAAATGCGACCAAAGACAAATGACTAGATGCGTACACACGATGTGCAAACGGACATAGGGTCAAACAAACATGAAAAAGGCTATAACTCTCGCAAAAATCAACCATCCGTGAAATCGGTATAATATGTGCATGCTCAGAACATGGCCAACCAAGATACCAAATATGAATAAAATCCAAAAAAAGACAAATGACTAGTTACGTACACAAGGTTTAGGGACGGACAAGGGTATTCCAGTATACCCACCACTCTGCGAGTGGGGGTATAATAATATATACAAAAATATAAAAGCACTGGGACAAAAAATAGTTCTGCTCTAGAAAAATGTTTTATTAGAAGAAGTGGAAGCAGAAGAAGATTTGGGGGAGAACATGTCTCCCTTCAATATATAATATCGATAGATGTCGAATAATACAATTTAATGTACTTACTTAATTCTTAGTATCTCTACCAGTGTTTCCTCCTTTACATCACCTAAATGAAAAAGAAGACAATAAAATATCAAAATGGCAACAGAAAAAAATTCTCAATTTCAGATGCTGACGGATTCTTGAATTTCCATGTACCATAATAATAATATGGACGGTTGAAAATACTGCCTAGTATCAAAATACACACCATGTATAGATAAACATAAGCCATCTTTATGTTTTAAATGCTGTATTTGTTAATTAATTTATTCTGTCACTTTCATTAACCCTCTATTAATGTTGATTTGCCATTAGATTACTTGAAAACACCTAGAACAGAATGTCAGTGAATTGTGCATCAAAATTGGGGAAAAAAGAAAAACTTATGTATATAATCAATTTATATTTTACTGATATTTCACCTATTTATTTTCTCACAATGACAACAACAATCACATTAATTTAACATAACATTTTTAATAGTGCTCTTGGAATCTCATTAAAAAAAAATCATGCAAAAAATTTCCTAATATACAGTATATAATTCTACTTACCCCACTGGTAATCAAACAACTGATGTTCAAATGTGAACTTTTCAATTCCACCCTTAACGACATAATTACAGGTGTCAATATACAGGTAAAAGTTCAGATTCAAGTCCAGATAATCAAAGTCATAGCAGCAATCAAATCCAGTACAATAATCTGGTATATAACAGGACAAAGGACCAGTCAGACCAGGAGGTGACAATGCTGCACAATCTATAAATAGCAATATCAATTTATGTAATAGCCAACTGTTTTCAGAGGTGTTTACCCCATCAGATGACTATCAGTAGCACTGGGCCATTTCATCAGTAGTTTTGAGAGTTTATCAGAAGCATACCATATTATTGTTATTCGTCAAATATTTTACTGATACTGGTAGTCATGTAGCATTTATTAAATTATGGATAAATAGATGCAGTTCCTTGTAATGATGCAGCATTAGCTATTAAAATCATGTTTCAATGGCAAAATCGACCAAGTCCAACAATTGGGCAGCACTTCCCCTAGTGGTGCTGGAGTAGGTTCCATTTATAAGATATGAAACCATACACTATCTTGAGCCTACAAATGTACAACAGAATTTCAATACTTAAACATAATTTTACAAATTTATTAAGAACGCCAGCCGCTGTTAAGCTCAGCAATAATTTCGCACATCATACACATCATAACCTCAGCCCGGGTGATTGATCTTTGTTGCTCCACTTTAGTTGACGATTTTGCAGGTGTAATACCACTAAACATGGGTACCAGTCGAAAAGGACGTATGGGAAAGTAGTATGTAAACACAAAATGGATTCCTACATTGTTGGATAAAAAATAAACTCTATTAGATACTGCAAAATACTGAACGTCAGCAGAAACCTACATATTTTAGGATAATTTTAAGCCCATATTTGATGTTCTTGTTGTTTTAAATAAAAAATGATTACATTGGAATTTGTGTTAAATCGAAAGTGAAAGTAGGATTTTTGACGGTAGACATCTTCGGACTGTCTTGTTTTTTCTTATATGCCATTAAATGTATGTTGATTTTCGGAGTTAAGCTTCCAATCAGGTACCCCTTCCATGAGATATGAGTGTCACTTAGATTAAACTTTAGATGAATCCTGTATGAAAGTTCAATTTTTTTTTATTTAACATAGAATGCTATGGAGAATTCTTTAGTGGTATTACTCCACAAAGTCATAGACGTTTGATTTCCCAGTTTTCAATAATTGTTGGTACATTTTCGACTCAATGTGTCTTTGAAAGTAATTTTTGCCAGCATGTTTGTAGACATGAAAATTGGTTTTGCATACAAGAGCAGTGAACCATGCATACTCCTTTTTTAGGTAAATGAAGACATGGCCACTGGTTGTGATACGAATCCTTGACCTTGTATTTCTGTTGTGATTTTCTTTTGTTCCTCAGGTGAGTGAGGTGGTCATTGTCCCCATCATCATCATCAAACTGATGCTGGTGATGATGGTTGCCTCGTGGCTGATATTTTCTAATGTTTTGAAACCGACGCATTTCCTAAGAAATGACGATAAATTAGAGGTTTTACAAAATCAAAATATTTCTTAATCACAAGAGCGCTTTAGTGAAGCTAGTTTTTACTAGGGTTTAAGTGCTTTAAGATTCAGATTCGAGGCGAAACTAGTTTCCTGACCAAATCTGTAGCCCGTATTTTAAACCGAAAATCTGTAGCAGTAAACACCTGTGTTTTATAATGAGGAATAAGGACATACTGAAGTCTGCATGGCAACACAAATAGATACACCATAAAGATGATATTTTTTATCATATCAACATGTAGATATACCAAATCTGTGTTTAAATAATGAAGATTTGAAAAACATTTGAACTACTATAAAATGCATATTTTTCCACTTTTGTTTTATTATGTGCAAAGCGGTTTCTTTGCAAGTACACTGTATACAGTGTTCTCATTTGAAGCAGGGAACCGGCACATTTCACCGGCTATTGCTATAAAATCCCCGGCTATGAATTTTCCAAGCATGGGTTAAATGTTTAAAAATAAATCGAGTTGTGTTTTCTATTTTAATTCTGTAAGTTTGTCATTTGCCGGCATGTACTCTCGGAGTGAACATGGGATTATATAATCCCATGTCATGATAATTTGGGGATTGAAAACAAATCTTAAGTGTTTGAGTTTAGTTACGATTTGACCTTAATTTTGTGTATGAAAAAGCGCTGCTGTGACAAAGAAACGAGTCAATGGCCAATGTTTTCTTTCGGCCTCAAATTCTCGTCCCATTTATAATATTTCAATTACTTCCGGTTTTTATCTAATTTCGTTTACTTCAGTGGATAAATATATGCAATGACCGAAGGCTGAAGAATTGAAGAATTAATTATTTCTTTATGTTAAAACATTACGATTCACAGTAGGAATAATAAATATAAATTTAATCATTCCAACGGAAGATTTGAGGCCGATTACTAGCTTTGGTCCGAATGACATTGATAACATCGACGAAGCGGTAGAAGTCAATTTTGGACTTTTGTCCAAAAAAAAAGCAAAAAGATGATTAAAATAATTTGAATTAGATTATTGAAAGAGTGAAGGGAATATAACCCACTTTTGTTTTTCTATAAAAGTAAGCAGGGTCTGACCTTGTAAAGTTGTATCAGTATGGAGAAAAGGGGGGGTGAGGTACTACCGAATACGATGAACACCGGTTCTCCTGCCCAAGACCAGTAAAACTTAGTTTAATTGTTCAGACCACTAAATATTTTCAGTTTTTATTTAGAACTAAATAAAATAAATCGCAGGAATTTGATTCAGACTATATACAAAATATAGCTAGTAAATTCAAATCAGCAGTGTTCATTTCGGGACTGTGCCAGTTGGGGTGTAAGATGCCACGTTTCTTTTAAAGTTCTGACTCGAATATCACGAATGATAGTGCAAATATTCGATGTCCCTAGTCATTTTCGAATCTCCTGTCTGAAATTATTTTGATTTTCTGTTGGAGGACATGGGATATTCATTTATATGCATTAACATGAACAAGTATCTAGTCTGTCAAACTATATAGACTATATGCAGATGTCTTATGACTATGAAATCATATAAGGAACTGTCGATCCCCTTCTGAAGCACATGCTTGAGTTCTCCCTTAAAATATTTAATGGGGGTTTGGCCATTTGTGATTGTATATTTTCAACAAAATAAAAGTTTATTGAAATGTACAGTCTTTGACAACTTTTATTCTTCATTTTGTATTGATACTGGTTTGTGGTTACATAATTAACAATCAGATTCTTGAATATTACTTACCTTTGAAAGTTCTTTTCTGTTATTAAAAAAAGCTAAATGCATACTTTATTTCAAAATCTTAAGAGAGAAATTACAGTAAGAATATAGAAAAGACTAGTAAATTAACATTCTTTAAATGTGCATTTAAATTTTTTTTTAATATAATAACCTATGATGCTATTTTAATTATTCAAAAACTGCAAAGAATCTGAATGTTGATATAACTTCATACTATGTCAAGGAAATATAATTATAGGGGAAGTCCATATTTCTTTTCTGAATGATCAAGTTTATTTCTACTAACTGCCTACCAAACTTGTACATTTATCTTTGACCTGCCAAAACCATGTGACATCTTTCTCAGAAATAACAATGGAAAATGACTGATGGTTGTTAATCTTGAGAAATCATTCTCAATGAAAAATTGTTCAATCATCAATGGTCAAGAAGATAAAAAAAAAAACCTGTATACCTGTCTGAAAAAAAGGTTTATTACGTTTTTCTTTTTCTCAAAGTTAGTCAGTGTAAATTGAAGCAAAAAGAAACAATTTTAAAGCTTGGAAACCGTCTCAAAAGCAAGTCAAAATCCACCAAATCAAAAATTGGCTGGGGTGCTTCCACCTCCACCCTTTACCAGGGCTTTACACTGAACCCACTGGGGGCCTTCTGACTCTTGGCCAAATTTTCTCTCCGTCTATAAGTCTAAAATCTTTCAAAATTTGTAGTGAAAACACTGTGTATATAGTGTATTTTTGGCGAGAAAGCACTAGGTTAATTTGCAGTAGGTTTGCAGCATGAAATCATCTATATATGGGCACAATATTTTTTCAGCAAACCTGCAGCAGAACTAATTTGCATGGTAAAATGTTTGCTAATTATTAGATAGGGCCTGTGTGGCTTAATGAGTTAGGTAGTTGGATTACCTAACAACTCATACAAGCCTATCACCAATACGTCGGGGGTTCACGCCCAGCTTTGTAAATTACAACTAGAGGCTCCCAGGAGCCTGTAATCGCTCACCTGGTTTTTAATTTGACATCTAAAGTTGATAGAAAATGGGGGTGTTACACATAATTTTGAAAGTGGGCCACCAAAAGATCATTTCAACTCAAATTTCTGAGCAACAGATTTTGATGTGATTTTTTTTCTCTCATAATATTCCTAAACGGAATAAACTGGCTGAAAAAATCTCACAGAAAAACCCCTAATGTATGTTAAACTACTAATTGCCATGTAGCTGCAGTTAAAATATCAGTTCATTTTGATGTGTAATAAAGCAGAAATTGCTAACAAAAGAAATATTTATTTTTAGTAACAGCAGCCATTTTGAATGGATCATCCCAGCCAAATTTGCTTTAATTTAGTTTAGCAGTTTCTGAGGAGAAGATTTAAATGTGACTTTTTATCAAAATATGTCTAATTTGTATAATCGGTTGAAAGAAAAATTTCACAGAAAAACCCAGAATATATGTTAATCTACTCATTGTCATGTAGCTGCAGTTAAAATGTGAGCTCATTTTAATTTATAATAAAGCAGCAATGGACAATTGAAGAAATTTCTATTTTTTGCAACAGCAGCCATCCTGAATGGAGAGCGGAGCTGTCGGACACAATTTTGAAATGGGACTACCCAAGGACTATCCCAGCCAAATCTGGTTTAATTTGGTTCAGCGGTTTCAGAGAAGAAGATTTGAATGTGATTTTTTATCAAAATATGCCTAATTTGCATAATCGGTATAAATCGGCTGAAAGAAAAATTTCACAGAAAAACCCGGAATATATGTTAAATTACTCCTTGCCATGTAGCTACAGTTAAAATTTGAGCTCATTTTGACTTATACTAAAGCAGCAATGGGCAATTGAAGAATTTTTATTTTTAGTAACAGCAGCCATCTTGAATGGAGGGCAGAGCTGTTGGACACAATTTTGAAAGGGACCCACCCAGGGACCATCCCTGCCAGGTTACGTTTAATTTGGTTCAGCGGTTTCAGAGGAAAAGATTTAAATGTGAAAGTTTACGACGTACGACAGACGTACGCCTTTGGCCAGGTGAGCTAAAAAAAGGTGCACTCAACTCGCAACAGCAAGTGATAAAGCTTACCATGGTCCGTGGTTCTCTCTGGGTACTCCAGCTTCTTCCACCACTAAAACTGGTCGCCATGATATAGCTGAAATATTGCTGAAAGTGGCGTTAAAACACCAAAAATATAATCTAGTATTGGCAACACATATGCCGCAATTGGTAAGTATTATACATAAGACATCTTTGATAAATCAGAATGGTTTTATACTTCTATTAGAATAATTTACTATACAGTACTTTAGGGTATCTTATGGACAAGTACATGTTACTATACCTAGTCAAATAATAGTTTAATATAGATGATGACATACCATTATTCCATCCATTGACAGCTGGACCATACATGTCATCAGATCTATTACAGGGAGGACTTTTTAACTTAACATCTAGTCCTAACTGTTCCAGTAATAACTGTCTGAATTCAGACTCTAACTGCCCACTGATATCTGTTCCAACACGATCAGCCCATTCACTCAAAGAAAAATCTGAAAAAATTTATTTGGAATTAATTTATACTTGGATAAGAAGTTAAACAGTAATATAACCAACTATGACAACATGATGTCCCATTTGCCAGATCTGAATCTCTAAAACACAGCATAGACAACAACAGAAGCCAGTGGAAATATATATCCTGGTTTGGAACAGGCACAAAAATCGAAGAAAAAAATCTATAAAATTGACATTTGTTCTCAAAACTCTCTGAATGTAATTAAATTTCGTATTAACTTTTTTTAAATTAGCTGTTCTTTGTTTAGGAATGTATCAATTAAACAAAACTTGAATATATTAAATGCCTCATCTTCCAGCTAAAGTAAACAGGGGCACAACTCCAATAGGGAATTGTCCATTTGTTATTCTCAACAATAAAATATGTTTATAAACTAAATATGGAATAACATGTAAAGCACCCGCTAAATGAAACAGGTGCATAATTCCAACAGGGAATAAAATGTAAATTCTGAAATCAAATTTGGCCTTTCTTTTATGATTCCAGACTTTGTGTATAAATTTCAAATGATTTGCTTAAGGATAACTTAAGTTACTGAGTGGAAACCAAATGCAGGACATTTCATTCATTTAGTGTTGCTATCTCTGGAAAAAATAAATGAATACAGACAACGATAAAAAGGGTAAATAAAGGTTTCTGCTTCAGAAAAAAACGTATTTTCTCAACTAAAAATCATTTAATATACTCCAAAATAGTTGTATAAAATCAGGACCATTTTGCTGATGACATAGCATGGCTGCCCGAAAAAAACTGAAAACGAGGCTTGTATTTTAAGGGAGGTAACCGATGGGTTGTTGAGGCGGGAAATTTAAATTTGAATTCAGGCAAATGCTGAAGACGACCCGAGAACATTGCAAAAAGTTGATGCAGGTAAGTATAGATAGTGAAATAAACAAATGAATACAGACGGATGACAGACACAAAGTGATACTAAAGTTCACTTGGCATTCTGAAATCATTCTTTTTATACAGTTTGTATTTTCAAGGATATACATTTGAAACAGGTAATGACATCACCATCAATATTCCTAATCTTGTTGCAAAGATTATATAGATATCTTTTACCTTTCATACTGAAATCAGCATACAAGTCACAAACAGGTTGTGGTATTTGTGTACCATCAAATATCTTGACATCTGGGACACACTTTTCTTCAAAACATGCTTTGGCAGTTAAGTATACTACAAACTTCTTCGAATCTGCAGGTTTTTTTATAACTAATCTATGAAGTGTAAATTAAATCATTTTCACTGTTAGTACATGCATTCTAATAATTCTAATTATATGGTTAATTGAACCCAAAATAACAAGTTGCAAGTTTAAACTTATGATGGACAAGGAATGTACAAACTAGTTGTACATAACAAAGAATGGCTAGTTTATGTCTCTGTTTCTTATTTGCTATGTAATCAAATCAAAATCAGAGGGAAAAGAATTATTTAATTATCCCAAATAATTACAAAAACAGTTTACTTTAGAATCACAAAATCAAAATTGTTGGTATTGGTCCCATTTAGACACCCATATATAATGAAAATGGTAAGCATCATACAAAATCTGTTGGCATACTACATAAAAAGAATTTTAAAAGGAACATACAAAAAAAATCATCAAAATTGGTCGAATATTAAACTCCTCACATACAAAAACAGAAAAAATCTGTTATGGCACCATTGTTTGAAAACAGGTAGTGCTAGAATTCTCCAAATCAATCCCTACCTTTCTGTGTCAAGGATAATTGTGCTAAAATTTCAGAAGGATTTGTCAACTAAAACAATTTATTGCACAGAAACCATTGTTTCTACAAACGGACAACAGTTGACGAGATTCATAACAGAATACGACAGCAAAATATTTGCAGATAATCATTGGTGAAAATAGCTTAAAACCACCACATCACACAACCCCAACTCTATTTTCTTTGCTTGTTTTATCAATATGTGAATATCTTCCACACAATGTAGATTTTTTCAGTATATAGATACAGTAAAACATGTCTAAAGCAAGCCCCATATAAAATAAAATCTTGTATAAACCTAACTATAAATAAATTCCCAATGTAGGAAACATTTGTTAAATTAACCTGTATAAACTCAACACCTGTCTATTCCAAACACAAAAGTTGGTTCCAAGGAGGTTTGATTTAGACAGGTTTCAGTACTGTATCTCAATTTCATACTACTTTTTTTCCTCCTGATGTCAATAAGTACTTGTACATGATTGATTGTTGTTTAACATCAAATGAGCAGTATTTCGGGCTATATTCATGATAGTGAGAACATGTATATAAACAATAAAATGAAGGTAAAAGGTGACTCTGAGATAGACCAGTATGGACAGATATATTGATTGCCATGAGAAAAATGAGAGTTGATGGATAGTAGCAGAAACTTTTGCTTTGCCATAGGCCATTGGTGACCACTCAAAACAAACTGTTGATATTAAGAACAGTTGTAAGTTACCTTTTAAGTGGACGGATTCTCAAAAACAAATGGCACTCATTTACCACCCATCAAGGAGTGAGACATTCTCTAAAACAAGTGGCACTCCTTTATGTCCTATCCTAAGGATAGGTTCTATAATAGATTTATTACTCGCAACCTGTGCATTACCCTTATGGAAGGGCTGTACCCTGAAGCTGAAAAACTTGGACATATTTCAATACCCTGGGATTTCCGCACATGTAATATATCTACAAAATGCATTTTATTGGTAAAAACTCACTCTAGTTGAATAACACCACCTGCTAAACTTATCTTCTCTGTTTTCCCTGTGAACAGAAATAAAAGTTTGGAATGTGTCCTCAGGATGCAACCACAAATATATATATCTTTAATAACTAACTAAATCAATTTATAGAAAAAATTATTTACATTGCTACTTATGATTTAAAAATATGTTATATTAAAGTAACTAATCAGAACCAGATTGTTTTCTCTCAACAAACCAAAAAACACAACTACTTCAACAACAATCAAATAATTGTCACCTTCAAGAAATCATACATGAGGTATTACTTGGCCTGTTTTGTTTTTTTGGTTATTTCTTTGGGGGAAAGGAGGGTGGTGTTGGTATGTCAAGAGGTGACTACAGGCTAACTTGAGCCTGTTTCACACACATGGTGATTCATGCATAGCTTGAGTTCAATCTACTCTAGCTTTTAAGAAACATTATTTTATTTATTTTCATAGAGTCCTACATTAAAAACTTTTCAAATTGGACTTAAATGAAAATTATAAATTTTGAATGTTGGTCCAGTTTGTCCTTCCCTTATCTAGAGACAGTGGTGGCAGTTTCTAATTTGGTTTTTGCTCAGGTGATCAAAAAATAATTGAAATGATATGAATTAAGTATCTTTCTTTCTGACAAGATCAGCTGCTAGAAAAAATCTGGGTTATATCTAATTATTTGTTAGAGCTTGCTCACTTGGTAATTCTTCACATTGTGGCTCATATCAGACATCTTACATGCAAGATACAATCAACATTCAGAGAGATTTGTAGCTCACAAGGCTATTTCTTTTTATTTCAAAAGACGAAGGAATTTTCCTTTTGAAAGTTTTGATCAAATAATGACTGTTAAAATACAAACCCCATTCATAGTTGATCAGCTGGATAGTTCTGTTTATTGTGTTGACACCATAGCTAAGGGAATATTCACATGGGTCTATCAGAAGGAATGGATGTAAAGTCAGTCCAAGTCCAGAAATTTCTATGCAACATTCTATTCCCGTACATGTATCTTTGTAGTGACACGACATGTAGTCTGGTAGGGCAGGCATGCCCAATGTTCCTAGAGGACACTCTGGAATATATATATATTTATATATTATGTCCAAAATGTTCTATAAATTACTACATTCAATATAAGCTCATAATGGTACATACTAAAAAAAAACTAAACATCACAGAAAACTAAATAACTAATCAACCAATAAAAATCTTTGCAGGTTAAAAAATAATATACAGTGAATCCTGTCTGAACTTAACCCTGAATAAAGCTAAATCCAGTATTAACCAAACTTTACATAAAGTCCCAATGATAAAATCTTTGTTAATTTAACCTGTTAAAATCAAACATCTGTCTATTCTGAACAAAAGAGTTGGTTCCCAATGAGGTTCGGTTTAAACAGGTTTCACTGTAACTAATTAATATTAACCAAATTTGGTCTCAAATACAATATTTAAATAACAAATTTTGGATTAAAGATAGGATAACTATTTAACACAATCCTTGAAAGGGCACTGTATAATAACTAACAATTAGTATGAGAAATCAAAGTGTGAAAATTAATGGAAACTGAAAAGGTGGAAGGTAAGCTTAGGGAGATGGTAAAATCTTTAATGGCTTGCTCCATAGGTGAGGTAAACAGATATCACATTCTTATGCAATTATTATATAAGCCATATTCTCATTGGCTAAAGTTTGCAATCAAATTTATAATTGACATTTCGTGTAGCTAAGGGTTCTAGTATGAATGAGTCGCCATATTGAATTCTTGAAATTCAACATGTTATTTACTACAATATGATAGAAAATATAGGCAATGTCTACCTTTGAAATAATTTCTTGTTATAAAATAATGCCACGTTTTTACATTTTATGCTGACAAATTTCATAACATGGCATGATTTTCCATGTTTATGTGCCAAAGTATTCAACAATATTTCGCAGCATTTTATTTTTTGTAATTTCTATACCCTTTCTTAAGCTCAATTGAATTATTTTTTGTCTTGCATCAGAACAGAAATAACAGTATTGTATTAAAAGAGTGGCTGGCATCAGTTGGGGATATGACAGTCACAAAATTGGTTTTACTTGTTTAGCAAAGAGTCGCCAAGTAAAACTGCATTTACGATCGTAAAATTCCCAATTGACTTGGCAACTCTTCAATACAATACAGATATTGCTTAAATTCTAAATATTTCAAATAGGTAAATCTAGCATACATACCATTATTCCAGCCATCAACACTTGGGCTGTAAGGTTTTCTTTCTCCATTACAAACAGGACCACTAAAAAATTCCTCTAATCCAAGTCGCTTTAAAATTAGATGTCTGCCTCCTTGCTTCACACCTGCTAGAAAATCCATTCCAGCTTGGTTCAACCAATCAGAGATTAAAGATGAAATGTCTGTAACAAATAACAATATGCATTTGTTAACAAGAAATGTGTGCATCACAAAATACACCACTCTATATAAATTATCAAACGGTATAATGGTAATGACCCCAAAATAAATAGAGTTCTTCCCCTTCCACAGGGGAATCATGTGGCCAAGTTTGGTAAAGATCCAATATACAGAACTAACGTTATCGTGCAGAAACGATCCTGTTGTCAAAAATTATATTTATGGTAACGGTGACCTTTGACCTAATGACCCCAAAATAAATAAGATTCTTCCCCTTCCACAGGGGAATCATGTGGCCAACTTTGTTAAAGATCCAATATACAGAACTAAAGTAATCGTGCAGAAACAACCCTGTTGTCAAATTTTTTATTTATAGTAAGTGACCTTGACCTTTGACCTAATGACCCCAAAATAAATATGGTTCTTCCCCTTCTACAGGGGAATCATGTGGTCAAGTTTGGTAAAGATCCAATATACAGAACTAAAGTTATCATGCGGAAACGACCCTGTTGTCAAAAATTCTATTTATAGTAACAGTGACCTTGACCTTTGACCTAATGACCCCAAATAAATAGGATTCTTCCCCTTCCACATTGCAAGCATGTGGTCAAGCTTGGTAAAGATCCAATATACAGAACTAAAGTTACCATGTGGAAACGACCCTGTTGTCAAAAATTCTATTTATAGTAATGGTGACCTTGATCTTTGACCTAATGACTCCAAAATAAATAGGGTTCTTCCCTTTCCACATGGGAATCATGTGGCCAAGTTTGTTAAAGATCCAATATACAGAACTCAAATTATCGTGCGGAAATGACCCTGTTGTCAAAAATTATATTTATAGTAACAGTGACCTTGACCTTTGACCTAATGATCCCAAAATAAATAAGGTTCTTTCCCTTCCACAGGGGAATTATGTGGCCAAGTTTGGTAAAGATCCGATATACAGAACTAAAGTTATTGTGCGGAAACCTGTGTGGACGACCGCACGCCATACCCAATCACATAATACGGAACGTCTCGAGACGGGCATATAAAAATCATAGAACAAATCGTAGTTGCATATTAAGTCAAGTTTCCTTATTTTTAATTTACATTATGAAAGAAAAAAAATTGTACACATGTATATTCAATTAATTTGAAATCTTATTGGTTTCATGTCACAGTTATTGTACTTATCGTTTCAAAATTTATGGTTGCTATGTGCCTTTTAACAAAAAATAAGTGATATGTGTGCCCTATGGTTATTGGGAGATGTGAATTACGTCGATCAGACATCTTGACTTTAAAAAATATTTATATTATGGCATGCACCAGCCCTTCTTCTTGCACTACTGCACTAAAAATATAAGCTCATGATCTCAAATTAAGGAATAATTCATGGCAGGCATAGAGTTGTGCAAATTTACACATGGGCTGTGCCTTTATATTTGAATCTTACCCCGAGCGAAAGCGAGGGGTAAAATCTAAGAATATAAAGGCCCAGTCCATGTGTAAATTTGCACAACTCTATGCCTGCCATGAATTATTTCGATTCTAATAGGACAAATACGGTAATTTTTAACCATTCGTGAACTGTATACACACGGCATTTGGTGGCTGTTCCATTTACTTCCTTCGGAAATTTTGAATTGATTTTGAATTATTTGTATTTGAACGAGATATTTTAAAACAAAGATATGGATGTTAACACGAAAAACATATTTATTGTGTATTTTCCAACATAGATTCAATTGAACAATTCCTGCGTAAAAATATTTAAAAAAAAAGTCGGAGTTCATTCGTTCATCATTTCGAGTGCTAACAAGATGGTGGAGCGGAGTTGTCAAACATAATATCGAACACTTGAACAGTTGTTAATAATCGACAATTATTTTTAATAAAAAAAATAAATGCCAATGAAAAAAAAAGCTTGTATTGTTGACATAAAAAAAAATTCCGGAAAAAATACTTAAGACAACCATCTATCGACTTTCACTTTTGTAATATATCATCATCCTGTGACGTTGTTTACAAGGGACGCTGATTGACACGAGCTGGTTACTGATTTATTTTACGATTTTGTGAGCATTTTACTTGTTTGAGTAGCAAAATTCAAAATGCCATCAAATTGGAAAATATCAGTAACTTAATTACATCAAAGTCTAGTTATCAATGTATACGTAGGAAAACAAGGTTAGTGTATTTTGTTATCCATGGCCGACACATATCAATGGAATGTATGTGACTGTGTGCATACTGGGGATCCCCAAATGTAAATTTTCAAAACAAATGATAAAAAAATACTTAGTTACAGAATATTTATTTATAAGTGACGGGGAATTTTTATTTTAAGGACTTTAAAAATACGTTATATGCCGGTGTTTTGTTTGCTTACACTCGGTCGTCACGGTAATTTCACAGCGGAAGTCACCATGGAACAGCCAGATTTGTTTTGTACTGCACTTGCGCTAAATATAGAGTTGTTGACTATTATCATGTGTGCCGTTTTATAGACGTCATATTAGAATCACCTTTCAATGACATCTGGTCACATACGAAAATGTAGATAAAATGTTATCAAAATGGCAGCCGTTCTGACATCTTGGCTTTTTTTTTTTAATTTTACTTGCATCAGTCCTTCATTATGCAATACTTCACAATAAAAACAATGGGAATATTTTAACAACTCTACTAAAAGATAAAATACCAAAATACAGTCTAAATTTTTTTTAAATCTATAGTAATATAATTTAAGTCTATACTTAAATTTGGTTATTCAAGGAACAGTAATTATTAGTTAGTGTTTTGAATTCCGTACATCATGATTTTAATCATTTATTTACTATAAATTATAATAGTCATGCAAAGTTCTAAGAGGGGTATTCGTCGCAAACTCTTTACGATTCCACATTCTGGTTCAAACAGAGGAATGTGTAGCATTTATTTAGTGCATAGGACATTTCTTTCAATTCGTAAGAAAAAAAGAGGTTCCGGCAGGTTGTATGGAATTTATTTATATTATTTTGTTTTTATATTTTGGCATTGTACTTTTCTTAATGACGATTTGTAGAATTAATGTCAAGTTGTTCATGAAATTAATCCATTATACCGAATGTGGCCACAGCCCCACTCACACATAATTTGTTATGTATTTAATATTTATCTTTTTAATTTATTTTCAATTTTTCCCTCCTTAAGGTTAAATATATTTCATATATTGACTAGATATTAATTTATCATTTATATTACATTGCTTTTATATCTGTGAAATGCAATATTTGCCCACATGTTGGACCCTTCTTACCAAAATGCTTCGCTATACTGAATAATGACTTATTATTGTTTTTATCATTAATTATTAATATTATGCATCAGTTTTATTTGTGCTTGAACATGAATTGCATTATGTTTTATTTCAAAGAAGCCATTTTTTTATGGAGAGAAGAATATATAGTATAAAACTCATTATCAATAGGATTTAGTTATCATTTCTGCCTTTCAGCTTAAAATGTATTAGATGTGGTCATTCTTATTAATCTTTGCAGTGTGATGCTGTTGAGCACAATTTTAAAAAGAACTAGAAAGGCAAGATAAAAAATGAAAAATTTGAAAACTTCAGATATACCTGCACTGCAGTCGACAGACGATGTTACAATGTCTAGTAGACTTTCATGTAGCTCCATATAAGTGGTATTGATGTAGTATCGTGGTTCAGACACTATAGACAATAGTTCAGCTTCACTGATGCCGTCCCCTATCCCTACAGCTATGATTGATACATTGTTACTATAACATGCTGTCACCCCTGTCTGTATGCTACCTCGATTTGATTTTCCATCTGTCATCAACACAACATAATTTGGTACACCTGACCTTTCACCTTTAATGGATAGAAACATGTCCTCACAGGCATATCTCAGAGCATCACCTATATCTGTGTAACCTTGTCTGTTATATACAATACTAGATATGCTATGCTTAATCACAGATTTGTCATAGCTTGTGCTTAGATCCAATCCTGTTCTAGAAGTACCAGTTCCACCAAACATAGACAGTCCAACATGAATCAGTTTCTCACTTATACCTAGTTTGTCTACAGTGTTAGATATAGCGTCCAACGATTGTCTGAAATCATCCTGTCCAACACTTCCAGATTCATCCAAAACAAATATTATGTCTGCTGGTAATACTGATTTACAATCTATATTAAAAAAACAAACTATTAACAGATCTTCAGTAAATTAGATTGATTGATTTTGATCGATTAATTCGAGATTCATGTCAATGTTAGCTATATTTCAGCTATATTGTTCAGTGTATTAGAAATGCAGTCAAATTATATTGAAAATTATCACAAGAACTGAATGCTAAGGTTATACTGAAATCAAAACTTTGCTTTAAGTACATATCAGCACATGCATTAATATGTTTGTCTTAATCAGAATTGACATTGGAGATCCATTATCAAAAAAGGGAAGGGTTGGGATCCAAACAAGTATTACTGTGAGCACAGCTCACTAAGATATACCCATACACACACACCCCCAGTCGCTCCCCACATCTGTCCAACTTATTTCCATAACCAAAACATTACTGATTGTTCCGACCTAAAATGAAAGGGACCCTCCTCTCTTCACCTGTAAGCTGCTGATAAAATTTCAAAACATTTTGAGAAACACTACTCAAGTTATCATACGACATAGGGTAAAAATCCTATTTTCCTTCATATCAAGTCCAATAACTCTGGAACGCAAAAGTGAAAATCGCCAAAAATGAAAGGGATCCTCCTCTCTTCACCGGTAAGCTGCTGATAAAATTTCAAAATATTTTGAGAAACACTACTCAGGTTATCATACGACATAGGGTAAAAATCCTATTTTCCGTCATATCAAGTCCAATAACTCTGGAACGGCAAAAATGAAAATCGTCAAAAATGAAAGGGATCCTCCTCCCTTCACCGGTAAGCTGCTGATAAAATTTCAAAACATTCTGAGAAACGCTACTCAAGTTATCGTACGACATAGGATTTGTCTACAGACGGACGGACGGACATGGTGAAACCAGTATACCCCCTGCAAGCGATTTAACCCAGACCCATTTGTGTACTTGTCTCAAAGCAGGGCATGGATTTCCACCAATACATGTCATGGTCTTTTTCTTTATATTAAAAAAACAAAATGTCTTTTGATGTATATTATTTTACATCTTTTCATCTACCGTGTATGTATTGTATAACAATTTTCTATTTTGAAATAAAATAATTACAATAAAAAACAAAAGTTTTATCAAACGTTAATCAATCAGAAATAAAATGTATCGATTTATAAAACAAAAATTTAAAGATAACCAATAAATGTCCATAGCTACTGTGATTTAACCATATAAGTTATTATTGTTCTGGGGCATCCTGCAAAAGTAGTTCATTAATAATGCACACACTACATAAAAGATTGACTCTTGATAATCAATCAAATAGCTTTACCTTTGATCCAACTGTAAAAGTCGGCAGAACAGACAGGTATTGATTGCTGTTTTAAAATGTGGATTCCATTTTCAGGTACACAGTACAAATCACCACCAATAGGTAAACATATTTTGATTAAAGCATCTATTATAAAACCTTGGCTGTCTTCCATCTTGTCTATAGAATACCTAGAGGTTGTATGTAAGCTCAAGTTAGAATTCTACCTTTAACATAACGCTCATGGCAATGAATTATTGCTTCAATGTAAATCAAAAATATGCATTTCACATCAAACAATTCTACAAACTCTTGAGTGAGTGACTAGTCTCTTTATATGTTTTAAGTTCCTGAAACAGAGGATTTAATCAGATGGAAATAAATACTCAATGTGTTAAATTATCCCTCACTCCCTCACCCTAATTTCAACCACAAATATAGTAATTAAAGGAGATTCAAAGCTGTCAATTTCATAACAAAAAAGATGAAATATATTTAGGTAAAACAATTTCTAATTTAAGCAAAGGTAAAACTATTGTCTATTCAGAACAATGAATAAAAATCGTAAAATTAAGACATGACACTATTACTTGTGTATTGGTTACAACATCAGAATACAAAGTACTCACTCTATAGAAACTGGTGCAGGTTCTCCATTACCAATTGATATAACACTCTTTTCACCTAAAATACATTACATGTACCATAATTCAAATTTGTTTGGCATTAGATAAATGAGGAAAGTATCATAGTTTAGAAGAGAAGTTGCTTTAGGCAATACCAATTTTATACTTTCTGGTTTGACTGGACAGGGGCTTAATTCTCAATCTACAGTACTCCATGGCCAGCATGCTAACAATTACACCACCGATGCTGTAACTTGACAAGTGAAGGACACAAAAGTTGAAACTTCACATAAATATTTCACAATAAATTGACATTGACGAGGATAAAAGTAATGACTTTAACACTCAAATGGACGTGAAGTTTTATATTTTCTATAATAATATGCCCCCATCATAAATTGAGTTTATTTTTTGTCATCAAACAAATTTTAATCACATGTCCATCAATTTATCTATGACCCAAGAAATGAATTCAAAGATCATAATATTACCTACCCCAATCATAATTTAGAATGTATCCATGGTGACTATATCCACCAAATCTTATATCCAGTTCAAATTCACACGGTTCAAATTTGAACCAGAAAGGTATATGGTATGTGACTATTTTATCTCCAAGTGGCAGTTTGAAGGACAAATCTAGACAGCAATGTAAACCAAAACAATTATCTGTGATCTCACACTGCACCATATTTCTCACACTAGATGGTAAGTACTTCTGTGGGTTTATCATCAAAGGACAAGCTTTAAAGATAAAACACATTTTGCCTTGTACATCTTATAAAGCCATGCTTCTAAATATTAGTGATGTAAATGTGATTAAATTAACCACTTAAAAACCAGTGTTTTCACTCCTTTTTATTCTTATCCAATTAATTGAAGTCTTTTAAGGGTAAAAAAACTAATCAAATAATTTCTGCCAGCAGTGTTTTACATTTGTGTCAGTCTTAAAATAATTTGTTTGTCAAAATCAGTCTAATTTGCATATTTTTGTCAAAAAAAAGAAGAAAAAAAACATAAAGTTTCTACAAAATCTATATCACATGTCATATTACTCATTAACATGTAATCTATATCACATGTCATATTACTCATTAAAAAATGTAACTATATTTATTTATAAACTCATTTGGTGGGAAAAGTTGGCTTTTTTTAGCCTGTGTACTTAACACACACCCTCCACCCTCAAGTTCTATTAATAGATATCACAGCCATATCGGTTGGATGTTGGTATCATTAGACATTTTTTGAAAGAAGACACCTTAAGGATGATTAAGGCCAACTAATGGTTTGCAAGATTTTGAAAGTACGAAAGTTTGAAGACGGTTGCCAGATGTCTAGTGATGGGAATAGTTCATTATCAGAAGAAAGATTAATTTTGTATAGATCTATGGTGAGCAAAAATATACATGTTAGGTAATTCTGTAAATTCATACCTTTTGGTCCTTCTGGAACGTCACAAGAACCAGTCTTGAAATGTTTCTGCAAGTATATGTTGTTTATAATTGAACGAAAGACTACATGGAATAATTTGATCAGAATAAAAAAAACAATAATTTGAACTTGCCAGTTTTGTGACAATGAAGCATTTCAAGTTCAAAAGTAATCTGATATAAACTGAATGCAAAATTTAAAAAAATAAAAGTACAAACAAACATAACTACTGGCATATTTCTTTAAATTTATTGATAAATAATTTTTTCACCTAACAGTCACAGTGAGATCCTCAGTGATAATTTGTAACTCATAACGTGAGTGAGAATTTTTTTCTAAATAGCGAATGTAAATATGTATTTAGTTTTGATAATTTTTAATTTCAATGCATTTTTTTCGTCAGTTTTGATATTCATTTATAAATCTATAATTAAGAATTCATGTAATGCAATTACATGCAGCAAGTATAAGTCATTATTAACTTGTTTCCTAATCCTTCAATGTGTATTTATACTTAACAAAACTTACATCAAGCCCCAGGTATCTTAGTACAAGATCAAAAGCATCCTCAGTCATTTTTCCACCAATTGCTTTTATCAAGTCAACAATAGACTCTCCTAAAATTAAAAAATACCAGTACACGTAAATTATAAACTAGAAGCTCATCTCAGCCTGTATTGTTCAACTTTTTACTTATGTATGTAGTTTGTGTTAAATCAAAGTTAGTAGCTTCTGATAAAAAGTTTTTTATTCATATCTATGTAGGGTTCTATGTTCGACAAGGTGCTGTGGTGGTGACTATTTTTATTTTCCGATTTACACAAAAATTGAGAACTTCAGAAGGCAGCATCCAATGGTTATTAATGAACAGTTTGTGTTCAGTCAAAAGTTTAGTTTGTTTATATTAATTTTAGCAAAGGGTCTATGTTAACCTATATCCTGTGGTAGTAGCATCTTGGATTTCCGAAACAAACATTTTGTACAGAACTAATAGCTCAGCAGATTCAGATAAAAAAAAAATTAAATCAGCCCATTGTGTCTTATGCTGAACTATGACCTGCTGTGACATCCTTCTTTGATTTCAGATCTATCCTAAAAATGTAAACTGTAGAAAAGGTTATCAACTGACCATTCACATTAATTTTTAACTGCTTCATACTTAAAACAAACAAGATTTGATGACAGCTAGTGACACACAACCGAGGATATGCAGAATTGTTTAATTTATTGTGAGTTCAGAGATTTCAGGGGAAAATATTGTTAAAATTCTTCCCATAGGGTCCTATGCTAAATCTATGACCTGTTGCGACAGCTATAATGGATTTCCTATTGAGGAAAAAAACACGAATTGCTTAGACAATTATACAAGCTACAATCCTATCATATGCCAATGCCATCACACAATAAATTTCTGTGAAGAAGATTTATTAAACTCAGCAAATTAGACAGCATAATTGGCCTAGCAACCATGTTCAATTTCCAAATGTAATGAAAATCACAATTTATGTTAAGGACCATTCAAAATACTTTTTTATATTTAAAAACAACAGATCATTAACAATAGTAATCTAAGGAAATACTTACCTGAGAAAGTGAAATTCTCATTACATATAGGGATAAGTATTTCGTAATCTTCTAAAAACATTTTGTCAATCACACAATTGTTGTCAAAACATAATTTCAAACCAAAATCCAACTTAAATACTTTCTTGTCGTCATCTTTGTCAATTGAAAACCTGAAAAATATATATGATCCTTCATAACACGTATTAAACAAATAAGAGGCTCTTACTAGTATATATCTCACCTGCTGAACCAGATAATATTACATTTTCGTATTCCACATTAAATGTGTTTGGTATGCATTGAGAAGAATTATTGATCCCAGATTTAACAATTCTTTTCATCAACATTGGGGTAAAGCTGATCACTGTAACTGCAGTTACTGACATACCAAAAATGGTGGAAGCTGACTTTGAAAAACATTTTTTTATCATTTAAACTAAAATAAGATATGTGTTGAAATGAAAGTCACACAAGGTGGTCTAATGACACATTATCAAAGTAACACAAGGAAAGTGTATTACTATTAAGAAAAGCAAGAAAAAAAGAGGAGAAAAAGATGTCCATAACTAAAATAGCTGATGTCTGTAACAGAGCCTGCACTTAATAAACAGATTACCATAAGGTATAAATGATGTGTGTAACTGTTATTGCAAGGGAAATAAAAATCAGTAGGTATTCTTCAATGTTATTATTTTTTTTTATTGGTTGGCTTGGTTTTATGGGTTTTTAATGCCACTTTCAACAATATTTCAGTTATATCATAGCTGTAAGTTTTATTGGTGGAGGAAACCGGAGGACCCAGAGAAAATCACCGCCCTATAGCAAACAACTGACAAACTTTATCACATAATGTTGTACACCTCGGCCTGAGCTGGAGTTGAACCTACAACATCAGTGGAGATAGGCACCGATTGCATAGGTTTTGTTTAAGATGAACTCTCTCTTCTGTATTTTCCTCACTAGGTGTTTATTTTTTTGTACAGCAAAATTAATCAAAGAAAGATTGACTTTTCATTGAGATATTTAAACTTCCCATTGAAGGTAATCCACAAAGGACTTCCCATTGAATGTAATCCACAAAGGACAATAGGTATTATATTTATTCAAAGGAAGAGCTCATCTTCGAAAAAAAATATTTACCTTGAGGTACACCAACTGATACACAGGAAATCTTTTATTACCATTGCAGTAAATAATGCTTGTTACTGATACCTGGTGTATTATGATCGCAATGATATCAACAGCACTATGAATGGCATATGTATGCATGAAATGATCAACCAGCATGCATTAGTGCACAGACATATTGATTTTATATCAATACTTGTAAATTAGAGTAATCATTGACAGCCATCATGTCTATTTGTGATATATGAACAAAAAATATTTTGCCTTTATGCATATTATTGTTATATATATCACATGCTAAAGTTGATTTTGGTTATCCTGTTTATGCTCTTTGATTTCCCAAAGACTTGTAAATCATTTGACATTCCAATCTTTGATTTTGAGCATAACCGATGAAGGTTATTCCAGAAATATGCCATGTGCACCAAATTAGATATCCCTGTTTTTTGGGGTTTTTAATTTTTTCTTTACATTGTTATATTACTCTTCCCATCCAAGTTGAAGCTATATTCAAGTTTGCCTATAACTTGAGATCAATGAACAGTCAGTCAAGTGATGGTAAAGCTGACTGCATAAAACTAGATAATCCAATAAATTATGGAGATTCCTAAAAAAAATATATGTTATTTTTACATATTATCAAAAATATTACTTACAAAAGATTAACATCACTAGTAATGGCAAGTGTCTCTCGTTTACCTTAAAAAGAAAGAAGCATAAAAAATTATAGCAAAGCTTATAATTCATAGCCGATTGTCATCCTTTTTTTTAGTGTTTAAAATTTACCATTGTGCCATAGTAAATATTGTCCTCCTGCAATAGTGTTAAAAAATGACCTTGTAAACATAGTCTAGATTGCCCTCCTTTTATAGTGTTCTAATATAAACTTGTCACTACATTGTATATTCTAGATTGTACCCCTCACTCTTCATTGTTCAAAATATAACTTCAACACTATAGTCTAGATTGTTTACCCCTTCCATTTTTAATTGTCATATCATTGCAAATAAATGAGTAAAACCTATGTAATAAACAGTATAACTACTCTTGCATTTCGAATATCAAAAATAAATCGCTCGTAGGCGCAAGATGGTAAGCACCAACAGGCATTGGTTAATTTCTGAGTTGTTCGTCTACTCACGATTTGTTTTCAATATTTGGAATGCAGGAGTAGCTATACTATATTCTTTTCTATAACAACTAATTATATCTACCATTTTCTTAAAATTTCAGAAAAATCCTTACTGTGGCAAGACAGCAATTTTTCCATATAAGACAATTTATTTCACATTATTCAGTTGATTCAATGTTTCTTATTAGAAATGATAATCCATAAAAACTTACCCCATTTATAGCTGATGAGAATGAGAGAATCAGTTCTTCCTTCAAAACTATATGTTAACACATATTTGCAGAAATCCAATTCAATGAATGCACTAAAAGCTTTAGAATATTCAAAATCACCAAGTTGAAAAGATACGTCAATACAGGCATCCAATCGTAAACAATCAGAGGTTATGGAGTAATACAGGTGGTCATTCAGCCATGGATCAGTGATTTCTGGTAAGAACAGTGTGGTATTCAACATTTCACATCCTATAAACAGAATTGTAATAAAACATTCAAATTTCATTTACTTACTGCTTTTTAATTCTAACACAAACAAGATGTTGCACGCTTAACATCGTGCTAAGAATACCCCCACTCGTTCATTTGTGTCAAATTTGTATATATCTCAACACTCATTACCAGAAAATGCCGTAAAAACATGAAAAATTCTTAAGTCACACGGTAAACAGGAAGTAGATGTGCAGTAAACCTGGAAAGGGGAGACACAGTACAAGTCACCATGCCAAAGCCACATATCAAATAAAAAATAATTTCTTCCAGTAGAAGCTGAGATATCTGTTACGAAAGTTTTCATTACGGCAAACATGAAAAATTCTAAGTCGCACGGTAAACAGGAAGTAGATGTGCAGTAAGCCTGGAAAGGGGAGACACGGTACAAGTCACCATGTCAAAACCATAAATCAAAAATAAAATCATTTCTTGCAGTAGAAGCTGAGATATCTGTTACGAAAGTTTTCATTACAGCAAACATGAAAAATTCTAAGTGTGAACGGATGGACAAACAAGGTGATTGCAATATAGCCCCCCTCTATGAGTGGGGGTATAATAAAAAGACGGTCCACAAATGTATACTTTGTAATCCTACATGCAATGCCATCCATTGTTAATCTCTGTTATGTTGAGTTCTCCAAAAAGAACAATAGTTGACTTCTAGGCAGGTTTAGAAGGATGAATGGTCAAGAGAGATGGAGGCACCAATTATATGCTTCACTAAAACCGGGGAGCTTAATAAAAATAGTTTTCACATCAATGATTGAAGACTATTTCTAAAAAATATACAGATCATTACAATTTCTCCAAATTATCCTTCCATAATTCCTTCTGTTGTTTTCTATTTACTTTATTCACTTATTTTGAACATATTATTCTTAGTTCAATAACCCTACATTTATTTTTCAAGGTGCACCATGGAACAAGAAAAATTTAAAAAAAATTCCAATCTCATTAAAGAAATAGGGAAAATCAAATATGAATTGACTATACATACTTCTATCATCCATTTGTAACCTAGACACCAGATCTGCTTGAGAACCATCAATACTAAGACCTCTGTCCTGTAACTTTTGTCTTAGTTGTAACAGTTTCATTTTGTTAGGTCTTACACATGGTCCTTTTGATTGTAAAAAGTCCTAAAATTAAAAGAAAAGAACATTACTTACTCAATGAACACCCTTGATGTCAATCACTTTGTACAAACTTATGTGTAAATTTCTAAAGAGATGTGGTTGAGATCATATTGTAGTTTTTGAAAATTTTAGAATTTTGAATATTTGAAAATGTAAGGTTGACTGAGCAATTGTGAAACTGAAGTAACCAAGGGAATTGTGTGAATTTTCCTATCTACAGGTAGTCACCAGTAAACTGATCAGGCAATACATAGTCATGAAGGTTGTTAAGAATATAGTGCCGAATACTGATATTACGCTTACTGCACAATGCATTGCTTTATGATGTCAACTTGTATGGGTATGATTCTTCTAAGTCTTCTTGATAGTAACACAAGGCAACATATTTAGAGTCTTACTCTTTATCCCATATACATTTTGATGTCATAACCAGGAAAAGATAATAAAACTATCACTAATAAGTATGTTTCATTGTGTTTATCTCAAGAAGACTAGGTTCTAGTTGAGGGATGGTAAAATGTCTACCATCAGGTCCTATGTTAAACTTTGCCTTCCTTTGGTGGTGGTTATCATTGATTCAGATTCACACAAAAAAATGTAAATTGTGTAAGGACTATCTAATGTACATTTTGTCTTGCGGTGGTAACCATCTTGGTTTTGCGGTGGTAAACATTTCTTGGCCTTCCGATCGACAAATAAAACACAAACATTGTACAGTTTCATATCAGGAACATTTCTACAATGCAACAATTCCATTATATATGTGGCTTCTAAGAAGAAGAGAAATGAATTGCTAGCCAATCAGAAAGCAGAATGGGATCAATAATTCGAAAGGGAACAAAGGTTCAAACTATAATTTCTGTCAAATATTATATCAATTATTGATTAATTTGCTTTTAAATTCAATATGTTCAAGATGAAATCTTGCATTCGTCACATAAGAATTCAAAATGATACAAAATGTTTTGGTATAATCAGTCTATTGTTTACAGAATTTATTTAAGATGATAAGAACTACTCACAGCTTGTGTTGGCAACTTCACTTTACCATGAGAAAACAAAGTAATGGATGAGAATTGTGGTCAAGTCTTTTTTCCTTTGGCCATTGTATTGTCTGTTCTTCTTTGATTTACGGATTCTGATTACCCCTTTGGTATCTTCAAACTCTTCTTCCAATAAGCAAGAGTGTATACAGAATAATAAAGACAAATACAAACTGAAGATAACAGAAAACCAGTTGAGCTTTGATTGCATGCTAAAAGTTTATTTACTTTATTAATGTTAATACCTTTGAATGTATGTTAAAAGCTTATTTACTTTATTAATATAATTACATTACTTCCGTTTTTCATTGAAATGTTACAATATGATTGGTTATGAACTCAAACCCGAACTTGCACGTGCCTCCATGATGACGTCAGATGTAAACAATCAATGGCGTAGTAATTTCCAACAGCAAATAATCTAACACAAATAAAATTCACAACGAAAAATTCAACTATATTAAATTTTGGTGTGATTTAAATGTAATTATAAGAATTGAATGCATTTTTTTGTAGTTTTATAGGCGTGTAAAAGCGTGGACCAAGGCACATTTTTTGTATGAAGCACTAGCATAGTTGCCAACTCACATGCTTTTTGCATGTAATACACGCTTTTTTGCCTGTTTACACGCGCTGCTTTCTTCACACGCCGGGTACATGCTTTCCAAGACTTTACACACGATTACCCCGGCAGTTTCATCCATTATTGAGCCTAATGCAGAAAGGAAACGATATTTCTGTACCTATCAAAAAGATTGGGAATCAGAGTTTAAGAGGATAAAAGGAAGCGATCGAGGGCTGAGTAATGCGTTTTGCACCCTTTGTAACTCACATATTTACATTGGATCTCCTGCCAAAAGTGATGTAATCAGACATGCTAAAACTCATAATCCTACCTAACAGTAATGCCGATTGTGAAAGAGCAATCTCAATTGTTAAAAAAATTCATACTGAATTTAGATCTGAATTGAAGAACGATACACTTTGCTCATTGCTATCATGCAAATTTAATCAAAATCACCATTGTTATGAATATGCACCAAGTGCTGAGGTATTGCAATCAGCCAAATAGGCAACTGTACAGTATAATAAAAGTTTACAGTAATAATGTGTTTTATTTGAAAGACTTTAATTGGTGAAAAAACAAAGGATATGTGGGTAATGGCATAAGAACAACACAAAATCATCAAATTGTATGATTACAGATCAAAAAAGCTCTTTTTGGCATCTCATGTCATGTCATGACATGATTTCTCATTGCTGGAGGTTGGCTTCATACAAAATGTGCTTCGGTCCAAGCTTTTACATGTCAATTAAACTACAAAAAAATGCATTCAATTCTTAAGTAAATACCTTTGGAAGACCAAGTGCTTTTAACAATTCTTCTTTTAATTTATTCTTTGCTTCTTCTAGCTTCTTCTTTGCTGCATTTTCAATCCTGGCTTTGATGGCATCCATATCAAAAAACTTGTTATAATCAAATGTTAATGTCCACTCTGAAAAATCAAGTGTTCAACACACTAATGGATAGATTGTCATAGTAAACAATAAAACTACATGCATTTATTTTCATACAGAAAACAAGACCAAAGTTGGGTCTAGACCTGTGTCACCATCTCACTGACATCATATTACTTGTCAGTTTGCTATTCAAAATTATCTTGTATTTCATTTGATAAAAATGAGGATTTCACCAGTAATAGTATTGTAAATTTGCCTTGCATGACATCGACAATATCATTTGGATAGACAATATATCTAGAAAATTCAGTTGCTGGGGAAATTTGTTTACTTGATACCAAATATAACTTTGGTCATGATTGTAATGTCTTTGAATATTTCTTACTACAAATTAAACATAATTTATTCCACATCAACAATTAAAGTAAAACAAACTGGGAATAATTCAGAATTGGTAGGGTTCAGTATTTCTA
This sequence comes from Bathymodiolus septemdierum, assembly GCA_963383655.1. NCBI lineage: Eukaryota > Metazoa > Mollusca > Bivalvia > Mytilida > Modiolidae > Bathymodiolus > Bathymodiolus septemdierum. Next base: position 99,015,322 of record OY726517.1, on the reverse strand, counting down.
TAGTAGCTTCAATACAAATATAAACTTTATAAAATACAATGACATATGCATATTTTAATAAATATTGTACATACCAGAGCTACAATCCAGTGTTTCTATGACAAGATTTGGTAAAGTTTCATGTAGTTTATCATATACTGTCAACAAGTAATAATTAGGCAAGGAGAAAGCAATTTTCTTCAGTAAGTCTTCATCTGTATCCCCACCTACTCCTACTGTTGCTATTCGTACTCCTGATCTCTTACAATTTTCTGCTTGAAGGATCACGGGATCAGGACCAGAATTAGACTTCCCATCAGTAACTAGAATTAGATAGTCCTGGGCATCTGAACGATTACCGTTTTCTTTTTTAAACATTTCTGTACAGACATAACGGAAGGCATCTCCAATATCAGTATATGATCCTTTCTGATAAACCGCTGTACTGAAAACTTGTTTGATAGCTTCTTTGTCATACTGACTGTTAAGTTGTAAGAGAGGTCTAGATGTTCCTTTTCCTGCAAACAAACTTACACCAACACGAACTAATTTTTCTCCAATGGCCAACTTGTCAATGGCATTTGTCAAAGCATTCATTGAGTCCTTGAAGTGATCTTCTCCAACACTGCCAGATTCATCAATTACAAATATAACATCCACTGGCACAACAGTTTTACAATCTGAAAAAAAAACATATAATATTTCCAGTTTGAATCACTTAAATCTTATTGAAAAATATAAATATGTACACAATTTTCTACAATAAATTTAGTTTAGCTTAGTATGATTTAGTTTAATTTTCAAAACATCAAATGTACAAACCAAATAATAACAACAGAAGAGCAAGAAAACCACAAGAGTTGAGCCCTATGTCAATAAGTATGCCACAGGAAAAAATGTTAATCAAAACTGTATAATTTTATAAATTCCAGTCAAGTTTGGTTTAATTTAGTAAAGTAGTTTTCAAATGAATCTCAATCAAGTTAGGCTTAATGTATATTATAACACTTTTCTATTTTAAAATAAACAATTACAAAAAAGAAAACTTATGCTTAATTTTCATATTTGCCAAAAAAAATTCAGCAAAATTACAAAATTAGAAAAACCTGGAATAATGTTAAACAACTCATTACCATATATCTACTTTTTTAAATCTTAGCTCAATCCAATTAAAAATGTAGAAGTAATGGCTCTTTTATGAAAATTTCTATATATAGAAACTCTGGCCATTTTTGATCGAAGATGGGGATGTCAGACAGTTTTGAAAGATTATTCAAAGACTCTTCTAACCAAGTTTGTGTATAATTGGCCTAGTGGTTTCGGAGATATGGAAAGTAGGTATTTCTATTCTTGGTGAAGGCAGCTATAGTTGAAGGTTGAAAGACCTTTTGAACACAATTTTTAAAGAGGACCAACAAAGCTTTTGCAGTGATCGATATTATGCTGGATCGCCAGCCAGCATCCTCAGGGTTCGACGTAACCGCTGGCCCGTGGCCAGTATATTTACGGTCGGGCCAGTCAAACAGAACAAAGATCGGCCTGCTGGGCCAGTTGATATTCTTGGGCCACTTGGACCAGCAACTTTTGTTTCTACCAACCGGTAGATTTTTCGTACTTCCGTGTCATTCAATATCGACTGGAACAACTTGCCTGTAAAAAAAAATGGCAGATACACAATAACGCTAATCGTGACTTCATTTAATATGAAAAATCTATTATTATGAACTAATAACAGGTATGGACTTTGGGAGTGAGATGTTGTCAGTAGATCATGCCGATATCAGCAAGAGGGATATTGGTAACAATCGCTGCATCAGCTGGGCAAAACGAAATTTTTTACAAAGTCAGGACTGTTTGTTTATTTATTATCTAACTTCCGGTTTGATAATAATCATCTAATAGTTGCTATACGAAGGATTTTTACCCAAAGAACACGGTCGTTAGTCGTGTTAGACAGTGGGTCGTTATATAAAAGTCGAATGCATGGGAAAACTTTGCGGAGGAATAAATAAGGTTGACAAACAAAGGAAGCCGTTGTACAGAGGGGGTCGCTGAGACAAGTTTGACTATATGTAGATCTATATCTTGATAAGGTAGAGGATGAATTACACTTTCTGTTTGAATGTCCCTTATACATTAAAGAAAGATGTCTTTTTGTAAATGAAATAGATTTTATGTAGTAATTTCCCATACTTGAATAATTCCGATAAACTATATTGGTTATTTAACAATGAAGAACCTAAAATATATATGGCGATTTCAACTTTTTTTCAAAAAAAAATTGAAACAAGAAAGGCAGTCAATTGTAAAGACAAATCCACCTCATCTCCTTCAATTTAGATGGTACTTTAATATACAATGTAAGAAATATTGTAATTGTATGACAGTAATGACATTATCATTATCATTATTATTTATTTATGTAAAATTCTGTCTATATTTAGATTCTTTCTGTCTATTATGTAAAACTATCTGTATGCCTCAAGTGGGCCTGAATTGGAAATAAAAGATATTGTATTGTATTGCATTGTATTACTTTAGAACTGGATTTAGGACTGTAGATTGTTTGATTATCTTCTAACCATACCTGTTAATTGTAATGCATTAAAAACACTGCATGTATGGGAAAATGTCATGAACTTTATCCTTGTTTGGAGCAAGTAAAACATTCATTCACAGAATACAAAAGCTATATATACATGTTTAAATCACTGAGTCAATTTAATTATTTGCGGATGCCACTAGTGGAGCAGGAACTGCTCACCCTTCTGGAGAAAATGAGTTCACCCAAGGTTTTAATGGGGTTCATATTGCTCGATCTTTAATTTCCTGTTTCTTGGGGGAGGGGGGGTTGGAAATCCCCCCTTTCATATCGGTCCACGAAGTGGACCGATATTTCTCAGACCAGTCGAATTTGGGGCCAGTTGTTCAAAAATTTTGGCCAGTAAATTTTTTTTCTTAAGTCGACCCCTGCATCCTGTTGAAATATGGGCAGTCCAAAGCAGTGCGTTCTCAGCAAGATCACTGTGTCCACCCTCAACCCAAAACAGAAGTATGAATCCCATTCTGTATTTTCTATATGGATTTAATATTCTGTGTGCATGTAACCGGAATCATGAAATACATTATTACCCAAACACGGGTAAATTTCCAGATTCATCTTGTATCATATTGAAACTAAACAAGAAAATATGTTCCGTTCCTGTTAATAAAAAAAATGAAAGTCAGTTTGAAATAGTTCCACAATCGTCGTATTGAGTAAATGTACCGTCTTTGTTGAATATTCTTTAACCATTTGGAATGGAATGTGTAAGTTCCAAACCAAGAAATATTGTTTTGGATAAAATCCTGTCTTCTGTAGGATTGCAATGTCTCAGATTGCAAGATTTTTATTCAAAATATTATTTGAGACACGATGACCCCTTCCACACTTTTCCACAAATATCTGGCATATTGGGGCCTCACAGCTTTCAGTGGTTCAACAAAACATTTTGAGGTCCACTCAATTTTTTTCTACAGGACCACATGTCCAGTAGCTAATTCCAGTTAATTTCTAACACTGCTTTTGGCTAAGTTTGGTTATAACAGGCCAAATGATTTGATATGAGATGTCAAAAGTATGAAAGTTAATGAACTACAGACGATGGATGCCAAGTGATGGCAATACCTCACATGACACTTCAGATCAGATGAGCTCAAAAATGTATAAGCATGATTAAAATCAAGTCCGTAATTATTCTGTGTATCCAATATAAACCCCCATTCTGTCAAGTCGTTGCTATTATAAATAAAATCCCATTTCATACCCAAACAATAACATACCTTGTGGCCATGTGAGAGTACCATCAGCTTTACATATTGGTAATGGCATCACAACATTGGCCAAAAGACTAACATAAACTACACAATTTTCTGTATCTTTTTTATCACAAAATCCAACCCCTACAGATGCTATAAGTCCTATATCTGTCTTCTGTATGTTGTACCTGATAAAAACAAACATCATTAATGCTATAAGTCCTATATCTGTCTTCTGTATGCTGTACCTGATAAAAACAAACATCTTCATTAATGAAATCAATCTTTCAAATTTGTAAAAAGTGAGGAAGACTTTACTTGAGTGATTTGGAGAAATTTGTGAAAATTTAGAGAGAATTTGTTAGTAGTCCCCCTCTTATAGGGCCCTTTTCACCAAAGGTAAGATTTCTGATGCACTGAGATAGTAACATACTACTAAATTATCCTTGTCTAGGCAGACCATCCCTCTTATAAGGCCACTTTTTAAATTGCAGAATGAGTGGCCTTGTAAAAGGGGGACTACTATTCAATAAAATGTCATCTATAAATGACAATCACAGTCTTTCAAGTTTAATAGAAATGTACAAAAATAAAACTGTGTCAGTTTTCTGCAAAAAAAAAACCATGAATGTTCTGACTATATTTGCACAAAGATCAACTGTTGTTTAAGTCAAATTGTCAAGGATAAATCAACTATACCTATTGTATGAAAACATTGATGTAATGTAAGAAAAAATTGAAGATACCAAATGGGTGATCAGAATTAATAAGAAACAGTTTCTTGGGGCTCGATTACTGTTATATCTACAAAAATGGTTCAGATAAAAGGCTGTTCTTGTCTTTTTTTTTATTTCATTAAATTAGCATTGTTTTCAAACATCTGGTAGAAGAATAGAAACCATGACAAATATTTCCTTTAAAGCAAGAGAAAAAATATGTCTGGCACAAATTTCTAAGCCGAAAAACATAAATATGTCAAACCATAATAATGATTGAAATACTGCTGTACAGTAAAACCTGTGTAAACCGGCCACCATTGGGACCATGTTTCACGGCCGGTATTGATAGTGGGCCGCTTTATTCAGTGTCTACTCTCTGACTACCGTATAAGTGGTTTTTTTACGGGAGCCAAATTTCACGATTTTCTTCCAAATTGGTGGATTTCTTTTAGCGGTACTTAATTTTTGCGATTCTGAGTTTTAACCAAAATCAAATTTTAGCGGATAGACCATTATATTAGAATTACATTCAGATTGTCTGAATTGCTTAACTAACGATTCAAAATAGGAATTGTTTTGAAATAATTGAGTATCGTAATTTCTTATGCATAATGCATGGGTTTTTGTCCAGATTCTTTATTTTGCAGGAGGGTGCACATTTACTACTGTCTAATATTTTCGTATTTCTTTACTTGTTTGGACACTATTCCAGAAAATCAATAAATGCGTATAATACTTTTTTAATTATTCAGAGAATTACATTTATTGTAATACTCTCTAGTGGAGTTGTGTTTTGAACCAGTAAACGTTGATACGAAAATAAACTAAAAAAAAAGTGTGACTATATCTAACCGCGCGTAAAATAATCAATAATGCTGTCGATAAGATTGAAAGTGTGTATGTATGAAAGGTGTCATAATTACTTAGTGTATAATTAGACTGCCAGACTGTGTTTACTCAAGCTTTTAATGATTGAAATAAAAAGAAAATAGGAATCAAATGTATTTGTCATTTTTTATGTCAAGTCTGGAAGTTTGATTACTCCCAGCTGTGAAGACTATAAAGTATAATCCGATTAACAATAAATTATCTCAAGTTATGATTGTATGGCTTGGATGCTAGTTCATCACTTAAATAATAAGGCATTGTTTGTTGTTCATTTATGATCATTGTCAACATATGCATTGCTTTCGGGAAGGATTCCTCCATGGCCATGTTGGATATTTTAAAAGCGTCCCGGCGAAAAAAAACACTTATAAGTTATACAGGGTATTTCATCTTGATTAAGCTTTCGCTTTTTAGGTGTTGATTCCATGTTTGTTTAACATTTAATGAACATTTAAACATTAACCACATGAGTTACCAGTGATCACTAATTACAGGTGTGCTAATATACACACTTCGATAAACACTTTCAATACGTTTCCCCTTACTACCGATCGATATTCACATATATGTAAACACACGCTTGATTGATCTGATCATGACCGGTTTACGGAGATAAATTATAACAGTAATTAGTGTATTGGGACCGCAAGTCGAGGCCGGAATTCGGAATGTGCAGTGTCCGATTTATTCAATGATTTTTAACAAAGATTATTAAGGAAAAAACTGGGGACTTGAAATTTAGATCGGAATGGACAGTATTCCGGTTTACTCAGGGTCCGGTTTCATCAGATTTCACTGTATATAACTGTGAGATGAAGAACAACAATTAAAGTCTGTTAGTTTTTAACTTTACCTTACTTTATTTATGTTTGTTACTATGGGTTCTAATATTCAAAAGGGAACTTGAACTAAATATCTTTTAGTACAAAAGGGCCAACATCATATTCTAGCTTTCATTGTAAATTATTTTTGTGTCACTTACGAAATTTTCATCATCCTTGCAGACTTAAATTGGCAAGAGTAGATATTAAACATAGAAACATGCGAGGTGATTGCTCGTTTTGTTGATGTTGGTGAAATTGTTGACCATCAGTGCTTAATCTTTCTTTTCATAATGTACTTACTTTAGTAAGCCTACCAAATCTAGAACTTCAATATTGAATCCTGTATTAATTTCATCTTCAACACCTAAATTGGTTGAAAAAATAAATGTTCTTTAAAATAACAATGAATTTTGATCTTAACAGACATTCTCTGTCAATACAAAAATATGCTATAAAGTAAAGGCACTTATCAATAATTACTTGCTTGTATATATCACCAAGCATGGGTACAACATTTTACATGGGGTATGTACATTTGAACTGTTTCTGACCTTGACCTTTCAAATAAGACATTTTTGCTTTATTCAGGACACCCCTCTAGTGCTGGCATGGGCTACACATATACCAGGTATCATTATATCCTTCAATGATATCCAAATGTTCTGAGCCTGACATGATGTGTTGATGTCGAGAGGAATGTAACAATTATAAAAAGTATTTTAAGAAGGGTGATTAGGTATGCTTTGTCCATCATAAATTATAATTTACTGTCAAAGTAATGGTGATTTCCTTTTTTTTTCTTTTTTCAATTGTTAACTCTAAAAATAAGATGGGATCATTAATGTAAATTTCCCTCAAATAATTATATGTTTTAAAAAGAGAATTGAAAGAGGAAAAGTTAAAAGACAGAAAACAGAAGTCAAGTGATGTGATGATCTAAACCACCATCAACCTCTCTCTTGTTCCTTCATTCTCTGTGTTCTTGTTCAATTTACACATATTAATTTATGAAATATTCCTATATGTGCATATGCTCTATCAAATACTGTTCTAATATATTGTACACAGGATAAGACTTCATAAGTTTGTTTAACATTCTGTACATTAGAGAAAATCAAATATGTTTAAACTAAACCATAAACAAAATCACATTTTTGTACCCGTCGATTATAAAAACTCATTAGAGCTTGTGTATGTATACTACGCATCCACTCTAAATAAAACTTTGAATTGAATTGAGTTTTTTGTGTCAGTCAGTTAAAGCGAGAGATAATTGTATAAACTTTCTTTTCATAAACCTAAAATTAGATTCTAGCATTAAATAACATTTGTCTTGATTTTCATTACAATTAAAGTTATTTACCATCATATCCTACATCAAATTTGACTGTGTACTTGTCATCACCAAATCCTAAACGTAATTCGTTTTGACAGGGATCATATCTGGCAAAGGCTTTAAAGGTATACAGGAACATAAACAGTTTTACATTCAAACAACACTCTACACCTAAACACATGGAGTCATAGGTACAATACACATTGTCTGGTGTTGTAATAGCCATCCATGGACATCCTATAACAAATAAGAAAACATTGATAACATACTGTAACAGTACAATACACATTGTCTGGTGCTGTAATAGCCATCCATGGACATCCTATAACAAATAAGAAAACATTGATAACATACTGTAACAGTACAATACACATTGTCTGGTGTAATAGCTATCCATGGACATCCTATAACAAATAAGAAAACATTGATAACATACTGTAACAGTACAATACACATTGTCTGGTGTTGTAATAGCCATCCATGGACATCCTATAACAAATAAGAAAACATTGATAACATACTGTAACAGTACAATACACATTGTCTGGTGTTGTAATAGCCATCCATAAACATCCTATAACAAATAAGAAAACATTGATAACATACTGTAACAGTACAATACACATTGTCTGGTGTTGTAATAGCCATCCATGGACATCCTATAACAAATAAGATAACATACTGTAACAGTAGAGCAAATTTCACCTCCGAAAAATGCAATGTCCTCTATGGGATTTGATCCTGTGGTGTCTTGAATAGTAAACCAACACTCTACTACAAACTGAGCGAAAGGAAATCTCCACTAAAACAGTTAGCAGAGGATGGCTATGAACCTACTATGGTTCCTACAACCTTAGGTAATAATTATACCCATTACAATACAATGGTTTCAGTGAAAATATACAATTCTTGTGATTTGACTTTCACCCTGTTTTTTATGGGGGTTTTTTCCATCAAAATGTAGTATTTTTCCCTACAAAATGAAAATTAAACTGTGAATGACAACTATTTCCTAAAATTTTTGGCAAATATATTTGTTAGATAAAATGGTACTGGAATAGCCTGACATTGAGTGAATAATAACTCACAAATACAACCAAGTTTCCCTTCTTATGGCTTATTAAGATAATGCTTCAAAAATAAATGAAAAATTTGTTCTGAAAAAACTTATTTCCTTTAAACAGACAGCAAGAAATATTGTCCACTAATGAAATAGGAAAAGACAACATTATCCAGTAATCCATTAAAAACAAAATATAAAATACACACTGTTATCAGGCTTTGTAAGTCTATTTATCATTTGTTCTCTGGTTCCAGTTGTTGTTTTTCCTTTGTCAAATAATTCCTGCTTCAATTCTTCATCTGTAGCCTGAGCAGGGTTCAAGCAAGGCCTATTGTCAATCAATTTCTACAAAAATAAGACATTTATTGCAGAATATTAGCATAGCAGAAGGATATTTTCATATCTATTGTATATAGTATCAATTCTGCAAAGTAAACAAAAGAAGAGGCTCATCTGAGCCTGTATCAATCATCTATTCATTCATACAATATATGTTCAATCAAGTCTAGATATTAAGAAACAAATATTATATTAATTTCACATATGGTCCTATGTTAATCTTTAATCCATTAAAAGATATGACTTTTGGTCCTCTCATATCTCTGAAATGGTACAAGCTACAACAAATCTGTTTCAATACTACAGACAGGACTTTTTCATAGGGATTCAATAGAAAAAAAATACATACAAATCTGACTTGAAGGAAATAAAAGTCATTATTTCGGGTGTTGGTCCTTTTAACCCCTTTTATCTAAGAAACCACAAGAGCTAAGTCAAATCTGATTTGACTAAAAATGCAGACAGGAAATTTCACACAAAATCTAAGGAAAAAAACCATCATGTTCAGACTTACTTGAAATAAAAATTCTACATTATGCATGTTGGTCCTATTTTGACCCCCTCGTGTATTGGAAATGGTAAGAGCCATAAAAAATGTCAGCATATAAAATAATTTTATAAAGAACATAAAGGAAAAACTCATCATAAAAATGAATGCTCCACATACAAAAACAGAAGAAAAAAAAAAATCACATTTTTGTGACACCCTTGGGCCTCTTGTATCTTTCATGTACTTGTAATACAAACGAAAAAAAAAAATCACATTTTTGTGACACCCTTGGGCCTCTTGTATCTTTCATGTACTTGTAATACAAACAAAAATAGTTTTTATAGAACCATCCAATGAACATTCCTACCAAGATTGGTTCCAATTGGCAGTAGCATTTCAGAGAAAGAGATTAAATATATACAGAAAACATCCTTTATGACACCTTTGGGCTTTTTGCTACTTTTGTGTACTTCTGATCAACAAAAAACATTAACTTCTTATAGGACCTTCCAATGAACATTCCTATCGAGTTTGATTCCAACTGGCCCAGTGGTTTGAGAGAAGAAAATTAAAATGTAAAAGTTTACAGACGACAACAGACAACAAATGAGGGTAATACCTCACATGACCCTTTTGGTCGCTTAGCTAAACTAATTACTCTTTGTGTAATATCAATTTGAATCATGTTTCTTTAATTAAAACAAATGGAAGAATTTGTCCATGGGACATGGATACTTCCACTTCCAAATAGCTGCTATAAATCATTAATAAAGAAAGGTGAAATCATATACAATTCTATTTGACCATCATAAGGATAAATGAACCAGTGGTCGAAATTAGCAGTGATCCTATGGCCCATGGCCAGTAAAATATTTGTTTGGTCGGTGGATATTTCCAGACCACACATCCAACATTTTAATATTTTCTCCCATTGACATGCAGAATGATCGGTATTGTACCCGTAACATGGTATTCCCTGTTTAAAAATATCCACGTCAATTATGCAAATAAAAATAAACTGGAACCGTCAATATTGAATGCAACCCGACGATAACAAAAGCTAAGCAGCATGGCTCCAGTTTGTAGTCATGCGGATAACTGACACATGCTTGGCTCGGGAACAAGACGTCCCAGAATGGTATGCACATAAAAGTCATAAAGCGTAATGCTGTAAAGAAAATTATATCAACAAATGATTTACATCATATAGTAATATAGTAACGAACACCTGAATTTGGCTGAAATATAAAATTATGTAACATTTTTGTGATATTGTTTATTTCTAACAAAGAAAATTACAAAAGTGCATAGCTATATATAGGCCGATCTGTCTGATCAAATGCTAGGCTTCATTACTTCGGGTAAACAAATAACCTTCGACTTCTAATAGCCAACCTTTTGAAGTATTTTGACGTGGCTGTCCCTGACAGGATCCAAAAGAGGAATGGGACCAATGAGGAGAATAAGGAGACAAGAGGAAATATGAAATAAAAAGGGATCAACAATTTTTTAGAAATTTGGAAGAAGGATCATCCTTGCCCGAGATACGAGACCAGTACCAAACTAATGTTTTGCGACTGGTGTGTCGAATCAAGTAACAAAAACTGCCTTTGTCAAGGGATAAGGATGAGGAGAACGAAATGGATGACATCGAGACTGAAAGATTTATATTTTCTATTCCAGAGAATAAACATCATATTAATTTGATTGGCCTGAAAGGCTTGCAAGTCATTGACTGATGAACGATTACAACTTTTTTCCAAACAGGGAATTTTAAAATGACTAGCCTTTCAAAATCTACAAAAGAATTAATTTGTGCGCATTTAAAAACTCACCTTTATACTCCTTAGAACTTTAGCCAGGTTTTTTTTACTTTCAGTCATTCCTAACTGATCCAAAAACTCTATGATACTACCAAGCTTTAAACGTTTCAACGAAAACTTTTTGAAAAAACTGTCAGCTTTCTTTATCAATGTTGAAAACATATCTGCAATGAAAATTAACTAACAATATAAGCATGATGTCAAAAATCAAGATGAAACATTTTTTGTCTGATTTCTTATAAAACAAGATATGATATGATCTGAAGGATCATAACATAACTCCCAAACAATGCATATCAATTCGCAACATCATAAACCAAATTTTGACCAAATCAGAGGATTCTTGTATTTTGACGGCCATTTTTGATTCAAAATGGCTGCCATAGCAAAACAAAATGGTCACGATATGGTGCAGCATGTCTTACTCCCTGTAAATATCCATTTCCATTGAAATCTTTTAATCTGAATTTTTAACAATTTTTTTTTTTTTTTTTTATATTGGTGGCCATTTTGAAAATTTTAAAAACAGAGCACAACTTTGAGTGATGATCCATTTTTGTGTCAAGTTTCAAAAGGATCCGCTGTACGGTTTCCGCTTAACATTTTTTGCACCTTGGTTACCATGGCAACAGCCGCCATTTTGAATTTTTTTCAACCCCCAAAAGCTGCCACACACCGGTGGATATTCCTACAAAGTTTCATGAAGTTTGATGAAAGGAATCAAAAAAAAATTTTTAATCCCCCCTTTTTTGTTTCCATGGCAACTGCGGCAAAGTTTGTCCAACCGATTCCGATTTTTTTGGCTTATCTCGTTCCACTAGATGTGGATGTTGTTCCCATCAAGTTTCATCAATTTCTGTTCGGCGAGTAACCTGGTATGATCATTTTTGTGTTTTTCAATTTTTTTGCATTTTGGTCATTTCCATGGCTGCGACAGCCATTTTGACAAAATCAACCCTTAAAAGCACAACTTCACATGGCAGTTTAACTTTAGCAAATTAAGACAGATTTGGCCAATTCAAGAATTTTCTATTTTAAGTAATACTAATGACAGCCATCTTGGATAGAGTTTGAACCAATGAAATGCACCTTAGAATTCAAATAAACATGCTTCTCATAATTTGTTCATTTTCAAAAATGCTTTAAACTAGACTAGTGCATGCTTGTTAAAAATTTGATTAACAGAAATTTTGCTAAGTTTTGTATATAAATCAAATTCTTAAAAATGTAATGAGCCTTTACTCTGTACATATGGAAATTTATCACATAGCTATTAAATTACTATTTTAAATATATATCTTCTTATCTTGACGTTTTTGCAAAAATACTTGATTGAAATACACCAGAAGAATTGTTCCAATAAAGTAAATTACTTATTCTTATGGCATTATGAACTGAAAATCTTAAAATTCAAACAAACAAAAAAGCAAAATCAGAAACTCTTACAATTACAATATCTATTTCTTTTAATCTAATTGCCAAAAGCATGATACATACTACAATTTCATAAAACAGTATTCCAACAAGATTTCTTATTGTCTAAAACTAATTTTCCTAAATCTAAGAAATACACCAAATACTAAATTAGGTAGGAAGTTCTTACACATGTGAACCTTCCGGCGGGAGCATTTTTCTCCCAATTTTGAGGGTCCCTTCCGTCCCTCCCGTCAACTTTCAAAATCTTCCGCCAGTTAAAAAAATCAAGTACAATAAAATCTTGACCTACATTTTGCAATCAATATTTCTGGAAATTCCCCATTTGGAACTCCAGCGCTGACGAAAAACGCCAAAAGATACGAATGGTAAAGGTGAATGTCACATTTAATGATATCCGGTTATTGATCTGTTTGACACCTTTACAGGTAAATTGGATCATGGTGTTGATGATTATACAACAATTATCCACCGATTGACATTGGGGATAAAGAAGTGGGTTTGTGGCACACGCTTAGATGATTAGAAGTGTGATAGCGGCAATTAAAAATAGTTATAAATCGTTGTGCAAACAGGAGTCGGACAACCTTTGAGGCAGAGGAAAACTTCTTATTTCGATCAAACGTGCAATGAATTCATCTCGGATTGAGTTGTTATGGCTTGTTTGGGACCAAAGCCGATCAAAGTATTATTTAAGGACTAAGTTCCAGGATGGAATTGATAAACCACAAAAATGAGGAAACGTATGCTATCACCCAACGCACCAGCAGCAAAGTGACTTTTTAATTTTAGTGCTCTATGACTTTATTGTTCAGAACATTCTGTCTTCATTGTTATTGCTTTGTTATAACCTTATGATTATGAATGATTATGAATAAATTATAAATACAGTTTTTATCCTTCATTCATTATATGAAACACTAGTATTAATAAGACAGAAATGTAAACGATATATATTGAAATGGGATGCAGTTGGTTCAATACTGAAACAAACAAAAGGAAAACATCAATAAACAATAAAAACACCCATCAAATACGCCGATAAAAAATCTCCAGTTATGAGACCAAATCTCCAGCCAAAAATTTACAAATCTCCAGTTGTAGCAGAGCAACTCTATCATATGTATGCAGCTACATTATAAAATAATTGTTCTTACATAAAAATACTATACAACTTCAGGGCCCGGGGCCACAAAATTATTTGAGTAAAAATTTTGTACTCAGCTTGAGAATATTCTTAAATTTTGTATTCTGAGTAAAATTGACCGCTACAAAAAAATTACCCTTTTTTCTTTACTCAAATTTAAGAAAATTCTTAAATATTTGAGAATGGCTTAAACCATACTTAAGTAATTTACTCAAAATCCAAGATGGTGTCAAGAATGATAAGGAGACGTAGAAGGGAAAGAAATGTAATAATTCCAGGGCCTAGGGTATACAGAGATAGAAGTAATTCCTTAGAAACCATGACAGATAATGAATCATTTGAGAGATATCAGTTTAGGCAACCCACGATAAGAGTTTATTGCTAATGGTATCTGCCATCTTTTAACAAATCCTACGAGGAGAAACAAGCCAATCTTACCCATCGTTCAAATACTGCTTTTTATACAGTTTGTGGCCACAGGGTCCCATTTGGCTCTCATAGGGGACCACCTGGGAGTTTCGGAATCTGCAACAGGAAGGGCATGCAGGAAAGTGTGAAGAGGTATTTGGAGGATTTTCTCCCATGTTATACACTTTCCCGACGGAGAAAGAGCTCAGCGAGTACAAGAGGGATTCAAGAGAATCGCTGGTATGTTTTCTTATTCAATTTCTATGAATACATAGCCAGTCATCAACAACATTTGCAATGTTTTTACTTTGTCGTCTTTTCAGCGTCCATGATGTTGACAACTTCCGATTTCGATTATGCCCCCTTCTTGACAGTCTTACAAATAGCGATGAGAAGTGCCAAGACGCTTAGAAAAAGCGATAAGAAGTGAAACCAGAGGCTCCCAGGAGCCTGTAATCGCTCACCTGGATCAAAGCTGCTTTCAATAACAACACAACTGCTCTGTGGTGGCCATCTTGGCGGGAGAGCGCAACTGCCGAACACAATTTTGGAAGAGGACCATCCAATGACTATTCCATCAAAGTTTGGTTTTAATTGAGCTACTGGTTCCAGACAAGATGGTTTTCATGTGAATTTCCCATAGGGTCCTATGTTAAACTAAGTACAGCTGTGCAGCCATCTTGGTCAGAGGGCGGGACCACCAGACACAAATTTGGTTCAGCGGTTTCAGAGGAGAAGATTTAAATGTGATCTTTTATCAAAATATGCCTAATTTGCATAATCGGTATAAATCGGCTGACAGAAAAATTTCAAAAAAAAACTCCGAAAATATGCTAAACTACTCCTTGCCATGTAGCTGCAGTTCAAATTTGAGCTCATTTTGACTTATACTAAAGCAGCAATGGACAATTGAAGAAATTTCTATTTTTAGTAACAGTGGCCATCTTGAATGGAGGGCGGGGCTGTCGTACACAATTTTGAAAGGGACCATCCCTGCCAGGTTTGGTTTAATTTGGTTCAGCGGTTTCAGAGGAGAAGATTTAAATGTGATCTTTTATCAAAATATGCTTAATTTGCATAATCAGTATATATCGGCTGAAAGAAAAATTTCACAGAAAAACCTGGAATAAATGTTAAACTACTCCTTGCCATGTAGCTGCAGTTAAAATTTGAGCTCATTTTGACTTACACTAAAGCAGCAATGGACAATTAAAATTTCATCCCCCCTTTTTTCTATTTTGAGTTTGGCGGCCATCTTGGTTGGAAGTCGGGATCACCGGACACAATTTTGGAAGGGGGCCATCCAAGAATCATTTCAGCAAAGTTTGGTTGAGATTTGGCTCAGTAATTTCAGAGGAGAAGATTTTTTTTTAAATTTCATCCCCTCTTTTTTCTAATTTGCATAATCGGTCAAAATCGGCAAAAGTTCAAAGTTCATAAAAAATCCTGTAATACATGTTAAAAAGCTCACCATTATGCTTATACAGTTCAAATTTGGGCACATTCTGGCTTAAAATAGAGCAGTTTTGGCCATTTGAAGAAATTTCTATTTTTAGTAACAGTGGCCATCTTGAATGGAGGGCGGGGTTGTCGGACACACTTTTGAAAGGGACCCACCCAGGGACCATCCCTGCCAGGTTTGGTTAAATTTGGTTCAGCGGTTTCAGAGGAGAAGATTTAAATGTGATCTTTTATCAAAATATACCTAATTTGCATAATCGGTATATATCGGCTGAAAGAAAAATTTCACAGAAAAACCCAGAATATATGTTAAACTATTCCTTGCCATGTAGCTGCAGTTAAAATTTGAGCTCATTTTGACTTACACTAAAGCAGCAATGGACAATTAAAATTTCATCCCCTCTTTTTTCTATTTTGAGCTTGGCGGCCATCTTGGTTGGAAGTCGGGATCAACGGACACAATTTTGGAAGGGGGCCATCCAAGAATCATTTCAGCAAAGTTTGGTTGATATTGGTTCAGTAGTTTCCGAGGAGAAGATTTTTTTTAAATTTCATCCTCCCTTTTTTCTAATTTGCATAATCGGTCAAAATTGGCAAAAGTTCAAAGTTCATAAAAATCCTGTAATATATGCTAAAAAGCTCATCATTATGCTTACAGAGTTCAAATTTGGGCACATTCTGGCTTAAAATAGAGCAGTTTTGGCCATTTGAAGAAATTTCTATTTTTAGTAACAGCGGCCATCTTGAATGGAGGGCGGGGCTGTCGGGACACAATTTTGAAAGGGACCCATCCAGGGACCATCCCTGCCAGGTTTGGTTTAATTTGGTTCAGCGGTTTCAGAGGAGAAGATTTAAATGTGATCTTTAATCAAAATATGCCTAATTTGCATAATCGGTATATATCGGCTGAAAGAAAAATTTCACAGAAAAACCCGGAATATTTGTTAAACTACTCCTTGCCATGTAGCTGCAGTTAAAATTTGAGCTCATTTTGACTTACACTAAAGCATCAATGGACAATTAAAATTTCATCCCCCTTTTTTCTATTTTTAGCTTGGTGGCCATCTTGGTTGGAAGTCGGGATCACTGGACACAATTTTGAAAGGGGGCCATCCAAGGACCATTCCACCAAAGTTTGGTTGCAATTGGTCAAGTGGTTTCTGAGGAGAAGATTAAAATGTGAAATGTTGACGGACGGACGACGGACGACAGACGACGGACGAAAAGTGATGACAACAGCTCACCTGGCCTAAAGGCCAGGTGAGCTAAAAAGATAGGCCCAAGAAGTCATTTTTTTTTCAAATAAATATGAAAAAAATTAATAAAATGATTCTAAAAACATATTCTTTTATGAAATAAGAAATAGCGTCACGATGTTATTTTTATTTAAACAAAATGGAAAAAAAAAGATTGATAAAAGACAAGAAATTTAAATTGGACAAAAAGAAAAGTATTAAAAATGTCTAGTCCATTGAGGTAGAGAAGTGATATTTTTGAAAATTCAATCTTTAGTTTACTTTAATTTATATATAATTGAAATACCTTCTTGTTGCTCTTAACGCTTCTTGTCACTAATTAGTGAGCCTCCCTTTCTGATCATGTGACCGACAAGCACCTGTTATCTTAAAAGTACAGTGAATTTTGAAATGCGAACAAAAGTCAATAAAGTATATCACCATTCTTTATCAGGGACAATGGGAAAGGGGGCCATTGAATGTTTTTTTGCACAGTGGTTTTTTATTTGTTGTGTGTGTGCGGGGAGGGTAAGTTTGCCCCCTTTAAAAAGTTTGTTCATATAAGCCTCTGTCAATTGACAACTGCTATTTCATTATCTAGATTAGATGATTGAAATTAACATTTCAAACACCTTGTCCAATTAGAGTGGAGAGAAGAAATAAAATTTAATTATCTTGTGAGAGTTGTTGCCAGAAAAACCTTCTTCCTTGTAGCAGAGACATCATTTAAACTAAATTTACTTAATTGTTGTCTCTGATAGAAATATTTCTTTTGTCATAGAGGGATCTTTAAACAAGATTATAAACAACAAGGAGCCTAAATCGCTCACCTGGTTTTCATTGCTAATCATTTTGATTTCGAATGGACTTCAAATTCAAACTAATTAAAAGCCTGTGGCAACCAATGTTGCGACCATTAAATCTACGCTGATGAAATTTTCAAATACAATACTGTTATCTCTAAATTCAAGTGAAATCAAAATCAAATATTTCTCTTCAATTCATTTATTATTTATGTGCATATAGGTGCTCATACCGTATTTACTGGTGCATAATGCACAGGATTTTGCCCAGATTCTTTATTTTGTAGGAGGGGTGCGCATTATAAACAGGAACAATGTGTTTCACTCTTTCCCAGACCGGGAAATCACATGTCCGCCATGTTTTTTTGTTTACCATTGTCAACATGCCAAGTTAAATATTTCTTAAATTGTTTGGACACTATTCCACAAAATAATTAATTGCATCTACTATGTTTTAATTATTGAAGAATTAAAACTGTCTAGTGCAGTTTTGTTTTGTACTTCTAAATATTTACCTTTGATAGATACGAAAATAAATTAAATACAAACGTTTGACTATATCTAGCCATGTGTAAAATAATCAATAATCTTGCCGATAAGATTTCAATGTGTGCAAGTATAAAAGTGTCATAATTACTTAGTAAGTTAGTGTATAATTAGACTGTCAGACTGTGTTTACACAAGATTATATTGATTGAAATTAAAAGAAAAGAAACAATAAAATGTATTTGTCAATTTTTATGTCAAGTCTAGTAATAGCTTGATTACTCCCAGGTGAAGTTAAATCTGATTAACACAAAATTACATAACAATCTGTTATGATTGCATGGCTTGGATGCTATTTCATCACTAAATAATAAGGCATTGTTTGTAGTTCATTCATGATCATTAATTATTTGGTCAATTTTAAAAATACAAAAAAATAATAGATTGTCGGCGCTCTTTGATGTATGTAACAACCATATTTTCAACAACTCCTCACAAGCTTAGCAATGTTCAACAATGTCATAATAAGTGACAATTGTTTGCCTTTCTTTATTCTATATCATTATTTTCTGTCATCTTCAACTATCAACTGCGTTAATTTACGTTCAGATCCGGAATTTAAACTTATATTTACCGATGCTGTACTCATACCTGTTAACCTCTGGGAACTGCTAGGGGGGGAGATCTCTTCTAAGGGGGAAATTTTGTGCGTCGCCTTTAAATGCACAAAATTGTACCTTGTAGTTGCATACATGTGATAAGAGTTGCTCTGCTACAACTGGGAATTTTTAAATTTTTGGCTGGAGATTTGGTCTCACAACTGGAGATTTTTTATCGACGTATTTGATGCATGTTTTTATTGTTAATTGATGTTTTCCTTTTGTTTGTTTCAGTATTGAACCAACTGCATCCCATTTCAATATACATTGTTTACATTTCTGTCTTATTACTAGTGTTTCATATGATGAATGAAGGATAAAAACTGTATTTATAATTTATTCATAATCATAAGGTTATAACAAAGCAATAACAATGAAGACAGAATGTTCTGAACAATAAAGTCATAGAGCACTAAAATTAAAAAGTCACTTTGCTGCTGGTGCGTTGGGTGATAGCATACGTTTCCTCATTTTTGTGGTTTATCAATTCCATCCTGGAACTTAGTCCTTAAATAATATGCTGTTACTTTCACTTTGGGTTCATGGAGTTCTCTACTCAGGCGAATTCCTGACAAAAACGACCGCTGCGCCTTCACAAGAGGTAGTCGAGGCGAGGTCATGATATTTTTTTAAAAGAATAAGGTCTTGGGAGTTGAACCAAACAGGGTTTTGAATATATTAGTAGGAATTTAAAAGACAAACACGACTTGAAGCGAGCGGGGGTAAAAAAGGTGTCCGCCCTTGTACATGTTTATACATTGATAGTATATTTACGTGGATCGTGACAAGGCCCTGTGGTCCGACTCCTGTTTGTACAACGGTTTATAACTATTTTTAATTGCCGCTATCACACTTCTAATCATCTAAGCGTGTGCCACAAACCCACTTCCTTATCCCCAATTAACTGTCAATCAGTGGATAATTGTTGCATAATCATCAACACCTTAATTAATCTCCATGACCCAATTTACCTTTAAAGGTGTCAAACAGATCAATAACCGGATATCATTTAAACACCTTTACCATTCGTATCTTTCAGCATTTTTCATCAGCGCAGGAGTTCCAAATGGGGAATTTCCAGAAATATTGATCGCAAAATGTAGGTCAAGATTTTATTGTACTTGATTTTTTTGTTGGGGGGAGATCGTGTGGGAGAAAAAGATGTGTGCGGGAGATTAATGTCTCCCGCACAGGAGACCCAGTCCATGCGGGAGATAAGGCTCTTACGCGGGAGACTCCCGTGCAAAGGGGGAGGGTTAACAGGTATGTGTACTAGATTTCGAATCCATTACACAACATCTGGATAATAAAAATATCATATGAAAATGCCAATAAAACCCAACACATTTAATATTTTGCAACTTTATTGAAGATGAAGAAAGATAAATGGTTCTTAAATTCTCCCAGCAAATGAAACATGCTCAAAGGACTGTTACATTTCCAACGGCGATTTCTTTTGAAAGTCCATGCACATTATAGACACGAACTAGTTTTTTTCAGGAGATTTTCAAGGCCAAGAGGGGGTGTGCATTACGCAACCCTAATGACGGTATATGCAATGGGTTAAACAGACCTTTATTTTCCCAATGTTTACTAGTTCTTCTTTGTCTTCCACACAGGAGAGTTCCACAATGCCACATATGTCATTGAATTTTTGTTTACTCAACTGAAAATGTTCTCAAATTTGAGAAAAAAGTTTTGTGGCGGAGAAAAGAAGATTTAATCTCAACTGAGTAAAAATGTTCATTCTGAGAATATTTTTATTCTCAGAATATTTTAGTTTCGACACCGGGACCAGTTATATTACAAAAGAATATACAAACCTTTTGCTCCTAGTACAATGCCTGATTGAACTACATTCTTTACTTTTGTAAATAATCCTTCTGGTTCATCTGAAATCAAACATTACTTTTATTAAATTGTTTTAGACTAGTTGTGCAGACACTTTTCCAATATGGATTTGAAAATATATGTTTCCTTAATTGGCATTTGGGAAATATGACTTCACGACAGGTGTAATTAATGGGACAGGAGATGCTAACCCTTCTAAAACACTGGGTCCCACTTCCAGTTTTTGTGTAATTCCACAATGTCTGAGATTTTGTTCTTTTTCCTTTGTGTTTATACTGTTGTCGTTTTTTGCATCGAATCGTCCCTTTACTGAGAAATCTCTTTAAACTTGGACTGTTTGTGATTATAGATAAAATGCAAGAACTAAACTTGCATGCAAAATAATTGAAACCCATAAATGTTACTTTTGTATTAATCAAATCACCATGGGGCATATTACCCCCCCAAAAAAAAGGAAAAAAATCTCTCAAAAAACAAAAACTCTTCCATGGAAGATATATGTTGCCTGTCTATTTTTACTAGTAAACTTAAAATATTTGTATTACGTGCAAAAAGAGTTGTGGATGAGAGATGTCCATCAAACCATACTAAAATATGTTTGTGTCTGTAAAACCATAAAATTAATATGCACATAAAAAAAACAACAGGTGCATGACTTAAGTTCCTGGGGGTGAAAAAATTCCCAAATTTGGTCGGCTTCAGCTGTGTTCTCATATAACTAGAGACTCACGTGAGCCTGTTTTACATATCTTGTAAGGAGAAGACTTTTTTTTACTATCATTGCATTGGACTTTCATTTGCACAAAATTGAAATATATCACAACGATGCTTCATACTTAAACAATTGCATTTCCATTCCAGTTTCAGAATATGATTTTAAAAAATTCCCACTGCAGCTTATTTAAATTTTTGGATATTTAGGGCTATAAAGGCCTCCAGACACTGGGGAGGGGGGGAGGGGGCTTTTTTCATCTGTGCAAACTTTAAAATGAATGATTTTTTTTTATCTCATACTCCTGCATTTCCATAGAATCTGAATGTAACTGGTTCCTTCAAAGATTTTCCATTACACCCTATTTTAATCTTTGACCCAAAGGACTCCACAGAATCTGAGGCCTCTATTTGTACAAATCTTCATATCATAGTGATCCCCAGAGAGCAAACCCTATATACAATGTAGTCTTTATTTGAATAATCTTGAATCTGCATATCACAATGATCTTTCATTCCAAATACACCTGGTTCATACGAAATAATATTTAACATTGGCTTTCACAGTTCAGACAGTATAGACACTGGCCGAGTCATGGGTCTTTAATAAGACGATTTATGAAGATTTACATTAATACCTCTCCCCTTAGACCATCTATTGGCCCATCCCATATGGAAGGTCAACTTCAGTTGTACAAGTCTGTATCTCATCACCCCAAGGAATAACCCAGTTAGTTTGGTTTCATTAGGTTGAGCAGTTCTCCAGAAGAAGATTTTAATGGAAAAACAGTTAACTACAGATGCAAAGTGATGGCAAAAGTATAACATAAAATACTGTCCCCCATGAAATAGAGTACTTTGGACATTATTACATATGTAATTCTGTCTACGGTCACTATTTTATCAGGAATAAAGTCTAGGACACAATGATATATTGATAGTTTTACAGGACAGTATTATTCTCTATAAAACATCATATGGTCTTTTTATGGTTATCAATAAATAAAACATAAAACATTAACTATTTGCTAAAACATATAACCTTTAATCGTCTGTATTTCTTTCCCTGGATCTTCATCTAAAGAAGGTTTATCTATTGGGGTTACATCAGTATTTGATGTGTCAGGAGTTGTGTCATTTTCCTCTTGTCCTCCACCACCCGGTGGGATTAGCCCAACGTCATTTGTATAATCCTAAGAATTACATTTTTTTAATCAGTGATAATGTATAACAAATAAATCTTTAAAAAAAAATAAAAATATAACAGTTATATTTTAAATTGGCCATTAAAGGAACGGATTTCTTTTTGTAATCTCTGATGAGAAAAAAACACGTTACTAAATAATATTTTGTGATTATTTTGTGATTACCCGTTTCCATTCTTAAATCAGTTATTTGTTAACTAAATAGTCTTTAACTTGCATGAAACAAGACTGAATGTTTACCTATTTCATGTGTAAAATATTTTTTCTAGGAGGAAATACCAGGTCGTTTTCTAATAGAGGCAAATTATGTTAGAAACTGCTATCAAAATGTTATTTCAGTCAGTAGTTAACTGAATTGTCTGTGTAGAGTCTAAAGCACACAGTGTTCAATCTACTTGCCATCAAATGTTATATAAACATTTTTCAAAAGTTGATTATGAAGTTTTCACATTTGGGATAGGGTCTGGAGCCACTATTTAGCAAAAGAATGATACAAAAACAAAATAGCATTTTGATTTGTTAATTTTAATTCACATATAACTTTATCATGGAAGATTCCATTTAACTTTATCTTTTGCTCATAAACTAGAGGCTCAGTGGCCTGAGCCTGTGTCGCTCACCTTTCATTCTGCTTGGAGGAAACTTAATACAGAACCTTCCATAGGTGCTTCCCACCAAGTTTCGGTTCATTTGGCTAAGCAGTTTCAGAGAAGAAGATTTTTAGAAATCAACCAACCAGATACAAGAATTAATTGCCTATGGCAGCCATGTTTGTTAACAGATCGGGATGAAATTAGCAATCTGTATAGAGGACCTTCCATAGATGCTTCCTACCAAGTTTCGGTTCAATTGGCTAAGCAGTTTCAGGGAAGAAGATCTTTAGAAATCGACCAATCTGAAACAAGAATTGCCTGTGGCAGCCATGTTTGTTAACGAATTGGGATGAAATGAGCAATCTTTATAGATGATCTTCCATAGATGTTTCCTATCAAGTTTCGGTTCATTTGGTAAAGTGGTTTCAGAGGAGAAGTTTTTAGAAATCGACCAATCAGAAATAAGAATTGCCTGTGACGGCCAAGTTTGTTAACGAATCGGGACAAAATGAGCATTCTTTATAGAGGACCTTCCATACATGCTTTCTACCAAATTTCAGTTCATTCCGGAAAGTGGTTTCAGAGGAGAAGATTTTTTAGAAATCAACCAATCAGAAACAAGAATGGCTTGTGGCGGCCATGTTTGTAAACGGAACGGGACTAAATAAGCAGTCTTTATAGAGGACCTTCCATAGATGCTTCCTACCAAATTTCAGTTCATTTGGGAAAGTGGTTTCAGAGGAGAAGATTTTTTAGAAATCAACCAATCAAAAACAAGAATGGACTGTGGCGGCCATGTTTGTTAACGGATCGGAACTAAATGAGTATTCTTCCGTAAATGACCGTTTTCGGGTGGAGACGACCGAGGTAAGACGAGTCCACGTGCACTCGTCTTTACTCGTTGTGACATCCAATCAGAACGCCTCTAACAAGAAAAAAAATCGTTTAAATATATACCCTAAGCCGGGAATGTTACATTATACCCTGTCTGATAGCTGAATAACAGATATATTACGGATTTAACCATCGGTTTTTTTTCAAATACAGACGCCAACCGTATTAAATATATTTTGTGTCTTTTATTTTCATTTTTTCCTATTTCTAGATGTCCTTTGCCGTACATTTGACGTCATTCTTCAATGACGTCAAAATATGTGTCACGTTATATTTCATAATTCCTATGTCTCATGAAGGAAAATACTGTACTTTCAATAAAATATTAGTGCGAAAAGCTCAAATATCAGTAGAAAGCTACTTAGTTTATTAGTCGGTGTCACAAAAGTCAATTTTATGTGATGTATGTATGTGTATGTATGTGGGTAACGCTCAATGATATCGATCTGATAATTTATGCAAATTAATTACTGATCAATGGCGGGCGTCTCTAGGAGTTCGCGATAGTGAAAGTTGTTGGTTTACGGAAGAAATAGGTACTTACATGCGTTGTTGGGGAAACCCGGGTGATCTTCCACTCGTGATATAAATTGTTGTGTCTTTTCGCTCGTTTCGCTGCGCTCCACTCGCGAAAAGACATAAAATTTCGATCACTCGTGGAAGATCACCCGGTCTTTCCCAAGAACGTATGTAAGAACCTATTAATCTTTATAGAGAACCTTCCAAGGATGCTTCCTACCAAGTTTTGATTCATTTGGCCAGGCGGTTTCAGAGGAGAAGATTTTTTAGAAATCAACCAATCAGAAACAAGAATGACCTGTGGCGGCCATGTTTGTTAACGGATCGGGACGAAATGGGCAATCTTTATAGAGGATCTTCCATAGATGTTTCCTATCAAGTTTCGGTTCATTTGGTAAAGTGGTTTCAGAGGAGAAGTTTTTAGAAATCGACCAATCAGAAATAAGAATTGCCTGTGACGGCCAAGTTTGTTAACGAATCGGGACGAAATGAGCATTCTTTATAGAGGACCTTCCATACATGCTTTCATGAGCATTCTTTATAGAGGACCTTCCATACATGCTTTCATGAGCATTCTTTATAGATGACCTTCCATACATGCTTTCTACCAAATTTCAGTTCATTCCGGAAAGTGGTTTCAGAGGAGAAGATTTTTTAGAAATCAACCAATCAGAAACAAGAATGGCTTGTGGCGGCCATGTTTGTTAACGGAACGGGACTAAATAAGCAGTCTTTATAGAGGACCTTCCATAGATGCTTCCTACCAAATTTCAGTTCATTTGGGAAAGCGGTTTCCGAGGAGAAGATTTTTTAGAAATCAACCAATCAAAAACAAGAATGGACTGTGGCGGCCATGTTTGTTAACGGATCGGAACTAAATGAGTAAACTATATAGAGAACCTTCCAAGGATGCTTCCTACCAAGTTTTGATTCATTTGGCCAGGCGGTTTCAGAGGGGAAGATTTTTTAGAAATCAACCAATCAGAAACAAGAATGACCTGTGGTGGCCATGTTTGTTAACGGATCGGGACGAAATGGGTAATCTTTATAGAGGACCTTCCATAGATGCTTCCTACCAAGTTTCGGTTCATTTGGCCAAGCGGTTTCAGAGTAGAAGATTTTTAAAAATCGGTCAATCAGAAACAAGAATTGCCTGTGGCGACCATGTTTGTTAATGGATCGGAACAAAATGAGCAATCTTTATAAAGGACCTTCTATAGATGTTTCTTACCAAGTTTCAGTTCATTTGGCTGAGGGGCTTCAGAGGAGAAGATCAAAATGTGAAAAGTTAACGGACGACGGACATCAGACGACGGACACCAAGTGATGGCAAAAGCTCACATTGCCTTTGGCAAGGTGAGCTAAAAAGCACAAAAATAGTGAGTAATTGCTGCTTAATGACAAGTAAGTAAATTTTTCCTGAAATATACATGAAAATATGATAATAATGTGTTTTGTACTCGCTCAACCTACAGAATTTTCATAGTGCTTGCTCAATGAAACAACAATAGGCAGGTAAACATTTCACTCCATTCATTCTAATTCTGAGCCATTAAGCACTGCTTGCCTCGAGTGCGGTAGATCGCGGGTTTAAGACTCGATCGGGTCAAACCAAAGACTATCAAATTGGTTTGCTTCTCCGCTTAGCAAATAGACAGGTTGGCTCAAAATCAGGATAATGTGTCCGAGTGGGGCGACATGTTTACCTGCTGACTGTTGTTTCAATGAGCTACCACTATTAAAATACAACTAAGGGTGTTGATCTAGTACAAAGCAGTCCTCATCATCATCTCATTACTAATTAACTTGTTCTCGACATGATATAGCTGAACCAGAGGTTCCCAGGAGCCTGTAATCGCTCTCCTGGATTAAAGCTGCTTTCAATAACAACGCAACTGCACTGTGGCGGCCATCTTGGTGGGAGAGCGCGACTGCCGGACACAATTTTGGAAGAGGACCATCCAATGACTTTTCCATCAAAGTTTGGTTCTAATTGAGCTACTGGTTCCAGACAAGATGGTTTTTATGTGAATTTCCCATAGGGTCCTATGCTAAACTAAGTTCAGCTGTGCAGCCATCTTGGTCAGAGGGCGGGACCACCAGACACAATTTTGGAAGAGGACCATCCAATGACTATTTTATTAAAATTTGGTTCCAATTGAGCAACTGGTTACAGACAAGAAGATTTTTATGTGAATATCCCATAGGGTCTTATGTTAAGCTAAGTTCGGCTGTGGGGACCATCTTGGTCGAAGGGCCGAACCGCCCGACACATTTTTGGAAGAGAACCATCCAATGATTATTTCATCAAAATTTAGTTCTTATTGAGCAAATGGTTTCAGACGAAGATTTTTATGGGAATTTCCCATAGGGCCCTATGTTAAATTAAGTTTGGCTGTGGTGGCCATCTTGGTCGGAGGTCTGAAATGACGGACACAATTTTGGAAGGGGACCACCCAACAATCATTTCAGCAAAGTTTGGTTGAGATTGGCTAAGTAGTTTCAGAGGAGAAGATTTTTTTTAATTTCATCCCCCCTTTTTTCTAGTTTGCATAATCGGTCAAAATCGGCCAAAGTTCAAAGTTCATAAAAAAATCCTGTAATATATGTTAAACAGCTCATCATTATGCTTATACAGTTCAAATTTGGGCACATTCTGGCTTAAAATAGAGCAGTTTTGACCTTTTGAAAAAAATTCTATTTTTAGTAACGGTGGCCATCTTGGATACAGGACGGCGCTGACGGACACAATTTTGAAATGGGACCACCTAAGGATCATTCAGACAAAGTTTGGTTGAAATTGGCCAAGTGGTTTCTAACAAGAAGATTTTTAAATGATTTTTTGCTTATTTATGCCTAATTTGCATAATCGGTCAAAATCGGTAAAAGTTCAAAGTTCATAAAAAAAAATCCCATAATATATGTTAAAAGGCTCATCATTATGCTTATACAATTCAAATTTGGGCACATTCTGGCTTAAAACAAAGCAGTTTTGGCCATTTGAAGAAATTTCTATTTTTAGTAATGGTGACCATCTTGGATGGAGAGCATGGCTATCGGACAAAAGTTTTAAAGGGAACCCCCTAAGGATGATTCAGGCCAAATTTGGTTTAAATTGGCCCAGTGGTTTCAGAGGAGAAGATTTTTGAAAAAGTTTACAGACGGACGACGGACGCCAAGTGATGGCAATAGCTCACACAGGTGAGCTAAAAATTGCTGAGTTGGCGTTAAACAACAATCACTCACTCACTCATACATTCCTTAATGCTACATGCTAATCTGTTTATCAGAGAAGCAACAAATACCACTAATTAAATATAGTAGAGCTGTCGAAATCTCTTTCCTGTCTGTCAGACAATAGGTCTGGCAGATGTGGACAATGTGTCAGACCTATCAAACATTTGCCGGACCTACATTTTTTTTACGACTTCAACTGAATTACACATATACTGGCTAAATCCATAACATGGTTTGTTTACAACTTCAAGTGATACCTTGGAATACTCAAAGTTAGTACAACACATTTTTGTGTGACATGTGGAAATATACATACAATACAATAGACTTGTGTATGAAATAAACAAAGATACCAAGTTTGCATAATGCTAGCTATGTACATGTTTCAAGGTGCTACCTCTTATAAGTAGCATTGCCATTAGGTCTGGACCGAATCAATTGGATGACTGATCGACCGACCCTTAAAAAAGCCGCCGAGTCAACAAAATTTATTGCCAAAAAATATTTTTTTTATTTTAAATAAAATCGTAATTTCCGGAAAATCGATGCACGTCCGTCCGGAATCGGTTACACATTTAGTAGTCAAACTCTTCAACGTGAAGTCAAAATTTGATTATATAGACAAAAATCGGAGATTGAAGATTGCAAACAACGATAAGTTTGAGAAGCGAAATTAAGTAATGATGCCGGTCATCTTCAAGCGTTTTGTCGGTTCCAAGTTACTGAAAAATTTCTCCGGACATCGGGTCTGACACGAAGTAGTTTAAATCGGACCTAGTCAATATTTTGTCCGACGGTCCGATGATTTTCGATAGCTCTGATAGTATAACTAATCGTAGATTTTGAATATCAAAATAAGACGATTGACCGAAGTACGCATAAGGATTAAACGAGTGGGCGCCCACAAGTTTAATCGTTAATGTGTATTTGGTCATGAGTGGTCTTATTTTGATATTCAAAATGTATGATTTAGTTATACTGTTTATTATATAGACTTTCAAAATTTCTGATATATTATTTTTGTTATTTGTATATTTCATTCCACATGTGTGAATCTACAAGCAATGATACTAAGTTGGAAGGGTCTGCCATCTTGAAAATGTGAAATTCTACATGTCATATTTACAACAATACACAAAAATAATTAAAATGATTACCTTGAAAACTTATTTTAATTAATTTTGATCAAAATTGAAGCGTACACGAAGCCAAATAACGTATAATCTTTACGTTTCAAACTGGAAGTCTTCATATGACGTCATGTTGGTTATGTGCCAAAGTCGTCAATGACATTTCACGGAGTTTTTTCAGTTTACAATCGCATGTGTATTCACCGTAACACAACAAGGGACATAACCACCACACTTATAGTTGATGTAAAAGTAGTTCCGGTGAGGGTAAAAACTGATATTTCACATGTGAAATACCGGAATTTATTTCACAGATAAATCCCCATAATTCACACCTATCTAGATAATAATATTAGATTTCCCCACCTACTTCTCCTCTTTCCTTTGTTGCTGTGTGAGAGATCTAACAACATCCCACAAGGGAACAGTTCATTAAAGATAAAGAATTCATTTATAGTAAGTAAACTTGACTTGATGCATACAGAGTTCGCTAATACCTCAAATTTTCTGTCAGACATAAGACTGACAGAATGCAAATTTCTGCCAGTCCCACAAAAAAGTTGGTGGTCCTACAATTTGTGAAACTTTTAACAACAAAAGATGATTTTTTCCCAAGAACAATAACAGACTGGAACAAATTACCGGAAAACGTAATCAACAGTACGTCACTGGACTCTTTCAAATCCTCCATCTCTAAACTACAGTATTAATTCTCAATAATTTACTTGTATATACGTTATTTTTACTTTTAATTGTACATATTATTAACATTTTTGGCTTTTAATCTATGTCTTGTTGTAAGTAAACCTCCACTGTGACATAATCTTCAGCTACGCTCACGGGTCAAAAGTATTTCCCCACTAAAATATTTCCCTATATATTTCATATAAAACCACTTATTTTCATAACATTCTCATGAAGTCATTCCTTAGCCGATTCTCATGAAATCTTCACCTTTAATAGTAGAATTATTAGTTTATTTTAATATCTTCATGTAATTTTTTCGAACTTTTATTTACAAGCATTTATGATTTAAACACAAATCATTGTCAAATGTAAATTCTTGACGTCACATTTTTATACGATTATATAGTAAGATTTGGTGAAAAAATTAAACTTTGTTTTTAAATCAATTCTTAAGGGAAAGTAGAAATAAAATTATTTGAAAATTATACGAAGAAGAAACTATATTTATTTCTGCATTTAATGCTGAAAATTTCATGAAAATCAGATAAGGAATGACTTCAAGAGAATGTTTTGAAAATAAATGGCTTTATATGAAATATATAGGGAAATATCTTAGTGGGGAAATACTTTTGGCCCGAGTGTGTAGTTGAAGGTGGCCACTATATGGTAGAATAGAATAGGCCATATTCATTATTAGGGTGAAACTGGAACATCAACAGCAACCAGCAAACCCGAAAATAAACAGTTAAAGCAGTCAAGGAAATTGGCACCGGACCGACGGAACGGGTCCGATAAATTTCCCGGCGGTCCAGTAGTTTTCGTTAACTCACCGGATAGACTGCCCGGTAAATTGTTTTGTCAGCCGCTGCCTTTAAGAATAGATAAATCGAGGTTCTCGGTAAATTCAACTTAAAAATATTTCTAATTCTCTTTTATTTGTTACTTTTAGATGAAGAAAAATCTAAGATAAATAATTAGAGTTTTGGCAAAGACACTAACTATTTACGACAGTTATTGTCGTAAAATGTTGATGTCGTAAGATATTTCGTGTGACTACAGTGATCATGGTATTTCGGAAAAATATTATTCTCTAGAGTTTTCTTCATTAACAATCGTCGTTAATTCGGAACATTTTATCACTTCAAAACACGGTGGTCATGGCTTTCTTGAAGTATAAGACAGGAGCTATACCAGGAAAGCCATTAAAGAGAAAAGTAACCCAAGAGGAGACAAGTGAACGGAAGAAACAGTATGAAAAAGACAGAGAACGAAAATGTATTGATTCTTGAAAGCAGGACCGACCCTAGCTTCATCACAACATTGAACAAAACGTTATGGTCTGCAACTGGTGCATCGAAGCCAATGGACAAAAGAGCTATATATATATATATATATATATATATTCTTTTGTAATTCTATATTCTGGTTTCTAATTATAATTTTTTTGGTAGCATAGAGCTATTATTTTATTCTATTTTGTTTTTTTACATATAAGGATTCATTTGTTTAGATAGAATGAATATTTCATTTAGTAATTTTTAATGTCACAAATAGTTTTGTAATTTTAGAGTGGAAATATACTTTAATGAATATGATCATGCTGTATACAATAATATATTTATGGACATAGTGTCAAATTGTCATCCTGATTCAGAGCCAACCAGTCTTTGCTCTTTCTCCTTAATGCTGCGTACTTAACAGAGAAGCAAAAAATACCAATTTTAGTCTGGTCTGACCCAACCGGAGCACGAACCCATGAGCACTCGCACGCTAACCTTTACGCTGCTGTCTAATTGTAGATATTGCTGTTTGCGATTGTAAGTTTAATGCAATCAATATGTGACACTTAAATAAAATAAATTTATTATTTTAAAAAAAAACATTATTTTATTGTCGGTTCTGTAAAATCTAGTTCGGTCCTGTAATTCCTCACAGTTCACAGGACCAAATGTCCTATGGATTCAAATCCCTAATTTCCTTGACTGTTAAAGACATCTTTCATTTGTATAATATTTTATTCTTCTGCAGCATTCTTTTTTTTTGTGTCCTCTCCGTTTAAATCGGGAGCATGTGGCCGTTTCCCTGGCCTTGCACCAAACGAGAAGCGAATCAGCCACGCTGCCATTAATTGAACTGGTATCTGTTAGGAAGTTACGGTGCTAAAAAACATGGCAGCGAAAGGTCGGGAACCAGTTCAATTATGATCTAACCAATTACCAACTATTTTCTAATGCACCACAACAGACTTTTTTGCGAGATGAACAATCGGACAATCGTACTGGCTCAAGACGCTGAAATACCGGACCTTGTGAAATTTTGGCGGTTTGGACCGACAGGACCGACGATATTCGTGAACTCTGTACATAAGCTAGATTATTTAACAAGCAAAATGGTCGTCAGACAGATAGCATAAATGTTTCTCATTTCACAAATAACCCTGCAATAATCACAAGTACTATTAGACTGAAAATCTTGATTCAATTACTGTGCCTAACCAGTTTACTGATCAGCAAGTCAACTGAAGAAAGTAGCTAAGATGAGTATTACTTTCATTCTTCATCGCCTTAAACTTACAATTTGAAGTCCTCATAGAATTTGAAATTGTAAGATTGGCAGCACTTTTGCTAAACTAAAGTGACCAAAGGAAAATTATTAATGTTCATACTTTGTCACCAGTTTGGAAAACTGGTCAGGCAATAGATATTCATGAAGGTGTAATGTGCTAGTTGACTTTCTTTCTTTCCTAGCCCCAATGACCAATAATTTTAATGCATATAATTTCATTTTAAAAGTTTTCACGTCAGGGTAAAGCTGAGACACACCACAAAACATCACTCAATAACATAACAAATATTTTGAGCATACATTTGTCATTTCAAAGTTTATGGCTACATACCTTTATAACAAGTTTCCAGTCTTTGCATTCTGTGACATATGGTTGAAACATTTTTGGTCTGTCCACTAGGAACCTGGTAGGGTCAATAAAACCACCACCTCTTTTCATAGCTATATGAATATGGTTTTGACATGATGATGATGTAGCCAATCCAATAGTCACACCTGCGCTAATCTATCAGAATAAATTTAAATGAAATTAAAGTCTGTTTTTGCCCGCAAAAACGTATGTCTCACCCCGTCCAACAAACTGTAGTCAAAGGTAAAAATTCTATTTAGGTAACAAATAAAATTAAGCTTCAATGAATAACAACAAAAAAATGTTTTTAATCCATGAAACACAAAAAAAAATTGATCAAAAGTTCTAATGCAAGGGTTACAGGTACTATTCCATATTGTCATGGCAAAGTTCCCAATTCCAGAAAATTGCTCAGCCTATGTTCCAATGATTATAAAGGAGTTTTGTTCTTCTAAAATCAATGAATTGGTGATGAAAAACTTTTTCATGTAAATAGTGACATTATGATAAGACTCTTGTACACACATATATATATATATATATATATTATATATATATATATATATATATATACATACAAGTTTCAGTAAGGGATATTACACTAGAGTGTTTGCAAATAACTCCCACAAAATTTAGAGGATCAACATTTCCTGGTAATATGCACAACTACATATGGTGTCCTTACTACCTATCAAGTTTCATGAAATTCTGTTCAGTAGTTTCAGAGGAGTTGCACTGACGAACTGTGATGGACAGGACAAAAACAATATGTCTCCCCACCAAAGTGGGGGGAGACATAACTATCAGAAATCGGGTGGTTTACAGACATATTATTAACCTGGTAATCATAAATTCATTGAACTCTAACAGACCTTAGGCTTACCACTTGTAGACCTTGGACACCCTAGGCCCTTTATGTTTCTCACATTGTACATATAATAGTGATTCTCCATGTCCATAATTGTTGCCTTTCCATAGTTATGATTCATGTCGTCATGTGATCAGAAAACATAAATTAGATTTTCTAGTTTGGTAGCAATTAAAATACAGTCAAACCTGTCATATGTGATCAGCTGCCAAGGCAACATTGTAATAGTTAGAGATGCCGACTTATCGTTATTTCGGCCGCCATTTTGTTTTCCGGTAGCTGTTGATACATGAAAATGCAATTTTTTATGTCAGATTTTTACAGATAATACTATATAAAGATATAATTTTTTTACATTAATTAATTATCTAAACATTGTTTGAAATCTTTAAAAATTTTGTTTCTTTTAATATGGAATCGTTTAAATATAACGTGTTCGAATCGAAATCGCTGTTTTCGGAATTTTACCATTCGCGGCACGGTTTTTTCACCAGGGTCCCCCATTTCAATGCCTTGCCCGGCATGTTCCTGACGTTATATAGTTCTATAATTATTATCCAATTAAAGCGGAGATTCGTAGCTTGCGCATGGTCACAGTCGCTTCCGATTTCCTGATCATGCTAAACGGAAAATGGTCGTCTCAAAAGTTCCAAGATGAACAAATTAATGAAAAATTTGGAGTAGCGTTCTCCGATGGCGATATTTGTATTTTCTGTTACAATATCAACGTAGAAAGCATACCATCTCAACCATATTAGATCGCGAACACAGATGATTTTTAGTATTTAAAACGCCCCTAAACATGTCTGAAGGAGAACGTCGTACATCGTTGGAAGTGGAAAGTAAATAGTAACGTCAACGACGCTGGTTGTAACACAGGTGTTATCGTAGGTATGTATAAACCTTCTTCTCAATGTTTTAAACGTACGATTTATTTTTTGCATTGCTTCTTTTCAAGTAGTTTATGAAAAACTTCTTGTCAATTTATAATACTAACAACTTGCGTTCAAAACAAAAGTAAACAAACCGAAAAGGGGGGGTGTAAACAGAGATGAAAATTTTCCTCTAATCCGCTGATTTCCTCTTTTTTTTTAAGGAAAATATTTGGAAATAAAATGTTTCTAGCTTGGTCCAAACAACTAGAAAACGAGGGTATGGGCTCTAGAATAGGAGTTTCCTCTTTTTTCAGCAGACAATCACTTTCTTCTATACTATAGTCTGTGCACAAAATATTTGGTTTTTTTTTATACTAGACTATAGTCTTCACTCTTCAGAAAGTTAATTCTATTCTTATTTTTGTCATGGTGCTACATTTTTATTTGTATTTGCCAGCTTCCATGGATACTCGACCATGATTGAATATTTACATACTAAATTCAAATAAAAGTAAACAAAATATTATAACTTATTGCATACATATGTATTTATAGACCAATGAAAAAAAAATACCAGTGTTTCTGCTAATATTCTCGAAAAGGGGAAGGTAGTATAAGTAGACAAAACATATATTTTTACCTAGGTTATACAGAACAAGGATCTGACTTTTAACTTTGTCCAAAAATGTCAATAAAAACTTTGGGGTCAATACCAAAAATTTGAAACTCTGGTAATTTTTTTTGTCTAAATACATTGTGAATTTATATTTATTATAATAGTAGTTATGAAAGGATAATAAGTACAATGTAGACTAGTTAGAACTGTTTCTTTGTGGTCCCTTCCAGCTTCTGTTGTTTTTTTCCAGTTTACCTGACATTATGCTTTGCTGGTCAAAGACATGTGTGTGATCCAAGCTGGCCTTGGGATATTACCTGAACTTAGGACTGCAGGATAATATACAGCTGATCATGAGTTCATAATTTATATCATAATGAAATATTTAGTTTTACATGTAGCTGGATTTATTCAGACCACAATACATGTGACAATAGATGATGTATTTCAAAAATGCACCAGATATTTCCTGAATAATAAATGAATGAACTTAATATTTTGGTTGTTTTCATTGAATATGTTTTAAGAAGCAAATTAGAATAGTAATGGGCAAGACTGAAACTTTGACACGGAGAGTAGGGTTAGGGGGTGGGTTATGGTGTTTAATGCCACTTTCAACAATATTTCAGTTATATCGTGATGGTCAGTTTTATTGGTGCAGTACACTGGAGAAAATCACTGATCTGTTGCAAGTCACTGACGAATTTTATCACACAATATTGTGTTATCAAGTACACCTTAAGTTACCATGAGCGGGATTCGAACGACATGGAGAGTAAGATTGAAACAAATTTACTTGCTCAAATTGTAATAAAGGGAAACCTGAATATAAACAACATAACTTTATTTTAAATAAAGTTCCAGGTTCCAGATGTAGCCTTTTGTAGGAAATGTGTAAACCGTGCAAATAATATCCATCTATTTTAAACACAAGCTGATCTTAAGGAAGTTCAGTTTAGAGGTGTTTCACTATCATGCTTGTTGGGTGGTTGATGCATATACCATCACTTTCAGCAATTGTACAGCTACATTATGATTGCAAGACATTGAGGTAGGAAAACAAAAACACCTACATGTATATCAAGCCGACCAGTTAAATTTTCGGCAAGGGGTAGGTGTCTGGAATCTTCACCCCTTGGGGGGATTACATATTGGTGGTATATATGAAATGAAAGGTATTTAGTTTAAGTTATTAGTTACTTGAGGTTATAGATTTTTAAAATATCTTTAATTTGGTACCTTGATGATCAAATTCTGACTAGAAACGATGGAGTAATCTTAAAAAACGTAAATTTACGCAACAAATTTTAAAGCAATGGCAGCCATTTTGTTTTCAAAATGGCCACCATTATGACAATTATTCCGTAATAAAATGCTAAAGCAAATAAGAGGTCATTGGTACAAACCTACATATCCATTTTTTTTCAGTGATATTAATTATATTGATAAAAAAATTGATCAAATTATCTTGGAACAGGTTCCCTGTCTGAGGAATTTTATGAAAAAATGGCCGCCATTTCTTGTGTCGACAAAAAAACATTACGTCCAACAGAATGTGCACAACACTGTGGTATTGTCTTCAAAATTTTGTACGGATATCATTTTTAGTTTAGGAAATATGAAGCTTTTTGTGTCATTTTTCCATATAACTGCTGTGAAACGGTGCCATTCTCAAATAATGTTGAACACTAATTGCACACCCACCTTTATGGATTCATAATTCCACAAAAAGATGTAAAAGGTGATTCATATGTTATAATTGCACTCAACACAAGTATTTCTACACACAATTTCTTCTATTATGATGTCAGATAAGTTATTTTCTGACAAAATTATGGCAATGTGAGCCATAATGGACCTTTCGGTCAAAGATCAAAAGTGGCTCCGACACATTTTGGACAGTAAAACAAATGGCGAATATTACTTCAAACATGTTCAGTTTCATTTTTCTGACAGAACAACTTATAATCTATGGAAAAAAACAAAAGTAGAGACATTATCTGCTGTTTGCACAAAAAATCAGAACTCTAAAACAGTCATTAAAACCATTATTGATGGCGGCCATCTTGGGAAAATTATTGACCAAAAATAGGCAATTTCAAATGCTCATAACTTTTGAACCCTTCATCCGATTTTTACAAATGAAGGCTCAAAAGTCTTCTTAGATTGAGCTCTATCTAATGGTTAAAAAACAGCAAGCATCCCTTGTAATTGATTTTTGACTGGCATCTCTATAATAGTGTCACATACAACAGGTGGTCCCTAAATACAGGCTTAATTAATATGAAATGAACTGTGAAGGGAAATTAAAATAAAGGTCACATGCATAATACAAGTTATTGCTTATTCTAATATAACATGCTGCATTCGCTTTGAAACAAAACTATTCTCTAAATAGCACAATTATTTTTAGCACATGCACAAAGTCCTATCGATGTTTCTCAGCAATTAAAGTAATAGAAATAGAAATTAATAATGTTTCCTTTGAATCTTAATGGAATATGTGTCTTAACTATGTTTAAAATGTCATATTTTTTTAAATGGGACAGTCATCCACAAATGGCTTTTACAGCTGTTCTGTTAACTTCGCAACACTCCCTTGAAAAAGCACATGTTGTTGCGTCATCTTCTGCTCCGTTTACAACCAACAAACAAACAAACAAAATTCTCGAATTGTTTCTTGACATATAATTTTTCAGAAAAAAATACTTAAGACAATTGTCTATCGACTTTGGCTTTTGTAATTTATCGTCTTCCTGTGATGTAGTTAACAAGGTAGTCCAGTCAATAGACCCGTAGACCCAAAACAAATTGCAACAGAAATTATAAATAGGCCAGCATTTTCACTTTAACCCATAGAGTAACCAATAAAAAATTGCCATGAAAATTTTATGCATTAAAGACAGAAATTAAGATAAAAAATAAGCACTTTTTACTTCTATCGTTTTGTCACTACGGATCCTCCATAGCCAAATCAGAGATTTTCCGGAAAATACAACTCAGACGGAAAGCAATGAAAATAGGAATTATCATCCATATCTAGGTAAGCATAATAATAATATAATATATTTCTATGAAGTTACTACAACAAGTATGTTCAATTTTACCAAAACATCCATGAAAAGTGAACAAACAGGTCAATATCTATGACATTCAAATTGAGCAGACGTAATTCCCATAATGCACCATTCTCAACCCAAAAAGAGCTTTGTAAAGCTTTTTTAAATTACTTTCTGCTAAATTTTGTGCAAAAATGTGTTATTATATAATAGACAGAGATATTTATTCAAGTGTTTGATTGAATTAGCACTTAAATTCGCGGATTTCCATAATAGGTAGATGCGGACGAAAAAAAAATCTATGGAATGCCAGTTTACCTTATCTCTGTACCTTTACCCCCTTCAAAGGAGAACCATACTGTGTCGTATGTTAAATGTGTGTTGGGTGGCGGTGCGCTGTACAGTGCTGTGTGAGTGAAAATCCCATCACCTCCGTATCCATGAATACAATTTATCGTACACTAAAAATCAGGCTTATTCACATGGGATATAAAAGTTTATCAAATCAAGTTAAAACAATCCACAACGATTGTCCCGACATTACGTATAAAATATGCATGTTGCATATATTGGAAAAATTTAAGAAGACGCATCACTGTTTAAAATCTAAAAGTCTCTGTTCGTATGGTTAAAATCTAAAATCTATTTGTTACGGTTTGGTTCAAGGTTTAAAAAGTAAATGTCACATCCTAAAATCTAAAACGAATTGTATCTACAGTTTAAGATCTAAAACGTCATCTTTCAAAGTCTAAAATCTAAAACAATTATCACAGTTTATTGTAATGGATTCTTGGGCAATCCCCAAACGGCTCTCCCCTCCCCCTTTTTGCAATGTTAATTCCGTTTCTTCATTGTTGTCTGTATTTTGTCTCTATCACTCTCAAGAAGCTTCATTCTCTTAATATGCAATTTGAACATTAATCTCCTTGATAGACCTTCAAGTCTGGCTATGCTGGTTGAGTTTTTCTTGGTAGGTTTCACCTTAATTGTATTGTCCATTAGCAGTTGTAGTTGGTCAACTTCGCTCTCAAGTCCGTAAAATTTTCATTATTTTGGAACTCATTTTTCCATATAGCGTTGATCTCGGACAGTAAAGCTACTCTCTCCGACTGTAGTTTTTCATAATGGAGAATGAAGTGTAGTACATTCTCTTCAGCTGCTCCGCATAGCAGGCATGTTGGGTCAGTTTCATTTCTGTAGTACTTAATGCGTTTTGTTTGCAGCACGTATGTCCCGGTGACGAGTCTTAATTTTACTGGAATTCTACTGATGTCTAATGATGAGTAGCATCTGTGCTTCAAAATAGGATGTATTTTGCACTTGCTCAGGTTGTGATTACCAAGATATTGCAGCCCTTTGTAGAGTTTTTAGCTGGGTACACCAGTGGTCATTCACTCTTGATTTCACCAACGAGATCCATCGTGATGTTTTGATAGGATTGTCCAAATAGTTGTACGCCTCTTTCAGGTCGTATTTTCGTAGTATTTTGCTGACACATATAAACCAGCTGTTACTAGATTCCTCCTTCACGGTTAGTTGTCTTCTTGCAAGCTTTTTCTCAGTGTTTTTTTCGCCCTGATGACAGACGTTATTGAAGAATGTGAGGGCTTTTATATGAATTTGTGCCTCTATTGGTAGAATTCCAGTTAGTATATAAACGACTGGGTCCGGACAGCTCATCGGTAATGACAGGATTTGTTTTAGTATCCTTTTCTGGAAGAGTTCTAGTTGTTCAAGAGGTCTTGAGGGCGGTAATAATAGCTCCATACCGTAAAGCAATACTGGTGTTATGTAGGTTTTGTAGATGTGTAGTAGGGACTCGTAATCCAGGCTGTTGTGTCCATGAGATCCACATCCGAATAGACTGTATGCACTATGTCTTGCTTTAGCTATATTTTCATCAACATTGGTTTGGATATTGTGTTTCATCGTTGTTGTTCTGATGATACCTAAATGAGTAGCTTGCTCCACCTCGGACATGGTGATATTCCCCATATTAAGTTTCTCGTTGGTTGTTTCGCACTGTTTGTTGTTTCCTCTAATGTGGATTGCTACACTTTTCTTTGGTTGTAATTCATATCCCTCGAGGTTCGCAAAGTCAAGAGCCATGTTGACCATGATCTGTGCATCACTGAGCTGAGTACTGAGTAGTGCGATGTCGTCTGCACATTATGTGTTGTTAAAGTTGATGTTTCCTATTTTCAGTCCTATACCTACATCTTGCAAACGGTCTAATAGTGGGTTGATATATAGTTTATAGAGATCAGTGCTAAGGATACCTCCTTGCCGGACTCTCATACCGACCTTAAAACAATCGGACGTGCTTCCTGCCCATTTTATGCAGCTTTCCGCATTGCGGTGCAAGCTTTTAATAATAGTCTACGTTTTGTCCTGAATTCCCGCGTGGTACATATGCCGGAACAGATGTGAATGTATAACTTTGTCGAATGCAGCTTTTGCATCGAGAAGTACAAGATGTCCATTTTGCTTTTCGTCGGTTAATATTCTGTATGCTTCTTCGACAGGTAGAGCAGCATTCATGGAGGACGATCCTTTCGTAAACCCTCTTTTCGTTGGATTTTGCATATTATGGATCAATGGTTGTATTCTATCTCTGATCACTGCTTCGACGATCTTACTAATTACAGGCAGAACTGTTATTCCTCGATAGTTGATGGCATCGTTTTTGCTTCCGACGTCAAACACTGCACACTTTCATATTTTGCGAGTGTTTCATCAAGTGAAACCAGAGGCTCTTGAGCCTGTATTGTTCACCTGGTTATAAAAAGAACCAATTGGTCCTATATAAAAACTATGTCCTGCAGTGGTAGTCATCTTGGAATTACGATCAACATAAAAAACACAAAGTTTGTAAAGGACCTTCCAATGATTGATGCACAGTTTAGGTTCAATTAGTGCAATAGCTTCAGAGAAGAAGATATTTCTGTATTTTCCCCATATGGTCCTGTGTTAATACTATGACCTGTGGTGGCAGCCATCTTGGATTTCCGATCAGACCTTCCAATGATCATTCCTGGGCAGTTTGGTTTCAATTGTCCAAGTGGTTTCAGAGAAGAAGCGTTTTGAAACATTTTTCCCATAGGGTCCAATATTAAACTAAGTCCTGCCGTAGCCGCCATTTTGAATTTCATATCAGAACAAAAAACGTAAAGTTTGTAGAGGACCATCCAATGAACATTCATGTACAGTTTGGCTTTAATCATATTTGTAGTTTCTGAGGAGAAGGCATTTGAACATTTTCCCATAGGGTCCAATGTTAATCTATGTCCTACGGTGGTGGCCATCTTGGATTTCCGATCGGCATAAAAAACACACACTTTGCAGAG
This sequence comes from Bathymodiolus septemdierum, assembly GCA_963383655.1. Taxonomy (NCBI): domain Eukaryota; kingdom Metazoa; phylum Mollusca; class Bivalvia; order Mytilida; family Modiolidae; genus Bathymodiolus; species Bathymodiolus septemdierum. The sequence goes on along the minus strand of OY726517.1, from coordinate 98,973,924 downwards.
GACCTTCCAATGATCATTCCTGGGCAGTTTGGTTTCAATTGTCCATGTGGTTTCAGAGAAGAAGCGTTTTGAAACATTTTTCCCATAGGGTCCAATGTTAAACTAAGTCCTGCCGTAGCCGCCATTTTGAATTTCATATCGGAACAAAAAACGTAAAGTTTGTTGAGGACCATCCAATGAACATTCATGTACAGTTTGGCTTTAATCATATTTGTAGTTTCTGAGAAGAAGGCATTTGAACATTTTCCCATAGGGTCCAATGTTAATCTATGTCCTGCGGTGGCGGCCATCTTGGATTTCCGATCGGCATAAAAAACAGTAACTTGGTAAAGGATATTCCAATGATCATTCATTTACAGTTTGGGTTCAGTCAGTTCATCAGTTTCAGAGAAGAAGATCTTTGAAATTTCAGCCAATTAGAGCATATTATTGGCCCTGGCAGCCATGTTGAATATCCGACTGGAACGAAAAACAGTAAGTTTGTAGAGGACCATCCAAGGAACATTCCTGCTAAGTTTGGTTCCAATGGGCCAAGTGGTTTCGGAGAAGAAGCTTGAAATGTGAAAATTTTACAGACAACGGACGCCAAGTGATGGCAATAGTTCACCTGGACCTTTGGTCCAGGTGAACTAAAAATGGATCGGTGAGGCTGACAATATGGAAGCAAAAGATTGGGGATGGTCTATTGAACACAACATGTGCGTGCCAATCAGATCGAGTTTGCCACCCGCTCCAGATGAACTTCTAAAAACAATATATTGCAGATGTAAGACAAACTGCGATTCAAAACGCTGTAACTGCAGAAAGCATGGTCTGGAATGTTCTGTCGCTTGCACTGAATGCCGAGGGAATACATGTAGCAACATGTCTGCATGCGAAGATCAGGACTCTGATTAAGACGAATAGTTGATGCCTAATGTTGATATTTGAAAGATACATGTATTGCTAACTTATGCGATATCAGAACTATCATTTAAATTTTTTGGTGGGGATTTTTGGTGAATTTTGAAATTTTCCATTTTCGTTCATCTATGTATGTATGTTTGTTTATGGTGTTTAGCCCCACTTTCAACAATATTTCAGTTATATAGTCGCTGTCAGTTTTATTGATGGAGGAAACCGGAGTACCCGGAAAAAACCACCGACCTGTCACAAGTCACTGACAAGAACTTTATCACATAATGTCGTTAATCTAGGGAAGGAAAATAAGATGTTTCTATTTATTTTCATTAAACAAACACCAACTGATTGTTAACAATTGACATTTAATTATATTTCAATACATTCTTTATTAATCTGTACCGAAACAGTCATGATTTAATTTATTCGGCCACGGAAAATATAATTTTTCAAAATTTCAGTTTTCAGTATTTTTTTTTTTATTGAAATTTTAACAAAAAAATAGCCACCTATGGATAAGATTTTTTTATTTTGTTTGAAAGAATACTCAATAATAAAAGATATGTGAAATTTCCAGTTTTCAGCGATTTTTCTTCAAAATCCCTTGTTTTTACCCCAAAAATTGCAGTAAAGCAACTTGGGATTTTCGGCGACATTTAATATGTTAATGAGGACACTTCCAGCTTCAAGATGAGCCCAAGAAACCTTCTGTTGCAATTTGTTCTAGGTCACGCCTTTTCTGGCGTATATAGACTGGACTAAACGCTGGTGACATTGACATAAGCTGGTTACTGATTTATTTTACGATTTTGTGAACATTTTACTTGTTTAAGAATCTAAATGCAAAATGCCTTCAAATTGGAAAATATCAGTAACTTAATTGCATCACCGTCTAGTTATCAATTTTGGAAAACTACTGTAAACATGAAGGTTAGTGGATTTTGTTATGCATTTCCATTATTATTACTGACTTCCATTCAAAATAGAAGTTAGATTTTTCCTACTATTATCGAAATAATTCATGGAAGCCATAGCTTTATAACGTTTTAACATAGGTAACATTATTTTCATTTAATTTAGTCATTACTGTTTCTGTAATTCATTGCAGAATGCAAAATTTTCATTCGGGGAGGGAATCAGAACAGTCAAATTCTCACGTATCCATAAGGCCGCAATGATTTACAAAATTACTGCAAATGCCCTATTAGAATCGAAATAATTCTCCCATGTCATGTTTTATGCTCATTTTAACATGGGGAGGCATTATATTTGTTGATATCTTACACCGAGCGAAAGCGAGGTGTAAAATTTAGACAAATATAATGCCTAACAGTAACCATGTTAAAATGAGCATAAAACATGACATGGGAGAATTATTTTGTAAATAGAAGATGTCACTCAATATGGTTAGTCTATATTCCTCACCATAAATTCAATACATCAAGTGATAAAAACCTGACTTGAAGAATAAATCATCATATAAGATTTAGGGATCCTACCCAACCTGGTTTCCAGAGTAAACAAGGCACATCATAATAGTTCATTCTAAAACTAAACAGGACCATGGAACAGTAAAATATATAGAACAAAACATCAATGCTTATTCCTGATCAAATGATATCCATCCACATTGAGCTATCTTTTAAAAATAAAATTAAGGCACAAATAACTGCTGATACATGGACGATTTAGTTTCCATGACATTAAATTCCATTAAGAGTAAAAACAAATGGTGTTAAATCTTAATTAACAATTAATCTGATAAAAATGAAACTGTGCATATTGTATTACCAGGTCTTCAATGTAATTTTCATCAGTAGATTTCAATATAGTCTCTTTTGGATTCACATTCATAATGAATATTTCTACATCTTTCAAAGACCCAACTGTCTTTATCACAACTTCATTAGGATTGTCTGTCAACATTATATACCCAGAAAAAGGAGCTACTACCTGAAATAGAATATCACACTGAAATTACAAATCTATGTCGACAAATAAATAGAATATAACACTGAAATCACAAATCTATGTAGACAAATATATAGAATATCACACTGAAATCTCAATTCTATGTAGACAAATATTGGTTCAATTCAATAAAAATCGCATAAATTTTCACTGAAAATAGCAATATCACAACATTCCATATTAGAAATTACTTTTAAAATTGGTAGCATGTAAATTATTCTGGTAAAGTTTGTGTACAACAACTAAAAACGCTGAGTTGACACTCGGTGAGATATTCCTGTCTGATTAAAAACCCCTTCAAAATATTATATTGTGGTTTTCAAAGGTAAGCAGATTTGGATTAGATAAATATATGTAGCCTGAAAAGTCAGCATATATTCATATTCGTGGATGCCTCTTCTTCCAGCTCAAATAAACAGAGGCATAACTAAGGAATATTAATCAAACTCTAACTTTGCATGTGTATTGTGGTAAAAAAAAATCTCAAAACATTTGGCCCAGGGAAACTAAGGTTAGAGCATGAAAACCAAATTTGAATGTGACCTGTGTATTAAAGTCGAAGAACTTTTCTTAGTAAATTTCAAATGATTTGCATTTAATAGCAAAACTAAAGTTATAGAGCAGAAACATGTGAAATTGTTTTTTCTTCCTTTTTTGCCCAAAATCAAGGGCATAATACCTGAGTGAAAAAAGTTGTAAAGTCTGCCGTTTATTGTCCCTGACCTTGTGTATAGATTTCAAATAATTAGCTTTAGGGGATCATAACTTACATAAGCAAAATTTGTGAAATTTGTTCGTTTCAGCAAATAAAAGGAGATAATTGAAAAAGTGGTAGACTCCCAGATACATCTTTTTAAGGTCTCTGGGGGGAACTTAAGTTATTGTGCAGACATAAAATGCTGGACATACAGACAGACATGAGTAAAACTTAATGCAAGGTGCCAGAGGCATAAAAAGCAAAGGTTATTACAGAAGAAGTTTTAACAATGCATATTTTGCTATGTTTTTGTTCTAAAAGATATTAATAGACTGACATCAAAATTAAATATGACTAGATCAATGAGTGGACAAAATGAAAAATGTAGGGTATATTACATGTTATTCAGGTTCTAGACGGTATACAAATCTGAAGTCAGGAATGGGACATTATATTCCCTGTCTAGAACCTGAAAAACATATAACATACTCTACACGTTTCTTTTTTTTATGATTGCTATTACATGTATATCATAATGCATAGCTTCTAATTTCAAAAATTCACGTCGTTTTTGTATGGTAGAATACAATCGTCAACATCCGATACATCGTCATAGCGATGAGATTTCTTCTACATTTTAAATCTTTTATGGAAGAACATGTTTGCTTTATCGACCAGCACAAGGATGTGACTCGGTAAGCTGTAATAGGATAGAAAACCAATAGTAGAACTGGCAGAGTGACATTTTTAATCATCTGACAACGTGATATACAGTTGAATCTGGTTATCTCGAACCATTGTAAAATTTCGAGTTATAAGAAATTTGACTTTAAAAAATGTATCGATCACCATTTGTAAGTATTGTGTATATGGGCAAGAATTTGCTATCGGTACCCGAAAGTGTGACATCAGCAATAAAAAAATAAAAGGGCAAACATTCATTAAGCTACAACCTGAAAAATTAGCAAATTCCATGTAGTTTCTGAAAATATTAGTAGTTTTTCAGCATGCTTTCTATTATCTGTGCAGAAAGTTTCCATACAAAATTTCTAGTATGTAACTGTTGACACAATGATTTTATAAACAACCTAGGACCATAGCTCACAAACAAATTCTTTAAAGGTTCAATAGTTGAGCAAGTTGGCAGTGTTAAACTCTTTTAATTTCACTTAATTTTATCACACAAAGTTTTAACCTTTAGGCACATATGGTCTGCAAAAAAATAAAATTGTCAATGTTACAAACATATATTTAAATACTATTTATCAATATTTCTATATATATTTTTCAAAGTATTTATTTATTAAAACATTGCTTATTCTTTAAGTATTATTTTCAGAAACAAATACTCGCTAGAACTTTCATACCATTTTGATTACTGTGACATGTTATAAATGTATGTATGTAACATTGACAAAAATTTATCGACTAAGAAAAAAACATTGTGCATTTATTTTGCATTGATTCTTTGAATTATTCTGCTTCTTTCAGTATTAATAACAAAATAAAAATACAATACAAGTCATTTTATGAGTTTATAAGGGTGTGTTTCTGTCCATTGGCTTGTGGCTAGTTTGCATACTAGTGTATGTACCACGAATTTGACAGAAAATTCAATAGGTTTACTCATAGCTGTAAGTATTTTTTACTTGCCACTATAGGAAAAAACTTTAAATCGCAAACTGAACCGTATAAATAACCGACTTGATTACGACATGTCCAATAATATTCTGCAAAATATGTACCCCCTGGCATCAGTTTATTGTATGTAACACTGTTTTGACGGGAATGCGTTACATACATAGTCCTTTTTTCACTGCATTATTTAGAAAACAATAAAGCCTGCACACAAATATCTTTATAATGCTGGAAAACTTACATGTCTAAATGGAAGTTTGACGCATAAAAAGTCAGTTTAGCAATTTAAATTTACAGAGTAAACAGACAACAAAGTAAGCAGGGTGTTAAATGTCACGCTTTGTGTTACCAAATTTATGCCAGTTGTGACATTTTGAAACTGTACAACTTAGTAAGAAAACACACCAGAATCATTTTAAATCATAGATATGCATAAATCTGAAACTTTGACCTCTTTTAAGCCCAGAAAAGATCGTGGACATGATTTTTTTTTAAATTTCCCGATATAGAATTCTTGCCCATATATGTATTTTTAACACATGAGCAAGTATTGATTTTTTTGATTTTTATTTTTAAAACAAAAAATTATCAAAATTTTCTATGATGAGGTGTGATTATCTGAATTTTACCTAGTATAGATTAAATAATTGTCAGGAAACTTCGAGAGAAAAAGAAACACGCATTTGATTATAATACACAATCGTGTATTTAAAAATTACCAAACTGTCAACAAAGCAAACTTTCATAGAAATCTGTAAATACCACATAATTGAACACTAACAAAAAAGATATCTTTCATTATTCTGTTGTAAAAGATGATCGGCAACCTGACAAAATGTTGAAATGCTATTCTGAACAGTGCATTCAAGGTTTAAATGAATATTGTTTCATAAAAAAATGAGACATATCACTGTACACATTGGCTATTTAATGGCTTCAGAGTTTTCCCCAATACTCAAGGGGTCACGACATTAAGCACTTTAAAATTCATAATAAAATAATATTTCATTCATTCATATGATTATCACTTCAATGTTTCAATTAAATCTCACCTGACACAGTAAACACCAGAGGCCATACTGTTGAAACCTTGACAGGTTTGTTAATCGATTTAATTTATAATTTCGACATAACTAATAGAATTTGAATGGATTTGTATAGTAGGGACTGAAAAGCTACTTCGAGAAACCCGAGATTCGGACACGTCAAAATTTGAGATAACAGGAGTTAACTAGGTTGAAAAGAACTAAGTTTAAAATGGGTCTTCATACAAATTTCGACTCAACTAAAATTTCGAGTAAACCAAACTTGACATAACGAGATTCAACTGTATATCTATGGCACCAGCAGTATGTATATCCTGATGTTCGGCTGGGCGTCCAACAAAAATACAGCATTTTTCTATAAACCATAATATAGTAGAATGTTGTTATTTTATATGACGTATATCAGAGTTTTTGAAATTCGTCAGATCGAAGGGGGCAGATTTTCGGCAGGTCCGACAGAAGCCTCATACTTGGCGGCCCTATTGTCCGCCAAACATTTTGTTGTTGTTTTGTATGTAATGGCTTTGCCAAACATGTCCCGTGGTTATTGATTTCTTGTTGAACAGATTGCTTATGCAACCTTGGTTCTAAATATAATGGTCGTATTTGTCCAGGTTTCATAAATAGCAAATTCGGTAAACAAAGTTATCTGCAGTCTTTGTGTAACATTATCGTTGATTGGTGGGATTAGGGGAACCCCTTTAAAGAATATCTTGTACAATCTCGTGATTGCCGACAGTTACCAAATATAGAACTTAAAACTAGTTCCGACCAATGGAAATTGCTTAAAGGCGATGACGTCGATTTCTAAAAACCAGAGGCTCCCAGGAGCCTGTAATCGCTCACCTGGATCAAAGCTGCATTCAATAACAACGCAACTGCACTGTGGTGGCCATCTTGGTGGGAGAGCACGACTGCCGGACACAATTTTGGAAGAGGACCATCCAATGACTATTCCATCAAAGTTTGGTTCTAATTGAGTTACTGGTTCCAGACAAGATGGTTTTTATGTGAATTTCCCATAGGGTCCTATGTTAAACTAAGTACAGCTGTGCAGTCATTTTGGTCAGAGGACGGCACCACCAGACACAATTTTGGAAGAGGACCATCCAATGACTATTTTATCAAAGTTTGGTTCCAATTGAGCAACTGGTTCCAGACAAGAAGATTTTTATGTGAATTTCCCATAGGTTCCTATGTTAAATTAAGTTCGGCTGTGGGGCCAACTTGGTCAAAGGGCCGAACCGCCGGACACATTTTTGGAAGAGAGCCATCCAATGACTATTTCATAACCATTTAGTTCTTATTGAGCAAATGGTTTCAAACAAGAAGATTTTTATGGGAATTTCCCATAGGGTCTAATGTTAAATTAAGTTCGGCTGTGGCGGCCATCTTGGTCGGAGATCTGAAATGCCGGACATAATTTTGGAAAGGGACCACCAAAGGATCATTTCAGCAAAGCTTGGTTGAGATTGGCTCTGTAGTTTCAGAGGAGAAGAATTTTTTTTTAATTTCCTCCCCCCTTTTTTCTATTTTTAGCTTGGCGGCCATCTTGGGTGGAAGTCCGGACCACCGGACACAATTTTGGAAGGGGGCCATCCAAGGATCATTCCACCAAAGTTTTGTTGCAATTGGCCTAGTGTTCTTATTGAGCAAATGGTTTCAGACAAGATTTTTATGGGAATTTCCCAGAGGGTCCTATGTTAAATTAAGTTCGGCTGTGGTGGCCATCTTGGTCAGAGTTCTGAAATGCCGGACACAATTTTGGAAGAGGACCACCCAAAAATCATTTCAGCTAAGTTTGGTTGAGATTGGCTAAGTAGTTTCAGAGGAGAAGATTTTTTTAAATTTCATCCCCCCTTTTTTCTAATTTGCATAATCGGTCAAAATCTGCCAAAGTTCAAAGTTCATAAAAAATCCTGCAATATATGTTAAAAAGCTCATCATTATGCTTATACAGTTCAAATTTGGGCACATTCTGGCTTAAAATAGAGCAGTTTTGGCCATTTGCAGAAATTTCTATTTTTTGTAACGGCACCATCTTGGATACAGGACGGCGCTGACGGACACAATTTTGAAATGGACCTGCCAGGTTTGGTTTAATTTGGTTCAGCGGTTTCAGAGGAGAAGATTTAAATGTGATCTTTTATCAAAATGCCTAATTTTCATAATTGGTATAAATCGGCTGAAAGAAAAATTTCAAACAAAAATCCCTAACATATGCTAAACTATTCCTTGCCATGTAGCTTATTTTGACTTATACTAAAGCAGCAATGGACAATTGAAGAAATTTCTATTTTTAGTAACAGCAGCCATCTTGAATGGAGGGCGGGGCTGTCGGACACAATTTTGAAAGGGACCCACCCAGGGACCATCCCTGCCTGGCTTGGTTTAATTTGGTTCAGCGGGTTCATAGGAGAAGATTTAAATATGATCTTTTATCAAAATATGCTTAATTTGCATAATCGGTATATATCGGCTAAAAGAAAAATTTCACAGAAAAACCTGGAATATATGTTAAACTACTTGCTATGTAGCTGCAGTTACAATTTGAGCTCATTTTGACTTACACTAAAGCAGAAATGGACAATTAAAATTTCATCCCCACTTTTTTCTATTTTTAGCTTGGCGGCCATCTTGGTTGGAAGTCGGGATCACCAGACACAATTTTGGAAGGGGGCCATCCAAGGACCATTCCACCAAAGTTTGGTTGCAATTGGCCCAGTGGTTTCTGAGGAGAAGATTAAAATGTGAAATGTTGACGGACGGACGGACGACGGATAAAAAGTGATGACAACAGCTCACATGGCCTAAAGGCCAGGTGAGCTAAAAAGGGATTCTATTTTTGTAACAGCTTGCTTATTGACTTCACCATCATCAAAACCTTTTTACCCACTTTGAATTTTGATTTTTTTAATTTACTGGCAATGATTTAAAATGTTTATTTTCTCTACTACTGTATTTTTCGTGGAACAAATGTACCGATGATGATTTGTATCTTAATATCTTACATGTATCGATACCAGCTTCAAAGAAATGTAGTGCCTCGTGGCCCATAAAATTCATAAAGGGTGCTCGTCCTGGATTAAAAAGGCTGGCATAAGAGACAGTGCAACAAATGCAGAAAAAAGATTTAAATATGAAAAGGAGAAAAGACCTGAACGGATTTTCAACGCAAAATGGTGCGAAGGTCGTTCCTGATTAAAATATGACTGTGATGAAAATGTCATGACATGTAGCATCATGTTATGGGTTTTCGTACTATTATCGATTTTCCGATATAGCGATTAACAGTGATAACCCTTCATTTATATGATGATTGGAATTTTCAAAGAATGGCTAGTTAAATATTTCTTTGTACATAAGATTGTTTTAAAAGCCATTCTTGTATTTTAATATACTCTCGATTATCTGGCAACTTTTGCTGTCAGTAAAATGGCGTCATCTGTTTTCGTATGAAGTAAGAACAGGGCCGATATACGGGATGGAAATGAATATAAAATCCGTAAATGGCTGGCTTTAAAATTTTATGGTTCTGGCCATCTACCAAATCATACTACATCTAAATAAAATAACAGAATGCTTGAAAATGACCACTTTCAAAATTGTGTTTACTTTTGATGTTTTTTTTAGTGCTGAAACCACAATGCACTGCAAAGTGACATGTATTTTATATAAGGAACAGGCACATTTCAGTCAGCTCTTTTGTTTACAAGTACGATCAGTGACCCCATGACAGTCACACGACAGGAAGAACCGGTGTCTGAGAGGCAGACGATATAGTTCAATTTTATATAGCCCTTCTGGATTTTTTTCCAGCTACTTTATAATTTAAGTAAATTTTTAGCATTACAAAAAGTATGGTTCAGTAGGTAGGTTCACTGTTTTTGGTACTTCCGTCTTTATAAGCAAACTTTAACATTTTTTACAGATGACACGTTGTAGTCCTGTTTACGTTCCATAAATAGAAACCGGAAGACATGTCAAAAATAATGCGTGCGCTGTGGAAATCAAAATAAAATGGATGATACGAAAACACATGACATACGAAAACACATACCGTGATGATACATACAAAGTATGGTAAACGAGGGGAAACTGGAAATCTAGAAAAATTAGCTCTGGAGGTGGAGCATGAAATTGAAAAAGAATTTATTTGAATTAAATGTATTGAATGAAATAAAATGTTACATCTTAATAACACTTATGTATAAGCCCAATATACATGTAGATTGGTATGGAATAAAAAATTTCATGCTTTCAGAAATTTCTGTTAAAGTGTTTAGGTACGGCAGAAAACTAGTAGGTCCAGCAGAAACTGATATAGTGTAGAATCTATTGTCCTGCAGTCATAATTTTTTTTCAAAAACTCTGGTATATGCTTTGCATTAATATAATATACCAGTATAAATCTATGTGCACTGATTCCATATTTTAGTTTACACTTTATAATCAAATATAAATTGCAACTGTACCATGGGCTGAATTCATGATTAGTACAATAAACTAAACTGAACTCAGACACATTATCCTGATTCTGAGCTGTATCCCTTAGCGAAGAAGCAGAAAATACCAATTCTACAGTCTTTGATTTGATCTGACCGGGGGTCGGACCCACGATCTACCGCACCCGAGGCGAGAATGCTAACCATAACACCAGCGATGTGGTTTTATTAAAATTAAATTCCACCACAAAGTAAAAAGATTAGGTCTTTATAATCCAAATATTAAAACTATGTAGTTGTATATGTATTTTTACTACACACATGCACTTCAATTTATAAATAGAAAGCTTGCAAAAATATCAGAATTAGAACGAAATGCCTGCATGACAAACAGTCAAATTATAAAAGGCTACTACATACTGCTTCTCCTTCACTGATTTCCAAGTCTACACCCCGAGACCAGTACTCCCTTTCACCACTGTATAACCTGGATGGGTAGAAACCCTTTCCTCTACAACCATGTGTATCAAGTCTAATCTTCCTTGGGAAGTCAGGATGAAGTTTGGATCCAAATACACTGTCAAGTAAAGACTTTCCCATGTCATATCTATAAAGTAAAAAAAAAGCTCCAAATACACTGTCAAGTGAAGACTTTCCCATGTCATATCTATAAAGTAAAAAAAATAATCACAACTTGATTTCCAGCAGCCAAACAAATAGACTGAAACATGGCTCCACACAGCATCTGGATACAAGAGGTTTAAATTCAAACAGTAATTTGTTACTTATACATGTGCTGTGTCTGTAAGTCACATATGCTGCCCCTAAAAATTTAAGGAAATAAACATTTCAATACAAGTATCCCATAAAATAAAAAGGTTCTAGTTTGAAAACTTTAAGAAAAGTTATATAATTAGGTGGACAAATCATGTACCCTATATGCAGATGAATGAACAGACAAAATATTATGATTGACCCCCTATTTATAGTTGTGGGGGCATAAATAGACTACTGAATCTCTACAGACTCACTTCAACTCAAACATATCACATGCCATCACAAAAATAAAAACAACATCAAAATGGAAACTTCAGTACCAGGGTCAGTGATTGTTAACAGACTACTTGCTAATATGGTAGAATCTGCAGGTTCTAGACTATCAAACAATGCAATGTCTTAATGACAGCATGCCCCATCTGTACATATTTTAAACTGAGCAGTTTTGATAGTGCAGCTGTCTTTAAATTAAGTTTATTTACACTTTAACACTGTCTGTAAGAAAGGATTATCCAGCTTCAAAACCATACCGTAATTATACTAATTTTTCCTAAAATATTGACACTATTCCCGACAAATAATACGGTCACCTACACATCATGACCAATCAGTTGCATTCACATGATTAACAAGTTAAAGTCACATAACTCCTACAAAAATCATCAAATCAAAATGGTGGGATAATATGATCAACTATACATCATGACCAATCGCTCTTCCACATGTGAAAACTATCAAACCAACAACCTCAGATGAGTTGTGTTCACAAGATATAACTATATTAAAAATACACGAAAATGTCAAAGTCCCAAAACCTTACAACAATCATCAAATCAAAATGGTGGGATATTATGATCAACTACACATCATGACCAATTATCCTACTAAATATGAAAACTATCAAACCAACAACCTCAGATGAGTTGTGTTCACAAGATATAACTATATTAAAAATGCATGAAAATGTCAGTCCCAAAACCCCTACGACAATTGTCAAATCAAAATGGTGGGATATCATGATCAACTACACAACATGAACAATTATCCTACCAAATATGAAAACTGTCGGACCAACAACCTCAGAGGAGTTGCGTTCACAAAGTGAAGCAGAATGTATGAATGAACGAGTGAACAGACACATCGAAAAACTATATGCCTCCATAGTATCGTATGCAGGGTATAAATATCAAAATAAAAATATTTTTTACAGTCTTAACTAATGTCCACCAGTAAAACTGACTGCCACGATAAAAAATATAAATTGTAGAAAGTGGCATTAAACACCAATAACCCTATCCCTCAAAATGAGAAATTCTTTAATTCTCCTCTAAATTCTGGACATACATTTATATGAAAGGTAATCTCTTGAATATACTATGAAGCAGAGATGAAAGTAATGGCTGATGCCAAAAGAGCTGTGTTAGCGGTCGACGATCGCCACGTCGCATTTTGCGAATATAACGGTAGTGTGGCGAGGATAATTTGTGTAGCAGTAGCCACACTGGCAAACGAAAAACTTTTAGAGCGTGCATCTGACAACGATCTTTTATTATGTAGAAAGTCAACTTCGAATAAAACGCGTTACAGACAATGATTTGATTGATGTATAATATCCAAAATGATTTTAATTGATTATTTCCGGTAGTTTTTTCTGTTGAAATAACATTATCCGGGTCCCATTCCGGAAATAGTTTCGAATTTAGTCACCGACTGACTGGTTTCCTAAATTATGCTTTATTCTGTCTGTCCTGTCTACGCTTGAATCTAAAACCAGCAAATTATTTCACAACGAGAAGGTCAAGCATGGCAAAGCGCGAATCCGGGTCCGTTCACCCTGATAATTATAATTATGTAGGGTATTAAAAATAATAGAAAAGTAAGTGATATTTAATTGCTTATAGATATTAAATAGAGAAATTTTAAATATGCGGCATGCTAAAGTGTAGTCAATGAACATAGGTATTCGTCACTCAAATTTACGCTATATATTTCATATAACCACATTGTTCAAAAAATTTATTTTGAAGTCATTTCTAAACGGGTTTTGATAATTTTTGCACCAGAATAAGCAGAAATATTAAAGATTTTTGTTTATTTTAGCATGATTTTCCGTTAAGATTTCCTTTATTTTCTTATGATTTAAAGACAATTTTTGTTTTTTGTCGTCAAATTTGCTATATACTGTATTTTAACGAAAGTGACAAATACTTATACATGTATATGTCCACGGACTGCATGTTTCGATAATGGGCAAAGTTAAACATTTCAGTCCTTGAAATAAGTGAATCGGGTAACGATTAGTGAATCCACAGAATCTGTAGAAAATGTAGGATATTAAAAATAATTGGTATGCTAAAGTGTATGTTTCTATAATGAACAAAGATAAACTTTTTAGTCCTTGGAATGAATGAAGCAGGTAAAGATGAGTGAATCAAGAGTCTGTAGTCCATTATACTTTATTAAAGTATTAAAAAAGTAATAAATATAAATAACAAAGATAGTTTAAACAAACTAACATAATGTTCAAGTTACAAAACAAAGTTGCATAGTATAGAAGCTGTAATGTTTTAATTCTGTTGTGCAACATGGTCCAATGGGTTATTTGCTGGCTTACAAAGACCCGATATCATTTTTAATAATCAGGGCCAACGGATCCAGAGCAAACAAGACCCGATACCGCCAAGTGCCAAGGATCTATTTTATCCTTTTTTGGCAACGCCAACGGCCCCACACTGCAAAAAACAACAAAATCATACCAATATTGAATGTTCTGTTTATCTAATGTTCAAAGTTTGTTGCTTATCATGATAATATATGAATTATTATTGTTAGTTAATTAGATAATAAAGTTTTGAACTTTTAACTGTTTTATTCTCTTTGTTTATATTTAGTGTGGCTAACTGAAATTGAGTGTGGCTGAAAGAAATTAGTACCCATTAGCCACAGTGGCTAATAAAAAAAAATATCTACCGCTTAAACACAGAAGAGGAAATCTCCTATGCAATGCCCCAAAACCTGCATGTTCTAGCTGTTTTGACAAAGTTTGACACATTCATTTCCAATTATTTTGACAAAAGAGGAAATCTGCTCAACAGAGAAAACTTTCATCTCTGATGAAGATTAGAATTCCCATATATCAATTGGACATTTGAAGATTACTTTCTAACTTTTGTGATGTACTCTGATTATGTGGCCAATTTAGGTGGTTACGCCACCAGTCCCTTTGCAGAACTCCAAAATAAGTTTCCGTTTGTTTATTTTCCAATCATTATTTAGCCCGATACTTTAATTTCACGTTTCGCTATATAGATGATGTCCTTTCATTAAATAATTCTAGGTTTGGTGATTTCGTTGGATCGCATCTATCCCAATGAGCTTGAAATAAAGGATACCACAGATACAGATAGGTCTGCTTCATACCTTGAACTACACCTCGAAACTGCCAATGAGGGCCAGTTAAGAACAAAACTTTACGACAAAAGAGATGATTTCAATTTTCCCATTGTGAACTTTCTATCTATATGTAGTGCTATGTATATATAATCAAATCTGTGGAATATTCCAACCAAGTTTGCTTTTAATTGTGTCAGTCATGGATACAAGAATCATTTAAAAAATATTATCCCATATTGTACTATGCTAAACTTCTTCATGCATGGTGAAATATGGCAATCAACTCTTGGTGCAAACACATATTCAGGATTATTGAAATTATCTTTTCTTCTTTATTAATTCCTTTCTTTAATCTTACCCTTTCTTTAAAACTGCATAAGCCTCTTTGACTGACTTGATAACACCAAAAGTAGAATCGTAGGCTTTAATAAATGGACCAGCTAAGTCTCCAAGAATTGTGTTAAAGGGATTCACCATGTCTTCTATCAAAGAAATGATATCATTCTTTACATCCTCTCTCAGCTTGGCCTAAAAATTAAAAATAATGCTGACAATGTATGATACACACTTTTTTACCCTCAGAATTTATTTCATAGAGGTATATGCATATAATACATTTTTTTCTCATAATCAAATTGGTCACTAAAATGAAAGAAACAACGATTGTAACAGAACAGTCAAAAATTGATATTCTAATAAATAGTGATTCAAAGTCTGAGGTTTCCTATAAAACCTGATTAAGTTTGACAGTAAAATAACCTTCATTAATGCTAAACAAAGAACCCTCATGGAGCAGATACAATGATTTGATTTATTGTGTTTAACACCACTTTCAGCAATATTTCAGCTATATCATGGCAACCAGTTTTAGTGGTGGAAGAAGCCGGAGTACCCGGAGAGAACTACCGACCATGGGCAAGAAACTGGTAAACTTTATCACTTGCGGCTGCGAGTCGAGTGCACCCTTTTTTGTATGGAACAGATACAGTGTAGTAATGTATTATCCAAACAATATACGTTCCTTTTCCTGTTTTTCGGTCTGGTAAAAAATTAATCAGTCAGAAGTAGAGAAACTATCTAACTGTCTGACCGAATGTCAGACACAAGTTTGGAATATTTTGCCCTGTCTGAGAAAGGGAGTGCTTACAAGATGGCAATATGAATTATGCACATTTGAAGATGATCAAGGTTATTTTTGAGACAAAAACAAAAGTATTTCCATATAAAATGTAGGAGTTGAGTGTACAAACTTCTTCATTAAATATTCTAAATTAAAGAGGGCAACAACTCCTTCAAAAAAAAAGAGGACATGATGAAAATGTGTTCTTTTATAGAATACATATAATAATTAATGTATCTACACATTCATTTTTATGCATTTCAATTCAAGCATGATTTTCAGCAATACATTTTTAATACACTTTTTTATATTTGTGATGCTATTGGGTGTCTTTTTGTCCGGATAGGAATATAATACACCATTGTTAAAAGAAGAGACACATCTTATGAAATATCAAATAAATATGAACTTAAAAGAGTTAAAAAAATGCCTTTTCCAAACAAAATTTATATTGATTATCAAATAAAGATTTTTTTTACCGTTGTATATTTTCCCTTGGTAAAAGTACCAACTGGGTCTTCCTTGAAATCATTAATCCATTCTTGACTTCCTTCTTTCACTTCCCTTATTGCTTTATTTGCCTCACTCTCTATTATTTCAAATTCACCCATCAAATCCCACCAGTATGGTTTCTCATCTACAAATGTAAATTTACAATGCAACCATTATCATAAATATACTTAATGAAAGAAACACAAAAATAATGTACATTACCTTTTACATTAAATTTGTATGTCTTTGACTTTAAATTATATTAAATTTGTATGTCATTGAACTTAAACCTGGGGGCCATTGTGGTCATGATCATATGGTAGTTGGGTTTACAACTACCTATGCAATCAGTGCCTATCACCACTAATGTTGTGAGTTCGAATCCCGCTCTTCTTATGTGATAAAGTTTGTCAATGACTTGAGACAGGTTGGTGGTTTTCTCTGCATACTTAAGTTTCCTCCACCAATAAAACTGACCGCCACGATATATCTGAAATATTGTTGAAAGAGAACAGGAAACCTCTCTCTTCCATATATATGTAGGACTCACAAACGTGTCCGATTCGCCAAACATGTCCGATTACGTCATCTTCCCACAAACGCATCCTATTTTCACCACAAACGCATCTGATTTGGTTGTAGGGAAAACGTCCACCACATTGACGTCATAATATAACAACAAAATATACAGCAGTTCAAAATATGGATGAGACTATTCCGGACGTTGGCTTTTCCATTGGGACCATTCAACGGAAAAAAACCTGTATCAAAAGACACGAATCCTGAAGCTTTCTGGAACAACTTTGATAAAATAATATCTAACCCTAACCGTACACGATTTGGTTTTCTCTAAATATTATACTTTTCACTCACTTATATCTATGGTTTTATAGTATAGTAATAACATTGAAACACGGACAGAATTGTAAACATGCATAAGATGGAAGGATAATGTTGTTTCTTTGTAAAATCAGGCATGTTTGTGGGACCGAATCGGACATGTTTGGGAGAGTTTGACATCACAATGGAATCAGGCTTGTTTTTGGATTCTCAAGTTGAAATATAATCTAATCAGGCATGTCTGTGGAATCGGAAATGTTTGTGGAACCGGACCTATTTCTGAGTCTTTCATATTATATTTCAACTTGAGAATCCAAAAACAAGCCTGATTCCATTGTGATGTCAAACTCTCCTAAACATGTCCGATTGGGTCCCACAAACGAGCCCTATTTTACAATATAATATGACGTAAGTTGAAAAACACTAAGCCTAAAACAGGACTTCAAGTTTTTAAAACTGATTTTGAAATAACGAGATTCGACAGTGACCTTGAAACTTTTTAATCTGTGATCTTGAAAAAGATAAGTTTGCTCATTTCCTTCACCATATTTTTACATATTGGGGTCAAATTCATGACTACTAAATCAATGACATTTACATTTTAGGTATATGATGTTGCAATATATGTACCTTTTAAGAAAAAACAGGCCTCCTCTGTCTTATTTTTCAATTTCAGTCCTTCTTTGTATGACGAGTATATCCTGTTAGGAAATAAAACATAAAACATGAAGAACGGCACAATAAAATAAATAAAAAAAAGAAAACAAAGCACCCTTTTTTGCACCATCTGGGTCTTTATTTCTGTAGAGGATTTCTGATTGATAGAAAAACATAAAATTTGTAAAGAAGCATTCAATGAACATCCACACCAAGATTGGTACCAATTGACCCAATAGTTTCAGAGAAGATTGAAATGTCAAAGTTTACAGATGACGATGACGACAATGATAGATGTAAACTGATGATAATACCATCCCCTTACCCTTTGGTTCAGGTGAGCTCCAAAAAAAAAGTGAATTGTAAAAATTAAACTAGAGGCTCAGCCCACTGTTGCTCACCTTTCATTCTGCGTTGAAGAAACTTAATACAGAACCTCCCATAGGTGCTTCCAACCAAATTTCGGTTCATTTTGGCAAAGCAGTTTCAGAGAAGAAGATTTTAAGAAATAGACCAATCTAAAACAAGAATTGCCTGTGGCAGCCATGTTTGTTAATGGATCAAAACGAAATGAGCAATCTATATAGAGGACCTTCCATAGATGCTTCTTACCAAGTTTCATATTATTTGGCCAAGTGGCTTCAGAAGAAAAGCTGTTTCAGAAATCGACCAATAAGAAACAAGAATTGCCTGTGGCAGCCATATTTATTAATGGATCGGGATGAAATGAGCAAGCTTTATAGAGGACCTCCCATAGATGCATCCTACCAAGTTTCGGTTCATTTGGCCAAGCGGTTTCAGAGGAGAAGATTTTTAAAAATAGGACAATCAGAAACAAGAATTGCCTGTGGCGACCATGTTTAATAACGGATCGGGACGAATTGAGCAATTGCAACAGAGGACCTTCCATAGATGCTTCCTACCAAGTTTCGGATCATTTGGCGAAACGGTTTCAGAGGAGAAGAATCACAAAAAATCAGCCAATCAGAAATAAGAATCACCTGTGGCATCCATGTTAGTTAACAGATCGGGACGAAATGAGCAATCTTTATAGAGGACCTTCCATAGATGCTTCCTACCAAGTTTCGGTTCATTTGGCTAAGCGGTTTCAGAGGAGAAGATTTTTAGAAATCGACCAATCGGAAACAAGAATTGCCTGTGGTGGCCATGTTTGTCAATGGATCGGGACGAAATGAGCAATCTTTATAGAGGACCTTCCATAAATGGTTCCTACCAAGTTTCAGTTCATTTGGCTGAGGCGTTTTAGAAACATATATCTGTAATTCAATTCTGATATCTGCATAGAGATAACTGCATCTTGAATACAAATATATATATATTTAAACAAGAGTTATCTTTCTTTTAACACAAAAAAAGATTTCTTAGAAATCAACCAATCAGAAACAAGAATTTCCTGTGGTGGCCATGTTTGTTAATGGATCGGGACGAAATGAGCAATCTTTATAGAGGACCTTCCATAGATGTTTCCTACCAAGTTTCGGTTCATTTGGCCAAGCGGTTTCAGAGTAGAAGATTTTTAAAAATAGGCCAATCAGAAACAAGAATTGCCTGTGGTGGCCATGTTTGTTCATGGATCGGGACGAAATGAACAATCTTTATAGAAGACCTTCCATAGATGCTTCCTACCAAGTTTCAGTTCATTTGGCCGACGGGTTTCAGAGGAGAAGATTAAATTGTGAAAAGTTAACGGATGACAGACGACGGACAATGGACGCCAAGTGACAGCAAAAGCTCACGTTGCCTTTGGCAAGGTGAGCTAAAAATTCTTAAGAAAAGCTTCATAGTAATTTCTAGCATGATATATGTTTAAAGATGTATTAAAATTGTGCAGCTATATACAAGCTTTCTGTATAATACTACATTGATGTCTTTTTTGTTCAAATTAATTGACATGAAACATAGAAAGTAAAGTTCCAAAATGTTCCTTTTTTTTCAACATTCAACATTCATTGTGCTGTTGTACTCTCCATGTTTAAATTGTCATTCATATTTGATATGGTATGTGGTCTTTTTGAGTAGAAGCGAATCTGTGCAGGTTTTTTATCATTTGTTTATGCATGTATTGCAGTTGGAGATCAACCCTTAAAAAAGCCACAGAGTAAAAAAAAAATTATTGCCAAAAAAAAAAATGGTAATTTCCGGAAAATCGATTGACGTCCGTCCGGAATCGGTTACACATTTAGTAGTCAAACTCTTCAATGTGAAGTCAAAATTTGATTATATAGATAAAAATAAACAAAAATCGGAGATTGCAAACAACGACAAGTTTGAGAAGCGAAAGTAAGTAATGATGCCGGTCATCTTCAAGCGTTTTGTCGGTCCCAAGTTACTGAAAAATTGTTCCAGAATCGGGTCTGATGCGAAGTAGTTAAAATCGGACCTAGTCAATATTTTGTCCGACGGTCCGATGATTTTCAACAGCTCTAATGTCATGGTCTTTTGTGTTCAGCGAGTTCAGTTAAGATGAGAGATGATTGTTCGTTTTGTTGATATTGGTGGAATCGATGACTATCACCGTTTAAACTTTCTTTTCATAAACTGGTTTATCATTTGGTTGCCTCTGCTGAAATTTCTCAATTTGTTACTAAACGTTATATATTTTTTTGTGTCTATTACTTGTCTTAACCCTTTGGTATGGGTGATATGGTCATACAAAAACTATACCTATTTACTGAAGGGGCCGTCGTAGTCGTGGTCGCATGGTAGTTGGATTTACAACCGTGCAAACAGTGCTTTTCACGACTGAAGCTGTGAGTTTGAATTCCGCTTATGGCGAGGAGTCCTTGATACATCAGACTTTTTGAAATTCGTTGGACCGTCGGATCGAGCGGGTAGAAAATCACAAGGATCGACAATACTGCCAAGTATGCCGGTCCAGGTGTCCGACAACATTTTTTTTTTGTGTATTTTGTTATACACCGGAAATCGGAAATGCAACTGGTATGCCGGAACGATCACGGTCAACTCGGAATTACATTCTGCTTCAAATGACATTTACTTCTTAAACATGCAACTGTTTCCATGGTAATTCTATTATTAATTCTATTAATCATTGTATTTTTATAGTATAAACTGGCTGTGATGCATCAACGCGACCATTTCGTGTGTTTATATTTGAAAACATGGCACGTCAGGTTTTTATTGTTCCCATCACCGATTCCGTTTAAATTTTAGAATTTTGTAAATTCCGGTCCTGCAGAAAATTATTGGGTGCAGGACCTATGTCCTGCATATTGAATTTTTTTTCTCAAAAATTCTGCAACATTATGTGATAAAGTTCGTCCGTGAATTGTGACAGGTCAGTGTTTTTTTTCTGAGTACTCCGGTTCCCTCCACCAATAAAACTGACTGCCACGTACTGATGTTTAAACTTGACCATGCTTATCACACTTTTGCCTCATTTATTTTTAATCGCCTAAATAATCCTGCAGTTTCTGAGAAGATTTTTTTTTGGGGCATTTAAAAAAAACCAACTTACATTGTCATAACTATTTGAAGTGAAATGTGAAATTTAGGATAATTATATACAAAAGATAAATATCTTACTGATATACTCCAAGTCCAATTTTGGAAATACTAGACATTGGATTCCTTCCCAAATTCTTGAATCCATCAATTATACCAATAATAGCCTTGTATATTTTATCACCAAGTACAGGAAGCTGTATGTTTACCAATTCATCTATTTTCTGTAAGAAATAAAAATGACTATAAACACATTTCTTTATAAAGTTAACATTAAAATTTGAAATTCAAATCATTGAACATTATCGTCTATCTGAATGCATAATACACCAGAAGTTAATTAACTTTTCACATATTTACCATTTGTCATTAAAAGAAAGAACTTGCATCAAAAGCAGGTGAAACAAAATTTTTGCATACATTCCAAATATGCCAAATTTCGGAATTTGGACTCAATTTAGTCTCTTTTCTATAAAAAAAATATTAGGTCATTATCTTTATTGAATCATAAATAACCCACAAAGATGAGCATTTTGCTAAAAACAGCATAACATTTGATAACCAATGATAAGGGAAAAATTTAGAAATTGTTATTTTTTGGTCGATTTCGTTTGAGTTTATCTCAGAAACCATAAGAGATATAGAAAATATGTCGGCATACTATTGGAAGCTCTTAACACAACAAAAAAACACATCAAAATATGCAAAATTTTGGAATTGCTAAAATTGTTTTAAACAAGATGAACTGTGAGCTAATGCTCACTTATGATACCCCCGCTCTTCGGCAAACAGGAAGAAGGAATCTGACAGGTCAAAAAACGCTTCCCACGATATGGGGTACCTATATGAAGCTTATGACCAAATATCAGATTTCTGCCATCAATAGTTGCTGAGAAAAATGCGACTAAAAATGGGCATATACAAAATGTATGTTCAATGTGTATAAAAATCAACAGTCGGCAAACAGGAAGTAGGAATCTGATGGGTCCAAAAACGCTTCCTACGATATGGGATACCTATATGAAGCTTGTGACCAAATATCAGATCTCTGCCATCAATAGTTACTGAGAAAAATGTGACGAAAAATGTGCATGTATGTTCAATGTGTATAAAAACCAACTAAGTCGGCAAACAGGAAGTAGGAATCTGACGGATCCAAAAACGCTTCCCACAATATGGCATACCAATATGAAGCTTGTGACCAAATATCAGATTCCTGTCATCAATAGTTGCTTAGATAAATTCGACGAAAAATGTGCATATACAAATGTATGTTAAATGTGCATAAAAATCAACAAAATAGGTAAACAAGAAGTAGGAATCTGTTGGGTCCAAAAACACTTCCCACGATATGAGGTACCTATATGAAGCTTGTAACCAAATATCAGATTTCTGCCATCAATAGTTGCTGAGAAAAATGCGACGAAAAATGAGCATATATGTTCAATGTGTATAAAAATCAACAAAGTCGGCAAACAGGAAGTAGGAATCTGATGGATCCAAAAACGCTTCCCACAATATGGGGTACCTATATGAAGCTTGTGACCAAATATCAGATTTCTGCCATCAATAGTTGCTGAGAAAAATGTGACGAAAAATGTGCATATATGTTCAATGTGTATAAAAACCAACTAAGTCGGTAAACAGGAAGTAGGAATCTGACGGGTCCAAAAACGCTACCCACAATATGGTATACCTATATGATGCTTGTGACCAAATATCAGATTTCTGCCATCAACAGTTACTGAGAAAAATGCAACGAAAATTATCTTGGACGGACAGACGGACAGAGGTAAAACAGTATACCCCCCCCCTCCCACTTTGGGGAGCGGGGGTATAATAATTATATGTACCCATATATATAGAAGCACCCTATTTGGCTCTCTTTTTTTCAGTGGTGGATTTATGATCGTTAAAAAAAAACATGCATTTTGTAGAGGATCCAATGAAGAAAGATTGGTTATACCATCGAGGTGGTCCAAAAAAATATTTAATATCTCTATGTGATGGTAATCAAGCATGACAAATTAGACATTATATTTAAATTGTGAAGCAGTAGTGATCACTAAATTAACTATGACACGGTAGCAAGATGACAGAGCGTAATAATTCTGGAAGTGCAATGTGGAAAAATTGTTATTCTAAAATGACATCCTTCTTGTTATATATAAATAATAGCATGATAAAACTCCTGATACCGCTTAATTCGCACACATGTATTGCCGAACTGATTACGAACATTAGTCCTAAGGGAATTCATGTGGTGCATACAAACATAAAAATACTCAAATTGTATGGACACAGTCTTCACGCTTAACTTTTTGGGACACAGGCCTGTGCTTCATTAATTTTACAGGCCCACCAAAAAAATATGTAGGCCCACCTTATTGAAAGGGATATTAGTTTAGAAGACAAATGAAGGCTTATTCAATGAACAAAAAAATGTATGAAGTTTATTCAATATTGATTTATATATTTGCTTGTCAATGTTGATTGTTCTCTTGTAATAGCATGTCAATTGCATCCTCTGTAAATTCATTTTCACTTTTAAGTGTCGTAATCACAATCATCATCATCATCATCATCCAGATCTCTTACCATGTTTAAGGTGCAGAACATTTTGTTGACGGTACTGGTCAAGGACCAATTATCACATTTATTTTCTTGCTTAAACTCATTTTTTCATGCTTGAGAGATTTTCAGTGTTTGACATTGAAATGTAGTTATCTCCCATTACTAATTTACATATGGGTCTCTTAAAAATTAGACAGAAGAAGTGTGTATATAGTTAGTCTTATAATATGAACAAGGGCAACGCAAAGCGTGGCGCATCCCCTTGCCTAAAAATTAGACCGTGACCTTGACCTTTGACCTTGAAAATCAATAGGGTTCCAGATTCTCTTAGGGTCTAAGTATGTACCAAGTTTGGTCAAAATCCGTTGAAGGATGTTGATTCTAGAGTGTTCACAAGGATGTTATGCAGTAAAAATTTGACCCGGTGACATTGACCTTTGACCTATGACCTTGAAAATCAATAGGGTTCCAGACTCTCCTAAGGACTACGTATGTACCAAGTTTGGTCAAAATCCATTTAAGGATCTTGATTCTAGAGTGTTCACAAGGATGCTATGTGGTAAAAATTTGACCCAGTGACCTTGACCTTTGACCTTGAAAATCAATAGGGTTCCAGATTCTCTTAAGGACTAAATATGTACCAAGTTTGGTCAAAATCCATTGAAGGATGTTGATCCTAGAGTGTTCACAAGGATTGTGACGGACGGACGGTAGCGTTACTATATCCCCTCGCAACTTCGTTGGCGAGGGGATAACAAGCTTAAAACGTTTTAAAGCTATCTGATTTGATTTGTTCTGGGTTTTTTTTATTCACAATTGCCTAAAGGACATCTATCCAATGTCAAATATTTATTTCTGTCTACCTTGACTATTGGAGTCTTGCATGTCTGTGTTTTTTGTAATATGTACAACCCCTCCTCCTTTTGAAATATTACTAGGCTTTGAATTAATACCACACAAATGATTTTGTAATAAGTCATATTTATGAAGTCTTCAGCAGAAGAAAGATGTCTCTGCAAATTTGCTCAACAGTCCAACTGTATAGGTAGGGAATGCAACTATAGCACAAACATATATTGACACTGACAGTCAACAACTGAAGCGAGTAAAGACTGTAATTATTATTTCTCAGATATCAAATCAGATTGCAACAATGGAATAAAATTACTGTAATTCAAAGTCTATTTTTAATTGCAGAGGTATTTACACTTGTCTGCATGTAGACACTTCTATAAATAAATCACATTTTTAACCATGCAGCGTGTATCAGACTTGTATGTGGATTGATTAAAATCTGAACAGTCTCCATGCATTTCAGCAAATTTTGAAATGCCAACCTTCACATATATGAACATATTTAATATTAGAACTAAGACTTTATGTCACAGAAATTAGAAAAAATAAATAAAAAGTTTGTTTGGTTAAAAGTAGCTTCGATCAACATTACCAGAAGCACAGTGCCTAATTGCGTTCCCTTTCTCGTGGCACCATTTTCATTTGTTATTGAACGAAATTAAGTTTCTTTAAACCGAAATGGATTACTTTTCAAGAAAGTTACTTTCAAAACAATTAATGCATACAATATATTTCAATAAGCACGATATCAACATTTTCATAAACGACACGTGGGAAAAATATGCGGACGACATAGTGCCACTCTTCAAAATTACAAGCCGACTTGAACTTCGTTTTTGACCAACAAGAATGTGAAGTCAACCTTCACAAGGCGACGTCTTCGACCGAATCGCCCTCTAACGTGAGTCCTGCTTGTCTCTTTTTTTTAAACCCAGAGGATGGTAAAAATATCAACCAATCAAGTTGTACAAAACAGACCCACCTAAACTTATTTCGAACATCGGAAATCTTAAAAGGACTGGTTTATCTACATATTTTTAGCATCGACTCAGCAGCAACTGAAAATGGAGGACAATAAACCAGTGATCGGGAAAGTCACGCGCCATGCGCAATTTGCGCATTTGCAATTGAAATGGCGCATTAAGTGACTGTCTGACGTGCCGTCGGGTGCACTGTTAAAGTGTTTTCTTATTTTTCATTCGGAACTTTTCCACTAACGGGAATGACTAATTACCTAAAAACCGCAACTGCCGTATATCCCATGATTACATAATTTGTTGTTTATAAAAATTCCTGAAAATGGGTTAATTTTACGAATTTAGTAGCGTTTATTTCCCCTTTAATTTGATTGTGTTTTTACGGTATTTAGACTTAAATTATCGGGGTCGGTTTATAACCAGGACAGGTATTTTCAGTACGTCTATAGGTATAACTTTTGAACGGAATGAGATATTTTCATGGTGTAAGCTCCATGATAAAGAATGAATTAAAGGCTTTAATTTGATATAAAGTTTAAAAAAAAAAAATTCCATTTGATGCCCTAAATCGTGGCAGGATTGTATTTTTCAATGGCGGAAATGACGATAATTTGTATCAAAATATTTGTTTTGATCACGTATAACTCTTTTAAATCAAATGTCTGCCAAATAAATGTTACACCATTTTAAAGCTTATATCTCAAGGATTAATAATATGTATAGTTTATTTTTTTTATATTTTTGGATAAATACTTTTTGAGAAATCGTGGCAGGA
The DNA here is from genome assembly GCA_963383655.1 of Bathymodiolus septemdierum. NCBI lineage: Eukaryota > Metazoa > Mollusca > Bivalvia > Mytilida > Modiolidae > Bathymodiolus > Bathymodiolus septemdierum. Next base: position 98,947,281 of record OY726517.1, on the reverse strand, counting down.
CAGTATTTTTCAATGGCGGAAATGACGATAATTTGTATCAAAATATTTGTTTTGATCACGTATAACTCTTTTAAATCAAATATCTGTCAAATAAATGTTTCACTATGTTAAAGCTTATATCTCAAGGATTAATAATATGCATAGTTTATTATTTTTGGATGTATACTTTTTGAGAAATCGTGGCAGGACAGTGGACAATGCAGCTTCAAAATCGGACATTCAGTATGTCATTTCTTAAAAGAAAAAGCAAATTTCCGAAAATTGTGAGATGTCTGTCAAATTATTTTTATATCATTGTAAAGCTGGTATCATAAAGATTATAAATATATTTAGTTAATTAATTTAGGGTTTCTCAAAAAGTATTTATCCAAAAATAATAAACTATACATATTATTAATCCTTGAGATATAAGCTTTCTTTATTTGACAGACATTTGCCACCGAAGAAGCAAAGATTACTAAATTTGCCAGGACAAAAGACATTATTTAACTTTTCGTTTAGTAATAGTAAAGATGATAATAACAATCCAGTTGATACAAATACAAATACTGCCATTGACAAAAGTACCGATCATGGCGATGACATTAACCCGGGCATTGACCCTGAAAGTGAAACTCAAAATGAAAGTCAAATGTCAGAATCGAACAATAAAACTACTAAAACCGAAAGTGAAAGGTCCGAACACTGTAAATATAGACAGGTTTCGGAAAAACTTTGGCCCTGGCTTTACTTAAATAAAAATAAAATGTTTTGTAAAGTGTGTATGAAAGCTGGCAAGAAAAATACAATGACAATCGGTTGCACAACTTTCAAAACCGAAAAATGAATGTAAAGAATGGCCCATTGGGTTTATGATATGGCCCATTAATTTTCTGAATGGCCATTGAAATTTTGAGGAAGGGGCAATGGGCCCATTTAGTAAAAATCTTTCCCTATTACTGATAAACTAAATATTTACATACAATATCTTATGTAATCAACTTTTGAAACTATTCAACTTTTTTCACAAGCCCATCAGGCTTCTGTAACTACTCATTTTAAACGCCAGTGTAATATTTTACATGCTAATTCCGCAGACTGTTGACATATAATATTTTTTCCGGAAAAATGCTAAAAACAACCATCTATCGACTTTGTCTTTTGTTGTCTTCTGGTAACATAGTTTACAAGAACACAGGAGACATTGACCAGGGGTTTCAAAGTGGGCCAGTACCCGGTACTTTTACCCGTCTGAGATCGTGTATAGTACCGGCAGAAACTACTGAGCCCCCCAAAATTAGCGGTGGTGAAAACCACAAGTACGATGGTCGATAGTCTTGTAGAATATTTTTCATAAAAAATTAATGATCACGTCAATTGCTGAATTCTCGCATTCAAATCGAACAACTGCGTCACGACCAAGTTGATGGGATATTCCCTGTTTTAAAAAAATAACTTTACCTTAGAATCGTAAATAGCAGTTTGTGCATGCGGTAAATAGATATGTTTTCGCCCCAATATCTTTTCATTCTTGTGTAAACTCGGACCGGAACAAAGCTGACATCATTTCAAAATAAAAAAATGACCGATTACAAATTATGTTCAAACACAATTTAGTGTAATCTTCAGTAATATAAGCATGATCATTATGTATTATGAATATATGACTACACAATATTTTGTGCGATTTTTTTTATCCATTTAAAACCCAGGGTCGAATCATTCTGGGGCATACTGTCTTGTTGCTTAACTCCGTCCATATTGCTTAACTTCCGGTATACAAAAATAAAAACCTATGGTTAATTTATTTACATATTTTGACGGGGCCCTACCGCGGTTGTTCACAGAAATGAAAGTGTGCTGAAAAACATTTTTAAAAGGGGGTATAAGGAGATAAGGGATAGAAAATTACTAGAAATCTTGAAAAAGGACCAGACATGGCTTAAATACGAATTACATTGTAATGTCAAAACGCCGGCCCCACCTTTTTCCAAAATAATTTAACTTTTGTGATTCAAATGTTAATAAATAATAGTTTTTGTTCGAACATTTTTTTTGCACATAAATCGTGAAAGTAACAATATATATTGTTTTTGTTTAATTTATATATTTGTATTGATCTATTAAAATTATAAATTTTATTAAAGATTAATGATTGCAAATTAAATTTATATGTTTCATTAATTATGACACTTATATGTCTTGATCCGTGCCAATGGTCTTTGATGAGTTTAATTACTGGTAATAAAGTAAAAAAAAACACACAAGCCAAGGTATTGTGAAAAAGAAAAGGACAACGCTAACAAAATAATTTTGAGAAGTTTAAGCTTTGATAACAATGGCTTGGTCAAGCCTAGCTGCGGAATCGTAGCTCTTTATGGTCCTTGTGGTTTTTTTTTAAGATATGGCGGACTATCTATGAATAATCTTGGCTGAAGTCTGTAAACTGAAATATTCAATAAAGAAATTGGGGGAAAAAATCCAGGCATTATGCATGGTCTTCACTCTTGGTGAAATCTGAACTCTAAAGTTAATGGGATTTTTCTTTCAAAAACACTTAATGTTTTGCAGTCTCTGAAGTACATTTTTTGGTCCACAAAATGCTAGATTTCAGGAGCATCCGCCCCCCTGGACCTCTTACGGCCCTCAGCCTAATTTTTTAGGTACCTCCTAAAATTTAAGAAGTACCTCCTATTATAAAAAACTTTGAAACCCCTGATTGACGCAAACTGGTTACTGGTTAATATTTGTGAGCATTTTACTTGCTTAAAATGCTCAAATCAAAATGCCATCAAATTAGAAAATATCAGTAACTTAATTGCAACATTGTCTAGTTATCTATATAAGATAAACAACTGTAACCATGAAGGATAGTGGATTTTGTTATGACTTCTACTAAAAAAATAAGTTAGATTTTTCCTACTACAATCACAGAATTATTCATGGAAGCCAAGGTTTATATAACGTTTTAATGAGGGTAACAATATTTTGATCGGGATAAAAATTTTACGAAAATAATTTTACTCGTGTTAAAACTAGATACAAACTATGGCGTCCATGAAAAATTATTTCTTATTTCTTCCCAAAAAATGTTACCAAATTGAAAAATGTCATCAGGCCAAATAAAGAAATATGTGTGTTTACGGTCACATGTCAAAAAAATCTAGGGTCGGTCGGTCAGCATTATTTTATTTTTTATTTTATTTTTTTATTATCGACAAAACCGGAAATAGTCGTTCCCGGTTCCGGAATCCAATATTTCATTTTCGAAATTTCCGGTAAGCCGTCATTTGTTGAAGCTGTTTTATGACGAGTTGCGCAGTTTTTCTACCTTCTTTGCTCTAAATTTCGACAAAAAACTAGCGGTTGAATAAAGAAAACATTGGTGCTGATTAAACAACAAAAACTGTTATCCGAATTCTATGTAAAAATTGATAAGGTCCCTAGCAAAAATTAGGATCGAATAATTGCTGATCAAAAAAGGTTAGGGTCGGCGGCTGAAAAATAGGGTCGGTTGGGTGACCGTAAACACATATTTTTTTGTTTGGCCTTACATCAGTTTTGACATTGTTCAGTAACTTACATTGTAAAATGTCATTACATCAGTCTTGATATCATTGAGTAACTTACATTGTAAAATGTCATTACATCAGTCTTGACATCATTGAGTAACTTACATTGTAAAATGTCATTACATCAGTCTTAACATCATTGAATAACTTCTCTACTCTGTGTACTACATTCTTGACTGGTTTAAGGAAGGGAGGCAACTGCGTTTCATCATACTGTCCTAATGTTTTGATTGCTTTTCTAGCTCTTGAACGGAGATCTGCTACCTTTAAATAAACATCACAATGACTATACCATCAATATGAAAAGACAAAAAATTAGAAGCTTACAAGTATTCTTTTATCAAAAATATATATCTATCATAATCATATTAAAATGACATCACCCTGAATATAGCTGGAATACTGCTTGCTTGTACGTTCAGCAAGTCAATCATTTATAATTTTATTTAATGACAAATTTCTATCACTACCGTTATTGACAGTGAACAGTTTGTATTGATGTTTATTACATACTTAGTTCAAATAAAGGCATTTTTGTATGACCAATATGACTAGAAGTAAACTGTCCATATTTTCATACCCTGGGAAAATAACCGGTTATTGGATTACTACAAGATCATTTCCATATCAAGGCCCATACTGGCCCGGGCCAATATGGGCCTCAACTTCGTCTCAGGCCAATATGGGTGTCTCTTTTCTAGATGTCGGAAGTATGTAATAAATAGTTTAATACATGGCCATTTCCATATTGGCTTGGTTATCATCCAGAGACCCCCATATTGGCCCGAGATGAATTAATCTGTAAATAATACACCTTTCAATAAATTGTATATATATGTGATGGATATCAATAATATTTCTGATTTCTTGAGTAAAAATGCTCTCCCAGAACATATGAAATGGTTTTTAACCTGTCATATTTTTGTGTCTGTCTCAAGTCAAGACCTAGATTTTCAATATCATATGTCATAGTCTTTTAATGTTAAATGATTTAAGTTGAGAAGTGATTGCTTGCTTTGTTGAAATTTGTGGAATTCTTGACCATCACTATTAAAACTTTTTCACATAATTCTTTGGGAAAAACAAGAGTATTATACAAATCTAAGGACTATAACTCATCTAAATAAAGACCAATAATATTGATCTCTACGTTTTTAATTCCATAGAAGTACTATTATGTTTTGTAAAATTATGTATATTTCCTGGCGAGCGAGGCCATTGATTTCAACAAGAATTCATTGTTGTCTTCTCTTTGTGTATAGAAATAAGACAAATCAATAATAAGAATGTACATTACCTTTTCTGGAAGTGATTGTACAGCAGATATGAAGTCTTCTATGATATGTTTTAGTCCTTTACCACTGATTATCTCTTTAAATAGATCTACTCCTTTTTTAATACCATTTACAATGTCTCTGATAATTTTATCAAATCGCATAATCATTTTAATAAATTGCATGATATTTCCTTCCTAAAAAGAAATATATAAGTTGGTTGTTTACTTTTGATTTAATATGGGGTCAATTTGAGTCTGCTTCAATCAACATCTAAAATGAACACTTACATAGAACAAAATGAATATTTATATAGTATGAAAGACAGTGATGGCACAATTTGGATGAAAGACAGAATTTCTACATACTATAAATGTGTTAAATCGCTAATCATATTCAATTAATATCACAAACAAGTGCATTCACATAATTCATGCAGTCAAGTTTGCAACAACAAAAATATAAAAAAAATGTCTATAAGAAGTCATTTCCAATAGCCATCAAATTACAACAATACTTAATTCTTGTTTAGTCTTTCTTTTTATTAATATAGTGAGCGATTGTTGTTTAATGTCAGGTGAGCTATTTTTCAGCTATATCATGGCGAGTACAACTTACATTTCGATAGATGATGTTCACTTTGGACTAGACCAACACACTTAAGCTGGATTTTCTTAGAGCTAGCTCACTGAAGCAACACAGGTAAACATGTCACTCCATTCATAAACATTATCCTGTTCCTGAGCTAACCAGTCTTTGCTCTTACTCCTTAATACTGTGTGCTTAGTGGAGAAGCAGCAAATACCAATTTTATAGTCTTTGGTTTTACCCAACTGGGGCTCAAACCCATGATCTACCACACTTAAAGCTAGCAGACTAACCATTTAAAACCCAATGCGGTTTTTATTAATATAATATCTGATCATCCAATTAACATTCATAACAACAGCCCTTTTTAATACAGAGATAACACACGAACTGTAGATTAATTAAATCACAATTTATCAAATTCAAGTTCAAGTGAAGAAAAGTAATAATTATGCACCACATATTCGTATTTGGTCAAATAAATAATATGTATGTTTCAGGTTACATGTCAGGATTTGTTTTTGTTTTTATCTCAATCCAATTTGCTCAAATGACAGAAACTGTTAGCTATTATATATAACATGTACAAAGGTTGCTTGCTATGTTTCATCCAGAAATGTCCCTACAACATCATATTCCTTTGAGGCAGTGACAGTGCCGGCAGTTACTACCATACGACACATCATGGTTGAATAAAACATAAATTGATCCACACATGTGTATAAAAAGTATCTAGCCTTTATAAGTTTATGTATTTTGTGTTAGGTACTCACCTAAAGTTTTAATATTGAGATATTATTTCCAATCGAATAATCATGACCAATCCTCTCCGTATTCCTGACAATTTATATGATAGTTATATATACATCTACCGCTATGCCTACCACCACTAAGGTTTACAAGTTGGATCTCCACTTGTGGTAAAGCACTTTGATTCAACCATACATGATGCAAGTTTGTCAGTAACTCGCAAAAATTCTGTTCTTTGATCCAGTTTATTACAATTTCCTTACCAATAAAACTGACTACCCTAATATAAGATATATAGTTGAATCTCGTAATGTCAAAATTGGCTTAATCAAATTATTTATGAAGTCCAGTTATATAATAGAAACAATTTGGTTGACCATACAAAATGCTGTTTACAGCTTTGAATTACAGTCAAACCTGCCTTAAAGAGTGCCTCTATGTAAAAAAAATCAGTCTATAAAGAGCTAAACGGTATCCTCATTTTTCCATTCATGAACAGTACATGTAATGTTAAAATGTATATAAATAGCAACTGCTCATAAAGGGCACAATTCCTGATTCCCTTGACTGAGTGCTCTTTATATACAGGTTTAATTGTAGTGGGTTCATTACATAATTTTATGCTACCCGTATGAAGTTGTAAGGTATATGATACATGGAAATCGGGTGTAGATGTGGTGTAATTGAATCAAATATACTAAATATATTTTGATTCATGACAATATGTACAACTTCTTTATAATAAATGTGATGTTACTATAAGTCTAGAAGTACCTGTAGAACATTAAAGTCATAAGATGTCTCTCCTTTGTAACATATTTTGGCAACGAAAAAATTTATGTTGAATCCCAGCATACCAACATGAACTATTGCATAGGCTTCATCATGGACACTAACTTTAAATCTACCACTCAGAGGAGCTAATAAAAGTAAAAAATGGTTACAATCTTTATAATTTGAGATTGAAGAAGATTTAACAATGTAATGAACTAATGGAAATATACTAATAAGGCAACAGCAAAGAAAGTAAGATACATTTGCTAAGTAGATTCAATGTTTGAGTTATTTAGCAGTTTTTCAGTAATATTGTGACTGGCAGACTTGTTTAGGGATAAACATCTGGAATATTATAACAAACTGACTAATGATATCCATAGTGTCTTGGTTAGTCCTATGGAACCAGTCTTCATGCTTAACTTTTTACTTTACAAGCCCACCGGGCCTGTAAGTTCAAATATTTACAGACCCACCATCAATTCTACAGGCCCGAATTTGAAAACTACATTAATGACCATTAATTCAAACCACCAAAACTCAAAACATGATGATGTACCAAATATTATGTGGACATGTCAATTATGCATTAGGTAAGACCAGAATGCAAGTAAAAAAAAACAAAAAGACACTTTATTTTGGATTCATTTTTATATTAATCTCCTGAAAATTCTAAAATCATATTGTCAATACCATCCTCAGTATATTCCATATCATCACATGTCCACCTACTCCTCATCATCATCACAACGGTGAACCAATATTGTTATAAGACTCTTATAGCAAAAACTTGTGGTGTCATCATTGCGTGCGACATATAATTTGGTGATAATTTTTAATATGTACCCCCTTTTTTTTAAATATCACTATGCTTTGAATTAATACCACAAAATGCAAAAAGTCATATTTGTGTAGCCTTCAGCAGAAGAAATATGTATATGCCAATTTGCTCAACGGTCCAACTATATATAGATAGCTAGGGAATGCAAATATAGCACGAACATATATTGACACTGACAGTCATAAACTGAAGCAAGTAAAGATTGTAATTATTATCTGTTAGACCTCAAATCAGAGTGCAACAATGGAACAAAACTACTGTAGTTCAAAGTCTATTTTCTAACTGCAGAGGTATTAATGTAGACACAGGTCTGTCAGCAACAGTTCTATAGATAGATCGCAATTAATAAAAATAATACCGATCTGATTTGGAAGCTGATTGAAAAAAATCTGAAGTGTCTCCGTGCATTTCAACGAATTTTGAATGACCAACCTTCTCAAATATGAACATATTATATATGAGAACTCAGACTTTATGTCACAGGATTGAGAAAAAAATAAATCAAAAGTTTGTTTGGTTAAAAGTAGCTTCGATCAACATTTCCCGTAGCATAGTGTCTGATTGCCCCCCCTTTCTCATGGTGCCATTTTTATTTGATATTGAACGAAATTAAAGATTCTTTAAACCGAAATGGATTACTTTTCAAGAAAGTCACTGTCAAAATACTTAATGAATACCATAGAATTCCATAAACACGATGTCGATATTTTCATAAATGGCACGTGGCAAAAATACGCGGGCAACATCTATAGGGGGACTCTTCAAAATTACAAGGCTACTTGAACTTCGCTTTTGACCAACGAGAAATCAAAGTCAACCTTCACAAGGCAACTACTTTGCCCTCTAACGTGAGCCCTGCTTCTCATCCTTTTTTAAAACCTATATAATGGTAAAAATATCAACCAATCAAATTGCAAAAAACAGACACACCTTTATCTATTCCGAATATCGGAAATTCTAAAAAGTACTTGTTTGCCTACCCATTTTTGCATTGACTCGGCAGCAACTGAAAATGGAGAACAATAAACTAAATATCTACACACAATATCTTTTGAAATCAACTTTTGAAACTATATGACTTTTTTTCACAGGCCCGTCGCACTTGTGGAACTACTCATTTTATATGCCTGTGTGCAATTTTATCACGCCACGGGCATCGGACTACCGCCTAATTTCGAAGACTGTGGAACAGACACAAAAATGTTGCAGAGTTAAGGAGGGTAATGGGATCCCAACCCTCCCATATGGAGAATTACATCTGTAACAGCAATATAGATAGTCAAACTTCGGTCCCTCGAACTCGGATGGGTCGAATACCATGGATGGCTCGAACTGATTTGAAAGTCCTGTCAATTTTCCTTATATTTCTAAGTAAAAAAAAAATTCGCTCGAACAACGATACCTCGAACATTCGAACTCAATAAATGGTCCCGTTAATAATAAAATCACGAGTTTTACCATGCCAAACTCCAACATCGCAATTTAATTGACAGATGTATGCTACGGTTGAATGTGCTTACTGCAAGGTGTGATAAATGTCAGATTATCAACAGATAATTGTTTACTTAACAATTACAGGTACAGGGATAAACTTGTCATCATTTGTGTTAATTATTCATTAAATTCAGCTGTGGCTTGATTATTAACCATTAATTACGATTAATAAAGAACGATCATTGAACCCGAGACTCGTGTCGCTGATTGTACCAAGCCGAGCCTATACTCAACAATAATTAAAACAATCAAATGTTTATCATCATAATAAAGTTTATTAAAACAATATTTAAAATTGTTATTACATGAATTATTATTATTGAGTGGTTTTTTTAGTTTTTTTTTTATATAATTGTTGGGATCGAATAATATCAAACTCTGTGATCTCAAGATTCATCTAAATACCCAAAAAATAGAAATGTACTAGTACTGAAATTCCGATTAACCTCTGAGTTTTTATGTGTATATAATACCAAGAAACAAATATACCGTATTTTACGGAGTATAGGTCGATGGGGACGATAGGTTGAATTGCTGCTTTTCGGCTAAATTTTTGGGGGAATACTAAGATAGGTCGAAGCATTCCATAGGTCGAGGATGCCGATGATAACTTGGGTGAGTATCGTCATGGAACGGGTTATTTTTTTTGTACATCGGTAAGCATTTGTCCTATAACGATGTTCTTCGGAAAGTATCTGTAAGTATTAGCTCAAGTATACTATTCTTATATGTCATAAACGAAATAATTATGAAAGTTAAATTAAATAAAAAAAAATTATTTAAACTTGTGTTTTGGTTGTGTGTTTTTTATGAGGAGTCTGGTTTGTAAAGCCAGACATCGATGACATTCAAATCAGGCCGTCTGTGGGTGTCAAAATAGATGGTAAACGAATGTTCATACAATAAAATAATCAAGCTGTCAAAACAATGTATCACCTTGTGCAGTTTTATTGACATACCTTTAAAATGTGTTTAATTAATAATAGTACACAAATTATGTGATCGTCTCGGTCCAGTAAATTTTCAATCAGTTGATCAGGATAATTAAGTGCCGACTGATGTTCACCTGTGTTGATTGTCTTGATTATCTCATGGTGATTATTTCATTTGTTCCTAATTGACCAATTCAAGTGTAGAACATTCTAATTTAACGAAATTGATAATTATTTTCCAGTATATTTAGCATGATAAAAGCTTGTTCTCCACGTTTATTGTGAGATGTAAAGCAACCACCATTTTTTACTACAACCTCGTGCGCATGCTCGTGTTTGATTGAAAAGCTATTTATAGCTATATTTTGATATTTTGTGATAATAATTTTATATTGTAAAACAATCCACCCTGTGATTTTTTTTTCAACAACATGCATTTTTTTATAGTATATATTTTAATATACAATACAATATTGAACTAATTTTCGCTATTAACATTTCAATCATTGAATATTGATTTTTTTTCAGATGTTGAACATTTTTTCCCGGAATAGCACCCCCTGTTAGTAGTATACTTTTATTGCTTTATTTAAAAAAAAAAACAACACCAAGAACATCGATAATTTCAATCTTATTCAGAAAAAAAAAACCTACAGCAAAATAAAGGTATACTGTAAATAAAATCGTCATTTTTATCGAGATTTATTTTAGGGATTCCAGATTTTTTTAACTTCATCCTTGTATAGGTCGATGTGAACGATGGGTCGAAGCCAGCATGTTGAGGAAAAAAATATCGACCTATCGTCCGTAAAATACAGTAATTGCTTCAAATTCAAATAAAAAAAAAAGAAAATAATCATTGGCTAGAATTTGAAAATTGGCCACTAAAAATATATATCCAAATTATCAAGCATTATACCGATATCGATCCAAGTGTTATAACAAATTGAAAAACACACATAGCTCACGGAATTCAATTAACAGGTAAACTTTTGTATAGGTAAGTTGGGCAGTTAAACAGTGATCTGACCTTGAATTTACAAAGGTGAATCTTTCCCATTCATACCCGCCTTGGCAAAGAGCCAATTTTCCTTGACCAACATTCAGATCAGCTCATTGTAGTACAAAAAAAATCATTCTCTTAAAAAAAAAGGTATGCAGATTTTGCTTCACTAAATCTTACCCAAAATAAATAGGTACAAATTTACAAGGTTAAATTACATTTAAAATCTGTGTGTACTTTTTAAGCAAAATAGTATATCTGAATACACAATTTCATCTCCATGAAGACTTTGTACTTTTACTGGACAATAGAATGACAATGGGCTGACCTGAATGTTGGTCAAGGTAAATTGGCTGTTGGCCAAGGCAGGTATGAATGAATGGGAAAGATTCACCTTTGTAAATACAAGGTCAGATCACTAGTTAACTGCCCAACTTACCTATATAAAAGTTTACCTGTAACAGTCTTCGAAATTAGGCGGTAGTCCGATGCCCCTGGCATGTAAAATTGCACACGAGCGTATAAAATGAGTAGTTCCACAAGTCCAACGGGCCTGTGAAAAAAAAGTCATATAGTTTCAAAAGTTGATTTCATAAGATATTGTGTGTAGATATTTAGTTTATTGTTCTCCGTTTTCAGTTGCTGCCGAGTCAATGCAAAAATGGGTAGGCAAACAAGTCCTTTTAAGAAATTCCGATATTCGAAATAGATAAAGGTGTGTCTGTTTTTTGCAATTTGATTGGTTGATATTTTTACCATCATGCAGGTTTTAAAAAAGGACGAGAAGCAGGGCAAAGTTAGAGGGCAAAGTAGTTGCCTTGTGAAGGTTGACTTTGATTTCTCGTTGGTCAAAAGCGAAGTTCAAGTAGCCTTGTAATTTTGAAGAGTCACCTTATGTTGCCCACATATTTTTGCCACATGCCATTTATGAAAATATCAACATCGTGTTTATGGAATTCTTCTATGGTATTCATTAAGTATTTTGACAGCGACTTTCTTGAAAAGTAATCCATTTCGGTTTAAAGAAACTTTAATTTCGTTCAATATCAAATAAAAATGGCACCACGAGAAAGGGGGTGCAATCAGACACTATGCTACGGGAAATGTTGATCGAAGCTACTTTTAACCAAACAAACTTTTGATTTATTTTTTTCTCAATCCTGTGACATAAAGTCTGAGTTCTCATATATAATATGTTCATATTTGAGAAGGTTGGTCATTCAAAATTCGTTGAAATGCACGGAGACACTTCAGATTTTTTTCAATCAGCTTCCAAATCAGATCGGTATTATTTTTATTAATTGCGATCTATCTATAGAACTGTTGCTGACAGACCTGTGTCAACATTAATACCTCTGCAGTTAGAAAATAGACTTTGAACTACAGTAGTTTTGTTTCATTGTTGCACTCTGATTTGAGGTCTGACAAATAATAATTACAATCTTTACTTGCTTCAGTTTATGACTGTCAGTGTCAATATACGTTCGTGCTATATTCACTAGCTATCTATATATAGTTGGACCGTTGAGCAAATTGGCATATACACAATTCTTCTGCTGAAGGCTATGCAAATATGACTTTTTGCATTTTGTGTGGTATTAATTCAAAGCAGTGATATTTTATAAAAAAAAAAAAAAAAAATAAAAAAAAAAAAAAAAAAAAAAAAGGGGGGGGGGGGGGGGGGGGGGGGGGGTACATATTAAAAATTATCACCAAATTTTATATGTCACACGCAATGATGATGACATCACAAGATTTTGTTATAAGAGTCTCATAACAATATTGGTTGTGATGATGATGATGAGGAGGAGCTCGAGGTGGACAGTGATGATATGGAATATACTGAGGATGGTATAATATAAACATGAATTCAAAATAAAGTGTCTTTTTGGTTTTTTTACTTGCATTCTGGTCTTACCTAAGGGCTTTTCCAGGAAAAAATACCTGGTAAGGTCGGAACGCCATTGATTTGTTTTTATCTAGGTGGGGGGCGTAAAACGTATTTCTTTTTTGGGGGTTGTTGTCAAATTTCTATTTAATTAATCGTGGTTGTCTGTATTTTTACCATTTCGGTATATTAAAATAGACCTACTTGCCGGCAAGTCGTGTCACTGTGTTGTTCGTTAAACGGTGTATAATATTCGGTTGTTTATTCCGCGATTTCGCTTCTTTTGCGTGATTTTTAAGCCAAATTGTCTCCCTTTATCTTCCGAAATATTCCGAATGATATGTTATGTAAAAGATGGAGAAATACGAATGATGAACTGGTACCTGCTTTTTTTATTTTTGTTCCTGGGTTCCGAGATAAAAAGTACCAGTCGAAAACGAAACGTGGTCAAATGGCACGATTTCTCAAAAAGTATTTATTCAAAAATAATAAACTATGCATATTATTAATCCTTGAGATATAAGCTTTAAAATGGTGTAACATTTATTGGACAGACATTTGATTTAAGAGTTATACGTGATCAAAACAAATATTTTGATACAAATTATCGTTATTTCCGCCATTGAAAAATACTGTCCTGCCACGATTTAGGGTATCAAATGTTAATATTTTTTTTAAAACTTTATATCAAATTAAAGCCTTTAATATCTTCTTCATTATGAAATTTACATCATGAAAATATCTCATTCCGTTCAAAAGTTATATCTATAAACGTACTGGAAAATACCTGTCCTGGTTTTACACCCTCCCCCTCAAGAATAGATAAACAACACACTTTATAGGTCATACTTGTACTTGCATTACTGCCATTAAACAGTATTACAGATTTTATCAGTCTGTTTCAAATTTAATTTCCATTTTCTAGGTGGGAGGTCATTTTAAGTATTTATATTTATGTGGTGATACCCCAAAAATAATTAAAATTCTGGTGGTAGTACCCCAAATTATTGACAGAGTTCCGACCCCCCCCAGGTATTTTTTCCTGGAAAAGCCCTAATGCATAATTGACATGTCCACATAATATTTGGTATATCATCATGTTTTGAGCAAGGTTTGAATTAATGGTCATTAATGTAGTTTTCAAATTCGGGCCTGTAGAATTGATGGTGGGCCTGTAAATATTTGAACTTACAAGCCCGGTGGGCTTGTAAGGTAAAAAGTTAAGCGTGAAGACTGCTGTAATTGAATTCCGTCTGCTATGGGTGTTTTTCAACTTGTGATAATACCTGACCTGATATTTCCTGTACATAAAATAGATCACGAACAAAGTGAAAAAACGTTTCTAAGGAACGTTTGAAGATACCAAAGAGGTATTCAGAAGCCGGTCTTTGAGAACTTTCTAAAGGATTAAATATTTTTATGAGAAAGGCCCACTTTACTGTGCATAAGTTATCATAGTGTAATGAAACTGTCCCAGGTCAGAACCAGATTTTTTTTCTCTCTGAAATTACGGAACCTCGTTGGCTCGAACTTCCGATAGCTCAAACATATTTTGACAGTCCCTTCGAGTTCGAGCCAGCGAAGTTCTACTGTATAACCAAACATTTTAAAAAATGCAGATTCGCTGCCATTCAAAAAGACCCAACACAATTAAAAAAATGAACAACAACATGGACAGTACAATTGCAAGGTTAATGAATGCTCGTAGTTAATGACTACTAGCCAAGAATGTAGAATCTGTTGGTTAAATACCATTACTCTCAAGACAAAAAGTTCTATTGAAAGAGCCTTTAGAGTTAACAAAAAATCCTCTCAGAAATGCTGGTCTCTCTTAAGAATGTACAAATATATAAACTTGAAGCAATTTCAACAGTATTTTAACATCTGTCTCAAAGTTCTCCATGATATAAAGGTTTATGCTAAAATTATTGAATGCCTACCAACTTTAAGATCTAAATAGTTCTCAATTATAACACCAAAAGAAGCACCCAGTGCTTGTGTTCCTACTTTCTTCTGCCAATCAACACTTGGTGTAGACAGCTTAAACTCCAATCCATCCCAGAATCCTCTTTTGCTCCTATGATGCATTTGAATGTCTACTTCCGTACCATAAGGATTGATAATGCTAGAACTGTTGGTTGGATGTCTGTACATAAAAAACATGAAAATACTGAGGCATGCCCTTTAACAGCACTTAAACAGTGATTTTTTACTGGTGTATTTGATGTGTCTGTAAGACAAACATGATGCCCCAAAGAAAATTTGAAGGAAATAAAAATTCCAGGATGGAAGTCTGTTGTTGGATACAATTTTGAAAGGTGACCGGACTTGACCATCCCTTCAAGGTTTGGTTAAATTTGGCCGAGTGGCTTCAGAAGATTTTTAATTGATTTTTTGTCAAAATCAGCCTAATTAATATGCATGTATTTGTGAAAAATAGACAAAATTCTAAAAGTTTCTTCAAAAGCTGAAACACGTCATAAAAATTATCATTCATTAAAATGTACCTACTGTTCAATTTTCAGCCCATTTGGTGAAAAAATGGCTTTATAAGGGTCTGTAAGTGACTTTTACTGGAAGTAGACACCTTATGGATGATTAAGATCGACTTTAATAGGCTCAATTGTTTCAGAGGAAAAGGTTCTTGAAATAGTTCATACAGTACTCATGACAGATCCAAATGCAAGCTATGGCAAAAGCTCACTTGACCCTTTGGGTCAGATGAGCTAAAAAAATAAACGCTAAGAAGGTTAGACTAACAGACCATCTGACCGACAGACAGAGAGATGAGACAAAAACTTTTAATCATTGCTATTTCATAGCATGGAGTATAATTAAACAATTTTACCTGTTATTTAAAGGCATGAAAGCCTTTGACTTTGGATGTGCTTGGTACAACAATAGAGCTTCATATCTAACATTTTCATCTTCTTCATATAAAGCAGCATTAAACATGGCATCTGCAGCCTGTTAAAACATATACATATTCAACACACTATTAAAAAAAATTCAATATCATCAACCCAAAAGTTTTAAAAAAAAACATTATAATATAAATAGCTGCAATTTCATTTTAGCAGAATAAATGCTTAAAATTTTGGCAATTTGAGTAAATTTCTATTTTTATTGGTATCTGTTTAAATGGAAAATGGAGCTGTGAGATAAAATTGTAATAGGGGACCCCAATAGTCCAACCTGGTTGAAACTGGACAAGATTTTTTTTTGAGAGAAGGTTAAAATGGAAAGCAAAGTACATATACTGGACCATGAAGATGACAAGGCTAAAGTAATGGGGAAAAGCTCTTGGCCTTTTGTTAGGTTAGCTACAATGTTGTTATTGCCTTATACACATTCCTGATGTAGAAAGAAATGTCATTCAAGTATTGTATTTTCTGAATATCATTATCACACCAGCAAGAATCATGTTGTTCCACATTCATTAACCCTGTGAATTAAAAGATATTAATTCTGGAAACAATTGTGAGCGATTATCCTAATGTGAAATTCACCTCAGCATTTCACTTTATTTTGTATGAATACCTTGTCATGTTCATATTTTCTCATTGCGTGAAGTCCAGCTCGTTTGATCCATGCCGAGTTAGTGGTATTTATATGTGACATAATAAACTCAAATGAAGAATCCATCGCAGCATTCCCTAGAGTCTCTAACAAGACAACTTTCCATTGGTCATATATGTCTTTCTCTTTAGAAGTTTGAGTGGAACGTTTTACTGTGTAAACCCATGGATCTAAAACAAACAAGATACATTTTTATTTTCAATATTTGAGCTTAATTCATTTATATTTTCCCTATTAAAAACATGTGCTATGACTGATTTGAGTTTGGTGGAGCAAATAAATATAGAAACAGTTACATTTAATATTCTCTAAATATATTTTTTATTTCTAATATGAATTATGTGTTATAATTATTCCATTCAGAGATTGATGGCTTCGTAAGTTTTGAAAGCTTGTGCCTGATCCATTTCAACTATTGAAAATAATATACATTTGTATATTCAAATCAAATTATTTAGATAGAAGCAAAGAAAATTAATATGTAATTTGACTCCATTAAAACTAGAAGCTCACATGAGCCTGTATTGGGAACCTTGGATAAAACATTTATTTAACTAAAACACATCATGGCATAGGTTAAATTTAGATCTACCAGTACTTAAATCCAATAAGACCCTGGGATATTTACTGGTAAAAATAATAATCTTAATTTCACAATGCTGCTTCATGACAAATATAATTGTATTTACATTTCTTGTTTCTTCAGAAGATTTTTAAATTTGTTTTCCTAATGTTAGCACATTTTAATCTTTGGAACACAAGGGCTCAGAAACCATAGATCTTGGGACCTTAATTTGTGCAATCTTGAATCTTTCTATCACAGAAATGTTTCATGCCATTTTTAACATTTTCTCAATTGTTAATGTTTGGATCCATGTGCCTACAGGATTGTATATATGAATTTGCAAAACAGGATCCAATGCCTACTTTGTAATGAAAATAACAGACAATTTAAGAGGATTTGTGTACAAAAAAAAGCAGTGCACAAAGAAAAAAAATGTTGTGCTCATTGTGCCCTTCATTTATTAAATGTGATGTATTTTCAAACGAAAGGGGAATTTTCACAATGCCCCCTTCTTGATGCTACCCTGTGCCTATACCTCCATAGACCACAGGGTTTTCAGTTGTACCAAACTATATCTGCATTTCATAAGGATGCTTCATTCCAAATAAAACTATAGGAACTGCTGCTTTAAGGAATTAAAACATATGTCTTCCATACATTTGGCCCCAGAAACCCTATGAATGAAAATAAAAGTACTGTGAATTCAGTTTTATTCGTGGTATACCAATTTTCGTGGGTGCCAGCAAACCACGAATTTAAATGTTCGACGAAAAATGACCATTTAATTTCCGTTTGGCAGTAAGCAAGGTTTAGACAACACAAAGGTTTGTAGCCGTGTACATGTAGGTAATTCAACATTGTTACATGATGTAATTGTAATGCATGTCTTGTGAATCTAGAATAAATGTACCTGTGTCATTTTGTGATTGATAAACATGTAAACTCTTGGAATAAATTGTTTATTGTTGTGACATTTACGAAAACATTTTGCAGTAATAACTTCCAGTATTTTTGTATTGTTTAATGAAGTGTTTATTTAATGCTTCAAAGCCAACCTGATACGAGGTATGTTCTATATACTAGTAGACAAAACTCACTATATATATTTTATTTTTTCACATCAAAATTCAACAGTACTTTAACACATAAATAAAAACAATATTAACATACACATACTAACATTATTGTCGCCTTTTATAATTGCTGTGTAAACATTTTGATTGACAATCAAAGTTTATTGGTGATCATAATCAGATTAACGGTCGGTATATTGGTATCATATACGCCCGGAGGTCAGGATTTTAATTTGTTGACACGTGATGTTTAACTGCTGTGACATAAAATTTCACACCTTTTTTCTTTACCGTTTAATGCAACTTTTTTTTTATGCATCATTTATGGCATGTCATGTTCCCGCAGAGTACAAAGAATTATAATTTAAGTTTTGACTCCTAGTGTGAAGTTTAGTAAAAAACATACCCTTTTTGTGAAATATTAATTAAGAAACAAATGTAAATGGTACTGTCAAAAATATTTTCTCGGTATTTATGACAAGTTGCTCAATGAGTAGATTCACGGCTTGGCTTCTTATCTTTTGATCATCTTTCGATGATTGCAAATTATTTCTGATTGGATGTTATTGATTTAATTTGTGGACTTCTTCAAAGAAGTATTAATTATGAAATCAAATAATTATCAAAATTGTAACAAGCTGATAATATACAACAATGATCCATATTTGTTGAACACTTTACCGTAGAATCACGACACGCAAAATCAACGAATTTGAAGTGAAAATCCATGAATTTAAGTATTTCAACACCTTTTTTTTATTTTTTGTAATCGGCAATCCACGAATTTAACTATCCCACGAAATGCCTTTTTTTCCCAATCCACCAAAATTGGTATCAACGAAATTAAATGAATTCACAGTATATGTACCACCTAGCACATGTATTCCAGAAACCCTATGAATGAAAATAAAAGTATATGTACCACCTAGTACATGTATTTGTGACTAATTTCCTCACAGCTACAGTTCCTGGAACAGTAGTTGCCACTGTTTGAAAAATACTAACGATCAGTCATCCGTCAGAACAGTCAATCATGTTTCCTATCGATCAATGACTTTTCCTATTCGTCAATTTTTTACTGTTCCTGGGACTGTAAACCAAGTAATAGGTCTTGCACAATATTTACCAATGTTGGAATTCAAATATAAATATACAAAATAAGTTCTTTTATATATCCTCTTCATGATATGTAGATATATAGCAACAGTAATGAAGGTGAAGACAGACATTGTCGCTCTTATCACAGCGATAGGACTAGCTATGATATGTAGATATATAGCAACAGTTATGAAAGTGAAGACAGACATTGTCGCTCTTATCACAGCGATAGGACTAGCTATGATATGTAGATATATAGCAACAGTTATGAAAGTGAAGACAGACATTATCGCTCTTATCACAGTGATAGGACTAGCTATGATATGTAGATATATAGTAACAGTAATGAAGGTGAAGACAGACATTATCATTCTTATCACAGTGATAGGACTAGCTATGATATGTAGATATATAGCAACAGTAATGAAGGTGAAGACAGATATGATCGTTCTTATCAGTGATAGGACTAGCTATGATATGTAGATATATAGCAACAGTTATGAAAGTGAAGACAGACATTGTCGCTCTTATCACAGCGATAGGACTAGCTATGATATGTAGATATACAGCAACAGTTATGAAGGTGAAGACAGACATTATCATTATTATCACAGTGATAGGACTAGCTATGATATGTAGATATATAGTAACAGTAATGAAGGTGAAGACAGACAATGTCACTCTTATCACAGTGATAGGACTAGCTATGATATGTAGATATATAGCAACAGTTATGAAGGTGAAGACAGATATTATCGCTCTTATCACAGTGATAGGACTAGCTATGATATGTAGATATATAGCAACAGTAATGAAGGTGAAGACAGACAATGTCACTCTTATCACAGTGATAGGACTAGCTATGATATGTAGATATATAGCAACAGTTATGAAGGTGAAGACAGATATTATCGCTCTTATCACAGTGATAGGATTAGCTATGATATGTAGATATATAGCAACAGTAATGAAGGTGAAGACAGACATTATCATTCTTATCACAGTGATAGGACTAGCTATGATATGTAGATATATAGCAACAGTTATGAAGGTGAAGACAGACATTGTCGCTCTTATCACAGTGATAGGACTAGCTATGATATGTAGATATATAGCAACAGTTATGAAAGTGAAGACAGATATTATCGCTCTTATCACAGTGATAGGACTAGCTATGATATGTAGATATATAGCAACAGTTATGAAGGTGAAGACAGACATTATCATTCTTATCACAGTGATAGGACTAGCTATGATATGTAGATATATAGCAACAGTTATGAAGGTGAAGACAGACATTGTCGCTCTTATCACAGCGATAGGACTAGCTATGATATGTAGATATATAGCAACAGTTATGAAAGTGAAGACAGACATTATCATTCTTATCACAGTGATAGGACTAGCTATGATATGTAGATATATAGCAACAGTTATGAAAGTGAAGACAGACATTATCATTCTTATCACAGTGATAGGACTAGCTATGATATGTAGATATATAGCAACAGTTATGAAGGTGAAGACTGACATTATCATTCTTATCACAGTGATAGGACTAGCTATGATATGTAGATATATAGCAACAGTTATGAAGGTGAAGACAGACATTGTCACTCTTATCACAGTGATAGGACTAGCTATGATATGTAGATATATAGCAACAGTTATGAAGGTGAAGACAGACATTATCGCTCTTATCACAGTGATAGGACTAGCTATGATATGTAGATATATAGCAACAGTTATGAAAGTAAAGACAGACATTATCATTCTTATCACAGTGATAGGACTAGCTATGATATGTAGATATATAGCAACAGTTATGAAGGTGAAGACAGATATTATCGCTCTTATCACAGTGATAGGACTAGCTATGATATGTAGATATACAGCAACAGTAATGAAGGTGAAGACAGACATTATCATTCTTATCACAGTGATAGGACTAGCTATGATATGTAGATATATAGCAACAGTTATGAAGGTGAAGACAGACATTATCATTCTTATCACAGTGATAGGACTAGCTATGATATGTAGATATATAGCAACAGTAATGAAGGTGAAGACAGATATGATCGTTCTTATCAGTGATAGGACTAGCTATGATATGTAAATATATAGCAACAGTTATGAAGGTGAAGACAGACATTATCGCTCTTATCATAGCGATAGGATTAGCTATGATATGTAGATATATAGTAACAGTAATGAAGGTGAAGACAGACATTATCGCTCTTATCACAGTGATAGGACTAGCTATGATATGTAGATATATAGCAACAGTAATGAAGGTGAAGACAGACATTATCGCTCTTATCACAGTGATAGGACTAGATATGATATGTAGATATATAGCAACAGTAATGAAGGTGAAGACAGACATTATCGCTCTTATCACAGCGATAGACTAGCTATGATATGTAGATATATAGCAACAGTTATGAAGGTGAAGACAGACATTATCATTCTTATCACAGTGATAAGACTAGCTATGATATGTAGATATATAGCAACAGTAATGAAGGTGAAGACAGACATTATCGCTCTTATCACAGCAATAGGATTAGCTATGATACTAGTGATAATGTATGTCAAGAGTTTCAAAATTGACGTTTTTATCTGTTGGAAGAATTACATATATTAAAGGATGTATGAAATTATTTTATTATACCATGCATTCCTATCAGGATGTGAACTTTCTCTATAATTTCTGCAGTTTTCTTTACTTCTCCAGCTTGTGATAATTTATGAACAGCTACTCCAAGGGAAAGTAAGGCTTTCTGGTGTAATTTTCCAGTGTGTAGTGACTTGGGAAACTGATCTTGATTGAAACATAAATCTTCTATAGCAGACAGGATGCTCTGAAAATGAACATGATTTTACATATATCTTCTGTTGCAGACAGGATGCTCTGAAAATGAATGCGAATCATAACATAAATCTTCTATAGCAAACAGGATGCTCTGAAAATGAACATGATTTAACATAAATCTTCTATAGCAAACAGGATGCTCTGAAAATAAACATGATTCAACATAAATCTTCTATAGCAGACAGGATGCTCTGAAAATAAACATGATTTAATTCTGTGTCTCTCATAATAGAGGTGCATTGGGGATCATAATTGAAGGTATGGTAAAAAATCATTCATGTTTGCAGCTGCAACTCTGGAACGACTTTCCGAACCATTTCAGAACTGAAAACAGTTTAAACCACTTTAAAAATTTGATTCAGTCCTGGAATGGCTCAGTATGTTGTTGTTCTGCATGCAGATAACCTATTCAGCATTCTGTATTATTTCTAGTTCCTTTCCTAAGTTTTTTAACGCTGCTTAGTTGTTTTTATGTTTGCTTGATATGGCCACAGCATGTTTAGTATGTCCTTTATCTTTGTGCTTTTTATGTTGCATTTGTAAACTGTATGTTAATAACTGATTTATGTGTATGTATGTGTGTATATGCGATTATGTTAATATTTGTATGTGTCTTGTGCTGCTATGTATATTCGGTAAAAAGCTCCCAAGAGCTTGGGTTTATTGTTACACAAAAAACTAATTCAAATAAAGTTTTCTTATCTTATCTTATCTCCAGAAATAAATTGCTGCAGAACATGACCTTAAGACCTTACAAACTTTAAAATGACCACAGAATATAGAAAAGTAAAAAATTAGTCTTTGAAATATATCAGTTGATTTTGGAAATAAAGTATTTTTTTCCTTTTTATTTTGTGTCATTTTTATTTAAAACTAATCACTCATTAAATACCATTAAACATAATTAATAAATGTAATAGTGTGATTATGCTGTGAAATTTTTCATTTTTTCTTTTTAAAATTAAAGCCTGTTTAAAAAATGATACCTTTCACAGAAGAATTTTTATTTTCTGTAATCTGATTAAAACTAACACTGATTAGTGAATAATCAGAGACAAATCCCAAATTGATGGGCAATGGAGAATCCCAAATTGATAACAGAATTTTTGCATTATGCATAAATTCCTTTATTAAAGTACAGAACTTTTTCTGGTACGTTTCCGTGCTCTGTTTTTTTAATCTATAAATGTTGTTTGGTAGTTAGTGTTCTCTTGCGTGATGTAACACACTGATAACATCCTTTTAGCACAGAACTTCGAAGAAGACGGCAGACATTTTGAATATCTGCAAAAAATTACAAAGAAATCAAAAAGGCTAAGCTGTAAAAGGTCGTTTAATTAATGGAAAGCGACAAGATACGATTAATAACAATGATTTATGAAAAATCGAACGAAATTTTTGACAATATTTTTGTTTTTTACAAGATTAATGATATGTTCCTTGCATCCCAGGATTCTCCACTAAGAATTTACATCTATCTTCATCGATCTATTTTCATCTATATATTTGATATGCATACAGCATCTACCCATATAGTTATTTGTATGGCCAATGAAAGATTGTCCATTTTATCTAGATATCTTGGTGTATGAATAATAGCTATTATATCTATGCGGAAGGCAGTAATCGAAAAATATCTATTTATACCATAAATATTATTTTACCGGTTTCATAAAGTGAAAGTTCATTATTTTATTCAAATATTCAATTGATTATATGGACAGCTAGAATTCAAGTTTTCGAGAACAATTAGTCTAAATATAAATGAATTAATCTTTAAAGTTTTAATTTTTTGTATCTATATGTATATATATTATGTGTTAATAAATTCTGTGGCCAATTACCGCCAACAGTCTTATGTCTTTATACTAAGGCATCTTTAATAAATGTAGCAACAAATGACAGATTGGCAGATTTCTTTAATTTTTATAGGTAAAGCAAATTATTCAACTTTTAACTTTTAATTTTTTCACATAATTTTTATCAAAGTAAAAAAATATTCTATACAGGGTATTTCTGTTAATATACTGAAACTTCTCTTACCTGCAACTCATGGGACCATAAAATTCAGCTAGTTTTAAGAGGTGGACCGGTTTGTCAAGATTTAATAAATTTGCAGAATTATTTCTCTTTTAAATTTTACTGTTTTATAAAGGACAAAGTCCTTTTAACTGTAGGCTGTACAATTTTTCCTCCTTTCTATAGTCGACTCATCTATTCATAGCCAAATATCTTTTCACCGAAAGTTTTAAAAATAGATCAATTGATATTTAGAAATGCAAAAAATATCTATTTCTATGAAAAATTCCCATTTCTTTAATTATTTACTCTATGCAAAATCGAAATAAACTTGAAATAAAATTCTAATTAAAAAATCTCTTTCTACGAGATTCTCGGCGGAAGAGCGGCGTAGGTAAAATGAACGGAACAGCCATAATAAAAAATTATCTGCACCAAAATTCATTCAAAATAAAAAGATAATAACGTTAACGGATCATCGTATTATTGAAATTTCATTGAAGGATTTGCATTTGACCAGTTGATCGTTATTTCCTGTATTTTTGTGTTGTTTTAGTGGCTGTAATAAAAAAATGGCGTAGTTACACTG
Organism: Bathymodiolus septemdierum; assembly: GCA_963383655.1. Classification (NCBI taxonomy): domain Eukaryota; kingdom Metazoa; phylum Mollusca; class Bivalvia; order Mytilida; family Modiolidae; genus Bathymodiolus; species Bathymodiolus septemdierum. The sequence goes on along the minus strand of OY726517.1, from coordinate 98,922,385 downwards.
TAAACAAGATATGATTATAATCTAACGATTATGAAGTCTCCCAAACAGGTTTAAATGAACACTTTGCATTGTGACAAATTCTGAGCAAGAAAATATATAGGGCAGACTGATATATAGACTTGAATGCTTTCCTGTGTAAGATGCAATGAGAAAGATATCATCTATTTTTTTGTCATATAAATACACAAATTTTGAAGCTCTGATGACTTTCAATTATTCACAATTCAGGACATCATAATCTACCTACATATGAAATTTCGTTGAAATCGAACAATGTTGAATTTGTGCGATACTGTGGTGGTCGTTTTGAAAATGGCGACCGGTAGAAATTTTTCAATGTCGGGAATCAGTGCGGGACATCATTATCTACCCACATATCAAATTTTGATGATATCAGACAATGTTGAATTTTTTCGGTATTGTGATGGCCATTTTGAAAATGGCGACTGGTAGAAATTTTTCAATGTCGGGACATCATTATCTACCCACATATCAAATTTTGATTATATCGGACAATGTTGAATTTTTACCACCAATTTTTCATGCAGTGTTTTGGCAGCCATTTTGAAAATGGCAAAAATTTTGAAAATTTAGAAGACAAATACTTGCTCCTCTAATGGTGACCTATCACTATGTCAAATTTTATGTTTCTATCATTATTCATTTAGAAGTTATCAACATTAATGTACGAAATTTCAACTTTCCCATAGGATTCTATAGTAAACACCACCACCTTTAAACCCCTCAAAATATGACTTTAACCCCCTTTACCACAAAGCTGAAACCTTTAGGACCAACTAGAAACATATATCTATAACTCCACCAAGTTTCATGAAATTCTGTCCAGTAGTTCCTGAGATCTGCCATGGACACGTTCATGTCGCAAAGAAAGAAAGGAGAATAATAATAACTAGAATTGCCATTGCAAAGCAATAGCAGACATCACCCCACCCCATTATTTTGGTACCTCGGTTTCCATGGTAATGCCATTTTGAATTTTATCAACATGCCAAAAGCTTCCACACACTACGGTGAATATTCCTACGATGTTTCATGAAGTTTGATGAAAGAAATCAAAATTTTTTAAAAATCCCCCTTTTTTTTATTTCCATGGCAACTGCAGCAAAGTTTGTTCTACCAATTCCGATTTTTTTTGGCATATCTCGTTTTTCAAATCGACCCTTAACAGCACAACTTCACATGGCATATGATATTCCTACAAGGTTTCATAAAGTTTGATCAAGGCATCTCCGAGAAATTGAGCGGACAAAAATGTGTGGAAGAATAATAATAAGAATAGTGAAAAAGAAACGTAGAATAGCAATACATCACCCGACAACAGTTGAGGTGATGTAACTAGAATTCCCATTGCAAAGCAATAACGGACATCACCCCACCGCATTATTTTGGTACCTCGGTTTCCATGGTAACGCCATTTTGAATTTTATCAACACGCCAAAAGCTTCCACACACTACGGTGAACATTCCTACGATGTTTCAAGAAGTTTGATGAAAGAAATCAATTTTTTTTTTTAAATCCCCCTTTTTTTTATTTCCATGGCAACTGCAGCAAAGTTTGTCCTACCGATTCCGACTTGTTTGGCTTATCTCGTTCCACTAGATGTGGATGTGACAGAAAACATTACTGCAAAACTCTGTGAAGTTTGGAGTGAATTTAACATTTTTTGCACCTTGTTTACCATGGCAACGGCCACCATTTTGATTTTTTCAACCCCCCAAAAGCTGCCACACACTACGGTGGATATTCCTACAAAGTTTCATGAGGATTGATGAAAGGAATCCACATTTTTCTTAAATCCCCCCCTTTTTTGTTTATATGGCAACTGCGGCAAAGCTTGTCCAACCGATTCAGATTTTTTGGCTTATCTCGTTCCACTAGATGTGGATGTGACAGAAAACATTACTGCAAAACTCTGTGAAGTTTGGAGTGAATTTAACATTTTTTGCACCTTGTTTACCATGGCAACGGCCACCATTTTGATTTTTTCAACCCCCCAAAAGCTGCCACACACTACGGTGGATATTCCTACAAAGTTTCATGAGGATTGATGAAAGGAATCCAAATTTTTCTTAAATCCCCCCCTTTTTTGTTTATATGGCAACTGCGGCAAAGTTTGTCCAACCGATTCAGATTTTTTGGGTTATCTCGTTCTACTAGATATGGACGTTGTTCCTATCAAGTTTTATCAATTTCTGTTTGGCGAGTAACCTGCTATGATCATTTTTGTGTTTTTCAATTTTTTAGCATTTTAGCAGTTTCCATGGCAACGGCAGCCATTTTGAAAAAATAAACCCTTTTACGCACAACTTCACATGGCATATGATATTCCTACAAGGTTTCATAAAGTTTGATCATGGCATCTCCAAGAAATCGAGCGGACAAAAATGTGTGGAAGAATAAGAATAAGAATAATAGTGAAAAAGAAACGTAGAATAGCAATACATATACATCACCCGACAGCAGTCGGGGTGATGTAATAATAGAATAGCAATACATAACCCGACAGCAGTCGGGGTGATGTAATAATAGGGGGGGTCTTGAATGGAATATCTTTGTTAGCAGACGAATATTTTCTAACTCGCCGAAGCATTTCTTCGCTCACAACTTTTTTGAATTTGTAAGTGGTTTTTTGTCAACCTAAATCTTATATTTTGATCATGAGTAGACTGGTGACCAACGAGCATTCCTATGCTGATATTTTAAAGGGGTCCATGGCACAAACTCAAAATAAAAATCAAAAGAACCCTACCCATGCAAAACCTGTGCCTGCAACAATCCTACCCAACACTTTAGACACTGAGATTAAAACCTCCGACTGTACCCCTAAGGAAATTTATGTTGAAATTATTAAGATGAGCTCTCTTACTTCTCAAAATATAACCCCACACCCGTCAAATTTTCAAGGTACACCTGCTATGCCTATGGGCTATGAACAATTTCAACCACCACCAAGTAATTAAATAAAGATAGAGAATGACCATTCACAAAATATAACCCTACAACAACCAAATCTACAGGGTTCACCTATGCCTATGGGCTATGAACAACTTAAACACCCACAAATAATTTAAATGCCAAAAACTCTGGAAGAATTAAAATAGAGAATGAAGATTTTCTTATTTATGATGTTCCAGGAGATGGCCAGTGCTTCTTTCATGTCCTTATTTTAGCCATCACTAGCAATTTATCACAAAGCTTGGTTTATAGGTCATTGATCTGCTCCGAAATTTACAACTTTGATTTTTATGAAGACCAGTTAAAACTTAGTCACCATACAATATTTCAAGGCATGAATATCTGAATAAAATGGTTCATGGTAACCAATGGGCTACAAGTACTGAGATTTCAGTAGCTACTAGAATTTTGCAAAGCAATATAAATATTTGGTTACAGGGAAGAGATGGACAAAACAATATCTGTTTCACTAAGGAAGAATATATTAATTCTTCTGTCAGTCGAAATGTGGATTTGCTTCTACACCAGAATAATTCCAAATTGCTTATAAATAATTCTACTGAACAAAACGGTTATCAGTTTCATTCGACAAGAACTGCAAAACAGCCGAAAAACAATGAAGATTCATTTTCAAAATTGCAAAGCATATGTTGCTAAGATACGTAACATATTGCTTAGTTTCGAACATATTAGGAAAGAGAACAAACATCTGAATTTGAATCTTATTTTTATTATCGTAAAGTATGTTTCGATCTATATAAGATCTTTTAAAAGATCTAAATATTTTATACAATTTTTTTTTTGGCAAACAAACATACCTTCAGTCTTCAGTTAAACAGTCAAAGAGAGATAGTTCCAGCCAAATAATTAAAAAAAAACTTTAAAAAAGTACTTGGAAAAAAAAAAACATTCCCTTCTCAAGCCTCCCTCTTAAAATTATAGGACTTCGTCCTTCAAACAGGTTGTGCCTGTCTCATATTAATGTTATATGTATATGCTGCATTTTTTGTTATCAATAATAATATATAACATAATTGATATAGCCATCATATGCACTGGAAAGTCTGTAGTCACTCACCATAGTTGTTAGGCGAAATGTTGGGTTTTTTTTAAGGAAAATGCAAGAACAAACTTGTATGTTGTACATTTAAAACTAGTTTTAAAATTATAACCAGCTGGATAGCATACAGAAACCAACAAGTGTAAATACATATCTATTTCTCGCCTTCCTTCTGCAAATCGTGAGTATGAAATTTTGTCAGAAAACAACTAAATCAAAGTACCATGAAACTGAAATTAAGGTGACATATGTATAAATATGCATCTGTACCTTCCATCAACAATGTGTGTCAGCAACAGCAAACAACAAAATCAAATATTTTTCAGCAACAATTTTTAGAAAGTACAATTTTCTTCTGAAGTGTACATACATTATGTTGTTTATGAAAGTTGACAGATTGCATCTTATACTTTCTGACATAATTAATACCTGGTGTGGCTTAGAGAACTCAGATATATGAGACAGTAGCCTCATGACTGAGTCAGGCTGTGGTTGAGGACATCGTATGATTAACTGTGCTAACAACATTTGACTTAAGTCTGATGACAGGCTGGAAAAAGCATCTATCATTATCTCTGCTGCTTCTTGGTTCATAACCAGACTGGAAATAATAAAACCTTATTACACATTAATTCTTGGTATGTTTATATATCAGAAAGATTGTATGAATGATGTATATAATTGCTTTAATTTGGTAATGAGCAGATGTAAGCACTTTATATTTTCACGGTCCTATAAAGATACTCACATTGCATCTGGATACATTTGTATGTATCTGTCAGTTATGATGCACAAATAAGCAACCACACTGCCTAATAAAACTTACATAGGTTTCTTTTCAGTGAAGTAAAATCTAGCTACATCTTTTAATTCAGGGGCTCAGTTAAATACCCAGTGGTAAAGTTACCGGTAATCTGCATCCCTGTTATTGCTTCTGTCAAGAACTTACATTCAGATCCAATAACAACAAATAAGCAACTCCACCACCTAATAAAACTTACATAGGTTTCTTTTCAGTGAAGTAAAATCTAGCTACATCTTTTAAGTCATCGTCTGGTAACAATTTTAGAGAATCAACTATTTCCTGGAAGCAGGATAATACCATTGGAGAGCCTACAAATTTATAAAACATGGCATTTTATCATGCATTTCATCCTAATTTTCACTCTTATTAATGATAGTAATATAAAATAACATCCTATAATATATTTTAGTTACATAACTCATATGTTTTACTTTACTACATATGTATACCTTGCAAAAATCTGATGTTGTACTATTTAAATTAAAATTAAGCATTGTACTATTCCAATAAGTAGACAAAATGTGTGGTTGTTGTTGCAAGGTCGGGTCAGTAGAAAGAGGCATTAACAATTGTTTATCAATATAAGCTATAGACAATAGGAAGACATTACGATGTGGGATCTGGGTCCCAAGAAGCTTTGGTATATTTGATGCAAAATTCTGAATATTGAAATTTCCGGGCACCCAATTTGAACTTTGCAAACACAAATTTGATACATGTCATTTTCATTTTTTTAATGAACATTCTGAATCATCTTCAAAAAACATTGACCCTTGTATCAAATTCATGTTGCTGCCACAATCTGTTACTTGTTACTGGTTGCCTTTTCACATCAGTTACATTAACAATACTGGAAATGATCGGCATAGTCTAATGGTCACATTTTGAGGATCAATGATTATTACATACCAACATCGACCAATGAATGATCATCGCTGCGAATAACCACTCAATGTACTTTTCTGACCAGGATTTTAAGAGCATGTTTGACAAAAATGAAAAGTTGAATAAAAGTGAAGGGCACCTATAAAGTGCGAAACGAAATAGAAACGAAACAAAATCAACGAAAACAAAACGAAAAGAAACGAAATCAACAAAAACGAAACAAAACAAAACCAACGAAATGAAAACGAAATAAAACGAAACCAACGAAAGCAAAACGAAATCAACGAAAACAAAACGAAATAGAAAATGGAAGAAAAAATAATAGGGGCCTAAAAGAAATCAAACCTATTTTCACTATTACGATGCTAGACTACTTCCCACACATGTCTGTCTTTCATCAGGAGAGGACAGGATGTGATCACCATTGAACAAGAATACTATGCATTTATTCAGCGGGAGTCTGTCCTTTTCACTTAGTGGCTTCTTTTAAATTTGGGAACCATAAGAGTCTGTTGAAAGGAGAGGAATTAAAATAACAGAAGTGCAGTAGTTAAAGTTCACTAATAAATACCCCCGTCCGAGCAAAATTTAAAAGTGTGTCGGAGAGACGAAAAAGTGTGACGACCGGACGGACAAACGAACGAACGGACAGCAGAAGTCCTATATACCCCAATCTTTTTTTGGCGGAGGTATACAAATCCTATCAAAAACTAACTTTAGAAATTTAAAAAAAATCTACATATCTTGTAAAAGTACCTTTTTTCCCTTTGATCCCTTTTCATATAAACCTCCCCCCACCCTCCAAAATTGTTTCCGGTATTAATATAGTATATGTCCGTTTGTTCGCGAGTGCTTCCCTCACTGCCTATGCAATTCCTCCTTAACAACTTGATGGAATTGAATGAATTTTACAGGAAATCTTTAATGGCAAGGTTCATTAATTTCATGAATTCTTTAGTACCAAATGGCATTGTGCACCTTCTATTTTTGTTTTCCCATTTTAACAGTTCTTGCTAAAATTTCTTCACTTTTGGATTTTGTCATTTAAGGCTATGTAATTGTCATACAAGGCTATACAATAGAGAGAGGATACTGTTGTGTTATCCATAACTCTTCCTAAACAACAGAATGGATTTCAATAAAACTTCCCGAGTTTCTTATGTTTAGTTTTTGCAAGCATTATTTTTTCCAGAAGTTCTTCTGTAAGGAGGGCGCTCACTGTACGTCCTGTTATGTTGCTGTTGGTTTTTCTTTAGTTCTTCAAAATAGAACAATAGGATTTGAAATAAAAAGTTTAGTGCTGGGTCTTTTTGACCCCTGTATATCTCGGAAAGAACAACGGTAAGACATTACGCCAGATCTGTTGGCACACTACCGAATAAAGGTAATAACAATGGTACCGTACTCCAAGGCGCATTCAAAAGGGAAAGTCCACAAAAACAGACAAAACCGATAAGAAGCTCAACCATCTGAGTTTTCAATCAACGGAACAACTGAAAAACAACACATTCCTGACTTGGTACAGGCATTTTCCCAGGAAAATGGTGGGTTCTGATAGCAGATGCCACTCATCTAACCCTAAGACGTTACCAAGTATAAAAACAATCGGTACATGAAACTAGAAAACAACTATCATATTCCCGACTTGGTACAGGCATTTCCCAAGAAAATGGTGGGTCAAATCTCCCATTTGTATGACAGTCGTTAATAGTTCCGTCATATTGACAAATGGGGGGGGATTAAACGTGACAAGTCGGGAAAATCCAGTAGTCAAATAGTGCCCAGAATCTGAAACTCAAGACCATCCTGTTTGATTTGCGAATAGGCAAATTTATGTAGAATACAAACGAAAACCATAATAAAATCAGACGAATAATGAACCCTCAATATCCCAATCTATGAAAATACCCCCTCATATCCCCCATTTTTTTTCTATATGCCCACTCCAGAAACTTTATAATTCATAAATACTGACACACACACAAACACAAATAAAAATATGACATTTGAACTTCTGAAAGTTTGTCGGCAAGCAAACCCGGCTTGGATTGAGTTGCGGGTAATGTACGTGAGGAGCACTGTAACGGACAGACATGCAAGATGGGTTATAATTAATCAAAATTATTGTATTTAAAAAATTGAATTATCTTTTTTTTTTATTTCTTAATTTCGCTTTGTCTTTTATTTTTTTTCTTCCATTTTTTTCATATCAGTCTATTTCGTTTTGCTTTCGCTGGTTTCGTTTCATTTCGTTTCCATTTCGTTGATTTCGTTTCGTTTCGTTTTCGTTGATTTCGTTTCGTTTCGTTTCGTTTCTATTTCGTTTCTCACTTTATAGGTACCCTAAAAGTGAATCATAAAAGAACACTGATTTCCTTTTTTTTCTTCATTTGCTGTGGTGGATGATGATTTTAAATATATATGAAGTTATATACATATTCACTGATCACAACACTAAAACTCTTAGAAAACATTATTGCTCATGTCTGTTAAAAACAAAATATGTTCTAACTTTTTTTAATTTTATTTAAGAATATTGAGATTTTATTAATTATCATCAGCATCAAGGTTGACATTTCTCAAAAAGGTAAAAACCAAAATTCCAAGAAACTGTTAATTTAAATTGGCTCAGAAGCTCCAGAGGAGAAGAATATAATGTGATGAAGCCAACACCATATACAATAATAAATTTAACTAATTAAATAACAAACCTTGCTCTGGTTGCATTCTGATACATCTTATCTTAGCCTTTATTGTATCCTTAAGTTTAGCAATGCTTTGACGATCAGTTGCTTTGTGTTCGTACTAAAATGACAACATTTCTAACATTAATTATTATGCTTTATCTGTTGGTAATGTTTCTAAGATTACTTAATGTGTTTTATCTGTTGGTAATGATAGACAACAGATCCAAGACTTAAAAAGACAGGAGCTTGTTCTAGAGTTGTACATTTTAGACGCAAATAAGTAAATATATATAAAGGAAATAACTTACGAAAAAAAGTTTAAACAGTGACAGTCATGAAAACCACGAATATCAACAAAACGAACAATCATCTCTCATCTTAACTGAACTCACTGAACTCAAAAGACAACGACATGTGACCTTGGAAATCCATGTCCTGGCTTGTGACAGGCATAAAAATATGTTTTAAATTTGCATCTTTGCTACATATAGTCAATCAATGATTTTTCATTAAAAATTGGTATTGATAATAATAAGTTAGTAGATATCATAAAACTGCTTTTAACTAGATGTACAATAAACTCTTACATTAATGTCAGCAACTATCCAAATACAAGACATAATGCACCAATTTAAAAATCCCTTTTTTCATTGCAATTTTAAAAATTACAAGAAATGTATTTGCACAATACAACTATTGCAATTCATGCAGAAATCATCTATTTCTATTATATAAATTAGACTCCCAGTAGACTGTGTACTTACACTGACAACGTGTATAGAACCATTAACAATATCCTCACTAGGTCTGTAAACTTTGTCTTTAACAGGCTTTCTTTCTAAGAACTTCAATTCACCCTTATTGTTAGCTGACATTGTTGGATATTCTGCAATGTCAATAATTCATTCTTGTAGATAAAAAGCCATATTCTCTGTCATGCTGTGAGATAAACAAACACCAATACAAAATGTTCCTTTACTAAATTTACATGATGCAAGATGACAATTTTCTCTCACCTTCATTTACAATTCTGTATTCTAAACTTAAGAGTTCAATAACTATTAAGGATATAATATACAAAGCCTTACTGTAAAATGCTAACTAAAAACAGTTGTTAATAAATTTCTAGACTGTTTAACATACCTATTGTACTGAACTCATTGGCAGCCTTCACTTTTCTCATGTTCTTTTCTGCATCAAAGCTAAAAATATTGATATGTACCTAGCAGTTATAAATGCCTCATTTTATTTGTCATCAGTTTCAATGCTAAAACTTGATTTACTGCCATCCCTAATGTTAATGCTGAAAATGTGGTGATGTAACAATTGTGTAGTGAACATGTATTTTTCTATATAATTTTTTGTTTAAATATTGTTTCTAATAATTATTTCAATAAAATTTACATTTTTTAAATTAAGAATAATATACATTATTGAGTTAATTATAGAAGCTTGATTGGCCCAACTGAAATTTTTGTTTAATTTGTGGTAAAATTTGGAAATTTCCACCTTATAATCCAACCACATCACACAATTTTCAATTGAAAATATTACATGCACAAGATGTGCTTCAGCCTTACAGGAAAACTCACTGTCGGTATCATTATATTTTTGTCAAAATCAAACATTTGTGAATACACTGTGAAAAGGTGACAACAAAATACAAAAAATTCTGGCCCTTTTCCTGTTCATGTACTACCTTTCAAATAACATGCTATTTTACCGGTGCATTGAATTTATTAGTACTAAATAGCATGCTTGAATTACAATAAAAGTACTGAGAATCAGCTTTGGATGAATAGTCATTAAATAATTTTGTTTTGATAATATGGGTTGGGTAGGTTGGGGTGTGGTGTTTAATGGCACTTTAAACAATATTTCAGCTATATCATGGCGGTCATTTTTATTGGTGGAGGAAACCAGATTACCCGGAGAAAACCACAGACCTGCCGCAAGTCACTGAAACTTTAACACATTATAATGTTGTATCAAGCTCACCTTGCCATGAGCGGATTTCAAATTCACAATATTAGTGGTGATAGGCACTGATTGCACAGGTAGTTGTTAATCCAACTACCATATGATCATGAACCACGATAGCCCTTTGATAATATGTAATTTTTGAATTTCAAGTGTCACTAATAAATAACCATGTGGATTAGATTAGACACTTACTCTGGTGACATCTGGGGTGTCAAAATTTCATCATCAATCACAACTTTTTCAATAGTTTGAAGATTGTGATCATAATGTAGAACCTACAATAAAATACAGGTATATACTGTTAAATATATAAAATACAATTTAATTGTGTTCCCACTATGCCTACTGGACTAAATCAACACCAAATAAGGTAGTCAGATTTTAGTCCAGTAGGCATAGTGGGAACAAACCATCATGATAAACAAAAATGCAACTGAGTTGTGATAATAAACAAAACAAAAACTAGAGAAAGTTGATCTGGTGATCACAGATACCCCTGCATTCCAAATTTTGAATGAGGCAATGAAAGGAATGAAACATGTTGTGATTTATCTTACAACTTATTCATTTAATGGCATCAAAAATTGACAAATTCTTGTAATTGACAATAACTTATGAACGGTAAATGTGAAATACAGGTAAATGTGAAATACACCATAATCAAACTTAACCTGTATTTTATGGTATACAGCATTGTGTTAAAGTTTGAAAAGATTTGGTTGAGCGGTACTTTAAATATCATTCGGAAACCTAAAAAGTCCCTATTTTCTAAGAGAAAAAGGGCCATAACTCAGGAACAGTATATGTGAAATATACTGTAATCGAACTTAACCTGTATTTAATGGTCCACAGCATTGTGTTAAAGTTTGAAAAGATTTGGTTGAGCCATACTTTAAATATCATCCGGAAACCTAAAAAGTCCCTATTTTCTAAGAGAAATAGGGCTACAACTCAGGAACGGTAAATGTGAAATACACCGTAATGTAACTTAACCTATATTTAATGGTCCACAGCATTGTGTTAAAGTTTGAAAAGATTTGGTTGAGCCATACTTTAAATATCATCCGGAAACCTAAAAAGTCCCTATTTTCTAAGAGAAAAAGGGCCATAACTCAGAAACGGTAAATGTGAAATACACCATAATTGAAAATAACCTGTATTTAATGGTCCACAGCATTGTGTTAAAGTTTGAAAAGATTTGGTTGAGCCATACCTTAAATATCATCCGGAAACCTAAAAAGTCCCTATTTTCTAAGAGAAAAAGGGCCATAACTCAGAAACGGTAAATGTGAAATACACCATAATTGAAATTAACCTGTATTTAATGGTCCACAGCATTGTGTTAAAGTTTGAAAAGATTTGGTTGAGCCATACTTTAAATATCATCCGGAAACCTAAAAAGTCCCTATTTTCTAAGAGAAAAAGGGCCATAACTGATGAACGGTAAATGTGAAATACACCGTAATGAAACTTAACCTGTATTTTATAGTACACAGCAATGTGTGAAAACTTGAAAAGATTTGGTTGAGCGGTACTTTAATTATTATCCGGAAAGCAAAAGTGTGACAGACGGACATGAGGTTCCCTATATACCCCCGACTCCGTCGAGCAGGGATATAAAAAAACAGGAAAGGTATGATTAAATATTAAAAATACAAGTCATGGACGGTGATACATTAAAGGGCTACATCGGGTGCATCAAGTAGAGAAGTGATTTTTCCTGCAACTGTTATACTGAAAATGATTCTTGTCCAATAAAACGTCAAAAATCAAAGATATATTTTCATATGACTGCATAGATGCCAACCCCTTTTTGGTGCAAACAGTAAGAAAAAATTGAGATGTCAGTAATTTGTGATTTTTTTCAGTAATCATAATTTTGCATAAAATTTTACCATAATCGTACTACATTGTGGCGCCGACAATCATCCCAACCACCATGCTGAATGGAAAAGTCTTGTTTGCAATATTTGCAATAGGCCATAATGTTCCCGTGTCGATTTCATAAGGCAAGGGAACTCAATACAATATTTGCTGTCCCAGTTTCCTTTTCTTCGCTGCAGAAGCTTCACTTGTTCCCTCAGACATCGTGAAATTGACAAAAAACGTGCTGTGTTCATTAACTACTCGAGATCGAACAAAAAATGGATAGATCGTTTTCTACTATAGATAGTCCAGAGAAACCCAAAAGTATTTCATAATCGGAATCCCTCAAGCGCTTATCGTTACACGATTTTAACAGACAATGAAGTGTCTAAATGATCACAATGATATTTAAATGGAGAACGGTTCCGGGCTGGCAATAATCGGAAATCCATAACAAGTAGACTGTTGACCGTAACACCGTAACTTTGGCCCGAAATTCATAAAAATTACGGAAAAATCGTAATGGTTGGCATCTATGTGACTGCTGGTTGTATTATGGCATGGATATGTCACAGTTGTTGTTTTTCTTCTGCAGATTCAATACCTTTGTCACAATAACCCAATTTCTATTTGACAGATTCTTATCAAATTTTACTACAATGAATCTTGGCACAGAATAAAGGTTCAAATTGATTTTTTAAATTCTATCCATTTCCAAACAAAAGGCATCAAAATGCCAAAAAGGTGTTTTATTTCTTGTATGTACAGTGTTCTTTTTCGACCAATTTTGATGATTTTTTTTTGTATACAGTCAAACCTGTCTATAGTGGTCACCTGGGGGAGATTGACAAAATGACCACTATATACAGGTGACCTTTATATGAATGGGTTTGATTATTTGACGAAATATTCTACATTAGTTGTAAATAAACATTTTTAATTACATGTTATGTTTTGTTTGTTATTTTGTTCCTGTCGTAATGTTACTCTTGTTTACATTTATTGTGAATGAAATTATCTCAATCTGATATGTTTTGAATAAAACATACAAATAAATAAAGACAGATATTTAATAAACAAAAGTACAATTTCCAGTAACACGATGTTGAACTGGAAACATTGTTTTCAAAATCGTCGATTGAATCTCACGTTTTCTTTAAAGAATGTTCATTAACTGGGTACGAAAAACACCCTTCTCCTCGCCCACAGCCCAACAACTTTTCCCACCATCGATCACAACGATTTATAACTTTCACTTTGTCGTCTGATTTCAAAGCTTTCCTATTTACGGATGTTGATGATTTTGACATGATGCACTAGATACAAAATATTTTTGGCGAGTGAATTTCTACTCTCGTAATGAATAAATATCTCCAATAACCCCCGGGTAAAAAACTTTCCTTTTATGCAATTTATTACTCACAAAATTTAATAGTGTTTGTTTATTAAGTTAATTAAATTAAGCAATATATTTTGTAACACCTCAGGATTTTTGAACATTTGATAAAAATACCGAACTTTCGAAATCACTTCCTGTATTATTTTTAAAATGAATTTACCGTTATACAAAGGTTTTACGCTGGAAATTACTAATAAATAGTGACCGCTGACCATTGAACAGGTGACTGCAATATCAAATTAAAATATATAGTACTATGCACAGGGAGAGCACGAAAATGACCGCTATGAGCAGGTGACCATTATACAAAGGTGACCGTTACGACAGGTTTGACTGTATATGTATGGTAAGCCAAAATAAATTAATATGCATGTAAATACAAGTCAAGAAGTTATAATAAATAAACAATTAAAGCATTAGACAGTAATGGATAGATTTTCATACTAAACAACAAAATATGCTTGATTTTCAAGTCCATGAATAACTGTAATTAAGCACAATTAACACTGTCCCATGCTCTGGGTACTCAGGTTTCCTCAACTGACATGATATACCGTAAATCAGAATATTTTCGTGAAATGAAAATTTTGAGACATTTTTATTTTTACCTTCTGATGTATACCCTTAGCATTGGGTATAGGTTCGCTGTGTCTGAGCTTCTTGAATTGAATACCCTCTGGTGTTTTGATAACTGTATAAGAAGCATTGTGGTGACCTACAATATATAAATTTCAGTTAATTTGTTTAAATCAGAAACCAATATTCAATGCAAATTCAGTACATACAAATCTGTATATAAAGGCCACTCAAGGGAATCTGAAAATGTGGCCTTTATGAGCAGCTGCTCTTTATATACAGGTTAAAATTATATGCATTATTCATTAATGGGGAAAATGAGACTGCCATTTCTAGACAGTGGTTTGTTATATAGAGGTACCCTTTAAGGCAGGTTTGACTGTATTTTGAGTTTATATGTAATAACAATTTTAACATTCAAAAGCTAACAAATCAATATTGTTGAAGTTAATCTAGTCAGGGACAAAACTCCACATTTTTACAGCAGTTGCCAGCTGGGCTCCTTAAAATATCAATGTTAATAGCCCAACAAAAGTCTTGGGGCTATGCAAGCACCTGCATGATTCTGTGCATGTAACATTCAAAATTTCAGTAGCTAGTTTATCAGGGGACCCAGCACCCCAGCCTAAATTTTAGTGGTCTTGGGCTACTGGGCCCCTGTTAAGATTTATACTTTCTGGTGCTTACAACTTGCATATGCATTGTTAATAAAATTCTACATCACTATTTATGTACTTCATGATCGATCCAGTATGACCTTACCTTCATTTCCAAGCTCTTTTGTTTGGTAATGCCATTGCTCTTCATTGTTGTTCTCCTGAAAGTATAACAAAAGTCATTATTCTTGATATTAAAGGAGAACGAAACCATCTAGATATTTAATTAAAAATCAAAAGTATAGTTGTTTTCAGGTAATGTTCATATCAAATTAAGATAATATTTCATCTCCTTAAAAAGTATAAGGCGATTAAAAAAACCAATTTTGAATTTCCCGCCTTATAATGGGATTAGACATCTTGTGCAATTCTCTAGTATTGAAGACCACATAAAGTATATTGTCCCGGATTGTATGACGACAATCCATTTATTCAGGTTAACAAGTGAATAGCTGATGGACAAGTAATACGTTACAAACGTTGAATAAACTTCAGAATAAAAAACAAAAATAGAAACCCTTAAAATGTTTCACGTCATTTATAAATTGTTAAAGCTACTTGCTTAAACTTATATTTAATTTCTACTAATATTCACCACATCAAAAACGTGACAAAAAAAAGGGGGGTGGCCAGTAATGCCATTTATACTCTTTATAAAATTAATTAGAGAAGACTTTATCTGAAGAAAATGTGTGTGGTAATGATTAATTTCAATAGTTCCTTCAGTTGAACAGATAATTTGTTTTTACGAAAATCGAAAATCTTGACAAATATTGATTACAATCGTACCGAGGACACACAATTAAACATTGAAAGTCGATGAAGCTTCAGCAATTGAATGTTGTTGACCACGTCATTTCTTCTGAATATTCAGGTTCAAAATTATATGCAACTAACCCCATTTCATTAGAATTTCTATCCATTACGGAATTCCAAAAATTATAATATTGCTTTGATACAGTTGAACAGGTAAATGGGAATGGATGGAGTGACGTCACTGATAAGGGAAAAATGGCAGCCTGCATGTTTTGCGGGGAAATTTAAAATTAACAAGATATGATTATAATCTAACGATTATGAAGTCTCCCAAACCGGCCACTGACAACAGGTTTAAAAAATAAATTAAAAGCTACCTTTGAAATCGAAGAATGTTGAATTTTTGCAGTATTGTGGTGGCCATTTTGAAAATGGAGACCGGTAGAAATTTTTCGATATCGGGAATCAATTCAGGACGTTGAAATCGAACAATGTTGAATTTGTGCAGTATTGTGGTGGTCATTTTGAAAATGGCGACCGGTAGAAATTTTTCGATATCAGGAATCAATTTGGGACATCATAATCTACCTACATATGAAATGTCGTTGAAATCGGACAATGTTGAATTTGTGCGGTATTGTGGTGGTCATTTTGAAAATGGCGACTGGTAGAAATTTTTCAATGTCAGGAATCAATTCGGGACATCATTATCTACCCACATATCAAATTTTGATGATATCGGACAATGTTGAATTTTTGCGGTATTGTGGCGGCCATTTTGAAAATGGCGACCGGTAGAAATTTTTCAATGTCAGGAATCAATTCGGGACATCATTATCTACCCAGATATCAAATTTTGATGATATCGGACAATGTTGAATTTTTGCGGTATTGTGTTGGCCATATTGAAAATGGCGACCGGTAGAAATTTGTCAATGTCGGGACATCATTATCTACCCACATATCAAATTTTGATGATATTGGACAATGTTGAATTTTTACCGCCCATATTTTATGCTGTGTTTTGGCAGCCATTTTGAAAATGGCAGACATCTCGAAAATTTTGAAAATAATCCTCTAATGGAGACCTATCACTATGTCAAATTTTATGTCTATCATTATCCATGTAGAAGTTATCAACATTAATGTACGAAATTTCAACTTTCCCATAGGATTCTATAGTAACCCCCACCCCCTTTGAACCCCTCAAAATATGACTTTGACCGCCTTTACCACAAAGCTGAAAACTTTAGGACCAACTAGAAACATATATCTATAACTCCACCAAGTTTCATGAAATTCTGTCAAGTAGTTCCTGAGAACTGCCGTGGACAAGTTCATGGTCCGCGGAAAGAAAGGAGAAAGAGAAGAATAATAATAATAATAATAATAAGAAACGGAGCAAAAACAATAAGTCTCCCAAACTTTGTTTGGGAGACTTAATAATAATAAGATATAAACGTGCTTTAACAACAGCCCTTGTAAAATTTTCATAAAAAACGTTATATTTTCATTTTTTTATTAGTTCTAGATTCTGTAAAACCACAAATCAAAAGTTGGTTTCGTTCTCCTTTAATGTACTTACCTTATCAAAATTTAGGTCATTTTTTTTGCAGTATAAGTCTATGTAGACTATAGCAATAATAAACTTATAATGAGAAAAGTTTCTCTATTAAAGTCTGGAACTACAGTCCTAAAGATATGATATATTGATAGGGTTTTCCATTTCAAAAGAAACACAATGAACTTTGTATGAAAGGGCCCTTTTTGACTGCCTTAGAGGAAAATAGGAAATAACTCTGTCACGACCTAAAGCAGAATATGCACGGCTATCTTTTTCCTCAGAGCCCGAATTTTTTTTTCACATGAATCAATAACCAGATTTCATTTTGAAAAATAAAAAAACTGTAATTTTCAAATTTTACCAACATTTCTTGTTGAAGACTGCAGGGTCAAATTATTTCAGGTCAAACTAGTATTTTTTCTGTATAGTAAAATTTTGCAACAGATTTTTTTTTTTAAACATAGCCCTCCACACCCACCCCACCCACCTACTCTTTGTCAAAATGCATCCAATTTCACCTAAGTTATGATATATTAGTCCGCAAGTATGATTTCGTTCCAAAAAGGACAAGAAAATCTACTGAAAAACAGGTTTTTTTTTCAAACAGGAGATAAAATTATCAACTACATGTCTACCTGTAGGCATTGAGATTGTACCACCCTTCAGCACTCTTGTACAGCTTCACCTCAGGCTATACAGAAGTTCTTCAGGGTGGTACAATCTCAATGCCTACAAGTACATAACTGACCATACGAAAGGGAAAGATAAAAAAATAGAGAAGTAAAACATGGAGAGAGCGAACATGAAAGGAAATAGGAAGATAAAGCTGAGGAAGACGATCAGGGGAAAAATGACTACAAGGCAGTAATTCTGCAGAAAAACACCAAGATAGATTTTGAGCGTACCTAATGCAAGTTATTCCAGAAACGTGCTGTGCACACTATATTTGATATTTACGTTTTTTTATTATTTTTATTATTAGAAAAACTTGAATCATATGCTGGTTTACTCTGCTACTCAGATAAACCGGGTGGAAAACAACAACATCCGATATACCAAGGAAACTCTTATAAAGGCAGTAATAGAGGTCGTGGAAGAGGTGGATACTATACTAACCAATAGAAGCAAACTCTATATTTATGTGCACTCGCTGTGAATCATGCCAGAAATATCTGACAAAGGATTTCTTCTCTAAACCTATTTCTAAAGCTTGTACAAATAGATTATATATTTTCCAACAATATACATTTGTGAAATGAGGCCATCCTTAAAAGATTGTTGGTTTGCTGTTTACTGACCGACTCGTCGAAATTGCTGCGACTCGATTTTTTTTCCAGGCACCGTTGATTAAAATTATTTTTTTTCAGAATTTCCGGAATTGAGTCCGTGCCCGCTTCCGTTACAAGACCGAGCATTATTTTGAAGCATAACAATATGGCCGCCAACCCGGAGGAAGCTGTCTTCTCCGTTTCAGTTATAAAGGAGAAGGGGAAACAAAAAACGGTTCTAGTTAAAAATGCAATCAAAAGAATAGCTTTAAAGTTCAAATGGGAAGACTTAATGGATTGGGTTGTCGATTCAATCAACAAAGATGATCTTCCTAACAAGACTTTGGATAAATTCCCAAAACTTGTAACTATCGACGTCATTTTCTCCAGACAGCGACGAACTCATTGAAGTTTTATATGACTTTGATAAGTCATTGAAGTATGTAACAATGACATTCAAGATGGATCTAATCCCAGGACATGCAGAGGATAGTAACAACAATGTTCCAAATGCATTTTCAGTGTTGATGAAATCAGCTTCTGTGAATTCTAAGGCCCCTACTTTGATTGACAAAGAAAAACCTAGGTTTAATGGTAAGGCACAGACCATAGAATCTTTAGGAAAGAGGAGATATTTTTGTCCAGCCATAATACATATTGTGTTTTTGTCCTTTTACTCAGTGGTGAGAAAATTTTATTTTCATCACTTAATATCTATTCAATGTAAATTTACTCAAAAGAGAATTGACAGAAAATTTCAATCTTTATATAATTACCAGAGAATAAAAAAGTGCACAAAATTGAGGTACATATATATACATGTTTTGTATTGAGAGCCAGGCCTCGACATTAACGTTTGTCCGATACCAGTTAAAACTAACGTCGGACAAGTAGATCTTGTATCATGGTTGTCCGACGGGACAAGTAAAAAAATTACTGTCCTACCTTTTGGAGGTTATTTCCAATGATAAAAATGTGTTGCTTTGTCATTTTGACAGACAAAAACTTCGCAAATAATTATTTTAATGCGTTTAAAAATATCGGTTTCCACTGAAGTACACTATCGCTAATTACAACGGTGAACCAAGAGATATTCCGAACATATACATGATCCGTATCTTTTCAGCGATTTGAATAAACGACAAATGGCATTAAGTAATTATAATGAAATAGAAATCGATTTATTTATAGTGTTTCTTTCCCCATTTTGGTAAGGGGACGCAATGCAGTACTGTGCTATGGGAAATGTTGACCAAACTTTTTGTCCGAAGATACTTTCAACAAAAGAAACTTTTTATTGATTTTTTTCTCATTTCTGTGACATAAAATCATAGTTCTCATATCAAATATGTTCATATTTGCGAAGATTGCAATTCACAATTCGCTAAATGTACAGGGTCGTTTCAGATATTTATCCATCCACATTGGTATTTTATACTTGACACCGGGTTAATATTACGATCTATCGAACTATTTATTTACGGACAGACATGTGTTAACGTCAAAACATATCCAATTAAAAAATTAATTTTGAACTACAGTAGCTTTCCTCCGTTGTTGCAATCTGATTTGAGGTCTGGCAAATAATAATTACAATCTTTACTTTCTTCAGTTTTTGACTGAGAGTGGCAATTTACGTTTGTGCTATATTTTCATTCCCTACTGGACTGTACTCCTATATATAGTTGGACCATTGAGCAAATTGATAGAGACACATCGTTCTTCTGCTGAAGATTACACAAATATGAGTTATTACAATTTGTGTGGTATTGGATCACAACACAGTAATTATATTTCAAAAGGAAAAGGGGGGGGGGGGGGGGGGGGAGTTGGGGGTACATATAAAAATCACTGGTATGCAAGACTCCAATAGTCAAGGTAGACAGAAATAAAAATGTGACATTAAATATATGTCCTTAAGGTAGTTATGAATAAAAAAAAAACCCACCACAAATCAGTTCAGGCAGCTTTAACTATTTACTAAATTTGGGCAGGGTAATGTCAGAGGGGTTGCAAAACAATGTTTCGATTAATCGCAATTGACTTCTCTCAGAAGTCTCCCCACTTCTCTCTGTTGTCTCCCACTTCTCCTTGTGAGCTCTCTGAAAGAGAAGTCACATCTCCCTCTAATTTGAAAGTACGGGGGTTAAAAAATCCCCTATCCCGACACCCAGGGCTAGTAATTTCCACATTTGGGCTAGTTGAAATAATCAGCTGTATGCCCGACGGGCTAGTAAAAATATATATCAGATATTGACAAACTTGTCAATATTCGCGTATCTACTTATATTCATATAGTTATATGTTGTTTAATCAGCAGCAATGTTTTATTTATTCAACCACTAATAACAAATAACGGCTTACCGGAAATTTCGAAAATGAAATACCGGAATCAGATTCCGGAACCGGGAACGACTATTTCCGGTTTTGCCGATAGTAATAAAAAAAATAATAATTTAATGCCGACCGACTCTAGAAATAATTTTTACATGTGACCATAATCACACATATTTTTTTTTTGGCTGTACAGTGACCTGAACTGTGGAAAATAAGTGAAAATAAAATGCAATACCAGATCTGAAAAGAAAGATAGTTAAACTAATATACATTGTACAAGGGTTGACCAGGACTAGTGGTTCATAGATTCGGGCTAGTAATATTTGAGAGTATGCTAGCCCTGGGCTAGTGAGGTGGTCCAATATTTTTTAACCCCTGAAGTAGTGGGAGCCCTGGATAATTATTCTCTAGTTTTTGTAATTTTTATTAATTTTTTCGGACAACTAAAAGATTGAGTCGAACAAGTACTTTTTTTAGTTAGTTGTCCGAAGGGACAAGTTGAAAAATATGTTAATGTAGAGGCCCGAGAGCTTTTGCTTTTCTCTAAATTCAGGTGTGTGTGATACATGTACCTCCTTCCTGTTTAGCGACCAACTTGGTGCGGTTTTAGTTTGAAATTTATTGTTTTAATGCAAGCTGAAAAAAAAAATAACAATCAGGGTTGCTCCACAAAATACCATATGTCCCCTCCTGAAAGGCACTTTTATTATATAATATGTGGGCGGTCATGTAAAATGGATAAGTTTTGTATGGAACATGGAATATGGAGTAATTGAATTAGAAGGGTGGTGGGGGTTGAAAAAAGTGCCTTCCTGAAGGGGGATATAGTATTTTCTGAAACAGCCCTCACCTTCAATGTATCCACAAAAGACAGCTCTCTGTTTGACAACATTGTACCAAAGGCCAGCAAAGTATCTTGATACTGTCAATTTCAGTGGTATTAAGATTTAATTCAACCAAAACAGACATATAAACATCGGTATTAAACAACATTTTATTAAAATAAGCATCTGTTAGATCCATTATGTCGACATGCATCTTCAGACAAAAAAAAAAAAAAAAACACCTACCTACCTACTCACTTCTAAAAATGTGGGTAGGTAAACAGCAAACCAACAATTTTTTAAGGATGGCCTGAACATTTTAATCTTCAAGATCACCTTCAGAAACCAACATATAAAACCTGTCATTTGCCAAAATGTTAACAAAATTAAAAATTCGCTATAAATAAGATCATGTCCTGTATACTTACAGCTTTTTGCAGTTTAGATGACAATAGTGCGGCAAATCCTTTTTTAGCTACCAAAACAGCATCATGTTCTCCATTCACGTAAAACACATATTTGATCTCTCCTAACGGTGTTATTTCAAATGAAAACCTATGAAAAAAAATGACCAAAATCAAAATCTTCTGGGAATAAATTTTGATGTTGATATTTCTAAAATTACAAAGATCAATTATGAAAAATATTTAAAAAAAATGAAAGGACTCTTTAAACAGTGGAACAAAAGAAATTTAACTCCTATAGGTAAGATTACTGTGGTTAAATCACTAATTCTGCCAGTACTTAACCATTTGTTTATTGCACTTCCAAACCCTAGTATAGAAATTATTAAAGATATTGAAGATATGTTATATACATTTATTTGGAAATCATCTGTTAATAGAGTGAAAAGGGATATCATGCAAAAGGAGTATAAAGAGGGGGACTTAAGATGATTAATATACATTCTTTTATTTTGGCTTTGAAGTCCACATGGATCAGGAGACTCTTTTTCAACAATTGTAAATGGCAGAATATTTTTATGTCATCAATTGATATAAATAAACTATCATGTGGCGGTAGTGGATATATAGAACAAGTAATAGAAAGTGTAAAAAATCAATTTTGGAAGGATGTATTATATGCTTGGAAATCTGTTATTGAAAAAGACGAAAACAAAGATTGGACAAACTTTCTTGCCAATACAGTTTGGTTGAATAAACAGGTAAAAATTGACAAAAGAACTATCTTTTATCCAGAGTGGTTCAACAGGGGTGTAAAATTTGTTAACGATTTTGTCAATGATGATGGTTCTTTTCTGACTTTAGATCAGTTTTCAAACAAATTTGGATTTTGTGTAAATTTTTTGCAATATAATGGAGTTATTAGTTCTTTACGACAAATGCTAAAATTATATCCATATGGAGACAAATCATCGAATTTACCGACTCCTTTTGTCCCATCATCTCAACAAAATATTTTTCGAAGTTCTAAAGGTTCAAAAGATATGTACACAATTCTAAATAGAAACAGTAGTGTTCCTACAGCTCAAAGAAAATGGAATACAGTTTTCGATATTAATTCAAATGAGTGGAAACAAATTTATATACTCCCTTTTAAAGGTACAGCATGTACAAAATTACATTGGTTTCAATTTAGAATAAACCACAATATTCTGGCTACTAATTATTTCCTGAAAAAAATTAAAATTATTGATGATGCAAATTGTAAATTTTGCCAAAAGGAAAATGAAACCATTGAACACATTTTTTGGGGTTGTGAAAATGTACAAAATCTTCTAGGGCAAGTAAATTCTTGGTTCGGTGACAAAGATATAAACCAAACATTTTTAAAGACTCTAATTTTTGGGGATGTTGATAAAGTATATAAAGATGATGTATACAATGCCATTTTACTAAACATAAAATACTATATATATACAAACAGATGTCTGAAGAAAAAATTATCCTTTCATTCGCTTAAAGCCTGTTTGATAAATTTATATAAAACTGAAAAAATGATTGCTGTCCGAAATCAAAGAATTGTAGAATTTCAATTACATTGGAGTACTTTTGAAAAACTGTTTGAGGATTGTTGACAGAGTTTTTATTCTTATGTAAATTCCCTTTCCATAGAGATTCCACTAAATACTAACTGATATAGTCTATCTAAATATACTTTTCTTGTTTATATTTACTATACTATAGTATACTTTATAGTATACTCATTACGGGATAATTAAAACAATATGAATGTTTGATCCATCCAAATAATACTTTTGTATATCTGGTACAGTGTTATAGCCCAATTGATTGTTTGCACCAGGCCAGACCATAAAAGTTTTACATATAAATGCCAATATAAAGTACAATCTCATCTTCTCAATGTCTTCTTTTTTTTCTTTCTAAAAATACACTAAAATTCTTATCTACTTTTTTTCCTAATTATACAAAAAAAAAAATTTATCACATATATCAATAGTAAACAATTTTAAACTCTGCAAAATACCCCTTTTCTCATCTTTTATATTCTAAAAAAAAAACACCTCCACTGCAATATACATATGATTATATATTGGAAAAGATTGTAAGAAGATTTAATTGTACGTTACTATATAGATTGTTTTATATGTTATTATATTATTGTACTCTATTCTGTATTGATGTATTTTGCAGTTGAGCAAAAAAAAAAAAATAATAAAAAAAAAAAAAAAAAATCTTCAACATCACAATCATGTATTCATTAATAATGACCATGTACTAGAGATGGCATCTTCAAATAATGACCGTGTACTAGACAACGCATCTTAGAAATCATATTTTGTTCTTATGAATTACATCTATAAATCCATTGAATAGTGGAATTATTGTATTCCTTTTCACCCTAGATCATCTTGGTAAAAACTGCAGTACCACGTTATTATAATAAACAGGAACTGCTTTCTCTTCACGAGCACCTCGGTTTACCCTTGGTTTTTGATGGGCTTCTGCGTATTGGTCGTCATTTTAATTTTTCTGTGTCGTGTGTGTGTGCTTTTTTTTTGTTATTGTTTTGTTGTCTTTGTTCTGTGAGTTTTGTCCTTAGTGTTGAATGTCTTTCTGGATTGTCCTCTTCGGTTTTCTCTAATGTTTATTGGTTGAATTTAAATGATAAATGAAGCAAAAACCTTTCATAAATGGCTTGTTGAATATAGTTGTTTTAATATTGATACATTTGTCAAGACACAACTCAAAAATGACATTTACACTCGTCTGTCTCTACATTATTTAAAAACTAAAAATCCGCCTTTTGAAAATGCTTATACAAGGTACATTACTACTATATTGAACATCAGTTTTTTATATAAGGGCTCTTCCATTTGACTTTTAACTCTATATATGGTAGAATTGTTGACATTCATTGTTTAACTTTATTTTCTAAATTTTCACCATTTTACCCCAAAAATCATCTGGTACATGTACTTACCAGTCCGAGAAATCCAAGTCATTACTTCCAGCACCTAAATAAAATTATAAATAAAATTCATATACTATTATCATACATGTGAACCTTCTGGTGGGAGCATTTTTCTCCCGATTTTGAGGGTCCTTTCCGTCCCTCCCGTCAACTTTCAAAATCTTCCGCCTGTGAAAAAATCAAGTACAATAAAATCTTGACCTACATTTTGCGATCAATATTTTTGGAAATTCCCCATTTGGAACTCCCGCGCTGATGAAAAACGCCGAGAGATACGAATGGTAAAGGTGAATGTCATATTTAATGATATCCAGTTATTGATCTGTTTGACACCTTTATAGGTAAATTGGGTCATGGTGATTTATTAAGGTGTTGATGATTATACAACAATTATCCACTGATTGACAGTTAATTGGGGATAAGGAAGTGGGTTTGTGGCACACGCGTAGATGATTAGAAGTGTGATAGTGGCAATTAAAAATAGTTATAAACCGTTGTGCAAACAGGAGTCAGACAACAGGCCTCGACATTAACGTTTGTCCGATACCAGTGAAAACTGATGTCGGACAAGTAGATCTTGTATTACGGTTGTCCGACGGGATAAGTGAAAAAATCAGATTCCCAAACGTGCCGGTACGATGGACAAATTTATTTCCACTGGTATAAAATATTGGGCTTGTTGTATGAAAGAGCCCTGTTTGATCTCCAATTTGTCCATAATTTATTTTGATTAAAACTAAAGTGAAACGCCAGATCAAAACTATTTTATTGTATTTATCGTTCCTCCATGCTTTGATGAAGTTCAAGGACATTGACAAAATTAAAATCGCAATCTCAGAAACGCTTTAATGAACGGAAATATCAATATCTGAAATATAAGAACAAGAATGACTCCGGAACAGACACGTAAAAATTATCGGATATCAATTTGGCACCAAATTTAAACTTATCTTTTGTGCAAAATACGATAGAGGACTTGAGTTAGGCTTTTGGGAAATATTGAAACCTTTGAAATGGACAAATATTACAAGCTTTTTCCTGATCTGGTTGAAAAGATCCACTAAAATTTTTATTTCTCTGTGAATTTAAATAAAATACTTTGCTTTATTTATATCACAGGCACTTGTTACTGGTAAAAAAATATACCTAGATACTGGTAAATATAGTATCTAGGTATATTTTTTTACCAGAAACAAGGATTTATATAACACAAATATTACAATTCGTGTGGTATTGGATCACAATACAGTAATATTTCAAAAGGAAAAAGGGGGGGGGGGGGGGTACATATAAAAATCACTGGTATGCAAGACTTCAATCAAGGTAGACAGAAATAAAAATGTGACATTGAATATATGTCCTTCAGGTAGTTATGAATAAAAAAAAACCCAGAACATATCAGTTCAGGCAGCTTTAACTATTTACTAAATTTGGGCAGGGTAACGTCAGAGGGGTCGCGAAACAATGCTTCGATAAATCGCAATTGACTTCTCCCAGAAGTCTCCCCACTTCTCTCTGTTGTCTCCCACTTCTCCCTGTGTGCTCTCTGAAAGAGAAGTCGCTTCTCCCTCTAATTTGAAAGTAGTGGGAGCCCTGGATAATTATTATCTAGTTTTTGTAATTTTTATTAATTTTTTCGGACAACTAAAAGATTGAGTCGGACAAGTACTTTTTTTAGTTAGTTGTCCGAAGGGACAAGTTGAAAAATATGTTAATGTAGAGGCCTGGACAACCTTTGAAAGTTTGATGCCGAGGAAAACTTCTTATTTCGATCAAACGTGCAATGAGTTCATCTCGGATTGAGTTGCTATGGCTTGTTTGGGACCAAAGCCGATCAAAGTATTATTTAAGGACTAAGTTCCAGGATGGAATGGATAAACCACAAAAATGCCGAAACGTATGCTATCGACCAACGCACCAGCAGCAAAGTGACTTTTTAATTTTAGTGCTCTATGACTTTATTGTTCATAACATTCTGTCTTCATTGTTATTGCTTTGTTATAACCTTATGATTATGAATGATTATGAATAAATTATAAATACAGTTTTTATCCTTCATTCATCATATGAAACACTACTAATAAGACAGAAATGTAAACAATATGTATTGAAATGGGATGCAGTTGGTTCAATACTGAAACAAACAAAAGGAAAACATCAATAAACAATAAAAACACGCATCAAATACATCGATAAAAAATCTCCAGTTATGAGACCAAATCTCCAGCCAAAATTTGCAAATCTCCAGTTGTAGCATAGCAACTCTATCACATGTATGCATTATACATGAATAATTGAATAGTTTGAAAATACCAAAGTAGCAATCAGAAGTAATGAATTGAAGGACAGAAAATACAATGACCAAAAAGAAAAAAAATTAAAAATACAAACAGCGATCTACAAAACACTACACATAAAAATAAATATTGACTATTGAGCAACATCAACCTCACTAAATAGCAGGTGTGAACTCAGAATGGTAAGCAGTTTCTACTCCACTGACTAGTGGTACCCATCATGTTAAGTCTGTGCCAAAAATATTTTGACAAACTAGTCTGAACATCATTTTAGAAGAATTTTTTCTATTTGATTAAGCAAATTTTATGCAATTTTACTAGCCCGAACCAATTTTTACTAGACTAGGGCTAGTGGTTTTTGGCACAGAGTGTGTTAGTCTTGTAAAGACATATGGTGACAAATCGTGAAAGAGGAAAGGCAGACAGGATTGGAAATACAACAAAGGGAACTTATCCATTGTCACATGTGACACAAATATTCTTTAACAGTTAACCAAGTCAGGAAGTCAATCACTCTTTGATTATTATTGCTGTACAAGAAAACAAACTCCTAGTGATGAAAATTCAATTTCATGTACCAATACTAAATAAAATGAAAATTTGTTCTTTAGAAGTGTACAATTGACGTCAACTTATAATTGTAATCACTTGCTCTGACAATGTGTGTCCTTATTTAGTATTGGTACATGTATTTTCATCACTAGGAGTTTATTTTTTTGTACAGCAAAATTAATCAAAGAATGATTGACTTTTCATTGAGACATTTAAACTTCCCATTGAATGAACTCCACAAAGGACAATAGGTATTGTATTTATTCAAAGGGAGAATTCATCTTCCAAAAAATATTTTACCTTGAGAAATAACCATTCATAACTGGATGAATTATATATAAATAATTCTCATTGGCATTATACAGCACTCTCATTATGCATATCAAATATTCATAAATACAAAAAATGTTTACGTGTTTCAATTTTAAAGAGGCATTAGCTACGATTTTGACCAAAAAAATTATGTTTTGGAAATTGGTAAATAGCTTTAAAATGATGAAATAAAGGTAAATATTTCACATTAAACAGTTTATCGTACCACTTTTCGCCTTTTGAGAACAAAAATTACCATCGATTTATTATTTCCTTGCAAGCAAATAATTTGACCTCGCTTTCTCCGTATGCAACTGACCTTACTAGTGACAGGTAAAAACGAACAATTTGTACTTTGTCGCTTATGAACTGCAAACTTGCATGGTTCTTTGTCCGTAATTAACGCCGACTAAAAGCAGATTCACAGAAAATAAGAAATAAGTGCACTGTTGTACTGATTTAATGATGATTCGGCAAACCCCGTAAACAATGCCGATAATTAATAAGATGGCGTCCATTTCTTGATCGATCTCAAAACACGAGAAGTTGCACCTTTTTCCCCCGATGCGCATACATTTCATAACATTTATACACGTTTTATTAAGGCATCAATCATATCTGATAGTTTTTATGGGCAACAAAAATTTACGATTTTGGCAGATAATGCCCCTTTAAATAAACCCATAATTTTTTTTTATATGAATTCAATATTCAGTTTTCAAAACTAAAAACTAAAAAAAAGTTAATTTAACTCATTACTGAATTTTCTGTAAAACCTACTCTTTTGGTGATCCTCTGATACAAACGTGAACGACAACACCTTTAGAAGAACCTCCTGATAGTCTTGTGTTCCATTTACTGTGGTGAAACTAATCTGTAATTAGAAAATATCAGTCACCATAAAATCATTGATTAACACTACAGAATTTAAGCATTTTCAATTTTTAACAACTTTAAATTGAATTTTGGGCTGTAATGGACCAATATATTCCAAAGGGAAGCGCTTATATTTTTTCTCAAAAGAGGGAATGGGATGACAATCTTCTTTTTTTTCAATATCAAAATAGCTTTGAAAACATAATGTTTAAAAAAAATGGGGATGGAAACCGTATCCCCTCTTGAACCAGCTGTACCTTTGCATGTATTTAATAATGATCAGTAATGACAATCGATAATAATAATTTCCACTAAATTTGCAAGATTTGCTTTGATTTTATATATTATTGATAGATATTGATGACTGCACTAGATCAAACCTTTTTAACTCACCTGACTAGAGGTCAGGGTGAGCTTTTGCCACCACTCTGTCGTCCAGTGTTTTTAAAAAAAAATTACATTTTAATCTTCTCAGCCCTTTACAAAAAATATAAAATTCCTAAATTGGCAAAAATCTGCACCATTTGAAGACAGATTCTGCTCAAATTCTAACCTAAGAGCATGTATGGGGCTTCTTAACATATATTCTGGGTTTTGTTCATCAGTTTCACATTTTTGTTGATTTTTGCTGCTTATGGAATAAAATAAAAAAACAAAAAATACTACTGTCAAATCAATTCCGAAATCCAAAGCAAAAAATTGTAGAAAGAAGTAAAATTGATATCTCTAACACACATTAACGCTCACTTTCCTGATTTGGTACAGGCACTTCAATAAAAAGTTGCAGACTAAACTAGTTTTATGGAAATAAAGCATATTTTACCAAAAAATCCTTAAAACTTCCCTTTCTCTGAAACTACTCAAAACAATTTAAACTAAACTTGGCAAGACTAGTCCTTCAGTGATCCCCATTCTAAAATATATCCAACCGGTCAGAGTTCAATTCAAGATGGTCATTGTTACTAAAAATAGGAAATTCTTTAATTGGTCAAATCAATTTTATTTGAAAAAATATGTGCTTAAATTTTAACAATAAGAACAATGTTAGGAACCTTTGGACAAATTCTGTACTTTACATTATTTTCAGGTTTTTTTTTACTGCGATCGTAGAATTTTTGAAGTGTTTCTTGATACTAGCTTCTGTGGACACGACACAGTGGAACATGACTTTCACTACACCTTTTCCTTCTAGTGTTTCTCCCAAGCATGTTTGGCATGTTAAAACGCCATGCCCTTTTTTTAGTGACGCCATGCCCTAAAATGCCTTTGAACAAGACGCCATGCCCTAAAATGCCTTTGAACAAGACGCCATGCCCCTAAAATGCCCCTATGGTTGACGCCATGCACTCAAAAGTGCTGTGTTCGGTATCGATCGAAGTTAAGTATGCCTCTTGTTTTTTGTAAAATTTGAGTTGTCTCCCATTGAACGCACGAACTGATTACCTGTTTACGTTTTCTGGTAGGCGGTAACGATAAAAACTAGAGGCTCAGCACTGAGCTGAGCCTGTGTCGCTCACCTTGCATTCTGCTCTGAAGAAACTTAATACAGAACATTCCATAGCCTATAGGTGCTTCCCACAGGCCTCTACATTAACATTTTTTTTAACTTGTCCCTTCGGACAACTAACTAAAACGAGTTGCAAGTCAAAACCATTTGGTCTTGTTTTATACTCGGGATGACCTCAGGCCTCAACTCTTGGGGTATTTCATTTGTCTATTCACACTGATCATAAATATATATGGCTTAGGGGAGGGGATCTCAACCATTAAAAAGTTCGTCTCAGGTAGGGGTGCGGTATGACCCCCGGGGCCTGAGCTATAAGGTATTTAATTTGCCTAGTCACCCTGATCATAAATATATATGGCTTAGGGGTGGGGATTTCAACCATTAAAAAGTTCACTTCAGGTAGGGGGTGATGTATGACCCCCCGGGGCCTGAGCTATAAGGCATTTAATTTGCCGTCACCCTGATCATAAATATATATGGTTTAGGGGTGGGGATCTCAACCATCAAAAAGTTCACTTCAGGTAGGGGGTGGCATATGACCCCCCAGGGCCTGAGCTATAAGGCATTTAATTTGCCTAGTCACCCTGATCATAAATATATATGGCTTAGGGGTGGGAATCTCAACCATTAAAAAGTTCACCTCAGGTAGGGGGTGGGGTATGACCCCCGGGGCATGAGCTATAAGGCATTTCATTTGCCTAGTCACCCTGATCATAAATATATATGGCTTAGGGGTGGGGATCTCAACCATTAAAAAGTTCACTTCAGGTAGGGGGTGGGGTATAATGCCCGGGGCCTGAGCTATAAGGCATTTAATTTGCCTAGTCACCCTGATCATAAAAATATTTGGTTTAGGGGTGGGGATCTCAACCATTAAAAAGTTCACCTCAGGTAGGGAGTGGGGCATGACCCCCGGGACATGAGCTATAAGGCATTTCATTTGCCTAGTCACCCTGATCATAAATATATATGGCTTAGGGGTGGGGATCTCAACCATTAAAAAGTTCACTTCAGGTAGGGGATGGGGTATAATGCCTGGGGCCTGAGCTATAAGGCATCTAATTTACCTAGTCACCTGATCATAAATATATATGGTTTAGGGGAGGGGATCTCAACCATTAAAAAGTTCAATTCCGGAAGGGGTGGGGTATGACCCTGGGGCCTGAGCTATAAGGCATTTAATTTGCCTAGTCACCCTTGATCATAAATATATATGGTTTAGGGTGGGTATCTCGGTCACATTTGTTTATACAGATTCATTTTAACTGTATTATACTAAAGTAAATGTCAATATTTAAATTAGAGTTATCTCTCTTTCCACAGAAAAAAACAGATTCATTTTAACTGTATTATACTGAAATAAATGTCAATATTTAAATTAGAGTTATCTCTCTTTCCACAGAAAAATAGAATTTTTTAGAATGCATACAATCATAAACATGAATTGCCTCGGTTTCAGAGGAGAAGATTTTTAAAAATAGGCTAATCAGAAACAAGAATTGCCTGTGGTGGCCATGTTTGTTAATGGATCGGGACGAAATGAGCAATCATTATAGAGGACCTTCCATAGATGCTTCCTACCAAGTTTCAATTCATTTGGCTGAGGGGTTTCAGAGGTGAAGATTAAAATGTGAAAAGTTAACGGACGACAGACGACGGACGCCAAGTGATGGCAAAAGCTCACATTGCCTTTGGCAAAGTGAGCTAATAAAGTAACAGAAACCAGATTGCCGCCATATTAAATTTGACAAAATGCCTAGTGCGGCCAGAACTAAAAGAAAACGAGACGAGGACATGGAAAATAATGCCAAAAAATGCAGGAAGTTGCTTCACTTCTTCTCTCCAAGGTATGTATAATGTATATCGTTTTTGTAATATTTCAAACCGCCATTGTAAAGGGACGTAATCGAAACAGTTACGAATATATAAACTGTACTATGGATCCATACTCAGGAAAATAATGTCAGTATTGTTTCATTTCATTTTATATTTGGGGTTTTATGGCGGCTATCCAAAGGAATTGTTAACTTTGTGGATATGATTAGTTTCTTAATTAATATCAATCAGTGATTAAAGAGAAGCAATATAAATAATTTACACTCATTAAAATTTGATTAAATAATTAGTGATTGCACAGCTTGTGATATAGCTTGGTCGATTGTTTGATTGTATTTGTATACGTAAATCAAAGAAGGCGAGTAAATTTATTTAAAAGAACAAAGGTGGTTATGTTTTCCCACATAAATTTATTTTATTTTTATCTTGGCTGTTCAGTTATTCAGATTGTATATTGTCTACTGTGTATTTTGTTGCATAGTTTTAAAGAAAATATATAATACATTTTTATATATAACATGTATTTGTATGTGCCCTTACAAAATACGTTCGTGCGTTTAATGTGCCCTAGCAATTGACTTTCACGCGCTTCATGTGCCCTTGTTCACAATAAATTACCATGCCCCTTTTGAAAGCTGGGGGAAACACTATCCTTCTTTTCTTTTGTATAAAATCAATTTGTCATTCCTGTGCGACATGACATATGTTGTCTGTAAAATAATAGAAAATTATCCTCTAAAACAATTAAATTAGATAGTTAGCATTTTAAATGCATATGAAGAGTTTGAAGATACCAAAGGGGTAATCAGAATCTGTAAATTGAAGAACATACAACACAATGACCAAAGGAAAAACCCCACTAAAAACTGAATGTGAACTCAGGTGCTCCGGAATGGTAGGCAGTTCCTGCTCCACTAATCGCACCTGTCGTTTTACTCTAGTTACAAACCTGCCGATATTAGTCATGAATGAGGAAAGTACCGGGAAGTGCTTACGATAAGTGGAACATACATGTATCAGTGGTCATTTGTGACAGATATTCTGCAACGGTTAACCAAGTCATGGTGATGACCGTAACACTTGCAAAGTTATGACTTAAAGAACAGTTTGAAGATACCAAAGGGGTAATCAGAATCTATAAATCGAGGAATGGTCAAATGAAAAAGACAAAAGCACAAATAACGATTTACAAGACAATAAACAGAAAACTAAAGATCGAGCAGCATGAACCCAACTAAAAACCAAGGGTGAACCCTCAGATGCTCTAGAAGAGTTAGCAGTTCTTGCTACCTAGGGACACTCCTCGTGTTACTCTAGTTACAAAGCCAGTGATATGTCATGAATGAGCAAAGGACCAGGAAGTGCTTACGACAAGTGGAACATATCTGAGGTCATTTATGACACAGATATTCCGTAACTGTTAACCAAGTCATGGTGGCACCTGTAAAATGTTTGAAGTGATGACTTCAACTTAACCAATAGGAACCCTTAGATCAGTAGCTTCCTTGTTAGCAGCAACCCTATATCAAGGAAATCATGAAAGGAACCACAAGCTCTGGAATATTGGATCAACTGAGATATATATACTCTATATGCGGGTACTGCTGGAATGTTGCTACATTTAAATTTAAAGTTCACAATTGGGAAAATCGAAATCATATCTTTTGTCGTTAAGTTTCGCTCTTAACCAGCCCCAACTGTCAATATCGAGGTATAGGTCAAGTTATGAAGCAGACCTAGCTGTATCTGTGGTATCCTTTATTTCTTGAAAAACCCTTGTATGAAATCTGCCTCATACAAATAAATGAACAAGTCAACAGGAAGAGGAGAACAGTTTGTACCCATACATAAGTATGCCGACTCTTAGTCTGTGAAAAACATGTCCATCAAACATAACAAATATGTTGTCAATCAAAAACTCTAGCATTTTGATGTTTTATTATTATAATTATTATCAGCTTCAGAAAACTTTTTCGCAGAATCAGTGGCTTTTATTTTTTACAAAATAAGATTTGTCCCTTCCCAAGACAAGGTATTTATATCTATGTTGGCCAGTCTTTATTATGAAACACAGTGCTAGCTAAACTAATTCTTTTAATCTGTCTTGTAGCTTTGAATGGGAAATAGTTGTGTAGAGCCTATAGGTCAAATGTTTTAATGCTATTTCATGAGGAGGCCTTTGATTGTATGCACTCTAAAAGATCTTCAGAATCCACATCTGATTCACACCACCCCCGAGTAGCTAGCTATAATGTCACAGTAACTCTGAAGCCTGGTTTTGACCACTGATAGAATAGATATTAATAATTTGGAAAGAGGTTTTGTGGAACATTTGGCAGACAAACCAATAAAACAGTGTTTATAAGGACACTTGTTAATGTTGTCATTTAGGAATCCAGTAGAATGACAGTAGATCCAGCACCTCATCTGTGGTTGAAATAATAGTGCTTTGTCGGCAGAGACATCAAGCCGACAACATTATGATATCTGTCATTCAGCGAGTACTAGTCGAGGGGCAATCTTCGCATACAGCACCAGTTTGCTCTGGAGTTCCGCAAGGAAGTGTCCTAGGACCATTGATGTTCCTATTGTTCATCAATGACCTCCCAGACTACGTTAAATCATGCAACGTCAGTCTACTTGCTGATGATTGCGTACTGTACAGACTTTTTGAAATTTGTTTTCATTTTGCTGGACATATGTCCAGCACCCAGGAATTTTCTGCTGGACCCTCTGAATTTTTGCCGGTCCTATATTTTTTATGTAAAATTGTTTTAAAGCCAAGCAATGTCATACCGTTATTATTATTTTAGTCTAGCAGAGCGCTTTCTTTATCTAACTTCATTAGTACTGGTAGAGGCCTAAAAATAGGAATACCAGTCAGCATCCAGAATAAACCAATAAGTTGAAACCATGCACCAAAAAAAAGTAGCCAAATCCAGCTAGGGATACCCTCAAACTTCGAAAAAATTACCAAATTTAAAACATAATTTTTTTAATTTTTATTGAGATTACAATAACAATATTTTAAAAGTCATTAGACTCTCTCAATCTCCAGTTTGCACGGCTGAGCTCCATCGTAATGCTTCAGGAACGACCACATTTTGATGATCGATACATTGCCATGTTGCCGGAACTGTATACAAAATTCTAAATAGAAACAGATTCGGTGAAGGGAACGATACAAATCAGGGACGTCGTGTTTTTTTTATTTTATAAATTTTTTGGGGGTTTTTCACTCGGAAAGATCATCTTATGCATCACAATATATTGAAATATATTTATTTTCATGACAGTTACCAATAATATTTACCACAAACAGATAAAATATCACGTATTCAATGCGGTTACGAATTCCGAGTTGACCGAACTTGTTCCAGTATTTACAACACGACCTGCGTTTCCGACTTCCGTTAAAAAAGTAAACACATCATTCAAAAATGTTTGGCGGACATGGGGACCGGCATTACCAACGTTATTGGTGGACCTCATGATTTTCTGCCCCCTAGGTCCGATGAATTTCAAAAACTCTGACTGTATAGGATAATCCATAGGGCATCAGACAAGCAATCGCTTCAGGACGACATGGATAATTTACTTCAGTGGGAACAAGACTGGCAAATGGAGTTCCATCCCAGCAGTGTCAGCTTTTACGTATCACCAACAAACGTAAGCCATTTGCCAGAGATTACGATATAACATGGACACAAATTAGAAGAAGTGGAATCGGCCAAATACCTCGGGGCTACCATCCAAAAGAATCTCAGCTGGAATATCCACATCGACCAAATCACAAAAAAGGCGAACTCCACCAGTCTTTATCCAGCGGAACCTAAATCATTGCCCCAGAGAGACGAAATCCACTTGCTATTTAATGCTTGCAAGACCGTTGCTTGAATATGCCTGTATGGTATGGGACCCACACATCGCTCAGAACACACAGAAACTAGAAGCAGTGCAAAGAAGATCTGCCTGCTTCGTGATGAACAATTACCAACAAACCAGTAGCATAACATCAATGCTACACAATCTGCAATGGCCAACTTTAACAGAGAGAAGAGCCAGAATAAGCTACAATGATGTACAGGATAGTGAATGGCCTAGTAGCTATACCACCAACAGAGCTACACACATCTACAACAGCAAGAGGCCATACAGCAAGATTCATAGTCCTGTATGCCAGAACGCAACTATATAGACACTCTTTCTTCCTGGACAAAATTTGGTTCTGGAACGGCCTACCACAACCATTATTGTGCAGTATCCGAAATTCGATAAGAACCTAACTTCGATAGGTCAGTATTTTTAGTGTCGCATTCGAATACTGGTGACGTCATCACCCGGAATTTCTCGGTATAGAACGACCTAGTGTTGACGTCTACCACAAGTAAACAAATATCGAGAAAATGTCTTTTAGAGAGGTGAGTAACTTATTTTATTCATCCTAGATTAAAAAAACTATGTTTTCACTAATACCATTTTGATTTGACCAAAAAACGTTGATTTTCCTCATGAAAACTTAATTAGAATCCACTGAACTGTCACTGTCTTCATCGTCTGCATCTACACTAATATATTCTAAAAATAGAACATAGTGGAATCCCTGTCCAAAAATAAAAAGTATGGAAAGCCAAAGGCGTCATATTATGAAATTGTTCAAATGACGTCCAGATGCGTCTTTAAAGAATGGCAACTTACAGAAGTGAGAATAAAGTGCTAGCAATGAAAAACTAATTAAATCTATCATTTTTTTGTAAGTTTATGTCTGTATATTTATTTTTTTTAAATTAAACATTTTTTTCCATTAAAAAAATCTCGAATTTTACCAACTACAATCAAAGGTCATCTTGAGGCTTCATAAAATATTTCATTTTTCTACATTTCTAACAAGTCTGCAATTTTTGAGAGAGAACAAATATTTGAACAAATATATACTTCCCAGACACATTATTTTCGAACTTGGTGATTAGTGTCGACATTTTTTGGGCCGAGATATATCGGGGACAACATTTTTTGGGGCCAAATGTGTTGAAATTATCTCCCCTATCGAAATTAGGATACGCCATTTTCTTTCAGGTAAAAACAACAACACACTTCATAAGATTGACACCCAGTGCCTGAAATGGACGGTCGCCCAGTCGCCAAATGCAACTAATATCTTATTCGAGTGACCAAAAGCTGCTCCAAATTAGGTAGTCACTGGCCCAACAAAAAAAGTCTGGGCGACTGTTAAAAATTGTTGTTTTACCGAAACCGGACATAAACTGTAACTTCAACGGTAGATTTATAACTCTTCTGTTCTAGTCAAAAACGGTTTGTTAAGAACACAGCGATTGGTCCAAATACATTTTTGTAGCCAATGAATACACAGCTAATGTAATTTACTGTTCTCCACAATTTTTTATTTTTATCGAGCCAATCAATACACGTTTCCTACACGTTTTCATGTAATACACAAGTATTCACTAAATATTAGAAAAGAAATGTGTTTTTTTGTTTCTTTATGATTTAATTATTAAAATTGTTAACTTTCACGGACGAAGTGGAAAGTTGTGAACAATAATGAGAATTCTGTCAACTTATAATGTTTGCGATCTGGTATCTTCCACGGTTCGGAAATTTATTCATTCAATCTGCTGCAAAATGTATATGTACGAATTTCATTTTACAGAAATCGGAAAGCTTTTTGTGTCAATCCTTAGGTAATCATTGAAAAACTTTTCCCCAACAACGGAGAGAAAATCGTTGACAGTAATGTCAAACTACGGAAACGATCTGGTCTGTCCCTTCTTTTAAACTTTTCATAGTTCGTCTCTATACGTACACGGCTACATTTTAATGACAATTGGGAGTGTTTTCTTTTTTGGAACCAGAACTTTTGTTTACAAATTAAAAAATAACAGGAAAAGTTAACAGTTGTTTATATAACAGAAAATGACAGCACCGTTTGTTATTTCAACAAAGTGAGATATTTGTTTGGAATGAATAACCAACTGACATTACCCAGAACTGAGAGGTTATTTTACTTTAAAATCACTTCTTCATAGTGGAATGAAACAAGTGATGTCACTCTTCACTTTGGGGAGTGCAAGAGCGGTCCTTGTAGTGGCATTAGTCTACTCTTTTCCGAATGTCTTTAATGTGATCATGGCATTGATCTCCCCTTACACAAACCAGCCTTTTATTGTCCCCATCCGACGGACTAGCATCGTTTCTTGAGACCACCCTAGCCAATGGCGTCAAGGTTGTCGAAAAGGTTATAACAAGTAAATTCAGGTTTCATTTGATAGCAATATATGCATTGGGGCGTTTTCACAATTTCAGCTGCACACCCGTTACTGTACCAAAATTACCTTGAAGACTGAAAAGCCCCAACCCCCGTGAGACTAGTGAAAGAATGAATTTTAATGTTATTGATAAAAAAAACAATTAACCTGAAAACTGTTTATATATTGATATCTGATGTCTTTTTTTCATAAAAAAAATGTCACAAAATTTATGGGCCACCATTATGCCATTTGGGCCAGCGACTCTAATATTTTACTGGCCCAAAAAAAAAATTTCGGGCCACTAGTCAAACTGTTTATCGGATGTTTCTTCTTTTTTGTACAGTTAAACAATTATATTAGTAATTTAAGTTTATTAAAGTATTTCATACAAAAAAATCTACGGGAAGCGTGACATAAGCGGGTACCTGTAAACTGCGAAACGAAATATACCAAAACGAAACGAAATTCACCGAAGCGAAACGAAATTTACCGAAACGAAACGAAATCGATGCGAAACGAAATAAATCGAAACGAAATTGACCGAAACGAAATGAAACGGTATTATACAAAATGAAATAAAACTTATTTTAACGAAACAATTTCTTGGGGAAAGACAAGACAAAAATTTAATGAAAAAAATAGAGAAAGTATCATTTAAGCGTAGAAAAAGATAGTTCATTGTTTTCCAGGTTATATAAAAAAAAATCTTTCTTCATCTAGCAATGAAGAAATGATTGATTCATCGATTGTTGACTGCTAAACGCCACATCAGTGATATTCCAGCTATACTGTGCCGAATGACGAAATGAAAACGACTGTTACGTGGGGGGATAAATACCTATATATACATGGTGATGTTCTGACAATCGGGATCCTATTTTTGGTTTTATGTCTGGCATGGGGCATACTTTTGGTCACAACTGTCTGAAAAGGGGTATAGGTTTTTGCTTGGATTATTCTTCAAAAATTGGGGCTTAAAGAGGATTTAGTTAGACAGCAGTCTGAGATGGGGCCTAAAATTGGCATCAGAATCAGTATGTAAACGGGTCGGGATTCAGCGGCCCCAGTAGAACACGTACCTCACCATTTTGTAAGGTAGGCCGGTACTGTTACTTGAGAATGATTAATAGTGCCGCTTCGAAATAATTACAAAATTACCGTTGTTGTTTAATTATTCAATTATTTATTACATGTATTTTTTTCAGTTTTTGCCTGTGGATTTGTTTTCGTTGTTTTCTTAAAGTTTACCCCTTGCTAACGATGAGATAAACAACATATATTCATATTCAAATATGCAACAAGTTATGGCTTCTATTATTATAAGAAAGACTGTCGAGATAAAAAAGACATTTTAAACCAAAGTGACCAATCTGACAAAAAGTAAACAGTATACTGCAGACTTCCCAAAAACTGTCGGTCCGTCAGTCCTGACCGACAGAAATGCAGTAGGACCGACGATTTCAAAATATATATCAGACCGAATGTCCGCTAAAACATAGATATTTGAAAGGACCAGCGATTGAAATTTATTCCCTCCCAGTTTCCACTGCCAATGGCATTACATTCCATTTTCAGTTTTATTAAAATGTCAGACAGACTTGAAATTTGTTTATTTATTCTGTCAGACCGACACGTTCCTCTTTGTAATCGAAACTCCTATACGTAAATGTAAACATCCTTTTAGTTTTAGTAGGAACCAGCACCTGCAAAATGTGGAACATTAAAACTGAAATATATTACTGAGCACAGAAATAAGTTGACTTCCACACTCCCCAAGTATCAAAGATTGTTTGTGTTTAATTAAATATGTATTTGAGATGCTTATATATTGAAGATGACAACAGATTCATATTCTCAACTCAGCTGACCGGAAAAAAAATTGCATTGTAGCTGAAAAAAAAATTCTGCTGTCACCGGCTAGAAAAAAAAATATTGCACTGCTGAATTTGAGTAGTCAATGTATTGTTTTTATGGAAAAATATATTTCTGTTCCACATGATAGGAAAAAAATGTTTTGCTTTCCTTCTCATGAGAAAAAAATATTTTGACTGAGGAAGGTTCTGAAATTTTTTTTACAAACACAATGTAAAGCCGAACGTAGGATCCATTTTGAAGAGAAAGTTTCGAATTTTATAAATATAGGTCTGAATTAAAAAAAATTCTCTATAAAGTCGTCAAAATTAAGTTTCTTCCATCTTTCGTGAATTTTAAACAGTTTAAATACTTTTAAGACCGACTTCCAGGGTATCATTATCATCGTTGAACCTTCATCTTTCATTTGGTTTAAAAATAAAACAGGGTCTATATTAGGAACATTGCCGGAAATCCCCTTGATGTGGGGTCCACAAACAACTTTTCAGGAGCGCAACGTTGCTTCATTTATTTGGGAC
The DNA here is from genome assembly GCA_963383655.1 of Bathymodiolus septemdierum. Lineage (NCBI taxonomy): Eukaryota > Metazoa > Mollusca > Bivalvia > Mytilida > Modiolidae > Bathymodiolus > Bathymodiolus septemdierum. The sequence continues at coordinate 98,881,307 of OY726517.1, read as the reverse complement.
ACTAGACGTCGATCATCTTTTTCATTCCTCAGGATGGAAAAACGATGTCCCACACAATGTATTAAATGGACAATGGAACAATGGTAATGTATTTATGATTAAATTATAAAATATGATTCTGAAACAACAAAATGTACTATAATTGAGCAGAAAATACCGAACAATATCATTAGAAAGTCAGTCAAATTATTTGGTCAATATTATTTCTATGTTTACAGATGTAAACATGTAAAAAGTCCCTATTGTTATTTATGATTAAGTTTAAACCTACATGTATTTGTAATTAATTGTACAGAATCATATTATTGAAATGAAGCTTTCTCTCCCAGGGAAGGTGAGGTCTCATTAGGATAAATGAAACCTAAATCCCAACCTTCTCTGCAGATTTCTTTCTTGCTCAAACTTTGTGGTCCTGGTATGCGGGAAGGGGGAATTTGAAAATGCTCCGGAAGGGGGGCCACTATGGCCAAATTTATTTAAAGTTTGGACTTAGTTTTTTTCAGGGATATTTTTTTCACCCTACTATGCGGGAAGGGGGAATTCGAAAATGCTCCGAAAGGGGGGGGGGGCCAATATGGCCAAATTTTTTTGAAGTGGTAATTTTGGTTGTCTTAGTTACAAACTATGATACAGCCTAGGTTAAGAACAAAACTAAGTCCATTTTCTGAAAGATCACACCAAAATTCCAAAATACCCCTAGATGCAAATTTTCAGGTCTCTACACCAAATAATATGGAAATGATGAGATATGAGCATATTAATTAGTTCGACTTGCTATTTTTTCCTATGGACATGATGAAAAACTGATTTTCGGCCACTTTCCTAGTCAATTTTAATCCTTTATGCATCTTTTTTTTTAAGATGTTTACAGTTAATGCTAATAAATATCATGTAAACACTATACTTATAATTTTTCAGGCATATTTGTTTACTGTGTCTTTAATTATACACTCAGAAATATTAAGAAAAAGTAAATTTTGGAAATTAAAAACAAAATGGCTGCCATTTGGTTAGAGAAAATGTAATAAATTTCCAACTTATTTCGGTCACAACTCGCTTATTTCTAGGAATTTTTTGACAAATGAAACATCAACATTTTCAGCAGAAAACTCTCTTTCTGATTCTGTTCATAGAAAGGGGGAAATATAAATAGATAAAATTCACATGGTATACCTACTATATGAACTGAAAACCTAACCAGCGTGAAATGGGAAGTAAGTTATATTTGTTTCTAACATATACCCAGCCAAATTAATAAAAATTAATTACTTTTAATTAATTACTTTTTTCTTCCAAGCTTCAGAATCAGAAAATTTGCCTCCCCCTTCAAGTTAAATGGTCAGTCCCCAAGTCTTACACACAATGGTGGGGGAGGGGGGGGGTTCTTCCAGGGCCGCTAAACCCCGACCCCTTTACACTGATTATGATGCCAATCTTAGACCCCATCTCAGACTGTTGTCTAACTTAAGCCTCTATAAGGCCCAATTTTTGAAGAATAATCCAAGCAAAAACCTATACCCCTTTTCAGACAGTTGTGACAAAAAGTATACCCCATATGCCAGACAGATAATCAAAAATAGGACCCCGATTGTCAGAACATCACCATGTATATAGGAAGTTATCCCCCACACAAGTCATTTACATTTTGTCATTCGGCACAGTATAGCTGGAATATCACTGATGTGCCACATTGGTGTTTAGCAGTCAACAATCGATGAATCAATCATTTCGACTGATTTCGTCATTGCTAGATGAAGAACGATTTTTTTTCATTTAACCTGGAAAACAATGAACTATCTTTTTCTAAGCTTAAATGATACGTTCTCTATTTTTTTCATTTAATTTTAGTCTTGTCTTTCCCCAAGAAATTGTTTCTTTTAAATAGGTTTTATTTCATTTTGTATAATACTGTTTCGTTTCGTTTAGGTCAATTTCGTTCCGCTTATTTCGTTTCGCATCGATGTCGTTTCGTTTCGGTAAATTTCGTTTCGATTCGATGAATTTCGTTTCGTTTCGGTATATTTCGTTTCGCGTTTCGTTTCGCAGTTTACAGGTACCCGACATAAGCCAACAATACGATATCGAAATTTGGTAACGCCAGGATAGTGGAAAGCACCCAAGTTGAGCACAGGGGCTTGTTACGATTTTTTTTTTTTTTTTTTTTCCCTAGTACTCTAAAAACCACAAGGGAGGAATCTAAAATGTCAAATTTTCATACAACACTTTTTCAAAATAGTTTTGTATTGGTGTCTTGACCTCATTCGCCATAATATTGGTACTAAATTGAAGCTTAATAAATATATTTTTGATATTTCGATTCCTTTTTGTCATCATCTTTACCTATCTGCAACTTTAAAGCAATACTTCACACATTCTCAATCATGTTTACATGTCAATACAGGCTGAATTCATACGTGCGATTTGATTGGTCGGTTATTTTTAGGTACGGATTGCAAAGAATGTGTTGATTGGTCAGTGATTTAATACGATATATATTGTATTTTAATTTATTACTTTCATCAGATCAAAATCTGACGAAAATAAACAATCATTTATACATGTATTAACTATATGAGAGGAAAAAATGAGAATTTCATACTTTCAAACCCATGTGCGACTCTTACCTTTCACTCTTGATAGTAAACTGGGGTTAACAAATTACCTAAAAATAACCGACCAATCAAATCGCACGTATGAATTCAGCCGTATTGACATGTAAACATGATTGAGAATGGATTAGGTCACTGCAAATTCTGTGAAGTATTGCTTTAAAGTTGCAGATAGGTAAAGATGATGACAAAAAGGAATCGAAATATCAAAAATATATTTATTAAGCTTCAATTTAGTACCAATATTATGGCGAATGAGGTCAAGACACCAATACAAAACTATTTTGAAAAAGTGTTGCATGAAAATTTGACATTTTAGATTCCTCCCTTGTGGTTTTTAGAGTACTAGGGGGGGGGAATCGTAACGGTTCCGTGGCGTTAGTCCGAAGGTCCATTAGTCCGAAGGTTCGTTAGTCCGAAGGTTCGTTAGCCCGAAGGTCTGTTAGTCCGAAGGTCCGTTTGTCCTAATGTCGGCCACCCATACCATTGAACTCCATTCAGAATAACGACTTACAAAGACTACGGTATTCGAGGGAAACCGAAGACGCATGCTTTGAGTTTTTGTGGCTCAAAAAGGGAAACTCGTGTCCCCCCCCCCCCCCCCCCCCCCCCCCCATAAATAACCCATTTATGGAATGATCAAGGTAAATTTACACCTACTGTTTATCCCCAAAAGACCCCATCTCTATATCTAACCAATGAAATGGCGATTTCACATGACGGTTAACCCCTGATGCAGCAACGAAAGAAGGGTTAATCAAGGGATACTGGTTTGTTAATTTAGGGGTAGGAAAGGGACATATATGTAAAATTAGAATATAAACACATATTTGAAGTTAACTCCAAATGACTTTCCAAAATGCCTTGTGCAAACATGTATCTTAAAGTAGTATTACTAGAAATTAAGGTATAAAACAACAAAGTACCGAAATTGCAGGAAATAATGATATTTTTTTCTAGTTTAACCCGTACATTTTTTTCTACATGTAATATGCATAAAACATTTGTTAGATGATCTTTTATGATATTATATTTTTTTTTGTTTCTGATGCGTGTATACCTAAGTACCAATCTTTGGAATTTCTACACTAACAAGACTGTTTATTCCTCTACAGTATACCACTTGGTTAAAATCTCTAAGGAGACCCCCATCTGGTAACAGGTACTTGTATATTTCGAGCCATGGAACACGGTATTCTAGAATTACATAGATGTATAATTTGGTACGCGTGTGCTTAAGTTGTTGCGGTAGTTGATTGGAGTTTTCAATATTCCATAATAATTGGTATATATATTTGAGGTTACACTCCGTATTTTGCGACCATCAGTTGTACATTAGAACGTCCGTTTAATGATTTGATGTATTCTCTTTTTAATGGAATGTACTTGTCCCTCACAAAACTTAATTTCAGATGTGCTTTTATGTTTTCTAATCCCTTTCTCAGAGATCGTCTCTTTTGTGTCGTACCAAAAGGAACTCTTTCAGTATTTCGTAAAGAGTAAATGACAAGTCTAAGACTATTTTGAAGTGTTTGTTTAGCAAAAAAATCCCAGTTGTTAATTGGATCAACAACGGGTCTTAAAAATAATCTTTGACTAAATATCTTTTAAGTCTAAAGCATATTTGGTTAAGATCAGAGTTTTAGTGGAGGGTTTACTTCATTGGAATGATTTCCATATATACAAAAAATGTATTTGAGAGACGACTCGTTTTTTTTGTTTTTTTTTAGACTTAGCACGCTTGGATCCATAATTACAATTTTTGGCATGTTTTCTACAAAATGTTTTAAGTTTTACCTATATTTGCTGATTACACATTTTTTTCGCTAGCAAAAGCCGGGCGTACAGCCTACAACCCACCTGGATAGGCCACTGCTTAGTTAGGATGTGAATATGAATATCTTGCTTCCCTTACTTAATTTGATAAAAGACTGAATATCAAATAAATTCAACACTGTTCGATACATATCCTTTGGTCGAAAAACAAGACTAACGGACCTTAAAAAGTTCGCACTAACGGACCTTCGGACTAATGAACCTTTGGACTAACGGACCTTCGGACTAACGAACCTTCGGACTAACGGACCTTCGGACTAATGAACCTTCAGAGTAATGGACCTTCGGACTATCGAGCGGTCACCATCGTAACAAGCCCCTGCGAGTCGCGTGAAAACAAATTCGTAACAAACCCGTGGTCAAATCCCATAATCGCACACCATGTTTTTAGACTTTTAATCCAGCACCTGTAGATATTTTTTTGCACCGTTGTTGTCACAACCCGCATGGGCAAGTGCGATATTTCTCTACCCAGAGACAGTCTTTATTGGAATAATAAGAAGAAGGCGAGACAGGTGTTTAGCAACATTTCGTCATTTGGGTCTTTAAAGATTGATGTTTTCCGAGTGCTCATGCAAAATATTAAAAAATGAAACAAATTTAAGTAAGGATTACACTAGATTAAACCAAATTCTTCCGAAATTGTTTCTGTATCTGTAAACAAATCGTCTGCTTCGGGAACAAATTGAAAAGAATTACCCAAGATGCAAATCGCATTACACCAATAATGGGTTATATTAAAATAAAGAGTCATATCCCGGTCTCGACGGATAAATGGATTTATGAATAAGACATAAATCATAACATCTATGATAATAGGGTAACACTCAATAGATTGACACATTTATATGATTCGGTTTGTTTATTGGTATTTATCATCACTTCCAAATATTTCACTGACGATATACCAGATTTATTGGAGAGGTAATCCAGTCATATAACCAACAGTGCCAGTGGGTTCACTAAGTTTACTTTAGGGGTCCCAACATAAACTTAACAAAAAGAAGGATCTTAGGGTTACGGTTAGAGTTATGCTATAGTTAGGGTTATTGCTAAGGCTAAGATTAGCCTAAACGTTTGTGGATTGGGATCCATAAAGTAAATTCTAAAAATGTTAGGACCCCTAAAGTAAACTCTAGGCCACGAACTGACTGATAAGATAAGTTAAGATTTTATTGATTTAAAATCCAAAGGCTGGATTGTCATCAAACAACAAACGATACATTCAACTACAGCATGCAGGAATACACAAATATAAACATTCAGATTATTTACAATGAAAAATATATAATATAATATTTAATATAATATTTTATATAATATTTCGACTGAGGAGGTTTGATACAGAGACCGAATACCAGAAATATTATAGTTTTTCTTGCTCTTAAACAAATTACATTAATGAATTTCTGTATTTATACATTTCACTTATGCCTTTAATACAGCACTGGGAAACTGTTAAATGTATCAGGGCCCGTATTCATAAAACTTCTTAACTTAAGTGTTCCTTAGACTAAGATTTTCCTAAGGATTTCCTTAGTTAAGGAAGATACTTAAGTGGTATTCATAAAATATCTTAAGTGGTTCCTTAGCTAAGGAATACTTAAGTATTTGAAACTACGGAACTTCTCGTATTTTACCATTAAGTAAATGTAAATATATGAATGAAAGGGGACACACAGTTCTTACGCTATTATTGTACATTGATGATTGATTTCATTGTCAATAAATATTTTGTATTGTATTTCAATTCCCGCTTACACTATTTTCACGTGCATTGCTTGACCAATTCAATACATACATACATATATAAATAAAACTGAAGTCGTATCAAAATCTTTAACTATTAAACATGTTTAAGAGAAAGCCAAACTGGACCGATTGAGAGAAGATGATACTAATGGAGGAATACGAGAAAAGAAAGGACGTTTTAAGAGCAAAATTTTCGTCAACAATTACTTCGTCGACAATTATATTTCTTTAAAATTTAGGTACATGTATGTTTAACAGGGACACACAATCATAATGTTCCTCAACTTCCCACTTTTGAGTTTGGATGCACCTCCCTCATCTATTTGGAGGATTTTACTATCAACAGTTATATACGAAACTAATCTTAATGACTATGGAAATATCATGTAAATAACACATAAAAAAAAAATAGGCTCGATTCCTAAATGTACTGCTTTCTAAGTCATCCTGTAACATATCACATATCATCACAATAGACTGTCGGTCAAATCTGTATTTGTCTATTAACTCGAAGTCATCGTACGATATCAAGAGGTTTTGTACGGTCTCTGAATACTCGCTCTCTACGTAAAGCTCTTCTCCCAGCATGAAACAACCGAAAACGTCCGACATGGAATATGTTTGTATTCGGGTAATAATGCAATACTAGTAAGCTTTAATTATACCTATTTCATATACCCGCAAAGCACGTGCCATCAAATGATACGGTTGTAAAAATATTTACTCATCCGGAAAATGATGCTAAGTTACAAAATCGCTTCCGTGTTTTTTTGTTTTTTTTTTGTTGTTTTTTTTTGTGTGTTTTTTTGTTGTTGTTGTGATTATTCGATAAAACCAATCAAACAATGTTTCTATAATGTATTCATAACATTGTGGTAATGTATTTTCGTGTATTAAAGTTTACCGTAATCTTGTCTATTTTTCCATGTTTTTTTTATAATATGATGAGACAGGCACAACCTGTTTAAGGGCGAAGCCTATTTGGTGATAATGACAATCAAGAGGGAGGCATGAGAGGCGAATGCCTCCTAAAATACAGATGAAAATAAAAGAAACAAATCTCAGTCAATAAAAAAAAAATCAAAATCACGTTTCATGGAAATTAATATTTGCCATTTTTGAGAATTTCACAAATCACGGTGAATCAATATGAGCCATAAATCGAGGGTCACACGAGAATAAACCAAATACCCCAATCACAGATCATGAAAGCAAATGGTGAAAGAGAGAAAAAATAATGTATGCGTGGCAGTGAAAAGGGGAGTGAGGGTCAGATGAAATTGCAATGTTTTTAACCTTGCCATGGAAAATGTGTTTAAAAGGCTTCCCGACAAAATCCGAGATCAGTTGTCCAGACATCATACACAAAACAAAAGCACTTCAAATGTACATATTTTTTTAATCACGGGAGATGCAGAGCTGTTCTTCAACGTTTGACACCAGCTCACAAAGCTTTCAGAGACAGGATGACCAAGAAGTGCATGCAATTTCATGTTTCCTCTCCGAAGCAGACGAAATGCAATACATCGGAACTCCTCGCGTCTTTCCCCAAGTGAACTTTTTTTTCAATTGGGGAAAGGCGCGAGGAGTTCCGGATGATGTGTATTGCACACTAGAAAATGACGTCATCCATGTACACTGATTTTGATAATATGATAATAGGTGTTACCTAACTTGGGACGAAGTCCAATACATTTTTTAAACAATGATATGAGACAGGTGCTACCTGTAGTGCCAGCGAAGCAAAATTCACATAATCTAATATTTAAGTCATGTAAATCCTTGGGATGATTCAAATAGAAATTTTACTTACTTAAAATTGTGTGTACTTTTTGGAGTGTACTGTAGTACAATGTAAGGATGCTCTTTCCATCTATTGAAACAGACACGGCCATGAATGCTCGCGAATCTGAAAATTATCTGCCAATTTCACGCTCATTCAGTGCTTCAAAATAGTGTCGAGATTTTTTGGGCCGAGATATACCGGGGACGACTTTTTTTTAGGGCCGAGCTATATCGGGGACGACTTTTAACATTCATAACCGGACGTAGTTCCAGATTACTGCGCATCTGATTTTCTGCAGATTTAACCATGTATTGGTTTCCGGTTAACTTGAATAATACTGCGCCCTCTATCGGCACTTTCGCTGGACGAGGGCTTGAACGCTCTTAGCGGTAAAAATCCGTCAGGCTGCTGGCTGGTACAGCCGACCATTCAAATGTCAGATATTAGCAAGTATGCGCATTAGTGACTCCCTTTACTTCCGTTTGTAAATATTGACAAAACAAACACGGAGAATGACTGTGCACGTGCCTTTGCATATTTAGAAAACTAACTTACACCTTTATTCTCATAATTATGATTTAAATTGCCATAGATTCACAAATCTTTAAAGATTTACAAAAATAAAACACCGTGTAATCATTTTTTGAAGTTTTTATGTTTTAATCTAAATTTGCTTCTAAAATGTCACAATACACATCTAACATGTATTTTTGTAATGTATGTGGGACAATAAAAGTGAATTTATTGTGGATAATAGGGTCGACACACGTAACTTGCCGTTAACATAAGATTGTATAAATATGGATATGCACAAGTTAAATTAAGGAAAATGGGATGAAATAATATAGAAATTTTATTGAAAATAAATATGTAAACAGAAAGTTGATTATTTCATAAATTAAAAAGATTTTTAATACAATTTATAAAAAAATACCCATGACAATATCGTTATTTAGGTAAATACTTATTAGACTGATTTTTTTTTAATCCATTTTTGTCTTTAATTGATAACTGACCCAAGTTAGCCTAAATAAATGAAATGTGACTTAATGTGCTAATTATATAAATCCTTGCCTTCTATCAATTTTAATTTCTTATCTAATTCTCATTCTTATTATGTAACAATATGGTCAGGTTGTTATTTTCATTGAATGGCAACTCAAAATAGATGGCTTCACAGTAGGAGCTCTTCCTGTATATTGGTTACATCCTGTATATTACAACTGACGGCTAATGCATGACAAACAATTTTAATCAGCCATCAGTATCATAAAATACATTTTTTTTAAATCTTTATTTTAAATGAAATTAAAAAATCATTATAAGAGTGAATTCAATTCAAGCTTTTATTTACTTTCCAATTTTGAAATAAAAATCATTTTGTTTTAATATTTAAAAAATAGTAATTATTCATTTAAGTTTTATTTCATGTTTGGTTGTATTTATCCGGATATGTGTATTGCATACAACATTACATCATCTGATCGCTCCATTGGACATTATTTACAAATACTTTATAGCTCCTCTTATTTTATGTCGTAATACCCATAAGTCATAGCGATTTACTATTTCCGGTTTGACGGATTTTTTCAATGAATGCATCCAGGCGTTAATGCAGCGACTAGCGGGAGAGTAATATAACGACTGGATTATTCGGGTTAGTATTTCCGATGCATGAAATTCAAGCCATTAGTGATATGGATCTGGAATCAAAATATTGCTATTTCTACCATAGTTGGGACTTCGTCCCATATTATGATAATAGGTGTTACCTAACTTTGGACGAAGTCCAATAATATTTTTTAAACAATAATATGAGACAGGTGCTACATGCACAATCCACATTATCTAAAATTTAAATCATGTAAATCCTTGGGATGATTGAAATAGAAATTTTACTTACTTTTGTGTACTTTTTGGAGTGTACTGTAGTACAATGTAAGGTTGCTCGTTCCATCTATTGAAACAGGCACGGGCATGAATGCTCGCGAATCTGAAAATTATCTGCCAATTTCACGCTCATTCTGATTCAGTGCATCAAAATAGTGTCGAGATTTTTTGGGCCGAGATATATCGGGGACAACTTTTAACATTAATAACCGGAAGTAGTTCCAGATTACTGCACATCCGATTTTCTGCAGATTTAACCATGTATTGGTTTCCGGTGTATCATTTCCGGTGCATGAAATTTAAGCTATTAGTAATATGAATCTGGAATCAAAATATTACTATTTCTACCATAGTTGGGACTTCGTCCCATATTAGAATTTTCTTTTAAGTTTATTTCAAGAATTGAAGAATTGAAATGGTTACAGATTTGCGAATTTCTTGTTGAAATAATTTTTATTTTGTTTTTAAATACCACTTTGTTCGATAATTTCATACTTCCGGTGAAAAAATATTTAGCTATCAATAGGGAAGTATGACTAATTACCAAAAATCGTATAGCCTATAGTTAAAAGGGCTCCGCCCTTTATTAAAAAGAAACATTTTTTTGGAAAGCGACGTTATATGACGTCATTGATGACGTCCGTGCACTAGTTTCGAAGACGTGCACTAGTTCCAGGACTAGTGCACTGTAAGGCATTGATTTCATTCAAATGAGTGCAATAGTTTAAAATAAAATAAATCATGTGGTATCAATTCTAATTTTTCATTGGTTCTTAATATAAGAGTGTGTAATAATATACAGTAGCAGGGGCGGATCCAGGGGGGTGGCGCGCATCCGGCGCATGCCCCCCCCCCCTAAAATTGGATAAAATATGATTTGTTGACGTAAAATTGTTCGCGCCCCCCTCCGGTCGGCGCAATTTTTTTATGTGAGCCCCCCCCCTAACTTGAAATCCTGGATCCGCCCCTGAGTAGTGCATTACTATCATTTTGATACAGTGACTGACATGAAGAATGTTACACATTTTATTTTAAAAAAAGAAAAGAAGAAGAATAAGGGTAATAACAAAATTACCGAACAATCTTACAAAGGGAAAGTCAAAACTCATAATTATTTAAACAGACAAGGTCAGTCAACAACCGGAAAACTGTGAAAATCGTAATGACCCTGACTTGGTACAGGCATTTCTAAAGAAATGGTGGGTTGAATCAGATTTTAAAGCGCTAAAGAGGAAGGGAAAGCACAACAAACACAAAACCCACCGCATATTTTAATCTCATTTGAACTGAATAAAACATTTTATTATACCTCATATATTAATTACCATAAGTAGATTAATTTGATTGGATAATGGGTAACAATCAGAACACGTGATCACATGAAATAAATATCATATTCCACCCCCTCGGAAACCTCGCGGGTTTTCCCGCCAGAGTTATCGTTCTTTGACAGGAAAACGTCAGAGGCACTCGGAACGCATCACTTGCAAGCGACCGTTACAATGTTGTTGTGGATGTGGTTTTTAAATGTCTGAGAACGTTTCAATGGACTTGACATATGTTTGCCAGCAGTATTTTACATGTATGCGTTTTCTTGATTTCATTCGGTATTATAAAACATTTATAGCATGCGGGTTCAGGGAATATGAAAATTTATTCACCCACGAGTATCATATTCCCCTCAGGCGTTGCCCTCAGTGAATATGATATTCTTGGGTGAATACATTTTCATATTTTCCTCACCAGCATGCAATAAATGTATAATATTGTATGTTTTGAACTGGGGTCCAGTTTGACACCAGTTATAAATCAGGGACCGAGTACATACTTCTGTGTACCTCTTGTTTTATTTTGGTGTTATTTGTTTTACTTATTTCATTTTTTTCTATGCTTAGAAATGTATTTGAAACAAAGGTTGAATATGTTGGTATGCGAAAACACTGGCTTCATTAGTTCCGCCTAAACAACACGCGTTTCTCTGTTAATATCTTAATCAGGTGTTTTTAAGATGGAAATTTTTGGTGTATTCTTGTTTGAAATATATAAACGCCATCATTAAGAATAATGTTCAAGAAGATTTGCTTTTCTTAGCATAAGAAAGGATATGGATGTAATTGTAAATAAATATGAGAGACTATATTATATGGCGTCTTCAACCTATGCCAACATTTTGAAATATCATATTCAAGGTATGCCAACAAACATTATATTACAGGTGTTTATATAGCAATTAATGACATTTACAGCTAAATAAATTTGGAAATGCAGGTCTCAAAAGTGAAATTTATTATTTAAAAAAAAAAACAAAGCAAAACAAAAAACAATCTAAAGATATAAGAATAAGTCTGGTAAAATTTAATAACTTGAAAAAAACAAAAATTAAACTTTTGTAAAAATTAATATATAAAATAAAAATCTGGTAAAATTCCACAAAAATCTGTAAATAAAAAAGATGAAAATATACAATTTTAGAATAATATTAAATAAACAATCTTTCTAAAAGGTATGAATTTAAAATATTATATGATACTCATGCAATTAAGCAATTTTCTTAAAATCTAAATTCAAAAGTTTTTGATAATATTTATTTATAAATTTAGAATTATCATAATTTCTATGATTTCGAAATCGAACATTCTTATCCAAAATCTAAGACAATTGTATTTTTAGCAATTTGTAATGTGATTGTGTATACTGATTGTTTTTGGTTATTTTGATAAAGTATGATAAACAAAATATCTGTGCCTATAATATCTTTAATTTATTTTCATGAAGTATGATAAAAAAGAATATCTGTGCTTGCAATATCCTAATTTATTTTCATAATGTATGATATAAAAATATATATGTTTATAATATCCTATTTTATTTTCATAATGATTGTTGATGAAATATATGTGCTTATAATAATATCTTAATTATTTTTATAAAGTTTGATATTAAATATATGTGCTGATATACTGATTTTTTGTTTGTTATTCCCATAAAATATTATTTTAAATACTTACTTTCTACTTACTATTCATTAAAAATTAATTGTGGACTTGGAGTACATTGATATCTCCCCCGATTTTACACTAATTAAACATGACTAGTCATGTTTATATAACAATTAACCTATTCAACCTATGCCAACCATCTTTCTTACCTTTTTATATATATTTTTTTTAAATGTTTGGCATGGGTTGAATGAACCATTTAACCAACCCGGGTAATTTTATATTTATTTGATTATCATGTAAGTATCTCCTTTGAATTAGACTCCGAGGGCAGGAACCTTGTAACTAAAATAAGACCATATCAATTTGCTCTTGAAGACGAAACACGCAATGTGGCAGTTTTGTTAAAAGAAGAATTCCTTCAGTTGGTCGACAAGCAGAAACAAAGGGATTCTACCTTTCTCACAAAATTTGTCTAATTGAACATAACATTTTGTATTTTTTCTTAATTGAAATGTATTTCTGTTATTGAATATATCATAACTAATCCTAATTTAAATTTATCCAAAGCTAACATTACAAGTGACTCGTGTCAATTTTGAGCTTAATTTAATACCCTTTTCAAGGTAAATTTAACACACTACAAAAGAGACGATCTTTCTTTCCTTCGTCAAGTTTCATTTGGTTCGTTTTGCACATTTTTGTCATCATGTTTCTGTCGTCAATGACCCGTAATCTCGCGATATTGAAAATGTTTCGTTTTCATATATTATGGTAAACTTTCACAAAATGTTATTACCACTATATAAGGTCTGTTTATTCTGGTCTATTAAATTTTAAAAATGTTCAATTTATATTAAATCTGTTGGAAATTATGATTTTTTGTCCTAAGGTTAATTTTCTTTAACCAATATATTCTACCCTCGTAGCTATTAGTCGGTTAACTACGAGCATTTGTTGACCCTGATATTGTACTCTCCATGTTTGTTGTTATTCATTTTTTTGCGAGATTGTGTAATCTTATTAACTGGAACCGAATCCGTGCAAGTTTTATCGTTTGTTTATACCTGTATTGCCGTTGGAGATCCAATTATCAAGATGGGAGAGTTGTGAACCCGATAACCGGTTTAACCCCACCCCATGTTGTGGCTGTCCCAAGCCACGACATAATTTTCTAACGATATATGTCGCAGTCTTTTTCGTGTTCAATAATTAGAGGTGGCTGTTCGCTTTGTTGTTAATGATGGAATTGTTGACCATCAGTCTTTAAAAATATTACACTCTTAAGTAATAAATAAAATATGAGATATTCTTAAAAAATTTCCGATTTGGTTGTAGTCACTAAAACGTGGACTTTTACCTCGATCATAAAACGATATCAAATTTCACTTCCTTTTCTCAAATTTCCACTCGTTGTATAGAAAACTTTTTTGTTTAATGTTTAAATGATGAATGTTGTTAAATTCAAATATCTAAATTCTAGATAAAATTCGTAAAATGATAAAAGAAAAGAAAGGAAAAAAATATCTATCCTGATTCTCGCTCATGTTACTGTGATATGAAATAAACATAATTTGTATTGAACGACAAAGCGTTATAACTGTGCGGGGAAGCTCTGAATTACGAATAAAAATTCGAAAATTTGAAAAAAAAAATCAGTTCAATTTGGCTTCATGATTCGACCCTTATTAAATCCACTTAATATATCTTGAACATTTGGCATAAATACCTTAATCCATTTGATTACATTATTTTAAATCGCCGTTGTTTTACCCAGATCACACCTTCATATTCAACAGAATGAAACGACCTAGGTCAAAACTTGAATGTGACCTTTTCTTTAATCTTATTTTGATTGGTTTCGAGATTCAAAAATATTTCTAATCAGAGAATTTCGGCTAAAAATCGTTTTGCAAACATAATCCTATATACGAGATCAAAGTGTTCTATTGAATAAAACTTAGCCCACGAAAATTCGGACGTACAATACTTGAAACCCATTTTATTCAGATTTTAGTGAATGTTATAAAAAAAAAAATGGATCAATTACCGGTATCTAATTTTTAGTACATTTGTATATTGTGTACATGATAAAATGATTTTGCGTGTCAATATTCATACAATCTTATGTTAACAGCAAGTTGCTTGTGTTGTATTGTTATTTAAATATGCCGACTATAAATAAAACTTATCTTATCTTATCTTAACAGCAAGTTGCGTGTGTCGCCCCTATATATATAATAGGTTCATTCAACCTATGCCAACATTTTAAAAAATATATATAAAAAGGTAAGAAAGATTGTTGGCATAGGTTGAATAGGTTAATTGTTATATAAACATGACTAGTCATGTTTAATTAGTGTAAAATCGGGGGAGATATCAATGTACTCCAAGTCCACAATTAATTTTTAATGAATAGTAAGTAGAAAGTAAGTATTTAAAATAATATTTTATGGGAATAGCAAACAAAAAATCAGTATATCAGCACATATATTTAATATCAAACTTTATAAAAATAATTAGGATATTATTATAAGCACATATATTTTAACATCAATCATTATGAAAATAAAATAGGATATTATAAACATGCTCTTTTCTGTTTTTTTTCAATCTAAGTTATGGCCATTCATTATGAGCAATATTAGTTACATTAAATGGCTCCATATACACTTGAATCTTCTCAAACTACAATTGACCATTTGAACAAACACTTTCCAACTATATACATAGTCAGCCAACAACACATCTTACTAGACCTATACCGCGGGTATAATAGATTCTGATTCATATTATGTGAACAAATCTTCTTGGACACAATTGCCAGAGGCATCGTGGCGGATCGAAAAGTGGGTGGAAACGTTAGAAGGTGGGTGCAAACTTCATGAGGTGACGGGAAAGTGGAGGGGTAAGCTTTAAAACTTTCAAAACTGAAAAGCAAAAAAAAAAAAGAAGGTCTTTCGGCTTCAAACACCCTTAATTTCGTGAAAATATTTGGCTGAATGCTACAAATTCAGCTTTTTCTAAATCTTTGCACACAAATGTGGGAGAGCAGAAACACTTTTTGAAAGGGGGTATGTGGCCCACTCCCTCCATTTTTTTGCCCCCTGCTCCTGCTTAGGTTAATATTTAAGCGACATTTGGCAAAAATAACCTGTCCTGGACATTACAGACATACAAATGTGGTAGATATACATTTGTAGTTTATTATTATTATACATGTAATATTATATATGGATAAGTGAGGTGAATCATGTAAAACGATTTATGGTAACTTTTTGCTCAAACTACTCTATACAACATTATGTGATAAAGTTTGTCCGTGATTTGCGACAGGTCGGTGGTTTTCTCCGGGTACTCCGGTTTCCTCTATCAATAAAACTGACCACCACGCGATATAACTGAAATAGTGTTGAAAGTGGCGTTAAACACCATCTTTATGTATATATATATATATATATTTTCTTAGAATAATCTACACTAGGTATTCAAGATAAAACAAATATGCAAGAGTATTTATATAAAAAAAACATATAATAGTCATAGTATATTACATTTTTATATTAATAGAAAAATCATTTAATAGTATTTTAATTGTATAACAAATAAAAGTATAAATTATACATGTATAGGACGCGTTATAGTCACATGCAGTAATGCTTCATCGATAATTGTTGGTAGTCAAACTCATATTCATGAACATTGAAACGCCTATATATGTTAAAACATCCGTAAAACGATTTGCTAGTTTTTTTGTTTTTTTTTGTGTTTTTTTTTAATATTCACTCAAACATGTCATATGACCAGAGTCAAATGATATTGAATTAATCACATGTTAAGAATGTGTTTTTAAGATGTTTCAATAAAAAAAAATGCGTGTAATCTTTCATATATAATCGTCGTAGAAAGAAATTTACAATATTACCTGTTTGGTGTTAAATTGTTTTTTCCTAATAATCAATCATATATATTGATAATACACTGTACTTTTGATTGATTGATTGAGCCGTTTGATATCACAGGAAACGAAAAACAAAAATATAATAAACATTCTCTCCATCTACATCATGTGAAAAAAAAGGGTTATATTATAAAGCAGTCGTTAAAACTTAGGAGAGTGGACCTTTGAACTTAGTAAGAATATATGTTTTGTCACAAATCATTATTGATGGCAAAGATTGTTTGTTAGTTTAAACTTTCAGCTACATGTATATGCATGACAAGACTAAGTTACAAGCATTATATTGGTAACATTGACACGGGTACCGTACTACGATCGTAAATTTAGACTAACACGGGACAAGGGACCAATAAATCGGGATATTTCCCCTTGCAACGAACCAGCAAAGACCACTCCCACCTGTTACTGTTAAAAGTTGTGTTTTACGTATGCAAAGATGTGGCATTTATCTGTATTATCATTTAGTACAAATTTACCCCAAAGGGGTTGAAGACATGTTATAAGACATGTTATAAACAGAATAAGCAGGTCATAATATGGACATTATATTTACAATATACATGTAAATAAAACTGACCGCCACGATATAACTGAAATATTTTTGAAAGTGGCGTTAAATACCATACCCCCTATTTACAAAGTAGAGGTACTCGTCTACGTCTCGTCCCAATGGCAAGACGAATATTTGATTACTTCCTATAACCAGTAGACGTCCCTTCCCGATGGGATATTCTCAGCATCATGTCTAATGTGGACATGAACAATCTGTCAAAAATATACAAGTGGGCCTATGCTAAAGCTTTTTAATGTTCGTTCATTACACTCTGTCCCATTTGAAACCGATGTTTGCAGGAATAATCTGTGGATAGTCATCTACAAATTACTAGTATGATCCATTTTGTCTCGCACCATATATCTTATTGGTTGAAATACATGGAAATAATAAACCGTTCCAAAACCACTAGACCATTTGAACAATATGCATGTAATTAATCCGACAGTATTGGTCCCCATATCGAGGTATCAAATTTCTTGATTGGTCGTCTGAAATATATATGCAAATTTATTTTCCCGAAACACGATACAGCTTGGCCATTGTACTGATCGTTATATTACATTAATAAACTATAGAGAATTTTCAAACAAAAATCTCATTCAAGTCGATCCAATATGGCTGTCATCTGGGAATAGTGGGGGTTCTGTTTGGCTGCAATTCGACAACGACGTACTAACAGAAAATTTCAGAGCTATTTCAAGGATTTTTCATAATGAATGATCTATGGGTGTTCCTAAAAAAGGAAGCAGTAATTATTTCGTTCTCCATCTGATATCCAATATGTCGGCCAAGATGCATTAATATCAAAGAATGATATATGAGTGATACTTCTTTGAGGATTGTCGTACATATTGTTGAAGTATATTTCGGGTAATTGCGATTTGAACTCATTCCCTTAAAACTAAAAAAGCAACATACAAAAGTAAACACTGAACCGAGTACAGTCGCCATGTTGTTTGCCTGGATATTATGTCAACGAAATAAATACTTAGATGAAATAAAGTATTCAATTCAGTACATAACATCATCAGTGTAATCGTGAAATATACATAGTCCTTAAAAAACACACAAAATATCGCAAGTTTAGGTTTCGTTTATGGTGTGTAATGCCACTTTCAACAAGAAAACCACCGACCTGTCGCAAGTCACCGACAAGCTTTATCACATAATGTTGTATTGAATACGCCTCGCCTGAGCGGGTTTCAAACTCACAACATTAGTGGTGATAGGCACTGATTCAAAAAAAAATCACCGTTGCTAAGGACAAACTTTATATCCTCATTGATACTGGAAATATCTCATATGACTAGTAATATAGCATGGTCTTGTTTTCATGTTAGTTTTGTCGCTGATCTGCACGACAGTACATGTTCAACAGCAGTGTTACATGTATTTAGTGTATCAATATGGTAGCCTTTGTGAGACTACACACATCACCTTCTAAACACGGTCGTAATCAATTACAACAGTTAGTTAAATGAATTACATCTGATTTTTCAGGTGTTTAGGGTCTAGAGCTACTAAAGAAGCCAAATATTGAAATACATGTACGTACTAATTTCTGGAGCACTAAATTATTATAGGTATATTTTACATTGATTTGAAACGTATGTTCGGTAAAATACATTTTTTAATTATCTTTGAGAGAGAATACTTCTTGGAAGTAACCGTGCGTTTTTCCACAATAACTGCAATATTGTTGAAAGTGGCGTTAAACACCATAACCCCCTCTCAATCACTGAAAAAATATCGTCTGACACATTCCTGCAGCACAAAAAAATTATATGTGCGCAATATCAGATGATGCTAACAGCCGGTCGCTTCAGGTGACCATTATATACCGAGGGGGTCATTTCACTTAATGTATAATAGCGGTCTATGCAAACTCGCCCAAGAACAGAATCTCGTTGACGATCATGATTTGTTCATGCATGTATTCCTAGGAATTTCAAGACTTTAAAATAAAAAAAACATTTACTATTGACAACCTCTAATTGACTACTTCCCTGTATTTGTTTTAGTCTGCAATTATACGACTTGTATACATGTACACACCACCAAGGGCCTACGTTTAGCTTGAATTTTTTTCATTTATTTATTTTTTTGTATTTTCAACTATTTTTAGTTTATTTAGAAAAATGATTATGTAAAATTCACTTAGACTTCTAAATTGGTTGTTGATCATCACTCATATTTACATTGTATCCAAGAAGGCCATCATTTCATCATATAACATATATTTCCGGTCTTTAAGGTCCAAACTTTCTAGACATTCTGCTGCACAGAAAATAAAGCATTTACGAAAGTTTATCAGTGGTTTTATCGGATCTCAAATCCTAAATTTTGAGATAAGCATCAGACGGGAAATGGGAGGAACATTGGTAGTTGCCGAAAGTGGGTGGGGAGGGGGTTTCAAACTTTCAAAACTGACGAGCAAAAAAAGTCATTTGGGTTCCAATACACCTTTTTACCTCTTAATTTATTGATATTTTTTGGCGTGCATGCAAAAACTTCAGCTACTTCTAAATTTCTGTCACAAAAGTGTATGTGTTCATTTGTGGTTGTGGTTGTGGTTGTGGTTGTGGTTGTGGGGGGGGGGGGGGGGGGGGGGGGGGGGGGAGTGGGGAGGGGGGGGGGGGTGTCCTCCTACGTGAAACATTCAATATCACATAATTTGTCCATATGTACTCAGGGGCGGATTTAGAGGGGGTGTGCGGGGCGTGCGCCCCCCTAAAATTCGCAAAGCATATGTTATACAACGTTAATTAAGTAGTTCAACAAACAACTTTTTCATGAATGGTTAACTCGTGACCTGTAGTAAAATATTCCTACACGTTGTAAATACACGTTGGGTGTGTTCGTTGATTCATACATGGATTCGCCGACAATTTCCGCTTTTGTTTGTCTATAAAAAAGAACGGTCGAATCATATGTTTTCAATGAATGAATCAAACGACGAAAAGAAAAGCTCCATCCGGACGGGCAGTATTAACTAGAACCACCCGAAAGGACAAGCACCGAAAGTAGACAAATTAGTGAAATGAGGAATGCGTTAAAACTAAACCAATAGTTCTTTGAAGGGTTAAAATATCGTGATCGATCAGTCATGAGTTGAACAATTCGCATCACGGTTGTTCAAAAAAAGTTTTACTTTAGGTTCTTATAATCTGACAAAAATATACTGTTAACAATTATCCGACAAAATTAAGACCCAAAATCAAGTTTTTTGGTCTGATAAAAATGGTGTGGTTGGTTCAAAATTGTCGTTCAAATAAATGTCTGTAATTCCTAAAATCCCCAGAACTTCAGGGGGGGCATGGCCCCCCTGGGCCCCCTACCAGGGTTCTACCCTGGACCAGCTGGGGATCTTAAGCGGTCCCCAGACCCCTCGCCTACTCACGCCCCCTAACCATAAATCCTGGATCCGCCCCTGGTATATCGTTTTATCTATAGATACAATTGCAGGGGCGGATCCAGGGGGCGCACCCGGCGCGGCCCCCCCCCCCCTAAAATTGGGAAAAAATAAGATTTGTTGGCATAAAATCGTGATTTTTCACACGAAAGACCCCAAAAATTTTCGTGGCTCCCTCCGCAATTGGAAAAAATAAGATTTTTTTGCGTAAAATCATGATTTTTCACACAAAATACCCCCAAAAAAATTTCCCGCCTCCCTCCGCTCGGCGCAATTTTTTTAATTGCGCCCCCCCCCCCCCCCCCCCCTTAATTGAAATCCTGGATCCGCCCCTGGTACTAGTATTGGAAGTCTGTCAAATGGACTCGAGATTGTGTTTTCACCCCAAGATTGGCTGAATATTGTTTAACATCCAGCGAGCAGTATTGCGGCTATATTCATGACAACAACGAGTTCAATCTATATAAACGTCTGAAATGGTTTGTAATTACTTGACAACTCCAAGTACACAAAACAAAGGGATAAAGAATTACACACTTTGTTGAATGACATGGAAATGAAGGAAGGGATAGATCAACCGGGTCAACGATATTTGACTGACAAATTATGGAGAGCTTGGTAAAACCGAAAAAAAATAAGTGGGTTTGAGTACTGTGAGTCTTCACTAATAAACATAATATGTTTTTATTTGTAAATTGTTCGGATGTGTTAAGATTTGTTTTAATATTAATCTATGCGTAATGAATTTATAAAATATATATACAAGTGAAAAGGTTTTATTTCTGAACTTAACTTACTTAAATTAATTATACACAAGGCCATAAAAATGTAAGAACCCCCGATGTGACCATTTCCTGTGTTATTGTATAGGTAGATACTGTCAATCCAAACTTTTTTTTAATAACAAAATTCGACCATTAAAAATAAAACTTTCTTAAAATAATACATATGCGTGCAATTAATTTTAACAAATAAAATATGGTTTTACATTAGAATATTCATAATAAGACTTGCTTTTCACAATATAAAATGAATTTCTACACACTTTACATGTGTTTTTCCTCTTTCACCTTAATGCTGCGTGTTTAGCGAAGAAGCAACAAATACCAATTGTTTATAGTCTTTGGTTTTACCCGATCGAGACTAGAACCCATTATCTACCGCACTCGATGCGAGCACGCCAACCATTGTATCACCTATGCGGTTGAAATTTACATGGGTATTGAAATAAAAAAATAATATTTGTAATAAAAGAAAAAAATATTTATACAAGGGAAGTATAGGATAATAAGTCTTTAAAAATTAACATCAAATATTAATAAATTAATTTTAAATCTATATTCCAATATCTGTCGACAATAATAACAGCAAATACCCCGTGATTGTTTTGTACTGCACTCCTTTTGATTCAAAGTTTTCTTGTTTTATATTACTGTGCTACATGTACACTTTTATAGAAAAGCTGCCGGCGAACGAAACCTTTTCAAGTACACATACACACACACATATATACATAAACTCCATTCGCCATACACTGCCTTGAGTGGAGTTCCTGGGAAGGGTAATATCAAACCGACTCTTCAGGGTACAATTTATAAAGTACTTAATGAAGGACGAGTTTGATAATATCTCGGCATGTAAGCATGACATGACGGAGCTTTTAGCTTGACAGTCTTGTGCTGATGGCTTTCCCATTGCACGGATCTTAACGCTCATACAAGAATGGAGTGCCCTAACCATCCTGGAAAAATTTCGTTGCAACGGAACAATTATCGTTTGTTGATATCATCAAAATTATATTCATTTCACACAAAAAAGATACGTCTGTTTTTGTATAATTATCAATAATAATAGTTTGTCAGTTTGATATGATATCGACAATTAAAAAAAGAGAAAATACTTTTATACTAGCAATAATCATATGGTTTCACCGTCCCGTTCTGCCATATAATTAAGAAATAAATCATGGAAACTAGAATGTGTTGGGAGTTTTAACATAGTTGGCGGATATTATTTAGTATTTTATCCCGAGCCAGAAGCGAGGGATAAAATTTACTAATATCCGCCAATCCATGTTAAAACTCAAAACACATTCTGGCTTCCATGATTTATTTCGATTCTGATATGTCCAAGAGTACAAATACGGTAGTATACTTTGATTGGAAGACGGTAATTTATATTTACGCTTGCGGAAAATGTCGCACACAATTTATGCTGCTAATGGAAAAGTCAGTCACATTCACCGGCGCATGTGCTAATGAGATTATACCGAATGTTAACAAATAAAGGTAATAACAAAATTACCGAACTCCGAACAATCTTACAAAACGAAAGAAGGAGGTCATGTTAGAATAAAAGACAATCAAGAACTGGACAAGTGTGTAGCCATATGATTTTTATTTCATTTTTTGTGAAAACAAATTTGGCGTCTCAAAGGTTGCTAAATGACTGTAAAAGTAGCGGCAAAGCAGTTGTGCACTCAACAGGTGAAAAATTCGAAATACCGCTACCACAAAACCTTGCATGTAAACCAAACCAGAGAAAGAGACCACGTACAAACAGAACACAGCCAAGATATTGACACTTTTTATATAGTTCATTATTCATGTTATTGTCTTGTATTTTATATGTACAAACAATGATATAAATCCTTGGTACAAATTAAATATATTCATCATTAATATATGTAGCTATTTGTTATAAAAATAATCAGTATTGGAAGAAGAGCGGAAAAACAAAACAAAAACACAAGGATTCCAAAAAAACATAACATTTTCATATCTACACATTTAAATATAACAGGTATATAAATAATACAAAAGACAGATATACATGTACTTATGGATTTTCAAATACACAGTATATTTAATGTATATTCAGGTGTCACGCTTGAGTTCGTCTGGATTAACGACGCGTGCCAAGGATAACAGACAAAATGATTATTTAATCAAAAACTGCACATAGTATTACTATGAAAATTTAAAATTGGGTTTAATTTCTACATTTTTATGCATTGCAGTGTATTTGGTGTTAGTAAAACATCTCCTTCATGTCCTTATCGGCATTATTTAGAGTCTTAGTGCACTAAGACGATCTTAGCGGTGTTTAGACGTTCCCATAAAATATTCCTTATTATGCCGGTTCAAGCTCCATTTCATGTGTTATAGTATTTCTATTTCGGTTATATGGGATTTTCCTTTATAGTTCAATATTTTTATTTAGAATAAAACCGGTTTGTTAATTCTTTAAGGTCTGTTTGATTTGGAAATTAAAAATGCACGGGAAAGTGTTTGGCGGCAATACGGACGGGTTGTCACTGAGATATATCGAGACGCTCTCTAACCCGAAAAATCCAGTCGTTATATTACGCTCCCGCTGGTCGTTACATTAACTGGAGGCTATCGGCCGATAGAGGGCGCTGAATTATTCGAGTTAGACGCTCTCAGTAACTTAAAGTGTTGGTACTTGTAATATACAATGTGTCAATAGTGTGAGTGGGTGGAGCTTACTGCACGTGTCTTATGTTTTATCTCTATGTTGCATGCACTATGTAAAGTGAACTTAGATTAGATTATAGTATAGAAATGAAAGGTTGTCTGGTTTAATTATATAGCGTTCCCCGTGTCCTGTACAAATATTACATTGGCGACGTATGATGGGAAATATGTGATTAAATTCAATACATCAAAACCAAACTGGATTAAATTCCGTATATTTTTTTGTGGTAAAGGACTAAATTCCAAAACAATGTCTGGACATTTAGATATCCATGCACCAGGTCCCTTTAAATTTATTAGGGAAAACACAAACGTATCAAAATCGTTGAAACAATATGTGAAGAGATTTGAATATTATCTCAAATCAAACGGGTATCAATAAAGACGACCAAAAGAAAGCTCTTCTGTTACGTGTATCTGGGAACGAAGTACAGGACATTTATGAAACTCTTCCGAAACATGCATGGCACGAAATATGATGATGTAGTTGAAATGCTAACCAACTACTTCAAACCAAAGAAAAATATTTCTTATGAAAGACATTTGTTTAGAAAAACAAAACAAGGAGAAACAGAAACCATTGACAATTTTATTGTTAGACTATCGAAATTAGCAGTGTCATGTGAATTTGCAGGAGACCAGAAAAATGACATGATTCGAGATCAAATTGTTGATGCGTGTAAATCTACAGAACTGAGGAGAAAATTTCTTGCCGCTCAGGATTTAACATTGGAAAAAGTACAAAAAATTGGAAGAACGTACGAGCTAGCTGTAATGCACTAAAACAAAAATGGAACAACCAAATGAAGGGAATTCTAAAATGAAACAAAAAGTAAATTACAGAAGAAAGGCAGACAACAATTTAAAGCAAGAGGAGCGCCAAAATCAGTAGTTCAGAAATTTAATCCACCGAATATAGCAGCTCGATTCTCTCGTGAAACCGCACTTTGCTACCGATGCGGCCGAGCTGGGTATTATGGAAGAAATTGTAGAATTTCCAGGGATATTGTATGCAGAAAATGTGGCAGAACAGGACATTTTGCTAAAATGTGTAAAACAAAACAACAGAATAAAGTCAATACAATTATACAAGCAGAGGAATATAGTGACGAGGAAGTATTTACTCTCACCGGGAAGGAAAGTGCGCATATCACAATAGAGATCGAAAGTAAAGTTGTAAATATTCTAATAGATTCAGGTTCATCAATAAATGCCATGGACAAACACACATTCGATTCGTTGAATTCTTCACAAGTTGTCAAGAAAACTACTACAACTATTTATCCATATGGCAGTAAGATACCTCTCAAATTAATTGGTAAATCAACCTTGAATGCACGTTTAAATGATAAGCTGTGGGAAATAGAATTTCATATTATCGCTGGAACTGGAAAACCATTAATTGGCCATAAAACCGCCACTGATTTAGGATTATATCATATTGGAATGTTAAATACTTTAGATGTAAACACAGACAGTATCATCAGTTCATTCAAGGACAGATTTACAGGGCTAGGAAAACTTAAAGATTTCCAATTAAATTTACACATTGACGAATCAGTTCAATTCCGTAGCCCAACCGGTTCGCAAAATACCATTCAAAATGAGAAAACAAGTGGAGGAACAAATAAAACAACTTGAAGAAATGGATGTAGTTGAAAAGGTCGAAGGTCCGACTCCATGGGTTAGCCCGTTAGTCGTAGTTCCTAAACCTTCTGGAAATGTTCGTTTGTGCGTAGATATGCGACAAGCAAACAAAGCAGTACACAGAGAACGCTTCCCTATTCCAAATGTTGAAGATACATTATACCAAATGAACGGAGCTACCGTATTTTCAAAATTAGATTTGACCCAATCGTTCCATCAGATCGAACTTGAAGAGAGTTCTCGTTACATCACAACATTTGTTTGTCACAAAGGTCTTTACCGCTACAAAAGATTAATGTTCAGAATAAATTCAGCTCCCGAGCTACATCAAAGAATCATACAACAAACAATTCTCAAGACATCCCATAGTGTAAGAACTTTGTGGACGATATCATTATTTACGCTAAGAACCAACAAGACCATGACAAAACTTTACATGCACTGTTAAGCAGGTTTCGTCAGAAAAATCTCACGTTAAATCGAAACAAATGCGCATTCAACAAGTCAGAACTGAAATTTATGGGACATACATTGTCGAAAGATGGAGTGAAACCGAATGATAGCAAAATAAAGGCAGTGCAAGAATTTCAAAGACCAACTACGCCCGCCGAGGTTCGAAGCTTTCTAGGCTTAGTAAATTTTTGCGCAAAGTGTATACCGAATTTCACCACAATCGCCGAGCCATTACGAAAGCTCACAAGAACAGAAATTAAATGGAACTGGAGTTCAGAGCAACAAGATACATTCGAAAAATTAAAACAATCATTAATAAGTGCAGAAGTTATGTCGTACTACAATCAAAATGCAGAAACAAACATAATAGTTGATGCAAGTCCGTATGGATTAGGTGCTATATTGACTCAAAAACAAAAATGTGTTGAATTTCGACCAGTGGCATTTGCTAGTAGAACACTAACTCCCGTGGAAAGAAGATATTAGCAAACAGAGCGTGAAGATTTAGGTGTGTATTGGGGAATTAACCGATTTCATGTTTACTTATATGGAATGAAATTTGATGTTTTCACAGATCACAAACCGTTAGATAGAATATTTATAGCCGCACATGTAGCTCCAGCACGAATTCAGAAATGGGTATTGAATCTACAATCTTATAAATTCACTGTTATGTACCAACCGGGACATTTGAACGCAGCGGATATATTGTCCAGATCTCCACAACCTTCAACCGACAACAATCAAGAAACTGAGGATCATATAAACTATATTGCAAGTAATGCCGTCCCAAAAGCTATGACTTTAAATGAAATAGAAACTGTTTCGCAAACGGACAGTTGTCTGAAAAAAGTCCGAGATTGTCTCACTCGAAGCAAATGGTCAAAACAAGGAAGCATGAAACAATATTATCTTGTAAAAAAAACGAGTCAAGTGTGAAAAATTCAATCATCTTAAAAGGAACGAAACTAGTAATTCCAAAATGTTTGCAGCCGCGAATTTTGAAATTAGCACATGAAAGTCATCAGGGTGTTGCTAAAATAAAACGGTTACTTCGTGAAAAGGTATGGGGGCCTGGAATTGATAACGATGTCGAAACAATGATTCAAAATTGTCATGCGTGCCAGTTATTATCTAATCAGTCTCTCACTCCGCCTGTCAATATGTCCAAATTACCAGATGGACCGTGGAAAAAATTAGCAATAGACCTTAGTGGACCTTACGCAAATGGAAATTATTTACTAGTGCTTATTGATTACTATTCTTGTTTTCCAGAAGTGGAAATTATTCGTTTTATCAAAAGCTCTACAATCATCAACAAACTTCGGAAAATATTTTCAGTTCATGGATTTTGCTCAGAATTAGTCACCGACAATGGAAGTAATTTTGTATCGGATGAGTTCAAATGTTATCTGGCTGAAAATGGAATTAAGCATACCCGTGTAACACCTTACTGGGCACGAGCAAATGGATTGGTGGACATTTTTTAATAAAAGTCTGAAAAAAGCCATTCGTGTAGCTACAATTGAAAGAAAAAACTGGAAAGAAGAATTGTATAACTTTCTATTAAATTATCGTGCGACACCGCATACCACAACTGGATGTACACCGTCAGAGCTTCTATTTAACAGAATTATTAAAACGAAGCTGCCGCAAGTGATTAAGTCACGAGTACCGAGAAGTCTTAAGACAAGAGATCCACAGAGAAAAATTCAATGTAAACGATACGCGGACAAAAACAAAAGTGCTATGGTAAATAAATTTCGTGGAGGTCAAAATGTACTTCTAGCAAAGCGTGAAGGAAATAAGATGTCAAGTGTTTTCGAAAACAAACTCTACAAAGTAATTAGACTGAAAGGAAGTAATCTGTTAGTGAAATCTGAGAATGGACAAACTTTCTACCGAAAGGTTTCTCACGTGCGACCTTATTATGGAACTTTTCCTAGACGTGAGAACAACAATCAACACAATCCAGATGTGCACCTTCGTCATCATAGAGAAAAGGAAACTGCCAAAGAGGTTCAGTGACTTTATTGTTTAAAGCGCTGTGCCGTCTGATTTATACATGGATTTGCCTTTGTTGTGTGATAAGGAGAAAGACTTGTGTGTTTATGAAATATAAATCAAGTTTAAGTATTTTGATAAGAATCATAAGATACTGTTAGAGACATTTTAGAGTAATGATTTGACCGTTTTGTGTTTTTCATTACTTTCTCAGTGTGCTATCTTTAGAATGACTTTAAAGTAAAGAACAGTATTAATCTGTTTAATGTTAAAGATAATGCTATTCAATCTAAAACAAGGAAGGGGTGTAATATACAATGTGTCAATAATGTGAGTGGGTGGAGCTTCCTCCACGTGTCTTATGTTTTATTTCTATGAGGATGCATGCACTCTGTAAGTGAACTTAGATTAGATTATAGTATAGAAATGAAAGGTTGTCTGGTTTAATTATATAGCGTTCCCCGTGTCCTGTACAAATATTACAGTACTGTAATATACAACGTGTCAATAGTGTGAGTGGGTGGATCTTACTCCACGTGTCTTATGTTTTACCTCTTTATGTTCCATGCACTCTGTAAAGTAAACTTAGATTAGATTATAGTATAGAAATGAAAGGTTGTCTGGTTTAATTATATAGCGTTCCCCGTGTCCTGTACAAATATTACATTGGCGACGCATGATGGGAAATATGTGATTAAATTCGATACATAACCCAAACTGGATTAAATTCCGTAGATTTTTTTGTGGTAAAGGATTAAATTCCAAAACAATGGCTGGAAATTTAGATATACATGCACCAGGTCCCTTTAAAGTTATTAGAGAACACACGAACTTATCAAGATCGTGGGAACAATATGTGAAGAGATTTGAATATTATCTCAAAGCAACGGGCATCAATAAAGACGACCAAAAGAAAGCTCTTCTGTTACGTGTATCTGGGAACGAAGTACAGGACATTTATGAAACTCTTCCGAAACATGCATGGCACGAAATATGATGATGTAGTTGAAACGCTAACTAACTACTTCAAACCAAAGAAAAACATTTCTTATGAAAGACATTTGTTTAGAAAAACAAAACAAGGTGAAACAGAAACCATTGACAATTTTATTGTTAGACTATCGAAATTAGCAGTGTCACGTGAATTTGCAGGAGACCAGAAAAATGACATGATGCGAGATCAAATTGTTGATGCGTGTAGATCTACAGAACTGAGGAGAAAATTTCTTGCCGCTCAGGATTTAACATTGGAAAAAGTACAAAAAATTGGAAGAACGTACGAACTAGCTGTAATGCACTCAGAAAAAAATGGAACATCCAAATGAAGGGAATTCTGAAAATGAAACAAAAAGTAAATTACAGAAGAAAGCCAGACAACAATTTAAACCAAGAGGAGCGCCAAATCCGTAGTTCAGAAATTTTATCCACTGAATGCTGCAGCTAGATTCTCTCGTGAGAAACTGCACTTTGCTACCGATGCGGCCGAGCTGGGTATTGTGGAGGAGATTGTCGAATTTCCAGGGATATTGTATGCAGTAAATGTGGCAGAACAGAACTTTTGCTAAAATGTGTAAAACAAAACAACAGAATAAAGTCAATACAATTATACAAGCAGAGGACTATAGTGACGAGGAAGTATTTACTCTCACCGGGAAGGAACGTGCGCATATTACAATAGAGATCGAAGGTAAAGTTGTAAACATTCTAATAGATTCAGATTCATCAATGAATGCCATGGACAAACACACATTCGATTCGTTGAATTATTTACAAGTTGTCAAGAAAACTTCTACAACTATTTATCCATATGGCAGTAAGACACCTCTAAAATTAATAGGTAAATCAACATTGAAAGCACGTGTAAATGACAAGCTGTGGGAAATGGAATTTCATATTATCGCTGGCACTGGAAAACCATTAATTGGCCATAAAACCGCCACTGATTTAGGATTATTCCATATCGGAATGTTACATACTTCAGATGTAAACACAGACAGTATCATCAGTTCATTCAAGGACAGATTTACAGGGTTAGGAAAACTTAAAGATTTCCAATTAAATTTACACATTGACGAATCAGTTCAATTCCGTAGCCCAATCGGTTCGCAAAATACCATTCAAAATGAGAAAACAAGTAGAGGAACAAATAAAACAACTTGAAGAAATGGATGTAGTTGAAAAGGTCGAAGGTCCGACTCCATGGGTTAGCCCGTTAGTCGTAGTTCCTAAACCTTCTGGAAATGTTCGTTTGTGCGTAGATATGCGACAAGCAAACAAAGCAGTACACAGAGAACGCTTCCCTATTCCAAATATTGAAGATACATTATACCAAATGAACGGAGATACCGTATTTTCAAAATTAGATTTGACCCAATCGTTCCATCAGATCGAACTTGAAGAGAGTTCTCGTTACATCACAACATTTGTTTGTCACAAAGGTCTTTACCGCTACAAAAGATTAAAGTTCGGAATAAATTCAGCTCCCGAGCTACATCAAAGAATCATACAACAAACAATTCTCAAGACATCCCATAGTGTAAGAACTTTGTGGACGATATCATTATTTACGCTAAGAACCAACAAGACCATGACAAAACTTTACATGCACTGTTAAGCAGGTTTCGTCAGAAAAATCTCACGTTAAATCGAAACAAATGCGCATTCAACAAGTCAGAACTGAAATTTATGGGACATACATTGTCGAAAGATGGAGTGAAACCGGATGATAGCAAAATAAAGGCAGTGCAAGAATTTCAAAGACCAACTACGCCCGCCGAGGTTCGAAGCTTTCTAGGCTTAGTAAATTTTTGCGCAAAGTATATACCGAATTTCGCCACAATCGCCGAACCATTACGAAAGCTCACAAGAAAAGAAATTAAATGGAACTCGTGTTCAGAGCAACAAGAAGCGTTCGAAAAATTAAAACAATCATTAATAAGTGCAGAAGTTATGTCGTACTACAATCAAAATGCAGAAACAAACATAAACATAATAGTTGATGCGAGTCCGTATGGATTAGGTGCTATATTGACTCAAAAACAAAAAAGTTTTGAATTTCGACCAGTGGCATATGCTAGTAGATCACTAACTCCCGTGAAGCTTTAGGTGTGTATTGGGGAATTAACCGATTTCATGTTTACTTATATTGCATGGAATTTGATGTTTTCACAGATCAGAAACCGTTAGATAGAATATTTATAGCCGCACATGAAGCTCCAGCACGAATTCAGAAATGGGTATTGAATCTAAAATAAAACTATCTTAAAATAATACATATGTGTGCAATTAATTTTAATAAATAAAATATAGCTTTATATTAGAATATTCATATTGAAATTGGAGCCGATGAAAAGTTCAGTTTCCAAGCAAATTTCAAATTCAATAATGGCTCATGGACTATTTACATAATAAATTTAGTTGTATTAATACATAATATTGCTTCAGTATTCAAAGAAAATAAAATATTAATAAAACTTTTCCTTATTTTAATTTTTAATAGAACAGAAGGACCGGGGAAATATAGATAACTGATACCTGACGATTTACATGCACTTAACAAAATGGTTTCGTTTAATCCATTTTAATGATCTTTTTGAAAGTTGACATTCTTTTTTTTTCTCCGTTTCTTGAAATAGTGAGTTTGGCAACGGACTTTTTGGATTGCAAATATATGACACCATGTCATAAAATGGAAACGTGAAAGGAAAAGAATTCGCATGTGTGTTTAGAACTATTTTCACGGAATAATTCAATATATAGTATACCGTTATTTGGTTTTTTTTTTCTTGTTTTTTTTTTTAGAAATATTCCTAGATAAGAAAAATTCGTAAACACCGACATTTTCAACATGTACATATATTATTTTTTTTAATAAAAATATTTCGGGTGGGTTATTATCGTTCTGAAAAAGGATAGGGTTGTACAGTAAAAGAAAAGGGCGAAGGTCCCGATGGTTTTCAAGTTCTTTTGATATGACCCACAGTGCACGTTATCGATTGAAGACCTGTAATTTTTATGATTTTGTATAAATTCAATTTGTTGCTTAAGCAATAAATTAAAAAAATATCAGTCAGAAAGACAAATAATATGACAGTGCATACGGAAGCATGACAACTCGTACACAACATGGGAATGAGTAAACAAACTAGAAAATTCAGTTGTTCTTATTCCATTATCTCTGATTTCGAGTCAAACAAACATAATAATGTGAACATTGACTGCGTCACTCGCACTTTCGTAAAGAGAACCGAGTGATGTGTATTACCGAGGGACAGCCAGGCATCTAGATACGGCTTTAATGACTATCGAGGTCAGTCATCAGGTGCAGTTTAATAAATGATATACTCTTTACAATGGGAGAATTTATAAATCAGGAGAACAAAAGCAAGACCAACACTGCTATATAAGATTAATTAGGGGTTATTAGAAGTTCCACCAGATTTTAAAACTCAGTCAGGCAGGCGTACTGAAGTGGAGAAGGCACATACATTTATGCTAATTTCTTCAAATAAACACGTATACAAACATGCTTTGCTCCTACTATTTCTGATTGGAACAAATTGCCAGAAACAATAGCTCTATCACTAGACATTGAATCCTTAAAAATCCCTTTACCAGTAATCGTTGAATGACAATAATTAAATATAGCTAATAAGGAAACAAGAACGATCTCCTATTGTACATTATGCTGCTTAAACATCCATATTAATCAGTCTATTAGCGGTCAACTTGATTTTTTTGATGAATTAGTAAAACCCATATATTAGGTGTCTTTAACCTATGCCAACATATTGAAATATCATATTTAAGGTATGCCAACAAACATTATATTACAGGTGTTTATATAGCAATTAATGACATTTACAGGTAAGTAAATTTGGAAATGCAGGTCTCAAAAGTGAAATGTATTATTTAAAAAATATAAGAATAAGTCTGTTAAAATTTAATAACTTGAAAAAAAAATAATTAAACTTTTGTAAAAATTTATATGTAAAATAAAAATCTGGTAAAATTCCACAAAAATCTGTAAATAAAAAAGATGAAAATATAATTTTTTTTAATAATTTAAATAAACAATTATTAAAAAAACAAAAACAAAAAACAATCTAAAGATATAAGAATAAGTCTGTTAAAATTTAATAACTTGAAAAAAAAATATTTAAACTTTTGTAAAAAATTATATATAAAATAAAAATCTGGTAAAATTCCACAAAAATCTGTAAATAAAAAAGATGAAAATATAAAATTTTAGAATAATATTAAATAAACAATCTTTCTAAAACGTATGAATTTAAAATATTATATGATACTCATGCAATTAAGCAATTTTCTTAAAATCTAAATTCAAATGTTTTTGATAATATTTATTTATAAATTTAGAATTATCATAATTTCTATGATTTCGAAATCGAACATTCTTATCCAAAATCTAAGACAATTGTATTTTTAGCAATTTGTAATGTGATTGTGTATACTGATTGTTTTTGGTTATTTTGATAAAGAATGATAAAAAAAATATCTGTGCCTATAATATCTTTAATTTATTTTCATGAAGTATGATTAAAAAAAATATCTGTGCTTGTAATATCCTAATTTATTTTCATGATGTATGATATAAAAATATATATGTTTATAATATCCTATTTTATTTTCATGATGATTGATGTTAAAGTATATGGGCTTATAATAATATCCTAATTATTTTTTATAAAGTTTGATATTAAATATATGTGATGATATACTGATTTTTTGTTTGTTATTTCCATAAAATATGATTTTAAATACTTACTTTATTCATTAAAAATTAATTGTGGACTTGGAGTACATTGACATCTCCCCCGATTTTACACGAATTAAGCATGACTAGTCATGTTTATATAACAATTAACCTATTCAACCTATGCCAACAATCTTTCTTACCTTTTTATATCTATTTTTTAAAATGTTGGCATAGGTTGAATGAACCTATCAGATTACCTCTTATTATTAATACCGTAGTTTGCGTTTTGGTACATACGTACTATAGTTGTGTGATTCAAAAAAAAAAAAAAATACAGTGATTCAAAAACATTCCTTAATATAACTGACCTTTCTTATTTAAAAAAAAAATCTTAATTTTAACTTGACCGTTCTTAATTTAAACAAAAATTCTTTATTTAACAAGGTTTTTCTTAATTATTAAGATTGGAGTAGGAAATTAAGAAAACATTCTTCTAGTGCAGGTAGTCATAAATCTAACTACCATACGATCACGGCCACGACGGCCCCTACTAAATTAATACAAAATAAACCGTTTTAAAAGTCAAACTTTTCTCGATTTATTTCCTGAAAACATTCCTGTATCATCCATGTTATGAGACGATTCGCTTCTCTTACCACTGCGCAGACGTACAATTGTTATTGGTTTAGAAAATGGGAAAATGGCGACGGATAACAAAATACTCTCAATAATTTTTTATGGATTCGGCAAGAAAAATGGAACAGAAGAGAAGTTCTGTCAAGGTATACTAACATAAGAATCAACAAAATGATCCAGTATGAATGTCGAGTGGAGTTAAAGGACGATCTTAGGCTTTCAAGATCAAGAGTTATAGAAAATATAACCTCTATCCAAATCCGTTATATTTTAGCATGCAATCGTTGTCAAACAGATATTAATACATAGATTCATATTCCTACAAAAAAGGGATAGAGTTTATAAAATGTTTGTTTTTATAACTATGATATCCCTTCATCCACATTGTATTTCTGTGGGCCATTTCTCATGAAGGTAATGTGTAATTTAGCAACATTTTCTATTAACACTTCTTGTTATTTTTCTAACCATTCTGATTGGCTGTTTTCATGTTGTTTCGGTGTGCTAGCACTATGCAAATTGGTCTAGTACAAAACATATACATGTATCATTATCATCCCATCAAAACGTAATTCTCTCTCTCCATGACATACATGTAGCTGGTAACTTACTTGTTCACTTGGCATTAAGCAACAATGACGAACTAAAAGGTAAGAAATCTAAACTTACCTTGGCGTCGGTTTTAAAGTTACCAACTCCTTCTATTGTTGAATTTGATGTATACTGGTAACTATATTCATAACCATTCTCAAAATGTATGAATCTACAGCAGATAAAGTTAATTAACAAAATTTGGAGGAAAAAAATGGACATGTACCAGTCCATCTTTTCGAGCGTACACGAATATTTATTTACGCATTGAAATTAGGTTTCATTTATGGCCGTATATAGCTAAACGAAATACTGGATAACCACGAAGCGAAACCCTTTGTTTGAAAAATTACCAATCGATGTTCTGTGAATTAAACTTGTTGTAACTAGTAAGCGAAGCGATAGCTTTTGCTTGAAAAATTACCAATCGATGTTCGGTGAATTAAACTTGTTGTAACTAGTAAAATAGTACCCATTCTTTAAATCAACAAAAACTATATATGTTTTGAAAGTTCGTAAGATTTATATGCAATAAATACTGAATGGCCATGTTCATGACTCGCATCACTTCATTGTAATAGGCGGATGAATGATCAGTGTTGTACTCTGGATGTAATAGATCAGACAGATATTTGAAAATTTGGAGAAACAGTTCGTTTCTGACTAAGAGAAGAAAATGGTAAGTAGAAATATTAGAATGATTAATTATACTAAAGGATTTAATACAGGTCGGCATCCTTTAAGACTTATACTAAAGGACTTAATACAGGGCGGTATCCTTTAAGACTTATAATAAAGGATTTAATACAGGTCGGCATCCTTTAAGACTTATACTAAAGGATTTAATACAGGTCGGTATCCTTTGAGACTTATACTAAAGGATTTAATACAGGTCGGCATCCTTTAAGACTTATACTAAAGGATTTAATACAGGTCGGCATCCTTTAAGACTTATACTAAAGGATTTAATACAGGTCGGCATCCTTTAAAACTTATAATAAAGGATTTAATACAGGTCGGCATCCTTTAAGACTTATACTAAAGGATTTAATACAGGTCGGCATCCTTTAAGACTTATACTAAAGGATTTAATACAGGTCGGCATCCTTTAAGACTTATAATAAAGGATTTAATACAGGTCGGCATCCTTTAAGACTTATACTAAAGTATTTAATACAGGGCGGTATCCTTTAAGAATCCAGTGTGGTCGATATATTGTATGGTTCATGGCTGTATGGTATTTATATAGTACAGTACGATTTACGCACAGGCGCTCATGACCATCCCCCTTTTTAACTTTCTGTTTGCATATTTATTTTCAATAAAATTTCTTTATTTCTTTATTATTTCATCTCATTTTCCTTACTTTAACTCGTTCGTGTCCATATTTATAAATCTTATGTTAACAGCAACTTACATGTGTCGACCCTTTATATATACTAATTATAATGTTTCGTGTATTGACGACGAACAAAAGGAACAGCTACAAAAAATGTAGTACAAAGGTTTGAGAAGACGAATAATGAAGACCAATCAACGATGACAGTTCTTTTCTTTCTATAAGATAGTTTTTTATGAATTCATTTTGTATAAATTCATTAATCAATACTTTTGAAAGCATTAAAAAAAAAGAAGAAAATACGTTATACAGCTATATCATGCCGAGAACATGTTATATTGGATGAAATCATGAATTTAGTTATGTGCTAGACCACCACACTAAATTGGATTTTTAAAGTGCTAGCTCAGTGACATAGTAGTCAGTGAGTAGACATGTCGCTCCACTTGGATACTTTATCCTGATTGGAACCATCAAGTCTTTCCTCTTACTCCTTAATGCTGTGTGTTTGGCAGAGTAGCAGCAAGCACCAATGCTACACAACCGTGCGGTCCACATGCACACCTACACGTATGTCTTCCGCCTTCACCGGGAGTCGAACCAACCCCTTTGATACACTATATTACCAATCGCTTAGCTATATGCCAACCTTCCTGGACAATTCGACCACAAAACTGCGATAAATTAAGACATTAATACAGGTTCTCCTTTAGCATACACAAAAAGGCAACCAGCATTGCTACCTCGTGCCCTCAAATAAATGTTCATAAGTATTACAGGGTAATACACTGCATTATCTTGTTGAACCATTAATATTTTGACATCATCCATGGGGAAGAATTTTTAAAGGAATCGAGTTGTATACAATAGCAATTTTGTGTGATTTTTATACCCCCGCTCCCCGGAGGGGGAGGGGGTATTCTGTTTTACCTCTGTCCGTCTGTTCGTCCTGCCGTCTGTCCTTCCGTCCGTCCAAGATATTTTTGTCGCATTTTTCTCAGCAACTATTGATGGCAGAAATCTGATATTTGGTCGCAACCTTCATATAGGTACCCCATATCGTGGGAAAGACCTTTTTCACAACGAGTCGATTGTGATCCGGAATTGCAACCGTATTTGTGAAAAGATTAGTATAACCGCGCATGTCAAATCTTACTTTCATTTTTAAAGTAAATGGTGGGAAACACGAAATATGTAGAAAGACTCACAGACTCAACTCATTATACTTTTTAAGGTTGAAATAAAACATTTAATATGTTGAATGAAATTATGTTTTACATTAGAGCATTTTCAAATCATTGCCTTTTTGGCATGTCTATGATTATGTTCAGGGGCGTAGATGAGGCTTGATAGTGTGCACGCCATAATTATTTTTGACGAGATGCAAAATGGTGCGATCTGGGGCCATTTCAGGGTTTCATATAACATAGAATCAAGCACAATTTTGATGACTGATAGACAAGAATATTTTAAAATTGTCAAAAATGTGCCCTTCGTGTCTTTGCAGATGCGAACACTTCCATTGCTTTGCACAAGTCCACTTCAAAATCTCGGTGAATATGCATCAATCCCAGAGAAGATAGCTTGTCATTCTTATTAGCCGAACTAACACAAGTTTTCAAACGTCTCAGTACACTAAATGACATCTTAGCAGTAGCGTTTGCTGCTGGCATGTTTAACAAAACACATAATATTGTATCTATAGAAGGATAGAGAACTGGATTTACAGAATCTAGTGTGGTATAAAGTAGGGCCTTTGAGAGGGGGTTCGTCCGGTGCATCGGTACGGGGCCCGGAGAACCAAGAAAGGGCCCGTGAATCTCTGAAGTGCCCCATAGACTTAGCCAATGACGTTTTATTTTGATTTGTTCATTATTTTTTTGGTATTTTCAACTCAAATCCACAGTTTTGAGAGAAGTTTCAGCCTGTCCTCAGGCCCCAAAGCAGTATTGTTCCGCCTTACAATATTTCTTTTGGAGGCCCTGTTGCCGGTACATCATTATAATTCTTTTTTCACAACCTATAATAAAATGAAAATAAAATATCACACTGTCGGAAAAGTTTCAAAAATTCAATAGAAAAATCGTAGAAATAGGCAAATTCGATATCCCTAACACACATATACATGACTGCTCACTTTCCTGACTTAGTACAGGTACTTCAGTAAAAAAGTGCCATTGTCTTAAGAAATACCAGTATAGCCATATCTCCTCTGAACTGTCGATCGAGGAAAAAAAAGATAATATACTAGACAGGTAGCATGTACATCGTACTTGATAAATCCTAAATTTGGTTGTTGTCAGTTGCATATTATTTTAATTAACAGCAAAATAGTTAGATTCCGGACGCCCGTCAATGGGGTTCGCAATTAATATTTCGAATGTACAATAGCGACATCCGCCCAACATGAAAACAGGACAGATTGATGTACTTGATAAATCATTTCCTCCCCCTCTCCCCAACATGTGTAAAACAGAAATATCCTTATGTGATTTAAATACGTACTAACTGCATTACATGTAAATTGTATGATGCTGTTTGATAAAGACCTTTAACTGGAACAGGAAAAAATGAACACCTGAGTAAAATAGTATTGTAATTAAATATCGTGTACGTGACGTATAAGTTGAAAAGAATTTCAATGTTTATTTTAAATAGGGTTGAAATAAGTCACATTTTGATATCAAATCGGTTATGTTTCATTTTGACGATTTTAATTACGGAAGACGGACCGCAACCATCAATTTTGAGTGATTGCAATTTTAACTCATCTGCTGGAGAGAAGTAAGCGGTACACAAGCCGGCCTATGAGAGGGGGGGGGGGGGGGTGTGAGCCGGTACATCGGTACGGGACCCTGAGAGCCAAGAAAGGGCACATGAATCTCTGAAGGGCCCCATTGACATTTTATTTTGATTTTTTCATTATTATTTTTTTGGTATTTTCAACTCAAATCCACAATTTGGAGAGAAGTTTCAGTCTGTCCTCGGGCCCCAAAGCAGTATTGTTCCACCTTGCAAAATTTCTCTTGGAGGTCCTGGTACAAAGTGTTGACAAATCATTACGTTTTGTAATGGCCCAGCTGGTTCGCAATCTGTCAACTTCTCTCCTGGAATCCTCTAATGACAAATCAATGTCAGCCTGGTATGCCTCGTATATTGAAGCGACATAATCATTAGTTATTTTGTCTACAGCACGGGGCAGTAGATGCTGTGCATGGAAGCGGTTTTCCGTAGTAAGGAGACGTGATTCAAGTTCTGTAATCAAATGGTCCAAAAATGGATAGTACAAAGAAATTCGCCAATACTGTTTTGGCGCTTCAGCGGTGTGATTGACTCTAATAAGTCTGTCTACCACATCAGATATCTATATCAAATGACTTGGTTAAGGTAAGTGTTGACTGGTACAACTCATCCCAAACCGATTCGTCCTATCGTTTAATTAGACTGTTAAAAGTAGCAATACAAATATTATCATTTTGAATTTTATTTCCTAATTATTTTATACCCTGACGATGTGCACGCCATGGCGTGACAACGTATATGCAACTACGCCTCTGATGTTTCTTTCAATAAGCTGATTTTTTTTTTACAATATCATTCTTATGATTGTGAAGTTTGTTTGAAATTGGTGCTGTAAGATGAGAATATTCACAATATAGCATACAATGTATATTGATTACTGACTTTTTTTGTTACTCATACTGCTACTTGTATATAGGTATCATTAATGAATATGTCAACAAATTTATGTTGAATGCAACAATTGTTAATAGTTGCTGAGTTAAAACTATTCAAATACTTTTTGATTTATGTAACATTTCATGTTATTTGTTTGTATTTCTTATTATATGAGAGAACTTTCCCTGTACATTTAAGTACTAGTAGCATATGTGTTTTAAGGAACAAAACAACTATTTCATTATTTACAATTACACAAGTTATTTAATTGTCATCATATTTGATTTTCTCAGTATTGTTTACTTTCTTCAGTATTTTTTTACTTTCTTCATTGTAATGATTGGATATCGTATGTATAATATAATAAATCGAAAACCACAATCCACTTGTTGTATATAGACACCTTACAACAGGGGGATTGTGATATAATGTATATACAACAGACTACACCACAAATCACAATCCACTTGTTGTATAAAGACACCTTACAACAGGTGAATTGTGGTGTAATGTATATACAACAGAGTATACCACAAATCACAATCCACTTATTGTATATAGACACCTTACAACAGGTGGATTGTGCTATAATGTACTAACAACAGACTACACCACAAATCACAATCCACTTGTTGTATATAGACACCTTACAACAGGTGGAATGTGATATAATGAACTAACAACAGAATATACTACAAATCACAATCCACATGCTGTATATAGACACCTTACAACAGGTGGAATGTGATATAATGTACTAACAACAGAATATACTACAAATCACAATCCACTTGTTGTATATAGACACCTTACAACAGATGGATTGTGATATAATGTATATACAACAGACTACACCACAAATCACAATCCACGTGTTGTATATAGACACCTTACAACAGATGGATTGTGATCTAATGTATATACAACAGAGTATACCACAAATCACAATCCACTTATTGTATATAGACACATTACAACAGGTGGAATGTGATATACTGTACTAACAACAGAATACATCACATATCACATTCCACTTGTTGTATATAGACACCTTACAACAGGTGGATTGTGATATAATGTATATACAACAGACTACACCACAAATCACAATCCACGTCTTGTATATAGACACCTTACATTAGGTGGATTGTGATATAATGTATATACAACAAAATACACCACAACTCACATTATACTTGTTGTATATAGACACCTTACAACAGGTGGATTGTGATATAATGTATATACAACATACTACACCACAAATCACAATCCACTTGTTGTATATAGACACCTTACAACAGGTGGAATGTGATCTAATGTACTAACAACAGAATTTACCAAAAATCACAATCCACATGTTGTATATAGACACCTTACAACAGATGGATTGTGATATAATGTATATAAACGCATTTTTCTAAGCAACTATTGATGACAGGAATCTGATATTTGGTCACAAGCTTCATATAGGTATGCCATATTGTGGGAAAGGTTTTTGGATCCGTCAGATTCCTACTTCTTGTTTGCCGACTTAGTTGGTTTTTATACACATTGAACATATATTCATATTTTTCGTCACATTTTTCACAGTAACTATTGACGGCAGAAATCTGATATTTGGTCACAAGCTTCATATAGATACCCCATATCGTGGGAAGCGTTTTTGGACCCATCAGATTCCTACTTCCTGTTTGCCGACTTTGTTGATTCTTATACACATTGAACATATATGCTCATTTTTCGTCGTATTTTCCCCAGCAACTATTGATGGCAGAAATTTGATATTTCGTCACAAGCTTCATATAGGTACCTCATATCATGGGAAGCATTTTTTGACCCGTCAGATTCCTACTTCCTGTTTGCCGACTTTGTTGATTCTTATACACATTGAACATCTATGCTCATTTTTCGTCGTATTTTCCCCAGCAACTATTGATGGCAGAAATTTGATATTTCGTCACAAGCTTCATATAGGTACCTCATATCATGGGAAGCATTTTTTGACCCGTCAGATTCCTACTTCCTGTTTGCCGACTTAGTTGGCTTTTATACACATTTAACATATATGCACATTTTTCGTCGCATTTTTCTAAGCAACTATTGATGACAGGAATCTGATATTTGGTCACAAGCTTCATATAGGTATGCCATATTGTGGGAAAGGTTTTTGGACCCGTCAGATTCCTACTTCCTGTTTGCGGACTTAGTTGGTTTTTATACACATTGAACATATATGCACATTTTTCGTCACATTTTTCTCAGCAACTATTGATGGTAGAAATCTGATATTTGGTCACAAGCTTCATATAGATACCCCATATCGTGGGAAGCGTTTTTGGACCCATCAGATTCCTACTTCCTGTTTGATGACTTAGTTTTTATACACATTGAACATATATGCGGGGGTATCATAAGTGAGCATTAGCTCACAGTTCATCTTGTTATATTTGTAAACTGTAAGCAATTTTGTTTTTCCTGTGATGCTCTTAATGTAAGTTCACTTACTCCGAGAAACCAATAAAAAGGCAGACAGAAACATAGTCTTGCACATAAGCCTGTGATATCTATCGATTGTTTAGTACTGGTAATGTTAACATGATATAGGAACCACCTATAACAATGATAGGAAAAT
This sequence comes from Bathymodiolus septemdierum, assembly GCA_963383655.1. Lineage (NCBI taxonomy): Eukaryota > Metazoa > Mollusca > Bivalvia > Mytilida > Modiolidae > Bathymodiolus > Bathymodiolus septemdierum. Next base: position 98,838,367 of record OY726517.1, on the reverse strand, counting down.
ACAATAGCATTTATACACCAAAGGACGGACTGCTGCGTATATATTATCCCTTTGAAGCATCCTTAGAATGAAAAAATAAAAAGAATTTGATGGATTCCAAAATTTTCTTATGTATATTTATATGTTTTCTAGCTGTTATTATAGTAACGAAATAGTGAAAGTGTAATGACTATATTATTCCTGTCAATACGTAATGAAGTTTGTCAGTGGTAAAGAGTAGCAATTGTTTAAATGACAAATGAACCACAGATAGCAATGATAAGAACCCACAATCGCACTTTATGGAAATAGTTGGAAAATTATGTCAAAATACAAAAATAGACAGAAATTTGGTAATGTAAATTCGTTTACTACTGTTTATGAAATTCAAGATTTTATCATTTCAAGAACGGAGGCAGGAACTGCTTGCCCTTCACGAACATATGCATTCACCGCCGGTTTTATGACGGGGTCCGTGTTGCTCATCTTTTTAGTTTTTTTTTGTGTTACCCTATTATGTGTCATTACGTTCTGGGTTCTTTGTTGTGATATCTGTTACGATTTCCCACATTTAACGATATTCGGTTCGTCTTTACCTCCAGTTGTCTGTAGAAGAGTTCATGTCTTATTTACATTTTGTGTGTTTGCTTGCGCATAGTGGTGTCCAATGCATACTGTGTTGTGTTTTTGTTTTGTTTTTCTTTGTCTTGTTTACCCTATGTTTCTCTGGATTGTCTATTTTTGTTTGATCTTTCGGTATTCTCTAATGTTTTTTTATACTATAATTAATTGATTTAATACTTTTCCTGTTCCGTTTGATGATATCAATGGGTAGAAAACTATTTAAAGATATATGTTTTACATAATGTGCTCGATAAATAAAGAAAACAAATCCCTTCCCTATATATCAAATAATTCGTCTGGTATTCAATCTCTTTTTTTGTAATCTTGGGTGAATAATTTGCCAGACAATAGTCATTGTCGGTACAATGTAGTTTTATTACAGATACAGCCACTTGTCGATGATCTTACTTTTTACTGTCAACAAGAAGAGGTTGAGTGATATGGGATGTCAATCAGACTTTTGAAAAGTGATGATACATATTTCATTGTTTGTCACCGTTTGATTGTCTGCACTTCAATACGAAATTTCCCACTTTAAGGTCAAGAATCAGTACAGTATTTATGCATCATAATTAAGTTATTTCTTAGAATATACATGTATATATATATTGCACTTGATAGTTTATATCATGTTCCAAGAAGAGTTTGAGGATGCCAAAGGAGTAATCAAAACCAAAAATTGAAGAAGGACATACAACACAATCGTCAAAAGAAAAAGGACAAAAGGACAAACAACAATCTGGGAGGGTTCATGTCTTATTTACGTTATTTGTGTTTGATTGGGTATAGTGGTGTCCAACACATATTGGCTATATATGAGTAAAATGACAGGCGTTTTATAAGAGGCAGGAACTGGTTGTCAAGCGCGGGGGACCGGGTACATCATCCGGTATTTGATAGGGTCCGTTTTAGTTTTCTGTGCTGTATTATTTGTTTTGGTTGTGTTCGTCCTGTGCACTGTGTACGAAATATTGACAGTTTCTCTGGATTGTCCATTCTTGATTTTCTATAACGTTTATTTATTTTCGACAAAACACTACACAGAAGCTAAAGATCGTAGAACACGAACCCGACTCAAAACCGGGTGTGAACTTGGGTGTTACTGAAGGGTAACCAGTTCCTGCTCCACTAGTGCCACCCGTCATTTAAATATCTGTTTTTCATATTTATTTAACACAGTGGTTGTACTCTATTCAGCTTTGCAGTTTGTTATCATTGCTGCTAAAGATATACGCAAGCTAATCTCTACGTTTGCAGAAGCAGACTCAATGTTGTCTTCTACAATTACTTTATTCAGCATGACTGAACCTAGCCTTTTCAGCTTCTCTTGCACTAAACTTATGTCGAATATATGATTGATACTGCTGTAGATAAATTACAGTTCAAGTCATCTGGATATGAAACAGTTAGTTTTTGACAACCCGCTGAGTACCTTATACTAGCTTCAGTAAATGAGGATGTTGCCTTTTCTGGTGCATCAATTAGGTTTACCTACATTTTTAAAGAAAACAATTGTGTGTTTTTGAGCCTAATATCTGGCTTTACCTGATACAAATATATTTAGACACTGGGCAAGATGTTCAATTATGGAACACGATAGAATAAATTTTAAAGTATTTAAATGGTCAATCAAAAAGGCCAATGGTAGAATTAAGAATTGGAGCTATAGAATTTGTGAAATGTTAAAAGCTCAAAACTTAGAAGCATATTGTAAATTTGAGAATAATATTATTACTAAGCATATTATTTTGCAAATTGAACAATTACGGTAATGTTTGATAAGTATAAATTAGATTGGAAAAATAGAGTCCCTGCAAATAGTCAAGATAACAAATTAAGGACATATACATTGTTTAAACATGATTTTTGTACTGAACCTTATTTAGAATATAAGATACCACTAAAATATAGAAGTGCATATGCAAAGGTTTAGATGTGGGGTTGCACCCCTTAGAGTAGAAACAGGTAGATACGAAAGAAAAGCAGTTCATGAAAGAACTTGTTTATATTGTATTAACTGTGTAGAGGATGAGTTTCATGTTTTAATGCAGTGCTCGTTATATGTAGATATTAGACAAAAAATGTCAAATGATGTTTTACATTTTAATGCAAATTTTAGCTTTTTATCAGATGCAGATAAATTTGTATTTTTATTTAGTAACGAAAACGTTTTTAATATTGTAGCCAAAACCTGCTATAATATTTTAATTAGGAGAAATAGTTTTTTATACCATTAATTATTGTGTAAATATAATACTATATAGTTTTAAAATGTTATATTTTATAGAATATAAGTCTCTCATAAATCTTTTGAGATTGGTATATGCAATATGATTTGTGATGGTGAACGAATATTTTATTATGTAAATACTTGTTTGTAATTGTATGTGGTGAAACTACAATAAAAATTTAATCTATACTTCCTTGATAATATTTGTTTTTTTCATTGGGTTCTTTTTAAATATATGATCTAGCTGATAGTTCCTTGTCTGTTGTATTCATATTTAAATTATTGTTAAAAACACGCTTTAAATAAAGATTCATTATACTTTTACTACCATCATGAATATGATTTCTATTTTCAAAATTATCTTAAAATAGAAATATCTCTTAAATCTATTCAGAATATATTATCACAGGTTACATTTTGATTAATATAAATCATCTATGAATTATCACTGCCTGTGTTTGTCAAATTGTAAGGAGATGTATGAAATTAAGACAGACGTATGTCCATTAATCTCATAAGAAAAGTAAGCAATGATTTGACGAAAAACAGACAATACAATCTCAAAAATATATGGTCGATAAAACACAACACATGCAGCTAAATACAGAGCAATTCAAATCAACTAAAAACCGGGGGTCAACTATTTTACCTATTTTGTTCCTGTATTTAAATACTGTTATAGTGACAGCCGGAACCTTTGAACCGTAATGAGAGCGGGAGGTTTGGCGCCTTAAAATCTGATTCAACCCACCATTTCTTTAGAAATGCCTGTACCAAGTCAGGGTCATTACGGTTTTCACAATTTTCCGGTTGTTGACTGATCTTATCTGTTTATATAATTATGAGTTTTGACTTTCCCTTTGTAAGATTGTTCGGAGTTCGGTAATTTTGTTATTACCCTTATTCAGATATGATATGTCACTTCGTAAAACAAATATTTTTAAGCACATTATGATTACTGTTGAATTTGTTTTTGCAATCAGCCATAACTTTAAATATTGCCATTGTTGAACCATAATAACTTTCATTATTATAAACGTTTTAGACGCATGTTTTCTTTCTTGACAGGTGAGTCTCTGATTCCGAAACTGGCTTTGACAGTGATCGTTGTTTTATTTATGTTGTTTGGTATTTTACCACGATTTTTTTGCGTAAAACCTATATTTGTATCTTCTATGCAAGGAGGGTGAGCTATATCGAGCAGAATGTATTTACTTTTGGCACTCCCACACTTATGGCTTACGGTCCTAAAACTTTTCCATGCGAAAGTCCTTCTTTTTTTGTTGGTTTGATCAGATCATGGTATATAGTGGGTTTTTTTCTTGTACGAGTACTAAGGCCGTACCCCAAAGTTTTATGTCACAAGGGGATCATCTAAATATATGTTGTTTTCCCAACATTTGTTTTTATACTTTGTTTTACTCTTTGTCATGTAATAATTTTACTTAATCTACAAGATCGTCTCTAAAATGTAATCAGTCGTCATTTAAATTAATTACAATCACATATAACATTAAAGCACTATAAAAGTTGATACAATATTCATGAGTAAGTCTGCACAATATCGAAATCTTCATCAGCTTCAAATGATCTGAAACGGCCTCTCTATAGCGGTTTGTCAATTCCGCATAAGTTGGTCCAGTTTTGTGTCAATGCTACAGTATTTGAGAAATTACAGAGACAAGCTTCGGAGATTTGTATTAATGGTCATCATGTTTGTTGCATGACTAGCAATCATTTTCATCAGTAAACAAGGCTTACTGATATATTATTACAATGTGCATGTAAAATTGAAATGGAAAATATGTATTCAGACTGTTCAGATTATGTACATTGCACTTTAAATTTAACCTAAAACTCACTTTGCATCAATACAAAATTTGTGATGGTGAACGAATATTTTATTATGTAAATACTTGTTTGTAATTGTATGTGGTGAGACTACAATAAAAATTTAATCTATACTTCCTTGATAATATTTGTTTTTTTCATTGGGTTCTTTTTAAATATATGATCTAGCTGATAGTTCCTTGTTTGTTGTATTCATATTTAAATTATTGTTAAAACACGCTTTAAATAATGATTCATTATACTATTATTACCATCATGAATATGATTTCTATTTTCAAAATTTTCTTAAAATAGAAATATCTCTTAAATCTATTCAGAATATATTATCACAGGTTACATTTTGATTAATATAAATCATCTATGAATTATCACTGCCTGTGTTTGTCAAATTGTAAGGAGATGTATGAAATATGTGTTCGTCAAATTGTAAGGAGATGTATGAAATTAAGACAGACGTATGTCCATTAATCTCATAAGAAAAGTAAGCAATGATTTGACGAAAAACAGACAATATAATCTCAAAAATATATGGTCAATAAAACACAACACATGCAGCTAAATACAGAGCAATTCGAATCAACTGAAAACCGGGGGTCAATTCAGGTATGATATGTCACTTCGTAAAACAAATATTTTTAAGCACATTATGATTACTGTTGAATTTGTTTTTGCAATCAGCCATAACTTTAAATATTGCCATTGATGAACCATAATAACTTTCCTTATTATAAACGTTTGGACGCATGTTTTCTCTGTTGACAGGTGAGTCTCTGATTCCGAAACTGGCTTTGACAGTGATCGTTGTTTTATTTATGTTGTTTGGTATTTTACCACGATTTTTTTGCGTAAAACCTATATTTGTATCTTCTATGCAAGGAGGGTGAGCTATATCGAGCAGAATGTATTTATTTTTGGCACTCCCACACTTATGACTTACGGTCCTAAAACTTTTCCATGCAAAAGTCCTTCTTTTTTTGTTGGTTCGATCAGATCATGGTATATAGTGGGTTTTTTTCTTGTACAAATACTAAGGCCGTACCCCAAAGTTTTATGTCACAAGGGGATCATCTAAATATATGTTGTTTTCCCAACATTTGTTTTTATACTTTGTTTTACTCTTTGTCATGTAATAATTTTACTTAATCTACAAGATCGTCTCTAAAATGTAATCAGTCGTCATTTAAATTAATTACAATCACATATAACATTAAAGCACTATAAAAGTTGATACAATATTCATGAGTAAGTCTGCACAATATCGAAATCTTCATAAGCTTCAAATGATCTGAAACGGCCTCTCTATAGCGGTTTGTCAATTCCGCATAAGTTGGTCCAGTTTTGTGTCAATGCTACAGTATTTGAGAAATTACAGAGACAAGCTTCGGAGATTTGTATTAATGGTCATCATGTTTGTTGCATGACTAGCAATCATTTTCATCAGTAAACAAGGCTTACTGATATATTATTACAATGTGCATGTAAAATTGAAATGGAAAATATGTATTCAGACTGTTCAGATTATGTACATTGCACTTTAAATTTAACCTAAAACTCACTTTGCATCAATACAAAATTTGTGATGGTGAACGAATATTTTATTATGTAAATACTTGTTTGTAATTGTATGTGGTGAGACTACAATAAAAATTTAATCTATACTTCCTTGATAATATTTGTTTTTTTTCATTGGGTTCTTTTTAAATATATGATCTAGCTGATAGTTCCTTGTTTGTTGTATTCATATTTAAATTATTGTTAAAACACGCTTTAAATAATGATTCATTATACTATTATTACCATCATGAATATGATTTCTATTTTCAAAATTTTCTTAAAATAGAAATATCTCTTAAATCTATTCAGAATATATTATCACAGGTTACATTTTGATTAATATAAATCATCTATGAATTATCACTGCCTGTGTTTGTCAAATTGTAAGGAGATGTATGAAATATGTGTTCGTCAAATTGTAAGGAGATGTATGAAATTAAGACAGACGTATGTCCATTAATCTCATAAGAAAAGTAAGCAATGATTTGACGAAAAACAGACAATATAATCTCAAAAATATATGGTCAATAAAACACAACACATGCAGCTAAATACAGAGCAATTCGAATCAACTGAAAACCGGGGGTCAATTCAGGTATGATATGTCACTTCGTAAAACAAATATTTTTAAGCACATTATGATTACTGTTGAATTTGTTTTTGCAATCAGCCATAACTTTAAATATTGCCATTGATGAACCATAATAACTTTCCTTATTATAAACGTTTGGACGCATGTTTTCTCTGTTGACAGGTGAGTCTCTGATTCCGAAACTGGCTTTGACAGTGATCGTTGTTTTATTTATGTTGTTTGGTATTTTACCACGATTTTTTTGCGTAAAACCTATATTTGTATCTTCTATGCAAGGAGGGTGAGCTATATCGAGCAGAATGTATTTATTTTTGGCACTCCCACACTTATGACTTACGGTCCTAAAACTTTTCCATGCGAAAGTCCTTCTTTTTTTGTTGGTTCGATCAGATCATGGTATATAGTGGGGTTTTTTCTTGTACAAATACTAAGGCCGTACCCCAAAGTTTTATGTCACAAGGGGATCATCTAAATATATGTTGCTTTCCCAACATTTGTTTTTATACTTTGTTTTACTCTTTGTCATGTAATAATTTTAATTAATCTACAAGATCGTCTCTAAAATGTAATCAGTCGTCATTTAAATTAATTACAATCACATATAACATTAAAGCACTATAAAAGTTGATACAATATTCATGAGTAAGTCTGCACAATATCGAAATCTTCATAAGCTTCAAATGATCTGAAACGGTCTCTCTGTAGCGGTTTGTCAATTCCGTTTAAGTTGGTCCAGTCTTGTGTCAATGCTACAGTATTTGAGAAATTACAGAGACATGCTTCGGAGATTTTTTTTTATTAATAGTCATCATGTTTGTTGCATGACTAGCAATCATTTTCATCAGTAAATAAGGTTTACTGATATATTATTACATTGTGGATGTAAAATTGAAATGGAAAATATGTATTCAGACTGTTCAGATTATGTACATTGCACTTTAAATTTAACCTAAAACTCACTTTGCATAAATAGAAAATTTTCTAAATTTCACATTTATCTACATATAAATTATAACTTTTTTCCTTTTCATTTATTCAAACCTTATACATTTACATATACAAATACAAATTATCAGGTATTTTGGTCAAATCAACACTTAATTAATACTAAACAATTAAACAGTCCAACAGGTAAAAAATCAAAGTTGGATAAATAGGAATACCTGATTTTCAAAAGTTGGATAAATGGGAAGACACCGTAGATAGCTTGCCAGAAAGAATGTTTTGGATCGTATAATATATTAATTGGACGCCAAAGAAAAATGTCTGCAGGATAAACTATGCAAAGCAAAAACCATTTTTTTCTCTCTAATTTTTCAATTTATATGTTACAGGCAATTTCTTAGTTTAGGCAATTTGTGAAATGACTAGAAAATTTAGGCATTTTGTAAAAAGCCTAGCTTTTTTATGCATTTTATAAAATAACTAATTTTTCCAGGCTTTTTAGAAAATGCTTGAAAAAAATGCATTTTATAAATTGCCTGAAATTTTAGGTATTTTACAAAATGCCTGAATTTAGAAAATGCCTGTAACATATATATATATATATATATATATATATATATATATATATATATAAACGTCTGAAAAAGTAGCCAACGTATGAACCTACGAGATGTCGGATCGGAAACAAGTTTTAACGATACTGTGCAAACAAACAAAAATGATAAATAAACGTCTAAAATGTTAGCACAACGATATCAAAAAAAGATGTTAAAATGTAACAAAAATAACTATAAGTCTACAAAAGACTATAATTATAATTAAATCGACGGATATTTCGCTTGACCGACAAGCTTCATCAGCGTCTGTAATCTGATTTGAAAAATTGTCACGTGACCATCAGTTATCGTGACGTAAATGACTAAAAATCATAATCTTGAACTTTATACTTTATATTATTCAAGTATATTGCACACTAATTTATAAATATGAACAGAATGAGAAAATGTAATGATGAAGTTTATCAACACTTTGTGTCGCCGGGGCACTCATTGGAAGACTTTGGCAGATCCAAAATTTATATCATTGACCACAATCCAAGTTGGAAAGAAAATCAAAGACAGAAAAAAGAGAGTTTTTGGATCCGCGAGTTACAAACATTACACCCTGAAGGCATAAACAAAAAGGCCTAAATCTTTTGTTATTTACTTTTTAACCAGTGCCTGGTCCTTAGCTAGTTGGTAAACTTCATCATTACATTTTCTCATTCTGTTCATATTTGTAAATTAATGTGCAATATACTTGAATAATATAAAGTATAAAGTTCAAGATTATGATTTTTAGTAATTTACGTCACGATAACTGATGGTCACGTGACAATTTTTAAAATCAGATTACAGACGTTGATGAAGCTTGTCGGTCAAGCGAAATATCCGTCGATTTAATTATAATTATAGTCTTTTTGTAGACTTATAGTTATTTTTGTTACATTTTAACATCTTTTTTTTATATCGTTGTGCTAACATTTTAGACGTTTATCTATTTATATATAGGGAGTGGATGTGGTCGAGTGGTCTAGGGCGCTGGACGTAAGGCTTAGCGAATGGTGCTGCAGTGTATCAATGGTGTGGGTTCAAATCCCGTCGAGGGAAGAACAAAAAATTGACAGGTCTAAAATATAATTCTAACACTGTTTGGTTTAATTTTCAGACGTATATATATATCGGTATATATATATAATTGAGAAATGCGACAGAATCCCCATGTGAGAACATTATTTTTATGCTATCACCTAAAACACGTTAATTTTGGAAATAAGTGTTTCGTCAAATTCTTGGAATTCCAATGCAGACGAATTGTGCTCCTTTCATTGCTGATTAGTATTTATAATGTAATGAATCTCAGTACATGTATGTGGATAAATTTGGAACATACCTGCTCCGCACCCACTGATTAGTTTATCTAACAATAATTTCAGATGCTTAGAGGATATATTAATTTTAAATAATATAGTTTCTTATGTCTGTAAAATAAACTTATTCCAACCTTATGCGAATACGCTAACATTACAACCGACTCGATTTCAGGATTTAGACATATCGTACTCAAGTACACGCGTACGTGTTTGCGACAAAAAGATACAATTTTCTTTCCATATCTTGAATTCTCATTTTTTCGATGACAATAAAGATCTTTAATATATTACAACTCTACATGGAGAGATATGATCAACAAGAGTATGTTTCATCCATGTTTTTATGGTGACGTTAATAACAAAATAAAAAGATAAAATCTGATACATCTAAACTTGTAAAATCACTTCACTAAGAGTGGAGATTAAGGCCATTAAGACTAGTTAAACCCTGTCACCTTTTATTGAAATGCTTGTACATTTTCAGGAAAGTAATTAGTCATGGATAAGTCTGTTAGGATTATCAATTTTGACTCTTTCTATGATTTTCTATTGCAAGTTAGAAATGTTCCGACAGTGTGGTATTATTTTGTTTTTCATTTTATTGCTTAAGTTAATTTTCAATGAGATGATGACGAGGTCCGCTTTGTACTAGACCAAAACGCATAGTTGGATTGTTGTAGTGCTAGCTCACTGAAACAACAGTCCGCGGATAGATATGTCGCCCCACTCGGACACATTATCCTGATTCCGAGCCAACCAGTCTTTGCTCTTTCTCCTTAATGCTCCGTGATTAGCGGAGAAACAACAAATACCAATTTAATAGTCTTTGGTTTGATCCGATCGAGGCTCGAACACACGATCTACCACAATTGAGGCGAGCACACCAACCCTCACACCACAGATGTGGTTACAATGTTTTACAATGGAATTATAAACCGGATCATTGTAGAATAAAAAGTAATTGAGTATAGATTTTGTTATTCTTCATTTTTACGTAGGTTGTGAATATTTTAGAAATAATATGACACGATGTCAGAAATCTTCCTTGACGACTAGTTGTATTATTGTCCTTTTATTTGTTTGTATTTGTATTGCATCAATCCAATTGGATTTTTGTTTTCTAAATAAATAAAGTTATTAAAACGGGGTTTTTAACAATAATTTGAATATGAACACAACAGACAAGGAAGTAGCAGATAATATGTAGGTGTATGTACCGTTCAAACAATGGTCAGAACAATGGGTTTATTATTAAAAGAATTTAGGTTTCGTGATGTGTTTTTTTTCTCAGTTAAATTAATATATATAGGTTTAGAATTTCATTTCTCCCATTATTACGGCGTTTTATCCCCGCTGAAACAGCGGTGGAAAAATCTGTAATCCTCTAGAGGATTAAAATGTATCGCGCCTTTTCCCGCATGTTGTAAAATCTGTAATTTTGAAGGATTTTGAAATAAAGTTCGTGTTAAATAATGGGAGAAGCAAATTCTCCTTCAGTTGCCCATGTGGGTTACGATATTTCTCCACTCGCGAGAGTTAAATTTTAAATTTTAACCACTCCTGACGGCTTGTGGTTAAAATTTAAATTTAACTCTCATGAGTGGAGAAATATCGTAACCCTCGGGCAACTGAAGGAAAATCTATATATATCCACCAGCAAAATATATATTACCCTCAATAATAGATCCCGGTAGGCTTAACTATATAATTGATAATGCATTTCAATTTCTGAGTAGTACATTTGTATATACGAAATGTTTGACAGTTTAGTATTCCTTTATGCCATATTTCATTTTAAAGTGTGAACAGACCTCAACACACTCCATATTTGATTTTAAAGTGCTAACAGCCCTCAACACACACCATAGTTATTTATATTTATTTTCGAATAACAAAAATATTCCCCGATTATCCCACATATATATATATTTAAATAATTAAGTATATAAAATATGAAAAAGTATCTTTAATAAGTTCTTGTTATAGTGTGGTATAGAAAGCAGAACAGTCGTATTTGTCAAACGAAATCAAACATACAATCAAGGGAACGAAGCTTGTCTAGTACTTCAACAGATTTTTAGCACTCACTCCAAAAATGGTTTACGCAACTGTCTTCATAGACATTATTACAAAAAATTATATCAGGTTATTTGATTGTAGTTAAGGTGTTTTGTTTTGTTGTGTACTATTTGCTCGAAGCTGATTTAAAGCTAAAATTAAAAGGTTGCTTGAGTAAATAAACGTTAGAGAATACCGACGGGGCAATCAAAAATTGACAATCCAGAGAAACTGGCAACATAAGGTACACAAGACGAAGAAAAACAAAACAAAAACACAACACAATATGTGTTGGACACCACTATGCACAAACAAACACAACTAACTTAAATAAGACATGAGCCGGACTAAGCGATCCTACGAATAACTTGAGTTAAAGACGAACCGAACGTCGTTATCTAGGAATTTTAATTTGAATTTGAATTATTGGTGTTTAACGCCACTTTCAGCAATATTTCAGCTATATCATGGCGACCAGTTTTAGTGGTGGAGGAAGCCGGAGTACCCGGAGAGAACCACCGACTCTGGGCAAGCACCATCTTGAACAGACCCCATCCGATTGGCAAAAAGGTATCATTATTCCGATTCATAAGTCCGCATCTATTTATGATCTAAATAACTATAGAGGTATTACTCTGACCTCAAACGTGTACAAAATTTATGCAAGCATTATGGAAAATACTATTATGACTTTCCTCGTGGATAAAAATGTACTCGGTGAAAGCCAGGGTGCCTTTAGAAAAAAAAGACGTCCCGAGGACCACTTATTCACATTAAACGGTATATGCTCCCAAAGAAAGTCATCTAAACTAAAAACTTATATAACTTTCCTTGATCTATCAAAAGCATTTGATAGAGTTTGGCGTGACGGTCTTTTTTACTTATTGTGGGAAAATGGGGTACAGGGGAAAATATGGCGTCTCTTAAAAGAAATTTACAGTAATGTAGAGAACAAAGTAATTTTTGGATCGTATAAATCTGAATGGTTCGATCAAGACTTTGGAGTTAAACAGGGATGTATTTTCTCCCCTACTATATTCTCAGTTTTGATGAAGGACCTTTCAGATATGCTTGAAAAAGAGAACATAGGAGTCTCTTTTTCGTCCAAAATTATAAATGCCCTGATGTACGCCGATGATGTCGCTCTTATCGCAGAATCTGAATCCGACCTCCGGAAAATGTTAAAAATTTCCCATGATTTTGCTTGTAAGTGGAATCTAAAATTTAACCACTCAAAATCGAAGGTTTTAGTGGTAGGTCAACGCATTGACAAAAACAAGAAATGGTATCTCGGAAATGAAAAAATTGATGAAACCGATAATTACAAATATTTAGGTGTATATTTGTCTAGAAATCTTAAGCCAACTCATCATATTCTTAAATATCTAAAAGAAAATTTAGAAAATAAACTAAACGGTATGGTAAGGATCCTAGGAAAACACGGCGAGTTTAAAATAGGGTAGAATTCGGAAACGCTTTATGGACCTCAGTAATACGTCCATGTATTGCACATGGCTGTTCCATATGGCTTCCGTCGTCGAAGCGCAGCTTTTTTGCCGCTTTGTATTGTATGCTTTGTAGTAAATTACTTACTACAAAGCATACAATACAAAGCGGCAAAAATTATTTTACGTACAAAAATTAATATTCCTATAAGTGCTCTATTATTAGAGTTAGGATGGGAACCAATCAATGCTTTTTTAGACAGGCAGAGAATTTCTTATTTTTCAAGATTCTCTGAACTAAATTCAACAAGACTGTGCAAGCAAACATTTGATGAATTATTTAGTAAAAATATAAAGGAATGGCCTTATTTTGATTACATACGATCTTTATTTGAGTCGGTTGGTCTAGATCATTTTATAAATGGAAGTTTTAATAAAGGTACATTCTATAAATTTTTTGGTGAACTTACACGAAGAAAAGAACTTGACAATATAGATACGAAGTCAAGCTTGCATTTGTACAAAACGTTTAATATCACAGGTAGAACCCAAAAATATTTAATCAATATAAATGATTTCCGCGGTTCAAGGCTCAAACTTCTAGCAAGAACCAACTGCTTGCCAGTAAACAGTACCTTATGTCGTATGCAAATTCGCACTATACCTCAATGTACAATATGTACAAACAATTATGAAGAAAATGTGAATCACGTGCTACTTGAATGTGAAGCATATACTAATTTGAGAAATGAGTTAAACTCGGACATAACAACCCTATTTTGTGGACAAAACGTAGATGCTAGCTTCACTGGATTGCCGTCACATGGAAAAATTATGTTTTAAATCGGTGATTTGGGATATCATTTCTCTAATTTTATAGGAGATGAAATTGATAAACTATGTAAGAGGTTTTTGTGCAATATATTTATGCTAAGGTCCCAAATCGCCGAATGACTAAGTGACATAATATATATTTTACCATAATATATGTTTTATAATATATATTTTACTATAATTGTATGTTATTATATTTGTTTTTTTTTTATCTAAAAATGTTAAATGATAATTGTCAATAGGGTTTTTGTTTGATATTTTACTAAGAAAATATTTAGGGAAATTTTATGTGATCTGTATTTGTAACAGATTTTTCTACAAATCAGTTTGTGTTTTACATGTACTAAATACGATCTTAACAGAAAGAGAGACATTTTAAACTGAAATTGTGTGATATTTCACTGTATATATTATTTTAATATGTACTGTATATAGTTTTATAATATGTAAGCATATCTTGGACGCGACCACTGCTACCCCGGTGGTGGTTGCCCCCGTTGTAAAGGGGTAGTTTTTCCAAATATATATATATATATATATATTTGTTTGTATTTGTATTGCATCAATCCAATTGGATTTTTGTTTTCCAAGTAAATAAAGTTAATTAAACGTTTTTTTTTAATATCATTTGAATATGAACACAGCAGACAAGGAAGTGGGAGATAATATGTAGGTCTATGTACTTAGAAATAACCAATAAAAAGACAGCTATGATAAACCATTCAAACAATGGTCAGAACAATGGGTTTATTATTAAAAGAATTTAGGTTTCATGATGTGGATTTTTTTCTCAGTTAAATACCGGAAAATTAATATATATAGGTTTAGAATTTCATATAATCACCAACAAAATATATTTTATGGGCAGTTTGTAACGTATAATATTTATATTTTTTTAAATTTTTTTTAAAATGTTATTGTTTATGAATCACTGTAATGACTTTGCCCCTTGTGGGCCCTCTATTGGACAATGAAAAATTCTTATTCTTATAGTTTTGAATAGACTTATATAATTGACAATACAGTAGTACATTTGTATATACGAAAGATTTGACAGTTTAGTATTCCTTTATTCCATATTTGATTTTAAAGTGCTAACAGACCTCAACACACCTCATAGTTATTTATATTTATTTTCGAATAATAAAAATATTTACAAATTATCCCGCAGATATATATTTTAATAATAAAGAATATAAAATATGAAAAACATGGAAAAGTCATATTTGTCAGCGAAATCAAACGTAAAATCAAGGGAATGAAGCTTGTTTAGTAATTCAATAAATTTCTTACCACTCCAAAAATGGCTTACGCAACTGTGTTTGTAGACATTATTACAAAAAATGATATCAGGTTACCGGTATTTGATTGTAGTTGAGGTGCTTTTTGTTGTGTACCATTTGCTCGAAGCTGATTTAAATCTAAAATTAAAAGGTTGTTTGAGTAAATAAACGTTAGAGAATACCGACGGGGCAATCAAAAATTGACAATCCAGAGAAACTGGCAATATAAAATACACAAGACGAAGAAAAGCAAAACACAACACAACACAATATATGTTGGACACCACTACGCGCAAATAAACACAACTAACGCAAATAAGACATGTGCCCTTTTATTAACAACTGGAGGTAACAACGAACCGAACATCGTTGTATGCGAATTCGTTATTTAGGTAACCAGTACATTGTAGGAATATTTCTATGAGGGAATGTGGCGCTTAGAGGTTTAGTTGATAAATCATGTTTATTGATGATATCTAGATCAGAAATGGGTGTATTTTGAAAAGCTTTATTGTCAATACCCCCTTTTATAATATGGTCATAATATTTACGTCAAGCAACATTAATGTTGTTAGCTACTTTATTAGATGGACCAACAAATTCTTTAATATTTAGTTTTAGAGACTGACAGATTATTTTCCTTAGATTTGGTATGGAACTAATCTCAAAATGTCCATAAATTTAGTTATAAAATTACACAAGGCTTTCCTATCAGCACTCTCCATCTCGCACCACTTATTACATTAGAGGGATATAGCATTAAAGATGACATTGCAACAGTTTTCCAGTTTATTTTAAAAAAAATCGTTCTCAAGAACACGTTTACCCTTTGTCTTGAACAATGTAACAATATGGCCGCCAACTTGATAAATAAAGAGTTTGAAGATACTAAAGGGGAAATCAGAATCCGTAAATCGAAGAAGGACAGACAACACAATGGCCAAAGGAAACATGACAAAAGGACAAGTAACGATGTACAAATCACTACACTAAAAATTGAGCAACACCAATGCCACTAAAAACAGGGGTAAACGGAGGTGCTCTGGAAGGGGAAGTAGCTACGTTATTGCTCCACTAGAAAACACCCGTCATGCTACTCTAGTTACAAATCCGGTGATAAGCCATGCATGAAGAATGGGCCGGGAAGTGTTTACGACAAGTGGAACATATCTGTGATCATTTGTGACATAGATTGTCGTAACGGTTTATCAAGTCATAGTGGCGACCGTAAATCTTCCGAAGTGATGACTTCAACTTAACCAAAAGGAACTCTTGGTTCAGTAGCTTCCTTGTTAGCAGTAACCCTCTATCTAAGAAATCCTAATAGAAACTACAAGCTCTGGAATATCGGATCATCTGAGAGATATATACTCCATACTGCTGGAATGTTGCTACATATAAATGGAAAGTTGATAATGGGAAAATTGAAATCATCTCTTTTGTCGTAAGGTTTCGTTCTTCCCCAACCCACACTGTCAATTAATATGTGTAAGTCAAGAAGAGCTTGAAGAAACCAAAGAGGTAATCAGAATCCGTATATCGAAGAACAGACAACACAATGGCCAAAAGAAAAAGTACAAACAACGATCTACAAAATATACATATACATTGTAAAACTAAAGATCGAGTAACACGAACCCCACTGAAAACCAGGGGTAAACTCAGGTGCGTCGGAAGGGTAAGCAGTTCCTACTCCACTAGTGACACCCGTCGTGTTAATCTAGTTACAAACCAGATGATAAGTCATGAATGAGGAAAGGACCGAGAAGTGTTTACGACAAGTGGAACATATCCGTGGTCATTGGTGACACAGATATTCTATAACGGTTAACCAAGTCATGGTGGCGACCGTAAAACTTTCGAAGTGATGACTTCAACTTATCTAAGAAGAACCCTTGGTTCAGTAGCTTCCTTGTTAGCAGCAACCTAGCTGTATCTGTGGTATCCTTTATTTCAAGTTCAATGGGATAGATGCGATCAACAAAATCACCAAACTTAGAATTATTTATGACTTGTCACCGGGTTTGTAGCTAGATTAATGCGAACGACGGGTGTTACTAGTGGAGCAGGAACTGCTTACCTTTCCGGAGCACCTGAGTTCACCCCGGTTTTCAGTGGGGTTCGTGTTACTCGATCTTTAGTTTCATGTTTATGTTTTGTAGATCGTTGTTTATCATTTTGTACTTTTTCTGTCGGCCATTGTGTTGTCTGTTCTTCTTCGACACACGAATTCTGATTGTCACTTTGTTATCTTCAAACTTTTCTTGGTGAAAGGACATCATCTATATAGATGAACGTGAAATTAAAGGCTCGGGATAGCTTCCTTTCGTTTTTCTTGAAAGACCCATGTATGAAGTCCTCCTCATATGAATAAAGGAACAAGTCGGCTAGAATGTTCGCATAGGTATGCCGACTGTTGAAAATCCGTCCACCAAGCATAACAAATATGATGTCATACAGAGAACTTTTTGGTAGAATCAGAGTGGTTATTTTTACAAATAAGATTTCTCCTTTCCTAAGACAAGGCATTTATATCTACGATGGCCATTCTATAGAAATTCGAATAAATACAACTACATGAATTTGTTTAATTAAAAATCACACCATACTAATTCTTTTGTAAGGGCAATAATATAAAATGGAACAAGTTTTTGAATTTCAGAGTTCCTAGGTATTTCTGATATATTTATAAAATCTAAGCCCCTATTTATGTATATAAGTTCACAATGGGAAAAATTAAATAATCTCTGTTGTCGTTAAATTTCGTTCTTATCCGGCCCTTACTGTTGATTTCTATGTGTATGAAGCAGACATAGTAGTATATGTGGTATCCCTGAGTATGTCTAAGATCTGATGACTATGTTTTTTAAGTACCAACTTTAAGTAGCATTTAGTTTTTAGATATTGTGAACAGGATTAAAATTTTACAAAAACAAAGGATTGTTATAATTAAAATCTATTGCTTATCATTTTTCTGTACTAACGGTAAAGGGCCAACAACTTTTTATCATAATGCAATAAAAGACTGGTATATGTTATGTTACCTGTTTATTTAAATGGCATAAAGACATACTTCGTGTAAATCAGGCTTCAAAGACTGTTTGACCAAGATAAAATAGGACAACGAGTTCGACAGGGACAATTAAGTTTATTAAAATGGAAAAAAGAGAAAAAAAAAAAAAATACCACTGTCGGAACAATTCCAAAATTCAATAGAAAAATCGTAGAAAGAGGCAAAATCGATACTCTAACACACAAATACAGCAATGCTCACTTTCCTGGTTTGGTACAGGAACTTCAATAAAAAGTGACGGGGTTAAATACTTGAAATGATACGATTATGCAAGTCACCGAGTGTTTTCTACATTTAACTAAAATTATAATCCTCACATATATCCCGGAGTACAGTTTTATTATAAAGAACGCTATAATCTTCAAAATCATAATAATATATTAAATCTTGGCAACACAGAAGTTGTCAGATACATAATATTAACTTATTAAACGGTGAAGTTGTAAAAAAGTCTAATTACAATCTACAAGCTCGAGCGTAACGTATGAGTTGTGAAATAAAAACTTCATACACGAGTGCGGTTGGTATACTACTATCAAGATGTGGAAACTTTATAATGGCAAAATTGAAGTCGTGTCTGCAGTCACCGAGTCTGGTAGAAGCTGACCATTGGTGTCAAATATGAGTTAAATGCCAAGAAATGAGACAGCGACAGTTGTTTCTTTAATCTCGAATACTTTGGGGGTATAATAATGGAATGCAATTAGTAAAGTTTGGATTACAGAACATCATCAATATACCTGAAAGTGAGATTAAGGACTTTAGTGTTTGTAAATCTTTTGTTTTTATTATAAACTCTACATTATAGGAGTAAACGAAAAGATCAACAAGGAGAGGAGCACAGTCTTTCCCATTGAAATGCCAATGATTTTTTGAAAAATTGTGCCCTCAGAACGCGACAAATATGTTATAAAGAACTCCAACATACTGATGACTTCATTTTCTTTCTGTGTAGCATTATTTGCCCTTTGTTTCGTGCTTGACAAAAATATAAATAAAATATATTAAAAAAAAGTTAATTCGCGACTTTGTAACGTTGCCTACCATTTTAAAGTAAAAATGCATTGTGAATCAATATTTTTTAACTTTTTTTTATGGGGAATGGTACGAAAATTAAAATGATCTAAAAGATCTTCAGACTTTTTTCAGTATCCACATTTGATTGATGTATTACTCGAATATAACTTGTCATAGTATGATTGTAGTCCTTCTTTGACTGCAGACAAACTGTTGGTAATAATTTGCTGAACATATAGAAGAACTGGCGATATACCTTTCTCTTAATGGATTCTTCTTAAGTTTTGGTATCCAAACGTGATCTTTTTAGCAATATCTAAAATTGTTGTTTTGAAGATTAAAAATGTTTTTATTATTAAAAAGGTATGTGTACCTAAAACCTACCAAAGACATGATGTTTGTAATCTTTGCTTTTTATGTACAAGTATTATTATGTATCTAAAATGAAGGACCCCATTGCATATACAGCCAGTACATTCACGTGAATATTTCTATGTTTCAGATAATCATGTATTAGTGATTCTACAGTATTTATGTTGAATGATTCCACAATTATCATGTATCAATTATTCCACAATAATCATGTATCAATTATTCCACAATAATCATGTATTAATGATTCCATAGTAATCATGCATCAATGATTCCACAATAATCATGTATCAATGATTCTACAGTAATCATGTATTAATGGTTCCACAATAATCATGTATCAATGATTCCACAATAATCATATATTAATGATTCCACAGAAATTATGTATCAATGATTCCACAATAATCATGTATTAATGATTCTACAATTATCATGTTTTAATGATTTCTTAATAATCATGTATTAATGAATCAACACTAATCATGTATTAATGATTCTACAATTATCATGTTTTAATGATTTCTTAATAATCATGTATTAATGAATCAACACTAATCATGTTTTAATGATTCCTTGATAATCATGTATCAATGATTCTACAATAATCATGTATTAATGATTCCACAATAATCATGTATTAATGATTCTTCAATCATGCATTAGTGATCAAGAATAATATTTTTTCAGGCAACGATGTTCAGATTGATTCAGATTTTTATCCTGGGAATATCAGTTGCTGAAATATCTCCTCAGAAGTACGTAGATATTAATTAATCTGATTTAAAATGTAACTGACTATTACAAATATCATGGTTATACATAGCATATTGTTAAGTTGTTAATTGTAAACTAAGGAAGCTGAAAACAATTTTCAGTATATAGTTTTTGACCCTGTCTAATTTTACATGGTAAAGTTTGTTACAGAATGATAGAGTTGAAAACAAAGTGCTGACTTAGTACCCAACTACAAGTAATAAAGTATCATTTTCTGTATCTGATATGTGACAAAACTCTGATATTACTGCTGCAAACATATTTGAACAAAAATGCAATAGTCTTTAGAAAAGAACACATCAAGATTTAGAAGAGGACAATAATGCAAAATAAAATGTGTTTCTTTTACACTGTATAGAAAATGTCTAGTAGTAATGGCAAGGTTTTACACTGAATATAAAATGTCTAGTAGTAATGGCAAGGTTTTACACTGTATAGAAAATGTCTAGTAGTAATGGCAAGGTTTTACACTGAATATAAAATGTCTAGTAGTAATGGCAAGGTTTTACACTGTATAGAAAATGTCTAGTAGTAATGGCAAGGTTTTACACTGTAATGAAGCTTGAACAATATGGTTTTCAACCTAATGCGAAAGTTACAATCGAACTTTTAATAAATGTTTCTTTCTTTCAGTATTTGCAGCAATTACTATCAACAGGAAACAAAATCTTCATATTCCTGTGGGTTTTTGTGGAGAAACAGGTGTACCAGATCAAGGTAAGATTGATGTTAATTAGGCAACTAAAAAAAATCTCCTGGTGTAATTTCTTGGCAAATTTTCTTAAATTTTGCTCCTTTAAAAGCAGAATTATGTTTATTTTCGATATATTTTTTACTTTTTACTAACCAGCATTTATGACTTAAACATATTTTAATGTTAAGTTGTCTATGATTGGTGAAAAATATTAAACTTTGTGTTTAAATAATATTTTGAAGAACGAAAAGTTTGAAGGTACCAAAAGAGTAATCAGAAGCCGTAAATCGAAAATAGACAAACAATGCAATGGCCAAAGGACACACAATGATCTTCAAACAATTACACAGAAAACCAAATTTTGAGCAATATTAACCCCAATAAAAACCGGAGATGAACTAAGGTGCTCCGGAAGAGTGGCACATCCTGTTCTACTAATGGCACCCGTTTTGTTACTCTTATTACAAACCCGATGATTCATGTATGTCATGAAGGCACTATATCTATTTCTGCTTTTAATGCTTAGAATTTCATGAAATCGAGTAAGAAATAACTTGATCAAAATTAAGATAAGTCATGGTTTTATATGAAATATATAGGGAAATTTATTTGTACGTGAAGACTTTTGACTCATTACTGGAATAACCTTCATCATGTAAGCTCAATGTCGAAAGACTGGAAACCAAAACAAATAAGTGCGCACAGCGCCTTTCTAGAATAACCGTCATCAAGTACGATCAAAGTCGAAACATTGGAAAACCAAACAAGTTAGTGCGACGACGCGTTGATGGAAAAACCTTCATTAGGTACGTTCAAAGTCAAAAGATTGAAAAAAAAAATAGTGCGCACGATGCGTTTCTGGAATAACCATCATCAGGTACGCTCAAAGTCAAAAGAATGGAAAACAAAACAAACACGTGTGCACGACGCGTTTCTGAAATCACAAGCCCCAAAGTCAAAAGAATGGAAAACAAAACAAACACGTGTGTACAACGCGTTTCTGAAATTACAAGCCCCAAAGTCAAAAGAATGGAAAACAAAGCAAATAAGTGTGCACGACGCGTTTCTGAAATCACAAGCCCCAAAGTCAAAAGAATGGAAAACAAAACAAATAAGTGTGCACGACACGTTTTCTGAAATCACAAGCCCCAAAGTCAAAAGAATGGAAAACAAAACAAATTAGTGTGCACGACGCGTTTCTGAAATCACAGGCCCCAAAGTCAAAAGAATGGAAAACAAAACAAAAAAGTGTGCACGACACGTTTTCTGAAATCACAAGCCCCAAAGTCAAAAGAATGGAAAACAAAACAAATTAGTGTGCACGACGCGTTTCTGAAATCACAAGCTCCAAAGTCAAAAGAATGGAAAACAAAACAAATTAGTGTGCACGACGCGTTTCTGAAATCACAGGCCCCAAAGTCAAAAGAATGGAAAACAAAACAAATAAGTGTGCACGACGCGTTTCTGAAATCAAAGTCGAAAGATTGGAAAACCAAATACATTAGTGTGCACGACGCCATTCTGGAATCACCTTCATCAGGTACGTTCAAAGTCGAAAGATTGGAAAACCAAATACATTAGTGTGCACGACGCCTTTCTGGAATCACCTTCATCAGGTACGTTCAAAGTCGTAAGATTAGAAAACCAAATACATTAGTGTGCACGACGCCATTCTGGAATCACCTTCATCAGGTACGTTCAAAGTCGAAAGATTGGAAAACCAAATACATTAGTGTGCACGACGCCATTCTGGAATCACCTTCATCAGGTACGTTCAAAGTCGAAAGATTGGAAAACCAAATACATTAGTGTGCACGACGCCATTCTGGAATCACCTTCATCAGGTACGTTCAAAGTCGAAAGATTGGAAAACCAAATACATTAGTGTGCACGACGCCATTCTGGAATCACCTTCATCAGGTACACTCAAAGTCGAAAGATTAGAAATCGAAATAACTTTAAAAACCTTTGAACTGTTATATTTGTGAACTGTTATATTTGTAGTTCATTCTAAATTATCGCATAAAAAATATATCATCTATTTTTCGAACAATGTATAGTTATTAATTTAGTTCTAAACTTTAATCAAACACGTTTTGTTTTATTATTATTACAGTTACAAAAGATCAATCTCTGAATACTGCTGCGATGATTATGACCACTATCCTGACTGCCATCGTAAGATTCTCTATCTATATCCTATCATTTATTACACAAAAACAATAAAGGGGTACATTGGGCGCGGCATCGCGCGACCGCATCAAGTCGACAAGGGCTTCCTCATGCAACAGTTTTACTGAAAATGATAATTGTCCAGCAAAAAAAACACATCACTAGGTAGAATCTGTTTGGAAAGTACGGGAAGAAATTTCATAAAGAATTTAGAGAAAACAAAACATTTATAATAGGACTTTAGATAAACATTTGTCACTTTTGGCTCCTCGGTAAGAGATACAACAAATATGTTGATACATTATCTGAGAAGATTAATGGAAAATCACATATGAATTATCATGTTGGACGTTGGTACTTTTAGATTCATTTGTCCATTAGGAGTTATGTCAAATCTGTTTTGAAGAAGGAAGGAAGACCTAAAGTATAGATTCAACTTTCCAGTGTATATCCCACTAATAAACAAATAAAAATAAAACACATAAAACAACACCATTTATGGTACATTGTGGGTAGGTATACCCCCCCCCCCCCCCCCCTCCCCCCTTAAATCTATTCCGACCTTTATCATGGACCAAGAAACATTGCGAAAATTGCCGAAGGACCGGGCAGCTAGAACAAAATGTATTGCACTGAAACAAGTGTCTACAGTCGCATTGTACGTCGAACTCAACATGTTGCAGTCTATTAAAAAGTAGTACCTATTAGAGCTTCTCATCCAAATGGCAAGTATTGACACATCTTACAAAGCATTCATGTGATTTATATGGGAAAAAAATTAAGAATTCTAAGTAAAGATAAAAATTCTGGCAGTCCGTCCTTTCAAAAAATGCTGTTGAAATTTGTAAAAAGATCTACATTAAACGGGATAATGCCATTACTCCGACACTCAATACTCCGACGGTCATTACTCCGACACTTATTACTCTGACAATCATTACTCCGACTCTTAAAACTTCGACAGTGACCGATAGGTTTGCAATTCTGGCGCTTTTAGCAATCCAAATGCAGTACGGGACTGCCCATTTAACTTGAAAGGAGCATGGTTTTTATCCCGGAGTCGGAAGTTTTTTTCGTATGCAGCGCTATAGTTTTTAAAGCTTTTCAGCGCGGCCCAACAAAATATTTTTTACAAAAGAAAATATTATTTCATGTAGATCTAATAAAAATGCTTTCTCTAATTAGTTTGTTTCTTCGATTCCCGTCATATTTTCCTCAAAATTCAGGATAGCAAAAATACATGGCCTACCTTTTCAAGTTATCAAGTCGTCTCATAGTTGAACGACACCTACCTACCATTGCATCAGATGCGTACGGAATTGGGTTTGTTGAAGAGACCCGTACTACCCGCGACCAATACTGCGGGTGCATTGAAACAGTTTAAGCTTAGGAATGTTATTCAAAATTTGTTGTAAAGCACCATACCAAGAGGATATCCGGTTTTCATATAATTTTCTGGACTGTGTGTATGCATCCTTCAACAAGGGAAAAGTGTCCAAAGTTTCTAATAAAAAGTTCCCATATTTCAGAGCAATATAGTAAAACATGTTAAATGGTATGGTCAAAAACATATGTTCTAAGCGACGTCGCTAAGTAAACATTGACGCGCAGGAACACTGAAAACATGGTTCATCTAAATTTTCGACTATATCTTTTATTTTCGTCAATGAAATAAATATAATAATCAATTGCACGTCGTGAATATTGAATATATGATCACTCGTGCCGAAACGCATTCAGATTAAACTCGTGCGCGTAACAAGTTCCACACACTCGTTTAATCTGATGCGTTTTGTGGCACTCGTGATCATATTTTCAATATCCGCTCCGTGCAATAATCCTATACATGTATGTTGTATACGGCATGATTTTTAATGTTTAAACACTGATTTTGTTGGAAGTACCAATACAAGAAATATATGTTTAATTTTATCGACTATTTACAGTTTTATTTCTGTGAGTGTTTGCATACATGTAGATAGGGGCATCAGTGCACTGCTTTGACCTGGGCCTAGCTACTACCCCCCCCCCCCCCCTTTATAATGGTTGATACCACCCACGTACTAGTACTAGTTAGCCTTTAATGTTTGCACTGTCCCTAGTCCTACAATAAAAGATTCCATATTTTTGCAATCGTTAATTTTGTCGTCTTTTTCGTAATTTTCTATTCGACTTCATTTAACTTTCCAGGGGGTGTCATAGGGAATATAAAGTTATTTTTAGCATAATTTATTTTCAAATATTATATATGTATACTTCCGTCCTCTTCAAAGGTCGCGCTTTCTCTTATTTTTCCCTGTTTGTTTTCTATATAACCTGAGCTCTCTGTTTTCTATATCCCCTGAGTCGTCAGGCTCAGGCAGTCAGGGGATATAAAAAAACCAGACAGGGAATATGAACCTGTGGGCTTGTGTTGTATATTTATTTTAACATGTCGACCATAGTATAAATAAAACTTATCTTATCTTATCCACAGGCACTCGGTTACACTCTGTGATTTTCGTTATTTTCATTCAAATTCAATATTTTCAGAGAAGGTTAGAATAGAGGCACTAAAACTAAAAGGGGAAAATAACGAAAATCCCAGAGTGTACCCGAGTGCATGTGATCTTATCCCCTGTGAAGATCCCAAAATAACATTATATTGCACACTTTAAATCCGAGCTGTAGTTTTTATTACTATCAGAGAGCAGTGCGATTATCAACAATCATTATGTGATTTTGGGTTACCTGTAAAATGCGAAATGAAACGCGAAACGAAACCTGCGAAACGGAACGAAATTTACCAAAGCGAAACGAAACGTACCGGAACGAAATAAAATGAAGCGAAATTTATCGAAACGAAACGAAACAAAACGAAACTACACCGTGTTTATCTCTGACATACACTGAAGGGTTTCCAAAATGGGTCAATCGAGGTGCAAATGTCTGTCCCAATTAAAAAATCAAATTTAATAATTAGATTATCATTTCACAGTTCAAGAGATTTGGTATAACTTCAATGCAATATCAATATTATTACGCTATGCATTCACATAACAGCAATGCATTTACCTCTAATAACTGTTGGTGGCACAAATGGACTATTGGGAGTATGAAATTCGCAGTTTGGTAAACACTGCAAGTGTGTCTGTGGGTATTGGTAAAATTCAGCTGTGTCACTATTACCGGTATTTAGTATGGGGGAAAAGCGGGTATTTTCGATGGCACACAATCGATATATATTCATCTAGTTTTAAATAGTACATTATACATTTTCGTAAGCCGCAAGGGCTGTGGTAGAACTATTATCCCGACCATTCAGTCAGGCTTGCGGGGTACGACCCTTCATTCATGCGAATTCCGAGGGATGTCGGGGTAGAAACACAATCCGGCCTCCCAGGCTTGCGGGGTTCCACCCCTCCTTCATGGGCGTCCATCGGAAAGTGACGTCCTAGTCCTGCGTTTTGAGAATGCCGGGTTCCATGCAGGCTAAAGAATCGTTGTACATCTTATTTTGCTGGGGCAGCCAACATGACCTAGAGTACTCGTCGACCGGCAATGAGGTAAATGGCAGGTTTGTTTTAGGCTATTCCTGAAGAATACAATGTCTCAAAAAGCTATAATAGTATAAGTTTCCAACAAGGAGTTTGTATATCGAGGGTTCAGTGCATGAAGGGGCTATGTATAGGGCCTATATAGAAAATTATATTAAATACATACACATATCACTTTTTTGCAGTAAGCCCTCGGCATGATTATTCGCGTCTTTTTGTATTGAAATTAAAAAGAAAAAAAAGTCAAGCAGTGTTCACTAACAATCACATCAACATCGACAAAAAGAACCACCCACAACTCCTCCGACAAAAACAATCATTTATATGACCATTGGTCATCCAGATCGGGCTTGGAACAGGCATGTATGTTTCGACATATTCTGTTTTGTTCCGTTTCGGTATATTCGTTTCGCTAAATTGCATTCCCTTCCAGTTTTTGTGTACATTTCATTTTGTTTCGTTCCGTTCCGTTTCGTTTCGGTAAATTTCGTTACGTTTCATTTCGTTTCGTTCCTTTTCGTTTCGTTTGGATAAGCTTCGTTCCGTTTCGGTATATTTCGTTTCGCGTTTCATTTCGCATTTTACAGGTACCCGTGATTTTGCAATTCATGTTACAAATCATTAATACCACAGTTATTGGTTAAACAATCTCACTCGTCGTGTTCGATCGTTTAACCGTTTAACTCGGAAAACCGTGGT
This sequence comes from Bathymodiolus septemdierum, assembly GCA_963383655.1. NCBI lineage: Eukaryota > Metazoa > Mollusca > Bivalvia > Mytilida > Modiolidae > Bathymodiolus > Bathymodiolus septemdierum. Next base: position 98,810,720 of record OY726517.1, on the reverse strand, counting down.
ATGAATATTACTTGTATTTCAAAATTATTACAATATAATAAATAATGCTCGAAACTTTCTGTTGTCACTATTGACATCACATATACAAATGCATCATATGTGTATCAAGTTAGCTTTAAATAAATCGACTCTTAAGTGCACTGCATCTGTTGTGAAGTCTTGTATGTAGGAAAGACAGTAAATGATCTCTGAAAAAATAATACTGTGGTGGTTTTGTAATATTTATGCTATGGTTTTCTGAATTAAACGGTTAAACAATTCAAGCGATTGTTTAACTCGGAAAACCGTGCTATGAATGATTTGTAACAGATTTAAAGTGCGCAATATCTCGTATCTGCGTGTATTATTTCATAGTTAATAGCCAGTTACTTACATTTTAGTATATTATAAACCATTAAAAGATTAAAGGAAAATAACTTTTATAATAGTATAAATGATGTAATTTGAACTTACATGAAGAAAATGTTGGAATTTGTCTAGCATTAAGATTTATCGAATTCCACAGCTAAACTGTAGATGGGAAATAAGACTGTTGATAAAGTAATAAACGGTTAAAGTGTCGTCCGTTAACTTTTCACATTTTCATCTTCTCCTCTTAAACCCCTCAGCCATATGAACTGAAACTTGGTAGGAAGCATCTATGGAAGGTCCTCTATAAAGATTGATCAGTTTGTCCCGATCCATTAACAAACATGGCCACCACAGGCAATTCTTGTTTCTGATAGGCCTATTTTTAAAAATCTTCTCCTCTGAATCCACTTAGCCAAATGAACCGAAACTTGGTAGGAAGCATCTATGGAAGGTCCTCTATAAAGATTGTTAATTTCATCTTGATCTGTTAACAAACATGGCCGCCACAGGCGATTCTTGTTTCTGATTGGTTGCTATCTAAAAAATATTTTTTTCTGTTAAAAGGGAGATAACTCTAGTTTAAATATAGATACATTTTGTATCTATTCAAAATGCAGTTATCTCTGAATTGAATTACAGATAAATATGCCTCTAAAACCCCTCAACCAAATGAACTGAAACTTGGTAGGAACCATCTATGGAAGGTCCTCTATAAAGATTGCTCATTTCGTCCCTATCTGTTAACGAACATGGCCGCCACAGGCGACGCTTGTTTCTGATTGGCTGATTTTAAAAATTCTTCTCTTCTGACACCGCTTGGCTAAATGAACCGAAACTTGGTAGAAAGCATCTATGGGCGGTCCTCTATAAAGATTGATCAGTTTGTCCCGATCCATTAACAAACATGGCCACCACAGGCAATTCTTCTTTCTGATAGGCCTATTTTTTAAAATTTTCTCCTCTGAATCCACTTAGCCAAATGAACCGAAACTTGGTAGGAAGCATCTATGGAAGGTCCTCTATAAAGATTGTTAATTTCATCTTGATCTGTTAACAAACATGGCCGCCACAGGCGATTCTTGTTTCTGATTGATTGCTATCTAAAAAATATTTTTTTCTGTTAAAAGGGAGATAACTCTAGTTTAAATATAGATACATTTTGTATCTATTCAAAATGCAGTTATCTCTGAATTGAATTACAGATAAATATGCCTCTAAAACCCCTCAACCAAATGAACTGAAACTTGGTAGGAACCATCTATGGAAGGTCCTCTATAAAGATTGCTCATTTCGTCCCTATCTGTTAACGAACATGGCCGCCACAGGCGACGCTTGTTTCTGATTGGCTGATTTTAAAAATTCTTCTCTTCTGACACCGCTTGGCTAAATGAACCGAAACTTGGTAGAAAGCATCTATGGGCGGTCCTCTATAAAGATTGATCAGTTTGTCCCGATCCATTAACAAACATGGCCACCACAGGCAATTCTTCTTTCTGATAGGCCTATTTTTTAAAATTTTCTCCTCTGAATCCACTTAGCCAAATGAACCGAAACTTGGTAGGAAGCATCTATGGAAGGTCCTCTATAAAGATTGTTAATTTCATCTTGATCTGTTAACAAACATGGCCGCCACAGGCGATTCTTGTTTCTGATTGATTGCTATCTAAAAAATATTTTTTTCTGTTAAAAGGGAGATAACTCTAGTTTAAATATAGATACATTTTGTATCTATTCAAAATGCAGTTATCTCTGAATTGAATTACAGATAAATATGCCTCTAAAACCCCTCAACCAAATGAACTGAAACTTGGTAGGAACCATCTATGGAAGGTCCTCTATAAAGATTGCTCATTTCGTCCCTATCTGTTAACGAACATGGCCGCCACAGGCGACGCTTGTTTCTGATTGGCTGATTTTAAAAATTCTTCTCTTCTGACACCGCTTGGCTAAATGAACCGAAACTTGGTAGAAAGCATCTATGGGCGGTCCTCTATAAAGAGTGCTCATATCGTTCCGATCCATTAACAAACATGGCTACCACAGGCAATTCTTATTTCTGATTGGTCGATTTCTAAAAATCTTCTCCTCTGAAACCGCTTGGCCAAATGATCGGAAACTTGGTAGGAAGCATCTATAGAATGTCCTCTATAAAGATTGCTCATTCCGTCTCGATACATTAACAAACATGGCCACCACAGGCGATTCTTGTTTCTGATTGGCTGATTTTTAAAATTCTTTTCCTCTGAAACCGCTTGGTCAAATGATCCGAAACTTGGTAGGAAGCATCTATGGAAGGTCATCTATAAAGAGTACTCATTTCGTTCCAATTCCATTAACAAACATGGCCACCACAGGCGATTCTTGTTTCTGATTGGTCTATTTCAAAGAATCTTCTCCTCTGAAACCACATGGCCAAATGAACCGAAACTTGGTAGGAAGCATCTATGGAAGGTCCTCTATAAAGATTGCTCATTTTGTCCAAATCTGTTAACAAACATGGCCGCCACAGACAATTCTTTTTACTGATTGGTCAATTTCTAAAAATCTTCTACTCTGACACAGCTTGGCCAAATAGACCGAAACTTGGTAGGGAGCATCTATGGAAGGTCCTCTATGTGAATTGCTCATTCCGTTTTGATCCGATAACAAGCATGGCCGTCATAGACAATTCTTGTTTCTTATTGTTCGATTTCTAAAACAGCTTTTCCTCTGAAATCGCTTGGCCAAATGATATGAAACTTGGTAAGAAGCATCTATGGAAGATTCTCTATAGAGATTGCTCATTTCGTTTTGATCCATTAACAAACATGGCTGCCACAGGCAATTCTTGTTTTAGATTGGTCGATTTCTAAAAATCTTCTTCTCTGAAACTGCTTTGCCAAAACGAACCGAAATTTGGTGGGAAGCACTAATAGGCTATGGAAGGTTCTGTATTAAGTTTCCTCAGAGCAGAATGAAAGATGAGCGACACAGGCTCAGCTCAGTGCTGAGCCTCTAGTTTTGTTGTGTTTTGACCTTTTTTTTTAATACTAATAATTTTTCTATCGGTAATTTCACAATTTTATCACAGCATTGTGATTTTTTTATTGTGTTTTGACCTTTTTTTTTAATGAAAGGTTTAGTGACCGCGCATGACAAATGGCCAACAGCTGATAATTTCTATTATCGCTATTTTGTTTATTTTCCCTTTGATGTTTAAAACCGATATATTTCATATCATGTGGGCACATGACATGATTCCAATTATCGCTAATCGCTAAGCGTTGTCAAGGACGCACGTAGTATTATCTTGTTTTCTAATATGACGTTATAATGACGTCACATTACCAAATGCTTGTTAATTAAGTGATTAACGATATAAAATATTAATTGTGTTTAAAAAAATGTCAGTATCTCAACAAAAATTATTTAATTATGAATACAAAATAGCGATAAAATAATTAAAGATGCTTTTTAAAACTCGGGGACGTTTCTCAGTCATCACTTAGTATCACGAGTCGGTGATCAACTGAACGTTGTTACTAAATTTATCGGGTAGTAAAGATCAAAGGAAAGTAACAAATTACCGATAAATTCGAAATGCAACAAGTCATATCTCCCAGGGGTGTACTAACCTGATCCGTATTACATGGGGAGGGGGGGGGGTGTAATAATGTGTGCCGTATTACATGGGGGGGGGGGGGGGGGTGTAATAATGTGTGCCGTATTACATGGGAGGGGGGAATATTGATTTTTCAAAATGGCGGCAGGAAATTTTGCATGAATTCGATTATTTAGTTTTTCACAATTATTTTGTTGTTTTTTGGGGAAAACAAATTTGAATTTTTGATAATTTTTTTTTGAAATTTATGTGAAAATCTTAACTTAGATTTTTTTTAAAAAATTGAAAATTTTGAAATTTTTTTAAATCTTATGAAATTTTTGAAAGTTATGAAATTTTATGTAAATTTGGAAGATGAAAAACATTTCTTTCGAAATTCACGTTTTCCGGTCCGATCAGTTTTCGTTATTAATGTATCGTTGGTTACTTCCGTCGTCTGTTACTGTCAAAAAGGACAACATGGATTACGAAGAAAACATGGAAAAAGCTCGTTATGCAACAAATAATGACACTTCTTTATGAACCAAAGATTGAATCATCTTGTGTTGTATGAAAAGTGTAACTGTATAAGGATTATGTCTCTAAATACATATAATAAAAACATAGATATAAATATAGTAGCATCGTGTTATCGGTTTTCGTGCTATTATCGATTTTCAGATATAGCGATTAACAGTGTTAACCCCCCATTCATATGACGATTGGAATTTTCAAAGAATGGCTAGTTAAATATTTCTTTGTACATAAGATTGTTTTTAAAGCCATTCTTGTATTTTAATATACTCTCGATTATCTGGCAACTTTTGCTGTCTGTAAAATGGCGTCATCTGTTTTCGTGTGAAGTAAAAACAGGGCCGATCTACGGGATGGAAACGAATATATAATCCGGAAATGGCTGATTTTAAAATTTCATGGTTCTGGCCATCTACCAAATCATACTACATCTAAATAAAATAACAGAATGTTTGAAAATGATCACTTTCAAAATTGTGTTTACTTTAGATGTTTTTTTTAATGCTGAAACCACAATGCACTGCAAAGTGACATGTATTTTATATAAGAAACAGGCACATTTCAGTCAGCTCTTTTGTTTACAAGTCCGATCAGTGACCCCATGACAGTTACATGACAGGAAGAGCCGGTGTCTGAGAGGTAGACGATATAGTTAAATTTTATATAGCCCTTCTGGATTTTTTTACAGCAACTTTATAAATGAAGTAAATTTTTTGCATTACAAAAAGTATGGTTCAGTAGATAGGTTCACTGTTTTTGGTACTTACGTCTTTAAAAGCAAACTTTAACATCTTTTACAGATATCCCGCCGTAGTCTTGTTTATGTTCCATAAATAGAAACCGGAAAACACGTCAAAAATAATGCGTGCGCTGTGGAAATCAAAATAAAATTAATAAAACGAAAACAGATGACACACGAAAACACATACCGTGACGATACATGTAATATTTACAACAATGCACAAAAATAATTAAAATGCTTACCTTGAAAACTTATTTTAGTTAAATTTGATCAAAATTGAAGCGTACGGTACACGAAGCCAAATAACGTATAATCTTTACGTTTCAAACTGGAAGTCTTCATATGACATCAATGTTGGTTATGTGCCAAAGTCGTCAATGACATTTCGCGGAATTTTTTCAGTTTACAATCGAATGTGTATTCACTGTAACACAACAAGGGACGTAACCACTACACTTATAGTTATGTAAAAGTAGTTCCGGTGGGAAAAAACTGATATTTTCACATGTGAAAATACCGGAATTTATTTCATGGATAAATCCCCATAATTCACACCTATCTATATAATAATATGACATTATTGCATCATATCCCAAATCACGCTACATAGTAATTGAAAACGATCAGCTCTCACAAATATGAAGAAGGACGCATTGAAAAATGTCAAAGTCAATGACCGGATGTTTCACCTGTGATCCAATTTTAATCCCAAGGTAATACACATGTTTTGACAGATCAATTTGACTTAACGAATGTAAATAATATGGTTTTCTATATCTCCGGACCAAAACTTTTATTCGAGACAACCGAAATTTCGACTCATCCGAATTCGACTTAACAGGAGTCAAATTATATATATTTATACACAACGAAGTTCGGGACTTCGATAAAAATTCGACTCAACCGGAAATTCGAGTCAACCGTGTTCGAGACAACGAGAGTCAACTGTATATATATGATAAATAGGTTATGATATGGCATTTTTCATATCACATGCCATATCGACCCTCGACGCATATTAGCTCACATGCCATATCGACCCTCGAGCCATATTAGCACTCAGGCCTTCAATCCTTGGGCTAATATGGGCGTCTCGGGTTGAAATGACATGCATAGTACATGCCAACCCTCGAGAGACTAAAAGCGGTAGGGGGGGGGGGGGGGGTTGCCCCCCGAGAATTTTTTTTTTCAGAAGGACACAAAATGGTGCATTTTGGATATAAAATCTGTGTAGTCAAAACTTTAAATATTGTATGATAAAACCATGAAAAAATGGAAATTCGCATTTTACATATATATATCTTTCGGGAATGTTTAATGAAATCAGTCCATGCTGTCTTAAATACGTTGTCATGACTTAAACGAGCCTTCTTTTTTTCTGACGTTTCGGACATATTCATTCAGACAATGATCTGTTGATGTTTAGGAATCATATTTCAAAATGTAGTGCTTCAAAACTTTATTTTTAATACCGTTTCTGATTGGTTTAATGATAAATAATTGACCAATGGAAGTTTCCGGTACAAAGAGGGAAACGATTATGGAAAGGGCCTAAATAATTTGGATTTGTACTCATTTATGTGTCGTAGAAATCTACAAGAATAATCAACATATGAACAATTCACGATAATTTTTTTTACCTTTTTTTTTTAAATCGGTAGGAAAACATCTAAAATCGATAGGTGGTAGAAGACTTAGAAGGTGGAACCAAATCTTGCAAATAATCAGGTGCTTCATAATTTACAATATTACAAAACATCGTCAATTTCTTAACTTCCCTTCTTACACATAGGGGCTGTCGTGGTCGTGATTGTTTGGGTAGTTGGATTTACAGCTACCTATGCAATCAGTGCCTATTACCACTGATGTTTTGAGTTCGAATCCCGCTCAGGGCGAGGTGTGCAACATTATGTGATAAAGGTTGTCAGTGACTTGCGACAGGTCGGTTGTTTTCTCCAGGTACTCCGTTTTCCTCCATCGATAAAACTGACCACCACGAGATAACTGAAATATTGTTGAAAGGAGCATTAAACACCATACATGTACAACGAAAATCAGCCCTTCTTGCACTTAATTTTTCCCATCTCGTTTCACAATAAATATAGAGTTTAGACCTGCATAGTAAGGTATACCGGTAACTATACCGCTTCGATTTGAATATTTTTCCGATCTATTAAAATTAATTTGCCCACAGTTATCTCCAATTTCTGATGAATATTCCAGAATTGTACGGATAAAGGTTAAATTAATCTTTTCAAGATATTCCCTTTTAAGTTAAAATTTTAGTTTTCTGAAAGCATTCACTTGTTTTGAAGTTTACTCTATCAGTGTATCAACATCCTTATTCCACTTAAATCACTGCTAAAAGTAAAGGCCCGTTGTCACTATCAAAGTTTCTTTGTCAAAGAAAACTTTGACAAAGTTTTTGATGAAACTTTGATAGTGACAACAGTCAAAGAAATCTTTGATCAAAAACTTTGACCAACTTTGATGGAATAGAACTCCATCCTATTTTTCTTCAAACTTTGATGGACTTTGATGGAAATCAACCAATCAGAATACTGTTTTGGAATGATGAGATGATGTTTACAAAACAAAAGCACATGGTAATAAAAAGGCGGGAAAGGGAAAATCAGTAGCCAGAAAACGCAATGTCACTGCAAGTCGTTCTGCCGCAGACATGGCTTCTCGAAGTTTGGTATCCTGTCTCCCTATCAGTGGTCTCACTTTCTCAAGGAGCATCTTGAATGTTGTTTTGTTTATTCTAAAATAATTTCGGAACTCGTTCGGGTCTTCAGTGTGCAATTCTTTAAGAAGTGTATTGTATGCGCTTCTTTGTTTCCCTCTCAGCAACCAAGATCTAGTTGCCCTCCTTCTCGCCCTTGCGCGATCCCGAAGTCTCCTTCTAAGGATTGCAATGCTCATTAGACATAAAATGACAGCAATGTTTTCATAATTTGTGATAGTTAAAGCCATATTTTCGTGTTTACAAGATTTCCCTCCAATTCTTTGACAAAGATGATAAAAAAAACTTTGATAGTGACAACAGACACTTTGTTCAAGTTTTCTTTGACAAAGTTTTTGATGGAAAACTTTGATAGTGACAACGGGCCTTAACACCTAAATGTTTATGAGTATGATGCAATTGAAACTCCACCAAAATCGAAAGCAGAATCAGGCTTTATATTTTTTAATTTAGTACTGAATATCGTAAAATCTGTTTTATTCCGATTAAATTTTAACAGCCATTTTTCAGATCAATCATTTAAGTTATCAAGATCTATATATATTTATTATTTTTTTAAACTTGCTTTATCCAGTGCAGAATGGCCAATTGAAGTGTCATCTGCAAAAAGTCTTCTGAACCCAATTATATCATCTGCCATACATTTGTTTTGTATAATGCATGCCATTGATATTAAATCAATTTAAATCACCTATTAAAAGCAATGCTATTCTGTCTTGATTTATTTTAGCGAAGTGTAACGACTTAACAGTGTTGAATGATGCTTGTAGAGAGGTATACACATCAGACAGAATAACATACAGAGGTGGATCTACACGGAACAACGGTGGTGGAACATGTGATTCGCCCAATTATTGCATACATTGCCAGGATGGCTTTTATGGAAATGGCGGTCAATGTTTAAGTAAGTATTCGGATTATTAAAGCAGGGTAAACACATGATGACTTATTGTTATACTGAACGCTTAAATTCCGGTTTTGAAATCACATTCGAACATGCCGGGTATGTGCTATCTAAAATGTAGTGTGTTGATGAATTGTTATTGTCATAATAATACTGTTTCATCACAAAATGTTACCTACTTACATTGTATCCTCTTCATCACCGATGGGACATAAGGCATCAACAATTTGTCGCCATTTTGCTCTGTCCTTTGTAACATACTGAGCCTGGCCCATAGAAAAACCCATTTCCTCCTTCCATAATAATACTGTTTCGTCACAAAATGTAACCAACTAATAAAAATAGTTATTAACCTTAATGATAATCCATTACTTGCTCCAATAACTCTGACAATTATGGTGCTTTCAGTTCTGCAATCTCCTTTTTTAGCTTACCTTGCCAAAGGCAATGTGAGCTTTTGCCATCACTTGGCGTCTGTCGTCCGTTAACTTTTCACATTTTAATCTTCTCCTCTGAAACCCCTCAGCCAAATGAACTGACACTTGGTAGGAAGCATCTAAGGAAGGTCCTCTCTAAAGATTGCACATTGTGTACCGATCCATTAACAAACATGGCCGCCGCAGGCTATTCTTGTTTCTGATTGGCTGATTTAAAAAAAATCTTCTCCTCCGAAACCGCTTGGCCAAATGAACCGAAACTTGGTAGGAAGCATCTATGGAAGGTCCTCTATAAAGATTCCTCATTTCGTCCCGATCCGTTAAAAACAAGGCCACCACAGGCAATTCTTGTTTCTGATGGGTTGATTTAAAAAAAAATTCTGAATCATGATACCGGCTGGCTTTGTCGGCTTCTATATTCAGATGCTAGGATGTGTGGATAAGAGAATTAAGCTCTTGATATAAAAAAAATAATATTAATTCTTTGATCATCAGTTAACTTTTCACATTTTAATCTTCTCCTCTGAAATCCCTCAGCCAAATGAACTGAAACTTGGCAGGAAGCATCTATGGAAGGTCCTCTCTACAAACTGCAGATTTTGTTATGATCCATTTCCAAGCATGGCCACCACAGGCTATTCTTGTTTCTGATTGGCCAATTTAAAAAAATCTTCTCCTCTGAAACCGCTTGGCCAAATGAACCGAAACTTGGAAGGAAGCATCTATGGAATGTCCTCTATAAAGATTGCTCATTTCGTCCCGATCGGTTAACAAACATGGCTACCACCGAAACTTGGTATGAAGCATCTATGGAATGTTCTCTATGAAGATTGTTTATTTCATCCCGATCGGTTAACAAGCATGTTTCTGATTGGTCGATTTCTAAAAAATCTTCTCCTCTGAAACTGCCTAGCCAAATGAACCGAAACTGGTAGGAAGCATCTACATGTATGGAAGGTTCTGTATTAAGTTTCCTCAAAGCAGAATGATAGGTGAGCGACACAGGCTCAGCCCACTGAGCCTCTAGTTCTTGTGTACTGTAGGTTGTAGAATAATTTCGAAAATAACAAAATCATTTGATGAATACTAAAATAAACAAAACAAACAAAACATTATGAACCTAATGTACAGGGGTGAATTAAGGATATTCATGTAAATAGTGATGCCCAAAATTTTCAATCTCGAAATTCAAAAGTCGAAATGTTCCTAATACACTTCCTGTGGTATATATTGGTTTTGGATTATATATATTTTTATTCAATGTGGTGTAGGATAAGATATCATTACATATTCCATATGAGTTGTGATTTCAAGATAGACAGATGCAGTTATCAAATGCAAAGGGTCAAAATATCATGAGCTGAGCTACATAGAAACAGGATTATTGAAGTTCTTATCGATTCTGTCAAGGGCTTTGCCAGACAATGGACAAATAGAAGAAAGACATATAGATACTCTATCAGAATTTCATAAGGCTGTAGACCTCACAGTTGATACAAATTAGGAATAAAAATATGCACTACATCTTCAAAGACTCAAGTGTAGCAAAACACCTGTTTTACTTCAGTGTCAAACATGCCATTGACCCTAAAGACAGTGCCTCCAACAATATCGTTTTTGTATGTAAATCACATTATCCTTGAAAAAGGAATTAGGAATTAACCTCACATATATCCCAACTACACTTACAAAGACAAAATATTGGACAATCATGATAATGAAAAGAAATTTAAACATTAATGGTCAATTCCACCAATATCAACAAAGCTAACAATCACTTCAAGCCTCAAACGATTGAACATAAAAAACATGTCATATATAGGACGTTGGTAATCAATGTCCTGGCTTTGTGTTTTGTGGTCCTTTGGCATTTCAACTAAAGATGAAGAACTAAACTATGTCACTTTATTAGATACCTAATCTGTATAAGTCACCTGACAAACAGGATTATATTGCTGGGCCTGTGCAAATGCTCTACGAAACTTCTTTCCAAGTTATTAACATTTATTCTATAAGCAGAAAATCGACTTCAGAGTTACTGAGACATTAGCTATTCCAAGGGTGGTGAGAATCTGCTTTACTACACAAAAAATACCGTCAAAGTCACTATCCTCTCCATTGAACATGTTGGGAAAAAATATGTCACCCCTCTTTTCTGAATGCTAAATACACAAACATTGTTGGAAAATATAAAAATTATTTGTACAAGCTCCAGAAACTGCCTTGGCGAATCACGAATCATGCACATTATGTTCCTCAAACATTGTCTCTACACTCACAGAGAGGAAGTTGAGACTGAGACATGTCCATCAATCTAAATATAATTGTTACTAATAAATATATATATATATTTCAGTTTGTCCACCTATAGCACATTGTAACCACAGGAGATGTGATAGTCCCAGTGACAATCATTGTGAATATTGCCATTATGAAATAGCAGACAAACGTTACTTTCGGGGTTATACACGCCATTACGATGGCCAGATGAAGCAGTGTAGAAGTAAGTACATAAGATGTAAAATTATATATCAGCAGCAATATATAGTTGAAACCATAAAACAAACTTTCTATTATAATTGTCAGAACCCTGACTAGATGTCAGGGTTTATAAGATATAACGAAGGGGCAATCAAAAATGAACAATCTAGAGAAACTGGCAACATAGTGTACACAAGACGAAGAAAAACAAAAAAATCATTTAAAAATCTTCTTTGAAACCGATAAACCAATTGTAAACAAACCAAAGTTGTAATAAGTTTGTATCTTGGGTGTTGATAGAAATTAAACATTGCTGTTAGGACTAGTTATGTACTCTGTTTTTGGCGGAAATCTCAAAGATCTTAACAAATAATAGATCCACACATGATAGGGTAAACATATAGCATACCTGGTAATATTTATGTAGATCACTGATCTGAAGATCACCATTTGATGATAAATTTCAGATGTGTTTTTGTTCATCACCTTTATCTGTAATTTAAAATTTTGCCCTTTGATCTCAATAATTATTATTGTCAGTAACTTATTCTGCTACTGAAAATTATCGGTCAGTCTGACGTCAAACACATTATGACGTTACCGACAAATACAATGACGTCAATTTTGAATGTCTTGACAATTATTATCACTAGTATTACATCTCATCCTATCGGACTTGCTGCTAAATACTCAAGATAATGTCTCAAACTTCATAACTGCTGTCATATGTAAGAGCGACAATGTTAATTCTTTACCCTGTAATGATAGTGTTTGACAAAAAGGGTAATATATGCCGAACAAGCCAGATATTTCTTCAGCAAGCTGAAATGGAAAATTAACAAAGTACATGTACAAAAACAGATAGCAATATAGAGAAACCAAGCAAGATCAATAAACAAAATAAATACAGGTAAACAGAACAAGAACATAAACAAAGTAAATACAGGTAAACAGAACCAGAACATAAACAAGATAAATACAGGTAAACAGAACAAGAACATAAACAAAATAAATACAGGTAAACAGAACAAGAATATAAACAAAATAAATACAGGTAAACAGAACACGAACATAAACAAAATAAATACAGGTAAACAGAACAAGAACATAAACAAAATAAATACAGGTAAACAGAACAAGAACATAAGCAAAATAAATACAGTACAGAACCAGAACATAAACAAAATAAATACAGGTAAACAGAACAAGAACATAAACAAAATAAATACAGGTAAACAGAACAAGAACATAAACAAAATAAATACAGAATAGAACAAGAACATAAACAAAATAAATATAGTACAGAACAAGAACATAAACAAAATAAATATAGTACAGAACAAGAACATAAACAAAATAAATACAGATAAACAGAACAAGAACATAAACAAAACAATACAGATAAACAGGATAAGAACATAAACAAAATAAATACAGATAAACAGAACATAAACAAAATAAATACAGGTAAACAGAACAAGCACATAAACAAAATAAATACAGGTAAACAGAACAAGAACATAAACAAAATAAATACAGGGAAACAGAACAAGAACATAAACAAAATAAATACAGATAAACAGAACAAGAACATAAACAAAAAAATACAGATAAACAGGATAAGAACATAAACAAAATAAATACAGATAGATAGAACAAGAACATAAACAAAATAAATACAGATAAACAGAACATAAACAAAATAAATACAGGTAAACAGAACAAGCACATAAACAAAATAAATACAGGTAAACAGAACAAGAACATAAACAAAATAAATACAGGGAAACAGAACAAGAACATAAACAAAACAAAATATAGATAAACAGAACAAGAACATAAACAAAATAAATACAGATAAACAGAACACGAACATAAACAAAATAAATACAGGTAAACAGAACAAGCACATAAACAAAATAAATACCGGTAAACAGAACAAGAACATAAACAAAATAAATACAGGTAAACAGAACAAGAACATAAACAAAATGAATACAGATAAACAGAAGAAGAACATAAACAAAATTAATTCAAATAAAGAGGATAAGAACATAAACAAAATAAATACAGGTAAACAGAACACGAACATAAACAAAATAAATACAGATAAACAGAACATAAACAAAATAAATACAGGTAAACAGAACAAGCACATAAACAAAATAAATACCGGTAAACAGAACAAGAACATAAACAAAATAAATACAGGTAAACAGAACAAGCACATAAACAAAATAAATACCGGTAAACAGAACAAGAACATAAACAAAATAAATACAGGTAAACAGAACAAGAACATAAACAAAATAAATACAGGTAAACAGAACAAGAACATAAACAAAATAAATACAGGGAAACAGAACAAGAACATAAAAAAAACAAAATATAGATAAACAGAACAAGAACATAAACAAAATAAATACAGATAAACAGAACACGAACATAAACAAAATAAATACAGGTAAACAGAACAAGCACATAAACAAAATAAATACCGGTAAACAGAACAAGAACATAAACAAAATAAATACAGGTAAACAGAACAAGAACATAAACAAAATAAATACAGATAAACAGAAGAAGAACATAAACAAAATAAATACAGTACAGAACAAGAACATGGACAAAATAAATAGAGATAAACAGAACAAGAACATAAACAAAATAAATAAAGATAAACAGAACAATAACATAAACAAAATAAATACAGATAAACAGAAGAAGAACATAAACAAAATGAATACAGTACAGAACAAGAACATAAACAAAATAAATACAGATAAACAGAACAAGAACATAAACAAAATAAATAAAGATAAACAGAACAATAACATAAACAAAATAAATACAGATAAACAGAAGAAGAACATAAACAAAATAAATATAGTACAGAACAAGAACATAAACAAAATAAATACAGATAAACAGAAGAAGAACATAAACAAAATGAATACAGTACAGAACAAGAACATGGACAAAATAAATAGAGATAAACAGAACAAGAACATAAACAAAATAAATAAAGATAAACAGAACAATAACATAAACAAAATAAATACAGATAAACAGAAGAAGAACATAAACAAAATAAATATAGTACAGAACAAGAACATAAACAAAATAAATACAGATAAACAGAACAAGAACATAAACAAAATAAATACAGATAAACAGAACAAGAACAAAAACAAAATAAATACAGATAAACAGAACAAGAACGTAAACAAAATAAATACAGATAAACAGAACAAGAACATAAACAAAATAAATAGCTACCAGTTTAGTAATGGATGTCGTGTTATATCTATTGAATTAATTATAATTTTGATTTTATTTTTCTTCTTTATAATAGAGGCCTGTTCGTGGAGATCAGACAGTACCAGATGCTATCCTGGAGTTTGTGCAAATGAAATAGTGGAATCATGTTCTTGTACATCTGGATTTGGTGGATATCAATGTGACACCAGTAATGTTTAATAATGAGCTATTCATACATAGTCTGTGTAAAATTATGATCATTTTTCAACACATGTAATCAGATTAAGCACAAAGAACCTGGTGAAAAGTATGGCTTAAAATGTTTTTAACATGAGTAAAGGCATATCTAAAATTTTACAGTTCTGTTTGATATTGCAACCTAGAAATATTTCTGCGGAATCGGTAGATTTACACATCAACTGTAAGAGAGGTGTGAAGATACCAAAGGGTAATCAGTAGATGTAAATCTATGGACAGACAATACAATGACCAAAAGTTTGAAGATAACAAAGTGGTAATCAGTAAATCTATGGACAGACAATACAATGACCAAAAGTTTGAAGATAACAAAGTGGTAATCAGTAGATGTAAATTTATGGACAGACAATACAATGACCAAACGTTTGAAGATACCAAAGGGGTAATCAGTAGATGTAAATCTATGGACAGACAATACAATGACCAAAAGTTTGAAGATACCAAAGGGGTAATCAGTAGATGTAAATCTATGGAGAGACAATACAATGACCAAAAGTTTGAAGATACCAAAGTGGTAATCAGTAAATCTATGGACAGACAATGCAATGACCAAACGTTTGAAGATAACAAAGTGGTAATCAGTAGATGTAAATCTATGGACAGACAATACAATGACCAAACATTTGAAGATAACAACGTGGTAATCAGTAGATGTAAATCTATGGACAGACAATACAATGACCAAAAGTTTGAAGATAACAAAGTGGTAATTAGTAGATCTATGGACAGACAATACAATGACCAAAAGTTTGAAGATAACAAAGTGGTAATCAGTAGATCTATGGACAGACAATACAATGACCAAAAGTTTGAAGATAACAATGTGGTAATCAGTAGATCTATGGACAGACAATACAATGACGAAAAGTTTGAAGATAGCAAAGTGGTAATCAGTAGATCTATGGACAGACAATACAATGACCAAAAGTTTGAAGATAACAAAGTGGTAATCAGTAGATCTATGGACAGACAATGCAATGACCAAAAGTTTGAAGATAACAAAGTGGTAATCAGTAGATCTATGGACAGACAATACAATGACCAAAAGGAAAAGGTTAAAACGACAATGATCTACAAAACACTACACAAAAAACTAAAGATCGAGGATCACGAACCCCATTAAAACTATTAAAATGCTTTACTATTTATAATAAAAATCCTTTACTATTTATAGCAAAAATCCTTTATATTTTGAAGATTTTACTGTGTAGCTTAGCAACCATATATATCAAAAATTAATAATTATTTTAACATTTATTCTTAGTCACAGAGGAGACGACGATCCTTTATGCTGAAATAAAACTCCACAATCCTTCAAACGAGATTATTACCACTCCTTCAGATCCTAATGACCCAGGACCACAACCAATAAGATTTACCAATAAGGACAGTCTTAATGCAGCAGAAATTGAGATGCGTGCAAAATTTGTAACATCCGGAACACCACCTAAACCAGAGGATGATCATTATATTACTGAATTCAAGTATGGAATTGTGTATGGAGAAATGAAATTTGAATACATTAAAAGTAAGATTTTTTTAAGCCAGACACAATGAAATGTCTCTTAAAATGTTTAGAATATGGTTTATAGAATAGTAATATAAAAAAAAACATCACTTGACTGCGATGCCATTTCTAGAAACATGCAAAGTCTTTACGTTCTACGATTTCCGCATAAAAAACAATGTTCGATTCGTCTTTACCTCCTGTTGTTTGTATGAGGGTTCATGTCTTATTTACGTTAGTTGTGTTTGCTTGCGGATAGTGTTGTTGTGTTTTTGTTTTATTTTTTTTTCGTCTATGTTGCCAGTTTCTCTGGATTGTCCATTTTTTATTCCCCCTTCAGTATTCTCTAACATTTATTCGTTCAATTGGAATTGTAAACGACAAAACAATAAAGTCCATTGTCACCATAGCGGTTTCTGACTGTTATATTGAAACAACAAGTATGAGGTATTAAGAGCATTGGTATATTACGTTAATGGAAACTTTACAAACAAATAGAAGTGTCAAAAAATGGGACAACACAAACTTTGCCAAGATATTTCGAATGAAGTTGAAATAAAAAAGACTAAAACTAAGTATGAGATGGATATTTCATATTAAAGCTCACATTTTTAGCTCACTGACCCTTTCCATTTAAATATACAGTCAACCCTCAAAGACAATCAAGAATATTAAGAATATAAATAGTGTTTCACAATGAATTATTATATTTTATTATGGTAAAAGTTGCCATATGTCCGCAGAAAAGTTTTCTATGGTAGTCAAATTTACTTAAATGGTCAACTCTGAAAATGATATTTACAAAAATAACTTATTTAGGTTATATTTCAAATAGCGTAATTTTAAAAATTTAAATTTAAAAAAAAATGTTGAAGTAATACACTTAACTGTCCTTACAGCCATACATTTACTTTCGTATATGATGTAAGAAGACCATTCTAAATTTATTCAAATAAATTAGCTACATGACCAGTTGCAGATCTTATAAATGAAACCGTATGCACCCGCATACCAGAAAGGTGATATGATATGTATTCCATCTAGAAAACATCATGTTGGTATATTTATTTGGTATCTAATTTTGTAGTTTCAGAAAGGAATTAGCTGTGATTGAATATCAATAGAAAGTTTGTAACTTTGCTTTCAGGTCCTTCAAACATGGTCCACACTTACAGCTGTCCAGCAACAGAAAATGATCCAATCAAGCTCAACTACATTTGTTCCAGATCCCGTGTAACCAGCAACAGCATCACAATACCAACATTCGCTCATGCTGAAAAGTGTGTATTACAATATTTTAAGTCAGACATGCTTTTATAAACAGCTACATTATTTTTCCAATCTTCAAATGCCCTAGTCTTTATCAAAACAATGAAATACATATAGAACATGTTTGATGCCATATTGATTGAATGACGCATAAGATTCATATTACTGGAGCCATTGCATCGTAATCGTAAATCTCAGAAAAATACCATACACTACATTGCAGAAGACGTATATTTAACCCATAATATAGAAATTCACATTTAATTATAATAATCATCTGTCTCAATAACCAAACATATAATATGTCTGGAATCTACTTTAAATACTGGAATGTAAATGTTATTTGTAAAGAACAATAATTGGCTGATGGCTATAATCCATGATAAAATGTATATAAAAACTATATATTAACAATAATGTAGAAATTCAAGATCACAGTCGTGTGCTTTTGTTAATATTTCAGCTTGGACAAACCTTATGCATGCTCAGATTTTAGTTCACTAATTTCAACTAACCCTCTGCATGCACAGCCTTAGTTCTTAATATTAGACTAACCCTGTGTATGCTCAGATTTTAGTAATAGTTTAGAATAGAATGGTTATTTCTAGAATTTATTATTGTTATTTGACTGCTGTATTTTATCATCATGGTCAAAATAACATCTGATCCAAAATACTTTCTGTAAATTACAAGATAGGAATGTCAACGTTTTTAGAGTGACTGAATTTTGAAAATTCTAAATTTTGAGCTTCCTAAGCCAGTGAAAGTATTTAAAATCAATCATTCGTTATCAGTTTAACTTTAAAGTCTATAACTGGAATACTGATATAGTCAATGTTTGAATTCTCCTGATGGACTCTTACTACACATTTGAATTTATTTGTAGACTTGTGTTCACAATAACGGTACGGAATGGTGGATACCTTAAATATAGAAATAGAGAAAATAACTATGTGTATAGAGTATCACTGAAAGGAAAGACCACAACTAGAAGTTATACAGTACAGTGGGATTACATAGAACCATACTATACATGTCTTCAGCAATATGGTACCAGTTGTGATGTTCCTCCTTTAGATTTAAAAGATGTTACTGATGAAGTTAGTTAAAAATTAGATTATTCTTTGAAATTCTAGACAAAAATTAAATTAAATCACAAACAATCTCTTCAGACACTTAAAGATAAATTTGTTACATTTGTGATAATTCCAGATATTTCAAGGAAATGATAATTTTTTTTTTATTTGCATGATAAAACAAATACCGTCAAGCACAATAAGACACAAGTGGTACAAAAATAGGATTTTAGAGGTTAACTCGTCGAAAATGGTGTCCACTTATATGAAATGAATCAAATACACAACTCACCCCTATGAGTACTATTGCCACGATCCTTTCAGTTTATGATACACTTCACACTGTCAGGGTATACTTTGTTCATGGGTTTGAACACCAGGGATTTATTAGTTTTGTAAACAATATGCAAAATATATTAGCTACCTGTATATGTTAAAAACATTTATTTTAAAACTATATTATAGGGTTATTGCACTAATATTGAGGAATATTGTCCCGAGTAGTATGTCATAATGTACGAGCTTGCGAGTGCAATATGATATACTGCGAGGGGCAATATTCCTCAATATTAGTGCAATAATCCTTTTATAATATAGTACCAAATATTTCAGTCTGTGACAATTACATGCAACCATATTTCTTTGCAGCATGTATTCAACATAATCTAGCCATATTGTTTATCTCTCGTCCACTTGTGTGCAAATATAGTTTTACTCAGAACTTCTTTAGTGCGTACCAAACTTAAAGGAGAAAGAATGGAATGCAATATCGGTGAAAATGCAATATTTTTAACTCATTCTCAATTGCTCTACTTTTTAGGTATATTTATAAAAGAAGACTAGTAAAAATATCGGAAAATATTGCATACATAGTGTGGTGGTACAAGACTTTGTATCAGGTCGAGTCTGTTGTGTGAACCAGTATCACTACGAGTCGCGTGATGCGGTTAGCTCATGCAACAGACAAGATCTGATACACAGTCTTGTACCACCACACTATGTATGTAATAAGTTTATCTAACATTTCAATAAAAACGAATTTTAAACATATAGCAAGGGTTGAATTAAAATGTGTACAATACTCTGAGGGAGACTACATTTTGTGTATGACGTCACGTTATTTTTTCCGGTCATTCAACAACGTCAGGTTACTGTGTTTTGTCTCACATTCCAATGGTATGACGTCATGTCAAAGTAGTTCGACAGAGAACATCTCGTGCAACGTCGCACCATTCTTTTATCACCACAGTGTATCAGACAGGCGACTTTCGTTAATTTCAAAGGAAAACGTATATAATGTTAGATAATGCATTTTTATTTTACAAAGAAATCTTCATGAAATATTTGATACTATATTATAAATGAATATATAAACCTTTTGAAAGAAAGATATATAAAATGAGAACATATAATTTTATTCACTAATATTTAATATTTAAGTATCTTAAAAATACGATACACCACGTGCACTGACACATCATTTCTGAAGATTAATTCCATCAAATAATCAGATACATTAAAGGTATTCTATTTCTATTCTATTTTTAGAATTCTATAAGCCTTTCATGGAGACAATGGAGCGATGATTTAGCTGGAATTGAATTCTATGAATATGAAGTGTTTCATTTGGCACACGATGGGGCGTTACTGAAAGAAGCTGGCAGGCTGTTTTCAAGCGACAGAACACAACCTGAGGTAATGTACTTTTTTTTATTTCAATCATTGTGGTAATGTGTGTATTTATTTCTGCCAAACGAGCAGAGTAATTTTTGTATTTTAATCATTATTTCTATTTCCTAAGAGTAATGGTCTTTAACCAACAGATTCTACCTTTTTAGCTAGAAGTCAGTTAACTACAAGCATCCATTGGTCCTGCTATTGTACTCTTAGTAAGAAAGAATATGTATGTAAATGAACATGACAGACACTTTTTTTTTTTTTTTTTTATAAATTACACAAATTAAAGTAAATGAACAGTGTTTTTATTGCTGTTCTGCATTTCATAATTACATTTGGTCTTCAGCAATAAGAATGACTCTACTCACATCCTAAAAGTGAGTGTGAAACGGTTCTTTGTCTGTCGTTGAGTGGTACTCACTCTTGACTTCTGTCGATAAATGGTACATCTGGGCCTCGTTGTCGTTTTGATGTTATTTGATGTACAGAATTTAATTTCCCAGATGGGGGTTCTAAACAAGAAATCAAAATATGGTGAAGTAATCATGCAAATGCTGTCAACATTGTAACCGAAATCATATTACAAGGTTACAAAAACAGACAAAAAAATACAAGAGGGGGGCTCTGGAAAATAGTAAGACAATTAAACAGTTTAATAAAGTTTGAAGTGGGCTGAATGGATTGACTGCATGGATATGTGTGTGTGTGTGTTTAAGGAAATATTTTAAGGTTGTCCAAGCTTATGGTGTTCATTCAGTCTGTGATGGGAATGATCTTCTTGAGTGGAAGCTGATCTGTGCATTTTTTAAATATTTTGTCTATATCAGTGTTGTTATATATTTAGTTATTAAGAGGAGGTTGGGATTCCATTATCCTGCTTAACCTTGTCCCAAGCAAGGACATGGATTTCTTGACCAAGTCATGTTTTTTTTTGTGTTCAGTGATTTGAGGCGAGAGGTAAGTTGTTTATTTTGTTGATATGGATTGAATAGACGTTTTGCACATTCGCGAATTGATTGAAAAATTATACATTTGAACAAGTTATTTCTGTTACGCCAGCAGTGATGTCGTTAAAAGTCGGTAGCCTGCGATTTTCGCCGGTTATTGTCCTTTCCTTACCGGCTATTCTTCAATGAGTAAAAATATAATGTGACAGAAAAATCCATATTCCAATATTATATAAATTATTACATCGTATAATTAATTAATTATGGATTTTGACGGCGGATTAATCAACGTTCTAATAGATTAAATCCAATTTGGAAATCTCCTTTAGTATATTTAGTCGCTATTTATAAAATTGTGCGCATGTACCTAACATTTAGTGAAACATCCGCTATGGACCACGGCATACACAACTTTTTTTAGGATGCAGATCGCGAAGAGAACACCTCTGCAGGGGCGGATCCAGGGGGGAGGGGGGGGGGGGCCGCATTTTTTGGCGTGAAATCGTGATTTTTCACACGAAATACCCCAAACATTTTCGCGCCTCTCTCCGCAATTGGAAAAAATATGATTTTTTGGCGTAAAATCGTGATTTTTCACACGAAATACTCCCTTCGCTCGGCGCAATTTCTTTAAGTGAGCCCCCCTAACTTGAAATCCTGGATCCGCCCCTGCTCTGTAAAGATCCTAAAGGATAAGAAGAGAGTGCATATGATCTTCAGATACCATCTTTCATTCAAGCTTCTGATCAATACTGCCGTGGTGATCTTTTTTGTAAAATGCTAGACCGTGTCCTTGATAGAATTAAACACTGTTTTGTAAACTTTTTACGTTACGATTTTGACCTTTTTTAGCTCACCTGACCCAGAGCTATTGTCACCACTAAGCGTCCGTCGTCTGTCGTCCGTCTGTCCGTCCATTAACTTTTCACATTTTAATCAACTCCTCTGAAGCCACTGGGCCAATTTGAACCAAACTTTGGTGGAATGTTCCTTGGATGGCTCCCTTCCAAAATTGTGTCCGAAGATCCCGACTTCCAACCAAGCTGGCTGCCAAGCTAAAAATAGAAAAAAGGGGGATGAAATTTTAATTGTCCATTGCTGCTTTAGTGTAAGTCAAAATGAGCTCAAATTTACTGCAGCTACATGGCAAGGAGTAGTTTAACATATATTCCGGGTTTTTCTGTGAAATTTTTCTTTCAGCCGATTTATACCGATTATGTAAATTAGGCATATTTTGATAAAAGATCACATTTAAATCTTCTCCTCTGAAACCGTTGAACCAAATTAGACCAAACCTGGCAGGGATGGTCCCTGGGTGGATCCCTTTCAAAATTGTGTCCAACAGCCCGCCCTCCATTCAAGATGGCTGCTGTTACTAAAGATAGAAATTTCTTCAATTGTCCATTGCTGCTTTAGTATAAGTCAAAATGAGCTCAAATTTTTACTGCAGCTACATGGCAAGGAGTAGTTTAACATTTATTACAGGCTTTTCTGTGAAATTTTTCTTTCACCCGATTTATACCGATTATGCAAATTAGACATATTTTGATAAAAGATCACATTTAAATCTTCTCCTCTGAAACCGCTGAACCAAATTAAACCAAACCTGGCAGGGATGGTCCCTTTCAAAATTGTGTCCGACAGCCCCGCCCTGCATTCAAGATGGCTGCTGTAACTAAAAATAGAAATTTCTTCCATTGTCCATTGCTGCTTTAGTATAAACCAAAATGAGCTCAAATTTTAACTGCAGCTACATGGCAAAGAGTAGTTTAACTTATATATATTCCGGGCTTTTCTGTGAAATTTTTCTTTCAGCCGATTTATACCGATTATGCAAATTAGGCATATTTTGATAAAAGATCACATTTAAATCTTCTCTGAAACCGTTGAACCAAATTACACTAAGCCTGGCAGGGATGGTCCTTGGGTGGGTCCCTTTCAAAATTGTGTCCAACAGCCCCGCCCTCCATTCAAGATGGCTGCTGTTACTAAAAATAGAAATTTCTTCAATTGTCCATTGCTGCTTTAGTATAAACCAAAATGAGATCAAATTTTAACTGCAACTACATGGCAAAGAGTAGTTTAACAAATATATATTCTGGGCTTTTCTTTGAAATTTTTCTTTCAGCCGATTTATACCGATTATGCAAATTAGGCATATTTTGATGAAAGATCACATTTAAATCTTCTCTGAAACCATTGAACCAAGTTAAACCAAACCTGGCAGGGATGGTCCTGGGGTAGTCCCATTTCAAAATTGTGTCCGACAGCTCCACCCTCCATTCAAGATGGTTGATGTTACTAAAAATAGAAATTTCTTCAATTGTCCATTGCTGCTTTATTATAAATCAAAATGAGCTCAAATTTTAAATGCAGCTACATGACAATGTGATGATTAACATATATTCTGGGTTTTTCTGTGAAATCTTTCTTTCAACCGATTTATACTGATTATACAAATTAGACATATTTTGATAAAAGATCACATTTAAATCTTCTCCTCTGAAACCGCTGAACCAAATTAAAGCAAATTTGGCTGGGATGGTCCTTGGCCCTTTCAATAATGTGTCCGACAGCCCCGCCCTCCATTCAAAATGGCTGCTGTTACTAAAAATAGAAATTTCTTTAGTTGTCAATTTCCGCTTTATTACAAATCAAAATGAACTCAAATTTTAACTGCAGCTATATGGCAATGAGTAGTTTAACATATATTTTGGGTTTTTCTGTGAGATTTTTTCAGCCAGTTTATTCTGTTTAGGAATATTATGAGATAAAAATCACATCAAAATCGTTTGCTCAGAAATTTGAGTTGAAATGATCTTTGGGTGGCCCACTTTCAAAATTATGTGTAACACCCCCATTTTCTATCAACTTTAGATGTCAAATTGAAAACCAGGTGAGGGATTACAGGCTCCTGGGAGCCTCTAGTTTTAATAATGATCACCCAGATTCGTAAAATTGAGGAGTTTCTGCAAATTTTAATTAATACATGAATTATTGGTCCAGGGATAGCTCATGGATTTATTTTTGAAAATGGGTCTCTCGTTGGTCACATAAATCAACATCTTGAACATGACGTCCGATTTTCTCTAAACCACTTCACTTCGGACACTCAGTAGTGGTACCAAGTTACATTTTTATTGCTTTAACTTCCAAATTTATAAAATTCTAATTTTAAACTTTTATCTGATATTTTTTTTCCACGAAATAGTAATTTTTAGGTGGTTTTCTAATGAAATGAAAAAGGGGAAAAATCGTTTTTTCACTCTGACAGAAAATAAAAACGTTGACCGTGACTATGATCGACCTCCCTACCTATAAATGTCCGATCAGACTGAAACTAGCACTAACCAAAACATACATGAGAGTGTTAACAAAAGAAATGTAATTTTCAGTCTGTACAAGGAATAAGTGCCCCCGAGTAAAAAACAGATTGATCCAAATGCAAGTTAAACATTATTGTACAGGTAAGTCTTTTCTGGTACATAATTTCTGTTACTAAAGATACATGGCTATAACAAAAAATTGTGAAATGCTTAATTGATGCCAAAAATATAGTGACTCATGCTGCTGATAGTGACAATGAATTTGAATGTGAAATTTATTAAAAAAAAATGTATTGCTTATTGAAACATTTTCTGGAATTTAATCAACAAAATAGATTTTTTTTGCTATGAAATAATACCTACTTTAGTTAAGTACAGTCCCTTTTAATCTTTTTTACTAAATATTTGCTCAATCAATCTCAATGGACATTAGCAACAATAATTGAAGATTATCAAGGATTTATATCTTACCATATAAATCCTTGAGATTATGCAGTAAAAAACAGGACAAGAAATACAGTAATTTTAGTCCCAGGAAATGTCCAGAATGCAGGATTTTATACCATTTAAGCATCAGGGGTCCTAGGCGACCCCCAAACACCCGCCTGATTTTTCTGCCACTTATTCAAATTTCTACTGACAACACTGGCCAGGCAAAATAAAACCCGTTCTAGCAAG
The DNA here is from genome assembly GCA_963383655.1 of Bathymodiolus septemdierum. Lineage (NCBI taxonomy): Eukaryota > Metazoa > Mollusca > Bivalvia > Mytilida > Modiolidae > Bathymodiolus > Bathymodiolus septemdierum. Next base: position 98,784,946 of record OY726517.1, on the reverse strand, counting down.
AGCAACCGAAAGGACAATGAGTTTGAATATCATTTTCATATAATTTGTGGATATTCAAACCTTGTAAAACATCAATTAATAACTTTATAGCAAATAAAAAAAGCTACACGTTGTTACAACATTTAAAATTTGCACAGATTAAGGGGAAAATATATCATTTGCATCCAACTTTGCATGAAAGTGACACATTGTCTGTAAAAGGGAAATAACTCATAAAACATGTACAAATTAGCACAGGGCCCCATGCTAATTGATGTATGTTGTATACAGCATGTTTTTTAATGTTTAAACACTGATTTTGTTGAAAGCACCAATACAATAAATATATATTTAATTTTATCGATATGTATACAATGTTTTATTCATGTGATTGGTTGTGTTGGTATGGGCCCCTTGCGCACTGCTTTGCACGGGGGCCTATAATGTTGTTAAGACGGCCCTGCTTTCATCCTTCTGTAAACTTGTGGTATTTGTAGCTTAACGGTAAAAAATAGACCGTTAGGAGCTACTGTTACGCAGCTATTATGCAACTCAGTCAAGGAAATATATTAATAATATTTCAGAGCAATTTTAATGTTACAATACCAGGGATGTATTCTGTCATATTTACTGCATTTGATAAGGCTGGTAACTACAAGTCTACTAGATCTGTATTCCTGTTTGATGATCAGTCAGTAGTAGAGACAACATCAGGAACCAGAATGATCGTGACTGAAAGTACATCAGAGACAAATTACACCTGGGTAGTAACGGACACAAGTCAACTTCATGCTAAATGGCCTGGACGATTTATTAACGAAAGACATGATGTGAATGAATGGCTTGAACCAGTAGGAAAGCATACTAGTATTGAGACAGTATATGATGACATCTTTGGTAGAAGGACTGTTCAATGGTATACAAATATAAAAGGTATTATCTTCATGCTAACAATTTTTCGTCACTTTCGCTCTAAAAAAATGTATCAGATCATTAATATATTAATTGAAACTGCATTTGATAATCTGCTTGTACTTTTTAGAAAACTAGAAAAAAAAACAACCATATAAAATGTTGCCATCCTTGTAAGCCATTTGGATCTGTTTTCTACGGAATAATATATTTTATATTTTTGTTTACATATTGTATTCCTTTCAATGAAACAATTGGTTTCATATATGTTACCGTCAATCCAGTGCCAAGTATCCGCTATGGCCACTGTCATGTTTTAAAATAATTATAATGTTCTTTATTCTATGACAGAATTCATACATTCGAATTGCTGTTGAGCATACATTTCAAGTTTCCGTTTGTTGACACTAAATGCAGGGATGATACACTTTCAAATCTTTATATTGTGTTTACAGAAATGCACTTTTGCCCTTGATGTGACTGGATATATTACTACACATTTTGAAATAAAGCAGTGCTTTAATCTAAAAACAATCATATTTTTTTATCTGTTGTATACTTCCAAATGATAAGCAGTGCAGAAGATATGTTTTGTCGTATACTATTAATTGTATATGATTATTCTTACCGTATGAACAGGCTTTTAGGTTTGGTATTATACCTCCATTTTCTTTATTTAGGTGTTGTAAAGTTTGATATCAATTATACAGTGACTGGACCGGATGTTTCGTCATTTCAATCCTTTAGCGACATACCAGATATTTTACAAGAATCAGAGGTAATATATGTCACGTGGCAAGATGGACAGAAGCTGGATATTACTGTCAGAGCAACCGACATTATAGGAGAATATACTGATGATACCATAGCCATTTACAAAGACACTACGAATCCAGAAATAGAAAATCTATGGCTCTCATACGGAAATAAGACTGATCTATTTGTTCAGCGTTTAGAAGATTTTAAAACTATGACGTAAATAGAAGCTAAATTTAGTTAAATTCCTCAATATTATATACAACGCAAGCACATCAACGACAACACAGACATAAATGCGATTTAGAATAATTAGTGTTTAACACCACCTTCAACAATATTTCAATTATATTATGTTTGACAGTTATTTTGGTAGAGGAAAATTGGTTACCCAGAAAAATCATCGACCTTGTGTAGATCAATGAAAAATTTGTATCAGGTTATATCAGTTATGAAAAGACAATTTAAACAAAACAAACAATCACCTCTCAACTCAAATCATTGAACATAAAAAAATACCACAACATAGGACGTTGGAAATCTAGGTCCTGGCGTGAGACAGGCACAGCAATATGGTAGAATTAAACTGACTAATGGGACCCAACCCTCTCCTCTTGGTAATTGGGTCTCAATCAGCAATACAGATGTAAAAAAAGATAAAAAAAACCTGCTTAGTACAATTACACTTCACCACTACACGGGTAGACATAGATCTTATTGACAAATAACTTGAAGAAGCAAAGAAACACAAGAAACGAGTATAGCTCCATCATTATAATGTTTATCTTGAAAAAACTTAATAACAATGATTTATATTAAAGAAAAACTGATTATTTGACTATGAGTAGCTTGTTTATCTATAAAAATATGTTCGAATATGTTTAGAATGTAGGCCTATTTTGTTAGTTGAAATATATAAAAGTAAGGTTGCAGACTATAAAGCTCAAACAATAATGGTTTAATGGGATAACAACATTATATGTACTTTCTTATTGTACAAAAAAGTTAATAATATGTGATTGGAAAACATTGTATTCAGTAGATCTCTTTTTGTAATGTAAAAAATTGATTTAAAAATGTATCTCATATTGGAAATCTTGAATGGATATTCCTTAACATGTCTTTTCGATTTCGCTAAGTGCAAGAACTGGCAAAGTTAAAATTGAATTTGATATTAATTAATGTGATTACCAGCTTTTCAAGAGACTAAAAATAATCTATTGTGATGTGTACTTGATACAACTTTATGTGATATAATTGTCATTGATTTGGGACAGGTTGGTGGTTTTCTCCAGATATGCCACTTTCCTCCTACAATAAAAATTACCACAAACATATATTCTAAATATGCAGTCCAACACCCATAATCCATTAGCCTACCCCAATCTTTATAAGTGTTGACTATAACAGACTTCAAACTGTTTTTGATTTTGATATTTTATTTATAATTGTTCATAGATATTAGGTAATAAGATAGCTTCTTTATACAGTGAAACCTGTCTAAGCCGAAAGCTGAGAAAAAAGGAATACTGTACAAACTGAACACCTGTCTATTCTGAACATATCAGCTGGTCACAGGTAAGTTCAATTAAGACAGGTTTCACTGTACTACATTATTTTTTTCTCAAAGTAGCTATTTGTAATCTTTTATAGATTTGAATGGGACACCTTTGATTACCATAGTGGTATCCACAGTGTTCAGTGGAAACTGTTTGATAACTATACTGGATCAGATGAGATTCATGGACAGTCACATATTCATGCTCAAGGAAATGTTGATGTAAGTACTGATACTTGTGATATTACATTGTATATGACAGTCGTTAGATTTACAATCTGATGATTAAATATGAACATACTAGTCATTTTGAAAATATATTCGTTTATAATTCACAAGTAAATAATAAAAAAATCATTATGTTTTCATTTATGTAATGAAATCTTCAACATTATGCTCTTACTATGTTATAAATAGATTTAAAGATTTTAATGTATGTTCCAAGCATCCATGATTTTATAAGATAGTGTAAGAGAGGACGATGGGTATACATTATAAACTTTAATTTTATATTTAGAACATGACGTCATGTGAGGAGGAGTACCAAGATCATCCCCGAGGACCTGATTGTTACTGCACGTTATATCATGGATGTTTTCACCGACACTTTCACATAAAACCACAAATTGTCGATGGTGCTGGACTAATTCCAGGGAAGGATAAAGGAATACATGATTCAGACTATTTTATTGAGATAACAATAGTCAATAAAGCATTGTTAAAGTCAGTGTTAAGGAAGAAGGTAGGAATATTTACTGGGGATAACTATTGTCAATAAAGTGTTGTTAAAGTCAGTGTTAAGGAAGAAGGTAGGAATATTTACTGGGGATAACTATTGTCAATAAAGCGTTGTTAAAGTCAGTGTTAAGGAAGAAGGTAGGAATATTTACTGGGGATAACTATTGTCAATAAAGCATTGTTAAAGTCAGTGTTAAGGAAGAAGGTAGGAATATTTACTGGGGATAACTATTGTCAATAAAGTGTTGTTAATGTCAGTGTTAAGGAGGAAGGTAGGAATATTTACTGGGGATAACTATTGTCAATAAAGCGTTGTTCAAGTCAGTGTTAAGGAAGAAGGTAGGAATATTTACTGGGGATAACTATTGTCAATAAAGTGTTGTTAAAGTCAGTGTTAAGGAAGAAGGTAGGAATATTTACTGGGGATAACTATTGTCAATAAAGCATTGTTAAAGTCAGTGTTAAGGAAGAAGGTAGGAATATTTACTGGGGATAACTATTGTCAATAAAGCGTTGTTAAAGTCAGTGTTAAGGAAGAAGGGAGGAATATTTACTAGGGATAACTATTGTCAATAAAGCGTTGTTAAAGTCAGTGTTAAGGAAGAAGGTAGGAATATTTACTGGGGATAACTATTGTCAATAAAGCGTTGTTAAAGTCAGTGTTAAGGAAGAAGGTAGGAATATTTACTGGGGATAACTATTGTCAATAAAGCGTTGTTAAAGTCAGTGTTAAGGAAGAAGGTAGGAATATTTACTGGGGATAACTATTGTCAATAAAGTGTTGTTAAAGTCAGTGTTAAGGAAGAAGGTAGGAATATTTACTGGGGATAACTATTGTCAATAAAGCATTGTTAAAGTCAGTGTTAAGGAAGAAGGTAGGAATATTTACTGGGGATAACTATTGTCAATAAAGCATTGTTAAAGTCAGTGATAAGGAAGAAGGTAGGAATATTTACTGGGGATAACTATTGTCAATAAAGCGTTGTTAATGTCAGTGTTAAGGAAGAAGGTAGGAATATTTACTGGGGATAACTATTGTCAATAAAGCGTTGTTAAAGTCAGTGTTAAGGAAGAAGGTAGAAATATTTACTGGGGATAACTATTGTCAATAAAGTGTTGTTAAAGTCAGTGTTAAGGAAGAAGGTAGGAATACTTACTGGGGATAACTATTGTCAATAAAGCATTGTTAAAGTCAGTGTTAAGGAAGAAGGTAGGAATATTTACTGGGGATAACTATTGTCAATAAAGCGTTGTTAAAGTCAGTGTTAAGGAAGAAGGTAGGAATATTTACTGGGGATAACTATTGTCAATAAAGCATTGTTAATGTCAGTGTTAAGGAGGAAGGTAGGAATATTTACTGGGGATAACTATTGTCAATAAAGCATTGTTAAAGTCAGTGTTAAGGAAGAAGGTAGGAATATTTACTGGGGATAACTATTGTCAAAAAAGCGTTGTTAAAGTCAGTGTTAAGGAAGAAGGTAGAAATAATTACTGGGGATAACTATGGTCAATAAAGCGTTGTTAATGTCAGTATTAAGGAAGAAGGTAGGAATATTTACTGGGGATAACTATTGTCAATAAAGCGTTGTTAATGTCAGTGTTAAGGAAGAAGGTAGGAATATTTACTGGGGATAACTATTGTCAATAAAGCATTGTTAAAGTCAGTGTTAAGGAAGAAGACAGAAATATTTACTGGGGATAACTATTGTCAATAAAGAGTTGTTAAAGTCAGTGTTAAGGAAGAAGGTAGGAATATTTACTGGGGATAACTATTGTCAATAAAGTGTTGTTAAAATCAGTGTTAAGGAGGAAGGTAGGAATATTTACTGGGGATAACTATTGTCAATAAAGCATTGTTAAAGTCAGTGTTAAGGAAGAAGATAGGAATATTTACTGGGGATAACTATTGTCAATAAAGCGTTGTTAATGTCAGTGTTAAGGAAGAAGGTAGGAATATTTACTGGGGATAACTATTGTCAATAAAGTGTTGTTAAAGTCAGTGTTAAGGAAGAAGGTAGGAATATTTACTGGGGATAACTATTGTCAATAAAGCGTTGTTAATGTCAGTGTTAAGGAAGAAGGTAGGAATATTTACTGGGGATAACTATTGTCAATAAAGCGTTGTTAAAGTCAGTGTTAAGGAAGAAGGTAGGAATATTTACTGGGGATAACTATTGTCAATAAAGTGTTGTTAAAGTCAGTGTTAAGGAAGAAGGTAGGAATATTTACTGGGGATAACTATTGTCAATAAAGCATTGTTAAAGTCAGTGTTAAGGAAGAAGGTAGGAATACTTACTGGGGATAACTATTGTCAATAAAGCATTGTTAAAGTCAGCGTTAAGGAAGAAGGTAGGAATATTTACTGGGGATAACTATTGTCAATAAAGCGTTGTTAAAGTCAGTGTTAAGGAGGAAGGTAGGAATATTTACTGGGGATAACTATTGTCAATAAAGCGTTGTTAAAGTCAGTGTTAAGGAAGAAGGTAGGAATATTTACTGGGGATAACTATTGTCAATAAAGCATTGTTAATGTCAGTGTTAAGGAGGAATGTAGGAATATTTACTGGGGATAACTATTGTCAATAAAGCATTGTTAAAGTCAGTATTAAGGAAGAAGGTAGGAATATTTACTGGGGATAACTATTGTCAATAAAGCGTTGTTAAAGTCAGTGTTAAGGAAGAAGATAGAAATAATTACTGGGGATAACTATTGTCAATAAAGCGTTGTTAATGTCAGTGTTAAGGAAGAAGGTAGGAATATTTACTGGGGATAACTATTGTCAATAAAGCGTTGTTAATGTCAGTGTTAAGGAAGAAGGTAGGAATATTTACTGGGGATAACTATTGTCAATAAAGCGTTGTTAAAGTCAGTGTTAAGGAAGAAGATAGAAATATTTACTGGGGATAACTATTGTCAATAAAGTGTTGTTAAAGTCAGTGTTAAGGAAGAAGGTAGGAATATTTACTGGGGATAACTATTGTCAATAAAGTGTTGTTAAAGTCAGTGTTAAGGAAGAAGGTAGGAATATTTACTGGGGATAACTATTGTCAATAAAGCGTTGTTAATGTCAGTGTTAAGGAAGAAGGTAGGAATATTTACTGGGGATAACTATTGTCAATAAAGCGTTGTTAATGTCAGTGTTAAGGAAGAAGGTAGGAATATTTACTGGGGATAACTATTGTCAATAAAGTGTTGTTAAAGTCAGTGTTAAGGAAGAAGGTAGGAATATTTACTGGGGATAACTATTGTCAATAAAGCGTTGTTAATGTCAGTGTTAAGGAAGAAGGTAGGAATATTTACTGGGGATAACTATTGTCAATAAAGCGTTGTTAAAGTCAGTGTTAAGGAAGAAGGTAGGAATATTTACTGGGGATAACTATTGTCAATAAAGTGTTGTTAAAGTCAGTGTTAAGGAAGAAGGTAGGAATATTTACTGGGGATAACTATTGTCAATAAAGCATTGTTAAAGTCAGTGTTAAGGAAGAAGGTAGGAATATTTACTGGGGATAACTATTGTCAATAAAGCGTTGTTAATGTCAGTGTTAAGGAAGAAGGTAGGAATATTTACTGGGGATAACTATTGTCAATAAAGCATTGTTAAAGTCAGTGTTAAGGAAGAAGGTAGGAATATTTACTGGGGATAACTATTGTCAATAAAGCATTGTTAAAGTCAGCGTTAAGGAAGAAGGTAGGAATATTTACTGGGGATAACTATTGTCAATAAAGCGTTGTTAAAGTCAGTGTTAAGGAGGAAGGTAGGAATATTTACTGGGGATAACTATTGTCAATAAAGCGTTGTTAAAGTCAGTGTTAAGGAAGAAGGTAGGAATATTTACTGGGGATAACTATTGTCAATAAAGCATTGTTAATGTCAGTGTTAAGGAGGAAGGTAGGAATATTTACTGGGGATAACTATTGTCAATAAAGCATTGTTAAAGTCAGTATTAAGGAAGAAGGTAGGAATATTTACTGGGGATAACTATTGTCAATAAAGCGTTGTTAAAGTCAGTGTTAAGGAAGAAGATAGAAATAATTACTGGGGATAACTATTGTCAATAAAGCGTTGTTAATGTCAGTGTTAAGGAAGAAGGTAGGAATATTTACTGGGGATAACTATTGTCAATAAAGCGTTGTTAAAGTCAGTGTTAAGGAAGAAGATAGAAATATTTACTGGGGATAACTATTGTCAATAAAGCGTTGTTAAAGTCAGTGTTAAGGAAGAAGGTAGGAATATTTACTGGGGATAACTATTGTCAATAAAGTGTTGTTAAAGTCAGTGTTAAGGAGGAAGGTAGGAATATTTACTGGGGATAACTATTGTCAATAAAGCGTTGTTAATGTCAGTGTTAAGGAAGAAGGTAGGAATATTTACTGGGGATAACTATTGTCAATAAAGCGTTGTTAATGTCAGTGTTGAGGAAGAAGGTAGGAATATTTACTGGGGATAACTATTGTCAATAAAGCGTTGTTAAAGTCAGTGTTGAGGAGGAAGGTAGGAATATTTACTGGGGATAACTATTGTCAATAAAGCGTTGTTAATGTCAGTGTTAAGGAAGAAGGTAGGAATATTTACTGGGGATAACTATTGTCAATAAAGCATTGTTAAAGTCAGTGTTAAGGAAGAAGGTTAGGAATATTTACTGGGGATAACTATTGTCAATAAAGCATTGTTAAAGTCAGTGTTAAGGAAGAAGGTAGGAATATTTACTGGGGATAACTATTGTCAATAAAGCGTTGTTAAAGTCAGTGTTAAGGAAGAAGGTAGAAATATTTACTGGGGATAACTATTGTCAATAAAGCATTGTTAAAGTCAGTGTTAAGGAAGAAGGTAGGAATATTTACCGGGGATAACTATTGTCAATAAAGCGTTGTTAAAGTCAGTGTTAAGGAAGAAGGTAGGAATATTTACTGGGGGTAACTATTGTTAAAGTCAGTGTTAAGGAAGAAGGTAGGAATATTTACTGGGGATAACTATTGTCAATAAAGCATTGTTAAAGTCAGTGTTAAGGAAGAAGGTAGGAATATTTACTGGGGGTAACTATTGTCAATAAAGCATTGTTAAAGTCAGTGTTAAGGAAGAAGGTAAGAATATTTACTGGGGATAACTATTGTCAATAAAGCATTGTTAAAGTCAGTGTTAATGAAGAAGGTAGGAATATTTACTGGGGATAATTATTGTCAATAAAGCATTGTTAAAGTCAGTGTTAAGGAAGAAGGTAGGAATATTTACTGGGGATAACTATTGTCAATAAAGCATTGTTAAAGTCAGTGTTAAGGAAGAAGGTAGGAATATTTACTGGGGATAACTATTGTCAATAAAGCATTGTTAAAGTCAGTGTTAATGAAGAAGGTAGGAATATTTACTGGGGATAACTATTGTCAATAAAGCATTGTTAAAGTCAGTGTTAAGGAAGAAGGTAGGAATATTTACTGGGGATAATTATTGTCAATAAAGCATTGTTAAAGTCAGTGTTAATGAAGAAGGTAGGAATATTTACTGGGGATAACTATTGTCAATAAAGCATTGTTAAAGTCAGTGTTAAGGAAGAAGGTAGGAATATTTACTGGGGATAATTATTGTCAATAAAGCATTGTTAAAGTCAGTGTTAAGGAAGAAGGTAGGAATATTTACTGGGGATAATTATTGTCAATAAAGCATTGTTAAAGTCAGTGTTAAGGAAGAAGGTAGGAATATTTACTGGGGATAACTATTGTCAATAAAGCATTGTTAAAGTCAGTGTTAATGAAGAAGGTAGGAATATTTACTGGGGATAATTATTGTCAATAAAGCATTGTTAAAGTCAGTGTTAAGGAAGAAGGTAGGAATATTTACTGGGGATAATTATTGTCAATAAAGCATTGTTAAAGTCAGTGTTAAGGAAGAAGGTAGGAATATTTACTGGGGATAACTATTGTCAATAAAGCATTGTTAAAGTCAGTGTTGAGGAGGAAGGTAGGAATATTTACTGGGGATAACTATTGTCAATAAAGCGTTGTTAATGTCAGTGTTAAGGAAGAAGGTAGGAATATTTACTGGGGATAACTATTGTCAATAAAGCATTGTTAAAGTCAGTGTTAAGGAAGAAGGTTAGGAATATTTACTGGGGATAACTATTGTCAATAAAGCATTGTTAAAGTCAGTGTTAAGGAAGAAGGTAGGAATATTTACTGGGGATAACTATTGTCAATAAAGCGTTGTTAAAGTCAGTGTTAAGGAAGAAGGTAGAAATATTTACTGGGGATAACTATTGTCAATAAAGCATTGTTAAAGTCAGTGTTAAGGAAGAAGGTAGGAATATTTACCGGGGATAACTATTGTCAATAAAGCGTTGTTAAAGTCAGTGTTAAGGAAGAAGGTAGGAATATTTACTGGGGATAACTATTGTCAATAAAGCATTGTTAAAGTCAGTGTTAAGGAAGAAGGTAGGAATATTTACTGGGGGTAACTATTGTTAAAGTCAGTGTTAAGGAAGAAGGTAGGAATATTTACTGGGGATAACTATTGTCAATAAAGCATTGTTAAAGTCAGTGTTAAGGAAGAAGGTAGGAATATTTACTGGGGATAACTATTGTCAATAAAGCGTTGTTAAAGTCAGTGTTAAGGAAGAAGGTAGGAATATTTACTGGGGATAACTATTGTCAATAAAGCATTGTTAAAGTCAGTGTTAAGGAAGAAGGTAGGAATATTTACTGGGGATAACTATTGTCAATAAAGCATTGTTAAAGTCAGTGTTAAGGAAGAAGGTAGGAATATTTACTGGGGGTAACTATTGTCAATAAAGCATTGTTAAAGTCAGTGTTAAGGAAGAAGGTAAGAATATTTACTGGGGATAACTATTGTCAATAAAGCATTGTTAAAGTCAGTGTTAATGAAGAAGGTAGGAATATTTACTGGGGATAATTATTGTCAATAAAGCATTGTTAAAGTCAGTGTTAAGGAAGAAGGTAGGAATATTTACTGGGGATAACTATTGTCAATAAAGCATTGTTAAAGTCAGTGTTAAGGAAGAAGGTAGGAATATTTACTGGGGATAACTATTGTCAATAAAGCATTGTTAAAGTCAGTGTTAATGAAGAAGGTAGGAATATTTACTGGGGATAACTATTGTCAATAAAGCATTGTTAAAGTCAGTGTTAAGGAAGAAGGTAGGAATATTTACTGGGGATAATTATTGTCAATAAAGCATTGTTAAAGTCAGTGTTAATGAAGAAGGTAGGAATATTTACTGGGGATAACTATTGTCAATAAAGCATTGTTAAAGTCAGTGTTAAGGAAGAAGGTAGGAATATTTACTGGGGATAATTATTGTCAATAAAGCATTGTTAAAGTCAGTGTTAAGGAAGAAGGTAGGAATATTTACTGGGGATAATTATTGTCAATAAAGCATTGTTAAAGTCAGTGTTAAGGAGGAAGGTAGGAATATTTACTGGGGATAACTATTGTCAATAAAGCGTTGTTAATGTCAGTGTTAAGGAAGAAGGTAGGAATATTTACTGGGGATAACTATTGTCAATAAAGCGTTGTTAATGTCAGTGTTGAGGAAGAAGGTAGGAATATTTACTGGGGATAACTATTGTCAATAAAGCGTTGTTAAAGTCAGTGTTGAGGAGGAAGGTAGGAATATTTACTGGGGATAACTATTGTCAATAAAGCGTTGTTAATGTCAGTGTTAAGGAAGAAGGTAGGAATATTTACTGGGGATAACTATTGTCAATAAAGCATTGTTAAAGTCAGTGTTAAGGAAGAAGGTTAGGAATATTTACTGGGGATAACTATTGTCAATAAAGCATTGTTAAAGTCAGTGTTAAGGAAGAAGGTAGGAATATTTACTGGGGATAACTATTGTCAATAAAGCGTTGTTAAAGTCAGTGTTAAGGAAGAAGGTAGAAATATTTACTGGGGATAACTATTGTCAATAAAGCATTGTTAAAGTCAGTGTTAAGGAAGAAGGTAGGAATATTTACCGGGGATAACTATTGTCAATAAAGCGTTGTTAAAGTCAGTGTTAAGGAAGAAGGTAGGAATATTTACTGGGGGTAACTATTGTTAAAGTCAGTGTTAAGGAAGAAGGTAGGAATATTTACTGGGGATAACTATTGTCAATAAAGCATTGTTAAAGTCAGTGTTAAGGAAGAAGGTAGGAATATTTACTGGGGGTAACTATTGTCAATAAAGCATTGTTAAAGTCAGTGTTAAGGAAGAAGGTAAGAATATTTACTGGGGATAACTATTGTCAATAAAGCATTGTTAAAGTCAGTGTTAATGAAGAAGGTAGGAATATTTACTGGGGATAATTATTGTCAATAAAGCATTGTTAAAGTCAGTGTTAAGGAAGAAGGTAGGAATATTTACTGGGGATAACTATTGTCAATAAAGCATTGTTAAAGTCAGTGTTAAGGAAGAAGGTAGGAATATTTACTGGGGATAACTATTGTCAATAAAGCATTGTTAAAGTCAGTGTTAATGAAGAAGGTAGGAATATTTACTGGGGATAACTATTGTCAATAAAGCATTGTTAAAGTCAGTGTTAAGGAAGAAGGTAGGAATATTTACTGGGGATAATTATTGTCAATAAAGCATTGTTAAAGTCAGTGTTAATGAAGAAGGTAGGAATATTTACTGGGGATAACTATTGTCAATAAAGCATTGTTAAAGTCAGTGTTAAGGAAGAAGGTAGGAATATTTACTGGGGATAATTATTGTCAATAAAGCATTGTTAAAGTCAGTGTTAAGGAAGAAGGTAGGAATATTTACTGGGGATAATTATTGTCAATAAAGCATTGTTAAAGTCAGTGTTAAGGAAGAAGGTAGGAATATTTACTGGGGATAACTATTGTCAATAAAGCATTGTTAAAGTCAGTGTTAATGAAGAAGGTAGGAATATTTACTGGGGATAATTATTGTCAATAAAGCATTGTTAAAGTCAGTGTTAAGGAAGAAGGTAGGAATATTTACTGGGGATAATTATTGTCAATAAAGCATTGTTAAAGTCAGTGTTAAGGAAGAAGGTAGGAATATTTACTGGGGATAACTATTGTCAATAAAGCATTGTTAAAGTCAGTGTTGAGGAGGAAGGTAGGAATATTTACTGGGGATAACTATTGTCAATAAAGCGTTGTTAATGTCAGTGTTAAGGAAGAAGGTAGGAATATTTACTGGGGATAACTATTGTCAATAAAGCATTGTTAAAGTCAGTGTTAAGGAAGAAGGTTAGGAATATTTACTGGGGATAACTATTGTCAATAAAGCATTGTTAAAGTCAGTGTTAATGAAGAAGGTAGGAATATTTACTGGGGATAACTATTGTCAATAAAGCGTTGTTAAAGTCAGTGTTAAGGAAGAAGGTAGAAATATTTACTGGGGATAACTATTGTCAATAAAGCATTGTTAAAGTCAGTGTTAAGGAAGAAGGTAGGAATATTTACCGGGGATAACTATTGTCAATAAAGCGTTGTTAAAGTCAGTGTTAAGGAAGAAGGTAGGAATATTTACTGGGGATAACTATTGTCAATAAAGCATTGTTAAAGTCAGTGTTAAGGAAGAAGGTAGGAATATTTACTGGGGGTAACTATTGTTAAAGTCAGTGTTAAGGAAGAAGGTAGGAATATTTACTGGGGATAACTATTGTCAATAAAGCATTGTTAAAGTCAGTGTTAAGGAAGAAGGTAGGAATATTTACTGGGGATAACTATTGTCAATAAAGCGTTGTTAAAGTCAGTGTTAAGGAAGAAGGTAGGAATATTTACTGGGGATAACTATTGTCAATAAAGCATTGTTAAAGTCAGTGTTAAGGAAGAAGGTAGGAATATTTACTGGGGATAACTATTGTCAATAAAGCATTGTTAAAGTCAGTGTTAAGGAAGAAGGTAGGAATATTTACTGGGGGTAACTATTGTCAATAAAGCATTGTTAAAGTCAGTGTTAAGGAAGAAGGTAAGAATATTTACTGGGGATAACTATTGTCAATAAAGCATTGTTAAAGTCAGTGTTAATGAAGAAGGTAGGAATATTTACTGGGGATAATTATTGTCAATAAAGCATTGTTAAAGTCAGTGTTAAGGAAGAAGGTAGGAATATTTACTGGGGATAACTATTGTCAATAAAGCATTGTTAAAGTCAGTGTTAAGGAAGAAGGTAGGAATATTTACTGGGGATAACTATTGTCAATAAAGCATTGTTAAAGTCAGTGTTAATGAAGAAGGTAGGAATATTTACTGGGGATAACTATTGTCAATAAAGCATTGTTAAAGTCAGTGTTAAGGAAGAAGGTAGGAATATTTACTGGGGATAATTATTGTCAATAAAGCATTGTTAAAGTCAGTGTTAATGAAGAAGGTAGGAATATTTACTGGGGATAACTATTGTCAATAAAGCATTGTTAAAGTCAGTGTTAAGGAAGAAGGTAGGAATATTTACTGGGGATAATTATTGTCAATAAAGCATTGTTAAAGTCAGTGTTAAGGAAGAAGGTAGGAATATTTACTGGGGATAATTATTGTCAATAAAGCATTGTTAAAGTCAGTGTTAAGGAAGAAGGTAGGAATATTTACTGGGGATAACTATTGTCAATAAAGCATTGTTAAAGTCAGTGTTAATGAAGAAGGTAGGAATATTTACTGGGGATAATTATTGTCAATAAAGCATTGTTAAAGTCAGTGTTAAGGAAGAAGGTAGGAATATTTACTGGGGATAATTATTGTCAATAAAGCATTGTTAAAGTCAGTGTTAAGGAAGAAGGTAGGAATATTTACTGGGGATAACTATTGTCAATAAAGCATTGTTAAAGTCAGTGTTAAGGAAGAAGGTAGGAATATTTACTGGGGATAACTATTGTCAATAAAGCGTTGTTAAAGTCAGTGTTGAGGAGGAAGGTAGGAATATTTACTGGGGATAACTATTGTCAATAAAGCGTTGTTAAAGTCAGTGTTAAGGAAGAAGGTAGGAATATTTACTGGGGATAACTATTGTCAATAAAGCATTGTTAATGTCAGTGTTAAGGAGGAAGGTAGGAATATTTACTGGGGATAACTATTGTCAATAAAGCATTGTTAAAGTCAGTGTTAAGGAAGAAGGTAGGAATATTTACTGGGGATAACTATTGTCAATAAAGCGTTGTTAAAGTCAGTGTTAAGGAAGAAGATAGAAATAATTACTGGGGATAACTATTGTTAATAAAGCGTTGTTAATGTCAGTGTTAAGGAAGAAGGTAGGAATATTTACTGGGGATAACTATTGTCAATAAAGCGTTGTTAATGTCAGTGTTAAGGAAGAAGGTAGGAATATTTACTGGGGATAACTATTGTCAATAAAGCATTGTTAAAGTCAGTGTTAAGGAAGAAGATAGAAATATTTACTGGGGATAACTATTGTCAATAAAGCATTGTTAAAGTCAGTGTTAAGGAAGAAGGTAGGAATATTTACTGGGGATAACTATTGTGAATAAAGTGTTGTTAAAGTCAGTGTTAAGGAGGAAGGTAGGAATATTTACTGGGGATAACTATTGTCAATAAAGCGTTGTTAAAGTCAGTGTTAAGGAAGAAGGTAGGAATATTTACTGGGGATAACTATTGTCAATAAAGCGTTGTTAATGTCAGTGTTAAGGAAGAAGGTAGGAATATTTACTGGGGATAACTATTGTCAATAAAGCGTTGTTAAAGTCAGTGTTAAGGAGGAAGGTAGGAATATTTACTGGGGATAACTATTGTCAATAAAGCATTGTTAATGTCAGTGTTAAGGAAGAAGGTAGGAATATTTACTGGGGATAACTATTGTCAATAAAGCATTGTTAAAGTCAGTGTTAAGGAAGAAGGTTAGGAATATTTACTGGGGATAACTATTGTCAATAAAGCATTGTTAAAGTCAGTGTTAAGGAAGAAGGTAGGAATATTTACTGGGGATAACTATTGTCAGTAAAGCGTTGTTAAAGTCAGTGTTAAGGAAGAAGGTAGAAATATTTACTGGGGATAACTATTGTCAATAAAGCATTGTTAAAGTCAGTGTTAAGGAAGAAGGTAGGAATATTTACCGGGGATAACTATTGTCAATAAAGCGTTGTTAAAGTCAGTGTTAAGGAAGAAGGTAGGAATATTTACTGGGGATAACTATTGTCAATAAAGCATTGTTAAAGTCAGTGTTAAGGAAGAAGGTAGGAATATTTACTGGGGGTAACTATTGTTAAAGTCAGTGTTAAGGAAGAAGGTAGGAATATTTACTGGGGATAACTATTGTCAATAAAGCATTGTTAAAGTCAGTGTTAAGGAAGAAGGTAGGAATATTTACTGGGGATAACTATTGTCAATAAAGCGTTATTAAAGTCAGTGTTAAGGAAGAAGGTAGGAATATTTACTGGGGATAACTATTGTCAATAAAGCATTGTTAAAGTCAGTGTTAAGGAAGAAGGTAGGAATATTTACTGGGGATAACTATTGTCAATAAAGCATTGTTAAAGTCAGTGTTAAGGAAGAAGGTAGGAATATTTACTGGGGATAACTATTGTCAATAAAGCGTTGTTAATGTCAGTGTTAAGGAAGAAGGTAGGAATATTTACTGGGGATAACTATTGTCAATAAAGCATTGTTAAAGTCAGTGTTAAGGAAGAAGATAGAAATATTTACTGGGGATAACTATTGTCAATAAAGCATTGTTAAAGTCAGTGTTAAGGAAGAAGGTAGGAATATTTACTGGGGATAACTATTGTGAATAAAGTGTTGTTAAAGTCAGTGTTAAGGAGGAAGGTAGGAATATTTACTGGGGATAACTATTGTCAATAAAGCGTTGTTAAAGTCAGTGTTAAGGAAGAAGGTAGGAATATTTACTGGGGATAACTATTGTCAATAAAGCGTTGTTAATGTCAGTGTTAAGGAAGAAGGTAGGAATATTTACTGGGGATAACTATTGTCAATAAAGCGTTGTTAAAGTCAGTGTTAAGGAGGAAGGTAGGAATATTTACTGGGGATAACTATTGTCAATAAAGCATTGTTAATGTCAGTGTTAAGGAAGAAGGTAGGAATATTTACTGGGGATAACTATTGTCAATAAAGCATTGTTAAAGTCAGTGTTAAGGAAGAAGGTTAGGAATATTTACTGGGGATAACTATTGTCAATAAAGCATTGTTAAAG
The DNA here is from genome assembly GCA_963383655.1 of Bathymodiolus septemdierum. Classification (NCBI taxonomy): domain Eukaryota; kingdom Metazoa; phylum Mollusca; class Bivalvia; order Mytilida; family Modiolidae; genus Bathymodiolus; species Bathymodiolus septemdierum. The sequence goes on along the minus strand of OY726517.1, from coordinate 98,767,882 downwards.
TCAGTGTTAAGGAAGAAGGTAGGAATATTTACTGGGGATAACTATTGTCAGTAAAGCGTTGTTAAAGTCAGTGTTAAGGAAGAAGGTAGAAATATTTACTGGGGATAACTATTGTCAATAAAGCATTGTTAAAGTCAGTGTTAAGGAAGAAGGTAGGAATATTTACCGGGGATAACTATTGTCAATAAAGCGTTGTTAAAGTCAGTGTTAAGGAAGAAGGTAGGAATATTTACTGGGGATAACTATTGTCAATAAAGCATTGTTAAAGTCAGTGTTAAGGAAGAAGGTAGGAATATTTACTGGGGGTAACTATTGTTAAAGTCAGTGTTAAGGAAGAAGGTAGGAATATTTACTGGGGATAACTATTGTCAATAAAGCATTGTTAAAGTCAGTGTTAAGGAAGAAGGTAGGAATATTTACTGGGGATAACTATTGTCAATAAAGCGTTATTAAAGTCAGTGTTAAGGAAGAAGGTAGGAATATTTACTGGGGATAACTATTGTCAATAAAGCATTGTTAAAGTCAGTGTTAAGGAAGAAGGTAGGAATATTTACTGGGGATAACTATTGTCAATAAAGCATTGTTAAAGTCAGTGTTAAGGAAGAAGGTAGGAATATTTACTGGGGATAACTATTGTCAATAAAGCATTGTTAAAGTCAGTGTTAATGAAGAAGGTAGGAATATTTACTGGGGATAATTATTGTCAATAAAGCATTGTTAAAGTCAGTGTTAAGGAAGAAGGTAGGAATATTTACTGGGGATAACTATTGTCAATAAAGCGTTGTTAAAGTCAGTGTTAAGGAAGAAGGTAGGAATATTTACTGGGGATAACTATTGTCAATAAAGCGTTGTTAAAGTCAGTGTTAAGGAGGAAGGTAGGAATATTTACTGGGGATAACTATTGTCAATAAAGCGTTGTTAAAGTCAGTGTTAAGGAAGAAGGTAGGAATATTTACTGGGGATAACTATTGTCAATAAAGCATTGTTAATGTCAGTGTTAAGGAGGAAGGTAGGAATATTTACTGGGGATAACTATTGTCAATAAAGCATTGTTAAAGTCAGTGTTAAGGAAGAAGGTAGGAATATTTACTGGGGATAACTATTGTCAATAAAGCGTTGTTAAAGTCAGTGTTAAGGAAGAAGATAGAAATAATTACTGGGGATAACTATTGTCAATAAAGCGTTGTTAATGTCAGTGTTAAGGAAGAAGGTAGGAATATTTACTGGGGATAACTATTGTCAATAAAGCGTTGTTAATGTCAGTGTTAAGGAAGAAGGTAGGAGTATTTACTGGGGATAACTATTGTCAATAAAGCGTTGTTAAAGTCAGTGTTAAGGAAGAAGATAGAAATATTTACTGGCGATAACTATTGTCAATAAAGCATTGTTAAAGTCAGTGTTAAGGAAGAAGGTAGGAATATTTACTGGGGATAACTATTGTCAATAAAGTGTTGTTAAAGTCAGTGTTAAGGAGGAAGGTAGGAATATTTACTGGGGATAACTATTGTCAATAAAGCGTTGTTAAAGTCAGTGTTAAGGAAGAAGGTAGGAATATTGTCAATAAAGCGTTGTTAAAGTCAGTGTTAAGGAAGAAGATAGAAATAATTACTGGGGATAACTATTGTCAATAAAGCGTTGTTAATGTCAGTGTTAAGGAAGAAGGTAGTAATATTTACTGGGGATAACTATTGTCAATAAAGCGTTGTTAATGTCAGTGTTAAGGAAGAAGGTAGGAATATTTACTGGGGATAACTATTGTCAATAAAGCGTTGTTAAAGTCAGTGTTAAGGAAGAAGATAGAAATATTTACTGGGGATAACTATTGTCAATAAAGCATTGTTAAAGTCAGTGTTAAGGAAGAAGGTAGGAATATTTACTGGGGATAACTATTGTCAATAAAGTGTTGTTAAAGTCAGTGTTAAGGAGGAAGGTAGGAATATTTACTGGGGATAACTATTGTCAATAAAGCATTGTTAAAGTCAGTGTTAAGGAAGAAGGTAGGAATATTTACTGGGGATAACTATTGTCAATAAAGCGTTGTTAAAGTCAGTGTTAAGGAAGAAGGTAGGAATATTTACTGGGGATAACTATTGTTAATAAAGTGTTGTTAAAGTCATTGTTAAGGAAGAAGGTAGGAATATTAACTGGGGATAACTATTGTCAATAAAGCGTTGTTAAAGTCAGTGTTAAGGAAGAAGGTAGGAATATTTACTGGGGATAACTATTGTCAATAAAACATGGTTAAAGTCAGTGTTAAGGAGGAAGGTAGGAATATTTACTGGGGATAACTATTGTCAATAAAGCATTGTTAAAGTCAGTGTTAAGGAAGAAGGTAGGAATATTTACTGGGGATAACTATTGTCAATAAAGCGTTGTTAAAGTCAGTGTTAAGGAAGAAGGTAGAAATATTTACTGAGGATAACTATTGTCAATAAAGCATTGTTAAAGTCAGTGTTAAGGAAGAAGGTAGGAATATTTACTGGGGATAACTATTGTCAATAAAGCGTTGTTAAAGTCAGTGTTAAGGAAGAAGGTAGGAATATTTACTGGGGATAACTATTGTTAATAAAGTGTTGTTAAAGTCAGTGTTAAGGAAGAAGGTAGGAATATTAACTGGGGATAACTATTGTCAATAAAGCGTTGTTAAAGTCAGTGTTAAGGAAGAAGGTAGGAATATTTACTGGGGATAACTATTGTCAATAAAGCATTGTTAAAGTCAAGTGTTAAGGAAGAAGGTAGGAATATTTACTGGGGATAACTATTGTCAATAAAGCATTGTTAAAGTCAAGTGTTAAGGAAGAAGGTAGGAATATTTACTGGGGATAACTATTGTCAATAAAGCGTTGTTAAAGTCAGTGTTAAGGAAGAAGGTAGGAATATTTACTGGGGATAACTATTGTCAATAAAGCGTTGTTAAAGTCAGTGTTAAGGAAGAAGGTAGGAATATTTACTGGGGATAACTATTGTCAATAAAGCATTGTTAAAGTCAGTGTTAAGGAAGAAGATAGGAATATTTACTGGGGATAACTATTGTCAATAAAGCGTTGTTAAAGTCAGTGTTAAGGAAGAAGGTAGGAATATTTACTGGGGATAACTATTGTCAATAAAGCATGGTTAAAGTCAGTGTTAAGGAAGAAGGTAGGAATATTTACTGGGGATAACTATTGTCAATAAAGCGTTGTTAAAGTCAGTGTTAAGGAAGAAGGTAGGAATATTTACTGGGGATAACTATTGTCAATAAAGCATTGTTAAAGTCAGTGTTAAGGAAGAAGGTAGGAATATTTACTGGGGATAACTATTGTCAATAAAGCATTGTTAAAGTCAGTGTTAAGGAAGAAGGTAGGAATATTTACTGGGGGTAACTATTGTCAATAAAGCATTGTTAAAGTCAGTGTTAAGGAAGAAAGTAAGAATATTTACTGGGGATAATTATTGTCAATAAAGCATTGTTAAAGTCAGTGTTAAGGAGGAAGGTAGGAATATTTACTGGGGATAACTATTGTCAATAAAGCGTTGTTAAAGTCAGTGTTAAGGAAGAAGGTAGGAATATTTACTGGGGATAACTATTGTTAATAAAGTGTTGTTAAAGTCATTGTTAAGGAAGAAGGTAGGAATATTAACTGGGGATAACTATTGTCAATAAAGCATTGTTAAAGTCAGTGTTAAGGAAGAAGGTAGGAATATTTACTGGGGATAACTATTGTCAATAAAACATGGTTAAAGTCAGTGTTAAGGAAGAGGTTAGGAATATTTACTGGGGATAACTATTGTCAATAAAGCATTGTTAAAGTCAGTGTTAAGGAAGAAGGTAGGAATATTTACTGGGGATAACTATTGTCAATAAAGCGTTGTTAAAGTCAGTGTTAAGGAAGAAGGTAGAAATATTTACTGGGGATAACTATTGTCAATAAAGCATTGTTAAAGTCAGTGTTAAGGAAGAAGGTAGGAATATTTACTGGGGATAACTATTGTCAATAAAGCGTTGTTAAAGTCAGTGTTAAGGAAGAAGGTAGGAATATTTACTGGGGATAACTATTGTTAATAAAGTGTTGTTAAAGTCAGTGTTAAGGAAGAAGGTAGGAATATTAACTGGGGATAACTATTGTCAATAAAGCGTTGTTAAAGTCAGTGTTAAGGAAGAAGGTAGGAATATTTACTGGGGATAACTATTGTCAATAAAGCATTGTTAAAGTCAAGTGTTAAGGAAGAAGGTAGGAATATTTACTGGGGATAACTATTGTCAATAAAGCATTGTTAAAGTCAAGTGTTAAGGAAGAAGGTAGGAATATTTACTGGGGATAACTATTGTCAATAAAGCGTTGTTAAAGTCAGTGTTAAGGAAGAAGGTAGGAATATTTACTGGGGATAACTATTGTCAATAAAGCGTTGTTAAAGTCAGTGTTAAGGAAGAAGGTAGGAATATTTACTGGGGATAACTATTGTCAATAAAGCATTGTTAAAGTCAGTGTTAAGGAAGAAGATAGGAATATTTACTGGGGATAACTATTGTCAATAAAGCGTTGTTAAAGTCAGTGTTAAGGAAGAAGGTAGGAATATTTACTGGGGATAACTATTGTCAATAAAGCATGGTTAAAGTCAGTGTTAAGGAAGAAGGTAGGAATATTTACTGGGGATAACTATTGTCAATAAAGCGTTGTTAAAGTCAGTGTTAAGGAAGAAGGTAGGAATATTTACTGGGGATAACTATTGTCAATAAAGCATTGTTAAAGTCAGTGTTAAGGAAGAAGGTAGGAATATTTACTGGGGATAACTATTGTCAATAAAGCATTGTTAAAGTCAGTGTTAAGGAAGAAGGTAGGAATATTTACTGGGGGTAACTATTGTCAATAAAGCATTGTTAAAGTCAGTGTTAAGGAAGAAAGTAAGAATATTTACTGGGGATAATTATTGTCAATAAAGCATTGTTAAAGTCAAGTGTTAATGAAGAAGGTAGGAATATTTACTGGGGATAACTATTGTCAATAAAGCATTGTTAAAGTCAGTGTTAAGGAAGAAGGTAGGAATATTTACTGGGGATAACTATTGTCAATAAAGCGTTGTTAAAGTCAGTGTTAAGGAAGAAGGTAGGAATAAATTACTGGGGATAACTATTGTCAATAAAGTGTTGTTAAAGTCAGTGTTAAGGAAGAAGGTAGGAATATTTACTGGGGATAACTATTGTCAATAAAGCATTGTTAATGTCAGTGTTAAGAAAGAAGGTAGGAATATTTACTGGGGTTCATGTATCTTTAATTTTCTGTGTAATATTTTGTAGATCATTGTTTGTCCTTTTTTTATGGCCATTGTTTGTCCTTCTTCGATTTACGGCCTTTGATTACCCCCTTGGTATTTTCAAATTTTTCATAATCTTTCCCTCAAATTAATCTTGCTTGGTGTTATTTTTAATGTTTTCAAAGTTTGACTCACAAACTGAGATGAAGTAAACAATAGTCAATAGGAGCTAATCTTACAATAAATTAAATAACAACACTTCAAGTTCATGAGAATATATATAGTATTTAAAAGCATAAAACTAAAATCATGTTGTAGGAAGTCATTATATTTGTGTGAAGAAATCACAAATTAATTTTTAAGTCTGATTGATTATCTGATTTACTGATTTATAAAGTATAAATCAGATAGTTTCAACGCTACAACTATTTTTCTGAACATAATCCCAGTTAATTTCTATATATCTCTAAAAAAAAAATTAAGATTAAATCATTTGCAGTTCTTCCTTCTCCTTTCCTTTTATTCTGTTATTTCTAAAAAGGAACAATAACCGATATTAAAGAAAAAAGAATTATGCAGTTAATATTACATTTGTATGAGCTTCTGTTGTTATTAACGTGCATAAACATGTGGTCGATGTGTATGATGTTATAATACCTGGACTTGTCTGTGATAGAGTTATGGATACTTGTTTTTAACACCACTTTCAATGTTATTTCAGTTATATTGTGGCAGTTGGTGTTCTTGATGCAGGAAGCCGTAGCACAGTGAGAAAATCACTGACTTCCTGCAAGCATTGAATCCAGTACACCTCTCCATGAGAGTGACTCGTATTCACAAGTTTGGTAGAGACAATTATCAAAAATGTATTCCAGTTATATGTTTAATTATATTGAACACTAATGTATCCTTTTTCCAGATTACAGTAGATATAACTGCCCCTCAGCCAGGATTTGTACATGATGGCATCTATGGAAGTCCAGAAATAGATTATCAAAATGACATGCATTTAAATGTACACTGGGATGGATTCTTTGATCCTGAAAGTTCAGTCAAATATTATAAATATATATTTTCTGACCGTTGTTGGAACAGACAAGAATTATTTGATAGCAATGAGGTAAACTATTTCATCATTAGATATACTTTAAATATATTGTTACAGTTAAATATAGGTACATGTGACTGATGGAAGAACATTATCATGAAAGAAATATTTATCTTCCTCAGAAATAGATTGTTTTAGCTGTACTTGCCTTTTGCTTATTTTGGTTTATTATCTGGAATAATCATCAGGTACACTCAAAGCCAAAGAGTATCTGAAATCCAAAAACTTTAAAAGTTTTTTTTTGCAACAAGAAAACTAAAGGACATAAACAGGATAGACAAAATAGACAGAGATCACCTAAGCCTGAGGTAGGAGAACCTTAGTTTCAATAATAATTACATTATTTTTTGACAGGTGTTTGGTTTACACAGGTTCAAATTACATAGACATTTAGTAGATGGGGACTGTAAAGTCTGTCTGGTTTAGGTAGGTTTTTGGTTTACTCAGGGTTCAGTAGATGGGACTGTAAAATCTGTCTGGTTTAGGCAGGTTTTTGGTTTACTCAGGGTTCTGTTTAGGCAGGTTTTTGGTTTACTCAGGGTTCAGTTTAGGCAGGTTTTTGGTTTACTCAGGGTTCAGTTTAGGCAGGTTTTTGGTTTACTCAGGGTTCTGTTTAGGCATGTTTTTGGTTTACTCAGGGTTTAGTTTAGATAGGTTTCACTGTATCTAATAAACCATGTCCATCCCGAAACACTGACTACTGGGCGGATGATGCACTACTAAATATGTTAAATAAAGAAATGCAATGTTTAATATTTCATAGTTTTATCACTGATTGTTCACTTCGACTGTGTTCTCTAAGGTGATTCGATGCAGAATATCTTTATTAAGGCGATCCAATTAACATTGAAGATGTATAAGTCTACGTCAAATGTTGTGAAGCCCCTACTATAGTGAATCCTGGGGTATTGAAATAAACCCTGATCTAGTATCTCCGCTGAGGGTACAACTCCTCTGAGAAGTATGTCATCCTAAGTTTTGTGAGACAAATCAAATACACTCCACTCATTTTACAAATTGAATTCAGAATACACACTTAAAGCAATTTGTCGTGTATAGATAAAGTGATCATGCAAGTGTTTTCCACATGTGAGTAAAATACCAACCCTACCCTCACATATAAACGGGCGAACAATGTATTTATATCATCCCGAGGCTCCCATATCAGCCCAAGGTCGATATGGAAAATGCCATGTTATAATCTGTTTATCACATATATAACCATGACTGAAATAAATTAAAAATAATGTTTATTTATCAAAATAACAACAAAATAAATAACGTGTAAAAGTCAGCAATATAATTCCTCATATTTATCAAAGCTATTTAACATCACTTTTCAATATAAACCAGAGTTACAATTCTTATCATTTATGCCAAAAATTCTGTTGTTAGATTTCCCTGGATATTTGATCATAGGAATAGTGTTATTCTGGAGTTGGGCATCATGAGGGCTAAATCGATAACGGTTTGCTGAACAGAGTTATTATTAGTATCCGTTGACTAAACAGAGTTACATCTGAAGGAAATTGGAGTAACTGTTCTATTTTCATAGTTCTCAATAGGCGGAACAATGGCGTGAATAACAACATTCGCCATCACCAAGATATCTACCGATGGAAGCTTGGATACATTTCTCTGAATCAATTCGTAATCCTGTTTGGATTTCGTGCGTGCTTAAAAAAAAATCTCCCACTTATATCACTCTTACTTTTACGCTTTGTATTGATATTCTTCATCTCTGCTGTATCAATTTGTTGTGTGCTTCCACATCTGTCATATTTGTTTATGTATCACAATGACATCATCGACGCAGGGTAAAATAAGCGGCTATTTGCCCCGAGCACTCATATGGATTGTACACTTCTTCGTTTATCACATATGCAAAAAGATACGATTTACGTACAAATATGTGATAATGAACGTTATACATAATATTTTTAATCTTGATATAGCAGTATTTATATTGTAGGGAATAGAAACTTTGGAAACAATCGCAAGTTATGATGCTGTAGATGAAGGAACATACTTTGTTACTGTTATTGCTATGAATCCAGCTAATGATGCCTCCCGTGCTGTTTGTTCTGACGGTGTGACGATCGTAGCAACTAAACCATCTGTAAAGAATGTGGTTCTTAATAGTGCAAAAACAGACCCTCGCCTTGCTGTCGATAACAATGGGATAATGTGGATTATTTGGACAGATATAACCAGGACTATAGTTAATAGTAGTAATATTTGCAAGTATGTTACTTTAGAATATAAAAAAAGTTTTTGTATCTTGTTTTTTTTAAATTATAACTTTCTAGGTTTAGGAGACCATGCAAATGTACCTAACGAAATAATTGTTTACAGCACACCTTTGGGAAAGCTCCCTTCATGGGTTCAGTATGGTCGTGTTTGAGATCTAACAGATTTCCACAGGATTACATTAGTCATTAGGAAAGGATGGGAAACATCACTTAAGAAAACAAACACTTTGATCTACATGTATTTTTATGAAATAAGTCAAAGATAGCTATTGTCTTGGCAAATTTAATACCACCATTAAACGTATTTATGTACCAGTGATTGAAATAAATAGAGTTAAGGTTATGGTGTTTAACGCCACTCTCAACAATATTTTAGTTGTATCGTGGCGGTCAGTTTTATTGCCCCAAGTCACTGACAAACTTTATCACATTATGTTGTATCGAGTAAACTTAGTCCATGAGTGGGATTCGAACTCATAGCTTTAGTGGTGATAATAAATATGTAACTTCTTGTAGCACTGATGCAACAAATGTTGAAGACATCCGACTGTTTCCAGAAAAAGTAGTAAAACAAATTAACTGTTCAGATTTATCTCCTGTAACACCTATGTTCTTGTTTGTTCTGCCTCGAAGTTCACAAGTAAGTTAAGTATATATAATAACAATGAAGATATTTATTTCCTAATTATTGTACACAAAGACAATTTTGAAGATACAAAAGGAGTAATCAGAAAACATAAATCGAAGAAGGACAGACAACTCAATGGCCAAAAGAAAAAAGGCAAAAGGACAAACAACAATTTACAAAGCATCACACAGAAAACTACATGAACCCCAATAAAAACCAAGGGTGAACTCATATGCTTCGGAAAGGTCATCAGTTCCTTCTCCACATGTGAAACCTGTTGTGTTACTGTTATACTGGCGGGTGGAGGGTGGGTATGGTATTTAACGACACTATCAACAATATTTCAGTTATTTCGTGGGGGTCAGTTTTATTGGTGGAGGAAACCAGAGTACACAGGGAAAACCATAAACCTGATCATGACCACGCCAGGCCCAGTTAAATGACACAAACATGGTTATGATTGCTCATAGCATGCGCTTTGATGAAACCAATCGAATCACACTATGAGACGCAAAAGTAATTTAGACATTATGCACTAGTTCGGAAGATTATGTATCACTAAGAATCTAAGTTTACTTGATTTTTATTTTTTATTTTAAAGACACATATGTGTTGGATATCAAACTGGGCTACGACACGATAAACAACATGTTTCAGTTACGGTTATAATATCTTCACAAGTAAACTAATAGTGACAAATAAGTGATACACAAAGTTAATTGATAAAATTCAGGATTCAAATTAACATATATGTATATTACAAAAACAACAACAAACCCACAAATTTCCATACGTATATGCGAATTGGTAAGTTATGTGTCTTTTCTGTTACAAGAAAATTCTTCTTTTCCAAACACATTGCTTCGATTATTCTTTATATTGTTACTTGACGTTGTAATTTTTTTTACTGTGTAATTTTATTTTAGCTCACCATGACTTGGGAACCTGATGTAGAAAATGAACTCATTTATGATTACGAGATAGGTCTTTCATCAACAAAGAACAGTCTTGTTCCAGACTTGGTTCCTTTCCGATCAACAAAACACCACCAGCACTTTCGTCTTAACAATCCAGATTTAACAGAAGGAACATTGTTCTATGTAGTTATAAAGACCACAAGTAAAGCTAGTATTGAAGGAATTCAGGTAAACCTGCACGAGATTTATCATAAAAATTCATATGATATTGATGACTTTACTCTCTTTTAAATAAAAAATTAAACATTGCATTTCTGAAAGAAAAATATATATATATGAGAAATTGAAGTAATTCTCATTGTAGAAATATTTAAGCAATTGTATTTATGTTCTTATATCTTACATGCTTACCAAACCATATGATGGAAATTCCAAATAAATTACTATTAAAGGGAAGAGTAAATTTCAGGACATCTTAATTAATGTACAAAAAGTACAAGAGTCAATTTTAAAATTTAAAAGGATTAGATAATGATTTTTCTTCTCATGTAATCTTTGTTTTTGTTTTTCAATTATAGAGCTTTGGACCTATAATTGTCGACGTGACAGCTCCAATATTTTCTGGGTCTCATATTAATGTGAGATTAGACGAAGAACTACTTACGCTTGTTGTCAACTGGTCAAGAGATTCCTTCCAAGATGAAGAAGATCCTTATCCTTTTACCTATCAGTATGCCTTGGGTAATTATGTCTTTATTGTTAATTGTGTTTACTGTACAGCTGGTAATTGTCACAATATGTTCATGTGAAAATATAATTTGTAGATATAATATTTAACTGTTATAAAAAAAAAAAAAATTAATTTCAGATACATGTATATAAATCTTAAAAGGAATGTTAACCACACCTACATTTTCTGTTATGCAGAATATACATGTAATATGCAGTGCCAGATTATACATTAGGAACATATTATGTACAGTGCCTAGGAACTACGAAAATGAAAAATTACATGAAAGAAGCATTTTGTTTTGTGCACTTCATTTTTCATTTATAGGAAACAAATTAAAAATGAATATGAACGACCTAATCGGGCTCTGGTAATATTGGTATGCATTATGTTTTAGAAGCGGTATTAAAACTGAGATTTAAGGTTTATTTACACAAAACAACGAGAGTGGTACACCACAAGGATACTTCATTTATTTACACAAAACAAAGAGATTGTTATACTATGAAGATACTTCATTAATACAAGAAAAACAATTACAAAGAAAATCAAAATAAATAATTGATTAATTAAAAAAAAGACATTTGATTTAAATTCTTATTTGAATTTTCATGTTTTTATTTTTAAGTTATATTAATTATATTTCATTTAGGTCATGTTGCAGGAGGGATAGACATTGCAGGTTTCCAACCATTGACATACAGCAAACATTGTGTCAGAACAATACCACCTGAATGTACTGCTATTGATCTGTCATCTTTAGAATGGACACTTCATGGTAACCATGACTACTATGTTACTATTAAAGTAACAAACTTAGCTGGACTAACTACCACACACACTTCAGTAGTATATACACATGATGTGCAGCCTCCATCTCCAGGTGTTGTGCTAGATATTAACCCGACTAATATTGGTAACAGACAATTACAGGTTAGTACTGTAGGTGTTTATTTCTGTGATACCACAATATCTCCTTCAAAACCAGATGCTCAGGAAGTGTAAGCAATTCGTTTTCCACTAGCGATATGCATCCGTCATGTTTCTCATGTTAGAAATACAGTGGTTTGTCATATTTGGTGATAGGTGATGAATGAGGAAAGTGGGCATGTTTGAACATATCCATGGTCATTTGAAACATATATTCTGTAATGAATAAAATTATGATTTATCATGTCACGATGGTGTAACACTGTAGAAGTGATGACTTCAAATTTACCAGCTTGGTTTGATAGCTTCCTTCTTAGCAACAATCTTCTATAACAGAAATCCTAATAGGAAAAACAAGCTCTGAAATTTTGTATCATTTGTGACTTGTATACTCCATTATGCAGGTGTTGATAGTATGTTACTACTTGTAAATGGAAATTTCACAATGGGAAAATCGAAATTATCTCTTTTGTCATACAATTTCCCTCTCAACCGGCCCTTACTGTCAATTTCTAGGTGTAGGGCAAGGTATGAAGCAGACAGATGTATCTGTGGTATCCTTTATTGTAAGATCAATGGGATAGATGTGTCAACATATTCACCGAGACATCATCTATATGACTGTACATGAAATTACAGGAATGTGCTAGCTTCTTTTTTGTTTTTCTTGAGAAGACCCTGCGTAAAGTCTGTGTCATATGAATAAAAAAATAAAATTAGTGTGAAGAGAAGCACATTTGGTACCCATAGGAATGCATACTGTGTTGAAAAACATGTCCAAAACATAACAAATATGTTGTCAATTAAAAACTCAAGCATCATGATTGATGCCTGTTTAAAAGTGGATATTGGTTTTACAAAATAAGATTTGTCCCTTCTTAAAACAAGATATGTGTACCTACAGTGATCATGAGGAGAGGGGCCTTGATTATATGTTCACTAACAGATTTTGACAATTATCATCTAATTCACACCACCCAGGAGTATCTATTGTCACAGTAACTCTGAAGCTTGGTTTTGACCGCTGATAGTATATATGTTAATAATTCTGAAAGAGGTCAATACTTACTTCCTTTATCAAGCAGGTAATATAATATTATTAAACAACATTATTAAGAAAAAACTGGTGGAACGTGCTAATCTGGGTCACGGGTCATTGTAATCGGGCGGCTATATCGAGAAACAGATATGGTGTTGAAAAAACTGTTGATACTCATAAAATATTGATAAATGCAATCAAATTTTATGTTTGGCTTCAAGAAATATGATAGACAAAACCAAGTGTGAAGTTTTATGACGAAATATCTCCGATTTCAATGTAAATTTACGAGATGAAATGGGGAAACACCCACAGGTAATTTTAGCGATGTATTTTTATCTTGGACAAGAATAATGAGCGTCCTGATTGGATGACCGATTTAAAACACACTGACTCCGCATGGTAAAAAGATGCATGTAAAAGAAATCTATGTTATGTTTATTCATTTGTTTGATTCTGGAGTATTGTTGATTATTGATTTAAACCAAAAAAATGAAATTTTATTTGTGAATTTTACAGTTAAATAAATGTTGTTTCAACAGTTTAAAGAGAAAAATAAAAATTTGTTACAACTAAAGCTTAAATCAGCGGTAAAAATTGAAAAAATATCAGTGGTTTTGTAAATGAGATTTATTTTAGATAGAAAATCTGAATTTATTATTTATTAATTTATTATTAATGATACAATTTTATATCCCTTGGGAGGGGGAGGGGGGCTATGATGAAAATTTGAAATAAAAACACAGGACCGGACTTTACGCATAAATAACAATCCAGGATTAGTTTGTTATTAAATAAATCTAGGACCCCTGTGTCCATGAATTTTTTTTTTTTAAAGTTAATAAGTTTATATAAAAAAGACAATACTGTTAGGACAGCAACATATTTGTCACGAAGGTAAAACACGTGTTCTGTAGTATTTGAGTCTTTGATGATAGATGTTGTTTGAAAGCTCATTTACCTACTAGATTTGTTTAATTCTAATTTGCATCAACAACCTTAACCCATTCAGGAATAGTATCTATGTCTTAATACCCCCCGCAAACAAAGTTTGGGGGGTATATAGGAATCACCCTGTCCGTCTGTCCATCCGTCCGTCCGTCCATGTACCTTGTAAGTGCAACTCCTCCTAAACAACTTATTGGATTTTTATGAAACTTTATACATTTGTAGTACACTACCTGCAGATGTGCATGAAGGAATATGGTTGCTGTCCAAAATTTAAAAGGGGAGATAATTCAACTTATACTTTCACGAAAAGGGGGGGGGGCATGTACCTTGTAAGCGCAACTCCTACTAAGCTGCTTATTAAATTTTATGAAACTTTACACAGTTGTAGTACACAACCTGCAGATGTGCATGAAGGAATACCGTTGCTGTCTAAAATTTAGAAGGGGAGATAATTCAACTTATACTTTCACGAAAAGGGTGGGGGGGGCATGTACCTTGTAAGCGCAACTCCTACTAAACTGCTTATTGAATTTTTATGAAATTTTACACAGTTGTAGTACACAACCTGCAGATGTGCATGAAGGAATACCGGGATGTCTCCTTGACATAACTCCATATCCATTCATTTTTCATAGGTAACTTGCTAATATACCTGTATTCCAAAGTTTGAACATCATAGTATTGCAAGCGAGGGGTATCACTCAGTGAGGTCACTCACAGTTCTAGTTTTTTCAGGTTTTGTCCATTGTGTAGTATAATCATTTACATAATCATTAAGTATTTTACAGTTATGTTTCCAATTGTCATGGATTGAATAATTACATCCACATTATTTTTCAGGACATTGTAGATGTAGATTTTTCTATAGTTTCTGACAAACTATCTGTTGAATGGAACAATTTCTACCATCCACATCTAGATCTTTACTTTAATGTTTGTGTCGGAACAACGATAGGAGGCTGTGATGTGACAATGGAAGAAAGAATTGATGGATTAATCTCTAAACACACCTTTAACAACTTGGTACTTACAGTATTTCAGGTAAAAATAATATTGTGTAGACCAGTATGTATTGTACATGAACGACATGCAATGATTTGAATAAAAAAGGACCAACTACATGTAATATATTTCAAATAGAAAGATCATATCGAAAGCACTATGGATAGTGTTAGGTGTATTAGTTTGATCAAACGAGTCATTCAAGTATTTGTCTATAGAAAGCCCATATATTATTTTTGAACAGTTTTTTCTCATTCTCGATATGCTTTTGAAATTTAGGAAATTTCTTTGCTGCTTTGTTGCCCTGTTTTGCTTGTTCGTCCAGATTGTAATTGGATGTTAAAAGCCTACAATGTTACCAACACAACAGAACAAATCACTCCTCCACAACTTAGCAACAACAATACCACCTGCTGAGATTGAAATTTGTCGAACACTGGAAAATACCACCTGTTCCGACCAAGTTTTACCAATTAGTATACTTCCGTTAAATTTTGTCAAGCGACAGACAAAATGTTATATCCACTTTCATTTGAGATAGGATACAGTCAGACAGTGTATTACATTTGAAAGTAGCATTTTCACGTTGAAATAGCTGTGATAATTTGTTGTTCTATTGTTCTGTTCATTAGAATGTTGATATATACTTGTATTTATTAATACTATACCGATATTATTTTATAAGAATGAAAATAGGCATTCAGTATAATAAAAACATGCTGCCTTTAGTTAAGGGTGTTATGGTTAAAAGTCTCGGGTCTTTGGTGATATTTGTTTTCTTCTTGTGGTAATCTACCATAGCACCTTCAACTAAAGGCAGTATGTTTATAATATGGTTATTGGTAAATTAGCTAAGAAGAATTTGAAGATATCAAAATCTGGAAATCGAAAAAGGACAGACAACACAATGGCCAAAAGAAAAAGTACAAAAGGACAAACAATGATCTACAAAACATTACACAGAAAATTAAAGATTGAGCTACACGTATACCACTAAAAACTATGGGTGAACTCCAGAAGGGTAAATAAAATTCATTGAAGACTTTTATATTGTTTTAGTGGAGATATGTAATGTTTAACATTTTTCTTTAATTTCAGACATATTATATAAGTGTTGAAGCAATAGCAAAGACTGGTTCTGTAAAGGTAACATCTGACGGAGTAACTATTGTTGATAATAAAACAGAACTGACAGCCCTGGTCATCAATGATGGACCTATATGTTCAGGTATGTAAAGGTAACATCTGACGGAGTAACTATTGTTGATAATAAAACAGAACTGACAGCCCTGGTTATCAATGATGGACCTATATGTTCAGGTATGTAAAGGTAACATCTGACGGAGTAACTATTGTAGATAATAAAACAGAACTGACAGCCCTGGTTATCAATGATGGACCTATATGTTCAGGTATGTAAAGGTAACATCTGACGGAGTAACTATTGTTGATAATAAAACAGAACTGACAGGACTGGTTATCAATGATGGACCTATATGTTCAGGTATGTAAAGGTAACATCTGACGGAGTAACTATTGTTGATAATAAAACAGAACTGACAGCCCTGGTTATCAATGATGGACCTATATGTTCAGGTATGTAAAGGTAACATCTGACGGAGTAACTATTGTTGATAATAAAACAGAACTGACAGCCCTGGTTATCAATGATGGACCTATATGTTCAGGTATGTAAAGGTAACATCTGACGGAGTAACTATTGTTGATAATAAAACAGAACTGACAGCCCTGATTATCAACGATGGACCTATATGTTCAGGTATGTAAAGGTAACATCTGACGGACTAACTATTGTTGATAATAAAACAGAACTGACAGCCCTGGTTATCAATGATGACCTATATGTTCAGGTATGTAAAGGTAACATCTGACGGAGTAACTATTGTTGATAATAAAACAGAACTGACAGCCCTGGTTATCAATGATGGACCTATATGTTCAGGTATGTAAAGGTATTGTTGATAATAAAACAGACCTGACAGGACTGGTTATCAATGATGGACCTATATGTTCAGGTATGTAAAGGTAACATCTGACGGAGTAACTATTGTTGATATTAAAACAGAACGGACAGCCCTGGTTATCAATGATGGACCTTAATGTTCAGGTATGTAAAGGTAACATCTGACAGAGTAACTATTGTTGATAATAAAACAGACCTGACAGGACTGGTTATCAATGATGGACCTATATGTTCAGGTATGTAAAGATAACATCTGACGGAGTAACTATTGTTGATAATAAAACAGAACTGACAGGACTGGTTATCAATGATGGACCTATATGTTCAGGTATGTAAAGGTATTGTTGATAATAAAACAGACCTGACAGGACTGGTTATCAATGATGGACCTATATGGTCAGGTATGTAAAGGTATTGTTGATAATAAAACAGACCTGACAGGACTGGTTATCAATGATGGACCTATATGTTCAAGTATGTAAAGGTATTATTGATAATAAAACAGAACTGACAGGACTGGTTATCAATGATGGACCTATATGTTCAGGTATGTAAAGGTAACATCTGACGGAGTAACTATTGTAGATAATAAAACAGAACTGACAGCCCTGGTTATCAATGATGGACCTATATGTTCAGGTATGTAAAGGTAACATCTGACAGAGTAACTATTGTTGATAATAAAACAGAACTGACAGCCCTGGTTATCAATGATGGACCTATATGTTCAGGTATGTAAAGGTAACATCTGACGGAGTAACTATTGTTGATAATAAAACAGAACTGACAGCCGTGGTTATCAATGATGGACCTATATGTTCAGGTATGTAAAGATAACATCTGACGGAGTAACTATTGTTGATAATAAAACAGAACTGACAGGACTGGTTATCAATGATGGACCTATATGTTCAGGTATGTAAAGGTAACATCTGACGGAGTAACTATTGTTGATAATAAAACAGAACTGACAGCCCTGGTTATCAATGATGGACCTATATGTTCAGGTATGTAAAGATAACATCTGACGGAGTAACTATTGTTGATAATAAAACAGAACTGACAGGACTGGTTATCAATGATGGACCTATATGTTCAGGTATGTAAAGGTAACATCTGACGGAGTAACTATTGTTGATAATGAAACAGAACTGACAGGACTGGTTATCAATGATGGACCTATATGTTCAGGTATGTAAAGGTAACATCTGACGGAGTAACTATTGTTGATAATAAAACAGAACTGACAGCCCTGGTTATCAATGATGGACCTATATGTTCAGATATGTAAAGGTAACATCTGACGGAGTAACTATTGTTGATAATAAAACAGAACTGACAGAACTGGTTATCAATGATGGACCTATATGTTCAGGTATGTAAAGGTAACATCTGACGGAGTAACTATTGTTGATAATAAAACAGAACTGACAGCCCTGGTTATCAATGATGGACCTATAAGTTCAGGTATGTAAAGGTAACATCTGACGGAGTAACTATTGTTGATAATAAAACAGAACTGACAGGACTGGTTATCAATGATGGACCTATATGTTCAGGTATGTAAAGGTAACATCTGACGGAGTAACTATTGTTGATAATAAAACAGAACTGTTAGCCCTGGTTATCAATGATGGACCTATATGTTCAGGTATGTAAAGGTATTGTTGATAATAAAACAGACCTGACAGGACTGGTTATCAATGATGGACCTATATGTTCAGGTATGTAAAGGTAACATCTGACGGAGTAACTATTGTTGATATTAAAACAGAACGGACAGCCCTGGTTATCAATGATGGACCTTAATGTTCAGGTATGTAAAGGTAACATCTGACAGAGTAACTATTGTTGATAATAAAACAGACCTGACAGGACTGGTTATCAATGATGGACCTATCTGTTCAGGTATGTAAAGATAACATCTGACGGAGTAACTATTGTTGATAATAAAACAGAACTGACAGGACTGGTTATCAATGATGGACCTTTATGTTCAGGTATGTAAAGGTATTGTTGATAATAAAACAGACCTGACAGGACTGGTTATCAATGATGGACCTATATGTTCAGGTATGTAAAGGTATTGTTGATAATAAAACAGACCTGACAGGACTGGTTATCAATGATGGACCTATATGGTCAGGTATGTAAAGGTATTGTTGATAATAAAACAGACCTGACAGGACTGGTTATCAATGATGGACCTATATGGTCAGGTATGTAAAGGTATTGTTGATAATAAAACAGACCTGACAGGACTGGTTATCAATGATGGACCTATATGTTCAGGTATGTAAAGGTATTGTTGATAATAAAACAGACCTGACAGGACTGGTTATCAATGATGGACCTATATGTTCAGGTATGTAAAGGTATTGTTGATAATAAAACAGACCTGACAGGACTGGTTATCAATGATGGACCTATATGTTCAAGTATGTAAAGGTATTGTTGATAATAAAACAGAACTGACAGGACTGGTTATCAATGATGGACCTATATGTTCAGGTATGTAAAGGTAACATCTGACAGAGTAACTATTGTTGATAATAAAACAGAACTGACAGCCCTGGTTATCAATGATGGACCTATATGTTCAGGTATGTAAAGGTAACATCTGACAGAGTAACTATTGTTGATAATAAAACAGAACTGACAGCCCTGGCTATCAATGATGGACCTATATGTTCAGGTATGTAAAGGTAACATCTGACGGAGTAACTATTGTTGATAATAAAACAGAACTGACAGCCCTGGTTATCAATGATGGACCTATATGTTCAGGTATGTAAAGGTAACATCTGACGGAGTAACTATTATTGATAATAAAACAGAACTGACAGGGCTGGTTATCAATGATGGACCTATATGTTCAGGTATGTAAAAGTATTGTTGATAATAAAACAGACCTGACAGGAATGGTTATCAATGATGGACCTATATGTTCAGGTATGTAAAGGTAACATCTGACAGAGTAACTATTGTTGATAATAAAACAGAACTGACAGGGCTGGTTATCAATGATGGACCTATATGTTCAGGTATGTAAAGGTAACATCTGACAGAGTGACTATTGTTGATAATAAAACAGAACTGACAGGGCTGGTTATCAACGATGGACCTATATGTTCAGGTATGTAAAGGTAACATCTGACAGAGTAACTATTGTTGATAATAAAACAGAACTGACAGGGCTGGTTATCAACGATGGACCTATATGTTCAGGTATGTAAAGATAACATCTGACAGAGTGACTATTGTTGATAATAAAACAGAATTGACAGGGCTGGTTATCAATGATGGACCTATATGTTCAGGTATGTAAAGGTAACATCTGACAGAGTAACTATTGTTGATAATAAAACAGAACTGACAGGGCTGGTTATCAACGATGGACCTATATGTTCAGGTATGTAAAGGTAACATCTGACAGAGTAACTATTGTTGATAATAAAACAGAACTGAAAGGGCTGGTTATCAACGATGGACCTATATGTTCAGGTATGAGAGATTAAACTTATTATCTAGTGCATCACATCATACTTCTAGTATGGACAATTATCAATCTTTGTTAGTGTTTATTATTTAATTTTATCACAAATATAGATGACAGGGAAATACAGGAATGTCTCGGTGAAACAAAAAATATGAATTTCACCAGTGAAATAACAACTCATTGTCGTGACGACACAGTAAATATTTTTCAAAGTCATCGTATGCAAAACTTTTGTATATTTCAGATGACAACATAGTTCATTTGTTTTAAACAATTTTTGTGTCAAAATCAATGTGATATTCTATATAAAAACAGTATAAATAATCCTGCCAAAAACGCTATATACCTCATTCATGTGATCTAGTGCATTAATTGATTATTGTATTGTTTGATTGTTTGTGAAATATTTTTTTCTAAATTGAAAAGCTGCATTAGTTTGTATCATATGCTATAACAACTTTTATTACATAATGGTTTTATTTAAGCAATTTTATTGGCTATCATGCTGTCACCTGACATTCCATAAAATTTGATATTGTTTGATTAAAACTCGTATTGATTCACTTTCACTTTCCATTGCATTATGTATGACGTCATAATGAAGTGATTAATTTCATATTGACTTGGTTTCACTTTCACTTTATTCTGATTTCCTGAAACGTCATCTTCATCTGAGAAACAGGTTACTGGACCAGGGCTATAAAAAGATTCGCCTTATTCGATCTCTTAAAAAGTTTATATTCAGATACCAAGATCTTGTCGAAATATATTCCGTCTCTGCAGAAAAGATTATAAACGATGGATTTTCATATAGTGAAAATGTATAAAGATAAGGTGTCAACAAAAATGTTCAAAATATTTTTTTATCAATGTGTGACGTAAAAGTGTCTTTGACATTTACTTCACTGAGTTTGGTGCTGCTTTGACAACTGTTTTACCTGTTATGTTCAAGTATTGTTATAAATACTGTTATAGTGACAGCCGGAAACTTTGAGCG
The DNA here is from genome assembly GCA_963383655.1 of Bathymodiolus septemdierum. Lineage (NCBI taxonomy): Eukaryota > Metazoa > Mollusca > Bivalvia > Mytilida > Modiolidae > Bathymodiolus > Bathymodiolus septemdierum. Next base: position 98,746,613 of record OY726517.1, on the reverse strand, counting down.
GTAATGAAAGCGGGAGGTTTGGCACTTTAAAATCTGATTCAACCCGCCATTTCTTTAGAAATGCCTGTACCAAGTCAGGGTCATTACGGTTTTCACAGTTTTCTGGTTGTTGACTGATTTTGTCTGTTTATATACTTTGAGTTTTGACTTTCCCTTTGTAAGATTGTTTGGAGTTCGGTAATTTTGTTATTACCCTTATTTTCATTTTAATGTAATAAAACAATTACAGTCTTTTGTATCGGTCAATGCGAGTTTATATGGACCTTAAAAACGATATTCACCTCAGCTCAAGGCCTCGGTGAATATTGTTTTTAAGGTCCATAAAAACTCGTATTGACCTCAACGAAAGACTATAATTGTATATAATTATAGTGTCTGTATGTTTAGTTTATTAGTTTGTATTATATGTTATAATAATTTTAATTATATATGCTTAGTTTATTTTTTTCTCTTGAGGTTTATAGAAGTGCGGTATTAGATGATTTTTGTAATGCTTAACAGAAACTGAAACACATAAAAGTGTAAAGGAAATATAGCAAATATGATAATTGTGTAGCAATGAGAGTTATGTACAAAAAGCAGTGTACATGTACTTCTACTTCTACAAAATATTCACTGCATTCAATAGTTGAAGATGATGTCAGAGGTTGTTTGACTTCTACCAAATACTGAATTCCTTCAACAAGTTGAAGATGATGTCAGAGGTTGTTTGACTTCTACCAAATACTGAATTCCTTCAACAAGTTGAAGATGATTTCAGAGGTTGTTCTACTACCAAATACTGACCTCCTTCAACAAGTTGAAGATGATGGCAGAGGTTGTTCTACTACCAAATACTGAATTCCTTCAACAAGTTGAAGATGATGTCAGAGGTTGTTTGACTTCTACCAAATACTGAAATCCTTCAACAAGTTGAAGATGATGTCAGAGGTTGTTCTACTACCAAATACTGAATTCCTTCAACAAGTTGAAGATGATGTCAGAGGTTGTTTGACTTCTACTAACCTCCTTCAACGAGTTGAAGATGATGTCACACAATGCTCTAAACAATACACCACACCTTGTCAGATATTACTAGCTCGAAACAATACCCAACACCTTGTCAGATATTACTAGCTCTAAACAATACACCACTCCTTGTCAGATATTACTAGCTCTAAACAATACACAAAACCTTGTCAGATATTACTAGCTCTAAACAATACACAACACCTTGTCAGATATTACTAGCTCTAAACAATACACCACTCCTTGTCAGATATTACTAGCTCTAAACAATACACAAAACCTTGTCAGATATTACTAGCTCTAAACAATACACAACACCTTGTCAGATATTACTAGCTCTAAACAATACACCACTCCTTGTCAGATATGACTAGCTCTAAACAATACACAACACCTTGTCAGATATTACTAGCTCTAAACAATACACCACTCCTTGTCAGATATTACTAGCTCTAAACAATACACCACTCCTTGTCAGATATTACTAGCTCTAAACAATACACAACACTTTGTCAGATATTACTAGCTCTAAACAATACACCACTCCTTGTCAGATATTACTAGCTCTAAGCAATACACAACACCTTGTCAGATATTACTAGCTCTACACAATACACAACACCTTGTCAGATATTACTAGCTCTAAACAATACACAACACCTTGTCAGATATTACTAGCTCTAAACAGTACACCACTCCTTGTCAGATATTACTAGCTCTAAACAATACACAACACCTTGTCAGATATTACTAGCTCTAAGCAATACACCACTCCTTGTCAGATATTACTAGCTCTAAACAATACACAACACCTTGTCAGATATTACTAGCTCAAAACAATACACCACTCCTTGTCAGATATTACTAGCTCTAAACAATACACAACACTCCTTGTCAGATATTTCTAGCTCTAAACAATACACAACACCTTGTCAGATATTACTAGCTCTAAACAATACACCACTCCTTGTCAGATATTACTAGCTCTAAGCAATACACAACACCTTTTCAGATATTACTAGCTCTACACAATACACAACACCTTGTCAGATATTACTAGCTCTAAGCAATACACAACACCTTGTCAGATATTACTAGCTCTAAACAGTACACCACTCCTTGTCAGATATTACTAGCTCTAAACAATACACAACACCTTGTCAGATATTACTAGCTCTAAACAATACACAACACCTTGTCAGATATTACTAGCTCTAAACAATACACAACACCTTGTCAGATATTACTAGCTCTAAACAATACACAACACCTTGTCAGATATTACTAGCTTTAAACAATACACAACACCTTGTCAGATATTACTAGCTCTAAACAATGCACAGCACCTTGTCAGATATTACTAACTCTAAACAATACCCAACACCTTGTCAGATATTACTAGCTCTAAACAATACACCACTCCTTGTCAGATATTACTAGCTCTAAACAATACACAACACCTTGTCAGATATTACTAGCTCTAAGCAATACCCAACACCTTGTCAGATATTACTAGCTCTAAACAATACCCAACACCTTGTCAGATATTACTAGCTCTAAACAATACACCACTCCTTGTCAGATATTACTAGCTCTAAACAATACACAACACCTTGTCAGATATTACTAGCTCTAAACAATACACCACTCCTTGTCAGATATTACTAGCTCTAAACAATACACAACACCTTGTCAGATATTACTAGCTCTAAACAATACACACCACCTTGTCAGATATTACTAGCTCTAAACAATACACAACACCTTGTTAGATATTACTAGCTCTAAACAATACACAACACCTTGTCAGATATTACTAGCTCTAAACAATACACCACTCCTTGTCAGATATTACTAGCTCTAATCAATACACAACACCTTATCAGATATTACTAGCTCTAAACAATACACAACACCTTGTCAGATATTACTAGCTCTAAGCAATTCACAACACCTTGTCAGATATTACTAGCTCTAAACAATACACAACACCTTGTTAGATATCACTGGCTCTAAGCAATACCCAACACCTTGTCAGATATTACTAGCTCTAAACAATACCCAATACCTTGTCAGATATTACTAGCTCTAAACAATACACCACTCCTTGTCAGATATTACCAGCTCTAAACAATACACAACACTCCTTGTCAGATATTACTAGCTCTAAACAATACCCAACACCTTGTCAGATATTACTAGCTCTAAACAATACACCACTCCTTGTCAGATATTACTAGCTCTAAACAATACACCACTCCTTGTCAGATATTACTAGCTCTAAACAATACACAACACTCCTTGTCAGATATTACTAGCTCTCAACAATACACAACACCTTGTCAGATATTACTAGCTCTAAACAATACACCACTCCTTGTCAGATATTACTAGCTCTAAACAATACACCACTCCTTGTCAGATATTACTAGCTCTAAACAATACCCAACACCTTGTCAGATATTACTAGCTCTAAACAATACACCACTCCTTGTCAGATATTACTAGCTCTAAACAATACACAACACCTTGTCAGATATTACTAGCTCTAAACAATACACAACACTCCTTGTCAGATATTACTAGCTCTCAACAATACACAACACCTTGTCAGATATTACCAGCTCTAAACAATGCACTACTCCTTGTCAGATATTACTAGCTCTAAACAATACACAACACCTTGTCAGATATTACTAGCTCTAAACAATACACCACTCCTTGTCAGATATTACTAGCTCTAAACATTACACAACACCTTGTCAGATATTACTAGCTCTAAACATTACACAACACCTTGTCAGATATTACTAGCTCTAAACAATACACCACTCCTTGTCAGATATTACTAGCTCTAAACAATACACAACACCTTGTCAGATATTACTAGCTCTAAACAATACACCACTCCTTGTCAGATATTACTAGCTCTAAACAATACACAACACCTTGTCAGATATGGATACTACTACAATCATAAAACTAGGGTTATTATTTCTTCACTTAAATTTTATAATTATTATATTTTTCATAGTTCTGTGTTATTGAGTAGTGATTTCCATGATGCATGAGTGTATTCATTAGTTTGTCTTTTCTATGACAAATTGGGTAATGATGCACTAGCTTTTTTTCTGGTATTCTGGTTTTATAACTATTATAACTAACATCTACGAAATAGATGAAATAATGAAACATTTTGAAATATTGTTGAAAATATCATTTTACCATTATAATCCTAACCCTAGTTTGTTATTGGTTGTATAAGTAGCCATTTATCCTGTAAAATTAAGTAGTTACATACATATCTATTTTATTTCCCTTTCTTTCAGACAAAATAGTATTAAACAGCAGTCACCATGACAGGGTGAGTTTTAAATTATTTTAGATTACTTGGATTTGTATATCATTAGTGTGGTAAACTCTATTTCTTCTTCTTATTAAAGTAAACTTCAATACATAGGAAAACAGTGCAAGGGTTAGACAATGAAATCACTTTTAGTTTAAACATATTTGATTAATTAATAAATATAGTACAATATGATAAATTTCAATATGATACACTACAAATAATTAAAGGGATTCGAAAACAAGTTTAGAAAACTTATATTAATTCATTTCCCTGGTATATCTCTTTACATTAATCAAGCTGGTCTCGAAGTTTATACAATATCAAATTTTAAATTATAAAGAACAATGTTATTCTGAATAGATATTAATATGAAATTTTTCAAATAGATGGAAGAAATAGAAGTGCACAAGAGAAAAAAAAAGAAACAATGAAAGAGAGAATAAAAAGACAAAAAAAGACCTTAAAGGGATATTGTCTACTAAAATTGTAATTTTTTCATACCCAAAATTATTGTCGTTTTCCGTACTGATCTTCATAAAATGAAGATTAACACCGAGCTATGCGGCAAAAGATATGATTTTTTGACAAAAAAGACCCAAAACTCGTTATCAGAATTATTGTCCTGGATGACAAGAATTCAAATCCATTCATATGGCCTTCTATGTGAACCCGTCTTGAGCATGGGCACTGTTTAGAAACAATAAGCAACATGTGGTTCTTGGGCAAAAAAGAAAGTGTCAACGCATGGAAGAAAGCGGACTTTGACGGATTCAGAGAGAAAGATGAATAGAAGTGAAGTATCTTCCAAATGGAACAAATGCAGGATAAATGTTGGGGATCATTTGGACCGTTAGAACGAACTCAAGGAAGTACTACGCGTCCAAACTCGCGCTGAAGTGGCAAAGATTTTGCTTGATAGGTAAGCCGAACATGTTTTTTCCTTCTTTTCTCAATCGTTTTTCATATTTTATAAATTTATGATGATGCCTATGATCATTTTCGGTAGATATTATTCAATATATGTAATCTTGCACCTGGCAACAGCAAATTATTGTCAATGAATAGCATAAAACGGCCGTATTTGTGAGGTAAACAAACACAAATTTTAGCAACCATGCTGCAGCATTCGGACTACTGGCATAATAATAGATAAAAATAGATTTGGCCTCGCTCATGTCAGTGCATAATTAATTAGCTTCCAGTAACGATGGTCAGCTTTTTTAAATTGAAAAAACGTTTCATAGCGTATTCGCCAATAAATCGGTGTTTAATCTTCATTTTACGGAAAACGACAATAATTTTGGGTATGAAAAAATTACGATTGTAGTAGACAATATCCCTTTAAGGAGTGAATCGCTTACTACAGATTACAAATTTTTGAACTGCTAAGAATAGGTCGACGTTTTGATTGGGTGCAAGTTTGGGTGATCCAAAAAGAAGTATTTCTGTTGTCAGGTTTATGGGTGCATTAATAGAATTGATGTACATTTACCTTTGTGCAGTGTATCTCAGACAGGGAAATAAGTAATGGGTAGTAGATTCAGTTAAACCACAAATACAGTTAGGCGAGTCGACAATGTTCTTATGGTATAAATGTTGGTTTAAAGGGGAACACTGCATTCGTAATCTGGAATGGAGAATTTGCCCAAGGCGACTACCAGTATAATGATAAAATGGTTTTGAAGATATATTTGATTTTAGAGAATACTTCAAGGCTTGAATGGATGGACTTAGTCTAATATTATCTGGTTGTAAGTTCCACAGTCGAACGGAAGATGGAATGAAGGAATTGTAATACAGTGAGGTTCGTGTACAGATGACGGGAAGAGCAGAAGCATTGCGTGTGTTATAACCGTGTATATTTGCAAATGCTTGTGGTACTAAGCAGCTTATGTAGTGTGGTGTCAATTTTTTTTGTCATTTTGTAAAATTGAACAAGTTTATGTTTTTCTTTTCCCATGTAAAGGTTATTAAGTGAAACGAGTCTGGTGCCTCCAGTAACTATTCTGGAAGTTTCTAGTTGAACATTTTCAATTTTTTTATTAAGTGATATACTCATGTTATCCCATATTACATCAGCATATTCTAATAGGGGTCTGACAAATGTAAAATATATTTTTTCAAGAGTTTTTCAGTCTAATATAAATTTAAATTTTCTTAAGATATTGATCCTCTTGTAAGCTTTTCCTGTTATCGTGTCAATGTGTTTTTCCCAACTCCCGTTGTCTGAAATAACTAGTCCAAGATGCTTGTGTTCTGAGACAGTAGAAATGTCATTGCTGCCCATGTAGAGTGGGGGATGATCCGGTTTGTCGATTTTTCTAGAAATAGTCATGGTTTCCGTTTTTTGAGCATTGAAAGTAACCAACCATTTCGTTGCCCAGTCATGGATTTTTGTCAAGTCGTTATTTAGAGAGTCTGCGGTTTCATTTGGGTCATCTATAATTAGGTATAAACTAGTGTCGTCAGCAAACAGTTTTATTGTTGATTGTATATCTGTCACAATGTCGTTTATAAAAATTATAAATAAGAGAGAAATCACTTTTGGTACCAGTACTGGATAATGCATTTCCTTTATTGTCATATTACATACACTGTGCAATTATTTGGTTGGGATTGATAATAGAAATAATTGATGATTTATGCTGTTTTATGGTTTATTGTATAGCTATTTTACTTTGTAGGACGTAATTCCTGTTTGTGAAAGAGATATTGATTATCAAGTATCTACCTCAACATTAGAAGCTAACTGGGAGGTTCCAGCCAACTATAAAGATATTATTAGAAGTACTTTTTGGAGTGTTAATAAAAAATCCCCAGTTGAAGGTAATTATTGTTATATTTCATCAGGTGATATAAACTGACAATTGTCTTCATGAAATGTTGCTATTTGCCCATAGTTTGCCAGTAATACATGTATTACAACATAATATAGATGACCAAAAATAATAAAGAGACGGCAACAACAAGTCCAAGAGACAATTATATATACAATATATACCTATGTTACTCTTATATCAAAAATGTCTTTCCCTTTAAATAATTTGAATCAAAAATGTAACTGCTGGTGGACTATTATTATTTGTTAAAATTACTAATAGAAAATTCATTTCTATTTTTCTATAACACCACTCGTAACATGTACTCTCCAAGACTCCACTTACACTCCACACCAAGATGACCACACTCTGTAAAGTACATTGTGTCACAATAATGTATGTACTTGCCTCTTGAAAGATTCATAAAATTAGCTATAGATTATTTAAATATATATTTTATGAATGTTATCCTGTGAATGTTACAAATATCATATTGGTTTTTTTATAATGAAAACATTAGTATTGCTGCGATTAATTTTTCTTTCTTTCCTAAATTAGACAAGCTGACAAAATATATGCTTTAACCTTTCTGGTAACCCTTAGTTGTATATTTCACCAGATGTTTGGAGTCAGTATAGAGAATTTACTTACATCGGGAGTGGCAACAGTTTTATAACTGGTGAACTAGATTTACAACCAGGCCTGACCTATAGGTCAACTATCAAACTCTGTGCTGATGATATTTGCTTCCCTGTATCACATAGCGATGGTGTTGTTATTTTACCTAATAAACCAGTCACAGGATCGTTAGAAGTACAACTTGACGGACTTAAGGTATTCAAATTATAATATAGTGTGATACAGAGTATTTTATTCATTTTATGACAATGGACACAGCAAATATTGACCCTTCTAGATAAGTTTGTTTCACATTTGGTTTTTATGGGAGCCATTGAAGAAAAGATTGGTATATATTACCATCTTAATGATAATTTTACAAAAACAAATTCTACGGCCAAGCAAACTTATTTATTAAATGGAAAACAATAAATACCACACTATCAGAACAGTGTAAATGATATACACTAATGTTTTACTTTACAGATGACTGTTATTTTTAATACAATGTAAGATCCTGATATAAAAGACATGTCTGAAGCTATTGATGCTGTGACCTTGTATGAATGGACTATTGTAGATGGTTTCTATGGTGATGTATACTAATGTTTTACTTTACAGATGACTGTTATTTTTAAAACAATGTATGATCCTGATATAGAAGACATGTCTGAAGCTATTGATGCTGTGACCTTGTATGAATGGTCTATTGTAGATGGTTCTTATGGTGAAGGGATGTATGAAAATTGGAGACTAGTTAATAACTTACAAAAGATTAATAATACACATGTAAGTAATTGTGTGTTTTTAAATACTTTTCTGGTTAAAAGAAAAATGTATTATAGCATGTCAAATGGTTTATATATCCATCACAATCTATATTTGATCCATCGTTGAGCTGAACATTGTTGAGAGATGACAATAAACTGTAATGGTGGATCAAACTGGAGTATCCGGAGAAAACAACCAACCTACCGTCAACATTATCACATAATGTTGTATCCAGTACACCTTATCATATGTGTGACTGGTACCTACAACTTAAGTGATGATAAACACAGATTTATCATGGCCGCAATGGTTCATTAGAGATAATAAGAGTTGTTGATTAAATAGCAACATTTGTGAAAGCATCTTTTGAATATAAAAAAAAATATATGATGCATTTCCTTATGGTCATGAACATATTAATTAAATTATAATATTGCATTTTATATATATATATATATTCATTTCAGTCAAAATTCCAAGTTTTGCTTACTGGTGATGTTGATTTTGCAAAATGTAAGCACATGAATGTGAAAGGGTACAACAAAGCTGGTGTCTGGTCAGAGATATCTACAGAGATAAAACAATGTCACGTGAAAGATGGACATAGCCATATCATACCACGCATGATCATTGATGCTACTGGAGAATCAGGTAACTAGATATCTACAGAGATAAAACAATGTCTTGTAGAAGATGGATATAGCCATATCATACCACACATGATCATTGATGCTACTGGAGAATCAGGTAACTAGATATCTACAGAAGTAAAACAATGTCACGTAGAAGATGGACATAGCCATATCATACCACACGTGATCATTGATGCTACTGGAGAATCAGGTAACTAGATATCTACAGAGGTAAAACAATGTCATGTAGAAGATGGACATAGCCATATCATACCACACATGATCATTGATGCTACTGGAGAATCAGGTAACTAGATATCTACAGAGATAAAACAATGTCATGTAGAAGATGGACATAGCCATATCATACCACGCATGATCATTGATGCTACTGGAGAATCAGGTAACTAGATATCTACAGAGATAAAACAATGTCACGTAGAAGATGGACATAGCCATATCATACCACACATGATCATTGATGCTACTGGAGAATCAGGTAACTAGATATCTACAGAGATAAAACAATGTCACGTAGAAGATGGACATAGCCATATCATACCACACATGATCATTGATGCTACTGGAGAATCAGGTAACTAGATATCTACAGAGGTTTAGTAAGGATAAACTTGTCATTCTCCCATTCAAGACTTAATGTAATGTTTTGTAGATCGTTGTTTGTCACTTTGCCCTTTTTCTTTTGGTCATTGTGTTGTCTGTCCTTCTTTGATTTACTGATTCTGATTACCCCTTTGGTATCTTCAAACTCTTCTTAAGAAAAAAATATATTGTAATTGAAGAGCTGCCGGCAGCAGTTGGGGATATGTATGAGGCAAATGCGGAGTGAAGCCTTTATATCAAATTTTTGCCACCGTCCAACCCGTTATTTGACGCCCATAACTTATTCTAATGCAATGCAAAAAAAAAAACGTTTTAGCTGCTGAAAGGATCTAAAAACAGCATGATATAAAATACTGCGACAAACTTGACAACACCTGATGTGATATTCACACCTTCAGAGTACAATTTAAACATTGGACATTGCAATGAATACCTCTTTTACAATAGTTTTTAGGGTAGATGGTGTTTCTTTTTTTTTTCATCATAGTGTAATAATCAAGACACGTTGGATTTCCAGAATTTAAAAAATTTATATTAGGTACGACATGTTAATTGTGAATTTGATGGTAAAAAGTAACAACATGTATTACAGTGAAACCTGTCTAAACCGAACCCTGAGTAAACCGAAAACCTGCCTAAACCAGACAGACTTTACAGTCCCATCTACTAAATATCTATGTAATTTGAACCTGTGTAAACCAAGCACCTGTCTAAACTGAACAAATTCTTCAGTCCCAAAGGGGTTCGGTTTAGACAGGTTTTAATGTACATGAAAGTTGCATTAGAATGCTATTTGTCCTGTTTTTATGAAAGTAGAAAATGATTTTAAAGTTGATTGAATTTTTTTTTTCAAATGAAGATAGAAGTGGTATTGGAAAAGGTATCTACCTGGAGGAGAATACAGCATGGACCTTACCTGATGCAGACTACACACCGTACCAGAACATACTGTCTGCTGTGTGGCCTTCATTGAGACATAAATCTTACAACTGGGGAGTACTAAAAGTGGATGTTAATAATGCAGACACTTTTTATAAAGATTTCACAGAACTGTCAGTTACGGATCCGTGTTCACGTCCTGAAACCATTAAATGTGGAATCACTGGTAATACAAATTGTACACTGCTTAGTGTGTAAGAGATATTCAAGATCTATTTCTATTACTTTTAACATAACAATGAGGGTTTCTTTACTTTCGACAATCTGGTCCTGTTTTACTTTTCTTGGTACAATAGTCCCCCTCTTGCAAGACCACCCTTTATGCAATAAAAACAATGCCTTTTTAAGAGTGAGGAGGATAATTTAGTGGTATTTTAATATCTCAGTGTATCTGAAATCCAGGTCCTCCGCCAATAAAACTGAATACCACGTTATAACTGAAATAATGTTGAAAGTTGCATTAAACACCCTAACCCTAACCCTGAAATCAATGGGACTAATGTAATTGGTCAGATAAACAATACTTATTTTTTCAGGTTGTTAAAACAGTTAGGATTATAAGATATATTGCTACATTGAAAGCTGTTCAGTTATTAAATAAAAAGTATTATTTTTTTCAGAAAGGACATTCATCAATGTACAATTGAATGAGTCTGAGTATTTGGTCCATGGAGAACGATATGTTGTTTGCGTTCATGCAGCAACAACTGAAATTCAGCACGAAAAATGGACAGAAATTTTAGATGAAGTAAATTCTTGCAGTGACGGCGTGACAGTCGATTTAACACCTCCTGTTCCTGGAAAAGTATGGATAGGATCAGATCCAAATACATTGTTTCAGGTAAATGTGTATTCATAAAACACTAGATTAAGTCAAGATATGCAATGTAATAGTGATAATTATTTCAAAGGAAAAATAAACATTAAACATTGAAGCATCAGGAATAAAAAGTTTAAATAATATGAAATATTATATTTGAAGTTACATATTTTTATATTTTGTTAATTTGGATATATATACATGTACTGGTATATTTATCTGTGCCTTAGTGAAAACTTTGTTCTGTACTATGAAAAGAAAGTTTAAACAATGCTGATCAACAATTCAACCAATATCAACAAATTGAACAAGCAGCTCTCACCTCAAATCATAGAAAAAAGACCACAACATATGAAGTTGGAAATCCAGGTCCTCGCTTGGGACAGACACAAAAATGTGGTTTGGACAAACCGGTTAATGAGACTCCCACAGGTTTAACTTTGCAAATGTCCATTACAAGTATGATATTTTATATTATTTTAAATATTTAATGGTCGTGTTGATACAAAGTGAATCATTGTGCCACTTATATTAAATATATAATGTTTGGATAATTGAACAAATTAAAGCTGCATTGCCGATCATCGTCTCTTAGTTGAACATTAGTATTTATATGTAGTAGCTTCATATTGGTACAAATTGATAGAATACATTTAAAATATCTTACATTTTTATTAGACAATGTTTTTTTTTACTTTTTATGTTTGGTAGACATCTTCATCAGGTATAGTTGTTTCATGGGACACTTTTGTTGATGTAGAAGAGCAGGGTCGATCTATGCACTCAACAGGAATAACAAGATATATGGTTTCTATTGGTAAGACATAATGAAAAAATTTGTTGTGGATTTTTAAAGTATTAGAAATAAAAATAAACATTCAAATGTGTGCTATATATCAAAACCGTACAACTAAAAACAGATCTAACAGCACAAAGCTTGACTCATGTGTATATCCTATATTGTAATCATATGCACAGTATTGTTTTTCGTATTCGTGACATTTTCATTGATGGTTCTCAATGTCAATACATTTTAACCTAGATAGAGTTAAAGAGACTATTTACCTCTGGATTTCTGGTCACATAGGTGTCTAAGGGGACACAATCTTGGATCAGGAAGTGACGAATATCATGGGTGACCCAATTGCTAGCATTTGTATTTCTTATACTTAAACCATCAAGAGTAGAGCTAACTATTATCAGATTGTTAGGATTTTTGCCACTTCGGAATATTTTCCACTATTTGGAGTTCTAGCACCAGGGCGTCCAAGATATAAGTAATTATTTATAATATGGAACTCTTCTTTTCCTGTTGTCATGCTTTTTTTTAGATAATTTAATCACAGCACGATTTCATTGATATATTCTGGTAAATAGTGTAATAATTCCTTTTTTCCAAAACTCGCCTAGAAAAAAATTGTCTACATCAATTTACCACTTGATCCAGCTTAATCAGGATTTTCTTACTGTGAGTGTAATGTTTTTGTGTATATTAATCCTAAATGATGTTTTAAATATTAATATTTGTCATGTCATTTTCAAAGAATTCGATAATAATCATTATCTAACACTATTTTCCATCATCTGATGAATTCCCATTTTTTGTGTTATTTCATCGCTTGCATAGGATGAGACACTATTTATAGAACATATTCTAAACACTTGTTACTAGCTGAAAATCAACATTGATTGTTTATATCAAGGCTGATCAATCAAAATCCTTCCAATACATTAGTCATATACAGTGTACTCTTGAGATACTGCCACTCTTTAATCCCCCACCGTCACCTATCGCCATCAAATTTCTCACTCGATATATTGCCACCCTTTCTTATCACAAAAATATAGCTTGGTCCAAAAGGCAGCGATATAAGGAGGATGTACTGTATGTACATGTACATATATACTGGTATGCATAATACCGAGAAAATATACTTTCGTATCCTTGAACAAATTATGCAGCATACAGTTTAATTTCATTATGCACAGACCTCTGTAGCTGTGTAACCACCATGTACCACAAGAAGTCACTATAGAGAAAGGCTATCATCTTCAATATGAATTCAAAACTAGAATTGTAGTTGAGACATGGGCAATGGTCATATAAAAGAACTAAATATTTAATTTAGTGTGCATGACACGTTTCTGGAATAGGCTTCATCAGTTACTCTGTCAAAAGATCAGAGAGCCAAATACATAGTTAAAAGTCTTTGAGAGTAAGAAAACCAAATGACCTCAATGTTTTTAATTAAAACATCTTCTTTTTCCAGGCTCCATTGATGGTGGTGTAGATATAGTTGATAAGGAAAATGTGGGAGTGACAAACCGTGTCTCCTTTCATGGACTGAAACTCCAAAATGGAAAAAAATATTATGTTACTGTAATGGGTATGCTTTTATATTAATTAGTAAAACAATAGTTGATAATTGTCAAGTAAAAAGATTGAAAACCATCAAAAGGTTTTAGTATCATGCTAGAATTGAAAACCTTGTGACATTTTAAAGAAATATGATATCCAGAGCTCTCGCAAACGAAATAATCACTGTATCTCTTCTTATTGTATTTTTAAAGTAACATTTAACAAATATTCAGGCATGAACTACAATCTACGTCATGGATGAATAATCAAGGGATAGTATTTTATGAGACTGAGTTTTGATTGTCTGTGTTTATCTTTCTTTCTCTGGGCAATCAGAAATTGAAGAATTTTGGCTACTGGCACCTATTTTGCATCACCTATCTTTTTTTAAAGACACTAAACTGATAGAATAAAAACTTGATATTGAGTTATGTTATATGTGTTTTAAAACTTATGATACATTAAGAATCATTATCAAAATTCTTGAATTAAATATGATATTGTGAAATAGTAGACTTCTGGGTCTACCTGTACTTGAACTAAAATTGCATGGAAAGCCATTGGCTCTTTGTTATAACCCCTGCAAACAAAGTTTGGGGGGTATATAGGAATCACCCTGTCCGTCCGTCTGTCCGTCCGTCCATGTACCTTGGAAGCACAACTCCTCCTAAACGGCTTATTGGATTTTTATGAAACTTTACACATTTGTAGTACACTACCTGCAGATGTGCATGAAGGAATATGGTTGCTGTCCAAAATTCAAAAGGGGAGATAATTCAACTTATACTTTCACAAAAATGTACCTTGTAAGCGCAACTCCTACTAAACTGCTTATTGAATTTTTATGAAACTTTACACAGTTGTAGGACACAACCTGCAGATGTGCATGAAGGAATACCATTGCTGTCAAAAATTTAGAGGGGGAGATAATTCAATATACTTTCACGAAAAGGGGGGTCGTGTACCTTGTAAGCGCAACTCCTCCTAAACGGCTTATTTGAGTTTTGTGAAACTTTACACAGTTGTAGTACACTACCTACAGATGTGCATGAAGGAATATGGTTGCTGTCCAAAATTTAAAAGGGGAGATAATTCAACTTATGCTTTCACGAAAAGGGGGGGGAGGGGCATGTACCTTGTAAGCGCAACTCCTACTAAGCTGCTTATTGAATTTTTATGAAATTTTACACAGTTGTAGTACACAACCTGCAGATGTGCATGAAGGAATACCGTTGTTGTCTAAAATTTAGAAGGGGAGATAATTCAACTTATTCTTTCACGAAAAGGGGGAGGGGGGGGGGGGGTCGTGTACTTGTGGCGACCCCTAGATGTATGTTCTTGGATAGTTTATTTTGGAGATGGGATGTTGTCTCCTTGACATAACTCCATATCCGTTCATTTTTCATAGGTAACTTGCTAATATAGCTGTATTCCAAAGTTTGAACATCATAGTATTGCACGTGGGGGGTATCACTCAGTGAGTTCACTCACAGTTCTAGTTTTCAGACTGATTTGATCTAAGTTAAATTCAAACTTAGCCTTTAAAATGATTGGCTAAAGCCAGAAAATTAGTTACTGTTGATGAGTATATCTTGTATTCGTTGTATTTTTCATTCATTTTCAGGATATGATTTCATAAACAGAAGTACAGAAGTACACTCCAGTCCAGTAACAGTTGACGTAACACCACCGGAAGTTACAAAGGAATCAATATTAGTCAGTGGTAGAATTCTGGCTAACATAAGCCAAGTACAAGCTTGGTAAGTATATTTTCCAACACCAAGTTTCTATGCATCCCATGGATCTGTGCAGATGTTAAATTTAAACAAGTGCACAAATTCGTAAGGATGCCTATCTGTAGAACTTATTGCTAATTAATAGATAAATAAAGCATTAAATATTTAATTTGAACAATGAAATAAAAGTTTCTAATGCAGACTTTTGTTAGGTTGATTATGTTTCGCTAGTGTTCTATTTGATGTACGTATTGTATTGTTTTATTATCCTTCCCCTAGTAGTTCACAATTTGTCTAGTGAAACATCAATGTTTGTTTTAATTTACTGGTTTTAAGTTGTGTCTTAGGACTGACCTAAGTCATGTCAGGCAGAGCTCTCTCTTCAGACAACATATAGTAATAAAGCATTGAATTTTTTATTTGAACAATAAATAAACATTTCTAATGTGGTTTTTTGTTAGGTTGATTTCATATTTCTATTTGATGTACGTATAGTTTTGTTTTGTTATGTTTCCCCTAATAGTTCACATTTTGTTTCATGAAATGTCAATGCCTGTCTTAATTTGCTGGTTATAAGTTGTGTCTTAGGACATGTAAGGCAGATATCTGTCTTAAGGCACACCTATTGTAGTTGCTGTTAAAACATTGTTTTGATTAATATAAGTGGCGTTAAACCCCATAATCCATCCTAACCCTTTTGACAAGGGTATTTTATATGTTTAATCTCTTTTGATTATTTCATTGCTTTGATAGTTGGACAAATGTATTTGAGGATATAGAAAGTGGAATTGACTATTTCATGTGGGGCATCGGCTCACAGGTCGGCCAAGATGATGTAATTCCTTTCATTGTAACTGCACAACAGTGTGGTGTAGGTGTCGAGGACAAGAACTTGTTTTTAACAGAAGGTCATGCTTATTTTATAACTGTTAAGGTATGTACATTAAACGTTCTCATAGTTAAATGATCTAGATTTATGTTGTGTACGTGTGTACAGGAGAAAGGGGGGGTCAACATCTTGTATTTGTAATATTTCCCTTCTTGAATCATGATATTTTAAATCAGATGACACGAAAATGAAAACTATATTTTGCAAGGATTAGAAAATTAATAAAAACTACAGAATAAATCACACTGAAATGATATTATTTTCTGATTGCAGTATAAGACACGAAAATAAAATCCTACTTTTACGACATAAGGATATTGTTAAAAATATCTTGTTGGTTTTAAATGATGTCAGAGTACAAACAGGAGATTATGTATTTTTTAAGCAAATGACTTTGAATCAATGTTGATCAGCGAGTAAATTTTTGAATTTTATCTGAATAACTTTGACAATATTGTTTTAGATCTGTCTAAAAGTAAAATATGCCTACCGTAAGGACGTACAAAATATCACCTTAAATTGAGCTGACAGAACAACATCAGTAAAACACTAAATCTCACAAAATCGACTGATACATTGTAACAGAGGGAAAATACCACGTAATTATAAAGAATATATCCTACTGACTTCATTATGCTCATGACATAAAATGATGATACGTCGCTCCCGCTGCTGCAACAAAATATAACAACAGTCTTCACATGATAGAAATTATTACTGAACAGCATTTCAGCAAAGTTCTTCATTAATTTAATGTTTAATATCTGTCTAAATGTAAAATATACCTACTGTAAGGATGTGCAAAATAACACCTCAAATTGAGCAGACAAAACAACATCACACAAAATCTCACAAACTGGATTGATACCTTGTAACAGAGGGAAAATACCAGCCACCAGGTACTATAAAGCATATCCTACTGAATTCATTACGCTCATGATATAAAATGGTGATACTTACGTTGCTATCGCTGCAACAAAATATAAATACAGTCGTCACATGATAGAAATTACATAAATATTGATCACCCATTCTCTGAGTATAAGGGTGTTATATATAAAACTAGACTCTAGAGAATCAGAGAATTTCAAGTGTTGTTTTACAGTATTACTTAGTCTTTTGCTCTGTTTTACCTTTGTGTTTTTACTGCTGTTAATTTTGCAGCAGGATCACCCTCATTATTAAACACAATTCATTTATTTTTTGTCTAATCCTTTGATTCCTCTTTTTGAATACTGATGCATATTTTATTTTAGGCTTACAACCGGGCAGGGTTTTCCACAATGAAATCGTCTTGGGCTTATACTCATGAAAGAAGTCCGCCGTATGCTGGTCATGTCTACGACAGAGCATTATATACCTCCGTCACACATTCTAAAGATATTAATTATCAAACAGACATGACACAATTATCAGTTTCCTGGGAAGGCTTCCATGATCCTCATTCTGCTATAAAGTATTACAATGTTCATATTGGAAAATGTCCCGGATGTGACGATGTTGTTGCTCAGCAGTATGTTGGGATACATACAGGTAAATATCTATAATACATTTTATTATGCAATAGTTTATTGTAGAGGACCGATGTCACTATTGGTTACTTGGTTCCATTAAAAATCATATTGACTGATAAAAAATTATGTAATTGGTTTATTGTATAATAGATAAGTGAATGTGAATAGGAATCTACAAGTTTTAATTGACATAAATGACTGTCAATGAATGCATGAGTGAAAATGAAAACCATTAGATATGATTTTAATCAAGTGATATCATAATGTCTCATGACACTTCTGTAATGTTTTAACATGGGAGATGTTTTAATTATCAAGTGAAACATGTCGTTTTGGACACTGTTTGATAGTCAGATCTGGTTTGTACAGGTGCTATCAGATCATTATTTCATAAAGATATTGTGATATAATTGAATGTGTATGATATGGATAATTTTTATCACATAACAGTATTTCAGCAAAGTTCTTTACTGATTGAATATTACTTCCGTATGAATTTTTCATTTCAGCTTTAATTGTTTTCCCCTTCATATTGTGCTTCCTTTCTTCCTAAAAGTAAGGGCTATTTTATCAAGCCCCAGTTTCATTATTTTCTTTCAACCAGTTCCACAACATAATATCCTTTCGTGAAGATAAATACAATGTAATCAATGTGAGAAATCAGAACATTTCTCTTGTAGAGTTTACAATAACCAACATCAATCTAGAGGCAGGAGCAAAGTACTACTCTACCATTACTGCTTGTAATACAGCAGATTTATGTACCTCTGTGACGTCAGACGGTGTAGTCATTGACAACAGTCCACCAGTTCCTGGTATTGTACAAGATGGAGTAGATGAACTTGATATTGAGTATCAGAGTATAAGGTAGCATTGACTACCTATTTCTAATACATTAAGTATCATTTCTATAAGATGATGAACTACATCAGTGGTGTAGTGGTTAGCGTGCTCGAGTAAGGTAGATTATGGGTTCGAGCCATTGCACATTTGGCATTAAACAACAATTGCTCACTCATTCTAGTACAGAATGTGTTTTTGGAATTAGTTTTAGATATTGATAAAATATGATAAGTCTGATCTTCTTATGTGGAATTTTTTAATAGGGGACTAATACCGGTATTTTTCTTACAAATACATGTAATCAATTAGAGTTACGAGAAACCTAAGCATTATTTCAGAAATTATATTGCAACATGAATTGATCCATATGGAATTGCAATGACTCAACTGGTTGCAGACAAGTTTCCAATCGGATCACAAGATTCACTGCTTCTACAACAGGCTTTGTAAATGAAGGCTTCACTAAGTTTTGATCATTTGTTTTGTTTTACCATTATTTTTGTACTGTTGTTTTTTTTGTCTCTTTTCTCGAATATTTATTCAGATTTGGGTACTCTAATATCATCTTTGATAAGTTTTCATCTGACTGACATGGGATGAAGATATGAATTCAGTTTCACGTATTATATAGTACATGTAAATTTTCAACTCATTCTGGATAAAGTGAAATTTACGGGGAAAATTAAAATAAGAGCATAGCATTGGCATTCTTTTTGGCAATCCTCAATGGAAAATAGTACGAGGAATGATGGGAGACCATGAAAAATACATAACTCAATGCATAAACAGAGAATCACAATCAGAATTGACAAGACAATGTAAAATGTTCACATCAAGGCATAATAACAATCAAAATCCAACTAAATGAAACAAAATTAAAAAAAGAACATTTATATCTCTTAAAGTTGGTTTCTTAAAAGTCCAGTTTCTGCGGAGAGCTTCTAGTAGTGATATCCTCGTCAAATAAATAAATAATTAAATTAAGAGTTCATTCTGCAACAGAAATGGTTTTTGTGTCTTTTGGGGTATTTTATGTAGCTTGAAACAACTTCTTTTATGACAACTGTTTAATTCAAATTCGTTATGAGAATTATCATAAAGCATATTAATATTTGTTGAGTCTTTTAATTGACAGAAATTATCTAGCAGCTAAATGGTATGGATTCGTAGACTCTCAATCTGGGATCGATATTTATGTGATACGTGTTGGAAAAGCACAAGGTTCAGGGGATATTATGTCATCAACAGTTGTGACAGAGAGAGACGCCATCTTCATGACATATTTATCAGATTTGTTACCTCTGAATCGTAGAATATACATTACAGTACGAGCTTACAATAAGGCTGGTAGGTGAACAGTTATTAACTCATTTTCATCTAATGATTCTCTACTACGATTATTCATTCAGAAAAGTGTGGTTAGGTTATCATATGTTATTACTGACTGACACAATCATGGATGTTAAAATAAAAACAATACACAAAACCACATTAGATGATCTCTCACTCCAACCTTGGTCAAGATACGGTACTGTTGACAAATCATCTGTTCCTGCTACGTAATGCCACATATCTGGAAATCATGATGGACACCA